>CM051522.1:61054063-65854063 GCA_028017165.1 Herpetospermum pedunculosum | reverse complement strand
ACTAAATTACTTTCTGGGCATACATGTCACTTATCTTGATTCAGGGCTACACTTAAGTCAGTCCAAATATATCCAAGACCTTCTGGAAAAGGTGCATCTTCAACATACTAAGGCTTGTCCTTCCCCTGCAGTAATGGGCAAACATCTATCCCTATATGAAGGAACTCCTCTTCCTGATCCGTTTCCATATAGAAGTACAGTGGGCACTTTGCAATATCTTACTAACACACGCCCTGACATTGCATTCATCGTAAATAAACTCAGCCAATTTCTAAAGGCCCCAACGGATGTTCATTGGTCAGCGGTCAAGAGAGTCCTTCGGTACCTCAAAGGAACACCATCCTATGGTCTTCTCATTCAACCAAGCTCCCATATCTCCATCACTGCCTTCTCGGATGCAGATTGGGCAGCTAATATTGACGATCGCAAATCTGTGGCTGCCTACTGTGTGTTCCTCGGTTCCACTTTAATTTCATGGTCATCAAAGAAGCAAGTAGCAGTGGCACGTTCCAGCACAGAATCCGAATATCGTGCTCTTGCACATACTGCTGCTGAAATTACTTGGATCAGGCAACTTCTTGGAGAACTCGGTATGCCACCTTCTTCTACTCCTCGTATATGGTGTGACAATATCAGTGCTGGGGCACTTGCTGCAAATCCTGTGTTTCATGCCTGGACTAAACACATCGAAATTGATGTTCACTATGTTCGGGATCAGGTTCTTAGCAAACGACTGGACATTCAATATGTTCCCTCTCATGAACAGCTTGCTGACTGTCTAACCAAACCCCTTACTCATTCTCAATTTTCTTATCTCCGATCCAAACTCGGACTCGTCAACCTTCCCTCTCGTTTGAGGGGGGATGATAAGAAGAACCAGCAAGGCAGTGACATGGAAACGCAAGCTGACTTGGAATGTGAGCTGGAGGAATCAAATTCTGGTATTATCTCTCCATTAAGACAGTGACACGTTTCCTATCAAGTTGTTATTACAGCTATTGTAATTTTGTCCTATCTCCCTTTCCTCTCTCTGTAATTGTGTATATATAAGAGGATAGGGTTCCTTGCCCTAATTGTATTGAATTGATTGATTATAGAAATACAACAAAGAGAATTCTCTTGCATCTTCGTTGCCTCTGTCTCTTTGCTTTTCTTATTTCTCCAACTCACACATCCTGACCTAAACCATTTTTTTTTTTTTTTTTTTAATTATTATTTTTTTTTTTTGCTTCTAAATCAACTTCATCCTAAGATAAGGAGATTCTCTAGAAGAATTTTGTGCAGCCAATCTGCATTGGATTTTTTAATCTGAATTGGTAGCTTGAATTTAAATAACATTAACAGTTGGAATTTGTAGTTTCTGTATTTGAATTTGAATCTGAATCTGAATCTACAACTGGAATTTGACACTTCCATATTGACACTTGAAATTCACAACATCTAAATTTGATAGTAAGAATTCGGTAAACCAATATGAACTTGAGAGTAAGAACTCGGTAAACTAACGAAAAAAGTTCTCTATCATGGTCAAAATAGAATGGGAGAGAAAGAATATTTTGAATTCACAGACAAACTGGTAGTAGAGCTGATGGCAACTGGGGCAAATTTTAATTTTGCTGAAAAACTGTCGTGTTTGGTATTTAAGGTCCCGTTTGGTAACACATTCAATTTTTTATTTTTGGTTTTTTATTTTTTTTTATTTCTTATTTCTTATTTCTGTCTTTAGTTTTCTGTTTTTAAAAAACAAAAATCACACATGTTTGATAACTGTTTTTTTTTTAAAAAAAAAATAAAATATAAAACCAAATTCATTTGATAAAAATCTTTAGGTTTTAGAAAACAACAAAAGTTCAAAGTAGTTGGATAAGTAGTATAACATTTATCAAAATTTAATTAAGGTCCAATTATTTGATGAAATTAAAAATTTAGGGTAAAAAATAGTTTTCTCTAAAATAAAAAAATATATTGTGTCAATAGTTTAATATATTAGATCATCTTTAGTTGACATTTATCATCTCGAAAATAAAATATGTTGATTGTGTAAAGTGGATAGGTATATTTGTGTAACATCACACCAATATTAAAATATAATATACTAGAAAAAAATTATTTAAATAAAATTATAATATATTATATTTTCATACTAAAAAATATTAATAATTTTTTTTTTTTTTAAGAATATACTAATATATGAATGACAATTTTCATTGAAAAAGAATTAATGATAATTTGACTCCAATTTCAATAAATAAATAGATAAATAAATAAATATTTGAAGATATTTTCAATAATTATATTTAATTTGTTGACAATTTTAATAAAGTTGAGAAGGGGAGCACTGAAATTTTAAAATAATTTTTTTTTTTTCGTTTTTAAAATTCATTAATGAATGTAAAACCATTTTAAAAAACTTAAAAATCAAAAACTCAATTGGTTAAAAAAACATGTTTGTTTTTCTAATAAAACAATAAGATGGTGCAAGAAGCTAAATCAATTTTATTTTTTAATTTAATCTACTTAATGAGATATAATAGATTCAAAATCTTGTGTTAATTGTTACATTTGGAAATTATAAAAATTTCGTAGAAAAAATTAATATATATATTGTGGCTGCTGGGATTCGAGCCCAGGTCTCCACGGCCACAACGTGGAATTCTTACCACTAAACTACAGCCACATTGTTTATAAAAATTTGTAGTTATCAATTAACTATTATGTTGGAATATCAACTTATTAATTAATTTGTAACATATTTGATGTTATAACTTTTGTATAATTATTAATTTACAATACTATGATTTATAATATATTATATTATATCTATTTTACTTTAACAAACACGAACATAAGTTTTTTTTTATATTATTATTATGACCAACAAGAGCATAGCTCAACTGACATGTATCGACTAGTGACTATGAAATCTTTGGTTCAATTCTCTACCTCCACATATTGTCAAAAAAAAAAAAAAGTTTTTTAATGGTTAAATTGCAAGTCTAATCTTTAAACTTTAAACCTTGTATTTATTTGATTCATGAACTTTAAAATATGTGTATATTATCGTTAAAACGTTGGAGTAAATTCAATTGTATGTCAATTAGGTCCTTCAACCTTTAATTTTGTGTTCAATAAATTTTTGAATTGTTAAGTTTGTGTTTAATAGAGTAATAGATCATTGATTATTTGATATTTTTCAAAACTCATGGATGTAGTAATAAATCACAAAATTGAAAGTTTAGAAGCATGTTTTTTTTTTTTTTTTGAAAAATTAGAAGCATGTTAATATGTATAAGGTCTCGAGTTCAATTCTCTCACTCTATATTTATTAATGTATATATTGATATTGAGAAAGATTTATGGAATAAAGGAAAAAAAAAAAGTGGTTGTTCGGTAAGATAAATAATGAAATTATTATGGAGATTAAGTTTACCTCTAAATTATTTTTAGAGCACAACCTTATACAATTGAGTTATGCTCGATTTAGCGCTTTTTGAAGTTTTAAACCAAGTCCATTAACAAAAAAAAAAAATAATAAAAATCTGGCGAAAATTCTGGATCCGCCAGAATATCAAGAAAATTTAATATTTTTGAGGGAAATTGTAACTGATGTCAATTTAGAATAAGATAATTTAATATTTTTGAGGGAAATTAGAACTGATGTCAATTTAGAATAAGATAATTAAAAATATAGCATGTTTTTAAAAAAAATTGCGGATATGGCAATTTCTATCGTTGATCACCTATAGAAGTCTTAAATTTGCAATTAATTTGAGTTTGATTGCTATTTGTGCAACCAACCCTATTTTTTATGGATATGCAAAATTCATTATTTACAATTAATGTGTTTTAAACTAACCATGATATCTTTTTTTTTTTTAACTTGAGACATCTCGCTCATAATTCATACTTTATGTCGGTTGAGCTATGCTCATGTTGGCCTAACCATGATATCTTAAACGTGTATATGTGTATGAGTACAATATCAAACTTGACATATTCAATGTGTAATAAAAGGTTGATTGATTTTTAAATATCTCCAAGATCTTATACATATTAAAAATTTGTAATTTACAAAAGCATAATGTGTTGGAGTTATTCTAAGTTTTAAGTTTTTTTTTTCTCTTTCTTTTGAATAGAGCATGTAAGCATTGGTAAACAAACCATTAAAAATTGTTGACATAGCTCAACTGACATAAAATACGAATTAATAACTAGGAAGAATTGAGGTTTAATTCTCCCGCTCCGTATTGATTAAATAGTTTTGCAAAAAAAAAATAACTAAAAATAACTTCTTAACATATGTATTTTAATTTGCATCAAATGTATGTTAGAACCATTTTTTTTTTTTTTTGAGTACATTGAGGTGGAGGATTCGAACCACAGGCTTTTTGGTCATCAAGTCATACATATGTCAGCTGAGCTATGCTCGCTTTCGCATGTATGTTAGAACAATTTGTTCCTTTTAAGGGTATATATAATTGAGTTTGCAAATTAGCTTTGCAATTTAAAAATTTTAATTTTTTTTAAATGTATATCAATTTATCTGGAATATAGATTAGGGGATTAGCTTGTTGAGTTTAAATGATGTTTTTTCTTATTGAGTTGAACAATATTTGGAGTGTGAAGATTTAAATTTGTGAACTTTTGGTCGAGAATATATGATTTAATCAATTGAGTTATACTTAATTTGAGGTTTAAAATAAGATTCTTAAAACCTTAATTTAGTTGACTTATCTTTTACATTATATATATATATTGGATTAATTAGAATTACTTTCACTCTCAATATGAGAATAGTGTACATAATGTACGACTCTCTGATTAAGAGGTCACAAGCTCGATTTCCTAAGAGATACGATAGTCATGAAACAATAAAATTTTAAATTTAAATATTATCATTTATAATTACAAATGATTCAAGCATAACCATATCTTGTATATATTTTTATAAAAGAAAAGTAAACGGAATGGGGAAACGCTTAGGTAACGAGGGACCGGTTTGATAACGTTTATTGTTTCTTGTTTTTTTTTTCATTTTTTTTTTCATTTTATTTATAATTTAAATAGAATTTAGTTATATAATATAAGAAATATATAACATGCATTAAAATATATATGTATAAAAAAAACCAATTAGACATTATCTAATACAATTAAGTCCCAATGCAAAACACTAATAAAATTATTTATATTCATCAAATGTTACCCAAATTTGATCGGCAACATCATCTCTCACTAGAGTCATTTCACTTTAAATGATAACGACTCAAATTCAACTCAATTATATAATTTTGTAAAGTATTAAAGTGAGACTAAATGCATGTTTTAGTGAGTAAAAATTATATTTGAAAAATTCTAACTCGTTCAAGTGTACTAAAAATCAGAGTATTAAATTTTCGTCGACATGTCGATATTTCCATCGTCATTTCTACATCTCCATGAGTTCGACATGACATAAGGGGTGGATCGACATTTCCATTATATCGTAAAAAAATCGATGAGATATTAACAAAAATAACACCAAAATGTAACTATGGTGAATATAATATTGATAATAAATAATTTAGCCCATTTAAATAGAGTAAAATGTTTATTTATTAGTTTAAAGGGCTGGTTGCACAAATAGCAATCAGGCCCAAACTAATTGCAAATTTAGCAAACTTTAAAATGTTTTGCAAATATGGCAAAAAAACCCGTTTCTATCACTGATGGACTTTATTATATCACTGATAGACTTCTATCAGTGATAGAGTGATAGACTATTATCTCTGATAGACTATTATCACTGACAAAAATCTATAAAAAGCTGAGGTGATCAGCGATAGACTTCTATCAGTCATAAGATATCAGCGATAGAAATTGCTATATCCGCAAAATTTTTAAAAACATGCTATATTTGCAAACAATAAGTCTTAAATTGTCATTTACTACAATTTCCCTTAGTTTAAATATATTTTTTGAATTTTTTTATTTTTAAAATTCTTTCAAAAATATTCATCGCCTTCGACATCTCATCAATATTTCCGTCGACATTTTCATAAGATTGAGGTCTCGATATTTCTATCGATATCGTCATTTTATACCTTGCTAAAAACTAACAAATGTATAAATATATATTGAAAATTTTAAAATTTAAATAATATATAAATATTTAAAAAAAAAATAAAAAATAAAAAAATAAAAACAATATATAAATATATATGGCAAAATTCAAAATTTAAATAATATAATATAAAACAAAAACTAAAAATTAGGGAAAATATAATAAAATGTATAAAAACAATATATAAATATACATAAACATATTTTAAAATTCAAAAACAATATAATATAAAAAATAAATAAAAAAAAAAAAAAAAAAAAAAAAAAAAAAAAAAAAAACTCAAAATTAAGAAAAAAAATGTACTACCCTAGCCAAACACTCTCGTGGAAACTTGAGTGGTTGTGTGACGAATGAACCAACTTAGATTTTCATCAAATATATGAGAACAAAATAATATAAAGAGGAACGAAACTACCAATTGGTTCTAGGATGGAACTCTGTGATGTTTAATATGGTATCAGAGCTCACGAACCCAAATGGGTATTCGGTCCAAAAATGGGATCCGTGGCAAAATAAAGAGGAACGAAACTAGAGAAACGTCTTTTTTTTTTTTGTAGTTTTTCAAATTTTGTCCTTTATTTTAGAAACACTTTTTAAAATTTAGAAATAAAAAACGGAAATAGTTATCAAACAAATTTGTCTCTTACAAAATGAGAAACGGGAACAAGAAACAAGAAACAAGAATGTTATCAAATAGACCCGATGAGTCTCCATGAGAAAAAATGAATATCCCTAATTTTATTCTACAATATGAAAATAGAAATAAATTTGGAGCCCATTAATGGAAATGGGTTCTAATTTTGAAGCAATTATAACAATCATTATAGATTCAAAGTTATTTGTAATTTTGCCCACATGAATTTATCTCAGTCCGAGGTCTCATCATATTATATATATATTTTTTTTAGTGCATTGGGGTGGGGGATTCGATCCACAGACCTCTTGGTCATCAAGTCATACATATGTCAGCTGAGCTATGCTCGCTTTGGCAGCCGGAAGTCTCATCTACTCCTTTATTTGAGGTCGTGTACTAAAAAAAACTATTATTTATATTTTTTTAAAAATAAATAATTTCTTTCACCATCTTCTATCTTTAGTGATTAACGGGTTAAACCTATAAAAACTTGAACAACTTAGATTCCATTTGATAGAAATTTTCTTCTTTTGTTTTATGTTTTAAATTTATGTTTGTTTTCTTACCATTTTTTTACTATAGTTTCACATTTGTTAAAAAATATATATATTTGAATTCCTAGTCAAAATAATAATAAAAAAAAAAAAACGAATTTTTAAAAGTTTTTTTAAAAAAAAAATTATTGGCAGAAGTAATGCTTATAAACTTAATTTTCGAAAATAAAAATGAATTTTAGTTTTCAAAAACATGACTTGGATTTTGAAAATGTTTGTAGAATATATATAGAAAAAAGCTCATACGTGAAAGTAGTGCGTTTATAAATTTAATTTTTGAAAACCAAAAACAAAAAGTTATCAAATGAAGGCTTAAGTTTTAACTACCTCAGATCGAGACCAAACTTGTAAGGGGCACTGATAACGCGCCAAAATCACATTATTTAACATCTAAAATTGACTTGTTAATTGCAATTTAATAAAACAGGGGTTGGTTGGTTTTAGAATCAAATAACATGCAAGAAATTAGCTAATAGAAAATAAAACGGGGAATTGACAATTTAAAACAAGCATGCTTAATTCGAAGGACGTGATTGATCACTATTGTATTTCAGTTCATCGATACTCAAGAAATTTAGCTAAGATGCTCAAGCACACGATTTGTTTAACCATATTCTAGTACAAACAACTCAACGTATTAATTAGAAATGTGCAATTATAACTAAACTTGACTAGTAACTAATTTAAGGTGATCAATCATAAATCAATTAAAAGACAGTGATGGGAAACACCATGACGAACGACTACTCCGTAGAATAATTTGATTTCTCTCCTAACCGAAAGGCTAACATGAAAACATTAAGAAACTCTTACCTCTACCCTTTGTATAGGCTCAAATTACTTAGTCATGGCTAGACCCTCGTTACTTGGCAATTAAGGCTTGTCAAAGAATTAATTACTAACAATCTAACATGTGTAACAACTAGGGCGTCAATCCTAATTAGAAAGGCATGCTAGTTGATACAAATATAGGAAGAAGATGCATTGAGCTATTAAAAGTGCTAAATAGGCATTAACAACCAAATCTCTCTTAATACAATAGTTTAACAATCACTCAACCTCCTAATTAAGCACTTACCTCCTTATCCTTCCATGGACTATCAGAATGCAAGCCTACATGAAGGATTGTGATTATTGGAAAGCAGTTGAGAGCGCCTATGAGGTTGCTGCACTTCCAGATAATTCAACAATCAACCAGATCAAGACTCACAAGGAGAGGGTCACCTGGAAGGCAAATGCTAGAGTTTGCCTATATGCAGATGTGTCTTCGTCCATATTCAACAGAATTATGGCCTTGAAGTCAGCAAATAAGATTTGGAAGTTCCTCAAAGGTGAGTATGAAGGTGATGAGAGGATCAAAGGCATGAAAGTGTTGAACTTGGTGAGGGAATTTGAGAGAATGCAAATCAAGGGTTCTGAGTTCATTAAAGAATACTTAGTAAGTTGATTGTGATTGTTGGCAAGGCAAGAGCATTAGGAAATGATTTATCTGACAATAGATTGGTTCAGAAAATTCTTGTTTTAGTGCCTAAGAGATATTAAGCAACCATCGCTTCTTTAGAAAATACTAAATATCTCTCTAAACTCAAAGTGATAGAGATAGTAAGTGTTTTGCAACCACAGAAGCAGAGAAGGTTGATGAGGCAAGAAGGAAGCATTGAGGGGGCACTAAAAGTCAGAATGCAGTAGGGAGAAGGTGGAAGAGAGAAGAAGTAGAGAGGGAGAAAGGAAAGTGGCAGCAGCAGCTAAAATTATGTTGTAAAGGATGATGCAAGTGCAGGTTCCAACAAAGGCAGTGCATGCAATCACTGTGGGAAACATAATCATCCACACTTCATATGCTGGAGAAAGTCAGATGTGAAGTGTAGAAGGTGTCATTTAATAGGGGCAAATTGAGAAATTTTGTAAGGGATCTCAACAGCAAGGAGGAACACATGTTGCAGTACAACAAGAAAGAGATCAACTCTTTGTGGCTACCTGTTTCTCATCAATCACTCAATGTGACAATTGGTTGATTGATAGTGGGTGTATCAATCACATGACATGTGGCAAGGAGTTGTTCAAAGACCTTGACAATTCATTCAATTCAAAGGTGAAGATAGAGAATGAGGAGTATTTAGAAGTGAAGGGGAAGGGCACAATGTCAATAGAGAGTTCTGCAGGAACCAAGTTGATTACTGAAGTGCTCCTAGTTCCAGAGATTGATCAAAACTTGTTAAGTGTTGATCAACTAGTAGAAAAATGATTCAAAGTGTTATTTGAAGAAGGAAAATTCCTTATTTTTTTTTTATTCTAGTGTGGATGAGTTGTTCAAAATAAAGATGCAACACAAGAGCTTCTTATTGGATCCACTCGAGAAGGAAAAATAAGTTTTCAAGTGTAAAGTGAGTGACACTGAGCTATGACACAAGAGGTTGGGGCATTTTCATCAGAAGGGGTTGCAGTATTTGCAGAAGAATGAGATGGCAGTTGGAGTACCAGTTCTCTGGAGGAGCTGAAAACAAACGGTAAAACTTGTTTGACAAGGAAGCAAACAAGGTTGTCATTCAAGAAGTCAATTTTGAGAGCAACTGAGAAGTTGCAACTCATCCACACTGACTTGTGTGGACTTCAACCAACTCTCTCACAAAATGGTAGTAGGTATTTCATTATCTTTATTGATGATTATATCAAAATGTGTTGGATTTACTTCATGAAGCATAAGTCTGAAGTGTTTCCGAAGTTTAAAAGATGAGTTGAGAATCATAGTGGTTGTAAGATTCAGGTGATGAGGTATGATAAGGAGACTAAATACACGTCACAAAGGTTCAATTCCTTCTGTGAAGATGATGGAATAGAGCATCGACTCATTGCTCCATATACTCCACAACAAAACAGAGTTAGTGAGAGGAAGACCATGAGTATTATGGAAGATGACAAGATGCATGTTTCATGAGAAGAACTTGTCAAACGAGTTTTGGGCTAAAGCAACAAACACATCTGTTTTTTTATTGAATAGATTAGCTACAAGGGTGTTGAAGAAGAAGACACCCTATGAAGCTTGGTTTAATACTAAACCAAAATTGAAAATTTTGAAAGTGTTTGGTTCTTCGTGTTTTTCTCATGTTCGACAGGTGAAGAGAGACAAGTTGAGTGAAACTGCAAAACCAAAAATCTTTGTAGGCTACAACATGATGTCTAAAGCGTACAAGATCTATCAAGCTCACAAAAAGAAGATGTTGATTAATAGGGATGTTCAATTCTTGGAGGATGAGGAGTGAGTTTGGACGAAAGAAGCCGAGGTGAAGCAACAAGAAGTTTCTTTAGATCCAGATGAACTGGTTGATAAAATGCACTAGTTAGAGGGACTAGATTGTTGAGTGGAAAATATGAAAGAAGTAGTGTAGTTGTGTTAGAAGCAAACTAGATGTTTGCAGCATTTGAGTTATGAGGAGTATGTTAGTGAACTCAAAGTTACCAGTCTATTTTTTAATCCGTTTCTATACTTGGAGTTAGTGGAGTAATTGTTGCTATATTTGGCTAGAGTTAGTTTGTGGAGTTAGGTTAGTGGAGTTGGTGGTGGTTTTTTTATGGAGTGAACTAAACTATTTTTAGTATTTAAGGAGTGTATTTAAGCTCAGTTGTTATTAAATGAAAATGTAGTAGTCTCCCCCATTTTTCTTCCATCTCTGGAACATCATTTTTTTACCATTCTGATGCATGTTATTACTTATTGATGCTTTCGACAATGCACTAGAACATATCATTCATTATTTCTTGTGGATCGACTCTAGAATATTTTCAGATACCATACACTAGTGCTTTGATATATACTTGTGTCATTGCGATAGAAAATTCATATTGTGTGCATTTACACCCATCTCATTAACTATTTATACATTTTCATCCATCCAACACATGTTACACACACGAAAGACAACATCACGTCGGTGTGAATCATGCACAATTGAGATGTCAGTCAGCTCGGTTTAGGGTTAGTTTGATTTCTATTTAGAAAGAGGAAAATTACATATTGTGAAAGAATAATGAAAATGAAGAGTAAAGATTTTTAGGAGTAAATTGACAACATGGTCATAGCCTTTAAAGCATTGCCTTATAAATAAGCACACACTATTAAAGCAGGAGGAAATAAATCAGCCAAGGGGTTTTAATTTCACCAAACCGAGCCTGATCCAAGGGCTATTGGGATGGAGGTGTGAGTTGTGTTCTAACAATTTCTCGTGTGCCCGTTGTTGGTGAATTGGTTGTAGACGTCGAGGTTTCTTCTTGATCTCTTATAAATTGGAATGTCAATGTCTCAATTTTACAGAAATATCAAAGAAAATATTCATAGAGCGTTAATGTTCATGTCTAAATATATTCTCTTCTCTTTCCTCCTTTCTTTTTCTCTCTATAAACAAAAATAAAAATATTGATATGTTGGCCAAAATTTAGTACTTTTTTTAAACATTCGACTAAAATTTAGAGGCGTGAATTAAAACTTTCATACCCATCATCTCTAAATATAATTATATAAAAAATATATTTAAAATAAAAAAAATAAAGCTTATGAGTGGACAAAATGAATTATTTATTAAAAGCATAAATATAATGGGGCCTCATTTAAAGAAAAAAGAAAAGAAATTAAGAAAGGTTTAGAATGCAGGATGAGACAGAACGCAGAAGAATCTTTTCAGAAGTTTTATTGAAAGAAGTGAAAGTGTTTATTTATTTTTTATTATTAAAAAACACGTGACAAAAAATATATGCTTCAAAGGGGTGTTTGGACTCTACTTTCAATTCTATGGCTTTTTTTTTTTTTTTTTTTTTTTTTTTTTTTTTTTTTTTTTTTTTTTTTGGATAAAATTCTATGGGCGAGTCGATTAAATGAAGGAAAATTGTAACCGATGTCAATTTAGAATAACATAATTAAAAATATAGCATGATTTTAAAAATTTTACGGATATGACAATTTCTATCACTGATATCTTATGGCTGATAGAAGTCTATCGCTGATCAGCTTTTTATAGATTTTTGTAAGTGATAATAGTCTATTACTAATAGAAATCTATCAGTGATATAATAAAATCTATCAGTCATAGAAACATATTTTTTTGTCATATATGCAAAATATTTTAAAGTTTGCTAAATTTGTAATTAGTTTGAGCCTGATTGTTATTTGTGCAACCAGCCCTTAAATTAATGCTTTCGAAATGTCCTCAATTTATCTTAAATTAAATATTAATATTTTTTGGTTGCATGGACAAAGAGTTGTAATAATGTTACATACCCCCACCTAATTTATTTATTTATATTTATTAAATTACAAATTTACTTTTATATTTTCAGATGTACATAAATGTGTGATTTTTTTTTTAATTTCAACAAAAGGTGTGGAAAAATTTATATCTCTGGATCGAAAGTATATGTTTTAATCAATTGATATATGTTTATTTAGAAATAATAGGAGAATGTATTATTCAGTATATTTAAGGAGGGAATTATATAGAGATTTATATATTATTGTTATAACAAATAAAGAAAGAATACCGAAAATAATGACCGAATAAATGTATGACAGATAAAGAAAAGATATTATAAATTAAGAAATTAAAATTTCATAATTTATGTTAACACTCATATTGACAATAAGTCTCTAAAATTTCAATTTGTGACTATGAGAACGTTTGGCCCAAAAAGTTGGAGGGAGTTAGAATTAAAGTTGTTTAGTTGGGGAGTTCTAAAGTTTGTGTGTTTGAAGCAAATAGTTGAACCTAAAATTCTGAAGTTTTTTAGCTGTTTTTTCTACTCAATTTTTTTCTCCAAAATTTCATTATTGAGTTTAGACTTCTTCAAATTGAATAAAATCTAAAAATGAATTTTTTATTTTTTTATTTTATCTATCATTTACAAATTCCTTTGAAGACCATACAAATAAGTTTGAGCACACATTATTTTTTCAATATCTCTAACATTAATTATCAAATAAATAAATAAATAAATATATATATATATATATATATATATTCATTTTTGTCATATTTAATTTTATAAATTTTAAGATTGAGATTTTTTTTTATTTTTTTTTATTAATGTATGGATAAACTTCTTTAATAAATAATAATAAAAAAAATGTATATTCTTACTCGTCATTCCATCTGAATTCATTGCATCCGGAAATCAGTATCTTAACACTGACCGTTTATTTTAGTTGTTTTTTTGTACAATTGTTTCTATAATTTTTCATATTTTCATTATTAAGGATTTCTTCCAATAAATTTTCGGAATGCGATTTTTGCTTTTTATTTTAGGTATCCTTTCACAAATTTCTTTGTAAATAACAAAAAATATTTTGACCACAATACTTCACATTTTCTTTTTCAATATCACTCACATTAATTATTCATTTTATTTGGATGGTTTTGAAATAAAAGAAAGTCGTACAATAGTGTTAAATATTACATGTCAATTTGAAAAGATTTTAATCCATTAATTTAAACGGATCCAAATAAGCTAATGTTTTTATTTATCTTCATCGTCGGAATACTACATTTTGAATTTTGTTTAAGTATCAATTTTGATTGAAGAACCTAATTTATATTTAAAATAATAAAAAATAGGTTGAATTGCATTTTTAGTCATTTTACACATTTTTGTTTCAATTACGTTTTTTTAAATAATTAAAAATATTGTGGGAGGGAGAGAGATAAATGTGTTGTTTTGAAAAATCGGACAGACTTGAATAGTAACTACTGTTGAAGTCTGAGGAGTTGATATTTTTTACTCGAGTTCAACAAGTCTATGGGTCAAATGAGAAGTAAACTTACTCCTTCCAACTTCACTCCCACAACTCTGTGGGCCAAACGACTCCTATCAAGTTTCTAAACTTTAAATTTATGTTTGATGAATCCTTAAACTTTTAAAAAAATGCTTAATAGGTCTCAAAGCTTTTATTTTTTTGTTTGCTGGGTCAATGAACTTTCAATTTTGTATATAATAGTTTTTTCACATATTTTACTTTTTTTTTTTTTTTTTTTTTTATATTTCACGAACCTTAAGCTCAAATTTGAAAATTAGAGTTCTACTAGACACAAAATTCAATTTTATGTCGAATATATATGTTAATTTTTAAAAATGTCGAATAGATTAAGGACGTATTAAATACAAATTGAAAGTTCAATGACGTATTAAACACAAATTGAAAGTTCAATGACCTTAATTAGACACCTTTAAAGTACAGTAATCCTATTAGACACACAATTAAAAATTTAAAGGTTTAATAGACATTTTTTAAACTTCAAAAATCTATTAGATAAAGACATGAAATTTCACTAATTAAACCTGTAATTTAACATTTTTTTTATTTCTTAAGTGTTAAAAAGTATCTAATACATTCTTAAACTTTCAATTTTCTGTAATAAATTTTTAATTTATTATTTTTTTTTACAAAAATCACTACAACAAATTCAACCTACAATGGCGGTTCAAAACTGTCATCGTAGCTATATGATGACGATTTTACAATCCGCCATCTAAAGTGGCGCCATCGTAGGGATATGATGGTGGTTATCGGCAGTTTAAAACATCCATTAAAAGAAACTGCCATTATATCCCTACAATGACGGTGCAGAACCGTCATCGTATCCCTACAATGGTGGTTCAGAACTGCCATCGTATGTGCAAAATTGTCATTGTAAGGTATGTTTAATGATGGTGAATGTCCGACATGGTTACTTTCATAATTTAATTAAAAAAATATTAAAAAAATATTGTTGGTTGCATATGCAACCAACAATATATCTCCCTTTCCATCAAAAAAAAAAAAAAAAAAAAACAATATATCTCCCTTTGTAAACCATGCACAAATTAAAATATCAATAGATTGAATTTTTACACAAAAATTAACTCAAGGTCTATGAAATAATACACGACATCTTGATTGTTGCTATAATATTAAAATAAGTTTTTTTCGTTAAAATGGGCGTGTTTTACCAAAATCACCATCGTAGGTATCCCTCATTATTAGAACCGCCATCGTCGTAGGTTGAATTTATTGTGGTGTTTAGAGATCAATTAGACATCAATTTAAAAGTTTAAAAATTTATCATACATCTTTTAAAGTTAAAGAAGTCTATACTTTTTTTTGTTGTAAAAAAAAAAAATCTATATTTTAAAAGTTAAGGGTCCTATTAAATATAAAATAAAAGTGTATAAAATTTATTTACACTTAAAAAAAAAAAATCAGTCACATATTAGACCACTTTGAAAGGTAAAGGATTAAAGTAAATTGAGGAGGTAACAAAGAGAATTTTATGTCTCCAAAATTGTCTCATCTAAAATTAAATTAACAAAGGCTAACACAATAATCCTTTCTCCAAAATTATTAGTTTTCATTTGAAAAAAAATTGATCATTAGTTTTTTTATGGTGAGGACATCATGCCATGCACACCATACAAGGATGTTGTTCTTCAATCGTGTGTACATGCATGGCAAAGAAACCCATTTGTTTTGTGATAATGAGAGATATGTTGACATTTTGAGATGTTCGGACATTTTAGAATATTTATACGAGAGGTTTCACCACAACATTTTCTCATTTTCCTAACGAAAAGCGTCAGAAATAACCTCACAAAACGTCGGAAAAAATAATATTCAATAACGAAAAATGCTAGAATCAAGCTACGGGATAGTCCCGTCGAAAAATGTTTTACTGACACACCGTGCGTCAGTGTAAGTATTTGTCTCGACGCTGCACATAGCGTCAAGAAAGAGTAGACTTTCCCGACGCTACAATCGCACCGGGAAAGAGTAAACATTTTTTCCACCAATTGTATTCTTTTTAGATTTCCTCTAAATTCTCCCAACCCTCTTTATTGAGTCAGAAGAATAATGAGTATGCATTTTTTTTTTTTTTTTTTGCTATTTTTAAATGTTTTATCCATTATTTTAATTTCTATAATTACCTGAAAGTTCATTATTTTACATAAATAATTACAATAGTATCAGTTGAACACAAATGAATATAATAAACGTCAACTATATTGAAATGTAATATCCTTAACAAAATATAATCCAATACATTCAGTACATACAACAGTCACAAAAGTTATATCTTAAAACAGCGAGAGAAAAAAATTACTTGGGAAAAATCGTGCATCAACAGTTGACGTCGTCTGTGGGGATTCAGACATTGGGACTCCAGGATCATTGTAACTGATGAAACGCATGTAGCGCAGCGGAAGCGAGTCAGATCATTGGCACTCTAATTTCATCAATTTAGCTAAACTAGAAACATGCTCAAAACTTGGAAATTAAAGAAATTAGAACACATACCTCTTGTAGTTCTAAAATCTTCTAATCTCGATGCTCGAATCTTCTCACGAACACCTCGAACCTTCTCTTGAACACTTCGAGGACCACCTCCGGTAGTCCCGCTATCCTCGGGCCGAGCAACGGAGTGGTGGGACTCCTTTATGAAAGAAGAAAGGAAGAAGAGATCTTTGTGATGAGAGTTTTGAAGGAGAATTGTCACACAATCAAAGCTTCCAATAAAACTCAAACATATCATCAAACTCAAATCATTTGAACTTCATCCAAATTATAGGTCATTCACATGCAACAAACTCTTTGGTTAGCATGACACCTCAAAAATGGATGAATTAGTTTCACACAAGTGTTCAACAATTGATGAGTTTATGCATGTGGTTGGTGATTCACAATCCACTTCACAACTTGGATAAACCCACTCAACTTGGATAAATTCACTCAACTTGGATAATCTCACTTGTAATATTTTGTCATTTAAAATTAATTCATAATTAATTTTAATAAACAAAATAAATTTTAATTAATTAATATTATTATTTAATTCAATATCAAATATTAATTAAATAATAAGACTAATCCCGATTTCTTAAACCGAATCATCACACAAGAATCCTTATTCATGTTTTAGACCGATCTCATATTTAAATCATATTTAAATATGTCCATCATTCTTCCAAAAATGAATTTGAATAAATTCAAATTCTTTTTCTCTCATATTGTTACACGGCTTAATCCGAGCTAACCAGGAGAACCTAAAGAACCTACAGATCATGAGCTCCAACGATACGAGATTAACCGACCAAACTCTTTAGTCAAGCTAACCAACATTTGTTAACCCCTAGAGACTCCACAAAAGTCCAAGGGTTGCACTCTCCTCACCGTAGATATATTTTTTTCCTTTTGATATAACCATCATCAGTAAGTCGATCCTTCACAGGTCGTTCGTAATTACAGTTGGGTCAAAATAACCGTTTTACCCCCGTAATTACATCTTGTTCCTTAAGTCCCACTGATCCTCTAATGAACTATTGGTTTGTGGTCCAACCACCAAACCGATTCGTATGTGATCTCATCACTATACCAAGTCCCTCTCGGGCCAATGAGAGAGTGGGATCCCTAGTTCAAGACCCGGAGTTAGCACTTAAGGGAACAACCTCTCTACTAATCCCTCAAGGCGGGTAGGAGTGAATTCCATCTCGCAAGACTATGTTCCCAGCTATCTACCCGGTCTTATCCCCAAGATGGTAGGCTTATTGAGTCGGCGATCTCAGGCCACTCTCACCCATACAAGTCAAAGGATAAGCCCAAATAAACAGGAGTTCATAGCGTGCTCAGGATTCAGATCGAGTTACCTAGGTCATCATATGAAAAAGTCGGTCTTATAGTAAACGGAGTTATAAAGAAAGAGCGATTTGTTTCGCGGTTCAGTCTTATGCAAACTCATTGCACAGGACGCCCCCATCGCATGTCTCCACATGAACGATTTCGGATCACATCGTTTGTACTATGCAAAACGGGTCACGTCCAATAGTGTCCCCAGGATAAGGTACCCAGCCTTATCCCTATACTATAGACCGTTCTGGCTATTACTTGAACTTGATCCATAATCATGTAACACATGAAGTTCAAGTATACAACCTATAGCCATGGGTTCTTTGTTTATTGGAGTTTGGGTATAAGAAAACGCATTTCACTTTATTCAATAGAAACTTTACTGAATAAACTTCAATAACAATTTTATTGCAAAATAGAATATACATTCAGTTTACAAACCACGAGTTTTAGGACATAAAACCCAACAGTAACTATCAAGGATCGCCATGGAAGGAATCAATCAAGCATTAGAAAACCCTAAAGATGAAATTCGACACCCCATACGGTTGAAGAAGAAGACGACATCGGTCGTGTAGGAAGTTGACCGAGAGGAGGCAAGCTCTAACCCTCGGCCTAACGGCCATTCGTCGATCGACCCTCGGCCAACCCGCCCACAACCGACCGACCCTTGGCCTAACGAACCTTCGTCGACCGATCATCAACTGATCGAGCCTCGGCCTACCGAGCCGCTGTGAGTGAGCGAAATAGAAAAAGAAGATTACCATCAATGCCCAAAATGATTCAAAGGAAAAACTTCAGTTGTAACTGAAGTCAATAGGGAACTTCCAAAAAACCATCATCTGACCAAACCTCGGTTTGGCAAGACCCAACCGACCAATGGTCGGCTAAATGAGCTTCTAGTAGTTGAGACGGGGGCACTGAAGGGCAAGAGAGGAATCGATCCTTACCCTACCGAGACTAAAGACAAGACCGATCCTAGACAAAAATCGGATAATAGGGGAATCAGACCCTACCGAGGCCGAAAAAGGACTACTCCTAGTCAAAAATCATATAAACAGGAAGGATCAGATCCTAACCCTATCAAAATCGAGGAGGAGATCAATCTGAGAAAAAAACAAGAACTGAGGGATGAGAAAAAAATAAGTCGTCAATTAGAAAATAACCCGAAAGATGAATCCTCAGAAGAACTGTAGTCGATACCATTAACTTCAAAGCATAAAAGGGTAAATATAGGGACGAAGCTAAAAGAACCACAAAGAGAAAGTCTTATAAGGTTTCTTGGAAAAAATGCAAACATATTTGCATGGTCACGTGAAGATATGGCAGGGATTAGTCCCAACATAATGGTACATCGACTAAATGTGGATAATAGCTACGCCCTAGTAAAACAAAAATGTAGGTCATTTAACTCCAAACGGAACTAAGAAATCGCCAATCAAGTAAATGAGTTGTTGAAAGTCAGGTTTATAAGAGAGGTCCATTATCCTCAATGGTTGTTAAATGTGGTTCTGGTGAAAACAGAAAATGGAAAATGGCGAATGTGCGTCGACTTCTCAGATTTAAACAAAGCTTATCCCAAAGGCAGTTACCCTCTGCTTATGATTGATCAACTAGTAAAAAGAAAATGAAAATGTCGAATGTGCGTCGACTTCTCAGATTTAAACAAAACTTGTCCCAAAGACAGTTGCCCTCTACTTATGATTGATCAACTAGTAGACACCACAGTTGGACATGAAATGTTTAGCTCCATGCATGCATACTCGGGATACAATCAAATCAAAATGCACGAACCCGATCAGGAAAAAACCTCTTTTATCACAAATCGAGGAATCTATTGTTATACAGTCATGCCTTTCGAGCTAAAAAACGTCGGCGCAACCTATCAAAGGATGGTAAATAAGATGGTTGCCCCATTCCTTGGAAAGAACATAGAAGTATACGTCGACGACATGCTAGTAAAAAAAATTAGAGCAGAAACACATGAAAATGATCTGGATGACGCTTTCCAAACTCTTCGAAAATATAAAATGAAGCTAAACCCGACGAAATGTGTCTTTGGAGTCACGTTTTACAAATTCTTAGGGTTCATGGTTCATCAAAGAGAGATGAAAGAAAATACAAATAAAATTCGAGCAATATTAGAGATGACCTCACCTACCAATTTAAAGCAGTTACAAAGATTGAATGGAAAAGTAGCAACTCTAAACAGGTTTGTCGGTAGATCAACTAACAAATGCCTCCATTTCTTTAAAATATTGAAAAAAAAGACGCAAATCAAGTGGATCGAAGAATGTGAAAAGGCTTTTCAATAACTAATTTTTTTTTTAAGTTTTGTTCCACTATTAGCAAAACTAAACCAAGGAGATGAACTTTTTCTATATCTAGCAGTATCAAATACTGCAGTAAGTTCAACTCTCATTAAAGAGGAAGATGAACGACATAAGCCAATCTACTATACCAGTCGAGCCATGTTAAATGCAAAAACGCGATATCTACAAATAGAGAAGCTAACTTTGGCACTAACAACTGCAGCTTGAAGATTGCGACCATATTTTCAAGCATATCAAATCATTGTATTAACAAACTGCCTCTTAAAGCAGATACTACGAAAACCAGACTGCTGAAGTTGTTAATGGAACTAAGTGAATATGATTTACAATACAGACCCAAGGTGTCGATGGAAGGACAGGTGGCAGCAGAATTCATAGTTGAGTTAACTCGGACAGAAATCGATACTAACCTAGGAGTAAATAACTATGAGGATAGATCATTGTATCTGATGGAGCAGGAATCACCATGGTTTTTGTATGTCGACGGATCATCCAACACGAAGGGTTGTGGAGCAGGAATCCTACTTGAATCCCCAAGTAAGGAGAAGTACGAATATGCATTAAGATTTAACTTTCAAGCTTCTAACAATGAGGCAGAGTACGAAGCACTAATCACGGGTGTGGAAGTGCCAAAAAATGAGAGTCGTCAACATAAAAAATGAGCTACTAAAAGAATTCAAATGGTTTAGGATCCAGCAGATCCCCAAATCACAAAATTCAAATGTAGATGCCCTAGCAAAATTAGCAACTGCGTATGAAACAAAAATCATAAGAACGGTTCCGATGGAAATTCTGCGAGAGCCAAGTATACAAGTAGAACCTATGGAAATCGACACCTCAGACAGGGATCAGTCTAAAGCTCAAAATAAAGAAGAAAACGAGAATGAAGTAGGAAATGAGCCTTGTTGGATGAATCCAATCATCCAATACCTCAATAATGGTAAATTACCAGAGGATAAAGACAAGGACGGGAGGTTAGGAAAACAAACATCTTGGTATAACTTAGAAGAGAAAAAAATCTACAAAAGAAGCTACTTCATGTCGTTACTAAGATTCCTGACAACGAAAGATACGATATATGTACTGAGAGAAATTCATGAAGGGATCTACGGAAATCACGCAGAGCAAGATCCTTATGTCACAAAATCATAAGACAAGGTTATTATTGGCCTACCATGAGCAAAGACATTAAACAATTCACGCGAGTATGCGATCGATGGCAACGGTACGCACCAGTACCACACCAGCCACCAGAGCCATTATCCAGTATTACCAGCCCATGGCCTTTTGCTCAATGGGGAATAGACCTCATTGGACATCTCTACCGCCAGGAAAAGGACAAACAAAATTTGTCGTAGTAGTTATAGATTACTTCACAAAATGGGAAGAAGCTGAAGCACTAGCAATGATAACCGAAAAGATGATAACTAATTTTGTGTGGAGAAACATCGTGTGCAGATTCGGGATACCAAACACTATAATATCAGATAATGTGAAGCAATTTGATAATGCATCTTTTAGAAATTTTTGTGTTGACGTCAATATCAAACACCGATGTTCATCCCTGGCGCTCCCGCAAGCAAATGAGCAAGTAGAAGCAGTGAATAATATTATAAAACATAATTTAAAGGCAAAAATTGAAGGATTAAAAGGAGAGTGGGCATATGAACTACCAAAAGTATTATGGGCCTACAAAAGCATTGTTAGGACTTCAACAGGAGTAACGTCATTTTTCCTAACCTTTGGAGTAGAAGCAGTCATCCTAGTACAAATAGAGATCTAATTCCTTCGGGTGGAAAAATACCACCTACAAAGAAAACGAGTCGCAACTTGTTTAGAGTTGAATTTGCTTGAGGAACACGAAGGGACAACACGGCTAAGGGTAGCAGAGTACAAGAGTCGAATAACAAGATACTATAATGCAAAAGTATAAAGAAGAAAACTTCAGAGAATGAGATCTGGTACTAAGAAAGGTGATGCAAAATACGCGATGTCAAGTCGCAGGAGCACTCGGTCCAATCTGAGAAGGTCCATATTGTAGGGAATGAACACTTCAACTTCTAGCGAAAGTGTTGAAATCGTTCTTTGTTTTATTTATAACTAAATTAAAATACAAGATTAAGCAAAACTACCTTTGAAGAACTACAATCTTCATGTGTTCTTTATCCATGAGATCTTCTTCGCTATGACTCGAACACAAGACCCACAACTTGTGGGAGAATCTTCTTGAAGGAAAAATTATAGAGACATTCTTTATAGATGAGAAAAAGTGAGATAAATGTTTCACCAACCTCTTGGCTAAACCGCCAAAGCGAGCATAGCTCAGCTGGCATATGTATGACTTGATGACCAAGAGGTCTGTGGTTCGATTCTCCCACCCCAATATACTCAAAAAAAAAAAAAAAAAAAAAAAAAACCTCTTGGCTAAACCTAAAGGTCCTATTTATAGGACATATATGAATTAATTTTATTTGTCAAAATACATTTGAATCGGCTATAAAGGTCAATCTCACCCAGAACGAGCCTTCACAGGCACGAGTTCATAACTTACTCACGAGTTCATAACTTACTCAGCACTAACACCTAACCATAAACTCTAAATCTTAAATTTAAATTCTAAAATTTAAATCTTAAATAGTACTAACACCTAACCATAAACTCTAAATCTTAAATTTAAATTCTAAAATTTAAATCTTAAATACTAAAAATAGGATTCGCTGCAAAAAAAAATTAGTGATAGTCACTCATATACTGCTATCACTAATAGTCACCGATAGACTACTATCGGATTGTTATTGACAAAATTTTCTAAAATAAAAAAATATATATATACCAATAGCTTATCATGAATAATAATTGTCATATTTGTAAATTTTTTTAAAAATGGATATATTTTTAATTATTTTACTTTAAATTCACACCTAATTAATTTTTCAGTTGAATATTAGAAAAGCATAATAATAATAATAATAAACATTCTAAAATATTAAAAAAAAAAAAATTAAAAAAAAATGTTGTCACATGTGATCATCCGGGAGAGAGTCACATTGTAGATGCCTCTCTCTAAACAATTTCTCCTCTTCTCACCACTAACCTTACCTTTTAAAACACAAATTTGAATTATCTCTCTTCTGTCAAAGTCGGGTTGATGAAGTAAAGAAATCCTTTTATTATAAAATTTTATTTTGATTGTGGTATTTTTAAATTAGAAAAAAAAAAGGGATAGAAAGTGAGTGAAGGTTTAATTTTATTTTAAATACATGTTAGGGGCAAAAGAGAAAAAAGGGAAGAAAGGTGAAAAGAGATACAAAAGTACTTCATATACTATAAAGGATAGAATCTCCTTTTCACTTAAAAATTTGCCAAAATAACCCCCACAAAGTTGATATATTTGGTTGTATTATGACTGCAATTAATCCCTTTTGTAATTAAATTAATGGTTTAACTTTGTTTTATATACTAAAAGAAATTCAATTTATATTTGCGTTCCATGGATACAAATGGGAATTTTATTGCCAACAAGAGTGTTTGAGGCTATTAGACATCGGTGATAAGAAGGGTAGCCCATGTATGTTATATTGTGAGTGAGATCCCTTCATCTTTCCGATGTGGGATCCTCAACATGTCCCCTCAAGATGGTGCCTCTCTGGGTTGGGTTCACCATCTTGGGTCGGATCTCACTTTTAGACCGAATACCCGTTTGTACTTTGTAGGCTATGATACCATATTAGACATGCATCATGGGGTTCCATCAAAAAACCAATTGGTGATAAGAGGGGTAGCCCATGTATGTTATATTGTGAGTGAGATCCCTTCATTTTTCCGATGTGTGATCCTCAACAGAGGCAAGAATTTGACTCTTCTCTTTTTGTGTTGATTCCGTCGTAAGCGGTTGTCGTCGAAATTGTCAAGGTCTTGCACAGAGAATGAAGATAAAACTTGCATCGGTGTGGGGCTAGGCCAACGAAACTCTGATGCTTAAGTCAGAGAGGTTTGAGCATAAGTAGGAGTAATAGAGTGAGAGTGTGTTATGTTGCTTACCTTTTTCATACCCTTACAGGCACGTTATATAGGTGAGAGGTTGTGGGTTGGTCGGGTCGACCCATCCTTCCCTCATCATGAGGATTCAAGATCTTCGGCGAGGTGGCGTGGCCCAATCGGTATTAGCCCATGTCTATCCTATGATGAGGATCTCTGATTCCTCCGATCTTATGCGGATCGGCGGTGACTGTTGTACTTCTGCCTTGTTAGGTAAGGCAAGGGTGTCCCGTCAGTTCCTTCGTCATCCCACGTGGGGGTGTTGACGGTATGGCACTTGATCGGTTTGGGAGTGGCTCGAGAAAGTGGGTGTCCGAAGGGTCGGACGTCCATCTCCGCGGCGCTATAATGATGAGTCCGGAGCTCCAAGTTTCCTTACGCTCGTAACAAAGAGCATAGTTCAACTAGCATGATGTATGAACTAGTGACTATGAGGTTCTAGGTTCGATCCCCAACCCCAACATGTTGTAAAAAAAAAAAAAGTGGGAGTCTTATTCTAAAGATTTGTTATTGGAGCTTTTACTCAATGAACCCTAAAAAAAAGTAGGGAACCATCAATCTCTCTCTTGTTTTTATTTTAAAGAAATCGTGGGTTCACCTTTAGGAAATTGATTGTGAAATACGAGATTGAAATGGTATTGCTTTAATTAGGGTTTTGAAAAAGTTAAAATGTCCAAACTTATAATCACTTTAGGATTTTTTTTGTTTCTAAAATTTTAAAAATGTAGGATAAAGTTGTTGAAGAGGTATCAAAATGCTTACAAGTAGAGTTGCTAACTATTCAGGAGGGCATATGGTGGGAAAACTATTCTTGTTGTACAATGTTAGGAACCGTTAGTTCAAGGGAAAATTGTACATTTTTATCATTGACTATTTGGTTTTTAAGGGGGTGTTTGGGGTCTTTATACGAATGACTCATTTCTTGGGTGCGTGAGGTTTTTTAACCCAGTTTTTAATTTTTTTATTTTTTTACTTCTCTCATGATAAGCAAGTGCACAAAGTCTGTAGCACCCTTCACTGAGCACGATGGAGACAACTGCGATGCTCTCGTGATAAGCGAAAGGTACGAATGACTTTTCATAGGGAGATGACACTTGCTTATCACGACAGAAGGTCAAAGAACATAAAATTTCAAGAGAAGGTCAAAATAAACTTTACGCACCCCGAGGGTGGGTCATTCGTACAAAAATCTCGAGGTGTTTGGGACACCAACTTAGAGTTGGGTGGACTGAATTATTATAACCCAGTTTACGTTTGGCTGACCGACTATCATAACTCACAATCAATAAAGTAACTATACTGAGTTTAACAGTATTATTTACTATTGACAACTATTATAACCCACAGACTATTATGAATTATAATAATTCACTCAGCGTCTCAAAAAGCTTCATTACAATGGAGATGTTGTCCCTTACTTCTACACCCATAACTTTCGTCGTTCTTAACTAATTTTAAACTTTGGTCGCACTCAGAAGAGAGTCTTTCTCCATGTTTGTGGCTAGTTAATGCTATTTTACATCACTTTTCAAGAAAGAAAAACAAACCCTTAGAAAGTAGAAATGAATGAACTTTTTATTCCCCCACACACCTCACTTTCTATTTACACACTTGGGTTATCTCCTTCATAACACCCACATGGGAGAAGAAAAAAACCATTGTTTTGGGATTCTCTAAAGAGATCCCTTTTGAGATTTTTACATGTGATGACCAAATTCAATGGACAAGCCAATTCATCCATGGACTTAATTATTGGAAGAAAAATGATTCAACAAATTCAACATTGATATCTTGCTCCCTCATTTGTTGAATTAAATTTTAATGCATGATTGTGATTCATATAGGAGGCTCCCAACCACTCACAAGGAAGTGAGAAATTGGTATTGATTAGTGGACTTGTGGTACATCTCTATAGTCTAGCTATGAATAGTATGAAGTTTCATTAAAATTAAGAGATATTTTCACAAATGAACTATTCTTTCACCTATATTTTCACAAATGTCTATTGTAAACGTTTTTATCATTTCTATATTTTTTAAGTATTGATGGTGTCATTTAATAGATTTGTTTTAATTTGATCTTATAATTTTACCCTTCATTTAAAATCTAAAAATAAGTTATTTTATTATTTTTTAATTTTATAATATTAATTAGGTGATTTTATTTATGACAATTATCAATTATCATTAATTAGATTTTGGTGTTAATAAAATTTTATTTTGTATATCACCTGTTATAAAAAATGATTTTCTTCATCAAGTCCTCTTCTTCTCTCTAACGACCATTTTCATTTGTTGCCAAAATCGAAAAAAAAAACTTGAAAAAAGATTTCGAAAAAAAAAACTTGAAAAAAGATTTTGAAATTATGAAATGTAGAGATGATTTTGCTTTAAAAAAAAAAAAAAATTTGATACTTCCTATATTATCACTAATTAATTACAAACGAATCATTATTACTTATTTTTACTTTTTGTGATTTTGTTTTAAGAAAAACGTAATAGATTATATAGGGATAGAATGGTAAAACTACATATTATTTTTTTTCTTATTTTTGTACCAGATAGAGAATATAATAAAATTTTATGTGGAACATTTTTGTAATATCCTATAAATACGACTAGTTGCCCATGATCGAGCACAATTTAGATAAAAATATGTAAGTTAAAATACTTCCGACTAGAGTTCATTGGATAATGCACAAATTATCATCTCAAATATCGAGATCCTAAAACCCCTAAAACCAATTGGTGATAGAAGGAGGCTCATGTGTGTTTGAGTGAGGTTCCTTCATCTTTCCGATGTGGGATCCTCAACATGATCCCTCAAGATGGTGCCTCTTTGGGTTCATCATCTTGGGTCGAATACCCGTTTGGGCTTCGTGAGCTCTAATATACCATGTGGTATATTAGTCATGGTATATTAGTATATTATAGCTCATAGGATTTCATCCTAAAATCTAAAACCAATTGGTGATAGGAGAAGTAGCTCATGTGTGTTATATTATGAGTGAGGTCCCTTCATCTTTCCGATGTGGGATCCTCAACACCCTGCAATTGTCGAACTAAAAAAAAATGGTTCTTGAACATTCATGAAAGTTAGAATTTTGTCACTAGACTTTAGTTTGTAACGATTTAATTCTTGTTGTTTCAATTTTATAACTCTTTAGTTCTTGAACTTTAATATGTAACAATTTAGTCGTTCCTCTACTTTGAAAATTGTAACAATTTAATCTTTACCATGTGAAAAATATTGTTAGGATTAAATGGAATTTCTTATGTAGATTGATAAACTAATTAGAGACTAAATGTGTTGTAAACTTTAATTTTGATGAGATTTTTCACAGTATGGATTAAATTGTTACAAATTTGAAAGTATAAAGTCTAAATTGTTACGTACTAAAGTTCATTAACTGCATTATTGCAAGTTTCAAAGTACATAAGACTAAATTTTTACAAACAAAATTCAATGACTAAACGGTTAATTTCATGAAAGTTTAGGAACCAAAAATATTTTTTAATATAAATATAGCAGCGAGATAAATAACGACATAATATTACCAAAAAAAAAAAAAAAAAAAAAAAAAAACATTACAGTTATAGTGATTGTAATGAATTTGCGATTGTTAGTAAGAAAAACATTTAAGTTTTTTTTTAATAACAAATGGAGTGAGAAATTCTAAGTTTGATCTTCGACTAAGAATACATATTTGTATGTCAATTTAATTAGTCTAAAAAAAAAAAAATAGTATTTTATTTAGATTTTCAATGATTAATATAAAAAATATGTCATCAAATTTTAAACTGCCATGTCACTCAAAATATAATTCATGTTTGTGAACAAAATAAAAATTCTCCTAAAAAAGTTAAAGGCGCTTTAAACTATTTTGTGGGAAAATACTTGTTGAATGTTTGGTCAAAGAGTACTCCAAAAGCACGTGTAGAAGTAGAACCAAATATTAAACAAATATATATATATATATATATATATATATATATATATATATATATAGAGGGCTGGTTGCACAAATAGCAATCAGGCCTAAACTAATTGCAAAATTAGCAAACTTTAAAATGTTTTGCAAATATGGCAAAAAAAACCCGTTTCTATCACTGATAGACTTTATTATATCACTGATAGACTTCTATCAGTGATAGACTATTATCTCTGATAGACTATTATCACTGACAAAAATCTATAAAAAGCTGAGGTGATCAGCGATAGACTTCTATCAGTCATAAGATATTATTGCTATATCTGAAAAAATTTTAAAACCACTGTCGGAGACATGTTTAGTCATAAATTAAAAAGAAAAAAAAAAAAAATCCCTTTTGACTATGCTTCTATTTGTTTCCGACTTCAACATCATTAACAAAATAGTAATGTGGCATGCATGTCTTTTTTTTTTTTGATTACATTGGGGGTGGGGGGATTCGAACCACAGACCTCTTGGTCATCAAGTCATACATATGCCAGCTGAGCTATGCTCGCTTTGGCATGCATGTCCATTAAACTAATTTTGAGTAGGTACATATAATGCGGCAAAATAATAAATAGACTAATAGAGGGTATTGCTTTATTGTTAGTGTTTTTAAATAAATAGAAGGTCAAATCAAAAGAAATTTAAAATTTTCTTTTTTTAAAAAAAAACCTCTTGTTTCAATAATAATTTTGAACTTTCAAAAAAAATTTAAAAATATCATTGATGTTTAAAAACGTTCAAAAAATACTCGTATCATTAAATTTTGGATGAAAAACATTAATATTTTATTATTAATTTCCTTCATCCGGCCTTAACAAATATATATATATATATCTTTACTAGAAAACATTTTCTTTTTTTTCTCCCTCTACAATTCTTTCTTCATGGAAATTAATGTGATGCTTAAAAGACTATGTACAATAGAACACTGGATGACAACAGAGTTTGTGAAAATAAGTGTATATGAGTGGGAGAAGAAAGAAAAAAACATAATTTTTTTTTTCTTTCTTTTTTGCTCACTTTGTTTGTGTGTTAGTGATAAATTGGAGATTAATGTAGTTTTCAATTAAAATAAATGTGTGGTGAAAATAAGAGAACGAGAAATTTTTTTTTAATTTTTTTTAGTTTCTGTGGAAAGTTAGGAATGATGGTTATAGATTTTGGGTTTTAGATTTTTTTGGAGATTATTTTGTCAAATTGTTTCTGTAACCTTTCAAATGCTAAAAATTTGAAGAATGTGAATTTTGTCAGGTTTATCAAGTTAATCACGGGATGAGTTGACAAAGGATGTGTTAGAGTAAGGCGGCAGGGGTTGGAGTTTCGTGATTTACACATATTTAATCAGGTCATGCTGGCGAAACAGTGGTGGCGTATGTTACGCCGGCCTCAAAGCTTACTTTCTCAGGTGCTGCGTGGAAGGTATTTTCGCACGGGTCATCCTTTAAGGGTTGAGGTGGGGAATAACCCTTCTTTTGCTTGGCGAAGTTTTATTTGGGGGCGAGATTTATTCCGAACGGGGTACAGGTGGCGGGTGGGGACTGGGCACAACATTCAGATTAGTGGCGACTCGTGGTTACCCGGAGAGGGAGGCGACTTTGTTTGGGAGGTTGTCGAATCAATTCGGGGGGAGTTGGTGGCGTCTCTTATCCAGTCTGATGGGAGCTGGAATCAGACGGTGGTGTGTGATGGGTTCGGGGTGGATGAGGTTGTCCGAATTCTTTCTCTGCCTATCTCTGGACGGAGTGAGGATGATAAAATTTATTGGGCCGCTGATAAGAAAGGGGTATTTTCGGTGAAGAGTCCGTACAAGTTGGGGGTGCAGTTGGCGGGGGATCGGGTTGGGTCGTCTTCCTCATCAGAGAGTCTTGCGCATCTGTGGCGTTCTTTTTGGAAGACTCACTTACCGGAGAAAGTTAAATTATGTTGCTGGAAAATTTTGCAGGATATTGTGCCTACTCGTACTAATCTCTCAAAAGGCGTTGTTACTGACTTATGGTGTCCTTTTTGTCATAAAGACTATGAAAGGTCTGACCACTTATTTTGGTGTTGCAAGGTGACTAAGGGCTTTTGGTCTCACTTCTTTAATTCTAATTTTGTTGCTACGTTGTGTTGTAGGAGTAATTGGTCTACTATTGACCGCTTTGCGTGGTTCCTGAGTTCCGAGGAGGCGAATAAGCTGGAGACTTTGCAGATGGTGTTGTGGCGTCTTTGGAAAGGGCGGAATCAGCGAGTCTTCACGGTGTTGGTCGTGTCGACCGACGTGCTGCAAGAGCTAGTTGCTGGTGATCTTCAGCAGTTTGTTTCGGAGGTGGATAGGGGTAGTGAGGAGTGCTTGGCAAAGGAGTCGCTTGTGATTGAGCGCCTGACGTGACGACCTCCTGAGACTCCCTGCTGGTCCCTGACATGCGATGCGGCGTGGATGGAGGGTGATGGCAGGGGCGGACTGGCATGGATGGAGGGTCATGCGTGTAGGGGTAAAGTCCTTGATGGACGGTACAGTGCAGGGTTATTAGAAATGATGGCGATTGAGGCGGGTTTGAGGCGGATTGAGGCACTGAATCTCCCACAGGTGCTCATCCAATCTGACTGTCTTGAGGTGATATGTTTGTTTAATGGGCAAACGGAAGATCTCACGATGATTAAATCGGTGACGGGGGATGTGCTTCGGTTGGCGTCGACCTTGCCCATTAGGGATTTTCAACACATTAGGCGACCTCAGAACAAGGTGGCCGATGCAATTGCACATTGGGTTATGACTGAAGATGTCATTCAGGAGTGGTGGGATGTTTTACCACCGTGGCTACTGGCGCTTGTTGAGCGAGATAAGTCTTTTATTTAGTTGTTTTTGTTCTGTTTTTTAGTTTGTGTTAAGTGTATTGTCTCTTCCTTCTCAAAAAAAAATGAGGAGAAAAGGAAGAAGAAACGTTTTTCCGTATTTTATTATTTATTATTTATTTTTATTTTATTTTTGTTTTGTAAAGTAAGGATATTTATGAAAGTTTAATGTTTTTCATCTCAAATTTAACCATAAAATTATTTTTAAACGTTTTTTTAAATATTAAGAATAGTTTTTAAACTTTTTAAAGTTAAAAAGTATTATTGACTCATAATTTAAGAATAAGTTTTAAATATGTGAGAGTAAGGAATAATGGTAATTTTTGTGAATAATGGTGAAATTGTCTGTTCAACTTCAACAAACTATTTCTTTATAATAAAAAGTAGTTATTTAATTATTAAAGTAAAAGCATTTGTTCAACAAACAACTTTAAACCTGTGTTTTTTTTTTTTTTAATTTTATATTTGTGCACATGGATGATTATTTAGATATTTTATAACCATTTAATAATATATCATCTCGTGAACAAATGGCTTTATTAAAAAGTACCTTTTTTTTTTTTTTCCTTCAAACAAAAGATGTTCAATGAGTCAATTTTTTAATTCATATTTTTCACAAATATCTATTATAAGTTAATTCATATTATTCACAAATATCTATTATAAATTTTTTTATCATTTTTTTAATGGTACTATTTAATTTTATCTTACTATTTTATCCTTCATTTAAAATTTATCTATTAAATTTTTTTATCATTTTTTTATGGTACTATTTAATAGATTTATTTTAATTTTATCTTACTATTTTATCCTTCATTTAAAATTTAAAAATAAATATATTTTATTACTTTTTATTTTTAAAATATTAATTATGTACTTTTAATTATTTATTTTATTATTTTTTTAATTTTACAACATTAATTATGTGACTTTATTTATGGTCATTATCAATTTTTATTAATTAGATTTTTATTATTTATTTTATTATTTATTTTTAATTTTATAACAATTATTAGGTAAGGTTTTTTTATGAAAATTATCAATTACCATTAATTAAATTTTGTGATTAATATGATTTTATTTTGTATGTCATTTTGTACCAAAATTAATTTATTCCATCAATTTATCTTCTAACCACCATTTTCATTTCTTACCCAAAAACGTTTTTGTCTCCCCATTACCACCGTCTCCCGTCCGGCGCACCATTTCTGTCGTCGCCGGTCGTTCTACGCCGAACAATTTTTGTTGTCGTCGTTATCTCCGCCTATCCTTTAACGTCGCCGCCCTATTAACGAAGTCATTCTTTTATCTCCGACGTTTTGTTCTCACATCATACCATATTATATCAAACTTTATATATAGTATACCTTGATATATACCCTTAATATATCCAAAACAAATATATACAGTGTTAAATATACCCCAACGTTAGCCAAAATATATACATCCTCATTTTTTATATATAAGACCTTGATATATACCCTCATTATACCCGAAACAAATCTATACATTGTTATATATACCTCTTATTTACGACCATTAATATTACCTTGATATATAATCCTAATATATACACTGTTATATATACACCCTCGTTTTATATATATACAACAATTAAAAATACACTGATATAAACGATATAAACCATAGTATATGCACCATAATTTATATATATACCTTCTTTATATCAGAAAACACAAACCATTAAAAAATTACATGATATATACCTGGTGTATATAGGTCATGTTATATAAAAATAAAACTCCCAAAACAACTAAATAGTGTGGTAAAGCAACAACGAGATACCGGTACCGGCGACGACGTTGGTGGTTTACCGGATTCGACGACGGTGTAGATAAAATTGGAGTGTCGGTGACGAAAAGTGTGTTAAAATTTGAAACGGCGAATATATACCCTAAATATATTCGAAACATTGTATCGACGATGAAATTGTAACTTTACCGGCGGCGAAACCTTAGAAGGTACCGGCGAAAATATACCCTCAATATATCTGAAACGACGGTGAATGGTATGGTTTATCGGCAGAAAACTTTCAACCAACAACGATAAATGAATATTGAAAGGGCGGCGACTAGAACTGGTTTTGAAAATAGGGTTTCAAAACTGATTTTGAAAATCTTTAAAACTGATGTTGAAAATAAAAAACGAAATAGATGAGTTTTTTTTTAGAAAAAAAAAATTATATTTACTATTACTCATTATTACTAACTTAATTTCGATCAAATCAGTCATAAGCTATAAATAAAAATAAAAATAAAAAAAATAAGTCATAACTATTATTTATTTGGAGTGAAATCAATCATATTTATTACTTATTTGGAATAAAATGAGTCATAACTATCACTTATCTTTTACATTTTTTTATTTTGTGTAATTTATTTATTTATTTTAATTTTAAAAAAAACGTAATAAATTGTATAGTGATAAAAGTAAAATACAAATTATCTTTTTTATTATTTTTATATTCAATAAACATGTAATAGAAAATTATATTAGACATTTTTATAATATCTTATATCTTAATCATTTATTGTTTAAACACCATTTTTAAAAATATTATGTGTACCACTATATTTTTAAAAGTATTATTATTAAAAAAAAAAATACTAATAGATATGTGTGACAGTAACACAGAATACGTCAATGTTGAGGGACAAGTAAAAACAATTAAAGTTTAAGAACAAAATATACAAATGGTCGAATATTATGAAGTAAATTTATAATTTAAAGTAAACATAGTAATTGCAAAAAAAAAGTTAGATGGCATATTAAAATATATATATCCATTTGTATTCGTACATCAATGTGTTTTTTTTTTTTAGGTGAAGGTTGAACCTAAGACCTCATGGACATACATCAATATTTACCTTAATCTTTTAATTTTATTAAAATACACTTTAGCATTGAAAAATGTATTATTAAACCTAAATAAGTATTGCAATTTTTATCTGTATCATTTAAAAAATTATTAATGAAAATATTTGCATGTGCATTTAATGAATATAAAACATTTTTAATAAAAAATTAATGTTTCATTAAAAAAAATGACACTCGACCCAGAATTTTTTAAAAAAAATGTGAGATTTGAACGTTTTATTTGATGATGGATCTCATGCACTAGACTAATTTTGTGTAATGTTTAATTTTTTTTGTTGAAATTTACAAATTCTAAAAAGTACTTTATTTATTTTTGCGAAATTGAAGATGAGATACCATTGCAAACGAGTGTAGAGTTTAATTTGATAAAATTGAAAATTATGATGAAAATTGATGCAAGTTGTCAAGATTAGGGGTGAAATTGATTATTTTTCCTAAAAAATAATAATAAATATCGCATGGTTAATATAAGGGTTAATATAAGGGTTGGTTGCACAAACAGGTCCAAAATAATTACAAATTTAGCAAAATTTAAAATATTTTGCAAATATGGCAAAAAAATTAGTTGCTATCACTGATAGAAGCTATCGTTGATATATGACTATCAATCACTGGTAGACTAAAATTCTATAAAAAAACTAAAATTCTATAAAAAAAAACTGAGGTGATAGATTACTATCAGCGATAGACCATACTATAAGTGATGGAAATTATTCAGCAAAAAAAATAAATTAAAAATGCTATATTTTTAATTATTTTAGCTACAATTTTCTAATATAATTTAAGATTTATTTCATTACAAACTTTTTTTTTTCTTTTTTTGTTTTTGTCTTCTATTTTCTTAAACGACGAGCTTTTTATACGGATAAAGTAATGTTTTTACACCCACCTTTAATTAAAGTAAATAATAAATTAATTCTAGCAAAACTTTGAAAATGAAAAAAAAACGATTTTTTTTTAATAAAAAATTTAGTTGATGCTAAAATGAAAAGAAAAAAATGTTTGTTTTGAGACATAAAAATATGTTGTCCCCTAATGAAAGGAGAGAGGATCAACTTTAATCTTATCATCTTTAGTTTTGTTGGGTATTTTTTAAAGAGAAGAAACAAAAGAAAAAGAGAAAGAAAAAAAAATGGGAGGAAGTGGAAATATATGGCTGAGAGATATCTTGTTACTGTTCCATAGCGTTTATTAAGTATTGTCCGAGAAAGGATTCCAAAGCCAAAAGTAGATTGTATTTGAGTTGACACGAGTGGAATTATAGTAAGCATCAAATGCCTACCATCGCTTCAACATATTTTAAAGTGCTTCCAAGTTTGACAATTTATATACAATCCAATCGTCTCGTGTTCAGGTTTCGAGCTTACCACTTTTGATATGAGATTTAGTGTTTGAATTAGTTGAATTATGCTTATATCAACTTCTCGTTTAGATATACGACTAGGTAGTTTCACACAACAATTCAAGTATGATTCAAAACAAAACTACACAGGTTGAGACTTTAACTAGATAATATCTCATCATCGTGGAGATACGAAAAAAGTTTGTTATCCTAAGATGGGAATATAAAAATCTTAAATTTGTGTGCTCGAAAGTTAGAAGAATCTTAGTTTGTATTTAGAATTTTATAGTGAAATGATAGAATGCACTCGGTTGTACCTTAACATTGATATTATATTTACTTTATTCTATTAGTTATCTTGTAGCTTGTTACTATCAAACACGTGTTACCCTCAATCGTTGTTATATATATATATATATATATATATATATATATATATATATATATATTTCTTTTTTGTGGTTGTCTCCCATGTTTATTAATGTTGTAGTTTGATATATATGTTTAGAAGTACGAGTTTAAACAATTTTGAGTGATGTAGTTAACAGGAGCATAACTCAACTGTTATAAGTGTAAATTAATGATCGAGAGATATAACTAAATACCTAAAGGAAACTTACACAATAAATTTACGCTCGAAAACGAGCTCTCAATTATTTGTATGTAAAGAGATTCCACTCCGATGAACAAGTGGGCCGTGTGGAAGAGCCCATCTTTCTCACTTCTCAGTATGGGCCAATTCTGTTGTATCATCATTTGGGCTTTCACTCTCTTTTTCACTTTTATTTCAGTTTGGGCTTCTTATGTGTTTCTGGGCCTTTTGTCTCTTCCATTTGAAGCCCATTTTATCTGTAAGGGTTATTTTACCCAACAGACGAAAATTATCATAATTGTTAATTATTTAAAAAAATAGGGTGAATTGTTATAAATAGTTACATTAAAAAAAACTAAAATATAATATACTTAACTAAAATTTCTATTTCCATTCAATAATTAACTAGATTTTAGAAAGTGAGAGAACACTTTATATATCAGTTATGCGCCTGGTAAATAACGTTATTTACGGTCAGACCACATAATCGAAATTTAATTTTTAAATATCCCAACAACCAAAAAACAAAATCAGTATCTCTCCTAGATTTTTCTCAAAAAAAAAATAATAATATATATATACTACAAATCCATAAAAATATGGGAGTGATTTTAGACTCTTTAAAATTGGATTTTTTTTAAAAAAAAAATTACTTCATCTTCTTCCTTCCATTTATGACCAATTGTCATCTCTCTCACACACTCACGTCTCCTTTCTCCCTCACAAACGACAGACACCACTCATCCTATGTTTTTTCAAGAAGTCATCGACAACCCTGCTAATCTCCTATGTTTTTCTAAGAAGTCATCGACAACCCTGCTAATCTGGATTAGGATCTACAACATGAAGAACTATTGATGTACATGATGGGCGGACAAGAAAAAAGCCGACAAACCGAATAAGCAACAGACGACGACGAAACTAAGAATGTCGTTTAGAATCAAGAAGACGAGGATGAAGAATCATATTATAGCCAACAACCATAATAATCAAATGGAAGTAGCTAGTTGAAAAGAAAAATAAAACAGACAAGTAGTGAAATCAAATTACTCAAATGTGAAACATCATTGGTAAAAATGTTAGATTCCTTCAAAAGAAATGAAAGTTTATGGGAATTGAATCTGTTTATCTATATATATACTAGGTATATATGTTTCTTTATTTCTTGAATAGATGAGAGATATATTTTTGATAGATTTGTTTAATGATCAGAACGTACAGAAAGAAATTAAAGTTTGTCTTTTGATTTTCTGTTACTGGAAGGATATCAAAGCTTGAAGATGAGTTTGAGGACCTGAGTGACTTGTTTTAGTGAAGCTAGACCATCAAAAAAAACAAAGCCTTGGGTCAAATTTGAGGATCAAGTGTGTAATTAGTTCTATCTACCTCTTTTTCTTAAGGATCATGTGTGTAATTAGTGATGAAGCGTAAAACGCTGCGGAAGCGATTTTGGATCGTTGATACTCTAATTTCATCAATTTAACAAACTAGTAACATACTCATCACGAACGCTTCGAACCACTTCTCACGAACGTCTCGAGGACCACCTCCGGTAAAATAATATATATTTATTATTATTATTTTAAATAAAATTAATTCTTAATTAATTTTAAATAATAATAAATATTTTATTTATTAAACTTTTTAATAAATAAAAAAAAAATTATTTAATTTAATATCAAATATTAATTAAATAATATGGCTAAACCCGGTTTTTCGAAAACCGACTTTTTGCACATGCATCCTATTCATGTTTTAGACCATTCCCATATTCAAATCATATTTACATATGTCCATCATCATTCCATAAACCGAATTTGAACAAATTCAATTTTTTTTTCTTTTCTCTTATATTGTTGCACGACGTTATCCGAGCTAGCCAGAAGAACCTAAAGGACCTACAGATCATGAGCTCCAACGATACGAGATTATCGGGTCAAAACTCTTTTAACCGAACTAATCAACATTCGTTAACCCCCGGAGATTCCACTATAGTCTGAGGGCTGCACACTCTCCTCACTGTAGATATATTATGTCCTCTTGATATAACCGTCATGGGCAAGTCGACCCTTCACAGGTTGTTCGTAATCACAGTCGGGTCATTTATACCGTTTAACCCCTGCATTAATTCTTGTTCCTTAAGTACCACTGACACCTCTAATGAACAATTGATCCGTGGTCCAACCAGCAGATCAGGTCCCTCTCTTGCCAAGGAGAGGGTGGATGTCCATTGTTCAAGCCCCGAAGTCAACTATTAAGGGAACAACTTATCTACTAACCCTGAAGAACGAGTTAGGAGTGAATTTCATCTTGCTGTACTATGTCATCAACCACCTATTCGAGTTTATCCCCAAGATGGTAGGCTTATTGAGTCGGCGATATGACCACTCTCACCCGTACAAGTCAAATGATACTCTCGAATAAATAGGAGTTCATAGCGAGCTCAGAATTAGGATCGAGTTACCTAGGCCATCATATGAAAAAGTCGGTCTCTTCAGTAAACGGTGTTATAAAGAAAGAGAGCGACTTGTTTCACGGTTCAGTCTTATGCAAACTTATTGCACATGACGCCCTCGCTTGCACATCTCATTGTGAAACGATTTGGATCATATTGTTTTGTATAATACAAAGCGAGCCGCATCCAATAGTGTTACCAGGATAAGGTACCCAGTCTTATCCATATACTATAGACCGTTTTGACTGTCTACTTGAGCCTGATCCACAATCATGTCATACATGAAGCTCAAGTACTCATGAATCGCCATGGGTGTTGATCATTGGTATATGTTATTCTAAACACGTTTCACTTTATTCCAGTAAACTCTTTTACTGAATAAAACTTAATAACTCTTATTACTAAATAGAGTATTTACAAACTCAATTGTTTACAAACCACGAGTTTTAAGACATAAAACCCAACAATTAGTTCTATTTATCCGTTTTTCTTGTTTTTAAACCTATTTGTATTTATCTTTTCCCTTAGTATTTTTCTATATATAATTTTTCTGGTATGCTATCTACATTTTTTTACAAATGTATTTTCTTATATACTAATTAATGGTGTATTTTTCTATTTCATAATTTCTCAGTACACTATCTACACTTTTTGACAAATGTATTTTACAATATATACTAATTATTATTAGGTGTATGTCTCACTATATACTAATTCCTTAGGTAATCCTTTTAATTAAGAGTCTATTTCTCAACACATACTACTTATCCTAGGTCATTGTTTTAATCCATCTGAATGAGTTTTTTTTTTTACCATTTTTATCAGTTTTGTACTTTTCATCCATCTTAAAATGAATCTTTATTTCGTTTAAATTTAGTTTATGCACCTTAAATCAAACTTGATGGGAATTGAAATATGTATGTCTATATATATACAATGTATATGTTTATTTGTTCCTTGTGTTTTGAACCTATTAGGTGTGTTTTTCAATATATACTATTTGTTTGGGCGTGACTATTTATCTTTTTCTGGGGTTCATTGTTGTGTTCGTGTTCGTCGAGTTAGTGTATATTGGGCAATATAATGGGCGGCAGGTCGGGTTTTGTTTTATCACCAACATCATTCCCCACGTTAAAATTAACCCGTTTAATTCAAATTATTTCAAATATTTTCAACAATTTTTACTAATTGTTACGTTTTTTTCTCCCAACTATTTTCTCTCTCATAAAATCAACAATTTTTTTGTAGTTGATTTAATTTTTCAATGAATTAAATCTCATAGAGGATGAATTAAATCTCATAGAGTTATTTTAGTCTAAATATAGTTTTATATTTAAAGATTATACTAAATATAGTTGTTAGTTATTTTTCATTAAGTTAATTGTGGTAGCTATTTTTTAGTAACAACTATTTGATTTTAGTTATTCCTCTAGTTGCCTAAATTTTTTTTTTTAAAAAATAATAATAATAAAATTTAGGCATCCCATGAAAAGCTTAAAACATGCCTCTTGCGTTAATGTATAACTTTAGTTGTGTAGGCCGGTTTGATAACCATGTCGTATTTAGTTTTTTGTTTTTGAAATTTATGCTTGTTTTCTCCTAATTTTTTTTATTATGAGTTTCACTTTTCTTAGAGAAACATTTGGATTCTTAGTCAAATTCCAAAAACAAAAACCATGAAAGCATTGATAGGAAGTAGATAACAAAACAAAAAAAGTTATAGGGAGTAGTGTTTATATGCTTAATTTTCAAAAAATCGAAAACTAAAAATCATTTGGTTATCAAACCAGACCGTAATTTTTGTATTTTTTGAGAAATAATTTTTTTATTTTGGGTGTGTAAAGTTTCTTATTTAGACTCCTTTTACTTACCATGAATCAGAATGAGCTGAAATTGGAATGAAAATGAACCGAAATGAGAATGTTATTTCTTTGTAGTTGTTTACCAAGAGTTGTTTGGAATGAGAATTATAAGCTAATTGATGTTATTTACTAAAGAGTAAAGACTATCAAGAGGAATCATATATATTATAATGACTAATATACCATTTACATATTTTAACTAATTAAAGTACATTATTAATTTAAATAATAATAATCAATAATAATGTTTTTTAGATAATAAATTTAAATTTATTAATAATAATGTTTTTTAGATAATAAATTTAAATTTATTGCATTACTATTTTATCTTATTTAATGTTATTAAAATTTTATTTAATGGTAAAAATAATAACCAATTAAAATAACGCTTTATTAAAATAAATTTTATTTGTATATGTTATCTGATACAAATATTTTATTTAAAAAAATAGTTAACAAATTAAATAGAAAATTTTATTTTTATTTAAATATTAGATGTAATAAAATAATAGATAAATATTTTTTTTATAGAAGAAAAATTAATAGTAATGTAAATAAGAGTGAGAAATTGTAAAATAATTAATAAAAATGTTGTAACTCTAGTTTATAAATGAGTGAGAAAATGTAAGGATATTATTCAAATAATGAAATGGTTGTGAGACCACGGAATAACAAATATAAAAGTGATTGATGAGAGTTTAGGGGAGAACTGAAATTACACTTTCATGAGGGTAAGAATTCGCAAATTTTTGGTGGGTCCCACCAATTGATTTCATTCATGCATTTTAGTAGTTCGGGTCTTTATAGAATTAATAGGTTGAATATGGAAAATTAAGTTTAGTATGTGATGTAGTAATTTTTTTTTTCTTTTTCTTGAAAAGAAGATAATATTACTAATTCAAAATGTCCTCGGGGCTACAAGAGTTAGCATCAAAGCTTAACAAATCAACTAACCATAATGAAAAACAACCGACCCATTCTCCATTTGGGGCAACCAGAGGAATAGCTAGAATGGAATAGTAGTTACCGAAAAATAACTAAATTTTTTAAATAAATGAAATATAGCTAACAACTATAATTAGTAAACTATTTAAACTACGTTAGACTTAAATACCCCTATAAAATTTGACCGATAGAAATATTAAATAACCTAGAAAAAATGTTTGATTTTAGGAAAGAGAAATTAGTTGGGAGAAAAAAACGTAACAATTAGAAAACCGTTGGAATTATTTGAAATAATTTTAATTATAATGGTTATTTTTTTGCAGTGAAAAATTGTGTTAGTGTTTCTATTGGGGTATATAAACGTAATTAAACCTATGATTACATGGTTCGAGCTTTAAAAATGATATATTGAAAAGGATACACGGTCATGTTGATTCAAAAATAAATTTAAAATGGACAACCTAAAATGATTTAGAAATATTTTACATCCCAACAACAATGTCTAATCTTGAGATCCCAACAACAATGTCTAATCTTGAGATCCCAACAACATCAAATAATCTAAATTAAAAAATAATCTACCATTGCATTCACCAAATGAAAATATATTTACCTATAGCTCTGATGGGATTTCCTCTGACCTTCATTCTCAGCGTTTTCATCATGTTCTTTTTTCTTCTATATCCCTTTGAATTTTGCATTCTGAAATTTTGCATTCTGAAAAATTGAGTTTGGAGATAGATATGTGTTATTAGCTTAACTGGTTTTTTTTAAAATGTTTTGTATTTAAATCTTGAACTCTATCCCGACATTTTAGAGATTTTGTTGCATGACGAACCTATGAAAAAATGATACGTTTCACAATTTTAAATATAAATTTTGGATTCTAAAACTTGATTCCACTTTTTAGGGTTTTTTTGCAACGTATTTGATTTATAAAATAATGAGAATAATTTGATTCCATATTTTTAGGGATTTTTGTAATATCATTGATTTAAATCACAATTTATCTACTATTTTGATACAAATTTTGGATTCTAAAGCTTGATTCTACTTTTTTTTTTTTTAGGATTTTTGCAACTTTTTTTTTATTTATGAAAGGACTTACTAATTTGATTTTCCTTCTTTAGAGATTTTTTTTGTAATGTCTTTGATTTAAATCACAATAATTGTATATATAGCTTTGTGATTAATTGCATGTATATACTCTTACGTACAGGGGCGGATTTAAGAAGGGGCCAGGGGGGCACGTGCCCCCCCTGAACTTTTGCAGTTTAATATTATATATAATATTTGGTCTATAATAAATAAAATATATGTTTGGTTTGTTGGTTATTGTCCTTGCCCAGCTTGTGTGCCCCTTAAGTTCTGAGTTCAAATCTCAAAACTTGTAATATTTTTAATTTGTGGTTTTCAAATTCTGAACCTCAATGATAAATTCTAAATGATAAATAAAAATATATTTCTATTTTAAAAATATACTTATTTTAAAAATATACTTTTATCATCAATTAGCTAATTTAATAAATAAGTTTTTTTTTTAAATTTATTAAATTCATTTTAAGGTAAAAAGAATAGTTAAAAATATTATTTGAATACTCTAGACTCATTCTATTTTAGTTTATGTATTTTTAATATTCAATTTTTTTTGCTCATGTATTTTCAATAAATCTTCAAATTAGTTTTCATTATATTAATTTATATCAACTTCATAAATATAATTACAAATATTTTCAATTTTTGATAAACTTTATCAAATATATAATAAGTTTCTAATTTTTCAATTTTATTTGTAATAATAGGTCCATGGACTCTAAAAATGTCCAATTATACTATTTAAAAAAAAATTGATCTATTAAATATAAAATTGAATTTTATGTCTAATAAGACTCTAAACTTTCAATTTTGTGTTTAGTAAGTTCATAAATTTTGAAAAATGTCAAATAGACCAAGGACATTAGACACAAATTTGAAAATTTAACAAATTTTTTCGACACAATTAAAACTTTAAGAAACTATTAGACACATTTTTAAGTTCAAGGACTAAATAAATAAAACTTCGAAAATTAAAAGACCAAATAGACACAAACCTGAACGTTTAGGGATAAAATTTATATGGACTTGTGCCCCCCCTAATATAAAATCCTGGATCCGCCCCTGCTTACGTACATATAGAAATGTATATGCATATGATTGTATATATATAAGTTTGTTATATATTTAGTGGGTGTATCCATATGTATGTAAGACACATATGTTACTAGTGTATGTAGTACTATTGACTATTATAAAAATTGTTGTTGTAGTTTTTCACACGTATGTATTGTTATATATATATATAAGTATTGACTGATTTGATATGTTTAATTACATGCAAATGAGACACATTGTTGTTTCTCTTGATAGTTGTTAGTAATTTACATGTATATAATATTATATACTCTACTAATAATCTCATATCATATTTTTGGTAGTAAGAATCTTAAGACACGCGTTGTCTTTGTATGTGTTCGTATCTACAACCTCATCATCCACGACCAAACAATAGTCGTGGTACATCCGATTTGAGTAACTTGCTAGCATCCACACAAGATTCATGTCTTTAGATAGCCTTGTGATCAATGATTTCTCTTCCTCGTTCCTAAAGAGGAAAAAAATGGACAATTGTGGAATTATTTTTGGGCATCTAGTGCGAGAAGTTTGACGATAAAATTACATATTTTATGAGAGAAATTAGTTTGGAGAAAAAATCGTAACATTAGTAAATCGTTGAAAATTTTGACTGAAACAAAAATCAGACCTTCCACTCCTTGTATTTTTTAGTATACACTGACTCGACAAACAAAAACCAGATCTTCCAGTCCTTGTATTTCTCAGTATACACTCACTCGACGAACAAAATCAGACCTTACTGTCATTATATTTCCTAGTATACACTGACTCAACGAATCAAATTAAAAAGTAAATTAATGGTCCCTGTGTATACCTGCATGTATAAAATGTTGAATCCACACCATGTTGTAATGTGTGTTATATAAATCTAAGTATATATGTTGATACCATACTTTGTCTTTTATTGGTAATTTGTTGGTAGCATACTTAAGGAACACTCATGGGGCAATGCTACCATGACCGATCAATCTAGTTTCAAGGTACATACTCCTAATTACACCTTATTTCTCAACACAAAAATATTGTGGTGTGGTCTATACGAATATGACTGTCAATCTACCCTCAATTGTAAGTATGTAGTTGTTTACACCTCCTTTGATATATTGTCTCACGATGGAGCCACCGTAAATGCGTAGTTACTGCGATTTGAGTAACTTTTTGGAAATGTATTAGATTAAGAGTGTTAGATATATATGTTAATCGAATGTTTGTCAACACGTATGTATGGTGTTATATAAATCTAAACAAGTATGTTCATACCAGATCAAAATGATTAGTAAATTGATAGTTCCTCACGTATACCTGGTTGTGTAACCACCGTTCCATAACATGACAGGATGTGATGTGCGTCATTAGTTGATAGTTGTGTATGTTTTTATATACGTCAAACTATGCATGTTGATACCCATATGTTATCAGTGGTGTTTTGTTCTTGTTAATATTTGCACTCTAGCTTACTACATATGCCCCATCCACAACTACCTAACTTTGTACAGCTGCCAAATTAAAATAATAAGTAAATAGATGATTCTCTGCCTGTATCTAGTTGTGTTCCCTAGTATGTACTAGCAGTATGAAAGGGTATTGTCAACTGACATCTGTGTATATTAATATATTCATATAATTATTATTATGTATATCTTGCAAGATGATGACTATTTCATGTCATCGTCTAAAAGAAGTAGGCCACTGAAAATTAACTTATGCGGCGATATAATGGATATGGTGCGCAATACACTATAGGGCGATTGCGAGGCAAGATTTCGGGCAACATGTTTCAGACATTTTTTAGATTTTTCCTTTAAGAAAACATCCTCCCAGTTGCTCCTCCACCTCATCCAACACCAATGCAAACCCAAGAATACCTCTGAATTGAACTTCAAGATCGAAGGAAAAGTTCTAAAATTTGGACTAAGAGAATTTGCATTGGTGACCGGGTTGAACTGTGGTCGCCTTCCTGAGATAGACCACAACTTGATAAAAAGGGAAAGCTAATAAAAATCTGTAGTTATAAAACAACTGATGTGCTTGTCTCAAATTGTATATATGTGCAGCTTAATAAGAATTTTTCCCGGGATGGAGAGACACGTGGAGAGGTTCCTGCTGGAGGGGGTTTGTGGGGGCAATGCAAGGATCACACAGTAAGAAGACCCTTGAAGACCTCTCAGTTCAATTCTGCCAGCCCACATTTGATCTGAAACTTCGCCAACAAAAGGGTTGAATGATAGTAAATACATCTTCTAAAACTTATGGTTTTTGAAACTCTGTTTTTTTTTTTAATGACTTCTATTGTGAATGATTATGAACTATATTTGCATTGACATTATTGTTTTAGTATGCATCTGCATTATACAACTCAAACGAGAGTTAAATCGCAGTTTATACTATGACCCACGGTTCTCAACGTTGTCATGATTATGGTAATCGGGTATCTGTATATAATGTCATATTCATGATCTCAAAGTGTATAGTGTAATTAGTAAACAGAGAGTGTTTATTGTAGTATATACAATTGACATAACATACTATACCGAAAAGTGTAGTGCATATGCCAATTGGATCAGATACAAACCCAATTTTATATGTCAATTGTATATAGTATGTTATGCCACTTGTATATACTATTATTGTTTTAGTATTCATCTGAACCTGCAAAACTCAAACAAGAGTTATATGGCAGTTTATAGTATGTCCCACTATTTTCAACGTTCTCATAATTATGGTAAAAGAATATATGTATATAATGTTATATCCATCTCAAAGTGTAATGCATAATTAGTGAACGAAGGATGTGTATTATAGTATATACCATTGAGATAACATAGTAGACTACAAAGTGTAATGCATGTGTCAATTGGATCGAATACAGACTCAATTGTATATGACAAATGTTATGTCAATTGTATATACTATGTTTTAGTATGCATGCGAATTACAATACTCAAACGCGAGTTATATCGCAGTTTATAGTATGTCCCACTGTTTTCAACGTTCTCATAATTATGTTATGCCCATTGTGTATATACTATGTTTTCAACGTTCTTATAATTACAATATTCAAAGTTGTTGTATATATCATTGTTGTCCCATACGCCATCGAATGCAATGTTAATTTAATAGTGCGTCATTAATACAGTGGTGAAAGATAAGGACTATGATTGTTCAAATGATGGAGGAGAAACAAATGAGTGTAAAAGACAGACAATTATTGTTGGGATAATATTAGGTGGGGTTTTGTACATTATTTAAATGTTGGAGGACGATTATAAATAAGGGAATCAACTTGATGGTCGTTTTTTGTCAAACCTAAATTGTTGGAGAGTTGAATGTGAGGTATGACGATTTTACATCCCTGAAATAAAGAAAATCGGTTGGTGGGACTAACAAATTGGTTGGATGGTAGTTGGGTAAATACTGGTATATACAAGGGGCATTTTCGGTATGCAAAAGTTTGGACTGAAGTTGATGGTCGGTTATTGTGAAGCCTTAAATGTTGGGGAGTTGAATGTGAGCTATGACGAATTTTACATCACTGAAATAAAGAAAATCGGTTGGTGGGGCTAACAAATTGGTTGAGTGGCAGTTGGGTAAATATTGTTATATACAAGGGGCATATTCGGTATGAAAAGTTGTATCTTCCCCACCCTAAAATGTAGTTAGCTATGAATAAAAATAGTAAAATGGGTTAGCTATATTTCATTTTGGGTTTTTTAAACTAGCTATCTAGCACAATTTCCCTTCTCCATTTTCCCTATTAGCCATAGCCCAGCCCAGCCCGCCAAGTTATGGGCAACCCTATTTCCAGATCTAGGGACATAACTAACTTCTTTGATCTTCATCTTTGCCAACATCGATTTAATTTCTTCAAGGATAACACCGGAAGAAGAAAAAAAATCGCGTACGTTCTTTTAGGGCCATCAACAAACTCTAGGAATCAGCTTCCACCACCTCACCCGAGTAACCTTTCTTAGACAAAGTTCCTTATAGTCAATTTTTATTTTAAATTCATTAATTTTTAATTAACTATTAATTACTAGATTAATGAACTCTAGTAAATTTTAAATAATATTTTTAATCCTATTAAAAAAAATCACCTTATGTATAATCTTGAAATTTTACTATTTTAAATCATTTTAAATAAAATTAAAAGATTATCATATATTATAATCTTATTAGAATAAAAGATAAATTAAATTCAAATATTTAAACGGTTTAAAGAATTAATTAAATTATCTTTTAATTAAGGAAATTAACATCATAATTTCATTGGAAAAATATATGAATCCCATTGAGAAAATATTCTAATCCTTATTAGGAAAACATTGATTAATAAAAAGGAAATATCATAATTGAATTTTCCAAATATAACAATTATATTCAAATATAAGGAAAATAATATCATATTAGGAAAATATCTAATCACATTAGGAGAGCATCTTAATTATATTCTTTTAAATATAAAAAAAAATTATATTTAAAATAATTAAAATGCATGAACATGATTAACCTATGGTGAAATGTTAATCTAGATGACATACTCTATACAATCAATTAAAATTTAAAACACATATCAACATGCATAATTAAATTAAAAACACAACAAAATTGACCGACATATCCTTTATCTTAAAATATAAGGAAAATATTATCATATTAGAAAAATATCTAATCACATTAGGAAAGCATCTTAATTATATTCTTTAAAATACAACAATTATACTTAAAATAATTAAAATGCATGAACATGCTTAACCTATGGTGAGATTTTAATCTAGATGACATACTCTATACAATCAGTTAAAATGTAAAACATACATCAACATGCACAATTCAATTAAAAACACATATCTTGGTCGATTTAGAAACCCTAAATCCAACCTCATTGCTGCTAGCTGCTTTGAACAGAAAAAATTGAAATTTCAATTTCAATTTATTTTGAACCCATGACTTTAGCATACAAAGGCAAACTACAAACCACTAATGCACTTCATCATCGTTTTTCAACATTTGTTTGGCGTTTGATAATATTGATTTGTACAATTCCAGCTGCAAATCTTCACTTTTATTTTTTATTTTTTATTTTTTATTTATTTTACAAACAGTAAAAAAAAAACGAAAAAAAAAACTTATACCTTAAGGGTTTTTTAAGTAGTAAAGGTTAATTTGTGAAATGAATTTGATCACTAGATTTTTTAATGTAAGGTTGATAGAAATATCAAAATTATGACTTTGAATAAATATTAATGATCTTGTATAGACAAGAAAATCATTAATTGCTTAGTAGAGTTTTCTCATATTTTATGTGGACGACATATTTCTCATTGTGAATGATGTAAGATTTCAATCCAACATAACATGTTTACTACCTAACCAATTCCAAATGAATGATTTAAATTACTTTGTATGTCCTATAAATAGAGATTTTAAGGACAAAATGTTATCTATGTCTCATACATCGAATATTGATAAAAAAATTGTCAAGTATATGATGCAGTGCTTCAAAAATGATAATGTATCATTCTTACATGAAGTTCATCTTGCCTAAGGAATAGTGTCCTCAGACATCTCAAAATGTTGAGAACATAAGATTGATTATCTACGTTTGAGTGCGAGAAAATCTAATGTATAAATAAAACATAACATTTTATATACAGTAAAATTGGTTAGCATATATTAGTTAACTCAATGGTACCATTGCGTGAAAAATTAAAAATAATTCTCAAAATATCTATGGATAATGAGAAATTATATTTTTGTATATGAGGTTAAAGATTTGGTCTTTACGAAATGCACTGATTTTAACAAAGATTTATGAAAATATATGTTTACCCTAGGTGGTGGAGCATGATATGCAAATTGAATGTTCTTTCTTATGAAGCAAAGAACTTGTATAACTCAATTGTTTTCTTATTGGTCTGAAAGATGTTTCATATATAGTTAAACCTATCACATTTTATGAAATGACTCAACTTAAGGAACTTAGATAACATCAATGTATAGGGTATCATGTTCAGAGAGAAAGCATCGAGGTATGACCGAGATGACTTTTAATTGACAGTCGTTTTGATCTATATAAAAGACTTTCTAAGCTAAAGTGTTTGAGAGTCACCTTAGAATGTCAAGGATTACGGGACATGTCTCATTCTCACTAAGGCAAGTTGAAGAATATGTTGGGTGTAGAGTATGCCCTAGGATACATGTCTCACTGACTTTAGTGCAAGTGGGAGATTGTTGAGATTTATGCACTAAAGCCTCGTAATGAATTAATAATTATTTGATAATTATTTGATAATTATTTTTTTGTAATTTATAATATGCAACATATATAAAAATTCAAGGTTATTAGTGTAATCTTGAACAGTTTGTAGTTCACATACAAGAGGATCATGTTCAAGGAATAACCTAAATAATTTATAGTATATGGATAAGGTTGAGTGTCTTATCCAGGTAACACTATTGATACAACCCGCTTTGTAATTGTTATAAATGATTTGATAAAAACCATTCATGTAGAGACATGTGAATGAGGGTATCGTATACAATGAGTTTGTATAAGACTGGACCACAAAATATATAATCTCTCTTTATAAATCTGTTATTTGAGAAGATTAATATTTCACAGGATGATCATATGTGACTCGATCTTAATCCTGAGTAAGCTATGAACTCCTACATGTGAGGGCTCGTCCTTTGATTTGTATGGGTGAGAAGGACCTTTATAGCCGATTGTTAACTCTCCAAATGAGAGTTATTTAGAGCCAAAATAGGAAAAATACAAAGTCTTTAATGAGTATTTGATAAGCTTTAATTGAGAGTTTCAAAGGATTTAGCATACATTTGAGTAAATGGTTGCTTTTGAGTCCTTAGGCGATAAATGAACATATTCAAGCCTGTTTTTACTTAAATAAGCCTTTTTGTGCGTATTGCAGGTTTCGCGAGGATCTCGCTATGGAAGCATCAAACCAGAAAGGCTGGATTGGAAATCAGAGGAGCTTTGCGGTCGCGATGCGGCAGCAAAGTTGGCGCCTTTAAGGATTTTTGCGATCGCAGCGCAATTGCAAAAACTGTACCTAAAAAAGGTGAAATGGCAGCGCCTGTCGCCTGTCGTACAACCAGTCTGCTTTATCCGTTGCAGCTCATCCAATGAGAATGTTTGGACCATTTTTAGGGCAAAATTACGGGAGAAATCCTAGCAGTATAAAGAGAAAAGAGTGGAAATAGAAGGGAAAAGACGTGAAGTGTAGCACCTGGAGAAGAGCTCAAGGAGGGTCGGTTGCGAAGAAGGAGCAAAAGCTGCTGGAAAATCCGAAGAGAGTCAAGCAGCTAGAAGATTCTTCTTCCATTTCTTCTCATTCTTAGCCATTCTTACCTTCTGCTTTCTCGTTTTGTTATTTTGGTAGCTAGAGTAGATGTTGATGAACTTTATTGTTGTTATTTCTGTTTTCTAGTTATGAATAGCTAATCTCGTTAAGGGATGGCTAAGATGATTTAATAATAAAGTAGATTGGGATTTCAGCAAATGTTTAGCATGAAATGTTCAAAGCATGTGTGTTTTTATTCCAATAATGCATTTTCGACCGACCATCCATTATGTGTTACTGATTTCTGAACCTCCGAGAGGAGTAGGAAGTCTGAGTCATGTGTTTTTGCTAGCCTTTCATGGTAACCAGAGAGGAGTCTAATCGTAGTCACTCTCCTAGCACGTCAGATAGCATGTTTGTATGAATAGGTTGATAGCTTCATTTGGATATGAATGAACTTGATGCCTAATGCTCAAGATCGAGAGATCTTGTGTGTAAATGTTAGAACGGTGCATATGCATGTTTATTCGCAGCTGAAACTTCCCGATCTATGAGTTATTACTTGAGTCCTAGCCTACCCTGTTTGATAAAATAGAAGTCCTGTTGCTGTTTTATTTGCGTTATTGTTGCTATTTACGCATTCATACTCTTAAACCTTGTGTTCTTTTTAAGTATTGTTGTCTCGCATTATTTCCGCATTTTGATTCTGTCGTTGCACTCTACGTTTAGTTTTTGTTGCTTTTATCGCATTCCTTTAGCATTCCACCTAAACACCCAATTTGTCACTGGTTACTTCTCCTGTTAACAATACAAACCGCGCATGTTAAACTCAAATCGCTGTGGAAATCGACATAAATATACTTATCACTTGCTGTATTAGATCATGTGCGCTTGCATGTTCTGAGCTTTCCATTTATTATTGCACACACCACATTGGGAAGACAACGCCGATTCAATAAGCCTATTATTTTAGAGACTTGACCAAATAGGGAGGTGGGAACATAAGTTTCACGAGATGAAATTCACTTCTCCCCATGTAGGGAAAATAGATGAGTAGTTCCCTTAAATGCTGATTTTTGGACTTGAACATTGGGGCCCCACCCTCTCGTTGGCCCGAGAGAGACTTGGTTTATGGTTGGATCATAAACAGGTTGTTCATTAGAGAATTAGTGGTACTTAAGGTGTAAGATGTAATTACAGGGGTAAAACGGACTTTTGACCTAACTGTAATTACGAACAGCTCGTGAAGGATCAATCTGCATGTAATTTGTTATATCCATGGACATAACTTGTCCTACAGTGCATAAGAGTGCAACTCTAGGCCTATAGTGGAGTGAGCTAGAGTTAATCAATGAAAACTAATTAATTAATTTTGTATCATTGGAACTTATAAATCTGTAGATCCATAGGTTCTCATTGCTAGCTCATAGTAACACTACAAGAATCAGTTTAGTTGAAAGAAAAAATTTGAAATATTCAAATTAATATTTAATATATTTGATATATTAAATGTAGAAGAGAAAAATATATTTATTGGATTTGATACATTAAATATTAGAGAAAAGAGTTTATGTATTAGATACATTAATATTAAAAACTATATATACATATGAAATTTGAATGAGAATCAAATTGGTTAAATGTATATTATAAAAGATTAATTTTATCGCCAAACTGAGCATAGTTCAATTGACATAAGGTTCTGCCCTAGGATTTCTCTTTGAGCCCCCCTTCTTCTCACTAACCCACAAACACTCATTCAAATCAGTCGTTATTATGCAAACCTTTGATCAACTTGCAAGTAGAAGATAGATTCCTCCACTTTTACCTTGCAATAGCCACAGAATGATAAAATTGAAGACCCCTGTTAGGCCCTCCACTTTATCAATATCACACTTTGTTTCGGTTAAAAAAACTAAAAGGGGATGATGAAGACGAATAACGTCTTTTAAATCTCTGAACGTCCCAGGATTCCCCGCACCACGGACGTTCCAGCTTAGTATTTTCATTGCACCCGGCATGGGTGTTCTATAGCTTCCACCAATAAATAATCAACCTCGGATCTCGTGCATGACTTCAATTTCTTAGTCAATTCAGCATCTGACACTTCATTGTCTTTTTTCCTCTTTCCAGTTACCACCACTACCTCAGTTTGCACCTGATTTGAAGCCCTTTCGTTTTGTGGAATTCTAGTCGAACACTTCGATTTTTTTGTGCTCATAACATCATTCATTTGTACTTTTGGCCCATTTGAGCCCTCACTACCCTCCACGTCTACTTCCAATAGTCCCTTCCTGAGCCCCCACAACTAATTTTTTTCTATATTTGGATAACTCAAATTCCCCATGCTACTTGGCATAATTTGTGGGGCCCCTAACAATTCCTTTAAATTATCAATATCCAAGTCCCCGTCTTCCATTAACACCGCTTTCTCTTTCCCTCTTTTTTATTACAAAATCAATTTCAGTCGTACTTTCCTTAACAAACGCATTTTCCTTCCCCTTCGATTTCAATAAGGAAATTTCACAAAAATCTTCCTTTCCAAAATTCACATTGATTTTTTTCCTTTCACAACAGATCTGATTTACCGCTGGCGTTTCCCTGTGACCCCTCCTCCTACTTCTTCTCCGGTGAAGCCTCTCTCCAATTATCACAGTCGCTTCTGCTTCGACCCCCCCAGAGGTTCCCTCTCCCTCCCCGCCCATGAAAATCACCCTCTGTCGAAGCCACTTCTAATCTATTCACTTACCGAACCAGTCTTCTTCTTAGTTATCACAGCCGATAGTCAATCCCCAAAATGGGCCTCCGGATGCTCCATTTTGTCATGCTTCTTATATTGGCATTTCCTATAGGAGTGTCAAATTAAGCCACACGAAAAACATATGTCAGGCAATTTTCATATTTAACCATACACCAAATAAGCTTACCCTCTGTTGACCTGATTTTACATCCTCTTATTATAGACTGAGTCACATCAATGGTTATCCTCATTGATAGCTCCAAAATAGAGCTATTGTTTACTCTCTAATTCCAGCTAAAATTGTGCTTAATTAATGTTAATTCGCTTTTGTTATAGGTGATTCACGGTTAGAGAGCTCGAGGAGTCCAAGGACGTGTTTCGGAGCTAAGAAGGTCGTTTTAAGGCCTCGGGATCGCTTCGAAAAAAGAGGGGCCTCAAACATGAAGAATTTGCCAAAAGGGATCATCCAAAGGCAAAATAAAATGCCCAAACCCGAGAGCAGAGCGCGCGTGCTGAAGAAATTTAGTCCGTAGCGTCTCGACGCTGCCTAAGCGTCTTGACGCTACGGTGATTATATAGGCCATTTCTCCGATTTTTAGGTCATCTTCTTCATTTTTTATGTTTTCTCCATTGTTGTAGAGCTCGGTTTGGGAGCTCAAAACCCATTTCCTCCCCATTTTAATGCATTGAAGCTTGATTCTTGTTAGTTTTGCTTGATTCTCACAACGGGAAACTAAGGTATGTGCTCTAATTTGAGGTTTAAGCATTATCTTGATGCTTAGTGAGGGTTTGTATGAATTTTCAGCTTGTAATTGTTTGATTTCTTGCATGCTCTTCCTTGGTTTGTATCCCAATAGCATGTGTATAACTGATTAGGAGTGACGCTCGAGTCCTTATGCATGTTTTACCGTTAAAGATTAGGACGTATAATTGCCTCAATCGCCAAGTAACAAGGGTATAAGCGTGGCTAATTAATTCGAACCTAAGTGACAGTTGAGGGTATGAATTAATTATTGTTTTCACGATAGACTTAGGGAAAGACAAAAAAATCGAACTAGTTGGTCGAGTTCTCAATCAATTAGTTCGTCGCGATATTACCCGTTACTGTTCTTTAATTGGTTTAGGGTAGCTAACTTGAATTGATTATTGTCCATGTTTAATTAGAATTTACGCCTTTAATTAATTCATTGGGATGTTTGCTACGGAGACGAGCGAACATTTCGCGTGCATGAGATAGAATTGCTAAGCAGGTTAGAATCCCTATGATCTAAGCGCATCAATAAAATCTCGATCATCGAATTAGGAGCACATGTTACATTTATTTTTCCGTTAGTTTAATTTCCTGTTTAGTTTAGTTTTCTTTAACTCTCCCACGTTTTATCGCTTTATTTTACCCTTTTAGTTAAAAGACAAATAGAAATTAGTTAAGAGAAATTAATTTAGGTTCCCTGGGGATCGACCCGATTACCACTAACTACAAGTTAGTAGTAGTATCAGTATTATAAGTGTTATTTTGGCGGGATTCGTGATAGCATTCCAAAAGTGCTAATATTTAGCTCCTAAGTCTTGCGAATTAAGTAATTAATTGTGCTTAATTGATATATTTTGTATAATTTAATTACTTAGGGGTAAATCAGATCATTGCATTAATTAAGAGCTTAAAAGAACGTTTAGAGGATAATTTTGATTAATCGTTCTGAGTGTTTATACTATGTATATTAATTAATCAAATGATATCTCAATTGTGATAAGTGGTTTGGTGGTGTATGAGGAATCTGGCAAGTTGATAGGCCTCAGTTTGATTCCAAAGGAGGACAGAATTCTAATTAATTTTTGGGGTTTTCTCCCCTTTTCTTCTATATCAAAGCAAAGACTTGTTGGATTTAGCTTGATTTTCATCCTGCAAGGTAAGTGCTCTAATTTAAGGTTAGGGATTAAATTTGATGCGATTCATGAGGGTTTAGATCTTTAATTTTGAGCTTAGCATAACTGATTAGGCAAATTTATTTCTTCTAAGCATATCACATAAGCATGTTTGATTGATAGGAGTAGACGACTTTGATTTCCGGCATGTTTTATAGTTAAAGATTATGATGCCTTGCCTCTCTTAATCGCCAAGTAACATGGATAAGTTGAGCCATATGTAACATAGGCTTCCTTGTTGATCTTGGTTGTAACTTATCTTGAAGAAATAGATAAATCGGAATATTAACTTAGGCTTCCAGGTTAAACGTCCGTCGTAGTGCTCCCGTTACTGTCAATTAATCAATATGGGCGGCGTTGGCCCCCTGTTAATTCATTGTCACGTTTAATTAGAATCGAACATTTGTCTCTGTTCTTTATTTAATTTAGGATTGATCACCTTAGAGTAATTAAAGAATAGTCCACTTAGAACTCCACGTTTCTAATTAATTATTTGGGTTACTTGTATTAGTAGTTTCGTGCAAGTAAATTACGTGTTTAATTATGCTCTTGCTAAGTACGTTTGAATCCCAATGAATCGAGTCGCATCAAAGTAAATCCCGACACTCAAATTAGGAGCACGCGTTACGTTTAATTTTTCCGTTATTTTATTTGCCGTTAGCTAGTTTACATGTACTTAGTTTAATTCTTCCGTTAGCTAGTTTGCATGCTTACTTTAATTTTCCGTTAGCAATCCCCCTTTTATTTATCGCTTTATTTTATTGTTTTAGTTAAGTAAAAAACAAATAGAAATTAATTAGGAGAAAATAATTTAGGTTCCCTGCGGATCGACCCGACTACCACTAGCTGCAAAGCTCAGTTGTAGCGGTATTATAAATGTTATTTTGGCGGGACTCGACATCCCGAAATTTATAGGATATACCCAAAATCCTACTACCAAAATTGGCGCCGTTGCCGGGGAACCATTTAGTTTCTCTTAGTTAGATTTTATTTGTTTGTTTTTCCTTTTTGTAGTTTGCCTTCTTTTGTAGGGGTTTGGCCTAAACAACAAGATAATGGGCAAAGACCGCGCCGCTCCAACCACTGACCTCGCGAAATTCAGGGGAGGTTTTCTGTTCCCTTTAATTTTGTAATTTTAATTGCTTAGTCTGATGTGTGATACATAGAAGACTATGTATCTTTCGAAGGTTGGGGGTGGAGTTGTCTGTTGGATTCCTGTAGTTGATGAGTTGTGGAGATTTTGAATTTGAAGTGCTTGGGACTCTGTTTACATGCTTTCTAATAATGATAATCTAGGAAATGTTTTTAGAATCTTCATATTTGCATATCTAGATTAGCATGAAGTAGTTTGCACTAATTAGGTCCATGTCAAAAATTTTAATTTTTTTTTCTGTTGCTCCCTTGCATCTATCGAGCACTTAGCAACCTCTTCTTAGACTTCGTAGGCTTAGTTTGATTGCATGTCACGTTGATTCTTGTTGTCACCCCGAAAGGCACCCCTAGGGTAGCTTGTTACATGAGAGTTAGTGGTCAATTAATCGAGTTAGCATAAGCTAAGCCTAAAGGAAAAAAATATAGAAAAGCATGTTGGCTAGAAAATTCTCTCGAGGCGCTCCTCCTTCTTTTTGGTACCTAAGAAGTGAGCGTTAGTCCTTAAAAATGTGAAGCTTAGGCATAAGTTTGACATGTTAGGCAACTCGGGATTGGAAAGAAAAAGAAAATAAAAGTTGAGTTCAAAGAACCTTAACAAAGAGTACAAAGTACTCAAAAGAAAAAGAATGAGAAAATGTTTTAGGCCTCTTAATTTGTTGCTCTCTCTGATGTGATTAAGCTATAGACTGTTCTTCAATGCTAGAAGTAGAGGGAAAACGGGATGACATGTTGCATGCGGTTTTTTCGGGCTTACGTTGGTTTAGGATAGGTTGGCTAGCACACACACACGTTAGGGAGCGATAGTTAATTTTTGACATGTTCATTGATTAAGTGCATGCGATCGATTGCTTACTTGTTTATGTAAATGCCTTGATTCTTAAAGCATCGAGATTTGAGTTAGAAGCATGCATGTATAGTCCTTAGGAGCTAATTTAGAGTTTTCCTTGCTCGAGGACTAGCAAGATTTAGGTTGGGGTTTTTGATAGCACTCCAAAAGTGCTAATATTTAGCTCCTAAGTCTTGCGAATTAAGTAATTAATTGTGCTTAATTGATATATTTTGTATAATTTAATTACTTAGAGGTAAATCGGACCATTGCATTAATTAAGAGCTTAAAAGAACGTTTAGAGGATAATTTTGATTAATCGTTCTGAGTGTTTATACTATGTATATTAATTAATCAAATGATATTTAATTGTGATAAGTGGTCTGGTGGTGCAGGAGGAATCTGGTAAGTTGATAGGTTTGAGTTTGAGTATAGAGGAGGACAGAATTCCATTTATTTTTCTCAGGCACAGACCCCAGCGTCGAGACGCTGCCTGTAGGGTCTCGACGCTACGACGACTTCAGCATTGGAAAATTTCGTCAGAGCGTCTAGACGTGCCCGTAACGTCTCTCGAAGACGCTCCGACGATGATAAAAACCCATTTTTCCGATTTTTAGGTCATTCTCTCTCGGGTTTGGACATTTTTTTTAGCGTTTTCTCTCTAGAATTTTGGGGTTTTCTCCCCTTTTCTTCTATATCAAAGCAAAGACTTGTTGGATTTAGCTTGATTTTCATCCCGAACAAGGTAAGTGCTCTAATTTGAGGTTAGGGGTTAAATTTGATGCGATTCATGAGGGTTTAGATCTTTAATTTTGAGCTTAGCATGATTGATTGGGCAAATTTATTTCTTCTAAGCATATCACATAAGCATGTTTGATTGATAGGAGTAGACGACCTTGATTTCCGGCATATTTTATAGTTAAAGATTATGATGCCTTGCTTCTCTTAATCGCCAAGTAACATGGATAAGTTGAGCCATAGGTAACATAGGCTTCCTTGTTGATCTTGGTTGTAACTTATCTTGAAGAAATAGATAAATCGAAATATTAACTTAGGCTTCCAGGTTAAACATCTGTCGTAGTGCTCCCGTTACTGTCAATTAATCAATATGGGCGGCGTTGGCCCCCTGTTAATTCATTGCCACGTTTAATTAGAATCGAACATTTGTCTCTGTTCTTTATTTAATTTAGGATTGATCACCTTAGAGTAATTAAAGAATAGTCAACTTAGAACTCCACGTTTCTAATTAATTATTTGGGTTACTTGTATTTGTAGTTTCGTGCAAGTAAATTACGTGTTTAATTATGCTCTTGCTAAGTACGTTTGAATCCCAATGAATCGAGTCACATCAAAGTAAATCCCGACACTCAAATTAGGAGCACGCGTTACGTTTAATTTTTTCGTTATTTTATTTGTCGTTAGCTAGTTTACATGTACTTAGTTTAATTCTTCCGTTAGCTAGTTTGCATGCTTACTTTAATTTTCCGTTAGCAATCCCCCTTTTATTTATCGGTTTATTTTATTTTTTTAGTTAAGTAAAAAACAAATAGAAATTAATTAGGTGAAAATAATTTAGGTTCCCTGCGGATCGACCCGACTACCACTAGCTGCAAAGCTCAGTTGTAGCGGTATTATTAATGTTATTTTGGCGGGACTCGACATCCCAAAATTTATAGGATATACCCAAAATCCTAGTACCAATTCGACACCCCCGAAAAATAGTGAACATTCAAAAGTTCGCTTACCACTCATGCGCATAAAAGGGTTAGTCCATCCACTTTGAGCATCAAACTCAATTTCCTCTATTTTACTGATGGATTCACCAAAGGTTGTTGCCATGTCCATTGACATACACTTAACCGGAAAATTGTGGATCTGAATCCAAAAACTAGCTTCCTTGAACACCAAATCTCCTAGCTGCATATCCTCATGAGGATATACTTGCAATATAAGCGCTTTATCGAATGTCCATGGGCCATTGTTCATGACTCTAGTCTTGTCAAGTCGCGATCTGAATTGGATAAATAAATATATTCTCCCCAACCAATTCATTCTTCATATCTTTATGAACTCTCCACACTGATTCCATCACTAACCTAAACACTTCAGGATTAATCCTCCTATGGGTTAGGAGTTTGGCTACCCCACATAACATAATATTTTTCTGTGAGAACAAGATTGTATTAGCCCCTACCTCGAAAATGTATTCCTCTTTCTCAAACAAGGACATATTTTGCCACTGGTCTGGTAATTCTTCCATTGTCCCACCTAATCGACGACCCTCACAAGGCGGGAGGACTCTCAAATAGAGAGAGCTCCCAAGTAGAGAGAAGTTAAAGAAGGGTTTAAAGGAAACTTTTCCCTCCTCACGCATCTTTCGTGAAAAAACCCTCCCTTACAACTTCTCTCTCAAGTGACGCCTCCAGCACCATGGACGTCTCGTCCAATTCACAAACTCCATCAACGAGCATCTTCAAGCAGCGGCGGTGACTTAGCTTCTGGCCAGTAGCGACGACGACGGTTGAGGTTATTATTATTTCCTACCTAACTCTCTTTCGGTAACGTATCTCTTTTTTTTCCCCATTTCTTTTTTTCTTCTTTGTCCCATCCCCTCTAGATTGGACAAATGAAAGAAACATTCTTAGAAGAAAAACTGTGGAAGGGAGATTGAAAAACCTTTTTTTGTTGGTGCACTAAAAACCCACAAAAACCCATCCAAGTAAAGTTACTCAGCACCTTAAAAACTCATCTACATTCACCATAATCCATACCACCAGCGTTGTTGTTTAAAAAAAAAAAAAAAAAAAAAAAATCCTTTGTCTAGTTTGTTCACACACAAAAAAAATTGAAAGAAAGGAAAATACATGATTTATGATAGCTCACAAAATGACCTATTTTTAGGACCTATTTTATGTTAGTTTAAAGACTTACACGGTTAATTTCACGTTTATATTTGATTATCTTATAGATATCGAGCATTTGGAGCAAACCGGAGCTTTTAGAAGATTTATGATGAAAAATAAGCTAATAGGGTCCCAATTGAAGAGGATGAAGAAAATCAGCCAAAAACCCGAGGGGACGGCGTCTAGACGCAGCTAAGCTCGAACTCATGAAGGCACGCATGCAACCCAAATTCCACACAAATAATCAACCATCTCGGCCAGATAAAAGTTTGTTTATTAATACACGCTGTGCTATATTTATCCGTCAGTTTATTAAGATTTTCAGCTGCACCTCCATCAAGATCTTCCATAGACGCGCGAAACACTGGAGTTTAACCATCAGAATTGCCTAATTTTATTTATACACGATTTTTACCCTAAATTTCCTTATAAATATATATTTTTGAGGAGTTTTTGGGGAGCCAATTTGGAGGGTGATACCCAATTTCGAAAATACATAATATGGAGAGTTAGAGGAGATCTTTGGGAGCACAAAGAAGAGAATTACATGCTCGAGATCGTGGAGATTGCAGCGGGAACGTGGAATCGACACTAGTTTTGATTTCTTCTTTCCCTTTTAATTTGTACTTTTGTTATGGGTTTGTTTTTTAGTTTAGATTTTATAATATTGAACCTGTTTGGCTAAACTCATTTATCTTAGGGATTGATGTAGCCATTAGACCTTATGTTTTGATTAATTTTAATGGTCTTGATTGATTGCTTTAATTTCATTCATGTTTTTATATGCTTAATGCTTTTAATCTCTTGATCACAAATTAATTGTTTGGTTGGTCTAAATTGTTTGCTTGAGAAAGTATGATTTAGACTAGATTTAAATTAAGGGCATGACTATTTGTAAATTCTTGCACGAACGTGAAGAATTCTCTTAGAAGTCGTTAATGGAAGTTGCTTAATGTCTTGCATGTTATTAAAATCTAGATAGAAATATTAGGTTTATAACATTGCTTGAAATTAAATTGGACTTGAGAAAGTCAATTTATTATCCATAACTTTCTGACTTATGATTTATTGCATGATTCTTGGTTGTTAATTGATTGATTTATTGGTCTAATTGGTGAAATCAACACCTGAGATATATCTCTCCGGATTGTTCTCCATATTTTATTTTATGTTTTTATTTTGTTTTTTTCTTATTCTTCTATCATTTTCTTTCTCTAAATAAAATTGAGTGATTGTATTCTTGGTACTTGAGTGAACTAGAAAACCAATCCTGAGGACGGTACTCGTATTTACATATACTATTTATTACTTGACCCGTACACTTGAGGTATTATATTGCAAAAAATTGCGCAACAATTTACTATTTAGCCTGGAGAGAAATGAATTGGGAAGTTTAAAACCAATGGTGGTCGTGTTAAAAATTTGTGCAAATTTATTATGCAAGTTTATTTCACTTAATTATATTTTATTTATTTGAAATTAAGATAGTGACACTAATTTAGGGTAGTGGCATGTATTTAGGGTAGTACCTCCAATTTTGAAGGGATGTGGCTTAGTGGCTTAGTGGCATAGTGGGATGATTATGTAGAATTTTAAGGTTAGTGAGATAGTTTGTGGGTTAATGGTTTACTATTTATTTACCTACAAATACTTGTAAGGTTTTCAATTCAATGCATAGAATTCAATATTGAAGCAATTGATCCTTCGTGCTATTTCTCTCTTGCTTATCAATTGAAGCGATTGTTCAACCCATTAATTTGCATGCTAATGCTTCCAAAGATTATAATGAGGATTGAATTGTTGATTGATAGAAATCCAAAAGTTCTATCTTTATAGCCTTAAGTCCCACAATTTACTTCACTCATTTATGTTTAATTGTTCAATTTACAGGATTTGAGTGAAGGAAGCACAAATAAGTTCATGGCCCTAATTGGTGCAATAATGAGGCATTAACGTTCAAGTTGAGACAATCAAATGAAGAGAATGAGTCATTCAACTCGAGGACAAGCATCGCGACGCTGTTAGGGAGCGTCGCGACGCTCAACTGTGCAAAATTCAATATTTCAACCCGACAGCAAGTGTCGAGATGCTAGACCTACAGCGTTGCAGTTGTCTCGTAGCGTTGCGACGATACGACTGGGAACTCTGAAGCAGATCGTTGTTGAAGCTCGCGCGCGCCTATTTTGCATCTAAAGCGTCGGGATGCTACCTGTAGAGTCTCGACGTTGCCCTGCACTATAAAAGTTTATTTTCCATCTTTTAGGTCATTCTTTAGATTTGGTAGTCACCTAATTCCGATTTTAGGAGGCTTAGCCTCATTTTTCTCTCTAGTTTTCATCCTATTTCCTTTGTATCAAAGCTAAACTATTGTAGTTTGGATAAAATTTTCATCAAGAACAACTAAGGTAAGTGCTCTAATTTAAGGGTAGGGATTATGTTTTGAGGCGTTTAGTGAGGATTTGTACTTAATTTCTACTTAACATTTATTATTTTCAGCATCTTCTTTTCATGTATGTATCACATTAGCAAGCATTTTTTATTGGATTGGCGCTCTGATTGTTCTTGCATGCTAGATAGTTAAAGGTTAAAAATACGAGTGTCGTGTTCTAATCGCCAAGTAACAAGGGTTTAATTATGCGTAAGTGTATCATCGGTTATCCATGATCGCTTTAGTTTGCATGATAGGCTTCGGGCTAGAAGATAAATCGGGCAATCCGTTTAGGTTATCAAAATTGGTTGTATGTCTCATCATTTACCACATTGATAGTGTCTAGTTAATATGGAACGATCGTGCCCAATTAATTAGACACTAAGTTTAATTAGGATTACATGGTCTTAATTAATATCTTATTGCGGGTTGTTAGTTACGGGTTCGGGCAAGCAAGTTGTGTGTTTGGGGTAGAATAACTAAGTTCATTAGAATTCTAGTGATTTGAAATGCATCAAAATCAATCTCGATCCTTTAAGTTAGGAGCACCAATTACATTGTTATTTTTCTTTAGTTTTAATTTCTACTCTTTTAATTTTCGTTCATTTAACTTTTGCATGTTATTAAGTAGTTTTCTCCAAACTCCCTCTATTTTCCTTTTGTCTTTATTATCGCAATTAGAAGTTAACTAAATGAAGTTAATTAATTGGTTCCCTGAGATCGACCGGGTTACCACTATTCTACATGTTATAATAAATATCATTTTATAAATGTAATTTGGCGAGCCTCGACAACTTGTTTACCAAATTTGGCGTCGTTGTCGGGGAACCATTTAGTTTCTCTTAGTTGAATTTTATTTGCTAATTTTTTTTTAAAAAAAAAAATTTATTTTTCTGAGGGATCATCATCTGAAGATATCAGTGAGCCGAAAGCTCAAATGTGTGATTTTTCTGCTTTAATTCATGCTCTTGAGGAGTTACAGGCTCACAAATACTCTTAATTTTCTTAGCATTTGATTCAAGAAGTCAATGCTTTTGGTGGGTTTCATGGCCAACCTCCATGGAATTGTGATCAGGGGCGGATCCAGACATTGATGTTTGGGGGGCCAAAAAATTAGAGTATATAAATATTAAAAAAAGATCGCCAAAAATCCAGAGGTTCGAATTCGCTATGTTGACATTAAAAAAAGTTATAAGTGATAAACACATGTGAGTGTATCAAAGACTTACGGACTAAGTTTAAATAAACTTAATACCATCATATAATTTTGCTAATATAAAAAAAAAAAGAAAAAAAAAAAAAAAAAAGAAAAAAAAAATTGAGTCTAAAAAGTCTTTAATGCATTCCTATACTTTCAATTTTGTTTCTAATGAATTCCTAGATTTTAAAAAATGTCAAATAAATACAAGGATATATTAGACTTAAATTTGAAAATTTGAGGACCAATTAAATACAAAATTGAAAGTTAAAAAATATATTGAACTCTTTTTGAAGTTCGTGGTCTATTAAACACAAAATTAAAAGTTCAAACATTTATTAGACATTTTAAAAAAAAAAAAATTATCAAAATAAACACAATATAACATGAATTTGTTTACAAAATTTATAAAAGGGAGGTTAATATAGTTTAAATTACATTTGAAAATGTTAATAAATAAATTAATACTAAGAGTTAATAAAAAAAATTTAAACTATGAAAAATACTAAATTTAGATATTTGAAATTACAATGACTAAAATAATATAATTCTTAAAAAAAAATAGCCCTTAATTATTTTTAAGAATAAAATTTATATATTTTTAAATATATATAAACAAAAAATTAAAAGAGAACAATTTTAAAAAAAAAAAAATATACATATATGGAAGAAAATGTAAAGCAAATAAATTATTGTTATGGTTGAGTTTCGAACTCAGGCACAACAAAATATAAACCATGCACATGACCACTGCAGCAGACTAAGATTTTGTTAATTTGAGGAGGCCAAAATGTATTTAATAACAACAGTATATATTTAAGGCATTAATTTTGCCTACGAGTATGAGAAAATCAAAAATTTTGGGGGGCCGTGGCCCCCCCAGTCCCTTCAGAGGTCCGCCCCTGATTGTGATCCAAATTACGATCATAGATGGAGAGATCACCCAAACTTTGGCTATATGGATCAAGAAAGGAAATTTCATAACTTCAATGAACCATATCAAGCCTATGTGGAAACTCAAGCTCCAAGCTCAGGTATGTCATTGGAACAACTAGTTAATCAAATGGCTATTAACGCTCTTGAATTTCAACAGGAAACAGTCAAACGCTTTGGCGAGAGCGCGAAACACCATCAAGAAAACCTACATTTTCAAAAGAAGTTCCGGGAAGAGATGAAGGACTTATGCAACCAATTCACCCAATTGGCTACTTCTCTGAGCATATTAGAGGAAAAAGGTTAGGGGAGTTGTTTGTGAAACCTGAGGAGAATCGTGAAGGGATTGTGGGGCAAGGATCACTCATCTCCAACCCTAAAGCGAAATGTACTAGAGGCTCTTCTTGAACTCTTCAGCCAGGAACGAAGGGTCCTTCAAACAAAATTTCGCCGAAGAGAACTTCTCTGTAGTTCTAGAAATCTATGCAACCGACAAAGAAAGCTTCGTCTTAGTCTCTACGAGCTCCATGACCAACAAAATTTTGGAACCCTCCAACGGTTGAACGACCTCAGCATGAACGATCTCCACATTTCCCAATTCAGACCAAGGAACAAAAGACCAACAAAGTTAGAGAACCTCGTCGGAAAGATGATAAGCCGAGGCGAACATATCTTGATAAGCCTGTCAAATAAAAGAGAAGGTGAACCAAAAACAATATAAAAAGACAAAACTGGATAACAGATTGAAATCCCTCTTGAGGATTCACATGACTAAAAGAGTGCATATCACAAAAGCGGAAGCAATTTGGAACAAAAACACTCTAATTTCATTAATTTAGCCATACAAAAAGCATGCTCAAAGCTAGAAAAACAGAGAAGTATGAACACATGCCTTTGTTGCTCAAATTCTCCAAACTCTTGCTTGTTTCTCCTCACGAACACTTCGTGGACCACCTATAGTGTCTTCCCTACTATCCTCAGGTCTTGGAACGGGTTGTGGGATCCTAGATAGAGAGAATTTTGAGAGAGAAGGGAGAGAAGGGAGAGAGGTAAAAAACATCGAGTTTAGAAGAAAAAAAAACTTCCAAAGTCACTTTCGCTTTTGTGTTTCTTTCCATTTAAAGGCACCAAGAAGCTTCATTAAGCTTGCTTAACATGACACCACACAAATGGAAGGTATTAGTCACCAATTAGGTGTCCAATTTTTGGATAAATTTGAGCATGAAGCTGGTTAGTCACAAAACCACTTCAAAAACTCAAAAATTGGCAAAACCCACTATTCTCCAAATTGATATTTATTTTGTTATTAAAATTAATTCATAATTAATTTTAAACAAAAATAATTCTTAGCTAATTAATTAAACAATTTTATTACTTAATTTAAAATCAAATATTAATTAAATAATTGGACCAATCCCGATTTCTAAAACCGAGCTCTCAAACATGAATCTCTATTCATGTATTAGACTGAACTCATATTTAAATCACATTTAAATCTGTTAATTATCTTCCTTATTGTTTAATTCATAATTAAACTATGATACATTAAGTATATCGTATATAATTAACGTTTACTCCCAAAATCGAATTTGAACATTTTCAAATTATTTTCTCTCATACTGTTACAAGGCTTAGTCTGAACTAGCAAGGATGACCTAATGGACCTATAGATCATGAGCTCCAACAATACGAGATTTACTGGCCAAACTCTTTAGCCTAGCTAATCAACATTCGTTAACCATCGGGTCACTTCACTAAAGCTCAACGGTTGCACTCTCCTCACTGTTGATATATTTATGTCCACTTGATATAACCATGATTAGTAAGTCGATCCTTCACATGTCGTTCGTAATTACAATTGGGTCTAATAAACCGTTTTACCCCTGTAATTACTTCTTGTTCCTTAAGTCCCGCTGATCCTCTAATGACCAATTGGGTTGTGGTCCAACAACTAAACCGAATCCCCGTCGAGCCAATGAGAGGGTGGTGCCCCATGTTCAAGACCCAGAGTCAGCACTTAAGGGAACAACCTTTCTACTAAACCCTAAATGTGGGTAGGAGTGAATTTCATCTCGCAGGACTATGCTCCCAACTGTCTACCCGGTCTTATCCCCAACATGGTAGGATTATTGAGTCGGCGATCTCGGGCCACTCTCACCCATGCACATCAAAGGATAATCCTGAATAAATAGGTGTTCATAGCGTGCTCAGGATTTAGATCGAGTTACCTAGGTCATCATATGAAAAAGTCAGTCTTAACAGTAAATGACGTTATAAAGTAAGAGTGATTTTTTTTGCGGTTCGGTCTTATGCAAACTCATTGCATAGGAAGCCCCACTCGCATGTCTCCACATGAACAATTTAGGATCACATCGTTTGTACTATACACAGTGGGCTGCGTCCATAGTGTCCCTAGGATAAGGTACCCAACCCTATCCCTATACTATAGACCATTCTGGCTATTACTCGAACTTGATCCACATTCATGTCTCCACATGAAGTTCAAGTATACATCCTATAGCCAAGGGTTCTTAGTTTATTGGATTTGGGTTAAAATAACGCAATTCACTTTATTCAATAACACATTTACTGAATAAACCTCAATAACATCTTTATTGAAAAATAGAATATATATATATTCAGTTTACAAACCACGAGTTTTAGGACATAAACCCAACAATGACGAACAAAAGGACAATAGTCGGGCAACTCCGACCAACTAGAAGAGACACGCCTCAAAAGTTTAGTCTCATAAAAATCTGAAAGTAGCGGACCGCCAAAAGAATTCCTCTCTCTAAGAGGAGGAGTCCAGAAAGAAGCACCAACTAGAGCGCTAAATTGAGACAAGGGTGAAGAACAAGTACGCTGCATCTGAGCAGGATGTTCACCTTGTTGGGTTTTATGTCCTAAAACTCGTGGTTTGTAAACTGTTATGTTTACAATTATTCTATTTAGAATAAAGAGTTATTAGTTTTATTCACTAAAAGAGTTTACTGGAATAAAGTGAAACGTGTTTACGTTAACCTATACCAATGACCAACAACACCCTTGGCTGAATATAAGTACTTGAGCCTCATGTATGACATGATTGTGGATCAGGCTCAAGTAGTCAGTCAAAATGGTCTATAGTATACGGATAAGGCTGGGTACCTTATCCTGGTAACACTATTGGATGCGGCTCACATTGTATTGTACAGAACGATGTGATCCGAATCGTTCCACATGGAGATGTGAGGAGTGATGGCGTCCTGTGTAAAAAGTTTACACAAGATCGAACCGCGTATTAAGTCACTCTCTTTTTATAACTCCGTTTACTGATTGAGACTGACTTATACACTTTGATGGCCTAGGTAACTCGATCTTAATCCTAAGCTTGCTATGAACTCCTGCTTATTCGGAAGTATCCTTTGACTTGTACGGGTGAGAGTGGCGGAACGCTCGCTCAATAAGCCTACCAACTTGGGGATAAAGTCGAATAAGTAGTTGGAGACATAGTGTAGCAAGATTGGAATTCACCCCTAACCCGCTCTTCAGGGTTAGTAGATAGGTTGTTCCCTTAATAGCTGATTCCGGGGCTTGAACAATGTGAGCTCACACTCTCATGTGATGAGAGAGTTATATTGATCTGATGGTTGGACCACAGATCTATTGTTCATTAGAGGTGTCAGTGGTACTTAAGGAACAAGATGTAATGCAGGGGTTTTTGTACGGATGACCCACCCCTCGGGGGCCGCGAGGTTTTTTAACCCAGTTTTTGAAAACTTATGTTTTTTGACCTTCTCTCGTGATAAGAAAGTGCACAAAGTCATTCGTACCCTTCGCTTAGCACGAGGAGATCACAGTTGTCTCCTCGTGATCGTGATAAGGGAAGGGTACGAATGACTTTGTGCACTTTCTTATCACGAGAGAAGGTCAAAAAACATAAGTTTTCGCGATGAAGGTTAAAAAACCTCGCGGCCCCCGAGGGGTGGGTCATCCGTATAAAAACCCCATGTAATGCAGGGGTTAAACGGTTTAAATGACCCAGTTGTGATTACGAACAACCTGTGAAGGATCGACTTACCGACGACGGTTATATCAAGAGGACACAATATATCTACAGTGAGGAGAGTGCAACCTTCGGACTATAGTGGAGTCTCCGGGGGTTAACGAATGTTGGTTAGTTTGGTTGAAAGAGTTTTGACCGGATAATCTCGTATCGTTGGAGCTCATGATCTGTAGGTTCTGTAGGTTCTCCTGGCTAGCTCGGAGAACGCCGTGCAAGAGAAAAGAAAAAGAAAAAGAATTTGAATCGTTCAAATTCGGTTTATGGAAGGAGGATGGACATATTTAAATATGATTTAAATATGGGAATGTCCTAAAACATGAATAGGATTCATGTGTAAAAAAATCGGTTTTCGAAAAACCGGGTTTAATCATATTATTTAATTAATATTTGATATTTAATTAAATAATAATTATTAATTAAAAAGTTTAATTAATAATTATATATATTTTTTTATTTATTAAAAAGTTTAATAAATAAAATTATTATTATTATTTTTAAGAATAATTATTTATATATATATATATATATATATGTTAATGTTAAATAATATATATTTATATGAGAAGTTGGTCAGAGGAAATTGAGATAGAGGAACGGTATGCAATTTGAATTCAATTTCAAATTGAGAAAGGGAGGTGGGTTTACGAAAGTTTAAAAAACTTCTGAAGTTTTTCTCTCCCTCTGCCTTTCACTTCTTCTTCTTCCTCCTCCTTTCTTTTCTTTTCTTTTCTCTTCTTTTCGGAGTCCCACAACTCCGTTGCGCGGCGCTGAGGATAGCGGGACTACCTGGGGTGGTCCTCGAGGCGTTCGTGAGAAGAGGCCGGAAGAGTTCGTCACGAGGAACGGCCGACGGACTTGAAGAAATTCAAAACTACAAGGGTATGTATTTCTAATTTCTTTATTTCCGTTGTTTGAGCATGTTTTCTATTTGTTAAATTGATGAAATTAGAGTATCATCGGTCCGAAATCGCTTTTCGCTGCGCATGCTGCTCCATCAATTGGTATCAGAGCGATTTTGTGACTAACTCAATTTGCATCAATTTAAGTTGGTGGGTATTTTAATTTAGAAATTGTTTCTGAATTGGCGTCTAAAGTGAATATTGATTTTGCCATAGTTTCTATTTGAATTTCCTTATTTGTAATTGCCTGAGAATGTATGGGCTTTAATGTGTGCTTAAAAGTATGTATTTTTAGAGTCATTAGAGTCCATATAGGTTTCTTTGTGAAAGAAGCTCGAGTTTGAGTTGGCCGAAATGTTCGGTGTAAGTTCAAACTCGTTCTAGGCAATTCGAAGAGAAATTCGAAGAGAAATTGGCCGAAACGTTCGGGGAAGCAAGCTGGTCAAAGGCGGTGCGAAGAGTTCGAAGTTCACTCAAGACTTAGCTTGTTGTTCAAGCTTGTAATAAAATAGTTATTGCTTGCTAAATGCCAAAATCGATCCACTTTAGTGTGTTTAATTAATTATGCATTGCGAATGTATGTTTTAATTAAATTCCATGTTTGTACATAACGTATGCCATATAGATTTAAAATCCCACCGTAGGAAGCATGCTCCATACATTGAAAATATGTTATAAGTGTTATAATATATAGTATGCATATTTGGGAATTCATGAGTATTAATATAAGAATTATATTAATTCATGAATTAGATGTTGTTAATTTAATAGAATAATTGATATAATTGTTATATTAATTATGAAATTAAATATACAACATAGGTTGTCCTGGTTTTATGCATATTGTAGGTTATAAGTGTTATAATATATAGAATGCATGTTTAATTCATGGGTATTAATATAAGAGTTATATTAATTCATGAATTAGTTGTTGTTTGCTTAATAGAATAACTAATATAAGTGTTATATTAATTATGAAATTAAACTTCCAACTTTAGATGCATATTGTATGTTATAATTGTTATAATGTATAGGATGCATGCTTAATTCATAATAATTGATATAAGTGTTATATTAATTTATGAATTAGGAGTTTTATATTTAAGAGCATAATCGATATAAGTGTTATATTGATTATGACGTTAAATATTCAATTTGTCATGCCTTAGCGTATGTATGTTTGAGAAGCATATAGTTTTTGTTATAGAAAGTCTAGTTTTTGCAAGTGTTGTAAAAATGACTTAGACTTTTAAAATCTATTACAAAGAAAAGCATGTTCATTTAGGGTTAAATGATTCGACCAGGTTCATTAGATGAATAGGTCGAAATCTCGTAAATGCTAAGGTTATGAGAAACTCACCCGGTGAAATCATGTCTAAGGTTGGAGGATTTGAATTGACGGAACACCTCCTACCTGGGGACTATCCGGTACTTGAGTAAAGTTAACCGACTTTATGAGCATGCATTAGAGGTGTGAGGTTAGTAAAGTGTTTATAACCTAGACATCTCAGATAAATTGGTTTGTCTAGACTTAAGGTTTTATTTTCTTAGTCGGATAAAACCTGGAGTATTTACCCTAAAAACACAGTGTTACGATGCTTAGTAGATGTGTTGAGAAGGAATATATGATATATCCTTCTCCTGCTACGCACTCCCTAAAGTTCACAACGTGAGAATTTTGCTTGGCCTCATGATGCCATATGGGGCATCTCCAGACGGGTGATGTTTGCAACTTTCAATAGCAAGGTGAATGGAGTAAATGTCTATAGTAAGTGGGAGAAGGAAGTACGTCAGTACATCCTACGGTCTCCTCCATTGGATTGAATCGTGAGATTCCCATGTTCTGCTTGCAGGCTGCCCTAGGGGCACCATCCAAACAGAGGGCTAGGCATGGGAGATCGAACACCTCAGTCACCATTTATGGATAAAGAAACACAGGGTCATTCCCAACTCTGACATTCCCTACGGTTGCACTGTTGTGGCCGTCCTGTGAGTTCTAAAAATGGAGGGTCACACTTACGGGACTTGCTAAGAAGTTAGTAAATCCAGACCAAAAACGATAACTAAGATGCTATAAGAATATGAGTTATTCTGGCATTAGCATTTAGTCAAGATTGTCTTGATTTAATAAAAGAGTGCTCGACTGCCCTACGGTAGTGACCATTCTGACTTACTAAAGTATCGTTGCGAGTAAATAAAGAGTTTGGGTACTTTATTTGCTGGTAAACCTCTTAATTGGTTTAAATAAGTTAAAATCGTTTCACTAATAGTTTTACATTCTTTTTCAGCATGTCGAGCTCTTTTATACAGTTGTTAGCTCATGACAAATTAACCGGTAAAAATTTTGGGACGTGGAAGTCGAACCTTAATGCAGTTTTGGTTCTCGACAATCTAAGATTTGTCTTAATGGAGGAGTGTCCTCCGGTTCCTGGTTCAAATAGCTCACGAACTGTTCGTGAAGCATATGACGGTTGGATTCGAGCTAATGATAAAGCTCGAGTTTACATACTGGCAAGCATATCTGATGTTTTGTCTAGGAAGCATGAGAGGATGGTTTCCGCTAAGGAAATCATGGCTTCGCTACAAGAGATATTTGGAAAGTCGTCCTCATCTCTTAGGTATGAAGCCCTCAAGCACATTTACAACTGTCGTATGGTTGAAGGAACCTCTGTTAGAGAGCACGTCCTTAACATGATGGTATACTTCAATACAGCAGAAGTAAATGGAGCAACCGTTGATGAACAAGGTTAGGTTGGATTCATCTTGGAATCTCTTCCGAAGAGTTTCCTGCACTGCAGGACCAATATGGTCATGAATAAGATAGAATACAATCTGACGTCTCTTCTGAACGAGCTTCAGATTTATCAATCCCTGCATACCTCGAAAGGAAAGGAGAAGGAGGTAAATGTTACCACTTCTGTGAAGTTCCAGAAAGGGTCTGGGTCTGGGACTAAATATGAACCTCTTACTGTGAGTAATAAGATTATTCACAAAAAGAAGAGAAGTGCCAGGAAAGGCAAGATCCCAGCTGTAGGCAAGGTAAAAGCTACACACAGTGGAAAGTGTTTTCATTATGGTGAAGAAGGGCACTGGAAGCGAAACTGACCTAAATACCTTGTAGAGAAAAAGGCAAAGAATGAACGACAAGGTAAATATGATTTATCTTCTGTCTAAACATGTTTTGTGGATTATGATTGTCATACCTGGATGTTGATTCAGGAACCACTAATCATGTTTGTTATTCTATTTCAGGAAACTAGTTCATGTCTGCCTGTTTCTTGACGAAGATGCCTTATGAAGATGTCTTCGCAGTTTATACAGTGGGAGCTTGCTTGTTTGTAGTTGTTTGTATAGAAATAATTTCAAGTGTTGTAATTATTGTCTATAAACTCAAGTTTTTGTTGAACACTTTATGTATATAGTATCTTTTGTTTTTATAAATGAATGGTTCATTTCACAAAAGATGTATACTGATTTGTTCTATTAAACTTGGTAACAACTAAAGTGTTAAGACTTATCTTGTTTTATTGGAAGCTATAAATTAACAATGGTTGTTAGTTTTGTTGGTTCTTCTCAAGTGTTGAGAAAGCTTTAATATAGTGGGAGAATTATGAGATAATTCGGCCTGCTGTATTAGTATGTTGTATGACTCCAGTTATCATGCTTGATGATGACAGTGAGTACATAGACAAGAACTTGTGGCTCAAAACTATGAATCTTCAAGAGGTTTACAGACCAAGTCTATGAGGTGAAAACCTCTAAGGCTTGACTTTCTGGCAAAGGGACTGTCTTCAAGAGAAGAGGTTAATTGTGTATTAACTTCATCTTTTGTTGTCAGATATAAGTTATATAGTATACTCGTATTCATTACCCTGATCTATCTGATAGGACAAAATATATGGATATCAAGACTAGTTATCTTGATAGAGTATCTATTAGTCTTAACTAGGGAGATACATTATTCAGGATTAAGAGCAAATCGTTTGCGAGCTTCTTCAATCCATTTATGAATTGGAATAAGCATCTATATTCTGATTTATAATGTTTGTTTTTCAAATATTATGGTTTTGAACATTACATTGATAAAACTTGTTAGACAAGTGTTTAATCAATGTTAAAGTTTTCATAATATATTCCCGTAATTTTGTCCTAATCATTGAGAATGATGTAGGATTCACTTATGACATTTTAGCATAAACTAGCGACCCACTCCCAAATAGTTGATCTGGAGGTAAGGCTTAGTTTGTTCTAAGGATTAAGATTGATCTGAGTCGTAAGAACAAATCGCTAGTGTTGTCTCTAAAATCTTTTATTGATAAGTTGTTGTCAATATTTGATGGTCTATGGAAATGGTTTCCTGAGACACCTCAAGTGTTGAGGATACGAGATGTACCCAAGTGCATTTACATATTGGAGGTCAGATGTATCTTTTGAGATACATGACCCGATATGTGTTATGCAGTGGGAGCTGTCAGTATTATTAGTCCAATTGGATTGGATTCCGGTTAAAGTTTTGTCCTTGTACTTAGAGGAGTGTGTTGACACCGTATTTCGTCCGGCCTTGTTTATCGTCATTTTGGATTTTCCAGTCATTTTATGTTTTTTCACTTATTTTTAACTATTTTTGAGTTTTTCTTTAATTTCGTCATTTTCGTGTTATTTTCGGGATTTTCAAGAAAGTCACTAAAAAAATGCTTTTGTTAGTTGATCGTTTAGGCGTCCAGGTTTCCGTTTTTAGGGTTTCCATTTCGGGGTTTCAATTTGGGGCGTTTCTAATTTAGGGTTTCAATTTAGCGTTTCTAATTTAGGGTTTCCAAGTTTTGGTGTCTCGGTCTCGGGACTCCAATTTAGCATTTTTGTTTTAAAGGGTTTCGGTTTGGGGCGTCTTTAGTTTAGGGTTTAGGACCATTTTGACCTAAAAATGACTATAAATAGAAAGAAAAAAAGTGAGGAAAGGGGGAGGGGAGAAAAGACAAAATTTTTGAGGATCCCAAAGCTCATTAAAAAATGATTTTCCCTATCCATTCTCTCTCTCCACTATTCATCTTCTTCTCCATTCCATCCCCTACCTAAATTCGGCCACCTCCACTCCTTTCCACAGCGACGGCGCGACTTCGGCGAACCCAGATCGGAGCTCCCCCTTTTTCAGACGACGACGGCGTGCACGACAACTCGGGTTTTCCAGACGCATGGCGAATCTTCTACCCCTCACGAACCAGCCAGCAGACGACCTCAACTCGAACTGATTCCAAACTCCGGGGATTCGAACCAGACGACGGAGCTCCCTCATCATCTTCAGACCTCTGCAGCGGCGTCTTCTTCTCCGATTAAGCCAGACGGCGGAGCTCGAGGATGAACGGCGGGCGAACCTCGACCAGCGGCGGCGCGACCTCACTTCGTGCGACAGCTCCGGCGAACCCGAGCTGACGGCAGTAGGTTTCGAGCTTGATCGGCGGCTGAGCAATCCGTGAGGAAGAAGGTCAAATTTTAGATTTTAAGTCATTTACAAAAATGCCATTAACCTTGTGTTATTTACAGTTTTGCCCCTATTGTTGTGTGTTCACATATACCTATGCTATATGCATATATACCCCCTCTGATTTGGATATATACCCCTGCATGTTCAATATATACCCTGCTTTATATACCTAGGTTATATCGTATATGCATGTTAGTTTGTTATTCGTTTCAATTTAATTTTTAAGTTTATTTTCGGGATTACTTACATTAATTTGATGATTTAATCTTTTGTCGCTCTATTTTATCGTCTTCATTATTTTATGCGCGCGTTTGTTTAGTTTTAATTTGTTTTAATTTGTAACCCCGGGAGAGATGAAGGACTGTTCTTTTCATCTCGAGGGTATTTTAGTTTTAATTTGTAACCCCGGGAGAGATGAAGGACTGTTCCTCTCATCTCGAGGGTATTTAGTTTTAATTTGCAACCCCGGGAGAGATGAAGGACTGTTCCTCTCATCTCGAGGGTATTTAGTTTTAATTTGCAACCCCGGGAGAGATGAAGGACTGTTCCTCTCATCTCGAGGGTATTTAGTTTTAATTTGCAACCCCGGGAGAGATGAAGGACTGTTCCTCTCATCTTGAGGGTATTTTAACTTTAATTGAAATCCCGGGATAAATAGGGCTTCCCTATCTTTGAGGATTATTATTACAGCCATCATGCGCTAATTACAAGAACGCCATTGTTTTAAAAAAAGGAGTTTCCATTTGATTTTAAATTGAATTTTGTTACTATTTCAAAACAAAAATACATTTTTAGTTCAAATCATGTTTTAAATTAAATTTCAAATGGTTTGTTTTCAAAGCAAAAATTGTTTTAATTTTAATTCAAGTTTTAATCGAATTTCAAATTGAATTTGGAACAAAACGATTTTATTTAATGATTTTTTAAAGTTCTATGATCTCGGTATCGAGATTAAGGCGTTAATGGCGAAATCAATAAACTTGCTCACAAAATCAAATCCCTACTTTATTTTAAAGTTAGGGTATGATTAGTTGGGACATCACTTTAATTTTAATTGTTTATTTTATTTATATTTTTTTAGGACCATTTGAAATTAGTTAGATAATTAGGATAAAAATGTTTTGGCTACCGTTTTAAACGGGATGTTGTAGGGTGCTAGCACCTTCCCTACACTCAACCGACCCCCGAACCTCGTATTTTTACTTCGTAGACCGTATTTTCAAGGTGACCAATCACACCCTAAATGATTGGTGGCGACTCCATTTTTTGTGAAAACCCCTGTTTAACAGAAGGTTGTCGGCCGCTCCGCGTCGCAAAAACGTTGCGACAGCATGGCGACTCCACTGGGGACATTTTTTAGTGGGTCTAGGTCATTGCATTTTATCTTACATTTATCCAATTTTCTTTTTGGTCCTTGTTTGTTTTTGTTTTATTTATTTAATTTTGTGTTGTTCTAATTACATTGTTTTATTTATCGTAATTTACTGTTTATTGCATTATCATGCATTTCACACACATTCACGAGCCTCCTACCCGGGCTCTACCTTTTAGGATTAGATTTGAGAATCGAGTAATGTCGACCTTCAAGGGGATATAATTGCCCTTGTATGGCGCACGAAAGATTCTCGCTCAGATTAATTCGTTAGCTAATCTTTAGCTTTCAAATTAATTTGGGGGCCTTTATCCTTAGATTTAGAGTCTTACCTTCACATCATTTTATTATGCTTTGATTAAACTTCTTTCATTTATCGTAATTTAAATTGTTTGCATTATCATACATTCCACACACAATCACGAGCCTCCTACCCGGGCTCTACCCTTAAGATTAGATTCGGAGATTGAGTAGTGTGACCTTCGTGGAACTTCGGTTCTCGTGCAGGCGCATGAAATTCTCCACTCGAGCTATCCACGCTGTTTAATCAGTTGGAAAACTCGGGGACCGTTTTCTTCTAGGATTGTTTAGAACCTAACCACACTCATGTGCATCCTAGAGCCGATCGACGTTTAATATCTTTATGTTTTGTGTCGGGTTATTTCTGTCGTTCTCGCAATTTACTGTTTTTTTGCATGATCATGCATTTCGCACACACAATCACAAGCCTCCTACCCGGGCTCTACCATTTAGGATTAGAATCGGAGATAGAGTAGTGTGACCTTCGTGGAACTTCGGTTCTCGTGCAGGCGCATGAAATTCTCCACTCGAGCTATTCGCGCTGTTTAATCAGTTGGAAAGCTCGGGGACCGTTTTTATCTAGGATTGTTTAGAACCTAAACCACACTCATATACATCCTAGGGTTAACCGTTAATTGTCCAAACTCTGAATTGTAGAATGCACCTACTTTGTCGCATGTTCGATTCTCGCGCCTGTATCATATTGCTTGTTTCATTCACGTTGTGTGTGTTGTTTTCATTATGTGTTTTATTTATTTTTTTTTTTTTTATTTTTTTTTACAAAAAAAAATCGAGTCGTCCTCCTTAGGTTTAGAACTGATAATCGAGTAATGTTAACCTGCAAAGGGACATAATCTCCCTTGTGTGACGCACGAAAGATTCTCGTTCAAATTAATTCGTTTGCTAGTCTTTAGCATTTGATTAATTGGGGACCTCTTTGTTTAGGGTTAGAATGGAGAGTCGAGTAATGTCGACCTACGGGAGGACGTAAAATGCCCCCGTAAAGGCGCACGAAAAGTTTTCGTTCGGTTTTTATTTTCTCATTTAGGTTTTGAATGGAGAGTCGAGTAATGTCGACCTACGGGAGGATGTAACTTGCCCCCGTAAAGGCGCACGAAAAGTCTTCGTTCATTTTTCATTTTTTCGTTTTCAGAAAATTTTCTTCTAGTGATATTCGTTCTACACGTCGTTTTTTTTTAAAAAAAAAAATCAAAAAAATTTAAGAATCATGCATTTTTTTTTACGAGTCAACGCATTCTCATCCAAATAAAGTCTTTCGTTCAAGGTTTAGAGACGTGCAAAAAAAAAAAACAAAAAAAAAAACAAAAAAATAAGTCTTTTTCGTTAATTGCATCTCGTTTATGCATCACAAAAAAAATCGAGTCTCATTTCATCATTCATGCATAAGTAAAAATTCATGAATTGTTTCATTTTTGCATGACATACACAAAATCTAAAAAAATAAATAATTGCATGCATAAAAACTGATCATTCCAAAAAAATTCTTCACTTCTCATCCATCATTTGCATATGCATATATAAAAAAAAAAAAAAAAATCATGCATCACGAGCATTATCCCAATTGCATAGTGTCATTTCACTCATGCATAATAAAATGTACATTCATACATGTTAAAAATCATTTTGCATAAAAAAAAAAAAATGCTCATGCATAAAACCATGTAAAAATCATTTCATCAATTGCATAATGTCATCGCACTCACACATAATAAAATGTGTATTCATACATGTTAAAAATCATTTTGCATAGAAAAAAATGTTCATGCATCATTTCATGCATAAAATCATAGAAAATAATCTCATATTGCATTGTGTCATTTCATACGTGCACGGTAATAAAAGCATAAGTTCATGCATTTTGCATGTCAAAATCATTTCATATTGCATTGTGTCATTCCATACATGCACACATAATAAAAGCAATTCTTGCATTTTGCACGTCAAAATCATTTCATATTGCATTGTGTCATTCCATACATGCACACATAATAAAAGCAATTCTTGCATTTTGCATGTCAAAATCATCATATTGTATCGTGTCATTTCACACGTGCACATGTAATAAAAGCATAAATTCTTGCATTTTGCATGTAAAAAAATCATCTCATATTGCATGGTGTCATGTCACACATGCACACATAATAAAAGCAATTCTTGCATTTTGCATGTCAAAAAATCAGTTCATGTTGCATGTGTCATTTCACACGTGCACGTGTAATAAAAACATAGATTCATGCATTTCGCATGTCAAAAAAATCATCTCATTTTGCATGTCGTTTGATCATTTGTTTATCATTCCATTGCATGTCATCATGCATATTAAAAAAAATGTCAATGCATCATAAATTCATTTTGCATGTCGAATCATTTAATTGCATATCATCATACGTAAAAAAAAATATGTGTCCATGCATCATTTCATTGTGCATGTCGTTTGATCATTTGTTCATTCAATTGCATATCATCATGCATATTAAAAAATATGTGTTCATGCATCATACACTCATTTCGCATGGCGAATTATCATTCAGTTGCATAACTTCATACATTCACAAAAAAATGTCCATACATCGTTAATTCATTAAGCATGCATCAAAGTTCATCACATCATCACATCATAAAAAATGTTTCAGCATTAGGTCATTTGCATGACAAATAAAAAAAAAAAAAAATCACGGGCAACATAGAAAATGCTCATGCATGCATTATTTCACTTTGCATTGCATAGAGTCTCAAAGGCATGGATAAAAAAATTCACACATAAAACAAAAAAATATGCATTAGCTCATCTTGCATAACATGTCATAACGACCCAATTTAAAAAAAAAATAAAAATAAAAAAAAAAAGTAAAAAAAAAAAAAAAAAACATTTTGCATAACATCATGCATAAAATAAAAAAAGGGTGTCCATGCATGCGTCGATTCATTTTTGCATGATAAGGAAAAAATCAAAATCGTTGCATAACACCACGTCATCACATCAGGAAAATTGTTCATGCATTTTCACAAACAAACAAAAAAACAAAAAATATTTGTTGTTTCATCTTGCATAGAAAGCCGAAAAATCAAACAAAAAGATCAGTTGCATTACATCATGTCATTCATGCATGCATTATCACATTTCGCATGACAAATCGTTCAACAATTTCATTTGTTCTTAATTGCATAAAATCACATGTGACGATATTTTCATGCATTGTCTCATTTTGCATATCATAACATAAAATCATGTCTCTCGATAATTGAATCTCGTGCATCTTTTGAAATAAAAAATAAAAAAACAAAAAAAATCAAAAAAATCAAAAAAAGTCTTTTGTGTATTTACTTGATCATTCTTGTGATTGTTTTAGTCGTTCTTATTAGCTAAAACTTTAGCGAGAATTGAATATAAATCATGGTGAATCATCGTTAAAAAAAAAAAATAAATAAAAAATAAAAAAAAAATAATGGTTGCTTTCACTGCTTTTCTCTGAGAAATTTGTCGATCTCAACCATCTCATTACCTTTTCAAATACTTTTCTCAAACTTAATTGTTAAGTCAAACTCGAAAATTGAAAAGAACTTTATTTTGACCATTATTATCCCTCATGTGCTAAAATTCATACCATCATACCCCACTGATCAGTGTTCTAATTATCACACTGGGGCAAACCCATCTTGCAGTGACTGTTCAAAATTACTCACCGTAAAACTTTGTACCTGCATGCCGCACATAATTTTGAGGCAATCTACTCAATTTGTAGATCCACCGTAAAATCTTGGGCTAATTTCACCATCTACATTTATACGGTGTATCTTTACATTTACCTATCCGCCAAGCCTTTTGCAAAGCATGTCACACTCAATTATGTGGCGAACCCCTCAAAATTATCCACTAGACCAAGAGAGCTTCAGATGTAATGAAATAATGTTGAATGCTTGTGATTTACTGCTTCATAATTAAGACTTGTAATTTCTCATACACCTTTTCATTCCATCTTCATCTGATATGAATTCATTCTCCTTTTTCCTGCTCTTTGAGCTATCTCTTCCCTCGGGTAGAAATTGATTTCAGGACTAAGTACGTTGGTTTTGAGAGCTAGAGAGGTAGTAACTTTGGAAATTATCTCAAGGTCTTAAATGAGTATTAACTCGGGGTTAACATCATCGCAAGGAGCGTGGATAAAGAAATGATAAGGAATGTGTGCTAGAGTGACATCAGAGTCTGGTTGCACCGTAAAAATAAAAAAAAAAAAAAAAAAAAAAAAAAAAAAAAACCGAGGATGATGCAATAAAAGCTACATCTTGAAGATGCTGAAAGGTCTCCGCGGTAAATCGATAAACTGGGGCAAAGCTTTCGCCTTTGCCACATCAGGATAAAGCTGATAGCTCACCAAATGAGCTATCTTAAGGACATATTTTATGCTAGTTTATACACTTACACGGGTAATTTCACGTTTATATTTGATTATTTTATAGATATCGAGCATTTGGAGCAAACCGGAGCTTTTAGAAAATTTATGATGAAAAATGAGCTAATTGGATGCAAATATGAGGTCCCAAGTGAAGAGGAGGGATGAATCAAGCCTAAATTCCCGAGGGGACAGCGTCTAGACCCTGTTAATAGCGTCTAGACGCTATAAATCAAAAAGGAAAAAAAAACTTATTTCAACGCAAGCTCGAACTCAGGACCGCCCAGATGAAGATCAGTTTTCTTCCAGCGCTCAACCACCTCACCCAGACTGCAACATTATAATTTTGACACGTTTTAATCTATATACTCAATAACTGGGTGTGATTTTGAGCTTGCACATGCACCAACATTCCATACATGGGCACCACACAGGATTTCAGCCCATCAGATTTGCCTAATTTGATTTATACACGATTTTTGCCCTATTTTACCTTATAAATACATCTTTTTGGAGAGTTTTCAGGGAGCCAATTTGGAGAGTTTTTCCCAATTTCGAAAATAATAATTTTAAGAGTTAGAGGAGATTTTTGGGAGCAAAAAGAAGGCAATTACATGCTCGGGATCGTGGCGATTACGGGAACGTGGAATCGACACTAGTTTTATTTCTTCTTCCCTTTTAATTTGTAGTTTCGTTATGAGTTTAATTTTGAGTTTAGATTTTATAATATTGAACATGTTTGGCTAAACTCATTTATCTTGGGGATTGATGTAGCCTTTTAGTTTTGATGTTTTAATTAATTGAATGCTTAGATTGATTGTTTATTATCCATTCATGCTTTTACTTTCTTAATGCTTATAATCTTTTGGCCAAAGGTTGTATGTCGTCATGGTTTAAATTATGCTTGGAAGAGAATGATTTAGACTAGATCTTAATTGCATGACTAAGAATAGTTCTAACATGGGAATGATTAGGCTATCTTAGAAGTTGTTTTAAAGAAGAGTTCTTAATGCCTTGCATGTCTTTAAAAACTAGATTGGAAAATTAGTTTTATTACATTGCATGAGACCAATTGCGCTCGGAAGAGGCAATTGTTATTTGTGTCCTTCTAGACTTATGAAAATATGCATGAATAATCTAGGCATTTGATTGATTGAAGCGTCAATCTAATTGGCGAAATCAACTCCCTAAGATATCTCTCTCCTAGTTGTTCTCCATCTTTTATTTTATGTTTTTATTTTATTTCAATCATATCATTTATTGTTTTATTTCTCTAAATAAAATTGGGTGATTGTATTCGCGGTACTTAAGTGAACTAGAAAACCAATCCTGAGGACGATACTCGTATTTACATACACTTTTATTACTTGACCCGTACACTTGCGGTTTTGCACTGCATTAAAAGTGCGCAACAAGTTTTTGGCGCCGTTGCCGGGGATTGGTAATTATTTAGTTCGCTTAATATTGTGAAGAACTCACTTGATCTTACTTTAGAGCTTTATTTGTTTATTTATTTTTTCTTTGTTATTTTATTGTTTTTATTTCAGTTTTGTCTTTTTATCCAGGCTATATATTTTGTTGATTGGTGTTTGCATTTATTCGTACCCATGAGAAGAACGTGATCCTACTAGACTTAGTAGGATACATTGATTCAAGAAAGAAGGGACCGAAGAAAATAGAGGAGTTTTATGTACCTTGATGCATATATTCATTCCGTCTAGCTAAGACGTTAAATAAAGCGCTTCTTGGGAGGCAACCCAAGTTTAATTTCTTTAAGTTTTTAAGTTTTTTTTGTTCTTTTATTTTTTGTTGTGTCGTTCTTATGTTTCTGTTGATTTTTTTTATAGGAGCAAAATCATCATTATTCTCTTCCACAACTTTGAAGAAAATGTTGACTCTCTCATTAATCAGGGCAGTATTATTCACTCTTGTATTTTCTTTGTCCTTTGCATGCGTTAGTAGTTTATACATTCAGGACAATGTATTCTTTAAGTTTGGGGGTGAGTTTATGCATGTTATGCATGTTTTTAGGAGAAATTTTAAATTATGAGCATGATCTTCATGGTTGAATATTTGTTGCATCGCTCGTGATTAGGACAACCTAAGAAGTGTTCTAGTCTTTGATAATCTGCATTTGTTGGACTATGAGACCATATCTGAAATTTGAGTTAAATTTATTTTTTTGAATCCCTCTTGATATCTTTGATTACTTTGTAAGCTAAGGATGCATCTTTGTTTTGAGTTTTAATGCATGAGAGAGATAAGCATGATTGATATTTTAATTGAAAATTTATATGATGGTATCTCATTGTTTTACAAAATGAAGAATGTATAAGGTTTGATGCCAAAATACCCTGCTTTTCTGTGAGTTTTGGAGCCAATAAGCACACTCATTACAAAGTGCTTTATTCTTTTAAATTGAGTGATTACCATGCATGATTGATTTTTCTAGAACTTGCTTTGTTATGCATGTCTGGAATCTCTGAATTTGACTTGAATGCTTTAATTTCACAAGGGCAATTAGGTAAAACCACTTCTAGCTTTCTCAAACAGCCTACCTTGATATAATCCTTTAGAAAGCCAAATTTTGAGCCTTAGACCCATTTTCATTGGAAAATTGTCACATTACAAGCCTTATATTCATTCTTTTATTATTTTCCTTTCTTTGAACCCTGAATTGAAGAATTATAAGTGTTTACCACACGATGTTTCCATTTATCAAAAGGAAAGAGTTGAATTGTGTCAACAAAGTATTAAAAAAAAAAGAAACATTCCTTTCATTGACTTCTTTTAATGCTTCTTTTAGAGAAAAAAGAGAAAAAGAGAAAGAAAAAAATTATATATTGAAAAAAAAAGAGCAAAAAAGCACACTATGTGAAGGAAAGTTAATGTTTCGACAAAGATCATAAAGGGACCCATTCATCGAGAATCAACTGAAAAATTGAGCTTCATGTGGTAAATATTTATACTTATTCCAATCTAGTAGCTTAAAATTTTCATCCATCTGCCCTTACCTAAGCCCAATTACAACCAAAGCAAGCCTTGGAATTTTGCATTCATTCTATTCATTGATGATGAAGATGTGATATATTAGCAAGCTTATGGTTAAAAATCATCTATGCTTTGGTTTGAGCGTTTATCATATATATGCCCTAAACAATTGAGTGTTTTGAGTGGAATTTTGTGAGGGTATCAAGTCTTGTGCATTCAATTTTGGTAGCTTAATGAGATGTTTGAGTTTTGTTATAAAATTGTAGTCTATTAATGTTTAATCTCTTGATTGCTACTATGACTCAAGTCATTCATGTTTGTTTAGTTTTATTTGTATTCTTAGATATTAAGAGAAGTTAAATTACACATGAGACACATATTTGTTTTTAATTGTCTTGATGAGTTGTGGTCTAATATGTTCTTCAATTGTAGATTATCTGTCTTAAGAACACTGAGGTTTGAGTCACGTGCATGCTTTCATTGATTCATTTAGTGGTCTTGTTTTATTTTGCTCGAGGACTAGCAAAAGCTAAAGTTTGGGGGTATTTGATAGCTCACCAAATGAGCTATCTTAAGGACATATTTTATGCTAGTTTATACACTTACACGGGTAATTTCACGTTTATATTTGATTATTTTATAGATATCGAGCATTTGGAGCAAACCGGAGCTTTTAGAAGATTTATGATAAAAAATGAGCTAATTGGATGCAAATATGAGGTCCCAAGTGAAGAGGAGGGATGAATCAAGCCTAAATTCCCGAGGGGACAGCGTCTAGACCCTGTTAATAGCGTCTAGACGCTATAAATCAAAAAGGAAAAAAAAAACTTATTTCAACGCAAGCTCGAACTCAGGACCGCCCAGATGAAGATCAGTTTTCTTCCAGCGCTCAACCACCTCACCCAGACTGCAACATTATAATTTTGACACGTTTTAATCTATATACTCAATAACTGGGTGTGATTTTGAGCTTGCACCTGCACCAACATTCCATACATGGGCACCACACAGGATTTCAGCCCATCAGATTTGCCTAATTTGATTTATACACGATTTTTGCCCTATTTTACCTTATAAATACATCTTTTTGGAGAGTTTTCAGGGAGCCAATTTGGAGAGTTTTTCCCAATTTCGAAAATAATAATTTTAAGAGTTAGAGGAGATTTTTGGGAGCAAAAAGAAGGCAATTACATGCTCGGGATCGTGGCGATTACGGGAACGTGGAATCGACACTAGTTTTATTTCTTCTTCCCTTTTAATTTGTAGTTTCGTTATGAGTTTAATTTTGAGTTTAGATTTTATAATATTGAACATGTTTGGCTAAACTCATTTATCTTGGGGATTGATGTAGCCTTTTAGTTTTGATGTTTTAATTAATTGAATGCTTAGATTGATTGTTTATTATCCATTCATGCTTTTACTTTCTTAATGCTTATAATCTTTTGGCCAAAGGTTGTATGTCGTCATGGTTTAAATTATGCTTGGAAGAGAATGATTTAGACTAGATCTTAATTGCATGACTAAGAATAGTTCTAACATGGGAATGATTAGGCTATCTTAGAAGTTGTTTTAAAGAAGAGTTCTTAATGCCTTGCATGTCTTTAAAAACTAGATTGGAAAATTAGTTTTATTACATTGCATGAGACCAATTGCGCTCGGAAGAGGCAATTGTTATTTGTGTCCTTCTAGACTTATGAAAATATGCATGAATAATCTAGGCATTTGATTGATTGAAGCGTCAATCTAATTGGCGAAATCAACTCCCTAAGATATCTCTCTCCTAGTTGTTCTCCATCTTTTATTTTATGTTTTTATTTTATTTCAATCATATCATTTATTGTTTTATTTCTCTAAATAAAATTGGGTGATTGTATTCGCGGTACTTAAGTGAACTAGAAAACCAATCCTGAGGACGATACTCGTATTTACATACACTTTTATTACTTGACCCGTACACTTGCGGTTTTGCACTGCATTAAAAGTGCGCAACAAAAGCCTATGTCTGAGCCACGCTGGATCTCATCTTCGCAACACTGGGGCAAAGCCTACGCCTTTGCCACGCGCTGGAGCAACATCAACACTGAGGCAAAGCCCACGACTTTGCCACAATAGAGTGAAGTCGTCGTCAAAGCTTGAGCATCTTATTGCACCTTTCATTCCAAAAAAAAAAAAAAAAAACCAAAAAAAAAAAAAAAAAAAAAAAAAAAAAAAAAAAATTGGTGCAATCAATTGATGAAGAAGCTACATCTCACAAAGCTTGTTGGACATCAGCAAAACTGGGGCAAAGCCCTCGTCTTTGCAACACTGGGGCAAAGCCCACGTCTTTGCCACAATTAGAGCGAAACCACCGTCTACAAGTTGTAACACGTTATTGCATCATGTCTCAAAAAGTGATTGATGCAATCAATTGATCAAAAAGCTACATCTCACAAAGCTTGAAGTGTCTCATTTGAACGTCATCAATACTGGGGCAAAGCCCACGTCTTTGCCGCAAATAGAGCGAAGTCATCATCAAGTTGGGGCATTTTATTGCATCATTCAGAAAAACAAAAAAAAAAAAAAAAAAAAAAACGGGTGCAATCAGTAGAACCAAGCTAGGGGTATCTCAGTCACACATCATCAATACTGGGGCAAGGCCTACGTCTTTGCCACGCCGGATCAACATCTGCAAAGCTGGGGAAAAACCTACGCCTTTGCCACGCTGGATCAAATATCATCAAAGACCTCGAGCTTACTCAAAGAAAAGCGAGAATTTCTTAAGAAGCTACTTTTAGCTCTCTAAACCTTGTCCGAGGAAATAGAGTCAATTCACTCATCTTTCCATCTATCCAATTTCCCACTCAAATGTGAAAAGATATTTTCGATCTCTTATTGTCCAAGAGATGTTCTTAAGGCATGCGAGTACTACTACATCTTCCTTCGCATTCCTTCCTTCTTTTGCTTACCAAAAAAAAAAAAAAAAAAAAAAAAAAAAAAAAAAAAAAAAAAAAAAACCTCATTGGTTGTCATCCCATATTTCCAAATCCAAATTCACTTTCTTATAATCCAACATTATTGTTCATTATAAGGCTAAGTTATGAAGCAGTAATCAGAAGATGTTCAACATTATCATTACTTTTGATAAATTCTCTAACCTAGCACATGAGAATCTACCCAACAGCCCACAATGTCCAATATGGTTGAGTGATCTAGGACTGACACATTTAATTTCTCTCAAGTGAAAGCATTCCAACACAAAAAAAAAACTTGATGATGACACCATTATTTTCATTTTGATTCTTCGCTAAGTATTGGCTGATAAGATCAATGAACTTAAGCAAGGGTGATCATTTCAATAACACAAAAGTCATTTTTGATTAAGCATTTGTTTTCACAAATCCTGCATTACATCATGTAAGTTGATATCATCATAATTTCAAAAAAAAAAAAAAAAAAAAAAAAAAAAAAAAAAAAAAAAATCACATATCATGGTTAGTTGGTAGATCATATGATTCATGCATACATGTTGCATTCTACGGTTTTCTACCTTCAGCATGATACATTTAATCATTCATCACCTTTAACATATTATGCACATGTTGCATTCAATCATTCTTCTACTCTCGGCATGCATCAGTATGTTGCATTCATGACATTATTATATCCTTAGGATGCATGTGCATCAGTATCATGCATACATACTGCATTCATGACATCCGTCATCCTACTCCTAGCATGCTCATGCATACATGCTACATTTAGGACATTTTGTTAATGCACATGCAAACATGTTGCATTCAACCATTCAGTATCTTTAACATATTATGCACACATGTTGCATTCAATCATTCTTCTACCCTCGACAAGCATGTGCACACATGTTGCATTCATGACATTATTTTATCCATAGGATGCATGTGCATCAGTATCATGCATACATACTGCATTCATGACATCCGCCATCCTACTCCTAGCATGCTCATGCATACATGCTGCATTTAGAACATTTTGTTAATGCACATGCACACATGTTGCATTCTTGACATTCATTACCCTTAACATCTTATGCACATAATGCATTCATGACACTATCTTATCCTTAGGATGCATATGCATCAGTATCATGCATACATACTGCATTCATGACATCCGTCATTCTACTCCTAGCATGCTCATGCATACTTGCTACAACTATGACATTTTGTTAATGCACATGCATACAGGTTGCATTCATGACATCCATTATCTTTAACATATTATGCACACATGTTGCATTCATAAACAATCATCTTCTACCATTAGCATGCATATGCATCATTGCGTCATGCTTTCAAAGTCAAATCCATTGGTCAAGCCAAGCAAATCAAGACATATCTTCATTAAATTATCAATTGCATTGTTGCTTCTCAGAATTAATGAGCATTGTTTCATCATTGACATTACACATCAACGCATGCACTCATGTTTTGTGCGACATTCGAGTCACATTTTGCAACTCGCATTAGCGTCATATTCTCATTTGAGGGTCAATTTCAAAAAAAAAAAAAAAAAAAAAAAGCAACAAATCATGCATTTAGGACTTCTCCATATCCATGAGAGTTTCTAATGCTTTCCAAAAAGTCTTTTTCAAGCTTTTGTTCGGCAACTAAGTTTTGAAATAAAAACCGTTGTCTTCTGTTTTTGCAGCTAAGTTTTGAAATAAAAACCGCTGTGTTTTGTTGGCAACTAAGTTTTGAAATAAAAACCGTTGTCTTTTGTTTTGCAGCTAAGTTTTGAAATAAAAACCGCTGTGTTTTGTTCGACAACTAAGTTTTGAAATAAAAACCGTTGTCTTCTATTTTGCAGCTAAGTTTTGAAATAAAAACTGCTGTCTTTTGTTCGGCAACTAAGTTTTGAAATAAAAACCGTTGTCTTTTGTTTTGCAGCTAAGTTTTGAAATAAAAACCGCTGTCTTTTGTTGGCAACTAAGTTTTGAAATAAAAACCGTTGTCTTTTGTTTTGCAGCTAAGTTTTGAAATAAAAACCGCTGTCTTTTGTTGGCAACTAAGTTTTGAAATAAAAACCGTTGTCTTTTGTTTTGCAGCTAAGTTTTGAAATAAAAACCGCTGTCTTTTGTTGGCAACTAAGTTTTGAAATAAAAACCATTGTCTTTTGTTTTGCAGCTAAGTTTTGAAATAAAAACCGCTGTCTTTTGTTCGGCAACTAAGTTTTGAAATAAAAACCGTTGTCTTTTGTTCGGCAACTAAGTTTTGAAATAAAAACCGTTGTCTTTTGTTTTGCAGCTAAGTTTTGAAATAAAAACAGCTGTCTTTTGTTTTGCAGCTAAGTTTTGAAATAAAAACCGCTGTCTTTTGTTGGCAACTAAGTTTTGAAATAAAAACCGTTGTCTTTTGTTTTGCAGCTAAGTTTTGAAATAAAAACCGCTGTCTTTTGTTTTGCAGCTAAGTTTTGAAATAAAAACCGCTGTCTTTTGTTCGGCAACTAAGTTTTGAAATAAAAACTGTTGTCTTTTGTTTTGCAGCTAAGTTTTGAAATAAAAACCGCTGTCTTTTGTTTTGCAGCTAAGTTTTGAAATAAAAACCGCTGTCTTTTGTTGGCAACTAAGTTTTGAAATAAAAACCGTTGTCTTTTGTTTTGCAGCTAAGTTTTGAAATAAAAACCGCTGTGTTTTGTTGGCAACTAAGTTTTGAAATAAAAACCGTTGTCTTTTGTTTTGCAGCTAAGTTTTGAAATAAAAACCGCTGTGTTTTGTTCGACAACTAAGTTTTGAAATAAAAACCGTTGTCTTCTGTTTTGCAGCTAAGTTTTGAAATAAAAACCGCTGTCTTTTGTTCGGCAACTAAGTTTTGAAATAAAAACCGTTGTCTTTTGTTTTGCAGCTAAGTTTTGAAATAAAAACCGCTGTCTTTTGTTGGCAACTAAGTTTTGAAATAAAAACTGTTGTCTTTTGTTTTGCAGCTAAGTTTTGAAATAAAAACCGCTGTCTTTTGTTGGCAACTAAGTTTTGAAATAAAAATCGTTGTCTTTTGTTTTGCAGCTAAGTTTTGAAATAAAAACCGCTGTCTTTTGTTGGCAACTAAGTTTTGAAATAAAAACCGTTGTCTTTTGTTTTGCAGCTAAGTTTTGAAATAAAAACCGCTGTCTTTTGTTCGGCAACTAAGTTTTGAAATAAAAACCGTTGTCTTTTGTTCGGCAACTAAGTTTTGAAATAAAAACCGCTGTCTTTTGTTTTGCAGCTAAGTTTTGAAATAAAAACCGCTGTCTTTTGTTGGCAACTAAGTTTTGAAATAAAAACCGTTGTCTTTTGTTTTGCAGCTAAGTTTTGAAATAAAAACCGCTGTCTTTTGTTTTGCAGCTAAGTTTTGAAATAAAAATCGTTGTCTTTTGTTCGGCAACTAAGTTTTGAAATAAAAACTGTTGTCTTTTGTTTTGCAGCTAAGTTTTGAAATAAAAACCGCTGTCTTTTGTTTTGCAGCTAAGTTTTGAAATAAAAACCGCTGTCTTTTGTTGGCAACTAAGTTTTGAAATAAAAACCGTTGTCTTTTGTTTTGCAGCTAAGTTTTGAAATAAAAATCGCTGTCTTTTGTTTTGCAGCTAAGTTTTGAAATAAAAACCGCTGTCTTTTGTTCGGCAACTAAGTTTTGAAATAAAAACTACTGTCTTTTGTTTTGCAGCTAAGTTTTGAAATAAAAACCGTTGTCTTTTGTTGGCAACTAAGTTTTGAAATAAAAACCGTTGTCTTTTGTTTTGCAGCTAAGTTTTGAAATAAAAATCGCTGTCTTTTGTTTTGCAGCTAAGTTTTGAAATAAAAACCGTTGTCTTTTGTTGGCAACTAAGTTTTGAAATAAAAACCGTTGTCTTTTGTTTTGCAGCTAAGTTTTGAAATAAAAACCGCTGTCTTTTGTTTTGCAGCTAAGTTTTGAAATAAAAACCGCTGTCTTTTGTTTTGCAGCTAAGTTTTGAAATAAAAACCGCTGTCTTTTGTTGGCAACTAAGTTTTGAAATAAAAACCGTTGTCTTTTGTTTTGCACCTAAGTTTTGAAATAAAAACCGATGTCTTTTGTTTTGCAGCTAAGTTTTGAAATAAAAATCGCTGTCTTTTGTTCGGCAACTAAGTTTTGAAATAAAAACCGTTGTCTTTTGCTTTGCAGCTAAGTTTTGAAATAAAAACCGCTGCCTTTTGTTCGGCAACTAAGTTTTGAAATAAAAACCGTTGTCCCACGCACACACACACACACAAAAACTCTCACTCATCTCATTCTGCTTTTAAATTCATGTTGGTTAAATCGAACCCTATGTCTGCGGGTAAGTCCCGGTAGCTGGTCGAAGCCTGGCAAAACCAGGTCCGTTTAAATTTCTGTTGGTTAAACCGAACCCTATGTCTGCGGGTAAGTCCCGGTAGCGGTCGAAGCCTGCTCAACCCAGGTGCACGTCGTTGTTAATGATAAACAATTGTGGCCGCCCAAATACTTTGTCTTTATCATTTGTCTACCCTTTCAATTCTTCAAGGATATACAAAGGGGGGCAAGCTGTTGACACCGTATTTCGTCCGGCCTTGTTTATCGTCATTTTGGATTTTCCAGTCATTTTATGTTTTTTCACTTATTTTTAACTATTTTTGAGTTTTTCTTTAATTTCGTCATTTTCGTGTTATTTTCGGGATTTTCAAGAAAGTCACTAAAAAAATGCTTTTGTTAGTTGATCGTTTAGGCGTCCAGGTTTCCGTTTTTAGGGTTTCCATTTCGGGTTTCAATTTGGGGTTTTTCTAATTTAGGGTTTCAAGTTAGCGTTTCTAATTTAGGGTTTCAATTTAGCGTTTCTAATTTAGGGTTTTGGTGTCTCGGTCTCGGGACTCCAATTTAGCATTTTTGTTTTAAAGGGTTTCGGTTTGGGGCGTCTTTAGTTTAGGGTTTAGGACCATTTTGACCTAAAAATGACTATAAATAGAAAGAAAAAAAGTGAGAAAAGGGGGAGGGGAGAAAAGACAAAAAATTTTAGGATCCCAAAGCTCATTAAAAAATGATTTTCCCTATCCATTCTCTCTCTCCACTATTCATCTTCTTCTCCATTTCATCCCCTACCTAAATCCGGCCACCTCCACTCCTTTCCACAGCGACGGCGCGACTTCGGCGAACCCAGATCGGAGCTCCCCCTTTTTCAGACGACGACGGCGTGCACGACAATTCGGGTTTTCCAGACGCATGGCGAATCTTCTACCCCTCACGAACCAGCCAGCAGACGACCTCAACTCGAACTGATTCCAAACTCCGGGGATTCGAACCAGACGACGGAGCTCCCTCATCATCTTCAGACCTCTGCGGCGGCGTCTTCTTCTCCGATTAAGCCAGACGGCGGAGCTCGAGGATGAACGGCGGGCGAACCTCGACCAGCGGCGGCGCGACCTCACTTCGTGCGACAGCTCCGGCGAACCCGAGCTGACGGCAGTAGGTTTCGAGCTTGATCGGCGGCTGAGCAATCCGTGAGGAAGAAGGTCAAATTTTAGATTTTAAGTCATTTACAAAAATGCCATTAACCTTGTGTTATTTACAGTTTTGCCCCTATTGTTGTGTGTTCACATATACCTATGCTATATGCATATATACCCCCTCTGATTTGGATATATACCCCTGCATGTTCAATATATACCCTGCTTTATATACCTAGGTTATATCGTATATGCATGTTAGTTTGTTATTCATTTCAATTTAATTTTTAAGTTTATTTTCGGGATTACTTACATTAATTTGATGATTTAATCTTTTGTCGCTCTATTTTATCGTCTTCATTATTTTATGCGCGCGTTTGTTTAGTTTTAATTTGTAACCCCGGGAGAGATGAAGGACTGTTCTTTTCATCTCGAGGGTATTTTAGTTTTAATTTGTAACCCCGGGAGAGATGAAGGACTGTTCCTCTCATCTCGAGGGTATTTAGTTTTAATTTGCAACCCCGGGAGAGATGAAGGACTGTTCCTCTCATCTCGAGGGTATTTAGTTTTAATTTGCAACCCCGGGAGAGATGAAGGATTGTTCCTCTCATCTCGAGGGTATTTAGTTTTAATTTGCAACCCCGGGAGAGATGAAGGACTGTTCCTCTCATCTCGAGGGTATTTAGTTTTAATTTGCAACCCCGGGAGAGATGAAGGATTGTTCCTCTCATCTCGAGGGTATTTAGTTTTAATTTGCAACCCCGGGAGAGATGAAGGACTGTTCCTCTCATCTCGAGGGTATTTTAACTTTAATTGAAATCCCGGGATAAATAGGGCTTCCCTATCTTTGAGGATTATTATTACAGCCATCATGCGCTAATTACAAGAACGCCATTGTTTTAAAAAAAGGAGTTTCCATTTGATTTTAAATTGAATTTTGTTACTATTTCAAAACAAAAATACATTTTTAGTTCAAATCATGTTTTAAATTAAATTTCAAATGGTTTGTTTTCAAAGCAAAAATTGTTTTAATTTTAATTCAAGTTTTAATCGAATTTCAAATTGAATTTGGAACAAAACGATTTTATTTAATGATTTTTTAAAGTTCTATGATCTCGGTATCGAGATTAAGGCGTTAATGGCGAAATCAATAAACTTGCTCACAAAATCAAATCCCTACTTTATTTTAAAGTTAGGGTATGATTAGTTGGGACATCACTTTAATTTTAATTGTTTATTTTATTTATATTTTTTTAGGACCATTTGAAATTAGTTAGATAATTAGGATAAAAATGTTTTGGCTACCGTTTTAAACGGGATGTTGTAGGGTGCTAGCACCTTCCCTACACTCAACCGACCCCCGAACCTCGTATTTTTACTTCGTAGACCGTATTTTCAAGGTGACCAATCACACCCTAAATGATTGGTGGCGACTCCATTTTTTGTGAAAACCCCTGTTTAACAGAAGGTTGTCGGCCGCTCCGCGTCGCAAAAACGTTGCGACAGAGTGTATTGCTAATTCCTTGGTAGTAGCGGAGGTGGGTTTACGAAAGTTTAAAAAACTTATGAAATTTTTCTCTCCCTTTGCCTTTCACTTCTTCTTCTTCCTCCTTTCTTTTCTTTTCTTTTCTCTTCTTTTCGGAGTCCCACAACTCCGTTGCGCGGCGCCGAGGATAGCGGGACTACCTAGGGTGGTCCTCGGGGTGTTCGTGAGAAGAGGCCGGAAGAGTTCATCACGAGTTTCGACCGGCGGACTTGAAGAAATTCGAAACTACAAGGGTATGTATTTCTAATTTCTTTATTTCCGTCGTTTGAGCATGTTTTCTATTTGTTAAATTGATGAAATTAGAGTATCAACGGTCCGAAATCGCTTTCCGCTGCGCATGTCGCTCCATCACACATAACACCTCAGTTGGAGAATTCATCAGGAGGCTTCAGCACCAAGGGTCACTTCTTGGAGGCTAGCTTCAGACGATCTGCCACTAACATCACTCGGCGTGAAAATACATCTGAAAACAGTAACAAAAGTCAAATCCGACGGAAATTGATGTTACATAGGCTAAATCTCGATGGGGTTCAAGCTGAGTCGTACGAGCCGAACTCGACGAAGTACGAACGAGGCTCAACACAAGAAGTCGATCTAACAAAATAATCAACCTGTGAAAGGAGTTAACCCTAGTGGGGTCGACTAGGCATAATGAGAAGCTCACTTCGTAGGGTCAGCCCCACTCTGAGGAAATGAATCATAGTGGATCATACCTAATCTAAAATATTGTTTCAAAAGAAGAAAAAAAAAAGGAGCCTATCTCAATCGAGTCAGATGGAATGAAAAACCTATCCTAGAAACTACCCCAGGACATCGGCCCAACAATTGTAAAACCTCGAAAGAGAGAGGAAATCCACGTACGAAGAGAAACGGGGAGAGTACCAACAACCAAGCGATGTTCCACCAAGAGGCCTTGTTGCACCAGACCTAGACCCCACTGAGGCGTCTCTGGTAAAAGAAGTGCAACATCCTAGAACGAGCGAGCCGACTTAAGCAGAAGCCGCCTATTTTACGTCAACAAGAACAAAAAAAATCGGGTAAACAATTTGCACAAAAAGTAAAAAACCAAAGAATAAAAAAGCAACGTACGATGGATCTTGAAATTCTTCGAGACAACCAAGTCGTCAGCCTCATCATCGGGCTCGTGGCCCAAAGGTCGGTCCAAGCCCGGCCTAAGCTCAATCCAAGCTTGGCCCAAAGTCAAAGTTGAATGGTCTGACTCGACCCAGCCCAAACATTCATTGAATTTGATATGGATCATCATTTTGAAGAATGGGCTGGCTGGCCCATGGGCCAACCCGTTTGGGCCATATTTGAATCGGTCCGTCGGGTCGATCCAACAGGCTTATCTTGGACTAACCCAAATATATAGGTTTATATACAATTCTTTATATGTTATATATTTAAATTTTTAAAGTTCTTTATTTTTTATTCTAAAATATATTTTTATACTTTAGATAGTGTAGCTTATAATTAATAAAAAATTAGAAGCGTACAAAATAAATATATTTTTTTAAAAGAATAAAATACTAAAAATAATTATAAGAGTGAAAATAATAGCATTCATCAATACCATCAAATAAAAATATAAATAGAAAATATAAACTCAATAAGCTTTTAATAAAATTTTGTTTAAAAAAAGTATAAAAAATAATTAAATAATTCATACTCAATGAGCTAATCGAATGGGTCGACCCAAGCTCGACCCACACTTTGATCCAATCAGCCAAGTCCAAGGGTTGGGCCATGAGCCATGTAATTGGAGGTTGGATCGGGCTGATCCAGGCCCAAATAATGCCTTAGGCTCGCTAGGCTTGGGCTAGGGTCGAGCTTGGTCCTTTACTTCTTCGGGTCAGTGGTAGCGGCCTTTTTGAATGGCCACTTAATCGGGGTGTCGAATCCCGCCAAATTGAATTTATAATCTGCCTAAAGCTTCTCTAATTTATAGATAGCGGTAGTCAGGTGTCGAACCACAGAGAACCTTGAATTAGTCTCTTCTAATTAATTCCTAGTTCAAAAAAAATAAAAAATAAAATAAAAAAAATCCTATTTGCCTTTTAATTAAAATGGTAAACAAGGGGAAAAGTTAAAGAAAACTAAACTAAGCAGAAAATTAAACTAACGGAAAAATAAATGACGGGAAATTAAAAGCGAGAAAAATAAATGTAACATGTGCTCCTAATTCGAGGGATCGAGATTGACTGTTGATGTGTTCAGATCATCGATGCTTTCGAGACTTAGCTAAAATGTCATAAACACGCAAATTACTTGCCCTAATCATAAACAAATAACCCATGAGAGTTAACTAGGACTGGACGAATCCTAATTAAACTTGATAATCAATCCAAATTGAGGCAATCGCTCCCAATTTGAATCGATTATCAGTGACGGATAAGATTGCGACGAACTAGTAAGGTGAAATCTCTACCAACTAGCCCGATTTTTTGCTTCCCCAAAGCCTATCATGCAACTAAGATGAAACACGACCGTGTTCATATAGACATAATTAGACTAACGTTACTTTTGATTAGAAGAGGCAATCGCATTCTAATTCCTAACAATATAGCATTCAAGTTCCAATAGGTTGTCAATCTAAATAGGAATTCATGCTAATCAAATATGCTTATGAGAAGGAATACTTATGAATTACAGTCTAAGTAGAAGTTAAGCCCAAATCTCACCGAAAACATCAACAAATCAATCATTAACCTCAAATTAGAGCACTTACCTTAGGTGCCCGTTGTGCAAATCAAGCCAAGTCCACAATGTTTGAGCTTTATTTACAAGAAAAGAGAAGAAAAATGGAGTTCTAGCTCCAAAAACCCGAGTTTACAACAATGGAGGAAAAGGGAAAAACGGAGAAGATGACCTAAAAAAGGAGAAAATGCTTATTAATCGTTGTAGCGTCGAGACGCTACGGACGGGAATTCTTCAGCGCGCGCGTTCGGAGCGTCGAGACGCTTCGGGACAGCGTATCGACGCTTGCTCTCAGGTCTGATCTTTAATTTTTTCCTTGGCCAGCGTCTCGACGCCCTTGGGGAGCGTCTTGACGCTGGACCAAAATGCAACCTTGATCTTTTGCTTCTCTTCTTTGCCCCGTTGCTTCCCGAAGCTTCTAAAATGATCATTTTAGCTCCGAAACGCATAATTGGACTTCTTGAGCTCTACGACCGTGAAACACCTACAACAGAGGCAAATAAACATCTTTAACACGGTAAATAGCTAATATTAGGGAGTAAATAATAGATCTATTTTGGAGCTATCGGTCAGGCTGGGCCAGGACGACCCAATGATGAGGCTAACCCAAGCCGTCAATCAAGAGTAGCTCACGAAGAACCATTACTCATTCCACTTCTTAATAAAAGTAGAGCATCGAATAGCGAACTCCCATGTCAGACGTAGACCGAGATAGTAGAAAAGGGTGGCCTGAGAACCCTGCTTCAGGACATGTAGAGACATGAAGTCTGTGACCTCCTTGTGAGGATTAACCCCATCGGAGGGGAGAGAGATACGTGACCCTCTTGTGAGGATTAACCTCTTCGGAGAGGAACGAGATACGCGACTCCCTTTGAAGAAGTGACCCCAAAGGAGAAGCCTAAATGGTAACCTCCTAGGAAAATCGTTAAAACTTCACTCCAACGATCAACACAAATACCGTCTCAAATAGACTTTCAACCCAGGTGCAAAAAAGGGTTGTGCAAAGAGCACACCGCTTCACTTACAGAACCCCGCTCGAGAGTGGGGCAACTGTTATGAGTAAAATCACTTGACCCTAGTGAAAGGCTCACCAAGGAATAAAACCCTAAACCCCCCAATCGACTTGGCTCGTCCAGATGAAGAGGTCAACCCCTTAGGGTCAGCTCGGCCAAATAGAGAGGTGAACCCCCCCTCTTGGTCGGCTCGGCCAGATGAAGAGGTCGACCCCCTCAAGGTCGGCTCAGCCAAACAAGAAGGTCGACCCTATCAGGGTTAACTAAGCAAAGTGAGGTGGTCGATCTCATAAAGTCAGCCAGCTAGGACACTCCTCCTCCCGGGCAATTACGTCTCCCAGGCAGTACGTAATCCTTGTAATGTTTGAGAGTTATTATTAACATAATGACCCGTTTAATTGTGAAAAATATTTTAAAAAAAGGTCACTTGGGAGATCAAAGTTGAGAAGGAGAATGATAAGCTAAAAATATGCTCTTTAGACTTGATGAATCATTTCCATATCCTTCTGTCTCAGCACTAACTTGAGCGTCGAAGCTCGTGTGGTAAGTGTCACACTAGTCTTAGCTCAGTCTTTTGTTTCCTTTGGTATTATAGATCTCAACTCGTTCCCCAAAGTATCAAATTTACAATTGTACCAAAAACCGATATCAACAATATAAAAACGAATATTATTAAGACAAGAAGAAATGTCTGACAAAAAAAAAAAAAAACCTAAAATTATATTTGACATAACACACGGTAGAAATAGGTGAGTTTGTTGAATTTAATGATGACAGATGACATTGACAATTAATTTAAGCTAAAATTTTTTTTTTTTTTTTTTTGACAACATGTTGGGATGAAGGATTGAACCTAGGACCTCATGGTCTCTAGACAGAACATCATACCGTTGAGTTATGCTTTTGTTGGCTTAAGCTAAAAACTTGTATTGGATCTTTAATGTATTTATGCATCCCAATTATGTATGGACCATAGAATATTCATGCACTTACTATTTCTTCAAAATAATAATAATAATAATAATAATAATAAAAAAGGAAATCATGCGCTTACTCTGTCATTATTGTGAGGTATATTTATAAGGGATGACATAAACAACCATCAAACTTAAAATAATGGTAAATATAGTAAAATTTAAAACATTTTGCAAATATAGCAAAAAATCAGTGACTATCATTGATAGACTGTTATCGTTGATATATGACTATCACTGATAGACTACTATCACTAATAGTTACTGACAAATTTTTTTAAAAACATTGAGGTAATATACTTCTATCAGTGATAGATTATTATCAACGATAGACTACTATCAGTGTATAAATTGTCATATTTGTAATTTTTTTAAAAAAATGCTATATTTTTAATTATTTTCCTCTAAATTGACGTAAATTTCTCTATTTATAATGACTTTTAAATAAGTTAGTTGTCTTGTAGATAATTAAATTGAGATTATTCACTTTAAAAATAAATAACTTATAAGCTTTAAATGTTTAGATTCCCTTTATAGACAATTGTAGATCTAAAAGAGATTCTCAGAACTTCTAGCATAGTAGCAATGACCTTTCATCAATTCAAGAGTGCATCTCCATATACTAGGATTACGTACCATTTTGGCTCTCACATGGGAGTATAAAAATTTTAATTAATAAAGCTGGCTTCAACTTGTCACTTCAAAATTTTGAGGTATAAAAAATTTAGGTTGAAAATATCATTTTGGCTCTCGTACTTTATGACTTGTTTCATTTTAATTGCTTTACTTTTAAATATTTAAATTTAGTTTATATATTTTTAAGAAATCTTAAAATTAGTGTCTAAATTAGTTTATTAATTTATGATGATTTTTTTTAAAAAAATTAACTTTTAATAATATTTTCTTCATAAAATCTTGGCAATATGTCACATTACACTATATCTCTTTTTTTTTAATTTATTAAAAATATAAAAATTAAAATAGTCAAACCGATCATAGCTCAATTGGCATAAGGTTGTGCCCTTGACTAAGAGGTATAACTATTGTCTTTCTTTCTAAAAAAAAATATCATGTTGACATAATGCATGTAACTTTATTATTATTATCATCATTCTCAAAGTAGAAAAAAATTATTCTAATGAGAATGATTTTAGACTAACTAATTTGAAAAAATAATTGTTAATACGAGTATAGTTAAATGAATAAATACATCTATTACCTTTTTCGAACAAAAGTAATAGCTAAATTATTACGAATTTGAAAGTAAATAAACTAAATTATTACGAACTAAAGTCCAAGAACTAAGTATTACTTTCATGAAAGTTTAGAGACCAAGAGTATTTTTTAACCTTAGTTCTTGTACTGTGAAAATTAAATATACGGTAACATATTTATTAAATTTATAATATTAAATAGGTTAAACTATTTTGGTCATTGTACTTTGAGATTTTTTCTATTTTAGCCTGTGTTACATGTTCAAATTTAGTCCTTGTAACTTAGATAAATCTTAAAATTAGATCATACTGTTAGTTTAATCGTTGATTTTTTTTTTTTTTTTATATTCATTTATTTATTTATTTTTTTTTAAATGATTTATAATAGTCCTCCTATAAATTTTTAAAACATATTCATATCTGGCCTTTCTTCAAATGGAAATTATTATTTTTTCCATCGTAGTGTTAAATCTAGGATTCTTAGTAATGGTATCCAGTCTCTATCGGATGGAAGTGGTCGTATCCTGACTTCTCAGTCTGATATTGCTAGGGAGGTGGTTGTCCATTTTCGCGGTATTTTTGGGTCCCAACCGATCGGTTACAGGGAGCTTACTGACCAGTTGTCTTCGATTGTGGATTTCCGCTGGTCTGACGAGTGTTGTGTCGATCTTGTTAGGCCGGTCTCGAGCGAAGAGGTCAAGCGTGTGATTTTCGCGATGAGTAGCAGTAAGGCCCCTGGTCCCGATGGTTTCTCTGTTGGTTTTTTTAAAGCGGCCTGGAGCGTTATTGGCAATGATTTCTGTGATGCGGTGCGTCATTTTTTCTCTTCCTTTTTTCTTCCTCCTGGTGTGAATGCTACGGCTATCACGTTGATTAAGAAAAAGGACGTTCCTATTGGTCTTGATGATTATAGGCCCATTTCGTGTTGCAATGTTGTTTATAAGTGCATCTCGAAGATCCTGGCGAGTCGCTTGAGTTCGTGGCTTCCTGATTTTATTTGCCCTAATCAGTCTGCATTTGTTAAAGGTCGGAGTATTGTGGATAATGTCCTCTTGTGCCAGGAGTTGGTTGGTGGGTACCACCTTAATAAGGGTCCTCCTCGTTGTGTTATGAAGGTGGATCTTCAGAAGGCCTACGACTCGGTCCATTGGGATTTTTTATTTGGTCTTCTGTTAGCCATCGGGACTCCCGTTCAGTTTGTTAGTTGGATTCGAGCTTGTATCACGTCCCCCACGTTTTCCTTTCTTGTTAATGGTTCGTTGGAGGGGTTTTTCCCAGGTCGTCGTGGGCTTCGTCAGGGTGACCCTTTGTCTTCTTACCTATTTGTGATGGCTATGGAGGTGTTCTCTCGACTATTGAATTCTCCTCCTGCAGATTTCCATTTTCATCATCGTTGTGAAAAGATTCGCCTTACTCATCTTTGCTTCGCTGATGACTTAATGATCTTTTGTAGGGGGGACTATTCCTCACTAGCCTTTGTCCATTCTGCCCTCCTCAGGTTTCAGGGGTTGTCTGGTCTCTGTGTGAACTCGTCTAAGAGTTCTATGTTTTGTGCCGGGGTTTCCTCGTTTGAGGCCTTAGGGTTGTCTGGGGTGATGGGTTTTTCCCTTGGCACTCTTCATGTTCGTTATCTGGGCCTTCCTCTTGTTTCTGGTCGGCTGACTTATGCGGATTGCAAGCCCCTTCTGGAAAAGATCACTGCGCGGGTTCTGAGCTGGTCTGCGCGTGCTCTTTCTTATGCTGGTCGTTTGTTGCTTATCCGGTCTGTCTTGCAGAGCTTTCAGGTTTATTGGGCGAGTGTTTTTGTTTTGCCTCTTCGCGTAGCAGACGAGGTAGATCGTATCCTCCGGGCTTTTTTATGGAGAGGGAGCTCTTCTGGTAAGGGTGGAGCGAAGGTGGCTTGGAGGGACGTTTGTGTTCCTAGAAATGAGGGTGGCTTAGGCATCCGCCATATTCGTTCTTGGAATGTGGCAGCTGTCATGAAGCTCCTCTGGCTGCTTTTTACGCGCTCTGGATCGTTATGGGTGGCCTGGGTTGATGCTTATATCCTTCGGGGTCGTCCCTTGTGGTCTGTTCCGGTTTTGGCCAGCTGGTCTTGGTGTACTCGGACCATTTTTCTTCTCCGTGAGTAGTTTCGTCCTCTTGTTCGGGTTGCCATTGGAGACGGGCGGCGAACCCATGTGTGGGCTGATTCTTGGCTTCCTGGTGGCCCCATTAATCAACGGTTCGAGGAGGGTTTGGTTGATGCGTTTGGTAGTTCGGCTAGTGCCTTGGTGTCAAATTTCCTCCTCCCGGATGGATCTTGGCAGTGGCCCTGCGTGACTTGGGAGATGGAGGATCTGTTTTCCATGGTTCAAGCTACTGTCCCCAATTTGCTTCAGCCTGATCAAGTTATCTGGGACCCGGGTAGATCCGATGTCTTCTCGGTGGCTAGTGCTTGGGAGGTCTTGCGTCATCGCCGTGATTGTGTTAGATGGGCTAGTTTGCTGTGGTTTGATGGTAACATCCCCCGTCACGCCTTCGTTGCATGGTTGGCGATTCGTGACCGGTTATTTACGAGGGCCCGCCTCCATAGTTGGGATCCTTTAATTCCGTCAGGGTGTGTGTTTTGTTCAGCTGCTTTAGAGACGCGAGATCATCTTTTCTTCGAGTGTCCGTTTAGTTCGCATGTGTGGTCTGGTATGCTTTGTTGGGGTCGGTCCACTCATCGTATTGCTATATGGTCTACTGAGTTATCTTGGATTTGTAGTATGGGGCGGGGTGACCGTCGTAGGCGTCATGTTTGGAGGCTTGCTTGGTGTGCAACCATTTATCATGTTTGGAGAGAGCGAAATTCCCGGGTTCACGGGGGTAGGAATCGTTCTCCCCAGTCTGTTCTTATTAGTGCCCAGGCTGACTTGTCTTATAGGTGTGCCTCGTGGTTAGGTGTTTTGATGTCTCCTATGTCTATTAGTGCTCCTCCGTGGGACTTGTTTCCTTGAGTTTTTTCTGTTTCTTCGTTCTGCGTTGTTGAGTGCCTTGGCCCCGGGCTGTGGGCCCCCCTCGCTTGCTTTTCGTAATATATATTACCTTGCAAAAAAAAAAAAATGGAAATTATTATTATTATTTTTTAAAGGTTAATAAAAATTAACATATTTTAAGATTTATTGAAATTACATGGATTAAGTTTCGACATTTGAAAGCATTAAAATGAAACGAGATTAAAATTATATTTTAATTTATTAGATATATTAATGTGGTATTACAAAAATTAATTATGTATTAGATTTATTGCTAATGTGAAAAAAAACAAAACATGGTTAAAATCCAATAAATTGTATTATGTTTTTGTTAATACAAAATTAAGAATTTAGTGAAACCGAACTAGAGTGAAATCTAATCTACAAGTGTTTTGATAAGTTGTGTTCTTGATTAAGAGGTCGTGAGTTTAAATTTCTACTTTAATTTATCTTTACAAAAATATATATATATATATATTTTAATAAATACTAAATCAAATTTTAACATATATTTTTTTAGAAGGATTTAATTGGTAATTTTTACTACATTGATGGCAAAATCCAAATATTCCATGATAAAAAATCAAATTAAAAATTAAGATTTTTTTTTTTTTTTTACCTCTATGTCATGTTATATCAATTTTCACAAACTCTCAATTTGCTTTCAATTTCATCACAATGGACCCGGTCTCAATTGAATGTTGCAATTTCTATCTATTCAATTTCTGCTAACTCTTCAACTAATTTTGATAAGAAAAAAAAAATGTAAAATTTTTCGTAAACTCACTAATTTCAATAATATGAAGTTTTGCACAAATTTAAATTTGATTAATATTATAAAAAACATTAAGTTTGATTAATGCACAAATTAACTCTTGAATAATTTTGTCAAACCTCACCAATTTTAACAAAAAAAAATATATATATATATAGTTTTAATATTGTTTTTCTTTAAAATCTTATTGATTTTGTATAAATATATATATATATATATATATATATATATATATATATATTTTATAATTCATTAAAAGTCACGTGAATATATTTTTTTCCAAACTTAAATTCAACACTTATTTAAATGTGGAGTATAATCGAATGAAATTGAAAGTAAAGTTTTTCTTACAATTTACTTGAAAGATTACGAGAATTTGATAAATTTAACCTACAATTTCTGTAATTGGAGGGGGCAAAGTCACGCGTACTCTAACAACGGCCTTTTCCCATTTCAAGGCAAATTTCCCAACGCCCAAAAAGCCTGACGTTCTGTCAAACATGAGTACTCCATGCTGACTGCCAAGAACAAACCAAAAGAAAATAAATAAATCTTATTTTAATTTCCGCATTTTTAAATTTTGTTCATTTTTTTAAGATACAACTTTTTTTTTTTTTTTTTTTTTACTCTTTTATATTTTCAAAAGTTTTATTATACTCTTTATACCTTCAACTTTTTGTTTACTTTAAATAATTTATTACTATTTCTTTCTTAAAAATTAGGACAAAAATAGATGTGAAACCTAAATTTATGCTAATTTTAATTTCATCAAATTAGACTCTAAATTTAAATAAGTATTACAAATCTTCACTATCTATTCACTTTTTCTATTTCACCCACTAATTTTAATAAAAAACAATGTAAAATTCTCATAAACTTATTAATTTTAATAAAATAACTTTGGCACAAAATTAAGTTTACACACAATGTAAAATTCTCATAAACTTATTAATTTTAATAAAATAACTTTGGCACAAAATTAAGTTTACACAAATTAATTGAATAACATTTTTAAAATCACAAATTTTTACAGAAAAAAAATAGTTAACTTTAATATCATTTTTTTTAAATCTTATCAATTTTATATCATACATATGTTTTATAATTCATTAAACGCAAGAATACTTTTTTTTTTTAAAAAAAAAAAGAAGATTTCAACCTGTAAAACATATTTATGATATAAAATTGATAAGATTTTTTTTTTTTAAAAAAAAAACCCTATATGATATAAAATAGAAAACCCCCATATGACTTAGGATCTGTGATTGCGGTAACTTTTAAAATAATTGCGGTCAACTTTGCTTTTTTAAAAAATCAACTGTGTTTTATGAGGTAGTGTTTGGTAAATTTTAGCGGTAGACTTGAATAAATTAGTTATCGTGTTTGATAAATAAATATTAAATTATTGTGATTTAGCTATAAAGACTAAAATAGACATATTATAAAAAAAATGTATAATTTTTTTTAAGAAAAAAATAATAAGATATTATTTAAAAAAAAATATTTACATTTGATTTATTAATTTAAAAAATTATAAAATAAATTTTGGTGATGGGAAAAAGATATTAGCAAAACCGAACATAACTTAATTGTTGTTATACTTGAGTTCAATTCGCGCATTAATTAAATATCTTTACAAAAAAAAATATTAAATATATAAAATAATTCTGATTTGAAAATTTGTGAAGAAATTGATTGTGAAGAATTTAAAAGGAAAAAATAATTTTAGAAGGTGCAAAATGAACGATTATGATTTAAAAATTTGTAAAAAATTGATTGTTAAAGATTTAAAAGAAAAGCATAATTTTAGGTGGTGTAAAATCAATTTGTTATAATTTTAACTGATTATAAAATAATCTAATTTACCAAAAAAAAAAAAAAAAAAAAAAAATGGTTAAGATTTTTTTTTTTAATCACTCTCATCTAACCCAAACTCTCAAAAAAGAGCTTTAATTATTTAAGCTACACTTAATTATCGATTACTAATACAAATAAATAAAAGCTAAATTAAATAAACTAAAATAAGAACTTTAAAAAAAAATCAATAAATAAATAAAAGGTTTAAAAGTAGGAACAAAATTCAGCAATGGCAGATAATATTTAAATAAAAGAAAAAAAAAAGGAAATGGCTGGAACTTGAAGTCTTGAAGAACATGACCGTTGGAACCAGCTGGCAGTTTCAGTCCACGTCAGCTACTCAAGTCGCATCGTGCGTTGCAACTTTTGTCTTCTTTTTCTGTATAGTTTCCAATTTCAATACAAGACAAATCACAGCACATTCACAATCACAACCCAACTTACTTCTATAATCATGCTCTCTCTAACCTTAAGAATCAGATTAAATGAGATAAATTAAACTATGATAACTATTGTGAACAAGAATATTGGTGATGCAAGAATTTGAACTTCTGGATCGACAGGCTGTGGATGATCGGGTTCGCTGCGCAGTCCGAAGCCGACCTATAAGGTGTGAGAGAAATCTTGCATCAACATTTAGCGTCGTCGGTAGAGACGACAATGCATCAAACCACTAGCTTTCGGCCTACAGACTCTCTCTCTCTAACTTAAGTAACTTAAGTATCAGAGTGGTGTGGAGTCGGCCCCGCACCGGCAGGGGCGGATCCAGAAATTTATGTCAGAGGGGGCACAATTCAAATAAGGTTAAATTACAAGTTTAGTCTTAATTTTTTTATTTGTGTCTATATGGTCCATAAACTTTAAAACGTACCTAATAGGTGTATCTAACAAATCCATAAAGTTTTAAATTTTTATCCAATAGAAACATATTCTAAATTTTAAAAAAAAATAATTGTTCTATTAAACATAAATTTTTATTTTGTGTCTAATAGAAGATATTTTTTTTTTTTTTTAAATCACGTATATATCTCACTCTAATAGAACAACTATTTTTTAAAAAAAATAATAACAAAATTGAAAGCTGATAAATTTATTAGACATGGTCCTTTAAGAATTTATTGAAACACAAAATTAAAACATTAAGAATCTCTTATTATTCATCCAAATAGATAAGTAAATAATGAAATTCGAAATAGGTAAGTAAATAATTAAATTTGAAATATTTATAATTTTTTAAAATAGAATTACGTGTTATTTTTTCACAAAATTAAAACATTAAGAATCTCTAAATTATTCATCCAAATAGACAAAAAATTAAAACATTAAGAATCTCTAAATTATTCATCCAAATAGACAAGTAAATAATGAAATTCGAAATAGGTAAGTAAATAATGAAATTTGAAATATTTATAATTTTTTTAAATAGAATTACGTTTTTTTTTTTTTTTTTTTTTTTTTTTTTTTTTTTTTTTTTTTTTTTTCTCTCTCTCTACATTTTCCTTAAAAATAGAAGGCATATATATATGGAATTAACGAAATCCTAAATCCTAATTATTAAGGAAAAGGCGTGAGATTTAAAAAAAAGTTAAAACATAAAAATAGAAGGCATATATATATGGAATTAACGAAATTCTAAATCCTAATTATTAAGGAAAAGGCGTGAGATTTAAAAAAAAGTTAAAACAAAACACAGGCTAGGATCGAACTCAAGCCCACAGGAAGATGAGGGTCATGGGCGTGCCCCACAACTATTGTTCCATCAACATTTAACAATTAGATTACGCATTTGTTAATAGAAATATACAAACCAATTCAATTTAATTATGCATATTTATATACAAATATACAAACCGAATAATTCCAGGGGGAGCCGTGCCCCCCTGGCCCCTACGTGCATCCGCCCCTGCGCACCGGTGCAAGATTTTCCTCTCTCTCCTTGCAGGTCGACCTCAGACCACGCGGCGAACTCGATCACCCGCAGCCCTTCGATCAGAAGGTCCAAATTTTTACATCAACAAACGTAGTTCGACTAGCATGATGTATGACTAGTGACCAAGAGGTCTTAGATTCGATCCTCCACCTCATATGGTGTAAAAATCAGAAAGTTGTCCAGTGAAATTAGGTGAGATGTGCTCAACCCAAACCTTCTCGAATAGAAAAAAAAAATAAAAAAATATTATTAAAAATGTACCGATTAAAATGATATTTTAACTAAGAAATTATTATAACAATATAATCCATCCTAAGTTTTAGACGCATCAAATATCTAAAAGAAAAATTGATTAGAGACATTCAACTAATTTTCTTAAATCCATTACTCTAATTCTCTATGGTAACCCTCAGGAACTACACTGCACCCTCATAAAATCTCCACCGTTGGATCTCTGACATATGCCTTCACCATTCTCCACACTCCTCACACTACACACACAGAGCAAAAGTTTGCTCCCACTCACTGACAAGTCCACTTTTTTGCTTCTCTCTCTCTTCAAAATTTTTCTCCCTTTCTTTATTTTTTGTTCTTTGGGATTCTTTCTTTTTGGGGTCCGACCTAGATTTTGAATTTGTTGTGTACTGGGGTTTTTGCTTTCTCAACTGGGTCTCTGGAAAACCCCATTTCTTTGAGGGTTTCAATTCAAGAATTTGAGTTTCTTCCTCTTTTTCTTCTTCTATGGCGGTGATTCTCCTCTTTTTCCTTCTAGCCGTTTCTGTTGTTTCTGCTGATGAAGGTAATGTAATCTTGTTCTTGCCATTCCCTCAATGTAATGCCGTTTTCTTGTTAGATTGTATCTTTCTATTTCTTTTTGTTCTATTTTGCTCTAATTTCTGTTATTTCACTCTGTTTTTTTCTGGGTTTCCCTTCATTTCACTGGAAAGCTTTTGAATCAACATATATTTTAATTAGTTTCAGGGTAGTGTTCTTTCAATGTACTTCAATGTTTGTTTTGTTTTTAATAGAAATTTCCTTTCTGTTCTTTCTTTTTGACTGGCCATAGTGGAATAAGTTTCAATGTGGTATTGTGTTGATGGGTTTTAGAGGGATCTGGACTTGGAATTAGTTAGCAGGGATGTTGAAAGATGACAAGAACTTCAGATGAGAGGAATTCTCAAAGAAAGGGAACTTTAGTTTCTGTGGTTAGAAGTTGGGGTTACTGATGGAAAATCTTTCCTTTGGGTGAAAGGGAAATCTATCTGAGTTTCTGTCAGCAATCATATTTGGTTCCAGCTCATCTTCTTCTGTCTTTTAACAACTTGACCTTATGTGATGTGGAGAATCTTGGAAGAGCTAGGTAGGTGGTCAAAAATCTAGCATGTGATGTGTAATGGGTTTTCAAAGAACTTCATTTGAGGGTGCTTTTATAAACTTTTCCTTATACAATTGGTCCACTAAGAAACATCAAACATCAAAAAAGAAAATAAGGTTAAGGTAAGACATGTAGAGCAATTAGTATCAGTTTATCATCCTGTTTTATATGTTTGTAACAGTATTGATTTTGGCAAGTGTGAAGAAGACTAGATAGATGCTAAAATATTATCCTGTGTTTTTTGGAATTATCTCTGAGCTTCCTTCCCCTTTCTCAACCGTCGTTCTTGATTGAGGGGTGAAATAAAGACCATTAGGGGAAACACTACAATGTTATCATGTTTGTCAAAACTATCTCGAGAGAGGGGCGCAAAGAAAGAAGGGGATTGAGATAGCCCTTATATGAATCTTGGTATATGGTACTTAGTGGCAAGCAAGCCTATAAAGAACCATATGAACTTCTAATGCTCCTTACTTTTGGAAACAATAACATTTTTCTTTTGTATGAAGGATTTTTTTTTTTTTTTTTTTTTTTTTTGCAAAGGTATTTAATTAATGCGAGGATTGAACTCATGACCCCTTGGTCAAGGGCACAACCTTATGCCAATTGAGCTAGGCTCGGTTTGGCTGGGATAATTATGCTAAAGGATTTGCATTTTATGAGTCGCATTTATATAATTATGCTGTTTTCTTATGAATGTTGTGTTTCATACAATACATTATATTTCTTTTTAAAAAATATGTGATATGTAATCCTCCTCCAAAACGGCTGGTAGATATATGATAGATTTGGCCCATGTAATCTGTGCTCGGATTTTGGATTCCTGTCATTTCTTCGCCTCTTCCTCCTTTCCCCTGTTTGGGTTGATTATAGTTTTTCTGTACGAGTATGTTGATGATCTTTTTCATGTTTATTATCATGATTTTACTCCAACAAAGTTTGTAAGTATTGCTTTCTTGTTTAAAAAGACTGTCTAAATTGTTGATATAATTGCAGATGCATTCATTGGTGTAAACCTTGGTACAGATGTTTCTGATATGCCCAGCCCCACTCAGGTTGTTGCACTTCTCAAAGCTCAAAATATTAAACATATCAGGCTATATGATGCCGACCGGGCCATGCTGCTTGCACTTGCCAACACAGGCATTCAGGTGACCGTCTCCGTACCCAATGACCAACTCCTTGGAATTGGTCAGTCCAATGCAACTGCAGCCAACTGGGTTACTCGCAATGTCATTGCCCATGTTCCTGCCACCAACATCACAGGAATAGCCGTTGGCTCTGAGGTTCTTACCACTCTTCCAAATGCTGCCCCAATCCTAGTCTCAGCCCTAAAATTCATTCAGTCTGCACTCGTTGCATCTAATCTAGATCGCCAAATTAAAGTTTCTACTCCACATTCTTCTTCCATTATTCTCGACTCGTTCCCACCATCGCAGGCCTTCTTTAACCGTTCATGGGACCCTGTCATGGTCCCTTTACTTAAATTTTTGCAGTCCACAGGGTCTTATCTCATGCTTAATGTATATCCGTATTATGATTACATGCAATCAAATGGTGTGATTCCTCTAGACTATGCACTTTTCCGACCCCTCCCTCCAACCAAGGAAGCTGTCGATGCCAATACCCTCTTGCACTATACTAATGTTTTTGATGCGGTTGTTGATGCTGCATATTTTGCAATGTCAGATTTAAACTTCACTAACATACGAGTTGTTGTAACGGAGTCAGGCTGGCCGTCCAAAGGTGATGCATCGGAGCCAGATGCAACTTTAGACAATGCTAACACTTACAATAGCAACTTAATTAGACATGTTCTGAACAACACTGGAACGCCCAAGCATCCTGGAGTTCCTGTTAGTACCTACATATATGAGCTCTACAATGAGGATTTAAGACCCGGTTCAGTATCCGAAAAGAACTGGGGTCTCTTCAATTCAAATGGAATGCCAGTTTATATCTTACACTTGACTGGTGCTGGTGCTGTTTTGGCAAATGATACAACAAACCAGACCTTCTGTGTTGCAAGAGATGGTGCAGATCGTAAGCTGCTGCAGGCAGCACTGGATTGGGCTTGTGGACCGGGAAAAGTCGATTGCTCCCCGCTATTGCAGGGGCAGTCATGTTATCAACCAGATAATGTTATAGCTCATTCAACCTATGCTTTCAATGCATATTACCAGAAAATGGCAAAGTCTCCAGGGACCTGTGATTTTAAAGGAGTGGCTATCATCACCACCACAAACCCAAGTATGAATCTTGAAATTCTTAGAATTATTGTAAACTGATATGCTTATGTGAATAGAAGCTGCAGAGCTGAACCGGATTTGTGAATATGGTATATTAGTTTCAGAGATCTGGGAAGTGTTTTCTGTGATCTCAAACCTTGTATGTTAAGAAAATTGTTGATTTTTACCTAATAGCCACAATAGGGAAGACCATTGGAAAAATTGGTTGTTAGAACTTCAAATTTTGACCCATTGTCGTTGATTGCTAATGCTTGGTCTGATGTTTCTCGTTGCAGGTCACGCTACCTGTATATTTCCGGGGAGGTAATAGACGACTCTTAATCTATACCAAATTATGTCTGTGGTCTCAGTTAGATACTTTACATATATCCCCTGCTGACTGTTGTCTCTTGTTTTTTTCTTCTATTGCAGTACTGGGACTAATGGCACTTTAGTAAATAGCACATCTTTGGCTCCATCTTCAAATTCTTCTGATACAGCTGGTGGCTGCCTTCCAAAGTATCTCTATGGTAGCAGCCCTTACACCAGTTCAATGATCTTGTGTGTTTTACTGATAACTTGGGTATTCTTGTGATGATGCCTGCTGCTGCATTTTTCCTATTTGTATTCATGCATCTCCATGACGGTTTCGGATTGTCGAACTGCTTCCCTTGGCTTCCAAGCTATTGTAGCATATTTAACCAGTTTTGTACGGCCGAGGGTGGACGGGTGATAGGTTGGTGAATGTGGCCATATATTAGTTCGAGTTCGACGATTGACGATGGTAATTTGGATTTTGTAGAGAGAAAAATCAAATCATTATTTGTGACTTCTTGTGTAACTATCATCATCATGCCTGAGAGTAATTACATTCTTTGGAGTTTAGGAGTTTGGATTTTGAAGGGTAGTCTCCATGCTTAGGAAGTTTGTTAGGATCTTCAATTTGATCACTCAAAATGTTGAAGTTGTAAGTTCTTTTATTTTCTTTGTACCTTTTCTTTTCTTTCTATAAGAATTTGTTTCTACCTTTTTCTTGAGACATCAGATGTTGGCTTTTGCTTTTAGATGGATTTTTTGTTTTTTATTTTTTAGTTTTCAAAAAACTTGTCTTGAATTTTATAAACACTTTTAGAAAATAGATGCCATAACAAAGAAACTCATAGGTCTATAAACTTAATTTTTCAAAACTAAAAACATTTAATGTCTCTTTGATCATGATTTCGTTTAGTTTTTGTTTTTTAAAATTCTCTTTTTTTTCACAATTTCTTTACTATAATTTTCAACTTTATGAAAGAAACATTTGAATCTTTATTCAAATTTCAAAAACAAAAAAGTTTTTAAAAGTTATTTTTTTTAGTTTTCAAAACATAACTTCAATTTTAAAAATATTATTAGAAAGTAGATAACAAAAAAATCAAATAGTTATCAAACGAGATCCTAGTTTTTAAACTTTAGTTTTCAATGCTTCGATTATTATGCTTTCAATTTTGGGTTATTTATGTAGATAGACATTTTATAGACCATATTACATAAATGTCAACATTTTAAATAAATTACAGTTTTGTCAAGTTGATTTAGGTCCAACGGAGAATTAAAATTACCGGATTGTCCATATATTAGGTTTAGTTGTTTTAAAACTTATTTATTAAAAATATTAGGAAAAATAGTAAATTCATAACTAAAAGAAAATCTTTTAATCAAAATATATTTTCCAATTATTTTTATGCTTTGGGCTCCCTTTTTTTTTTTTCAAAATTCTAAAGCCCTAAAAGTTCTTTTTTTTTTGCAACCTCTCAGCTCCCCCTCCTTGTTCTTTTGCAATCGACAACTAGAAGAAAGTGATAAAAAGTTCGAGATTTCGGTGGTGCCTGCGACGTTATTGACGACGATGCTTCTTATGACAACGACGAACAACGTTTAAAGAAGACCCTGACAGAGGCAGATTATCGAAGAGAAAGTTCAAGGTACCAAATCGTTCTTCTGTTGTTTAGACGTCGCATCAACACTGATATCGATAATGACGATGTTTGGTACTACTGATTTCGGGCGGCGAGGGAGGTGCTGAGGTGTTGAAATGAATTTAGTGATTCTGAGCTTTTCCATAGGCGACTCTAACACGAAGTTCGAACGGCGACGACGAGCCTGAGCGAGAGAGAGAGAGAGAAATTAGGATTTATATTTCATAAACGTGGTGTGTATTTAATAATATTAGTATATATTCTTGTTTGGTTCCATGTTTATATTTCATAAATGTGGGATATACTTTATAATATGAGGTATATAATTTAAAATTAAAGTTGAATCACGACAAATGAGATAATTAAAAGAAAAAAAATATAAACAAAGTATATATATATATATATATATATATATATATATATATATATATATATATGTTGGATTACAGTATACAAACGAAATATATATATTTTAGTTTAAACTATATAAACGAAGTTTAATATGTTGGAAAATTTGAAATATTTCAGGAGCATACGGTGTTGAGCGTTAAAAATGTTGACTCACGACAAAATGTAAATAAGGAAAAAAATGAATACATCAACAAAATTTAATAAATATAAAATCAATATAATTATTTCAAATTTTAGTTAATACAAAATTAAGTATAACAATCTAAACCTAGAATATAAAATTGGTCATATTGTTTCAAATTTTATTTGATTCTTTCAAAAAAATGGAGGGCATTTATTGGATTCAAAAGGAAAAAAAAGTCAAGTTTATTGACATTTATGAAATATAGGGTGAAAAAAAAGTTTTTTTACCATAATTTCTCTCCAATTTTGTAACAATTTTAAGCTTAATTTGATAATTATTTGATTTTTGATTTTTGATTTTAAAAATTAAATTTATATAAACAATACTTCCACGTTCCACTTATGAATTTCTTTGTTTTTTATATACTTTTTATAAATATTTTCAAATCCAAGTCAACTTTTGAAAACTAAAAAAAATACTTTTATGTTTGAAATTTTTCTAAGAATTTAAGGTGCGTTTACTTGCACGTAATCACAATTCGCCGCTTGTAATGCTCCTAACGTGACATAAAGCAACTCGTTTGAAGTCGTTTATCAAATTCCGCAATCGTAATCAGCTGTGAGTCTCACCTATAATCAAACAATCAGATTACGAGTTTTGATTGATCTCAAAATAGGTGATCTTGATAATTACGTGAGACCCATTATTTTTCCCCTGATTATTGAGTCTGACCCACTCTAAAATCTCACTAATCAATGCATTTTTACATCATACTTTACATATTCTACCCTTTATCTCTCTCCCACGTACCATTTTTCACCCAGATTAATAATACAATTTATTCGCAGATCCGTTACTAGATCCACATTCTCTATTACTAGACCAATGATTCAGATTCACGCGAGAATAGTTACATGAACGTGTTTATCATGCAGGGATTGATGCACGCACCTAGTTGTTAATATTGGACATCGTTTCAAATTGTTGTAAACACACAAATGACAATATTTAACGAAACAAATGAGTCTTTCCATATACAAATCTTTCGCACTGCGACACGATGCTTACAAAATATTACTAAAAAAAATTTAAAAAACCTACCGATGATTGAAAAAAGAAAAGGGAGACTTTACCTCTACGACATTCATTTTCTCCAACATCTGTCGTTGGGACAGTCAGGACGACCACCCCTTATTCTTCTACTTCTCCTTGTTTTCAGTGACTTCAATAGGGGATGGAAGGGATTGGTTGACACTAGAGAATGACTCCTCTTTTTCCTAGATGAGAGCATGAACAAGAGGAGCCTCGTACATCACCAGGCGCGTGAGTAATAAAGAATGTTTTCTTCTAATAATTTGAACATTTTTCGATACCAATTATTTTACTAGATATATTTGAAGATCACGTTAACACGCCACCTGTCCATTCATGTGTCATTTACACTACAATTTTGAAATCTGCTACGCGAACACCTACTAGATTTGCTTCAAGATGTGCAAAGATTAGATCCCAAATTTGTTTAAAATCTAATCTCCATTAATGTTTGCACTGCCCGCAGACTAAGGAAGAAGATGAAGGGGTTTACTCTGTTTAAAAATGAGATGGAAGTAGGGGCGGACCTATGTGGGGACTAGGGGAGCCATAACCCTCCAAAATTTTGATTTTTTTCATATATGCAGGCAAAATTACTGCCCCTCCCCCCAAAGTAATGAAGAAAGCAAAGGAAAATAGGAAGAGTTAGAGCTAAATCTAGCTCAACTGGCATAAAGTTATGTTCATGATCCCACCCCGCATTAATTAAATATTTTTACAAAAAAAATAAAACTCCATTTCCCTGCCCACCATCTTCTCATGTATTTTTTTAGTCATAACTATTAACTAACTCCTTTTAATTCTACTAGTAACAAACGTGGGATGCAGTGAAAAAATATAGTTTTATTTTAAACATTAAAAAAAAGTTTAAAATCAAAATATAATTTAATTTTATAAAATCAAAAACACATTTCAATATTTTTTATTCATTGACATAATTTTTTTTTAAATTAATTATAAATATTTATTTTAAAAAATTATATACTAATTTGTTGAAAATAAATAGTGAAATGAAACCACAAAAACCTATGATAGCAAGATTTAATTTTATTTTTTATTATATTTTAAGATAAATAATAGGGCTGGTTGCACAAATAGCAATCAGGCCCAAACTAATTGCAAAATTAGCAAACTTTAAAATGTTTTGCAAATATGGCAAAAAAAACTCGTTTCTATCACTGATAGACTTCTATCAGTGATAGACTATTATCTCTGATAGACTATTATCACTGACAAAAATCTATAAAAAGCTGAGGTGATCAGCGATAGACTTCTATCAGTCATAAGATATCAGCGATAGAAATTGCTATATCTGCAAAAATTTTAAAAACATGCTATATTTGCAAACAATAAGTCTTAAATTGTCATTTACTACAATTTCCCTAAATAATAATTAGTTTTTCTACAAATGTGATTTTTTTTTAAAATTGAGTTAAACACATTTTATGACTAATATAATTTATTTATTTTATTTTTTAACAAACTTAACCTCCCATCTCTAATAAAAGTAGATATTAAAATTAATCAATAGCTTTCATTTTTTATTTTTATTTACGTTTTTTAGTACATAATTCGATACTCACTAATAATAGTAATAAATATATACATACATAATTATTCCTTTAAAACTCCACTCATTTTATATGTGGCACACCCAACCCACACTTTATGAAATAAAAAAAAATAAAAAATAAAAAAGTAGATAAACAATAAGGCACAATCCTAAATACTTACGCTACTCCTTCAGGTTGTCACTTCTCCACGGTACTCCTCTCTCCTTTTACTATTGGCGCCGCTCTCTCCCTTCATTGTCGCCAACACCATCGTTCTTCTACTCGACTCTGCCACAAACTTCGATCGTGCATCAACCTCAAACGGTTCTCTCCCTGCATTTTGTATTTACTCTTCCCATTCACTTATTTGCAACAAAAATTGTTTCTACTTGTCGCAACGTCATCGCGACGCGGAGCGATCGACGCCCTCTTTCATGGGTTTTCGTTTTAAAATAAAAGAGATAGAGTCGCCACCAATCATTTTGGGTGTGATTGGTCACCTTAAAGCAAAAAAAACTGGTCTACGATTTCAGAAATTAGGTTCGGGGGTCGTTTGAGTGTAGGGAAGATATTAACACCCTACAACCCCGTTAAAAACGGTAGCCATATTTTATCTTATATTATCCAGTCAATTTTAAAATGTCCTTAATTTGAGAAAATAAATAATAGTTTATTTAAAAAAAACAATGTCTCATTTAATCAAATCTTAACTTTAGGAATAAACTAAGAGTATGATATATTGAGTGAGATTTATTCTTAATTTATCATCCTATTAAATTTTCTTTTATTTAAAAGAAATTGTTTACCTCAAGAATTTGAGAAATTATCTCAACTCCATCTTAGGATATTTACATGATAATATTTTATTTTTAAAACAAGTTGATTTTTATTTTTTTTAGAAATGATTGAGAAGATTTTCGTGTGCTTGAGTCAAAACTCTATGAAAGCCACATTATTCCATTTGAAAAAAATTTCAATTAAGAGACAAATTGAAATTTACTTTAAATACCTAATTTCAATCCTACTTAAAAGATGCAAAGAATAATGTAAAATATTTGTAAAAACTTAAACCATAGACAAAAAAAAATCTAAAAATTAGGAAAACCTATACCTTCAATAAAAATTCTAAATATTAGGATTGGGATGAAGAAAAAGAAACATTAAAACTAATACTAAAATAAAATTAAAAGTTTTTTTTTTTAATTTAATTTTGAAAACAAAGTCAATCATTATTTGAAATAAAGAGACAACATATGTCATTTAAGACTAAAAGTGAATTTGTACATCTAAATTTGATAAATAGTGAACTTGTAAATGTGTAAAAAGAAAACATAGCAAACTGGTAAATATACAAGAAAATTAGAAAACAAACTATCATCTCATATCCTTGAAGCCTCTTGCAAAATTTTTAGAACTTCAAGCTCTAACCTTGTCTTTGTTGTTCAGATCAGTGTAGTGTGAGGAGAAGATATTGAATTTCTGACTGAGATAGGAGGAATGGAGGAAAGAGGTGGTGGAGTTTGGAGGAGAGAGATAGTTATTTTAAATTAGTCAAACTAGTGTTTTGACCATAAAAACTAACATTTTCTCTCCAACGGGTTAGTTTTGCCTTTTTGGTATGATATTCTATTTCGTTTCTACGAGCCTTTCGCTCTAATATTTTTTTGTCCCCCCTACGAGCCTTTCGCTCTGATATTTTTGTCTCCTCCCTTCACCTATTTCTCTTGGTCGGTATTTATAGGTCATTGAAAACCGCATCAAAGGTAAAAATTTCAATGAATTTATTACTCAAAATATTTTCTCAATTGAAATAGATTTTAACCAAAAAAATGAACAAATATTTTATATCATAAATGAATATCAAATTTTAAACAAAAAATGAATTAAATATTTTATACTCATAAATCAATATCAAATTTTAACCGAAAAATGAATTAAAGATTTTATATTCATTGAAGTAAATAAATGAATATCAAATTTTAGCCCTAAAATGACTTAAAAATTTTATACTCATCAAATGTTAATTTTATTTGTTAAAAACTTTCCAAACAACCAAAACATTCTTTTTTGTTATTTTTCTTGATTTTTTGAAATTAATTAAATAAATAAATAAAAAAGTGAATTTAAAAAGGAAAATTGTAACCGATGTCAATTTAGAGTAAAATAATTAAAAATATAGCATTTTTTTAAATTTTTTACGGATATGGAAATTTTTATCACGGATAGTATGGTCTATCGCTGATAGACTCAGTTTTTTATAGAATTTTTTCAGTGATAGTAGTCTATTAGTGATAGAAGTCTATCAGTGATAGTCATATATCAACGATAGAGTCTATCCGTGATAGCCACTGATTTTTTGCCATATTTGCAAAATGTTTTAAACTTTGCTAAATTTGTAATTATTTTGGGCCTGATTGCTGTTTGTGCAACCAACCCATTTAAAAAGTTAAAAATGGTTTAAAGAAAGATGACCAAAATACATAAAAATAGGGAAAAATAACTTTAATAATAAAAAAATGGCCGGACCAAATACGGTGTCTACCCTACTTTATGCAAATCAATCATTTTCTCTTTTTTGAAACTCTCCTAATTGTTGTTTGATTTTTTTTTAAATGAGTTGTTTGATTTTGTTAGTGGAGCTGCTTTGGAACTCTCTTGGCTATTTTTTGATTTTATTTTTTTTAAATGAGTTGTTTGATTTTGTTAGGGAAACGTAAATTCATATTGTTAATCGTCCTCCATCTTTATTTTTCATTTTTATTTCTAATTTGGAAAGTGTTAAAAATCTTTTTTGATAATCGTCGAACATCAATATTGAGATAAAAATTTGATAATTGCACTTGACATAGAAGTAAAAGATAATCCAAAAATTACAATATATCTTAAAATATTATTAGAAAAAACACACACACACCAACAACATAAAAATCGAGAAATAAAAGAAAACATATATTGTACACAATTGCAAATCCACCTCCTCAATTGAAGGCCTATATTATACACAATGGAAGACCTGCATAGGATTTTGGGGGAGTTGCAAAAATAGCAAAAACAATTAGGCTAATTGGATTTATAGCAACTATGTTTAATCTTTGCATATATAGCAAAAAAAAAATGCACAGTGGAAGGCCTATATTATACACAATGGAAGACCTGCATAAGATTTTGGGGGAGTTGCAAAAATAGCAAAACCAATTAGGCTAATTGGATTTATAACAACTATGTTTAGTCTTTGCATATATAGCAAAAAAAAAAATCAGGGTAATCGCGTGTTAATCATTAACCTAAAAGTTGAAAAGTCGAAAATACCCGCCCCTAACACTTTAAAGTAATCACATGTTAATCACTAACCTAAATGATTGCATGTTGATACACTTCTGATGCAAATCTGATATACTTTTCTATTCTTTTTACATTCAAAATATTTAAGCCCAACCCAAATGAAAAAATTGAAGCTTGTTTATAATGGAAATGTCGAAAATACCCTCTCCCTCAAAGTAATCAACTTGTATAATCATGCATTAAACCTAGAAGTAACTTTTCGAAACCTTTGCGATTTCTCTAATCATTGCGATTTTCCTCTCCCTTCAACATCGATCGATTCACTATTGTTGTTGCGTTCTACTCACCAAGTACAAGGTAATAATTCTTTGAAATTACCTCTACTTTAAATTCACTCTTATTTTGAACGAAGGTGAAACCTGATTACTGTTAGTTTTCACCTTCTTTTTTTTTTTTTTTTTTTTGTGTATCACTATTGTTTTAATTTACTATTTGTCTAGAAATTGAATGAAGGTGAAACCCGATTCCTGTTTATTTTTCTTCTTGTATTGTTTCCCTTTTTCACTTATTACATCATATTGATAATTTAGATTACAACATGATATCTATCAGTAGCTCTTGATTATTTGGATGATAAACTACATAACTTTTCACTTAAGTGATACAACACATAAAAGGTGAATCAGTTGTATAACTGATACACCAAATCTAGGGTTTATCAGTTGTACCACTGGTACACCAAATATAAGGTAAATCAGTTGTACAATTGATACACCAAATATAAGGTATATCAAGTGTCACTGATACATCGAATAAAAGGTAAATAAATTGTATAACTGATACACCCAATAGAAAGTAAATCAGTTGTACAACTCATACATCAAATGTAAGGTAAATCAGTTGTACAGCTGATACACCAAATGTAAGGTATATCAAGTGTCATTGATACACCGAATAGAAGGTAAATCAGTTGTATAACTGATACACCCAATAGAAAGTAAATCAAATGTACAACTGATACACCAAATATTAGATAAATCAGTTGTACAACTGATACACCAATTGATACACCGAATAGAAGGTAAATCAGTTGTATAATTGATACACCCAATAGAAAGTAAATCAAATGTACAACTGATACACCAAATATAAGATAAATCAGTTGTACAACTGATACACCAAATATATCAGGTGTCACTGATACACTAAATAGTAGGTAAATCAGTTATATAACTGATATACCAAATAGAAAGTACATATAAGGTAAATCAATTGTAAAACTGATACACCAAATATAAGGTAAATCAGTTGTACAACTGATACACCAAATGTAAGGTATATCAAGTGTCATTGATACACCAAATAGAAAGTAAATCAGTTGTATAACTGATACACCCAATAGAAGGTAAATTAAATGTACAATTGATACACCAAATATAAGGTAAATCAATTGTATAACTGATACATCCAATATAAGGTAAATCAGATGTACAATTGATACACCAAATATCAGGTAAATCAGTTGTACAATTGATACACCAAATATAAGGTATATCATGTGTCACCAATACACCAAATGTATGGTAAATCAGTTGTACAACTGATACACCAAATATAAGATACATCAGGTGTCACTGGTACACCAAATGTAAGGTAAATCAGTTGTACAACTGATACACCAAATATAAGGTATATCAGGTATCACTGATACACCAAATAGAAGGTAAATCAATTGTATAACTGATACACCACATATAAGGTAAATCAAATGTACAATTGATACACCAAATGTAAGGTAAATCAGTTGTACAACTAATACATCAAATATAAGGTATATCAAGTGTCAATGATACACCAAATAGAAGGTAAATCAGTTGTATAACTGTTACACCAAATACAAAGTAAATCAATTGTATAACTGATACACCACATATAAGGTAAATCAGATGTACAATGGATACATCAAATATAAGGTAAATAAGTTGTACAATTGATACACCAAATATAAGGTAAATCAATTTTATAACTAATACACCAAATATAAGGTAAATCAGTTGTACAACTCATACACCAAATATAAAGTAAATAAGTTTTATAACTGATACACCAAATATAAGGGTTATCAAATATAAGGCATATATACATCAAATATAACGTATATCAAGTGTCACTGATACACCAAACAAAAGGTAAATCAATTGTATAACTGGCACCACATATAAGGTAAATCAGATGTACACTTGATACACCAAATGTAAGGTAAATCAGTTGTACAACTGATACACCAAATATAAAGTATATCAGGTGTCACTGATACACCAAATAGAAGGTAAAACAATTGTATAACTGATACACCAAATAGAAATTAAATCAATTGTATGACTGATACACCACATATAATCAATAGTATAACTAATACACCACATATAATGTAAGTGAGATGTACAATTGATACACAAAATATAAGGTAAATCAGTTGTACAACTGATACTCCAAATATAAGGTAAATCAAATGTACAATTGATGCACCAAATGTAAGGTAAATCAGTTGTACAACTGATACACCAAATATAAGGTATATTAGGTGTCACTGATACACCAAATAGAAGATAAATCGGTTGTATAACTGATACACCAAATAAAAAATAAATCAATTGTATGACTGATACACCATGGTAAATCAATTGTATAACTGATACACCACATATAAAGTAAATCAGATGTACAATTTATACACCAAATATAAGGTAAATAAGTTGTATAACTGATACACCAAATATAAGGTAAATCAATTTTATAAGTAATACACTAAATATAAGGTAAATCATTTGTACAACTGATACACCAAATATAAAGTAAATACGTTTTATAACTGATACACCAAATATAAGGGTTATCAAATATAAGGTAAATCAATTATATAACTGATACACTAAATATAAGGTAAATCAGTTGTCATTGATACGCCAAATATAAGGTAAATCAATCAAGGTACATCAATTATATAACTGATACACTAAATATAAGGTAAATCAGTTGTCATTGATACGCCAAATATAAGGTAAACCAATCGTACAATTATACACCAAATATAAGGTATATCAGGTGTCACTAATACACCAAATAGAAGGTAAATCAGTAGTATAATTGATACACCAAATAAAAGGTAAATTAGTTATAGAACTGATACACCAAATAAAAATGGTAAAAATGGTAAATTAGGAATATAAAAAAAAACGAAAATTCAACCTTCAGAAATTTTGCTATATTTGCAAACTCAAAAAAGTGTAGGTAAATTTTTAATTAGCCTAATTTATTTTGCTATCCTTTATAATTTCCCAAAAATTAAAGAATGGAAATGAGAAGCCATTGATGAAGATGAGAAATTAAACTTACCATAAACCTCTTGCTACAACGGAAAGTCGAAAGAACATGGATTAGCAGACACCACAATCTGAATCCACCTCCTCCTCATTGCTCTGTGTGTGTATTTTTTTTTTATGACTTACTCATTGCTGTATATATATGTTTAGAAATGAGTGTTGGGAATACAAAAGGTTTTTTAAATTTTAATGAAGGAATATTGATAGTCTTTATTTAATGTATGATATTATGACAATAAAAGAGAAGATGGAGATGAAACTAAAATGTAACTAAAATGGGAGAGGGAGATGAAAAGATAAACATGGAGGGAAAAATAGGGAGATAAAGTTTCTCCCCCTAAGCCACTTTTAGATATAATAAGATAAGAAACAAAATTTTCTAATTATTATTTCAAGTTTCATTTCTTTTTTATGTATTTATATTAAAAAAATGTTAAAACGTAATTTTAATCCTTACATTGAAAATTGTTTTATTTTAGTTATTGTAATTTCAAACGTCCAAATTTAATTCTCATACTTTGAATCAATCTTAAAATTAATTCCTACTATTAGTTTATTTGTTAATTTTTCAAAAGTAATTTAGTTTGTATTAACATCATCTCTATCAATTTTGGAAACATATTCACATTATATTGTGTTTTTTCTTTAATATATTTTTTTTCGAAGTGTGAACATTCAATTTTGTGTTTAATAGGTACTCGAATTTTCAAGATTAAGTCTAATAGATTCTTGCCATATTCGGCATTTTTTTAAATTCAGGGATTCATTTGAAACAAAATAAAAAATTTAGGGATCTATTGGAACACGTTTAAAGTTTAGAAACATATAAGATAATAGATTGAATGTTTGAGGACCCATTAGAGACTTTTTAAAGTTTATGGATCTTTAAAGTTAATGGACTAAACTCGTAATTTAACGTTTTTTTTTCTATTTTATAAGACATCGAGATGAGCTAACTTATATGATTCTAGAAGCTTAATTACCAAAGTCTTTCTCTTTCTCTTAGAAAATAGTGGATTCACTTGCATTTCAAGAGAATTTCGAAATCTCCTATATCTTTTTTATTATCTTTTGCATGCTATTGATTATACATTAAGGACAATGTATGTTTTAAGTTTGGGGTGATATTATGCATGTTTTAAGAAAATTTAAAATTTTGAGCATGATCTTCATGGTTGAATCTTTGTTGCATCGCTTGTGCTTAGTACAATCTAGGAAGTGTTCTAGATTTTGATAGTCTACTCTTGTTGGATTATGAAACCATGCCTGTAAACTGAGAAAATTTTATTTTTTGAATCCTTGTTGATATCTTTGAATACCTTGTAAGCTAAGGATGCATCTTTAGTTTGAGTTTTAATGCATAAAAGAGATAAGCATGATTAGTTTTTTTCTTTGAAAAGATTTATGACGGTGTCTCATTTTTTGTTGTTGAATGAAGAATGATTAGGATTTGATACCATAATACCCTGCTTTTCTGTGAGTTTTTGAGCCATTAGCATCTCATTAACACGATGCTCTATTCTCTTAAATTGAGTGATTGTCATGCATGATTGATTTTTCTAGAACTTGGTTTTGTTATGCATGTCTAGAATCTATGAATTTGACTTGAATGTTTTAATTTCATAAGGACAACTAGGTAAAACCAGCTTTAGCTTTCTTAAATAGCCTAAAATAGCCTACCTTGACCTAATCCTTATAAAGCCAAATTTGGAGCCTTAGATCTTTTCATTGGAAAATTACTCCATTACAAGTCATAAACCCTTTCTTTTGTTGTTTTTCTTTCTTTGAACCAGGATTATAAGACGTTACCACATGATGTTTTAATCCATCCAAAGGAAAGAGTTGAATTGTGTCAATAGAGTATTCAAAGGGAAGCATTCATTTCATTAGCTTCTATTATAAACAAAAGAAAAAGAAAAACAAATATTTTGAGGAAGAAAAAAAAAAGTTCATTATGAGAAGGAAAATAATTGTTTTAACAAAGCTAAAAAATGACCATTCATCAATTTAACGCCCCGCGTTAGCAACTAAGACTATTACTCTTGTGAGGGTTTATTTGTTTCAATTGAGTTTTTGAAGTGGGTTAAAAAGAAAGAAAGTGGTGATTTTTGTTTGAAAAATAAAATAAAAGGTTTTTTTTTAATTAAAAAGGAAAAGAAAAGAAAAGAAAGGTTATTGATTGTGTAAAAAAAATTGAGTTTATCTTTTAAAATGTTTTAAAAATAAAATGAAAATAAGGTTTTCATTAGTTTTTTTTGGCCCAGCGTACAAATTTCACTCTTCTCCTCTTTTTATTTTGCGTGAAGCTTTAGCCGACTTTAAAAAATGAAAAGGGATAATCAGAGGAATGTCTATAGAAAAATACCGTTAATGAAATTTGTCTAAATCTGGGTTTAGGTTGTAACTCATGGCTAGAGTTTTTTTAGGAGAAGATTTGTTTGTGTTTATTGTCTATTACACCCTCCTAACATTTGGTTTGTTAAATAATATTATATTTGAAATTTGTTTATTTATTTTTGCAGGATTAATTAGTTTGAATGACGTGGAACATTGCAGGTTAAAAATAAACGATTGTTTTTTCCGTTAAGTATTGTATCCTATTATGTATCTTTTGTGTGATCGGATGGGTATATCCCACACACACGACGGAGATACCGTGGGCACACAGGGGTATATAGTCATTGCGTCACACATATTTAATGTCAGTGTGTAAGTAGGAGGTGAATTTAATTTTGTTATTTCTTTCCTAAAATTAAGGATCCACACATACACCGGTCAAAAACTAATTTATGTCCCAACAAATACCCCTACATTTAGGTAAAGTATTGCATTTTCCAGATTTGATTCTTGAACCCTTTCTTTTTCGTTTTTCCATTTGCCACCACCATCAAGGAGAAAAAATTCGAGCATCCTTTTCCGTCATTCTGCAAAAACAAAACAACCACACAACAATCAACAACCTTCAACCACACAACAACCAACCATGTCCTCCCTTTCTATTATAGTGTTTTTTTTATGGTATTTGGGACGAGATGAACCAATACAATAATTTCAAAAGTTGCACACTTGTTGTCCCCTCAAATTCAACAGGCGGAATTCAACCCAATCCCTTAAAAAAATTTGAAGATCAACCAAATCCCTTAAAATAAGGAATCACTAGCTATTATTTAGTTTTTTTGAAATCTTGTAGTTTTACGTTGGTTTTAATATAAATTAAAAATTTGGAGATCAACCAAATCCCTTAAAAAAAGGAATCACCAGCTATTATTTAGTTTTTTTTGAAATCTTGGAGTTTTCCGTTGGTTTTAATATAAACAAATCTCTTCAAGTCTTTCGTTGGTAAAACATGGTGGTAAAACATGGATGGAGAAGAATTGCGAGAAAGGAATGGCGAGTGTAGGTCGAACGTAGCCGTCGAATGCGTCGTGTTCTACTTTGAAGGATGTCGAAGTAGGTTATGGAAAACGGAAGAGCAACTGTGTTTTTGTTGCTTCTAAGGTGAACGTATGCGCCTTCTGAGTTTTGTTCGCTTCTGAGTTTTGAATATTGGAGTTCCCGATTTGGAGTTTGCCGATTCCTTTTGCGGATGATTTAATTCAAGGTAGCGTGTTCCGAATTTTCCATCTACCCATAAAACAAATCATCCCCATTCCTTGGGAAGCGATACCTTATTTTAAAAAAAAAACAATTCCCTCTTCTTAAGTTGTTGGCGTCCTTTATTACTCAGTAATGCACACAACTCTCAAACTCCTTTACGCTTCATCTTTATTATGTGTGCACGGATGCACACACCCACACTGTTGATAGAATTTTCTACTGTTTGCAGCTGCACAAACGCCACAGGCTGCCCCCTGTATTAGTCTGTGTGCAGTCATACACACACCTTCATTGCGTGAAGGTGGCTAGAACAGTTTCTGTAGGTATACACATCCCCGGTAGGTATTTTTTTTTACTTTGTCTCTGCCCCAGTATTAGTCTGTGTGCAGTCACACACACCTTCATTGGGTGAAGGTGGCTAGAACAGTTTCTGTAGGTATACACATCCCCGGTGGGTATTTTTTTTACTTTTTCTGCAGACATACACACACCGCCATTGATGGATGCAATCTGCCTGTATTACTTCCTCCGGTATATAGACCCATTTATCATTTTTAAGTTATCTAGATTATTGGGGGTGGGGTATAACCATGTATGGAAATAAGGATAACTGTCTTTTATCATTTTTAACCTCTTCTGTCTATTTAATTAATCATCTCTGTTAAATCCACGTTAAATTATGTTTTCTCTCACTTCCTAACCTTTTATATTTTAAAATATTCTATTTTTAATTCTCAACATTAGGAGAAATTGACGAAGGGTAAACAAGTCCATTTGGTACTAAAATCCCCTACTAAATATAGGTTTTAGACATAATTCAAACTAAAAAAGTGATTAGCCATTTTTCATGTTGGGTGGCTTAATTGTAGACATTCCTCTGATTTTCCCAAATGAAAATAAGGTTTTCATTAGTTTTTTTGGCCCAGCGTACAAATTTCACTCTTCTCCTTTTTTTATTTTTTATTTTGCGTGAAGCTTCAGCCGACCTCAACCCACAACTTCTTCTTCGTTTTCGAGAGGGTCACTGTGTTATTTTGTGTTGTATAGACTCGTTTTAATCTTTTGTTTCTCTTTTAAAGAGTAAAACTTCCCTCTTGTTGTGTTTAAGTTCTCTTGTGTTTTGGCGTTTAAATTAAAAAGTTTATGTTTGATTTTCATTTGAGGTTTTTGGTTATGTTGTTGTGCAAAATTAAAAAGGTTTTTGATTATTTTGTGAGGTTTTTTGGAAAGTAAACCAAAAGAGAAAGGAAAGTAAACCAAAATTAAAAAGTTCATTGCACCCTCGTTCTCCTCTTCTCCAGCGCACAATGCAAGCGACACTGATCGCCTTAGAGCGACGTCTTCAGAGCGGCGTGGTCGACGACTTTTGGCTATCCCGCTCGATGGGTGTGCGGCCTGAGCGACGCTTGTTTCCTTCGGCGCTCGTAGACGGCGGCGATACACTCAGACGGTGACGCGACAACACTCGACGACACGAGCAGACGACGATATCTCCCTTTAATCCTTGGCATTCGACGAGCTACGCAACATCGAGAGGTTTGGTGGCAATTTCCCCGCATTCCCTCGACGAATTTTGATTCGCACAACAACTTGTGCGAGGACGAATCACTGTCTGTAAATCCAACCTTTGGCAGTGCTCCGACTTGAGCGATTCTAGCGATCTAACGTCCTTCGGGTTCGATGAGTCTCCCTTGTCTTGGTTATTATTTTCCTTTTCGTTTCGACAACACTTGAATCACCCTGGTCCTTCAGGTCCGACTTCGTCCTTGCGTTTCAAAAGTCGATTAGTGACGATCTCTTTCGTTCCGCAAGGTTCGCCAATGACGACCCATAATTGAACTTGGTTTTTTGTTACCAATCCCTTAATGATTCTAGATTTGTTGTTCTAGGCTTCATCGGACACCAACCACTACGCATTCAGGATCTTTTTGGGTAAAACAGTAGGTAACAATGCGTTTTAGGCTCTTTCGTTTATATTTTAGGTGTTGTATTTAAAATCCTAACGCGTAGAAACCTTATGTTTGCAACTCCGAATCATTCCAAACACTCCCCGAATACCCATCAAATGAGATTGGGTTATTTTGGGTGAATCTCAAGCGGTAAGACTTCTTTTAGGTACTATTAAGCTTGATGTAAGCTGCTGGATATTTATTCCTAATTGCTAGATTGTTGTGTTTTAAGTTTAGTTTCAGTGTGGAGCTTTCGAACTAGGGGTCAAGGCTTGTTGGGAACTCTTGGGCTGTTCTAGGAGTCCTTTAAGTAAGTGACTTCTACCCTGTTGAGTCTGTTTGTTTGTATGTTGGCATGTTGTGTGTTTAATAATTGTTTATGTATTGTGAATTATATGACTTGCATTGTGGCATCGTTGCAATTTTGATAAGACTAAGCACATCTGAGTGCTTATCGTGATGTGTTTGAGTTGTATTCTGAATAGATTGATCTGGTGATGGGATTTTGGATGTGTGTGTTGTGTTGGATATATGTTCTTTGTTAAGACTAATCACATCTCTAGGTGCTTAGAAATATTTGTGTATTGTTGAATATGTTTACTCTGATAGGGCTTAGCACTATTGAGTGCTTAGTGTTGCTGAGTTGTGTGATGAGCATGTTGTGGTAGCAATTGTGATGTTCTTGGTGTAATCATGTTGTGTGGATGATTTGATGTATGACATGTTGTGTAAATGATAACATGATATCTGTGTTGTAAGTGTGCTATGCATATTCATGTTGTGTGGTATCGAGTTGGTCTAGATGCATGATGTAGGGTTCATGTAGTCTAGTGAGGCTATGAGAAAAAATTGTAACTCGTAGTTATAGGGAAGGTTGAGTGAATACTAGTGCGCCTCGGATAAAAAGGTTGAGTGAATACTAGATAGCGTTATGTTGGTTCAGGTAGGGTGAATGGAATAAAGTTAGTTTATGAGTTTTGATGATGATTTCGTTGTCCTTAATTAGCATGTCCGGAACATGGAATGTATGTTTTTTTTAATGGGAGTGTTCATGTTTCAGGATGTCTGAACCCTGGTTAGTTGTAAATATTGTTGTTGGACTAGCTAGTGTCGAGCTTTAATTATACGGTGGAAACTACTGCTTTAACAGGTGTGAGATAATGGGTAGTTGTTGTAAATACGTCGTTATGCTGCCGAAATTCTAGTATCAAATAAACTTAAAGGTCAGTTATAGTAACATTCCCCTATTAGGTCTAAAATTCGGGGTCGTTACAACACGTGCAAAAGATAAAATGTTTTGATTTTTAAAAATTATTGTTGATAGGTCGTGGTTTAATATGCCCTTCTTTTTTGGTTTATCTGTCTTAAGAACACTGAAGTTCGAGTCACAAGCATACATTCATTGATTCTTTTAATGATTTATTTTCTTGTGCTCGAGGACTAGCAAAAACTTAAGTTTGGGGGTGTTTGATAGCACACTAAATGTGCTATCTTTAGGGCATTTATTATGCTATGTTTGGAGTTTAAATGCTTTAATGATATTATTTGTCTAGACGTTGTGCTCGACGCCAACTTTCCAAATCAGTTTTCACGCGTTTTTAAGGGCAGCGTCGAGACACCGTCCCGACGTTGTCCCGATTTTCCTATAAATTCATCTTATTCTCATATGATTTGGGGGAGCCATATTTGAGAGATTTGAACCTTAATTCGAAATACACTCATTGAAGAGGCTAAGAGACACTCTAGAAAGCTGAAGAAGAGATTTGAAAGCTTCGAAACATGCAGATCATATCGGGAACAAGACTTGACACGCTACAAGAGTTTTCTCCTTTACTGCTGATTTTATTGCATTATTTTATGGATTCTAAATTTTGTCTAATCATTTTTTAGTGATTATAAGTAGCTAGACTCTTATTTAGAGGATTGATGTAATTGTTTTAGTTTTTATGTTTGATTAATCTAAGTTCTTCATATTGCAACGGTTATTCATGTGTTTGTTTGTTTAATGCTTTTATCCTTCTTGCCAAAGTATAAATTAAATTGTTGGTTGTTTAAATTCCAGCTTGAAAAAGTAGAGTTCAGAGTGGAACTCGAACAAATGACTACTTGTAAATTCTTGCATGAACATGAAGAATTCTCTTAGAGGTCCTTAATAGAAGTTGCGTAATGCCTTTCTTTTCTATTAAAAACTAGACAAACTTAAAAACTAGACAAACATGTTAGTTTTATAAAAATGGAAGAGAACTAATTGGGCGAGCAAGTCAGTTATGAGTTTATTCTTCTAGGCCGATAACTTTTGACTATTCTTGGACTGTTAGATTAATTAAGCATTAATCTATTTGATGAAATCAATTCCCCAAGTTATTCTCTCCAAAATGTTTCCTATTATTATTCAGTCATTTAATTTTCACTCAATCTCAAAGTCTTGTTAGTCTAAATAAAATTTGTGGTAAGTACCTATGATACTCAATTGATCTATAAAACAAATTATGTGGACGATACTCTTTACTTAAATCACGATATTAAAACTTGACCCGTACACTTGCGGTACACAATAAATTACGCAACAATAATTCATGGGGGTTAGTACATAACACGTACTGGTAAGTAGCTCCTACCTAAGGAGCCACCAAACAACAATCAACAGACATCACACCATCATGCTTCTCACATCAAACATATAAAAAATAATCATATCAACATGCTCAATACATAAGTAACAATTAGATCATGCATAACGTTCGTGTCATGCATGCCCATCAACTATCTCGAGCTCTAACAAGCTCTCTCCAGGTATCACTGAGTCCTCACAACTCTTTCTAGCTATTCTCACACTCTTATCAACTCATAAAACTCATTTCCATATCTTCGAGCCTTACTCTTTCAAGACGTGTCGACCCTTGACCATTTATACTTAGAGCCTCAACATTTCTCTACAGAACTCGAGGTTCGACCCTTGACCATTATATCCAAGGCCTCGAACTGTGCATCGACCATTGACCATTTATACCTAAGGCCTCAATACTTGCCTTGACTCATCACACCGACCCTCGACCATTTATACCTGAGGCCTTAATGCTCCTCTCATACAACATTGAAGTATTTAGGGGTGAACATCTAAACCCCAAAAACCGACTCGACCGACCAAAACCGACCGAACCGACATCGATCGGTTGGTCGAAGTAAAAAATAGTAAAATTTCGACCGACCGACTTTTAAGTTGTATAAAAAAAAATATTTATCTTTTGTATGTAATGAGGATATTTACATTTTTTTAAATAAATTTATTTCTTTTTCACAGTTGTCTCTACACTGATACCACCCATCTAATCCCACAATTCACTCTCTCATACCCCATCATTTCTTCTCTCTCCCATGCCCCATAATTTCTTTTCTCTCTCCACTCCCTCCATTTACTTCCTCCCATTAATTTCTTTTCTCTCTCCCTCCCATTTACTTCCTCATTTTCTCCAACACATTCAATCTCCCATTAATTTCTTCATTCCATCTCTTCTCTCCTTTTCCCAATTCTTCTTCCTAAGTTTTTTTTTTCTTCCCTCTCTTCCTTCCACCAACCACCGCCAGCGTCGCCGCTGCGTGGGTCTCCTCCATTTTCTCCTTCGTTAATCATTCTTCCTCTATCTTTCTACTCTTCTTCTCTCCCTCTTCTTTCTTCATCGATTTTTTTTCTCTTCATTTTTCATCTTTTTTCCCATAAACCGACCGACCGCTACTATGATCGGAAGGTCGACACTCTATAACCTCCTAAAACCGAATACCACCGACCGACGCAAATCAACATGTCGGTGGTCGGCGCCAGTTTCCAGCCAAAACCGACTCCAACCGACCGGTGGCCACCCCTAGCCGTATTGACCCCCGACCATTTATACTCGAGACCCTGATATTCACTCACTTACCTTAAACAACATTAACCCTCGACCATTTACACGCGAAACCCTAATATTCTTACACTGACCCTCGACCATTTATACTCGAGGCCTCAATGCTCCTCTTATACAACATTGACATATCTACCCTAGATCATTTATATCCGAGATCCTGATATTCACTCAGTTGCCTTAAACAACATTATCCCTCGACCATTTACACCTGAGGCCCTAATGTTCTCACACCGACCCTCAATAATTTATACCTGAGGCCTTAGTGCTCCTCTTATACAACATTGACATATCGACCCCTGACCATTTATACCTGAGGCCTTGATATTCATTTCCTTGCCTTAAACAACATTAGCCCTCACCCATTTACACCCGAGACCCCAATGTTCACTTCGTATCACCACTTCACAGTCCTCTAACCCCATTTTACACTATTAAAGGTCACAACACTTTTGTATACACATCCTAAACATGCTTTCTAGACCATGTTTAATGCCAATAATAAATAACACGTTCACCACATACAAAGTATGCTTTCAACATAAACATCACATTATCATGAATCTCATGCAATCTCAACATTCAACATGCTCAACTTCATCACAACACACACAACAATTCAACAACTCAACGCAGGAGAAATTATCACAATTCAACCACGTCAAGCACTCAGGCGTGCTTAACCATCTCAGAACATACAACACTGTAGAGTAGTATAAAGTACTCAAACGTGCTTAATCATATCAGAAAATCGCAGAACAATATCAAAGATAATCGAATAGACAAGTCATATAAGCATATGAATGAAGTTACATAGTTTAGATAAGTCAACAAGGCATGCAACATACAAGTCATACAACAAACAAACTGCACAAGTAAGAACTACTTACCAACACATTCTAAAGTGCTCCTATGACTATTCGAGAGGTCTTTGAAACAAGAATTGCAACACTAGAGATTAGAACTCACATCGAAATCCTAAATCAAAGTTGTGAGGGTGTCCAATAATGATATTCTTTCCCAAAATCTCCCACAAACTTAGTCAAACGCTTCGCAGTCGATTAGAACCTACAAACAAGATTTTCCAATCATTAGGATCTAAATTACATCAACTTAGAAGCGTTTAAAAGGGACTAGAACGTGCTGGAATTTACCAAGTTTCACTGAACAAACTTGAATGCTTGTCGGTTGGTGTTCGATAGGGTCCGAAACTAAAAACGAACATATTCCACGCATTAGAAACCTAGCTACAACACCTAAAAAGAGTTTGAAAGAGGTTTAAGGCTCGATGTTACCTACTGAACCTTACCAAAACGGCTCGACACCTTGCTAGTTGGTGTTCCACAAGGTTCAAACTACAAGCGAAGAGCTTCCACCCATTAGAAATTAGGCTACCCTACTTTTACAGAATTTGAAATAGAAAGAGAGAGATTGTTACATATTGATTCTTATCTGAAGGATTTAAATCCTTGGTGAACATTGTTCGATGGGTTTTGATGTCGCAGACCTGAAACCCACAACTAATGGGCAATCAAATATGGGCCAACTCGAGTTGGGGGACGTGAACTTGAGTGATTTCGATGCCTTAACTCGTGTGGATTAGCGTTGAATCTCTCAAAATTGACAACTACCTTCGCGGATTCGAAGCTTCGTCACAAGGTTGCTAGTTGTCGGAGTTGCGCGGAAGAGGTCGCGCCGTTGAAGGTCGACGCAGAGAGCTTCGCGTGCTTGTAAATCTGAAAGATGCCGCCAGAGGTGGATCCGTTGAGGTGATGAGGAAGCTGCCTCTCGCCGCGGGTCACTAGAAACGCATCGCCGAAGTTCATTGCGAATCGACGCCGGAGGTTGTTGATCCCCCGTCTGGTCGCGCCGTTCATGGAGGAGAAGACGCTCGAATGGGAATGTGAACTTTTCTTGTTCATGGTTGTCGTCGCTCATCGTCGTTGGAGGAGATGAAGATGCTTGTCGGAGAAGAAGGATGTGAGAGGGATGGGGGGTTATTATCAAGAATAACTCTCGTCCCAAACTTTTTGGCAAGACTAACGTCGTTTTTTGCCACTATCAATTTTAGCATTTCTCGGTGCAATCCTGGCCAGGATAGAGCACCAAGATTTCCATTTACAAAAATAATCGATAAAAAAAAAAAAATCTCAATCCTGGTTGGCATTTCTCGGTGCAATCCTGGCTAGATCAAGCACTGAGATTTACATTTAAAAAAAAATCTCAGAACTTAGTGGGATCTGACTAAGATTCTTGACTTTAGCTGATTTTTTTTTTTAAATGGACCAAAAATTATAGAAGAGAGTTTGAATTAAAAAAATCGTATAGATTTTGTTGCAATCTTGAGTTTTTTTCTCTTATATATTTTGAAATTTTCTTAACAAACCATTCCGATAAAACGTCGTAATAGGATAATTTGTAAACAAATGCGAAAACTTAGAATGAACGTATTTATAAAAAAAACGTACTTATAAAAAAACGAGCTTATAAAAATAAGAATGCTAAATTAATTAGTGTCAGGGTTTATTTCAAAGTTTATCTAAAATTCATATCCAACTTTATGCCAATTGAGCTATATGATCGGTTTAACATATGAAACATTATTTATCGATGGTACTTCAAAAGATACCCAAATATTTTCGACATTATTTGAAAAAATATTTAGATTTGAAGTAAAAAAAAAAAAAAAAAAAAAAATGCAATCTTGGCCAATCTTGGGATGATAATTGCAATCTTGGCCAATTTAAAAAAATAAAAAATCTCGTGCTCGATCCTGACCAGGATTCACCGATAAATGCTAAAATTGATAGTGGCAAAAAACGACGTTAGTGTTGATAAATTGTTTGACAGTGTGGTTATTCTTGATAATAACTCCGGGATGGGGTGGGTGGTGGCTGAATGGTGAACACGAGAGAGAGAGAGGGGAAATGAAGATGAAGGATTAGATTAGGGCTTAATCTCTTATTCTTTTATTTAATTCACTATTTAAATTCCAAACCCCTATATTTTCCCAAATTAAAAGGTCACACCTGAATTCCTAAACTAAATTGGGGAAAATAAACAAAAAGGTATTTTGGGCTTCTCTGTGAAATTGAAGATAGGCTTAAAAAATTAAATCTTAAAACCTTGGAATAAATATCTAATTAAAAAAATCTCATTTCCCAAATGTTCTAGAAATTTAATTAATTAAACTTGGGGCTAAACTGTAATTCTAATTTCCGAAATTAGAATCCATAAACGAGTAAATCAAATTAGTCTAACATTAACGGACCAAAGGAATTTAAAGACATATTTTGATTCTAAAGTTGCCTTGTTTTAGAACGCGTCGCGTTACATCGTGCATGTAGTTTCAATGAGTTTTATGCACTTAAAATACACAGACACTTTTTAGGCATATTTTGGATACTTTGTATTTAGGTCATTTTGATCTTCATTTTGGCATTAAAAGACACTTAGACACCGTTAACACACACGAAACGTTGAGTTGGAAACTTCTAGGTTCACTTTAGACACTTGCCAAGTTGGGTTGAGACTAAAAAATGATACTTGGACAATTTTTCAATGAAATGGTGATTTTGACAAATTGTCATATTTTAGAGTTAGGTCACTGAGTCATTATATTCCTTTGGCATTCATTCATCTATAGGAGAGTAAGATTATATTATCTTCCTTTGGTTATCTTGTTGTCCCGAGGTGTTTCTTGAGACTACTTGAGCTAGAGATTAATTCAATATCTTTTCTTATTCTAGTAATGGTATTGTACTGTCTTGAAGCAACTCACTTTTCAAACTCAGTTTAAATGCCATAATTTTTAGCTTACCTCAATAACAATGCATCTTGGTTTCCATATTTTTATACATAAGTCTTGTGATTCAATTTTTAGTGGATGACTTAATTAGAATTTTCTTGTTTTATTTTTTTATACAAAGCACTGGCATGAGAGATCATTTCAACCTACACTCACTACAAGAAAACATGGCTATTGCAGAGGTTTTTTTGAGCTATAGCAGCGGTTTTAAACTGCTGCAACACTTTTTGCAACGCTTGAGAAACCCCTGGCTAAACCAGTGTTGTAAGGGATCTAGCAACAGTTTTTAAAGTGCTGGAATGACTTCTCACAACCGTTGCAATAGCACCCATCCTATTGCAACACTTTCTTATTTTTTTGGGCTTTAAATTTTTTAATGAATTTTTTTTTTATTTGGGCTTCGCCAATTGTCAAAAAAAAAATAAACACCCTATTGCAACACATTTTAAAATCGCAGCAAGAAAATCGTTGCAATACATATATTTTGCAACAGTTTTTTATTTGTTTCCATAAATTGTTGCGATTTTATTAAATTTTGCAGCACTTTCTAAACCGTTGTAAAAAAATTGTCGCAATAGACTAATTTTCTTGTAGTGACTTTGCAACTAGAGTCACAATGTATTCACTTTGGTAATTTGTCTTATTCTTTAGTTGACTCTTGAGTCTTTGTTTATTATACCTCAGTAACTTAATAAGTGTTGTTATGTGTTCTTAAGTTTTAGTGAGTTTAATAGTTTGTGTTCATTTTTTTTTTGATAACTTTAGTTGTTGGGTTCTTGATAAGTTTTAATTTCTTTTTATATTCCTAAGTTTTGGTAAGTTTAATGGTTATCATGCAGTTATGGTAGTCACTTCATGTAGTTTAGGTTAATTTTAGGCACTTGCTAAGTTGGGTTGAGGTTGAAAATGACAATTAGACACTTTTTGGATACTTTGTAGGTTTCAGAGGACGAGCTATATGGTTTTAGCTCGTTTCGATCTTCGTTTTGGCATTAAATGTTTGATTTCTAATTGTACGCTAGTAAATTTATAATTGTACAACAAGTGAGACGCTAATGAAATAGATGAAAATTGTTCTTCTTGTTTTGATGTAAGTATTGACTTCAATTTTAAAATGGATATTATTTTGTTGATTAGGTCTTGTAGAAACCCGGTGAAGTCAAGAAGTTATATTCCAACTAATTGATGTATGTGTTTTTTTGTTGTGTTAGTTGTAAAAAAAAAAAAAATAGTAGATTCTCTCATGTTAGCTAAATTCTAATGTAAAAATTGTTGTAATGTACAAATTTGATCATACTTAGTTTGTATGTAGACATTTTACCAAATTTAGTTCAATGATATATAAAAGATGTTATTTATGTATGTATTTATTTTGTGTCATAAAGTTGGAGTAATTTATTTTAGAAACATATGTGTATTGACAAATATCAAATAATATAATTTCAGACTTTCATGTCGTCAAAGTCATGTATTCATTACGAGTATTTGCATGACATTCAAAACTGTCATGAAATGTATTTTGTTGACAAACAGAAAACTATCATAAAAAATGATTTTTTGACACCAAAATAATGTCGTTAACAGATTTTATGTGACATCAGGAAATAGTCATCTTCGAAGTATTCCTGGAAGTAAAACAAATATTTTTTTTTTTGACAACATGCTAGGGTGGGAGGAAATAGTCATCTTCGAAGTATTCGTGGAAGTAAAACAATGAGGATATTAACGATTTTGTGACGAGGAATCATTATCATTATTGACGATATATTACTATCATGAATATGCATATCTTGACGAAAATTTGATAATTTTAGAGTTATTTGTTGACAACATGCTAGGGTGAGGATTGAACTTAGGACCTCATGGTGACTAGGCGATACATCATGCCATTGAGTTATGCTCTTGTTGGCAATATTTAATTGCCATAATTCAACTTAATGTGACGATTAACAAATGACATTAATATGTTTATTTTGACAGTTATTAAGTGTCATAAAAAATTAATAATGACAGTTTTTCGTAAGTGTCGTGTATACACTTTCGTTGATGGGCAACACATTGACTAAAAAAATTAGTCATTAACTGTGCCGCATGACAAATTTTCAATGTGGTGGAATCTAAGATTTGTAGTAGTGTAGAGCGAGAGAGAATATTTTTCTAGGTTGTTCTAGAATAATTCAACCACTTACATGTTTAAAAGAGAACAAGACTTGTTTGTAATAGAAACCTCATGTAGGAATTCAAAGGTTGTTGTGCATTGGAAGGGCAATGCAATGAAGGTTTCTCTAGATAGATTCATGACGTTGAGTATTTAAAGGTTCGTGCTAGTGCGCATTAAGGAAAAGTGCAGTTATAGAGCTAGTCAAAAGAGTCGAGTCTTGTACCACATCATACATTACGTTCTACCAAATAACATTATTTCATTGCTCTTGCATGTTACTAGATTTGCAGTAGTGTAGAGCGAGAGCGAATATTTTACTAGGTTATTTTAAGAATAACCCAACCATTTGCATGTTTAAAAGAGAACTAGACTTGTTTGTAATAGAAACCTCACTAGGAATTCAAAGGTTGTTGTTGTGCACTTTCAACCCGATTCACTGCCTACGTGCCCTTTACGCCCAGTCATTCCGAAGACAGTTTATATAGATTAGTTCAACAAGAGTGTGGGTGAGAACATTCGAAGCTCTAACCCCTTAGTCGAAAGCATATGACTTAACTAGTTGAGTTATGCTTAAGTTGGGCAATTGAATAGTTTGTTTTTAGTAGATATACTTTGGTATAATTAACTAATTAAAATCCTATAGTCGTAATATTCACATAAATTATGTTAGATGGGTAGCCACCTTAAAAGGCTAAAACAATACCGAACTTTTTGTTTCCTTGGTTTGCTTCTTGTTGGTTATTCTATTCGCTTTCTTCTATACAAACGACTTTTAAGAGGAGCAACCATCAGGAGATGCCAGTGAGATCATCATTTCATAATTAGTTTTCTGTTATTAATTGATTTTAGTAATTGTTGTCTTCAACTACCGTTTCTTCTTGTTTGTTATATTTGTTGTCCATCATTCTGCATATATAAAAACCTGAAATGTGAAAAGAAAAAATAAAATCAAATTGATTGTATACATTTCTTTAAAACTCACTTTCCCTCTCCTTAAAAAATGAACTCCAATAATAATGGCGGAATTGGGAGCGGAGAATTAGCAAGTTTTATCCGACAAGTGGCGGTGGGGCGGTGGTTTTCCCTTTTCGCTTCGTTCTTGGTAATGACCGGCGCCGGCGGAGTTTATTTGTTCGCTTATTTCTCTAGAGAGATCAAATCAACGCTCAAATGTGACCAAACTACGCTCAACAAGATTGGGTTTTACAAAGACCTGGGATCAAACGTCGGCATTATTGCCGGCCTGCTGGCGGAGGTGGCGCCGACTTGGTTTGTTTTGCTCATCGGTGCCGCCTTAAACTTCCTAGGTTATTTCAAGATATGGCAAGCCGTCACCGGAAAAATTGTGCGACCGACCGTTGAGTTCTTTTGCTTTTATATTATGGTGGGAGCAAATTCTCAGAATTTCGCCAATACAGGTAAGAATTTTTTTTTTTAAACGATGGAAATGAATCCATATAAGTTAGGGAAAGCTAGATAATCTCCCTAAACAAACTTATCAGGGTTATTTATGAGTATTAGAACTTTCCATTTCAAATTAGATACACGTATATACTTTTTAAATTTTACCAAAATATTCTTGATTAGAAGTTAGAGACTTATTTAGATCATTTTTTTAATCAAATGTTATACCCAAAACTTTATTGAGCTTGAATCCTGGTTGACCAATTAAATAGGTTGAATTACAAATGTGTAGTCACTTAAATTTTATAATTATGTCTAATAGATTCAACTTTTTTAAACAAAAAAAAAAACCCAAATAGTTCTCTAAACATTCAATTAATTGTGTTTTTATAGATCCTTAACTTTAAAAATATCAAACAAAACCTTAAACTTTTAATTTTTGTGTGTAATAGGTATTTGGCATAATCAATCATTTTCTTTAAGAAATATATGAATCTATTTGACATAAAATTGAGTTTTGTGTCTAGTATGACATTAAACTTTCAACTTTGTGTCCAATAAGTTTATGAATTTTTAACACATATCGAACAAATAAAAAATCTATTAGTCACAAAGTTGAAATCTGAGAGACTTATTAAACATAACATTGAAAATTTAGATATTTTTTGACATCTTTTAATGTTCAAGGACCTATTATACACAAAATTGATAGTGGATGGACGTGTTTGACACATAAACTTGAAATTGTAATACCCATTAAAAATAGTTATGAAGTAAAAATAATCAACTAAATAAAAAAAAAAATTATCTAATGTTTTCAGCCGACATTAACAGGAGTCCTAGTGACGTGTGTGAAGAACTTCCCCGAAAGGAGAGGCATCTTGTTGGGGCTTCTAAAGGGCTTTGTGGGCCTAAGTGGGGCTATAATGACCCAAATTGACTTCGCCATTTATGGTCATGATACCAAGTCCCTAGTTCTGCTGCTTGCATGGTTTCCGTCTCTGATTTCTTTGATTTTTGTTTACACAATCAGGGAAATGAAGGTCGTCAAACACCCAAACGAGTTTAGAGTCTTCGTTCAGTTTCTATGTGTCACCGTCGTTTTGGCTCTATTTCTCACTGCCTTGATTTTCGTTCAGAAAAGAGTCCAATTCGATCAATCTGCCCACATCGCAATCATCGCTTCAATCATGGCTCTTCTTTTTATCCCACTATTGATCGCCATTAGAGAAGAATTCGTTCTCTGGAATCTTAGAAAAAGAAACATTGAAAATCCCATCACCAAAATAATAATCGACAACTCCCAACCACCCCCAAAAACTCCCCAATCAAACCAAACAAATTCTTCATGTTTTGCAAACATTTTCAACAAACCTGAAAGAGGTGAAGACTACACAATCCTCCAAGCAATTTTCAGCATCGACATGTTGATCTTATTCCTCACAATGCTAGTCGGAGCCGGCGCGAGCTTAACGGCCATCGACAATCTCGGACAAATTGGAGAATCACAGGGCTACCCATCCGAAACAATTAACTTATTCATCTCTCTTGTCAGCATTTTCAACTTCACAGGTAGAATCTTCTCTGGGTTCGTCTCTGAAATCTTGCTGGAGAAATTAAATTTCCCGAGGCCGTTAATGTTGACGCTAATCCTCTTGGTTTCGTGCATTGGGCAACTTTTGGTGGCCTACCCCTTCGAGGATTCGTTGTACCTTGCATCGATCTTTATTGGGTTTTCAATGGGGTCTCAAGTACCGTTGCATTTTGCGATGATTTCAGAGATTTTTGGGTTGAAACATTACTCGACGTTGTTCAATTTTGGGCAATTGTCTTGCCCGATTGGGTCTTATATTCTGAACGTGATGGTGACTGGGAAGTTGTACGATGAGATGGCGAAGTTGGGGAATAATGCGGGCAAGTTTCGTTGTGAAGGGAATCAGTGTTATGAGCAATCGTTTACGATTTTGGCTGGGTTGACATTTTTTGTGGCTATGGTATCGTTGATTTTGGTGGGGAGAACCAGAGAGTTTTATAGAGGAGATATTTACAAGAAGTTTAAGGAAGATATGGATTCTTTGAAGACGAAAGTGGAGTTTTATCGAGTGGATCCGAACAAAACTAGGATTGAGAATTTAATTGTTAACAAACATACCCCCAATTTCAACCGGTGATGTATGTAATAATATGCTTGTGTAGAATTTTTCAGATACGTTTTTAATTTTTTAATTTCTTTTTTGAATAATATATATTAAGATAATCCCTAGTCATATGTTATAATGGTAATAAACCAATTTATTTTTATTATCTTGTAATTTAGTTGCTGACCGTTGTTATTGTTTTGAGCATCCACAACTATAAATGTGTGCTGACTCTTGACCACCTTCAATAAAAATGTATTCTTTAAACTTAGCTAGAAGCATCTAGTGCAATTTGAAAAGACTTTGGAGCTTTAAGTATCTAAGGGCTGTAGTGAAGTCTCCTAAGATAGATAAACACGAGAAACATGATTTAATAAGGACTAATGACAAGGTTTTACAAGCGTTCATACATTCAAGCTTGGTTGGTTGACTCAAGGTATGGTGCAAATACTTGTCACTCATCCAGGACGTTCCACTACTAGAAATCGTGGTTATGATGACAAATAAAAACTGTCATCAACACTTTAGATGACAGTTTTCTTCAGTCGTTATAGCCCCCTACCGTCTTTACTCTATAGATGACACAAACCAAAAACTGTTATCATACATTGTTTCGTAACAATTTATTTCTGTCTTCATAATACGATTAATGACAATTATTTTATGTCAAGAGACGTTATTTTATGACACTTAAACATTGTTACTAAATGACTCACCCATATCATATTTTGTCATCTAATCGCAATTGATGACATTAAATATTTGTCATCTAATCGGAATTGATGACAATAAATTTTTGTCAAGTAATCCACGTTGATGACAGTAAAGTTTAGTCAACCAAATGTCAATAATGACATATATTTACAGATTAATAGGTTGAAGACGACAAGTATTTTGTGTCAACAAATTTAATTGAATGACATGATTTTTGTGTCAATAAATATGTTTTTATGACAATTTTTTAGTGTCGTAAATCTGAATATATTGATATTTATAATTGTCATTATTATTAAATTTCATGACCTTGATGAATCTATATTTCTCTTAATTGGTTCACCAAAGTCATAAAACTAACGGATGAACATACCTGCAAATACACATGTAACCAAAATAAAACACTTCGAGTTAGACACAAAACATAATATCATTGAAATAAATTGTATATATCATTGAAATATCATTCACTTACACAAGCTAATTCGTATGCATCATAACTACAATACTCATCAATTGTTGCAATATTAACACTAAAATGTTAAAACGTTGCATAACATGATGAAATATATATCTAACCCAACCAAATAGTTCATCATTTGTTGCAATATGACTTCTAGCTTCAGTAAATATCTTGACTCCGCTTTGTATTTCCTAATCAAGAAGACACAAATACTATTTTAGAAATAATCTCAATACTTCTTACATTGAAAAACAATAAGTATCCGTAAAGAATAAGAGTACAAAATAAAAAGAAAATACAACAAAATGTGTATAAGTCATTTGAACATCAATCAACTTAACAAGTCCTAAAGTGAACATAAAAGTACAAAAAAAATCAAAAAGTGCATAAAAAATGTCCAAGTGTAATTTTTAAGCCACAGACAAACTTAGTAGAGAACTTAAAAGCTTTTAACCCACCCTCGATGCTACAAAAATGTGGTGTTTATGTTTACTTTGATGCCAAAACTCATCGAAATGCAAACACAACAAATACTCTAAATCCTCCTTTCACACTCTGAAAAATTCAACGCTCCACAACATCAAACCCTAACTAGTCACACAACCATACATTCAAAGGAATTCTCAATAACATAAAAGTGGAAACGAAAATCTAGAACCTCACAAGTAAACCGCAAGAAAGAAGATAAACAACTTAATTGTCTAAATGCCTAAAAAGTTATCAAGTTTCATTTTAACCTCAAACGAACCTAGCAAGTGCCTAAAGTGAATCTAAAAGTGAAAAATAGCCTAAAAGTGCCTAAAACGTTATCAAGTATCATTCTTAACCTCAAACGAACCTAGCAAATGCCTAAAAAGTTATCAAGTTTCATTTTAACCTCAAACGAACCTAGCAAGTGCCTAAAGTGAATCTTAAAGTGCAAAATGGCATAAAGTGCCTAAAAAGTTACCAAGTATCATTCTTAACCTCAGACGAACCTAACAAATGCCTACAAAGTTACCAAGTGTTATTTTAATCTCAAACGAACCTAACAAGTGCCTAAAAAGTGTCTAAAGTGACTCTAAAAGTGCAAAACAATCTAAAAGTGCATAAAAAGTTACCATATGTGCTTAGTCTATTCAGAATATAAATCAAACATATCACACTAAGCACTCAAATGTGCTTAGTCTTATCAGAGAATTCATAAACTACAAAACCTAGTTTTCTAAGCACTCACATGTGCTTAGTCTTATCAGAACATTTATAAACGACAAATTATAGATTGCTAAACACTCAAATGTGGTTAGTCTTATCAAAATTGCAACGATGCCACAATGAAAGTCATGTAATTCACAATCCATAAACAATTATTAAACACACAACATGCCAACATAAAAATAAATAGACTCAACAGGTAGATAGAAGTCACGTACCCAACATAGTCCTAAAACAACCCAACACTTTAACCCTTACTTCAGACGCTCCAAAACGAACCTAAGCAACCAAGATAAATTCAAGCAGTTAGGGACCAAAAAACAGCACCTTAAGCTAGCCTTAAAAGAACCTAGAATTGAAAAAAACAACACCTATAAGATAAACGAAAAGAATTAGAACAAGGTGTTCCTACTGTCTTACCCCAAAAGGTCTCGAAAGTGTGCTGGTTCGTGATCGATATGGCCCAAACTTGAAAAATGTAGAGTCGTTAGGATTATTGATAAAAAAAAAAAAACAAAGTGCTGGTTACAAACGAAAAAGACAACAACATAATTCCGATAGATACTCCAAGCTTCCTAAAAAATTTCATTAGGCATAATAGGTAGTTTGCTAAGTATTGCAATCAATAATGTAACAAGTTTGTAGACTTGCAATCCTCAGTACCGATGCTATGAAGTTAAATGGCAACAAAAATATGTAATCGTCTTGACTAATGTATATACACAACTTACATTTTAAAAAATTTAATCGCAGATATCTCCAAATTTCAAAAGATCTGAAACACACAAACAAGCATGCACCATAAATTCTATGCTTCTCAATCTTAACCCAAAAAAAAAAAAAAAATAGTAAAAAGATGGATGAGGATTCACACTATGTCTACTATGTCTAATATTATGAAATTAAAGTAACACGAGGAAAACATGATGCTCAAGAAAAGACAGAAAACAATAGTTAAAAAATAAGAAAAAGAGGGGAACCATCAGATGCGTTTAAATTCAACATTTTGATGCTCCTAATGCCATAAAAGAATTGTATAACTAATCCGCTAAACCCCAGCAACTACAACCACTTTAAGTAAAAAATAGATATCCACCATCACAGTAACTTACTTGAAGTTCTGATAGTGAATCTTCACCAAAACTAATTAGAATTCTATGAATTAAACAACAATTCACAGAGAGGGGAAATTAAAGTAATCTAAATTAGCACAAAATCATGAAATATACTTACTGATCAATATCCTAGGGAGGTTTAGCTGGAAGAATTGAATCAACTTCTAAATCTAAATGCATCAAACATTAAAGCAAATCAACTAACCGAGATCAGAAATTGAAGCAACTTCAATCAGTCTTATATCTTATGCAGGGGCATAAAGCAAAGCAATGTTTTTTAGAGTTCAACAAGAAAATGACTAATCATGACTATGGTATCAAACTAGATTTCAACAAATAGAGGCACCAAAATTTAAAAGAAACCAATTTCAGTCATATTTGCAACCATCTGCAAAGATGACAGTGCATAAATTTACATAAATATTGTAAGAAAATGAATAATTAGGGGCACCAAAATTTGAAAGACACTAAAAGAAAAGAAAAAAGAAATTGTAAAACCATGTTTGTTTAGCATTATAACTTATTTTTTAAGGTAGTTTTGTCGCTGTTTTTATTATTCCCCGGTTAGATGCTCGATAGCATATATTTTTGCAAAGGCCCAATCTCACTTACCAAAAAGTTGATTTTTTTTTTTTTTTTTTTTGCAAATGCCCAGACCATGAGAGGAAAACAAACTAAGATAGACTAACTATTTAAAAACTTACAGCAATATCAGAAGACATAAAACAGAAGGAAAAAATCTAAATTTTCCTAACTATATGAGACTTTAAACATTTTATGCTAAAAAATTGTTGCCAGATCATGTCAAAATGACGAACAAAAGGAATGGGGAACTCATAAAGAGGACAAACAATATGCAATTTCATTTCATCAAAAGGGAAGGGCAGAGCTTCAAAGCCTAAACTAAGCATAAAAAGGTAAAAATGCAACTAACTATCCTAGAAAATTAAAGACAAATTTCATTTAAGACATTAGGGGGAATGCCCCCAAACTTAAGTTTTTGCTAGTCCTCGAGCAAAGTAAAACAAAACCACTAAATGAATCAATGAATGCATGCACGTGACTCAAACTTCAGTGTTCTTAAGACAGATAATTCACAATTGAAGGACATATTAAACCACAACACATCATTCAAATCATTGTATCTCTTGCATGAGTGTGTGCAAATTAATCTTCCTTTGATATATAGGAATACAAATAAAGTTAAACACACATCAATGACTTGAGTCATAGTGACACTAATTAAAATATGGATTCCTTATTAGATTGGGAAGCATATAGTCTATTATAAATAAACATATTGTCTTCATTCGAAGGGTGCTGATTTGGAGAGTGAATCCAAATTTAGAAAACATACTTTTTAGAGTTAGAAGAGATTTTTGGGAGCACAAAGTAAAAATTTACATGTTCGGGATCGTGGAGATTGCAGCGGAAACGTGGAATCAACACGAGTTTTATTTCTTCTTTCCCTTTTAATTTGTATTTTTGTCATAGGTTTATTATTGAGTTTATATTTTGAATCATTGAATACGATGAGCTAATTTTTTTTTTACTTTGAGCCTTGATGTAATCGTTCATTCAATCTTATTCTTTTTAATTAATAGTTGATATTTCAATTTCATATTGGTTGTGAGAACTATTCTGACCTTAATACATGTTAGGATTTGACCAATCTTTGCATGCATTTTATATCAATGATTTGAGGTTGAGAGACGATTATTATTGATAATTTTGAATTATTTTTCCTGATTTATACATGAGATAGACATATTCTTGTAGGTTTTGTGACAGTTATAGTTTTACGTTCTTCATATTTGGATTGTCTGAATTGCCAAAGAAATATAAGTAATTTACTTTTCAAAAAAATATTGTTATTGCTCGAGAGAGAATATCAAGTCTATAGATAGAACTTGTCAACAATCTAGAAATTAAATAATTCCAGCTTTTAATGAATGAAGAATAAGATGAGATAACGGTGAAGTCATTGCTCAAGTCAATTCCCAAGGACATATATTTCTTTATTGTTCTCCGTATTTTCTTTTATGTTTTTATTTTGTCTCAATCATATTCCTCTATTTTCTTTCTCTAAATAAAATTGAGGGATAATATTCGTGATAATTAGGTGAACTAGAAAACTAATCCTGAGGATGATATCCGTATTTTTTTTATACACTATATTAAAACTTGACTCGTACACTTGCAGTATTTTATTGCACTAAAATTGCACAACATCTAGGTCGATTCAAAAGATATCAGACTATCCAGCTCCTTCACTGCCACATGCTCCATTTGTCAGTTTAAAGAAGGAATCTAGGATCAACTTCAAAGTATTACAAAAAGGTGTACGTATTCCTCCATCTGGGTAGAGTCAACCTCAGACTATCATCCTCCTCGACCACATGCTCATTATGTTATTTTAGTGAAGGAAACAAAGTTTAACTTTGGGATGTATCCTAGAACGCCTATTCCACCATCTGCGGCAAGTGGATGGATTCATTGATGACAACCTCATCAACCCCATTTTCAATGCATTCCCACCAATAAATGTTGTCATATTCTTAATTCTAAAGCAATGTGTTCAGATATCTTAAGGCGCACAACTTCAATAAATTAATATAACTCTTATATTAATTCTCATGAATTCTAAGCATGCATACTATACATCATAACAATTATAACATATTTTCATTGCATGGAACATGCTTCCTAAGGTGGGATTTCAAATCTATATGGCATATTTTATGCACATACAAGGGACTTTAATGAAAACATACATTCTCAATGCATAAATAATTAAACACACTAAAATGGAACAGTTTTGGCATCAAGCAAACAAAATAACTAAGTTATTACAAGCTAGGTCTTCAGGCGCCTCCGAACCCTTCGAACCGCCTTGGACCAGCTTGCTCCCTCGAACACTTCGGCCAACTTCAACTATGAGCTCCTTGCTTCGGAAAAACAACCCTAATGGGACTCTAATGACATTAAAGAATACAATCTCTTTAGCAAACAATAAGCCTATTCATATCGGGCAATTACATTCCAAAGCAAGTACATAAGCGAAAAAGATGCCAAAACCGAAGCACACTTTAGACGCCCATAAAACGATTCAAAGAAACCCACCAAGCTCAATTTGAAGCAAATTGAGTGCTTAAAACATGCTCTAAAACCAATTGATGGGAGTGTCGAACACACCGCGCAGCGGAAGCGGGTTAAGATCTTCGGCACTCAAAAGCATCAATAAGCAGCCTATTCGATCACATAGCTATCGCATAGCTTGTGTGTGCGATCACACAACTTTCCAGAAGCAACCTATGCGATGGCATGACTATCGCATAGGCACCATATGCGATCGCACACCTATCGCATAACTGTAGCAAAGCCATTGCATAAACGTCTGTGCGATCGTACAACCATCTCATAACTATCAGTGCGATCGCATAGCTATCGCACAGCCTATGCGATGGAAAACATAACTTAAATTCAGAACACATGCCTTTTGTTGCTCGAATTTCTCCAAGTCTACAGCAGAAATCTACTCTCGAACTTTTCGAGGACCACCTCGAGTGTAATCCCAGCTATCCTCAGGCCTTGCAACAGGTTGTGGGACCTTTTAGTGAGAGGAAACTTTGGGAGAGAGAGAGTTGAAGGTCTATGCGATGAGAAGAGTGGACATAATGTCCAACATTCAGATTTCCAACTTCTCAAGCATCATCAAACTCAACCATTTGAGTTTCATCCCATTTATAGGCAACCTCAAGCCTGCAAGTTAAGACACTTATCTTAAGTATGAGATTAGTCATAAACCACATGTCCAACTCTTGATGAGTTTAAGTAGGTTACTCATTAACCACTTTCTAAACTCGAAAGTTGGCAAAGTGCATTTACTTTTATTTTAAAATTATTTTTAAATAAATAAAATAATATTATAATGAATTAAACTTTTTAATTAATTAATATTATTATTTAATTCAATATCAAATATTAATTAAATAATAAGACTAATCCCGATTTCTAAAATCGACTTCCTTGCACATGAATCCCTATTTATGTTTTAGACCGAATCCATATTTAAATCATATTTAAATATGTCCAACTATCTTCCAAATTTGAATTTGAGTAAATTCAAATTATTTTCTCTCATATTGTTACACGGCTAAATTCGAGCTAGCCAGGAGAACCTAAAGAACCTACAGATCATGAGCTCCAACGATACGAGATTAATCGGCCAAACTCTTTAGCCAAGCTAATCAACATTCGTTAACCGTCGGGACACTCCATTAAATCCCAACAATTGCACTGTCCTCACTGTAGATATATTTATGTCCTCTTGACCGTCATTAGTAAGTCGATCCTTCACAGGTTGTTCGTAATTACAGCTGGGTCAAATATATCGTTTTACTCCCGTAATTAGTTCTTGTTCCTTGAGTCCCCACTGATCCTCTAATGAACAATTGGTTTGTGGTCCAACCACCAAACCAGATCCCTCTCGGGCCAATGAGAGGGTGGGCCCATTGTTCAAGTCCCAGAGTCAGCACTTAAGGAAATAACCTCTTTACTAAACCCTAAAGGCGGGTATGAGTGAATTCCATTGCGGGGGTTTTACGATTGCAGTCTCCTCACCGTAGATATATTTATGTCCTCTTGATATAACCGTCATTAGTAAGTCGATCCTTCACAGGTTGTTCGTAATTACAGCTGGGTCAACTATACCATTTTACCCCCGTAATTACTTATTGTTCCTTAAGTCCTCACTGATCCTCTAATGAACAATTGGTTTGTGGTCCAACCACCAAACCAGATCCCTCTCGGGCCAATGAGAGGGTGAGTCCATTGTTCAAGTCCCAGAGTCAACACTTAAGGGAACAACCTCTCTACTAAACCCTAAAGACGGGTAGGAGTGAATTCCATCTCGAAGGATTATGTTCCCAGCTCCCTACCTAGTCTTATCCTCAAGATGGTAGGCTTATTGAGTCGGCAATCTCGGGCCACTCTCATCCATACAAGTCAAAGGATAGGCCCGAATAAATAGGAGTTCATAGCGTGCTCAGGATTCAGATCGAGTTACCTAGGTCATCATATGAAAAAGTCAGTCTTTACAGTAAACGAAGTTATAAAGAAAGAGTGACTTGATTTCGCGGTCTGGTCTTATGCAAACTCATTGCACAGAACGCCCCCACTCGCATATCTCCAAATGAACGATTTTGGATCACATCGTTTGTACTATACAAAGTGGGTCGCGTCCATAGTGTCCCCAGGATAAGGTACCAAGCCTTATCCCTATACTATAGACCATTCTGGCTATTAGTTGACCTTGATCCACATTCATGTCACCACATGAAGTTCAAGTATTCATCTTATAGCCATGGGTTCTTAGTTTATTGGATTAGGTTTAAAAGTACGCAATTCACTTTATTCAATAACAACTTTACTGAATAAACCTCAATAACAACTTTATTGCAAAATAGAATATACATTCAGTTTACAAACCAAGAGTTTTAGGACATAAAACCCAACAGGAGCGTCAAGACGCTAGGGCGAGCGTCACGACGCGCCATACCAGCGTCTCGACGCTGATGCTCAACGCCGGCTGACACTTGCTCTCGGGTCTGAATTCAATTTTTGCCTTGGAGCAGCGTCTCGACACCGGGCCTTTTGTGTAACTTTTCCCTTTTGCTCCTCTTCTTTTCCGGTGCACTCCCGAAACCCTAAAATGAACTTCTTAGCTCTGAAATGCGCTCTTTGGACTCCACGAGCTTTTTACCGTGAAACACCTACAACGGAGGTAATTAACCACAAATAAACACGGTATTTAGCCATAATTAAGTTGTAAATAATAACTCTAAATGAGAGCTATAAAAATACCCCCAACCTAAATCTTGTTAGTCCTCGAACAAGGCAAACTCTGAATTATCACTACAAAATGAAATTTGCACGCTTATGAAACCATGGCATTTACAAAGAAAGAAAGCAGTCGATTGCATGCACTAATTAAGAACATTTCAAAAATTTAATTGTTACTCCCCCACGTGCGTGTGTGATTAGGAAACTTATCCTAGCTCTTATAGACCCGAAAAAACCTCATGCAACCCTACATCTCGTTTTTCCCTACTTCTGGCAGTGAAGAACAATCTATGGCTTTTCAACAATCAAGAGAGTAACAAATCAAAATGCCTATTTTTTTTTCTTCTTTCTTTTGAGTACCTTGTACCCTTTATTTTGTTCCAGCTTACCTACAGTTCCACGACACAACGTATCTGACTACGGGCAAACTTCACACTTTAAGGACTATACTCACTTCTTAATGCGCATTTAAGAAGGAGGAGTATCTGTAACGCCCCGCATTTTCATTCAAGTTTAATTTGAGTTCAATCGGGTCTTTGAGGTGAGTTAAAAATAATGGAAGAAAGAAAATGATTTTGTAGGATGATTATGAAAAAGTTTATTTAAAAAAAAATAAAAAAAAAATAAATGAAAAGGGTAGTTTGGTTTAAAAAAAAAAAAGAAAAATAAAAAGTGTTTAAAAAAAAGAAGAGAAAGGGATTTCACGATTTTTTCCTCTCTTTTTCACACAATCCTCACGCTTGCCTCCCTCTTTCTGCCCAGCCCCATCTTCGACGATTGCACCTCTGAAGCCACCTGGTTCCATTCGGCTCCAAGGAACGTCAGCGACGACAACAACGTTCTTCTCCTCCAGCCTCAGACGCGCGCGATGGCGAAGTTGGGTCGTCTTGTACCCTTCTCCTCTGACGGGTGCATGGCGACTGCGTTGAGAAAACAAAAGGGTTGCGCATCGCTCTCGCTCAAGCGACGACGGTGAATTGGCAGCGTTGGTAAGTTTTCTTTTCCGGCAATTTCTTGTCTTTGTCGAGTATTGGTCCTAACCCATATTTCGACGTCAATTTGTCAATTTTTGCTTGAATTGATCGACCACAAAATTTCAGGAATGACTTTGAACAAACTCCCATCAGAGGTGTTATGGAAGTGGTAGTGTTGTTCAAGGGGCGTTTTAACGTCGAGCATCGTCACCCACACTTTGTTGAAGCTTGTTCTCAATTACCTATTGGATTTCGAAGTTAGACCCACAAAATTGAACATTTTCAAGTACTATGTCCAACAACTAATCGGGCCTCTTGAGGTGAGTCTTCTTTGATAAAGTCGTCTCTTAAGACTTTCAGATTCAATTGATGCTTTGAGTTTTAGTTTTAACACTGGGTTCTTCTCTAGGCAATTTCGAATTGAGTGTATATTAGAATCTTTGAGAAGTTTTGAGAATTAAAAAAATTCGGTATGTTTTTGACACATGGATTAAGCCCAAAAACCTCTCTTTAAGCTACTGACTTATCTTTGGAATAACTTTATGCTTAGGTTTGAACTAAGCAGTTGGAGACTTTAAGGACGTCATTAAGTAAGGACAGGCCAGTATCTCTCTTAGCTATCTTTTGGAGTGATAGTTGTTTTTAAACTGAATACCAGGATTGGTGTGACTAAGTTTAGTGTTGGAATTTTACTTTAGGTTCAATCCAAGGAGTTTTAGTGAGCACGACTGTTGTTGTCGTCAGCTAAGCGACTTTACTACTGGAACGTCCTAGGATTAGGTTGCGTATCTGTCTGTAGTTGATTAGGATTATGCGTACAATTGGTTTGTGATGTTTATGTTTGATGAATGATATGTTATATTATGTCTATGGATTTATGGTTAAAATGTGAATGATGGGTAGATGGATTGCTTTTGTAAAATGTACTCGAATGAGAATGCATGTTCAATGTTATAGTTGATGTACGTGAGGAGATTGTGTATGTTGTTAAATTGAATGGTTTTTGTTTATTGTTGAATTTGGATTCTGGACTGATTTCAGAAGTTTGAACGCGTTGTTTTGGAGTACGTCTTCTTTTCAGGTGTGGTTTATGAAGGGAATGAACTCTTCAAACCCACGCAGCGGAAGCATTTGGAATAGTTACTTTGAGTTTATTTAGAATTAAACTAAAAACAAGATTAAGCAAATATATTACATTTGAAGACCACAAATCTTCTTGTGTTTCTTTTCCACGAGATCTTTCTTGCTATGACTCAAACACGGGATCAAGCTTGTGGGAGCCTCCTTGAAAGAATGGAGGTTTTGAGAGAACAATTCTCTCTAGGGAAATTGACTAGTATGTTTTGCCAACTTTTTGGCTAAACCTAAATGTCTTATTTATAGGACATTTAGGAATTAATTTTATTTAATAAAATATCATTTAATATCCATTATATTAAAATATGTATTTTATATTTATTTGAATCTCATTCAAATATCACAAAATTAATCATTTATAATATACATTTAACCAATTTGAATCTCATTCAAATTTTACATGTATATATAATTTTAAATATTAATGTATCTAAATACATCAACTATTTCCTCTTATATTTAATGTATCAAATACAATAAATATATTTGTCTCTTATATATTTAATATATCAAGTATATTAAATATTAATTTGAACATTTCAAATTTTCTTTCAACTAAATTGATCATTTTAATTTTAATGTTACTATGAGCTAGCAAGGGACCTTATATGTGACCTACAGATTATAAGCTCCAATGATACAAAATTAATTAATTAAATTCATTAATTAACTAATTTGCATTCATTAACTCTAGATCACTCCACTATAGGCCTAGAGTTGCATTCTTATGAACTGTAGCACAAATTGTGTCCATGAATATAACCATTACATGCAAGTCGATCCTTCACGAGTTGTTCGTAATTACAGTTGGGTCAAAAGTCTGTTTTACCCTTGTAATTACATCTTACACCTTAAGTACCACTGATTCTCTAATGAACAATATGTTTATGATCCAACCATAAATCAAGTCCCTCTCGGGCCAGTGAGAGGGTGTGGCCCATTATTCAAGTCCCGAAATCAGTACTTAAGGGAACTACTCATCTACTTTCCCTATATGAGGAGGAGTGAATTCCATCTTGTAAAACTTATGTTCCAGCTCCCTGTTTGGTCAAGTCCCCAACATGGTAGGCTTATTGAATCGACTATAAAGGTCATTCTCACCCATACAAATCAAAGGACGAGCCCTCACAGGCAGGAGTTCATAATTTACTCAAGATTAAGATCGAGTCACATATGATCATCCTGTGAAATATTAATCTTCTCAAATAACGAATTTATAAAGAGAAATTATATATTTTGTGATCCAGTCTTATACAAACTCATTGTATAGGATACCCCACTCAGATGTCTCTACATGAATTATTTGGATCAAATCATTTGTAACAATTACAAAGTGGATCGTATCAATAGTGTTACCAGGATAAGACACCCAACCTTATTTAGGTTATTCGTTGAACATGGTCCTCCTGTATGTCAACTATATACGGTTCAAGATTACACTAATAACCTTGGATTTTTATAATAATAATGAATATTATAAATTGCAAATAATAATAATAAAATAATTATCAAATAATTATTAATTATACGAGGCTTTAGGGCATAAATCCCAACAGTTTATCCGATTTTCAGAGGAAACTCTGCCCAAATTTTCTAAAATATTTTCCAGTGACATATATGAATGAAATGTGAATGTTTTGAAAGGTTGTTTCATGCATCACAGAATGAAAATAAATTTTTTATGGGACCTCATGCATTTGTGTTACATATATTGCATAAAGATTTAGTGGCTATTACCCTTAAGAGGTTGATGTACATCTAGAGGGAAAGAATGAGGTTCGATGTACATCTAGAGGGAAAAAATGAGATTCTAGTTAGACTGAGACTTGACCTCGCTGATTGGGTGCCAACTAACCATCAACTGGGGTAAAGTCTCCACAGAGAAGCCTTCTAGATCGATAAGTTGGTAGAGGTTGGGGTAATAGTCCACTTGGCCAAATAGGAAAATGTGTTAAAAATGAGAGGTTTTAGGTCACACCAGACGAAAATGCATGAAACATTCATATTGCATGTGTTTGTTTATCAAGACCCCAGTAGTGGGGTCACTTACTAGGTATTTCTTTTGAAATACTCATTCTTTTTTTAAAATGTTTTGAGGTAAAAGCAAAGACATCTTGGGCGTTTGACGAAGTTTGCTGAAGAAGGACCATGGGTGTCAAAGAGAGTCTTATTTCTTTTTGTCTTTAAGTTTTGAATAAACTTTGTTGAATTTTTATGTTTTGTTTGTAAAATTGTTTTCCCCGGGATCCCTAACTAAAATTGCTTTTCTTGAATATTTCTTTCGAGAAATATTTCTTTCCTTTCGTTTGTTTAACTTAAGTGTCACTTCCGGTTGTATCGAGTTTTGATTGCTTGTTTGAAGTAATGACCCTAGTTAGTGGTCTTTAGAATAGCAGGGTCATTACAGTATCTCAGAAGTTTTTATTGACATGTTTTTCATTTTTTTTTTTTTACTTTAGGCAATAACTTTGCTATAACTCGATTAACCTATTACAACCTATCATGCATCAAGCCTTCCCTAGGGGTGTCTTTCAGGGTGAAACATGATTTCAGGCTACATGAAGCAATTCTAAGCCTAAAGAGTCCAGAATAAGATGCTATGTGCTCGATAGATGCAAGTGAGCGACAACAAAAATTTTAATTTTTTTTTTAAATAAACTCAACCAACACATACAATCTCATGCTTTTCTTAATATGCAACTATACTACTATAACATTAAAACATATTTCTCAACTGCAACTCATTCATAAACATAACATTGAAAACGTTTTCGAAAAATCTTAGAAATTTCGGCAGAGTTTCCCCTGAAAATCGGGGTAAACCACACCTGAAATAAAGACATACATTTTAAAATAACGTTCACAATCAACTCAACTACCAGCATATATACACATCCTATTCAACCAATTCAGCTACGAACACACATACACAACATGCACAACTTATTCATCTATCAGCACACATACACAACATGCACAACTTATTCAGCTATCATCACACATACACAACATGCACAACCTATTCCTAGGGTGTTCCGATAGTAAAGTCACTTACCTTACTAGTAATCCAACAATTTACTTTGTTCAACTTAAATATCTTTGTTGAACCCAAAGAGTTAAAATAACAAGCAATCAATCTAATACATCATATTTTGATGAAAATAAATTCTTGAAGGTTGATAGCTTACACAATAGTCAATACCTAAATGGTTCTCTATCCAATGACAACCTTAAGATTTAACATACTAATCTAGTTCTACATGTAGAAAAGTTCTAAGAGTTAGATTCTAATTAACCAACACTTAAACAAAGTCTAAAAAAAAGAGGTTGAAGCAGTTCTTACCCATTAAAGCCTACTAAAACAACTTGGAAACATACATGTTGAGCTTAAAACTTCATGGCTAAAACTTACCCAACATCCATCTTCAGCACTGTCTAAACAAAGTGAACCTAAATGTCGAAGAGTTCCAATGGTTAGAAAATAATTTAGAATACTTTAATTTATTTCAAAAGGAGTTCAAGGCTTACCCAACATAACTTACCAAAACGACCCGAACTCTTGCTGGAAAGTGTTTGAATATATTCGAACTCGTAATTCTAAACCTTACAGGCTATGTGTAAACTGATTTGGGGTCGTTCGGGTTGTGGCTAAGGGTCGAAACTGTCGCCTTGCCCAAAGACATTGCTGGGCAACACACTAACATACCCAATCTAAAACAATTGACGTTGATTTGGAGCGAGTGCTTGAATTTGGGGATTGACTAAGTGGTCCACGATCTGAAAAAACGAAGTTGGAAGATTACGGGTTAGGACCCATACTCGAGAAGAACAACAAAACGAACCTTACCACCGTTGTCGCCCCCTGTAGCAAGCCACTGGTCGCTCGCCGCGAGGAAGATGAGGGGATTCAACGCCTCTGAAAAACGCAACAAATCTCGATGTCGCGCCGAACCGTCGCCTCCTCACCATTGTGTGTGGATGTGGTCGTAAGAGGAAGGCTGGAGAAGAAGACCATCGACGTGAAGGATTGAGAGAAAGAGAGATGGAGAACGAAGAAGAAGGTGAGAGGTGAATCATCCCATTTTGTTTTTGTTTTCGGGCTTTTACAATTTTGGTAAATTTAAAACATAAAACAAATAACAAATATTTAAAATTCCATTCTCTCCTTTTTTTTCTTTCTTTTTATTCTTTTCTTTTTTCAATAAAACAATTCTCCCTTTTAAACAAATCATCTTTTTAATAAAATAATTCTTCATTTCATTTTTTTTAAACAAACTCGATCAAACCCGAAACAAAAAGGTGAGAGATTGAAACAGAAAACATCTCAACGACAATATGTCATTACTTGCATAAGTTGGGCGTTACATTTACAATTTCTCACTCTTAATCGAATGGTGTAAAACTACCACCAACTTTGTGGTGGCCTGCTCCAATAATTTTTCTGGAAGTTTTTTTAGAAGATTTATATTTTATAGTGACTAATTATGTCGAAATAATTTAATGTTCAAAAGAAAAAAAAAAGTATTTCTTTGCCCCCTAAAGTTTTGGAGTTGAATTAAATTTTAGCGTTAAATTGATTTTATTTTAAATTAGTTTGTTTATGTATATTTTTACTTTTATTTTTGTAAAGATCAATAGATGAATTAGCAAAAAATATAATCAGTGGTCAAAATTGCAATACTTGTCTATGTTTAGGGTCCAAATTGATGAAATCAAAAGTTTTGGGTAAAAAATTATACAACTTTACAACTTTAGGGGTAAATGTTATTTTCTCGTCCATGTTTTATATTTCAAGAACGAATTGATAATCGTAAAGATCACATTAGTGTTTTTTTTATATTTAGTTTACTATTTTATTTCGAGAAATTGTAACGACAGGTGTCAATTTAGAGTAAAATAATTAAAAATATAACACTTTTTAAATTTTTTGTAAATATGACAATTTCTACCACTGAAAGTATGCTCTATCGTTGACAACAATCTATCACTTCAGTTTTTTATAGAATTTTGTCCGTCATAATAGTCTATCCGTGATAGTCATATATCAACAATAAAGTCTATCAGTGATAGCCACTGATTTTTTGCCATATTTGCAAAATGTTTTAAAGTTTGCTAAAATTGCAATTATTTTTTGGGCCTGATTGCGGTTTGTGCAATCAACCCTTTTATTTTCTTTGATATGTTTTTTTTTTTTTAAAATAATAAGTTTGATTTTGTTTCTCTTCAATATATAAATATTGAGAATTTCGAAAATGTCCTAATATATTAACATTTATTTCAAATTTATTTTAGTTGGTTTCATATGCATATGTAGAAGTCTCTAATGAATAATTTATAAATACATTCCCAACATAAAGACAATTACTTGTTCACTTTTCTTAAAAATAATCAATATACTTGAAAGTGGTCGAAAACTTAGATGGATGACATTATTACAAATTATAATTTAGCGATCAGAAAATAATCTTAAAAATGAAAAAAAACGTGTGACTAAATATCTAATTATTTCATAAATTTACATTGGTTGGTAATATTGGGACAAGAATCCAAGGACAAAAGGTCCGATGAAAATAGAATAAGTTTCTTTATTTTTTATATTATGGAGAATTACTTTAGTAGCCACTTAAAAAAGAAATAAATCTCTATTGAAAATTTTGTTGAAATTTTATTTAATATATCTATTACAAATTAATAACTTAAAAACCTTACAATTAATTCATTATTTAAACGTTTTTTACGGGGGAAATTGTAATAGATGTCAATTTAGAATAAGGTAATTAAAAAATACCATGTTTTTAAAAATTTTGCGGATATCGCAATTTCTATCGCTGATATCTTATGGCTGATAGAAGTCTATTGCTGATCACCTCAACTTTTTATAGATTTTTGTCAGTCATAATAGTCTAAGTGATAATAGTCTATCAGTGATATGATAAAGTCTATCAGTGATAGAAACGCATTTTTTTGCCATATTTGCAAAACATTTTAAAGTTTGCTAAATTTGCAATTAGTTTGAGCCTGATTGCTATTTGTGCAACCAACCCTTTTTATGGTATAATTTTACTAAATTCCATTTAACAACCAACCCTTTTTATGGTATAATTTTACTAAATTCCATTTAACAACCAACACCAATGGTTTTTTCTCTTTTATAAAATATAACAATAAGCCTAAAAAAAGAAAATTGGTTAACCTACTTGTTTTGAAAAATTAGAAAATAAATGATCTTTTTAGAAGCTTTGTCAACAAGCTAACAATTAATTTTCACTGGATAGTCAACTAAAACGTCTAACCAAACAAATTTCGAAGAAATTTATAACAAATATCTTGTTTTTATGGTTTTTCTAAAACCAAAATATTATTTTTAGATTTTATACCAAACTCCAATTTAAATTTATTCGAGAAGCAAATGCTATATAAAAAGGAATCAATACAAGGAGATGGAAAAACACTTGGCAAAAATGGTTTCAATTAGTACTTCCAATAATGTGTTTTTGGGAGCTTGTGCTCTCATACTCTTAGGGTTTCACATATCAATGTACCAAACATATACTAGAAAGATTTTTGGGGTCGATGGAAACAACTTTGTTCTAGAAAAGGAATTGAGGGACATCTTTATAAACCATCCAAAAGGCATATCAATTCATCCATTCATGCCAAGCCAAGGACCACTTGAATCTTTCCGTCCTACACCGCAAGCTCAATTCGCCATTTTAAAGAAGGAATCAACGGTCAACTTTGAAATGTTGTCAAAAAATGTAGGTATTCTTCAATCTGGGTCGATTCAAAAGATATCAGACTATCCAGCTCCTTCACTTCCACATGCTCCATCTGCCAGTTTAAAGAAAGAATCTAGGATCAACTTCAAAATATTAAAAAAAATTGGACCTATTCCTCCATATGGGCAGAGTCAAAGGACCTTAAACTATCATCCTCCTCCACCACATGCTCATTCCGTTATTTTAGTGAAGGATACAAAGTTTACCTTTGGGATGTATCCTAGAACGCCTATTCCACCATCTGCGGCAAGTGGAAGGATTCATTGATGACAACCTCATCAACCCCATTTTCAATGCATTCCCACCAATAAATGTTGTCATATTCTTAATTCTAAGGCAAGTGTTTAAGATATCTTAAGGCACACTCCTTCAATATAGCCAATAAGAAAAATGGAGATGTACAAGTTTACGATGAAAAATTGTAAGGAGATAACAATAATAATCATAGGTTCATATATTTTGAGTTTCTCTCGTTACAATATTTTATAACTCTTAAATTCTACTAAAGTAATTATACCTTTTTGATGTTAAGAATATAGTTGTATCGGTATTAAACCTGCAATTGGCTAAGTTAATAAGGATGTGGGAAATATTTTTGATGTAGAAAACACACGAAAGCAAACATTTTGTTCAAAATGATTCAATTACAAAAGAAATATTAGCTCACTTCTCCTATTAGTCTACTACAAAAGAAATGAAAGTAGTCGATGCTAAATATACAACGTATACTCAAACACAATAGACATGGAATAAATCATACTTGGAGTCGAAAGATCGAGATCATAAAATTTATCTTCTTCATAATAACCATTGCATATAAAATCGAAGTATTTTTACAATTATTTTCTCATATTCAAATGGTGTAAAACTACCACCAACTTTGTGGTGGCCGGCTCGAATAATTTTTTTGAAAATTGTTTTGGAGGAGATTTGTATTTTATAGTGACTAATTATGTTGAAATAATTTAATGTTCAAAAGAAAAAAAAGAACTATTTCTTTACCCCTAAAGTTTTTAAGTCGAATTAAATTTTAGCGTTAAAATGATTTATTTTAAATTAGTTTGTTTACGTATATTTTTACGTTTAATTTTGTAAAGATCAATGGATGAATTAGCGAAAAATTAATTAATGGTCAAATCTGCAATATTTGTCTATGTTTAGGGTCCAATTTGAAGAAATTAAAAGTTTTTGGTGAAAAATTATACAACTTTAGGGGTAAATGTTCTTTTCCCTTCCATGTTTTATATGTTAAGAACTTGATAATCGTATAGATCACAATAGTGTTTTTTTATATTTAGTTTTCTATTTTTTTTCCTTGATATGTTTTTTTTTTTAATAATAAGTTTGAATTTGTTTCTCTTCACTATATAAATAATGAGAATTTCGAAAATGTCCTAATATATTAACATTTATTTAATATAGAAGTCTCTAATGAATAAAGTTAAAAACACATTCCCAACATACAGACAATTACTCATTAATTTTCTTAAAAAGAGTACATATACTTGAAAGTGGTCGAAAACTTAGATGAATTACATTATTACAAATTATAATTGAGCGGTAAGAAAATAAATGTTTCTTCAATAGTCTATATTTTTATATAGTATTAAAAATAGTACATATGAAACCCTAAATGATTAGGAGAATTGATACAAGGAAAAACTATTCAATGTAGTCGTAATAACAATTTAATACAAATTAAAAATCACCATGTTCTAATAATTGTGATATATGTTGCCACTAACCCTAAATGGTTGGTAATATCGAGACAAAAATCTAAGGACAAAGGGTTTGTTGAAAATAGAATAAGTTTCTTTAGTTTTTATATGAGGGAGAACCATTTAGTATCCACTTAATAATAAATAAATCTCTTTTGAAAATTTTGTTGAAATTTTATTTGATATATCTATTACAAATTAATAACTTAAAAATCTTACAATTAATTCAATATTTGAATGTTTTTTATGGTATAGTTTTACTAAATATTTTTTCAACATTTTAACACAACTTCCATTTAACAGCCAACACTAATGGTTTTTTCTCTTTTATAAAATTAAAAAAAAAAAAAAAAAGGTTTACCTACTTGTTTTGTAAAATTATAAAATAAATGATCTTTTAGAGACTTTAATTTGTAAACAAACTGCCAATTTTCACTAGAGAGTTAGCTAAAACGTCTAACCAAACAAATTTCCAAGAAGTTTATAACAAATATGTTGTTTTTATGGTTTTTCTAAAACCAAAATATATTTTAAGATTTTTTATCAAACTCTAACTTAAATTTATTTGAGAAGAAAATGCTATATAAAAAAGAATCAATAGAAGGAGATGGAAAAACACATAGCAAAAATGGTTTCAATTAGTACTTCCAAGAATGTGTTTTTGGGAGCTTGTGCTCTCTTACTCTTAGGGTTTCACCGTAGAGTGTACCAAACATATGCTAGAAAGCTAGATTGTTGGAGCCGATGGAAACAACTTTGTTCTAAAAAATGAATTGAGGGACAAGTTTATAAACCATCCAAAACGCATATCAATTCCTCCATTCATGCCAAGCCAGGACCATTTGACTCTTCCCGTCCTACAAAGCAAGCTCAATTTTCCATTTTAAAGAAGGAATCAACGGTCAAGTTTGAAATGTTGCCAAAAAATGTACGTATTCCTCAATCTGGGTCGATTCAAAATATATAAGACTATCCAACTCCTTCACTACCACATGCTCCATCTGTCAATTTAAAGAAGGAATCTAGGATCAACTTCAAAATATTACAAAAAGGTGTAAGTATTCCTCCATCTGGGCGGAGTCAGAGGACCTCAAACTATCATCCTCCTCCACCGCATGCTCATTCTGTTAATTTAGTGAAGGAAACAAAGTTTAACTTTGGGATGTATCCTAAAACGCCTATTCCACCATCTGCGGCAAGTGGAAGGATTCATTGATGACAACCTCATCAACCCCATTTTTAATGCATTCCCACCAATAAAAGTTGTCATCTTCGTAATTCTAAGGCAAGTGTTCAGGATATCTTAAGGTGCACTCCTTCAATATAGCCAATAAGAAAAATGGAGATGTACAAGTTTATGATGAAAAATTGTAAGGAGATAACAATAATAATCTCATAGGTTTATATATTTTGAGTTTCTCGTTATAATATTTGATAACTCTTAAATTCTACCAAACTAATTATACTTTTTTTATGTTAAGAATATAGTTGTATCGGTATTAAACGTGCAATTGGTTAAGTTAATAAGGATGTGGAAAATATGTTTGATGTAGAAAACACACGAAAACAAAAAAATTGTACAAAATGATTCAATACAAAACAAATAAAGCACAAGGGTTCACTTCAAGTCAAAGCTAACAATAAATATTAGCTCACTTCTCCTATTAGTCTACTACAAAAGAAATGAAAGTAGTCCACGCTAAATATACAACATATACTTTGTTAGGATACAAACAATATCCCACATTGGCTAGAAAAGGGAAAGATCATGGGTATATAATGGGTGACAATTATCTCCAATTGGTATGAGGCCTTTTGGGTGAAACCAAAAGCAAAGCCATGAGGGTTTAGGCCCAAAGTGGACAATATCATACCATTGTGGAGATGTCTAGGTTCCCGTTTGTCCTTAATAAGTGGTATCAGAGCTATGTCCCTAACTTAGCCATGTTTGTAAAAATCCTCGGGTGTCGAATAATAAGTGGTATCAGAGCTATGTCCCTAACTTAGCCATGTTTGTAAAAATCCTCGGGTGTCGAATAATAAGTGGTATCAGAGCTATGTCCCTAACTTAGCCATGTTTGTAAAAATCCTCGGGTGTCGAATAATAAGTGGTATCAGAGCTATGTCCCTAACTTAGCCATGTTTGTAAAAATCCTCGGGTGTCGAATAAAGATATTGATGAGTCTCATAGTGAATCTGTGGATGAGCGGGATGCTTAAGTGTAATTCGGATGGGTGACTATTTGAGGGTCATGGTTGAGTTTTCCGGGTTGCTCAAGGATCCTATCTGTGGGGAGGTCATGGTACTTTGTTCGAGGGGAGGATTGTTGGGAGCAAAGTAGACTTTAAGTGTGGTACTTTGTTTAGGGAAAGATCATGGGTATATAATGGGTGGTACTTTGTTCGAGGGGAGGACCACATTCCCAAGGATACAAACAATATCCCACATTCCCAAGGATACAAACAATATCCCACATTGGCTAGAAAAGGGAAAGATCATGGGTATATAATGGGTGACAATTATCTCTAATTGGTATGAGGCCTTTTGGGTGATAAATCAAAAGCAAAGCCATGATTGTTTAGGCCCAAAGTGGAGAATATCATACCATTGTGGGTCTAGTCCTTAATGCAAACGCAATAGACATGGAATAAAACATAGTTGAGTAGGTGATGGAGGTGAAAATCTTCTTAACAACTCATTTATCCACAAGTTTCTTATTCTTCCTAACTTGTTTTTTTCTTTTTCTTTTTGTTCATATGGTTCTGGTACCTTTTGCTTACTCCGGGAACTTTCATCTTTCTAAAAATGGAAATTCCTTCCTTTTATAAGGTAGTGTTCAATAAAATTTTGATGAAAAAAATTAGTCAAACGTGTGATTTATAGCGGTCCTAAAACAGATAAAATCGACCATTTTTAGTGATTCGTATGGAGACAATAGTTTACTTGTCAATTGTTGCATTGGCCATGCATACATGTACACATCCTTCTGTGCGCGCGGAGAGCTCCAAATTTCTTGTCGAATTATTCAATAAGGCCGCAAGAATGTGGTTACTTCCTTAAAGTCGTAAGATCCAGATTATAAAATTTATCTAAACATTGCATACAAAATCAAAGTATTTTTACAATTTCTCTCTCTTGATCCATTTGTGTAAAACTACCACCAAATTTGTGGTGGCATGCTCCAATAATTTTTCTGGAAGTTTTTTTTTTTTTTAGGAGATTTGTATTTTATAGTGACTAATTATGTCGAAATAATTTAATGTTCAAAAGAAAAAAAATATATTTCTTTACCCCTAAAGTTTTGAAGTCTAATTAAATTTTAGCGTTAAATTGATTTATTTTAAATTAGTTTGTTTATGTATATTTTTACTTTTATTTTTGTAAAGATCAATAGATGAGTAAGCGAAAAATTAACTGGTGGTCAAAATTGCAATACTTGTCTATGTTTAGGGTCTAAATTGATGAAATCAAAAGTTTTGGGTAAAAAATTATACAACTTTACAACTTTAGGGGTAAATGTTATTTTAAGTAATTGATAATTGTAAAGATCACATTAGTGTTTTTTTTTATATTTAGTTTACTATTTTATTTCCTTGATATGTTTTTTTTTTAAATAATCAGTTTGAATTTGTTTCTCTTTAATATATAAATATTGAGAATTTCGAAAATGACCTAATATATTAAGGGCCCGTTTGATAACGTTCCTGTTTCTTGTTCCCTGTTTCTTGGTTCTTGTTTCCTGTTTCTTGTTTCTTATTTTTTAAGAACTAGAAACAGAAACATGTTTGATAACTACTCATGTTTCTTGTTTCTTTAAAAAAAGAAACAGAAACAGAAACTTGTTTGATAACAGTTTTTTGTTTCATGTTTTTTTTTTTACCTTTTTTTTATTTTATTTTATTTATAGTTTAAATATAATTTAGTTATATAGTATAAAAATTATATAACATGCATTAAAATATATAAAGCAAAACTAATTATCAAAAGTTACATTATTTAATACAAGTAAGCCCCGATACTGCAAAATTAAGAAATAAAATATAAAAAACGTACCACCTTGGCCTTGAAGAGAGAAAATTGGGCACCCATTTGGACCAACAAGCCAAAACAATGTTTAGGTAAAATGGGAACAAACTAATATAAAAAGAAACGGAACAAAAAGAAACACCTTTTTATAGTTTCTCAAATTTTGCCATTTTTTTGGAAACGTTTCTAAAAATTTAGAAACAAGAAACGGGAATAGTTATCAAACAAGTCTGTTTCTCAAAAAATGAGAAACAGAAACAGGAAACAGGAAACGGAAACGTTATCAAACGGGCCCTAACATTTCAGTTAGTTTCATATGCATATATAGAAGTCTCTAATGAATAATTTATAAATACATTTCGAACATAAAGACAATTACTTGTTCACTTTTCTTAAAAATAATAAATATACTTGAAAGTGGTTGAAAACTTAGATATTTTTGTTTTCTTAAATTTTAATCTTACATATTTAGATAGTAGTATTATGTATCAAATTCACATTTGTGCTAAAATGCCTCTTATTTTGAAATGATCATTTTTTATGTGCATTGCAAGTATTATCGACTTATTATTTCTTCAAAAGAATAAAACTTGGAGTGCTTTGTCCTCACAGGTTGGGGGTTTCTCTCTAATTGATAGTTAGGGTTTTTCTTCGGCCTGCGACTTCAGGAGGTTTGGGTCCAGGTAACGGCGGTGTCTAGGGTTTTCACGGTGCGGTGGTGGGCGAAGTTCAAGGGTCGGCGACGTTTGATAATCGCGAATAGGGACGACGGAGGTGTGGGTTTCGTGTGTTTTGGGACGTCGGAGGTCAGGGCGGGTACGCAAAGGGGTGACGGAGGCAGGGGCTTGTGAGGCAGCGCAGGTTGCGTTGCTGTTGATCAGGGGCGGCGACGATTTTGCGATTTGTACGAGGAGGGGAGGCGGAGGTTTTTTTTTGCATCTGTGAAATCAGGGGCAGTAGTTTTTTTTTTTGTGCGAACAGGGGTTTGTGGAGTGAGTTTGCGTTTGAGGCGATTGATAAAGTTTATGTGCGTTGTCAAAGATGAGTCGATTGAATCTCACTACTAGCCATGGAGGACATTTCTGAACGGTGGAAGAGGTTGAATCTCACTGTGGCGGAATCGGCCCCGGTAAGAGTTATAGATTCTAAAATTCTTCTATCTGATGCTGATGTGCATTTATGTGTGGTGGGTAAGATTTTGTGCACAAAGAAGGTTAATAGTGAGGTGTTTAAAATTGTGATGAAGTCTGTCTGGAGAGTGCAACATACTACTAGGATAGAGATGATGGGAGATGATCTGTTTGCTGCCCAATTTAGAACTAGGATTGAAAAAACACGTGTTCTAAATTTGGGGTCGTGGTCGTTTGATAGATCTCTAATTCTCTTGTCCTCGCCAAGTGCTACAGATCAGCCGAGTAACATGGTCTTCACGAAATCTCCATTTTAGGTTCAAATCCACAGTGTCCCGTTTAAGTGAATGTCGAGGGACATGGCTCAGACTTTGGGGGCAAGAATAGGAACTGTAATGGAAGTTGATTGTGGGGTTGGGGGCGAGTGGACTGAACCGTTCATGCGAGTTAGAGTGGAGATTGACATCCAATTACCTTTACCCATATTTCTGAAGATCGGTTTGGACTCCGATAAGGAGGTATGGTGTGCTATTTTATACGAGAAACTCCCCGAGTTCTGTTTTTCGTGCGGTCGTCTGGGCCATTCGAGTCGGGAATGTGAACTGGTGCAGTCGGAGAGTAACCTTGATGACTATGGGGATTGGATGAGGGTTGGTCCGATAAGGTCTTCAGATGGGTCCTCACTATGCGATTGGGGGGGGGGGGGGGGGTGCGGGAGGAGGAGGTTGGGGTTTTCGTGGGAGGGGGGACGATTTGGTGGAAGGTGGGGGCGTGGGGAGAGAGGTGATACTGGTCGGTAGAGGGAGGAGTCTTCGGCGACGAGTAGTCGCCCACTAAATGGGGATGGTGTTTCGAATGGTGGGGGTATGGTTGGGGCGAAGGTTGTTGACGATGTGAGGGAGGGGTGGAAGTTGTGAGAGAGACCCAGGAGGTAGAGGTAGGAGGTGAGGCTCTAGGATTTGGGGTAGAGCTTGCGGGTGGGGGTGAGAAGGAGGTTGATTTGGGGGTGGCTAAGGCGATGGAGATTGATATATTGGAAAGGGAGAATGAAATGAAGAAAGGGAAGCAAGTTGTGGTGGATGAGGGGGCCCGCGTGGAGGTTGGGATTTTGGGGCGCAAAGATGTGGCTGCTAAAGGTCTCAATCTGATTCTAAACATAAGGGAGTCTAGGAAACCGATGAAGAAGAGCTGGAAAAGATTGGATACAGTTGCTTCCACTACTTTAAATCTTGATTCTGTGCATACGGTAAATTTGAGTTGTTTGGGAAAACGTCTTGTGGTTGTGGTACCAGGGTTGGTTGAGGTCCCAAGTGGCAAACGGCTAAGGAGTATTGGGTCTTCTGTGGGTTTCTCAACGGAGGGGGTAGGTCGGGGGCCAGATTTGATTGTTTCAACGGCCGAGGCTGGGGACCAGCCCTGCCAGTCCCTATGAATGCGCTATTTTGGAATGTCTGCGGGGTCGGGTCCCCTACGACATTCCAATGCCTGCATAAGTTAGTGCAGGCGGAAAGACCCGATGTTCTTTTTTTAGCTGAGACAAAGGCGACAATTGCTAAGATGAATGTGATTAAAGTTCGATTGGGTTTTCATGGTTGCTTTAGTGTGAATTGTCAAGGTAAAGGTGGGGAGTTAGCCCTGCTATGGAAAGACAGTGTTCAATTCACGTTAAATTCCTATTCTCCGTCCCACATTGATGGGTGGGTTGATTGGGTAGGTAAGACTTGTCGGCTAACTGGGTTTTATGGTCACCCTCGTGACGTTTTGAATCCCCTCTCGTGGTCCCTCCTTCGTCATTTGCGGGGGGATCCTTCTACTCCTTGGTTAATTGGTGGGGATTTCAATAACATGTTATGCCATAAGTGTTGGGTTTTATGACCTAACTCTCGTGGTTTGTAAACGTTGTAAATGTAATATGTCTATTAAATGCAATAAAGAGTTATTGAGGTTTATTCAGTAAATTATGTTTATTGAATATAGTTAAACGTGTTTGCATTAACCTGTACCAATAACAACACCCGTGGCGAATGATGAATACTTGAGCTTCATGTATGACATGAATGTAGATCAGGCTCAAGTAGACAGTCAAAATGGTCTATAGTATATGGATAAGGCTGGGTACCTTATCCTGGTAACACTATTGGATGCGGCTCGCTTTGTATGGTACAAAACGATGTAATCTGAATCGTTTCACATGGAGATGTGCGAGCGAGGGCGTCCTGTGCAATGAGTTTGCATAAGACCTGAACCGCGAAATCAAATCGTTTTCTCTTTATAACATCGTTTACTGTTGAGACCGATTTTTTCACATTTGATAACCTAAGGTAACTCGTTCTTAATCCTGAGCTTGCTATGAACTCTTGCTTATTCGAGAGTATCCTTAGACTTGTATGGGTGAGAGTGGCGGAACGCCCGCTCAATATGCCTACCAACTTGGGGATAAACTCGAATAGGTAGCTGGGGACATAGTGTGGCAAGATGGAATTCACTCCTATCCTACTTAGGGTATAGTAGAGAGGTGTTCCATTAATAGCTGACTCCGGGGCTTGAACATTGAGGCCTCATCCTTTTCTGTGTGAAGAGGATTCTGATATGATGATTGGCTCACAGATCAAATGTTCATTAGAGGTGTCAGTGGTACTTAAGGTGCAAGATGTATCACAGGGGTTAAACGGTTTAAAAGACCTTGCTGTGATGACGGACACCTGTGAAGGATCGACTTACCCATGATGGTTATATCAAGAGGACACAATATATCTACAGTGAGGAGAGTGTGATAGCTCCAAAATAGAGCTATCTTTATGTCCCTAATTCTGGCTAAAACCATGATTTATATTGATTAAAATGCTTCCTTGTAGGTGATTTCATGGTAGAGAGCTCGGGAAGTCCTTAGACACGTTTCGGGGCTTAAAGTGCCGTTTTAGAGCTTCATAGATGCATCGGGAGTGAAAGAGCCTAAAGAATCCAAGAGATGGCAAAAAGGGCTTGAAAAGACACAAATTGGCATCACCAACCCGAGAGCACCCTTGCATGGGCGGCAGCGTCGAGACGCTGGCCGAGCGTCTCGACGCCGCCCAGACACCATCCGAAGCACGCGCGCGCCCCAGCGTCGAGACGCCGGCCGAGGGTCTCGACGCTGCCCCGACATCATCCGAAGCACGCGCGCGCGACAGCGTCGAGACGCCGCCCGAGGGTCTCGACGCCGCCCCGATTGCCAGACGCAGACGAAGCGCGCGCCAGCGTCGAGACGCCGCCCAACAATTCCCCAGATGGACGCGCGACAGCGTCGAGACGCTGCCCGAGCGTCTCGACGCTCGCGCGCGCGCGCGCGACAGCCAACTTAGGGCACAGCGTCGAGACGCTTGCCTAGCGTCGAGACGCTCCGACTTTAAAAAGCGTGAAAACGCATTTTTCAGCCCAACTTTTCATTCTTCCTTCTTCCTCAACCTTCTCCTCTCGGGTCTAAAGCCATTTTCCACCATTTTTGTACTTCTTCTCCTTCTTTGTGCATGCTACTAAGCTCTTCCATGGGGGATTGGATTAATTCATCCTCCATGGAAGGCTAAACCGAGGTAAGTGCTTAATTTTGAGCTTTGGTTTGTAAGTTTTGGATGTTTGGGGAGATTTTGCCCCTTTGTAAATGTTAATGTAATTAGTATGTTTATGCATCTTCTTGCTTGATCTTCATAATACCTAGCATGTGTAGCTAAATTAGGTTGACGCCCTAGTTCCTATGCATGATAGAGGGCTAAAGGTTGGGACGTATAATTGCCCAAACCGCTAGGTAGCACGGGTCTAAGCATGGCTAATCAATTCGGCCCAAAGTGACAGTTGGTAAACTGAATTAATTAACGTTTTCATGTTAGGCTTAAGGCAAGAGAGAAACCGGGTTAGTCTTAGGATTAAGCCGTCGCAATGTTCCCGTCACTGGCACATAGTCGATTTAGGGGTCGCTACCTTAGATAGATTGTTGGCCAAGTACAATTAGAATTACACGTTTCTAATTATATCATTGGGTCATTTGAGTTAGAAATAACTAAATGAATTGTGTGCATATGCATGATTAGTTAGTAAATTGTATCGATGATCCGAACATCCATAACGAGCAATTCCATTTCTCGAAGTTAAGCACGACCGTTTAATTTTTGCACGTTGTCCTTTAATTTTCCGTTAGTTGCATTTTAGGAGCTCCCTTCCCCCCAAACCAAATTACCATTCTTTTAATTTGTGCATACTTTTTATCATTAGAAAACTAGGCTTAGTTAGATTAAATTTCTTATTTCCCTGTGGATCGACCCCGTTACCACTAAGCTTCAAATAGCTCGGTGTACATCGGGTTTATAAATTCTATTTTGGCAAGCCTCGACAGCTTGAATTTGGAGTACCACATAAAGTGCTCTACCAAAATTGGCGCCGTTGCCGGGGAACCATTTAGTTTCTCTTAGTTAAATTTTATTTGTTAGAAAAATAAAAAAAAAAAAAAAAAAAAATGTATGGTTCCAAGGGATCTCTCTCTGATGAAGTCAGTGAACTGAAAGCTCAAATGTCTGATTTAGTTGCTTTACTTAAATCAACTGTTGAGGATTATCAGGCATACAACAAAGCTCAAGAGGAAAGTCAAGCTCGCTCAGGTTTGTTATTGGAACAAATGGTTGCGCGAATGGCCACTACTAACTTTGAATTGCAGAAGCCAGCAACCATATTCCATCAAGAACACGTTCAGCCTCAAGAAGAGCCCCGGGAAGACTCATGCCCCGAGTACTTTCCTTCGATGTCTGATGAACAAGGGGAGGCTGAGTTTAGTCCCGAGGAATATCCTGAGGAGACTGACGATGCGAATGAGCTGAGTGGAGCTGAGACTTCTCCAAGATTGAAATTCTGGGCAGAATTTCTCGCCTGTGATGAAGAAGATCTCAGAGAATTCTTAGAGGTAAGTAATTCTCCACCTGTTGATCTCGATTCAGAGCATGAATTTTGTATTGAAAATTTATTTGAAGAATCATGCATGGATGAGCTTGAGCATATTTCCAATGTTGAAAATATTTTTGGAAATCTTTTCACTGATGAGTTAGAACCAACTTGTGCTGAAAATCATGTTTTGATGGATGAGGAAGTGGCAATTGTGCCTTTTGAAAATTTATCTCCTATTGCTTTGCTTTGCTTTGTGATGATTCATGTATTAAAGGAGATTCATCTAGCATGCCCCCTTCCATCTGTGCATCTGAGAATGTTGGTCTTTTGGAGAATTTTTATCTGATCCCTTCCCATATCAAGTCTTTATTTTTTGTTCAGTTAGTTGAGTCTTTTAATTCTGTTGAGTCAGTTGAGTCTGCTTTTATTTTGTTTGAGTCTGTTGAGTCTTTTATTTTTTCATATATCAAAAATACCAAAAAAATAACAACTCTGTCCGGCTGCCTACAAAAGTCGAAGAGCTTGCTTCTCTTAGCAGGCTTTGTTGATTCAAGGAAAAAGGGGCCGAAGAAGTACGAAAATTTTTACGTACCCTGACAGAGAGGAGGACACGTCGAGCATAACGACGTTAAAAATTTGCGCTTCTTGGGAGGCAACCCATGAGTATTTTAATTTCCTGTTTTTACTTTTAGTTTTTATTTTCCTAGCTTAGCTTTTTCTTGCTTTCTTTTGTAGGATGTTTTGTGGCTTAAGGATCGGAACAGTGGGCGAAGAGTGCACTGCTCCAACCGACAACCTAGCAAAATTCAGGGGAGGTTTTCTATTCCCTTTTATTTTGTGCGTTTTATCTGCTTAGTCTGAAGTGTGATACATAGAGGACTATGTATACTTTTAGGTTGAGGGTTTTGATAGCACCTCAAAAGTGCTAATATTTAGCTCCTAAGTCTTGTAAATTAGAGTAATTATTTGGGCTTAATTGATTTATTTGGTATAATTTAATTGCGAAGGGGTAAATCGGGCATTTGCGATAATTAAGAGCTTAAATGAATCTTTTATAATATTTTATTAGTTAGTCGTTTTGAGTGATTAAGCTACATTAATTAAATAATCTAATCTTAACTCAAAATTGATTTGTGGCTTGATGGTGTAGGGCTCGTTAAGAAAATGGGGTGCCAAAGCTCAAATCTTCGTGGAAGCAATATTTTCCCTCATTTTTATAAAAGTCAATGGTCAACGGTCAACGGTCAATGGTCAGCATCCAAGCCCATCCGCCCACGCTCGCCCCACACCCGCGCGCGCGACCCGACCGCCGGTCGGGCCACAGACAGAAAATCCCGAACCACGGTGGCATGGGATAAATTTCGATAAATTTCGATCCTACATGCACTAGAGTTTATGTGCCTAAGGCTCCTTTTCCTAGCAGGTTAGCGAGACCGTCTAAGGAGGACTACGAGAAGGAGTTCCTAGACACATTCAAGAAGGTAGAGATCAACATCCCTTTGTTGGACGCCCTGAAGGAAATTCAGGAAAATTTGCACCAACCAGAGGAAGACAAAGGAGAGTGAACGCGTCGTGGTAAGTGAGAACGTCTCTGTTGTGATCACAAAGAGCTTACCGGTTAAATGCGACGATCCAGGTATGTTCTCTCTCCCTTGTAAGATTGGAGGTATGCATATTAGAAGAGCAATGCTTGATCTAGGAGCCTCCATTAGCGTTATGCCGTATTCCATTTATCAGAAACTGAAATTGAAAGGAATGAATAAAACAGGAACAGTTAATGAAACTGAAATTGAAAGGAATGAATAAAACAGGAACAGTTAATGAAACTGAAATTGAAAGGAATGAATAAAACAGGAACAGTTATTCAACTTGCTGATAGAACTTCTGTGCATCCTTTAGGAATAATTGAAGATGTGTTAGTGCAAGTTAATGAATTAATTTTTCCTGTTGATTTTTATGTTCTGAAAATGGATGAAAATTATTCCTCTTCGCATGCTTCGATCTTATTAGGTAGGCCTTTTATGAAAACTGCTAAAACAAAAATAAATGTGGATAAGGGCATTTTATCTGTTGAGTATGGCGGAGAGGTTGTTGAGATGCATCTGCCCATTGTAGAAGAGCATGTTGATGATGTATTCTCTCTTTGTCAAGTAGACACATTTGAATCTGTAGCTCATAATGAATGCATGACTGTTGAGGATGGGGATGACCCATTATTTTTAACTGAACTTTTTGATGATCATGAGTTACATGAGCCATCCTTGACTGAATTTTGTGATTCATCTGTTTCTGCTTTGACAATTGTTGAGAACTCTGCTAATCTACTTCCTTCCACTTTACCTTGCACTTTTGGAAATGAAATGACTAATCAAGCCATGCTAGATTTAGAACCACCGGTTAATGTTAAGTCGCATGTTGTTTTTAATGAGCTTAAAATGAATGACTTGCATGAATCTGGTTCTACTTTGCAATTGGTTGATAAATCCTATCTGCACCCCTTGGAAAAGGTGGAAGATGTTTTGGGCAAAGTAAATGACCCGTTCTTTCCTGCTGATCCTTATACTTTAGGAATGCATGAAAATCTCTCTCACGTTTTTGCATCAATTTTATGGGATCAACCTTTTATAAAACCTGCCAAATTTAAAATTGATGTTGTATGTGCGCAGAAGGCACGAGAGAAAGAATTGTTCATGGATTTTCGCAGGAAAGAGGTGATTAGGAAGATGGATGGGGCATCTTCCAAGTTTGACTATGGATGAGTTGACGAGAGAATACAGTCGAGCAATCGACTTTAAAAATTTGCGCTTCTCGGAGGCACCCGAGTTTGAACTGTAATTCTGTTGTTTATCGCTTTGCTTTTGTTTATATTTGCTTTTGAGTTGTTGTTTGTTTTCTTGTTTTCCTAGGAGAAAAGGTGGAATGGCCGGCAATTCGAGAGTACATTGGAGGACGTTGGTGCACATCTCCACCCGTCGGCTCCACAAGATTCAGGGGAGGTTTTCTGTTCCCTTAGAATTTTATCGTTTTTATAGTTGAATGCATTGAGGACAATGCATATCTTTAGGTGGGGGGTGGAGTTTGTTGATAGATAGAGACGAGACTTCTTAGTAGTTGTCGAGCATATGTGTACTCTGGCTGTTAGATTAGAATCTGAATGCATGTTGTCCGATGAGGACGGTCTGTGATTTGCCTGTGAACACTCCGTATTTGCGTGATTCGAAAATTTGACGATGTATGCACATTTTGAGCCTATTTTAAAAAAATTTCTGTTATTTCCCTACATTCACTGAGCACATAGCACTCTTATCCTCAGTTTTGTAGGTCTAGACTGATCTTATTTTGTCTGAAACCTTGTTGTCACCCCGAAAGGTACCATTAGGGAGGCTTGATGTGTAGAAGTAGTAATGACTCATTTGTGTATAGCGAAGCTATTGCCTAAAAAAAAAAAAAGTGTTAGCATGAAAAATAAAAACTCTAGAGTTGCTCCTCCTTCTTGTGTTGCCCGTGTAACCAGGGGCGATCGTGTAACCCACGGTTGTCACTGCATGAAAGGGGAACTAATAGAAGTGAGCAATGGTCCTTAAAAACGTGAAGCTAGATCTAGTTTGACGTGTTAGGCTCTCTTGGAGAAAAATAAAAAAAAAGTGGTTCAAAAAGAAAAAAAAAAAAAATGGGTACAAAGTACTCAAAGAAAAGAATAAAATTTAGGCCTTATGTTTTGTTGCTCTTTCTATCGCTAAAAGCCATTAGACTGTTCTTATCGCCATAAGTAGGGGGAAAACGAGTTATAGGACTGTATAAGGTTGTTCCGGGCTTGCGTGAGCTAGGTTGAGAGGTGCTAAACACACACACACGTAAGGGAATAGGAGTTTAAATTTTGAAATGAATTCAACGTTTGCATACATTTGATGGTTTTTCATTTATAAAAGTACCTTGTTTCACAAGCATTGAGGTTAGAGTCTAAGCATGCATTTAATTCTTTGGAGATTATTGAGAGTATACCTTGCTCGAGGACTAGCAAGATTTAGGTCGGGGGTATTTTGATAGCTCCAAAATAGAGCTATCTTTATGTCCCTAATTCTGGCTAAAACCATGATTTATATTGATTAAAATGCTTCCTTGTAGGTGATTTCATGGTAGAGAGCTCGGAAAGTCCTTAGACACGTTTCGGGGCTTAAACTGCCGTTTTAGAGCTTCATAGATGCATCGGGAGTGAAAGAGCCTAAAGAATCCAAGAGATGGCAAAAAGGGCTTGAAAAGACACAAATTGGCATCACCAACCCGAGAGCACCCTTGCATGGGCGGCAGCGTCGAGACGCTGGCCGAGCGTCGAGACGCTGGCCGAGCGTCTCGATGCCGCCCAGACACCATCCGAAGAACGCGCGCGCCCCAGCGTCGAGACGCCGGCCGAGGGTCTCGAGGCTGCCCCGACATCATCCGAAGCACGCGCGCGCGACAGCGTCGAGACGCCGCCCGATGGTCTCGACGCCGCCAGAGGGTCTCGACGCCGCCCCGATTGCCAGACGCAGACGAAGCGCGCGCCAGCGTCGAGACGCCGCCCAACAATTCCCCAGATGGACGCGCGACAGCGTCGAGACGCTGCCCGAGCGTCTCGACGCTCCGACTTTAAAAAGCGTGAAAACGCATTTTTCAGCCCAACTTTTCATTCTTCCTTCTTCCTCAACCTTCTCCTCTCGGGTCTAAAGCCATTTTCCACCATTTTTGTACTTCTTCTCCTTCTTTGTGCATGCTACTAAGCTCTTCCATGGGGGATTGGATTAATTCATCCTCCATGGAAGGCTAAACCGAGGTAAGTGCTTAATTTTGAGCTTTGGTTTGTAAGTTTTGGATGTTTGGGGAGATTTTGCCCCTTTGTAAATGTTAATGTAATTAGTATGTTTATGCATCTTCTTGCTTGATCTTCATAATACCTAGCATGTGTAGCTAAATTAGGTTGACGCCCTAGTTCCTATGCATGATAGAGGGCTAAAGGTTGGGACGTATAATTGCCCAAACCGCTAGGTAGCACGGGTCTAAGCATGGCTAATCAATTCGGCCCAAAGTGACAGTTGGTAAACTGAATTAATTAACGTTTTCATGTTAGGCTTAAGGCAAGAGAGAAACCGGGTTAGTCTTAGGATTAAGCCGTCGCAATGTTCCCGTCACTGGCACATAGTCGATTTAGGGGTCGCTACCTTAGATAGATTATTGGCCAAGTACAATTAGAATTGCACGTTTCTAATTATATCATTGGGTCATTTGAGTTAGAAATAACTAAATGAATTGTGTGCATATGCATGATTAGTTAGTAGATTGTATCGATGATCCGAACATCCATAACGAGCAATTCCATTTCTCGAAGTTAAGCACGACCGTTTAATTTTTGCACGTTGTCCTTTAATTTTCCGTTAGTTGCATTTTAGGAGCTCCCTTCCCCCCAAACCAAATTACCATTCTTTTAATTTGTGCATACTTTTTATCATTAGCAAACTAGGCTTAGTTAGATTAAATTTCTTATTTCCCTGTGGATCGACCCCGTTACCACTAAGCTTCAAATAGCTCGGTGTACATCGGGTTTATAAATTGTATTTTGGCAAGCCTCGACAGCTTGAATTTGGAGTACCACATAAAGTGCTCTACCAGAGTGCAACCCTCGGACTTTAGTGGAGTCTCGGGGGGTTAACGAATGTCGATCAATTCGGGTTAAAAGAGTTTTAACCGAATGATCTCGTATCGTTGGAGCTCATGATCTGTAGGTCCTTTAGGTTCTCCTGGTTAGCTCAGATAAAGTGGTATAGCAGTGCTATAGGGTAGAATTTGGACGAATCCGAATTCGGGTTTGTTGATTGTGGTTTTATATATTTAAATATGATTTAAATATATAATCGAAAGAAGTCGTATGTAAATAAGAATTATATACTCGACTAGAGAAATTTGGAAAAGTCGGTTTTCTGAAAACTGGGCTTTGTGGAGGAATTATTATTATATTGATATTTGATATTAATATTAATAATAATTTTTATAATCAAAATTGTTTTAATTATTAATAATTTTAATTTATAATAATTATTTTTAATTATTATTATTAAGCAATCCACATGGAGCCATGCATTGGGCATGAGCTCCATCTATCCTCCACTCATAAACCAATTCTCCATCTTTGGAGAATTGGGTTGTTCCAATTCACTTATGCTTTTTGCATTCTCTCTCTAAAAAAAGGTAGAGAACTTCTCTCAAGTTTTTTCTCGGAAGAACATCTGAAGATTTTCTCCATTGTTGAAGCTTGAAGAAGTGTAGATTGAAGCATAGGTTGAAGAAGAGTTAAGGGGTTAATTCTTCTTCCCTTGTTGTTGGATTTCAAGTTGTTGAAATTCAAGTGGCTTCATCTTCTTCCTCCTCCCTCTCAACAAACCCCATTGGCTTAAGGAGTCCCACCACTCCGCTATTACACCCGAGACTAGCTGGGACTTCTCTAAGGGTGGTCCTCGGTTGTTCGTGCTGAGTTTGTATGGTGTTCGTGCTGAGTTCGTGACTGGAGGAGAGGTAGAGTTCGAGGGGGCTGTAGAGGAGCTGAGGTAGACGAGAAGACAAACAACAAAACAAGGTATTTTTGTGTTTGTGCTTGCTCACTGGTAAATTTATCGGTTGGTTTTACCGATAGGAAATTTACCGGTGGAGATTCCCAAACGCTGTTTCTTAAGCGTTTGGGGTTTGTTTCCCCGGTCGAGATTTACCGGTGGTACATTGGTAAATCCTACACCGAGGAAACCGATCGGTAAGTGTTACCGGTCCGGTTTATCGGTTGAAATTTATCGGCTGATAAATTTACCGGTTGAAACCTGAACCGGTATATCGGTTAAAATCAAACGTTGGTTTTTTCCTCGGTATACCGGTCTAGTGTTTACCGATGGGGTTGGACCAGTCGGTTTACCGGTCATCTTTTACCGGTGTATGGGCACCGGTTTATCGGTATCACTTGCTTCAGAATTCTTTACCGGTCAACTTTCTCGGTTGACTTTACCGATCGGTTTTTACCGGTGGTAATGAATTTACAGGTTGGACTCGAAGTTGAGAAAAATGCTAGGTGTTAGTATTGTTTCTCACTTCTTGTTTGTTGTTTATTGATTGCTGAAGATCCTCAGCCAGTTTTAGGCTTCTTCCGCTGTGCCTCTGGTTGTGTCGGGATCTCTTCGTTCCATCAATTGGTATCAGAGCATGCTTTAAGCTCTTTTTTTTGCACAAATTGAGTCCTAGGTGGGTAGTTTTGTTTTCTTGCTTGGGTGACTGAAATGTATCGGATTATGGCAACCGTTTATTTCCTTGTTCTTTCTTTTGCCTTGTAATAGCCTTGTCTGTTAACTAAGGCTTAATGTTTGGCTGAGAGTCTGTATTCGTTAAGTCTTAGAGTTTAGGGTTGTTGCGGAGCCAAGGTGTGCAAGGAGCCAAGCGAGGAGGTTGAGGTTGTTCGAAGAGTTCGACAAGCTTCAAGAGCCTAGCTCGGGGTTGGACGAGCTTGTAATAATTAGTTGTTGCTTGCTTGTTTCCATAATCTGATTCATTTTAGTGTGTTTAATTTATAGGATGCATGAGATGTATGGTTTAAATTAACGCTCTTGCTTGTGCATAAAGTATGCCATGTAGATTTCAAATCCCACCGTAGGAAGCATGTTGCATGCATATCGTATGTTATAAATGTTATAATGTATAGGATGCATGCTTAATTCATGAGATTCAATATAAGTGTTATATTGGTTATGAATTAGGGAATTGTATGTTTAAAAGCATAATCGATATAAGTGTTATATTAATTATGAAGTTAAATATTCAATTTGTCATGCCTTAGTGTTGCATGTTTGAGAAGCATGTACAGTTGTTATAGTAAGTCTAAGTTTTACAAAGTGTTGTAAAATTGGATAGACTTTTAAAATCTATAACAAAGATAACAGCATGTTCATTTAGGGTTAAATGAGACGTCTGGTTCATTAGATGAATAGGTCGTTATCTCATAAATATTAAGGTTATGAGAAACTCACTCGGTGAAATCCTGTTCGAGGTTGGAGGTATTTAAGTTGACGGTTTACGGAACACCTGCTACCTGGGGACGATCCGGTACTTGAGTAAAGTTAACCTGGTTTTATGAGCGTGCGTGAGAGCTGTGAGGTTAATAAACTTGTTAATAACCTAGACATCTCAGGTAAACTGTTTGCCTAGACTTAAAGTTTTATTTTCTTAGCCGGATAAAGCCTGAAGTAATTTACCCTAAAACAGTCCACGATACTTAGTAGAAGTGTTGAGAAGGAATATATGATATATCCCTCTCCTGCTAGGCACTCCCTATAATTCACAACGTGAGAATTTTGCAGGGCCTCATGATGCCATTAGAGGCATCTCCAGTCGGGTGGTGTTTGCAACTTTCAATAGCAAGATGAATGGAGTAAGTATCTATAGTAAGTGGGAGAAGGAAGTACGTCAGTATTTCCTACGGTCTCCTCCATTGGATTGAACTGTGAGATTCTCATGTTCCGCCTGCAAGGTGACCCTAAGAGGCACCAATCCAGTCGGAGGGCTGTTTCATGGGGTTGAACAAATCAGTCACCATTTATGGATAAAGAAACATAGGGTCATTCCCAACTTTGTCATTCCAGTCGGTTGCGCTGTTGGGGTCGTTCTGTGCATTCTAGAAATGAAGGGTCACACTTACGGGATTTGCTAAGGAGTTAGTAAATCTTGACCAAAATCGATAACTAAGATGCTATAGGAATAAGAGTTATTCTGGTGTTAGCATTTAGTCAAGAATGTCTTGGTTTAGTGAAGGAGTGCTCGACTGCCAGTCGGTAGCGACCATTCTAACTCACTAAAATATCGTTGCATGTTAATAAAGAGTTTGGGTACTTTATTTAATGCTAATTTCTTCTGATTGGTTTAAATAGGTTAAAACCGTTTCACTAATAGATTTACATTTCTTTTCAGCATGTCTAGCTCGATTAAAAACGTATTAGCTTCCGTTAAGTTAACTGGCGAAGAATACAAGACCTGGAAAACGAACTCGAATATGATTCTTGTTCGTAATGATCTTAGGTCTGTCTTAACAGAGGATTGTCCTCTTCCTAGCTCAGTAATGAGCCGTGCTGAGAAGAAACAACAAAGTAAATGTGATTTGCTTGTTGTCGAAACGTGTTTAGTGGAAAATGATAGTCATGCCTGGATCCTCGATTCAGGAGCCACTAATCACGTTTGTTCTTCGTTTCAGGAAACTAGTTCCTGAGAGCCGCTAGCTAAAGATGAGATAACTCTTAGAGTTGGTACTGGAGAGGTTGTCTCAGCTAGAGCAGTGGGAGCTGTTAAGTTGTCTTATAGAGATAGTTACATTTTATTAGAAAATGTCCTATTGGTTCCTAGTTTCAAGAGGAACCTCGTCTCTATAGCTTGTTTATTAGAACAAATGTATAAAGTATCTTTTGCTAATAATGAAGCCATCATTAGCAAAAGAGGTATGCAAGTTTGTTCTGTTAAACTTGAGAACAACTTATATGTGCTAAGACCGACAGAAGTTCAACCTATTTTGAACACCGAAATGTTTAAAACAGCTGAAACTCAAACTAAAAGGCAGAAACTATCTCCTAGTACCTATCTTTGGCACTTGAGACTTGGTCACATTAATCTCAATAGGATTTGGAGGTTGGTTAAGAGCGGTCTCCTAAATCGTTTAGAGGACAACTCTTTACCGCCATGTGAGTCATGTCTTGAGGGCAAGATGATCAAACGACCTTTTAGTGGAAAAGATTATAGGTCTAAATAACCTCTAGAAATCGTGCATTCGGATCTCTGCGGTCTGTTGAATGTCAAAGCACGAGGAGGTTTTGAATATTTCGTCAGCTTTATTGACGATTATTCAAGGTACGGATATCTTTACCTAATGCATCGTAAGTCCGAAACTCTTGAAAATTTCATAGAGTATAAGGCAGAGGTTGAGAACAAATTAGGTAAATCGATAAAAACACTTCGATGTGATCGAGGTGGAGAGTATATGGATACTAGATTCCAAGACTATATGATAGAACATGGAATTGTATCTCAACTCTCAGCGCCCGGAACACCGCAGCAGAACGATGTATCCGAAAGGAGAAATAGAACCATGTTAGACATGGTTCATTCTATGATGAGCTATGCTCAGCTGCCTAGTTCATTTTGGGGATATGCAGTAGAGACTGCAGTATATATTTTGAACATGGTTCCTTCTAAGAGTGTTTCTGAAACACCTTATGAGCTCTGGAGCGGGCGTAAAGGTAGTTTACGTCACTTCAGAATTTGGGGATGTCCAGCACACGTGCTGGTATCCGGTCCAAAGAAATTGGAACATCGTTCAAAATTGTGCCTATTTGTAGGTTATCCCAAAGAAACGTTCGGTAGTTACTTTTACGATCCTCGAGAAGACAAGGTATTAGTATCGACTAATGCCACGTTCTTAGAGGAAGACCACATGATAGATCATCAATCTTCGAGCAAAATAGTTTTGTCCGAATTATCTAGGGAAGCTACAGAAGGATCAACAAAAGTTGTTGATCGGGCTGGTTCTTCTCAAGAGTTGAGAAAGCCTCGACGCAGTGGGAGAGATGTAAGACAACCCGACCGCTACATCGGCTTGTCTGAGACTCAATTCGTCATACCTGATGATGGCATTGAGGATCCATTGACTTTTAAACAGGCAATGACTGATGTAGACAAGGATCAGTGGCTCAAAGCCATGGACCTTGAAATGGAGTCTATGTACTTCAATTCGGTCTGGGATCTTGTAGATCAACCAGATGGTGAAAGACCGATTGGTTGTAAGTGCGTCTACAAGAGGAAACGTGACCAGGCCGGTAAGGTGCAAACCATTAAGGTCCGACTTGTGGCAAAGGGTTTTACCCAGCGAGAAGGGGTGGACTATGAAGAAACATTTTCTCCTGTTGCCATGTTAAAGTCGATTAGAATACTCTTGTCCATTGCCACATTTTATGATTATGAAATCTGGCAAATGGATGTCAAGACTGCCTTTGTGAATGGCAATCTTGAAGAGAGTATCTATATGGTCCAACCAGAGGGGTTCATAATTCAGGGTCAAGAGCAAAAGGTTTGCAAGCTGAATCGATCCATTTATGGGTTGAAACAGGCATCTAGATCTTGGAATATAAGGTTTGATACCGCGATAAAATCTTATGGCTTTGAACAGAATATTGACGAGCCTTGTGTTTACAAGAAGATTGTCAATAAGGCTGTAGTTTTCTTAGTCTTGCATGTAGACGACATATTACTCATTGGGAATGATGTAGGGGTTCTTACTGACGTAAAACTGTGGTTAGCAACCCAATTTCAAATGAAAGATTTGGGAGAGGCTCCGTTTGTTCTTGGGATTCAGATCGTAAGGAATCGCAAGAACAGAACGTTAGCACTGTCTCAGGCATCATATATAGATAAAGTGTTATCTAGATATTCGATGCAGAATACCAAGAAAGGTTCGTTACCGTTTAGGCATGGAATTCACTTGTCTAAGGAACAGTCTCCTAAGACACCTCAAGAGGTTGAGGACGTGAGAAGGATTCCGTATGCATCTGCAGTTGGCAGTCTGATGTATGCTATGTTATGCACTAGACCTGACATCTGCTTTGCAGTCGGAATTGTCAGTAGGTACCAGCCTAATCCAGGATATGATCACTGAACCGCCGTTAAACATATCCTCAAGTATCTTAGGAGAACGAGAAACTATATGTTCATGTATGGGCCTAAGGATATGATCCTGGCAGGATACACTGACTCTAATTTTCAGACTGATATAGATTCTCGGAAATCTACATCAGGATCAGTGTTCACTCTTAACGGAGGGGCTATAGTATGGAGGAGTATTAAGAAAAGTTGTATTGTTGACTCCACCATAGAGGCTGAATACGTCGCAACTTGTGAAGCAGCGAAGGAAGCAGTGTGGCTCAGGAAGTTCTTGACATATTTGGAAGTTGTTCCAAATATGAATTTGTCCATCACACTCTATTGTGATAACAGTGGTGCTGTGGCAAATTCTAAAGAACCTCAGAGTCATAAGCGCGGGAAGCACATCGAGCGAAAATATCACCTTATCAGGGAGATAGTGCAACGAGGAGATGTGATCGTCACACAGATTGCCTCGGAGCACAATGTTGCTGATCTGTTTACAAAGTGTCTCACGACTAAAGTGTTTGAGAGACACCTGCAGTGTCTGGGGTTGCGAGCTGCTAAATAGGACAGTGGGAGATACTTTGTATTCCTGACCAGCATTCGTCCCACAGACATGTTAGTCCAAGTGGGAGTTTGTTGGGTTTTATGTCCTAACTCTCGTGGTTTGTAAACGTTGTAAATTGAATATGTCTATTAAATGCAATAAAGAGTTATTGAGGTTTATTCAGTAAATTATGTTTATTGAATATAGTGAAACGTGTTTGCATTAACCTGTACCAATAACAACACCCGTGGCGAAGGATGAATACTTGAGCTTCATGTATGACATGAATGTGGATAAGGCTCAAGTAGACAGTCAAAATGGTCTATAGTATATGGATAAGGCTGGGTACCTTATCCCGGTAACACTATTGGATGCGGCTCGCTTTGTATGGTATAAAACGATGTGATCCGAATCGTTTCACATGGAGATGTGCGAGCGAGGGCGTCCTGTACAATGAGTTTGCATAAGACCTGAACCGCGAAATCAAATCCTTTTCTCTTTATAACACCGTTTACTTTTGAGACCGATTTTTTCACATTTGATGACCTAAGGTAACTCGTTCTGAATCCTGAGCTTGCTATGAACTCCTGCTTATTCGAGAGTATCCTTAGACTTGTATGGGTGAGAGTGGCGGAACGCCCACTCAATATGCATACCAACTTGGGGATAAACTCCAATAGGTAGCTGGGGACATAGTGTGGCAAGATGGAATTCACTCTTATCCTACTTAGGGTCTAGTAGAGAGGTGTTCCTTTAATAGCTGACTCCGGGACTTGAACATTGAGGCCTCATCCTCTTCTGTGTGAAGAGGATTCTGATCTGATGATTGGCTCACAGATCAAATGTTCATTAGAGGTGTCAGTGGTACTTAAGGTGCAAGATGTATCATAGGGGTTAAACGGTTTAAAAGACCTTGCTGTGATGACGGACACCTGTGAAGGATCGACTTACCCATGATGGTTATATCAAGAGAACACAATATATCTACAGTGAGGAGAGTGCACCCTCGGACTTTAGTGGAGTCTCCGGGGGTTAACTAATGTTGATCAATTCGGGTTAAAACAGTTTTAACCGAATTATCTAGTATCGTTGGAGCTCATGATCTGTAGGTCCTTTAGATTCTCCTAGTTAGCTCGGATAAAGTGGTATAAGAGTGCTATAGGGTAGAATTTGGACGAATCTGAATTCGGGTTTGTTAATTGTGGTTTTATATATTTAAATATGATTTAAATATATAATCGGAGGAAGTCGTATTTAAATATGAATTAAATACTCGACCGGAGAAATTTGGAAAAGTCGGTTTTCTGAAAACCGGGCTTTGTGGAGGAATTATTATTATATTGATATTTGATATTAATATTAATAATAATTTTTATAATTAAAATTGTTTTAATTATTAATAATTTTAATTTATAATAATTAATTTTAATTATTATTATTATTATTATTAAGAAATCCACATGGAGCCATGCATTAGGCATGAGCTCCATGTGTCCTCCACTCATAAATCAATTCTCTATCTTTGTAGAATTGGGTTGTTCCAATTCACTTATGCTTTTTGCATTCTCACTCTAAAAAAAGGTAGAGAACTTCTCTCAAGTTTTTTCTCAGAAGAACATCTTCAAGAGATGAAGATTTTCTCCATTGTTGAAGCTTGAAGAAGTGTAGATTGAAGCATAGGTTGAAGAAGAGTTAAAGGGTTAATTCTTCTTCCCTTGTTGTTGGATTTCAAGTTATTGAAATTCAAGTGGCTTCATCTTCTTCCTCCTCCCTCTCAACAAACCCCCTTGGCTTAAGGAGTCCTACCACTCCGCTATTAAACCCGAGAATAGCTGGGACTTCTCTAAGGGTGGTCCTCGGTTGTTCGTGCTGAGTTTGTATGGTGTTCGTGTTGAGTTCGTGACTAGAGGAGAGGTAGAGTTCGAGGGGGCTGTAGAGGAGCTGAGGTAGACGAGAAGACAAACAACAAAACAAGGTATTTTTGTGTTTGTGCTTGCTCACTGGTAAATTTAATGGTCGGTAAACCGGTTGGTTTTACCGATAGGAAATTTACCGGTGGAGCTTCCCAAACGCTGTTTCTTAAGCGTTTGGGGTTTGTTTCCCCGGTCGAGATTTACCGGTGGTACATTGATAAATCCTTCACCGAGGAAACCGATCGGTAAGTGTTACCGGTCTGGTTTATCGGTTGAAATTTATCGGCTGATAAATTTACCGGTTGAAACTTGAACCGGTATATCGGTAAAAATCAAACGTTGGTTTTTTCCTCGGTATACCGGTCTAGTGTTTACCGATGGGGTTGGACCGATCGGTTTACCGGTCATATTTTACCGGTGTATGGGCACCTGTTTATCGGTATCACTTGCTTCGGTAATTCTTTACCGGTCAACTTTCTCGGTTGACTTTACCGGTCGGTTTTTACCAGTGGTAATGAATTTACCGGTTGGACTCGAAGTTGAGAAAAATGCTAAGTGTTAGTATTGTTTCTCACTTCTTGTTTGTTGCTTATTGATTGCTGAAGATCCTTAGCAAATTTTAGGCTTCTTCCGCTGCGCCTCTGGTTGTGTCGGGATCTCTTGGTTCCATCAATAAGGAGAAGAAGGGGGGCGACGAAAAGCTGACCAGCTCCTGACGAATTTTCGTTCTGCTCTAGATGATTGTAACCTCATTAACTTGGGATATATGGGGGATAGGTTTACATGGTGTAACATATGGCCAGATGCTCGAACTATCTATGAGCGATTGGATAGAGTGTTTATGAATTCTGCGGGAAGGTCTCTGTTTCCATATAGTGAGGTAGTCCACTTGGCTTATGGCTCTTCTGATCACCGTCCATTGTTGTTGCGTCTGGCCCCTATTTGTCATCGTAAGTGGGTAAGGAAATGACGTATCTTTCGGTTTGAGGATGTTTGGTTACGTGATGCTCAGTGTGAGGAAACAGTTAGGGCAGGGTGGCATGAGTCCGGGGTTGCGGATCTACTTGTAGGTTTGGCGGGAAAGATTCAGTCGTGTGCCAATTCGTTATCATTATGGGGGAAGGGTAAGGCGGGTAATTATAAGCATAAGTTTAAGTTGGCCTCTGATCATCTTGAAGGGGCGGTAGCAGGTTTGGAGAAGGGTGGAAGTCGTCAGGCTGTGCTTCAAGCTCAATCGGGGTTGGATGACCTCCTTCTAGAGGAAGAAGTTTTTTTGAAGCAACGGTCAAGGGAAAGTTGGTTGAAGTGGGGTGATCGTAATACGAAGTGGTTCCATAATAAGGCTTCGTATTAGCGTCGGATTAATGACATCATAGTTATTTTTGATGATTTTGGTCATTGGCAAACCGAACACTTGCATGTTTTAGGTATTATCATGGACTATTTCTCTGACATTTTCACTTCGTCCAAGCCCTCTGAGGCGAACTTGGAGAGTATTTTATAGTATGTTCCTGGGAAGGTGGATGAGGTGATGAATCAGAGGCCTTCGCCCTTTCACGGGTGATGACATCTCCGCAGCATTGTCCCAGATCCATTCACACAAGTCCCCAAGGCCGGACGGTTTGTCAGGAGCTTTCTTTCGATATTTTTGGCATATTGTGGGGGCTGATGTTACTTCTTATTGTTTGGATGTGTTGAATAATGGGATTTCTCCCGCTTCTCTTAATGATACTTTAATTGTATTAATCTCGAAACTGAAGAATCCTACCCTTATTTCTCATTTTCTTCCTATTTCATTGTGTAATGTTTGCTATAAACTTATTTCTAAAGCAATAGTAAATCGTATGAAGTGAATTCTAGATCTTATTATATCTCCAAACCAAAGTGTTTTTATACCTGGCAGGTGTGTAGTGGACAATGTAGTGATGGGTTTGGAATGTATTCACTCCTTGAGGAAGAAAAAAAAGGGTAAGTCGGGCTGGGCAGCGTTGAAGTTAGATATGAGTAAGGCGTATGACAGGGTGCAATGGGTTTTTTTGGAGAGGATGTTACTAACGCTGGGTTTTTCCGGGCGGTGGGTAAACCTCATCGTGTCTTGTGTCTGCTCAGTATCATATTCTGTCAAATTGAATGGGGAACGGAAGGGGTGCATTGTCCCGACTCGAGGTCTCCACCAAGGTTTATCGTGTGCGTTGCAGGGGGTCGAAAGAAGGAAATGGATAACGGGATTTCGAGTGGCTCGTGCCAGCCCCCCAATATCTCACCTTTTTTTTTGCTGATGATAGTCTTTTATTTTTTAGGGCTAACTTAAGGGAGACACATATGATCAAGACCCTCATCCACTCTTACGAGCTTGCGTCGGGGCAAATGATTAACCTAGACAAGTCAGTCATTGCTTTTAGTCAAGGAATAAACTTTCAGAGTAATGTGTTTTTGGCTTCTTTGTTGCAGGTTGTGCGGGTGGAGTGCCACCAGTGGTACCTCGGTCTGCCAGTTTTCATGCTGAGGGATCGAGCAAAACAACTCAGTTATATTAAGGACAGAGTTTGGAAGCATTTAGAGGGCTGGAAGGGTAAGCTTTTCTCAGTAGGTGGGAAATAAGTTTTGTTAAAGGCAGTCATCCAAGCTATACCATGTTATTCTATGAGTTGTTTTATACTCCCTCGGAGTATCTTGGATGACTTGAATCGTACGATGGCGAGATTTGGGTGGTCATCGAATGAGAGGGATAAGAAGATCCATTGGGTTTCGTGGAAGACCATGTGTTCCCCTAAATGTCTAGGTGGTATGGGTTTTAAAGACCTTGAGATTTTTAATCAAGCCCTTCTTGCTAAGCAGGGATGGCGGTTAATGAATAACCCAAACTCCCTTTTGGCGCAGGTGCTCCGTGGGAAATACTATAGCGGTGGGGATTTCCATAAAGTGAGTTTGGGGTCTCGACCTTTCTACTTTTGGAGGAGTATTATTTGGGGACGAAAACTTCTTCTAGATGGCTTGAGGGGAAGGATTGAGAGTGGTCAGTTGGTCAAAATTTATGGTGATAAATGGCTCCCCTACTCCTATTCAATGAAGATTTTGTCACCCCCTACGATTCAGGTTGATTCTGTTCTGTCAGTTGATTCTTTGGTGTCAATTCTCATTATCCCGACGAGGCATTGGTTAGAGGGCCGAATTCGGTATCACTTCTGCCCACTCGATGTTGAGAATATTTTGGCTATCCAGCTTGCCCGAGGTATGGTCCAGGATAAGCTGATATGGAACTTTCAGAAAGCTGGGATTTACACTGTGAAAAGTGGGTATAAGTTTGCGCAGTCGATGCTCTTGGTGATTTTTCCTTCCTCTTCCACTCCGACAGTGTTACAGGGTTGGTGTAAGGGGTTTTAGAGGATAAATATTCCTAGTAAGATCAGTATTTTTGGGAGGCGTTTATGTTTGAATAGACTTCCTACGGGTCCGAACTTGCTTCGGCGGGGAGTCGATGTCTCCAATGTTTGTGGGCTGTGTGGTTGGAAATGGGAGGATGCCGCCCACATTCTTTTCCATTGTAAGAAGATTAAGGTCAGTTGGTTGGCTTCTAAATTTGCCTCTCTTTATGTTGATTTTGCTTGGTGTCCTCTTTTGGACCTGTTATTTACAGTGATGAGGTGGAAGGATCTGTTAGGATGGGATTTATTCGAAGAATGGCTAGTCCTTGTCTGGTCGTTCTGGAATTTTCGGAATGCTACCCGGTTGTCTTTTTCCAACAAGTTGTCAGTTGATTTTTTGGGTGAATGGGCGGAAAGGTATGTTCTGAATTTTCGGGACGCCAATATGAGGCTCCCAATTCTTGACCATCTGGGCCCATCTCGGGCTCGTGGGCGTTGGAGGGTCACACTTACAGGATTTGCTAAGGAGTTAGTGAATCTTGACCAGAAACGATAACTAAGATGCTATAGGAATAAGAGTTATTCTGGAGTTAGCATTTAGTCAAGATTGTCTTGATTTAGTAAAGGAGTGCTCGACTACCAGTCGGTAGCGGCCATTTTAACCTACTAAAGTATCGTTGCAAGTAAATAAAGAGTTTGGGTACTTTATTTACTGCTAAACCTTTTAATTGGTTTAAATAGGTTAAAATTGTTTCACTAATAGACTTACATTCTGTTTTCAGCATGTCGAGCTCGTTTATTTAGTTGTTAGCTCACGACAGTTTAACTGGAGAAATTTATGGGACCTGGAAGTCGAACCTGAATACGATTCTGGTTCTTGACGACCTCAGGTTAGTCTTAACGGAGAAATTTTCTCCTACTCCTGGCTCGAATGCTTCTCGAAGTGTTAGAGAGGCATACGATGGATGGATTAAGGCTAATGATAAAGCCTGAATCTATTTCTTGGAAAGCATATCTGATGTTTTGTGCAAGTAATATGAGGTTATGGTTTCCTTAAGGGAAATCATGTCTTCATTATAAGCGATGGTGAACAGTCGTCATCATCACTTCGTTATGAAGCCCTCAAGTTCGTTTACAACTCTCGCATGGTGGAGGATACCTCTGTTAGGGAGTTTTGTCCTTAACATGATGGCCCATTTTAATGCGGCGGAAGTAAACGTTGCTACCATCGTCATTTCAGACTTATTAGTCTCTTTACACTTCCAAAGGAATAGAGAAGAAGGCAAATGTTGTCACTTCGAAGAAATTCCTTAAGAGGTTGGTATTAGGGAGTAAGCCTAAGTCCGCTTCTCTGAGTAATGAGATTATTCAGAAGAAGAAGAGAAACAAGAGGAAAGGCAAAGCCCCTACTGTTCGCAAGATGAAGTCTTCAGACAAATGAAAATGTTTTCATTGTAATGAAGATGGGCATTGCAAGTGCAACTGCCCAAATACCTTGCTGAGAAACTGGTTGAGAAAGAACGACAAGATAAATGTGATTTATTTGTCTAAACAAGTTTAGTGGAATATGAATATCATACTTGGATGTCTTCAGGAACCACTAATCATGTTTGTTTTTCTTCAGGAAATTAGTTTCTGACAGCCCGTTTCTCGCCGTGAGATATGGAGATATCGTTGCAGCTGAACTAGTGGGAGTCTTTGATATAGTTGTTGTATAGAAATAATTTCATTGGATGTAATTATTGTCTATATTACTGGTTTGTATTGAACAGTTGTATACAGTATCTTTTGTTTTATAATGAACAGTTCATTCAGCAAAAGATGTATATTGATATGTTCTATTAAACTTGAAAACAACTAGTGTGTTAAGACTTACAGTTTTAATAAGAAAGCAATAGTTGATTTCAACAATGGTTGTTGATCAAACTGGAGCTTCTCAACTGTTGAGAAAGCCTCAATGCAGTGGGAGGGATGTTGGACAACTCAGCTCGTTGTATTGGCTTGTTTTAAACTCAAAGTTATCATACTTGATGATGACATTGAAGATTGATTGTCTCTAAATAGACAATGGATCACATAGACAAGGTTGAATGTCTCAAAGCCATGAATCTTTCGATGGTAATGAGACCAAGCCACTAAGGTGAAAACATTTATGGCTTGACTTTCTGGTAAAGGGACTGTCCCGAAGAGAAAGAGTTTATTGGGTATACTCTTTTTCTCTTGTTGCCAGGTGTAAATTAAATAGATAACTCTAATCCATTGCCCGGTTCTATTTTGATAGAATAAGGCAAATGGATTTCAAGACTTGCAAACTTGATCTGAGTATCTATAAGTCTCAACCAGAAAGATTCATAATTCGAGGTCAAAGAGCAAATGGTTTGCTGACTTATTCGATTCATTTATGAATTGGAGAAAGCATCTTCGTCCTGAATTGTAAGTATTGATATTGTGATCAAATCTTATGGCTTTGAACAATAGTTTGATAAAACCTTGCTTGACAAGGGTTTAGTCAATGTTGTAGCTTTCATAGTCTGTTTCCGTAGTTCATGTTCTAATCATTGAGAATGATGTAGGATTCTCTTTTGACAAATAAGCATAAACTAACAACCCACTCCCAAATAGTTGATCTGGAGGTAGGCTTAGTTTGTTCTAAGGATTCAGGTTGATCTGAGTCGTAAGAAAAAATCGCTAGTGTTGTCTCTAGAATCTTTTATTGACAAGTTGTTGTCAATATTCGATGGTCTATGGAAATGGTTTCCAGAGACACCTCAAGTGTTAAGGATATGAGGGGTACTCATGTGCATTTACTTATTGGAGGTCAGATGTATCTTTTGAAATACATGACCCGATATGTCTTGTGTAGTGGGAGTTGTTAGAATAAATTAGTCCAATTGGATTGGATTCTGGTTAAAGTTTTGTCCTTGTACTTAGAGGAGTAGAATACAAGAGTTGTATTGCTGATTCCTCGGTGGTAGCTAAGTCTGATTGCAGCTTGCGAAGCACCAATAGTATATAAGTTGAGCTTGCAGCTAGTGTTATGAGGAGATGTGATGGTCACATAGAAAGTCTCGCAGCACTTCATGCTGATTTGTTTACTAAGTCTCTTATGGCTAAAGTGTTTGAGAGACACCTATAAGAGTCTAGGGCTCCGAGTTGCTGGAGAGGACAGTGGGAGAAAAACTTATGATATATGATATATTAGTTTTCTCCACCAACATGTACACCACAGACGTTTAAGTCCAAGTGAGAGTTTGTTGGGTTTTATGTCCTAAAACTCGTGGTTTGTAAACTATTATGTTTGTAATTACTCTATTTAGAATAAAGAGTTATTAGTTTTATTCATTAAAGGAGTTTACTGGAATAAAGTGTAACGTGTTTAGGTTAACCTATATCAATCACCAACACCCTTGGCTGAATATGAGAACTTGAGCTTCATGTATGACATGATTGTGGATCAAGCTCAAGTAGTCAGTCAAAACGGTCTATAGTATATGGATGAGGTTGGGTACCTTATCCTGGTAACACTATTGGATGCGGCTCACTTTGTATTGTACAAAATGATGTGATCCGAGCTGTTTCACATGGAGATGTGCGAGTGAGGGCACCCTGTGCAAAAAGTTTGCATAAGACCGAACCGTGAAATATGTCGCTCTCTCTTTATAACACCGTTTACTGATGAGACCGACATTTTCATTTGATAGCCTAGGTAACTCGATCTCAATCATGAGCTCGTTATGAACTCCTGCTTATTTGAAAGTATCCTTTGACTTACACGGGTGAGAGTGGCCCATTAGCGCCGACTCAATAAGCCAACCATCTTGGGGATAAAGTCGAATAGGTAGTTTGAGACATAGTACAGCAAGATTGGAGTTCACTCCTAACCCGCTCTTCAGGGTTAGTAGATAGGTTGTTCCCTTAATAGCTGACTCCGGGGGTTGAACAATGAGCGCTCACACTCTCATGAGATGAGAGGGTTAACTGATCTATTGTTCATTAGAGGTGTCAGTGGTACTTAAGGAACAATGCGTAATGCAGGGTTGAACGGTTTAAATGACCCAGTTGTGATTACGAACAACCTGTGAAGGGTCGACTTGCCCGTGACGGTTATATCAAGAGGACATAATATATCTACAGTGAGGAGAGTGCAACCCTCAGACTATAGTGGAGTCTCCAGGGGTTAACGAATGTTGATTAGTTCAGTTAAAAGAGTTTTGACCGGATAATCTCGTATCGTTGGAGCTCATGATCTGTAGGTTTTTTAGGTTCTCCTGGCAGACTCGGATAACGTCGTGCAACAATATAAGAGAAAAGGGAAAAAAAATAAGAATTTGAATTGTTCAAATTCTGTTTGTGGAAGAATGATGGACATATTTAAATATGATTTAAATATGAGAATGGTCTAAAAAATGAAAGCGATTAATATGCAAAAAAAAAGTCAGTTTTCGAAAAACCGAATTTAGCCATTTTATTTAATTAATATTTGATATTGAATTAAATAATATTTATTAATTAAAAAATTTAATTAATAAATAAATATATATATATATAGGAAAATTGTAACAGATGTCAATTTAGAATAAGATAATTAAAAATATAACATGTTTTTAAAAATTTTGTGGATATGGCAATTTCTATCGCTATATCTTATGACTGATAGAAGTCTATCGCTGATCACCTTAATTTTTTTTATAGATTTTTGTCAGTGATAATAGTCTATCAGTGATATGATAAAGTCTATCAGTGATAGAAACAAATTTTTTTGCCATATTTGCAAAACATTTTAAAGTTTGCTAAATTTGCAATTAGTTTGGTTTGGGTCAGATTGCTATTTGTGCAACCAGCCCATAATAATAAAAGTTTTAATATATATATATATTTATTTTATTTATTAAAAAGTTTAATAAATAAAATATTTATTATTATTTAAAAAAAAATAATAATAATAAATATATTTTTATATATGTCATGCCAGTTGCATGTAAGACACATGTTTATTTATATATATATATATATATATAAAATGGTTAAAAAAAATTTGGAGAAAGTAAGTGCCATTTGGGGTACTCAAAACAAATGAGAAGAATTTGATTTTCTTCATTTTTATGAGTTTCAGCCTCGGTGGTCTTTTCATTTTCTCTTTTAACGGAGTCTCACAACTCCGTTGCTCGACGTCGAGGATAGTGGGACTACCAGAGGTGGTCCTCGGGGCGATCGTGAGAAGAAGTTCGAAGTGTTCGTGACAAGGAACGACCGGCGGAACACGAAGAAAATTAGAACTTCAAGGGTATATTTTCTAATTTTTCTTAATTTCGTTGTTTGAGCATGTTTTCTATTTGTTAAATTAATGAAATTAGAGTATCTACGATCCAAAATCGCTTCCGCTGCGGAAAACGCTTCATCAGTGTAAAAGTGAATGATATTTCAATGATATATACGATTTCTTATTTCAATGATTTTACGTTTTGTCTCCAACTTAAAGTGCTTTATTTTGGTTACATGTGTATTCGCAGGTAGGTTCATCTGTTAGTTTTATGACTTTAGTGAATGATCATTAAGAGAAATAAAGGTTCATCAAGGTCATAAAAAATAATAATAATGACAATTAGAAATATAAACATATTCAAATTTATGATACAAAAAAATTGTCATAAAAACATATTTGTTAACACAAAAATGTTGTCATTTAATTAAATTTGTTGACACAAAACAATTGTCGTCTTCAATCTATTAGTGACACGGAATATATGTCATTAATGGGGATTAGTTGACAAAATACGATATGCGTGAGTTATTTAGTGACAATGTTTAAGTGTCTTAAAATAACGTCTCTTGACGAAGAATAATAGTCATTAATCGTATTATGATGACATAAAAAAATTGTCAATAAACAATTAATAATGACAGTTTTTTGTTTTTGTCATCTATAGAGTAAAGACGGCAGCGGCTATGACGACTAAAAAACTGTCATAGAAAGTGTTGATGACAGTGTTTACCTGTCATTATAGCCCAGATTTCTAGTGGTGTCCATAAATCTTGTTACACAATCCGAATACATCAACAAAATTCATATTATTTAAGTACATACTTTGTTATTTAGAAACCACGCACCATTCATTAAAATCAAAACATTTGTACACAACACCAAAAAAATAAGAACACAATAAAAAGATCAAGATAATAAAAGATGAAGAGAAAACGATTCATTCTTCTCATTTCTTGCTTTGATAATACTCTAATCATTCTGACTTCAACGTTTCATTTGTTCCTCGATCACGGGCGGGATCTCCATTCTCGCGTTTTGTCTATGCACGTTTTCTTGCCAACCTAAACACAACTCTCAATATCATCAAGATATATATCTATATATATATATATATACACGAGATCATCGAGAGAAAGAGAGAGTACCGATATTCATGTCAAAACCGCGATTCTTGAGCTCACGATACTCTTGACACATTGCACAACCCCAACACCAGAAGTGAACACAACAATCATTGCATGGAGTTTCTTCGAGTTGATATTTTTCCCTCAATCGAGACCGATAAATGCAAGTATAAAGGAAAATGCACGGCGTGAAGTAAATAATCAGAATGAAAACTAATGCGTTACCAAAACAAGCTGCATCCAGAAAGCATAACCCAAACAACTAGGTTATTTTAAATTCCAAACCAAAGATGTTTTTTTTTAAAAAAAAAAAAAAAAACATAGCTCAAAGTTATTATTATTTTTTTTTTGAGTACATTGGGGGTGGGGGGATTTGAACCACAGACCACTTGGTCGTCAACACATACATATGCCCGCTGAGCCATGCTCGCTTTAGAGCTCGCTTTAGCTCAAAGTTATTATACATGCATGCAATAGTGTCGTCCTTTCAGGACTAACGTTTGAATCTCTTCGTTCACAATTGTAAACGTTATATTTTCAAAAACAACAAATTTCCAAAAACAACCCAAGATATCGGCTAGAGAATTGCTTGAATTCTAGTAAGACAAAACAATTTTCGACCCAAAAAAAAACTTAATTTTCGACTGAAAATTAAGAACACTTGAATTTCAACTAGAAAAACTTAAATAATTTCGACCCAAAAAAAACTTATAACTATTCTTCTTCTTGTTTTTCTTTTCTGTATCAATCAATGGCAATGCCCCCATTGGCCCCCTTTTTATTATCTCCATTTCATCACTCTTTAATTCAAAAAACAACTTATCTCGCTCATGTGAATCGACTACATGTGAATCGACTAGACAATGTATTGACCCATCAAATTGTCTCCAAAGCGTCTGAGGCTTTGTTAATGACTCAATGGGAGTATCTTGTTCTTTCGAGTTTTTTCACGTTTTGTGAGACTGGTAGCCTCACGGACTTTGTTTGTTGATGAGTTATAACTATCCTTTTATATAAAAAAAAAATAAAAAATAAAAAAATTATCACCCACCATTTTTTGTATTTTATTTTATTTTATTTATTTCTCTCCACTATTTTTTTGGGAATTCGAATATTTGACATTTAGCTTCATGATCGACTTCTTAATCGCGTACATTCTTTATGCTCATGTTGCTTTTCTCTAGAGTCAATTACTCATTACAATCTGATTTTCATTTTCTCGTTCTATTTTATCTATAGCAACAACAAATACTATATACATATTTGGGGTTTTTTTTGGGTTAAAATCAAAATATACAATAAAATAAGCTAAGAAGTGCATGAAAATTGAAAACTATTCTTTAGAAAATGGGTCAGTTTCCTAAAGGTAATTACTTTTTTTACTTTTACAGTAGATGTTATTTTCACTTTTAAGAATCTTTAAACGTTAATTTAAAAATTTGCTCCTTATTGGTTTGAAGAAAGTTAGTTTTTTTTGGTGCAGTAGTGAGCATATATCTCATCCGTAACTGATATGTACTACTTCCCAAGAGTCAGCAATTTGTAGTAAAAAAATGATAGTTGTTCATATATTCAATCGGTCAATAATTTCTAACGGTAGAGACTATTTATGAGATTTTATAAAATCGTAGGTACTAAATTATAACTTTCTCCAAATCATAGGATCAAATTTGTAATTTTCGCCATCTTTAAAATATTATTTACATGTATAGATTTTTATAATCGGAAGTTTTTGCAAAAATTTAGGTTTAGTAGAACTTCATTTAGCAATTTGTTGGATTTAAACTTACAAGTTGATCCTTCATCTACAATCTCTGAGACTTCCCCAAAAGACACACATGGACACCATGCTGTACAGCAACCTGTAAAAATGAAAGATCATAGCATAAATATAATTCAATTAGTAATTTTGATTCAAATAAAATAAAAAAATCTCATTGCTAGTTGAACATAACCGCATTAGTTAAGACATATTATTCTAAATCAAGAGGTTAAAAATTTTAGTCTTCCAATCCTAAAAGATGAATTAAAAAAAAAATCAACGTAAGCATATAACTCAATTCGTTTAAGTATATATCTTCAACTAGGAAGTCAGAGATTCGTATATATCTCCACGCGCAAAATGTTGTTCAACTCAAAGAGAAAAAGAAAAAAAAAATACTTTTTAAATAAAAATATATTGATCATCTTTATCAATGTCATCAATTGTAACTAATAAATTGTTAAATCATCACTACTAAATTCAAAAGTTTAAAAAGCATGTAAGAGTCAATATAATTTAATTTTGGGAAAAAATCATTTTATACTTTTAAACTTTGAAGGTTATATCAATTAAAATCTTGAATTAATAATTGTATCAATTTAAACCTTAGACTTTCAAAACTGTATCAATTTACACCTTCTGTTAGAATTTAATTTTAAAAACGTTAATTTAAACACATAAAAACTTATAATTTTAACAATTAAACTCCTAAACTTTCATAAGTGAATCAATTATATGCAAGTTTAAGTTTATGGGTTTAATTGATAAATTATAAGTCTTCACAAGTGTGAAAACTAACATTTTTCTAAGAGAAGGTGTAAATTGATACACTTATGAAAGTTTAGGGTTTAAATTGATACAATCATTAGTTTAGGGTTTTAATTGATACAACCTCCAAAGTTTAAGGGTATAAATTGATTTTTTCCCTTTAATCTTTTATACGCATTATATGTATGGATTTGAAAATTAATATCCATCCAACAATTGGGGAAATAAACATTCCAACAAATTAAACTAAACGCCTTCCTACTTCAATATATCATGTTAAATCAGGATTTTTGTACGGATGATCCACTTCGGGTTGCGTGAGGTTTTTTAACCCAATTTTTGAAACTTATGTTTTTTGACCTTCTGTCGTGATAAGCAAGTGCACAAAGTCTGTAGTACCCTTCACTGAGAACGATCATGAAGAGACAATTGTGATACCCTCGTGATAAGCGAAGGGTACGGATGACTTTTCACAAGGAGAGAGCACTTGTTTATCACGACAGAAGGTAAAAAAAACATAAAATTTCCTGAGAGGTGGGTCATCCGTACAAAAATCTCATGTTAAATCATCACATACAATTTATTTTCGAGCATCACTATTTTAAAACGGAAATAATTATCAAACATGCTCGTATGAATAGAGATTGAGGAGAGGGAAACGAATTTTACACGATTCCATGTCGGAGAAGCAGTCACAGAAGCCGGTGGACCATGGCATTCCGTTGGGTGAGTTCACCGGAATACCGCTGGCCATCTTTTTATGGTTCAAATAATACAACAAAATATGGTTTCTTTATTCTAAGTTTGAGAGAGAATTCTAACCTGTGCAGTTCGTTCTATATTCCAATTTATAGTTTTTTTTTTCCTACCAACAAATAAGGTTGAAGGAGAACCAAGTTTTTGAAAATTCAAAGACCATGTCTTACTTGACTTGGTCTACGCTAGGTTTAAGATAATATTTGTACGTACGGTCTAAATATAAGAATCCTTATCTAACCATAGTTTTTTTTAAGACTATTTCGTCAAGATTTTAAGTGTCGTTTGATAACGCCGGTTTCTTGTTTTTTGTTTTTGTGAGAAACGAGAAACATGAATATGTTTGATAACTACTCATATTTCTTGTTTGTTGAAAAAAGAGAAACAGAAATAAAAACTTGTTTTATAACGTTTCATGTTTCTTGTTTCTTGAAAAAGAAAAAACTGAAATCTCTCATTTGATAACTATTTTTTGTTTCTTTTATCTTTTTTTCTCTATGTTTTTTCCTTTTTATATTTTAAATAAAATTTAGTATGCATAATATAAAAAAAAGATATAACATGCATTAAAACATATAAAAAATAATTATCCAAAATTTACATAATCTAATACAAATAATTCTCGATGCAAAATAAAAAAACGACGATAAAATTGCATGTATCCTTCAAATGTTGCACAAATTTGATATGCAATGTCATCTCTCACTCGATTCGTTCGCCTTAAATTATGTTGACTCACATCTAACTCAATTATACTGCTCAGTAAATTGTTCGACAAACTCTGTATATCTTCAACAATGATGGATTCATTGGTAATGTCATTGAAAAAATCATCTTGACGTTCATTCAATCTAATGTAATTGTTAATAATACAACATGTTTAAGAATAGGGAATCGAGCCTCCAACATGTCAAAACAACGTTCTAATTTCATATGTATATATAGTTTTGAATATTAATGTATCTAATACATAAACTATTTTCTCTAATATTTAATGTATCAAATACAATAAATATATTTTTCAAATATATTAAATATTAATTTGAATATTTCAAATTTTTCTTTAAACTAAATTGATCCTCTTAGTGTTACTATGAGCTAGCAAGGAGACCTTATGGACTTACAACTTATAAGCCCCAATGATACAAAATTAATTAATTAAACTCATTAATCAATTAATTTTAATTCATTAACTCTACGGCACTCCACTATAGGTCCACTATAGGTCTAGAGATGCACTCTTATGCATTGTAGGACAAGTTGTGTTTGGGGTTATACTAGTCTGTGGGTTAAAATAGTCTGTGTTTGGAGTTGCAAAGTTCTTTAGTTTGGGTTGAATAAGTCTGTGTTTGGTGGTGCAGACTTGTTTAGTCTGAGTTGGAGTTTGTTTTTTTTTTTTTTTTTAGTATACACTTAAATGTATATTGGACATTAATTTTACTAGATGGTGTAAGTTTATATTGTCTAGTTGTTCATTCACTTTACAAATGTCTTATCTAGGCTATATTTAGGTTAATGTATTTTTATTGAATTTTGTTTTATTGAAAAAAATTGAAGTGCAAATATGAAAGTAGGAATTCAAACTTACCAAGGAAGATGAAAGATCGACATTGAAATCGATTATTGAGGCGAAGAATTGAACCATTCACCTCATAAATGAGATATTTTTTTCTTGAAAATATCTTGGTCGATAATTCATAATTTATAACTATGTTCAAGTTAGCTTGAGATGATAATTAATGTTTATCTAGACAAAATCCGAGATGATAATTAATGTTTATCTAGACAAAATCCATGAATGATTTGTTTCCCTTCAATTATTGGAAATTTTTGGCATTTTCTAGCTCCAACACTTGTACCTGAGTCACACTCTATTCGAGAGTTCTAACATAACACTACCTCGCACCTGATTGAAATTCCAAAAGAATTCTTGTGGTGACCTAAGTTTTGATCAAAATACAAAATTTGAAGTGGTTATAAATCTACAATGGATTAAAATTCGAAAAGCCAACGAAAAATATGAAAAAAAAAAAATCAAAGCCCCCAAATTATAGTTCCCCTTTGAGTCCCACTAATGGAAGCTAGAAGCCATAGATTTAGAAAGTTTGAATTAAGCCTTGCCAACAAAATTCAACAAAATTCTAATTATTTCAAGTACATATTTTGTTATTCAAAAACAACACACCGTTCATTAAAAATAAAGCATTTCTACACACAACACCAAAAAATAAGAACACAATAAAAAGATCAAGACAATAATAAAAAGATCAAGACAATGAAAGACAAAGAGAAAACAATTCATTCTTCTCCTTTCTTGCTTTGATAATCCTTAATCATTCTAACTTCAACGTTTCATTTGTCCCTCGACCACTGGCGGGATCTCTATTCCTTTATTTTGTCTCTGCACGTTTCCTTGCCAACCTGAACACAACACTCAATATCATCATTGCCATAAGAAAGAGACACACATATATATATATATAGAGTAAAACTTGCTCAAACTGAGCTACAAGCATCTTTTGCAGCTCAACCATGTGGCACATTGTGAGTGGGATAAATATTTATATCTTTTTTTAAAATCCTCCCTAATTTTCTAATCTCGTTACTTTACTTCAATTTTTTTTGTTCCACTTTCTCTCTCCTCTCACCTCCTCCTTCCTTTTTTGAAGGTCCCTCTCCCCTCCCTTTCTCTCTCCTCTCACTTCCTCCTTCCTCTTTTGAAGGCCCTCCCCTCCCGTCCTTCAACCCCCTCCTCATCCAATTACATCTTTCTTTTCCTTCATTCCTTACACGATCTATGTCCAACACTAAAATTAAATTTAAAAAATAAAATATAAAAATCTGTTTTTTTACTCCCTAAAAATAGCCTCAAATTGAAATTTGTATCAACCCACATTGTCTTCTTCTCCTCTAATCCAAAACTTTACAGTTTCCATTACAATCCACACACATCACAAATCTCAGCCGTCGGGATCTCAATCGAACAAAACCTCTAATTTTCCCCCTCCTCCAATTTTAAAATCGGCATCGTCACTCCGATCAGCCTCCGCTTCACAAAACCGTTGAAACTTTCACCTCTTTTAACCTTTAACATCCTCTGTTTCTGTCTGAAATCGGAAAATATTAACATCCTCATCCTGTCGAAGAGAAAGTGAGATTTTTTTTTAATCTATTGAGGTTGGAGCTCGATTTACATGGTCACCGGAGAAGGAGGGGTTGAAGGACGAGAGAGAAAAGGGAAGGACGGTTGGAGGAGGGAAGGAGAATGTGAGAGGAGAGAGAGAAAATCGAGATAACCACATTAGAAAATTAGAGAGGATTTAAAAAAAAAAATAATAATATAAATATTTATTCACTCACAATGTGTCTTGACTGGACTGCAAAAGATATGGCTGGGCTGCAAAAGATGTTTGTAGCCCAGCCTGGAAGCAAGTTTTACTCATATATATATATAGATAGATAGAAGAGATCGAGAGAATAAGAGAGAGTACCGATATGCATGTCGAAACCGCGATTCTTGAGCTCGCGATACTCTTGACACATTGCACATCCCAAACACCAAAAGTGAACACAACCATCATTGCATGGACTTTCTTGGAGTTGATATTTTGTTCTCAATCGAGACCGGTAAGAACAAGTATAAAGGCAAATGCACGGCGTGAAGCAAGAAATCAGAGTGAAAATTAATGCATTACCAAAACAGGCTGCATCCACAAAGCATAACACAAACAATTAGGTTATTTTAAATTCCGAACCCAAGATGTTTTGTTTTTTCTTTTTCTTTTTTAAATAAACATAGCTCAAAGTAGTTATACAGCATGGGCGAGTGTCATCTATCATGAATCATGTTTGAATCTCTTCCTTCACAATTGTAAACATTATATTTTCAAAAACAAAAACAAAAAGATTGATCTATGTAATTGATTTCACTTTTGTCTTATGCTACGCTTTAATTGCTTACTCATTGACATGTACCACCTTTCAACCGGTCGAGGTGAGAAGTTCATTCTTCATCTCCGTATTAAATAAAAATGATAGCTATCTAATACTCAATTTGTCAATAATTTTCAACGGTAGAAATAACTTTTGTGGTTTTATGAAATCATAAAGACAAAATTCTAATTTTTAAAGTGGACTAAATTCTAACTTTCTCCAAATCATAGGATTAAATATTATTTACATGTATAGATTTTTATAATCGGAAGTTTTTGCAAAAAAATTAGACTTAGTACAACTTCATTTAGGAATTTGTTGGATTGAAACTTACAAGTCGATCCTTCATCTATAATCTCTGAGACTTGCCCAAAAGGCACACATGGACACCATGTCGTACAGCAACCTGCAAAAACGAAAGATCATAGCATAAATATAATTCAATTAGTTGATATATTAGTAATCTTAATTAAAATTTAAAAAACAAAATTAATATCCTTAGTATATGTATGAGTTGATGACAAGAGTTCTGTTACTCAAAAGAAAAAAAAGAAAAAAAAAAAACATAAAAACTATGCAAGTCAATCAACAGACAACGAGTTTAGTTATATATCTTGAAACCAAGAGATAAGAGGTTCAAATATATTCTCATTCCCAAAGTCTCGTTGAACTCAAAGAGAAAAAGAAAAAAATATATACATGTTAAATGAAAATATATTGATTATCATTGTCATAAAGTGTAATTGCCTACTAAATTCAAAAGCTTAAAAGCTTATATGTAAGAGTAAATATAATCTAATATTTTATACATATTCTTAGCTCTCTTCATATTCATGGATTAAAAAATTAATATAAATCCAAGAATTGGAGAAATAAACGTTACCAACAATTTAAACTAAACACTTGCAAGTTCAATATATCATGTTAAATCATTACATAAAGTCGAAAAAGACGATAATCAAAATTACTCTTGCACAATTTATTGGGAGAATTGTACAATTGACCCGATATTTTAGGCGGATTGTCAAAATGACCCGGATCTGAACAAAAAAAAGCGAACTGACATGGCATCATTATTTTTTTTTTATATTATTTTCTAACGGTAGCTGCGGGCGCGGGCTGATCTCGCTCTAACTACGGGTGCGGACTAGTCGCACTCTAGCTCTAGCTTCATTTCAGATCTAAATATTTCAAGATCTGAAGTTTTTTTTTCAGATTCGAGACCAGCCTACAGCTAGAGCGAGATCAACCCACGCCCGCAGCTAGAGCTAGAAAATAATATTAAAAAAAAAATGATGATATCAACAGAAGGTCAATTTGACTTTTTTTTCAAATCCGAATTAGTTTGACAAACGGGTCAAAATAGGGGATCAATTGTACAATTCTCCCCAACTTATTGTCTAACATCACTATTTTAAAGCGGAAATAATTCTCAAACATGCTCGTAATGAATAGAGATCGAGGAGAGCTAGGGAAATGAATCTTACACGATTCCATGTCGAAGAAGCAGTCAAATAAGCCGGTGGACCATGGCATTCCGTTCAGCGAGCTCACCGGAATACCGCTAGCCATCTTTTTATGGTTCAAATAATGCAACAAAATTTGGTTCCTTTTGTAAGTTTGAGAGAGAATTCTAACTTGTGGAGTTGTTCTATGTTCCAATTTATAGTTTATTTTCCTAGTAACAAATAGGTTGAAGGAGAACCAGGTTTTTGAAAATTCAAAGACGATGTCTTACTTGACTTTGTCTATGGTAGGTTTAAGATAATGTTAGTATGTGAGGTCAAAAACAAAGTATGGTCTTATCTAACATGGGAGAGTTTTTTTTAGACTATCTTGTCAAAACTCTAAATTGTATAATTTCAAGTGTCCTATAATCTATTTGCATATTTTTTTTTTGGGGGGATTCGAACCACAGACCTCTTGGTCATCAAGTCATACATATGTCAGCTGAGCTATGCTCGCTTTGGCATCTATTTGCGTATTTATTATTTATTGTAAAATTAAAATATATTTTCGTTCATTTGATGTGAATTTAATTTTATTTGGTCAAGGTTTAAAATTGATAACTTTTGTTGGCGCAAGATTTTAGATTCCTCTTTCTCTCGTATGCTCCACCGCGGGTTGTCGTCGTCGGAGTTCGTGTGGGTACCTGCACAAAAGAGGAAGGAGAAAACTTGCACCGGTGTGGAGCTAGGCCCACGAGGCTCCGATGCTTAAGTCAAAAAGTTCTTGTGTGTAAACCTGACTAACATGGCATAAATTCAATGATAAACTCATTTCGCTACGAAAAGCACCTACTAATTGAAAGAGAACATGCATCAGTATGACTATGAGGTGCTTAAACCAATATGAATATGAGGTGCTCTCGAGATGAGCAGAGTATTTTTGGCATACTTGTGGTGTGAGTTCCTCCATTATTTATAGAAGATCAGAATGAGCCTGGAACAGGTTCACAAAACGCTTAACTCACTAGTATACCATGATTTTTTTTTGTGTATATTACGTCGAATATCTTCTCATGGGTGGATTTTCTGGTATTGAGTGGACACCTCGGCTTTGCTCGCAACCTTTTTCATTTTTCTAAAAAGTGGATTGAAAATGATCTACCGTTTGATAACTATTTCAATTTTTTGATTTTTGATTTTTTTTCTTTTCGATTTTTGGTTTTATGTTTTTTATAAACAACAATTATGTATGGTTTATAACTATTTTTTGAAAATAAATTTTTTTATAACTGTTTTTTTTTACAACAAAAGTTGAAAGGGCTTGGTGACTTTTTGTTTTATATTTTTTTTTATAAAATAAAAATTCAATTTTCTAAAAATAACCGCATTTTATTCTAAATGTGTTGTAATTAGGAATGAGACAAGAGACAGATGACTTTTTTTTATTATCAAAATCGATTTAATCTTTTTTAAAAGTTTGTATATGTCATTTTTTAGTTTAATTTTTCTCCATCTTTTTTTTTTCATTCTTTATTTACTCCCCTCAAATCTCAATTCTTCCCCTCCTTTATAAGAAAAAACTAACTCTCTCTCCTCCAACCAAAAACTAACTCTCCCTCCCTAGATTTTCTCCTTTCTCCCTCCTCCCTTTTATCCATTTTAAAATAAAAAATGTAAAAAAAAATCAACCTAAAAAATCATAAGAATAAAGAGAGAAAAAAAAATCATAACTTATACAAAATTTTCCTACCATTTTCAATCATAATACAAAATTGAAATATAGTGTAATTAAGACAAACTTCATCTACATATAGGTGCAAAAACAATGTTTTCAATTTCGCAAATTTTAATTACAGTGTATTTACAATTAACAAATACACGGTAAATACATCAGGCAAAAAAACATAGCATACTGTAAATAGTGACACAAAAAATAATTTTGCAAATTTTAATTAAAGTGTATTTGCAATTAACAAATACATGGTAAATACATCATAAGACAAAAAAAAAATATAACATACTGTAAATAGTGGCAAAAAATTGGAGGAAAATAATGTATATTTGCGATGCACCGAATAACAGTGTAATTGTGATGTACCGAGTAACAAATAAAGTGTAATGGTAATCCATTAAATAGATAATAAAATGTAATTGCAATCCAATGCATAACAAATAAAATGTAATTGCAATTCACTGAATAACAAATAAAGTGTAGTCCACTTCGTATTTCTATTAGACAAACTAAATTCATCTCACGAAGAAAATAAAGCAGGAATGAAAATGAAATTACACTGTATTTGTAATTTTGCAAATTGCACTTCGAGTGTATTTTAAATTTTGCAAAGTGCACTTCCAAGTGTAGTTGAAATTTCACAAATAATTTTTACAAAGTGGACTTCCAACTGTAGTTGAAATTTCGCAAAGTGTACTTTATAGTGTATTTACAATTTCGCAAATTAAAATTATACCATAATTTTGCGAATTGTAATTGTTTTGAAAATCCAACCCAAATACATTAGAATTTTTTTTTTTTAATAAAAACTCGACGAAGCTTATGTAGACGTCAAGGCTCTGATGAACAGCGGAGCAATATAATACACAAAGCGCTCCAACCACGCATTGAAAATGTTACCCTCAAGCTCCACCATTAATTTTTTGACATTCAAGTAATGTTTAGGGAGAATTGTACGACTGACCCCCTATTTTGGCCCATTTGTCAAAATGACCCGGATCTGAAAAAAAGGGGCAAACTGACCTTTTGCTTGCGTCGGGTGAGGATCCCGAGGAATACAGAGATAATTTGGGGGATTTTTGTTCCAATAGTACCCTCACCTTTTTAATTTTTCTAGGCAACCCGCAACATAGCGAGAGGAAAAAATAAATAAGAAATGAAAAAATAAATAAGAAATGGCGGTCGCTTTTAAAAAAAATTGGCGGTCGCTCTAATGTTTAGATACTCGATCGCTCTCGCTAGATACCCGATTTACTCGCTCTAGTTTATAGATACTCGATCGCTCTCGCTAGATACCCGATTTACTCGCTCAAGTTTCTTATACACTTACTCGCTTTAGTTTCTTACACACTTACTCGCTCTAGTTTTTAGATACTCGATCGCTCTCGCTAGATACCCGATCGCTCTAGTTATTCTAGTTACTCGTTAATATCCTTTTTTTTTTTGATGTTTTTAAGTAATATTCTAATTTAAATCAGAGCTAGTATCTATCTATTACTCATTTTCATGGCAAATGATGCAAATGATGAAAACGAGAGCGAGTAATTTAAAATAGCATATTATATAAAAACATAAAAAAAAAACGGAAAAAATAAAACTTCAACAACCCCAACAATGAAGCATCCTCCCTACTACTCTGATTCACTGTCATCGATGATGACAAATGGAGCAGGCTTCCTTTTCTTTCCAATGTTGTCTGCTACGCTTGGTCCAGCTCTTTTTAACGTTTCCTGCGGCGGTGAAGGTTTGTTTACTTCAACCTCCATAGCACGAGAGAGCATGGTAGGCGGGGACGGCGGATGAGGTTGGTTCACACTTGGGCTGGAAACCTCACGTTCTTCAATAGGAGAGGTCTCCCGCTCGTTAGGTGAAGCCCCGCGTGGATTCGGTGGTGAAAGAGCGGAGGACTGGGATGATGCAGGTCTGGTGTGGTAAGATGGATCTTCACTATCAGATGAAGTTCCGCGTGACTTCGGCGGTGAGGAGTAAAATGGATCTTCTTCTGATTCGCTATCAGTGTTCATGTCATTCGGACCATTATCCCGTCCGAAGATGTCTTCGAATGAGTCGTCTGAACACATATTGGTAAATATTTTGGAAGGTCTGAAGAGAGAATTTGGAAGCTCTGAAGAAAGAATGTGGAAGGTTTAAAGACGTTTGAGTTGAAAGGAGGAGTAATACAAGTTTATATTGTAAAAAGAATGTGTCGTTTCGTATGCAAGTGCCGTTGGGGAAAAAGTTGTTTTAATTTTAGATTACAATTAATATCGTTGAATCGTTCGAGCGAGCGCCACCAGAACGAGTTCCATCAATTAACATCGTCCAATCGTTCGAGCGAGCGCCACCAGAACGAGTTCAATGATGATGACACTGTCATCAGAATCCTTCCATGAGATTTTCCATTAATACCGAGCGTTGGAATCAATTAATTTTGTACGGATCGTTCTAGCTAGAGCGATGCACTTAATCAAAATTGAAATATTTGAAATCTCATTTATTCCTACACAGCGTGTGCAATGATTACAAAGATTTTTTCCCACCTTCTGTACGCATCGTTATAATCAAAATTGAATTGAACAAAAACGGAGCGTTGATGATGGTTACGAGAGCGACCAAAGACGTAGCTAGAGCGAGATATGAAATCGTTCAATATGGTGGAGGTACCTGTAGCTAGAGCGAGAAACAAAATTAGAATGGAAAAGTTTACTCGTTCAATATGGTGGAGGTACCTGTAGCAAGAGCGAGGTACCTGTAGCTAGAGCGAGAAACAAAATTAGAATGGAACTCGTTCAATATGGTGGAGGTACCTGTAGCTAAAGCGAGAAACAAAATTAGAATGGAAAAGTTTACTCGTTCAATATGGTGGAGGTATCTGTAGCTAGAGCGAGGTACCTGTAGCTAGAGCGAGAAACAAAATTAGAATGGAACTCGTTCAATATGGTGGAGGTACCTGTAGCTAGAGCGAGGTACCTGTAGCTAGAGCGAGAAACCTAATTAGAACGGAAAAGTTTACTCGTTCAATATGGTGGAGGTACCTGTAGCTAGAGCGAGGTACCTGTAGCTAGAGCGAGAAACAAAATTAGAATGGAAAAGTTTACTCGTTCAATATGGTGGAGGTACCTGTAGCTAGAGCGAGGTACCTGTAGCTAGAGCGAGAAACAAAATTAGAATGGAAAAGTTTACTCGTTCAATATGGTCGAGGTACCTGTAGCTAGAGCGAGAAACAAAATTAGAATGAAACTCGCTCTTTCAAATCAATTGATGTTGCTTACCCACCTTCAGAAAGAATTAAAGGCTAGACGAAGTACCGCCACCCTGCCTTTCAAATCAATTGATCTTGTGAAAAATAGTATAATATTATGTGGATGAGAGATAACGAGATACATACACAGTGATAAATTGTTCAACGAAGGTATTTATGTCCCTTCTACTATCATTTATGTCGCTTGTTCATTGAGGATCGAGGAAGATGGCCATGAAGAAATTGTTTATTCGATACGATGGTCTGTGGGATGAGGAAAGTAATTGTTACGAACGTGGTATACTAAAAGGTATTTATGTCCCTTCTACTATCAATTATGAAGAACTATGCCAAAGAATTTATCAGGTTTCCAATATCAGCCACGAAGATTACAACATAGTAATGAGGGTTTCCTACCAGTTGGCTTTAGCCTCACCGCCATTCATGTTGAATACTGATTATGATGTTTGGTTTTTTATGCAAGAACCTAATGTTGACCAGTTTCAGATTTTTATAACAAAGGAACCGAAGCATGTAGAAGATAGTTTTAATAATAACGATACACTTGATATGAATTTGGCACAACATGGGGACCCAACAGATGAAGCTGATGAGGAATATGACGATGAAGATGATGACGAAAATGAAGGACAAAATGAAGGATGGTTAAATGGAGATTGGTTTGATACAGCTGATGAAGATGATGAGGAATATACACCTGCTGATGCGGTCGAAGATGTGACAACTGACAGTGAAGATGAGATGTATGAACCGGATGACGATGAAGAGGATGAGACAAGCAACGAAGAAAATGATGAACAGTACTGTAGTGATGATGAATCGGTCGAAGATGAAGCTGGTTCTGAACAACATGAGCAGACTCCACCAAGTGGTAGAGTTTGTAGTGAATTGATTGTTCAAAATCATGCAGGTTCTGATTTGGATGTTCACGAAGGACAAATATTATTTTCAAAGACAGATTTAAAAACGAGGATGCATGTGTACGCAATGAAGCGTAATTTTGAATTTCGAGTTAAGAAGTCTACTACTATATTGTACACATTAGGTTGTATCGATTTAGAGTGCACTTGGAGACTACGAGGTATGAAGATGGATGGTTGCGATCTGTTTCGTATATCAAAGTATGTTGGTACACATACGTGTTCAATAGACTCTCTCAATCAAGACCACAGACAAGCAACTGTCAGGGTCGTTGGTGAGTTAATAAAAGGAAAATTTGCAGGAATAGGACGTGTGTATACCCCTAAAACAATTATTGAGGATATGCAAAAAGACTTTGGGGTGAATATAAGCTACGACAAGGCGTGGATGACGAAAGAAATAGCACAGAGCCTTGTGAGGGGATCTCCTGAAGAATCGTATGACATATTACATGCGTATGGGGAAGCCCTAAAACTTGAAAATCCTGGAACTGTTTTTGAGATTGAGTTGGAAGATTCAATTCACTTCAAATACGTCTTCATGGTACTAGGACCTTGTGTAAGGGGATACTTGAGTAGCATTCGCCCAGTGGTGATTGTCGATGGTGCACATTTAAAAGGAAAATACAAGGGTTGTATGCTCTTAGGTGTTGCAATGGATGGCAACAACCAGTGTTATCCATTAGCTTTTGCAGTTGTTGATAATGAGAACGACCGTTCGTGGAAATGGTTCATGAACAATTTGAAGACTTGTATAGGAGAAAATGGAAATTTAGTTATTTTGTCAGATCGTCATGCCACCATAGCGAATGCAGTTGAAGAGGTATTTCCGAATGCATTCCATGCACTCTGTACATACCATATCAAAGGGAATCTAGAAAGACTTTTTAAAAACTCGGCGATTGTGGAGTTGTTTAAGAAGGCTTCTAGAGCGTATCGTGAGTCCGAATTTCTAGTTTATTGGGATCAGATACGTCTATTCCGTAATGGCTTGGTTGCATCCTATCTTGAAGCCGCTGGCATAGAGAGATGGGCTAGATGTCGTCAGATAGACAAACGATATGACAATATGACCAGTAACAGTGCGGAGTGTCTGAATGCATTAACAAGGGAAGCAAGGTATTTGCCAGTTACCGCTCTGCTAGATTTCGTTCGATCGTTCATTCAAAAATGGTTTAGGGTTAGGCGTGAGCAATGGGTGGCACGCACAACCACATTATCAGATTACGCTCGTTCTATATTAGCCAAAGCTTCAGACATGGGGAGACGATGCCAAATAGAACCAATTAATCAGTGGAGATTCAACGTTCAAGACGCAAATTTCGGAGGTATTGTGGACATTGAAAATCGTACGTGCACTTGTAAGTTTTTCGATTCCATGGAAATTCCTTGTAGTCATACTATAATGGCTGCGAGGTTCAGACACAAAGAACCCCAAACACTATGCAGCAACCTATATATCGTGGAATCTCTCGTATCCGCATACGCAGAACCAATATGTCCGGTTGGACATGTATCTGAATGGAAGAAACCCCCAGGCTACATTCCTGTTCATATCCTACCTCCGAAGACCGTAATTCGAATTGGTCGCCGCAGAGTTCAACGTATTCCTTCTGCTGGTGAACGACCACGTCGAACACGTAGATGTGGTCGTTGTGGGAATACCGGACACAATAGACAGAGATGTAATGCCCCACTGTCGGCAAGTAGGTTCGATCATGACCCTAGTACTTCCGGTATGAGAAGAAATGTTTTATAATGTACGGTATTCATTTTATTTCATTAAGCAGAATACTAAATAAAAAAAGGTTCATATTAATATTACCAAAAAAATTTGTCTGCCCAAAGTTGAACAGCATATTGTTTTTTGAATAACGGCATGTTTGTTTGAACAATGTCGTCAAACTCACTAGCGGTCGCTACAGACTCAAAAAATTTTGCACAGAAATAACCACAATCTTTGCTACCCTTCTGAGGAGTTCCAACATCAACCCTACGTACTGGCCAAATAAGTTTTTTCACCCTTCCCTGTTCTTCGTACATTTTACATGCATGCAACAGTGATGGTAACCCGATGGACAACGGATGCGTACGTACTTTAAACTCCAGTGCGGGGACATGCGATGGAAGTGAATCGTATACATTTATTACCTGTTTCTTTAAGTCAATGCACGCGAGCATCCAGTGTTCATGAACATTTATTGGGCCAAAAACGAATGTGAGGTCAGACCAAGGTGTGGAACAGTCTTCATGGTCTCCCAATACGTAGTCCATGAAAGATTGATCGGTCCCTGCCCACCAAGAATTAATTGCGGCCTCGTCTTTTGACCTGGCGGCCTTAGCGGGACCGTGTGGCTCCATTAAAAAATCCTACGCATAATAATTTGTTAGAACTGAGAATAACAGTGCTAACGAGGCGTCATTAAATATTCGTACGAGAAAAACTATTGCATACCATAAACGAAGTGTTGACAGATGTAAATTTAACAGGACATAAATCTGGACGTGAAGCAAGCTTGCGACGCACGAACATCATTAGAATGTCCATTTCCTAATATTAAGTAAGAAACATTTAGATAGACAAAAACTGAAAAAATGTGACACATACCTGAATTCAAGTCACAGGGTACTTACATCGCCTTCAACATATGCATTCATTTCGAACTTTCGGAAATACGCCTTGCCCCTACTCCAAAATAAAACATTACGTTCGTGTTTATTTGTTTTCCTTGACTTCATCCATCCCTTATAAACGGTGGAAACATTTTCCGGTATCGGAAACATTAGATTATACACCGTGACGTGCGAAGTTATAAAGTCTGGTACCACAAACTCACCCGGGGCTATACTAATATTTTGTCTCCTCTTCTTCTTTTCAGGGTGTGTTTCTTCCTTCGAAATCACTACTACTGCTTTACGTTTTTTATTCTCCTCTGGGGTATATTTTTTGACGTTCTTCTTCGACCTTTTACTAAGGCGACGTACCAAAGCCGCCTCCTGCATCCCAAAAATATCATGTTATTTCTTATGTACATGGTCATTCCGTTGTTACGAACAAACAAAAGATTACCTTGTCATCAATGTGATCTGTTTGGTCTACAACATCAACGTCCATGGTAAATTTATCAACATCAACCTCCTTAGGGCCAGACTGCAAATGGTTACTGTTAGTGTAATTGATTATGTATACAAAGTCAATGTAGGAAATACTAAATACCTGAGAGTCGGATGACGAAATCGCTTTGTATTGCATTCGCTTTTCATTGAAGATGGCCAACTGCTTAGCGATAACAGTTTCTGTTACATCCTCCTCAACCGTCTCACCGCACTCATTGCTGCAAGACTCACCGATAATAGCTACAATATCATCATCGTGACTCCGTTCACGTGCAGGTGCAACCATATCACCTCCACGACTGTTGCAAGATTCATCAACAACAACTGCATCAGGAGCAGTTTTTGTTACTTCTGTACCCAACTCAGGTTCCACATTCAAAACACCAGGCACAAATGATGGAGATGCATCGGTTGTTTGTGCTTCAACATTGCGAAGCTCTTCTACAACCAAGGTAGCAGACTCATCCACCTTTGACAAGGTGGTGCAAATCAACTTTTTACCATCATCTTCAACCGACGGGTCATTAAATAATGTTTGTGAAGTTTCACAATCAGATAAACGATCCACAGTCTGTAATTGAACCTGGTGATGAACGTCCCCAATGTCACGACCAATTTCTATTGTCCTCGAGGTTGTTGGACTGGACCGTCCTTCATCAAATCCAATATTGTCCTCGTGTTCATTCTTTTCCCCAGCTTCAGCAACATCATCTACTACTACGTTTGTTGCCTAGACAATGAGAAAATAGTTAGAGGAAAATAATCTGTGTATTAAAGAAGTCTAAGCAAACACCTTACAAAACCCTCAAAACACACACCTTACAGAACCGGCTAAGCATCTGAATGACCGTATCCATTTCTTGTTCATGTCATTCTTCATGTCTTTGATTTGCTCCTCAATCCCTTCAACACGCATCCTTAATGAATGCAATTCCAACCTCACTTCCTCCATCCCACGTCGGTCGTCAGCAAGTGGGGTTCGTGGACTTTGAATATTGGGTATCACCGATTCAGTTGCTTCTAAAGTGACTCGGTTTTCATCCCCTGCTCGTTCAGGTGTTACTACAACATTCTCCCTCCCACTTTGGTTCTCAACGCCTACCAGTTCCGCTGTTTCTAAGCTCGGTTCCTCCATGTAACCCCGGTGGTCACCAAATACCATTTCTGATGTTTCTACAACCAATGTTCTGGTACTTGGTTCTGAAGGTAGGGTGGCACCGACCGACTGATATAGATGTGGTGGTGGATTCACAGGTGTTGGTACAAAAATAGCCCTGCGGGACAACTCTGTATCCATAAAATCCCGCTCCGCCTCAGACATGTGTAGGTCTTGGGTCACAACATCTACAATACAAACATAATTAGTATTACTATTACACAACTATGTTATCAAATTGCCTATTAATATTTTAACCTTAGGAGATTTGAAGACATCTTCTTCCAAGCGTTTGGCCGACAATGAGTGGATGCACGACCATCGAAGCATACGAGGAATTGCATCCCCGTTCGTTCTAACAGTAATCTTTCCTTCCATAGTAGATACTGTCTCGTAAGCCCAAACCTGTGAACAACATATTATCACCACTGTAAAAATAACGTGCAAATAGATCAATTACAAAATCTACATTACCTGGAAGGCATGGGGTAGCCCTGTGAGGCTATACTTCGTCACATAGCTCGCCTTATGTGCTACTTCCTCTTTAAACTTTTCTACCTTGTCTGACATAGCCTTCTTAAGACTTGACAATGTCTGGTCCCATACTATTGTTCCCCAGTCAATAGAATTAAAGTATTCTAAATTATCAACTGCATCTAATAGGGTAAGGTCAACAATTCCCTTACTTTTCTCCTTCCCCATCAAGGACATCTCAGCAAAATATACAAGGGTAAGTTTCACCGCATCCTCGTCACTTTCGAATGCAACATTCTTATAAGTTTCTTCAAAATCTTTAAGAAGGCATGTATCCTTCTTCCTCAAATGATTGAAGTACTTGTTACGCAGCCGTGTAGACAACTCCCCCTTCTCAACTGAATCATGAGGGGGCCAGAGTCCGCACATTAACAGGAACTCATTCTTTGAAAATGTGACAATCTTGCCATTAAGATTGAAAGACATGACATCTGGTCTGTGATCACTGACCTCCCTCAACAAAATATAATGAACAACGGGACTGTTGAAAACCAAATCAACGTCCACCAGCCGACCGAAGACAGTGGTCCTAAACAATTTAATTTGTTCCGTAGAGAGCTTCTTCTTGATTACTTTGTTTGCGGCTGAAATGTGTGATAAACTTGTCACTTGTCCTGGGAATCGATCATCTTCGCTAATCTTCAGAACATGTGTCATTTTACTCAATTCTACGTCCAGAGAGAACACATGTGTAAAATAATTAATTCAACGTTCAAATCGCTGTGAAATACAAAATATCGCTCTGGCAAAACAATACTCGCTCTAGCTACTACACAATATCGCTCTCGCTATACAGTACTCGCGCTAGCTACTACACAATATCGCTCTCGCTAAACAGTACTCGCGCTAGCTACTACACAATATCGCTCTCGCTAAATAGTACTAGCTCTAGCTACTACACATTTTCGCTCTCGGAATACACTACTCGCTCTAGCTACTAACCCATTTCGCTCTCGGAATACACTACTCGCTCTAGCTACAATAGATCGCTCTCGCAAAACAATACTTGCTCTAGGTTATTCGGAAAATCGCTCTCGCTAAAAAATGGTAGCTCTCGGTATAAATTACTCGCTAGTTGTTAGTGCATAGTCGCTCGACGTGTCACAATACTCGCTCTCGGTTTGCCATTAAATCGCTCTAGTTACCGAATCCTTCACGCCCTAAATCGCTCTAGTTACAAAACCTACCAATATCTTGTTTAGACCAAAACGAACTCCTGTCGTGACTACATTGAACAATGCACAAAATCTGAATAAGCCTCCACCCTTTCAGAAAGGGGTGAACTTATATATATATATATAACAGACAAAATCAACGGGCCAACGAAAAAATAAACCGTAGAATGGAAAAACAGAGAATGGAAAAATCACTGGTGGAATTTGATGGAGGTACAGTCGCCTCAATGGAACTCGGAGAATGGAAAAACAGAGAGTTCAGACTGAATGAAGTGAAAAAAATACTCAATGCAATCAATAAATTTTGAAATTACCAGATATAGGTAGAAGATACTCGATAATAGAAGATTCCAAGCTGTGAGATTGAACTCTGAGATTGAATCGAAACTCGGAGAATCGCAAACCTGAGATTGAATGGAGAATCGGAGAATCGCCGGAACGAGGGGAGAGGGGAATGGGAAATACGGATTCTTTCGAATGGGAAATACGGAAAGTCTTTCAGGCGGTTTATCAGGGGGTTTTGAATTGAAACAATGGCAGAAAAGACAATATTGGAATTTTCATGGGTAAATGAAGTCAAATGTCCCTAGCGAGAAGTTTCATACTCGCTTAGCTGACGAAAGCAAAAGGTCAGTTTGCCCCTTTTTTTCAGATCCGGGTCATTTTGACAAATGGGCCAAAATAGGGGGTCAGTCGTACAATTCTCCCTAATGTTTAGACATTTTATCAATCAAATTGGCTACAATATCCTCCTTTGAGCTCCCAAATCACGATTTCTCTTCTCCCATCTTCAGTGAAATCAAAAACCATCTAAAAAATCTACAATACTTGAAATTCAAGACCATCTAAAAAGTTCATCTCCTAAATCACGATTGTTCATTATCTCTCATCTCCCAAATCACGATTTCCCAACAAAATTCATCTAATATGTAATTGTAAACTGCAATTACACGATACATTGCAAAGTGCAATTACAGTGTCATTGTAAATTTGCAAACTGCAATTACACAATACATTGCAAAGTGCAATTACTGTGTAATTGTAATTTGCAAACTGCAATTACACGATACATTGCAAAGTGCAATTACAGTGTAATTGTAATTTGCAAACTGCAATTACACAGTACAAATACTCTGTATTTGCAAAACCTCAAAAAACTTGCACTGAAGGCAAATACACTATACACTGTATTTGCAAAAAAAATCAAATAAATAGTTTTTGCAACAAAATAAAACTTCAAATACCCTGTAATAAATGGTGTAACCCGAGATGCGAATGACGTTTGAATGATGAATTTTGCTCAATATATCAACTTCATTCTGCAAATTTCAAGCTATTTCTTGTTGGATTTCTCAACATATAAGCAAGAAAAAGAATAAGAATGAAATATAACCTAAATTTATTTCTCTGATTCCTAATCGCTATTCTAATTTCTTCACAACAACTTGTAAGTTGTCTTCTAATCGACCTTTGTAAACTCATCCAAATCCACCAATGAAACACTTCTCCGCATCTTCAAATCAAAATTCCCACAACAAAGAAAAAAACAGAACCTGAAATTCCCACGACACTTATTTCTTTCTAGTAATCTCAGTAATAAAATGCATTTATTTTTTTTCTCACAGCAACATCTTTGTAAGTTCTACAACAAGAGCTTCTCCAAGGGCGGCAGCGGCACAACACGGCGTGAGGGTGGCGGCGTGAGAAGACGAGGGAGGCGGAGGCGACCTGAGGAGAGGAGGGCGGCAAAGGCGTGAGGAGAGGAGGGCGGCAAAGGCATGAGGAGAAGAGGGCAACGTGAGGTATCATTAGAAAGAGACTAAAATCTAACCTTTTTTTAATTATTTTTAGGATCTAAGAGAGAATAAAATGAGTGGAGAGAGTGAATCATTGTTTGAGAGATTTGAGATTAGAGGAGAAAGAATAAGTAAATGAAGATTAAGGGAGGAGAGTGAATGATTTTGTTGGAGAAAATCTGGAAAGAAGGGATGAGAAATTTTTTTAAATATAAAAGTTTAAAATGAAAGAGGAGAAGTTGTGAGCGTAAGAAAGAAATGAAAATTGAAGGAGAAAAAAAATGACACAAAACTTAATTTTAAAAAACAGGACACCGGTTAAAATGGGTTCCGAACGAGGGCTATTTACCATGAACTCTCTTAAAAAAAAACGAAAGCAGATCAAGCGGTGGTCTGTCTGTTTCTTAAAAAAAACGGTGGGAATGAAATGAAAAAGAAAAAAAGAAAAAAAGTAGAAGCCGAAACGGTGCAATCCAAGCCGCAGTTTCACCTCAACGATTTTGAAATCAAAAACCTGTTTTTGCCCTTCTAGTTATAGATTTTTTCTTTTTATTTTTTTCGCCTCGATAACTATTTTTTTTTTCATTTTGTGTTTTTAAAAAATTCAAAACTACGATTTATTTGATAATTGTATTTTATTTTTATTTTTTTCATAAAAAAAAAAAAAAAAAAAAAAAATTATTTCGAACGTCGAACATTATTGATCGACAAATATTTTATATATAATTTTTAGGAAAAAAATCAATTTATACCCTTAAACTTGAGAGATTGTATCAATTAAAACTCTAAACTAATGATTGTATCGATTTAAACTCTGAATTTTTAGAAGTGTATCAATTTACACCTTATGTTAAAATTTTATTTTAAAAACGTTAATTAAACACGTGAAGACTTATAATTTTAGAAATTAAACCCCTAAACTTTCATAAGTGAATCAAGTGTATGAAAGTTTAGGAGTTTAATTGATAAATTACAAGTCTCCACACGTGTGAAAACTAACATCTTTCTAAGGGTGTAAATTGATACAGTTGTGAAAATTCAGGGTTTAAATTGATACAATCATTAGTTTAAGGTTTTAATTGATACAACCTCCAAAATTTAAGGGTATAAAATAATTTTTACCCTAACTTTTAAGGATAGTTTTTTAAGTAATTAATTCAAACTTCAAAGATTAAAATGAAAATTTATAAAGGATACTTGAAATTTTTTCAATTTAAAGAATATCTTATATAATTTAACTTATTTTTAAAATGATTTTCTAAAGAATTAAAAAAAACAAAGTAAGATTTTCTTTAAAATAAATAAAAAAACGGAAAACGATAGCACAATTTTTTAAAAAAAATTAAATATTTGTTTTATTTTTAGTTTTTCTAAGGAGTTTTAAAATAATTTTAAAATTTTGAAATAAAAAACTGAATTGTTTAAATCCATTAAAAAAATGAATCGTTTATCTAATAAGCTCAAATTTTAGGGGATGTTATAATGCATTCAATTTCTGTTTTTGTTTTTTTGGTTTTTAAGTTTTAGAAAGACCAGTCTATTTAATAACCAATTCAATTTTTAGTTTTAAAATTTTTTAAAATGTTTTTACACTCATTAACAAATTTTAAAATCGAAAACAAAAGTTTTCAAAAACCAGTTTTAGATTTCAAAATTTCATGTTTTCTCTCCCTCAACTTTATTGAAATTGTCAACAAGTTACATATAATTAGTTACATATAATTATTGAAATTATCTTTAAATGTTTATTTATTAAAATTTAAATCAAATTGTCATTAATATTTTTTGAAATGAAAATGGTCATTAATATTATTAGTATATTGGTGTAAAAACAAATTATTAATATTCTTAGTATAAAAATATTATTAATATAATATATTATAATTTTATTCAAATAATTTGTTTCTAGCATATTATATTTTAATATTATTGTAATGTTACATCAATATCCCTATCTACTTTCTACAATCAACATATTTTATTTTCGATACTTTAGGGATGCTAAATGTCAACTAAGATTGTCTAATATATTAAACTATCCACACAATATGGATAACTTTTTTTTACTTTAGAGAAAAATATTTGTTACTATAAATTTTTAATTTCATAAAATAATTGTACCTTAATTAAATTTTGATAAAAGTTGCAATTTTTACCTTCTAATAAATTAATATTATTTTTCAAAAATTAATTTTCATTTTATAAAAAAAATACAAAACAAATAGTAATTATCCAACCATTTTCAACTTTTGTTATTTTCAAAAATCAAAAATAAAAAATAAAAATCAGTTATTAAATAAGTTTGTTTTGCAATTTTTTAAAAATAGAAAAAAAAAATGAAAAATAAAAAACTGAATGTGTTATCAAACGAGAGCCTTCCTTTTTGTTTTTTAATTTTTAAAAACAAAAACATACATATTTTGGGAATATATTTTTTTTTTATTATTATTGAAAAAAAAAAAAAAAAAAAAAAAAAAAAAAAAAGTGACCTCTATTAAATGTTAGAGATTTTAGAAAGGCAAGTATCAAAAATCTTATCAACAACCATATAAAAAGAATGTGTCAAATCATATCACAGCTAGCAGAGTGTTATAGACATGAATAAAGAGATTAAGAGATTGATGTAAAATAGTATGTGACAAAATCATAAATGGAGTGAAGTGACTTCTTGACAGGAGGATTAAGGGAGACACTATACATGGGGAAGAATTTCTAGTACATCCGTTGTATAGAGTTTTTACATATTGTCTTTCAAAAAAAAATGACACGTGCCAAAATGATTTAAAAAAATAATATATTTAATAGAGTGGGTCCAGTTAAACAACATTTTGCCACGTATCATTTTTTTTGAAAGACAGTAGTATGAAAAAACTTCATACTACGGATGTACTAGAAATTCTCCCTGATAATTTCTACCTGATGAATATTGGTTGAGTAATCACAATCAATATGGAAGTAATGTATTTGTCCTTTTGGAAAATAGGCAAAAATGTACTCCATTTTTCTTTTTCTTGGGATTGAAATTGAGAGGCCTTAAATTCCATCCATAGTTCACATAAATTCTATATTTTCCTTCCTATGGACTATGTTTTTAACTTTATTTAAACGAAAAAATATCTATCAATTAATTTACTTTGCATTAGCAAGTAGTTAGACATTGACATTGACATTAGGTTTAAATCCCCATACTCCATACTTGTTGTACGAAAAAAAATACTTAGGTTTATATCCTATTTTAGTCACTATATTTTTAGATTTTATATGTTTTGATCTAACACAAATTTTATGGACAATGAAAACTCTTTAATACAAAATGGTTAAAAAAAGAAATTTGTCGTTGTACTTTCGTAAAAGTGATAATTTAGTCCTTGAACTTTAGTTTGTAATGATTTAGTCTATGTACTTTCAATTTTGTAAAAATTTCTAAATTTTAGTATGTAGCAATTTAATCCATGGACTTTCAATTATATAACAATTTAGTCTTTAAGGGCCGTTTGTTTTGTGGGAATCTAGATAATCAGAATCTTCAGATGCCTGGAATCATATATACTCAAAAATATAGATGCATGATTTTTTTTTTATAACCGTGTTTATTTTGAAAGAATGACTTATAAAAATATTTGGAATATTTGGAATATAGTTAGATGAGTCTGTTTGTTTTCCTGAATTTGCATGTGAGAATGTTTTGAGATTATACTATACCAATAATGTCATTACTAATCATAAAGTAATTTTTTTACATATGTTAGTTTAATATAATTTTAAGTTCTATCACATGCGTTTTAGGGTGTGTTTGGTTTAGATTCCTAAGTGTTGAATTTGTATATCAATTTAGTTTATACTAACTCTATCAACCGCGGCGTACAAAACTCAATTGTTTATACTAACTCTATCACCGATATGGTCTTTATTAGTCTAATGTTGAATTTATATATCAATTTAGTTTATACTAACTCTATCAACCGCTTAAGATGTTGCCTCTACTTGAAAAATATTTATAGAAAATAGTGAGTATTGTTTTTAATAAGATACCCGGTAAGTGACCCCACTACCAAAATCAAAACATGCAAACACACACATAAACAATGCTTCAACTTTTGGGACCTAACTTTCCATCACGAAAGTCCTTTTTCCTTTTACAATTTATCTTCGGCTTAGTGTGGACCATTTTCTCATCCTCCCATAATTTTTTGTTTGTCCAACTCTTCGGTGCAACATAAATTCCTCTTGGGACTTTACCCTTGTTGATGGTTAGTTAACATTCAGTCAGCAAGGTCGAGTCCTGGTTTACTAGCCCATTACATATGGGAGAGGATATGTGCCACAACCTTTGAAAACATATTTTCCTTTTATACAACATACAAATGAATGAGATACCATAAACATTTTCCTTTCATTCTATAATGCAATACGAAACAACATTTCCTTTACATGTCACTCATAATCAACCTTACAAAACCCTCACATACCATTCATGCCACTGAAGACCGTTTTAAAAAAATAAAATTCTTATTCTTTCCTTTTTTTTAAAGAAAGTTTGGGTAGAGTTACTCTTGAGAAACAGGCAACACCTGAAATAAAGTCATAGATTTAAAAATAACATTCTCAAACCCTAGAAATCGACATTCGAAAATATTCAGAACCATTCCGCAGATAACTTTCTCAATCTTCCATTAAGCAACAAGCACTATACAACACACTTAAAACATTCAGAAAAACTCATACATAAACCAATTATCAATTACCCGATAGGGAAACCACGAACACAACTTATCCCTAAGACACTCCGATAGGGAAACCACGAACACAATCTTTATTTTTTTTTTTGGATAAGATTGGGTTATAGGATAATCTTTTAATTTTGTTTTAAAAAGTTTAAAAATAGTAAAATTTCAATATTATCCATAAGGTGAATTATTTTTTAATAAGATTAAAAATATTGTTTAAAATTCACTGAAGTTCGTTAATCTTGTAATTAATAGTTAATTAAAGATTAATGAATTTGAAATAAAAATTGAGTATAAGAGAACCCTGTCTAAGAAAGATTACTAAGGTGAGGTACTTAATTGGACTCAAAAGGACCTCCTCTACTTGAGAACTGGCTTGTGGGTTGAATTAGTCAATTTTTATTTAGTTTAATTAAGCAAGCTTATAAGGTGATTAACTTTTATAAAGTTTGGTAATTCACATTAAAATCCATCTAACCAACATAAATGTTATGAGATGGATGATTAAAAAACTTAGAGAAATGAGATTAGCCTAATTTTTTCAAGTAATAGAAAATCATATTTCAAAATACTTAATGGGAGAATGACATTGTTGGGTCTTATGTCTTAAAACTCGTAGTTTGTAAACTGTTTGAATGTAATTATTCTATTTTGCAATAAAGTGTTACTGAGATTTATTCAGTAAAGTTGTTATTGAATAAAGTGAAAGTGTGTTTGTATTAATCTATACCAATAACAAACACCCTTGGTGATAATATGAGTACTTGAGCTTCATGTATGACATGAATTTGGATCAAGTTCAAGTAGACAGCCAAAACGGTCTATAATATAGGGATAAGGTTGGGTACCTTATCCTGGAGACACTATGGATGCGGCTCACTTAGTATAGTACAGAACGATGTGATCCGAAATCGTTTCATGTGGAGACATGCGAGTGAGGGCGTCCTGTGCAATGAGTTTACATAAAACTAAACCGACAAATCAAGTCGTTGACAGTAGGATTTTTGAATGTCCTACAAATTTCGGGTTGTCGAGACCCGCCAAATTAAATTTATAAACTGCCTAAGGCTTCTCTAATTTATAGATAGCGGTAATCAAGTCGATCCACAGGGAACCTTGAATTAGCCTCTCCTAATTAATTTCTAATTGCTTTAATTAAAACTCAAAAGTAAACGGGGGAGAAAGGTTAAAGAAATCTAAACTAAAATTAAAACATGCTGAAAAATAAGCTAACGGAAAATTAAAGAACAAGAAAATAAAATTGTGACATGTACTCCTAATTTAAGAGATCGGGATTTATTTTGTAGGGGTTTTTGGCCTAAAGAAACGAAATAATGGGAGAAGACCGCGCTACTCCAACCACCCACCTAGCAAAATTCAGGGGAGGTTTCCTGTTACCTTTAATTTTATAGTTTTAACTGCTTTATCCGATGGATGGATACACAGAAGAGTATGTATCTTTAGAAGGTTGGGGGTGGAGATGGTTGTCTGGATTTCATGTGTAGTCGTTGAGCAAGAGTAAACTTTGAATTTGAAGTGCTTTGGTCTGTTTTTGCATGTTGTTCGATGAGGACAATCTATGAAATGCTTTTAAATTCTTCGTATTTGCATATCTAGAAAAACATGAGATTGTATGTGCTAGTTGAGCATTTTTCAAAAACTAAGCTAGGAAAAACAAAAGAATAAAAGTAAAGACAGAAAATTGAAAACTCATGGGTTGCCTCCCAAGAAGCGCAATTTTTTTTAACGTCGTTATGCTCGACGTGTACTCCACTCTGTCAGGGTACATAGAAATTCTCGTATTTCTCCAGCCACTTCTTCCTTGAATCAACAAAACCTGCTAAGATAAGTAAGCTCTTCGACTTTTCGAGACAGCTGGACAGAGTTGTTATCTTTTTTGGTATTTTTAATATATGGGAAAAATAAAGACTCAACAGACTGAAATAAAACAAAGTAACACTCAACTGACTCAACTGACTCAACATGAATAAAAGACCCAACAAAAAATAAAGACTCGATATGGGAAGGGATCAGATCAAAATTCTCCAAAAGACCAACATTCACAGATGCACAGATGGAAGGGGGCATGCTAGACGAATCTCCAACAATAAATGAATTATAACAAGACATAACAAGAGGGGATGAATTCTCTAAATGCACAATTGCCACTTCCTCATCCATCACAACATTTTCAATGCAAGTTGGTTCTAACTCATCAGTGGAAAGATTTCCAAAAATATTTTCAATGTCGGAAATATGCTCAAGCTCATCAGTGCATGATTATTCAACTAAATTTTCAATACAAAATTCATGCTCAAAGTCAAAATCTACAGGTGGGAGATATTTACCTTGTAGTATTCTCTGAGATCTTCTTCATCGCTAGTCCATGGGTCGTCTACCCACGCCATGCATTGATAAGAAGATTCAGCTTCACCTTCCAGCTCATCCTCATTCTCGTTGTCAGTCATCAAAGGGAAGTCCTCGGGGCTAAGCCCTTCCTCTTCAGTGTCACCGTTCTCACCTTCGCATGTCAGAAACTCTCAAATTCCTTCCTCAAAATCGGGGTACATCTCGATAACGACCCTTTCCTTGGTGGTATGTTCAACTGGATGTTCCTCCTTGACTTCCAGTTTTTTCGCTGAATCGAGCAAATGGCTAATTTGCTCACACGTTCTTTGTAATTGGGCTTGGGCCTCTAATCGACCCTTGCGCATTTCCTACGTAGATTGGTTAGTCTGAATAATGTATTCATTGATCATTTGTTCCAATGATATACCTTGGAAAGGATTCTGAGAAGCTTCTTCAGCTTCATGACTTGAAGCTCGTCCCCAATAGTCTTGTGGAGAATCTACCATGCTAAAACAAGAAGGTGCAAGAAAATGATTTTTTTTTTTTTTTAAACAAATAGAATTTACCTAAGAGAAATTAAATGGTTCCCCGGCAACGGCGCCAATTTTGGTAGAGGATTTTTGGGTGTATCCACTATTTTTTGGGGTGTCGAATCCTGCCAAAATGAAATTTATAAATACCGCTACTACTAAGCTAACTTGTAGCTAGTGGTAGTCGGGTCGATCCGCAGGGAACCTAAATTATTTTCTCTTTATTAATTCATATTTACTTTTTAATTAATACAACAAATTAAACAATAAAGTAAATGGGGGAATTGGGTTATGGAAAAGTAAAGGAAAGCGGTAAAAATAGCTAACGGTAAAATAAAATAAAGTAACTTGTGCTCCTAATTCGAGTGCTCGGGATTTACTTGATGTGCTTAGTTCATAGGGATTCTAATTAGCAAAGTAATTCTATTTCATGCACGCAAAATGCTTTGTCCCAACCGGGTCCAAAGCACCCCAAAGATTTAATTAGAGGCGTAAATTCTAATTAAACATGCTTATTAATTAATCTAAGGTGATAAGTCATCAATTAATCAGAAAACAGTAACGGGTATAATTGCGACGAATTATTTCTTAAGACTAATTCGATTTCTCTCCTAACCTTGAGCCCGCCGTGAAAACGTTAATCGACTCATACCCCAGCTGTCACATAGGCTCGAATCGATTAGCCACGAGCTAGACTCTTGCTACTATGCATTAAAGCTTATCAAGAATTAACTCTAGCCTACTAACATGCGTAACAATTTCGGGCCTCAATCATAATTAGAAAGGCATGTTATTCGTTCTTTATACAGATTAGAGATGCAAGAAATCAACAACACACTAGAAATTCATACAAAACTCTCAGGGTTTTTTCATACCACTGCCTTTAAATGAATGACACATACCGAAATAGTTGTTTGACTGGGACCCATTCTATTAAATATATTATTTTTTTAAATTATTTCCCCACGTGACATTCATTTAAAAGCAGTGGTATGAAAAAACTTCATACCACGGATGTATTAGAAATTCTCCCATATAAAATTGTATGTGACAAAATCATAAATGGAGTGAAGTGACTTCTTGGCGACAGGAGGATTAGGGAGACACTATACCTGTGATGAATATTGGTTGAATAATCACAATCAATATGGAAATAATGTATTTGTCCTTTAGGAAAATAGCCAAAAAAGTACTCTCTTTTTCTTTTTCTTTGGATTTAAAGTGATAGGCCTTAAATTCCATCCATAGTTCACATAAATTCTATATTTTCTTATTTAAAGGAAAAAATATCTATCAATTAATTTACTTTGCATTAGCAAGGGTAAGGATAGTTGACATTCACATTAGGTTTAAATCCCCATACTCCATACTTGTATCCTATTTTAGTCACTATATTTTTAGATTTTATCTGTTTTGATCTAACACAAATTTTATGGACAATGAAAACTCTTTAATACAAAATAGTTAAAAAAAAGAAATTTGTCGTACTTTCGTAAAAGTGATAATGTAGTCCATGAACTTTAGTTTGTAATGATTTAGTCCATGTACTTTCAATTTTGTAAAAATTTCTAAATTTTAGTACGTAGCAATTTAATCCATGGACTTTCAATTATGTAACAATTTAGTCTCTAAGGGGGCGTTTGGCCCAAGGAGTTGGGGGGAGTTGGAGTTGTTTTGTCCGGAGTTGTTTAGTCTGGGGAGTTGTTTAGTCTGGGGAGTTCTGTGGTATGTCTGTTTGGGGCAGGGAGTTGTTTAGTCTGGAGTTCTGAAGTCTGTGGTGTGTTTGGAGCAGGGAGTTGTTTAGTATGGAGTTCTGAAGTCTGAGTTTATTTTAGCTGTTTTCTTCCGCACAATTTTTTTCTACAAACTTTCAAAATTTTCTTATTAAGGACTTCTTCCAATTCCAATAAATTCTAAAAATGAAATATTTTATTTTTATTTTATCTATCCTTGACAAATTTCTTTGAAGACAACAAAAATAATTTTGAGCACAATATTTGACATTATTTTTTCACATTGATTATCAAAAAAATATATATATATATATATATATATATATATATATATATATATATATATAGATATATTTTGTTAGGACTCATCCTTAATTTTATGAATTATAAGATTGTCTACCCATAAGTATAGTCTACTCATGTGTCAAACAGATCTTTCTCCGCCTCCCATTGACAGAGAGTTGTTGAACTTCAAGTTCTGAAATCTGAGTTTATTTTACTAGTTTTTTCGATACAATTTTTTTTTTCTACCAACTTTCTAATTTTCCTTATTAAGAACTTTTTCTAATAAATTCTAACAATGCAATTTTTTATTTTTATTTTATCTACTTTCCAAATTTCTTTGGAGATAACAAAAAATAATTTTGAACACAATACCTCACATTAATTTTTTAATCTCTCTCACCTTGATTATCAATAATATATATTTATTATTATTTTTTAAAGACTCAATCTTTAATTTTTTTAATTTTATGAATTTTAGAAGTGAGATTTTGTTTTTTTTTAGTGTAAGTATATTTTACAAATTTCTCTAAAGAAAAAAAAAACAACACATAAACATATCTATGTGTCAAACACATTCTTCCTCGCTTCCACCACTTAAACTCATAATTTCATATGCACTACACCTAGAACCTATTTTCTATAATTTTTCATATTTTTATTATCAAGAACTTCTTCCAATAAATTTTAAGAATACGATTTTTGTGTTTTTTATTTTATTTATCCTTTACAAATTTATTCGAAGATAACCAAAATAACTTTGACTACCATACTTCACCTTTTTTTTTCAATATCACTCACATTAATTATTCATTTTATTTGGATCGTTTTTAAATAAAACAAATAGTCGTACAATAGTCGATTAACTATTACGTGTGAATTTGAAAGATTTTAATCCATTAATCTAAGTGAATCCAAATAAGCTATATTTTATATTTTTATTTCTTCTTGAATACTACATTTCAAATTTTGTTTAAGTACTAATTTTAATTTTAATTCAACAACTTAATTTATATTTAAAATAAAAAATAGGTTGAATTGCATTTTTAGTCATTTTACACCTTTTGTCTAAATTATGTTTTTTTTAAATAATTAAAAAATATTGTAAAAGGAAGAGAGAGAAAGAGAGAAATATGAAGGAGAGTTGAATAGTAATTACTGTAGAAGTCTGGGGAGTTGAATAGTAATTACTGTAGAAGTCTGGGGAGTTGATATTTTTTGTCCGAGTTAAACAACTCCTTGGGCCAAACGGGAGTAAGTTTACTCCCACCAACTCCACTCCTCCCAACTCCGTGGGCCAAACGGCCCCTAAGGGTTGTTTGTTTTGTGGGAATCTAGATAATCAGAATCTTCAGATGCCTGGAATCATATATACTCAAAAATATAGATGCATGATTTTTTTTTTATAACCGTGTTTATTTTGAAGGAATGACTTATAAGAATATTTGGAATATAGTTAGATGAGTATGTTTGTTTTCCTGAATTTGCATGTGAGAATGTTTTGAGATTATACTATACCAATAATGTCATTACTAATCATAAAGTAATTTTTTAATGTCATTACTAATCATAAAGTAATTTTTTTACATATATTAGTTGAATATAATTTTAAGTTCTATCACATGCATTTTAGTCTTTATTAGTCCAATGTTGAATTTGTATATCAATTTAGTTTATAGAAAATAGTGAGTATTGTTTTTAATAAGATACCCAGTAAGTGACCCTACTACCAAAATCAAAACATGCAAACACACACATAAACAATGCTTCAACTTTTGGGACCTAACTTTCCATCACGAAAGTCCTTTTTCCTTTTACAATTTCTCTTCGGCTTAGTGTGGACCATTTTCTCATCTTCCCAAAATTTTTTGTTTGTCCAACTCTTTGGTGCTACGTAAATTCCTCTTGGGACTTTACCCTTGCTGATGGTTAGTTAACATTCAGTCAGCAAGGCCGAGTCCTGGTTTACTAGCCCATTACATATGGGAGAGGATATGTGCCAGAACCTTTGAAAACATATTTTCCTTTTATACAACATACAAATGCATGAGATACCCTAAAATTTTTCCTTTCATTCTATAATGCAACACGAAACAACATTTCCTTTACATGTCACTCATAATCAACCTTACAAAACCCTCACATACCATTCATGCCACTGAAGACCGTTTTAAAAAAAAAAGAAAATTTGGGTAGAGTTACTCTTGAGAAACAGGTAAACAACACCTGAAATAAAGTCATACATTTAAAAATAACATTCTCAAACCCTAGAAATCGACATTCGAAAATATTCAGAACCATTCAGCAGATAACTTTCTCAATCTTCAATTAAGCAACAAGCACTATTCAACACACTTAAAACATTCAGAAAAACTCATACATAAACCAATTATCAATTACCCGATAGGGAAACCACAAACACAACTTATCCCTAAGACACTCCGATAGGGAAACCACAAACACAATCTTTATTTTTTTTGGATAAGATTGGGTTATAGGATAATCTTTTAATTTTATTTTAAGGAGTTTAAAATGATAAAATGTCAAGATTATCCAATTATTTTTTAATAGGATTAAAAATATTGTTTAAAATTCACTGAAGTTCATTAATCTTGTAATTAATAGTTAATTAAAGATTAATGAATTTGAAATAAAAAATGAGTATAAGAGAACCTTGTCTAAGAAAGATTACTAAGGTGAGGTACTTAATTTGACTGAAAAGGACCTCCTCTACTTGAGAACTGGCCTGTGGGTTGAATTGGTCAATTTTTATTTAGTTTAATTAAGCAAGCTTATAAGGTGATTAAATTTTATATAGTTTGGTAATTCACATTAAAGTCCATCTAACCAACATAAATGTTATGAGAGGGATGATTAAAAAACTTAGAGAAATGAGATTAGCCTAATTTTTCCAAGTAATAGAAAATCATATTTCAAAATACTTAATGGGACAATGACATTGTTGGGTCTTATGTCCTAAAACTCGTAGTTTGTAAACTGTTTGAATGTAATTATTCTATTTTGCAATAAAGTGTTACTGAGATTTATTCAGTAAAGTTATTATTGAATAAAGTGAAATTGTGTTTGCATTAATCTATACCAATAACAAACACTCTTGGCGATAATATGAGTACTTGAGCTTCATGTATGACATGAATGTGGATCAAGTTCAAGTAGACAGCCAAAACGGTCTATAGTATAGGGATAAGGTTGGGTACCTTATCCTAGAGACACTATGGATGCGGCTCACTTAGTATAGTACAGAACAATGTGATCCGAAATCGTTTCATGTAGAGACATGTGAGTGAGGGCGTCCTGTGCAATGAATTTGCATAAGACTAAACCGACAAATCAAGTCACTGGCAGTAGGATTTTTGAATGTCCTACAAATTTTGGGTTGTCGAGACCCACCAAATTAAATTTATAAACTGCCTAAGGCTTCTCTAATTTATAGATAGTGGTAGTCAGGTCGATCCACAGGGAACCTTGAATTAGCCTCTCTTAATTAATTTCTAATTGCTTTAATTAAAACTCAAAAGTAAACGGGGGAGAAAGGTTGCCTCCCAAGAAGCGCAATTTTTTAACGTCGTTATGTTCGACGTGTCCTTCACTCTATCAGGGTACGTAAAAATTCTCGTACTTCTTCGGCCCCTTCTTCCTTGAATCAACAAAACATGCTAAGAATAGCAAGCTCTTCGACTTCTCGTGGCAGCCAGACAGAGTTCTTTTTTTTATTTTTTAATACATGGGAAAAATAAAGACTCAACAGACTGAAATAAAACAAAATAAGACTCAATTGAATCGACAGAAAACAAAGACTCGACAGACTTAGGAGAAATAGGAAAATAGCATGCATCAATAGAGGAATTTATAGGAAATAAAACAGGTAGAGACTCGTCAGCCTCAAACTCTATCACCTGAATATCCTCCTTGGGAGTAGGCTCGGCCTCTTCCTTGATCTCTCCAACCTCATTCTCGCATGACAAAACATTCTTGATTTCTTCTTTGCGATTTGGGCGTAATTCCTCGAGCATAAAATCAATTTGCTCCCTCATTTCTTCAAGATCTAGGTTATAGGACAGAGATGATTGGTTTTTCAGCTCGGGATGCTCTTGTGCGGGGTAGGCTTCAAGAAAGTCGGTTTGTGGCGACTTAGGAATTGTGTAGGAAGTATGACCCCCAACCGAGCAAATATAACATTTTGCTCTTGCTTGCGTTTCTCTAATGAATGTCCACCAAACCTTGGAGTGCAGCTTTTCATTTCCCTCTGAAGTCTTTTTATAGCATGCAATCTCCTAACCCACTCATCACTATGGGGAATAATCTTGATTTCTCCATCAAACTCTCTAAATTCCCTATCGTGATCAAGAGCAATCTTTTCAGCTTCACCACTTGAAGCAATCACCCAATCTTCTAAACGAACATCTGCCTTACTAAAACAAGAAGACACAAGAAAAGGAAATTTTTTTTTTTGTTTTTAAACAAATAAAATTTAACTAAAAGAATCTAAATGGTTCCCCGGCAACGATGCCAAATTTGACAGTAGGATTTTTGAATGTCCTACAAATTTCGGGTTATCGAGACCCGCCAAGTTAAATTTATAAACTGCTTAAGGCTTCTCTAATTTATAGATAGCGGTAGTTAGGTCGATCCGCAGGGAACCTTGAATTAACCTCTCCTAATTAATTTCTAATTGCTTTAATTAAAACTCAAAAGTAAACGGGGGAGACAGGTTAAAGAAAACTAAACTAAAATTAAAACATGTTGAAAAATAAGCTAACGAAAAATTAAAGAACAAGAAAATAAAATTGTGACATGTGCTCCTAATTTAAGAGATCGGGATTTATTTTGTAGGGGTTTTTTGCCTAAAGAAATGAGATAATGGGCGAAGACCATGCTACTCCAACCACCCACCTAGAAAAAATCAGGGAGGTTTCTTGTTCCCTTTAATTTTATAGTTTTAACTGCTTTATCCGATGGATGGATACATAGAAGACTATGTATCTTTCGAACGTTGGGGGTGGAGATGGTTGTCTGGATTTCATGTGTAGTCGTTGAGCAAGAGTAAACTTTGAATTTGAAGTGCTTTGGTCTGCTTTTGCATGTTGTTCGATGAGGACAATCTATGAAATGCTTTTAAATTCTTCGTATTTGCATATCTAGAAAAGCATAAGATTGTATGTGCTAGTTGAGCATTTTTCAAAAACTAAGCTAGGAAAAACAAAAGACTGAAAGTAAAGACAGAAAATTGAAAACTCATGGGTTGCCTCCCAAGAAGCGCAATTTTTTTTTAACGTCGTTATGCTCGACGTGTCCTCCACTCTGTCAGGGTACATAGAAATTCTCGTATTTCTTCGGCCCCTTCTTCCTTGAATCAACAAAACCTGCTAAGAGAAGCAAGCTCTTCGACTTTTCGAGGCAGCCGGACAGAGTTGTTATGTTTTTTGTATTTTTAATATATGGGAAAAATAAAGACTCAACAGACTGAAATAAAACAAAGTAAGACTCAACTGACTCAACTGACTCAACAGGAATAAAAGACTCAACAGAAAATAAAGACTCGATATGGGAAGGGATCAGGTCAAAATTCTCCAAAAGACCAACATTCACAGATGCACATATGGAAGGGGGCATGCTAGATGAATCTCCAACAATAAATGACTTATAACAAGACATAACAAGAGGGGATGAATTCTCTAAATGCACAATTGTCACTGCCTCATCCATCACAACATTTTCAATGCAAGTTGGTTCGAACTCATCAGTGAAAAGATTTCCAAAAATATTTTCAATGTCGGAAATATGCTCAAGCTCATCAGTGCATGATTCTTCAAATAAATTTTCAATACAAAATTCATGCTCTAAGTCAAAATCTACAGGTGGAGAGATATTTACCTTGTAGTATTCTCTGAGATCTTCTTCATCGCTAGTCCATGGGTCGTCTACCCACGTCATGCATTTATAAGAAGATTCAGCTTCACCTTCCAGCTCATCCTCCTTCTCGTCGTCAGTCATCAAAGAGAAGTCCTCGGGGCTAAGCCCTTGCTCTTCAGTCTCACCGTTTTCGCCTCCGCATGTCAGAAACTCTCCAATTCCTTCCTCAAAATCGGGGTACATCTCGATAACGACCCTTTCCTTGGTGGTATGTTCAACTGGATGTTCCTCCTTGACTTCCAATCTTTTCGCTGAATCGAGCAAATGACTAATTTGCTCACACGTTCTTTGTAATTGGGCTTGGGCCTCTAATCGACCCTTGCGCATTTCCTGCGTAGATTGGTTAGTATGAATAATGTATTCATTGATCATTTGTTCCAATGACATACCTTAGAAAGGATTCTGAGAAGCTTCCTCAGCTCCATGACTTGAATCTCTTCCCCAATAGTCTTGTGGAGAATCTGCCATGCTAAAACAAGAAGACACAAGAAAATGATTTTTTTTTTTTTTAAACAAATAGAATTTACCTAAGAGAAATTAAATGGTTCCCCGGCAACAGCGCCAATTTTGGTAGAGAATTTTTGGGTATATCCACTATTTTTCGAGGTGTCGAATCTCGCCAAAATGAAATTTATAAATACCGCTACTACTAAGCTAACTTGTAGCTAGTGGTAGTCGGGTCGATCCGCAGGGAACCTAAATTATTTTCTCTTAATTAATTCATATTTGCTTTTTAATTAAAACAACAAATTAAACAATAAAGTAAATGGGGGAATTGGGTTACGAAAAAGTAAAGGAAAGCGGTAAAAATAGCTAACGGTAAAATAAAATAAAGTAACATGTGCTCCTAATTCGAGTGCTCAAGATTTACTTGATGCTCTTAGTTCATAGAGATTTTAATTAGCAAAATAATTTTATTTCATGCACGCAAAATGTCTTGTCCCAACCAGGTCCAAAGCACCCCAAAGAATTAATTAGAGGAGTCAATTCTAATTAAACATGCTTCTTAATTAATCTAAGGTGATAAGCTATCAATTAATCAGAAAACAGGAACGGGTATAATTGCGACGAATTATTTCTTAAGACTAATTCGATTTCTCTCCTAATCTTGAGCCCGCCGTGAAAACGTTAATCGACTCATACCCCCAGCTGTCACATAGGCTCGAATCGATTAGCCACGAGCTAGACCCTTGCTACTATGCAAGCTTATCAAGAATTAACGCTAGCCTACTAACATGCGTAACAATTTCAGGCATCAATCCTAATTAGAAAGGCATGCTATTCGTTATTTATACAGATTAGAGATGTAAGAAATCAACAACACAATGCTAGAAATTCATACAAAACTCTCACTAAGCATCAAAGTAAATCCCTAACTCAAATTAGAACACTTACCTTAGCCAAACGTGTTGAAAATCGATCCAAAATTGCCCCAAAATTGTGGAAATTAGTGAAAAACTCACCAAACCTGAGCCAAATGAAAAATATCAAATTTTCTCTCTCTAATATGAATAGTGCGGCTGTTTTTAGGGTTAAAAACGAAGAAGAACTGAAGAAAGAAAAAAAAAAAAAAAAAAAAAAAACAAAACAAAACAAAACAAAACTGGGTCTGGGGCACTTTTGGGCCTAAAATGGCCGATGGGCACAAGCTGGGGCGCCCAAGGGCTGGAGAAGGGTCGTCTGGGCCGCGCGCACAAGGGCTGGAGAAGAGGCCTGCGCGTCTGAAGGTGCTAAGGAAGCGCGCGCGTCTGGCCGCGCGCACATCATCTGGGTCGTCTGGCCGCGCGCGCTTGGAGGAGATGAGGCCCGCGCATTGGGGCGCTTCTGGAGGTGCTAAGGAAGCGCGTGCTTGGGCTGAGCGTTGACCGATCTGGGGCTGTTGACTAGGTTGACTTAATAAAAAATAAATGAAAATCATGCATCCACCTAAATTCAAACCTAAGCTCCCTCATTATCTTAATAAGACTTACACCATTAAGCCACTAAACTATTTTTAGATAGTAATTGATTAATTAATTAATGTAGTATAAACACTCAAAACAAATGATTAATAATATGTTCTAAAGTACCCCTTTAAGCTCTTAATTAATGCAAATGCCCGATTTACCCCTAAGCAATCAAATTATACAAAATACATCAATTAAGCACAAATAATTACCCTAATTCACAAGACTTAGGAGCTAAATATTAGCATTTTTTTAGTGTTATCAGCGACACGCCAACTTCCAAAAAAGTAGGACACGACACGTTGGGGACACGTTAATTTTTTAATATATATATATATATATGTATATTTTGATTTGTCATATGGTTAAGTTTGGGTGGGAAGGAAGTCGTAAGAAAGTTTTGAGTGGGAGGGAAATCAGAAGAAAATTTGGGTGGGAAGGAAAATCGTAAGAAAAGTTGGAGTTGGAGAAAAAAAAAATGACTTTTGCCCCTGTCCTAATAATTTGCAACTACAAGAATAGCTGAAACAAGGCTATGCAAGATGAAAAATAGCTAAACTAATTATTGTGTTGAAAAATATGCAAGATGAAAAATAGCTAAACTAATTATTGTGTTGAAAAATAGCTAATTCCTATAATTAGAAACTTCTTTAGAATGTAGTTGGACGAAACTACCGTCATTTAACTGTTGAACTACCTACAAAAAAGGAGAGATTTAATCACACTCAAAAACAAAAAAGATGTGAACGTTAAAACTTTGAACTCAACCCCACAAAAAAAGGAAGATTTATTCCGAGAGAAAATGAAGGAGAAAATAAGGATTTATTAAAAAAAGAATCCAGAGAGAAATAAAGATTTATTTTAAGAGAATCATGTAAAAAATAATAAAAAATTAAGATATGGTTAAACCAAGATAACAACCACCAATTAAATCGAAACATGTAAACAAAAATCAATAAAATCTAATCTGGAATATTAATTCAAATTAATTTTTAAACTAAAACTTTTAGAGACGATTGTGACAATTTTTTTAATAACGATCCTCTCAATAATTTCTAATGCGTATATATTCGAAGTTACATGTACATATAACTATATCATATGAAGTATATGTGTATATATACAAACCACTAATTGGTGAACGTACATGTAAGTATAACATAATCCGTAAGAAAATTATATAAGCAATTAAATTTTCAGCATATTGATGTGTATAAAAACTAAAATGTTCATAGACGGTTGTAAGAAAATTAAAAAAATGACACCCTCGATAACTTCTAGTGTGACTATATATTCGTAGTTACATCTATAACAACGTACATGTAAGTATATCATATGAAGTATATGCGTGTATATACATCATAAACCATTACTATGTGAGCATTGAACAAATGATACTAAAAAATTTAAAATCTTCATAGACGGTTGTAAGAAAATTATAAAAATGAGGGTCCTCGATAACTTCTAGTGTGGGTATATATTCGTAGTTACGTCTATAACAATGTACATGTAAGTATAGCATATGAAGTATATGCGTGTATATACACCATAAACCATTAATCCGTGAGCATTGAACAAATGATACTAAAAAATTTAAAATGTTCATATATAGACGGTTGTAAGAAAATTATAAAAATGAGGGTTCTCGATAACTTCTAGTGTGGGTATATATTTGTAGTTACATCTATAACAATGTACATGTAAGTATATCATATGAAGTATATACGTGTATATACACCATAAACCATTAATCCGTGAGCATTGAACAAATGATACTAAAAAATATTAAAATTGGTATGCATGTTGAGTTTACCCGAAAAAACGTTCAATCAATTGTATCATTACCTGCAACATTGAATTAGGAGATTTGCAAATCTTCCCTCCTCCAAATCGATTTGAAACAACCATCGATTCTCACATTTGAAACTCTCTACCTTGATAAAAAACTATCTACGTCAACCTTTTACATCGTTGAACGCTTGAATTGGGCTGAAAATTTCGACTCCCAAAATGACATATTTTCGAAGTGAGTAAGGATCTTAGTCTCTCTCCACTCTCGTCTCTGTACAATTTTGGAAAAAAAAAATAATGAACCCCTCTTTTCAAAATGCATGAATCTAGGAGGGTAATCTAGAAGGGTTGTTAGTGAGATAAATTTGTATTTTTTTTTTTTGCTGTTAAACATTTTCAAATCTAAGTTGTAGAGATTTTTTCTTTACTTCAAAATTCATGGATCTAGTTGTTAGAAACTTTTTCTTAAAAAACGGAGGAATGAATCTGATTGTTAGAAATTAAAATAAATATAAAAAAAAATTAAAATTAGTTATGTCGGTTGTCCGTAAATAAGCGTATATACCAGGGGTATAATTGGGAGGGTATATACCAGGGGTATAATTGGGATGATAATTGTGAACTTCATTCCCTAAAATTGTGGTAGTTATGAGATGGAAATATGAAACTTTTTTAGCTATTTTTCAATTCAGTTTTTTATTCCTAGTTATTTTTAAAAATTTCCCTTTCACTAAAAGTAAATGGACTTCAAAATGGGCCTTGAGGGTTATGTTTTTAAAGGCCCAAAACAAATTAGCCATCTGTGTCCCCAGAAGTGTCGCAAAAGTGTCAGAAAATAAAAATAATAATTTTAAATTAGACACGCCAGCTAGCGTGTCAGACACGTGTCGGAGGCATTTCGTTTCGGACACGCGTATGACACCGACACTTTTCCATTTTTAAGGTGTCGGTGCTTCTTAGGGTGCAAGTACCTCGAATACTTATTTATCCTGTAAATTTTTTACCTTTTATATTGCAATACATTGTAGTTCGATATTCTCATTAGGTGGTCCTAACACACACACACACATATATATATATATATATATATATATATATATATATATATATTAATATGAGAAACATAAATTCCTTCATTTCAATTGTGCTTAAGGATATAATCATACAGTGAGTGACGTGAAAAGTTTTGAAACTTTAAATGACTATTAAGTTTGAACTCTTCTTCCTTTTTACATTTATTCATTTTTGGATTTAGAAAAGGAGGGGACTCTGGTAACCATGATGGGCTGGCTTATAGTCAATAAGGGTCAGTGTAAATAGTAAAGAGCTTAGAGGGAATGGGTTCAAACTATGGTGGTCACCTGTCTAAGAATTAGTTAGTATCCTATGAGTTACCTAGACAACTAAATGTAGTAGGATCAGGTTGTTAACTTGTGAGAATAGTCAAGGTGCACACAAGCCTCTTTTGTTTTTTTTTCCTCCATGAGGGGTTTGATGATATCAACATCATATGAACTGGTGCAGTGATTTCTTGCACGCAAGAGTCGCTAATAGAATTGAGTAAATCACATTGAATATCTTTTATTTTACAGGAAATACAAGGGCTTGCAAGAACACCGTGTTGAGGCTCGATGAACTAAAGTTTGAGCAAGACAAGCTTATGGTTGGACCTCATCTCCCCGATGAAGTCAATGTGCAAATGCAGAACTATCTTGAGAAGATTAGAACTTTAGAGAACTAATTGTATTGTTGGCATGTATATGAAGTCCTTGCCAAGAGAAAATTTAGTAATTTGTTTACTGATTTCATAGACATTTTTATAGCTTGCACTCGTTACCTCTTTGTATAGGTCTCAAATAACTTATTTCTAATTTTATATCAATAGAGCAAAGTCCTAGTTTCATTTTGGTTGCCTACCCGATTGCGGTATGTATGGTATACAATTTGGTTTCACTTTCTTCCAATTCTCAATCGAAAATTATTTAAATTTGTTAAACTAACATATTCAATTGAAGGGAATTTAGGTAAAAGTTGGTTGATGCTTATTACCTGAGTATTCAATCAACTGGACCAATGAAACTTTGTTAGATAGTTATGAAGAATATTCAACATTTGAAGATGTAGAGGTGAAAAGGACGAGACAGTGAAAGTGTGAAGTTTCAGTCAAGAAGAATAATTAAGTTCATTCGTTGTTGGTAAATTTAAATGAGAGCAACTAAGTATAATACATTTTACATTTAATAAGTCATATTAGTATATTGGTAAAATCGCGTTGAAAAAAACAAAAAAAAATGTTTGCAAATTTTAGGTCCTAATCGGAGAAGTTTTTGTCAAATGGGTCCTTTCTAGTAATTACTCCTCTAAATCAAACACTGACATGGTAATTTTACATTTGATAAGTGATAAGTGGTAGGGGTGACCATCGATGTCGATTTCCGAGGGTTTGAAGAAGGTGGGTGACACCGGCCGACCAACCACACGGTCGAGCGTTTGATTTTGATTGGTTTTTGAATTTCCGACGAAAAAAAAATAATGAAAAAGGAAGAATAAAAAGAGAGGAAGAAAAAAGGAGAAAAATAAGAAAGCCAAAAAGAAAAAGAGATAAGTGAAAATTAAGGAAGTAAACAAAGACGGGAGAAAGTGAAAAATCAAAGAAAAGAAAGAAAAAATGGAGAGGAAATAAATAAAAGAAAAAAATAGAGAGAAAATAAATAAAAAAAAAAATTGAATGAAGAAAAAAGACAAAGAATAAAGAGAGACAAGGCGAGAGATGAAGACATCAAATTGCGTGTTGAAGGAGAAAAATGGTAAATGAAGAGAGAGTGAAAAAGAAATAAGGGAGAGAACAAAAAAATTAAAGAAGAGAGAGAATTCGTGTTAGAGGAGAGAAATGAAAGATATGATTGTGATTTGAAAGGTTTAGTAAAAAAATCAAAATAAATTGACATTGTCAATTCACGTGAATCAAGATACTTATTGTGATTTAGAGCATCTTAAGCAAAATTAAAGAGAAATTTGGTCAGTTGGAATTGTGATTTCCGACCACTCCTACTGACCGAACGTCGCTTTTTTTTTTTACCAAAATCGACCCCGCTATATAAGCCTCTAAATCGATCAACTGACGTTGATTTAATCGATTTTTCGGTTTGGTTTATCCACCCTAATAAGTGATATATTTGTAAAATCGCATGATTTTTTTTATTTTTGTTGCTGCAAATTTTAAGTTATTGTAGAAGTTTTTGACTCATTTATAGTAATTACCCTTATAGAATATAGATCAAAATTGACTTCTACATTTCTCAAAAGTTTACAAACCTCCGAGAACTATGTTGACTAATCTAGCAGCATGAATTCAGACGACAATCTTTTCATCATTGACTTGGATATTAGCAAATAAAAAAATTGTAAAAAATTGTCATTTTATAATTTCAAAGGAATAGTGGAAGATTTTGACAATAAGTTGTTCAAATAATTGCTACAACTTTGATTAATCTATTATTAGACTAGATTGAATTATAAATGTAGACTTTCACATTAAAAAAGCTATTTCAAAAGTTTCCATTTTGAATCTATTCTTTGTTATTAATCCCGTTACTTAAATGTCAAAGTGATACACTAATTAAACTAACAAGTAATAATTTATAATGACATGCTATATGCTCAAGATGGTAAACGAGCTAGAAAAAATAGGAGCGGGCAAACTAAATAATTTGATGAGTAGATAGACATAACATATATTTTAAGTCATTCTAATTTATTTGTTTTTGGCTCACTCACCTTTATTTTATCTAACTTATTTTCTTATGTCACGTCATGTCAAATCATCATTTGTTAAATCAATCAATGTGTCATGTCAACATTTTAATTTTAGGGTCCGAACAAGGCTCGCGATATTGTATGAACTATTCACCAAGCGATCAGAGGTTCCGAATCTTTTATCCCGCATCTTGGCAAAAAAAAAAAAAATTAGTACTAGTGTAAATGAAAATAACTTGTGGAATTTGAGAGATGTAATTATTTAAGACTTAGTTTGATATTGCTTTCACTTTTAAAATAATTGCTAATAATTACTAGCAAATGTGCTTTCAAAAAGTGAAATGTTAAATTAGAAAAATTAGTTTGGTAAATTAATACTAATTTGATGTGATTTAGTTATAAGGGCAAAAATAGGCTTATCATTTAAATTATTTTCATATCAATATTTAATTTATAATTTGTTATCAGATAATTATTTAAAAATTATTAATACACAAATTGATTTACTTAAAAATTCGTCATTGAAATCCCAATATTGATATCGGTATCTATATTTTCATCCTTGATCCTAAGGCATAAAACTTTTTAGAATTTAGAGACTGAATTTGTAATTTATTCTCGACCTAATGACATTTTTGTGACTAATCCTCAAATTATATATGGTAAAAAATGTTAAAACTTACAGGATTCATTCTAGTAGACCATTGTCAAACTGAAGTAGATGAAACTTGTAAACTGAAGGAGATGAACTTGTAATGATATTCAGCAAGTGGTCTCCAATCAACCCAAGAACAATTAGTTGGGTGGCAAATGTTTGATTCAGAATGGTTCAATTCTGTTCAATTTAAGCAATTATTGAAATGATCAATGGTGAGAACCAAAAGGTTTCAGGAGAAAAAAAAATTAGATGGTTGGTTAGCACATTCACTGTGACCAGAATGAACAGTGTTCATAATAGGCAAAGAAAATGAACTTCCTCCAAGCACACTGCTGATTTCATCACATCAATGCTGAAAGGTAAAATCCAGCAAGATCCCGACCCCCCGCACATAGTCGGTCATTAATCTGTCAGTTAAAAGATTAACAAGCAGTCGCAACTGGATCGGAAATGATATCCTGCAGAACATTACCGAAGGAAGGGGAACGTTACTAATTTTTGAAGTTATATGCCATAGCATTAAACAAGCTAGAAAACGAGTCGAGAAGATAGCATCAAAGAATAGCCATACCGCTTCGAGATTCTATTGCGGAACAGATATAAGGTCTTCTAGTTCATCAACAATGGTTCTATAGCAGAAAAAATATTGATCCTAATTGACAGAAGAATTGCAATTTTGTTAGGAGTAAGAAAAATGAAGGGAAGGCAAAGAACATAATGAATGCACATGGCCATAATAAACCTACAATTCCTTTAATTGCAGCTATTTGCTTAATAATGAAGAAAACAGAATTGGTATATGAGAATAAGGAATGGAATAGAAAGAAGAAGAAGAAAATGGCACAAGTCAGCATATGAATTGCTTGAAATTCCAGGTGACTTTTAGTAAAAAGAGAATAAATTTCATGGCTATGCATATTTCAGTGCTGCAGTGACATTATCTTAACCAACCTGCTCAACTTATTAAGGCATATACTTTTGACCGAGTGGTCAGAAGTTCAAATTCCCACGCCCACATCTTGAACTCAAAAGGAGAAGAAAAAAAACAAAAAAACACAGTGACATAATACTGTCGTTGCATGGACGGAAAATTTAGAACAATTAAAAGGTTAGTTTACCAGTGTTTGAACCATTCCAATTCGCTGGGACCTAAATGTGGAAATGGTACTGACAAGATCTAAAGCAGACATGTCTCCGGTAAGGATTCTCTGAATTGTGTTATGAATAGCGCAATATGTTCCGGTTCTTCCAATACCTGCACTGAAGAAGAGAAATAACCTCAGATAAAGTGAACGAGCGTCGTCGACTGTACTATGATAAACATAGGCTGTACCTGCAGTGCACCACTATTGGGCCAAGATTGGGCGGTAAGTGATACAGCCTCTTCAACATTTCACGAACAGCAAGTGTGTCAGTAGGAACTCCATGGTCAGGCCATTCTGGGTACTGAATATGCAGAACAGCCACAGATTCTTCCGACTACAAAGTCAATGGAGAGGCAAACGCAACTCAGAGCATTGTCAAAGCACAAAAGAGGTCCAGGAAGAGACAAATAAACAGAACTAGAAGAAGAAATATTCTAGTGAGAGGATGTGCTTGATTATCCACAAGGGGTCGTAATTCCTCTAGTTTTGGTATGTTTGGATTACCCTTGAGGGATCTGATGGGAAATTCAGAACAAATGATCCATTCAGCAGCAAACTAAAGTAAAAAAATTGTAAATCTAAAGAGAAGTATCTGAGAGACTTCTCCCGACTCCCCTTCTCTGATGTCAGAGTATTGTTAAGAGTATTTAGTAGTCGCACAATTATAATTGCTTGGTATTCTTTTGGGGTGAGTTGGGTTATAAATAGAAGAAGTTAGGGAGATGGAGATAGGCATAGGCATAGGCATACTTTTGGTGAATTGATCTACGGTGGAGGATTGTGGAGAGAGATAGTCCTCTTGAAAGGTTATTGTCTTATTGATATTGTAACGTCTCTTTCATATTCATATTACTAGTTTTAGTGTCGTTTTTCTTATAATCGGGATCCTAACACCTAAACTCCTATGCTCTATACTCCTCTCCTATGTCACAAACACATGTCAAATCTAACTCAACTGTCACCTTCAAAATGTACCCGACTGACCCTCTTAATCACATGACACCCAACGGCTCCATTCACACTGACTGTTTGCCCTCATTTCCTTAGTATTGGGGGTATGCATCATGAGTATTTATAAACGAGAAGCATGTAAAGATGTTACCTCTTTATGATTCACCTCCAAATGGCGCAGTATAAGAGAGGAGTTGGAAGATTTTATCCATTTAGAGACGACAAATAGATTACCAAAATCTCTAGGACCATCTTCAGCCTGAAAATAATCTCCACACTTCACCATCTGCACAAATTATTAGAAGTTAGGCACTCTAGTTATAGATCAGAGTGACATATAAAACAACAAAGAAAGTTAAGCAGGATCAAAGAAATAGCTGAGCGAAATCAACACACATCTTGAGAATTTGTAATTTGGAAATGAAAAGACAAGGAAGAATTATAAGTCTTGGAGATAAACTAAAGAAACTTGAACCAAAAGAATACAGTCATTTCAGTAAGGCCACAAAGAATCTGAATTATGAAGCTGTTTAGACAAATGAAATGCAACAGCATACTTGTGCACAGAGAACTGCTTGTGAGTAACTACTACCATACAAAAAGTAAAAGAGAAGAATGTTGGAAAATAGTTGAGGGTTGGCACACTAGAATTAAAACTGATGTACAATTGAAATACTATTTTTTCATTCTCTTCATGTTTGATGATAAAACTCAGAACATGGAAACAAGAAAAATACCATATGCATCGCACTCGGTAGTTTCATACAAATTTAATTTTGAGTACATCATTGGGGTTGAGGGGGATTCGAACCACAGACCTCTTGGTCGTCAACACATACATATGCCCGCTGAGCCATGCTCACTTTGGCATTCATACAAATTTAATTGTGGCCAATATCCTTCTTATTGAGTGGAGTTGATCACCTTGACATCGATTGTGGAGGATGTACATGACTGCACCAAACACCATATCCATAATTCTTGTTAGGAATAACGGACCCTCCACATTAGTATGATATTGTTCACTTTGGGCATAACCCGTTATGAGTTTGCTTTTGATTTCACCAAAAGGCTTTATACCAATGAAGATATTGTCCCTCACTTATATACCCATGATCTTCCCTTTATCTAGCCAATGTAGGATATTGGTCGCATTCCCAACAATCCACCCCTCGAACAAAGTACCATCGAGCCTCCCATCAATTAGTCATTTATCCGTCTAGCTCTTATCCAGGTCAACTCATTTTCTTTGGAGCACACCGTCAGCCCGATAAAGCTCAACCACAGATCTCCACCATGACTACGTCTTCAAGGCTCACAACTTATTTATTCGGCACTCGAGGATTTTACCGACACGGCTAAGTCAAGAAAATGGCTCGGATACCACTTTGTTAGGGACAAAGTACCCTCCACATATCTCCACAATGGTATGATATTGTCCACTTTGGGCATAAGCCCTCGTGGCTTTACTTTTGGTTCCACCCAAAAGACCTTAGGCCTTATGCTTATATCCATGACCACTCCCTGCCCTAGCCAATGTGGGACTTTGTTTGTACTCTTAAGATTTCAATATTTTACCACTTCCCAACCAAAACCAAGATTCCCAATAATATATGTGAAGCTCTTCAAATGCCCTCGTGGAACCAAGCTCTTATGGACATGGGATATCACTACTCTTTCTAACAGGAAAAAACACTAGGGATGTAAGTAGATCTTCAATATCAAGTACAAAGTTGATAGTACTACTCGTCATTTTAAAGCAAGATCGGTTGCAAAACAGTTTACTAAATCGTATGGAGTAGACTATTAAAATACCTTTGACCCTAAAGCAAAATTAAATAATATTCAAGTTTTTCTGCCTCTAGCTTTTTCTTTTGTATTATTATTATTTTTATTTTTTACAAAGAAACAGACTTTTAAAAAATTGCAAAGCCAAAACTCCTTCAAGGAAAAAATCTAAGCCTCGCATACCAGTATATTTAAATACAATCATATAACTCCCCTATCTAAAACAAAAATCCAAAAAAAACTTCCCAACTAGAATTGAGGTACTGAAACAACTGAGAACTTATGAATCTGAGAAGACACATTTAGCTTGTATCAAATATTTCCTCCAAAGAAGCTTGTTGTCTGTCTTCAAATAAACGCTGGTTCCTATCTGCCCAAAATACCCCCACAAAACTAACTTCAACATTGATCCATAGAACATTAGCGATTAGCCTTCCACTTTAGGCCATGACTACAAAGGAATTGAAAAGTATTCTCTTCAGCCTTCCAATCCACAACCCAAGAATAGCCAAAGTCTTGAAATAAAGCCTTCCATAAAATTCTATTGATGGAGCAATGGGAGAACCCGCTTTAAGGCACAACAAACAGCAACTTGAAATTGGAGACCAGAAATGACATTTTCATTCAACTTATCACCTATATTTAGACTTTGCAAGAATACTAGCTAGGACAAAATATTCAGATTTCTTGACTCTTCGACTTCCAGAAAGCTGACACATAATTTCAAAAGAAACGGTGATGAATCTACTGACACAAGCTCAACAAGTGAGTCTACCAAGAAAATCTCAAAATTATCCAATTTCCAGCTTCTCTTCACTTACCTTCTTGACATTGGCAGACGCCAGCCCCTCTAAAACTTTCAAAGGATCACAAAGCTCCTTCATTTCCTACCCAAGATTTTCTTCTTCTAGTAATCCTCCAAGATCTAATAAATCAAAAAGGTGAGTAAAATGAAAGGCTATGGGCTGATCCCAGCCGAAATATCACAAAATTTTCCCATTTTCTACCTTAATTGACAAAAACCTTTCAAAAGAAACTTTGAACTAACTTCATAATATAACTGAGGGCTTCCATAACTTCCAGTTTTCTTCAATCCTATATGGCCTATATCACCCCTAATCTTCATATGACAAGTTCACAAGCAGTAAAAAACAGTGGATATGCACGATGTCAGGCCCATCACACAATGTTCACTAAGCACTTTTCTAATGGAAAACTGCAATCATAGTTGTGTACATGTTTATCTTAATCGAGAATCAAACTTTTTGCCTGAATTGAGAATTTAGTTGGACAAGAAGATGCCAAATGATTCTACCCATGATGGTAGCAAAGAAGGAGGCTTGGATGTGTAGTTGCAGAAGTCCTCGAAGAAGCCATAAAAAATCCACAGAGAGTTCACTGAAAATCCGCATGGACATTTAGTTTCATTCGAATTTTTTGCTTGAAGAAATGTTGTCTTATGTTCGATATATTGGCATTGGTGCAACAAATTCCAATTGGTGATGTTTAACAATGTAAGGAATGATATTTACATTTATAAAAAAACAATTACTAACGTACTAGAGTATCCCCAAAGATATAGAATACATTTGAAACCATAAACTAAGAATTCAAAGAAAATGAAGTTCTTTTTTATGGGAATTAAGCCACAGTTCCATCAACTCCCGAGACAGTATTCAGAAAAGACTCCCTAGCCTTTATATTTCACCAAGTTGGTGTATTATGTGCATAAATAACTATGAAACATGGGCATCTTTTCATATCCTGCACCTTTGCCACAAAGTTCTGGAATATGATTCTAACCTCCTTCATCCCCTATGAGATATTTTTAGACAATGATCTCATTTCAGCTGTTAACAGTATTAATGACCTTTTGGTGAACTGAAAATAACTTCCAGTTAGAATGGGGGCTCTCTTCCCCCTTTTTTTTTTGTATATTCCATATTATCAATGAAATATCTTGTTTCCTATAAAAAAAATATATATATGAATTCAAATACTTAGTTCACACTAAGGATTGAGATTTCACAACTAAATATTTACTAAACTACACACCTGCAAATCCATTTTATTTTAGTTTTTCAGATTACTTGTAATCTGTTTATATTTTTGTGTTAACTAAGTTCAAATTGAAACTAGTTAGTATAATATTTGGTAGTTAGAAAACTCATAAAATATTTAATATGGCACGTGGAGGAATCCTGGGTTTTGAAACCATAATGTCTCGAGTAACCAAGAGGATTTTAATCACTATACTCAATCCTTCAGGTTCCCCAAGGTAGCACTAGCACATACAGTGTTTCTATTTGGCACAAATGATGATTAAAAAAAAGTTCAAAGCATACAGGCAGGGATATTACAAATTAAATCTAGAAACTTCATTGTAATCAAACCTAGACCATGACATCATGTAATGCTTGAGATTGGACAGTTCTCATTGACACAAGCAAGGGTCCAGTAAAAGCATGAGCCATGAGTTAGTTGAAACCTCAGGGCACAGCTTGAGCATGTGATACAGCTTTCTCAGATGCTCGAAATCACAAGACTACTCATTACAGTGCGAGGAAAAAGATTTGAACATGAAATATCAAATGTATGTCAGAGATATTAAAAGAGTGTTGTGAAATAGAAGATAAAAGATAGGCCCCCAATGAAAACTTGATCAAAATAAATTATAATTTAACACGAGTAAAATGCTTTCAGATATTTTTTCTGGATTGTGCTTGTTGCTTCATCTTCATGCATACCATATGCTTGTGGTAATAACTCATAATGCTTCTAAAGTTCCCAACACTTTACTAGAATTGAAATTTGAGATAAAAAGTTTAAATAACTCGTTGTGTTTAAAACTTTTCACTGGATTTGACAAAAAAAAAAAGTCACTGCATTTTAAATTTTATTATCACAACATCCAACTCTCATATTTTGAATAAACAACAAATATTTAGCATTCAATAAGCCAAATTTGATTAAAATCAATAGCTTCGAGAAAACTTATCACATCTTAATGAAAACTTGAGGGGATTAGATTTACCATGTAATCCATACAGAATAGTACCTTGTAATTATCAACAAGACGTGTAAGCATCAAGATTGCAGGGCATTTATACTGAAATACCATCTCCCAGAAATCCTCATACGTGTGTGGTAATGGACCTTGTGTGGCAATAAACTTAGAAATTCTTGTTGAGGAGGGAGTCTGCAAATTAAGAGACATTACTGAATGGTCAAATAGACAATGAGGAGGAAATTCAGAAGATATACTTGTACTGGAATATTATCCAAGTAGAAGCATATAATTTTTTTATTTATTTTTAATAGGAATAGAAGCATATAAATTATTATACTTACCGAAATAAAGCTTGCATTGATATAACCCCTTGCAGAAGGTCTGTAATCCTTACATGAGTCAAGTACAACTCTAGTCTCATCAACTGAAATTATCAATACAATATCCCACTTATCAATTTGGATTAACTAATAAAGCAAAACTTTTAGTTTACAAATAGAAAATTCAGTATAGCAAAACTTTTAGCATAGAGGTTTGAATGGTATCTTCAAACATACAGGGTAATACATTCGTGTAACGATTTTTGTCTATGTTGACGTTGTCAAAAGCCACAGAGCAACTTCTCCTCATATCAGATACAGTTATTCTCTTGGCCTGAATCAACAATGACACAACAGTGCATGAGAATTAGAACATTGAAAAAATGAACATCCAAGACATTAATTAACTCAAAAAAAGTTGGTAATACAACGGATACAACTAAAAATAACACATTATTTTTTTCAACTCTAGGATACAGACACAGGAAGGACATGTTTATTAACACAATTTTTTTAAATGTACATCAGTTTTATCTTTTATGTAGGAAGGAAAATCAAAATCAATAAGTTTATGCATTAACTCAAAATTTATTGTTTTTTTTGTTCTATATTACTATTTATGTCTATTGATTATGCTTTACAAGTGTTTCATATGTGACTGACAAACTTCGGACCAGTATTCACTTTGGATACAACAGGTGTAAAATTTATTATTTTTGTTCTATATTACTATTTATGTTTATTGATTATGCTTTACAAGTGTTTCATATGTAAATGACAAACTTCGGACTTTCGACAGGTGTAAAATTTATTATTTTTGTTCTATATTACTATTTATGTCTATTGATTATGCTTTACAACAAGTGTTACATATGTGACTGACAAACTTCGGACCAGTATTCACTTTGGATACGACAAGTGTCCGAGACACTTCTATAGTGCTAACAAGTGTCGGACAAGTGTTCAACATCCGAATGTCCAACATGGACACAGTTACCCAAGTTAAGTGTTTAAGTGTACATGCTTCTTAGACAAAATCCAAGATATTGATCACTATTAAACCTATTCTCAAAAGTAGAACCTCATTTATACAGTTTCCGGGCAAAGTTTAAGAACCCAATTAGCAAGAAAGTAGAATAACTAAAGAAACTCAACGAAACCACAATCAAGAACAATGATAGGGACAAGAGAAGCGAATAGAGCATGGAAAACGAAACGCGAACCTCCAATCGGGCGAACTCCAGATCGATGACATCAGGCATGTGGAGCTTCTCCCTGAAGGCCTCAAGAGCTTGGGAACAAAGCTTAATCTGATGGGGTGTGAGGGAAAGTCTAGGGGGAGAATCGGGGGAGAAAATGAAAGAGCTGGAGGAGGATGAAGGGTTGCCCGGGGAAGAGGAGGAGGAGGCGGCCATGGGCGGCCGGCGATGGTGGTTGCGGGAGCGAGTGGAGGTGAGATTCCCCAGCGATTTGATTTGGAAGGCGGAGGAAGGAAGGATCGAGGAACAGAATCTGACTCTGCTAATGCTTCCGATGAATTCAAATTTGTTGGGAATTTGAATCAATGAGTGCGGTTGCTTTATCATATCCTCATTTCATTTGCTGGTTGGTTTTTTTCATTCTTTTCAAGTTTCACACATAGCTCAATCCATCTCGATTTTAAATTCATGTTGGAAAAAAGAAGGTTTGATTTTTTATAAATAAGATAAAAAATCAAGACTACTTTTAAAGAAAATATGTTAATTTTAAAATTTGACCAAAAATTTAAATATTTCTTTAAGGGCGTGTTTGGCCAAAGAGTTGGGGGAGAAATTAACTCCCTTGCCCCCACAGACTTATTGAACTCAGATAAAAAAATATCAACTGCCCAGACTTCTACAGTAATCACTATTCTCTGTCTCATTTTTTGAGGCAACACATTCACTCTTCCTCTCACAATATTTTTAATTATTTAAAAAAAACGCAATTTAAACTATATGTGTAAAATGACTAAAAATGCAATTCAACCTATTTTTATTATTTTGAATATAATTTAGGTTGTTCAATCAAAATTGGTACTTAAACCAAATTCAAAATGTAATATTCTTAAGATAAATAAAAACATCAGCTTATTTGAACCCGTTTAAATTAATGGATTAAAATCTTTCAAATTCACGTGTAATATTTAACACAATATTGTAGGACTTTCTTTTATTTCAAAATTATCCAAATAAAATGAATAATTAGTGTGAGTGATATTGAAAAAAGGATGTGAAGTATTGTGGTCAAAATTATTTTTGTTATCTTCAAATAAATTTGGGAAGTATACATAAAATAAAAAGCAAAAATCACATTCTTCAAATTTATTGAAATTTACTAAAAAAAAATGTAAAAAAAAATAGCTAAAATAAACTCTTTTTTTTTTTTTTTTTGGGATGCTGATGTTCAGGTGGAGTGAATTTAGATGGAATCACAAGTTTAAGAGGGTGGAGGAAGACGTGTTTGACACATGAGTAAACTATACTTATAGATAGACAATTTTATCATTCATAAAATTAAATATGAGTCTAACAAAAAAATATATATATTTTTGATAATCAATGTGAAAAAATAATGTGAAATATTGTGCTCTAATTATTTTGTTGTAAATTTGTCAAAATAGATAAAATAAAAATAAAATATTTTATTTTTAGAATTTATTGGAATTGGAAGAAGTCAGGGGCGGATACCGACATTAATGTTTGGGGGGCAAAAATTTATATTATAAAAAAAAAAATTATCACAAAAAAATCGAGATTTGAATTCACGCTGTCACATTATGTTCATCTTAAAAAAAAGTTATTGGTGATAAGAATGTGTAAGCATACCAAAGACTTCCTAACTAAGTTCAAATAAACATTTTTTTTTTTCTTTTGCAACGGTATTTTAATCAAAGCAAGGATTGGACCTATGACCTCTTAGTCACGAGCACAACCTTATGTCAATTGAGCTATGCTCGGTTTGGGGAGTTCAAATAAACTTAGTACCATCATATAATTCAATTTTGTTTCTAATGAATCCCTTAATTTTTTAAAATGTCGAATAAGATAAGGATCTATTACACTTAAACTTGAAAATTCGATTACCTATTAGATACAAATTGAAAGTTAAAAATATATTGAACACTTTTTAAAGTTCGTGAATCTATTAAACACAAAATTTAAAGTTCAAAAATTTATTAGACACTTTGAAAACAAATTATTCAAGAAAGAATACAATTTAATGTGAATATTTTTCCAAAATTTATAGAAGGGGTAATATAGACTAAATTACTTTTGGAAAAACTAGCAAATAAACTAATAGGGAGAATTAAGTTTAAGATGTGTTCAAAGTATTTAAATAAATTTTAACATTTGAAATTATAATGACTTCAATAATTCAATTTCAAATGACTAAAACGACATTTCAACATTTTTTAATATAAATATATAAAAAAGAAAATGAACTTAAAAAAAAATTATTTCTTATAGAATTAATATTTAAAAAATTATAATGACTAAAATAATTCAATTTTTAAATGGGATTTCAACATTTTTTTAATATAAATATATAAAAACGAAAATGAACTTAAAAAAAAATATTTCTTATAGAATTAATATTTAAAACTAAATATGGAGTGTCTTTATCATTTATATTGAAAATAAAAAAATATGTATAAGTTAAGTGCCGAACTCAAGAACACAAAAATGCATAACATACAAGTTTGCACTACAACAAACTCTCTTTTCTTTTACTTTAGGGGGGCCAAATTGTATACATTATTAATACTATATATTTTAAGGTATTATTTTACCAACTTATATTAAAAAAATTCAAATATTTGGGAGGGGTCATGGCCCCTAGTCCCCAAAGAGATCTGCCCCTAGAAGAAGTCCTTAATAAGAAAATTTTGAAAGTTTATAGAAAAAGATTGTGCATAAGAAAACAGCTAAAATAAACTAAGACTTCATAATTCCAAACTAAATAACTCTCCAGACTAAACAACTCCACACAAAACAACTTTAACTCTTCCAACTCTTTGGACTAAACGCCCCCTAATAAATAAATAAAATATATAGTAAAGGTATTGAAAAAAAAAATTAACATACATTTCAAAAATTAAAAACGAAATGACGTGGGACTAGTAATTCTAACCTCTAATTTTTATGTCCGTATCTTAATGAGTTGCATTAAAATTGGTATCACGATTTTAAAAGTTTAAATTTTAAATTTATTATTTTACTTTAGTTTTGATCATATACTTCAAAATATTTTAATTTGATTATTCTTGTAATTTGTTTTTTTAAATTTATTTTTGATAAATTATTATATTACAAGTGGAGTGGATATATATATATATATATATATATATATATATATGAAATTATTATCTTAGAATGAATCTGAGATGTCATAACAACTGAAAGAATAATCTAAGATGAAATTATTTATGCCTTAGGATCATGGATGAAAATATAGATACCGATATTAATATTGGGATTTCAATTTTTTTTTAGTATTTATAAAAGATATTGGAGATATCGATTAACCTTTAATATCTATATCGATTCTTTCGAGTTACCGATATATCCACAGACCTCTTGGTCATCAAGTCATACATATGTCAGCAGAGTTATGCTCGCTTTGGCAATAACAAAGACTTAATAGATTCAAAATGGAAACTTTTGAAATATCTTTTTTAATGTCAAAGTTGATGGAGCGCATGGCACGCAGCGGAAGCGATTTGGATCATAGACACTCTAATTTCATCAATTTAAACAAACGGAAACATGCAAAAGCAATGAAAAAGAGAAATTAGAACACATACCCTTGTCGTTCGTATTTCTTCAATTTTCACCGCTAGAAGCTCCTCACGAGCTCAACGAGCCTTCTCACGAAATCTTCGTGGACCACCCACGGTAGTCCCGCTATCCTCGAGCCGAGAAACGGAGTAGTGGGACTCCTTTTACAAGAGAAAAGAAGGAAGAAGCTTCACTGAAAAACTTCTTTTACAGAGAGCAGAGGAAGAAGACGGAGGGGACATTCAAATTGAAAATCAAATTTCAAAATGAAATCTTGTACCCCAAAAGGCATTCACGCCTTTTTCTTTTTTTTTTTTTTTTTTTTTTTTTAATTGATCTGCTGATGAATCATATATACTATGTATATATATAACTTACATGTGTCTTACATTTGCATGTAAGACACATGTATATATATAATATATATATATATATATATATTTATATATTATTATTATTATTATTAAAAATAATAATTATTATTTTATTAATTAAACTTTTTAATTAATAAATATATATATATATATTATTTATTATTATTTAATTCAATATCAAATATTAATTAAATAATATAATTAATCCCGGTTTTTCGAAAACCGAATTTTCACATATGAATCCAATTCATATTGTAGACCAATCTCATATTTAAATCATATTTAAATATGTCTATATTCTTCCACAAACCCGAATTTGAACGATTCAAATTCTTTTCTTTTCTTTTATATTGTTTCACGGCTTTATCCGAGCTAGCCAGGAGAACCGTAAGGACCTACAGATCATGAGCTCCAACGATACGAGATTATCCGGTCAAAACTCTTTCAACCGAACTAACCAACATTCGTTAACCCCCGGAGACTCCACTAAAGTCCAAGGGCTGCACTCTCCTCACTGTAGATATATTGTGTCCTGTTGATATAACTATCATCAGTAAGTCGATCCTTCACAGGTCGTTCATAATCACAACGGGTCATTTATACCGTTTAACCCTTGTATTATATCTTGTTCCTTAAGTACCACTGACACCTCTAATGAACAATTGATTTGTGGTCCAACCATCAAATCAGATTCCTCCCTGATCAGGAGAGGATGGGCCCATTGTTCAAGACCTGGAGTCAGCACTTAAGGGAACAACCTCTCTACTAACCCTTAAAGCGGGTAGGAGTGAATTCCATCTCGCACAACTATGTCCCCAGCCACTTATTCGATCTTATCCCCAAGATGGTAGACTTATTGAGTCGGCGATCTGGCCACTCTCACCCGTACAAATCAAAGGATAAGGTTGAATAAACAGGAGTTCATAGTGAGCTCAAGATTGAGATCGAGTTACCTAAGTCATCAAATGAAATAAAAAACGGTCTTTACAGTAAACGGTGTTATAAAGAAAGAGCGATTTTATTTCTTGGTTCGGTCTTGTGCAAACTCATTGCACAGGACGCCCTCACTCACATGTCTCTACATGAAACGATTCGAATCACATCGTTTTGTACTATACAAAGTGAGCCGCGTCCAATAGTGTTCCCAGGATAAGGTACCCAGCCTTATCCCTATACTATAGATCATTTTGGCTGTCTACTTGAACTTGATTCACATTCATGTCACACAGGAAGTTCAAGTACTCACACTATCGCCATGGGTGTTAGTTATTGGTATAGGTTAATACAAACACAATTCACTAAAATTCAATAACAACTTTATTGAAATTTAATATATACATTCATACAGTTTACAAACTACGAGTTTTAGGACATAAAACCCAACAAACTCCCACTTGGACTAAAACGTCAGTGGAGTACATGCTGGCCGAGAGAACTAGAATATCAAATATCTAAAGTTTCTCCCACTGTCTTACTGAGCAGCTCGCAGCCCTATACTTTTTAGGTGTCTCTCAAACACTTTAGCCGTGAGAGACTTAGTAAACGGATCAGCAATGTTGTGCTCCGAGGCTACCTGTGTGACGATCACATCTCCTCGTTGCACTATCTCCCTGATGAGATGATACTTCCGCTCAATATGCTTTCCACGCTTATGGCTTCTAGGTTCTTTAGAATTTGCCACTGCACCGCTGTTATCACAATAAAGGTTGATTGGCAAGTTCATATTTGGAACAATTTCCAAATCTGTCAAGAACTTCCTAAGCCATACAGCTTCCTTCGCTGCTTCGCAAGCTGCGACATACTCAGCTTCCATGGTGGAGTCAGCAATACAACCTTGCTTTATACTCCTCCATACTATTGCTCCTCCGTTAAGAGTGAACACTGATCATGATGTAGATTTCCTAGAATCTATATCAGTCTGAAAATCAGAGTCAGTGTATCCTGCAAGGATCAAATCCTTTGCGCCATACACAAGCACATAGTCTCTCGTTCTCCTAAGATACTTGAGGACGTGTTTAACGGCTGTCCAGTGATCATATCCTGGATTGGACTGGAACCTACTGACAATTCCTACTGCATAGCAGATGTCGGGTCGTGTACACAACATAGCGTACATGAGACTACCAACTGCAGATGCATAGGGAATTCGTCTCATATCCTCAACCTCTTAAGGTGTCTTAGGAGACTGTTCCTTAGACAAGTGAATTCCATGCCTAAAAGACAGCGAACCTTTCTTGGAATTCTGCATCGAATATCTTGACAACACCTTGTCAATATAAGATGCTTGAGACAGCGCTAGCACTTTGTTCTTACGATTCCTTATGATATGAATCCCTAGAACAAACTGAGCCTCTCCCAAATCTTTCATTTGGAATTGGGTCGCTAGCCAATTCTTAACGTCAGTTAGGAACCCTACATCATTCCCAATGAGTAGTATATCGTCTACGTACAAGACTAAGAAAGCTACAACAGTATTGACTACTTTCTTGTAAACACAAGGTTTGTCAATATTTTGTTCAAAGCCATAAGATTTGATCGCCGTATCAAACCTTATATTCCAGGATCTAGATGCTTGCTTCAACCCATAAATGGATCGATTAAGCTTGCAAACCTTTTGCTCTTGACCCTGAAGTATGAATCCCTCTAGTTGAGCCATATAGATACTCTCCTCAAGATTACCATTTAGAAAGGCAGTCTTGACATCCATTTGTCAGATTTCATAATCATAAAATGTAGCAATGGATAAGAGTATTCTAATCGACTTTAACATGGCAACAGGAGAAAAGATTTCTTCATAGTCCACCCCTTCTCTTTGGGAATAACCTTTTGCCACAAGTCGAGCCTTAAAGGTTTGCACCTTACCGGCTTGGTCTCGTTTTCTCTTGTAGATCCACTTGCAACCGATAGGTCTTTCACTATCTGGTTGGTCTACAAGATCCCAGACCGAATTGAAGTACATAGACTCCATTTCGAGATCCATGGCTTTAAGCCACTAGTCCTTGTCTATGTCATTCATTGCCTGTTTAAAGGTCAATGGATCCTCAACGCCATCATTAGGTATGACGACTTGAGTTTCAGACAAGCCGATGTAGCGGTCAGGCTGTCTTACATCCCTCCCACTGCGTCGAGGCTTTCTCAACTCTTGAGAAGGACCAGCCTGATCAACAACCTTTGTTGATCCGTCTGTAGCTTTCCTGGAAAATTCGGACAAAACAATTTTGCTCGACGGTTGATGATCTCTCATGTGGTCTTCCTCTAAGAACGTGGCATTAGTCGATACTAGTACCTTGTTCTCGTGAGGATCGTAAAATAGACCACCTTTCGTTTCCTTGGGGTAACCTACAAATAGGCACAATTTTGAACGATGTTCCAACTTCTTTGGATTGGGTACTAGCACATGTGCCGGACACCCCCAAATCCTGAAGTGACGTAAACTACCTTTACGCCCTCTCCATAACTCATAAGGTGTTTCAGAAACACTCTTAGAGGGAACCATGTTCAAAATATATACTGCAGTCTCTACTGCATATCCCCAAAACGAACTAGGCAAATGAGCATAACTCATCATAGATCGAACCATGTCTAACAGGGTTCTATTTCTCCTTTCGGACACACCATTCTGCTGTGGTGTTCCTGGCGCTGAGAGTTGAGATACTATTCCATATTCTATCATATAGTCCTGGAATCTTAAATCCATATACTCTCCACCTCGATCTGATCGGAGTGTTTTTATCGATTTACCTAATGTGTTCTCAACCTCTGCCTTATACTCTTTGAACTTTTCAAGAGCTTCAGACTTATGATGCATTAGATAAAGATAACCGTACCTAGAATAATCATAAATGAAACTGATGAAATATTCATACCCTCCTCGTGCTTTGACATTCAAAGGACTGCAGAGATCCGAATGCACGATTTCTAGAGGTTCTTTGGACCTATGACCTTTTTCAGAAAAAGATCGTTTGGTCATTTTGCCCTCAAGACAAGACTCACATGGCGGTAAAGAGTTGTCCTCTAAACGATTTAGCAGACCACTCTTAACCAATCTCCCAATCCTATTGAGATTAATGTTACCTAGTCTTAAGTGCCAAAGATAAGTACTTGGAGAAAGTTTCTGCCTTTTAGTTTGAGTCTCAGCTGTTTTAAACATTTCAGTGTTCAAAATAGCTTTGGCTTCGGTTGGTCTTAACACATACAAGTTGTTTTCAAGTTTCGCAGAACAAATGCGTACACCTCTTTTGCTAATGAACGCTTCATTATGAACAAAAGATACTTTATACAACTGTTCTAACAAACAAGATATAGATACAAGATTCCTCTTGAAGGTAGGAACCAGGAGTACATTTTCTAGTAAAATGAAACTATCTCTATACAACAACTTTAAAGCTCCCACTGCTTCAACTGAGACAACCTCTCCAGTTCCAACTCTGAGAATTATCTCACCTCGAGAAAGTGGCTGCCAAGAACTAGTTTCCTGAAAAGAAGAACAAACATGGTTAGTAGCTCCTGAATCAAGTATCCAGGTATGACAATCATGTTCTACTAAACATGTTTCGACAACAAATAAATCATATTTACCTTGTCTTTCCTTCTCAGCCTTTTTATCTGCAAGATACTTTGGGCAATTCCGTTTCCAGTGCTCATCTACTCCACAATGGAAACATTTTCCTTTGTCTGTAGATTTAGTCTTGCTCTTACCTGCAGCAGGTGCTTTTCCCTTCCTTTTATCTTTCTTCTTCTTTTGAATACTCTTATTCTTAATAGAAGAAAGTTCAGACCTACTCCCTGAAGATGACCCCTTTTGGAATTTCCTAGAAGTGACAATGTTTGCCTCCTTCTCTTTTCCTTTAGAAGTGTGTAGGGACTGATAGGTCTGTAGCTCGCTGAGAAGAGAAGTCAAATTATACTTTATCATGTTCATTACCATATTGGTTCTGAACTGAAGGAAACTCTTCGGAAGAGATTCCATGATAAAGCTTACTTGACTTGACTCATCAATAGTAGCTCCGTTTACTTCCGCCACATTGAAGTGGACCATCATGTTAAGGACATGCTCCCTAACAGAGGTACCCTCCTTCATGCGAGAGTTGTAAACGTATTTGAGGGCTTCATGACAGACCGATGAGGACGGTAGTCCAAACATCTCCTGTAATGAAGACATGATTTCTTTAGCAGAAACCATATCCTCGTGCTTCTTAGCTAACACATCAGATATGTTGGCTAAGATATAGACTCGGGCTTTATCATTAGCCCTTGTCCATCTATCATATGCTTCTCGAACAGTTCGAGTCGCATCCGAGCTAGGAGGGGGAGGACAATCCTCTGATAAGACGAACCTGAGATCATCAAGAACGAGAATCGTATTCAAGTTCAATTTCCAGGTCGCGTAGTTATCGACGGTTAACTTATCGGAAGCTAGTAAGTGAATGAAAGAGCTAGACATGCTGAAAAGAGAATGAAAAAATATTAGTGAAAAGGTTTTAACCTAATTTACACACCAATCAAGAATTTAGCAAAGAATAATATGTTGGGTTTTATGTCCTAAAACTCGTAGTTTGTAAACTGAATGAATGTATATATTATATTTCAATAAAGTTGTTATTGAATTTTAGTGAATTGTGTTTGTATTAACCTATACCAATAACTAACACCCATGGTGACAGTGTGAGTACTTGAACTTCATGTGTGACATGAATGTGAATCAAGTTCAAGTAGACAGCCAAAAATGGTCTATAGTATAGGGATAAGGCTGGGTACCTTATCCTGGGGACACTATTGGACGCGGCTCACTTTGTATAGTACAAAACGATGTGATTCGAATCGTTTCATGTAGAGACATGTGAGTGAGGGCGTCCTGTGCAATGAGTTTGCACAAGACCGAACCAATAAATAAAATCGCTCTTTCTTTATAACACCGTTTACTGTAAAGACCGGTTTATTCATTTGATGACTTAGGTAACTCGATCTTAATCTTGAGCTCACTATGAACTCCGGTTTATTCGACCTTATCCTTTGACTTGTACGGGTGAGAGTGGCCTGATCGCCGACTCAATAAGCCTACCATCTTGGGGATAAGATCGAATAAGTGGCTGGGGACGTAGTTGTGCGAGATGGAATTCACTCCTACCCGCTTTAAGGGTAAGTAGAGAGGTTGTTCCCTTAAGTGCTGACTCCAGGTCTTGAACAATGGGCCCATCCTCTCCTGATCAGGGAGGAATCTGATTTGATGGTTGGACCACAAATCAATTGTTCATTAGAGGTGTCAGTGGTACTTAAGGAACAAGATATAATACAAGGGTTAAACGGTATAAATGACCCGTTGTGATTATGAACGACCTGTGAAGGATCGACTTACTGATGATAGTTATATCAACAGGACACAATATATCTACAGTGAGGAAAGTGCAGCCCTTGGACTTTAGTGGAGTCTCCGGGGGTTAACGAATGTTGGTTAGTTCGGTTGAAAGAGTTTTGACCGGATAATCTCGTATCGTTGGAGCTCATGATCTGTAGGTCCTTACGGTTCTCCTGGCTAGCTCGGATAAAGCCGTGAAACAATATAAAAGAAAAGAAAAGAATTTGAATCGTTCAAATTCGGGTTTGTGGAAGAAGGATAGACATATTTAAATATGATTTAAATATGGACATATTTAAATATGATTTAAATATGACATTGGCCTGAAACATGAATGAGATTCATGTGAAAAAAGTCGGTTTTTTTCTGAAAAACCGAGTTTAGTTATATTATTTAATCAATATTTGATATTGAATTAAATAATATTTATTAATTAAAAAGTTTAATTAATAATTATATATATTTTTTATTTATTAAAATGTTTAATAAATAAAATTATTATTATTATTTTTAATAATAATAATAATTATATATATATATATATATATATATATATATACATGTGTCTTGCTGCATGCAAGACACATGTTGAAGAAATATATATATTTGTTACGTTAGTAGCATGGGCTGAAAAAAAGATAAGAAGGAAAACAGAAGAGAATTTGAGAAGTTTTTTTTTTTTTTGGATTGAATTTGATTCAATTCTTCGTGGGTACACGTTTTGAAGAAAAATAAAAACAGCTTCTCCCTCTGTGTTCTCTTCTTCCTCTTCCTCTTCTCCTTTTCTCTTGTAAAAGGAGTCCCACCACTCCGTTTCTCGGCCTGAGGATAGCGGGACTACCGTGGGTGGTCCACGAAGGTTTCGTGAGAAGGCTCGGTGAGCTCGTGAGGAGCTTCTGGCGGTGAATTTGGAGAAATACGAACGACAAGGGTATGTGTTCTAATTCTCTTTTTCATTGCGTTTGCATGTTTCCATTTGTTTAAATTGATGAAATTAGAGTGTCCATGATCCAAATTCGCTTCCGCTGCGTTCCATCAACGCTCCATCAATTGGTATCAGAGCGTTTTTGGCCACTCAATTTCTATCAATTTAAGTTATGGTGGGTTTTATTTTAGAAATTGTTTCTGAATGGAATTCTAAAGTGAATATCGATTTTGGCATAGTTTCTTTTTGAATTTCATTATTTGTAATTGCCCGAGAATGTATGGGCTTTAATGCATGCTAAAGAGTCTGTATTTTTTTAGAGTCATTAGAGTCCATATAGGTTTCTTTGTGAAAGAAGTTTAAGTTTGGAACTCGCCGAAATGTTCGGTGTAAGTTCAAACTTGTTCTGGGCAATACAAGGAGAAATTCGAAGAGTTTTTGGCCGAAGCGTTCGGAGGAAGCAAGTTGGTCAAAGGCGGTGCGAAGAGTTCGAAGTCCGCTCAAGACGTAGCTTGTTGATCAAGCTTGTAATAAATTAGTTATTGCTTGCTAAATGCCAAAATCGATCCACTTTAGTGTGTTTAATTATTTATGCATTGCGAATGTATGTTTTAATTAAATTCCATGTTTGTATGTGCATAACGTATGCCATATAGATTTAAAATCCCACCGTAGGAAGCATGCTTCATGCATTGGAAATATGTTATAAGTGTTATAATATATCGTATGCATATTTGGCAATTCATGAATTTTGATATAAAAGTTATATTAATTCATGAATTAGCTGTTGTTAATTCAATAGAATAATTGATATAAGTGTTATATTAACTATGAAATTGAATGTACAACATAGGTTGTCCTAATTTTATGCACATGGTATATTATAAGTGTTATAATGTATAGGATGCATGTTAATTCATGAGTATTAATATAAGAGTTATATTAATTCATGAATTAGATGTTGTTTGCTTAATAGAATAATTGATATAAGTGTTATATTAATTATGAAATTAAACATCCAACATTAGATGCATTTTGTTTGTTATAAGTGTTATAATGTATAGGATGCATGCTTAATTCATGAGAATTGATATAAGTGTTATATTAATTTATGAATTAGGAATTGTATATTTAAAAACATAATTGATATAATTGTTATATTAATTATGAAATTAAATATTCAACTTATCATGCCTTAGTGATGCATGTTTGAGAAGCATGTAGAAGTTTGTTGTAGTTAGTCTTAGTTTTGCAAAGCGTTGTAAAATTGGCATAGACTTTTAAAATCTATAACAAAGACAAAGGCATGCTCACTTAGGGTTGAATGTATCGTTCCGTTTCATTAGATGAATAGGTCGATATCTTGTAAATGCTAAGGTTACAAGAAACTAGCCCGGGGACATCCTGTTCGAGGTTTGAGGTATTTAAGCTGACGGTTTACGGAACACCTCCTACCTGGGGACCATCCGGTACTTGAGTAAAGTTAACCCGGCTTTATGAGCATGCGTGAGTGGTGTGAGGTAATAAAATGTTTATCACCTAGACATCATAGGTAAAAGTTTGTTTTACCTAGACTTAGGCCTTATTGTCTTAGCCGGATAATGCCTGAGTAATTTTACCCATTCCGTCTTAAAATACTTAGTAGAGGTGTTGAGAAGGTATATATGATATGTCCCTCTCCTCCTACGTTCTCTGTCAAGTTCACACCGTGAGAATTATGCTCGGCCTCGTGATGTCAATAGGGCATCCCCATTCAGATGGTATTTGCATAATTCAAGAGCAAGGTGAATGGAGAAAGTATTTATAGTAAGTGGGAGAAGGAAGTATGTCAATACATCCTGCGGTCTCCTCCATTGGATTGAACCGTGAGATTCCTATGTTTTGCCTGCTAGGTGCCCACAAGTGGTACCGATCCATTCGGAGGGCCGTTTCATAGGAATCGGAACATCTCAATCACCATTTATGGATAAAGAAACATAGAGCCATTCCCAACTTTGACATTTTCATTCGGTTGCATCGTTGGGGCCGCCCTATGAATTCTAAAAATGGAGGGTCACACTTACGAGATTTGCTAAGGAGTTAGTAAATCTTGACCAAACAGCGATAACTAAGATGCTATAGGAATATGAGATATTCAGGTATTAGCATTTAGTCAAGAATGTCTTGATTCAGTGAAGGAATGCTTGACTGCCCCTCGGTAGCGATCATTCTAACCCACTGAAGTATCGTTGCAGTTTAATAATGAGTTTTGGGTACATTATTATTTTTTGTTAAATTCTTGATTGGTGTGTAAATTAGGTTAAAACTTTTTCACTAATATTTATTCATTCTCTTTTCAGCATGTCTAGCTCTTTCATTCACTTACTAGCTTCCGATAAGTTAACCGGCGATAACTACGCGACCTGGAAATCGAACTTCAATACGATTCTCGTTCTAGATGATCTCAGGTTCGTCTTATCAGAGGATTGTCCTCCCCCTCCTAGCTCGGATGCGACTCGAACTGTTCGAGAAGCATATGATAGATGGACAAGGGCTAATGATAAAGCCCGAGTCTATATCTTAGCCAGCATATCTGATGTGTTAGCTAAGAAGCACGAGGATATGGTTTCTGCTAAATAAATCATGTCTTCTTTACAGGAGATGTTTGGACTTCCGTCCTCATCGGTCTGTCATGAAGCCCTCAAATTCGTTTACAACTCTCGCATGAAGGAGGGAACCTCTGTTAGGGAGCATGTCCTTAACATGATGGTCCACTTCAATGTGGCGGAAGTAAACGGAGCTATTATAAATGAGTCAAGTCAAGTAAGCTTTATCTTGGAATCTCTTCCGAAGAGTTTCCTTCAGTTCAGAACCAATTTGGTAATGAACAAGATAAAGTATAATTTGACTTCTCTCCTCAGCGAGCTACAGACCTATCAGTCCCTACAGACTTCTAAAGGAAAAGAGAAGGAGGCAAACGTTGTCACTTCTAGGAAATTCCAAAAGGGGTCGTCTTCAGGGAGTAGGTCTGAACTTTCTTCTATTAAGAATAAGAGTATTCAAAAGAAGAAGAAAGATAAAAGGAAGGGAAAAGCACCTGCTACTGCTAAGAGCAAGAGTAAATCTACAGACAAAGGAAAATGTTTCCATTGTGGTGTAGATGGGCACTGGAAACGAAATTGCCCAAAGTTTCTTGTAGAGAAAAAGGCTGAGAAGGAAAGACAAGGTAAATATGATTTACTTGTTGTTGAAACATGTTTAGTAGAACATGATTGTCATACCTGGATACTTGATTCAGGAGCTACTAACCATGTTTGTTCTTCTTTTCAGGAAACTAGTTCTTGGCAGCCACTTTCTCGCGGTGAGATAACTCTCAGAGTTGGAACTGGAGAGGTTGTCTCAGCTGAAGCAGAGGGAGCTGTAAAGTTGTTGTATAGAGATAGTTTCATTTTACTAGAAAATGTACTCCTGGTTCCTACCTTCCAGAGGAATCTTGTATCTATATCTTGTTTGTTAGAACAGTTGTATAAAGTATCTTTTGTTCATAATGAAGCGTTCATTAGCAAAAGAGGTGTACGTATTTGTTCTGCGAAACTTGAAAACAACTTGTATGTGTTAAGACCAACCGAAGCCAAAGCTATTTTGAACACTGAAATGTTTAAAACAGCTGAGACTCAAACTAAAAGGCAGAAACTTTCTCCAAATACTTATCTTTGGCACTTAAGACTAGGTCATATTAATCTCAATAGGATTGGGAGATTGGTTAAGAGTGGTCTGCTAAATCGTTTAGAGGACAACTCTTTACCGCCATGTGAGTCTTGTCTTGAGGGCAAAATGACCAAACGATCTTTTTCTGAAAAAGGTCATAGGTCCAAAGAACCTCTAGAAATCGTGCATTCGGATCTCTGCGGTCCTTTGAATGTCAAAGCACGAGGAGGGTATGAATATTTCATCAGTTTCATTGATGATTATTCTAGGTACGGTTATCTTTATCTAATGCATCATAAGTCCGAAGCTCTTGAAAAGTTCAAAGAGTATAAGGCAGAGGTTGAGAACACATTAGGTAAATCGATAAAAACACTCCGATCAGATCGAGGTGGAGAGTATATGGATTTAAGATTCCAGGACTATATGATAGAACATGGAATAGTATCTCAACTCTCAGCGCCAGGAACACCACAGCAGAATGGTGTGTCCGAGAGGAGAAATAGAACCTTGTTAGACATGGTTCGATCTATGATGAGTTATGCTCATTTGCCTAGTTCGTTTTGGGGATATGCAGTAGAGACTGCAGTATATATTTTGAACATGGTTCCCTCTAAGAGTGTTTCTGAAACACCTTATGAGTTATGGAGAGGGCGTAAAGGTAGTTTACGTCACTTCAGGATTTGGGGGTGTCCGGCACATGTGCTAGTACCCAATCCAAAGAAGTTGGAACATCGTTCAAAATTGTGCCTATTTGTAGGTTACCCCAAGGAAACGAAAGGTGGTCTATTTTACGATCCTCACGAGAACAAGGTACTAGTATCGACTAATGCCACGTTCTTAGAGGAAGACCACATGAGAGATCATCAACCGTCGAGCAAAATTGTTTTGTCCGAATTTTCCAGGAAAGCTACAGACGGATCAACAAAGGTTGTTGATCAGGCTGGTCCTTCTCAAGAGTTGAGAAAGCCTCGACGCAGTGGGAGGGATGTAAGACAGCCCGACCGCTACATCGGCTTGTCTGAAACTCAAGTCGTCATACCTGATGATGGCGTTGAGGATTCATTGACCTTTAAACAGGCAATGAATGACATAGACAAGGACCAGTGGCTTAAAGCCATGGATCTCGAAATGGAGTCTATGTACTTCAATTCGGTCTGGGATCTTGTAGACCAACCAGATAGTGAAAGACCTATCGGTTGCAAGTGGATCTACAAGAGAAAACGAGACCAAGCCGGTAAGGTGCAAACCTTTAAGGCTCGACTTGTCGCAAAAGGTTATTCCCAAAGAGAAGGGGTGGACTATGTAGAAACCTTTTCTCCTGTTGCCATGTTAAAGTCGATTAGAATACTCTTATCCATTGCTACATTTTATGATTATGAAATCTGGCAAATGGATGTCAAGACTGCCTTTCTGAATGGTAATCTTGAGGAGAGTATCTATATGGCTCAACCAGAGGGATTCATACTTCAGGGTCAAGAGCAAAAGGTTTGCAAGCTTAATCGATCCATTTATGGGTTGAAGCAAGCATCTAGATCCTGGAATATAAGGTTTGATACGACGATCAAATCTTATGGCTTTGAACAAAATATTGACGAACCTTGTGTTTACAAGAAAGTAGTCAATACTGTTGTAGCTTTCTTAGTCTTGTACGTAGACGATATACTACTCATTGGGAATGATGTAGGGTTCCTAACTGACGTTAAGAATTGGCTAGCGACCCAATTCCAAATGAAAGATTTGGGAGAGGCTCAGTTTGTTCTAGGGATTCAGATCATAAGGAATCGTAAGAACAAAGTGCTAGCGCTGTCTCAAGCATCTTATATTGACAAGGTGTTGTCAAGATATTCGATGCAGAATTCCAAGAAAGGTTCACTGCCTTTTAGGCATGGAATTCACTTGTCTAAGGAACAGTCTCCTAAGACACCTCAAGAGGTTGAGGATATGAGACGAATTCCCTATGCATCTGCAGTTGGTAGTCTCATGTACGCTATGTTGTGTACAAGACCCGACATCTGCTATGCAGTAGGAATTGTCAGTAGGTTCCAGTCCAATCCAGGATATGATCACTGGACAGCCGTTAAACACGTCCTCAAGTATCTTAGGAGAACGAGAGACAATGTGCTTGTGTATGGCGCGAAGGATTTGATCCTTGCAGGATACACTGACTCTGATTTTCAGACTGATATAGATTCTAGGAAATCTACATCAGGATCAGTGTTCACTCTTAACGGAGGAGCAATAGTATGGAGGAGTATAAAGCAAGGTTGTATTGCTGACTCCACCATGGAAGCTGAGTATGTCGCAGCTTGCGAAGCAGCGAAGGAAGCTGTATGGCTTAGGAAGTTCTTGACAGATTTGGAAGTTGTTCCAAATATGAACTTGCCAATCACCCTTTATTGTGATAACAGTGGTGCAGTGGCAAATTCTAAAGAACCTAGAAGCCATAAGCGTGGAAAGCATATTGAGCGGAAATATCATCTCATCAGAGAGATAGTGCAACGAGGAGATGTGATCGTCACACAGGTAGCCTCGGAGCACAACATTGCTGATCCGTTTACTAAATCTCTCACGGCTAAAGTGTTTGAGAGACACCTACAAAGTATAGGGATGCGAGCTGCTCAGTAGGACAGTGGGAGAAACTTTAGATATTTGATATTCTAGTTCTCTCGACCAGCATGTACTCCACTGACGTTTTAGCCCAAGTGGGAGTTTGTTGGGTTTTATGTCCTAAAACTCGTAGTTTGTAAACTGAATGAATGTATATATTATATTTCAATAAAGTTGTTATTGAATTTTAGTGAATTGTGTTTGTATTAACCTATACCAATAACTAACACCCATGGCGACAGTGTGAGTACTTGAACTTCATGTGTGACATGAATGTGAATCAAGTTCAAGTAGACAGCCAAAAATGGTCTATAGTATAGGGATAAGGCTGGGTACCTTATCCTGGGGACACTATTGGACGCGGCTCACTTTGTATAGTACAAAACGATGTGATTCGAATCGTTTCATGTAGAGACATGTGAGTGAGGGCGTCCTGTGCAATGAGTTTGCACAAGACCGAACCAATAAATAAAATCGCTCTTTCTTTATAACACCGTTTACTGTAAAGACCGGTTTATTCATTTGATGACTTAGGTAACTCGATCTTAATCTTGAGCTCACTATGAACTCCTGTTTATTCGACCTTATCCTTTGACTTGTACGGGTGAGAGTGGCCTGATCGCCGACTCAATAAGCCTACCATCTTGGGGATAAGATCGAATAAGTGGCTGGGGACGTAGTTGTGCGAGATGGAATTCACTCCTACCCGCTTTAAGGGTAAGTAGAGAGGTTGTTCCCTTAAGTGCTGACTCCAGGTCTTGAACAATGGGCCCATCCTCTCCTGATCAGGGATGAATCTGATTTGATGGTTGGACCACAAATCAATTGTTCATTAGAGGTGTCAGTGGTACTTAAGGAACAAGATATAATACAAGGGTTAAAAGGTATAAATGACCCGTTGTGATTATGAACGACCTGTGAAGGATCGACTTACTGATGATAGTTATATCAACAGGACACAATATATCTACAGTGAGGAGAGTGCAGCCCTTGGACTTTAGTGGAGTCTCCGGGGGTTAACGAATGTTGGTTAGTTCGGTTGAAAGAGTTTTGACCGGATAATCTCGTATCGTTGGAGCTCATGATCTGTAGGTCCTTACGGTTCTCCTGGCTAGCTCGGATAAAGCCGTGAAACAATATAAAAGAAAAGAAAAGAATTTGAATCGTTCAAATTCGGGTTTGTGGAAGAAGGATAGACATATTTAAATATGACATTGGCCTGAAACATGAATGAGATTCATGTGAAAAAAGTCGGTTTTTTCTGAAAAACCGAGTTTAGTTATATTATTTAATCAATATTTGATATTGAATTAAATAATATTTATTAATTAAAAAGTTTAATTAATAATTATATATATTTTTTATTTATTAAAATGTTTAATAAATAAAATTATTATTATTATTTTTAATAATAATAATAATTATATATATATATATATATATATATATATACATGTGTCTTGCTGCATGCAAGACACATGTTGAAGAAATATATATATTTGTTACGTTAGTAGCATGGGCTGAAAAACAGATAAGAAGGAAAACAGAAGAGAATTTGAGAAGTTTTTTTTTTTTTTAGAATTGAATTTGATTCAATTCTTCGTGGGTACACGTTTTGAAGAAAAATAAAAACAGCTTCTCCCTCTGTCTTCTCTTCTTCCTCTTCCTCTTCTCCTTTTCTCTTGTAAAAGGAGTCCCACCACTCCGTTTCTCGGCCTGAGGATAGCGGGACTACCGTGGGTGGTCCACGAAGGTTTCGTGAGAAGGCTCGGTGAGCTCGTGAGGAGCTTCTGGCGGTGAATTTGGAGAAATACGAACGACAAGGGTATGTGTTCTAATTCTCTTTTTCATTGCGTTTGCATGTTTCCATTTGTTTAAATTGATGAAATTAGAGTGTCCATGATCCAAATTCGCTTCCGCTGCGTTCCATCAACGCTCCATCATAATAATGTACCCAAAACTCATTATTAAACTGCAACGATACTTCAGTGGGTCAGAATGGTCGCTACCGAGGGGCAGTCAAGCATTCCTTCACTGAATTAAGACATTCTTGACTAAATGCTAATACCAGAATATCTCATATTCCTATAGCATCTTAGTTATCGCCGTTTGGTCAAGATTTACTAATTCCTTAGCAACTCTCGTAAGTGTGACCCTCCATTTTTAGAATTCATAGGGCGGCCCCAACGATGCAACCGAATGGAAATGTCAAAGTTGGGAATGACTCTATGTTTCTTTATCCATGAATGGTGATTGAGATGTTCCGATTCCTATGAAACGACCCTCCGAATGGATCGGTACCTCTTGTGGGCACCTAGCAGGCGGAACATAGGAATCTCACGGTTCAATCCAATGGAGGAGACCGCAGGATGTATTGACATACTTCCTTCTCCTACTTACTATAAATACTTTCTCCATTCACCTTGCTCTTGAATTATGCAAATACCATCCGAATGGGGATGCCCTATTGACATCACGAGGCCGAGCATAATTCTCACGGTGTGAACTTAACAGAGAACGTAGGAGGAGAGGGACATATCATATATACCTTCTCAACACCTCTACTAAGTATTTTAAGACGGAATGGGTAAATTACTCAAGCATTATCCGGCTAAGACAATAAGACCTAAGTCTAGGTAAAACAAACTTTTACCTATGATGTCTAGGTGATAAACACTTTATTACCTCACACCACTCACGCATGCTCATAAAGCCGGGTTAACTTTACTCAAGTACCGGATGGTCCCCAGGTAGGAGGTGTTCCGTAAACCGTCAGCTTAAATACCTCCAACCTCGAACAGGATGTCCCCGGGTGAGTTTCTTGTAACCTTAGCATTTACAAGATATCGACCTATTCATCTAATGAAACAAAACGATACATTCAACCCTAAGTGAGCATGCCTTTGTCTTTGTTATAGATTTTAAAAGTCTATGCCAATTTTACAACGCTTTGCAAAACTAAGACTAACTACAACAAACTTCTACATGCTTCTCAAACATGCATCACTAATGCATGATAAGTTGAATATTTAATTTCATAATCAATAGAACACTTATATCAATTATGCTCTTAAACATTCAACTCTTAATTCATAATCAATATAACACTTATATCAATACTCTGAATTAAGCATGCATCCTATACATTATAACACTTATAACAAACAAAATGCATCTAATGTTGGATGTTTAATTTCATAATTAATATAACACTTATATCAATTATTCTATTAAGCAAACAACATCTAATTCATGAATTAATATAACTCTTATATTAATACTCATGAATAAACATGCATCCTATACATTATAACACTTATAATATACCATGTGCATAAAATTAGGGCAACCTATATTGTTCATTCAATTTGATAATTAATATAACACTTATATCAATTATTTTATTAAGCAAACAACAAGTAATTCATGAATTAATATAATTTTTATATCAAAACTCATGAATTGCCAAATATGCATACGATATATTATAACACTTATAACATATTTTCAACGCATGAAGCATGCTTCCTACGGTGGGATTTTAAATCTATATGACATACGTTATGCACATACAAACATGGAATTTAATTAAAACATACATTCACAATGCATAATTAATTAAACACACTAAAGTGGATCGATTTTGGCATTTAACAAGCAATAACTAATTTATTACAAGCTTGAACAACAAGCTACGTCTTGAGCGGACTTCGAACTCTTCGCACCGCCTTTGACCAACTTGCTTCCTCCGAACGCTTCGGCCAAATTCTCTTCGAATTTCTCCTCGTAATGCCTAGAACGAGTTTGAACTTACACCGAACATTTCGACGAGTTCCAAACTTAAACTTCTTTCACAAAGAAACCTATATGGACTCTAATGACTCTAAAAATACAGACTCTTCAGCACACATTAAAGCCCATACATTCTCGGGCAATTACAAATTTTGAAATTCAAAAAGAAACTATGTCAAAATCGATATTCACTTTAGACATCTATTCAGAAATAATTTCTAAATAAAACCCACCATAACTTAAATTGATGGAAATTGAGTGGCCAAAAACGCTCTGATACCAATTGATGGAGCGCATGGCACGCAGCGGAAGCGATTTGGATCATAGACACTCTAATTTCATCAATTTAAACAAACGGAAACATGCAAAAGCAATGAAAAAGAGAAATTAGAACACATACCCTTGTCGTTCGTATTTCTTCAATTTTCACCGCCAGAAGCTCCTCACGAGCTCAACGAGCCTTCTCACGAAATCTTCGTGGACCACCCACGGTAGTCCCGCTATCCTCGAGCCGAGAAACGGAGTAGTGGGACTCCTTTTACAAGAGAAAAGAAGGAAGAAGCTTCACTGAAAAACTTCTTTTACAGAGGAAGAAGACGGAGGGGACATTCAAATTGAAAATCAAATTTCAAAATGAAATCTTGTACCCCAAAAGGCATTCACACGCCTTTTTTTTTTCTTTTTTTTTTTTTTTTAATTGATCTGCTGATGAATCATATATACTATGTATATATATAACTTACATGTGTCTTACATTTGCATGTAAGACACATGTATATATATAATATATATATATATATATATATATATATATATTATATATTATTATTATTATTATTAAAAATAATAATAATTATTTTATTAATTAAACTTTTTAATTAATAAATATATATATATATTATTTATTATTATTTAATTCAATATCAAATATTAATTAAATAATATAATTAATCCCGGTTTTTCGAAAACCGAATTTTCACATATGAATCCAATTCATATTGTAGACCAATCTCATATTTAAATCATATTTAAATATGTCTATATTCTTCCACAAACCCGAATTTGAACGATTCAAATTCTTTTCTTTTCTTTTATATTGTTTCACGGCTTTATCCGAGCTAGCCAGGAGAACCGTAAGGACCTACAGATCATGAGCTCCAACGATACGAGATTATCCGGTCAAAACTCTTTCAACCGAACTAACCAACATTCGTTAACCCCCGGAGACTCCACTAAAGTCCAAGGGCTGCACTCTCCTCACTGTAGATATATTGTGTCCTGTTGATATAACTATCATCAGTAAGTCGATCCTTCACAGGTCGTTCATAATCACAACGGGTCATTTATACCGTTTAACCCTTGTATTATATCTTGTTCCTTAAGTACCACTGACACCTCTAATGAACAATTGATTTGTGGTCCAACCATCAAATCAGATTCCTCCCTGATCAGGAGAGGATGGGCCCATTGTTCAAGACCTGGAGTCAGCACTTAAGGGAACAACCTCTCTACTAACCCTTAAAGCGGGTAGGAGTGAATTCCATCTCGCACAACTATGTCCCCAGCCACTTATTCGATCTTATCCCCAAGATGGTAGACTTATTGAGTCGGCGATCTGGCCACTCTCACCCGTACAAATCAAAGGATAAGGTTGAATAAACAGGAGTTCATAGTGAGCTCAAGATTGAGATCGAGTTACCTAAGTCATCAAATGAAATAAAAAACGGTCTTTACAGTAAACGGTGTTATAAAGAAAGAGCGATTTTATTTCTTGGTTCGGTCTTGTGCAAACTCATTGCACAGGACGCCCTCACTCACATGTCTCTACATGAAACGATTCGAATCACATCGTTTTGTACTATACAAAGTGAGCCGCGTCCAATAGTGTTCCCAGGATAAGGTACCCAGCCTTATCCCTATACTATAGACCATTTTGGCTGTCTACTTGAACTTGATCCACATTCATGTCACACATGAAGTTCAAGTACTCACACTATCGCCATGGGTGTTAGTTATTGGTATAGGTTAATACAAACACAATTCACTAAAATTCAATAACAACTTTATTGAAATTTAATATATACATTCATACAGTTTACAAACTACGAGTTTTAGGACATAAAACCCAACAAAAGTCTACATTTATAATTCAATCTAGCTCTAATCAATAGATTAATCAAAGTTGTAGCAATTATTTGAACAACTTAATGTCGTCTTGTCAAAATCTTCCACTATTCCTTTGAAATTGTCAAAACGACAATTTTTGACAATTTTTTTATTTGCTAATATCCAAGTCAATGATGAAAACATTTTGTCTTTTGAATTCATGCTGCTAGATTAGTCAAGCTTGGAGGTTTGTAAACTTTTGAGAAATGTAGAAGTCAATTTTGATCTATATTATATAGGGTAATTACTATAAATGAGTCAAAGGACCCCTATGACAAAAACTTCTACAATAACCTAAAATTTGCAGCAACAAAAATAAAAAAAATCATGCGATTTTACAAATATATCACTTCTTAGGGTGGACAAACCAAATCGAAAAATCGACTAAATCGACGTCAGTTGATTGATTTAGAGGCTTATATAGTCGGGGTCGGTTTTTTGTTAAAAACAAATCGACGTTCGGTCAGTAGGAGTGGCCGAAAATCACAATTCCAACTGACCGAATTTCTCTTTAATTTTGCTTAAGATGCTCTAAATCACAATAAGTATCTTGATTCACGTGAATTGACAATGTCAATTTATTTTGATTTTTTTACTAAACTTTTCAAATCACAATCATATCTCTCATTTCTCTCCTCTCACATGAATTCTCTCTCTTCTTTAATTTTTCGTTCTCTCCTTTATTTCTTTTTCACTCTCTATTCATTTACCATTTTTCTCCTTCCACACCCAATTTGATGTCTTCATCTCTAGGCTTGTCTCTCTTTATTCTTTGTCATTTTCCTTCATTCAATTTTTTCTTTTATTTATTTTCTCTCTATTTTTTTCTTTTATTTATTTCCTCTCCATTTTTTCTTTTTTTTCTTTGATTTTTTCACTTTCTCCCGTCTTTGGTTAGTTCCTTCATTTTCACTTATCTCTTTTTCTTTTTGGCTTTCTTATTTTTCTGGTTTTTTCTTCATCTCTTTTTATTCTTCCTTTCTCACTATTTTTTTTCCGTCGGAAATTCAAAAACCAATCAAAATCAAACGCTCGACCGTGTGGTTGGTCGGCCGGTGTCACCCACCTCCTTCAAACCGTCGGAAATCAACATGTTGATGGTCGGTGACAATTTCTGCTCAAAACTGACATCGATGGTCACCCCTACCACTTATCACTTATCAAATGTAAAATTACCAAGTCAATGTTTAATTTAGAGGAGTAATTACTAGAAAGGACCGATTTGACAAAAACTTCTCGGATACTGACCTAAAATTTGCAAACATTTTTTTTTATTTTTTCAACGCGATTTTACCAATATACCGATATGACTTATTAAATGTAAAATGTATTATACTTAGTTGCTCTCATTTAAATTTAACAACAAGGAATGAACTTAATTATTCTTCTTGACTGAAACTCACTGTCTCGTCCTTTTCACCTCTACATCTTCAAATGTTGAATATTCTTCATAACTACTGAACAAAGTTTTATTGGTCCAGTTGATTGAATACTCAGGTAATAAGCATCAACCAACTTTTACCTAAATTCCCTTAAATTGAATATGTTAGTTTAACAAATTTAAATAATTTTCGATTCAGAATAGGAAGAAAGAGAAACCAGATTGTATACCATGCATACCGCAATCGGGTAGGCAACCAAATCGTGTACTGTGATCAAGCAACCAAAATGAAACTAGGACTTTGATCTATTGATATAAAATTGGAAATAAGTTATTTGAGACCTATACAAGGAGGTAACGAGTGCAAGCTATAAAAATGTCTATGAAATCAGTAAACAAATTACTAAAATTTCTCTTTGGCAAGGACTTCATATACATGCCAACAATACAATTAGTTCTCTAAAGTTCTAATCTTCTCAAGATAATTCTGCATTTGCACATTGACTTCATCTGGGAGATGTGGTCCAACCATAAGTTTGTCTTGCTCAAACTTCAGCTCATCGAGCCTCAACGCGGTGTTCTTGCAAGCCCTTGTATTTCCTGTAAAATAAAATATATTCAATGTGATTTACTCAATTCTATTCGCGACTCTTGCGAGCAAGAAATCACTGCACCAGTTCATATGATGTTGATATCATCAAACCCCTCAGGTAGGAAAAAAAAACAAAAGAGGCTTGTGTGCACCTTGACTATTCTCACAAGTTAACAACATGATCCTACTACATTTAGTTGCCTAGGTAACTCATATGATACTAACTAATTCCTAGACAGGTGGCCACCATAGTTTGAACCCATTCCTTCTAAGCTCTTTACTATTTACACTGACCAAGCCAGCCCATCATGGTTACTAGAGTCCCCTTCTTTTCTAAATCCAAAAAATGAATAAATACAAAAAGGAAGAAGAGTTCAAACTTAATAGCCATTTAAAGTTTCAAAACTTGTCACGTCACTCATTGTATGATTATATCCTTAAGCACAATTGAAATGGAGGAATTTATGTTTCTCATAATATATATATATATGTATATATATATATGTGTGTGTGTTAGGACCACCTAATGAGAATATCGAACTACAATGTATTGCAATATAAAAGGTAAAAAATTTACAGGATAAATAAGTATTCGAGGTATTTGCACCCTAAGAAGCACCGACACCTTAAAAATGGAAAAGTGTCGGTGTCATACGCGTGTCCGACACGACACGCCAGCTGGCGTGTCTATTTTAATTTTTTTTTTTAATTTTTTATTTTCTGACACTTCTGCGACACTTCTGGGGACACGGATGACTGATTTGTTTTGGGCCTTTAAAAACATAACCCTCAAGCCCATTTAGGTCCAGTAGATTAAACACAACGGGGCAATTGCTGATAGTCCTCACCATGGTAGTTGCAGCCCAGACATTTTGGTAGTCCTCTCTGGAGGCTCGATGATACACAACTTCGTAATCGAATTTACGTACCTAACTAAATAAACACCAAGAAGGCAAGAAGAAATATTAAGCTATAGCTATACAAATACATAGGTATATTGTTAACACAAATGGAAGTAGAAGAAATAATTAGGAAGATGCAGCTTATCTACCTTGAAAAGATCCAAGTGATGAAGCAAAACCACATTCCCCGAAGTTGAGAAGAATACTGTCCTTGATTGCTTTTGAAACATTATATTGGGTAATGATAATAGGATCATTTGTTGCAAGGTTTTTATTGGGATCCAAGAGAACTTCAAGCACCAAATATTGGTTTTTAAATCTCACCATGGCTTTGATCCTTCAAACTTCAATAGCAAAATTGGGAAAAATACACAAGATATAAATAACGCGGAATAACAACAATATTATATCTCACGTTCCCACTTCACAGGTTAGAACCAAATAAGTTATCGATCACAAAATACAATAATAAAGATAAGGGAAAGAGAGAACGACACCGTAAGTTATACTGGTTCACCCCGATCTCGGGACTACATCCAGTCTTCTGCAACTGCAGGTTCAACTATAATGGAGATTACAAGAAGCCTCAATTCAGCGCTACAAACTACCCTCAATAGCCTAACAATGACTATTGACTTCCAAGTATCACAACCCGATAGCTTAAGATCAACAACGAAGAAAAACGCTCAAGAGAAAATTATCTATTTCCTCTCTTAGTTCACTGCCACACAAATATAAAACAAAAGAAATGAGGATGACATCTGTTTTTTCTTCTTCTTGTTGATGATTAATGAAGTACCCACCAGCCTTCATTTTATAGAGAAAATCCAACCAATTTGCCATTTGATTTTCCAATCAAAATGTAACCTCCATTTTAGCCAATAGGAAACTTTACTTAACATGATCAATTTGGGCCAAATGGGCCTTGATTGATTATTCTTTAATTTTGACTTCACATTCTTAACAAAATATGCCCACGAGGAGACGAAAGAAGATGATAAAGATAATCACCTGATATCAAACAAAGCTCAAAACTTAATATTCACCATAAAAGCAGTGAGTGAAAGACAATTATACTTTAATGTGGCTCTTTTAGCATGAACAGGAAAAAATGGCTAATGAAGCACATATAAGTGAATTAGATCAGAAAAACACAAATTATATGACAATTACTAATTAGCTGTTAACATTTTGTACAATCTTTTTTAACACTCTTGGTACATAACTACATACTCGATGGATTTTATAAACATCAATGAATTGTTTTTTAACTAAACCGTAGATATTGTATCATCAATAACTGGTAGACATATGAAGAGATTGTTTAACCCAAGTAACTTATGTTAACATGTTCAATGATAAAGCATAAGTGCAAAAAAGTGCATTCCCTTGGTTGGTTGTAAATAATCAAGATTTTGCTAAGACGACCAGTCATGCTGTCGCAACGTTTTTGCGACGTGGAGCGGCCGACAACTTTCTGTTAAACAGGGATTTTTACAAGAAATAAAAACAAAACGGAGTCACCACCAATCATTTTGGGTGTGATTGGTCACCTAAAAAAATGGTCTACGAAATCAAAAACAAGATTCGAGAGTCGTTTGAGTGTAGGGAAGGTGTGTTAGCACCCACAACATCCCGTTTAAAAGCCAAAACGTTTTATTCTATTTATCCAGCTAAATTTCAAAAGGGTCCCTAATTTGAGCAAAAATAAAAAGAAACAAAAGTTGAAAAATAAATGTCTCAACCAATCGCGCCCTAATTTTAAAATTAAAACAAGGACTTGATATGAGTGGAGTTTGATTCCTAATTACGAAGATCGACAGATCTCGTGTGTTTATGCTATGTGGTATGTTTTTATGCTTGATCTATGCTGAAATATCGTATTCATGAGTTAAACCATTATTACTCCTAGCCTGACCTGTTATGTTTAGATCGCAAACTCTACATTATTTGTTTGCTATTTTCTTGCTGCTTACGCATTACCTCCATAGTCTTGTCTAAAGTTCTGCACCAGTTGTGGCTGTTTAGCATCTTTTACGCATTCCCTGTTAAGTTTCTTTTTAGTTGTTTTTATGTTGTTTTCGTTATTTACATTGCTGAAGATTCCCCAAACAAACATTTTGTCACTAGTTACTTCGTCTCTGAGTTACGTCAACTAACGAATGCATACACCAAATCTCTGTGGAATACGATATAAATATACTTATTATTTGCTGCATAAAACCATGTATACTTGCATGATTTGAGTGTTTGCCATAATTTTGCCCTACGCAGTAAACACGCAACAATAACACTGTTTATTATAAATACTAACTTTTTCATATGATGACCTAGGTAACTCGATCTCAATCTTGAGCTCGCTATGAACTCCTGTTTATTCGAGCTTATCCTTTAACTTGTATGGGTGAGAGTGGCCCGAGATCCCCGACTCAATAAGTCTACCATCTTGGGGATAAGACCGAATAGGTAGCTGAGGACATAATCTTGCAAGACAGAATTCACTCCTACCCGCTTTTAGGGATAATAGAAAGGTTGTTCCCTTAATAGATGACTCTGGGTCTTGAACAATGGGCCCACCCTTTCCTGGCCCGAGAAGGATCTGATTTGCTGGTTGGACCACAAATAAAATTGTTCAGTAGAGGTGTCAGTGGTACTTAAGGAACAAGATGCATGTAATGCAGGGGTTAAACGGTATAAATGACCCGCTGTGATTACGAACGACCTGTGAATGATCGACTTACTGATAATGGTAATATCAAGAGGACAGAAATATATCTACGGTGTCGAGAGTGCAACCCTTGGACTTTAGTGGAGTCTCTGGGGTTAAAAAATGTTGGTTAGCTTGGCTAAAGAGTTTGGTCGGTTAATCTCGTATCGTTGGAGCTCTGACCTGTAGGTCCTCTAGGTTATCCTAGCTAGTTCAGATTAAGCCGTGCAATAATATAAGAGAAAAAGAATTTGAATTTATTCAAAATCAGTTTTGGAAGGATGATGAACATATTTAAATATGAGATTGGTCTAAAACATGAATAGGGATTCATGTGCGAAAAGTCAGGATTCAGAAAATTTGGATGAGTCATATTATTTAATTAATATTTGATATTGAATTAAATAATATTAATTAATTAAAAAGTTTAATTAATTAAAATATATATTATATTTATATTAATTAAAAAGTATAATTAGTAAAATATATGTTATTATTTAAAATTAATTTTGAATTAATTTTTAAATAATAATAAAATAATATATATTTCATGCCTAATGGGTTTTCCATTTTATTGCATGTAAGACATGTATATTTCCACTGATCTCTTAAAAACTTAATGGTTAAGTTTTGGTTACTCATTTTTAAATGAGATGTTTTTTCATTTTGATTTTTTTTTGGATGAATGAAAAGAAAAACTCTATGAGTTTTATGTTTTTGTTTTTAAAAGAAAACTCAATTGTTGAGTTTTTGATAAAAACGTGCACCTACCCTCATTTTTCATTTTTTCTTTTCATTTCTTCTCTTGTAAAGGAGTCCTACCACTCCGTTGCTCGATCTGAGGATAAGGGGACTACCGGAGGTGGTCCTCGAAGAGTTCGAGAGAAGATTCGAGGTGTTCGTGAGAAGATTCAAGCGGCGAAATTGAAGAAATTCAAAACTACAAAGGTATGTGTTCTAATTTCTCTTTTTCAAAGTTTCGAGCATGTTTTTGCTTAGTTAAATTGATGAAATTAGAGTATCAATGATCCAAATCGCTTCCGCAACGTTATACGCTCCATCAATTGGTATCAGAGCGTATTTTGATCACTCAATTTGCATCAATTTAAGCTTGGTGGGTTTTAATATAGAAATTGTTTCTATATGGGCGACTAAAGTGCTTTCGGTTTTGGCATCTCTTTTAGCTTTCGTTTGTTTTGCTTTGGTTTGTAAATAGCCCGAAATGTATGGGCGTAATGTTTGCTTAAGAAGTTTGTATTCTTTAGAGTCATTAGAGTTCCAGGGCTGTTTTCCGAAGCAAGGAGCAAAGAAGAGGAGCGAGCCGAAGTGTTCAGGGAGCGAGGCGGTTCTAAGAGTTCAAAGAGGCCGCTCAAGATTTAGCTTGTTGTAACAAGCTTGTAATAGCTTAGTTTGCTTGTTTGATGCCAAAACCGGTCCACTTTAGTGTGTTTAATTAATTATTCATTATGAATGTTTGTTTTAATTAAATTCCTGAATTCTATGTGCATCAAGTATGCCATATAGATTTAAAATCCCACAATAGGAAGCATTCTCCATGCATTGGAAGTATGATATAAATGTTATATTGTATAGTATGCCTACCGTAAATTCATGAGAATTGATATAATAGTTATATTAATTCATAAATTAAATGTTGTTAGTTTAATAAAGTAATTGATATAAGTGTTATATTAATTATGAAATTAAACATACAACATAGTATGCCTTAGTTTATATAATGGTTATATGCATGTTTAGGAAGCATGTAGTTTGTTATAGTATGTCTTTGTTTTGCAAAGTGTTGTAAAAATAATTTAGACTTTTAAAATCTATAACAAAGATAAATGCATGCTCACTTAGGGTTGATGTATCGTTCTCTTTTATTCGATAAAATATGTCGATATCTTGTAAATGCTAAGGTTACAAGAAACTCACCCGGTGAAATCCTGTCGAAGGTTGGAGGAAATCCGCCAGATTCATAAAGAAAACACTATTTCCCAACGTAAGAATCAAAAGAAAGGCCCTTCCCACCCTCGAGACTCGGTTTGTGATTATATAACTGAAATTGAAAATGTCTTATCTGTTTTATTTGTTTTCATGAAGCTTCCTTTTTCTGGAATAACACTAGTCAGCCTCATCATTGGGCTAGAAGTCCAAATATCGACTCAAACCCATAGATTGTGTTATGAACCTATGTTTTAGGGGTCTGGATGACCCAAACAATGGTGGAGGCTTGTAAAGCTTGGACTTGGACCAAACTTGAACCTTTGATTATTTAGGCCGAGTCGGCTCGACCCGGCCCGATGATGAAGCTGAATTGATGGGTTATAGTTTTGAACTTTTGTCATTATTAATAGCATTTATGAAGCTTATGTGTCTTCACTTGTTTTGAACATATACTATGGGTTAGGTATAGGTGAAAATGTGAAAAATGAGTTTCAAGTAATTCCAATTATTAGTTTAAGGGGTGATAGTTTTAAAATTTAGACAAAACCCTAAACCAATTCAAAATTAAGTTGATTTAAGGGTCCACTTAAAATGGTGGTAAAATATTAATGTCCTGTTGGTCATAGATTTGAATTGGTCATAGATTTGAATCGCTTCTCCTTGCTTGTGATGTAATACTCTTACCTGATGAAATTAATTGAATTTAGTTTAAATATAGAAAAGGAGTCAAATAATCTGTTTATAAAACTAAACAAGAATTTACTAATTTTTAATTTCATAGCAATATAATTTAATTTTCTATTTTATAATTTTGACCATGTTTTCTCACATTTTTTTATGTCATGTTTTTCACATGAGAAAATCTTATTAGCTAGATTTTAAAAAAATGAAATTATTTTTTAGAAATATTATTTTCTATTATTGAAAAAATAAACAATTGTTTTTAACACAAAAACTGGTTGAACATGATAAGTATTTAACACACACAAAAAAAAAAACAAATTACAAATTTCGTTCCACCTTGATGTACACATGTTGTGTCCGAGATCTTTACGTGCATTAAAAAAAATTACTAAAACAATATTCTAAATTGGAAAAAAAAAAAAAAACTTACTAGTATTTTTTTGTTTTTGGAATGATGGGACCGAACCAAACGTTTAATTCCAGGTTCACTGTTGTTTTAAACACATTGCCACATTTGTGGCAAATGTGTTTAAAGTTCCTTGTCTTACCGGATTATGAGGCAGTGCACTTTGTAAAGATACAAACTACTTTCCACAATCGACACAGTTTATAGTTTCCACAGTTGACGCAGTTTATAGTAGATAGTACTAGTCGTTGTCATATATGGATCTACGAGTAAAAAAAAGTTATTAATAATATTGACAAGTGTACTGTAAGTATGATTGAATATTGCTTTAGTATCCTCAATCAAGAAATTTGATAGGAAGATGTAAAATTAATTTTGTCATTAAATTTAAGAAAGAAGATGATTAAAACAAGAATATATATATATTTTTTTTTTTTTTTATTATTATTATTATTATTATTATTATTATTATTATTATTATTATTATTATTATTATTATTTTTTTTTTTTTTTTTTTTTTGCATATAAGCACAATTGAGATTTAGGGAGAAAAAAAATAAAGAAAGAAAAGAAAAGATTAGGGAACTAACATGCATAAATACAAATTTCCTTCCATCTCGACCTAAACATGTTATATCCAGGTTAAAACTCAAAATAACTAAATCAATATTCTAAATTGGAAAAAAAGAAAAGAAAAACTTACTTAGTATTTTTTTTTTTTTTGGAATGATGGGACCAGACTGGACCGGACCTGTAATTCTAGGTCCACCGTTGTTTTAAACACATTGCCATATTTATAGCAAATGTGTTTAAAGTTCGTGTGTCTTACCGGATTATGACTTAGTGCACCTTGTAAAGATACAAACTGCTCTTCACAGTTAACGCAGTTTATAGTTTACACCGTTAACGAAGTTTATAATAGTACTAGTGGTTGTCATATGGATCTACGAATAAAAAAAAAAACTATTAATAATCTTGACAAGTGTAAGTGATGTTTGAATTTTGCAACTAAATGTATCTCCAATCAAGAAATTTAATAACAAGATGTAAAATTAATTTTGTCATTAAATTTAAGAAAGAAAATAATTAAAACAATAATAATTATTATTATTATTTTATTTTTTTTAGCACAATTGAGATTTAGGAAAAAAATAAAAATAAAAAAAGGAAAGAAAAACTTAGGAACTAACATGCATAAATACAAATTTCCTTCCTGATGTTGAAATATTCTATTAGTCAAATAATCATCCCCATATTTATAGGATCTTTGAAGATGAATTTAGTCTTTCAAGTTGTTTCAAGTTGTTAGTACAACCTTTCTTTTATGTTGATACAGTTATATGTAAAGGCTATTTAATGGTCTAATCTCTTTTATTCAATTACAACAGAAATTCAGACACAATCTTTCAGTATCTTTAGTTTATTTGATAACATTTGGTATCAGAGCCATCATAAGGTCTGATCAAAATTTGAAGCAGCAGTCTTAAAAAAAAACACATGGAGGGTTCAAGTTCTTTTGTGCAACCAGCAGTTCCAAAATTTGATGGGCATTATGATCATTGGGAAATGCTCATGGAGAATTTTCTACGATCCAAGGAATATTGGGGATTGATAGAAGATGGACTTCCTACAGTAGCGGAAGGTGTGGTTCTCACAGATGCACAAAAGAAGAACATCGACGATCAAAAGCTGAAAGACTTGAAAGCCAAGAACTATTTATTTCAGGCTTTTGATCGCTCAATTTTAGAAACAATTATGGACAAAGATACGTCAAAGAGCATATGGGATTCTATGAAGCAGAAGTATCAAGGGACAAATCGAGTCAAGCGTGCACATTTGCAAGCACTTAAGAAGGAATTTGAAGCTCTACACATGAAGGCTGGAGAACCTGTGAATGAATATTTTGCTCGAACTCTTACCATTGTCAACAAGATGAAAGCTGTTGGTGCAAAAAAAAGGTGATGTTGATGTAGTTGAAAATTTTTTGAGATCCATGAATCCTAAATTTAATTATGTTGTATGTTCTATTGAAGAGTCAAAGGATATAGATACATTAACTATTGATGAGTTGCAAAGCAGTTTGTTGGTGCATGAGCAACGTATGAATGCTCAAGTTGACGAAGAACATGCCTTGAAGATAACTCACGGTGATGAGTCAGGAGGACGAGGTCGAGGACGTGGAAGAGGATCACGAGGACGAGGAAGGGGCCGCCAATTTTTTGACAAATCCACAATTGAATGTTATAATTGTCACAAATTTGGACATTTCCAGTGGGAATGTCTAAATAAAGAGAAAGGAGCAAACTTTGTTGAGACGGAAGATGAGTTGTTGTTGATGGCTTGTTCAAATATGAGCAAAGATCACAAAGAAGATGTGTGGTATCTTGACTCAGGTTGCAGTAATCATATGTGTGGTAAGAAGGAGTATTTCTCTGATTTAAATGAAAAATTTAGAGAATCAGTCAAATTAGGCAACAATTCCAGCATGATTGTTATGGGAAAGGGGAACATTAGATTGAAAGTGAATGAAACCATCCAAATTATTACTGGAGTTTTTTTTGTACCCGAATTGAAAAACAATTTGTTGAGCATTGGCCAATTGCAGGAGAAAGGACTTTCCATTATGTTTCAACATGGTAGATGTAAGGTGTTCCATGAAGAAAAAGGTTTGATTATGGATATGATATGTCTACAAATCGAATGTTTATTTTAGAAGCTATTTCTCAACCTATAACATCGGTTTGTTTTAATACCATAACAGAGGATATGGTGCAGCTTTGGCATTGTAGATATGGACACTTGAGTTTTACAGGTCTTAAAACTCTCCAACAAAAAGGAATGGTGAATGGTTTACCACAACTCAAGACTCCTTCGAGGTTATGCAAAGATTGTAAAGGAATGGTGAATGGCTTACCACAACTCAAGACTCCTTCGAGGTTATGCAAAGATTGTTTAGTAGGAAAGCAACACAGGGATTCATTTTAAAAAATAAGCACCTGGAGAGCCACACAAATTCTTCAATTACTACATGCTGACATTTTTGGACCAATCAAACCTACTTCCAATGGCAGAAAACGGTACTTACTTACTTTTACTGATGACTTCAGTAGAAAAACATGAGTTTTCTTTTTGACAGAAAAGTCAGAAGTCTTTGATGTTTTCAAGAGATTAAAGGTTCGTGTGGAAAAGGAGACAAACACACCAATTCGAGCTTTGCGAACAGATCGAGGAGGAGAATTTACATCACAATAATTTAGTAAATTTTGTGCTGAAAATGGCATAAAAAGACAATTGACAGCTGCATATACGCCACAACAAAATGGAGTCGCCGAACGCAAAAATAGAACCATTATGAATATGGTACGAAGTATGATTTCAGAAAAGAAAGTTCCTAAACTGTTCTGGCCTGAAGCTGTCAACTGGACCGTTCATATTTTAAATCGAAGTCCAACTTTGGTTGTAAGAAACAAGACCCCAGAAGAAGCATGGAGTGGAATAAAACCTTCGGTGGAGTATTTTAGAGTTTTTGGTTGCATATCTCATGTTCATGTGCCTGATAACAAACGTGCTAAACTAGATGATAAAAGTCTTACTTGTGTTTTGTTGGGAGTTAGTGAAGAATCGAAGGCCTATAGACTTTATGATCCTATTTCACAAAAGATCATAGTAAGTCGAGATGTTGTCTTCGAAGAAGATAAAAGTTGGGATTGGGATAAAAAACATGAAGAAGCAATTGCATGCGACTTGGAGTGGGGCGATCGAGAGGAAGAAGCAGTGGATCATACTGGAAATGAAGTTAATATAGAAGAGGAGGAAACCATTCCCACCACTGATTCTCCTGATGAGGAGAGCGAATTAGAAGACAACCAACTTGGATGCAAGACTATGAAACAGGGGAGGGTCTTTCTGAAGAAGAAACTCAATTTGCCATGTTTGCAACTTCTGACCCCATTCACTTTGAAGAGGCTGTAAAAAACGAGAAATGGAGGAAAGCCATGAATGTGGAAATGGATGCGATAAAACGAAACAACACATGGGAGTTGACAGAGCTACCTGCAGGTGGGAAGGTAATTGGAGTGAAATGGGTCTACAAAACCAAGTTAAATGAAAAGGGTGAAATTGACAAATACAAAGCAAGGCTCGTAGTGAAGGGGTATTCTCAACAACATGGGGTGGATTTCACTGAAGTCTTTGCACCTGTAGCACGTATGGAAACAATACGTTTAGTTGTATCTCTTGCAGCTCAACATGGATGGACTATCTATCAACTAGATGTTAAATCAGCTTTTCTATATGGTGAGCTAAATGAGGAGGTTTTTGTGGAGCAACCTAGTGGTTATGTCCAAAAAGGACATGAACACAAGATTTATAAATTGAAAAAGGCTCTCTATGGCCTTAAGCAAGCACCACGTGCCTGGTATAGTCGCATTGAAGCTTATTTTATAAAGGAAGGGTTTGAGAAATGTGACTATGAACATACCCTCTTTATCAAGATAAGCAAAGAAGGTAAAATTTTGATTATAAGTTTGTACGTGGATGATTTGATTTTTACTAGCAATGATGAACAAATGGTTTCAAATTTTAAAAATTCCATGAAGAGTGAGTTTGCAATGATAGATCTTGGTAAGATGAGGTTTTTTCTTGGCCTTGAAGTTCTTCAAAATTCCAAAGGTGTATTCATCAATCAAAAAAGATATGCTTTGGAAGTTCTGCAAAGATTTGGCATGGATAAAAGCAACTCCGTCCTAAATCCTATTGTTCCAGGCTGCAAACTTGTGAAGGATGAAAGTGGCACTAAGGTAGACAAAACTCAGTTTAAACAGATAGTTGGTAGCCTCAGGTATCTTACAGTTACTAGACCAGATGTGATGTTTGTAGTAGGTCTTCTTAGTAGGTACATGGAAAATCCTACTGAACTTCATTTACAAGTTGCAAAAAGAGTGTTGTGATACTTAAAAGGAACGCTTGATTTTGGAATTTTCTACAAGCAGGGAGGAAATAATGCACTTATTGCCTATACAGACAGTGATTATGCTGGAGACTTGGAAGATAGAAAAAGCACTTCGGGTTATGTGTTCTTGTTTGGCTCTGGAGCGGTATCTTGGTTATCAAAGAAACAACCAGTAGTAAGTTTATCTACCACTGAAGCTGAATTCATTGATGCATCTTCTTGTGCATGTCAAGCAATATGGTTGAAGAGGGTGCTGAAAAAATTAGGTAAGAATCAAGATACTACAACCGTGATTTATTGTGACAGTAGTTCTGCAATCAAGCTTTCGAAGAATCCTGTAATGCATGGTCGAAGTAAGCATATAGATGTACGTTTTCATTTCCTTCGAGATCTCACAAAGGATGGCTATGTGGAGTTGGTTTACTGCAACACAAGTGAACAATTAGCCGATATAATGACAAAGCCACTTAAGCTGGATGCTTTCGTAAAGTTGCGTACATCTTTAGGTGTTTGTTCTGAAGCTGATGTAAACTGATGCTTGCACGCATTCAGTTTAAGGGAGGAAATGTTGAAATATTCTATTAGTCAAATAATCATCCCCATATTTATAGGATCTTTGGAGATGAATTTAGTCTTTCAAGTTGTTAGTACAACCTTTCTTTTATGTTGATACAGTTATATGTAAAGGCTATTTAATGGTCTAATCTCTTTTATTCAATTACAACAGAAATTCAGACACAATCTTTCAGTATCTTTAGTTTATTTGATAACAGTACCCATGTTGTGTCCGAGGTTAAAACTCATAAATTACTAATCTTTACGTGCATTAAAATAAAATAATAATAATTAACTAAAACAATATTCTAAATTAGAAAAACAAAAGAAAAGAAAAACTTACTAGTATTTTTTTTTTTTTTTTTTTTGGAATGATGGGACTCGACCGGATCGAACGTGTAATTTCAGGTCCACCGTTGTTTTAAACACATTGTCACATTTGTGGCACGTGTTTAAAGTTTCGGTTTCCACCACCAATTTCAGCCAACTGAATGGACACGTGTCAATTTGGGAGAAGAATAGAAAAAGAAGAGGGAGAAAAATAATGATTGGGTGGTGAGGCATGGAAATGTTCGACAATTTATAGAATATTCAAATGATTTATTCTTTAAAACCATGAAAATCTTTTCTTTTTTCTTTTTTTCTTTTTTTTTTTTTGGTAAAAACTAATACTTTTTTCTTTTCTTAAAGCTAGTAAAATACAAAATTACCCAGAAAAAAAATAAAAACTAAATTTACTCCATAATAAAATTTAAATTTGTTGACACCTTCTTCCTAATAATAAACATTAATTGTCATGTAATTGGATAATTCTTCCATTAATTTCTATTATTTCATTTCAAACCTCTTTGTTTAATTTATTTATTTAATAGAATGGGGTTTGGGTTAAAAGGGAGGATGATTTAGAGTTCCACACTTTAATTAACATAATACTATATACTTCTTTCACCAACATTTCCAACTATTTTTTTTTTCATTTTATGTCTTTTGTCACCATTTTGTTGCTTTTTATTCTTAAAAATAATTGTTATCATCTCGATTGTCCCTACTTTTATAGTTCTCGACTCACATGGAGCAATACCAATACATCTTTCTTGTTTTCTTTTCAAGCTTACACGGTCACTATTGTATTCACACCTCGCATTAAAAGGAATTAACCGTTGCAACAATAAAAATAATACTATTAATATGTCAAATGAATGTAACAAGAAAAAAAAAACAAAAAAACAAAAAAAGTTATCTAGAACCAAGCACGACCCAAATAGGGTGAGGCCAAAAAAAGAGATGATAAGTGCACGACCCCTCTAGTCGGATTTTCGGGAGAAAGAGTTATTCCGGAAGGAACCATCGAACTCCCCGTCCGCATTGGAGAGGGGGTCATCGTCAGTACCCGCGACTTGTGGAGTTCTTCGTCGCACGCACCTGATAGCTCCAAATTAGAGCTATAATTTTCTCCTTAATATTAGCTAAATATCGCGCTTAAATATGTTTATTTGCCTCTGTTGTAGGTGTTTCGCGGTTAGAGAGTTCGAGAAGTCCATGGACGTGTTTCGGTGCTAAAACGAACGTTTTAGATGATTCGGAGAGCAACCGAGCAAAGAAGAGAAGCCAAAGTTGCAAAGGGAGCAAAATGGCTAGTGATAGCACTCAGAAAATGCTATTATTTAGCTCCTAAGTCTTGTGAATTAGGCTAATTATTTGTGTTTAATCGATGTATTTTATATAATTTAATCGCTAAGGGGTAAATCGGGCAATTTCGTTAATTAAGGGCTTAAATGAATATTTTAGAACTGTTGGGATAGATGTCCTAAAACTCGTGGTTTGTAAACTCTTATGTTTGTAAATTATCTATTTAGTAATAATGAGTTATTAAGTTTTATTCAGTAAAGGTGTTTGCTGGAATAAAGTGAAACGTGTTTGCATTAATCTATACCAATGACCAACACCCTTGACGATCATGAGTACTTGAATTTCATGTATGACATGAATGTGGGTCAAGCTCAAGTAGACAGTCAAAACGGTCTATAGTATATGGATAAGGTTGGGTACCTTATCCTGGTAACACTATTGGATGCGACCGTTTTGTATTGTACAAAACGATGTGATCCGAGTCGTTTCACACGAGATGTGCGAGCGGGGGCGTCCTACGCGATGAGTTTGCGTAAGACTGAACCACAAAAAGTCGCTCTCTCTTTATAACATCGTTTACTGAAGAGACCGACTATTTCACCTGATGGCCTAGGTAACTTGATCTCAATCCTGAGCTTACTATGAACTCCTGCTTATTAGACAATATCCTTAGACTTGTATGGGTGAGAGTGGCAGAATGTCCGCTCAATAAGTTTACCATCTTAGGGATAAAGTCCAATAGGTAGCTGGGGACATAGTGTAGTAAGATGGAGTTCACTCCTAACCCGTTTTTCAGGGTTAGTAGATAGGTTGCTCCCTTAATAGCTGACTCCAGGGCTTGAACAATAGGTGCCTACCCTCTCCTCGTTAGAGAGGGTTCCTGGTCTGTTGGTTGGACCACTGATCAATTGTTCATTAGAGGTGTCAGTGGTACTTAAGGAACAAGACGTAATGCAGGAGTTAAACGGTTTAAAATGACTTAGCTGTGATTACGAACAACCTGTGAAGGGTCGACTTGCCCATGACGGTTATATCAAGAGGACATAATATATCTACAGTGAGGAGAGTGCAACCCTCGGACTATAGTGGAGTCACCGAGGGTTAACGAAAGTTGATTGATTCGGGTTAAAAGAGTTTTAACCGAATAATCTCGTATCGTTGGAGCTCATGATCTGTAGGTCCTTTAGGTTCTCCTGACTAGCTCGGATAACGCCATGCAACAAGATAAGAGAAAATAAAAGAAAAAGGAAAAGAATTTGAATTGTTCAAATTCGTTTTATGGAAGGATGATGGACGTATTTAAATATGATTTAAATATGAGAATGGCCTAAAACATGAATACGATTCATGTGCAAAAAGTCAGTTTTCGGAAAACTGGGATTAGTCTTATTATTTAATTAATATTTGATATTAAATTAAATAATATTAATTAATTAAAAAGTTTAATTAATTAAAATATATATATATTAAATTTATTAATTAAAATGTTTAATTAATAAATTATATATATATAAGTGGACACTTGCATGTTAAGCAACTGTCCAAGACTAATCTGTTTTGTTTTAAAAAAAAAAAAAAAAAAAAAAACAAGAAAAAACAAAAGGCAGCAAAGTGGACTTTGAGTTTCATTATAGAATTTGAGAATTCAATTTTTTGTTTTGCCTTGGTGAAGGAGAACTTCAGCTTTCTGCCTCCACTCTTCTTCCATCTTTCTTCTTCTTTCTCTTTTTTCTTTTGTTTTCGGAGTCTCACAACTCCGTTGCTCGGCGCCGAGGATAGCGGGACTACCTGGGGTGGTCCTCGAGGCGTTCAAGAGAAGAAGGCGGAAGAGTTCGTGACGAGGAACGTGCAGCGGAGCTTGAAGAAATTGGAACTACAAGGGTATGTATTCTAATTTCTTATTTTCGTTGTTCGAGCATGTTTTCTATTTATTAAATTGATGAAATTAGAGTATCATCGGTCCAAAATCGCTTCCGCTGCGTTTATCGCTCCATCAAGAACATATTATTAATAAGTAGTTTTGAGTGATTATACTACAATAGTTAATTAATCTAATTATGCCAAAGCGAGCATGGCTCAGCGGGCATATGTATGTGTTGACGGCCACGAGGTCTGTGGTTCGAATCCCCCCACCCCCAATGTACTCAAAAAAAAAAAAAAAATCTAATTATAACTCAAAATTGATTAGTGGCTTAGGGAGTCCAGGTTCGAGGCAAGGTTGGAGCATAATTTCATTATTTTTTGTGAAAGTCAACCTGCTCCCAGACCGGTCAACGCCCAAGCCCAGACGCATCCGCACGGCCCACCACGCACGCTCAGGCCCAACCTCACGCGCGAAGCCCAGGCGCCCGCTCCAGCTCCCACGTGCGCGCTTCCAGCACAATGCGCGCGCGACCCACCATCTCTGAATCAGACCCAGCGCGCAGCCCATGCGCGCGGCCCGAACGCCCAGACGCGCGCTTCAACATCCCATCACGGCCAAATCAGCGCCGCACCTGACGACCCGCTCCGCAAAGACGACCCGCTCCGCAAAGACGACATGCGCCTCTTCAGCAGCCCATGCTTGCGCGTGGCCCCCTCTGCGCGGCCCAGCACCCCAGGCTCGGCCAAGACGGCCCAAAATCGCCCCAATTTTTTTTTTTTCCAGTTTTTAAGCATTTTAAACCTAGTTTCAGCCGCACTGTTCATTAATTTGATATTTTTCATTTGGCCTCGGGTTTGGTGAGTTTTTCACTAATTTCTACAATTTTAGGGAAATTTTGGATCGATTTTCAACACGTTTGGCTAAGGTAAGTACTCTAATTTGAGTTTACGGAACTTTGATGCAATTAGTGAGGGTCTATTTCTTAATTTTGTAGCTTAGCATGACTGTTTGGGCATTTACTTCTTCCGTTTTTATCCATATTAGCATGTGTAAAAGATTGATTGACGCCCATGAATTTATGTATGTTATTTTGTTAATTAGAGTAGTGAAGTGATCACCTCTCCTATTCGCTTAAGTAACAAAGGTTAGGAGAACCTGTAGGTAGTACATAAGCATGCTACTTAATGTCGTGTTAGCCAACCTCGTTGAAGTAAATAAATCGGAAAATTGTCTTAGGGATTCCAAGTCGAATATTCGTCACAATGCGCCCGTTACTGTTTTTAATGAATCTAAGATTGATCACCTTAGGTAAATTAATTGCATGTTTAGTTGGAATTGACGCCTCTAGCTAATTTCTTTGGGTCGATTGCCGTCAGGGATTCCGGGTAACTAATTGTGTGTTTAAATTGTTCTTGCTAAGTATATTTAAATCCCTAGGATCTAAATCGCATCAAAGTAATCCCGACACTCAAATTAGGAGCACGCGTTACATTTTAATTTCTTGTTCTTTTATTTTTTTTTTCCATTAGCTATTTTATCGCTTACTTTAATTTTCCGTAACCATTTCCCCCCTTTATTTATCGTTTTATTTTGTTGTTATAATTAAAGAAAATAGGAATTAATTAAGAGAAAATAATTTAGGTTCCCTGCGGATCGACCCGATTACCACGAGCTACAAGTTAGCTTAGTTTAAGCAGTATTATAAATGTTATTTTGGCAGGACTTGACACCCCGAAATTTATAGAATATTCAAAAATCCTATTACCACCCAGTGTCTCGATGTCGTTCGTTCAGATGTTTAAGAAAAACCCGAGAGCAAGCGTCGAGACGTCGCTCGACGCTCCGAACGCGCGCGCACTGAAGTTTTTGTCCTTAGCGTCTCGACGCTACGACGAATATAAAACTCATATGTCCGATTTTTAGGTCCCTTCTTCTTCCTCCTCCTCTTCCCTTTTACGAATTTTCTGTCTAGAACTTGGGGTTTTCTCCCCTCTTTGCTGTAATAAAGCTCAAACATTGTGGATTTCTCTTAATTTTCACAACGGGCAACTAAGGTAAGTGCTCTAATTTGAGGTTAGGGGTTTATCTTGATGCTTAGTGAGGGTTTGTATGAATTTCTAGCTTAGTTTTGATAATTTCTTGCATCTTCTACCTGTATTAAGAACGAATGACATGTCTTTCTAATTAGGAGTGACGCCCGAAATTGTTACGCATGTTAGTGGGTTAGCATTAATTCTTGATAAGCTTTAATGCAAGTAGCGAGGGTCTAGCTCGTGGCTAATCAATTCGAGCCTATGTGACAGATGTGGGTAGAAGTTGATTAACGTTTTCACGGTGGGCTCAAGGTTAGGAGAGAAATCGAATTAGGCTTTAGACTAATTCGTCGCGACGTTATTGTTGACATCGTATTTCGTCCGGCCTTGTTTATCATTATTCTTGTTTTTCACATCATTTTATGTTTTTTCACCATTTTTTTAAGTATTTTCGAGTTTTTCTTTAATTTCGTCTTTTTTCCGTTATTTTTGAAGTTTTTGAGAAAATTACAAAATGTGTCTTCGTTTTTTTTAATTTTAAAATATTAATTAGGTTCTTTTAATTATGTATTTTATTACTTTTTTTAATTTTACAATATTAATTAGCTGATCTTATTTAAGGAAATTATCAATTATCATTAATTATATTTTTTTTATTAATAAGATTTTATTATGTATGTCATTTGTTACCAAAAATGATTTTATTCATCAATTTCTCTTCTTCTCTCTAACCACCATTTCCATTTGTTACAAAAAATGATGTCTCCATCAATTAAATTTTGTCGTCCATCCGTTGTCGGTCGTTTTTGTCGCTCGCCATTTCTACCGCCCACCATTTTCGTCGAATGGTTTCTATTGCCGCACAGTTACCCTCAATATATCTGAAACAAATATATACACGGTTATATATATACACCTTAATTTTAGATTGATATATACCCGGATTTATACCCTGTAGGTATCTAAAACAGTCAAATAAACTACAACCATTAATAATACCTTAATATATACCGTAGTATATACACCATAATACGTATATAAACCCTGATGTATATCCTGTTTACATTATAAAACACCAACCATTAAAAAATTTCATGATATATGTTTGGTATATATAGGCTCTATTATATAAAAATAAAACCCTCAAACTAAAAAAACAAAATAGTGTCGTAAATCTACCACGACCTATGATTATCGGTGGCGACTGGACGTGCGGTGACAGTGTGGATGAAGTTGGAAAGTTGGCGGCGAAACCTCAAAAGAGACGGCGGAGGCGAGGGCGACACTTTGTAGAATAATAGACTTTGGATAAAAAAAAAAAAACTTTAAAAATGGTTTTGAAAATCTAAAACGTAAAGGATGAGTTTTGCTTTAGAAAAACAAATAGTGATATTTACTAATTTCAATTCATCTTCATTATTACTTATTTTTACCTTTTGTAATTTTGTGTGATTTTTTATATTTTATTTATTTTATTTTTAAGAAAAACTTAATACATTGTATAGGGATAAAATAGTAAAACTATAAATTATATTTTTTCCTATTTTTGTAACATGAATGTAATAAAAAAATATGTTAGACATTTTTGTAATATCCTATAAGACTCATTTATGTTCAAATCCCAAATAAAAATGACATTTTTGTGTGTAATAAATAGGTTATTTGGAAGAAGTTTTAAAAAGATAAGAAATTGAAAAAAAAATAACAAATGAAAAAGTCCTACCCAATTGCTCCCCTGAAATCAGTCACTCACTCAAATCATTTTTTTCCCAAATTGAAACACCTCAAACTGAAATTATGACATTTTTGTATTCATATTGATATTTATGGTATTGATATTGTTTTTGTTAGTACATTGAAGGTTTTAGAGATTTAAACCTCCAACTTCACAAAAAAAAATTAAAAAGTATATTATGTGTCATGTGTTAATTAAATTACGCTTATCTTGAAAACCAAACTTTACTCAATCAATTCAAACCAAGCTTTACTCAATCAATTCAGATTTGTTGGATTGTGTTTTGAAAATATGATTCAAGCATAATTGTAGAATAACCCAAATCATGTGTTTCTAAAAAAAAAAAAAAAAAACCAAATCATGCCAGAAGTGTGTTGATAATTTAAATTAGAGTTTCAACAAAAGCCAAAAAAGAATATTCAATTCAAGAGAATCCTAAAGAAGCAGAAACATACTTGTATTCGTGGTTGGATTCATGATTTCACGGGTTTGGCTTCCTACTCCTTGGAGAAATCACAAAATTATTTTACTGTTTGTTTTACAGTAGAGATGTTAGGTTTCTTTTATGGGGATGAGAAAATCTTCGTGAAAATTCAACAACAACAGGAACCATAACCCCTCATAAAAAATTGTATTGATCAGTTAATGAGATTTGTTATTTGTGTTTAAGCCCCTTAGAGAACCACAAATAGCTAATGTATTCATGCATAATAGTATAATTATACATTTAACTTATGATTATAAATTATATACTCTCAATCATTAATCACATAAATTAATTCCTTTATAATTCATTAATAATAATATCATACACAAGATTGTTATATATGTTGCCCAACTAATTGGAATTCCAACGATCTCCCTGTGGGCTACATATGTAACATTAGATGTGTTTAACTGAATGAGATCCTAAAGATGCTATTAAATAATGGAGTATATCAAAACAATCTCGTCCATTGGCAAAACTAGTGTAGGATCAAAGCAGCCTTCGTTACAAACAACGCAATTAAACTCATCAATGGTCACTTACACTAATAATAGAGTCAAATGACATAAATCAACCATGGATGCATAGCATGAAAATTACACGCAATGTGATTACCACATGTGTATTTCAAACTGGTTCTACCTTACTTTTTTTAGATCAATCTTCTAGCACCAATGAGACAGAATAGAGTAAGAACTGAAAAAACTTTACTTCTGATCCGAACATAATATTCAAATACATAAAAGTATGTTCAAAGTACTACATAGAATAATACAAGTCAAAATGGTACAAACTCCCACTAGAATGAAGTATCATCTAACAATGTAACACCCATATGAGCAGTATGCTCATGAAAGACCTTGGGTGGTAAACCTTTAGTAAGCGGGTCAACTATCATGAAGTTTGTCCCAATATGCTTTATGGATATATGTCCACTCTGCACTCTTTCTTTTACAACTAGAAAATTAATGTCTATATGTTTAGACTTAGATGAACTCCTATTGTTATTGGAATATAATACTGCTGAGTTATTGTCACAATAGATGTTAAGTGGTCTTTCAATACCTTGAAGAATTCGCAGTCCAGCGACAAAATTTTGTAGCCATATTCCATGATTGGATGTCTCATAACAAGCTATAAATTATGTTGTCATAGTGGAAGAAGCTACAAGTTTCTGCTTAGCACTTCTCTAAGATATAGTTTCACCAGCTAATAAATAAACATAGTCTGGAGTGGATCTTCTACTATCTTGACATCCAACAAAATCAGAGTCGGTATAACCAATGATCTCTAACTGATTCGACCTCTTATATATCAGCATGTAATCTTTTGTTCTTTGCAAATACATCATAATATGTTTGACTGTTTTCCAATGATTCAACTAGGGTTACACAAGTACCTACCTAACATCCCAACAATTTACGCAATATATGTACCCGTACAAACCTGAGCATACATTAGACTCCATATTGCTGAAGAGTAAGGAATCTTCTGCATTTCCTTAGTTTCAAGGTTGTTTTTCGGGCATTGATTGAGACTAAACTTGTCTCCTCTAGCCATAGGGGTGTCAGATGGTTTGCAATCTTGCATTCCATACCTTTTGAGCATTTTATCTATATAGTTCCTTTGAGATAATCCAAGAATTTCTTGAGTACGATCTCGATGTATTTCGATTCCTAAGACAAATGATGCATCACCAAGATTTTTCATTTCGAAAGTATTCGATAGAAATCTCTTAGTGTCGTGCAACATCTGTATATTATTTGTGGCAAGCAGTATGTCATCAACATACAAAACCAAAAAAATATACTTACTCCCAGTGAACTTATGATACACACAATCATCAACTACATTAATCTCAAAACCAAATGAGATAAGTACTTGATGAAATTTGTAGTACCATTGACGAGAAGCATGTTTGAGCCAATAAATAAATTTAGTCAATTTGCAAACTGTATTCTTTGGGTCTCCCGACTCAAAGTTTTCTGGTTGCACCATATAATTGTTTCATCAATGACACCATTAAGAAACGTTGTTTTGACATCCATTTAATTAAGCACAAGATTAAAGTGTGCAACTAGTGTCATGATTGTCCTAAAAAAGTCTTTTGTTGAGACCGGAGATAAAGTCTCTTTATAATCAATCTCTTCCTTCCAAGTAAAGTCTTTGGCAACAAGACAAGCCTTATACCTCTCTACATTACCATTTGCATCCTTTTTAGTCTTAAATATCCATTTACAACCAATAGGTTTTGCACGAGCTGGTAATGAGACAAGGTCCCGTACACTATTGTCTTGCATAGACTTATACTCTTCATTCATAGCTTCAATCCACTTTTGTGAATTGGAACCTTTTGTGGCCTGATGAACGTTCATAGGATCATCTTCCATCATTCCAATAATTTCATCATGTTCCTGGAGAAATACTATAAAATCGTTTGAAATTGCACTTCTTCTTTCTCTAGTGTATCGTCTTAAAGGCACAAATTTTTTAGGAGGATTTTGAGTTTGTCCTTCTGGAACAATGATCTCGACATGAATAGAGGAGTGTTCGACATTCTCTATTGGTGAATCCTGATGTACTTCTTGATCAATGACAAGCATAGTAACATGTACATTGTCAATAATATTAGTAGTAATTTCTTCCAATTCTTCATCAAATACAATATTTCTTAATTTATTTCTCCCCCAAATTAAATATCCTAAAAAAAAAGTTGTAGTTTTCGTCTAAAAAATGTTCTTAATCATGGGATCATAAAACTTATACCCTTAGATCGTTCAGAATAGCCAATAAAAGATGGTGAGAAAGAGAATATTGGTTAAAAAATTCAAACAAAATATTGAATCTTGTCGTTTAAACTGAAGAAAAAAGATCTAAAGATTTAAATGGTTAAACTTAAAATAATAAATTCAGACATAATATTTAAAAAATTGAAATTGAAGATGTGAAAGAAAAAAAAATCTATCAGAGATTTTGTCTCACTTAAATAAATCGTATTTCAAATGAATAAGTTTTCTATGAATATACCATTTTAAAGGGAGATTGGTGCATAAAGGGGAAATAGTAAAAAAGAGAGGCCTGTTTGAATGATCTAGAAAGGGTTGATTTGATGCCTAAGCCCGACGTCTGAATGATCTAGGAAGGGCAAAATAATATGATGAGTGGAATAATAAGCTCACGTGAACATGTGTGACCATTATTCTGATGAATTTTATTTTGGACTTGAGAATAAATGAATTTTATTTTGGACTTTTTTTAAAATCGATACGATAAAAGAGACATTTATGAGGGATTCCCTAAAAAGAAAGAACCTAAACACTATTCTTTTTCATTGGCCCCTTTCTTTATTTTCTCATCTCTGAAATTTTAATCTTCTTCTCTCTATCGCACCACTCTTTTGCATATGCTCGTTGTTGAAGCTCATGTTCAAGCTTTGACAACCCTTTATTTTATTTTATTTTTCATCTCTTAAATTTGTAATATTTGCTTACTAAAATGATATTAATAAAATATTAACAAAAAAAATTGTAAATAAAAAAAAACTTCATCCAAATCTCATCCCAAGTGTAACCATCCATCCGATAAAAAAGAACTCACTTGTAATCTAACCCATCAATCTAATAACTAAAGCCATGAATTAGGAGAGGAAGGAAGTGAGATTTCCTCTAAAGTTTTGAAATTATACAACATGATGGAGGATTTGTTTGATATTCTCAACTTTAGGAAATTTATAGAGGTAAATTAATGTTAATTTTAATTTTTTTTAGGGCAATAAATAGTCTTTTTTGCATTCATGCATTAGTTCATTTCCTCTAAAGTTTTGAAATTCTACAACATGATGGAGGATTTGTTTGATATTCTCAACAACTTTAGGAAATTTATAGAGGTAAATTAATGTTAGTTTTAATTTTTTTTAGGACAATAGATAGTCTTTTTGCATTCATGCATTAGTTCCAATTTAATTTTGCAATTGAAGCTAGTATAATGAAGAGTATTTGTAGTACTAAAAAAAAATGAAGAGATTTAGATGTTACTTGGGAATTTTGCATTAAAGTTAGTAGATAATGAAGAGTCAAGAATGTAGGTAGAGATTTAGAGGTTTTTTTTTTTTGACAACATGTTGGGGTGGAGGATTGAACCTAAGACCTCATGATGGTCATTAGCGATACATGTCGTTGAACTATACTCTTGTTGGCGTAGAGATTTAGACGTTACTTATTGCATCACATGGGAGTGAAGTTTTAAGAATAAATAATAAATAAAAATTAAAAAATTAAAGGGGCAAAGTCGGAGTGAAAATTTCTCCCTTATTAAATATACTAAGATTAGTATCTTCAAGATTCTTGCTATTCTTTTGAAGTTGGTTTATATGGGATAAACAAGTCATTGGAGGTTTCATATGACTTATCCTTTAGAGCCAATAATCAAGGGTATTGCCAAAGCGAGCATAACTCAGCTGGCATATGTATGACTTGATGACCAAGAGTCTGTGGTTCGAATCTCCCCACCCCCAATGTATTAAAAAAAAATAATCAAGGGTATTTGTACTGGGTAATTGGGATGGATAACTAAATATAAAAAGTCTGAAAAATAACTAAAAAGTTTACCTATTTGAATTTTATAACTATCTAAATTATAAGAGTGAAGAGTGAACATTTTTCTTCAAATTATACCCATATGAATATACTATATATGAATATTTACGGTCAGCCCACATAACTGATTTTTTTTAAGCCTCCCAACAATTGAAAAAAAATATTACATCCTAAAATTTGGAACTAACCCCTACAACTCATATCCCAACAACCAATTACATCCCAAAATTTGGAACTAACCCTACAACTCATATCCCAACAACCAAAAAAAATATCACATTCCAACAACCAAAAAAATATCTGCAAATAATTTAGATTTGTTTTTTGAAACTGGTTTCAACTCATTTTCTGCCAAAAAAAAAAAAAAAAAAAAAAAAAAAAAAATCAACTTTTTCTAAGCTTTTTCTAAGCAAATCGATTTATACGTTCATACCACTTTGTTCATACCACGAGATTCATGATGTCAGAGATTCATCTACTCATACCACCAGATTTAACAAAGCAAATGGTTGCTCATCTACAACAAATGCACGTAACCTGTGGATTCTACCTTTCTCAACTCAACAATTTCATCATCAAACTTCTCGCACTAGACGCCCAAAAAATAATTTCACAATTGCCCATTCAAAAAATAATTTCACAATTGCCCATCTTTAGGAACGAGGAAGAGAACTCATTGATTATCTAAAGACATGGATCTTGTGTGGATGCTAGCAGATTATTCAAATTGGATGTACCACGACTGTTGTTTGGTCGTGGATGATGAAGTTGTAGATACGATCACAAACAAGAACGACGCGGGTCTTAAGATTCTCAATACCAAAAATATCTTATGATTATTAACAGAGTATATAGTATTATATGCATGTAAATTACTAACTATTAAGAGAAACAATAATGTGTCTCATACATCAAAACAGTCATACCTATGTTAGCATTAATCAAATACCTTTAGCAAGAAAAAAAAAATATATATTATATAATGAGTTCTAACTAGAATTAATTTTATTAATAATAGAAATTGAAATTAAAATTATTGTTACCATGCTTAGCATAATAAAATATAGAGATTAAAAAAGGGACCACTAGATGAATAACATAATAGTGGTTACTCAAAAAAAAAAAATAGCTAACCCAAAGAAATTTTAAAAAATAGTTATATTTAGTAAATAGCTAACCCAAAGAAATTTTAAAAAATAGTTATATTTAGTATAATCTTTAAATATGTTTACACTGAAATAAGACTTAACACTTTAAAAATTCAAATCAACTAAAAAAAAAAAAAAAAAAAGTATTTTACGACAAAATAGAGTTGGGAGGAAAAATCGTAACAATTAAAAATTATTGTTGTAGTTTTCACACGTATATATAACCTTATGTCAATTAAGTTATACTCGATTTGATTTTATATAATATTTTTGATTAAAGTATTTTGAGAGCAAACGATGCAAATGTAAATCACGTATGCAAAATTATTTTATTTGATCATTAATAATATTATGGCTATTAATATTTTCTATATTAATTTCAACTATTTTTTTTTCAAAGGAAATTTTAACAATCATTTTTATTTTGCAGGATTTAAATTCTATGTAATCTTGAAACGTGATGTTCGTTTTATTTTTGCTATTCATATAGGATTCTAAAAAGACCAAAAAAAAAAAAAAAAAATTGACATCCACGTGTCATAATCCTAGGAGAGAGTTAATAATTTCTCCTTTAAATGATAAATTTGAAGACAAGGAACAAATCTAAAAATTGACATCCACGTGTCATAATTCTAAGAGAGAGCCAATAATTTCTCCTTTAAATGATAAATTTGAAGACAAGAAACAAATCTAAAATCATTTTTTTTTTTTTTTTTTTTTTTTTTTTTTTTTTTTTTTTTTTTTTTTTTTTTTTTTTTTTTTTTTTTGCTAAAGCGAGCATGGCTCAGCGGGCATATGTATGTGTTAACGACCACGAGGTCTGTGGTTCAAATCCCCCACCCCAATGTACTCAAAAAAAAAAAAAAATCATTTTTTTTTTGCAACGGTATTTTAATAAGAGAGAGCCAATAATTTCTCCTTTAAATGATAAATTTGAAGAATCTAAAATCATTTTGGTATTTTAATAAATGCGAGAATTGAACCCACGACCTCTTAGTCATGGGCCCTTATGCCAATTGAGCTATGCTCGGTTTAGCATCTAAAATCATTTTTTAAGTCAGGAGAATAGAAAAATTCGTATAACAAATCTGAAATTAAAACTCTGATATAATTAAAAAAAAAAATGATTATCGTAATATAATGGGAAAAGGAAAACGTAAGAATCGAAATAGGAAAAGGATTATTAGGTGGATTGTTTATTAAATAGGGTTTGTGTTTATTTTAATTTACATTTAACACCAGCAAACCCACCAACAACAAAAAAAAAATAGTATTTCCCAATTTAGAGAATATAATCGACCGCCGACATAGGACATGGGGAATTGGAACAATCTTCCAAGTGATCTCTTACGGCTAATTGGAGATTTGTTACATGGATATGCGGATTATGTTCGATTTCGTGCAGTTTGTCCTTCCTGGAGAAGCAGTTTACCCGTCGAATCGCCGAAACATTTATATTACAATATCTCATGTTTAATGCTTCCTAACGATGATGATGAGAATGGTCAGAAGCTTCGAGGTTTCTATAATCCTTTAAACCATGAAATTTATTATTTGGAGTTGCCTGAAACTAGAGATCGAATTTGTATCGGCTCTTCTTCTAATGGTTGGTTACTAACTTTGGAAGACGTCTAACACTGAATCTCTTAAATCCTATTACAAAGTCTCAAATTCAGCTTCCTCCCATAATTTCTTTTCCAAAATCATCTGATTCAGATGATGAATCATCCAATGATGACGAAAACTATTTCAATAATGATGATGATTTCGATTTATCTATATACTATAACTTAAGGCAAGATGATATGAATGTTATATTTATTCACAAAATTATGTTGTTCTCTCTCACGTCTCCGCTAGACGACTTTATAATTGTGGCTATATATGGTTCATATGGAAAATTAGCATTTACGAAGCTGCGTGACGATAAATGGACCGACATTCCCACATCGTTAGAATATTTTGAGGACTGCATATTTTTTTATGGCAATTTTTATGCCATAACTAGTAAGGGAGAATTTGTGATGTTTTTTATTCAGACTCCAACCGAGTTGGTGAAGTAGGAAGTAGATAAACCTGAGTTCGAGATGGTGTCGAAATTGTATTTGGTTAAAATCGATGAAGAATTGTTTCTTATTGAAAAACTTGTACGAGACTACGACGGTGTGACTTGCTTCAACTACAACACGTTTGGATTCAATTTATTCAAGTTGGATTTTGGTAGCAAGAAGAATATGTTGTTGAAAATTAACAATTTAGATGATTATACCATCTTTTTGGGTTGAATACTTCTATATGTGTTTCGTGGAGGGATTGCCCCAAATTAAAAGGTAATCATATTTACTACACAGATGATCAATTGGATTTTCACACTCAAGGTTTGGTTGGTGGCCATGATTTTGAGCCTTGACTAAGAGGTTATGAGTTCAATACTTATTTGTGACCTAAACCCCATTTATTATATTAAATAAATAAATCAATGATTTGAAATCAAATAATAGAATGGAATAATTATCCAATTACAAAATTAATCTAACCAATCTGAAATTTAAATACTTGCACAAAACATATAGTTTCTATCAATTTGATATGTTTAACTGACATAATGTATAAACTAGTAATAATCTAGTAATAATGAACTAAAAAATTCAATCACCCACTATATATTCCAAAAAGAAGTATTGATGTAATGACACCAAATTTTATATATATTTAATTAACCTTTTTTTTTAACAATATAATGGAGCGTATCACGCTGCGGAAGCAATTTTGGATCGTTGAAACTCTAATTTCATCAATTTAACAAATAGAAAGCGAGCATGGCTCAGCGGGCATATGTATGTCTTAACGACCACGAGGTCTGTGGTTCGAATCCCCCCACCCCCAATGTACTCAAAAAAAAAAAAGAAATTAAGAAATTGGAATTACATACCTTTGTAGTTCCAATTTTCTTCATGTTCCGTCGGCCGTTCTTCGTCACGAACACTTCGCACTTCTTCTCATGAACGTCTCGAGGACCACCCGAGGTAGTTCCGCTATCCTCGGCGCCGAGCAACGGAGTTGTGGGACTCCGTTTAGAAGAGAAAAAGAAAGAAAGAAAAAGATGGAGAATAAGAGGAAGGAACAGAGAGGTACTACTGAAAGTTTTGAAACTTCAAAAATGAAGTTTTTCAAATAAACCCCATTCTTTTTTAGTACCCACGTTATTTTTTCAGCCATATCTATATATATATATATATATATATATATATATATATATATATATATATAGTACAGTCGGCTCACTTATTCATGTGGCGGCCTAAGAGTCATGAAAGGAAATCAAACAACAACGTTTTAGCTCCCGTTCAAGTTCACCTATAAAAGAGCAATTTATCAATTTATTTTTAATAGTCAGATTGTGTATTTAAGATCTCATAAATGTGAGATTTTATTTATGGATTTTTATAGTTTGTTATTTTTATTCATGAGTAATGGGTAGTGGAGTTAGTGTTTATAAACTATAAACCCACTAACCTCATCTCATAACTTTTATTGTAACAAAGGGTATTTAAATCTCTCTTTCAATTAATAAAAATAACAATCATTTTCTATACTTTGAAATTCATTCAATTGAACTCTAAAATCAAAGTTGGTATCAGAGCCAAGGCTCTCACAACTATGGCTACTGTTGAAGATAACCTCACAACCACAAGTCATTACATCTAACCCACCAATCCCAATTGTTCCCAAAGTTTTCCAAATAACAAACTCCACATTCGGAAATCTTCTAAGCACTATCTTAACCGTGAAACTTGATGAAAAGAATTATTCAATGTGGTGTAGCATGGTCCTAGCTGTTCTAAAAGGCCAAAAGGTGGACGGGTTTGTTCTTTGAACCAAACCAAAACCTACTAAGTTCATCACATCATCAGATGAAACTGATGAAACATCTCAATTGATCAACAATTTTGCTGTTGAAGAATGGAATACAACTGATCAAGCTCTCCTTGGTTGGCTTTTGGGATCAATGATGCATACAATTGCATGTGACATCATTGATTTCAAAACTTCAAGAGATGTGTGGACAGCCCTGAAAAAACTGTATGAAGCCTCAAGCAAGGCTCGAATTAATCAACTCAGAAATGTGATGCAAAACACCAAAAAGGGAACTATGAAGATGTCTGACTACTTGACATATATGAAACAAACTTCTGAAAGTCTAAAGATGGCAGGTGAACATATAACTCTAAGTTATCTCATGTCTTGTGTTCTATCTGGACTAGAAGCAGAGTATCTGCCTATTGTATGTATTGTTGAAGGAAAAGATGATATAACATGGTATGAGTTGTATTCTACTCTCTTATCTTTTGAGAATAAACTCCTTCGTTTGAATGTCATTAATTCAAATGGAAATGTTGCTGAAGCTAGTGTCAATTTTGCTTATAACAAGCAAAATACCTCTGGAGGACAGAATCATCAAAATTCAAACAAAAGTTATGGTAAGATGAACAATAAAAGAGGTAATGAAAGGGGAAGAGGTTGTGGTAGGTATTCTCCCTACAGAAACAACTCATCCAAGCCAACTTGCCAAGTTTGTGGCAAGTACGGCCATTCTGGTAATGTCTGTTATCACAGGTTTGACAAAGAGCATTATGGAGTGCAGCCTAATACAAACAATCAAGGAAGTACAAGTCAGAATTCTGCCTATATGGCAACCCCTGAAGTGGTGACTCGCCCTAATTGGCTTGCAGATAGTGGAGCTACCAGTCATATTACAGCTGATCTTGGGAACCTTAACATCAAATATGAATACCATGGTAATGACACCCTAACTGTTGGTAATAGTCAGAAACTCAAAGTTCATCATGTTGGTTCAAATTTGATAGATGTCTCTTCTACCTGTTCCCCTATTATTCTTAAAAATATCCTTCATGTACCTCATATTACTAAGAATCTTCTTAGTGTTGCTAAACTTACAGCTAACAATATCTGTTTTGTAGAATTTCACTCTAGTTATTGTTTTGTGAAGGACAAGGCCACAAAGAAGGTCCTAATGCAGGGGATTCTTAAAGATGGACTTTATCAGATGAAGTCACCTCCTCTTAGGTCAAAATCTCAATCTCAACACAAAAGCTGATGGAGCGCCCACGGCACGCAGCGGAAGCGAATTTGGATCATGGACACTCTAATTTCATCAATTTAAACAAAACGGAAACATGCAAAAGCGATGAAAAAGAGAGATTAGAACACATACCCTTGTAGTTCGTATTTCTCAAAAATCACCGCCAAATGCTCCTCACGAGCTCACCGAGCCTTCTCACGAAACGTTCGTGGACCACCCACGGTAGTCCCGCTATCCTCAGGCCGAGAAACGGAGTGGTGGGACTCCTTTAATTCAAGAAAAGAGGGAAGAAGCTTCACTGAAAGAAAAACAATTTTTCTTCACAGAACAGAAGCTGAAGGAGAAGAAGAGATAGTGATAGAGAGAGAGAATCAAATTCTCAAATTCTCAAAAACGTATACCCAGATAAATTTTTCTCAATTGAATCAAAATTCAATTTTTCAACTCAAAACACTTTTGTTCTCTCCTCTGTTGGCCCATAACATACGTAACATACATATATATATTTATATATACTAACATGTGTCTTGCTGCATGCAAGACACATGTATATATATATATATATATATATATATATATATATATATATATATATATATATATATAATATATAATTATTATTATTATTAAAAATAATAATAATAATTTTATTTATTAAACATTTTAATAAATAAAAAATATATATATTTATTAATTAAACTTTTTAATTAATAAATATTATTTAATTCAATATCAAATATTGATTAAATAATATAACTAAACTCGGTTTTTCATAAAAACCCGACTTTTTTCACATGAATCTCATTCATGTTTCAGGCCAATGCCATATTTAAATCATATTTAAATATGTCCATATTTAAATCATATTTAAATATGTTTATCCTTCTTCCACAAATCCGAATTTGAACGATTCAAATTCTTTTCTTTTCTTTTATACTGTTTCACGGCTTTATCCGAGCTAGCCAGGAGAACCGTAAGGACCTACAGATCATGAGCTCCAACGATACGAGATTATCCGGTCAAAACTCTTTCAACCGAACTAACCAACATTCGTTAACCCCCGGAGACTCCACTAAAGTCCAAGGGCTGCACTCTCCTCACTGTAGATATATTGTGTCCTTTTGATATAACTATCATCAGTAAGTCGATCCTTCACAGGTCGTTCATAATCACAACGGGTCATTTATACCGTTTAACCCTTGTATTATATCTTGTTCCTTAAGTACCACTGACACCTCTAATGAACAATTGATTTGTGGTCCAACCATCAAATCAGATTCCTCCCTGATCAGGAGAGGATGGGCCCATGTTCAAGACCTGGAGTCAGCACTTAAGGGAACAACCTCTCTACTAACCCTTAAAGCGGGTAGGAGTGAACTCCAATCTTGCTACAACTATGTCCCCAGCCACTTATTCAATCTTATCCCCAAGATGGTAGGCATATTGAGTCGGCAAACTGGCCACTCTCACCCGTACAAATCAAAGGATAAGGTTGAATAAACAGGAGTTCATAGTAAGCTCAGGATTGAGATCGAGTTACCTAAGTCATCACATGAAAAAAATCGGTCTTTACAGTAAACGGTGTTATAAAGAAAGAGCGATTTTATTTCTTGGTTCGGTCTTGTGCAAACTCATTGCACAGGACGCCCTCACTCACATGTCTCTACATGAAACGATTCGAATCACATCGTTTTGTACTATACAAAGTGAGCCGCATCCAATAGTGTCCCCAGGATAAGGTACCCAGCCTTATCCCTATACTATAGACCATTTTGGCTGTCTACTTGAACTTGATTCACATTCATGTCACACATGAAGTTCAAGTACTCACACTACAACCATGGGTGTTAGTTATTGGTATAGGTTAATACAAACACAATTCACTAAAATTCAATAACAACTTTATTGAAATATAATATTTATTTACATTCAAACAGTTTACAAACTACGAGTTTTAGGACATAAAACCCAACAAACTCCCACTTGGACTAAAACGTCAGTGGAGTACATGCTGGTCGAGAGAACTAGAATATCAAATATCTAAAGTTTCTCCCACTGTCCTACTGAGCAGCTCGCAGCCCTAGACTTTCTAGGTGTCTCTCAAACACTTTAGCCGTGAGAGACTTAGTAAACGGATCAGCAATGTTGTGCTCCGAGGCTACCTGTGTGACGATCACATCTCCTCGTTGCACTATCTCCCTGATGAGATGATACTACCGCTCAATATGCTTTCCACGCTTATGACTTCTAGGTTCTTTAGAATTTGCTACTGCACCGCTGTTATCACAATAAAGGGTGATTGGCAAGTTCATATTTGGAACAACTTCCAAATCTGTCAAGAACTTCCTAAGCCATACAGCTTCCTTCGCTGCTTCGCAAGCTGCGACATACTCAGCTTCCATGGTGGAGTCAGCAATACAACCTTGCTTTATACTCCTCCATACTATTGCTCCTCCGTTAAGAGTGAACACTGATCCTGATGTAGATTTCCTCGAATCTATATCAGTCTGAAAATCAGAGTCAGTGTATCCTGCAAGGATCAAATCCTTCGCGCCATACACAAGCACATAGTCCCTCGTTCTCCTAAGATACTTGAGGACGTGTTTAACGGCTGTCCAGTGATCATATCCTGGATTGGACTGGAACCTACTGACAATTCCTACTGCATAACAGATGTCGGGTCGTGTACACAACATAGCGTACATGAGACTACCAACTGCAGATGCATAGGGAATTCGTCTCATATCCTCAACCTCTTGAGGTGTCTTAGGAGACTGTTCCTTAGACAAGTGAATTCCATGCCTAAAAGGCAGCGAACCTTTCTTGGAATTCTGCATCGAATATCTTGACAACACCTTGTCAATATAAGATGCTTGAGACAGCGCTAGCACTTTGTTCTTACGATTCCTTATGATTTGAATCCCTAGAACAAACTGAGCCTCTCCCAAATCTTTCATTTGGAATTGGGTCGCTAGCCAATTCTTAACGTCAGTTAGGAACCCTACATCATTCCCAATGAGTAGTATGTCGTCTACGTACAAGACTAAGAAAGCCACAACAGTATTGACTACTTTCTTGTAAACACAAGGTTCGTCAATATTTTGTTCAAAGCCATAAGATTTGATCGCCGTATCAAACCTTATATTCCAGGATCTAGATGCTTGCTTCAACCCATAAATGGATCGATTAAGCTTGCAAACCTTTTGCTCTTGACCCTGAAGTATGAATCCCTCTGGTTGAGCCATATAGATACTCTCCTCAAGATTACCATTCAGAAAGGCAGTCTTGACATCCATTTGCCAGATTTCATAATCATAAAATGTAGCAATGGATAAGAGTATTCTAATCGACTTTAACATGGCAACAGGAGAAAAAGTTTCTTCATAGTCCACCCCTTCTCTTTGGGAATAACCTTTTGCCACAAGTCGAGCCTTAAAGGTTTGCACCTTACCGGCTTGGTCTCGTTTTCTCTTGTAGATCCACTTGCAACCGATAGGTCTTTCACTATCTGGTTGGTCTACAAGATCCCAGACCGAATTGAAGTACATAGACTCCATTTCGAGATCCATGGCTTTAAGCCACTGGTCCTTGTCTATGTCATTCATTGCCTGTTTAAAGGTCAATGGATCCTCAACGCCATCATCAGGTATGACGACTTGAGTTTCAGACAAGCCGATGTAGCGGTCGGGCTGTCTTACATCCCTCCCACTGCGTCGAGGTTTTCTCAACTCTTGAGAAGGACCAGCCTGATCAACAACCTTTGTTGATCCGTCTGTAGCTTTCCTGGAAAATTCGGACAAAACAATTTTGCTCGACGGTTTATGATCTCTCATGTGGTCTTCCTCTAAGAACGTGGCATTAGTCGATACTAGTACCTTGTTCTCATGAGGATCGTAAAATAGACCACCTTTCGTTTCCTTGGGATAACCTACAAATAGGCACAATTTTGAACGATGTTCCAACTTCTTTGGATTGGGTACTAGCACATGTGCCGGACACCCCCAAATCCTGAAGTGACGTAAACTACCTTTACGCCCTCTCCATAACTCATAAGGTGTTTCAGAAACACTCTTAGAGGGAACCATGTTCAAAATATATACTGCAGTCTCTACTGCATATCCCCAAAACGAACTAGGCAAATGAGCATAACTCATCATAGATCGAACCATGTCTAACAGGGTTCTATTTCTCCTCTCGGACACACCATTCTGCTGTGGTGTTCCTGGCGCTGAGAGTTGAGATACTATTCCATGTTCTATCATATAGTCCTGGAATCTTAAATCCATATACTCTCCACCTCGATCTGATCGGAGTGTTTTTATCGATTTACCTAATGTGTTCTCAACCTCTGCCTTATACTCTTTGAACTTTTCAAGAGCTTCGGACTTATGATGCATTAGATAAAGATAACCGTACCTAGAATAATCATCAATGAAACTGATGAAATATTCATACCCTCCTCGTGCTTTGACATTCAAAGGACCGCAGAGATCCGAATGCACGATTTCTAGAGGTTCTTTGGACCTATGACCTTTTTCAGAAAAAGATCGTTTGGTCATTTTGCCCTCAAGACAAGACTCACAAGGCGGTAAAGAGTTGTCCTCTAAACGATTTAGCAGACCACTCTTAACCAGTCTCCCAATCCTATTGAGATTAATGTGACCTAGTCTTAAGTGCCAAAGATAAGTACTTGGAGAAAGTTTCTGCCTTTTAGTTTGAGTCTCAGCTGTTTTAAACATTTCAGTGTTCAAAATAGCTTTGGCTTCAGTTGGTCTTAACACATACAAGTTGTTTTCAAGTTTCGCAGAACAAATACGTACACCTCTTTTGCTAATGAACGCTTCATTATAAACAAAAGATACTTTATACAACTGTTCTAACAAACAAGATATAGATACAAGATTCCTCTGGAAGGTAGGAACCAGGAGTACATTTTCTAGTAAAATGAAACTATCTCTATACAACAACTTTACAGCTCCCACTGCTTCAGCTGAGACAACCTCTCCAGTTCCAACTCTGAGAGTTATCTCACCGCGAGAAAGTGGCTGCCAAGAACTAGTTTCCTGAAAAGAAGAACAAACATGGTTAGTAGCTCCTGAATCAAGTATCCAGGTATGACAATCATGTTCTACTAAACATGTTTCAACAACAAGTAAATCATATTTACCTTGTCTTTCTTTCTCAGCCTTTTTCTCTGCAAGATACTTTGGGCAATTTCGTTTCCAGTGCCCATCTACACCACAATGGAAACATTTTCCTTTGTCTGTAGATTTACTCTTGCTCTTAGCAGTAGCAGGTGCTTTTCCCTTCCTTTTATCTTTCTTCTTCTTTTGAATACTCTTATTCTTAATGGAAGAAAGTTCAGACCTACTCCCTGAAGACGACCCCTTTTGGAATTTCCTAGAAGTGACAACATTTGCCTCCTTCTCTTTTCCTTTAGAAGTGTGTAGGGACTGATAAGTCTGTAGCTCGCTGAGGAGAGAAGTCAAATTATACTTTATTTTGTTCATTACCAAATTGGTTCTGAACTGAAGGAAACTCTTCGGAAGAGATTCCAAGATAAAGCTTACTTGACTTGACTCATTTATAATAGCTCCGTTTACTTCCGCCACATTGAAGTGGACCATCATGTTAAGGACATGCTCCCTAACAGAGGTTCCCTCCTTCATGCGAGAGTTGTAAACGAATTTGAGGGCTTCATGACAGACCGATGAGGACGGAAGTCCAAACATCTCCTGTAATGAAGACATGATTTCTTTAGCAGAAACCATATCCTCGTGCTTCTTAGCTAACACATCAGATATGCTGGCTAAGATATAGACTCGGGCTTTATCATTAGCCCTTGTCCATCTATCATATGCTTCTCGAACAGTTCGAGTCGCATCCGAGCTAGGAGGGGGAGGACAATCCTCTGATAAGACGAACCTGAGATCATCTAGAACGAGAATCGTATTCAAGTTCGATTTCCAGGTCGCGTAGTTATCGCCGGTTAACTTATCGGAAGCTAGTAAGTGAATAAAAGAGCTAGTCATGCTGAAAAGAGAATGAATAAATATTAGTGAAAAGGTTTTAACCTAATTTACACACCAATCAAGAATTTAGCAAAGAATAATAATGTACCCAAAACTCATTATTAAACTGCAACGATACTTCAGTGGGTCAGAATGGTCGCTACCGAGGGGCAGTCAAGCATTCCTTCACTGAATCAAGACATTCTTGACTAAATGCTAATACCAGAATATCTCATATTCCTATAGCATCTTAGTTATCGTTGTTTGGTCAAGATTTACTAACTCCTTAGCAAATCTCGTAAGTGTGACCCTCCATTTTTAGAATTCATAGGGCGGCCCCAACGATGCAACCGAATGGAAATGTCAAAGTTGGGAATGGCTCTATGTTTCTTTATCCATAAATGGTGATTGAGATGTTCCGATTCCTATGAAACGGCCCTCCGAATGGATCGGTACCACTAGTGGGCACCTAGCAGGCAGAACATAGGAATCTCACGGTTCAATCCAATGGAGGAGACCGCAGGATGTATTGACATACTTCCTTCTCCCACTTACTATAAATACTTTCTCCATTCACCTTGCTCTTGAATTATGCAAATACCATCCGAATGGGGATGCCCTATTGACATCACGAGGCCGAGCATAATTCTCACGGTGTGAACTTGACAGAGAACGTAGGAGGAGAGGGACATATCATATATACCTTCTCAACACCTCTACTAAGTATTTTAAGACGGAATGGGTAAATTACTCAGGCATTATCCGGCTAAGACAATAAGGCCTAAGTCTAGGTAAAACAAACTTTTACCTATGATGTCTAGGTGATAAACACTTTATTACCTCACACCACTCACGCATGCTCATAAAGCCGGGTTAACTTTACTCAAGAACCGGATGGTCCCCAGGTAGGAGGTGTTCCGTAAACCGTCAGCTTAAATACCTCCAACCTCGAACAGGATGTCCCCGGGTGAGTTTCTTGTAACCTTAGCATTTACAAGATATCGACCTATTCATCTAATGAAACGGAACGATACATTCAACCCTAAGTGAGCACCCTAGCAATCCTATTTTCAATTCCAGCAGTACTGAAGCATATTTGAATTCTAGTCTAGGACAAGTTGTTTAATTCCAAAAGAAAAGTTAGTAGTTCTTTTCAATCTTTTGTTGCTACTACTCATGTCAAACATTTTGAAGCATCTAGAGATGTATGGCATCGTAGGCTAGGTCATCCTTCTGAAAGGATTCTATCTTTTGTTATAAAAAAAATAGCAATGTTAAAGTTCATTTTACCATCAATACACAAAGTTTCTGTGAATCATGCCAATATGGCAAATCTCATGCCTTGCCTTTTAAATTATCTACTTCTATTTCAACTTGTCCTCTTGAATTAATTCATTGTGACCTATGGGGTCCCTCGCCTATAAATTCTACTGTTGGTTATCGATTCTATATTAGCTTTGTTGATGATTTTTCAAGGCTAACTCATATTTTACCTCTAAAGTCAAAGGGAGAAGCACTACACTTGTTTATTCAATACAAAACTCTAGTTGAAAACATGTTTGAGAAGAAAAATAAGATGTTTCAGAGTGATTGGGGAGGTGAATTCAGACATATTAGCAACTATCTTAAAGAGCATGACATTGGTTTTACACATCTTTATCCTCATACAAGTGAACAAAATGGAATTGTGGAAAGAAAACATAGGCATATTGTTGAAATGGGTCTAACATTGTTAGCACAAGCATCAATGCCCCTTAGATTTTGGTGGAATGCTTTTACGTATGCGGTTTATATCATTAACAGACTACCTACTCCAGTTTTGAACAATATTTCACCTTGGGAGAAAGCTTTTAAGACAAAACCAGATTATAAGTTCTTAAAAGTTTCTGGAAATGTTTGCTATCCCTGTCTAAGACCATACCAATCCCATAAATTTCAATACCATAGCACTAAGTGTGTATTCATGGGATAAAGTGAGTCTCACAAAGGTTACAAATGTCTAGGCTCTAATGGAAGACTCTATATCTCTAGACACGTGTTACGTCTCCAAAAGTGACTATTTTAGGACTTATTTACCTTAGAAAGAGGTACACTCTTAGGTGTTTTTGGTAGGATTTAGCTTAAACTCGTGCTTATATATGAGAATTAGAAGAATAAAGCTAAATTAGGACTTATATGCAAAAGGAAAGAAAAAGAACCAAAAACGAAGTTAAAGGATTGAAGATTGAACATTGCGGAAGCATTGCGGAAACATTGCTAAAACCGCAATGTTTTAAGTGAAATCCGTAAGTTGTCTAACCATTTTCTGTTTTGTTCCGATCTTTCAGGGATCCATTCTTTCTTCTGCAGCCACGTAGAAGTACGACGTTGAGAATGGATGGTTCTCCTTGGCCCAATCGTACCTGCAGAACACTATAAAAGGAGGTCAAGATGAAAGGTTGAAACACACTCGAAAGGCGTAGAACTCTCTTCTCAGCGCAGTCTTTTCTCCCGTTTTTCTCATCCGGTTGTTGGATTGAAGGTCTCAGCTATTGGAGTCGATAATCTGAGAGGAAGAAGAGAAGTTTTGTCTTCTCTTCTGATTGGATTCATCCAAGCAAAGCTTGCCTTCTTCCCCCTTCAGCCGATGCGTCTGCGACGAGGCGATCACGCTCGAATTTAATTGCTTTCTGCTTTAGCTGTCTGTTTAGCTTGTTGTTTGTTGTCATTTCACTTTCGTTTGCTACTCTAATTCATTTCGTTGCTTTCTGTTTTACTTTAGTTCTTCAAGACTGTCATTTGTTTAGTTCAATTTCTAGTTAATCGAAGTATTATTTCATCAATTCACAAGTTCTTCACCTTCTCTGCTTGCTGTTTCCCTCTTCTGTTTTGTCTTTAATATTCTTCTAAGCATGTCTTCTTCATCCACTCTTTCCATTCCATCTGCATCCATGAGTAACTAAATCACATAAGGGCATGCTAATGACAAATCTATAGGTAGAAACACGTGACTAAAGCATGTAGGATAGCTCTCGAATGCATTGAATGTATGTAAGCTTCATCCCACGGGCAATTTCGATTGGCCATCCATTTTGTCCAAAGAACTCCTAACCTCTGGAAGGAGTAAGAGTTCAGAGTCATACACTCATGCTAGCCTCTCAAGGTAGCCAGAAAATGACCTAGGAATAGGCGTTTTCCTAGTACAAACCTATACTTGCTGTTATAAAAAGATGCTTAAGACCTTACTTGGACATGAGTAAACTAAAGGATTTAATGCATGAAATCGGAAGATACATGAGAATGAGTTAGTTTGATGCATGATGAGTTGATCTACTGCTTGAGAATCATGTGAAAAAGCCTATAGAGGAGTCGTTAGTAGCCCTTGTTTCCACACTTTACACACATTTCGTTGTTAGTAACATTGCTAAATAATTGTTGTTTCCGCAATTCCCTTAGTTAAGATTTGCCTTAGTCATTTTTTTCTCTTCGTTTATTTGTTCTCTGGCAACATCCTCAGGTACACTGACCTTCTCATCTCTTTTCTCATTCTGAATCTCGGGAGCAGGCGGGGCGGACTTGTTCAGGCTGTCCGTAGCTTCCTTCACAGCTCTAGTGGAAAGTGACTTCCCACTCTTAAGCTGAATAGCACTCACGTTTTCACATGAGTTGACCGTGGTTTGGGAAGGAAGCTTCCCTGAGCTCTTGCTCTCAATCTTACTGATAGACACCGCCATTTGTGTCAGCTGCTTGTTCAGATTCTGCAGCTCGGCCTTGTGAGAATTAAGCTCTTCTCGAGCTTCTTTCTGAAACTGGTTGGTGCTCGTCACGATGGTCCTGACCATCTCTTCTAGTGAGTTGGAGGAGCTCGAGGCTTGAGCCTGGGTGGAAGAATTAGGCCTATCCTGAGACTGGCCTTGGAAGCGTGATTGTCCTTCCCTGTTCTCATAGCTAAAGTTGGGGTGGTCGCGCCAACCGGGGTTATACGTGTTTGAATATGGGTCGTACTTCCTCGGGTTGGAAGCGTACCCCCCGATCGCATTGACCTCCTCCGCCTCGCGGGTTCCTCCAACGAACGTTTTTCAGCATATTTCCTATCTCGGCCACCTGGGCCCTCATCTCAGTCATCTCGTGGCTCTGAGCCACGCTGTGGACTTGTCATTGCCCCCGAATACCAAACTGCTGCGAGTTGGTTGCCATGTTAGCTATCAGTTGCTTGGCCTCAACCGGGGTCTTGTCGATCAAGGCCCCGCCACTCGCTGCATCAATCATTTGCCGGTCCTGGGGCGTCATCCCCTCATAAACATACTGTATAAGCAGTTGGTCGGCAATCTGATGATGTGGGAAGCTGGCGCACAGGCGCCCAAATCGCTCCCAGTATTCGTGCAGGGACTCACCGACATCCTGGGTGATCCCATAAATCCTCTTCTGCAGTGTCGTGGCCAAGGATGCGGGAAAGTATTTTTCCAGAAATACCGCTTCATGTCCTGCCACGTGGTGATCGATCCGGAGGGCAAGTAATATAGCCAATCTTTGGCCTTGTCCTTGAGCGTGAAGGGGAATGCCCTCATGTTCAACTGCTCCTCCGTGACTCCCGCGGGCTTCATCCCCGCGCAGACGCAATGGAATTCCATCAGGTGTTTGTTCGCGTCCTCACCTGCATTGCCATGAAAAGAAGGTAACTGATGAATTAAACCTGACTTTAATTCGAAGTTACCTGCTACCACGGGGTAGTTTATGCACAAAGGCTGCAGGTTCAGGTCTGGCGCTTCCAGTTGCTTTAGCGTCTGTGGCGCATCACCTTGCGCCATCTCCTCAAACAAGAAGGGATTGCCTTCTTCTCCTTCAACCGGTCTCTGCCCCTCACGGGCTTCTCTCCTTAACCGTCGCTCCTCTCTGTCGATTTCTGGGATAAACTGCAATCCACTAACCTCAGAGGAACGGGTCATACACAAACAAAAATTCAAACATACAAGATACAAACATAAAAAAATTTCAGCCAACCATCAATCAATTAAATTCAAACTTCAATCATAATTTTAATCAAATTGCCTACTCCCTGGCAACGGCGCCAATTTTGGTAACGATATTTTTGAACTATCGCTATAAACTCAAGTTGTCGAGGCTTGCCAAAATACGATTTATAAAGCCTATAACCAAGGCTTTGCAGCCAGTGGTAACAGGGTCGATCCAAGGAGTAGGTATGACCAAAATCACTATTAAAATTGGAATTGATTGATTGATTTTTGTAACGGGGGAATTTTAGCATGCAAGGGAAATAATAATAAAGTGCTAACGGAAGAAAGAATAACAAGTAGAAAACGCGTGCACGGTTTGGGAGTTTCGGGATTAATTGCTAGACAATTTCGGTTCATCATTTAATGCTAAATTCATGGTATTCAATTTATTGTACACACGGACGACTACCCGAGAAGCCCCAAGGTAGCCGACTTCATAGATTTTAATCAGACCACACAGTTCCAATTATACGTTATCCAAAATTACGTTAAGGTGATCAGCCCTAAGATAAATCTAGACAGTCACTAGCTAACCGCGACGAACATTCAAGCGTGAATTCTAATTGCTAGTAGATTGCCCGCAAACGCTGTATGCAATCAACAACTATCCTACACGACTCGATACTCCGATTTAGTTTTATCTACCTGTGTTACTTAGTCGAGCAGTGAGAGGCACGGTGTTGCGTGCTCAATGTTTAAAATAAAGATGCAAGAATAGAGCACTCAGAACATGCAAGCATACATGATCTTGTAGCAAGTAATAAGTATTTTTTCATTCGATTTCCCACAGAGATTTATTCTTAGTTACTTACGGAGTGTTTTGTTAAGTAAAAATGGGTGGATTAAGTGAGGTAGATGTGGTTTTAAATTGCCTAATTACTAAGGAATGTGTAAATGATGGAAGCATAAACAAGTGCAAGTAGATAATAAACTAGAATGAAAAGAAGAGAACAATCAAACGAAGAGAAAAAAAATGACTAAGGCACATTTTAACTTAAAGGAATTGCGGAAACAGCAATTATATCGCAATGTTACTAACAGCAAAATATGTGTAAAGTGGGGAAACAAGGGCTACTAACGACTCCTCTATAGGCTTTTTCCTACGATTCTCAAGCAGTAGATCAACTCACCATGCATCAAACTAACTCATTCTCATGTATCTTCCGATTTCATGCATTAGATTCTTTAGTTTACTTATGTCCAAGTAAGGTCTTAAGCATCTTGTTAAAACAATAAGTTGTGGTTTGTACTAGGAAAACGCCTATTCCTAGGTCGTTTTCTGGCTACCTTGAGAGGCTAGCATGAGTGTATGACTCTGAACTCTTACTCCTTCCAGAGGTTAGGAGTTCTTTGGACAAAATGGATGGCCAATCGAAATTGCCCGTGGGATGAAGCTTACATACATTCAATGCATTCGAGAGCTATCCTACATGCTTAATTCACGTGTTTCTACCTATAGATTCGTCATTAGCATGCCCTTATGTGATTTAGTTACTCATGGATGTAGATGGAATGGGACTAGTAGATGAAAATGACATGCTTAGTAGAAAATTAGAGACAAAACAGAAGACAGAAGTGATAAACAGAGAAGGTAACGATCTTGCGAAGTAATGGAATTGTGCGTTGATTAACCAATCGTTTGAACTAAACAAATGATGTCTTTGAATAACTAAAGTAAAACAGAAAGCAACGAAATGGAATAGAGTAGCAAACTAAAAGGGAAATAACAACAAACAGTAATGAAAACGGAAAGCTAAGACAGAAAGCAGTAAATTCAAGCGTGATCGCCTCGTCGCAGACGCCTCGGCTGAAGGGAGAGAAAGGCAAGCCTTGCTTGGATGAATCCAATCAGAAGAGAAGATGAATCTTCTCTCCTTCCTATCAGATTGTCGACTCCAACAGCTGAACCTCTCAGACCAACAGACGGAGAAGAGAAAGACTGGGAAAGACTGCGTTTGAACTGGAAGACTACGTCGTTCGAGTGTGTTTCAACCTTCCACTTTGACCTCCTTTTATAGTATTCTGCAGGTGCGATTGGGTCAAGGAGAACCATCCATTCTCAACGTCGTACTACTACGTGGCTGCAGGAGAAAGAATGAATCCCTGAAAGGTCGGAACAAAACAGAAAATAGTTAGACAACTTACGGATTTCACTTAAAACATTGCGGTTTTAGCAATGTTTCCGCAATGCCTTCGCAATGCACAATTTTCATTCCTTTAACTTCGTTTTTAATTCCTTTTCTTTCCTTTTGCATATAAGTCCTAATTTAGCTTCCTTCTTCTAATTCTCATATATAAGCACAAGTTCAAGCTAAATCCTACCAAAAACACTTACAAATGTACAACTTCCTAACACAAATAAGTCCTAAAATAGTCACTTTTGGAGACGTAACACACGGCATCGCTACTCTTTAACATACACAACATGCAAGATGACTCGAGTGTCAATCGTCGAAATCTAACATGCGCGTTGGATTAAGCAAGGTAGATAAATGCAAATAAACAGAACCAATATGCATAATCAAAGCGTAAATTATCAGAACCAAAATATCTAACAAAATCTCCCTAAACCATTCCCAAACTGTTCACCCTTACCTTAGCCGCTCATGGCGCGGTTTGTCAAATCCGCTCCAACGACGACCATGGAAGGTGTCATCAACGTGTTACAAAGAGAGGGGAGCTCACTAACATGCTAACAATGGCGGAGCTTGAAGAGAAATACAGAAAAATAGAGGAAGAAGAAGATGAAGAACACAAAAAAATGGTGAAGATGTCCAAAAATGTGCAGAAAAATCGTCATTTAACTTCTGCCATCGTCGTAGCGTCGAGACGCTAGGCCAGCGTCGAGACGCTAGGCCAGCGTCTCGACGCTGTGACCTAAGTTATCCGTGCGCGCCTTCGATGGCGTCGCGACGCTGGGTCAGCGTCGCGACGCTGCCCCGATAAATTTCCTGCGCGCGCCTCCTCCGAAGCGTCTCGACGCCAAGCAGAGTCTCGACGCCAGGCAGCGTCGAGCTAGCGTCTCGACGCTATCACTCGACGCTTGCTCTCGGGTTTTTCCAGCGTCGAGCCAGCGTCTCGACGCTATAGCTCGACGCTGGCTCTCGAGTTTGGGGGCTGGAACTTTGCCTCTCCTAGGCGGTTTTGGCCCGTTTCTTCACGGATCAACTTCCCCTTTTCCGACGCATTCCCGGGGCGTTAAAACTCCACTTTAAGCACTCGAACGGGCCCAACGGACGCACGAGCTCTTTGTCGCATTTCTCCTACAAACGAGATATATTAACCAATTAAACGCGGACTTTAGCTATACTTAGGAAGTATTTAATAGCTCCAAAATGGAGTTATCAAAAAACAACAATCTCATGAAACAGTGATATCTTGGATACATTTTCCTGCCTCTTCCCTTGCCACTTCCTCCATAAACACTCAATCTAATGTGAATCTAAGTGATTGAAGTCAGTTCCTTTTGAATCCTACATCTACTCCTAACTTAAATGAACATGACAATCAGGAATCATCTCATTTCGAATCAGTTTCCAATGAAATTCCAGTGTCATCTCAATGAAGAACCTATATCTATTCCTCCCTCCAGTGAGACTATTCTTTCATCTCTACCTCCTCATCCTATGCAAACTAGATCCAAAAGTGGAATCTTTAAACCCAAACACTTGAATTACCTTGCTTCCACATCCCAAATTGATGTTAAGGAACCCAAGACAGCTAAAGAAGCTTTAGCATCACCAGAATGGACAGTAGCTATGAAGTAAGAGATGACAGCTCTTGACAGGAACAATACATGGCAACTTATACCACATTCACCCAATTTTAACCTAGTTGGTTGCAAATGGGTGTTCAGACTAAAAGAAACTCGGATGGAAGTGTTCAAAAACTCAAAACAAGGTTAGTGGCTAAAGGCTTTCATCAAAATCCTAGAATAGATTTTAAGGAGACCTTTAGTCTAGTGGTGAAAGCTTCAACAATTCGAATTATATTGACTCAAGCAGCAGCCTATGACTGGAGAATTCGACAACTAGACATCAACAATGCTTTTCTAAATGGGAAGCTTGAAGAAGATGTTTATATGATGCAACCTGAGGGTTTTATTGACAGAAAGAAATCAAATTATGTATGCAAGCTACACAAATCCCTATATGGTTTGAAACAAGCTCCGCGAGCATGGTATGAAAGATTAAAACAAGTTATTCTTAGTTGAGGTTTTAAGAACTCAAAAGCTGATAACTCATTGTTCTTCCTCACTACTAATCAAACCAAAATATACATACTTGTATATGTAGATGACATTCTTGTAACAGGTAACAATATAAGCCTAGTTGATAAAGTGATTGCAGATTTAAATAAGGAATTTCCACTCAAAGACCTTGGAGATCTCTCATATTTTTTGGGCATTCAAGTTCATAGAGACGAGACAGGATTTTTCCTCAATCAGACCAAGTACATCAGCGATTTGTTGGACAGATTGGAACTAAATCATATCAAACCATGTAACACACCAGCAATAACAGGCAGACATTTCACTATCAATGATGGAGAAGCTATGGATAATCCTACACTCTATCGAAGTGCAATAGAAGCTTTACAATATGCCACTCATACAAGACCAGAAATCTCATATATAATCAACAAACTCAGCCAATTTTTGCAACATCCAACAGTCACACAATGGAAAGCAGTCAAAAGGGTGCTCAGATATTTAAAAGGTACAAGTAGTCATGGTCTTTACATACCTAAGTCCAAAAATTTGCAAATTACAGGTTACTCAGATGCCGATTGGGGTTGTGATCTTGACGATCGAAGATCCATCTCAGCTTATTGTGTTTTTGTTGGAGATGCATTAGTGTCATGGTGCTCAAAGAAACAACATGTTGTCACACGATCCAGCACTGAGTCAGAATATCGATCCCCCGCACACATAACAACTGAGATTAGTTGGATTCAAGCTTTACTTCATGAAATTGATTGTAAAAACTCATCTATACCTGTTGTCTGGTGCGATAATATCAGTGCGCTCTCTTTAGCAGCTAATAATTTGTTCCATTCAAGAAGTAAACATGTAGGGCTTGATGTCCATTTCGTTCGTGATAAGGTGATCGATAAAGAAATTGAAGTTCGTTTTGTTCCATCGGAGAAGCAGCTCGCTGACGGACTAACCAAACCCTTGACAGAAGCAAGGTTTAGCGAAATGCGTTCCAAACTCAACGTTTTGGCTACACCGTTGAGTTTGAGTGGGGAAGTAAAGACATGTCACTTATCCATGTGGCAGCCTAAGAGTCATTCAAGGAAATCAAACAGAACGGCAACGTTTTAGCTCCCCTTCAAGTTCACCTACAAAAGAGCAATTTATCAGTTTATTTTTAATAGTCAGATGTATTTGAGATCTCTAGGATTCTATTTATCGGTTTTTGTAGTTTGTTATTTTTATTCATCAGTAGTGGATAGTGGAGTTAGTGCTTATAAACTATAAACCCACTAACCTCATCTCATAACTTCTATTGTAACAAAGGGTATTTAAATCCCTCTTTCAATTAATAAAATAACAATCATTTTCCCTACTTTGAAACTCATTCAATTGACTCTAAAATCAAAGTTATATATATCCAAATGTCTTACATGCAAAAATGCATATATATATTATTATTATTATTTTTTAAAATTAATTTTTATAATAAATATTTTATTTATTAAACAATTTAATAAATAAAATATATATATATATTATTAATTAATTAATATTATTTAATTCAATATCAAATATTAATTAAATAATATGGCTAAACCTAGTTTTCCGAAAACCGACTTTGTGCACATGAATCCTATTCATGTTTTAGACAATTATCATATTTAAATCATATTTAAATATGTTCATCATTCTTCCACAAGCCGAATTTGAACAATTCAAATTCTTTTTATTTTTCTCTTATATTGTTGCACGGCGTTATTCGAGCTAGCCAGGAGAACCTAAAGGACTTACAGATAGCTCCAACGATACGAGATTATTCGGTCAAAACTCTTTTAACCGAACTAATCAACATTCGTTAACCCTCGGAGACTCCACTATAGTCCGAGGGCTGCACTCTCCTCACTGAAGATATATTATGTCCTCTAATATAACCGTCATGGGCAACTCGACCCTTCACAGGTTGTTCGTAATCACAACTGGGTCATTTTAAACCGTTTAACCCCTGCATTACGTCTTGTTCCTTAAGTACCACTGACACCTCTAATGAACAATAGATCTGTGGTCCAACCATCAAATCAATTAACTCTCTCATCACATGAGAGTGTGAGCGCTCATTGTTCAAGCCCCGGAGTCAGCTATTAAGGGAACAACTTATCTACTAACCCTGAAAAGCGGGTTATGAGTGAACTCCAATATTGTTGTACTATGTCTCCAGCTACCTATTCGACTTTATCCCCAAGATGGTAGGCTTATTGAGTCGGCGTTAATGGGCCACTTTCACCCGTGCAAGTCAAAGAATACTTTCGAATAAGCAGGAGTTCATAGCGAGCTCAGAATTGAGATCGAGTTACCTAGGCCATCAAATGAAAATGTCGGTCTCATCAGTAAACGGTGTTATAAAGAGAGAACGACATATTTTGCGGTTCGGTCTTATGCAAACTCTTTGCACAGGACACCCTCACTCGCACATCTCCATGTGAAACGATTCGGATCACATCGTTTTGTACAATACAAAGTGAGCCGCATCCAATAGTGTTACCAGGATAAGGTACCCAGCCTTATCAGTATACTATAGACCATTTTGACTAACTACTTGAGCCTGATCCACAATCATGTCATACATGAAGCTCAAATACTCATATTCAGCCAAGGATGTTGGTCATTGGTATAGGTTAACCTTAACACATTTCACTTTATTCCAGTAAACTCCTTTACTGAATAAAACTAATAACTCTTTATTCTAAATAGAATATTTACAAACATAACAGTTTACAAACCACGAGTTTTAGGACATAAAACCCAACAAACTCCCACTTGGACTTAAACGTCTGTGCTGTACATGTTAGGTGGAGAAAACTAATATATCATATATCAGAAGTTTTCTCCCACTGTCCTCTCTAGTAACTCGGAGCCCTAGACTCTTCTAGGTGTCTCTCAAACACTTTAGCCATGAGGGACTTAGTAAACAAATCAGCATGAACTGCTGCGAGGCTTTCTATGTGACCATCACATCTCCTCATAGCACTAACTGCGAGCTCAACTTATAAACCGTTTGCTGCTTCACAAGCTGCAACAAGATTTAGCTACCATCGAGGAATCAACAATATAACTCTTGTATTCTACTCCTCGTTTACACTGGGAAAAACTTTAACCAGAATCCAATGCAATTGGACTAACATCTACTGACAGCTCCCACTGCATAGCACATATCGGGTCAAGTATCTCAAAAGATACATCTGACCTCTAATATGTAAATGCACTTGGGTGCGTCTCACATCCTCAACACTTGAGGTGTCTCTGGAAACCATTTTCATAGACCATCGAATATTAACAACAGTTTGTCAATAAAAGATTTTAGAGACAACACTAACGATTTGTTCTTACGACTCAGATCAACCTGAATCCTTAGAACAAACTAAGCCTACCTCCAGATCAACTATTTGAGAGTGGGTCGCTAGTTTATGCTAAAAAAGTCAGAAGTGAATTCTACATCATTCTCAATAATTAGGACATCAATTACGGAAACAGTTTAAGAAAGCTACAACATTGATTAAACCCTTGTCTAAACAGGTTTATCAAACATTTATTCAAACTAATGTTAAAAAACATAAGATTTGATCACCATATCAAACCTTACAATTCAAGATAAAGTTGTTTATTCCAATTCATAAAAGAATTGAATAGGCTCGCAAACCATTTGCTCTTTGTCCTCGAATTATGAAACTATTTTGATTGAGACTAATAGATACTCAGATCAAGATAGCTAGTCTTGAGAAGAGCCATCTATTAACTTACGTCTGGTAACAAGAGAAATAGAGTATACACAATAAACCCTTTCTATTTGGGACGGTCCCTTTACCAGAAAGTCAAACCCAAAAGGTTTTCACCTTCGAGGCTTGGTCTCAAAACCACTCATAGATTCATGGTTTTGAACCACTTGGTCTTGTCTACATGATCCATTATCTAGTTAAAGAGTATTGGATCCTCAATGTTATCATCAAACATGACAACTTTGAGTTTAAGACAAGCCAATACAGCGGACCGGGTTGTCTCACAACCGTCCCACTGCATTTAGGGTTTCTCAACGGTTGAGAAGCTCCAGTTTGATCAACAACCATTGTTGAATAAAACAGCTTTCTAATTACACTTAAGTCTTAACCTTTTAGTTGTTTTCGAGTTTAATAGAACAGAACAATATACATCTTTTGCGAAAAGAACGGTTCTTTATAAACAACAAAAGATAATATATACAGGTGTTCGGTTCAAACTAGAAATATAGACAATAATTACATCAGATGATATTATTTCTATACAACAACTATTACAAAACTCCCACTGGATTAGCTGTGACGATGTCTTCACAAGTCATCTCACGGTCAGCTGCTATTAGGAACTAGTTTCCTGAAATGAAGAATAAACACGATTAGTGAAATATGACACTCATATACCACTAAACTGTTACGACAATCAATAAATCTCATTTACCTTGTCGTTCCTTCTCAGCTTTCTTCTGCGCAAGGTATTTGGGGCAGTTACGCTTCCAGTGCCCATCTTCGTTACAATGGAAACACCTTCCCTTGTCAAAAGAATTTCCCTTGCGTATAGTAGGGGCATTGCCTTTTCTCCTGTTACTCTTCTTCTTTTGAATAATATTATTACTCACAGAAGTCAATTCAGGCTTACTCCCTGACCCCGACCCCTCATGGAATTTCTTTGAAGAGACAACATTTGCTTCATTCTCCTTTCTTTTTGAGGTGTGCAGAGACTGGTAAGTCTGAAGCTCGTTCAGGAGAGAAGTCAAGTTGTATTCAATCTTATTCATCACTATATTGGTTCTGAAATGAAGGAAGCTCTTCGGAAGAGATTCCAAGATGAAACTAACTTGGCTTTTCTCGTCGATGGAAGCGTTGTTTACTTCCGCCGTATTAAAGTGGACCATTATGTTAAGGACATGTTCCCTAACAGAGGTACCATCCACTATACGGGAGTTATAAACGAACTTGAGGGCCTCATGTCGAAGAGATGAGGACGGCTGTCCAAACATCCCTTGTAATGAAAGCATGATTTCCTTAGCGGAAACCATCCCCTCGTGCTTCTTGCACAAGGCATCAGATATGCTTGCCAATATATAGACTCGGGTTTTATCATTAGCCATAATCCATCCATCGTATGCCTCTCGAACACTTCGAGAAGCACTTGAGCCAGGAGTTGGAGGACATTCCTCTGTTAAGAAAAACCTGAGATTGTCCAGAACCAGAATTGTATTCAGGTTCGACTTCCAGGTGCCGTAATTTTCTCCAGTTAATTTGTCGTGAGCTAACAATTGTATAAAAGAGCTCGACATGCTGAAAAGAATGTAAATCTATTAGTGACACGGTTTTAACCTATTTAAACCAATTAAAAAGGTTTAGCAGCAAAAAAAGTACCCAAACTCTTTATTTACTCGCAACGATACTTTAGTAAGTCAGAATGGCCTCTACCTTGGGGCAGTCGTGATGGAGCGATTTACCGCAGCGGAAAGCAATTTCGGACCGATGATACTCTAATTTCATCAATTTAACAAATAGAAAACATGCTCAAAAGACGGAAATAAGAAAATAGAAATACATACCCTTGTAGTTCCAATTTCTTCAAGTTCCGCCGGCCAATCCTCGTCACGAACTCTTCCGGCCTCTTCTCACGAACGCCCCGAGGACCACCCCAGGTAGTCCCGCTATCCTCGGTGCCGCGCAACGGAGTTGTGGGACTCCGAAACAAGAGAAAAGAAGAAGGGAAGAAGAAGAAGAACAGAGGAGCAGAGGTTGAAAGAAAGAAAGAAAAAAAAACAAAGTTTTTTCTTTTCAACAATCGTGTACCCTTCTGTATAAATTTTCCAATTGAAAAACACTTTTCAATTTTTTCTTCTCAGCCTGTCCCTCCTTTGGCCAAACTCATATATATATATATATATATATATATATATATAATTATTAATTAAACTTTTTAATTAATAATTATTATTTAATTCAATATCAAATATTAATTAAATAATATGATTAAACCCAGATTTCCGAAAATCGACTTTTCTGCACATGAATCCTATTCATGTTTTAGGCCAATTTCATATTTAAATCATATTTAAATATGTCCATCCTCCTTCCATAAACCGAATTTGAACAATTCAAATTTTTTTTCTTTTCATTTTCTCTTATATTGTTGCACGACGTTATCCGAGCTAGCCAGGAGAACCTAAAGGACCTACAGATCATGAGCTCCAACGATACGAGATTATCCGGTCAAAACTCTTTCAACCGAACTAACCAACATTCGTTAACCCCCGGAGACTCCACTATAGTCCGAGGGTTGCACTCTCCTCACTGTAGATATATTGTGTCCTCTTGATATAACCGTCAACGGTAAGTCGATCCTTCACAGGTTGTTCGTAATCACAGCTGGGTCATTTAAACCGTTTAACCCCTGCATTACATCTTGTTCCTTAAGTACCACTGACACCTCTAATGAACAATAGATTTGTGGTCCAACCATCAGATCAATATAACTCTCTCATCACATGAGAGTGTGAGCTCACATTGTTCAAGTCCCGGAGTCAGCTATTAAGGGAACAACCTATCTACTAACCCTGAAGAGCGGGTTAGGAGTGAATTCCAATCTTGCTACACTATGTCCCCAGTTACTTATTCGGCTTTATCCCCAAGTTGGTAGGCTTATTGAGCGGACGTTTATGGGCCACTCTCACCCGTGCAAGTCAAAGGATACTATCGAATAAGCAGGAGTTCATAGCGAGCTCAGGATTGAGATCGAGTTACCTAGGCCATCAATATGTATAAGTCGGTCTCATCAGTAAACGGAGTTATAAAGAGAGAGCGACTTAATACACGGTTCGGTCTTATGCAAACTATTTGCACAAGACGCCCTCACTCGCACATCTCCATGTGAAACGATTTGGATCACATCGTTTTGTACAATACAAAGTGAGTCGCATCCTATAGTGTTACCAGGATAAGGTACTCAGCCTTATCTGTATACTATAGACCGTTTTGACTGACTACTTAAGCCTGATCCACAATCATGTCATACATGAGGCTCAAGTACTCATATTCAGCCATGGGTGTTGGTCATTGGTATAGGTTAACTTAAACACGTTTCACTTTATTCCAGTAAACTCATTTACTGAATAAAACTAATAACTCTTTATTCTAAATAGAATATTTACAAACATAACAGTTTACAAACCACGAGTTTTAGGACATAAAACCCAATAAGTCGAGCACTCATTTACTAAATCAAGACATTCTTGACTAAATGCTAACTCCAGAATAACTCATATTCCTATAGCATCTTAGTTATCGTCTTTGGTCTGGATTTACTAACTCCTTAACAAATCTCGTAAGTGTGACCCTCCATTTTTAGAATTCACAGGACGGCCCCAACAGTGCAACCGTAGAGAATGTCAGAGTTGGGAATGACCCTGTGTTTCTTTATCCATAAATGGTGATTGAGATGTTCCAACTCCCATGAACGACCCTCCGTTTGGATGGTGCCCTTAGGGCAGCCTACAGGCGGAACATGGGAATCTGACGTACTTCCTTCTCCCACTTACTATAGACACTTACTCCATTCACCTTGCTATTGAAAGTTGCAAACACCGCCCTTCTGGGGAATGCCCTATTGACATTACACGGCCAAGCAAAATTCTCACGTTGTGAACTATAGGGATGCGTAGCAGGAGAGGGGTATATCATATATTCCTTCTCAACACATCTACTAAGCATCATAGACGATGTTAGGGTAAATACTCAGGTTTTATGTGGCTAAGTAAATAAAACCTTAAGTCTAGGCAAACAATTTACCTGGGGTTCGCCGGAGCGGGGCGGCGGCGGTGGGGGTGGTGGCGGAGCGATGTCGGTGCGGGTGCGGGTGGTGGCGGAGCGGGGTGGCAGTGCGGGGCGACGATGGAGGTGGTGGCGGAGCGGGGTGGCAGTGGGGGTGGGGGTGGCGGTGGTGGCGGTGCGGGGCGGCGGTGGGGTTCGACGGAGCGGGGCGGCGATGGGGGTTCGCTAGAGCGGGGATCGGCCGACGGCAGTGGTCGGGATCAGGATCGGCCGGCGACGATCGGAGATGGGCGGTGATGAGCGGCGGTGGTCGAAGGTGGGTTAGTGGGTGAAGAAAATTTAAAAGAGTAATGTGAGGGTATTTTGGTAATTTTAATACAATATGAGAATTAAATAGGTTTTTCAATTAAACACCAAAAAACATTTTTTTCAAAAGTTAATATCAAGTGTTTCATCCAAAATGCATTATTTCAAAAATTCATTCTCCAAAAATTCATTTTGGATGGTTGCCAAACATCTCAATTTATTCCAAAATGACTTTTTTCAAAAATTAAACATTTAAGAATCTAAACCAAACATGCCCTAATCGAATCTAAAACTTGTTAATAGAAGTGGTAATATAGAAAAAAGTTTATTCTTTTAAAAAGAACAAAAGATGATGATAATTTCTTAGGAAGGTAATTTGTTTTTTATTGTAAATGAAGAGAGAAAGACTAAATTCAGTCAAAATTAAAAATATAAAACCTAAACTCATCTCCTTCCATTTAAGCTCGCAGAAAACAGGGGAGAAGATGAAAAAACCTAAAAACATTTGTAGAGATTTGAAGTTGCCCTCGCTTCCAACCCTCATCCCAAAATGATTTGTCACCCTCGCCTTGACATCCCACAACGGGAAAAGTTAAGCCACATCTACTTATACTTCTACGATGTCATCAACGGTCGGCGTGGTGGTCATGACGGACGATCCGTTGATGGAGCGGCCGAAGAGCTCTCCATATCTGCGTTGTGTTTGAGAGGAGAGTTAGAGATTTAGATTTAGGGATATTATGTTAGATTTCGAAATCAACTAACCGTTTTTGTAGGGATTTGTGTTAAACCGACAAAATTTGAAAACTCCCGATTAGAGGGCCACACTCATCTTTTGCAGCCCAACCACGTTCCAAGATTCGATTCACCTTTGCACCGTTACTTTTGTTTCTCCTAACTTTCGTTCTTCTATCCAACAACTTCTCCCACTTTCTCTATTTTTCTGTCACCTCCTTTCTGTTGTCTTCACCTTCAACCCCTTTTTTATCCCCTTGGTCATGTCTCACCTCCTGAAGTTTTTCCTCTGATCCCTGTGTCACCCTCTTGTATCCCCCTTGGTCATGTCTCGCCTCCTGAAGTTTTTCCTCTGATCCCTGTGTCGTCCTTCGTCGGTGCTCTTTCTCCTGCGGCCTCCTCTGCAACTTCGCCGCCACTTGAATCACCCAACTCGCCTTCGATTTTGCCGGCTAATTCCAACCTCAAATCCCTCAAATCCTTGGATTTCTCTCCCAATTTCATCTTATGAAATTTTCCCAAATATCTCCATTTACTCCATGATTTATGACGCTTTAATCTCAGCTTCAATCGAATCACTGGTTCCATTCTCAAATAAAGAACAATTTGAAATGGAGTTTTACGATGAAGAAGATGATTTAATCTTATCAAAGTAAGTCCGAGCACGATCTTCATCTCTCTGAGTTTTCCTTATCAAATCTCCATAGAAAGATAATTGGAAGTGGTTAGCCAAAATAAATGAAAACCAACAACATAGCTAAAAGATAGAGAAATAAGGAAAGTTAGGAAAAAGAAAAGTAACATTTAAAAAACAAAATTGTATTAATAAGTTAGGAAAAAGAAAAGTAACATTTAAAAAACAAAATTGTATTAATATTCAGCCAATCAAATTTTACCATGTGGATGGGCTGCAAAAGATGTTTGTAGCCGAGCTAGTTTTAGTTTTTGTTTATTTGTTCTCGGTTTAGTGGGGGTGGGGGATTCGAACCACATATCTCTTGGTCGTCAACACATACATATGCCAACTGAGCCATACTCGCTTTGGCGGCAAGGTGTGTCCTTGTATATACAAACCCGACTATATTTTAGGGGTATTTATATAAATATTAGAATTTTTGTTTTTAGGGTTGTAGACGGGAGGGCATACCAACACCCTGCGTAAAAATAACTATAGTCGACAAGTGTATATAATGTGTTAACCTCTCACAACGTGCGAGATGCCCAAGTGGTGTTACAACCACCAATAAGCTCTAAAGAAATAGTCATATATTGTTGAACCGAGCATAGCTCAATTGACATAAGGTTGTGCATGTGACTAAAAGGTCTTGGGTTCAATTCGGTTTCAAAAAACGCAACAACGTTTGCAATTTTTGAGTTTGGTACCATTTAGATGCCTAAGAATGAGATGTTGGGAATAAGATGTATGGGAGTCAATAATGTCTGTATTTGGTGGGGCATAGGAATGTCATCAGATTTTCATGGGAATGTCATTAGATTTTAATTTAATCTTCATTCATTAATATCAATATAATTTCAGGTCGTTGACTTTATTTAGCAATCAATCTTAATACTTCTCCTCAGAGAAATATATTTAATAAATTTATATAAATTTGCAATTCTAATTATTTAGTAGAATAATAAAATTGAAGAAATAATGATGAATTTTATATAGTTTAATAAAATTGTACGAGTTTTATATTAAGAATTAAAGAATAATAAAACGTTGTAAAAAAAATACAGAAGAAAAAAGAAAGAGGAATAAGAAGAAGATTTTAAAAAAAATAAAAAATAAAAAATAAAAAATAAATAAATAAATAAAAAATGACATACCTGTGGCTTTCGGAGAATGTCATCAGAAAGCTTCCTTGTGATGCCCGGGCTTCAAGTATGCTCGGGCATAAATTCCTGCAAACCAAACATGGCCATGACCATCAGATGCACATTCCCATCCTGATGCTCACCCTCAAAAGACGTCAACCAAACAACCCCTTAGGTCCACAAGAAGGTTTCAAAGTTTAGTAACATTTAGGTAAACGTGGTCGTGGCCATGGCCATCAGATGCCCAGATACCCATTCCTGATGTCCACCCTCAAAGACGTCAACCAAACATCCCCTTAGGTCCACAAGAAGGTTTCAAAGTTTAGTAACATTTAGGCCCACAAGGTTTCAAAAAACTCAACAAGGTTTGCAATTTTTTAGTTTGGTAGCATTTAGGTCCACAAAGTTTCAAAAAACTCAACAAAGTTTGCAATTGGTACGTTTTTTATCCATCCATCAAAGTTTTTAAATCTTAATGGAATGCTGATTTTTTTAATCATTAAAATTCTTTTAAAAAGCCCTTTATTTATTTTTCTTTTTTTCCTCCTCCCTTCCCCACCTATGAGTCTCCCATCCCTCCTTTCATCATCTGTCTTCTTCTTCCTCCCATCGCGACAAAAAAAAATTATTTCTTTCTCTGAGCTTCAATAGAAACTTCTCATTATCTTCCTCAGCAATCTTGACGAGCCTCTCGATTGCATCTTGACTCGATTAGAATCGAATTTTTCACCTTTCTTGTTCTGGGGTTTTGTTGTTCTTCACTAAGCCCCAATGAACATCGCTACCCTTGAAATTTATGGCGATGAAATGAAGACCCAGTTGGAGAAATTGGCGATGAATCGAGTTGGAAAAAACAGGGAAGACGAAAAAGAAGAGTCCAGCGACGACGATAGAAACTTCTCATTTTTTGTATTTTTTTTATACTACCCAAATCATAGACAAGTTCAAAATTCAAATCCATTTCAACTACCAACTGAATTGATCCAACCAATTCTCTCATTGTACGATTGGACTTTTGCAAGCAATTTGGGTGGACCCATTTTCTTCTTCTTCACGACAACTCAATCCTCTCTTTCGAACTTCGATTTAATTTCATCGCCTTCCAATAATCTGCCATTGTCGTCTTTCTCAGAGCTCTCTTCCCAAATGCAGCCCAAATGCAGTGATTTGATTCCTTTAACTTTGTATCTCTCTCTGTCTTCCCCTCATTTTTCCAGTGAATTTGAAAAGCCCCCTTGAGATGGGGAAGAAGCGAGTGATGGTTCCGGTCGAGAAACTTGATTTATCGGCGGTCAAATATGAGAAAAGAGGTCATTCAAGGTCATCTTTTGAAACCCCTTTTCTTTAATTTCTTGGATGAATTGTGATTTAGTTAATGATCAGAATTTGTAGGGTAGAAATGGGCTGAAATTTGATTTTGATTTTGGGTTGGTTTAGTTTGGTTTGAATTGGATTTCGCAAGATTGGTGCGGAAGATAATGAGAAGTTCATGTTGAAGCTCAGAGAGAGAAAGAAAAGAAAAATAGTCATTCCATGAAGTTCATGTTGAAGCTCAGAGAGAGAGAAAGAAAAAAAAATAGCCAGTCCATGAGAGGAAGAAGAAATGAATGATGGAATGATGGAGGTGGGAGGTGGGAAAGGAAGAAGGAGAGAGGGAAAAAGAAAAAAAATAAATAAATGACTTTTTAAAATAATTTTAATAATTAAAATATATTTTTTCATTAAAAACAGGTGCGAGCATTACGATTTAACTGAAAATTTGACGGAGGGACAAAAAAACGCATAAATTGCAAACCTAAAAAATGTAATTGGTGAGTTTGAAACTTTAGGGACCAAAATGCTACAAAACCCAAACTTTAAGGATCATTAGAGTAATTTTCCTAATATCACAACCTTTATAAGCCCAAATCTTTCAATTTTGTTCTAATTTAGTCTTTAAACTTTTAAAAAACAATCATTTTAGTCCTTACTTTTATTTTATTTTCAACAAACTAATAACATAGTTTTGAGTATGTGTATGTGTACTACCATGTTAATGTGAGCATGATTTAAAAAAAAAAATCAAATTGAGGTGCATAATACTTTCAAATATTACTGGTATGACAAACATTAAATTAATGTTTATCACTCTGCAAAAGTAATGAATCAAGGGATTTTAAGAAGAATGTCTACGAACAATTAGGCTTAATGGAAAATGTTTAAATACATGTATTGCTTGCACTCTATGTCTAGAGTTTTTAGGGAGAAGTTTGTTTTAGTTGGTTTCCCATTATACCCCTACTAGGATTCCCTATTTTAAAATTTAATTAGTTTTAAAATTAATTAATTGGATTTTAAAATTTAATTAGTTCTGAAATTAATTAATTAGAGACCAGAGTTTGTTTGTTGAGGTGGGTGATTTCCCGTTGAAAAAACTTTGTTATTTTTTCCGTTAAGTGATTTCTGTCGTTGTATATCTCCATGTGTTCCTTCGAGTTAAGTCGTCGCATACACCTTCTGTCAGGGGTATACGTTTGGACACACCCATGAGTAATTACTACCACCATTGTAATCATGTCGCTTCCCTAAAAATAGGCAACAACCAAAACACTCCCCACCCTACAAACGAGGAGAGATCGATCGACATCTTATCGTTAATCAACAACCCCATACACTTATGCATTGTCTACCAATTTTAAGATTCTTCCCCAGAATCTTCAAGAAACCTTCAGCCTCCTTACTACGAACTTGATTTTATTTGCAGCTTCCTGATCCAGTCCTTTTGCAATAAATAATTATTTTTCTATTCTCTCACAACCAGAAAGCACCAACCCATGTCGTACCATTCTTTAAAATCTGTAAACTAAACAATTATTCAAAATAATATGTAAAATAATATGTAAAATCTTTAAAATCTGTAAACTAAACAATTATTCAAAATAATTCATGTCGTACCATTCTTTAAAATAAGTTACTTATGTCGTACCATTCTTTAAAATCTGTAAACAAAACATAATCCATAAAAAAAATGTACGCCACCTATTATTCAAAATAATGAAAATTTGAGAAATCTGTAAACTAAACAATTAGTCAAAATAATCTGTAAAATCTTTAAAATCTGTAAACTAAATAATTATTCAAAATTACCCATGTCGTACCATTGTTTAAAATTGATTACTTATGTCGTACCATTCTTTAAAATCGGTAAACTAAACACAATCCCTCAAAAAAAGTACACCACCTATTATTCAAAATAATAAAAATCTGGGAGCTAAATCGTGCAATCTTAATTCAAATCACCCGATACAAAAATCTTTTGTGCACTTCCCGCAAGCTAAAACCCTAGATTCCTAAACTAAAACCTCCATAGCTAAACTAACACTAACCTTTTACTTATTCGTTCAAAAAATAGACGGGAACAAGAAATGAGAGAGAGGATAAACGTTTACCAATTTCGGGGTTCTGTTGTATGCTTGTAGAAGGATGTTGTATGCTTGTATAAACTCTAGGTCGAAGGATGTCGTCGAATGCATGTTGTTTCCGCATTAGGATAGCTCTTTGTATGCGCTTTCGGAGAAGGAACCTTATGTGTATGCGTTATCGAAGGATGGTGTACCCCTTGATTTTTTTGTGTTGGGTAGATAAGTCGGAGAGAGTTTACAACAAGTCACATACATGCTTGCAGCTGCATTGAGCCCCTAAATGTCATTATTTCAAATTCATGGGGAAACGAAATGCAGTTTCAAATCTCATTAGTGACTCACCGATTTCTCATTTATATGTAAGTGGTTGGCCAACCATCTGCCTTCCCTTTAATACGTTGTGTGCAACCATGTATACACCTCTCGTAGTGGATGCGTCTGCAGTTGCATCACTTCTTCCTCAGGTATACAAACCTGTCTATTAATTATTTGGTGTCGGGTATAACCATGTAACTCTCATTCATCTGCCTTCCCTTTAATACGTTGTGTGCAACCATGTATACACCTCCCACAATGGATGCGTCTGCAGCTGCATCACTTCTTCCTCAGGTATACAGACTCGTCTGTTAATTATTTGAAGTCGGGTATAACCATGTAACTTTCATTGGATAAATGTCAATTATTTTTCCATTTTTAACGTCTCTGTTAAGTCTCCATCCATAACCTCTTTCTCTCTCTTCCCAACAATTTACATTTTAAAACCTATTTTTATTCATTATTAAAATGAGTGGAAATTGTAGAAGGGTAGATTCGTCCAGTTGAGTGTAAGTTGCCTTACTAAATATAGGGTTTAGACATAATTAAAAAAAAAAGGTGTTAGACATTTTTTCCTCTATTTTAGACATTCTTCTAGTTACCCCTGAATCAATGGGTAATCATTGTTCTCATTGTTCTCTTCAAATCCTCAAAGGCTGTTTGACACTCGGGAGTCCAACTCTCATTGTAATCCTGGCGGTGGGACCATGCACTCTCATTATAATTAATTTGGAAACGTAACAAAGGGTAATTATGACGGTGGGACTTTGCACTCTCATTATAATTAATTTGGAAACGTAATAAATTTTGGGACTCACATCGTAATCCACAATCAGTTCGAGATGGTTGATTACACCCAAAAGGGTCCTCAATTCGATCCCAATCCGAACTCACCCTACTTTTTGGTTAACTCTACACCCTTTCTCTCTCCTTAACCCAATACTTTTTTTTTAATTATTCCAGTGACCTTTTTTTTCTTTTTCTTTCTATTTATATTTTCTTCTTCATTTTACCCAACAAATCCAAAATCTACAAAGGTTTCAAATACTTCCATGTGGCCAGAACCTATTTTCTAGGGCGTGTAGTTTTCAACTCAAACAACAAAATAACCTTGAAAGAGTTTCTAAATTTTCGGATTTTAATTTTGATACTATGTTTTTTGATACAATCATAAAAACAACTCGTATAACCCATAAACCATCAAGAAGAAAAATTTATGGATCTAGCTCTTGAGCAGACTCTCGCACTCGCTCTCTTTCTCACTCTCATTGGTCTGGTTCTCCCTCTCAATGGGATCGATCTCCCTCTCACTCTTGTGCTTGCACTCGTTCTAGCTCTCGTTTAGGGGAAAGTTTAGATAAAATCTTTTGGGACTTTTTTTTCTAAGAAAATATTTGGAGACTTGATCTTTACAAACTTGATTAAAAATTATACGAAAATTAATTACTATTTCGATATTAACAATTTTTCAAGTATAAAAAAATGGTTTCAGGAAACACATTTTTTAATTAATGTTTTTTTCATTATTTTAAAAGGTATTATAGTAATCATACGAAACCCTAATAAAAACTAGATTACGTTTGAATACGTTTAAAGTAAACGACGTAAAAAAAACACAATTACAACATGCTCGATTACAATTGATTTTCATTACAATTACGGTTGATTTTCATTATAAACATGACATAGGTTGAAATTGACTATAAAAGAGTGTTAATAATAATATTAATAGTTAGCAAGAGAGTCAAAGTAGTACCATTTTTATATAGAATGCCCAAAAAAGAAATGATTTTCAAGAAATAAAAAAAAAAGTTTGAAAAAATAAAATAAAATAGAAAAATAATGATGATGACACGTATGATATACCAAACCGTGGGGCCCATCCACGGCATCCCCAACATAGGTCAGAAATTGGAATCTGTTTTCTTCAAAATCGGAAGTTAAATAAAAAAAAGAAAAAGAAAAAGAAAAGTAAAGGCCACTCGATCTTCTTCTCCGCAGAAGAATTCTTCTTGTTCTTCGTTAGATCACAGAGAGAGAAACCACAAATTCAGAGAATTCAGGCCTGCGAAACACGTATCACTGCTGATCTAGAAGTGAGTGTTACAAGAATATGGCTACGCTTCAGACATGGAGGAAAGCCTATGGTGCTCTCAAAGATTCTACCAAAGTCGGCCTTGCCCATGTCAACAGCGATTACGCGGTATTCTTTCTTTTTTTTCGATTTTGTCGTTCGATCGGTGTTTGATCCGATTTCTGCGTTTTTGCTATTTTCTTATTATTCTGCGGGATTCTTGTCTGAGTTTTAGGATTTGGATGTGGCAATAGTCAAAGCTACTAACCACGTTGAGTGCCCACCCAAAGAGAGACATCTCAGGAGTGAGTGATTGTTGTTGCTAGATCCGTTTTGTTGCTTTCAATCAAATTCTACTGTTGTTTTAAATTTGGGTTTGATTTTTTTTTGTTTTTGTTTCAGAAATTCTGATTGCTACATCGGCAATTAGACCCCGTGCTGATGTTGCTTATTGCATTCATGCCCTCGCTCGACGCTTGTCCAAGACGCGCAATTGGACGGTACGAATCTGTGAAATTTGTTATGTTTTGGCATTAGGATCCTTTATCTCTGGTTGATAAGATAACTGGTTGTCTAAGGAATTTTTTGCGGTTCCTTTTTCTTTGATGTCCTTTTATTTATCTGCATCATGGGATTTTGTTACTTTCACTATCTGCATTGTGTTTCAACTGTGATAGATAGTCCACAAGTGAAATGGCAATATGCAATTTTATTTTACTGATTCTTAATATTGCCATTTCAAAGGAAATGTTCATTTCTGTAAATTTATTTTTCTTCTGTTATGGTAAAATACAAAGCCTTTAGGTTCTATCCCATTATTAGTTTAGTTTTTTCTTTGAAGTTTTTGTTTCATATTTCTAGGAATTCATGTATGGACTGAAGATTGAGAAGTTATCTGGTCCTCAAAACAAAATGTCTGTATCTCATGGTTATTTTTGACAAATATGACATCAACTGATCCATGATTATCAGTGGAATGAATGTGAGAATACAATGTTCAACAGCTGACTCATTGTCTTAAGATTTTGCCTAGATTTATTTTACCCTTTACATCCCTTTTTCCATTGTCTAATGATTCTTTTGACTTCATTTCTTTTTGTAGTCACTATATATGTTTCTTCATGTTTTACAGGTAGCGTTGAAAACATTAATAGTCATACATAGGACCTTGAGGGAGGGCGATCCAACATTTAGGGAAGAACTTTTGAATTTTACACAAAGAGCCCGAATTCTGCAACTGTCTAATTTTAAGGATGATTCAAGTCCTATTGGTAAATTTTTTGAGATCCTCTCTCTTCATACAAATGATACTCTAAGAGTCTAGTCAATGATAATAGATGACTAATACATATATCTTTTTAATAGCTTGGGATTGCTCTGCATGGGTACGTACATATGCATTGTTTTTAGAGGAGCGACTCGAATGTTTCAGGATACTAAAGTATGACATTGAATCTGAACGCCTGCCAAGACCTGCCCAAGGTCAGGAGAAGGTATTGTATTGAATAATTTTGTTAATTCACCTGGCCTCCTTGTATGGTACATATTTGAGTGAGTTATAACATTTGTTTTAGGCATATACTATTGAAAGATGCATATCCTTTTTGGCTACCGGTAAAAACAATGTGATTATCGATTTCTTATTATAAACATCCTAATTTAACCATAGAGTTCTCTTCCATAAATTATGAATGTGGTTGCCTCTGGAAGCTTATTTAGTTTACTGGAGGTGAAGTTTGGCCTAATGACATTTTTTCATGGATTCTGGATGGTCAAGGCGACCTTAGTGAGGATATTGATTGGGGTAAGCTCCATTTTTAGCCTAGGAAAAATTGAATATCTTTGTTAGGTCGACTCCAAACGTCAAACAAGGGAGAAATTCTTTAGAAAAAGGGAAAGAAGCAAGAGAGTACTGTACTGAAATGCCTATTTTCACCTAAGTTATGAGAGTTCCAAGTCCAATGGTAGAATCCTAATTTCTAGGTTTTTCTCTGTTAAATGCTGGTCAACTCTTTCTAAAATGACACCCAGGTGTTACAACATGCAACTTTTACTATTTTTTGGATGGATGCTTTTTAGATAAATGTAAGGTTTTTCTATGAGCTTTCTATTTAGGCAGTATCAATACAAATGACAAAGTTTGGCAAATAATTCTTCCTTTTTCCTTAATCCGCAATCTCAATGGCATTGGGTTTGCCTCTGTAATATATGGCTGGAACGAGAGAATTAATATAGTTTCATTTGTATTAAAACAAACTAAAGAAATACAAACTTCCAAACCTGTCTTGGTATTCTCCTAAAGCCTCTCTTCAAAATTCTTCCTTCAAACCTCTCTAACCCACTGTATTTATCTATTCTATCCAAGATATAGTTCGTAATTGGCATGCTTTTCTGCCCTCCCCGAGTTGATTCTTGTGTTCTCCTTGATTTTTCTGTTTTTCTCATTCCAGTTTGTTTCCTTTATTGTATTCTGTTTTTATTTCCTCCTCTGTGGAGTTTTGTATCTCTCCTTTGTGGAGTTTGTATTTCTTTTCAGTGGGGTTTGTATCCCTTGAGCATTAGTCTCTTTTCATTATATCAATGAAAAATGTTGTTTCTTGTTCAAAAGAAAAAATCCTAATGATATTCCTAATATTTTCCTACTAATATGCCTAACATTTCGTTTCCCTCCAAAAACCTTATCTTGAAGATGTGGTAGATTAACGGGTTTCCTTGAAGCGAATTCAATAAAATTGTAGGTGGAAGTTGAACAAAAACCCATAAAAGGTGGCAGTGTTTGTTTTTGCCCACTTTTTTTTGTTAATTCAAGTTTGGATGGATAATAGTGTGATACACAACTGAGTCGATGCTCTAGAGAACTATTCATAAACATTCAAGAGAAAGTTCCATACAACCCAAACATTCGAGAGGTTTCGACTCTCTACACATAAAACACAGATAAGATAGTTTTTACATACATAACTACTTCACTTAAATACTAATTCAAATACCCACACAAACATATAACTTCTAATAACTGCCCATAACCGCCTTAGACCCCACATGACAGAAACCAACTTTGTGGTATAACTTCCCTATCCTCATTCAACTTCCTTCACAATATTGTTGTTGTCTTTCTTCCTTCTTGAATTAGTATAACGGATAGGTGGTAAAACTGGAGATGTATCATAGTGATACCCATAAATGACACTCCTGCAAATAGGCTTGATCATATTCACTAGGTCCATAAAGCCTATAAAATTTGGTGGCTGCATGATGCTCTTGCTCTCAACCAAAAAAAAAACCTAGTACTTGCTTACACAACACAACTCTATTTGTTGCTCAACGTACAAAACCTTTTATCCCTCTCTATTTTTCTAGTATCCCATAATTTTGGAGGTGTAGGTATAGAATATAGGAAAAGATAGTTCATCACTGCTCTGACAATACGAATCTGGATTGAGGTAGGAACCAATTGAGGTAGGAACCAAGCTCTCTCTTTTGGATTCTATCATCTGTGTTGATACTGCCAGGATAGAGTCTAGACAGACCAAAAAAAAAGGAAGAAGAATTTGCATTTCTTAAGAGAAGGATATTCAAAATTGATTGCAAAAGGTTGGAGTAATTGTGGGGTCTTCTTTAGACCGCCTCTTGAAAAAGAAATTTCGGTTGGTTGATCCGTTCTGCTGTATTCTTTGTTGGAGGGTGAAGGAAGATCTGGATCACTTACTGTGGAGTTGCGAGTTCGCCCAGAATGTGTGGAACCTCTTTTTTGAGGAGTTCGAGGAGTTCCTTCTCCATCTGCCCTTTCGGGAGAAAGGAAAGTTTTCATGGCAGGCTGGGATCTGCGCGGTTTTATGGGCTTGTGGGGGGAAAGAAACAATAGAACCTTTAGAGGTTCGGAAAGGGAGCCTAGTGCGATTTGGTCCCTCATTAGATTTCAAGTTTCTTTATGGGTGTCGGTGACGCAACTTTTTTGTAATTATTCTATAGGTCTTTTATTACTTGACTGGACCCCTTTTTTATAAGGGGCCTCCCTTAGGGCTTATCTTTTTTTGGATGCTCTTGTATTTTTTCATTTTTTCCTCAATGAAAGCTTGGTACCTTATCAAAAAAAAAATTGTGGGATCTTCTTTATAGGGAGATGGTCGAGGAAAGATTTAGTTATGAAGGTATTAGAATCCACCAAGAGTTAAATTCTAGAGTGTCTTCCCGATGTAATAACAGCAATCCCATCAATAAGGACCAAAAGTTGAAACCGTTCATCAAATTCCTTCTCAAGCAAATCATTTTTGAAGCCGTGTCCTTAGTAATAATTCTTCAAGTCATGAGCATTTTTTACTGAAGCATTTTCATGGATTACTGAAGAGAATTGCCAAAAAAGAGTATTAGTATTGCTTTTGCCACTAGGCCTTGTACAAAGATCACAAGATTTAGAGAGTGATATTTTGCGCACAGGAGCTTGTGACTCTTAGAAAGTGACATTTATGAGGATTGCTTTCAATGAGTTAAGCTTCGTATTTTCTTGAAATGAACTCCTGCATATTGTTGAATGATACAAAAACTTCAAAAGTCATTTTATGAACAAAGCAAAATTTCTCTCGTCTTTCTTATGTGGAGGTGACCTTGGTCCCGTGTCCTTTCTTAGAGAGGGTTTCTAATAAGCTTATCCATTTGCTATAAGTTGCTTGTAGGGCAAGCAAAACAAAGAAAAAGAATAGGTAGTTAGGCTTGCAAGTACTAATCAAATAAGAAGCGATTTGCTATATATAACCTATGAAGCACAAATACTTTAGTTTAGGCTACGTGTTTGTGCTATGCCAACACTTGTTAGGACTTAGGACATAGACATATGTTAACCACTTGTTGAACATAGTTATTGGGCACATCTTGAACATTTATTAAACATAATAAACACATATCAACACTTGCAAACATATGGCAAACAATTATAAGACACTTGAATTAAAGTGTTCAAATTTTTATTTACTTTTGAAAATGAACATAAATAGTAATATATGACAAAAATATTAAATTTTGAGATTGAAATACATCAAAACTTGTTCTTTCAAGTTTCAATATATAAATGCGTAAACTAATTGCCTTAGATATCCTTTATATAAAAACATAATATATGCACATAATGTATATTTGAATAATCGTGTCCTATCGTGTTCATGTCCTTGATTTTTAGAAAGGTAATGTGTTGTTGTGTACGTGTCATGTCGTGTTGTGTCCATGCTTTGTGTAAATCATGCTTCATTTATCATTTTTTTGTTCCACCTTCTCAATTATTATTGTGGTTTAAAAGGAGACTAGGGTTACCACCCAAGAACGGAATATAAACCACAAGCAGAGAAGCTATATTACACCCCAAATTTTGGCCAACTAGGGTTATATTCTCCTCATTGGAATCAATGGTTTGTTTTTTCAATTACAGTCCTCCGCTCTACCAACTGAGCTAAGGTCCTATAAAATAGGAACAAAAAAAATGGTTTGTTTTTTCATTTTTATTTTATTTTTAATATACAAAACAAACTCAAGATTAAGCTTTCCAAATCCCCTATTGTGCAATCATTGGTATCATCAATGCCAACTGAAACAATTGGAAACGATAATGAAAAAGAAAGGGAACAGCGTGTCATCTTGGTAGATGCCCCTTGGTGCCTGAAGTTTACCTATTGTGCACATAAAGATTCTTACCAAAGCCTTTTGGCTTAAAAGGTTATCCGAGAATGGCGAGTTAATCTTATTTTTTTGGATAAGGGACAAGTGCTTGTAATAATCACAAAAAACAGGCCAACTAGAGCGTAGCTTAATTGGAAGTATCCTCGATCAAGAGGTTAGAGGTTTGAATCTCCCCACTCCACATGTTGATCTCAAAAATGCAAAAAATAGCCTTAGGGTCGGGAAAAGAGATATCTCCCGCCCAAGAATTACAAAAGAGCCTTCCCATCAATTAAAATCTTAAGAAGACTATAGTTACAAAAGATTTTTTTGTGGTTTAAGCACCACGAAGAAGACGTATACTGTACATTAGACCAAAAAAATATCCTCATTAACTGCCTTATCTTAAAAATTCCATTGATTTCTTTCTTTCCAGAAATGAGCTACAGTAAGGTCTCTAGCAGCACAGTTCCGCATCACATTGGTTTCTCCTTGAAGACTAAACCTCAACATACATTCCATCAACCAATCTTCTATTTTATAAGGAAGGCAATTTGAAAAGGGCTTCTTGCCAGTTAATCTTACCAATAGCTTTCTCTAAATCCAATTTGAAAAGGACTTCTTTCCTCTTGCTACATCAGTACATCTCTAATAGTTCACTGCTCATTTGTAATAATGATGGGATGAGTGATATGCCTTCACGCATTGGGGGTCAAAATTTGAATGACAATTGGAAATAGTGTTGATAGTGCAAAGTTGAGCCTGTAAGAAAGAACATGCAATTGTTTTTTGATAGGAAACAGAAACAATTTCATTGATGGTATGAAAAGGTATTACAAAAGATATCCTATCCTGCTAATTACAAAAAGCACCTCCATTGGTTATAGAGGGTGGTAAGATCATAATTACAAAATGGAGGTGATAACTTGCTCCATGTAATAGCTAACATAATCGTAGAATTTAAGAAATGAGAAACATCTTTAAATATATTTCTAAAATTGCGCGAGTTTCCTTCGTTCCATAAATTCCAAAGGAAAGCACGAACAAAACAAAGCCAAAGCTTCTTCTTAACCTTCTTGAAAGAGTGCCCCATAAAGATGATATAGTATAAAGATAGGATATTACCCGGTCTAGGAAATGACCAATTTGTTAGGATTTAGGGTTTAGTTTAGGGATTATTCTTTCCTTATTTGTTATTGGTTATTCTATCCTTATTTGTGTTTGTTCTTCCCTTATTCGTCATAGCAATCTCTATATAATCTCATGTAATTCTCTCTCAATACAATGAATAATATACTTTCAATATATTATAACATGGTATCAGAGCTCCTTCTGAAACCCTAGAAATCAAAAACCTTAGGGCGGCGGCTTGTCGCTATCCCCCCTCGCCCAATTTCGTTCATCTCCAATTTTGTTCATCTGATTTCGTTCGTCCAAGAAACCCTAGATTTTCATTTGGTTTCTTTTTTCATTCTCCTCCCTCACGCACACTGCTGCCGCCGCCGTCGTTGTTTCCTCCGCGCACCGCCGCAGCCGCCAGATCCGTTCTGCCCATACCCGTTCTCCCAATCTCCGACGCAGATCTCCCTCTGCTCGCCCAGCTCCATCCGCCTGCGCACTCCGCTCGCGCAGATCCACACCGCCCAGATCGCCCAGCTCCATCTGATCTCAATTCGTCGTTCTTGTCGCCTTCTTCTCCGTTCAGATCTGTTTGTGCCGCCTCCCTACTCGCACAGAGTTGTTCGCGGCACTGCTCACCCACTGTCGGCCATCTCCGCACGTCGCCGCCACCAGCAAGCCCTTCCTCTCTTCCTCTAGATTCGCCACCCCAGATCAGTCGCAAGTTTTCGCAAAGTCTAGATGTATCTTTGTCAATCTAGACCTAGTTCAAGCCGGCTCAGTTTTGTTTCATTCCGGTTCAATCCAGTTTGGTTTTGTTTCAGCCTGGTTCAATCCAGTTCGGTTTCGTTTCAACCTCGGTTCAATCCGATTTGGTTTCGTTTCAACCCCGGTTCAATCCGGTTTGGTTTCGTTTCAACCCCGGTTAAATCCAGTTTGGTTTCGTTCAATCTTATTCAGTTTACTCTGATTCGGTTCGGTTTATTTTGGTTCACTATGTTTGTTGTGCATCTGTCTCCGCATGTTCGCGCAAACTCTCCGTCGTGAAGATTCAAATCTGCATTTGTTCATCCAAATTATCTAACAAACTCAATTTGGTTTCTCAACTACCATCTTGAGTTTGAGGGAGGGTGTTAGGATTTAGGGTTTAGTTTATGGATTATTCTTTCCTTATTTGTTATTGGTTATTCTATCCTTATTTGTGTTTGTTCTTCCCTTATTCGTCATAGCAATCTCTATATAAATCTCCATGTAATTCTCTCTCGATACAATGAATAATATACTTTCAATATATTATAACACAATTGAAGGCTTGTAGAAGGAAATTCCAGAAACTTTCGGCATATGAGCAATCACTGAATAAGTGTAATTGTGTCTCCTCATTGGCCATACACAAAATGCAGCAGTTGGGAGATAAATTGTGTTTCATAAGCCTTTTTTTTTAAGCATATCATGAGTATTAATGCATGTGTGGCTGAGCTCCCATGTAAAGAATTCACCTTTTTGGGAATCCTCCTGGACCATAAAGTCTTGTATAAAGATGCATGCTCATAAATTCCCATAGATGCTAATGCCACTCCCATCGACTTTGAGGAGAAAGTGTTGTCTTTCTCTAATTCCCATAGTCATATGTCTTCTCTATCAATTGGATTGAAAGGAGTCAATGTGTTGTGAAATGATGTCCATTCTTCTATTTCATCATCCTTGAGGTTTCTTCTTAATTGCAGCAACCACATTCTGGATTGGGGGCACCAAACATCATCAATGGATGCTTCTTTCTTCTTATCTAAATGATATAAACTTGGGAATATCATTTGCAAGCTTGTGGGGCAGAACCAAACATCTTTCCAAAAAGATGTCTTCTTCCCATTACCAATTTTTATGGTAATTGGTAATGTGCTTGAAAATCAAGAACTTTAGGGCATCGATGGCTTTCCATGGCCCTTTGGCAGAGTGTATGGATTTGGCACTTGGTCTAGTGTCAAAGTGTGTAGAGTCATACTTGGTCTCTATAATTTGTCTCCATATAGCCCCTTTTTCAACATTAAAATGCCAAATCCATTTCAAAAGTAATGAGTTGTTCCTTATTTGCATATCAAGAATGCCTAAACCTCCTTCATCTATAGGAATCTTAATTTTTTCCCATTTTAGCAAGTGCATCCCTTTGTAATCAGAGCAACCCCTCCACAGGTAATTTCTATAATGCCTTTCGATATTAGCCGTCACTAATTTTGGGGCCTTAAATAGAGAGAGAGATAATATATGGGCAGATTTGCCAAAGTGGATTGAATAAGAGTTAATCTCCCTCCTTTCGATAAATTGGCTCCCCATGATGATAGCCTTTTCTCAATCTTCTCTATGATTGGTGCCCAAAATATCCTTGTATTTGGCTTACCATTTAAAGGCAAACCCAAGTATAAATTTGGCCAATTACCTTTCTTGCAATTAGTGATGGTGGCAAGTCTTTCAATTTGTCCATCCTCTATACTGATACCCAACAACTTAAATTTTCTACAATTGATGTTCAATCCCGATGCTTTTTCAAACATCTCAATGGTGTGGAAGAGATTCGTTAAGTGACCTTCCTCAGAAGATGAAAATAACAGGGTATCATCGGCAAATTGTAGATGAGTAATGGATACCTAACAGAGTAATCGATAAAGGTGATTGTGGTTCTCTACTCATTTCAAAACCGTTTATAGCTCCTTCAGATTCTGCCTTCATCAACATTCTACTAAGGCAGTCCACAACAAGAATAAAGAGGAAGGGGGATAGAGGGTCACCTTGTCTGAGCCCCCTCGTAGCCAATATCTTGCCCCGAGGCTTCCCGTTAATCATGATAGAGTAGTTGGTTGTAACCCTTGAATCCATCTCCTCCACTTGATGCTGAAGCCTTTGGCCTTGAGGATGTCTTCCAAAAAATTCCAATCAACCATGTCAAAGGCTTTTTCTATGTCTAGCTTAATAATAATCCCTTTCTTCTTTTTCCTTTTGTATTCTTCAATAAGCTCATTGCCAATTAAAGTTGCATCAAGAATTTGTCTGTTTGCCACAAAAGTTGATTGATATCTAGTGATGGTGGAAGGCAGAACCCTTTTGAGCCTCTCAGATAGCACACGAGCTATGATTTTGTATAATCCCGTAGTGAAACTAATAGGCCTATAGTCCCCCACTCTCTTTATCCTCTTTTCCTTTGGGATGAGGCACACATATGTTTCATTAGTACTAGCATTTATGTGTCCATTCCTAAAAAAATCATTGAACAAACTCTTTATGTCTGACTTGAGAATGTTCCATGATTTTTTTATAGAATTCAGCCGTGAAGCCATCCGGACCCGGTGTTTTGTTGGTGCCAAGATCATTAATAGCTCTGAAAATTTTCTCTTCAGAAAAGGGGTCTTCGAGCTGCCTTCTTTGCTGTTCAGAAATAGGATTCCAATTAGTGATCTCTGGTAGAAATCTAGCTCCCATCTTTTTGGTGTAAAGCTTCTTGTAGTTGTCATGGTTAGCACCTTGTTGTCATCGAAGGATTGTTCTTATATTCTATTTTCTTCACCTTCTCTACTAAATAATAAATATGTCTTGGACATGTCCACTGCATGGCATGGCTTAATTGCATCTGAGGTTGATATAAAAAAAAGTACAAACTAAAATATTTGTTTTGGAGTGTCTAATGAGTGCCCCCAGTTCATAGATTCTTGAAATTCATTAATCATGGTTTCTTTCATTGGCAGGGCTACAGCAGAACCAGGGAACTTGACAGTGAAGAACTGTTGGAACATTTGCCTGCTTTGCAACGGCTGTTGTATCGTCTTATTGGCTGCAGGGTATCTTTTTGACACCTGTGAACCTTTCACTTCCACTTGATACTTAAATGAACTTTCCTTTTTAGAATATGGCTTTAATTTTGAAAATTCTTTAATTTGACCTTCTTTAAGCATGAAAATTACTTGATGTTGAAATTACAGCCTGAAGGAGCAGCTATTGGGAATTATGTTATACAGTACGCCCTGGCACTGGTATGCTGACTTTTTCCCTTCTTTTTTTTTTTTAATTTTTCTTTTTATAAGAAACAATGGACTTTTTCCTATTTATATTCTCAGTTCCAGCATATTGTTTTTATTATACCAGAGAATATTATTAATGTTAATAGTCATTATTATTATATTATTATAGTCGCTGTTAATCATTATTTTTCATCTCTTTTGGACAATATCCACTTTGTTTTAGCTTCTTGGGTAGTTAAGGGGGGAAAAGCGAAAATAACATATCCCATGCTAAACTTCATGAAAATAAGACTTTCTTCCCTTTACCAGTCTACTTTATGTTCATTGCATAAGAAAACATGCAAGGCCGTAATGGATGGAAATGCAAGGAGAAAGAGACATGCCTCCCCTAATCCTATTAGAATCTCGCTATTTACTTGACTTGAGGACCCATCATGTGGATCCAGAAAAAGGTTAACCTTATCGTGAGTGCTCTTTGTTGAAGTTGTAGTATTTAACATGATCATGTGCTAAATTCTCATATGAATATGGATCAAAATGTTAGACTGTTGAATTTATGAAGCTTTTGTTATTGTTGAATAATCTAGGAAAGCAGTTACTATAGATTTGGTTTTTGATGAGGAAAACAGTTTTGTAGAAGATAGAGCCCCACTGAGACCTTGAGTTGGTCAAAATTTGTAAACTTCCATATTTTGAAAGGGATGGTCATCTTTGAAAGGAGGTCACCAATCCTCCCAAAACAAGGGAATGGGGATGACACCTTGTTTTGGGAGGATTGGTGGGTGGGGGAGCGTCCTCTTTGTTCCTTATTCCCTCGATTGTTCCATCTTTCGGACATGAAAAATCGGGTTGTGTCTGTGGTTGTCATTTCTTCGGGGGGCTCTCCTTCCTTGTCCCTGGGTTTTCGTCGGGCGCTATCTGATCGAGATACTTCGGAGGTTCTGGCTCTTCTTTCTCTTGTTGGGGATTGTGTTCTTTCGAGGGGAAGAAGGGATATTCGCACCTGGTCTCCCAATCCGATTGAGGGATTCTCTTGTGGGTCTTTTTTTCGTTGGCTGTTGGACCCCTCCCCGGGTGGTGAGTCGGTTTTTTTCTGCCCTCTAGAAGGTGAAGGTCCCAAAGAAGGTTTTGTTTTTGACTTGGCAGGTTTTACACGGAAGGGTTAATACCTTAGACCGACTTGCGAGGAGGTCGGTTTCCTTTGTGGGCCCTTCTTGTTGCATCCTGTGTCGGAGGGCGAAGGAAGACTTCGATCACATTTTGTGGAGCTGTGATTTTGCTCGGGCCGTTGGGGATTTGTTTTTTGAGGTGTTTGGCTTCCTTTTGGCCGGACCTAGGGATCTTAGGATGTTGATCGAGGAGTTCCTTCTCCATCCGCCGTTGAGGGAGAAAAGAAAGTTCCTTCGGCAAGCGAGTGTGGGGGTTGTGGGGTGAAAGAAACAATAGGATATTTAGAGGGGTTGAGACGAACCCGTGGGTTGTCTGGTCACTCAGCAGATTCCATGTTTCTTTGTGGGCGTCGGTGACGCGTTTGTTTTGTAATTATTCTTTGAACGTTATTCTTCTGGATTGGAGCCTTTTTTTTATAGCAGGGTTCCTTCCTTGATTGGGGCTATTGTTTTTTTGTATGCCCTTGTGAGGTACCTTTTAAAAAAAGAAAGAGGTCATTGGCAGCCCATTTCTAATGATTTTGTAGTTAGCTAGGAAGGTCGTTTGAGGAAGATGTGTTAGCGGCAATGATAACGTTCAGACAAGTTACGAGGGGATTGTCTTAAACCATAATTTGTGGAAGTGTTCCAAGATTGGAGGGATACGTTAATATTACTGCATAAATTAGAATTTTATTTGGTTAATTCAGAAGAAAGAAAAGGCAACAAGAGTAAGAGATCACTAGTCAATTAATCTTTTTACTAGTGTCTACATGTGGTATCCAAAGTGTTGGTAAAAAGGTTGAAAGTGAGTTCTGGTCTACAATATCCTTTTACCTAATGACTTTTATTAAAGGAAGACAAGTAATGGATTCAATGCTGATTGGAAATGAGGCTATTGAGGAGGTTGATGGACCCCAAGTCACTCAGTTTTATACACGTAGGAAAGAGAGGAAGAGGGAATGGTAATGAGTAAGGGTCGGGGGACGGGTTTGTGAGTGCGTTGTTGTGATCTTGTGGGTCCAAGAGATTAGTTAGTTAGAAAGTTTGTGGTGAGGTGCTTGTAGCTGGGGATTTAAAGGTGTTTACGTGAGGGAGAGAGGATATGTTTTGTGTAATCTGGTTTTGTTCACTCTGTTTGGAAGGGTTTGGGAGAGTGGGGAGCTCTCAAATCTCCCTTGGCTTAGCAAAAACCATTCATAAATAAATCGAGGTTTATCAGAGGTGAGGTGGAAAAAGGATAGATATTCAAAATAGATTTGCATCTCTCTGCTGAAAGAGTCCAGAGAGAGAACCAAATTAATAAATCCCAACTGTTGAGTTCTTTGCAAGTAAATGGAAGAGAATCACGATCATTTGTTATTTAACCGCCTATATAGTCTGAAATGCTTGCATCATATGCCTGATTGTGTTTGATTTTGACAAACTGAAGAAAGTAACCTTGCTAACTGTGAAGGCTGTGATGGTTTTAAGTAGAGTTGAAAAAATATATGGTTGAATGCCATAAAAGCAATGGCTTAGGGTATGGCTAGAAAGGAACAATTGTCTTCAAAAGCAAGGGAAGGAGCTCGTAGAAGTCCTTAACTAAATTTCTTTGCTCATGTTGTAACTTATCTTCCCGTGTTCTAGCTCTAATTGGAGTGCCTTTTTTAAAAGCAGCTCCTATCAGGAGTCTAATAACACTTTGTAAGGTACTCCCCCTTACTAGGCACTGATATGTATATATATGAAAGATAGAAATGCCATAAGGAAAATTACAAAGACTCAACCAGGCTAGAGAGCTCTCCTCCTCACAAGACCATTCTTCTCCAAATGAAAACCTAAACAACTAATTGCCTTAAGGAAGCTTATTATATACTACTTTCCCTCTCCAATCCCTTACAAGGAATAATCTCTCTCTGCCCCCCCTATCCACGTTTCTAACATACTGGTGATTCCCTAACCAACTTCCCCTAGTGTAATTCCCTTCTTGCCCCTTGTATATTGATGTATCACTGGTGGCCTAACACACTTCATATCTTTTCACTAAATTAATTAAAAGAGACTCTTGTTTTAAGAAGGAAAAATATGCCTGAATGCTGTCACATTATAAGGTAAACTTATCTTAAATAAAATAGAAGGTACCCAAACTGCTCATCAAAGAGGATGAAGCTGTAAGATATTATTTTTTCAATTCTTTCAAAACTCATGAACAAAACTGATTATTGTTGCGAGGTGAGATATTTGTTGACTAATCAAGTAACTAGCACCATCACAAATCTCGCTTATTTATTTATTGGCAAAGCTTTATTCCCAGTCTTGATAATGCTGCTGTGACATGCTATTTTCAGGTATTGAAAGAGAGCTTTAAAATCTATTGTGCTATAAATGATGGAATTATAAATCTCGTTGACAAGGTAAGTATATTATGTAAGCAAGACTTTTAGACACAGATACATACAGTGCATCGTTGAGAATAAAATTATTTAATTTCCTACAGTTTTTTGAGATGCCAAGACATGAGGCTATCAAAGCCCTTGATATCTATAAAAGAGCAGGCCAACAGGTACTTTTGAACTCATTTTTTTGATTGTTTTCCCTCCAATGTCTCTCAACCTTATTTATATTATCTGAGGTACACCAATAGGTATTTCAGGCTTATTTTGTCTTGCCTTTACCTTGCTGCAGGCAGGAAGCCTTTCAGATTTCTATGATATTTGCAAAGGGTTAGAACTTGCTCGGAATTTCCAGTTTCCTGTTTTAAGAGAGGTAATGATGGTATTACAGCGATTTTCAACTTAAAGCTACTGTATGAACTAATACTGTTCTACTTCATGCCTTGTTATCCACTTCCAGCCTCCACAGTCATTTCTTAATACGATGGAAGAGTATATTAGGGAGGCACCACGAGTGGTCACAGTACCGAATGAGCCACTGGTTAGTATATTCTTGATAACTTTTCATACCATTGGGTTGTACTCCTGTCACAAGTACTTCAAGCATTTGTGAGAATCTGCTATTTGGATTTATTATAATGTTTGGAATCTACTTATTAGGGCACCATGACTTTCTTTTCCTTTTTCTTGTCTGTTTGTGCCCTAGAGCATACTATTTGTGTATATTATAAATTTTCTGTTTGACAGTGTTTAAATTTATATATTCTCATCCTGAACAGCTGCAACTTACTTACAAGCCGGAAGAATCTCCTTCCGACGATCCCGACTTACCCAATGATGAACCAGAGGCTTCTCCTTCAGATGATCTTTCTATTACTCCTGTTGAAACGGCTCCACCACCACCTCCAGCTCCAGCTCCCGCTCCCGCTCCTTTAAGCCATTTTGAAACCGGAGATTTATTGGTATATATATACTACTTTTGATTTTTTTGTTATACATTCTAATGTCTCTCTCCTATCCTTCCTGCTTTTTAAAATCAGGATAAATAAATAAAACCTTTTGCTTGGTCTATTTTTCAGGGATTGAGTCTTGCTACCACAGAAGTATCCGCAATTGAGGAGAGAAATGCTTTGGCTTTAGCTATTGTTTCTTCTGGTGGTAAATTCTCAGTCTTTCTTCTAGTTGGGTTACTTGAGAAATTTTCCTGACCACTATGATATCGAACCTTAAATCAGATGCAGCAGCACCCACTTTTCATTCCAATGGTGCACAGGCAAGGGATTTCGATCCTACTGGTTGGGAGCTAGCCTTGGTCACCACTCCAAGTAGTAACCTTTCATCAGCTAATGAGAGACAACTGGTAGGCTTTAATGTGATTGTGAATTTCGAACCATTTCCTTCTTCATTGGGTACAACTGCCATTATTACTTGGAACAATTCTGGAATGAAACTGACTCAGTTAGGGCCTTGAAAAGAATCTTTTAGGGTTTTTTTTTTATATCCGTGAGTATTTGGGTCAGCTCGTGCGCACCCTAAATTCTTTGAAGTTAAAGGGGACTATTAGTTTTTGCCTCTTTTCTGCCATGTCCACTTTCAGAATAAGTTTTTTCAATTATTTTCAGTTCAAGAGGTGGCTAGGTTTAATGCCTCAGTCACTAGATTTTTTTTGTTATTATGAGCTTAGTCTAATTCTTTTGGATCGAAGTCCTATTTTGTAGTTAGGTTCGGACTTCTTTTGTTAGAGCTTGTTTTTTTGTATCCCCTTGTAGTTTCTTGAAAGCGCGGTTTCTTACCCGAAAAGAAAAGAAAACCAACCTTACTTGAACATGATCATAGGTTGTACACCCGTGTCCTTGTGTCCTTGAGTTCTAAAGTATTAGGAATATCATGATCATAGGTTGTACACCCGTGTCCTTGTGTCCTTGAGTTCTAAAGTATTAGGAATATCATGATCATAGGTTGTACACCCGTGTCCTTGTGTCCTTGAGTTCTAAAGTATTAGGAATATCATGATCATAGGTTGTACACCCGTGTCCTTGTGTCCTTGAGTTCTAAAGTATTAGGAATATAATTAGACACTGCTCAGATATTCTTCAATCAAATTGATAATTTTTTTTGTCATTCATTCTATGATGAACCAGGCTGGTGGTTTGGACACACTCACTCTCGAAAGTCTATACGATGAAGGTGCATATAGAGCTTCTCTACAGCCCGTGTACGGTAAGCCCGCGCCAAATCCATTTGAGGTGCAAGATCCGTTTGCATATTCAAACGCCGTCGCTCCACCTCCGTCAGTTCAAATGGCGCCAATAGCTCAGCAGCAGGCCAATCCTTTTGGTCCATACCAACCTACCTTCCCACAGCAACAACAACCATTTACAATGGACCCAACAAATCCTTTTGGCGATGCAGGTTTTGGAGCATTCTCTGCTCCTAACCACCAAACGGTTCCTCCGCCCGCAAGCAATCCATTTGGAAGCACAGGCCTTCTGTAGAGTGCGCTTAGTGCCATCTCCAACGTGTAATTTAGTCGAACAGATTTGGTTTCATCATATCTGGCAGGATGTAAAGGGTCGATTTTCTTGAACGAGTTGCAAAGAACGGTTGGTTTGGGTTGAAACTTCGAGTGAGAGTGAATAGTGAAAGGTGTAATAAGTAGAGAATGAAATTCATGACCATTTCAAGTTAGCTTCGGAATACTTGGAACAACATCGTCCTATTCTGCTGATTGCGAGTGCATTTCTCATAGAATTCGGCTAAATTTTTTATGCATACGTATATAATTCATCAATTCATCACATTTCACATCCTTCCATTGTTCTGCATTTTGCCTCCTCTGTACATTTCACTGAACTTTGATATGTGCTATAATCAAATATATCAGTTATGAACAAGAAATCGAAAAAGAACGGTTGCGGCATTAGCAGAAACGATATAGATCGGGGAATTTAGGCTTACCTCAACATGATGTACATGTAAAATCCAATGGAGGGAGTCTACATTCTCATCTTTGCATTTGGAATGGAAAATCTTTCTTCTGTTTAGGCTGAGAACCTTTATTCTCTCTCTCTTTTAATACACATTTTTTTCCAATTTTGAATAGGAAACAATCAAAAACCTAAAATAAAGGGTAACCATTAATTACTTGGCGTATTGGATTAGCCTAATATATCATTGTCTGGTAGTTTTCTGACAAACCTTTTCTCATCACATGTGAACTAACTTTTCCAAATTTAGATTGCTTTTTGTTTGATTTGATAACTGTTAACTTTGGGGATTTTATTTTCCATAGAACACTAGTCTAAGATGCCTATTCATTTTATTTTTAGGGGCCGTTTGGATGATGAAATGAGACGAGAATGAGAATAAGAATAAATATGAGAATGAAGATGAAAATAAGGAATGAGAATAAATATGAGAATGAAGATGGAAGTAAGGATGAGTATATAATCTCTTGTTGGTTATAAAGGTTGCAAATGAGACGTGAGAATAAGTCGTCCTCATTTTTTTTTTTTTTTTTTTTTTTGACAACATGTTGAGGTTGGAGATTGAACTTAGGACCTCATGGTTACTAGCAATACATCACGTCGTTGAGTTATGCTCTTGTTGGCATCCTCGTGCATTCTTGCTTGCTTACCTAAGTATAAATGGTATTATTTTTTTTTTGAAAAGTATAAAGGGTATTTGATACTTTAAAAGTAAGAATTTTCTAGATTATATAAAATTTAATTAATAATAATATATTAAATTAACATACTTAATTATTCAATTCAATTGTATTTGTAAAATAATAATAATAATAATTGATTGATTGAAATATATACTTAATTTAATTTTGGGACTCCATGAAACACTCGTCTAAGATGCCAATTGCCAACTAAATAAGTTTTTTTTCGCCAACATTTATGGGTTGTTTCATGTTTGGATGATGAAATGAGAATGAGAATACAAATAAGAACACAGATGGATATAAAGATGTAAATGAGGATGAGGTATATAATCTTTTGTTTGGTACAAAAAGTTGCAAGATGGGACGTCAGAATAAGTTATTCCCATGCTTTCTTTATATCTATGTATAAGATTTAGAGAGTATTTGATACGTCAAAGCGAGCATGACTCAGTTGACATAGGTATGTGTTGACGATCAAGAGGTTTGTGGTTTGAATCCCACACCTCTAATATATTAAAAAAAAAAAAAAAGAGACATTTTTTTTCAAAATTTTCAAAATAATACTAATAAATGGGAAATATTTTTTCATGGGAAATTCTTGACCCGCTTACAAAATTAGACGAAAAATTTCGCGGGACAGAGAATTAAATGAGAAAGTCATCTCCATAGGAAGACATCCCAACAGTTTAATCGTTTTGTTTAGGGTTTTAATCGTTTTGTTTTTGCTTCTATACTTAAAAAATAAAAAAGAAAAAAAAGTTGTTGGATAGCAGATATTGTTTTATGAATATTAAATATATATGGGATAATAAATATCTATATTTGAGATATGTAGGATAATTAATGTCTTCTAGTTAACTGTGTTTATATATGAAGGATAATTGCCAAAGCTAGCTCAACAGGCATATGTATGTGTTGACGACCAAAAGATTTGTAGTTCGAATTCTACACCGCACTCCCAATTTACTAAAAAAAAAAAAATATAAAGAATAATTGTTTATGAACTAATCAAAATTTTCTATAAAAAAATTGACTAGAAAATTTATCAAAAATATTATTTGAGTGGAAGATTTTATTTATTATTATTATTTTATTTATTTATTTATTATTATTATTATTATTATTATTATTAATCAAATAAAATCAAAATTACGTCAATTTAAAGTAAAATAATTAAAAATATAACACTTTTTGTAAAAATTTATAAATATGACAATTTTTATCACTGATAGTAGTCTACCACCTAAGTTTTTTATAGAATTTTGTGAGTGACTATCACTAATCTATCAGTGATAATCATATATATAGCAGTCTATCCGTGATAGTCACTGATTTTTTTTATCATATTTGTAATATATTTTAAATTTTGCTATATTTGTCATTATTTTGAGTTTGATTGTTGTTTATGCAACCAACCCTAATTATTATATGCATGGTATAAAAAAAACTATTAAATTCAATTATGTTTAAAATAAAAGTTTCAACTATGATTTTTCTAACTAATTTTCTTTCATCTTTTATCTTTACCATTTTACTTTATCACTAAGCATTAAACTTAAATTAAAACAATTTTAAAATCAACATATATTTTTTATTCAATTATTAATAGAATTTTTTTTATCTTTTTGGAATTGACATCAAATAAATATAAAGTATAGTATTTTTTAAAAATTTAATTACATAATAAACATATCAAAGTCATCAAATATTTCATGCCCACCTTTTAACACTTCTTCTCATAATTAAATAATATATATTAAATTATTATATAGATTTTGCTTATGAAAATAAAAAACAATTTAAATTAACACTTCCTCTCATAATTAAATAATATATATATATATATATATATATATAATTATTATATAGGTTTTGCTTATGAAAAAAAAAATTTAATTTTAGATTTAATTAAAAATATTTATAATTGACAATTAATTAATAAATAAATAATAAATTAAAGCAATTAAAACTCTTTCCACACTAATTTTCTTTAACTTAGAGATGTTGATTTAACTCGGCGTGTCTCCGTCTCACAGAAAATTTCCGCTTAGAGGGAAAATGGGATAGGAAGTGATTTTTTTTTTTGTCCCGTTAGCTAAACGGGATGAAGACAGGTAATGGCATACTTGTCCCCACCCGAATACCTGTCCCGTATAATACCTGCCCCGTATATATTATATTTTATCTATAATATTAATTAACTTAAAAAATAATAAAAATCCTAACTTCTCGTTTTTCATTCGTATAAGTATTCTCTATCTCTTTCAGCTCATTGTACCGTACGCGGTGTGATTCACCATTGCCAAATCGTCGCTCTTCTCCTTCGCCTACACCATTTTCCGCTAGACATTGTCTCCGCCCGGTCTCCTTCTTCCGTGAAGGCTCCGATTTTCCTTCTTCAAGTATGAATATGATTTCTTTTGATTTCGTTTTCTTTTTTCTTCTACTTCACTTATCTTCTTTTTCTCTTGAGTTTATTTATAACATATTTCTCTTTCATCCTTTGTCCATCTCTTTTTTTACTTCATTACTGATTTTCGGTCGATAATTTCTACATATGTTCACGGCCAACAATTGGATAAGTTTTCATAATGCATTTGAAAAAAAAATGGTGGAAAGAAAATTAGGAAAATTCGATCCCCGTGAATTTTCCACGAAGATCTTCGCAAAATTAAATGGAGAATTTTGCGGTGACGGAGACGGAGAAGGCATTACCTGACCTCGCCCCATGGACATCTCTACTATATTCATTTCCAAAAAAATGTCTCATGTCCGAGAGAGATAATAAAATATCATACTTCATGAGATATTTTTTTCCTTTGATAATAATCATCTAAATTTTAAAAGAGTAAAACTTAGGAGGTGCATGTTCGACTACACCTATCTTTTCCCGCTCACCAACCTTATTCGTCATGTTTTATGTTTTAAAAAAACCAACTTAATTTAATTTGTCACCCCATTTGAAACAACCGTTTTTTTTCTTCTCCTTCTTTCTACTGCTTATTTGGAAGGACCATGCCATTTAAATCCACCATCAGTGGGCAGATCTCAAGGAAATAGGCTTTGGAGATTCATAATCAGCAACAAACCCCTTCGATTTTGAAGGTTGAACTCAAGTATTTCATGGCACGAATTAGGCGCGACGACGGAGGAGATGGCACCGATGATACCGCTCTCGAGTATAATTTGACCAAACGTCATGACAAAATAAAAAGGTTTTTTCAAAATAAAATATTTTGACCCATAAGATTATGTCACGTCACTAGTCTACAAAGATAGGTATAGTCTAACATGCACATAAATTTTACTCATTTTAAAAAGTAAACATCCATGAAACAAACATGAGTTTTTTATATCAACGTCAAAACTCATCTCAAAACCAATTAAACAACACAATGACTTAAACGTAAGAGTGAAAATTTAGACTTTTTTACTCGAAAGGAAAGAATATGTATATCTTACCCGATAAGGAACCTCATGTTTGACAAAACCATGTTGAAAATACAAATTTAGTCTATTACGTAATGCAATTGTATAAAATCATTGCATGTTTATTCTTATTTTTGGTCCTTTACACCTTACCATAATTTCTAAATTTTGTTAAATTTATAATATCTTAAAACTTTAGATAAAATTAATTATATCTAAAAACTTTTGATTTTGACTCTATAGATTTTTACTGTTAATACCGTTAATTTATTATTTTCATCATATGTTGATTGAACTAATGAGTGATGATTTTATATGACTTGAGGACACACATATATATTTTGAAAATGATTTGACGACACAAAACAATGAAATAAGACAACTAGATAGAATTAAGAATCGACAAAGAACTTTGGTTTAAAAAGCATGTTGTTTGCTCATTTGCCTCGTCAATTTTTTGTCCATTCAAGACATTATTTTATCTTGCATATTCTCTTACCTTACATTATGCTAAATTATTATTATTATTATTTTAGTTTAACAATAAATATAGATGAAGAATTCAAACCTTCAACCTCAAAGAATAAAGTACCTGTTAAATTATTGCTAAATTATTATTTGTTATTAGTTTAATTAATAATAATGTGATACTTCCAATACTTGCTAAAATTAAAATAGAAATTTGGAGATGTAATTAAACATTTCTAAAGTTGAGTATCTAATAAGCATAACCATTAAATTTAGTGTGGAACTTTTCAAATATTATCCAAACTACCTTATTTCCAAAAAAAAAAAAAAAAAAAAAATATATATATATATATATATATATATATATATATATAAAAAAAAAAACAACTAGCTTATTTCCATTTTTTAAAAAATATAAAAAACAACAATATTTTATACATAAAAAAAACAACTACCTTATTTCCAACATATTAATGACTTTGCGCGTAGCTTCATCCCATGAAAATCCAAAAGTCAGCATTTTGAAAAATGTACGGAACTGTGCGCTGACTTAAATTAAATACTCTTTTTTCTTCAAAAAAAAAAAAAAAAAAAAAAAAACTAATTAAATGGTCTTTTTAAAAATATATAAAGTAATTAATTTGCTTTTAAAAAAAAATAAAGTAATTAATAAATGGTCCATTGGAATTGATATCGGATTTGGGTATTTATGACGGTGCAAACAGATATTTGGGGAAATTTTCCAGGAACTTCATATTTGTTTGCTCTTTGCAGCTGGAGAAGAATTTTCTATAATTATCCATTTTATTATTCAATACAAAAATTAATTTTCAGAGAATATAATTACCAAGAAAGTTCCTCCAAATATATCAACCTAATACATCCACAAAAATATTGAAAAAGAGAGCTATAATTATCATCATTATTTTCTATATGTATTAATTCAGAAAAAGAAAGCTATAATAATCATCATTATTTTTTATAGGATTGGTTGTATAAACAATAATCAAGTCCAAAATAATAGTAAATATACAAAATAATGGTAAATATGGCAAAATTTAAAATATTTTGCAAATATAGCAAAAAACCTAGACTGTTATCGTTGATATATGACTATCACTGATAGACTACTATCAATGATAGTCACCGACAAAATTCTATAAAAATTTGAGGTGATAGACTACACTATCAATGATAGATTATTATCAGCGATAGACCACTATCAATTATAGAAATTGTCATACTTACAAATTTTTTAAAAAAAGTGCTATAATTTTAATTATTTTACTGACATTTGTTACCATTTTCTTATAATTTATATTCATTAAGTAAAATAAACATATTAAAAAAAAAAACATAAAAGGCATGCCTATATTAAGTTTTTTTCTTTTGGTTAAATAATTTAGAAATGAAATTAAAGGCATGCCTATATTAAGTTTTTTTCTTTTGGTTAAATAATTTAGAAATGAAATTTGACCATGCAAAACTTTAAATAGTTACACTTAAATTAAACTTTAAATAGTTACACTTAAATTACAATTTTAATTTCTATAGTTTGTGCTTCTCAATTTTGTCTTGAAAGTTTCAACTTATTTTTTATGGTTTGATTCCAACATTAGTAATTTTCTTATGTGACAATTTTTTTTTTAAGTACACAATAGAAAGAAGTGATGAGTTGGGGTTGTATGTATGCATGGTAAATTTGGTTGGGTTGTACTAAAATGATTGTATAAGTTAAGAAATAGAGACATAGGTTGTGTTAGGATACAAACAATATCCCACAATATCTCACATTAGCTAGAAAAGGGAAAGATCATGGGTATATAAGGGGGACAATTAATCTCCAATTGGTATGAGACTTTTTGGGCCAAAACTAGGAAAATTTTGGGTATGGAGATCTGTAGGGAAAGAAATCAGAAGAAGCTTTTCTTGTCACAGAAAGGCTACATTCAAAGCCTATAGATACTCCTAGTACTGCAAATGTTCGTTTATCGCCTGAATTTGCACCTCAATCTGAAGCTGAGAAGGACTACATGTCTCGAGTCCCATATGCTAGTGCAGTAGGTAGTTTGATGTATGTTATGGTCTGCACTAGACCTGATCTTGCACATGTTGTTATTGTCGTCAGCAGGTTCATGGGACAACCTGGAAGGGAACATTGGCAAGTTGTGAAGAGAATCTTTCAGTACCTTAGAGGTACATCTAATGTCGGTTTGGTTTATGGAAATGATACAGAGTGTTAGTGACCGACTATTTTGACTCTGATTATGCTGGAGATGTCGACAGCAGAAGGTCTATGACTGGCTATGTGTTTACCCTTGGTAGTTCAATTGTTAGTTGGAAGGCAACTCTGCAGCCTACAGTTACTTTGTCAACTACTGAAGCAGAGTACATGGCCTTAGCAGAAGCTGCTAAAGAGGGGATATGGCTGAAAGGGCTAGTTGGTGACCTCAGTTTGCATCATGATCACGCCATTGTATATTGTGATAGTCTAAGTGCAATATGTCGGGCTAAGGATCAAGTCCATCATGAGAGGACTGAGCACATAGATGTGAGATATCATTTCCTGAGAAGTGAGAAGAAAGTTAAGGTGTTGAAAGTAGGTATGCTGATATGTTCACCAAACCAGTTCCACATGGCAAGTTCCAACATTGTTTGGACTTGCTAAATGTTTTGAATTGTTGATGCCCCTTATGGTGCATTCTAAGGCAGAAGGAGAATTTTGTGTACATCTGGTAACTTTGTGTTGCATATGGTACATTTGTCAGTTGTGGGAGAATTCAAGTCAAGGTGGAGATTTGTTGGAATGCCTTGAATCTGTTATGAGACCCTCTACGACTGGTTGGTACGGGGGTCTCGTTGCTTGGTCAGCGAGTCGGGGTCCAGGGGCGGAGCGCCCTAGTGGGGGTATGGGGCAACGCCCCTAAAGAAAAAATATGATTTGGGTTTTTACTTATCTGTTTTGGGCTTTGGCCCATTTTGTATTAGGTCATTAGAAGGGTGTCATATACCTTCCTTAGGTGTGATACTTTCCTTTTTCTTGAAGACCCACTTGCAAGTAACAATTTTTCTCCTTTTAGGCTGTTTGACTAGTTCCCAAGTCTGATTCTTATCAAGGGACTCCATCTCATCGTCCATTGCAGCAAGCCATTTTTCAGACTCACTACATGAAACAACTTCTCTGTAGGTGGATGGCTCATGAGCATCCACATCTTCAGCAACCTGCAGTGCATAGTTCACCATATCCTGATACCTCTTTGGAGGTCCAACACCAACTCTCCTAACTCTATCAAGAGCTATACATGGCTGATGTGTTTGTGAACTAGAAGCTTCTGAACTAGCTTCTTGTGAACTAGAACTCTTTGACATATCAGTTTCTTCTGGCACAGTCTCAAGACCCACCTTGAGGCTGTTGGCTTTTTGGCTCTATTCTCAAATTAATTAATTTTAATTAATTAATTAATTAATGTTTTGATGATAACAAACTTAATTTTGTTTACTAACAATTTGAATGTTTTGAAGTGTCCAAAGTGTAGAGCTCGAAAATACGATTCCAACGCCTTTCGAATCACTTGAATTGGACATCAAACGAAGAAGTTATGAGCAAAACAAAATCGACGAGAATCTTACGTGACGTTGACGTGGCAGATGATGTGGCGTCCAAACGGGCACAGATGTTGACGTGGCAAATGACGTGGATCATAACGTGGCGACACGTGGCAATTTAATTTATTTAAATCAAATAAAAAGAAGAATTTAATAATATTAAAATTAATTTCAATGGTCAAATCTTTAAATTATTTATATTATTTTATTCCAGCCAATGAAATATTGACACGTGGCAGGTTTGAATTTTTTAATAATAAAAAAGGTCAAACGGTCAAATTTTTTAATTATTTAATAATATTTTATTATTATATTTTACCGCCAATCAGAAGCTGACACGTGGCAGCCAACCGCTAGTTTTCTCATTTCTCATCTATTTGAGCTCGAAAAAAATTGGAAAAAATTCTGAAAAATTATATTCAACTTGGAGAGCATTTTCACTATTTTTAGAGAAATTTTGAGTTCTAATTTTTATTTTTCATAGGGGGCTTTATTTGTGAGATTTTTTCTTACAAAGTTGTGAGTTTAGATTTGTGTATCTACTCTTTGAGAGAGTTGTTCTATATTGTTCTTCATTTTCAAATCTTATAAAGGGTTGCTCTTGAACCCGTAAGAAGGAGCATTGTAACGGTTTGATCCTGAATCGTGGAAAGGATCGGGTTTGTTCTTGCACCCGGAAAAAGAACGTTGTAGCGGTTTGATTCTGAGCCGTGAAAAGAGTCCGTTTGTTTTAGTGGAATACCCAAGAGGCGTTTGGGGAGTGGAGTAGGTCGTTGTGCCGAACCACTATAAATTTACGGTGTCAAATTTTTCTATCCCTTCTCTATTTAATTTTAGCAATTAGTTTTCAATTATTATATGTTATAATCATTGCTAGAATTTTGTGTTGAAATTAAATACTCATAGTTAATTATTTTGTTGGTAGAATTGTTCATTGCATATTTATTATCATTCATAAGTTTAGAATTAAACTAGATGCTTGAAATTGTTATTCTTAATTTATAGTTTAATTTGAGTTGTTCTTATTTGGATGAACTTATTATTTTAATTGTTTGTTAATAAAAAGTATTAATTTGTTAAATTGGGCCCACTTACGAAAAAGTTTCATAAACGTTCGTTAAACCCTATTCACCCCCTCTAGGGTTGTCATACCGATCCAACAATTGGTATCAGAGCTAGAAACTCTTCTACTTAAAATTATTTTTCAAATATTATTTTGATACTTAAGGTATCTTGTTAATAGTTTGAAAAATTATTTGAAAAGCTTAATTGTTAGAGTTATGACAACTTTAGATTTTCTTGAACATCGTTGTATTGATAGACCTCCATTCTTTAATGGTATAAAATATGATCTTTGGAAAAATAAAATAAAAACATTTATGCTTGCTATGGATTTTAACATTTTTTATGTTTGTGAGCATGATTTGTCTAAATTGCAATTGAATAATGAGTTGCTCACTTTCAATGCCAAAAAGCCTTAAATATCATATATTGTGCGTTAGAGAGAAAAATATGTGACAAAATTTTACATCTTGATTATGCATATGATGTTTGGAATTTTCTTGATAATATGTATAGTGTTGAAAATTCTCCTTGTACTACCAATGATTTATTTGATGTGAAGGAGAATTATAATCATCAAAATCAGGGGAAAATCCATGAAGTGGAAAAAGTAAAATGTGATGAACCTCTCTTGTGCTTGATGGCTCATTCCGATGAGGAAAGTAATGAAGATGAGGTAAATCATAAATCTCTTTCTTATGATGAATTATTTGGTGCATTTGAAAGCATGCAATGTGATCTTGAAAAAGTTAGCTCTAAATATATCAAACAATCAAAAAAGTATAAAACTTTGTCTATTCAAAATAAATCTTTGATAGGTGAAAATGCATGTTTGAAAAATAGAGCTTCTACAAATGAGTTGCATGTTGATTCTTGTTGTGATGAGAAAAATATCTTGAATGATAAAATTGTTTTTCTTGAAAAAGAGAATGATGAGCTCAAATCTTTATCATGTGAATTGAAAATTGAATTAAATGATTTGAGGATTAAAAATGAGAAGATTGAACATTTTTCATTGGATTTAAATGATGAAATTGCTAGTTTGAAAACTAAAACTATTGATTTGGAAACTAGAAATACATCTCTAGAAAAAGATAATTTTTCTTTGATTGACAAGATTAAATTTCTTGAATGTGATAGTCAAGAGAAAAATGCTAAAGGTCATATTAGACCAAATTGTTTCAAATTGAAAAATGCTCCAAGAAAGAATAGAATTTCTTTGAGAAAAAGATTGTGCAAAATCGATTTGTTAAAAAGAATTTTTTTTTTTTTTGCTACGGTAGTTTAATTAATGCAGGGATTGAACCCATGACCTTTTAGTCACCAGCACAACCCTATGCCAATTGAGCTATGCTCGGTTTGGCTTAAAAAGAAATTCTTACCTAAGGTTACTTGTTATTCATGTGGCAAAATTGGTCATACATTTAATACTTGTTATTTGCCAAAAATGAATGTTAGTAATGTTGGACCTAATTTGAAATGAGTTCCAAAATTTATGCTCACTAACAATGAAGGACCCAAGAAATGGGTACCAAAATCCCTTGGTTGAGCTTTCTTTGTAGGTGTGATTTCAAGAAGCTAAATGTTGTATGAACTTCAAATGAAAAAATAAATAAATCAAGTGGAACAACTACTAAATGACTTGCTTGAATCTAAGAAAGAAAAATTGCATATTTGGTAACTTGGTATTTTTTTTGAATTATCGAGATAATTACTCTATTGATATCTTTTTTTATGGAAGTTATATTCTCTTGATTGAATTTGAAATGTTTGAGATTGATCTCTTGAATTTTATTAATTATAAGACTAAATGTCACATTGAGAATATTTTTAGCATTTTTGTTTATGATTAATATTTTTTATGGATAATTCTCATTGCCTTGTTATTTGAGTTATATGCCATATTTAATATCTATTTTTTTTTTGGCATAGATCTATATTGATTATTATGGAATTATATGCTCTTTCTATAAGATCAATTACTTTTGAAATTTATCCATAATTCATATTGTATTGTTATTTGATTTATGTCTTGAGAAAATATTGAATTATCTTTCTTAATTAAAAATTAATCTCATGTGTTGTGCTTATTATTATTTGCTATTTATATGGAGTATTGTGTTGAATAAAATTTATTTTGAGCATATTGTTTGCCTTATGTTGAAAAGAATGTGTTTTATAATGTTGTTTGAAATAGTTGTTAAATTCTTTTTCATAGGGGGAGTTTTTTATGGAATTAATGTATATTCTTAAACTCCGTTCACATTTTGCTCTCTTGAAATTTATGTCTTATGCAATATTCTTATTTGAGTGAAAACTTATTAAAACTCTTGATGATTTGTTTGAGATAGATTGAACTACCATGTTTTTGTTTAATATGCTATCTTGTGCAAAGTATTATTCTTCGATGAATTTTACTTGAATTACTTTTATCTCCTTGATATTTTTTGTTTGCTTCTTAGAAGAAGAAATGCATGTGTTTAGGGTGAGTTATACCTTTTGTATGTGAATTTGTTGAAATTGATTCTCCAAATTGTTTTATTGTTGTACCCCTCCATTATGCATTTTGTTTAACTCTTTAGAGGGTGTTATTGTCCTTAGAGTAAATTTTTTATTTGATAATTATTTCTTAAATTGAATTTATGTGTTAAATGTCTTTTTGTCCCTTGTTAGGGGAGTTGTTAAATTGATTTCAAAAGGAGAATTTTTTTTTTGTAAAATTTGCTATAAAATAGAAAATTTATTCAATTTTATATTAAAATTGTGTTTCTAATTAGACCCGGAATCATGTTTAGTGTATGTGTTTGTGTTAGATTTCAATCTTGTTCTAAGGAATCAGATTTGCATGTGGTTAAAAGAATCTTCAAATATTTGCTTGTAACCTTTGATTAAGTTTGTTGTATCCTAGAAATGTTGAGTTTAATTTGGTAGGATATTCCGATGCGGATTTTGCGGGTAGTTTACTTGGACCGTAAGAGTACTAGTGAAACACTTGTCAATTTCTTGGTAGTTCCTTAGTATCTTGGTTTAATAAAAAGGAAAACTGGAATGCCTTATCTACTACCGAAACGAAATATATTGTCATTGCTAGTTGTTGTGCTCAAATATTTTGGATGAAACAAACTCTTTGTGATTTTAGTTTAAAGTTTGATAAAGTGCCTACATTATGGGATAATACTAGTGTTATTAATTTGACTAAAAATCTTATACATCATTCTAGGACTAAGCATATTGATATTAGGCATCACTTTATTAGGGAACATGTGCAAATTGGTCATATTATTCTTGAATTTATGAGCTCTAATAATCAATTAGCCAATACTTTCACCAAGCCTTTGAGTGAAGATTTTTTTTTTAAAAAAAAATAGGCTTGAGCTTCGTATTATTCATTGTGATGCCTCTTAATTTTTTTTATGTTATTTTTTAGAAGGCATCATGATAGGGGGAGTCATGAAAATCATATGTTCATATTTTTAGGGGGAGTTTTCATTTTTTTTTTTCTCTTGTTATTCTTTTTTGATTGATTCCAAAAGGGGGAGAGGTAATAAGAAAAATGGAAACATGTTATTATTGAAATAATTCCTTATAATTTAAGGGAATTGAAATTGTGTATGTGTGTTGATTGTACTTTAAGTTCATATTTCATATCACACACCACTTTGAATTTCATTTTTCTATAATAGTTTGTCATCATAAAAAAGGGGAAGATTGTTGGCTTTTTGGCCCTTAATCTCAAATTAATTAATTTTAATTAATTAATTAATTAATGTTTTGATGATAACAAACTTATTTTTTTTTACCAACAATTTGAATGTTTTGAAGTGTCCAAAGTGTAGAGCTCGAAAATACGATTTCAACGCCTTTCGAATCACTTGAATTGGACATCAAACGAAGAAGTTATGAGCAAAACAAAATCGACGAGAATCTTACGCTGACGTAGCAGATGATGTGGCGTCCAAACGGGCATAGATGTTGACGTGGCAAATGACGTGGATCATAACGTGGCGACACGCGGACTAATCGCAATTCGACACGTGGCAATTTAATTTATTTAAATCAAATAAAAAGAAGAATTTAATAATATTAAAATTAATTTCAATAGTCAAAAAAAAAATCTTTAAATTATTTATATTATTTTATTCCAGCCAATGAAATATTGACACGTGGCAGGTTTGAATTTTTTAATAATAAAAAGGTCAAACGGTCAAATTTTTGAATTATTTAATAATATTTTATTATTATATTTTACAGCCAATCAGAAGCTGACACGTGGCAGCCAACGGCTAGTTTTCTCATTTCTCATCAATTTGAGCTCGAAAAAAATTGGAAAAAATGGAGAAAAAATTCTGAAAAATTCTATTCAACTTGGAGAGCATTTCCACTATTTTTAGAGAAATTTTGAGCTTCTAATTTTTATTTTTCATAGTCATTTGAGGGGCTTTATTTGTGAGATTTTTTCTTACAAAATTGTGAGTTTAGATTTGTGTATCTACTCTTTAAGAGAGTTGTTCTATATTGTTCTTCATTTTCAAATCTTATAAAGGGTTGCTGTTGAACCCGTAAGAAGGAGCATTGTAACGGTTTGATCCTGAACCGTGGAAAGGATCGGGTTTGTTCTTGCACCCGGAAAAAGAACGTTGTAGCGGTTTGATTCTGAGCCGTGAAAAGAGTCCGTTTGTTTTAGTGGAATACCCAAGAGGCGCTTGGGTCGTTGTGCCGAACCACTATAAATTTACGGTGTCAAATTTTTCTATCCCTTCTCTATTTAATTTTAGCAATTAGTTTTCAATTATTATATGTTATAATCATTGCTAGAATTTTGTGTTGAAATTAAATACTCATAGTTAATTATTTTGTTGGTAGAATTGTTCATTGCATATTTATTATCATTCATAAGTTTAGAATTAAACTAGATGCTTGAAATTGTTATTCTTAATTTATAGTTTAATTTGAGTTGTTCTTATTTGGATGAATTTATTGCTTTAATTGTTTGTTAATAAAAAGTATTAATTTGTTAAATTGGGCCCACTTACGAAAAAGTTTCATAAACGTTCGTTAAACCCTATTCACCCCTCTAGGGTTGTCATACCGATCCAACAGGGGCTATGATTCACTCCCAGATGGAATAAATGACCAGATTCTATTTTTTTTTAATAAAGAGTAATTAGCAGGCTTACCAGGTATACCTATGATATTGTCCACTTTGGGCCTAAACCCTCAAGGCTTTACTTTTGGTTTCACCCAAAAAGCCTCATACCAATTGAAGATAATTGTCCCCCCCTTATATACCCATGATCTTTCCCTTTTCTTGCCAATGTGGGATATTGAAGTACCACACTTAAGTCTAACTTTGTTCCCACGAACAAAGTATCACGACCTCCCCACAGATAGGGTCCTTGAGCAACCCGGAAAGCTTAACCATGACCCTTAAATAGTCACCCATCTGAATTACACTTGAGGATCCCGCAAAGCTCAACCACGGATTCACTATGACTCAAATTATGACAATGTCATTGAGAGACTCGTCAATATCTTTATTCGACACTCGAGGATTTTACAAACACGGCTAAGTTATGGACATACTCTGATACCACTTATTAAGGACAACAGAACCCAAACAGGTATGGCCTAAACCCATGGCTTTACTTTTGGTTTCACCCAAAAGGTCTCATACCAATTTGAAGATTAATTGTTCCCCTTCTTTCCATTTTCCAGCCAATGTGGGATATTGTTTGTATCAACAATCCTCCCAGAAAGCTTATGACCCTCAGCATCCCGCTCAACCACAGATTCGGTCATTGGAACAACAGAACCCCCAGACATCTCCACAATGATATGTCATTATCCATTTTGGGCTTAAACCCTCATGGTTTTGCTTTTGATTTCACCCAAAAGACCTCATACCAATTGGAGATAATTGTCCCCCTTATATACTCATGATATTTCTCTTTTCTAGCCAATGTGGGATATTGTTTGTATCTTAACAGGTTGTTTAAATTTAAATTAGCTAAAATATGAATCCCCTAACTATAAATTGAGCTTAATATAACAACTCATTTAGTATAATTGGAGTATGAAAACTCCAATATTTCGACTTCAAGAAAATATGTTCATGTAATAATAATAGTTACATTTTTTTAAGATTTTTTTTTTTTTTGCAAAGGTATTTAATTAATGCGATGATTGAACACATGACCTCATAGTCAGGACACAACCTTATGTCAATTGAGCTATGGTCAGTTTAGCTAAAATTTGGGCGATAATAATGCATTTAAATTTCTGCCCCGTGCTTGATTGTTTGCACAGGTGCAGAATCAATCAAGCCCCACTCTGGGTTATCTAGGTGTGTTACCCATTGCACCAAGTGGTTCCCGTGCGTGGTTGTTTGCACATGATCAATCAACCCCCACTCTGGGCTATCGAGTGATTTTTTAAGATTTAAACCTCATTTGATAACTATTTGGTATTTTATTTTTATTTTTAAAAATTGAAATTTTTTGCACAATTTTTTTTGCACAATTTTTTTTTTTTTGCACAATTTCTTACTATGATTTTCATCTTTCTTGTAAAGAGAATTTTTTTTGACTTTTTAGTTAAATTCCAAAAAAAAAAACAAATTTTATAAAAAATTATATATATATTTTTAATTTTTAAAACTTAGCTTGAATTTTTGAAAACATTTGTAAAAAGTAGTTAACACAAAATAAAGTAACAAATGAATAGTGTTTAAAAGCCTAATTTTCACCAACAATAATAAATACAAAACTAAAGCCTCAAATAACTATTTAGTTTTTGAAAATTAATTTTATAAACACTACTTTTATCTAGGAGTTGTTTTTGTTTTGTTTTCTAGTTTTTATAAATGTTTTCAAAATTTAACCAAAATTTTGAAATTAAAAATCATAGTTTTTAAAAATAAAAAAAAAATTGAAGTTTTAAAATTTGACTAAGAATTCACATGTTTTCTCACGAAAAATAAAAAATTATTTTTAAATTTGTTAAAAATTACAATCACAATTAAAAAAAACCTAAAAACCAAATAATTATTAGATCGGGGCCTCTTTTTATTATTATTATTTTTTTTTGTGTTGTTTTTATATTAATTTAGATTGAATCTCAACTCTAATTTAATTGAATAGTTAACAAACAAGATCCCAACTAGCTTGGATAAGTTGCATTATTATGTTGTCAAGGTTACTCAACAATCTAAGTGAGAAAGTTGTACATGATCTATGTACAAGAAATCATTTATTTATTTTTTTTTAAACAAGAAATCATGCTTAAGACATGTTGAAAGATAATATTTTTTTTTTTTTTTTTTTTTGCAACGGTTATTTAATTAATGCGAGAATTGAACTCATGACTTTTTAGTCACGGACACAACCTTATGTCAATTGAGTTATGCTCGATTTGACTTGAAAGATATACTTATGAACATAATAACACAATATAATTGAAAATCGTATGATTGAGGTAGAGACACGTAAAAGGTTGCCAAGTCAAAAATAATTTCAAATTTGACATATTTAAGCTTGATTATGGAGTAATTAGTCAGTAACATATTTTTGTACAAATCACTGTCGCAGAGAATCCGAAAGAAATAAGTCTAAAATTTACAATAAACAGACATCAAACAAAATTAAATAAAAAAAGGAAATAAGGCTGATTTCAAGGATTAAGAAGGGGCTCAAACTCACGTGTCCACGAGCCTAGAGGCTGCATGAGTATTTGTACGCATACCGATGACCCTCCTTTGGGGAGCGTAAGATTTTTTGATCTTCCCTTAAAAATTTATGTTTTTTTTTACCTCTCTCGTGATAAGCAAGTGTGCTCCTGTGAAAAATCATTTGTACTATTTGCTTTAGTACGATGACATATAGTTGTTTTCTCGTGATTGTGCTCAGTAAAGGGTATTGCAGACTTTGTCCACTTGCTTATCACGAGAGAAGGTCAAAAAACATAAACTTTAAAAAATCGAGTCAAAAAACCTTACGCCTCCGAAAAAATGGTCATTCGTACAAATACTCCTTTATTACCCCTAGGTCAAAGTAAACTTTAGTTAAATTGTTTAGGCCCATAACCATTTCGTTTTTTGTTTCAGTTTTTGAAATTTAGGCTTGTTTTCTCCTAATTTCTTTACAGGTTACACTTTTCTTAGAAAAATATTTGGATTCTTAATCAAATTTAAAAAATAAAAACTACTTTATTTTTTTATTTTTTTAAAAAATTGATCAAACATTGGTAGAAACTAGATAACAAAACAAAGAAAGTTATCGGTAGAAGTGGTGTTTATAACCTTAATTTTCAAAAAAACAAAAACTAAAAACCAAATAGTTATCAAACGAGACTTTAAATTTTAACATACAAATAGAATATGTATTGAAGTTCAGGGAGACTTGAGTTCCCTAGGTCTATTGTGACGAGTAACTTCGTCGCTATACATCCAATTTGAATAAAATGTGATAAGAGTTGGGAAATGAAAAGTTAAAAAGAATATATAAAGTTTAGATACATGTAATAATGTTTGAAAACAATGTGGAAAAGTTTTGTAAGCATGGGAAAATCAAAACAAAAAGAGGCCCCATTCTCAATTCAATAATTTAGTTAGGACAATATAAAGTACCAAATTAAACTTGACTTTCTCCAACATAACAACTTTATGAGTCTTGACTATGTCTGCATTAAAACTTTTCTCATTAATCTTCTCACCAAAAACTCTCTTTGCTTCCTCTCAAGTCTTGACTTTACTAATTTTCATCCATCTCTAAATTCCACAGAGAGAGAGTAGAATTTCGAGTTCGATATAAATGAATAAAATATCTATCAATATATCGATATAAAAAATATTAGACGTTGTTCACAAAAATATTTGTTAAGACATTAGCATACTCTATTAATCCTACATAACTCTGTTGATATAAAGTTCACTCCAAGATTCTAATACATGTTCTTTATCGTTAATTTTGTCAGTTTGATGTATTTTTAATTCTTGGAGTGAATTTTCATTTGGTTTCTAAGTTTCAAAACTTTATAATTTTACTTAACCGTACGTAACTCTATTGATATAAAGTTGTGTCGACTAAAATGTCAAATGTTCAATTTTTCCACCAATGAATTAAATATCTTTAGAGAAAAAAAAAAGAAAAAAAAAAAAAAAAAGTTACAATTCATCTTTTTTACTCTGTTTTAGTTTTTAGTTAGTTTCCCCAAAAAAAAAAAAAAAAAAAAAAATGTTTTTCTAATATTTTCTTATGAAGGCGTGACAATATTTAACAATTTTTTTTTTTTTTTTTTTTTTTTTTTTTTTTTTTTTTTTCATTTTTTGAGATATTTTTTTAAAATTTATTTAAAAAGATATAATTTATTCTAGTATTTTTTATTTTTGTATTTTTTTATTTCCATCAGTTTAAAAATATAATACATTCTAATTAAATTGTACTTTAAAAAAAATTGCAGGTATTAATTTATAGTTTTATTGATTAGATATAACACTTTTTTGAAAAAAATTGTAAATATAGAAATTTTTAACGATTATAGGCACCAAATTTAATGACTATTAGTGATAGATACTATTCGTTTCTGTTTGTTTATAAATTTTTTTTATCAATAACTATTAGTGATTATCACGAATCTTTTGTTATATTTGCAAAATATTTTATATTTTGTTATATTTGTCATTATTTCGAGTCTGATTGCTATTTAGGTAACTAGTTCTTTCAAAAAATTTAACCGCCAACCTATTTAAAAATTAACATAAAACATGTGTTGTAGACTATTTCACATAAAACATGTGTTGTAGACTATTACCCTCTCAAATATCTATGGTTTGACTCTTTCTACTAAATTCATTTGATTCCATGAATCTAAAAATATCAGAATTTAAATTATACACTAAACAAACTTTTATATGAATTAAATTTATAATTTAACCGTCAACATGAACATCGCTCAACTGTCGTAATATATGAACTATGAGCACTTGGTCTCAAGTTTGAATCTCCCTTTCCACATGATGTCAAAAAAAAATCTCAATCTCACTATGATACTAAATAGAGATATTGAGATCCGATTACTCACATATTAACATTGAGATTCGATTTCAATCATCTGAATTTCTTTCATGTTGGTCGAGTGGGTAGCCGAGTAGCCCATAAGTTGGCTAGAAGAGGTTTCTCCCTTTCTTCTATGTTGTAATTTTTAGTTTTTTTGTTTGGTTATTGTCTTTGTTCGGACGAATGTAACCCATCTTTTTATCTTCCTTTTAATTAATTGAAGTTTTCTCTAAAAAAAAAAAAATTAATAATAATAACTTTTCTTTACCACTTGAATTCAAAAGGGAAATTAATTAATTAAAAAAAAAAAAAAAAAAAAAAAAAAAACTCCCTCTACCACACGGTGTTTGAATTATTCCATTTCTGCCCCTTCAGTTCACCCAGTCAACTGATCTTTTTTTCTCTGTTTTTTTTCCTTTTTTTTACTATAATTAAATCAGTCCTTTCATTTTCATATGAACAATTTGTCAAAGGTAGATATTTTAATTTAGATTTAGATTCCAAATTAAATAATTAATCAACGATTCTAATATCTTTTGAGAATTTGAACGGATGAATTTCAGATTTTGTTACTCAACCAACATTTTAAGGTTAAATTATAAAAATTATCCTTGACCTCGTTTCAACAATACTCTTAGTGGTTTTGGCCCAAGAAGTTGTTGAGAAAGGAATTGAGAGGAGAAATTAACTCCACCCACAAACTTATTGAACTCGAATTCAAATAACAGATTTCAACGACATTTTAATTTTTGTTTTTTTTATATGACCAAATTCAAACTATTTTTATTATTTTAAATATAAATTAAGTTGTTAAATCAAAATTGGTACTTAAACCAAATTTAAAATGCAGTATTTTTAGAGAAATAAAAACATGGCTTATTTTGATCCGTTTAAATTAATGGATTAAAGTCTTTCAATTTCACATATAATATTTAACACTATTATACGCCTCTCTTTTATTTCAAAACTATCTAAATAAAACGAATAATTAATATGAGTGATATTGAAAAAAAGAATGTGAAGTATTGGGGTCAAAATTATTTCTGTTATATTCAAAGAAATTTGTGAAGGATACATAAAATAAAAAGCAAAAATCGCATTCTTCAAATTTATTGAAAGAAGTCCTTAATAATGAAAGTATGAAAAATTATAGAAAAAATTGTACAAAAAAATAGCTAAAATAAACTATCATTGCTGAGATGCTGATTTTCGGGTACAGTAGATTCAGATGGAATGACGAGAGTTTAAGAGGGTAGAGGCGGAGAAAGATGTGTTTGACACATGGATTACATGGATTAGAGTAAGACTATACTTATGTGTTGTTATTCATAGACCAAAAAATATCTTTTTTTCTCCAACTGAGCATCCCAAGAGCCTCACTAGTGCTTATGTTGAATCTTCAAAATGACTTTTGTTTCATTTTTGAATTTTTCATCACATTGACTTGATTTTGTTCATAGTCTTTTCACTTTATTTCCTTACCTCACACTATAACTTTTTATTTTTTTCGATGCAATATTGCGTGTTGGCATAGCATTTCTCCAAACGCAAAAAACGTGCCGCCAAGAATGTTGGGACACTGTCGTCGGAAAAACCTATCCCGACGTAAAATGTTGTTGCGCGGAAGAATGTTTTTTCCTGACGCAAATGTTGCAGCGGAAATGATTTCACGTACTTTTTTTTCTTCACTACTACTTGATAGTTCATTACAATGTAATATATTTTCAATTTGTATCCCCACAACTCAAAAAAAAATACCATAAAAGTCAACATATTAAAATCAATATATTGAAATAAAATATTTTTACAAACATTCAAATAGAAATTCACAACAGTCTGAAAAGAAAAAGATATACATCCAAAAGTAGTTTCCATTAAATCTAGAAGACTTCTATTGTTATCTTCCCAAGTAGCATTGAAAATTACATTGCTATAAACTTGTTGTAATATTTCAAAAGTATATTATTCGGTATGTTAAGAGATAATTACATGGAAATTTATATAGAGACGACTACGACAAATAAGGTAAGAACAAACACAAATAAGAATAGAATAATCCATAACAAATAAGGAAATAATAGTCTACCCTAAATCCTAAATCCTAAACTCTAACTCTAACCCTAACCCTAACTTTAATTGAAAGAGAAAAGAACACAAATAATATGAAAAAGTGAACGTTTTTTTTTTTAGTACAATGAAAAAGTGAACGTTTTTTTTTTTTTTTTTTTTAGTACAATGAAAAAGTGAACTTAAACTAGAGAAAATAACACAAATAATATTAAAAACATTATCATATACTTCTTAAATACTTTTTTAAAATATCATGACAAACTTTTAATTAATTGATCTTTTAAACGGGAGAAAATAACTATTCTTCAAAATTCTTAGCATTTGAAAAGTCATTATTCATCCTTGTGTCTTGATTTGCTGCATCTAATTTGCTGTTTATTTGTTTTCAGTTTTTTTTTTAAATAAAAAGAAAAAAGAAAAAATATTGATTAATCATTTTTATTTTATTTTCTGCTTTCTATAAAATAATATTAAACTATTTTATAATATTATTTCATCTAATATATGTACGGACTAAAACCTACTCAAATTATTTCGAACATTAAACATTATTGACAGACAAATATTCTATATATAATTTTTAAGGATATTTTTATAGCAATTAATTCATTAAAATAAAAAAAAATTAAAATCTTTGGATTATAATTAATTCAACATTTCTTCAAAGTTAAAAGATTTTATATAAATTTTGGAAAACAAATATACATGACTAAATTAATATCAAACTCAAATCATACTTGAATTTGTGAAGAAAGAAAAAAAAACGTACATTTAGAAGTGGGGAGATTCGAACTATAGACTCCTGATCGTCAACACACATACATATGTGAGTTGAGTCATGTTTGATCGCGATGAATTTAAATTAGAATTGAATTAAATTATTAAACACATTCGTTTTTATTTTTTTAAAACGAGAGCCCGTGTACTTTTTTCTCGTGGATATTAATTTTCTTGGCTCCACATCACACGTTTTTTTTAGACCCATCTTTGTTTTACACACGTCACACTTGATATAATAATCACCCCCAAATTACATATATGATTACGTCATCAAATTAACATACTTTTGTAGCACTCAATTTATTATTTAAAAGTTGAATGGGAACCAAGTCTATACTTGGATGGAAGATATTCAGTCCATGGCTATTCTCTTTGGGCAGATTGTGCTTATCTTTCTGCTCTCATGTGCGATTTACCTTATTATTTGTTGTAGTCTTAGTGTCATTGCCAACATGAACATAGCTCAACCGACATACTGTATATAGACTAGTGATCAAGAGGTGACGAGTTCGACCCCCCACCCTACATGTTATCAAAAAACAAACAAACAAAAAAATAATTTTAGTGTCATTTTTAGTTCTGAACTATGAAAAAATTCTAATGTGAATGATTAAATTCTAACTTGTACTAACATGTAAAAAATGAAAATGTAAATGCTTAAGGTGTTAAAAAATATATTTTATTGATTCAAAAGATCAAAAAATAGAATAAAATTGTCAAATCGAGCGCAATTGGCATAAGGTTGTGCCCGTGACTATGAGGTTATGGGTTCAATCCAAAAAAAAAGAAATAGAATAAATCAGATGAAATGCATAATTTTTTTAATTGAGAATTACCTAAGAAATAAATTAGATGAAAGGTATTTGGCTGGAAAACACTTTTGGTCTCGAAATTTGATGTAATAACAATTTATTCTCTAAATTTTAGTTTGTAACAATTAGTTATTATAATTTCAATTTTGTAGTAATTAATCCTTTTAAGTTTAGTAGGCAACAATTTAATCACCCTAGTTTAAATTTTGTAATAATTTAATTTTTGTAATGATTTAATTTTAGATCTCAAACTCCAAACTTTAAACCCTAACATAATATTTTAATGCATGCTGAACGAAGATGTCTGATGAATTACGAGAATAAAAATTTTTATTTTATAAATTTGTGGTATTTGTAAATTTTTTAAAAAGTTGGTGTATCTTTAGGGGGCGTTTGGCCCCCGTAATATGTTTGGGTGAGTTTGGCTTTTGAAGCCAAATCCATGTTTGGGAGAATGAGTTTCAAAACTATGATTTTTAAACCCAAACCCATGGGTTTCAAAATCCAATTCTTTACTTTTTCATCCGTTTTCATAATTATGGTGGGTCCCTACAATTTTTAATCAATTTTTTTCATGATTATGGTGGACCCTATCATTTTTCTTCCAATTTCACTCTTCTAATTATAATTATATAGTTTTTTAATTATATTTATCTAAATAATTTTTTTTTAATATTTTTTTTTAATTTATTTAAATTTAATCTAATTTACAATAGTTCAAAATATGTTAAATTTTTTAGTTGTAAGATAAAATAAAATATTTGAGGCGTATGTTAATATTTTAAAAAATAATATTTAATTTTTAAGTTAACAAATTAAAAAATAATAATTATTAACAATATCCAATTAATTTTAAAATAGAATGTAGTTTTTCTCAAATTACAAAATTAAAATTATTTTTTTCTCGTTTTATAATCCATGTGAAGCTTAACAAATTATTATTTGAATCAAGATTTCCTTTTCCAATGCCCGTTCTTCAAGTTCTTGAGTGTAGAGATATATACTTGAGAATATTATCCAAATATAATAGTAGGTTGTTGTTTAATTCTTGTTTTCTTTCTTTTTGTATTTTTCATTTTTTTTTTAATTCTTTATCTAATTATATATTTAAAAAAAAAAAAACAAATCGATTGACATGACATGTTATGTTTTTTGAGACGTTTGAATGAAACATTTCATTTTTTAATTCATTATCCAAATATATATTTGATTCTTGTAAGCAATGTTTCGATTGTTGGAAATAATTTTATTATTCTGAGACTATAGCATAAATTAAATGCTTCATTCAAACGTCAAGAAAAAAAGTCACATGTTGCATAAAAAAAATTCTACAATTCACAAAACATCCACTAAAAAATAAGAAGAAGAAAAGAAAAAAAAAAGTAGGAAATAATTTTTTTTTTGTCCAAACCCGAGTTTCAAAACACTGACTTCTGATTCCCAGTCTTCCCAACACTGTTTTCTGATTCCCAGACTTCCCAACACTGCACTCCAACCAATTATTCCCAGATTTCAGAACTCTCTCAAACAAACTCATCGTATTTTGAATCACAGGGTTCTGAACCAATTACGGGAAACGCTCCTTAATTCTTTTAGTGCTACAATTTGCGTATTTTTTAGATAAAAAAGTGGAAGTAAAAAATAGAGAGAAGCAAGCGCGGTGTTTGTGCAAGCTGGGGTTTGGGTTTGAGTTTTCAATGGTCAAAGAGTGAGACTATTGGGTCAATTCCTATGTTTCTTCTTCTTCTTCTTAATCTCTTTACCTTCTTCATCTTCCTTTTGTATTCCCTTTTCGATTCTCTCCTCTCAACCTTTCGATTCCGTTTCAGTTCGATTTCGGCCTCCATGGCCTAGACGACCATGGCGAAGTCCAAGAGCTTTTTACATAACCTCATCAAACCATTCAGATTCGGCTCCTCAAGAGGTACCCGCCAAAAATTCACTTCTTCTTCTTCTTCTTCTTCTTCTCAGGGCTAATCGTTTTGTTTATCTTTCTTCTCATACTGATTTCTCTTACCGATTCATGAATTGGGTTGTTAGATACCCAAGGCGAGGAGGATTTGGAGCAGATTGCAGCTAAGGAACAGAAGGTTATTCAGTTCGATACCTTAGTTGAAGCTACCAACAATTTTCACCAGAATAACAAGCTTGGCGAAGGAGGATTTGGTCCAGTTTACAAGGTTCCATCCAAATTCCAAATTTAATTCCATTCACTGCAGAATTTATCTTCGTTTTGTTTTTTTCTTCCTCCAAACCTTGTAGTTAACAAAGATTTGGACTACCTGGAAGTATTTAATTCATCTTTTTGCCCTTTTCTGCATTTTTTTTTTTTTGTTTTTAATTATATCTATTTTACCTGCGTTTTTCTCGTTCTTTGGGCTTAACTTTTCTGCCTATTTTTTTTTAAAGGTATTTAATGAGGTGGGGATTGATTTTTTTTTTTTTTTTAAAGGTATTTAATGAGGTGGGATTGAATCCTTATCTCTTAGGCAAGACATTGAACTATTAAAAAAGATATGTAAGGGTGTAGACATCGAATCTGTGACCTCTTAGTCATTAAGTCATACATGTGATAAGAAATGCATATCCTCACTTACAGAAAATTGTGAAATTTGGATGAACATGTTTACTATCAAGAATCAAAGGCTAAATACATGTTTTTAGTCTTTTTAATGTTTCTGGTGTTTCTTCAATTTAGTCACAATTGTTTAAAAAAATTCTGAAATTTAGTCCCTCACATTTTAACATTTTTTAAGTATACCCTTTGTTGGTCCATATTAAAATTGGTTTAAGATAAACTTAGCAGAAATTTAGGAGAGGAGTTAGGCTACTTAAGATATGAAAGTTTCTAATTCCTCTCCCAAATTTATAAGAAATTGGTATAAATTTTGACTTTTCCTTTCTTTGGTGGCTTAGTTTAGTCTCTACCTAAATTTCTGCGAGTTCACAAATCACAAGTTATCATGTTGTGTAGGTGTAACTACATCATCAGTCATCACCTAACTTTAACATTCATTCATTCAACAATGAAAATGATATAGTTGAAAAATGTTAAAATGCAAGGGACTAAATTAAAACTTTTTAAATTATAGGGACTAAATTGAAAAACACCTAAAACGTATATTTAGCCAATGTCAAATTAAAGGAGCCCCATAAAGATTTCTGATCTTTTCCAAAGATTCTTTTCTGCAAATTGTTTTTCTGCAACAACAATTTGCAGAAAGAATCTTTGTAGATGAACACCATTGTTTTGCTGTGTTATACGTAGAACAGTTCTTTTAAATTGTTTTGCACAGCTATGTAGAAAAATGACTTACTGCATTATATTTATATATGCGCAATTAATGCACTTATTTCTATTGTTGGTTATTATTCATTTTCTTTAGATTTCGTTAAGTATATCTAGAGTTACTTTCCAAGTTAAGTGCTATTCTAAGGTTTATTCTATTGATAACAACTTAAAGGATTCACTGTCCAAGCTTGTTTTTGTTTAAAAAAATGAAGAGAAATTAGCCAACATCATTTTTAAATAACATCTAAGTTCCTCTTACTTATTATTTTTTGTAGGGGAAGTTAAAAGATGGAAGAGTGATTGCAGTTAAGAAGTTATCGCATTATTCGAAACAAGGGAGAAAGGAGTTTATGACTGAGGCCAAGTTATTGGCTCGTGTGCAGCACAGAAATGTCGTCAATTTGTTGGGATACTGTGTTCATGGTTCAGAGAAACTACTGGTTTACGAATACGTCACGAATGAGAGCCTCGACAAGCTTCTCTTTAGTAAGTACTGCTCAGAAATTCTCCTTTTCCAATTTTATTTCTTTCTTCCATTGAAGATTGAACTAATATACTCTTGTCATCGAAAGCAATGTCTTGACATGTTCATTTTCTTGCTGAGTGTGTTGTTTGTTCAAATTTAACTCTGTTTTTTCAAAATACCATTGAATGTTTCCTCTAATTGCTCTTTGGCTTGAAGATGCGCAAATACAAAAGAGTTCCAATTACCTCAGTTTTAATTTGCATTGACAATTATGCATGGTTTTGAACTTTTTAGTAATAAGTTGATATTTTTGTGTAATTTGATAGATTAATTCACTTCATCTCTATATTATTTGGCAGTACTTGTTGTCTATTTGATAATATGGTTATGCAGAATTCTTTCATCTAAATTTTCTTCATCAATTTTTTCCATCTTCATGCAGATCAGGCAAAATATAATTTCATACTATAGCCCATTTATTATTACCATTTTTCTTCATGCGTTTAGCAGTCTACAAGTCAAAATGTTGTCGTTCTGTTTAGCTCGACAATTATAGAGAGCATTAAACATCTAAGTTTTTTTTTTTTTTTTTAATATTATTATGATTTTTTCTTTTTATTTTTAATGTGAAACCAAACCATCATATTAATGAGAAAAAGGAGATAAAGCCTTGGGGATGAAGGATCCCTAAGCTTAATGGGGAGAAGCGACCGATTGCCAAAGACAAACTGATGGTAAAAGTTTAGTTGAATTTCCAAAATTTAGTTGGACCTAAACTCCTAAAATTGAAATACTTTCCTATGTGAACCACATTAAATAAATTGCAGAGGTCTTAAAACTTGTCCCAACAAAGTATTCATCCAACCGATCTAGAACTTGTTCTTTCTTCTTTCAACCTGATATTATTATGTTTGTTGTTGCTATGATACTTGATCTTGAATACTTGAACAAGATCTGTTCTATAGGTTGTATAACTGTGTCCTTGAGTTCTAATCTTTGAAGGACAGCAAGTGATAATAATTGCTTTTTTGGTTTCCAAGCAGAATCGAGCAGACGAGGAGAACTTGATTGGAAGAGGAGGTATGACATAATTTTTGGCATAGCACGAGGGTTGCAATATCTTCATGTAGACTCACATAATGTCATTATCCATCGTGACATTAAGGCTAGTAACATTTTGTTGGACGATAAATGGGTCCCTAAGATCGCGGATTTTGGCATGGCTCGTCTCTTCCCTGAAGATCAAACTCATGTCAATACTCGTGTTGCTGGTACAAAGTAAGTTTCTTTGCTCTATGTAACTAGTCAAATTTCCAAATCCTAAGTGGTGGGCTGAGCTGTACTAATTTTCTTTTTCTTGTATGAATAGTGGATATATGGCTCCTGAATATGTAATGCACGGTCATCTATCGGCAAAGGCAGATGTTTTCAGCTTTGGCGTTTTGGTCCTCGAACTCACCAGTGGCCAGCGAAACTCGTCATTTAGTTCATTTTTGGACGCCGAAAGTCTACTTGATTGGGTAAGGTTATAATTACCTTGGCTATATAGATTGATTATAATAAAGAATAGATAATTAGTGCAATAAAAGAACTCAAGTCGTAGATGCAGGATCTAACATAGTTGTTAGTCCTTTAGAGGATCCACGTATGAGAATCGGAACTCGAGTTGTCAGTGAGCTCTGTAATTTACCTTTTGTGCTTAGTTTAGTGAAGTATACTCACCATTGATCTTAGTTTAAAGCATACAAGTCAACTAACTACACCCATAGAAATGTTAGCCAAACAACTCCATAGGAACTTGGTCACACTAACAAAGTAATTTAATGTCAAAAAACCATCTGAAATGAAGGCTAGTTTGCATCGTTTTCGAACGACGGAGCGGCCAAAGAAAAGACAGTTTTTTGAAACAAAAAATTCTACTCTGTAAGGTCTTACTGAGATGTGAATTTTGCTGCAGGCTTACAAGCTACACAAGAAGGGCAGGAGCTTGGAAATCATGGACCCAACATTAGCATCATCAGCTATTCCTGACCAAGTTACAATGTGCATTCAGATAGGATTGCTCTGCACACAAGGCGATCCGCAACTACGGCCGACCATGCCACGTGTAGTTTTGATCCTTTCAAAAAGACCTGGTACTTTGGAGGAACCAACGAGGCCAGGAATTCCCGGTTCTCGGTATAGAAGAACTCGTAGGGCAAGTGCATCGTCCTCCAATGCTGGAACTTCTGGTGCATCTTATTCCTCTGCTTCGACGACCAATACCAATACCGTTACTGGAACCATAACTGCAACTGCACCTGCAACCGCAAACGTGACCGAAATTGCTTCTGGTTCTGGTTCTTCTTCAGTTAGTCGAGGACACGATACTCGTGGGAAACGTCCCATGGAAGGTTAGGGCCTTTTCTAATTGGATCATTCTTTTTGTTAATAAGTTTTGTATCTTAGTTATATTAGAATGTAAATGTGGAGGTGGAGAGTTTTTGATCAAAGTGTAATTGGATCGCCATTCCTTCCCCATTCCCCCTTTCCCACATCATTTGGAAAGAGGAGATTCAATTCAATTTCTTATCAGAATTTTTTGTACAGTAAGTTTGCAGTTTTAGGCCCAATCCCCAATGTAAAAAGAATAGAGATTTTTTTATTTCACATTTTAGTTCATGATGGTTGGATGATAGTTTCAATTTGGCCCTTTTAGTATTAAAAATTTCAAAAAATTTCCAAAATGTTATTATCGTTATTTGATGTAATCAATTTTCTTATGGGACATGATTCTTTTAAATCCAGTAGAAAGAGTTTGTGGGTAAATTATGTGTGAAAGTTAATTGGCATATTATTCGAAGTAGGTATCAAGTTGGGCAAAATATAGAGAAAATCTGGTTTTTTTGGGTACCAAAACTTTCACCCCTTTGGCTCTATTAGGTCTAAAAATATACTTTTTATCATCATTTGGTTGTGTCATACATGTTTTAGGAGATTTAATGAAATTATAGTTACTATAAGAACAGTTTGTTTAAATTATAAGTTTTGTTAATAAAAAAATTCAGGTTTGTGTCTATTTGGTGATTGAGCTTTGTAAAGTATCTAATAGGTTCATAGTGTCTAGTATGCCCTTATGTTTTTTTTTTTTTTTTTGACAACATGTTGCGGTGAGGGATTGAACCTAGGACCTCATGGTCACTAGGCGATACATCATGTCATTGAACTATGCTCTTGGCTAATATGTCCTTATGCTAAGAGGAAAAACAACGACATATAAATAAATGAGGAATAACAAACTAAATTATATCTCTCTCCCACTTCATAGTTTAGAAATAAATAAGTTATCGATCACAAAATACAATAATCAAGAGAAGGAAAAAAAGAATGATATCGAAAGCTATACTGGTTCGCCCGATCTCGAGACTACGTCCAGTACTATGATGAAGATTACAAAAGCTACAAATTTCTCTCAAATAACCTACGAAACATTCAACCCCAAGAAAAATAATCACGATATTTTTCACATAAGTTGTTCCCTACCACATAAATCGAAGAAAATTAATCCTCCACCCCACAAAATCTTCTACCGCAAAGAAGAAGACACAAGGTAACAATAATTTTGCGTTCAACTGCAAAATCATGAAGACAAAACAATTTTGACTCAAGTCAAAATAAAACAAACTCACACATATATTTCTTTGTTTGCATGCGTGCGTGTGCAAATTGGGGTAAATATTATTGATCAACTTTAGTATTCTATCATTTTTGAAATTGTGCATAAGTATTTTCTTTGGCAATTGTATGAAGTATTCTTTTGTATGCACTTCATCTCCATTTCCAACTCTTAATAAGAAGTCTGTAAAAAATGAATCATTTTTTGTCCGTATTTTATTCCATAGACATGATCTATTCAAGCTAGGCACAACCGTTTGTTCTCTTGTAGCTTTGGGTAGCAGGGGTGGAGCCACATAGGGTCAGGGGCACGTGCCCCTCAAATTATTAGTTTTATATATTTATATATAAAAGTTAAAAAATATAACCATATTTTGTCTAGTTGAATATACAAAATCAGAAAATATAACAAGATTATTCTTTGGTTTGATGGTAAAGGTGCACAAATTTTGAATAAGCTGCCATATGAGCCATGAGTTCGAGATTGCCGACCTGGTTTTTTTTAGATTTAAAAAAAATACATAATTCTATTTTAATTTTATTAACTTTAATTTTTGTATCTAATAGGCATTTAATTTATAATATTTTAAATTTTCTAATATGTCTTTATTAGATACAAAATTGAGAGTTTAAGGATCTATTACATACAAAATTAAATTTGAAGGATCTATTACCCACAAAATAAAAAATTTAAGGATTTATTAGACTCAAAATTAAAAATTTAGAGTGTTCTACACACATTTTAAAGTTCAAGGACTATAGAGACATAAATCGAAAATTTCAAGGACTAAACTTGCAGTTAACCCTATTGGAATTATGCCCTTCCTGACAAAAATTCCTGGATCGATCCGCCCCTGTTGGGAAGCATTGAAAAACTTGACGAAAATCTTCTCCAAAGACAAATATCTTTCCACCAAATGGTTCTGAAGAATCCAATAAATCTCGAAATGTTCTATCGACAATCTCAATTGTATGTTTTTTTGGCCATTGGTGCCTCATCCCATATAAAATTTTGCCATACAAAGCAGTTCATCCCTTAAACTCTGTTGTGATATATTGCACAATGTTATTTCATTTTCTTGTAGAGGTATTTTGAATCTTGAATGTGTTGTTCGACCACCAGACATAATTTCAGCAGCTACACTGAACGTTGTTGTGGCTAAAACTATCATACCTCTTGATCATGCTAGAAGTGCACGATATAAAATTGTTTTTCTTGTTCCACCGGGCTCATCAATGAAAAACATTCATCTTTCGTCCTGATTTATCTTTTCCATAATTTTGTCATATGCAAACATTTGTTGTTCATTCAAGATTAATGATGTTTGAAGATTTTCTTCTCTTATTTAAATAATTGATTTCACTGTGTGATCTCTCTAATTGAATTCATATCTTCTAAAGAGTTATTATCCTATAGCACTAGCATGTCAAAATGTTAAAGTTTCATTCTTTGTACACATGTCAAGTATTCCGTCAACATTGTTCTTGATGTGTCTTCCATTTGAACGACCTGCTTCAAAATTTGATTGTCCCAATATAAGACATATTGCTTATTTGGTAGATGTAGCTGTAGGTTTATAACAACTGAAGATATTTCATTCAATCTAAAATCGTAAATTCTCCATAATGCTTCTTGTGCTGAAACGCGTCTTGCATCTTGAAAATTATGTATTTCATTAATTATCATATCTTCAACGTCACTGAGTATGAAAATTGCTGCTCTAACATGACCCCCTTGTAGATATATTTATATAAATACTTGACAACCTTGATGACAGAACACGTTTCAACATTTATATGACAATTATATCTGTTGGATTCTTATAGATATATTTATATAAATACTTGACAACCTTGACGACAGAACACGTTTCAACACGAACACACAGATTACACCGTAACAAGATACAATATATCTACAAGAAACGCGAACACACACAGATTACACCGTAACAAGATACAATGTATCAAAAGTACATACACTGTATATAAATATAAATCCAAAAACTGAAGTATGTAACCAAATTTGAGATACAAAGTTACTTAAGATGTATAAAGACAGAAATACAGTAGCAAGAGCTACTTATTACTACAATTTCTGAAATCGTGATGGAGATGAAAACAAAGTCGAGGCACGCTTATAAAGCGTTGTCTTGAAGACAATTGTTCACTTTGCACGAGTTGCAAGCAAACTACATCGATCTTCTTAGCAGGATTCAACGACTTGCTCCGATAGAACAACAACTCGAACTACTCGGATCTGGTAGAACTCTTGAATACTCGCTCTTAACAAAACCAAGACACAAGAAAATCAAAGGAAGAAGAAAACTCGAAAAATAGATGAAGCTCAATTTTTTAGCATCCTCTCAAATGACGAATCGCACTACTATTTATAGTAGTGTAAATCACAACTCTCCCAATCTGAAACGTCTGACAATAATTACAGTGTAATTAAAATATGAAACGTCTGACAATAATTACATTGTAATTACAACATGAAACGTCTGACAATAATTGCATTGTAATTGCAACATGAAACGTTTGACAATAATTACACTGTAATTACAACATGAAACGTCTGACAATAATTACACTGTAATTAAAACATGAAACGTCTGACAATAATTACACTGTAATTACATAATTACAACATGAAACGTCTGACAATAATTATATTGTAATTAAAACATGAAACGTCTAACAATAATTACACTGTAATTACAACATGAAACGTCTGACAATAATTGCACTGTAATTGCAACATGAAACGTCTGACAATAATTATCTTACACTGTAATTACAACATGAGATGTCTGACAATAATCACACTGTAATTTCAACATGAAACGTGTGACAAAATTACACTGTAATTGTTAACAGTTACGAATGTTACAAATTCTATTTCAAGAATTTAATTCGTATGTTACACCATTGATTAGAAACTCTTGGTATTCTAACCATTATTTTCTTTCACAAATTACAACAAGTTCCAACAATATCTTGCAAGGATATATGGATTAGAAGAAGCTACCCACAAATTATTCAAGGTTGCATTATTTATTCTTTGATATATTGGATATAAATCTTTTTCTTGTATAATCTTTGTAGAAAAAAGGTTTTGTAAAGTGAAATCTACATGTTCCATTGATCATACATGCACTTGTGTTGTTAAAGCTTCCACATGGTCCATGTACCATATGTTTGACGACCCCAATATCTTGGGATACTTGGCTTTCTTAAAGGTTGTCTTTGATCTCCTTCCAATCTGGATTGCATATCATTGTGATGAAAATATCTGGTTTTCAGAATCGTTGGACCAAAGTTATTGCATCAAGATATTTTTTTTAGCATATCTCTTGGACCCCAATAAAGGAAGCAAGAAGTACAATTCTCTTTCCTACTTTATTCGCTCTTGTTTTTCCAGTATTTACATCTACTGATCCTTGATATAGTTTAGATCTTATATGAGATTGTTGGGTCCTAAAGAAGTCTAGTCTTGTTACCTTCAACTTTATGTACATATCTATTGCATATTGTTGCATGAGTCGTCCAACAAGAAGATTGGTCGATGCATTTAAATTCCTTATTTGAAATTTGAAATAGTAGTAGTCTCTACATGAGATGGTCCTAGATGTTTTTCGGTTAACAAAAGATATTGAATATTTATTATATAAAATAAAATAATAACCATTATGAAGAAGAATGTAGATTTTTTTATACCTTGACATTCATTTTGTGGAGCTTGATGGGCTAATATAAACGATATCACTAGGCAATTGCCACTATCCAATTGTTCAAGAGTATTTTTCTTTCTATTGAAATATTTATTTCTTTGTATATGTTGGTCCCAACCAGACTCTCCCGTTGAAAAATTGTCCCAAATGACCACGTTTAAGTAACATATTTTCAAATATGTCTTAAGATCTTATAATTTTTATTTCCGTTTTATTATTATTTTTGCTTATCATTATGCCCCTCATTAACGTGCTCTCCCCATAATAATATTCATTTTCTCTCTCCATTTTGTGTCTTAAATTACAATTGTATAATAAATATCTTTGTTCTCTCTCCATTTATGTAACGATATTTTATACAGATATTTTGGTTTTTAATTTGATTTACACCATTTTTATCTATGCACATCATATATACTTATATGTACTTAATATATGAGTATATACTTCATGCATGGGTATATACTCATTATATACTTATAGATAATATGTATTTTTTTTTTTTATATATACTCATCATATATACTTAAATATACTTCCACTACAAGAAAACATGGCTATTGCAGCAATTTTTTTACAGCAGTTTAAGAAATGCTGCAAAATTTAATAAAATTGCAACAATTTTTCGCAACAAAAAGCTAACTGTTGCAAAATGTATGTATTGCAGCAGTTTACTTGCAACAGTTTAAAAATATGTTGCAATAGGTACAACCAAAATTCAAATATGTTCTATATTTTTAAAGGTCAAACCCAAATGTTACTAAAGGCCAAGCTCAATATATTCTTTGTTAAAAACTAATTTAATTTCATTTTCGTATTGGTAAAGGCCCAGCCCAAGAATTTAATTTTATTAAACCCTAAACAAGTTAGAAAAAAAATATTATTTTATAATCTTATGCTCATTATTCAAACATCCAAACTGGATCGAATGGTGGAATCAAAGACAAACGCTCAACAATTTTCAACATGGATCTAAATTGAGATCGAACTAAATCTCATGTTTACTCAATTTCTCAGTAAGGATCTCAAGTCCTTTTTTATAATCTTATGTTCATTCTTACTCGAAACCCTATTCCCCTCTTTGCTCTTCTTCAGACAATCCGGTCCCGACCACAAATGCTTCTCTTGGCGCACTTCGATCTGCTTCTGATATCGTAAGGGACTTTTACGATGGAATCAACCGCCACGACCTCCCCTCCGTCGAAGGCCTCATTGCTGACAATTGCGTTTACGAGGACCTTATCTTTTCTCGCCCTTTCGTCGGCCGCAAGGTAACAACGCGTTTCTTAACTCCTGAGCTCGATTCATTCTGTTCTGGATATGTCAAAACTCGGTGCGATTTATGCTACAATTCTGAGAATTTTCTATCACAGGACATTCTGCTTTTCTTCAAAAAGTTTAACGATTCCATCAGTAAGGATCTCTAGTTTGTTATTGACGATATATCCAACGAAGACTCATCAGCTTTGGGTGTCCTTTGGCATTTAGGTATCTTTCATAAATGTTTTCCGATACAGTTTACAATTGAGTTCTTTGGCAATGAAGTGATTCTTGTTGGAATTAATTACATAATGGAAAGGGAAAGAGTTTCCTTTTAGCAAAGGATGGAGCTTTTATCGCTTGGTTGTTGCTGATGATGGCAAGAGACAAATTATGTAAGTCTTTTAACTTCCTTATTCTTTGTAAGCTTAGTTGCATGAGCCTACAAAGATGGTCTGATCTACTGACTTAGTTCTTTACTGGCCTTGTCTCAATTAACAAGTATGCTCGAGACAGTGTTGAGCCTGCATTCAAGCATGGGGAGATGGCTTTGGTATGGTAATGTTGCTTTCTTTCTTTTTCACAAATATGGTTGTGCCGTCCTATTTCTCTCATCATATTTGTTAATTGAGTCGTTGTCTTTACTCATAGAAGTAAGCCCTAGCTCGATTGAAGCAATGTACTCCATTCAAGTAAAATAAGACCTAAAGAATAATTATAAAATAACTGTGTTAGAAACATAAAACCTAATAAAGGAGAACCCTGACTTTGATTTGAAGAAGTAGGTGTCTTTAGTTTTATGAAGTGGTTCAGGGAGTTTGTAGCTATGGTTTTAGATTATTAGTATCATAACTGCCACAAAATCACGGGAAATATCCAAATTTTAATTTTTGAGTAGTTACCAAGATTATGGTGTTTTTGTCAACTGATTCTATTTCTTAGATGGTTTCGTTGATAAATGATAAAAGTTGGGGTTCAAAATTTAGCACATAGCTAAATCATACAGGACAATGTGAGACCCTGAGATTTTTACGTGCTAGATAGATGTTCATTTAAATTGAAATACGACACTCTAGGTTGTTGATTAGTAGCTCTCACCAGGATTATGTTACCAGGGCTACTAAATAATTATTTCCTTTTTTATTGTCCCAAGATTTCTATTAGACGTCTAAATTTTATTTTGCAACGATTCCGACCAGGCTGCAGATCTGACCTGGTTTTCTTTTGCAATGATTTCTATTGTAAAATTTCAATTCTGCTTAACTGTGTCATACTACTTGCTCTACTTCAAGAGTATAAAGCAACTCAGTGTAATTGGTTTGGACTCTGTTGTGTTTTTCATGCTCTGTTCTTGCTTGTGTGCATTTGTGCTAGTACTGCTACCTTGATCATGATCTTCACTTATTTAAAAGCTTTTAGCCACAATAGTTGCACACTACGGTATGAATTTATTGGGCTCTTATGTGTATGTAGCTGCACACGAGTATATTTGGTAACATTCATCAGTTTCCTTGTAATTTCCATCTCGCTATATCTCTTTCAGCAATTTATTTGAGCATGCTACGGTCCTATATAGTTTCTTATCTCAGATGACTTGAGGCTTCTAGATTTTAAAGTACAAGAATAGGCTTCTAGATTTCAAGTACAAGAAATAGGCAACGGGTATAACAATCTGTGTGCGAGTTTGACTTTGACTTTGATTTGATCAATTCTCTTCTGCTTCATATCATTTTGGTTTGCAATGTTGTGAGTAGATAAGCCATAAATCTACTTTGGTTTTTTTTATTTTATTGATTTATAGTTATATGTGCCTGAGCTTATTATCTCACTCAACTCTTACGTTTTGCTCTTTGCATCGGGATAGTTCACACTTCACAGTATAAATATTCATTGGATGAAAAAATGGGATGGATAATAATAGGTATGATTTTCACAGGTTTTTTTAATAATAACAGGTTTTTTTAAAAAAAACTTGTTTTCATGCGGAATTGGAACGAACACAGGTATGATTTTCACATTTCTCTTCTCTGAATATGCATTTTGATCGTTTCTAATTCTAGGTAGGGCACCGATTTCGTGTTTTTTGGTGAAGAATTTCCTCCAAACACCATGGTCTCTTGCAAGATGATCATAATTACTGATTTTTTTGCGATATTTGTTGATTGATTCTCTGTATCTTCATTCTGCAGTTGGATAAGGGTGGCGCTGGAAAAATTTGAAGATTCTTAGGTACATTTCGACATTTCAATTTTCTGCCCAGTTTTAGTTTTTTTCTTTTCATGTTTTGTTTAGAAATGAATCGAAATTGTCGGTGCCGTCAATGGATTGTTCTTGCTGTGATATTTGAGGAGGCTGAAATTTCTGTAAATTTAGGAGAAATGAAATGAGAAACTGAAATCATCAGTTATATGGATGTGAAACTTTGGCATAAGGGTTGGTTACCTCTCCTTTTTCCTATTTTCTCTTTTAGACATATGCATGCCAATTTGTTGCCCTATGTTGCAGGTTTTCCTCAAGGCTCATGATGTTGTCATATCAATTATGAAACCTGGAATAAGCTGGGTTGAAATGCACAAGTAGGCTTTATTGATATCCTAGCTTTAATTTTCTTGAGTATACAATATAGTTTGAGGAGTAACTCAGGATATTATATTGCGCCTCACTTGCATTAGGAGGTGAATTAAAGGTCTAGACGACTGTTTTCTTACTGAGAAATTGGTATACATAAATCTGCTTGTTTTTATCTACACATCGTAGAGGATAAAATTCCCCTGTAATTAAGCTTTTGTCGCCAATTAGTTGATAAATGGGACAAAATCCGCCATTTGGAATAGTGATATTTTGCTTGCCCACATTCCCCTCCTTTTATGTCATTTCTAGCTCCACTCCATTTTTTCATTTCTTAGATTAGATATATGCATTGGTTCCTGGGTTGACCTTTGACATGAAAAATGTGAAGTGACTTGGGAGAATGAGTTCAAACTCTGTGATGGCTACCAAAGCTAGTAAAAGCCTCTGATTTTTTGGCAATTAAATGTTGTGAGGTCAAGTGATTGTCCCCCAAGATTAGTTGAGGTGCTCGTGAGTAAACAACACACATATTTATTAAAAAAAATGTTACTTGCGTTTTAAATGTTATTTTACTTTCTTGTGTATGTGGTTTTGTTAGCTTGTCATCAAATTGATATTTTTTTTAACATTTAATTGTTATAATCTCAATATTTTTATTTATGGTTGGTACATCTTCTCAATGTTGGCCTAATGCTTTCTTATTTACATTTTTTTTAATACCAGATTACTCGAGAAGGCTATTCTTGAGTCATTGACTGAGGGTTTTGTACTTGTTGGGTACATTCTCCTCCTGACCCCACCCCAAACTTATATTGGTGCTTTCATTTTTCTCTACATTAAAATTTCTCAATATATTTACAGGGCTACATTTCAACTCTACTGGAAAACATCATGATGCTCCTGAGGACGAGCATCGTCATGCTGGTGATTTAGGGAACATTATTGTTGGTGATTTTGGTATGAATATTCTTTCATAGAATGTCATGTTGTGTTATTTTTTATTGCCTTTTTTTTGTGCAACCTCTATATTATACTTGGTTAGACTATGTTTGTAAGAGTATGCACTTGTCTAAGCTTTTCTTTCATATTTACCTAATTTGATGTTGAATCTGATATCCTTACCTTGTTTTATGATATAGTTGTTGGATGCTAACACTTTGAATGTTATACTGTAGTGTATAAGCAAAGCTTGCTTCACCATTACTGACAGTCAGGTTTTTCTTACTGCCCTTATTTTATTAATTTTGTTATCTTTGTGCCGCGACAGGCAACCAATTATAAATAACGTTCCTCCTCTATTCTCTTATTTATTTCATCTTCTTGTTTCTTGAGGGATTTGTAAATCGATTTGTGTTTTGTTTTCTTTGAACACACTGAATTTTGTAATCAACGATGGAAGAATTAGAGCAGTTTATGCAAGTGAGTTTCCGAAGGTGCCGAAGTACATTGATCATGTCGAACTCGCCATCTAAGGAGATCGTGCCAAAATGCAGATAATTGCTTCAAGTCAGACTCTGAATCTATTGGTGGTCCTAGATATTGAGAAATTATTTTCATATACGATTATCGATGTTGACTAATGTTGTACTGTTATTTATCCATTCAGATCAAACTGAAATTTTATTGCCTAAGTATTTCATACATAGTTTTCGACGTCGATGAATACAATTTGAAATGTGGATAATGTATCATAAAGATATTTTTGTTACTATGAAATAAGCAAATTGTATAAATACGAAGGTGTCATTGCAACGATTGTGAGAAGTTATTCCAAAAGTTTTAAAAAATGTTGTTATTTATTTTAAAACTGTTGCAATAGAGGTATTATTGCAACGATTGTGAGAAGACATTTAGTTTTAAAAAAATGTTGCTATTTATTTTAAAACTGTTGCAATAGGGTAGGTGTTATTGCAGCGGTTGTGAGAAGTCATTCCAGCACTTTTAAAAAGTGTTGCTAGATCCCTCTCAACACTGGTTTAGGCAGGGGTTTTTTAAGTGTTGCAAAAAGTGTTGTAGGGGTTCAAAACCGCTGCAATAGCTCAAAAAAACCGCTGCAATAGCCCTGTTTTCTTGTAGTGTTCATATATGAGTATATACTCACATATATTATATATATATACTCCATATATAGTATATATACTTATAGATAATATATATTTGTTTTTTTTATATAAAATATGTATTTTGTATATATATCCACCATATATACTGATATATATTTCATATAACTCATATATGGTTTTATATTTCATATATACTGATAGAACTCCAAAAGTGCTATTTTATAACCTTTAATTCTTGTTAGTTGATTCAAATTAATGTGTTTAATCATATGTTTTGCAGGAATCGAGCATTCAGAGGTGAATGAGACACTTATATTAAATAAGAACTCAAAAGAGGAGTTTTAGAGTATAATATCAACAAACCGAGCCGCAGATGATACTATGAAGATAAAAATCATTTAATATTAAAAGTTGGAAGCTTGGTTTGATGGTGAAGGTTGATTATGTTAGACTTTGATCTCGAGTTTGATCTTTGAAGAATGTAATTATTTTTTATATTTTTACTTCAACATCAACTCACGACACGTGGCAGCTCCTGATTGATCAAGGAAGAAGTCATCTCATTATGAACGTGTCATCTCCTCTTCCAACATCTGCTTCCTCCACTGAACGTGTCCAGTCATCTCATTATGAACGTGTCATCTCCTCTTCCAACATTTGCTTCCTCCACTGAACGTGAACGTGTCCCTGTGTTTTGACCACAACTTTTATTTTTTATTTTTAGCAATTTTTCTCTTCCTTTAAGTATAAAAGGAGAGTTTGTCTTGATTGTAAGACACACCTTTCCCCTTACACCTTTTCCCTTACACTTTACATCCCATTCTCCCTTTTCCTCTGTTTAGAGTTTTTTATTTATTTTTATGTTCGGCTAAGCTTGTAATGTTGATTTAGAGGTTTGTCGGGCTTAACGTTTTTGTGAGATTTTTGGTAATAAATTGCAATCTAATTTCTTGATTAATTGTTTTCTATTCTTTGTTTATTTCATGTGCATTTAATATTGGTTAATGTGACAGCTTAATCAATTAAATATTAATTGTTCATGTATGCTATGTTTGTAATTTGTGATCCGTAATTGTCAGAAATTGCATGCTTAATTGTAGTAGCAAGATGGGTCAGGTTATGACTAGTGTTAATATTATGGTTTTTTCATAGTTAACATGGTGCGTATAATAGACCTTAGGAATAGAAAAATGTTTAATTGAATCTGATCAATTTAATTAACGTTCTAATCAATCCATGTGCTTAGAGCTGCTAGGTAGTTAGCATGAAACGCTATCGTGCCCAACTAATTGACTAGTTTAGAGTTAATTACGATGATTTGTCGGATTAATTGCATGATAGGATCTTACACACTTTTCATGGTTGTTCCAGTTAAGTCGATTAAGCTTTTAATTAAGAAATTGTATTTTTATTGGAGTAATCGATAAGCAAAATCCATTAAGTCCCGACAATCTTTGAATCAACAAGGTAATTTCTTGTTTATTTCTTTAATTCTTTAATTGTTTAAACTTTATCTTTAATTGCTATTTTAATTCATTACATTAACATGCAATCCAAAAACCCTCTATTTATTGTTTTTACATAAAGTTTAATTTTGAGAATTTAAATTTTGGTTCCCTGAGTTCGATCCGATCCGCTGTATTTTATTACAAACCGTTGATCGGTAAATATAAATTGTATTTGATGGGTCTCGACAAGCTCGCATCAAATTGGTGCCGTTGTTGGGGAGCCAATTAAATTCTCTTTGTTAAATTTATTTATTATTATTATTATTTTTTTTCTTTAAAAAAAAACCATATATATATATATTACAAAATTTACAAAAATCACAAAAATATTTCTTTTAGTTTAATTATTCTAACATGTCAGAACTTTCTCAATAATATTTAACTGCTAACAGAGTTGCTTTTTAGTTCGAAAAACAACTTAACGATGGGTTTGAGAATTTTGTGTCATGTGAAGACCAAGTTTGTGAGATTAAGGAAGAAAATGAGCCTAATTCCGAGAAGAAGATTCAGGTTGCTTTTGGACTGAAGAAAAAGATGAACCTGTTAGATGCGAGAGCGCCACCACCGCCCTTATACCCATGCAGGAGAAATTTCAGGGGAGTTTTATTCTCTTTATTGTTTCTTCTGTGAATAATCTACTTAGTTATCCATTAAGGATAAATTTACCTATGGATAGTTCTGTCTAGACTGAGGTACTTATGTTGACCGGAAGGGAACATCTCTAACTGGGAACTAACATAGAAAATTTAGGTATGAGAGATTTTCTTTCTTCAATTATATTTTCTTTCTTTATTAATATATATATATATATATATATATATATATATATATATATATGTCTTTCTCATTTCTTTTGGGAGCATTCTACTTAATTATACATTGGGGACAATGTATTGTTTTAAGTGGGGGGTGAACATATATTTGCAAAGCATGTGATTGAGCGTCAAACTTATAAATTACGAAAATCTTGAGCTTGAAATGTATGATGATTAGTTGGTTGCATATTATGCGATAATGACAATATGTGATGTGTCTTATACATTTTGTTTTCATTATGTTTTTTCACTTTTTCTTGCAAAGCATGAGAATGCATGCATGATTTTGAGCAAAATTTAAATATTTTCTCTAGATTCCCTTATAACTATTGAGCACTTATAGTCTTCTCATCTATGGTTTTAAAGGCTTAGGATTGTATTATTTGGCCTATATGCTTGTTGTCACCTCGAAAGGCCCCTAGAACTGATTAGAAAGTTATCTTGCATGATAGTTTGTAATGAGATATTGAGGAGGTATAACATGTCTATCTGCCTTGTAAAAAGAAAAAAAAAATGAAAAAATGAAAATATTGCTCGAGCTCAAGAATAGTGAAAATCAGCTTGAAATGAGTAAAACAATAAGGGGTAAAAAGACCCGCCCCAAATGTGAGTAGTTAGGCCGCCCATTGAGCGAGTGCTCTGGGTGAGAGGCCCTGCAGTTGGGTGTGAAAGCTAGTGCCCTTCACTTAAAATGTTGCAAGTATAGAGGATCCCCAAAGTTGTTTTTAGGCACCTTAATAGAAATATTGCTTACCTGAATGTGTTGATGCTTAATAGTTGGTTCTTAATGACCAGAAGTAGGGGGAAAACGAGTTGAGGGTTAAATAAAATATTCCCGGATTTATAAAAATCGAGATAGAAAAGGCTACGCACACACACATAAGGATGAAAAAACTAATTTTAAATTTCTCGTTGATTGAATGCATTTGAATGTTGTGAATTGTGAATATTTTTATTGTTTAAGATATAGAGGTTATAGTCATGAATTTGCAGCCAACGATTCCTTTTAATGTTTAAATTATTTATTGCTCGAGAACTAACAAGATTTAGGTGTGGGGTATTTGATAGAACTCCAAAAGTGCTATTTTATAACCTTTAAATTACTGTTAGTTGATTCAAATTAATGTGTTTAATCATATGTTTTACAGGAATCGACATTCCAAGGTGAATGAGACACTTATATTAAATAAGAACTCAAAAGAGGAGTTTTAGAGTATAATATTAACAAATCGAGCCGCAGATGGTACTATGTAGATAAAAATCATTTAATATTTAAAGTTGGAAGCTTGGTTTGATGGTAAAGAGTTGATTATGTTAGCCTTCGAACTTGAGGTCGATCTTTGAAGAATGTAATTATTTTTTATATTTTTACTTAAGTCATCTCATTATTAACGTGTCATCTCCTCTTCCAACATCTGCTTCCTCCACTGAACGTGTCTAGTCATCTCATTATGAACGTGTCATCTCCTATTCCAACATTTGCTTCCTCCACTGAATGTGTCCCTGTGTTTTGACCACAACTTTTATTTTATATTTTTAGCAATTTTTCTCTTCCTTCAATTATAAAAGGAGAGTTTGTCTTGATTGTCTAAGACACACCTTTCACCTTACACACCAACACACACCATCACTAATCTCCCTTTCCCTCTGTTTAGAGTTTTTTTTATTTTTTTTTATGTTCGGCTAAGCTTGTAATGATGATTTAGAGGTTTGTCGGACTTAACGTTTTTGTGAGATTTTTTATATTAAATTGCAATCTAACTTCTTGATTAATTGTTTTCTATTCTTTTTTTTTATTTCATGTGCTTTTAGTATTGGTTAATGTGACAGCTTAATCAATTAAATATTAATTATTCATGTATGCTATATGTTTGTAATTTGTGATCTGTAATTGTCATAAATTGCATACTTAATTGTAGTAGCAAGATGGGTCAGGTTATGACTAATGTTAATATTATGGGTTTTTCATAGTTAACATAGTGCGTATAATAGACCTTAGGAATAGAAAAATGTTTAATTGAATCTGATCAATTTAATTAACATTCTAATCAATCCATGTGCTGAAAGCTGCTAGCTTGTTAGCATGGAACGCTATCGTGCCCAGCTAATTGGCTAGTTTAGAGTTAATTACGATGTTTTGTCGGATTAATTGCATGATAGGACCGTAGAGACTTTTCATGGCTGTTCCAGTTAAGTCGATTAGGCTTTTAATTAAGAAATTGTATTTTTATTGAAGTAATCGATGAGCAAAGTTGATTAAGTCCCGACAATATCTGAATCAGCAAGATAATCTCTTGTTTATTTCTTTAATTCTTTAACCTTTATCTTTAATTGTTATTTTAATTCATTAGATTAATATGCAATCCAAAAACCCATCATTTATTGTTTTTACATAAAGTTTAATTTTGAGAATTTAAATTTCGGTTCCCTGAGTTCGACCTGGTCCGCTGTAGTTTACTACAAACCGTTGATCGGTAAATATAAATTGTATTTGATGGGCCTCGACAAGCTCGCTTCATATACTTATAGATATTATATATGTATTAATTTTGAAAGAAAAACTAATATATATATATATATATATTTATTTTATATACACCCACCTTATATATTTCATATATGAATATATATTGCGAAAATAGAATTTTTTTAGGCCTGATTATGAGGAGGGATAGAACAATTTTAATGAGAGAAAAAAATTATTTTAATGAGGAGAGAGACGTGACTAATGAGAAGAAAACACATGTAAGGAGAATATAATCTCATTAATTCCTTGGTTTTTTCCTTTTTTAATTCTAATGTTTTCTTAAATGGAGGAGATATTATTTTATTTTATTACTTTAAAAAAGAGATAATTTTTTAAATCATATTTTCACAAATGTCTAATATAATCTTTTTTTTTTTTATTATTATTTCTATATTTCTAGGTTATTTAATGTATTTATTGCTAAATTTTCTTACCAAATTACCTTAATTTAAAACAAAAAAATAACATTATTGTTTTTATTTTTTAATTTTACATTCCTAAAAACAAATTTGTAGTTATGATAAATCAAAATAATTACATTTATTTATGCATTTAGTATATATATTTTTTATTTGTTTTTTTTTTCTCCTTAAATTTCAAAAACGTTTTTGCTTCCCTCCATCTATTTCTCTTCATTTCTTCTTCCACCCTATTTTCGTCGTACATCTTTGATTTCCACCGTGAAGTTCGTTTTTTGACGTACCATCGTCGGTCCACGTATATATATCACGTTCTGACAACCTGCAGTATTTTACATCATATATACTTAAAATATATGATATATGATATAATATATATATATATATATATATATATATATATATATATATTATGTGATATCGAAGGTTGCTCATAATGTCGCATCATATGATTTTTTTTTTCCACTTGTATGTTTCATAAACATGAGATATATTTTAAAATATGAGGTATATATTATTGCTTCATTCTATGTTATATTTATTAATATGATGTATATATTCTTGATAATATGAGGTATATATTTAATAATATGCTGGATATATTTAAGAATATGTGGTATCAAATTGAAAAAACCTTAGTATATATGTTGGATTAATATATATATAAACTTAGTATATATGTTGGATTAATATATATAAACCGGGTATAATATATATAAATCGGGTAACCTATGATCAATTGAAGGGTTGTAACTCTCATGCCCATCAATACCATAATGACCACTAGCTAAATTGTAACTTAAAACATTGAAAACAAAACTTTAAAACTGAAAATACCCTTAAATCTGAGAATAGAAACTACCAATCAACCAACTTAAAGTTTGTAACCATCCAAGATTAATCAAAGCCTCACTTGATCTAGTTTGAACTACTAGTTACATAAACGAAGCTTGATCCATCTTTAATGAAGCATGAGTTGCATTTGAGTTCATTAAATGCAGCTCCATTTGTTTGTCATCTTGGAAAGTTGTTACAATCCTGACATCTACCTTGAAGTTCATATGACATGATTGAGATGCCCTGGTTCGTATCATCCTCCCCTTCTTCAAGAAGATTCGTCCTCGAATCCAAAGGATCCCATTGTAATGCAAACTTGAAGTCATTTGCATATCGTGGTCTTGCTCTCCTCAAGGTCTTCACTTTGAACTTTAGGCCATGGAATGGATGTAGAATTGAAATGGAACTGTTGCTTCTTAGGTAGCCTGTTGGTCTTGTAATTCTCACGTGCTCGACATTGACTCATTTTTGAAGCAACCTTTGAATCTTGCTTATCAATAAGAATTTTAACTTTCTACAAGAACTCAAAATAAAAATTAGGCACACTTGGTTTAAGTGCACCCGTTAGAAAGCAAGTCCTTTCGGTTACAAGTTCTTGTATGTGTCATTTTGAATTCAAAACAATATTCTCATCATAAACACTAATAACTGAACCCTCTTTCTCTTTAAACTTTATACAATTGCTTTATTGGTCACCACTTTATCAATAACAATATCATCATTTGGAACATCGTCTTGAGGCATGAGGAAATCTTTCTCTTCTAGAATGGATGTGCAGTTTGTCTCTTCATTGTTTGATTCTGCAATTTCAACTCTTGACATAATTCAAACATGTACTTCACAGATTGGCGCATTTCAGCCAAGTCTTCCCGAAAAGTCTTCCAAAATGGATTACCAAAACTTCTTTGTGTTTGATCCAACATTGTATAAGATTTTCCCACTCACATGTCTTCACATGAACGATTTGGATCAAATCATTTGTAACTATTACAAAGTGGGCCGTATCAATAGTGTTACCATAAAAAGATACTCAACCTTATCCATATGCTATAGACCCTTTAGGTTATTACTTGAACATGATCCTTCCGTATGTCAACTACATATTGTTCAAGATTACACTAATAACCTTGGATTTTATACAATATTGGATAATATTTTGTAAAATATAAAATAACAATTATTTTGTTCATAAATGAGAAAATGTTTATTACAAAACCGACCTGGCTTTAGGGCACAAAAATAACAATTATTTTTTCAGTTCATTTAGAAGAGTAGTGAGGGTGTAAATAATTTTGTTCATAACAACATTACTTTTGAATTGGAGGAAACTCTTGGGGAGAGGTTCTAGAATAAAACTGACTTGACTGGATTCATCTATCATAACACCATTCATTTTAGCAATATTAAAGTGGACCATCATGTGGAGAACATGTTCTCGTACCGATGATTCTTCTTTCATGAGTGCATTATGAATAAACTTGAGAGCATCATTCTTAATTTGATTAGAAGGTTGTCCAAACATTCCATGTAGTGACTACAACATCTCATATGTCGTCGTCATGCTCTCTACCTTTTTTTTTTGGCAAAAACGTCAGTTATGCTTGCCAAAATATAGACTCTTGCGTTTTCATTGGCCTTGATCCAACGATCATATGCATCACGAACATTTCGTGCAACATTAGTAGCGGGTTCTTGAGGACATTCCTCAGTCAGAACGAATTTCATATCATCCACAACCAGTATAATGTTGATATTATTTTTCCATGTGGTATAATTGTCACTAGTTAATTTTTCAGCAACCAAAATATAGATCAAAGAGCTAGACATTTTGCTGAAAGAGATAAATGAAACATTGAGAAAAGAAATTGCAAACATTATTATCCAACTAATTTTAGCAAGGAAATCAAACAATAAAATCCTATAAATAATTTCTAATGCCATGGTATTTTAGTGATTTAGAACAAGTGTCGCCGTATGGTAGGTCAAATGTTCCTTCACTAAATTGAGACAATCTCAACCAAACATTATACTAGAATAACTCTAATTCCTATAACCATTAGTTTGGCCAAGGTGCTCATTAACAACCTTAATGATCCCTTTGTAAGTGTGACCCATCATTTCAGATTCTATAGTTTTATCCAACAACCGTCGACGTAAGGTAGGTCAAATGTTAGATAAAAAACTACAATTTTATTCTTCTTAGGAGATTTACCCTGATATTGATCCATGCAAACACCTTCTATAGAGGGACGGTCCAAAAGTTGTCGCATGGCCATGCATGGATCTCACCTTGTAAATCAATGATTGAGACCATATGATGTGTTGTCACATATCCCTCTCCCACTTACTATTTTTAAATAGAGTTTACTTCTACTTTGACAACTTAGGCTAATGTCAAGTATCTAAGTTTCAAATCTACCCTTCATAACCCTTATGTTGGTTAGATGGATCTTAATGTGAATTACCAAGTTTATTAACTATTTAAAAACTTATCACATTATGAGCATGCTTAATGAAATTCAATAAAAATTGACTAATTCAACCCCCAGGCCAGTTACCAAGTGAGGTGTTCATTTTCAGTCAACTTAAGTACCTCAAGCTTAGTAACCTTTTTAAGACAGGTTTCGGCCAGACACCAAGTGAGGTGTTCATTTTCAGTCAACTTAAGTACCTCAAGCCTACAAACAACCCGCAACCCGAAAAACTTGACCCAAGTTAGTGGGTTGGGTTGAGTTTTTTTTTATAATATGGGTTGGGTTGGGTTGTAATTTTAAAAACCGAATTTTCGAGTCGGTTCACGGGTTAAACCAATTTTGGCTCGGTTCAACTCAAACCGAACCGAATTCAATATATTAATTATATATATATATATATTTTTTTTTTCTTCAATTAGGGTTTCTTTCAACTCATTTCTCAATTCTCATTTTCGTTTCAGCCGACCGACCAGCCATCCCTCTGCCTCTCTCTCAGTCTTTCTCTCTCGCATCGTCGCCCTCCGTCTCGTCGCAGACCAGACCTCCGTCCCCTCCGCCTTGTCGCCCTCCGTCACTTTCCATCCAGCTGCCCCTTTCTCTCTCTCGCAGACCTCCCCCCCCCCCTCCCCCTCTCCGCCCTTCGTCGTCGTCCGTCTCGTCCTCCATCCAGTCGATGCCGTACTCTCTGCCTCATCTTTTTCCACCTCTCAAGTAGCCATCACTCGCCGAGGACGTCGACGTCCAAGGTATTTCGATGCCCCTTGTTGCTATCTGTTTTTTTTTTTTAAATATTGAAGTTGAACACTTTTCCATTTTTTTTGCAGTAAGTTTTCGAGTCTTCGACGCCGAGGTATTCTGACGTCAAGGTGTTCGCTGAGGTATTCTAACTTTTAAGGAGCTATCTCTGTTTTTTTTTTAATCAATTGCATTCTGATTTATTTCAAGTTATATATATATATATTTATTATATTTTAACAAGAATGACAAATATTTTGATTGGCATGAAACCATGATCGTTTATTTTCTAATTGCAAGCAAATATTCTGATTGACATGAAGCCATGATTGTTGAATTTCTAATTGCAAGCATTCTGAGTGTTTTTTATCTGTTTTTTTTTTCTCAATTGCGAGCATATGCTTTCTGAATTCTGATTGTTAATTATGAGTTAGTTAGAAAATTGTATTGCAAATCGATGTAAATTTCCCAGTCTGAAATTTCTTAGAAATTTGTTGAGTTTAGTTTTATTTTACTTTCTATAGATGGAAAGCGATAGTAGTGCAAATGACTGTAATAGTGAAAGTCCAGTCTCTAATAATCCAGTTGAGATTAAGAGTGCTTGTAAACCACCCTTACCTAAGAAATCTAGTAAGAAGAGACCATAAACCAACTTCTACGGTATGGGATCATTTCACAAGATTGGAAAACAACAATGATAGGTGCAAGTGTAATTATTATGATACAGAATATGCTTGTGAAACTAGCACATTATGGAAGCACCTAAGAAAACTATGTAAAAAATATCCCTATAAGGAGGAAGTGAAATGACAAACCTCGCTAAGTTCTCAACCTTTGTTAGATGGAAGTGGTGGTAGTAATTTTGTGACCACAATATTTAGTCAACAAGCTTGTAGAGCGGCATGTGCTAAGATGATAATTATTGATGAGTTACCATTTCGATTTGTAAAGAATGAGGGTTTTAGATTTTTTTGCAGTATTTCATGTCCTAAGTTTGACCCTCCCTCAAGAGTAACAATTGCTATAGATGTATTGCAACTCTTTCTTGATGAGTAAAAGAAGTTGAAATCTCTTTTAGTAAAAAAAAATTATATGAGGGTTTGTGTTACAACTGACACATGAACTTCTCTGCAAAATATTAACTACATGGTACTTACTGCCCACTTTATTGATTCAGAATGAAATTTGCATAAAAAAATCTTGAACTTTTGTCAAGTTGCTGACCACAAAGGAGAGACTATTGGAAAGGTCATTGAGATATGTTTATTGGAATGAGGGATTGATAAGGTTTTTTCCATCACTGTTGATAATGTAAGTTCGAATGACATGGCTATTTCATATATTAAGAAAGTACTTGGAAGTTGGAAATCTCTTATCTTAGATGGAGATCAATTAGTACACATGAGATGTTGTGCTCACATAATAAATTTGATTGTGAATGATGAGTTTTGAAGGACATGCATCACTCGATTGCTAGTGTTCGTAAGGCTATAAGGTATGTTAGATCCCCCCCTAAAATATTGACCATATTTAAAGTTTGTGTGGAACAAGAGAAAATTGATGCAAAGCACTTGTTTGTTTAGATGTGGCAACTAGATGAAATTCTACTTATTTAATGCTTGATCATGCACTGAAATTTGAGAAAGCTTTTAAAATTTTACAAGATGAGGTGCCAGAATTTGTTTACTACTTCAAAGAAGATGATCATGAAATTGGAAATGAAAAACGAGGGTCACCATCTTTTGATGATTGAAGAAATGTTGAAGTGTTTGTTCAGTTTTTTATGGTGTTCTACGATGTCACTACAAAAATAAGTGGTTATTTATATGTGACTTCTAATTCTTATTTTCATGAACTTTGGGGTATTCAAGAACTCTTAATTATTTGAAGCACGAATTCGAACTCTATTTTAAGTAAGATGACTACAAATATGAAAAGAAAAGTGTTAAAAAAACTTCCACGAGTGGATCTAACAACCTTGCTGGAGAACGAGACTTTTAGATCTCAAACCCGAAAAACCCCAAAAAATGCAATTGGAATCAACCCAAGGAAAAATGTAGAACAAATTACATCGACGATCAAGATCAAGAGTAAGAAAACTTGTTTCTAAACTCGTGATTCGAATCACTCCACAAGAGATATGATCAACACCACTTGAATGATTCTAGCATGCAATATCTAAACACAAGAAATTGCAAAAGTTGGAAGAATTAGCTATCAACCAAAGCTTGAAGGACAAACTCACTTTAATTCAAATTGATGATAATTGTTGTTGTTCCTTTACAAAGACTCTATAAGAGCTATATATATAGCCCTTGAAAATTCTAGCCAATAACTCCCCACTAACAAAAGTAATTTTAGCCACTAACTCTTGTAACTTCCATCCACTAACCATAGTAACTTCCATCCACTAATTCAACAAATAAACTCTAAAATACATTATTGTCATAATAACCACTACAAAAATATAACCTATGATATGAAGACAACATAAATGCAAAGTTTAAAATCTGGAAAATAAAACATTAAATCTAATAAGCTTTCCATAACCGACCATGAAGTAGCTATGACATGATTGAGACGCCCCGGTTCGTATCAAAAAGTTTGACAAGTATTGGGGTTCAATTGAGAAGATCAATAAGAGAATGTTTTGTTCCGAATCTTTGTAATTTCATTTGCCCATCTGGATGCTAGAAATTGTATGCAACTTCTTGTTTCTGAAGGTTTTGACACTTGTGGAGAAAGTGTTTGATTATTGAACTCTCTCATGTATTCAAATGTTATTCGAAATGTTGTGCGTCATCTGAATGCTTTTATGGAGAACAGAGGAGGGGATAAAATTCAAGCTGAATTGGAGTATTAATTACATTCCTAACCATATTATTTATATGGCTTTTGATAGCATGCTTCTATTGAAATATATTGGGAGTGAATTATGCTCTATGACACTACACAACTAACTTAATATTGACATGGATTGCAGGTTGATCACTAATGAATGTAAAAGTTTATATGTAAAGGATTTGAAAACATATAGAATAAGATATTTCAAGCCTTCACTTGGTTGCTCATGTGGGGATTCCTCATCTCTTAGACTCCCCTTTCTTTTGCATTGACTTTAACATTGTTAATATATATCTTCGTTTCCTAGAAGAAAAGTCATCCTATAGGAAGGTGAAAATCACAAAACAACAAATGAACCTTTTGCTTTTTGGTTATAGTTTCCAAGAACTTGTTTAATGAAAATCTAAATCTTAGTTACCGTCCAAATATCATTCTTTGTATGAGAAATCAAGCCTCTATTGAACATTATTCTTATTTACCGTCCCAATATCATATTAGTTTTTGATATTTAGCCATTAACTTTAGCTTCAATTAATTTCATATCAACCATCTTGAAATATTTTGACCAAAATTCTTGTCTACTTTTATCATGGCTTTATTTCATTATAATTGTCTTGCAGGCATACATCAAAATTGCTCAGGCTATATCATCTAGAGTTGTAAGTCTTTAAATTTATTTCTTCAAAGCTGTGAAGAAGTTCTTTTGATGATATAAGATATAACTATTAAATGATATTCCACTTTTTATTTTAATCTGTTAGAATAATTCCACTTCTTGTATTTCTCTATTTTGCAAATGCTTCCTGATAATCACTATAGGACTACTTTGGACCTTTGATTGAAAGGTGAAATGGGTAGTTGCCATTGGAGTTGTGTATGGCCATCAATGCTTACTTTTGAAATTGTTACAAATATTGAATTATAGGGACTAAATTATTAAATACTAAAATTTAAGGACTAAATTATTATAAATCTTAAATTACATGGACTAAATTTATAGTTCATAGAAATTGTTACTATAGTGTAACTCTGTAAGTATAGGGACTAAAAGTGTGTGTGCACCTTTTTTTAAAAAAATAAGAAAAATAAAACAAGTGTCACCATGTCCATGTCGTGGTTTGTATGTCTATCTATTTCTTGTGTCCAAGATTATATTTCTTTCTAGTTTCAAATGATGGTTATTGGTCGATAGAGATAAAAAAGTGGAAACAAATTACGACTGGAGAAAATGATAACAAGAATGAACAAGCACATAGAGTGATTATTGAAGGATATAGATCACAGGAAGTTGGATGCATTGGAGAATAGTTGTGGGATTAGGGTTTTGCTTTACTACCAACTTGATTTTGTGAAGAAATATGACTAGTATAATAATAAAACAAAAATTAAAATACAGGTAACATAAATTTATCTATTTATTTTATTAAAATGACCAAATGGACAATTAATATATAGGGACAACTAACAGTATAAGTAATATAAAAATGTTTACTGTAATGTGTTAGTTTTGAAAGTGTAGTTCAAATAGGCATAATAGGCATAAGTTGACTTTAATACACTTTTATTATAAAAAAAAAGGAACACACAAAAACAAAACAGAAAGAAACACAAAAGACTCCGAAGAAGTCATTTTGAGTAAATATTATTGATCAACTCTAGTAAATATTATTAATATTTAAAGTGACCTTATTTGGAATTAAAATTTGAAGGGCGTTTGCATGCGTGCGTGTGCAAATTGGGGTAAATATTATTGGTAACTCTAGTATTCTATCATTTTTGAAATTGTGTATAAGTATTTTCTTTGGCAATTGTATGAAGTCTTCTTTTGTATGCACTTCATCTCCATTTCCAACTCTTAATAAGAAGTCTACAAAAAATGAATCATTTTTTGTTCGCATTTTATTCCATAGACATGATCTATTCAAGCTAGGCAAAACCGTTTGTTCTCTTGTAGCTTTGGGAAGCAGGGGCAGAGCCACATGGGGTCAGGGGCACGTGCCCCTCAAATTATTAGTTTTATATATTTATTGTTGGGTTTTGTGTCCTAAAACTCGTGGTTTGTAAACAGAATGTATATTCTATTTTGCAATAAAGTTGTTATTGAGTTTTATTCAGTAAAGTTGTTATTGAATAAAGTGAATTGTGTTTACTTTTAACCTAACTCCAATAAACAAAGAACCCATGGCTATAGGTTGTATACTTGAACTTCATGTGTGACATGATTGTGGATCAAGTTCAAGTAATAGCCAGAACGATCTATAGTATAGCGATAAGGTTGGGTACCTTATCCTGGGGACACTATTGGACGCGACCCACTTTTTATAGTACAAACGATGTGATCCGAAATCGTTCATGTGGAGACATGTGAGTGGGGGCGTCCTATGCAATGAGTTTGCATAAGACTGAACCGCGAAACAAGTCGCTCTTTCTTTATAACTCCGTTTACTGTAAAGATCGATTTTTTCATATGATGACCTAGGTAACTCGATTTGAATCTTGAGCACACTATGAACTCCTGTTTATTCGAGCTTATCCTTTGACTTGTATGGGTGAGAGTGGCCCGAGATCGCCGACTCAATAAGCCTACCATCTTGGGGATAAGACCGGGTAGGTAGCTGGGAACATAGTCCTGCGAGATGGAATTCACTCCTACCCGCCTTGAGGGATTAGTAGATAGATTGTTCCCTTAAGTGCTGACTCCAGGTCTTGAACTAGGGATCCCACCCTCTCATTGGCCCGAGAGGGACATGGTATAGTGATCAGATCACATACCAATCGGTTTGGTGGTTGGACCACAAACCAATAGTTCATTAGAGAATCAGTGGGACTTAAGGAACAAGATGTAATTACGGGGGTAAAACGGTTATTTTGACCCAACTATAATTACGAACAACCTGTGAAGGATTGACTTACTGATGATGGTTATATCAAGAGTACAGAAATATATCTACGGTGAGGAGAGTGCAACCCTTGGACTTTAGTGGAGTCTCCGGGGGTTAACGAATGTTGGTAAGCTTGGCTAAAGAGTTTGGTCGGTTAATCTCGTATCGTTGGAGCTCATGATCTGTAGGTCCTTTAGGTTCTCCTGGCTAGCTCGGATTAAGCCGTGTAACAATATGAGAGAAAAAGAATTTGAATTTATTCAAATTCATTTTTGGAAGAATGATGGACATATTTAAATATGATTTAAATATGGGATCGGTCTAAAACATGAATAGTGATTCTGTGTGATGATTCGGTTTAAGAAACCGAGATTAGTCTTATTATTTAATTATATTTGATATTGAATTAAATAATAATATTAATTAATTAAAAAGTTTAATTAATTATAATTTATTTTGTTTATTAAAATTAATTATGAATTAATTTTAGAATGACAAAATATTACAAGTGGGATTATCCAAGTTGAGTGGATTTATCCAAGTTGTGAAGTGGATTGTGAATCACCAACAACATGCATAAACTCGTCAATTTTGGAACACTTGGTTGAAGACTAATCCATCCAATTTGAGGTGTCATGCTAAGCAAAAAGTTTGTTGCATGTGAATTGCCTATAAATTGGATGAAGTTGAAATGGTTTGAGGTTGATGAATTTTCAAAGAGTTATATATTTGGATGAGCATGAAGAGTTCATGTTACTTGAGAAATTAGAAAGCTAAGTGTTGGATATTTCTCACAAAATCCTCATCACTTTCATCTTCCCATCTTCTTCTTCCAAACTTTTTCTTTCATAAAGGAGTCCCACCACTCCGTTGCTCAGCCCGAGGATAGCGGAACTACCGGAGGTGGTTCTCGTAGAGTTCGAGAGAAGCTTTGAAGGATTCGTGAAGAGATTCGAGCATCGGAATAGAAGTCCTTAGAACTACAAGAGGTATGTGTTCTAATTCCTTTTATTTCAAAGCTTTGAGCATGTTTCTTATTTAGCTAAATTGATGAAATTAGAGTGCCAATGATCCGTCTCGCTTCCGCTGCGCTACATGCGCTCCATCAATTGGTATCAGAGCATTTTTTGGTCACTCAATTTGCATCAATTTATGCTCGGTGGGTATTTGTTTTAAAAATTAATTTTTTGGGCGTCTAAAGTGTTTCCCGATTTTGGCATATTTTTTTGAGCTTTTATTTGTACCTCGTTTTGTAATTGCCCGGGCGTATATGGGCTTTAATGTGTGCAGAAGAGTCTGTAAAACATTTGGAGTTATTAGAGTTCATATAGGTTTTCAATTCGAAGACAGAAGCTCGGGTGTCGAAAAAAACAGCATGCTGTTTTTTTTCTGCAAAATTCCAGCACAAAACCGGTTCAGCGCAAGGTGGAAGAAACGGTCCGGTTTGGTCCTCCGGCGGTTCGGTTCACTGAAAGTCAGACCGGTTCCTTATTCTTCACCCTCTCGAGGTCCGGTTCAGCGTTCGTTTGGTCCGGTTCGGGTCGTTATTGGTCTGGTTCCGGGCTGTTGAAGTCGGGACAACTATTTTTGACCGGTTCAGCTTATTTGAAGCTTGTAGTTGCTGTTTTTTTTGGCCGGTTCAAGCAAATTCAAGCCGGTTCGGGGCGGTTCGAAGGGTTCGGAAGCGTCTCAACCTAGTTGATGAATTATTATTGTAATAATTTTGTTGCTTGCTTGCCCATGATGCCAAAACCGATCCACTTTAGTGTGTTTAATTAATTATGCATTGTGAATGTATGTTTTAATTAAAGTCTCTTGTATGTGCATAAAGTATGCCATATAGATTTCAAATCCCACCATAGGAAGCATGTTGCATGCATTGAAAGTATAATATAAGTGTTATGTTGTATAGTATGCATGCTTAATTCATGAGAATTAACCATGCATACTACACAACATAACACTTATACTACACTTATAGTATAAGTGTTATATTAATTTATGAATTGGATGTTGCTTGTTGCGTGCTCAATGTGTTAAAATAAATAAACAATAAGGTAGAGAGAGCACTCAGAACATGCAAGCATACATGGTCTTATAGCAAGTAGTAAGTATATTTCATTCGTTTTCCCACAGAGATTTATTATAAGCTATTTATGAAGTGTAAAGTTAAGAAAGAAGGGGTGGATTTGATGGGGTAGAATTGGTTTTTAATTATCTATTTCCTACTGAATACGAAGAGGGTAGCAACATAAACAAGTGTAAATCAAAGCTAAACTCAAATGAGAAGAGACGAGATTAATAAATGAAGACAAAAACAGCTAGACAGAATTGTAACTTAGCAGAATTGCGGAAACAGCAATTTTACCGCAATTGTAGTAACAGCGAAAGTGTGTAAATTGATGAGTTAAGGGCTACTAACGACTATCCTATAGGCTTTTTCTCACGATTCTCAAGCATTGGATCAACTCTCTATGCATCAAACTATCTCATTCTCATGTATCTTCCGATTTCATGCATTAGATTCTTTAGTTTACTCATGTCCAAGTAAGGTCTTAAGCATCTTGTTAAGGCAGAAAAATATGGTTTGTACTAGGGAAACGCCTATTCCTAGGTCGTTTCCTGGTTAACTTGAAAGGCTAGCATGATAGTATGACTCTGAACTCTTACTCCTTCCAGAGGTTAGGAGTTCTTTGGACAAAATGGATGGCCAATCGAAATTGCCCGTGGGATGAAGCTTACATACAATCAATGCTTCGAGAGCTATCCTACATGCTTGGTTCACGTTTTTTAGCCTAGAGTGTTGTCATTAGCATGCCCCTAAGTGATTTAGCTACTAATGGATGTGAACAGAACAGAAACAAGAGAAGAAGTAGACATGCTTAGAAGGAAGTTAAAGACAAAACAGTAAGGGAAAGCAGTAGAATGTAAAGGCAATAAACTGTGAAATGAAGAATTGAGATTTGATTACTTGATTGTTTGATTGACAAAGAAAAGCTTTAAAGCAAATAACAGGAAGACAGAATACAATGAAATAGTCTAATCTAGCTTCTAGAAAAGAACAGCAACAAGACAAAGCTGGAAAATGGAAATGAAGAGCAGAAAGCAGTAAAACAGCTCGAATGTCTCGTTGCAGCCGCCTCGAATGAAGGATGAGAAAGGTCAGCCTTGCTTGGATGAATCCAATCGGGAGAGAAGAAGAATCTCCTCTCCTTCCTATCAGATTATCGATTCCAACAGCTGAGCTTCGCAAACCAGCAGACGGCAAAGGAAAACAGGAGAAAAGATGGACTGCGAGAAGACGTCTACGCTTTCGGATGATGTTTGAACCCTCGACTTTGACCCCTATTTATAGTAATCTGCAGGTGCATTTGGGCCAAGGAGAACCATCAATCTTCAACGTCGTACTTCAGAATGGATGGAGGAGAAAGAACGAATCCCTGAAATAACGGAAATTAACAGAAAAAGATCAGTCAACTTACGGTTTTCACTTGAAACATTGCGGTGTCCGCAATGTTTCCGCAATGCTATCGCAATGCTTGTTTTTCATTCTTTTCCTTCGGTTTTCAACCCTTTTCTTTCCTATTGTACATAAGTCCTAATTTAGCTACCTTCTTCTAATTCTCATATTTAAGCATAGGTCTAGGTTAAATGCTATCAAAAACACTTAAGAGTGAACATTTTTCTAAGCTAATTAAGTCCTAAAAAGGTCACTTTTGGAGACGTAACACACCCCCAAACTTAAGGTTTTGCTTGTCCTCGAGCAATCTAAGGACTTTCCTAGGCTGCTGTTTCTTTAACCACTTACTGACTCCCCTATATTCTCATCTATAGCAGTGCTGTCCTGTGACACACTTCTAAGCTTAAAACTACCCTCTCATCTAGCTTCTTCTGATTTCGCATGCCTAAAACTCCTACTGCTTTTATTAACTTCCTACAACTGATCTACCTGCTTTTATCATATCATGCCACTATCCCTAAGGTTTCAAATTCTACCTAGCTTTACCCCAGACTCAGTACATGCTTCTAGTTTATATTTATGAGCTACCTAGGATTCCTTAGAGTCATGCCAGTCTTAGTATTAATGGTAACAGTAGTACTTTTAGAGAACAACCTAAACCTTGGCATCACTACATTGGATATACACTCATCTCCCTAAACAACCCTACAAGCTACAACTTTGTGCTTAGCTACTTGAGGATCAGAGTTCTTTTTAAACAGGACATCTAAGCCACAAAGTTGCAACTCCTAGGTATACATTCTTCCTCCCTACTTTTTCCTTTTTTTTCTTTCTCAGGTGGAGCCTTTCCTTTGGTTGCCTTTTGATGCAATGCCACTTGTGGGTTACACACTTGGCACTGATTACTCAGCAACCTAAGAGAGACTCCCCTCCTTATTCTATTTTTCATTTTTTTTTTTTTCAGTTCATTATTTTTGTCAAGGAGAAGAAGAATGCTTATGTTTTAGGGGAGAGAGGAATGTTCCTAGGCCTAGGGTGGCTTCCCCCAAACTTCAACTACTCATTGTCCCCAATGAGTGTCTGAGGTGGCACACCCCCAAACTATCTAGAAGCATCTAGTCTAAGGTAAAACAAAGAGAATCTAAAAGCCCTAGGCATAGACAGAACATTCTAAAAGAAAATATCACAGCAGCAGGAATTTGAAAAACAGACAGGCAAGGACTTACAGCTATGCATGCTGAGCTATTTAGAGGTTAATTTAAACTATCAAAGGGTGTCCTATGACACTCATCCAGCATGCATTTAGATAAGCTATATAAAGTAGTCATGATAGCAGCAAAAGATAGAAATTAAACAGATCACAGCCTAGCTAAGCAGACAGTCCAAAACATGCTTTTAGTAATAAAAATTGCGGGTACCGCAATTATTTCGCAATTAAGTCAGGGCAGATATATCAGTTACTAAGGCCCCTAAGCATGCTTTATCCAGTCGTTCAAGCTCAACAAAAAGAAACCTAAATTATCCTACCTAATCAGCTAGCAGCAGGCTATACTAAGCAATTTAAAAACATAAAACTAAGCAACTAAAACAGATCAAAATTGTACAAAAAACAGCATACTTCACATGGTCTATCAGAAAGCAGATTTTTTTTTTTTTTTTTATTATTCTAAGGGAACAGCAATACTCCCTTGAGTGCAATTCAAATCAGCACTCAGATGTCTTCATCCTCATCAGGTTGTCGTGGTCGTGGAGGCACCCATGGAGTCAGGAGATTTGTGGGGAAGTCAGGGAAGATGCACCCAAGTTGGTCTACAACCTCCTTGTCCCGTGCCTGCGCGTAAGTGGCCCATTGAGCCATCCTCTTCTGCATATCCATCAGGCAAGCCATGGACAGTGACTGATCAGCAGCCAACCTATCCAGTTCGAACTCCATATTCCCCTTCCTCTTCAGCCGTAAGCCAGCAGGCAGCTCCAAGTGGCCCGTGTAAGCCATCTGCTGCTCCATCCGCCCAATGGGAACTCCTGCAAGCAAACAGAGTTTAGTTATGGTATTAGGGAAAAACAATGGTCCCTTACCTTTCTTAGCGCACTCAGCAATGGCAGCAGCAATGACTTCTCCCACGTTGACCGTGAGACCTCGCATGATGGCATAGACCAGCAGCGATCTGCTCTGGTTGATGGTGGTCTCATGAGTCACGGGGGACAACTTCCTCCTTACAAAGGCAAACCATACAGCCGCCTTAGCTGTGAGGTTGGCACTCATGAGAGTGTGCCTCCCATTGCGTGACACGGTCCAAGCTGCCTCAGGCTGTCCAATGGTGCGAATGGCCTCTTCCAGGACTGCCTCAGTAGGCTCATCAACGATCCTCGCATAGTCAGTATGTTTTTGGCCCTTGAGGCCATAGGCTTCGTTGATGGCTTTTGCTGAGTAGTCCACTTCTACTCCCCTAACCACAGACAGCCCCTCCTCAGAGTTTCGCAGGTTGGCGTAGAAGTCGTATACCATACTCGTGTAAGCCGGATTGGGCGGCCTGCACAACTCCTCCCAGCTGTGATTCACAATGCCTGTGCGCAAGAATTGCGGCAGGTCAGCAGGTCTGTCGAGGAAGCCTTTCTCATGCAGCAACTCCCTCTTTCTCAGCTCAATACCCCTGGACTCCGCGTCAGAGGACACATACCTCACTGACTGAGGCTCATCTTCAGGGTAAAGCTTGGCCTTCCCTTTGTCTGCTGGTTTGGCTGACTCCGCAGCCTCAACCTTGAGTCTCTTGAGCGATGGCTCAGTGCTCTCCTTTTCTGATGAAGGCGCCCTCTTGGCCTTCTTCTTTTTCAGCTTCTTGGACCGCTTGGCCTTGAGAATCTTGGCCTTCTTCTTCTTCTTCTTGAGCTTTGCCTCGATGGTGATCTGCTGGAGGCACGCCCCCAGCGTCTCTTCCATGGAATCATCCTTCTGCGCAGGACTCTCAGGATTGGCTTCCCTCAACGGAGAGAAAACCTCTTCTTCCTCACCTTCCCCACTGCCCTGCGTTGATTCTTGGTACTCCCCATATGGGAATTCAGGGTCAGGCCGTTGGGAAGTGTGCGACGGCGTGGTTCCTTGCTCTGCTGTAGGTGTCTGTGCAGAACTCTGTGGTGAAGACGGCTGCTCAGGGCTCTGCGCTGGCGGTGATGAGGAGAGCTCAGGGCTCTGTGCTGGTGGTGATGGTGAAAGGCTGCGCTCGGCTGACTCGTGGGATGGCTGGTTTTGTTCTTGACTCTCCACAGAGGGAGTCTTGTTCTTGATTTCTTCCACGGCCACCGCCATACTCCATCCTCGCTTCTTGGGTGTGCCTGCTGGTTCAGAAGGTCCAGCAGGTATCTCTGTAACTACCTTCCACTTCTTCTTGCGGACAGGCAGTTTCGGCAGGCGTTCGGTACGCGCAGCCTCAACATCAGCCAAGGCAAGCAGTGCTTCTCTCGCAGCCGTTTCAGCGTCATCGGCCCTTTTCTTGGCCGCAGATCTTTCAGCCCTCGTGAGTACCATTTTTGAATCTTGGAGGTTTGGAGAGAAGAATCACAGATGAAGAGAATCGAAGCTTTCTTGGAGATCAGAGGATGGGAGAATCGTACAGATCAACGCGCCTTCTAACGGATATAAAGAAAATGGATAAATCCCAACGGCTATATTTTTGCGGATCCTGCAAATCCAGCGCAATTTTAGTGACCGTTGGAGATTTTTTCCATCTAAATTTCAATCTTTGCTCATCCGTATCTTTTATTTGGCCCAATATTTTCTTGATTTTTAAAGCTGGATTTACTCTCCTTGATTCCCTCTATTGATTCCCTACAAAAAGAAATAAAATCAACATCAAATACGTAATTAAAATCATACAACAAAACACACAAACGATAACCGGAAAATCGCAAAAAATAAACTAAGGCATGAGCCTCATATTGACGAGCGCAGTAATCACTCGTCCTCTCTCGTTCTTAATTTCACGCTTCAGTCAAGAGGAAGGCCGAGAGAGTCTTCACATCTCCTTCCTCATAGTAGTGCTTCAACCTTGCACCATTAACCATGAATGGTTGACCCTGCTGCAAGTTCTTTATCTCAATAGCACCATGAACAAACACATTAGTAACCATGAAAGGACCTGACCATCTGGACTTTAGTTTGCCTGGAAATAACCTCAATCTTGAGTTAAATAATAAAACAAGTTGGCCTTTCTTAAAGTCCTTGACCCTAAGTCTACTATCGTGCCAAATCTTGGTCTTTTCCTTATACAATTTGGCATTTTCATAAGACATTTGTCTAAGCTCATCAAGCTCATGTAATTGCAGAGACCGCAACGTTCCCGCATCGGTCACGCAATAATTCAACTCTTTTAGTGCCCAAAATGCCTTGATTTCTAACTCAAATGGAAGATGACAAGCTTTACCATACACAAGTCTGTAAGGAGACATACCTAGGGGTGTCTTATATGCAGTTCTATACGCCCAAAGTGCATCCTCGAGTTTAAATGACCAGTCCTTTCTATTAGGTTTGACCACTTTTTCTAGGATGTTCTTAATCTCCCTATTTGAAATTTCAGCCTGACCATTCGAGTGTGGGTGATAAGGAGTGGCTACTCTATGTCTAATGTTATACTTAGCCAACACTCTCTCCATAGCCTTATTAATGAAGTGTGTCCCCTCATCACTAATGACAGCACGAGGTGTCCCAAACCTAGTAAAAATGTGCGTATGCAAGAATGTTATGACTGTTTTAGCATCATTATTAGGACATGCTATGGCCTCTACCCACTTGGATACATAGTCTACTGCCACCAAAATGTAAAGGTTACCTGAGGATGGGGGAAATGGTCCCATGAAGTCAATGCCCCATACATCAAAGAGCTCCAACTCTAAGATGTAGGTGAGAGGCATCTCATCCTTTCGACTGAGGTTACCTGTTCTTTGGCATTCATCACAGCTGTGGGCATAGTTGTGGGCATCCTTGAAGATCGTTGGCCAATAGTAGCCACTCTGAAATACCTTTGCAGCTGTTCTTTGACCACCAAAGTGTCCACCATAAGGGGCTGTGTGGCAGTGCTGCAGCACAGACTTCGCCTCAGCAGCTGAAACACACTTCCTTAGCAAGCCGTCAGCACATGTTTTGTAAAGTGTGGGGTCATCCCAGATGAATTTCCTTGCTTCATGAAGGAACCTCTTCTTCTCTTGTCCTCCCTTGAAAACTGGTAATACCTGTGATGCAAGGAAGTTAGCAATGTCAGCAAACCAAGGTTCCTCATCGTTATCACGATGAGTCAATACAAAGACATGTTCATCAATAAAAGCATCAGAAATTGCGGGTTCCGCAATTTTTTCGCAATTGTGCTGCAATCGAGAAAGGTGATCCGCAACCACATTTTCACATCCCTTCTTGTCTCGAATGTCCAAATCAAATTCCTGCAGCAATAACACCCACCTAATCAACCTAGGCTTAGCATCAGCCTTCCTCATGAGATACTTCAAGGCAGAATGGTCAGTGTACACAATTGTCCTAGTGCCTACAATATAGTTTCTAAATTTCTCACAAGCAAACACTACAGCAAGCATCTCTTTTTCAGTGGTTGTATAATTCCATTGAGCCTCATTAAGTGTCTTGCTAGCATAATAGACAGGGTGTGTTAACTTGTCAATCTTCTGTTCTAACATAACCCCTACAGCATAGTCACTAGCATCACATAGTATCTCAAATGGGAGATCTCAATCTGGCCCTACTATGATAGGTGCCGTGACCAGTGCTTTCTTAAGAGTTTGCCAAGCTGCTAAACATTCCTTAGAGAAGACGAATGGCCTATTTAGCTCTAGAATCTCACACAGAGGCTTGGCTATCTTAGAAAAGTCCTTAATAAACCTTCTGTAGAAGCCAGCATGCCCTAAGAAACTTCTAATGGCCTTGACATTCTGAGGCTCTACCAACTTCTCTATGATTTCTATCTTTGCCCTGTCAATTTCTACACCTGCCCTTGACACTCTATGACCTAAGACAATCCCTTCATCCACCATGAAATGACACTTTTCCCAATTTAGGACTAGGTTGGTCTCCTCACACCTAGCCAAGACCTGTCCTAAATTCTCTAGACAGTTTGTAAATGAATCCCCAAAGACTGAGAAATCATCCATGAATATCTCTATCATGGACTCATCCAAGTCAGAAAAGATTGCCAACATGCACCTTTGGAATGTTGCCGGTGCATTGCATAAGCCAAAAGGCATTCTGCGAAAGGCAAATGTTCCAAAAGGGCAAGTGAAGGTAGTCTTTTCTTGGTCTTTGGGGTCTATAGTGATCTGGTTATACCCTGAATAACCGTCTAAGAAACAGTAATAGGCTCTACCAGCTATTCTGTCTAACATTTGGTCAATGAATGGTAGAGGGAAGTGGTCTTTTTTAGTTTCTTTATTTAGTTTCCTATAATCCATACATACTCTCCATCCTGTGACAGTCCTAGTTGGAATCAGTTCGTTGTTCTCATTGACTACCACAGTCATCCCCCCCTTCTTAGGTACACATTGTATAGGGCTCACCCACTGGCTACTAGCTATGGGGAAGATCACACCAGCATCTAACCATTTAATTATTTCTTTCTTAACTACCTCTTTCATAGAGGGATTCAGCCTACGTTGGTGGTCTACTCTAGGGGTATGTTCTTCCTCTAGTATAATCTTATGCATGCAATAAGAAGGGCTAATGCCTCTAATATCAGCAATAGTCCATGCAATAGCCTTTCTATGTTGCTTAAGTAGTAATATTAATTCAACCTCATGCTGTTCACTTAGCTTAGAAGAAATAATTACAGGCAAAGTCTCATTATTCCCTAAATATGCATATTTGAGGTGAGTGGGGAGAGGTTTTAATTCTAATACAGGTGGATGCTCAATGGATGGCTTTAAAGGATTCAAGGCTCTATCAGTTAAGTCAATATTCATACAAACATGCTGAGGGTTATTTACAGATATGTCCATTATCTCAGCTATGTTTAAATCAGTTAATTCTAATCCTACATAATTATTAGCATGCTTAGTCAACAGTTCATGCTCTAATTGTTCGTCCATTAAAGAATCTACAACGTCCATGCTAGCACAGGATTCAAGGTCAGAGGGGTACCTTAAAGCTTTATACACACTAAATTTCACCTCTTCATCATGAACCCTCATAGTGAGCTCACCTTTTTGGACGTCTATCAGTGCCCTACCTGTGGCTAGAAATGGTCTGCCTAACAGGATGGGGACCTCCTTGTCTGCTTCATAATCCAGGATAATGAAATCTGCAAGGAAAATAAATTTGTCAACTTTCACTAGAATATCCTCAATCTTACCTTCAGGGTATGCAATGGATCTGTCTGCTAGTTGTAAAGTGACAGTGGTTGGACGTGCTTCTCCTATTCCCAACTGGCGGAATAGTGATAGGGGCATGAGGTTTATGCTGGCGCCCAGGTCACAAAGCGCTCTGCCCACGTGCTTGCCTCCAAGTTCTACAGGTAAGGTGAAGGAACCTGGATCCTTCTCCTTCTTGGGCAGCTTGTTCTGGAGGATGGCACTGCACTCCTCAGTGAGGTTTACTGTTTCAAACTCACCAATTATTTTTTTGTTAGTAATAATATCTTTCAAAAACTTTACATAGGAAGGCATAGACTGTAGAACTTCTACAAAAGGAATGTTGACATGCACTTGCTTAAGAATTTCTAAGAATTTATTAAAATGCACTTCCTGTTCCTGCTTCTTCTTAAGCCTTCGAGGATATGGAGGTGGTGGCACATATGCAGGCACTTCAGGTCGCCTTAGGATAGGTGGAGGTCTTGGAATTTCTTCTATCTCCTCAATAATTGGCTCTAGCCTGGCTCCTGATGTGCTAGTTGGTGGTGGACCTTGGTTTGGCAGAGACTCCAGTGGAGCACTAGACTCAGTGTTCTCTACTCTCTTTGGTGTGTCTTTGGTGTTGCTCACCAATGGTCTACCACTTCTAAGTTCAATTGCTTGAACTTGCTCTTTACCATCTCTCCTTGGCACTTCAGTGTCAGCAGGGAGTCTACCTTGGGGCCTATGTTACGTGCTCAATGTGTTAAAATAGATAAGAAATAAGGTAGAGAGAGCACTCAGAACATGCAAGCATACATGGTCCTATAGCAAGTAGTAAGTATATTTCATTCGTTTTCCCATAGAGATTTATTATAATCTATTCATGAAGTGTAAAGTTAAGAAAGAAGGGGTGGATTTGATGGGGTAGAATTGGTTTTTAATTGTCTATTTCCTACTGAATACGAAGAGGGTAGCAACATAAACAAGTGCAAGTCAAAGCTAAACTCAAATGAGAAGAGACGAGATTAATAAATGAAGACAAAAACAGCTAGACAGAATTGTAACTTAGCAGAATTGCGGAGACAGCAATTCTACCGCAATGTAAATAACAGCGAAAGTGTGTAAAATGATGAGTTAAGGGCTACTAACGACTATCCTATAGGCTTTTTCTCACGATTCTCAAGCATTGGATCAACTCTCTATGCATCAAACTATCTCATTCTCATGTATCTTCCGATTTCATGCATTAGATTCTTTAGTTTACTCATGTCCAAGTAAGGTCTTAAGCATCTTGTTAAGGCAGAAAAATATGGTTTGTACTAGGGAAACGCCTATTCCTAGGTCGTTTCCTGGTTACCTTGAAAGGCTAGCATGATAGTATGACTCTGAACTCTTACTCCTTCCAGAGGTTAGGAGTTCTTTGGACAAAATGGATGGCCAATCGAAATTGCCCGTGGGATGAAGCTTACATACAATCAATGCTTCGAGAGCTATCCTACATGCTTGGTTCACGTTTTTTAGCCTAAAGTGTTGTCATTAGCATGCCCCTATGTGACTTAGTTACTCATGGATATAAGGTAAACAGATATAAGAGATGAAACAGACATGCTTAGGCGGAAATTAAGGACAAAACAGTAAGGCAAAGCAGTAGAGTGCAAAGGCGAGAAACTGTGAAATGAAGAATTGAGATTTGATTACTTGATTGTTTGACTCAACAAATGAAAGCTTTAAAGTAAATAACAGCAAGACAGAACACAACGAAATAGTCTAATCTAGCTACTAGAAAAGAAACAACAACAAGACAAAGCTGGAAAATGGAAATGAAAAGCAGAAAGCAGTAAAACAAGCTCGAATGTCTCGTTGCAGCCGCCTCGAATGAAGGATGAGAAAGGTCAGCCTTGCTTGGATGAATCCAATCGGGAGAGAAGAAGAATCTCCTCTCCTTCCTATCAGATTATCGATTCCAACAGCTGAGCTTCGCAAACCAGCAGACGGCAAAGGAAAACAGGAGAAAAGATGGACTGCGAGAAGACTTCTACGCTTTCGGATGATGTTTGAACCCTCGACTTTGACCCCTATTTATAGTAATCTGCAGGTGCATTTGGGCCAAGGAGAACCATCAATCTTCAACGTCGTACTTCAGAATGGATGGAGGAGAAAGAACGAATCCCTGAAATCACGGAAATTAACAGAAAAAGATCAGTCAACTTACGGTTTTCACTTGAAACATTGCGGTGTCCGCAATGTTTCCGCAATGCTATCGCAATGCTTGTTTTTCATTCTTTTCCTTCGGTTTTCAACCCTTTTCTTTCCTATTGTACTTAAGTCCTAATTTAGCTACCTTCTTCTAATTCTCATATTTAAGCATAGGTTTAGGCTAAATGCTATCAAAAACACCTAAGAGTGAACATCTTTCTAAGATAATTAAGTCCTAAAAAGGTCACTTTTGGAGACGTAACACACCCCCAAACTTAAGGTTTTGCTTGTCCTCGAGCAATCTAAGGACTTTCCTAGGCTGCTGTTTCTTCTTCTTCAACCACTTACTAACTCCCCTATATTCTCATCTATAGCAGTGCTGTCCTGTGACACACTTCTAAGCTTAAAACTACCCTCTCATCTAGCTTCTTATGATTTCGCATGCCTAAAACTCCTACTGCTTTTATTAACTCCCTACAACTGATCTACCCGCTTTTATCATATCATGCCACTATCCCTAAGGTTTCAAATTCTACCTAGCTTTACCCCAGACTCAGTACATGCTTCTAGTTTATATTTATGAGCTACCTAGGATTCCTTAGAGTCATGCCAGTCTTAGTATTAATGGTAACAGTAGTACTTTTAGAGAACAACCTAAACCCTGGCATCACTACATTGGATATACACTCATCTCCCTAAACAACCCTACAAGCTACAACTTTGTGCTTAGCTAATTGAGGATCAGAGTTCTTTTTAAATAGGACATCTAAGCCACAAAGTTGCAACTCCTAGGTATACATTCTTCTTCCCTACTCTTTTCCTTTTTTCTTTCTTAGGTGGAGTCTTTCCTTTGGTTGCCTTTTGATGCAATGCCACTTGTGGGTTACACACTTGGCACTGATTACTCAGCAACCTAAGAGAGACTCCCCTCTTTATTCTATTTTTCATTTTTTTTTCAGTTCATTATTTTTGTCAAGGAGAAGAAGAATGCTTATGTTTTGAGGGAGAGAGGAATGTTCCTAGGCCTAGGGTGGCCTCCCCCAAACTTCAACTACTCATTGTCCCCAATGAGTGTCTGAGGTGGCACACCCCCAAACTTGTCCTAGAAGTATCTAGTCTAAGGTGAAACAAAGAGAATCTAAAAGCCCTAGGCATAGACAGAACATTCTAAAAGAAAATATCACAGCAGCAGAAAACTTGAAAAACAGACAGGCAAGGACTTACAACTATGCATGCTGAGCTATTTAGAGGTTAATTTAAACTAACAAAGGGTGTCCTATGACACTCATCCAGCATGCATTTAGATAAGCTATATAAGGTAGTCATGATAGCAGCAAAAGATAGAATTTAAACAGATTACAGCCTAGCTAAGCAGACAGTCCAAAACATGCTTTCAGTAATAAAAATTGCGGATACCGCAATTATTTCGCAATCAAGCCCGGGCAGATATATCAGTCATTAAGGCCCCTAAGCATGCTTTACCCTGTCGTTCAAGCTCAACAAAAAGAAACCTAAACTATCCTACCTAATCAGCGAGCAGCAGGCTATACCAAACAATTGAAAAACATAAAACTAAGCAACTAAAGCAGATCAAAATTGTCCCAAAAACAGCATAATTCACATGGTTCATCAGAAAGCAGATTTTGTTTTTTTTTTCTAAGGGAACAGCAATACTCCCTGCAGTGCAATTCAAACCAGCACTCAAATGTCTTCATCCTCGTCAGGTTGTCGTGGTCGTGGAGGCACCCATGGAGTCAGGAGATTCGTGGGGAAATCAGGGAAGATGCAGCCAAGCTGGTCAGCAACTTCCTTGTCCCGTGCCTGTGCGTAAGTGGCCCATTGAGCCATCCTTCTTTGCATATCCATCAGGCAAGCCATGGATAGTGACTGATCAGCAGCCAACCTATCCAATTCGAACTCCATGTTCCCCTTCCTCTTCAGCCTCAAGCCAGCAGGCAGCTCCAAGTGGCCCGTGTACGCCATCTGCTGCTCCATTCGCTCAATGGGAACCCCTGCAAGCAAACAGAGTTTAGTTATGGTATTAGGGAAAAACAATGGTCCCTTACCTTTCTTGGCGCACTCAGCAATGGCGGCTGACATGATTTCACCTACGTTGACCGTGAGACCTCGCATAATGGCATAGACCAGCAGCGATCTGCTCTGGTTGATGGTGGTCTCATGAGTCACGGGGGACAGCTTCCTCCTTACAAATGCAAACCATACAGCCGCCTTAGCTGTGAGGTTGGCACTCATGAGAGTGTGCCTCCCATTGCGTGATACAGTCCAAGCTGCTTCAGGCTGGCCAATGGTTCGAATGGCCTCTTCCAGGACTGCCTCAGTAGGCTCATCAACGATCCTCGCATAGTCAGTATGTTTTTGGCCCTTGAGGCCATAGGCTTCGTTGATGGCCTTTGCTGAGTAGTCCACTTCTACTCCCCTAACCACAGACAGCCCCTCCTCAGAGTTTCGCAGGTTGGCGTAGAAGTCGTATACCATACTCGTGTAGGCCAGATTGGGTGGCCTGCACAACTCCTCCCAGCTGTGATTCACTATGCCTGCGCGCAAGAATTGCGGCAGGTCAGCAGGTCTGTCGAGGAAGCCCTTCTCGTGCAGCAACTCCCTCTTCCTCAGCTCAATGCCTCTGGACTCAGCGTCAGAGGACACATACCTCACTGACTGAGGCTCATCTTCAGGGTAAAGCTTGGCCTTCCCTTTGTCTGCTGGTTTGGCTGACTCCGCAGCCTCAACCTTGAGTCTCTTGAGCGATGGCTCAGTGCTCTCCTTTTCTGAAGAAGGCGCCCTCTTGGTCTTCTTCTTTTTCAGCTTCTTGGACCGCTTGGCCTTGAGAATCTTGGCCTTCTTCTTCTTCTTGAGCTTTGCCTCGATGGTGATCTGCTGAAGGCACGCCCCCAGCGTCTCTTCCATGGAATCATCCTTCTGCGCAGGACTCTCAGGATTGGCTTCCCTCAACGGAGAGAAAACCTCGTCTTCCTCACCTTCCCCACTGCCCTGCGTTGATTCTTGGTACTCCCTGTTAAGTCTCTGAAAGTGACTTATTTAGGACCCATTTAGCTTAAGAAGATGTGCACTTTTAGGTGTTTTTGATAGCATTTAGCCTAGACCTATGCTTAAATATGAGAATGAGAAGAAGGTAGCTAAATTAGGACTTATGCACAATAGGAAAGAAAAGGGTTCAAAACCGAAGGAAAAGAATGAAAAAACTGCATTGCGACAGCATTGCGAAAACATTGCTGAGGCCGCAATTATTCAAGTGAAAACCGTAAGTTGACTGATCCTTTTCTGTTAATTTCCGTAATTTCAGGGATTCATTCTTTCTCCTCCATCCATTCTGATATATGACGTTGAAGATTGATGGTTCTCCTTGGCCCAAACGCACCTGCAAACTACTATAAAAGGGGGCCAAAGTCGGAGGTTCAGTCATCATCCGAAAGCGTAGAAGCCTTCTCACAGTCCACTTTTTCTCCCTGTTTTCCTTTGCCGTCTGTTGGAGTGAGAGTCTCAGCTGTTGGAATCGATAATCTGATAGGAAGGAGAGGAGATTCTTCTTCTCTCTCGATTGGATTCATCCAAGCAAGGCTGACCTTTCATCCCCTTCATTCGAGGCGACTGCAACGAAGCTTTCAAGCGCCATTTACTATTTTCTGTCGTTCTTCTTCTAATTTCCAGTTTTGATCATTGTTGTTCCTAGTTTAGTGTTTTAGTTACTACATTTCGTTGTTGTCTGTCTTTGAATTACTGCCTTTAAGTTTACCTTTGTTCGTTCAAACATTCAAAGTAATCAAATCGCAAGTTTCACTTCACAGTTTCCATCTTCTGCTGCTACGGTTTTATCTTACTGTTTTGAGTTCATTTCCCTTCTAAGCATGTCTGTTTTATTTTGCATTTCTGTTCTCTATATATCCATGAGTAGCTAAGTCACTTAGGGGCATGCTAATGACAGAACTATAGGCTAAAAAACGTGAACCAAGCATGTAGGATAGCCTTCGAAACATTGATTGTATGTAAGCTTCATCCCACGGGCAATTTCGATTGGCCATCCATTTTGTCCAAAGAACTCCTAACCTCTGGAAGGAGTAAGAGTTCAGAGTCATATAATCATGCTAGCCTTTCATGGTAATCAGGAAACGGCCTAGGAATAGGCGTTTCCCTAGTACAAACTAAACACTTCTGTTTTAACAAGATGATTAAGACCTTACTTTGAAGTCGAGTAAACTTAGGAATCTAATGCATGGAATCGGACGATACATGAGATAGAGTGAGTTTGATGCATAGAGAGTAGATCCAGTGCTTGAGAATCGTATAATAATGCCTATAGGATAGTCATTAGTAGCCCTTAACTCACCCAATTACACACTTTCGCTGCTGTTTAATTGCGGAAACATTGCGGTCCCCGCAATTCTGCCAAATTTTCATTCTGTTTAGCTGTTTTCTTCTTCGTTTATCAATTCCATCTCTTGTCCTTTGAGTCTAATTTCAACTTGCATTTGTTTATGTTATATTTCTTTACACATTCAGCAAAAATTAGATAATTAAAAACCAATTTTACCCCATCAAATCCACCCCATCTTTCTTAACAAATACACTTCGCGAATAGCTAAACATAAGTCTCTGTGGAAAAAACGAATGAAATATACTTACTACTTGCTGTGAGACCATGTATGCTTGCATGTTCTGAGTGCTCTCTCTACTTTCTTGCTTATTTATCTATACACATTGAGCACGCAACAAGTTTTTGGCGCCGCTGCCGGGGACTTATTTTAAGTGAAAACGAAGTTTGTTAAGTCTGAAACACCAAGTTATTTTCCATTGAATTTGATCCATTTCCATTTCTTTTTCAGGTACCGTTAGGGGTAGTTTATGAATGAGACTCCAAGTAGTGATCTAGAGTTCAACCCTGAGCCCGAGAGATTACTTAGAGCTAGAAATAGAGCCAAGAAACGTCTCTTTAAACAACCCCTTTTACCTCAAATAATTGCTGAAACCGCAGAGTCTCCGCAATCCACTCAAGAGGAAATGGCTGGAATAGATCAAAACCTGGTGCCTGTCACTCGCAATCCCATTGAAATAGCGAATGACAAGGATAGCGCCATCCTTTCGTACCTAGTACCTATGCCTGGGGAGCTGAACCCCAGCATAATCCGTCCTGAAATCACTGCCAACTCATTCGAGTTAAAGCCATTGATGTTCCAAATGTTGTCCACTGTGGGACAATTCTTTGGAATAGAAAATGAGGACCCCCATAACCACCTTAGGAACTTCCTAGGAGTTAGTGACACATTCCTGATTCCTGGAGTTTCCCAAGAAGCCTTGAGGCTATATCTTTTCCCTTACTCTTTGAGGGACAAAGCCAAAACGTGGTTAAATTCATTACCCTCAGGATCTGTCCTCAATTGGACAGACTTAGCAGAGAAATTCCTAGTCAAATATTTCCCACCAGATAGGAATTCGACCTTTCGTGATGATATCATCAAATTCAAACAAGCTCCGAGTGAGTCTCTTCACGAAGCTTGGACAAGATTCAAAGACCTTCTCATTAAATGTCCACACCATGGCATTCCATGGTGTATCCAAATAGAAGTCTTCTTTAAAGGATGCAACCCCAGCACCAGACAAGTTCTAAACTCATCTGCTGGAGGTTCCATGTTGTCCAAGAGTTACAACGAAGCTTATGAGATCTTGGAGAAGATCTCAACATCTCACTGCAGGTGGTCAGATGATCCAGTAGAGCCAACTAGGGCTCAAGACAAGGATGCTCTAAGCGCCATGAGCACCCAAATAAACGCCCTGACCAACCTAGTTAAGCAAATGGCTCAGGCCAATCTCCAAACCAGTGCCAATACCGCCACAGCCATGTCAATGGGCACCCAACCAAGTCAAGGCGAGGCACTTATCTGTGGATTCTGTGGGGAAGGGCACCCATATGAGTACTGCCCTGGGAATCCATCCTCAGTCTGCTACATTGGAAGCCAGCAGCAGCCTAGGAATAACCCCTACTCCAACACCTATAACCCTGGTTGGAGAAACCACCCTAACCTGTCATGGGGTGGCCAACAAAACACTAACCAAAATTCTAACCAACCAAGGCCGAGTGGAACACCTGGTTTCACTCCCCAACATAACCAGTCAATGTACCAAAAACCATACAATCAACCTGTAGGATCTTCTGTAGAAAACCTACTCAAGGAATACATCGCTAAGAATGATGCTACGCTTCAAAGCCAGCAAGCTACTCTTAGGAGCCTAGAAAACCAAATAGGCCAATTAGCCAATGAACTTAAGAGTAGGCCCCAAGGTAGACTCCCTGCTGACACCGAGGTACCAAGGAGAGATGGCAAAGAACAAGTTCAAGCAATTGAACATAGGAGTGGAAGACCATTGGTGAGCAACACAAAAGACATACCAAAGGGAGTAGAGAACACTGAGTCTAGTGCTCCACTGGAGTCTCTGCCAAACCAAGGTCCACCACCAACTAGCACATCAGGAGCCAGGCTAGAGCCAATTATTGAGGAGGTAGAAGAAATTCCAAGGCCTCCACCTATCCTAAAGCGCCCTGACATACCTGCATATGTGCCACCACCTCCATACCCTCGAAGGCTTAAGAAGAAGCAGGAACAGGAAGTTCATTTTAATAAATTCTTAGAAATTCTTAAGCAAGTGCATGTTAACATTCCTTTTGTAGAAGTTTTACAGTCTATGCCTTCTTATGTAAAGTTTTTGAAGGACATCATTACTAACAAAAAAATAATTGGTGAGTTTGAAACAGTAAACCTCACTGAGGAGTGCAGTGCCATCCTCCAGAACAAGCTGCCCAAGAAGGAGAAGGATCCTGGTTCCTTCACCTTACCTGTAGAACTTGGAGGCAGGCATGTGGGCAGAGCGCTTTGTGACCTGGGTGCCAGCATAAATCTCATGCCCCTGTCCCTATTCCGCCAGTTGGGAATAGGAGAAGCACGTCCAACCACTGTCACTTTGCAACTAGCAGACAGATCCATTGCATATCCAGAAGGTAAAATTGAGGATATTCTAGTTAAAGTTGACAAGTTTATTTTCCTTGCAGATTTCATTGTCCTGGACTATGAGGCAGACAAGGAAGTCCCCATCCTGCTAGGCAGACCATTTCTAGCCACAGGTAGGGCACTTATAGACGTCCAAAAAGGTGAGCTCACTATGAGGGTTCATGATGAAGAGGTGAAGTTTAGCGTATATAAAGCTTTAAGGTACCCCTCTGACCTTGAATCCTGTGCTAGCATGGACGTAGTAGATTCCTTGATGGAGGAACAATTGGAGCATGTATTATTAACTAAGCATGCTAACGAATATGTACAATTAGATGTAGCTGACTTGAATGTATCTGACATAATGGATATGCCTGTAGATAAACCACAACATGTATGTATGAATATAGATTTAACTGATAGATCTGTGAATCCTTTAAAGCCCTCCATTGAGCATCCACCCATTTTAGAACTGAAACCACTACCTACTCACCTCAAGTATGCATATCTAGGAAGTAATGAAACTCTGCCTGTTATCATTTCTTCTAAATTAAGTGAAAAGCATGAGGTTGAACTGATTTTACTGCTTAAGCAACATAGGAAGGCTATAGCATGGACTATTGCTGATATTCGAGGCATTAGCCCTTCTTATTGCATGCACAAAATTATACTAGAGGAAGAGCACACACCTAGGGTAGATCACCAGCGTAGGCTAAACCCCTCTATGAAAGAGGTAGTAAAGAAGGAAATAATAAAATGGTTAGATGCAGGAGTGATCTTCCCAATAGCTAGTAGCCAGTGGGTGAGCCCCATCCAATGTGTACCTAAAAAGGGGGGAATAACTGTGGTAGTCAATAAGAACAACGAACTGATTCCAACAAGGACTGTCACAGGGTGAAGAGTGTGTATGGATTACAGGAAATTAAATAAAGAAACTAAAAAAGACCATTTTCCTCTTCCGTTCATTGACCAGATGTTAGACAGAATAGCTGGTAGAGCCTACTATTGTTTCTTAGATGGCTATTCAGGCTATAATCAAATAACTATAGACCCTAAGGATCAAGAGAAGACCACCTTTACTTGCCCTTTTGGAACCTTTGCCTTTCGCAGAATGCCTTTTGGCTTATGCAATGCACCGGCAACTTTCCAAAGGTGCATGATGGCAATCTTCTCTGAGTTGGATGAGTCCATGATAGAAATATTCATGGATGACTTCTCAGTCTTTGGGGACTCATTTTCAAACTGTCTAGAAAACCTAGGACAAGTCCTGGCTAGGTGTGAGGAGACCAACCTAGTCTTAAATTGGGAAAAATGCCATTTTATGGTGGATGAGGGGATTGTCTTAGGACATAGAGTGTCGAGGGCAGGAGTCGAAGTTGACCGAGCCAAAATTGAGATCATAGAGAAGTTGGTAGAGCCCCAGAATGTCAAAGCCATTAGAAGCTTCTTGGGGCATGCTGGCTTCTACAGAAGGTTCATTAAGGACTTTTCTAAGATAGCCAAGCCTCTGTGTGAGCTATTAGAACTAAATAGGCCCTTCATCTTCTCTAAGGAATGTGTAGTAGCTTGGACCACCCTTAAGAAAGCACTAGTCACAGCCCCTATCATAGTAGGACCAAATTGGGATCTGCCCTTTGAGATGTTATGTGATGCCAGTGACTATGCTGTAGGAGTGATGTTAGGCCAGAAGATTGACAAGCTAACACACCCTGTCTATTATGCTAGTAAGACCTTGAATGAGGCTCAATGTAATTATACAACTACTGAGAAAGAGATGCTTGTTGTAGTGTTTGCTTGCGAAAAATTTAGAAACTATATTGTAGGCACTAGGACAATTGTATATACTGACCATTCTGCCTTGAAATATCTTATGAGGAAGGCTGATGCAAAGCCTAGGTTGATTAGATGGGTGTTATTGCTGCAGGAATTTGATTTGGACATTCGGGACAAGAAAGGATGTGAAAACGTGGTTGCAGATCACCTGTCTCGATTGCAGCACAATTGCGAAAAAATTGCGGACCCCGCAATTTCTGATGCTTTTATTGATGAACATGTCTTTGCTTTGTCTCATCGTGATAACGATGAGGAACCTTGGTTTGCTGACATTGCTAACTTCCGTGCATCACAGGTATTACCAGTGTTCAAGGGAGGACAAGAGAAGAAGAGGTTCCTTCATGAAGCAAGGAAATTCATCTGGGACGACCCCACACTTTACAGAACCTGTGCTGATGGCTTGCTAAGGAAGTGTGTTTCAGCTGCTGAAGCGAAGTCTGTGCTGCAGCACTGTCACACATCTCCTTATGGTGGACACTTTGGTGGCCAAAGAACAGCTGCAAAGGTATTTCAGAGTGGCTATTATTGGCCAACGATCTTCAAAGATGCCCACAACTATGCCCACAGCTGTGATGAATGCCAAAGAACAGGTAACCTCAGTCGAAAGGATGAGATGCCCCTCACCTACATCTTAGAGTTAGAGCTCTTTGATGTATGGGGCATTGACTTCATGGGACCATTCCCTCCATCATCAGGTAACCTTTACATATTAGTAGCAGTGGACTATGTGTCTAAGTGGGTAGAAGCCAAAGCATGTCCTAATAATGATGCTAAAACAGTCACCAACTTCTTGCATAGGCACATTTTTACTAGGTTTGGGACACCTCGTGCTATCATTAGTGATGAGGGGTCACATTTCATTAACAAGGCTATGGAAAAAGTATTGGCTAAATATAACATTAGGCATAGAGTAGCCACTCCCTATCACCCACACTCAAATGGCCAAGCTGAAATCTCAAATAGGGAAATTAAGAACATCCTAGAAAAAGTAGTCAAACCTAATAGGAAAGACTGGTCCTTCAAGCTTGAGGATGCACTTTGGGCTTATAGGACAGCATATAAGACACCTCTAGGAATGTCCCCTTATAGGCTGGTATATGGCAAGGCTTGTCACTTACCACTTGAGTTAGAAAACAAAGCATTTTGGGCCATGAAGGAATTAAATTTTTGTGTAAAAGATGCGGGGACACTGAGGTCTTTGCAGTTACATGAGCTTGATGAGCTTAGGCATATGGCCTATGAAAATGCTAAGATGTACAAGGAAAAAACCAAGATTTGGCACGATAGTAGACTTAGAGTTAAGGACTTTAAGAAGGGTCAACTTGTATTGTTGTTTAACTCACGGTTGAAACTATTTCCAGGGAAACTTAAGTCTAGATGGTCGGGTCCATTTGTCATTACTAATGTGTTTGTTCATGGTGCCATAGAGATAAAAAACTTGCAGCAAGGCCAACCATTTATGGTCAATGGGGCGCGGTTGAAGCATTACTATGAGGAAGGAGATGTGAAGACTCTCTCGGCCTTCCTCTTGACTGAAGCGTGACAATGAGAACGAGAGAGGACGAGTGGTTACTGTGCTCGTCAACATAAGGCTCATGCCTTAGTTTATTTTTTGCGATTTTCCGGTTGTCATTTGTGTGTTTTGTTGTGTGATTTTAATTACGTATTTGATATTGTTTTTATTTCTTTTTGTAGGGAATCGAAAGAGGAAATCAAGGAGTGTAATCCCAGCTTTAAAAATCAAAAAACGATCGAGCCAAATAAAAGATACGGACGAGCAAAGTTTGAGATTTTGATGAAAAAATATCCCTAGAATTGCGCTGGAATTGCAGGATCCGCAAAAAAAAGAGCCGTTGGGATTTAGCCGTTGCCTTTATATCCGTTAGAAGGCGCTCGATCGATACGATTCTCTCATTCTCTGATTTCCAAGAAAACTGAGATTCTCTTCATCTTTGATCCTTCTCTTCAGACCTCCAAGATTCGACAATGGTATCCACAAGGGCTGAAAGATCCGCAGCCAAGAAGAAGGCTGATGACGCAGCTGAAGCAGCTGCGAGGGAAGCACTGCTTACCCTTGCAGATGATGGTGCTGTTCGCACCGGCCCTCTGTCCAAGCTTCCGGTTCGTAGGAAGAAGTGGAGGGTTGTCACTGAGATTCCTGCTGGCCCTTTGTTGCGTGCTCAATGTGTAAAGATAAATATGCAAAAGGGTAGAGAGAGCACTTAGAACATGCAAGCATACATGGTCTTACAGCAAGTAGTGAGTATATTTAATTCGTTTTTTCCACAGAGACTTGTTTTTAGCTATTCGCGAAGTGTGAATGTTAAGAAAGATGGGATGAATTTGATGGGTTAAAATTGGTTTTTAATTACTACTTTTTGCTGAATGTGTAGAGGGATATAACATAAACAGATGCAAGTTGAAATTAGATGCAAAGGATAAGAGATGGAATTAATAAACGAGAAAGGAAACAGCTAAACAGCATGAAAATTGGCAGAATTGCGTGGACCGCAATGTTTCCGCAATTAAATGGCAGCGAATCTGATTAAAATGGGGAATTAAGGGCTACTAATGACTATCCTATAGGCATTTTATTACGATTATCAAGCTTTGGATCAACTCTCTATACATCAAACTCACTCTATCTCAAGTATCGTCCGATTCCATGCATTAGAGACTCAAGTTTACTCGACTTCAAAGTAAGGACTTAAGCATCTTGTTAAAACAGGAGTGTGCAGTTTGTACTAGGGAAACGCCTATTCCTAGGCCGTTTCCTGATTACCATGAAAGGCTAGCATGATTATATGACTCTGAACTCTTACTCCTTCCAGAGGTTAGGAGTTCTTTGGACAAAATGGATGGCCAATCGAAATTGCCCGTGGGATGAAGCTTACATACAATCAATGTTCGAGTGTTGATCTGCCTACTTGACTCACGTTTTTTAGCCTATAGTTCTGTCATTAGCATGCCCCTAAATGATTTTAGTCACTCATGGATATGTAAAGAGCAGAAATGGTAGATAAAGTAAACATGCTTAGAAGAAAAATGTGTGTAAAACAGCAAGCAAAACTCGTAGCAGAACAAGGTAGAACTGTGAAATGCAGAAACTTACTTTGATTACTTTAAGTGTTTGAATGACAAAGGAAAGCTTAAAAAGAACTGAGTCTAAGACAGACAACAACGAAATGCAGTAATTGAAATGACTAAACTAAGAACAACAAAGATCAGTAATGGGAATGAGAAGAAAAGAGCAGAAAACAGTAAAGGTTTGCTGGAAATCTTCGTGGCAGTCGCCTCGAATGATGGTGATGGGAATTCAGCCGTGCTTGGATGAATCCAATCGAGAGAGAAGAAGAATCTTCTCTCCTTCCTATCAGATTATCGACTCCAAAAGCTGAGAACCTCACTCCAACAGACGGCAAAGGAATTTAGAGAGAAATGGTGGACTGCGAGAAGACTTCTGCACTTCGAATTGCTTACTGAACCTCCGACTTTGACCCCCTTTTATAGTAGTTTGCAGGTGCGTTTGGGCCAAGGAGAACCATCAATCTTCAACGCCATATATCAGAATGGATGGAGGAGAAAGAACGAATCCCTGAAAAGTCGGATCTAAACAGAAAATGATCAGCCAACTTACGGTTTTAACTTGAATAATTGCGGTCACCGCAATTATTCCGCAATTCATTTGCAATGCTAACTTTTTCATTCTTTTCTTCGGTTTTCAACCCTTTTTCTACCTATTGTACATAAGTCCTATATTAGCTACCTTCTTCTAATTCTCATATTAAAGCATAGGTTTAAGCTAAATGCTAACAAAAACACCTAAATGTGTACATGTTCTTAAGCTAAATGGGTCCTAAATAAGTCACTTTCAGAGACTTAACACACCCCCAAACTTACGGCTTTGCTTGTCCTCAAGCATACTAAGGACTTACTTAGGCTGCCGTTTCTACTTCTTTAACTACCCACCAACACCCTTATATTTTGTCTATAGCAATGCTGTCCTGTGACACACTCCTAAGTTTAAAACTAACCTCTTTATCAAGCTCTTCTGACTTCACCTGCCTACCATACCCGCTGCTTTTGTTAACCCCCTACTACTGATCTAACTACTTCTATGATATCATGTTATTATCCCTAAGGTTTCAAATTCTACCAAGCTTTACTCCAGACTCAGTACATGCTTCTAGCTTATTTTTAATGTGTCTAGGATTCCTTAGAGTCATGCCAGTCTTAGTATTAACAGTGACAGTGGTACTTTTAGAGAACAACCTAAACCCTGGCATCCCTAGACAAACCTAAAAGCTACAACCTTGTGCTTAGCTCATCAAGGATCAGAGTTCTTTTTTTCATAGGACATCTAAGCCACAAGATTATAACTCCCAAGCATACATTCTTCTTCCCCTATTTCTCCTTTTTCTTTCTTTTTTACTTAGGTGGAGTCTCCCCTTGGTTTGCCTTTTGATGCAATGCCACTTGTGGTTTACACACTTGGCACTGATTACTCAGCAACTTGAGAAAGACTCCCCTCTTTATTCTATTTTTTTCACTTTTTCTATTTATCACAAAAAATTTTTAGGAGAAGAAGAATGCTTATGTCCTAAGGAAGAGAGGAATGTTCCTAGGCCTAGGGTGGCCTCCCCCAAACTTCAACTACTCATTGTCCCCAATGAGTGTTTGAGGTGGCACACCCCCAAACTTACCCTAGAAGCATCTAGTCTAAAGTAAAACAGAGAGAATCTAAACATCCTAGGCATAGGCAAAACATTCTAGAAGCAACTATCCCAGTAGCAGAAAATTTGAACATAACAGACAGGTTTCAGGACTTATGGTTTATGCATGCTGAGCACTATTCAGAGGCAAGTTTAAACTATCAAAAGGTGTCCTATGACACTCATCCAGCATGCTTCAAGATCAGCTATATAAGGTAGTCATGCGAGCAGCAAAAGATAGAATTTAACAGATCACAGCCTAACTAAACGGACAGTCAAAAACATGCTATCAGTCAAAAAAATTGCGGGAACCGCAATTATTTCGCAATTCAATCTGGGCAGGTTTAACATTGATGCAGGCCCCTAACATGCTTTTTCCTGTTACTCATGCAATCTAAAAATAAAACTAAACTATCCTACCTAATCAACTAACATCAGACTATCCTAAGCAAAAGGAAAAACATAAAACTAAACATCCAAAATAGATCAAAATTTAACCACAAAACAGCATAATATACATTACTCTATCGAAAAGCAGGAAAATTGTCTTTTGTTTCTTGAGGGATCAGTAATACTCCCTCTAGTGCTCTTCAAACCAGCACTCAATTCTCATCATCCTCATCTGGTTGCCTTGGTCGTGGGGGCACCCATGGAGTTAGGAGGTTGGTGGGGAAGTCTGGGAAGATGCACCCCAACTGGTCTGCAACTTCTCTGTCCCTCGCCTGCGCATAGTTGGCCCATTGAGCCATTCTCCTCTGCATGTCCATCAAGCAGGCCATGGATAGGGACTGTTCAGCAGCCAGCCTATCCAACTCAAATTCCATGTTGCCCTTTCTTCTCAGCCTTAGGTGTGCAGGCAACTCCAGATGGCCTGTGTAGGGCAGCTGCTGCTCCAAGCGCTCGGTGGGAACTCCTGCAAGCAAGCATAACTTTGTGATGATGTTGGGGAAAAATAACGGCCCCTTACCCTTTTTTGCACACTCAGCTATGGCAGCAGTGATGACCTCTCCCACGTTGATCGTGAGACCTCTCATTATAGCATAAACCAGCAGCGAACGGCTCTGGTTAATTGTAGTCTCATGAGTCACCGGGGAGAGTCTTCTTCTGACGAATGAAAACCACACAGCTGCCTTAGCCGTGAGGTTGGCACTCATGAGTGTGTGCCGCCCATTGCGTGAGACTGTCCAGGAGGCCTCAGGCTGACCAATGGTGCGGATGGCTTCTTCTAGCACGGCCTCAGTCGGCTCATCAACTATCCGTGCATAATCTGTGTGAGGCTGGCCCCTTAGACCAAATGCTTCATTGATGGCCTTGGCAGAGAAATCTACTTCCACCCCTCTGACCACAGATAGGCCATCCTCAGGGCTGAGCACGTTAGCATAAAAGTCATACACCATGCTCGTGTATGCTGGATTGGGAGGTCGGCAGAATTCCTCCCAGCCATGGTTGATCACCCCTGCGCGCAAGAACTGCGGCAGGTCAGCAAGTCGATCAAGGAACCTCTTCTCGTGCAACAGGTCCCTTTTCCTCAGCTCCACGCCCCTGGATTCAGCATCAGACGAGACATACCTCACTGACGGAGGTTCGTCTTCAGGGTAGAGTTTAGCCTTCCCCTTATCGGATGGCTTGGAAGATTCAGCAGCCTCCACCTTGAGGCGTTTGAGCGAAGGCTCAGTACTGTCTTTGTCTGCTGAAGGCACTCGCTTGGCCTTCTTCTTCTTCAATTTCTTGGCTTTCTTGGCCTCCTTCTTGGCCTTCTTCTTCTCTTTCTCCATGTTGATCTGTTGGAGGCAAGCCCCCAACGTTTCTTCCATAGAATCGTCCTGCTGTGCAGGAACATCAGGGCTGTCTTTCCTCATAGGAGAGAAGACTTCTTCTTCCCCAGCATCTCCACTGCCTTGCGTGGACTCCTGATAATCCCCATAAGGGAATTCAGGATCAGGCCGTGGAGAGTTGTGCTCTGCTGATGGTGTATGTGCAGAACTCCATGGCGAAGACGGCAGTTCAGGACTCTGCACAGCCGCAGGTGGTAGATCAGAACTCTGAAGCGCTGGAGATGACTCGGCGCGCTGCGCAGGCGGCGATGATTCTGTGCTTTGCACCGGTTCAGATGGGAGAGGGCTGCGCACAGGTGACACAGACGGTGACGAACCTTCCTTTGCTGACTCGTGAGATGCACGATCAGGTTCTTGACTCTCCACAGAGGGAGTCTTGGCGATGGTTCGTTCGGCGGCAGTCTTGACAGTCCACCGGCGCTTCTTTGGCGTGCCCACTGGCTCAGATGGCCCAGCAGGGATCTCAGTGACCACCCTCGACTTCTTCCTACGAACAGGAAGCTTGGAGAGACGGCCAGTGCGTACAGCACCCTCATCAGCAAGGGCGAGAAGCGCTTCCCTTGCAGCCGCTTCAGCTGCGTCGTCGGCCTTCTTCTTGGCGGCGGATCTCTCAGCCCTAGTGGAAACCATTGTCGAATCTTGGAGGTTTGGAGAGAGAGATCAAAGGTGGAGAGAATCGCAGAAATCTTGGAGAGCAAAGAATGAGAGGATCGTATCAATCGGGCGCCTTCTAACGGCTATAAAAGCAACGGGAAAATCCCCAACGGCTCTTTTTGCGGATCCAGCAATCTTTGCGCAATTCTAGGGACAAGATTTCATAATAAATCCAAACTTTGATCGCCCGTATCTTTCATTTGGCTCAACCGTTTCTTGATTTTTAAAGTGGGATTTACTCCCCTTGATCCCCTCTTCCGATTCCCTACAAAAACAAATAAAACAAACATTAACTACGCAATTAAAAATACCTCACAAAACCTACAAACGATCATCGAAAAAAAACAGAAAAAATAAACTAAGGCATTGGCCGTGACTAAACGAGCACAGTAACCACTCGTTCTCTCTCGTTTCTAACTTTATGCTTCATGTAGGAGGAAGGCCGAGAGAGTCTTCACATCCCCCTCCTCGTAATAGTGCTTCAACCTAGCACCATTGACCATAAAAGGCTGTCCTTGCTGCAAGTTTTTAATCTCTATGGCACCATGAACAAAGACATTAGTAATAATAAATGGACCTGACCATCTAGACTTTAATTTGCCTGGAAATAGCTTTAATCGTGAGTTAAATAATAATACAAGTTGGCCCTTTTTAAAGTCTTTGATCCTGAGTCTACTGTCATGCCATATTTTTGTCTTTTCTTTGTACATCTTGGCATTCTCATAGGCCATGTGCCTGAGCTCATCAAGTTCATGTAGCTGTAAAGATCTTAAAGTCCCTGCATCCTTCACACAAAAATTTAATTCTTTCATGGCCCAAAATGCCTTGTTTTCCAACTCTAGTGGCAAGTGGCAAGCCTTGCCATACACCAACCTATAGGGGGACATTCCTAGAGGTGTCTTATATGCTGTTCTATAAGCCCAAAGTGCATCCTCAAGCTTGAAAGACCAGTCTTTCCTATTAGGTTTGACTACCTTTTCTAGGATGTTCTTTATTTCCCTATTGGAAATCTCAGCTTGGCCATTTGAGTGTGGGTGGTAGGGAGTAGCTACCCTATGTCTAATGTTATATTTAGCCAATAATTTCTCCATAGCCTTATTAATGAAATGTGACCCCTCATCACTAATGATAGCACGAGGAGTCCCAAATCTGGTGAAAATGTGTCTATGCAAGAAGTTAGTGACTGTTTTAGCATCATTATTAGGACATGCCTTAGCTTCTACCCACTTTGACACGTAGTCTACTGCTACTAAAATGTACAGGTTACCTGATGATGGAGGGAATGGTCCCATGAAATCAATGCCCCACACATCAAAGAGCTCCAACTCTAAGATGTAGGTGAGAGGCATCTCATCCTTACGACTGAGGTTACCTGTCCTTTGGCATTCATCACAGTTGTGGGCATAATTGTGGGCGTCCTTGAAGATTGTTGGCCAGTAGTAGCCACTCTGAAATACCTTAGCAGCTGTTCTTTGACCACCAAAGTGCCCACCGTAAGGAGATGAGTGACAGTGCTGCAGCACAGACTTCGCTTCAGCAGCTGTAACACACTTCCTCAACAACCCATCAGCACAGGTCCTGTAAAGTATGGGGTCATCCCAGATGAATTTCCTTGCTTCATGGAGGAACCTCTTCTTCTCTTGTCCTCCTTTGAACACTGGTAATACCTGTGCTGCACGGAAGTTAGCAATGTCAGCGAACCAAGGTTCCTCATCGTTATCACGATGAGTTAAAGCAAAGATATGTTCATCTATAAAAGCATCAGAAATTGCGGGGTCCGCAATTTTTTCGCAATTGTGCTGCAATCGAGACAGGTGATCTGCAACCACGTTTTCACATCCCTTCTTGTCCCGAATGTCCAAATCGAATTCCTGCAGCAATAACACCCATCTAATCAATCTAGGCTTAGCATCAGCCTTCCTCATCAGATATTTTAAAGCAGAATGGTCAGTATATACAATGGTCCTAGTTCCTACAATATAGTTCCTAAATTTTTCACAAGCAAATACTACAGCAAGCATCTCTTTCTCTGTAGTTGTATAATTACATTGGGCCTCATTCAAGGTCTTACTAGCATAATAGACAGGATGTGTGAGCTTGTCAATCTTCTGTCCTAACATGACTCCTACAGCATAGTCACTGGCATCACATAGCATCTCAAATGGGAGATCCCAATTTGGTCCTACTATGATTGGTGCTGTGACCAGTGCTTCCTTAAGGGTTCTCCAAGCTACTACACATGCTTTAGAAAAGATGAATGGCCTACCTAACTCTAGAAGCTCACATAGAGGCTTGGCTATCTTAGAAAAGTCCTTGATGAACCTTCTATAGAAGCCAGCATGCCCTAAGAAACTCCTAATAGCCTTGACATTCTGGGGCTCTACCAACTTCTCTATGACCTCGATTTTTGCCCTATCCACTTCTACACCTGCCCTTGACACTCGATGTCCTAAGACAATCCCTTCATCTACCATGAAATGGCATTTTTCCCAATTTAGGACTAGGTTGGTCTCTTCACACCTAGCCAGGACTTGTCCTAGGTTCTCTAGACAGGTTTTAAATGAGTCCCCAAAGACTGAGAAGTCATCCATGAATATTTCTATTATGGACTCATCCAACTCAGAGAAGATTGCCATCATGCACCTTTGGAAAGTTGCCGGTGCATTGCATAAGCCAAAAGGCATTCTGCGGAAGGCAAACGTTCCAAAAGGGCAAGTGAAGGTAGTCTTCTCTTGATCCTTAGGGTCTATAGTGATTTGATTATAGCCAGAGTACCCATCTAAAAAACAATAGTAGGCTCTACCAGCTATTCTGTCTAGCATCTGGTCAATAAATGGTAGGGGGAAATGGTCTTTTTTAGTTTCTCTATTTAGTTTTCTGTAATCCATACATACCCTCCACCCCGTGACAGTCCTTGTTGGAATCAGTTCGTTGTTCTCATTGACTACCACAGTTATTCCCCCCTTTTTAGGTACACATTGGATGGGGCTCACCCACTGGCTACTAGCTATGGGGAAAATCACTCCTGCATCTAACCACTTGATTATTTCTTTCTTCACTACCTCTTTCATAGAGGGGTTTAACCTACGCTGGTGATCTACCTTAGGTGTGTGTTCTTCCTCTAATATAATTTTGTGCATGCAATAAGAAGGGCTAATGCCTCGAATATCAGCAATAGTCCATGCTATAGCCTTCCTATGTTGCTTAAGCAGTAAAATTAAATCAACCTCATGCTGTTCACTAAGCTTAGAAGAAATAATTACATGCAGCGTATCATTATCTCCTAGATATGCATATTTGAGGTGAGTTGGTAGTGGTTTCAGTTCTAAAACAGGTGGATGCTCAATGGAGGGCTTTAACGGATTTACAGTTCTATCAGTTAAGTCCATAGTCATACATACATGCTGAGGTCTATCTACAGGCATATTCATTATGTCAGATACATTCAGATCATCTACATCTAATCCTACATATTCGTTAGCATGCTTGGTTAATAGTACATGCTCTAATTGCTCTTCCATTAGTGAGTCAACAACATCAATGCTAGCACAAGACTCAGAATCAGAGGGATACCTTAAAGCTTTGTAAACACTAAATTTTACCTCTTCATCATGAACCCTCATAGTTAACTCACCTTTTTGCACGTCTATTAGTGCCCTACCTGTGGCTAGAAATGGTCTACCTAGCAGGATGGGAACCTCCTTGTCTGCCTCATAGTCCAGGACAATGAAATCTGCAAGGAAAATAAACTTGTCAACTTTAACTAGAATATCCTCAATCTTACCTTCTGGATATGCGATGGATCTGTCTGCTAGTTGTAAAGTGACTGTGGTTGGACGTGCTTCTCCCATTCCCAACTGGCGGAATAGGGATAGGGGCATGAGATTTATGCTGGCGCCCAGGTCACAAAGCGCTCTGCCCACATGCTTGCCTCCAAGTTCTACAGGTAGGGTGAAGGAACCAGGATCCTTCTCCTTCTTGGGCAGCTTGTTTTGGAGGATGGCACTGCACTCCTCGGTGAGGTTTACTGTTTCAAACTCACCAATTATTCTTTTGTTAGTAATAATGTCTTTCAAAAACTTTACATATGAAGGCATAGACTGTAAAACTTCTACAAAAGGAATATTCACATGCACTTGCTTAAGTATTTCTAAGAATTTATTAAAATGAACTTCCTGTTCCTGCTTCTTCTTCAGCCTTCGAGGGTATGGAGGTGGTGGCACATATGCAGGCACGTCAGGACGCCTTAAGATAGGTGGAGACCTTGGAATTTCTTCTACGTCCTCTACAATTGGCTCTAGCCTGGCTCCTGATGTGCTAGTTGGTGGTGGACCTTGGCTCGGCAGAGACGCCAGTGGAGCACTAGACTCAGTGTTCTCTACTCTCTTTGGTGTGTCCTTTGTAATGTTCACCAATGGTCTTCCACTCCTAAGTTCAATGGCTTGAACTTGTTCTTTGCCATCTCTCCTTGGTACCTCGGTGTCAGAAGGGAGTCTACCTTGGGGCCTACTTTTAAGTTCATTGGCTAATTGGCCTACTTGGTTTTCCAGGCTCCTAAGAGTAGCTTGCTGGCTCTGAAGAGTAGCATCATTCTTAGCTATATATTCCTTGAGTAGGTTTTCTACAGAAGATCCTACAGGTTGGTTGTAAGGTTTTTGGTACATTGACTGGTTATGTTGGGGAGTGAACCCAGGTGTTCCACTCGGCCTTGGTTGGTTGGGATTTTGGTTAATGTTGTGTTGGCCACCCCATGACAGGTTAGGGTGGTTTCTCCAACCAGGATTGTAAGTTTGTGAGTAGGGTTTATTCCTAGGCTGCTGCTGACTTCCTACATAGCAGACTGAGGATGGATTCCCAGGGCAATATTCATAAGGGTGCCCTTCCCCACAGAATCCACAGATAGGTGCCTCGCCTTGATTTGGTTGAGTGCCCATTGACATGGCTGTGGCGGTATTGGCACTGGTTTGGAGACTGGCCTGAGCCATTTGCTTGACTAAGTTGGTCAGGGCATTTATTTGGGTGCTCATGGCGCTTAGAGCATCCTTGTCTTGAGCCCTAGTTGGCTCTACTGGATCGTCTGACCATCTACAGTGAGATGCTGAGATCTTCTCCAAGATCTCATAAGCTTCGTTGTAACTCTTGGACAACATGGAACCTCCAGCAGATGAATTTAAGACTTGTCTGGTGCTGGGGTTGCATCCTTTAAAGAAAACTTCTATTTGGATACACCATGGAATGCCATGGTGTGGACATTTAATGAGAAGGTCTTTGAATCTAGTCCAAGCTTCGTGAAGAGACTCATTATCAGCTTGTTTAAACTTTATGATATCATCACGAAAGGTTGAATTCCTATCAGGTGGGAAGTATTTGACTAGGAATTTTTCTGCTAAATCTGTCCAATTGCGGACAGATCCTGAGGGTAACGAGTTCAACCATGTTTTGGCTTTGTCCCTCAAAGAGTAAGGGAAAAGATATAGCCTAAGGGCCTCTTGGGAAACTCCAGGGATTAGGAATGTGTCACTAACTCCTAGGAAGTTCCTAAGGTGGTTATGGGGGTCCTCGTTTTCTATTCCAAAGAGTTGTCCCACAGTGGACAACATTTGGAACATCACTGGCTTTAACTCGAATGAGTGGGCAGTGATTTCAGGACGGATTATGCTGGGGTTCAGCTCCCCAGGCATAGGTACTAGATATGACAGAATGGCACTATTCTTGTCATTCGCTATTTCGATGGGGTTGCGAATGGCTTGTGCCGGATTTGGAACTAGATCGCCCATTTCTTCAGTTTCAGGTGTGGTTTGAGGTAGGAGGTTGTTTAAAGAGACGTTTCTTTGCCTTATTCCTAGCTCGAAGTGATCTTTCAGGTTCAGGATCGAACTCTAAATTACTATGTGAACGCTCACTCATAAACTACCTTAATAGCACCTGCAAAAGAAATGAAACAGATTAGTTTCACTCAATGATAAACTTGATTTTTCAAACTTAACAACTTCGTTTTCACTTAAAATAAGTCCCCGGCAGCGGCGCCAAAAACTTGTTGCGTGCTCAATGTGTAAAGATAAATATGCAAAAGGGTAGAGAGAGCACTTAGAACATGCAAGCATACATGGTCTTACAGCAAGTAGTGAGTATATTTAATTCGTTTTTTCCACAGAGACTTGTTTTTAGCTATTCGCGAAGTGTGAATGTTAAGAAAGATGGGATGAATTTGATGGGTTAAAATTGGTTTTTAATTACTACTTTTTGCTGAATGTGTAGAGGGATATAACATAAACAGATGCAAGTTGAAATTAGATGCAAAGGATAAGAGATGGAATTAATAAACGAGAAAGGAAACAGCTAAACAGCATGAAAATTGGCAGAATTGCGTGGACCGCAATGTTTCCGCAATTAAATGGCAGCGAATCTGATTAAAATGGGGAATTAAGGGCTACTAATGACTATCCTATAGGCATTTTATTACGATTATCAAGCTTTGGATCAACTCTCTATACATCAAACTCACTCTATCTCAAGTATCGTCCGATTCCATGCATTAGAGACTCAAGTTTACTCGACTTCAAAGTAAAGACTTAAGCATCTTGTTAAAACAGGAGTGTGCAGTTTGTACTAGGGAAACGCCTATTCCTAGGCCGTTTCCTGATTACCATGAAAGGCTAGCATGATTATATGACTCTGAACTCTTACTCCTTCCAGAGGTTAGGAGTTCTTTGGACAAAATGGATGGCCAATCGAAATTGCCCGTGGGATGAAGCTTACATACAATCAATGTTCGAGTGTTGATCTGCCTACTTGACTCACGTTTTTTAGCCTATAGTTCTGTCATTAGCATGCCCCTAAATGATTTTAGTCACTCATGGATATGTAAAGAGCAGAAATGGTAGATAAAGTAAACATGCTTAGAAGAAAAATGTGTGTAAAACAGCAAGCAAAACTCGTAGCAGAACAAGGTAGAACTGTGAAATGCAGAAACTTACTTTGATTACTTTAAGTGTTTGAATGACAAAGGAAAGCTTAAAAAGAACTGAGTCTAAGACAGACAACAACGAAATGCAGTAATTGAAATGACTAAACTAAGAACAACAAAGATCAGTAATGGGAATGAGAAGAAAAGAGCAGAAAACAGTAAAGGTTTGCTGGAAATCTTCGTGGCAGTCGCCTCGAATGATGGTGATGGGAATTCAGCCGTGCTTGGATGAATCCAATCGAGAGAGAAGAAGAATCTTCTCTCCTTCCTATCAGATTATCGACTCCAAAAGCTGAGAACCTCACTCCAACAGACGGCAAAGGAATTTAGAGAGAAATGGTGGACTGCGAGAAGACTTCTGCACTTCGAATTGCTTACTGAACCTCCGACTTTGACCCCCTTTTATAGTAGTTTGCAGGTGCGTTTGGGCCAAGGAGAACCATCAATCTTCAACGCCATATATCAGAATGGATGGAGGAGAAAGAACGAATCCCTGAAAAGTCGGATCTAAACAGAAAATGATCAGCCAACTTACGGTTTTAACTTGAATAATTGCGGTCACCGCAATTATTCCGCAATTCATTTGCAATGCTAACTTTTTCATTCTTTTCTTCGGTTTTCAACCCTTTTTCTACCTATTGTACATAAGTCCTATATTAGCTACCTTCTTCTAATTCTCATATTAAAGCATAGGTTTAAGCTAAATGCTAACAAAAACACCTAAATGTGTACATGTTCTTAAGCTAAATGGGTCCTAAATAAGTCACTTTCAGAGACTTAACACCCTTCTGAACCAGCGGGCACGCCCAAGAAACGCCGGTGGAGTATCGAGACGGCCGCCGAACCAAGCAAAGCCAAGACTCCCTCTGTGGAGAGTCAAGAAACGGATCGTGCGTCCCACGAGTCGCCAAAGAAGAGTTCGTCGCCGTCTGCCTCACCTGCGCACAGCCCTTCACCATCTGAACTAGTGCACAGCCCAGAACTTTCATCGTCACCGCCTGCACAGAGCCCTGCGACGCCGTCTTCACCACTGAATTCCGTGCAGACGCCTACAGCAGAGCAGCGTGCCACACCTTCGCACACGCCTCCACAGCCTGATCCTGAATTCCCCTATGGGGAGTACCAGGAATCCACTCAGGGCAGTGGGGAAGATGGTGAAGACGAGGTCTTCTCGCCTGCAAGGGAAGCTAGTGCCGAGAGTCCTGCACGGCAGGATGATTCCATGGAAGAGACGTTGGGGGCCTGCCTCCAGCAGATCAATATCAAGGCTAAGCTCAAGCAGAGGAAGAAGGCCAAGATTGTCAAGGCCAAGCGATCCAAGAGACTGAAGAAGAAGAAGGCCAAGAGGGTGCCTTCAGCAGACAAAGAGAGCACTGAGCCTTCGCTCAAACGACTCAAGGTTGAGGCTGCCGAGTCAGCCAAGCCAGCAGATAAGGGGAAGGCCAAACTCTACCCTGAAGACGAACCTCAGTCAGTGAGGTATGTTTCATCTGACGCTGAATCCAGGGGCGTTGAGTTAAGGAAGAGGGAGTTGCTGCACGAGAAAGGCTTCCTCGACCGACCTGCTGACCTGCCGCAGTTCTTGCGCGCAGGAGTGATCAACCATGGCTGGGAGGAATTCTGCAGACCGCCCAATCCAGCCTACACGAGCATGGTGTATGATTTCTACGCCAATGTGCTCAGCCCTGAGGATGGCCTGTCTGTGGTCAGAGGGGTAGAAGTGGATTTCTCAGCCAAGGCCATCAACGAAGCCTATGGTCTCAAAGGCCAGACACATACAGATTATGCACGGATCGTTGATGAGCCTACTGAGGCAGTGCTGGAAGAGGCCATTCGCACCATTGGCCAGCCTGAAGCTTCCTGGACCGTGTCACGCAATGGGAGGCACACTCTCATGAGTGCCAACCTCACGGCTAAGGCAGCTGTTTGGTTTTCGTTCGTGCGAAGGAGATTGTCCCCTGTGACTCACGAGACTACAATCAACCAGAGCCGATCGCTGCTAGTGTATGCGATAATGAGAGGTCTCACGATCAATGTGGGAGAAGTCATCACTGCGGCCATTGCTGAATGCGCCAAGAAAGGTAAGGGACCACTGTTTTTCCCTAATACCATAACCAAGCTATGTTTGCTTGCAGGAGTCCCCACCGAGCGCTTGGAGCAGCAGATGGCCTACACGGGCCACTTGGAGCTGCCTGCTAACCTGAGGCTGAGAAGGAAGGGGAATATGGAGTTTGAACTGGATAGGCTGGCTGCTGAACAGTCCTTATCCATGGCCTGCCTGATGGATATGCAGAGGAGAATGGCTCAATGGGCCACTTATGCACAGGCGAGGGACAAGGAAGTTGCAGACCAACTGGGGTGCATCTTCCCTGACTTCCCCACAAATCTCCTGACTCCATGGGTGCCCCCACGACCACGGCAACCAGATGAGGATGAAGAAGTTTAAGTGCTGGTTTGAAGTGCACTAAAGGGAGTATTGCTGTTCCCTTAGAAAAAAAAAACAATTTTCTGCTTTCTGATAGGACCATGTGAATTATGCTGTTGTTGGTTCAATTTTGATCTGTTTTAGATGTTTAGTTTTATGTTTTTCCTTTTGCTTAGTATAGTCTGATGTTAGCTGACTAGGTAGGATAGTTTAGTTTTATTTTTAGGAAGCTTGAGTGACTGGAAAAAGCATGCTTAGGGGCCTTAATCAATGTTATATCTGCCCTGATCTAATTGCGAAATAATTGCGGTACCCGCAATTTTCATGACTAAAAGCATGTTTTGGACTGTCTGTTTAGCTAGGCTGTGATCTGTTTAAATTCTATCTTTTCCTGCTAACATGACTGCCTTATATAGCTTATCTAAGTGCATGCTGGATGAGTGTCATAGGACACCCTTTGATAGTTTAAATCGACCTCTAAAAAGCTCAGCATGCACAGCTTTAAGCCCTTAACCGTCTGTTTTTTTTTTTAATTACTGCTGCTGTGATATTTTCTTTTTAATGTTCTGTCTATGCCTAGGGCTTTTAGATTCGCTTTGTTTTACTTTAGACTAGATGCTTCTAGGATAAGTTTGGGGGTGTGCCACCCTAGACACTCATTGGGGACAATGAGTAGTTGAAGTTTGGGGGAGGCCACCCTAGGCCTAGGAACATTCCTCTCTCCCTTAGAAACATAAGCATTCTTCTTCTCCTTTACAAAAAAATGATGAACTGAAAAAAAAAAAAAAAAAAAAAAAAATAGAATAAAGAGGGGGGTCTCTCTTAGGTTGCTAAGTAATCAGTACCAAGTGTGTGACCCACAAGTGGCATTGCATCAAAAGGCAACCAAAGGATAGGCCCCACCTAAGTAAAAAAAAAAAGAAAAGGAAAAAAGAATGTATACCTAGGAGTTATAACTTTGTGGCTTAGATGTCCTATTTAAAAAGAACTCTGATCCTCAATTAGCTAAGCACAAAGTTATAACTTGTAGGGTTGTTTAGGGAGATGAGTGTTTATCCAATGTAGTGATGCCAGGGTTTAGGTTGTTCTTTAAAAGCACCACTGTCACCGTTAATACTAAGACTGGCATGACTCTAAGGAATCCTAGACACATTAAAAATAAAGCTAGAAGCATGTACTGAGTCTGAGGTAAAGCTAGGCAGAATTTGAAACCTTAGGGATAGTGGCATGATATGACAAAAGCAAAGAGATCAGTTGTAGGGAGTTAATAAAAGCAGGTGAGTGTTAGGCAGGCAAAGTCAGAAGAAGCTAGGGGAGTTTTGAACTAAGAAGTGTGTCACAGGACAGCAGTGCTATAGATAGGGGTATAAGGGAGTCAGTAGGTGGTTAAAGAAGAAGAAACAGCAGCCTAGGGAAGTCCTTAGTATGCTTGAGGACAAGCAAAGCCTTAAGTTCGGGGGTGTGTTAAGTCTCTGAAAGTGACTTATTTAGGACCCATTTAGCTTAAGAAGATGTGCACTTTTAGGTGTTTTTGATAGCATTTAGCCTAGACCTATGCTTAAATATGAGAATGAGAAGAAGGTAGCTAAATTAGGACTTATGCACAATAGGAAAGAAAAGGGTTCAAAACCGAAGGAAAATAATGAAAAAACTGCATTGCGACAGCATTGCGAAAACATTGCTGAGGCCGCAATTATTCAAGTGAAAACCGTAAGTTGACTGATCCTTTTCTGTTAATTTCCGTAATTTCAGGGATTCATTCTTTCTCCTCCATCCATTCTGATATATGACGTTGAAGATTGATGGTTCTCCTTGGCCCAAACGCACCTGCAAACTACTATAAAAGGGGGCCAAAGTCGGAGGTTCAGTCATCATCCGAAAGCGTAGAAGCCTTCTCACAGTCCACTTTTTCTCCCTGTTTTCCTTTGCCGTCTGTTGGAGTGAGAGTCTCAGCTGTTGGAATCGATAATCTGATAGGAAGGAGAAGAGATTCTTCTTCTCTCTCGATTGGATTCATCCAAGCAAGGCTGACCTTTCATCCCCTTCATTCGAGGCGACTGCAACGAAGCTTTCAAGCGCCATTTACTGTTTTCTGTCGTTCTTCTTCTAATTTCCAGTTTTGATCATTGTTGTTCCTAGTTTAGTGTTTTAGTTACTACATTTCGTTGTTGTCTGTCTTTGAATTACTGCCTTTAAGTTTACCTTTGTTCGTTCAAACATTCAAAGTAATCAAATCGCAAGTTTCACTTCACAGTTTCCATCTTCTGCTGCTACGGTTTTATCTTACTGTTTTGAGTTCATTTCCCTTCTAAGCATGTCTGTTTTATTTTGCATTTCTGTTCTCTATATATCCATGAGTAGCTAAGTCACTTAGGGGCATGCTAATGACAGAACTATAGGCTAAAAAACGTGAACCAAGCATGTAGGATAGCCTTCGAAACATTGATTGTATGTAAGCTTCATCCCACGGGCAATTTCGATTGGCCATCCATTTTGTCCAAAGAACTCCTAACCTCTGGAAGGAGTAAGAGTTCAGAGTCATATAATCATGCTAGCCTTTCATGGTAATCAGGAAACGGCCTAGGAATAGGCGTTTCCCTAGTACAAACTAAACACTTCTGTTTTAACAAGATGATTAAGACCTTACTTTGAAGTCGAGTAAACTTAGGAATCTAATGCATGGAATCGGACGATACATGAGATAGAGTGAGTTTGATGCATAGAGAGTAGATCCAGTGCTTGAGAATCGTATAATAATGCCTATAGGATAGTCATTAGTAGCCCTTAACTCACCCAATTACACACTTTCGCTGCTGTTTAATTGCGGAAACATTGCGGTCCCCGCAATTCTGCCAAATTTTCATTCTGTTTAGCTGTTTTCTTCTTCGTTTATCAATTCCATCTCTTGTCCTTTGAGTCTAATTTCAACTTGCATTTGTTTATGTTATATTCCTTTACACATTCAGCAAAAATTAGATAATTAAAAACCAATTTTACCCCATCAAATCCACCCCATCTTTCTTAACAAATACACTTCGCGAATAGCTAAACATAAGTCTCTGTGGAAAAAACGAATGAAATATACTTACTACTTGCTGTGAGACCATGTATGCTTGCATGTTCTGAGTGCTCTCTCTACTTTCTTGCTTATTTATCTTTACACATTGAGCACGCAACACTCCCCATATGGGAATTCAGGGTCAGGCCGTGGGGAAGTGTGCGACGGCGTGGTTCCTTGCTCTGCTGTAGGTGTCTGTGCAGAACTTTGTGGTGAAGAAGGCTGCTCAAGGCTCTGCGCTGGCGGCGATGAGGAGGGCTCAGGGCTTTGCACCGGTGGGGTTGGTGAAAGGTTGCGCTCGGCTGACTCGTGGGATGGCTGGCTTTGTTCTTGACTCTCCACAGAGGGAGTCTTGTTCTTGATTTCTTCCTCGGCCACCGCCATACTCCATCGTCGCTTCTTGGGTGTGCCTGCTGGTTCAGAAGGCCCAGCAGGTATCTCTGTGACTACCTTCCACTTCTTCTTGCGGACAAGTAGTTTCGGCAGGCGTTCGGTACGCGCAGCCTCAGCATCAGCCAAGGCAAGCAGTGCATCTCTCGCAGCCGTTTCAGCGTCATCGGCCCTTTTCTTGGCCGCAGATCTTTCAGCCCTTGTGAGTACCATTTTTGAATCGTGGAGGTTTGGAGAGAAGAATCACAGATGAAGAGAATCGAAGCTTTCTTGGAGTTCAGAGAATGGGAGAATCGTACAGATCAACGCGCCTTCTAACGGATATAAAGACAACGGATAAATCCCAACGGCTATATTTTTGCGGATCCTGCAAATCCAGCGCAATTTTAGGGGCGTTTGGAGATTTTTTTTTTCATCTAAATGTCATTCTTTGCTCATCCGTATCTTTTATTTGGCCCAATATTTTCTTGATTTTTAAAGCTGGATTTACTCTCCTTGATTCCCTCTATTGATTCCCTACAAAAAGAAATAAAATCAACATCAAATACGTAATTAAAATCACACAACAAAACACACAAACGATAACCGGAAAATCGCAAAAAATAAACTAAGGCATGAGCCTCATGTTGACGAGCACAGCAATCACTCGTCCTCTCTCGTTCTTAATTTCATGCTTCAGTCAAGAGGAAGGCCGAGAGAGTCTTCACATCTCCTTCCTCATAGTAGTGCTTCAACCTTGCCCCATTAACCATGAATGGTTGGCCTTGCTGCAAGTTCTTTATCTCGATAGCACCATGAACAAACACATTAGTAATCATGAAAGGACCTGACCATCTGGACTTTAGTTTGCCTGGAAATAACCTCAATCGTGAGTTAAATAATAAAACAAGTTGGCCTTTCTTAAAGTCCTTGATCCTAAGTCTACTATCGTGCCAAATCTTGGTCTTTTCCTTATACATTTTGGCATTTTCATAAGACATTTGTCTAAGCTCATCAAGCTCATGTAATTGCAAAGACCGCAACGTTCCTGCATCGGTCACGCAATAATTCAACTCTTTTAGTGCCCAAAATGCCTTAATTTCTAACTCAAATGGAAGATGACAAGCTTTACCATATACAAGTCTGTAAGGAGACATACCTAGGGGTGTCTTATATGCAGTTCTATACGCCCAAAGTGCATCCTCGAGTTTAAATGACCAGTCCTTTCTATTAGGTTTGACCACTTTTTCTAGGATGTTCTTAATCTCCCTATTTGAAATTTCAGCCTGACCATTCGAGTGTGGGTGATAAGGAGTGGCTACTCTATGTCTAATGTTATACTTAGCCAACACTCTCTCCATAGCCTTATTAATGAAGTGGGACCCCTCATCACTAATGACAGCACGAGGTGTCCCAAACCTAGTAAAAATGTGCCTATGCAAGAATTTTATGACTGTTTTAGCATCATTATTAGGACATGCTATGGCTTCTACCCACTTGGATACGTAATCTACTGCCACCAAAATGTAAAGGTTACCTGAAGATGGGGGAAATGGTCCCATGAAATCAATGCCCCACACATCAAAGAGCTCTAACTCTAAGATGTAGGTGAGAGGCATTTCATCCTTGCGACTGAGGTTACCTGTCCTTTGGCATTCATCACAGCTGTGGGCATAGTTGTGGGCATCCTTGAAGATTGTTGGCCAATAGTAGCCACTCTGAAATACCTTTGCAGCTGTTCTTTGGCCACCAAAGTGTCCACCATAAGGAGCTGTGTGGCAGTGCTGCAGCACAGACTTCGCCTCAGCAGCTGAAACACACTTCCTTAGCAAGCCGTCAGCACATGTCTTGTAAAGTGTGGGATCATCCCAGATGAATTTCCTTGTTTCATGAAGGAACCTCCTCTTCTCTTGTCCTCCCTTGAAAACTGGTAATACCTGTGATGCAAGGAAGTTAGCAATGTCAGCAAACCAAGGTTCCTCATCGTTATCACGATGAGTCAACACAAAGACATATTCATCAATAAAAGCATCAGAAATTGCGGGTTCCGCAATTTTTTCGCAATTGTGCTGCAATCGAGAAAGGTGATCCGCAACCACATTTTCACATCCCTTCTTGTCTCGAATGTCCAAATCAAATTCCTGCAGCAATAACACCCACCTAATCAACCTAGGCTTAGCATCAGCCTTCCTCATGAGATACTTTAAGGCAGAATGGTCAGTGTACACAATTGTCCTAGTGCCTACAATATAGTTTCTAAATTTCTCACAAGCAAACACTACAGCAAGCATCTCCTTCTCAGTAGTGGTATAATTACATTGAGCCTCATTCAGGGTTTTACTAGCATAGTATACAGGGTGTGTTAGCTTGTCAATCTTCTGTCCTAACATAACCCCTACAGCATAGTCACTAGCATCACATAACATCTCAAATGGGAGGTCCCAATCTGGTCCTACTATAATAGGTGCTGTGACTAGTGCTGTCTTAAGGGTTTTCCAAGCTACTAAACATTCCTTAGAGAAGATGAATGGCCGATTTAGCTCTAGAAGCTCACACAGAGGCTTGGCTATCTTAGAAAAGTCCTTAATGAACCTTCTGTAGAAGCCAACATGTCCTAAGAAACTTCTGATGGCCTTGACATTCTGAGGCTCTACCAACTTCTCTATGATTTCTATCTTAGCCCTGTCAACTTCTACACCTGCCCTTGACACTCTATGCCCTAAGACAATCCCCTCATCTACCATGAAGTGACACTTCTCCCAATTAAGGACTAAGTTAGTCTCTTCACATCTAGCCAGGACTTGTCCTAAATTCTCTAGACAGTTGGTAAAGGAATCCCCAAAGACTGAGAAATCATCCATGAATATCTCTATCATGGACTCATCCAAATCAGAGAAGATTGCCAACATGCACCTTTGGAAAGTTGCCGGTGCATTGCATAAGCCAAAAGGCATTCTGCGAAAGGCAAAAGTTCCAAAAGGGCAAGTGAAGGTAGTCTTCTCTTGATCCTTAGGGTCTATAGTGATCTGGTTATAACCTGAATAACCGTCTAAGAAACAGTAGTAGGCTCTACCAGCTATCCTGTCTAGCATTTGGTCAATAAATGGTAGAGGGAAATGGTCTTTTTTGGTCTCTTTATTTAGCTTCCTATAATCCATACATACTCTCCACCCTGTGACAGTCCTAGTTGGAATCAGTTCATTGTTCTCATTGACTACCACAGTCATCCCCCCCTTCTTAGGTACACACTGTATAGGGCTCACCCACTGACTACTAGCTATGGGGAAGATCACACCAGCATCTAACCATTTTATTATTTCTTTCTTAACTACCTCTTTCATAGAGGGATTCAGCCTACGTTGGTGGTCTACTCTAGGGGTATGTTCTTCCTCTAGTATAATCTTATGCATGCAATAAGAAGGGCTAATGCCTCTGATATCGGCAATAGTCCATGCAATAGCCTTCCTATGTTGCTTAAGCAGTAATATCAGTTCAACCTCATGCTTTTCACTTAATTTAGAAGAAATGATAACAGGCAAAGTTTCGTTACTCCCTAAATATGCATACTTGAGGTGAGTGGGGAGAGGTTTTAATTCTAAGACAGTTGGATGCTCAATGGAGGGCTTTAAAGGATTTAAGGATCTATCAGTTAGTTCTATATTCATACATACAGGTTGTGGTTTATCTACAGGCATATCCATTATCTCAGATACATTTAAGTCAGCTACATCTAAGTGTACATACTCATTAGCATGCTTAGTTAATAATACATGCTCCAATTGTTCTTCCATTAAAGAATCTACAACGTCCATGCTAGCACAGGATTCAAGATCAGAGGGGTACCTTAAAGCTTTATACACACTAAATTTCACCTCTTCATCATGAACCCTCATAGTGAGCTCACCTTTTTGGACGTCTATCAGTGCCCTACCTGTGGCTAGAAATGGTCTGCCTAACAGGATGGGGACCTCCTTGTCTGCTTCATAATCCAGGATAATGAAATCTGCAAGGAAAATAAATTTGTCAACTTTCACTAGAATATCCTCAATCTTACCTTCAGGGTATGCAATGGATCTGTCTGCTAGTTGTAAAGTGACAGTGGTTGGACGTGCTTCTCCTATTCCAAGCTGGCGGAATAGTGATAGGGGCATGAGGTTTATGCTGGCGCCCAGGTCACAAAGCGCTCTGCCCACGTGCTTGCCTCCAAGTTCTACAGGTAGGGTGAAGGAACCAGGATCCTTCTCCTTCTTGGGTAGCTTGTTCTGGAGTATGGCACTGCACTCCTAAGTGAGATTGACTGTTTCAAACTCACCAATTATTCTCTTGTTAGTAATAATATCTTTCAAAAACTTTACATAGGAAGGCATAGACTGTAAAACTTCTACAAAAGGAATGTTGACATGCACTTGCTTAAGAATTTCTAAGAATTTATTAAAATGCACTTCCTGTTCCTGCTTCTTCTTAAGCCTTCGAGGATATGGAGGTGGTGGCACATATGCAGGTACGTCAGGTCGCCTTAGGATAGGTGGAGGTCTTGGAATTTCTTCTATCTCCTCAATAATTGGTTCTAGCCTGGCTCCTGATGTGCTAGTTGGTGGTGGACCTTGGCTTGGCAGAGACTCCAGTGGGGCACTAGACTCAGTGTTCTCTACTCTCTTTGGTGTGTCCTTTGTGCTGCTCACCAATGGTCTACCACTTCTAAGTTCAATTGCTTGAACTTGTTCCTTACCATCTCTCCTTGGTACTTCAGTGTCAGCAGGAAGCCTACCTTGGGGCCTACTCTTGAGTTCATTGGCTAACTGGCCTATTTGGTTCTCTAGGCTCCTAAGAGTAGCTTGCTGACTTTGCAAAGTAGCGTCATTTTTGGCTATGTATTCCTTGAGTGTATGGTTTTTGATACATTGATTGGTTATGTTGGGGAGTGAAACCAGGTGTTCCACTCGGTCTAGGTTGGTTAGGATTTTGGTTAGTATTCTGTTGGCCACCCCATGACAGGTTTGGGTGGTTCCTCCAACCAGGGTTGTAAGTATTGGAATAGGGGTTATTCCTAGGCGGCTGCTGACTTCCAATATAGCAGACCGAGGCTGGATTCCCAGGGCAGTATTCATACAGGTGCCCTTCCCCACAGAATCCACATATAAGTGTTTCACCTTGACTTGGTTGGGTGCCCATTGACATGGCGGTAGCGGTGTTAACACTTGTTTGGAGATTGGCTTGAGCCATTTGCTTAACTAGGTTGGTGAGGGCATTTATTTGGCTGCTCATTGCACTCAGAGCATCCTTGTCTTGAGCTCTAGTTGGCTCAACTGGATCATCTGACCACCTACAGTGAGATGCTAAGATCTTCTCCAAGATCTCATAGGCCTCGTTGTAACTCTTGGACAACATGGAACCTCCAGCGGATGAATTTAAGACTTGTCTAGTGCTGGGATTGCATCCTTTGAAGAAGACCTCTATTTGGATACACCATGGGATGCCATGGTGTGGACATTTAAGAAGTAGATCTTTGAACCTTGTCCAAGCTTCGTGAAGGGACTCAGTGTCAGCTTGTTTAAACTTGATTATGTCATCACGAAAGGTAGAATTCCTATCAGGTGGGAAGTATTTGACTAGGAATTTTTCTGCTAAGTCTGTCCAATTAAGGACAGATCCAGAGGGTAATGAGTTTAACCACGTTTTGGCTTTGTCCCTCAAAGAATAAGGGAACAGGTATAGCCTCAAGGCTTCTTGGGAAACTCCAGGGATGATGAATGTATCACTAACTCCTAAGAAGTTTCTAAGATGGTTGTGGGGATCCTCATTTTCCACTCCAAAGAATTGTCCCACAGTGGACAACATTTGGAACATCACTGGCTTTAACTCGAATGAGTTGGCAGTGATTTCAGGACGGATTATGCTGGGGTTCAGCTCCCCAGGCATAGGTACTAGGTACGAGAGTATGGCGCTATCCTTGTCATTCGCTATTTCGATGGGATTGCGAGTGACAGGCACCGGATTTGGAACTATTCCATTCATTTCTTCTTGAGACAATTGCGGAGGATTTGCGGTTCCCGCAATTACTCGAGGTAAAGGGGGTTGGTTAAAGAGACGTTTCTTGGCTCTATTTCTGGCCCTAAGTAATCTCTCAGGCTCAGGATTGAACTCTAGATCACTACTTGAAGGCTCACTCATAAACTAACCCAATAGTACCTGCAAAAGAAATGAAACAGATCAGCTTCAATAGGCAATAAACTTGGTGTTTCAAACTTAACAAACTTCGTTTTCACTTAAATAAATCCCCGGCAGCGGCGCCAAAAACTTGTTACGTGCTCAATGTGTTAAAATAGATAAGAAATAAGGTAGAGAGAGCACTCAGAACATGCAAGCATACATGGTCCTATAGCAAGTAGTAAGTATATTTCATTCGTTTTCCCACAGAGATTTATTATAAGCTATTCATGAAGTGTAAAGTTAAGAAAGAAGGGGTGGATTTTATGGGGTAGAATTGGTTTTTAATTGTCTATTTCCTACTGAATACGAAGAGGGTAGCAACATAAACAAGTGCAAGTCAAAGCTAAACTCAAATGAGAAGAGACGAGATTAATAAATGAAGACAAAAACAGCTAGACAGAATTGTAACTTAGCAGAATTGCGGAGACAGCAATTCTACCGCAATGTAAATAACAGCGAAAGTGTGTAAAATGATGAGTTAAGGGCTACTAACGACTATCCTATAGGCTTTTTCTCACGATTCTCAAGCATTGGATCAACTCTCTATGCATCAAACTATCTCATTCTCATGTATCTTCCGATTTCATGCATTAGATTCTTTAGTTTACTCATGTCCAAGTAAGGTCTTAAGCATCTTGTTAAGGCAGAAAAATATGGTTTGTACTAGGGAAACGCCTATTCCTAGGTCGTTTCCTGGTTACCTTGAAAGGCTAGCATGATAGTATGACTCTGAACTCTTACTCCTTCCAGAGGTTAGGAGTTCTTTGGACAAAATGGATGGCCAATCGAAATTGCCCGTGGGATGAAGCTTACATACAATCAATGCTTCGAGAGCTATCCTACATGCTTGGTTCACGTTTTTTAGCCTAAAGTGTTGTCATTAGCATGCCCCTATGTGACTTAGTTACTCATGGATATAAGGTAAACAAATATAAGAGATGAAACAGACATGCTTAGGCGGAAATTAAGGACAAAACAGTAAGGCAAAGCAGTAGAGTGCAAAGGCGAGAAACTGTGAAATGAAGAATTGAGATTTGATTACTTGATTGTTTGACTCAACAAATGAAAGCTTTAAAGTAAATAACAGCAAGACAGAACACAACGAAATAGTCTAATCTAGCTACTAGAAAAGAAACAACAACAAGACAAAGCTGGAAAATGGAAATGAAAAGCAGAAAGTAGTAAAACAAGCTCGAATGTCTCGTTGCAGCCGCCTCGAATGAAGGATGAGAAAGGTCAGCCTTGCTTGGATGAATCCAATCGGGAGAGAAGAAGAATCTCCTCTCCTTCCTATCAGATTATCGATTCCAACAGCTGAGCTTCGCAAACCAGCAGACGGCAAAGGAAAACAGGAGAAAAGATGGACTGCGAGAAGACTTCTACGCTTTCGGATGATGTTTGAACCCTCGACTTTGACCCCTATTTATAGTAATCTGCAGGTGCATTTGGGCCAAGGAGAACCATCAATCTTCAACGTCGTACTTCAGAATGGATGGAGGAGAAAGAACGAATCCCTGAAATCACGGAAATTAACAGAAAAAGATCAGTCAACTTACGGTTTTCACTTGAAACATTGCGGTGTCCGCAATGTTTCCGCAATGCTATCGCAATGCTTGTTTTTCATTCTTTTCCTTCGGTTTTCAACCCTTTTCTTTCCTATTGTACTTAAGTCTTAATTTAGCTACCTTCTTCTAATTCTCATATTTAAGCATAGGTTTAGGCTAAATGCTATCAAAAACACCTAAGAGTGAACATCTTTCTAAGATAATTAAGTCCTAAAAAGGTCACTTTTGGAGACGTAACAGCCTACTCTTGAGTTCATTGGCTAACTGGCCTATTTGGTTCTCTAGGCTCCTAAGAGTGGCTTGCTGACTTTGCAGAGTAGCATCATTTTTGGCTATGTATTCCTTGAGTAAGTTTTCTACAGAAGATCCTACAGGCTGGTTGTAAGGTTTTTGATACATTGATTGGTTATGTTGGGGAGTGAAACCAGGTGTTCCACTCGGTCTAGGTTGGTTAGGATTTTGGTTAGTATTCTGTTGGCCACCCCATGACAGGTTTGGGTGGTTCCTCCAACCAGGGTTGTAAGTATTGGAATAGGGGTTGTTCCTAGGCTGCTGCTGACTTCCAATATAGCAGACTGAGGCTGGATTCCCAGGGCAGTATTCATACAGGTGCCCTTCCCCACAGAATCCACATACAAGTGTCTCACCTTGACTTGGTTGGGTGCCCATTGACATGGCGGTAGCGGTGTTAACACTTGTTTGGAGATTGGCTTGAGCCATTTGCTTAACTAGGTTGGTCAGGGCATTTATTTGGCTGCTCATTGCACTTAGAGCATCCTTGTCTTGAGCTCTAGTTGGCTCAACTGGATCATCTGACCACCTACAGTGAGATGCTGAGATCTTCTCCAAGATCTCATAGGCCTCGTTGTAACTCTTGGACAACATGGAACCTCCAGCGGATGAATTTAAGACTTGTCTAGTGCTGGGATTGCATCCTTTGAAGAAGACCTCTATTTGGATACACCATGGGATGCCATGGTGTGGACATTTAAGAAGTAGATCTTTGAACCTTGTCCAAGCTTCGTGAAGGGACTCAGTGTCAGCTTGTTTGAACTTGATTATGTCATCACGAAAGGTAGAATTCCTATCAGGTGGGAAGTATTTGACTAGGAATTTCTCTGCTAAGTCTGTCCAATTAAGGACTGATCCTGAGGGTAATGAGTTCAACCATGTTTTGGCTTTGTCCCTCAAAGAGTAAGGGAACAGGTATAGCCTCAAGGCTTCTTGGGAAACTCCAGGGATGATGAATGTATCACTAACTCCTAAGAAGTTTCTAAGATGGTTGTGGGGATCCTCATTTTCCACTCCAAAGAATTGTCCCACAGTGGACAACATTTGGAACATCACTGGCTTTAACTCGAATGAGTTGGCAGTGATTTCAGGACGGATTATGCTGGGGTTCAGCTCCCCAGGCATAGGTACGAGGTACGAGAGTATGGCGCTATCCTTGTCATTCGCTATTTCGATGGGATTGCGAGTGACAAGCACCGGATTTGGAACTATTCCATTCATTTCTTCTTGAGACAATTGCGGAGGAATTGCGGTTCCCGCAATTACTTGAGGTAAAGGGGGTTGTTTAAAGAGACGTTTCTTGGCTCTATTTCTGGCCCTAAGTAATCTCTCAGGCTCAGGGTTGAACTCTAGATCACTACTTGAAGGCTCACTCATAAACTAACCCAATGGTACCTGCAAAAGAAATGAAACAGATCAGCTTCAATAGGCAATAAACTTGGTATTTCAAACTTAACAAACTTCGTTTTCACTTAAATAAATCCCCGGCAGCGGCGCCAAAAACTTGTTGCGTGCTCAATGTGTTAAAATAAATAAACAATAAGGTAGAGAGAGCACTCAGAACATGCAAGCATACATGGTCTTATAGCAAGTAGTAAGTATATTTCATTCGTTTTCCCACAGAGATTTATTATAAGTTATTCATGAAGTGTAAAGTTAAGAAAGAAGGGGTGGATTTGATGGGGTAGAATTGGTTTTTAATTATCTATTTCCTACTGAATACGAAGAGGGTAGCAACATAAACAAGTGTAAATCAAAGCTAAACTCAAATGAGAAGAGACGAGATTAATAAATGAAGACAAAAACAGCTAGACAGAATTGTAACTTAGCAGAATTGCGGAAACAGCAATTTTACCGCAATTGTAGTAACAACGAAAGTGTGTAAATTGATGAGTTAAGGGCTACTAACGACTATCCTATAGGCTTTTTCTCACGATTCTCAAGCATTGGATCAACTCTCTATGCATCAAACTATCTCATTCTCATGTATCTTCCGATTTCATGCATTAGATTCTTTAGTTTACTCATGTCCAAGTAAGGTCTTAAGCATCTTGTTAAGGCAGAAAAATATGGTTTGTACTAGGGAAACGCCTATTCCTAGGTCGTTTCCTGGTTACCTTGAAAGGCTAGCATGATAGTATGACTCTGAACTCTTACTCCTTCCAGAGGTTAGGAGTTCTTTGGACAAAATGGATGGCCAATCGAAATTGCCCGTGGGATGAAGCTTACATACAATCAATGCTTCGAGAGCTATCCTACATGCTTGGTTCACGTTTTTTAGCCTAGAGTGTTGTCATTAGCATGCCCCTAAGTGATTTAGCTACTCATGGATGTGAACAGAACAGAAACAAGAGAAGAAGTAGACATGCTTAGAAGGAAGTTAAAGAAAAAACAGTAAGGGAAAGCAGTAGAATGTAAAGGCAATAAACTGTGAAATGAAGAATTGAGATTTGATTACTTGATTGTTTGATTGACAAAGAAAAGCTTTAAAGCAAATAACAGGAAGACAGAACACAATGATATAGTCTAATCTAGCTTCTAGAAAAGAACAGCAACAAGACAAAGCTGGAAAATGGAAATGAAGAGCAGAAAGCAGTAAAACAGCTCGAATGTCTCGTTGCAGCCGCCTCGAATGAAGGATGAGAAAGGTCAGCCTTGCTTGGATGAATCCAATCGGGAGAGAAGAAGAATCTCCTCTCCTTCCTATCAGATTATCGATTCCAACAGCTGAGCTTCGCAAACCAGCAGACGGCAAAGGAAAACAGGAGAAAAGATGGACTGCGAGAAGACTTCTACGCTTTCGGATGATGTTTGAACCCTCGACTTTGACCCCTATTTATAGTAATCTGCAGGTGCATTTGGGCCAAGGAGAACCATCAATCTTCAACGTCGTACTTCAGAATGGATGGAGGAGAAAGAACGAATCCCTGAAATAACGGAAATTAACAGAAAAAGATCAGTCAACTTACGGTTTTCACTTGAAACATTGCGGTGTCCGCAATGTTTCCGCAATGCTTGTTTTTCATTCTTTTCCTTCGGTTTTCAACCCTTTTCTTTCCTATTGTACATAAGTCCTAATTTAGCTACCTTCTTCTAATTCTCATATTTAAGCATAGGTCTAGGCTAAATGCTATCAAAAACACTTAAGAGTGAACATCTTTCTAAGCTAATTAAGTCCTAAAAAGGTCACTTTTGGAGACGTAACATTGCTTGTTTAAAAGTGTAATTGATATAAGTGTTATATTAATTGTGAAATTAAACATACAACATAGTTTCCTTAGTTGAATATAATTGTTATATTCTTGCTTGGGAAGCATGTTATAAATTGAATGTAATGGTTATATTCTAGCTTAGGAAGCATGTTATAGAATGTCTTTGTTTTATAAAGCGTTGTAAAATGAGATAGACATTTAAAATCTATAACAAAGATAAATGCATGCTCACGAAGGGTTAAAGAATTTCAATGCGATTAGGAATTTAGTATCGATTCGTTTTATTAGTTAAAATAGGTCGATATCTTGTAAAGCTAAGGTTACAAGAGAACTCACCCGGTGAGATCCTGTACTAAGGTTGGAGGTATTTAAGATGACGGTTTACGGAACACCTCCTACCTGGGGATCAATCCGGTACTTGAGTTAAGTTAACCCGACTTTATGAGCATGCACGTGAGAGGTGTAAGGTTATAAAGCATTTATCACCTAGACATCTTAGGTATAAGTATGTTCTACCTAGACTTAGGTTTTATTGTTTTAGCCGGATAATGCCTAAGTAAAAGTATACCCAAACCATTCTAAAATACTTAGTAGTGGTGTTGAGAAGGTATATATGATATATCAATCTCCTCCTCCGCTCTCTGTGGAGTTCACACCGTGAGATTTATGCTCGACCTCGTGATGTCAATAGGGCATCCCCATTCGGATGGTGTTTGCATATAAATCAAGAGCAAGGTGAATGGAGAAAGTATTTATAGTAAGTGGGAGAAGGAAGTATGTCAATACATCCTGCGGTCTCCTCCATTAGGTTGAACCGTGAGATTCCCATGTTCCGCCTGCTGGTTGCCCATAGTAGCACCGTCCATTCGGAGGGCCGTTACATGGGAGTCGGAACAACTCAATCTCCAGAAATGGATAGGGTGTCTTAGGTCCATTCCCAACTCTGACATTTCCATTCGGTTGCACTGTTGGGGCCGACCTCTGAGTTCTGAAAATGGCGGGTCACACTTACAAAGGATTACTAAGTTGTTAGTAGATTCTTAACCGAAGTAGCGATAACTAAGGTGCTATAGGAATATGAGTTATTCTGGTATTAGCATTTAGTCAAGAATGTCTTGGTTCAGTGAAGGAGTGATTGACTGCCCCTCGGTAGCGGTTGCTCTGACTCACTGAAGTATCGTTGCAAATTAATAATGAGTTTTTGGGTACATTATTACTTTTGCTAAAATCTTGTTTGGATGTATGAAATGGGTTAAAATCAATTCACTAATAGAATTTATTCTTTTTCAGCATGTCTAGCTCGTTTATCCAATTACTAGCTTTTGATAAACTAAATGACGATAATTACACGACCTGGAAATCGAACTTGAATACGATTCTTGTTATCGATGATCTTAGGTTTGTATTAACAGAGGAATGTCCTCCCCCTCCTAGCTCGTCTGCAACTCGAACTGTTCGAGATGCATTTGACAGATGGACTAGGGCTAATGATAAAGCCCGAGTCTACATCTTGGCCAACACATCTGATGTGTTAGCTAAGAAGCATGAGGTAATGGTCTCCGCTAAGGAGATCATGGATTCATTACCGACGATGTTTGGACAATCGTCGTCATCGGTCTATCATGATACCCTCATGGCGAGTAAAGCTGAGAAGAAACAACAAAGTAAATATGATTTACTCGTTGTAGAAACATGTTTAGTGGAACATGATAGTTCTGCCTGGATACTGGATTCAGGAGCCACTAACCATGTTTGTTCTTCTTTCCAGGAAACTAGTTCCTCACAGCTGCTGTCTGAAGGTGAGATAACTCTCAGGGTTGGAACTGGAGTGGTTGTCTCAGCCAAGGCAGTGGGAGCTGTCAAGTTGTTATATAGAGATAGTTTCATTTTACTTGAAAATGTATTGTTGGTTCCTAGCTTTAAAAGGAACCTTGTATATATCTCTTGTTTACTTGAACATTTGTATAAAGTATCTTTTGATTTTAATGAAGCGTTCATTAGAAAAAGAGGTGTACATATATGTTCTGCGAAACTTGAAAACAACTTGTATGTGTTAAGATCAATAGAGGCAAAAGCTATTTTGAACACCGAGATGTTTAAAACAACTCAGACTCAAATTAAAAGGCAGAAACTTTCTCCAAGTACCTATTGATAGCACACTAAATGGGCTATCTTTAGAGCCTTTATTATGCTAGTTTTGAAGTTTAAATGATTGTTTTAATGATATTATTTATCTAAATTGTAGATTTCGAGCATTTGGAGCAAACCGGAGCGTTTTAGAAGTTATAACATGAAAAATTAGCTTAAAATATGAACTTTGATGACCAAGAGCCAAGAAAAAGAAGGAATCAAGCCAAAAATGTCGAGGGGATAGTGTCGAGACACTATGGGAGCGTCGAGACGCTCCAAAATGATGTTTTCAAGCCAGAATTCCCGAGGGGACAGTGTCTCGACGCTCTAATACCTCACAGAAAAAATAAAAATAAAAGATGTAGTACAGCCCCAGATTCAAACCTGGGCGCGCGCGCGCATAGCTCACTCAAGGAGCGCCCAGACCACCACGCTACTTTAGCTTTTCTAACCATTTTCCGTACGCCTTTTACATATTCGTGTAGCGTCGAGACGCTACCCCTAGCGTCGAGACGCTACCCCTAGCGTCGAGACGCTATGACGATTTTTCCTATTGTTGCGTGCTTCGTGTGTATGTAAAATGTAAAAGCGAAGAGCGCGAAGATCATGCAAGTATACATGGTCTGCAGCAAGTGATAAGTATAATTTAATTCGTTTTCCCACAGAGATTAAGTTTAGTGACTAACGATTTGGTGTGTTAGATTAGATAAGGTAACTAAAATTGGATAGATTTTGGGTTGAGGTACAGGAATATAAAAGATGCAAGAAGAATGTAAACATAAATGCAAAACTAGCAAGAGGTAAAGTTATAATGTGGAAAAGTAGAATTGCGGTTCTCGCAATTTTCTCGCAATAAATTCGCAAAGGATAAAAACCTACGGAAAAGACTAAGGCAAAAGGCAGAAATGGTTATTGCGGTTCCCGCAATAATCTCGCAATAAAATAACAACGATTTGAAATGTAAAGTAAGGCAGCAAGGTCGACTAAAGAATCCTCTATAGGCATTTAACTACGATCATTCAACAATAGATTGACATATCATGCATCGTTTTAGCCAAGTCTCATGCATCTCTCGATGACATGCATTAGATCTTTTAGTTTACTCATGTCCAAGTAAGACTTAAAAACCTATTCATACAAGCAAGCTAACAAACGTGCTAGGAGAACGCCTATTCCTATGTCATTTTCCGATTACCATAAAAGGCTAACATGAATGGATGACTCTGAATTCTTACTCCTTCCGGAGGTTAGGAATTCTTTAGACAAAATGGATGACCGGTCGAAATTGCCCGTGGGATGAAGATCACATACATTCAATGCAATCATGCTACTCTACATGCTGAATTCTCATGCTTCTAGCCTACAAATTCCTCTTTAGCAGACCTCTCTTAGATTAGTTACTCATGGTTTTCGAAGAACAAAGGGAGATGGATGGATTGAACATGATTTAAAGAACTCAGTAAAATTAATTGATGAAGAAATGATAAGATGAAGAACTCAACAAAACTATTGATTAAGGAATGACAGAATGAAGAATTCAATAAAACCAATTGATTACTCTTGTAAGAAAGCAATTCACATAAACATTTGTAAACAAACATATGTCAATCCAAAAGCAACAATGAAAGGAAAAAGCAGTAAATGATTCAGAACAACATTTAGAGGAAGCAGAAATTAAATTGGAAAGCGATAAAGGAAAACAGTAAAGGGAAGCATTAAAGGAAAGCAGTAAAGGAAAGCAGAAAGGTGCGTAAGGATCCTTCCAAGTCGTGAATTGCCTTGGATGAAGGGGAAGATTAGCTGATCTTGGGGATAATTTCAATCAGAAGAGAAGAAGGATCTTCTCTTCTTCCTCTCGAATTATCAACGCCAAGGGCTTGTTTCTTCGATCCAACAACCGGGGGAAGAGGTTTCGTCTTCGGGAGTCTTCACGATCGGGCTCTCCTCACTTTCAGATTGTGTTTGAATTGAGGGGAATTCCCTTCCATTTTCAATTGCTTTGATCCTTCATTTCACTCTCTTTATATAACTTTAGGTGGTTGCCAAAGGCGGCTCATTAATCGTGGATCACCATCCAACTTTGTGAGGTAGTCAAGCTTGACATGTGGCAGCAGCAGGGAGAGTTGATGGCTGAAAAATCGCAGTCAACAAAGACTGACGGCTGGAAAAATGCAGCAGAAGAAGACTGGCATTGCGATTTTCTTGCGAGGGCCGCAATGCTCTGTTGCGGTTTCAGCAATGTTTCCGCAATGTTTCCTACAATGTACATTTTGGCTCTTTTTACATCATTTTACATCATTTTTCGTTCCTTTTCCAAATAAGTCCTATTTTAGCATCATTTCTCAAATTCTCACATTTAGGCACACATTAAGCCAACTTCTAACAAAAACACTAAAAAATGTACATGATTTAAAGGTAATTAAAGCTCTAAATAATGCACTTTTGGAGAGGTAACACCTATAAATGCATATTTTTCTCCAATCGACGGGGGAAGCCAATTTTTGGGAGATTTGAACCCTAATTTCGAAATACACTCATTGAAAAGGCGTGAGGGACACTCTAGAGAGCTGAAGAAGAGATTCGGAGGCTCGGGAACGTGCAAATCACATCGGGAACGAGGCTTGACACGCGACAAGAGTTTTTCTCCTTTTACCTTTTATTTTATTGTTTATTTTATGGATTCTAAACATTGTCTAAGCATGATTTTAGTGATTATGAGTAGCTAGACTTTTACTTAGGGAATTGATGTAATCGTTTTAGTTTTCATGTTTGACTAATCTAAAGTTCTTCATATTGCAACAATTGTTCTTGTGTTTGTTTGCTTAATGCTTTTATCTTTTGGCCAAAGTATAAATTGTTGATTGCTTTAATTCTAGCTTGAAAGAGTAGATTTTAGAGTAGAACTCAAACACTTGACTACTTGTAAATTCTTGCATGAAAATGAAGAATTCTCTTAGAGGCCGATAATAGAAGTTGCTTAATGCCTTTCTTTTCTATTAAAACTAGACAGACATGTTGGTTTTATATTAAGGGAAGATAATTAATAGAGCTCTAGCGAGTCTTTTATGAGTTTTGTACTTCTTGGCTTATAATAGTATGCATGACTATTTTTGGATTAATAGATTAATTAAGCATGAATCTATTTGATGAAATCAATTCCCTAGGTTTTCTCTCCTAAAGGTTTCCCATTACTTTTCAGTCATTTAATTTTCACTCAATTTCAAAGTCTTTTTAGTCTAAATAAAATTTGTGGTTAGTACCTACGGTACTCAATTGATCTAGAAAACCAATCCTGTGAACGATACTCTTTACTTAAATCACTATATTAAAACTTGACCCGTACACTTGCGGTACGCAATAAATCACGCAACAAGTTTTTGGCGCCGTTGCCGGGGATTGACATATTTAGATCAATTGATATTGTGGAGAATTCAACAAATCTTACTTTAGATTATTTTTATTTTTATTAATTTTCTGTTATTTGTGTTTTTCTTGTCAGGTTCGTGTTTTAGTTTATGAGAAAGGATAAGGGAGTTTCCTTACTTCCCTTCGATCCTGAGATAGAAAAGACCTGCAAGAGAAATAAAAAAAAAAATCATAAAGAGAAGGACAAATCATAGGCACAACCAAATATGGTCGTACAGGAGAACAAGGCCATTATGGACTATTTCCAGCCCACATTTGACATTAATCAATCTGAGATAGTCTTCACACCTATAGATGCCAACAATTTTGAGTTGAAGACAGGACTGATTCAAATGGCCATGAACAATGCATTCAGGGGCCGTCCCACTGAAGATCCCAATTCCCATTTGAAGAAATTCTTAGAAATTTCTAGCACGGTAAAGATTAATGGTGTTTCTACTGATGCAATTCGCTTACGCCTTTTTCCTTTTTCTTTACAGGAAAAAGCAACTGATTGGCTAGAATCATTACAATCAGGAAGCATCACCACTTGGGAAGAGTTGGCACATGCATTTTTGACTAAATTCTTTTCACTTGCTAAATCTGCCAAACTTATAACGGAGATAGGAACCTTCAGACAAAATGAAGGTGAACAGTTGTTTGAAGCATGGGAGCGGTACAAGGAACTAATAAGGAAGTGTCCTGAGCATGGGTCTGAGCATTGTATGTGTTAAGACCAATAGAGGCAAAAGCTATTTTGAACACCGAGATGTTTAAAACAGCTCAGACTCAAACTAAAAGGCAGAAACTTTCTCCAAGTACCTATCTTTGGCACTTGAGACTAGGCCACATTAATCTCAATAGGATTGAGAGATTGGTTAAGAGTGGTCTGCTAAATCCGTTAGAGGACAACTCTTTACCACCGTGTGAGTCTTGTCTTGAGGGCAAAATGACCAAACGATCTTTTTCTGAAAAAGGTCATAGGTCCAAAGAAACTCTAGAGCTTGTACATTCAGACCTTTGTGGTCCGATGAATGTTAAAGCACGGGGAGGGTATGAATATTTCATCAGCTTCATTGATGATTATTCTAGGTACGACTATCTTTACCTAATGCATCATAAGTCCGAAGCTCTTGAAAAGTTCAAGGAGTATAAGGCAGAGGTTGAGAACACATTAGGTAAAACAATTAAAACACTCCGATCAGATCGAGGTGGAGAGTATATGGATTTGAGATTCCAAGACTATATGATAGAACATGGAATAGTATCCCAACTCTCAGCGCCCGAAACACCGCAACATAACGGTGTGTTCGAAAGGAGAAATAGAACCCTATTAGACATGGTTCGATCTATGATGAGCTATGCTCAACTGCCTAGTTCGTTTTGAGGATATGCAGTAGAGGCTGCTGTATATATTTTGAACATGGTTCCCTCTAAGAGTGTTTCAGACACACCTTATGAGTTATGGAGAGGGCGTAAAGGTAGTTTACGTCACTTCAGGATTTGGGGGTGTCCGGCACACGTGCTAGTGCCTGTTAAGTCTCTGAAAGTGACTTATTTAGGACCCATTTAGCTTAAGAAGATGTACACATTTAGGTGTTTTTGTTAGCATTTAGCCTAAACCTATGCTTTAATATGAGAATTAGAAGAAGGTAGCTAATTTAGGACTTATGCACAATAGGTAGAAAAAGGGTTGAAAACCGAAGGAAAAGAATGAAAAAATAAACATTGCGAATGAATTGCGAAATCATTGCGGTGACCGCAATTATTCAAGTTAAAACCGTAAGTTGGCTGACCTTTTTCTGTTTAGATCCGACTTTTCAGGGATTCGTTCTTTCTCCTCCATCCATTCTGATATATGACGTTGAAGATTGATGGTTCTCCTTGGCCCAAACGCACCTGCAAACTACTATAAAAGGGGGTCAAAGTCGGAGGTTCAATCATCACTCGAAGCGCAGAAGTCTTCTCGCAGTCCACCATTTCCATCTGTTTTCCTTTGCCGTCTGTTGGAGTGAGAGTCTCAGCTGTTGGAATCGATAATCTGATAGGAAGGAGAGAAGATTCTTCTTCTCTCTCGATTGGATTCATCCAAGCAAGGCTGATCTTTCATCCCCTTCATTCGAGGCGACTGCCACGAAGTTTTTCAGCAATTCTTTACTGCTTTTCTGTTCTGTTCTTCTTATTTCCATCTCTGATCACTGTTGTTCTTAGTTTAGAGTTTAAATTACTGCATTTCGTTGTTGTCTGTCTTGAATTCATTTCTAGAAAGCTTTCCTTTGTCATTCAAACACTCAAAGTAATCGAAGTACAATTCTGCATTTTACAGTTTCCACCATCTTCTGCTACGGGTTTTGCTTACTGTTTTTAGCACATTTCCCTTCTAAGCATGTCTATCTTATCTGCTATTTCTGTTCTCTATATATCCATGAGTAGCTAAGTCACTTAGGGGCATGCTAATGACAGAACTATAGGCTAAAAAGACGTGAATCAAGTAGGCAGATTAACACTCGAACATTGATTGTATGTAAGCTTCATCCCACGGGCAATTTCGATTGGCCATCCATTTTGTCCAAAGAACTCCTAACCTCTGGAAGGAGTAAGAGTTCAGAGTCATATAATCATGCTAGCCTTTCATGGTAATCAGGAAACGGCCTAGGAATAGGCGTTTCCCTAGTACAAACTAAACACTCCTGTTTTAACAAGATGCTTAAGACCTTACTTTGAAGTCGAGTAAACTTAAGACTCTAATGCATGGAATCGGACGATACTTGAGATAGAGTGAGTTTGATGTATAGAGAGTTGATCCAAAGCTTGATAATCGTAATAAACTGCCTATAGGATAGTCATTAGTAGCCCTTAATTCGCCCATTTACATACTTTTGCTGTTGAGTTAATTGCGGATTAATTGCGGTTCTCGCAATTCTGCTAAGTTGCATTCTGTTTAGCTGTTTTCTTCCTCGTTTATTAATCCCATCTCTTGTCCTTTGCATCTAATTTCAACTTGCATTTGTTTATGTTATATCCCTTTATACATTCAGCAAAAATTAGATAATTAAAAACCAATTTTACCCCATCAAATTCATCCCATCTTTCTTAACAATCACACTTCGCGAATAGCTAAAAATGAGTCTCTGTGGAAAAAACGAATGAAATATACTTACTACTTGCTGTGAGACCATGTATGCTTGCATGTTCTAAGTGCTCTCCCTACCCTTTTGCATATTTATCTTACACATTGAGCACGCAACAAGTTTTTGGCGCCGCTGCCGGGGACTTATTTTAAGTGAAAACGAAGTTGTTAAGTCTGAAACATCAAAGTATTTTTTTGAATTTGATCCATCTTCATTTCTTTTTCAGGTACCATTTAGGGTAGTTTATGAATGAGACTCCATCTAGTGATCTAGAGTTCAACCCTGAGCCCGAGAGATTATTTAAAGCTAGAAATAGAGCCAAGAAACGTCTCTTTAAACAAACCCTTTTACCTCCAATCATTGCAGAGACTACAATTCCTCCGCAACCACCTCAAGAAGAAATGGCTGGAGTAAATCAAAACCTGGTGCCTGTCACTCGCAATCCCATTGAAATAGCGAATGACAAGGATAGCGCCATCCTCTCATATTTAGTACCTATGCCTGGGGAGCTGAACCCCAGCATAATCCGTCCTGAAATCACTGCCAACTCATTTGAGTTAAAGCCAGTGATGTTCCAAATGTTGTCCACTGTGGGACAATTCTTTGGAATAGAAAATGAGGACCCCCATAACCACCTTAGGAACTTCCTAGGAGTTAGTGACACCTTCCTAATCCCTGGAGTTTCCCAAGAAGCCCTGAGGCTATATCTTTTCCCTTACTCTTTGAGGGACAAAGCCAAAACGTGGTTAAATTCTTTACCCTCAGGATCTGTCCGCAATTGGACAGATTTAGCAGAAAAATTCCTAGTCAAATACTTCCCACCTGATAGGAATTCGACCTTTCGTGATGATATCATAAAGTTCAAACAAGCTCCAAGTGAGTCTCTTCACGAAGCCTGGACAAGATTCAAAGACCTTCTCATTAAATGTCCACACCATGGCATTCCATGGTGTATCCAAATAGAAGTCTTCTTTAAAGGATGCAACCCCAGCACCAGACAAGTTTTAAATTCATCTGCTGGAGGTTCCATGTTGTCCAAGAGTTACAACGAAGCTTATGAGATCTTGGAGAAGATCTCAACATCTCATTGTAGGTGGTCAGACGATCCAGTAGAGCCAACTAGGGCTCAAGACAAGGATGCTCTAAGCGCCATGAGCACCCAAATAAATGCCCTGACCAACTTAGTCAAGCAAATGGCTCAGGCCAATCTCCAAACCAGTGCCAATACCGCCACAGCCATGTCAATGGGCACCCAACCAAGTCAAGGCGAGGCACCAATCTGTGGATTCTGTGGGGAAGGGCACCCTTATGAATACTGCCCTGGGAATCCATCTTCAGTCTGCTATGTTGGAAGTCAGCAGCAGCCTAGGAATAACCCCTACTCCAACACCTATAACCCTGGTTGGAGAAACCACCCTAACCTGTCATGGGGTGGCCAACAGAACACTAACCAAAATTCTAACCAACCAAGGCCGAGTGGAACACCTGGTTTCACTCCCCAACATAACCAGTCAATGTACCAAAAGCCTTACAATCAACCTGTAGGATCTTCTGTAGAAAACCTACTCAAGGAATATATAGCTAAGAATGATGCTACTCTTCAGAGCCAGCAAGCTACTCTTAGGAGCCTAGAGAACCAAATAGGCCAATTAGCCAATGAACTTAAAAGTAGGCCCCAAGGTAGACTCCCTGCTGATACCGAGGTACCAAGGAGAGATGGCAAAGAACAAGTTCAAGCAATTGAACTTAGGAGTGGAAGACCATTGGTGAGCAACACAAAGGACACACCAAAGAGAGTAGAGAACACTGAGTCTAGTGCTCCACTGGAGTCTCTGCCAAGCCAAGGTCCACCACCAACTAGCACATCAGGAGCCAGGCTAGAGCCAATTGTTGAGGACGTAGAAGAAATTCCAAGGCCTCCACCCATCCTAAGGCATCCTGACGTGCCTGCATATGTGCCACCACCTCCATACCCTCGAAGGCTTAAGAAGAAGCAGGAACAGGAAGTTCATTTTAATAAATTTTTAGAAATACTTAAGCAAGTGCATGTTAACATTCCTTTTGTAGAGGTTTTACAGTCTATGCCTTCTTATGTAAAGTTTTTGAAGGACATTATTACTAACAAAAAAATAATTGGTGAGTTTGAAACAGTGAACCTCACCGAGGAGTGCAGTGCCATCCTCCAGAACAAGCTGCCCAAGAAGGAGAAGGATCCTGGTTCCTTCACCTTACCTGTAGAACTTGGAGGCAAGCACGTGGGCAGAGCGCTTTGTGACCTGGGCGCCAGCATAAATCTCATGCCCCTGTCCCTATTCCGCCAGTTGGGAATGGGAGAAGCACGTCCAACTACTGTCACTTTACAACTAGCAGACAGATCCATTGCATATCCAGAAGGTAAGATTGAGGATATTCTAGTTAAAGTTGACAAATTCATTTTCCTTGCAGATTTCATTGTCCTGGACTATGAGGCAGACAAGGAGGTTCCCATCCTGCTAGGTAGACCATTTCTAGCCACAGGTAGGGCACTCATAGATGTTCAGAAAGGTGAGTTAACTATGAGAGTTCATGATGAAGAGGTAAAATTTAGTGTTTATAAAGCTTTAAGGTATCCCTCTGATTCTGAGTCTTGTGCTAGCATGGATGTTGTTGACTCACTAATGGAAGAACAATTAGAGCATGTATTATTAACCAAGCATGCAAATGAATATGTAGGATTAGATGTAGCTGATTTAAATGTATCTGACATAATGGATATGCCTGTAGATAAACCACAGCATGTATGTATGAATATAGATTTAACTAATAGAACTATAAATCCGTTAAAGCCCTCCATTGAGCATCCACCTGTGTTAGAACTGAAACCACTACCCACTCACCTCAAATATGCATATTTAGGAGATAATGATACGCTGCCTGTAATTATTTCTTCTAAACTAAGTGAACAGCATGAGGTTGATTTAATTTTACTGCTTAAGCAACATAGGAAGGCTATAGCATGGTCTATTGCTGATATTCGAGGCATTAGCCCTTCTTATTGCATGCATAAAATTATACTAGAGGAAGAGCACACACCTAGGGTAGATCACCAGCGTAGGTTGAACCCCTCTATGAAAGAGGTAGTGAAGAAGGAAATAATCAAGTGGTTAGATGCAGGAGTAATTTTCCCCATAGCTAGTAGCCAGTGGGTGAGCCCCATCCAATGTGTACCTAAAAAGGGGGGAATAACTGTGGTAGTCAATGAGAACAACGAACTGATTCCAACAAGGACTGTCACAGGGTGGAGGGTATGTATGGATTACAGAAAATTAAATAAAGAAACTAAAAAAGACCATTTCCCTATACCGTTTATTGACCAGATGCTAGACAGAATAGCTGGTAGAGCCTACTATTGTTTCTTAGATGGGTACTCTAGCTATAATCAAATTACTATAGACCCTAAGGATCAAGAGAAGACTACCTTCACTTGCCCTTTTGGAACGTTTGCCTTCCGCAGAATGCCTTTTGGCTTATGCAATGCACCGGCAACTTTCCAAAGGTGTATGATGGCAATCTTCTCTGAGTTGGATGAGTCCATGATAGAAATATTCATGGATGACTTCTCAGTCTTTGGGGATTCATTTAAAACCTGTCTAGAAAACCTAGGACAAGTCCTGGCTAGGTGTGAGGAGACCAACCTAGTCCTAAATTGGGAAAAGTGCCATTTTATGGTAGATGAAGGGATTGTCTTAGGACATAGAGTGTCAAGGGCAGGTGTGGAAGTGGATAGGGCAAAAATAGAGATCATAGAGAAGTTGGTAGAGCCCCAAAATGTCAAAGCCATTAGAAGCTTCTTAGGGCACGCTGGCTTCTACAGAAGGTTCATTAAGGACTTTTCTAAGATAGCCAAGCCTTTGTGCGAGCTTCTAGAGCTAAATAGACCATTCATCTTCTCTAAGGAATGTGTAGTAGCTTGGAAAACCCTTAAGGAAGCACTGGTCACAGCACCAATCATAGTAGGACCAAATTGGGATCTCCCATTTGAGATGCTATGTGATGCCAGTGACTATGCTGTAGGAGTCATGTTAGGACAGAAGATTGACAAGCTCACACACCCTGTCTATTATGCTAGTAAGACCTTGAATGAGGCTCAATGTAATTATACAACTACAGAGAAAGAGATGCTTGCTGTAGTCTTTGCTTGTGAAAAATTTAGAAACTATATTGTAGGAACTAGGACCATTGTATATACTGACCATTCTGCTTTAAAATATCTTATGAGGAAGGCTGATGCCAAGCCTAGATTGAGTAGATGGGTGTTATTGCTGCAGGAATTTGATTTGGACATTCGGGACAAGAAAGGTTGTGAAAATGTGGTTGCAGATCACCTTTCTCGATTGCAGCACAATTGCGAAAAAATTGCGGAGACCGCAATTTCTGATGCTTTTATTGATGAACATGTCTTTGCTTTGACTCATCGTGATAACGATGAGGAACCTTGGTTTGCTGACATTGCTAACTTCCGTGCATCACAGGTATTGCCAGTGTTCAAGGGAGGACAAGAGAAGAAGAGGTTCCTTCATGAAGCAAGGAAATTCATCTGGGATGACCCCACACTTTACAGAACCTGTGCGGATGGTTTGTTAAGGAAGTGTGTTTCAGCTGCTGAAGCGAAGTCTGTGCTACAGCACTGTCACTCATCTCCTTACGGTGGACACTTTGGTGGCCAAAGGACAGCTGCGAAGGTATTTCAGAGTGGCTACTACTGGCCAACAATCTTCAAGGACGCACACGACTATGCCCACAGCTGTGATGAGTGCCAAAGGACAGGTAACCTCAGTCGTAAGGATGAGATGCCCCTCACCTACATCTTAGAGTTGGAGCTCTTCGATGTGTGGGGCATTGATTTCATGGGACCATTCCCTCCATCATCAGGTAACCTCTATATATTAGTAGCAGTAGACTACGTGTCCAAGTGGGTAGAAGCCAAAGCATGTCCTAATAATGATGCTAAAACAGTCACTAGCTTCTTGCATAGGCACATTTTCACTAGATTTGGGACTCCTCGTGCTATCATTAGTGATGAGGGGTCACATTTCATTAATAAGGCTATGGAGAAAGTATTGGCTAAATATAACATTAGACATAGGGTAGCTACTCCCTATCACCCACACTCGAATGGCCAAGCTGAATGTTCCAATAGGGAGATAAAGAACATCCTAGAGAAGGTAGTCAAACCTAATAGGAAAGACTGGTCATTTAAGCTTGAGGATGCACTTTGGGCTTATAGAACAGCATATAAGACACCTCTAGGCATGTCTCCCTATAGGTTGGTGTATGGCAAGGCTTGCCACTTGCCACTTGAGTTAGAAAACAAAGCATTTTGGGCCATGAAAGAATTGAATTTTTGTGTAAAGGATGCGGGGACATTGAGATCTTTGCAGCTACATGAACTTGATGAGCTTAGGCATATGGCCTACGAGAATGCCAAAATGTATAAAGAAAAGACCAAAATATGGCACGACAGTAGACTCAGGATCAAAGACTTTAGGAAAGGCCAACTTGTATTATTATTTAATTCACGATTAAAGTTATTTCCAGGCAAACTAAAGTCTAGATGGTCAGGTCCATTTGTTATTACTAATGTCTTTGTTCATGGTGCAATAGAGATAAAGAACTTGCAGCAAGGTCAGCCATTTATGGTCAATGGTGCTAGGTTGAAGCACTACTATGAGGAAGGAGATGTGAAGACTCTCTCGGCTTTCCTCTTGACTGAAGCATGACAAAGGGAACGAGAGAGAACGAGTGGTTACTGTGCTCGTTTAGTCAAGGCCAATGCCTTAGTTTATTTTTACTGTTTTTCCGATTATCGTTTGTATGTTTTGTGGTGTGTTTTTAATTGCGTATTTAATGTTTGTTTTATTTGTTTTTGTAGGGAATCGAAAGAGGGAATCAAGGAGAGTAAATCAAGCTTTAAAAATCAAGAAACGATCGAGCCAAATAAAAGATACGGACGAGCAAAGTTTGAGATTTTAATGATAAAATATCCCTACAATTGCGCTAAAATTGCTGGATCCGCAAAAAAAAAAAAGAGCCGTTGGGATTTTTCCGTTGCATTTATAGCCGTTAGAACGCGCTCGTTCGATACGATCCTCTCATTTTCTGATTTTCAAGAAATCTGCGATTCTCTCCATCTCTGATCCTTCTCTCCAAACCTCCAAGATTCGACAATGGTGTCCACACGTGCTGAAAGATCCGCAGCCAAGAAGAAGGCTGATGACGCAGCTGAAGCGGCTGCGAGGGAAGCGCTTCTCACCCTTGCAGACGATGGTGCCGTTCGCACCGGTCCTCTTCCCAAGCTTCCTATTCGTAGGAAGAAGTGGAGGGTGGTCACTGAGATCCCTGCTGGACCATCTGAGCCAGTGGGCACGCCCAAGAAACGCCGGTGGAGTGTCAAGACGGCCGCCGAACCAAGCACAGCAAAGACTCCCTCTGTGGAGAGTCAAGAAACTGATCGTGCATCCCACGAGTCAGCCAATGAAGGTTCGTCGCCGTCTGCATCACCTGCGCGCAGCCCTCTCCCATCTGAACCAGTGCCAAGCGCAGAGTCGTCACCGCCTGCACAGAGCCCTGAGCTGTCTCCAGCACCTCAGAGTTCTGATCCGACACCTGCAGCAGCGCAGAGTCCTGAGCTGCCATCTTCGCCACTGAGTTCTGCGCCGACACCATCAGCAGCGCACAATTCTCCACGGCCTGATCCTGAATTCCCTTATGGGGATTATCAGGAGTCTACGCAAGGCAGTGGAGATGCTGGGGAAGACGAAGTCTTCTCTCCTATGAGGGAAGATAGCCCTGCCGAGCCTGCACAGCAGGACGATTCTATGGAAGAAACGTTGGGGGCATGCCTCCAGCAGATCAATATCAAGGCCAGACTCAAGAAGAAGAAGAAGGCCACGATTGGCAAGGCCAAGAAGTTGAAGAAGAAGAAGGCCAAGAAGGTGCCCTCGGCGGACAAAGAGAGTGCTGAGCCTTCGCTCAAACGCCTCAAGGTGGAGGCTGCTGCATCATCTAAATCAGCAGACAAGGGGAAGGCTAAACTCTACCCTGAAGACGAACCTCCGTCAGTGAGGTATGTCTCATCTGATGCGGAATCCAGGGGTGCTGAGCTCAGGAAGAGAGACCTATTGCACGAGAAGGGATTCCTTGATCGACTTGCTGACCTGCCGCAGTTCTTGCGCGCAGGGGTGATCAACCATGGCTGGGAGGAATTCTGCAGACCGCCTAATCCAGCCTACACGAGCATGGTGTACGATTTCTACGCCAATGTGCTCAGCCCTAAGGATGGCCTATCTGTGGTCAGAGGGGTGGAAGTGGATTTCTCAGCCAAGGCCATCAATGAAGCCTTTGGTCTCAAGGGCCAAGCGCACACAGATTATGCACGGATAGTTGATGAGCCGACTGAGGCCGTGCTGGAAGAGGCCATTCGCACAATTGGCCAGCCTGAAGCAGCGTGGACTGTCTCACGCAATGGTCGGCACACCTTGATGAGTGCCAATCTGACAGCAAAGGCGGCTGTGTGGTTTGCCTTTGTGAGGAGGAAGCTGTCCCCGGTGACTCACGAGACGACAATCAACCAGAGTAGATCACTGCTGGTTTATGCCATCATGCGCGGTCTCACGGTCAATGTAGGGGAGATCATGTCAGCTGCCATTGCTGAATGCGCCAGAAAAGGTAAGGGGCCATTATTTTTCCCCAACACTATAACCAAATTGTGTTTACTTGCAGGAGTCCCCACCGAGCGCTTGGAGCAGCAGATGCCGTACACAGGCCATTTGGAGCTGCCTGCGAACCTGAGGCTGAGAAGAAAGGGGAATATGGAGTTTGAGTTGGATAGGCTGGCTGCTGAACAGTCCCTATCCATGGCCTGCTTAATGGACATGCAGAGGAGAATGGCTCAATGGGCCAACTATGCGCAGGCAAGGGACAAAGAAGTTGCAGACCAGCTGGGGTGCATCTTCCCGGACTTCCCCACCAACCTCCTAACTCCATGGGTGCCCCCACGACCAAGGCAACCAGATGAGGATGATGAGAATTGAGTGCTGGTTTGAAGTGCACTAAAGGGAGTATTGCTGTTCCCTTAAGAAACAAAAGACAAATTTTCTGCTTTCTGATAGGATATTGTGAATTATGCTGTTTGTGTTCAATTTTTGATCTGTTTTTAATGTTTAGTTTTATGCTTTTTCTTTTGCTTAGTCTAGTCTGATGTTAGCTGAATAGGTAGGATAGTTTAGTTTTATTTTTAGGATGCATGAGTTACAGGAAAAAGCATGCTAAGGGCCGGAATCAATGTTATATCTGCCCGGATTAAATTGCGAAATAATTGCGGTTCCCGCAATTTTTGTGACTGATTGCATGCTTTGGACTGTCTGTTTAGTTAGGCTGTGATCTGTTAAATTCTATCTTTTGCTGCTAGCATGACTACCTTATATAGCTGATCTTGAAGCATGCTGGATGAGTGTCATAGGACACCCTTTGATAGTTTAAATTTGCCTCTGAATAGTGCTCAGCATGCATAAACCATAAGTCCTTAAGACTTTCTGTTTTTTCAAATTTTCTGCTGCTGGAATAGTTGCTTTTAGAATGTTTTGCCTATGCCTAGGATTTTTAGATTCTCTTTGTTTTACTTTAGACTAGATGCTTCTAGGACAAGTTTGGGGGTGTGCCACCTCAGACACTCATTGGGGACAATGAGTAGTTGAAGTTTGGGGGAGGCAACCCTAGGCCTAGGAACATTCCTCTCTCCCTTAGAAACATAAGCATTCTTCTTCTCCTTTACAAAAAATGATGAACTGAAAAAAAAATGAGAAATAGAATAAAGAGGGGAGTCTTTCTCAAGTTGCTGAGTAATCAGTGCCAAGTGTGTAAACCACAAGTGGCATTGCATCAAAAGGCAACCCAAGGAGAGACTCCACCTAAGTAAAAAAGGAAAAAGGGAGAAATAGGGAAGAAGAATGTATGCTTGGGAGTTAGAATCTTGTGGCTTAGATGTCCTATTTAAAAAAGAACTCTGATCCTCAATGAGCTAAGCACAAGGTTGTAGCTTTTAGGTTTGTCTAGGGAGATGAATGTATATCCAATGTAGTGATGCCAGGGCTTAGGTTGTTCTCTAAAAGTACCACTGTCACTGTTAATACTAAGACTGGCATGACTCTAAGGAATCCTAGACACATTAAAAATAAGCTAGAAGCATGTACTGAGTCTGGAGTAAAGCTTGGTAGAATTTGAAACCCGAGGGATAGTGGCATGACATCATAAAAGTAGCTAGATCAGTAGTAGGGGGTTAACAAAACCAGCAGGTATAGTAGGCAGGTGAAGTCAGAAGAAGCTTGATAAGAGGTTAGTTCTAAACTTAGAAGTGTGTCACAGGACAGCACTGCTAGAGATAGGGATATAGGGGAGTCGGTAAGTAGTTAAAGAAGATAAAACAGCAGCCTAAGTAAGTCCTTAGTATGCTTGAGGACAAGCAAAGCCTTAAGTTTGGGGGTGTGTTAAGTCTCTGAAAGTGACTTATTTAGGACCCATTTAGCTTAAGAAGATGTACACATTTAGGTGTTTTTGTTAGCATTTAGCCTAAACCTATGCTTTAATATGAGAATTAGAAGAAGGTAGCTAATTTAGGACTTATGCACAATAGGTAGAAAAAGGGTTGAAAACCGAAGGAAAAGAATGAAAAAATAAACATTGCGAATGAATTGCGAAATCATTGCGGTGACCGCAATTATTCAAGTTAAAACCGTAAGTTGGCTGACCTTTTTCTGTTTAGATCCGACTTTTCAGGGATTCGTTCTTTCTCCTCCATCCATTCTGATATATGACGTTGAAGATTGATGGTTCTCCTTGGCCCAAACGCACCTGCAAACTACTATAAAAGGGGGTCAAAGTCGGAGGTTCAATCATCACTCGAAGCGCAGAAGTCTTCTCGCAGTCCACCATTTCCATCTGTTTTCCTTTGCCGTCTGTTGGAGTGAGAGTCTCAGCTGTTGGAATCGATAATCTGATAGGAAGGAGAGAAGATTCTTCTTCTCTCTCGATTGGATTCATCCAAGCAAGGCTGATCTTTCATCCCCTTCATTCGAGGCGACTGCCACGAAGTTTTTCAGCAATTCTTTACTGCTTTTCTGTTCTGTTCTTCTTATTTCCATCTCTGATCACTGTTGTTCTTAGTTTAGAGTTTAAATTACTGCATTTCGTTGTTGTCTGTCTTGAATTCATTTCTAGAAAGCTTTCCTTTGTCATTCAAACACTCAAAGTAATCGAAGTACAATTCTGCATTTTACAGTTTCCACCATCTTCTGCTACGGGTTTTGCTTACTGTTTTTAGCACATTTCCCTTCTAAGCATGTCTATCTTATCTGCTATTTCTGTTCTCTATATATCCATGAGTAGCTAAGTCACTTAGGGGCATGCTAATGACAGAACTATAGGCTAAAAAGACGTGAATCAAGTAGGCAGATTAACACTCGAACATTGATTGTATGTAAGCTTCATCCCACGGGCAATTTCGATTGGCCATCCATTTTGTCCAAAGAACTCCTAACCTCTGGAAGGAGTAAGAGTTCAGAGTCATATAATCATGCTAGCCTTTCATGGTAATCAGGAAACGGCCTAGGAATAGGCGTTTCCCTAGTACAAACTAAACACTCCTGTTTTAACAAGATGCTTAAGACCTTACTTTGAAGTCGAGTAAACTTAAGACTCTAATGCATGGAATCGGACGATACTTGAGATAGAGTGAGTTTGATGTATAGAGAGTTGATCCAAAGCTTGATAATCGTAATAAACTGCCTATAGGATAGTCATTAGTAGCCCTTAATTCGCCCATTTACATACTTTTGCTGTTGAGTTAATTGCGGATTAATTGCGGTTCTCGCAATTCTGCTAAGTTGCATTCTGTTTAGCTGTTTTCTTCCTCGTTTATTAATCCCATCTCTTGTCCTTTGCATCTAATTTCAACTTGCATTTGTTTATGTTATATCCCTTTATACATTCAGCAAAAATTAGATAATTAAAAACCAATTTTACCCCATCAAATTCATCCCATCTTTCTTAACAATCACACTTCGCGAATAGCTAAAAATGAGTCTCTGTGGAAAAAACGAATGAAATATACTTACTACTTGCTGTGAGACCATGTATGCTTGCATGTTCTAAGTGCTCTCCCTACCCTTTTGCATATTTATCTTACACATTGCGCACGCAACAGTGCCCAATCCAAAGAAATTGGAACTTCGTTCAAAATTATGCCTATTTGTAGGGTACCCCAAGGAAACGAAAGGTGGTCTATTTTACGATCCTCAACAGGATAAGGTGCTTGTATCGACAAACACCAGGTTATTAGAGGAAGACCACATGAGAGATCATCAACCTTCGAGCAAAATTGTTTTGACCGAACTTTCCAGGAAAGCTACAGATGGGTCAACAAGAGTTCTTGATCAGGTTGGTCTTTCTCAAGAGTTGAGAATACCTTGACGTAGTGGAAGGGATGTGAGACAACCCGACCGCTACATGGGTTTAACGGAAACCCAGGTCGTCATACCTGATGTCGGCGTTGAGGATCCATTGATCTTTAAACAGGCAATGAATGACATAGACAAGGACGAGTGGCTTAAAGCCATGAACCTCGAAATTGAGTCGATGTACTTCAATTCGGTCTGGGATCTTGTAGAGCAACCTGATGGTGAAAGACCTATCGGTTGCAAGTGGATCTACAAGAGGAAACGAGACCAAGCCGGTAAGGTGCAAACCTTTAAGGCTCAACTTGTGGCAAAGGGTTATTCCCAGAGGGAAGGGGTGGACTACGAAGAAACCTTCTCCCCTGTTGCCATGTTAAAGTCGATTAGAATACTCTTGTCCATTGCCACGTTTTATGATTATGAAATTTGGCAAATGGATGTCAAGACAGTCTTTCTGAATGACAATCTTGAAGAGAGTATTTATATGGCTCAACTAGAGGGGTTCATAATTCAGGGTCAAGAGCAAAAGGTTTCAAGCTTAATCGATCTATTTATGGGTTGAAGCAAGCGTCTACATCCTGGAATATAAGGTTTGATACTGCGATCAAATCTTATGGATTTGAACAAAATGTTGACGAACCTTGTGTCTACAAGAAAATAGTCAATTCTGTTGTAGCTTTCTTAGTCTTATACATAGATGATATCCTACTCATTGGGAATAATGTAGGATTCCTAACTGACGTTAAGCAATGGCTAGCGACCCAATTCCAAATGAAAGATTTGGGAGAGGCTCAGTTTGTTCTAGGGATTCAAATCGTAAGGAATCGTAAGAACAAAACGCTAGCGCTGTCTCAAGCATCTTATATCGACAAGGTGTTGATACGATATTCGATGCAGAATTCCAAGAAGGGTTCTTTACCTTTCAGGCACGGAATTCAATTGTCAAAGAAAGAGTGTCCTAAGACGCCTCAAGAAGTTGAGGATATGAGACGAATTCCTTATGCATCAGCAGTCGGTAGTCTGATGTACGCCATGTTATGTACACGACCCGACATATGCTATGCAGTGGGAATTGTCAGTAGGTATCAGTCCAATCCAGGATATGATCATTGGACTGCCGCTAAACACATCCTCAAGTATCTTCGGAGAACGAGGGACTATGTGCTCGTGTATGGCGCGAAGGATTTGATCCTTACAGGATACACTGACTTTGATTTTCAAACCAATAAGGATTCGAGGAAATCCACATCGGGATCAGTGTTCACTCTTAACGGAGGGGCAATAGTATGGAGGAGTATAAAGCAAGGTTGTATTGCTGACTCCACCATGGAAGCTGAGTATGTCGCGGCTTGCGAAGCTGCGAAAGAGGCTGTATGGCTTAGGAAGTTCTTGACGAATTTGAAAGTTGTTCCAAATATGAATTTGCCTATCACACTTTATTGTGATAATACTAGTGTTGTGACAAATTCCAAAGAACCAAGAAGTCATAAGCGTGGAAACCACATTGAGCGGAAATATCATCACATCAGGGAGATAGTGCATCGAGGAGACGTGATCGTTATGCAGATCACCTCGGAGCACAATATTGCTGATCCGTTTACAAAGTCCCTCACGGCTAAAGTGTTCGAGGGGCACCTAGTGAGTCTAGGACTACGAGTTGTACAATAGGATAGTGGAAGAAGAGCCATGGAAATATTTAATATTCCAGTTTTTCTCATCCAGCATGTAATACTCCACTGACGTTTTAGTCCAAGTGGGAGTTTGTTGGGTTTTGTGTCCTAAAACTCGTGGTTTGTAAACAAAATGTATATTCTATTTTGCAATAAAGTTGTTATTGAGTTTTATTCAATAAAGTTGTTATTGAATAAAGTGAATTGTGTTTACTTTTAACCTAACTCCAATAAACAAAGAACCCATGGCTATAGGTTGTATACTTGAACTTCATGTGTGACATGATTGTGGATCAAGTTCAAGTAATAGCTAGAACGGTCTATAGTATAGGGATAAGGTTGGGTACGAGGACACTATTGGACGCGGCCAACATTGTATAGTACAAACGATGTGATCCGAAATCGTTCATGTGGAGACATGTGAGTGGGGGCTTCCTATGCAATGAGTTTGCATAAGACTGAACCGCGAAACAAGTCGCTCTTTCTTTATAACTCCGATTACTGTAAAGACCGATTTTTTCATATGATGACCTAGGTAACTCGATCTGAATCCTGAGCACACTATGACTCCTGTTTATTCGGGCTTATCCTTTGACTTGTATGGGTGAGAGTGGCTCGAGATCGCGACACAATAAGCCTACCATCTTGGGGATAAGACCGGGTAGGTAGCTGTGAACATAGTCCTGCGAGATGGAATTCACTCCTACCCGCCTTAAGGGATTAGTAGATAGGTTGTTCCCTTAAGTGCTGACTCCGGGTCTTGAACTAGGGATCCCACCCTCTCATTGGCCCGAGAGGGACTTGGTATAGTGATCAGATCACATACCAATCGATTTGGTGGTTGGACCACAAACCAATAGTTCAGTGGGACTTAAGGAACAAGATGTAATTACGGGGGTAAAACGGTTATTTTGACCCAGCAATAATTACGAACAACCTGTGAAGGATTGGCGTACTGATGATGGTTATATCAAGAGGAAAAAAATATATCTACGGTGAGGAGAGTGCAACCCTTGGACTTTAGTGGAGTCTCCGGGGGTTAACGAATGTTGGTAAGCTTGGCTAAAGAGTTTGGTCGGTTAATCTCGTATTGTTGGAGCTCATGATCTGTAGGTCCTTTAGGTTCTCCTAGCTAGCTCGGATTAAGCCGTGTAACAATATTAGAGAAAAAGAATTTGAATTTATTCAAATTCATTTTTGGAAGAATGATGGACATATTTAAATATGATTTAAATATGGGATCGGTCTAAAACATGAATAGTGATTCATGTGTGATGATTCGGTTTAAGAAACCGAGATTAGTCTTATTATTTAATTAATATTTGATATTGAATTAAATAATAATATTAATTAATTAAAAAGTTTAATTAATTATAATTTATTTTGTTTATTAAAATTAATTATGAATTAATTTTAGAATGACAAAATATTACAAGTGGGATTATCCAAGTTGAGTGGATTTATCCAAGTTGTGAAGTGGATTGTGAATCACCAACAACATGCATAAACTCGTCAATTTTGGAACACTTGGTTGAAGACTAATCCATCCAATTTGAGGTGTCATGCTAAGCAAAGAGTTTGTTGCATGTGAATTGCCTATAAATTGGATGAAGTTGAAATGGTTTGAGGTTGATGAATTTTCAAAGAGTTTGAATATTTGGATGAGCATGAAGAGTTCATGTTACTTGAGAAATTAGAAAGCTAAGTGTTAGATATTTCTCACAAAATCCTCATCACTTTCATCTTCCCATCTTCTTCTTCCAAACTTTTTCTTTCATAAAGGAGTCACACCACTCCGTTGCTCGGCCCGAGGATAGCGGGACTACCAGAGGTGGTTCTCGTAGAGTTCGAGAGAAGCTTTGAAGGGTTCGTGAAGAGATTCGAGCATCGGAATAGAAGTCGTTAGAACTACAAGAGGTATGTGTTCTAATTCTTTTTATTTCAAAGCTTTGAGCATGTTTCTTATTTAGCTAAATTGATGAAATTAGAGTGCCAATGATCTGTCTCGCTTCCGCTGCGCTACATGCGCTCCATCATTTATATATAAAAGCTAAAAAATATAACCATATTTTGTCTAGTTTAATATACAAAATCAGAAAATAAAACAAGATTATTCTCTGGTTTGATGGTAAAGGTTCCCATATTTTGAGTAAGCTGCCATATGAGCCATGAGTTCGAGCTCTCTAAACGTCGACTTGGTTTTTTTCAGTTTGTCAAATTATTTTAGATTTAAAAAAAAAAAAATTATATTTCAATTTTATTAACTTTAATTTTTGTATCTAATAGGTCTTAGACATTTAATTTATAATATTTTAAATTTTCTAATATGTCTTTATTAGATACAAAATTGAGAGTTTAAGGATCTATTACATGCAAAATTAAATTTGAAGGATCTATTACCCCAAAATAAAAAATTTAAGGATCTATTAGACTCAAATTTAAAAATTTAGATTGTTTTACACACATTTTAAAGTTCAAGGACTATATAGACATAAATAAAAATTTTCAACGACTAAACTTGCAGTTAACCCTATTGGAATTATGCCCCTCCTGACAAAAAAACCTGGATCGATCCTCCCTTGTTGGGAAGCATTGAAAAACTTAACGAAAATATTCTCCAAAGACAAATATCTTTCCACAAAATGGTTCTGAAGAATCCAATAAATCTCGAAATGTTCTATCGACAATCTCAATTGTATGTTTTTTTGGCCATTGGTGCCCCATCCCATATAAAGTTTTGTCATACGAAGCATTTGAGCCCTTAAACTATGTTGTGATATATTGCACAATGTTGTTTCATTTTCTTGTAGAGGTATTTTGAATCTTGAATGTGTTGTTGGACCACCAGACATAATTCCAGCAGCTACACTGAACGTTGTTGTGGCTAAAACTATCATACCTCTTGATCTTGCTAGAAGTGCACGATATAAAAAAGTTTTTCTTGTTCTACCGGGCCCATCAATGAAAAACATTCATCTTTCGTCCTTATTTATCTTTTCCATAATTTTGTCATATGCAAACATTTGTTGTTCATTCAAGATTAATGATGTTTGAAGATCTTCTTCTCTTCTTTAAATTGATTTCAATGTGTGATCTCTCTAATTGAATTCATGTCTTCTAAAGAGTTATTATCCTATAGCACTAGCATATCAAAATGTTAAAGTTTCATTCTTTGTACACATGTCAAGTATTCCGTCAACATTGTTCTTGATGTGTCTTCCATTTGAACGACCTGCTTCAAAATTTGATTGTCCCAATATGAGACATATTGCTTATTTGGTAGATGTAGCTGTAAGTTTATAACAACTGGAGATATTTCATTCAATTTAAAATCGTAAATTCTCCATAATGCTTCTTGTGCTGAAACCCGTCTTGCATCTTGAAAATTATGTATTTCCACTACTAGAAAATGGGGAATAGATGACATGTGGGTCAAGGAAATACAAAGGAGAGGAAAAAAAAAGGTGTCATCTTCACTTTGGGGCGCGTTTTTGGCGGGAAAAACAGAGTTTTTCAAATTTTCGAAATTTAATGACAGTTTTCTAATGTCATCATTCGATTACAGTTTTAAATTATCCTAAATCGTTTACATTTATTAACTATCATTAATTTGTTTTTGTTTTTTTACTCATATATTTTATTTATTTATAAAAGAATTAGAATGAATTTACAACAAAATAATGAATTAATTAACATTAACAAATATATGAGGAAAAATGAAAAAAAAAAAAAAAAAGTGAAAACGAAGGGAAATGAAAATTGTTAAAGAAAATACTAAAATCCTTCTTTCAATTTTTAATAATCTCAAAATTTATAATTAAAGTATATAATATATATATATATATATATATATCTATTACAATTTGAGAAATCCCTAATTTCTACGAGGGTCGCCTTACAATTTTTCTTGCGAGTGATTTCGGGAGAACGCCTCCGTCGCCACGCTCCGGCTTCGTCTGCGCCCAGCTCCGTCGACCTCGCCTCCGGTCGGCCTTCTCCTCCGCCCACCTCCGCACTTGTCATAGGTATTTCGATGCCCACTCCTTCGTCTTCGGCTCTTGAATCGATTCTCTCATCTTTCAGTTCTTGAATCTATTTTCTTAGGTTTGGTTTGTTAGTTTAATTCATTAGTTTGCTATTACTTGAGTGCTTGTTTGAGATTTATTCCTCGGCTGTTGTTGTTGTTCTAAGGGATAAATGTAAAAAGTTATTGTGTTCTATAAAATGGTTAAGATGAACTACTGAATATAATGCCCTTGTTTGTAACCAGTCTTGTAATAACATCTTGTATATGAGTCTTAACTTTGAAGTGAAAGACAATGGAGAACATGGGGTAGTTTTTGGAGAGTGAACCGTTTGGTGGCTTTGAGCCGTGAGGCAGTGAGAAAAAGGACTGACTAATACAGCCCTTCGCTAATTAAGTATTTGATTTCAAAATGGTTGTTGGTCAAACATCCTTTTGTTAGTAAGCATGCTTTAGTCATTTATTGTGTACAACTTTTTCCATGGAACTTAATACAACCCTTCACCCATAAAAACTCAGCGGAACACATTTTGTTGTAAGATTTTGTTCCAAATTAGAAGAAAAATAGGAACAATGACATACATTATTAGGAACCTAATATGCAAGAATGAAATGTTATGGACAATTTGGAACAGAGGAACGGTTTTGATAGGTCACATGTTAATGTTTTATGGTTTTTCTGAGATGTTAATGTATAATCCCACACACTTCTGTTACCAAGATGGTTTTCTGAATGAGATACCTGCATCATACATGAATTTGAGGAAGAAGGAGACTAAGAGGAGTTTTTGTATGTTGAATAAAAATAGGTGCATCATACATGTGACAGGCAAACCCATTAGGAACAAACAATCAATATTTATAATTTCATTTCAATAATTGATGTTTGCTTTAACTTCCTTGACCAACCGCCTGCCTTTTAACATAACGATGCTAATTATGTTTTTTCAGCATCTTCCTCTTTCATCTGATTTTATTATACTTTAGTTCCTCCTTAATCTTTTTCAGCATCTTTCTCTTTCATTTGAAATGCTTAATGGATTATGTAAGTTTATATAATCGGTGAATGGTTCATGCAATATGATGAGTTATAGAAATTTGTTTATGTTCAATTTGTGTTTGGTTTTTGGACTTCAGGTTAACTACTTGGGAATGAAATATCATTTGTTCTCTCTTGAGAATAACATTGGGGCAAATAAAATCTCTTCAAAGTAGGGTGGGGACAGGATACCATGAATTTAAAGAAAACAAAACAAATGAAAAAAGAAATCATACCATAAAACCTGCAAATGTTTGACTTATTCCACCATTTGTTTCATGTTTGTCTTTGCTAGCGTTGCATTCTTTTTCCTTCTTTTAGGTAATTACCCATTAATGGATTTTTTTTTTCTTTTTTCAAATAAAGAAACTCATAAGCACTTTCTTGTTTTAAACTTTAGGGCTAGATTGGCAATGATTTTGTTTTTAGAAAATTAGGAAAACACATTTGAATTATTTGTCAAATTTCAAAAACAAGAATAAGTTTTCTAAATACTACTTTCTGTTTGAATCATTTCAAAAACAGGAAAACACATTTGAATCATTTGAATTATTTGCCACATTTGAATTATATGGCGAGTGTTTTCTTATTCTAAGCTTTCTGTTTAAACATGGAAGTGTTACTGGAACGATCATATTGGTCTTTAGCAAGGGGAAAAATTCTCATATCCTAACTTTTAACGAGGAAGTGTTCTTCATATATCTTCTTCCACCAATAATTTCCAATGCTGGGTTCGTACAAGTTTTTGGTCGTATCTTTGTATAGCTCTGTATATGCTTATCGAATCGTCCATGTTTCACTCACTTATCTTCCTGTCTGCAGATTTCAAGTTAAAAAGAAGCAATTCTTCCGTAACTTCTTGACCATTATGATGTTTGGGGTGATTGGTGTTTTTATATCTGCACTCATTATAACGGCTGGTATAAGTCAAATCTCTTCAGCAATTAATTCTTAATTCAACACTGAAACATTATCCATATATCATTGTTGGGACAATGAAATTTTTTGATTCATGTGAAATGGTTCCTTATGCATTGATTAGGCAGCCAGTGGCTGTTTCCGAGGATGGGCTTGCATGGTCTGACAGCACGGGACTATGTTGGTGAGATAAGTTTTGAAAAACTAATTATTAGCCATATGCAGATTTTTATTGGCTAATGCTTACAGACATTCAAGTGTGCGTGAGCTTGCGATAACAGTTTTAATGGCTTACCTATCGTACATGCTAGTAGAGGTAAATATGTTTACACCTTTTTATAAAGGTGATGCCAATTTTAATTTTAGATCCAGCTTTTACTGAAGGCTAATATCGGAAGATAAAAGCAAACTTTTCCTTCTCTCTTTTTATTTTGTTTTGTCTTTTTGTTCTTGTTGTTGCTAATATCGACGTGACATAACAATTACTTGCTGATTGGATTAGGATTATGTGGCAAAATATATTGTTTTTATATTACCTTTATGGTGATTGGACTTTGACATGGCAAAATGAGGTGGCATCCTCTTCCTCACTCTCTTTTCTCTCCTTCTTCATCTCTCTTTTTTTCCTTTCCGGAAAACCATCCTCTCATTTTCTTCTCCCAGGGGAAGGGGCTTCGTTCCATAACTGGAGGTGGCAGTGGCGCCGACCAATGAGAGGAAGCAGGGAGCGTGAAGGAGAGACGGCGAGGGAGGAAGAAAATGAAGAGAGGAGGAGAGAGAAAGAGAGAGTGAAGAAGAGGATGCCACCTAATTGAATTCTGCCATTTCACAGTCCAATCACGAAATATATATATATATATAGCGAGTAATTTTCATGTCACTTTTCCATCGGTCAACTAAGTTCAAAGACCATTTAGAACTTTTTTTGAAACCTGAAGGACTAAAAGTGCCCTTTATGAAACTTCAAGGACTAAATGGATACCAACCCCACCCCAAACCTCAGGACCAGAAAATATATTTTGCCCAATTTATAATCACTTTTTATCAACTCTTTAGCTAAGGACAAATATGCCCTTCCAAATATTTCCTTAACAACTTTTTAGCTAATGACAGATACAATTAGGAAGTAAACATTTTTAGACCATGGGAGTTCGTGTTTATTGGTTTTGGAGTTTTAAAGCCACCCACATGAAAGTAATATGGGCATTTCTTCTCTTTGGTTGGAATGTTATGAATATTTTGTGCATACTTGTGGTCGGTCTATAAGCACCTACTTGTGGTCGGTCTATAAGCACCTTTGATAATCTTTGATCGGTAATATATTAATTATTTATCAAATATTCTTTTTCCTTCAACTTGACTTATATAGTATACTAATGTGGCAATTCAAAATTTATTGTAGGAGGAGCTTTTGAGAGCAAATTTTTGAACAACGACTGCGTTCTAAATGGAGTTTGTTGATGGACACTTATAAAGGAGCTTTGAATCAAATATCTTCGGTGTTAAAGAGGCATGTCATGTAACTTAAATATGGATTACATTTCTTGATTTGAGACTAGATTTTATTGGATGTCTTCGGTACTTTGTACATTTAGACACTTGTTAATGACTATCCTGCCGTTATGGTAGCCACTTTTGCTTTTGTTATTCTTTTCTAAACTTTATTGCATGTTTTCGGTACTTTGTAGATTTAGACACTTCTTAAGTTTAGTTGTTACATTGTAATTTTAGGTACTTTTTGACTACTTGTAGTTTTAGGTCCATTTTAGTCACTTGCTCAATTGTTTTTCACCTATGGATTGTTTTCTAAGTATATATAGCTTATAACTATTTGGGAGGATTCTGGATATTTGTTGAAATGATTTCTTGTTCTACTTTCAAAGTAAAAAGTTATTGTGTCTTCTTGAATTTTTATTGCAGGAACTACAAAGCGAAGTGAAGATATTTTTTTCAAGCTAGAAGTCATATTGCAACAAATGATAAACTTTTTTGTTGGGTTAAATGAATATTTCATCATGCAACATTTTACTATTAATGTTGCAACAATTTAGGGGCATCGTAGTTAGTTTCAATATTGTATACATATGAATTAATTTATGTAAAAGTTGATGAACTTTGGTATTTGAATGATGTATTGATATATAGATCTTATTTCAATGATATTGAATTGTGTCAAACTTAGATTTATTTATTTTTCTTTGTAATTTTCATTATTATTAATTAATAATAATAATAATAATGACAATTAAAATATAAATATTAATATATTTAGATTTGATACAAAAAAAATCTATTATTGATTTTTTGACAAAAAAATCATGTCATTGAATTCGTTTTGTTGACTCACAATAGTTGTGGTCTTCAAGCTATTAGTGACAGAAAAATTAAGTCATAAAAAAGCGTATAAAATTTACTGTCGTCCATTCCGATTCGATGACAAAGATTACATGTCGTCAATTGTGTTTAAATACAAAATATGATATGAGTGGTCATTCAGTGACAATGTTTAGGTGTCATAAAATAAGGTCTCTTGACTGAAAATATTTGTCATTAACTGTATTATGAAGACAAAAGAAAACTGTCATCAAACCAACATTGACGACAGTTTTCGATTTTTGTCATCTATAGAGTAAAGAAGGTAGGGGCTATAACGACTGAAAAAAATTGTCATCTAAAGTCCTGATGATAGTTTTTATTTGTCATCATAGCCCCGATTCATTAATTATCATATCTTCAATGTCACTGAGTATGAAAATTGCTGCTCTAACATGACCCTCTTAGATATATTTATATAAATACTTGACCACCTTGATGACGGAACAAGTTTCAACATTTATATGACAATTATATTTGTTGGATTCTTGCTGTATTTATGAACTAAGAAACGCGAACACAAAGATTACACTGTAACAAGATACAATGTACCAAAAATACATACACTGTTTATAAATATAAATCCAGAAACTGAAGTATGTAACCAAATTTGAGATACAAAGTTACTTAAGATGTATAAAGACAGAAATACAGTAGCAAGAGCTACTTATTACTACAATTTCTGAAATCGTGATGGAGATGAAAACAAAGTCGAGGCACGCTTATAAAGCGTTGTCCTGAAGACAATTGTTCGCTCTGCACAAGTTGCAAGCAGACTACAACGATCTTCTTAGCAGAATTCAACGACTTGCTTCGATAGAACAACAACTCGAATTACTCGAATTTGGTAGAACTCTTGAATACTTGCTCTAAACAAAACCTCGACACAAGAAAATCAAAGGAAGAAGAAAACTCGAAAAATAGATGAAGCTCAGTTTTTTAGCATCCTCTCAAATTACGAATCGCACTACTATTTGTAGTAGTGTAAATTGTAAACTCTCACAATCTGAAACGTCTGACAATAATTACACTGTAATTAAAACATGGAACGTCTGACAATAATTACAACATGAAACGTCTGACAATAATTGCATTGTAATTGCAACATGAAACGTCTAACAATAATTGTACAACATGAAACGTCTGACAATAATTGTACAACATGAAACGTTTGACAATAATTACACTGTAATTACAACATGAAACGTCTGGCAATAATTACACTGTAATTAAAACATGAAACGTCTAACAATAATTACACTGTAATTACAACATGAAACGTCTGACAATAATTGCAACATGAAACGTCTGACAATAATTATATTACACTGTAATTACAACACTAAACGTCTGACAATAATTACACTGTAATTACAACATGAAACGTCTGACAAAATTACACTGTAATTGTTAACAGTTACGAATGTTACAAATTCTATTTCAAGAATTTAATTCGTATGTTACACCATTGATTAGAAACCCTTGGTATTCTAGCCATTATTTTCTTTCACAGAATACAACAAGTTCCAACAATATCTTGCAAGGATATATGGATTAGAATAAGCTACCCACAAATTATTCAAGGTTGCATTCCTAACTATCTGTGAATTTAAGATAAAAAAATTTAATAATTAATTTATCTAAAATTTAGATAGACAACATATAAAAATAATTTAGATATGAAAAATATGAAGTTTAATATGAAATATTGTACATACCTGTATTCCATTATTTCTTCTTTGATATATTGGATATAAATCTTTTTCTTGTATAATCTTTGTAGAAAAAAGGTGTTGGATAAAGAAATATTCATGGTCCATTGAGAAAAGCCTATTAATTGGGCAGAGGCGCGTTAATGAACGATGTCCTTAGAGAAGACGTGCCCCCACTTGCACTGAGTTTTTCGGCACTCTACTCCTCGGATACAACTCACTTCAAGATTGCTTGTGTGCAGCTAAGCTCTCTTACGAATCCTTTTGACTTGTATGCTCTCAGATTTTGACAAATAATTTTTGGATCGATTAATTTCTAGACAAAAAAAGAAACTTCTGTATTTCACTGATTTTTCTTTTTCGAGCAAAAACTCTGTGTTTCCGTTTTTTCCCCTAAACTTGAGGATGGAGAAACGTGAAAACACAGCCACGTTCTTCCTCCTAATTATTTTCCTTGAAAGGAGGATAGTTGAATCTCAACCTCTTTCTTTTTCCTTTTTTGATAAAGCAATTAAATTTTAATTAAATGAATAAATTAAAATAAAATAATTAAACAAACTTAATTAAATCCTTAAATTTTTCAACAATCCCCCACAATAATTTTAAGATTTTATGAAACATGAATATACATTTTATTTTAAAAATAAAAAAAAACAATAAGAGAGCATCTTTACTACGTAATAGGTGTAGGTACCTTCTGGGTTTGAACCTCCACTTAGTGAGAATAAGTGTACGTTTGAAGAAGCCATAGTGAACATAGTCTTGAACTAGGTCCTATAACTCAAGTTTCCACTTACCTCACACATAGTACAAGTCAATTTAGGAATTCTGGTCGGTTTTGCACTTTAGACGGTCATGTGCAAATATCTCGTTTCATGAGTGTTTTAAGGGAGTATCTGTTGCGTGCTCAATGTTTAAATTAAAGATGCAATGGTAGAGCACTCAGAACATGCAAGCATACATGGTCTTGTAGCAAGTAATAAGTATTTTTTCATTCGATTTCCCACAGAGATTTATTCTTAGTTACTAGCGAAGTGAGTTGTTAAGTGAGAATGGGTGGATTAAATGGGGTAGATTTGGTTTTAAAGTGCCTAACTATTAAGGAATGTGTGAGATATGAAAGCATAAAAAAGTGCAAGTAAATAATTAAACCCGAATGTAGAGAGAAGAGAGCAACAAACTAAGAAAGAAATGGCTAAGGCAAAATTTGAACTAAGAGAATTGCGGAAACAACAATTTTCTAGCAATGTTACTAACAGCGAATTAAGTGTAAAGTGTGGAAACAAGGGCTACTAACGACTCCTCTATAGGCTTTTTCATACGATTCTCAAGCAGTAGATCAACTCATCATGCATAAAACTAACTCATTCTCATGTATCTTTCGATTTCATGCATTAGATCCTTTAGTTTACTCATGTCCAAGTAAGGCCTTAAGCATCTATTTATAAAAGCAAGTTATTGATTTGTACTAGGGAAACGCCTATTCCTAGGTCGTTTTCTGGCTACCATGAAAGGCTAGCATGAATGTACGACTTTGAACTCTTACTCCTTCCAGAGGTTAGGAGTTCTTTAGACAAAATGGATGGCCAATCGAAATTGCCCGTGGGATGAAGCTTACATACATTCAATGCATTCGAAGCTAACTTACATGCTTGATTCACATATTTCTACCTATAGTCTTGTCATTAGCATGCCCCTATGTGACTTAGTTACTCATGGATGAAGGTGGAATAAGAAGAATAGATGGAGACGACATGCTTAACAGAATATAAAGGACAAAAACAGAAGAAGAAGACAGTAAACAGAAGAAAGGGAGACTTGCGAAGTAGCCAAGTTATCTCTTTGATTTACCGCAGTTCAAACTGAACAAGCAACAACTTAAACTGATGAAAACTAAACAGAAAGAGACGAAATGATTGTAGAGTAGCAAACGTAAACGAGTTACTGCAGACAGCAATGAAAACTGAAACAGAAAGCAATAAAAGCAAATAGATGCGTGCGTAAAGCCCCTCGTTGCGAACGCCTCGGCTGAAGGAAGAGGGAGAGCCTTGTTTGGATGAATCTAATCAGAAGAGAAGACAAATCTTCTCTTCTTCCCCTCAGATTATTGACTCCAACAGCTGAGCCCTTCAAACCAACAAACGGAAGAGAGAAAAATAGTAGAAAAGACTGCGTTGTACTGGAGAGTCTACGCTTTTCGAGTGTGTTCTGTCCTTCCCCTTTGACCTCCTTTTATAGTAGTTTGCAGGTACGATTCGTCCAAGGAGAACCATCCATTCTGCACAACAATACTCCACATGGCAGCAGGAGAAAAAACGAACAGCTGAAAGATCGTAACAAAATGGAATTCAGTTAAACAAATAACAACTTTCACTTAAAACATTGCTGAGACCGCAATGTTTTCGCAATGCTTCAGCAATGTGCAAATTCCAAGTCTTTAACTTTGTTTTTGTTTCTTTTTCTTTCCTTTTACACATAAGTCCTAATTTAGCTTCATTCTACTAATTCTCATATATAAGCACAAGTTTAAGCTAAATTCTACAAAAAACGCTTAAGGGTGTACATCTTTCTATAGCAAATAAGTCCTAAAATAGTCACTTTTGGAGACGTAACACACCCCCAAACTTAAGGTTTTGCTCGTCCTCGAGCAATATAAAGACTTTATTTGGGCTGCTATTACTCTCTCTAACCACTTGCTGACTCTCCTAAGTTCACTATCTATGGCAATGCTGTCCTGTGACACACTTCTAAGTTCAAAACTCACTTCTCATTTTGCTTCTTCTGACTTCTCTCGCCTTATAATCCTACTGTTTTTATTAACTCCCTACAACTGATCTATCTGCTTTGGTCATTAAGTTCATTGTGCAACTATCCCCAAGTTTTCAAATTCTACCTAGCTTTACTCTAGACTCAGTACATGCTTCTAATGTTTTTCTTTTGAGCTGCCTAGGATTCCTTAGAGACATGTCAGTCTTAGTATAAACCAGTGTCAGTAGTACATTCATAGAACAACCTAAACCCTGGCATCACCACATTGGATATACATTCATCTCCCTCAACAAACCTACAAGCTACAACTCTGTGCTTAGCTAACTGAGGATCAGAGTTCATTCATATAGGACACCTAAGCACAAAAGTTATAACTTACAGGCACACACTCTCCTTCCTTGGTTTTTTTTCTTTCTCTTTCTTTCTTTGGTAGTGCCTCTCCTTTGGTTGCCTTTTGATGCAATGCCACTTGTGGGTTACACACATGGCACTGATTACTCAGCAACCTCAAGAGAGACACCTCACTTTATTTTTCATTTTTTTTTTCTTCAGTTCATCATTTTTTCACAAGGAGAAGAAGAATGCTTATGTTTAAAAGGGAGAGAGGAATGTTCCTAGGCTTAGGGCTGTCTCCCCCAAACTTAAACTTCTCATTGTCCTCAATGAGAGTCGGAGGTGGCACACCCCCAAACTAGTCCTAGAAGCATCTAGTCTAGGGCAAAACAAGGAGAATCTAAAAGTCCTAGGCATAGAATGAACATTCTTAAAGCAAATAACACAGCAGCAGATTTTTGCAAAAAACAGTCTGTGAAGGGCTTAAAGAGATTCATGCTGAGCAATTTAAGGGAGCTATTTTAAACTATCAAAGGTGTACTAAGACACTCATCCAGCATGCTCATAGATAGGTCATATATGGCAGTCAAGAAAGCAGCAAGAGAGCAAAATTTAAACAGAACCAGCCTATCTATCAGTCAGTCAATAGCATGCGATAACTAACAAAAATTGCGGAATCCGCAAAAATTTCGCAATGAACCTACAGGGCATATTTATCAGTGATCAAGGCCCCTTTTTGCATGCTATTTCCAGTCATCTACAACTAAACAAAAATGAAACTAAAACATGCTAGCTACTCAGATACCATCTACCTATACTAAACTATCCTAAACAACCAAAAGAAATTAAAACAGAACAAGCATTTGATTCAAAAATATCAGTCACAAGTTAACGAAAAGCAGATTTTTTTTTTCAAGAGGGAACAGAAGTACTCCCTCGAGTGCCCTTCAGACTAGCACTCAAACATCCTCATCATCATCCTTCTTCTCCCTCGGAGGTGACCACGGCTTCAATAGATCAGTGGGGAAGGCAGGGAAGATGCATCCCAATTGATCAGCCACGTCTTTGTCCCTCGCTTTCGCGTATTCAGCCCACTGCGCCATCTTTCGCTGGAGGTCCATTAAGCAGGCCATGGAGAGTGATTGAGCAGCAGCCAGGCCATCTAGCTCAAACTCCATGTTTCCCCTTCTTCGCATCCTCAGGCCCGTAGGCAGCTCCAGATGACCCGTGTAGGCCAGCTGCCTTTCCTTCCTCTCGATGGGCACACCTGCACGTAAACAGAGTTTAGTAATGGTGTTTGGAAAGAAAAGAGGGCCCTTACCTTTCTTTGCGCAGTCGGCTATGGAGGCTGCAATGACCTCTCCAACATCTATGGTAAGGCCTCTCATAATGGCGTAGACTAGCAACGATCTCCCCTGGTTTATGGTTGTCTCGTGGGTTACAGGGGAGAGACGCCTTCGCACAAACGAAAACCAGACGGCTGCCTTGGCCTTGAGGGACGCACTCATCAGAGTGTGCTTCCCATTACGTGAGATTGTCCAAGCCGCCTCAGGTTGGCCTATGATGCGCAGGGCTTCTTCCAAGACAGCCTCAGATGGCGAGTCGATGATCCTCGCGTAGTCAGTGTACTTCTGCCCTTGAGGCCATAAGCTTCATTGATGGCCTTGGCCGAGAAATCGACCTCAATTCCCCTCACCATGGACAGACCATCCTCGGGGTGCGTTAGATTGGCATAGAAATCGTACACCATGTTGGAGTAGGCAGGGATGGGCGGTCTGCACAGCTCTTCCCAGCCGTGGTTGGCGATCCCTGCGCGCAAGAATTGAGGCAGGTCTGCCAGTGCATCAAGAAATCCCTTCTCATGGAGAAGGTCTCTCTTCCTCAATTCATTGCCCCTCGACTCTGCATCTGAAGAGACATACCTCACGGCTTGAGGTTCGTCTTCAGGGTACAGTTTTGCTTTCCCCTTATCCCTTGCCTTGGCCGACTCAGCAGCCTCAACCTTCAGCTAATTCTTTAAAGAAGGCTCATCACTGACCTTCTTCTTCTTGGATCGCTTTGAAGCTTTCGACCGCTTGGCCTTCACAATCTTGGGCGCCTTCTTCCTCAGCCGTGCCCTGGTGGTGATCTGCTGGAGGCAGTCCCCCAACGTCTCATCCATCGAGTCTCTGCTCCCCCCTTCCGATGGGCTATCAGGGCTGCCCTCAAAGGGGAGAAGACTTCATCTTCCTCAGCCGCCTCTTCGCTCGGCACTGATTCTTGGTGTTCTTCAATCGGAACTTCAGGCTCTGGCGTCTGCGAAGATGGAGATGGCTCAGGGATTTGTGAAGATGGAGATGGCTCAGGGCTTTGTCTGGCCGTCTCGTAGGATGGACGGCCACTCTCATGACTCTCCTCGGTGGGAGTCTTTTCCTTGATCGGTGCGTCCCCGACTGCCAATTTCCACTTCCTTTTCTTGGGTGTACCCACTGGTTCAGACGGACCAGCAGGAATTTTAGTCACCACCTTCCACTTCTTCTTGCGTACTGGAAGCTTAGGCGGTCGTGCGGGCTGCGCAGCTTCGGTATCTGCCAAGGAGAGCAATGCTTCCCTCGTAGCTTCCTCTGCGTCAGGTGACTTTTTCTTGGAGGCAGATCGCTCAGCTCGTGTAAGCACCATTGTTGGTTTGGAGAGATCTGAAGGTAGGAGATGCAGAGAAAGAAGATGAGTGATTCTTGAGGTCTAACGAGTGAAGAAAGCGTAGGGGGCACAGCTGATTTGACGGCTATTTGTAATCAAGTGGATCCCAACGGCTCTTTCTGTTGCGGTTTCAGCAAATCTACCGCAATTAAATGGGCTGGCCGTTGGGGATTTTCTTGATTTAAATCTCAAGATTCAATTGATCAAATCTTGGATTTAGCCCGATTTTTCTTGTGGATTCTCTCCCCTTGATTCATCTCCTTGATCTCCTCTTTAAGATCTCCTATTAAAATGTACAAAATTAACACAAAATTCGTAATAAAAATCACACCTAAACACACAAAATAAAAACCGAAGAAATACGAAAGGAAAAAAAAAACTAAGGCATAGCCTTCACATGGACGAGCACAGTAATCACTCATCCCCTTTCGATTTGGCTCTCAAGCTTCAGATAAGAGGAAGGCCGAGAGTGTCTTCACATCTCCCTCCTCATAGTAGTGCTTCAATCGTGCACCATTGACCATAAACGGTTGCCCGTGCTGCAGGTTCCTAATCTCAATTGCACCATGAACAAACACGTTAGTTATAACAAAAGGACCTGACCATCTGGACTTAAGTTTGCCTGGAAATAATCTCAACCTTGAGTTAAATAACAAGACATGCTGGCCCTTCTTGAAGTCCTTAATCCTAAGTCTACTATCATGCCAAATTTTAGTTTTTTCCTTATACATTTTGGCATTTTCATAGGACATATGTCTCAGCTCATCGAGCTCATGTAATTGCAGAGACCTCAATGTTCCCGCATCGGTCACGCAATAATTCAGCTCTTTTAAGGCCCAAAAGGCTTTGATTTCCAATTCGAAGGGTAAGTGACATGCTTTTCCATACACAAGTCTATAAGGAGACATACCTAGGGGTGTCTTATATGCAGTCCTATATGCCCAAAGTGCATCCTCTAACTTAAACGACCAATCTTTTCTATTAGGTTTGACCACTTTTTCGAGTATGTTTTTAATCTCCCTATTTGATATTTCAGCTTGTCCATTCGAATGTGGGTGATAAGGGGTTGCTACTCTATGTCTAACATTGTACTTAGCTAACACTTTTTCCATAGCTTTATTAATAAAGTGCGTCCCTTCATCACTAATTATCGCACGGGGTGTACCAAACCTAGTAAAGATATGCATATTAAGGAACTTAATGACTGTTTTGGCATCATTTGATGGGCATGCTATGGCTTCAACCCATTTAGATACATAGTCTACAGCTACAAGTATATAAAGGTTACCTGCAGATGGGGGAAATGGTCCCATGAAATCAATGCCCCACACATCAAAGAGCTCCAACTCTAAGATGTAAGTGAGAGGCATCTCATCCTTCCGGCTAAGGTTACCTGTTCTTTGACATTCATCGCAGCTGTGTGCATGATCGTGGGCATCTTTGAAGATCGTGGGCCAGTAGTAGCCACTCTGGAACACCTTTGCAGCTGTTCTTTGGCCACCAAAATGGCCACCATAGGGAGATGTATGGCAATGCTGCAGCACAGACTTCGCTTCAGCAGCTGACACACACTTCCTTAGTAAACCATCTACACAAGTCTTGTAGAGTGTAGGATCGTCCCAGATGAACTTCCTAGCCTCATGTAGAAACCTCTTCTTCTCTTGTCCCCCCTTGAAAGTTGGTAGTACCTGCGAGGCAAGGAAGTTAGCAATGTCTGCAAACCAAGGTTCCTCATCGTTATCACGATGTGCTAATACAAAGACATGCTCATCGATGAAGGCATCAGAAATTGCGGTTTCCGCAATTTTATCGCAATTATGTCGCAATCTAGAAAGATGATCAGCAACTACATTTTCGCATCCTTTCTTATCTCTAATGTCTAGATCAAACTCTTGCAACAACAAGACCCATCTAATCAACCTAGGCTTAGCGTCAGCCTTCCTCATAAGGTATTTTAGTGCAGAGTGATCAGTGTACACAATGGTCCTAGTACCTACAATGTAATTCCTAAACTTCTCGCAAGCAAACACTACAGCTAGCATTTCCTTTTCCGTGGTTGTGTAATTCCATTGTGCCTCATTTAGTGTCTTACTAGCATAGTATACAGGATGTGTTAGTTTGTCAATTTTTTGTCCTAGCATAACCCCTACTCCATAGTCACTCGCATCACACAACATCTTAAATGGTAGGTCCCAATTTGGCCCTACGATAATAGGTGCTTTGACTAATGCTTCCTTAAGGGTTGTCCAGGCTAAGAAACATTCTTTTGAGAAGACAAATGGCTTATTCAGCTCTAGAAGCTCACACAGAGGTTTAGAGATTTTTGAAAAGTTCTTAATAAACCTTCGATAGAAACCTGCGTGTCCTAGGAAACTTCTAATAGCTTTTACATTCTGAGGTTCCACTAGCTTCTCTATTATCTCTATCTTGGCCCTATCGACCTCTACTCCTTCTCTAGACACTCTATGACCTAGGACTATCCCTTCTTCCACCATAAAATGACATTTCTCCCAATTAAGGACTAGGTTGGTCTCCTCACACCTAGCTAGCAATGTTACTAACAGCGAATTAAGTGTAAAGTGTGGAAACAAGGGTTACTAACGACTCCTCTATAGGCTTTTTCATACGATTCTCAAGCAGTAGATCAACTCATCATGCATCAAACTAACTCATTCTCATGTATCTTTCGATTTCATGCATTAGATTCTTTAGTTTACTCATGTCCAAGTAAGGCCTTAAGCATCTATTTATAAAAGCAAGTTATTGATTTGTACTAGGGAAACGCCTATTCCTAGGTCGTTTTCTGGCTACCATGAAAGGCTAGCATGAATGTACGACTCTGAACTCTTACTCCTTCCAGAGGTTAGGAGTTCTTTGGACAAAATGGATGGCCAATCGAAATTGCCCGTGGGATGAAGCTTACATACATTCAATGCATTCGAAGCTAACTTACATGCTTGATTCACGTATTTCTACATATAGTCTTGTCATTAACATGCCCCTATGTGACTTAGTTACTCATGGATGAAGGTGGAATAAGAAGAATAGATGGAGACGACATGCTTAACAGAATATAAAGGACAAAAACAGAAGAAGAAGACAGTAAACAGAAGAAAGGGAGACTTGCGAAGTAGCCAAGTTATCTCTTTGATTAACTGCAGTTCAAACTGAACAAGCAACAACTTAAACTGATGAAAACTAAACAGAAAGAGACGAAATGATTGTAGAGTAGCAAACGTAAACGAGTTACAGCAGACAGCAATGAAAACTGAAACAGAAAGCAATCAAAGCAAATAGATGCGTGCGTAAAGCCCCTCGTTGCGAACAAACGGAAGAGAGAAAAAGAGTAGAAAAGACTGCGTTGTACTGGAGAGTCTACGCTTTTCGAGTGTGTTCTGTCCTTCCTCTTTGACCTCCTTTTATAGTAGTTTGCAGGTACGATTCGTCCAAGGAGAACCATCCATTCTGCACAACAATACTCCACGTGGCAGCAGGAGAAAAAACGAATAGCTGAAAGATCGTAACAAAATGGAATTCAGTTAAACAAATAACAACTTTCACTTAAAACATTGCTGAGACCGCAATGTTTTCGCAATGCTTCAGCAATGTGCAAATTCCAAGTCTTTAACTTTGTTTTTGTTTCTTTTTCTTTCGTTTTACACATAAGTCCTAATTTAGCTTCATTCTACTAATTCTCATATATAAGCACAAGTTTAAGCTAAATTCTACAAAAAACGCTTAAGGGTGTACATCTTTCTATAGCAAATAAGTCCTAAAATAGTCACTTTTGGAGACGTAACAGTAGCCCACACCCTATTGTAGCGACCTCACTACAACACCCACATAGGTGAAACCTCCAAGGGTTGTTTGTGACCAACACCCTGCATAATATATGCCTTGATTTCATTTAGAGATTAACTCTAACTAATCGTCACACATTTTGAGCACTACCACCATAGGAATGGGACATATAATTAAATTTTACTAGTGTTCCCATAGTCACACTCCAATTTCGTTGTTACCCATTGAACCTCTTTCATGAGATCTTCAATCTTTGAGGTTGGGTGTCCATTGTAGTGACTATATTATTATAGACTTTAGTCTCATTCCCCTCGATGATTCAAGAACTTGCTTGCGCGCTAAGCCTTTTGTAAACGGATCTGCTAGATTCTCTTCAGACCTGACAAAATCAATGGAAATCACACCATGAGTTAATAATTGTCCGATAGAATTATGTCTAATTCTGATGTGCCTGTTTTTCCCATTGTATATTTTATTGTTAGCTCTAGCTAAAGTAGCTTGACTATCACAATGTAAAGGCACAGCTGGATTACCAATTAAAAATACAGGAATATCAGCAATTAAACTTCTTAACCATTCTGCCTCTTTACTGACTAAATCTAAAGCAATGAATTCAGCTTCCATGGTGGATCTAGAAATTAAAGTTTGTTTAGTAGACTTCCATGCTATTGCACCACCACCTAAAGTAAAAATATATCCACTAGTTGCTTTAGTTTCATCTGACTCTGATATCCAATTAGCACCACTAAATCCTTCTATTATCGAAGGAAATCCAGTATAACAAATGCCAAGATTGGAAGTACCTTTAAGATATCTACATAACCTTTCAATTGCACACCAATGATATTCATTTGGGTTACAAGTATATCTACTTAATCTATTTACGGCATATGATATATCAGGCCTAGTGCAATTAGAAAGATACGATAATGAACCAATTATTTGAGAATATTTATGTTGTGAAATTGGTTCTCCTGTAATCTTTTTAAGTTTCAAATTTGGATCAAAAGGGGTAGATACATGACTCAAATCAAAATAATCAAATCTCTTTGATAAATGTTCCACATAATGTGATTGAGTCAGTATAAGATCATGGTCCCTTTTAATCAATTTGATGCCTAAAATAACATTAGCAGGACTCAAATCTTTCATATCAAAATTATTTGATAAAAAATCTTTGGTTTCACTAATGATTTTCATACTAGTACCAAAGATAAGAATATCATCAACATATAAGCACAAAATAATACATGCATTTTCTACCATTTTACTGTATACGCATTTATCAGAGTCATTAACGATAAACCCATGAGAAATGATTACACTATCAAATTTTTCATGTCATTGTTTAGGGGTCTGTTTTAGTCCATAAAAGGACTTAACTAATTTACAAACTTTATTTTCCTGGCCTGGTTTTATAAACCCCTCAGGTTGTTCCATGTAAATCTCTTCTTCTAATTCACCATTTAAGAACGCTGTCTTAACATCCATTTGATGAATTTCTAACTAAGTACAGAAGCAATGGCTATTAAAGTTCTAATGGTAGTCATTTTAGCAACAGGAGAATATGTGTCAAAGAAGTCTACTCCTTCCTTCTGACTAAACCCTTTTGCAACTAATCTGGCTTTGAATTTATCTATGGAACCATCAGTTCTAAGTTTTTTCCTAAAAATCCACTTACAACCGATTGCTTTGCAACCATGTGGAAGTTCAGTTAAAACCCAAGTGTTGTTAGACAAGATTGAATCAATAGCTTCTTCCCAAAAATGTGAATCAATAGATTTCATTGCTTCTTGAAACGTTTTAGGATCACTTTCAACTAAATAAACATAGAAATCATCCCCAAAATTTTTACTGACTCTATTTCTTTTACTCCTTGGCTCTAATTGTTCTAAATTTGGTGACACTATTTTAGAGGCAGTACTTTCACTAATTTGCTTATTCAAATTGTTTTTCATAGGGAAAGTTTTTTCAAAGAAGCTAGCATCACGAGATTCGATAATAGTATTTTTTGTATACCCAGAAATATCTGAATTTAAAACTAAGAATCTGTAAGTGGTGCTGTTCAAGGAATATCCCACAAATACACAGTCGATAGTTTTGGGACCTAATTTTCTTTTTTTATTAAAAGAAATATTAACTTTAGCCAGACACCCCCACACTTTAAGAAAAATCAAGTTAGGGATTTTATTTTTTCATATCTCATATGGAGATTTATCAGCATTTTTATAGAGAACCCTATTCAAGATTAAACATGCAGAGTATAAAGCTTCACCCAAAAATTAGTAGGCATGCCAGAGCTTAAAAACATAACATTCACCATGTCTAATAAAGTTATATTTTTCCTTTCTGCCACCCCGTTGGATTGAGGTGAATAAGAAGGAGTAACCTGATGAATTAATCCATGCAGACTACAAAAATCATTCAATTCATCTGAACAATACTCACCTCCCCTATCAGATCGTAAATTTTTAATTTTATTTTCTAATTGATTTTCTACCTCAGCTTTATAGATTTTAAAAGTATTAAATACTTCATCTTTAGAGCTAAGTAAATAAACATAACAGTATTTAGAGCAGTCATCTACAAAAGTAACGAAATACCTTTTTCCTCCACGAGTCAACGTATTATTGCAATCACAAACATCACTGTGAATTAACTCTAGCAATGATGAATTTGTCTCTACAGATTTAAAGAACTTTCTAGGTTGTTTGGCTTGCACACAAACTTCACATTTATCTTTACTATCTAAAGCAGATTTAGAAATTAAATCCATATTCATCATTTTTTTTATTGAACTAAAATTCACATGCCCAAGTCGACCATGCCATATATCAGAACATTCAACATTGGCCACAATAGAAGAAGAATATGAAGATTCATAGACATCAGCATTCATGATATTGAGTTTAAGCAAACCATCAACCAAATAACCTTTACCAATAAAAATACCATGTTTACTAATTATCACTCTATTGGACTCAAAGACAACTTTAAAACCCTGTTCTACTAACAATAAAACACTGACTACATTTTTAAAAACTTCTGGAACATGCATAACGTTGGTTAGGAGAAGATCTTTGCCGGAAGACAATTTTAATAAAACTTCTCCTTCTCCCTTTACGAGGGTCTCATTTCCATTTCTCATCCTTACAGATCTGGTACTTGATTCTCGTTAGATGGGAGAATGGAGTTGGCCTGACCTGCAGTAACACCATTGGCTTGAGGTTTTGCTGGCCTGGAAGTTCTACCTTTACGTTGTAATAATCCCTTGCAAAATGGTTTGTCTTGCCACAAACCCAACATGGGGATAACCCATATTATTATGATTAACATTTTTATCTTTTGGTTTGTAACGGTGTTTTTTGTTTGGAACAATTTTCTTGAACTATTTTGGCTTGGGATTATAAGCTCTTTCAACCAACAAGGTTTTTGCTTGACTATTTGAGTGAGAGACTTCTTTCAAATTCTCACGATGCATATCCTCGATTCTGAGTGAAACAACCAATTCATCGTAAGAGAAATTTTCAGGTTTTTGTTTCATGACTCTTTGAAAATCTGACCAGAAAGGAGGTAATTTTTTAATAAGGGAGGCGACTAATACAACATCATCAAACTTAATTCCCTTCATTTTCAAATCAAAGATAAGATTTTCAAACTCATGAATTTGGTCACAAACTGATTTCTCATCGACCATTTGGAAATCAATCCATTTTTCAATGGCATTCCTTTTAAAACTTAACTCCTCTAACCCATATTTATTTTCTAAGGCTTCCCATAATTCTATAGAAATTTTAGTTGAGCAGAAGATTTTATAGATACTGTCAGACAGAGCACTCAAAATATTTCCATGACACAGAATATCTTTTTCTTCCACATTTTTGTCAGCAGTAGATTTGATGCTAGATTGAGTAGTTATGCTAAGGTCTGAATCAGTGGCTCTCAGAGTTTCACCCACCTTTTCTTTTCCCTTCTCACTAAAGGTTTCACTCATTTTTTCTTTTCTCTTCTGAGTACTAGAGATTACAGAATACAAACCTAGGGTGGTTAGCCAAAATTTCATCTGTTGTTGCCAACATTTAAATTTTTGTCCAGTAAATTTTTCAGGTTTGCAGGAATTAAATTTAAATCCAGAAGCCATATCAGACATACTTACTTACAGAATTCCTAACCAACCACGTCTTCTCTAAGATTGTTAGAAATAATACGTCAAATTATTAATGGCAGGAAACTGTAAACATAAGTCAATAAAAGAATTAAAAGGCAAAGGATTAGAAAAGCCTGTTAATTGGGCAGATGCGCGTTGATGAACGTTGTCCTTAGAGAAAACATGCCCCCACTTGCACTGAGTTTTTCGGCACTCTACTCCCAGGATACAACTCCCTTCAAGATTGCTTGTGTACAACTAAGCTCTCTTACGAATCCTTTTGACTTGTATGCTCTCACATTTTGACAAATAATTTTTGGATCGATTAACTTCTGGACAAAAAAAGAAACTTCTGTATTTCGCTGGTTTTTCTTTTTCTAGCAAAAACTCTATGTTTCCGTTTTTTCCCCTAAACTTGAGGATGGAGAAACGTGAAAACACAGCCACGTTCTTCCTCCTAATTCTTTTCCTTGAAATGAGGATAGTTTAATCTCAACTTCTTTCTTTTTTCTTTTTTGATAAAGCAATTAAATTTTAATTAAATGAATAAATTAAAATAAAATAATTAAACAAACTTAGTTAAATCCTTAAATTTTTCAACATATCATACATGCACTTGTGTTGTTAAAGCTTCCACATGGTCCATGTACCATATGTTAGACGACCCCAATATCTTGGGATACTTGGCTTTCTTAAAGGTTGTCTTTGATCTCCTTCCAATCTGGATTGCATATCAATGTGATGAAAATATCTAGTTTTCAGAATCGTTGGACCAAAGTCATTGCATCAAGATATTTTTTTCGCATATCTCTTGGACCCCAATAAAGGAAGCAAGAAGTACAATTCTCTTTCCTACTTTATTTGCTCTTGTTTTTCCAGTATTTACATCTACTAATCCTTGATATAGTTTAGATCTTATATGAGATTGTTGGGTCCTAAAGAAGTCTAGTCTTGTTGTCTTCAACTTTATGTACATATCTACTGCATATTGTTGCATCAGTCGTCCAACAAGAAGACTGGTCGATGCATTTAAATTCTTTATTTGAATTTTGAAGTAGTAGTAGTCTCTACATGAGATGGTCCCAAATGTTTTTCTGTTAACAAAAGATATTGAATATTTATTATATAAAATAAAATAATAACCATTATGAAGAAGAATGTAGATTTTTTTATACCTTGACATTCATTTTGTGGAGCTTGATGAGCTAATATAAACGATCTCACTAGGCAATTGCCACTATCCAATTTTTCATGAGTATTTTTCTTTCTATTGAAATATTTATGTCTTTGTATATGTTGGTCCCAACCAAGCTCTCCCGTTGAAAAATTGTCCCAAATGATCACGTTTAAGTAACATATTTTCAAATATGTCCTAAGATCTTATAATTTTCATTTATGTTTTTTTTTATTATTTTTGCTTATCATTATGCCCCTCATTAATGTGTTTTAAATTATAATTGTATAATAAATACTTTTGTTCTCTCTCCATTTACGTAGCGATATTTTATACGATATTTTGTTTTTTAATTTCATTTACACCATTTTTATCTATGCACATCATATATACTTATATATACTTTATATATGAGTATATACTTCGTGTATGGGTAACTCATTATATACTTATAGATAATATGTATTTATTTTTTTATATATAGCCATCATATATACTTAAATATACTTCATATATGAGTATATACTCACATATATTATAAATATATACTCCATATATTGTATATATACTTATAGATAATATATATTTGTTTTTTTTTATTTATAAAATATTTATTTTTTATATATATCCACCATATATACTGATATATATTTCATATAACTCATATATGGTTTTATATTTCATATATACTTATAGATATTATGTATTAATTTTTAAAGAAAAACTATATATATATATATATATATTTATTTTATATACACCCACCTTATATATGAATATATGAATATATATTGCAAAAATAGAATTTTTTTAGGCCTGATTATGAGGAGGGAGAGAACAATTTTAATGAGAGAAAAAAACAATTTTTATGAGGAGAGAGAGACGTGACTAATGAGAAGAAGACACATGTAAGTGAAGGGAATGAACTCTTCATTCCCCGCAGCGGAAGCGTTTGGAATCGTTACTTTGTTTTATTTAGAATTAAACTAAAATACAGGTTAAGCATATAATACAATTACCTTTGAAGATCAATCATCTTCTTGTGTTCCTTTTTCCACGAGATCTTCCTCGCTATGACTCGAACACGGGATCAAGGCTTGTGGGAGCTCTTTGAAAGAATGAGAGAAGAATTCTCTGCAGAGAGTGAGTGATGTGTTTGGCCAATCTTTTGGCTAAACCTAAATGTCTTATTTATAATAAGGCTTTTAGGAATTAATTTTATTTTATAAAATACATTTTAATATCTAATATATTAAAATATGTATTTTATATTTATTTGAATCTTATTCAAATATTATAAAATTAATCTTTTATAATATACTTTAAACCAATTTGAATCACATTCAAATAACATAAGTATATAGTTTTTAATATTAATGTATCATATACATAAACTATTTCCTCTAATATTTAATGTATCAAATACAATAAATATATTTTACTCTTCTACATTTAATATATCAAATATATTAAATATTAATTTGAATATTTCAAATTTTCTTTCAACTAAATTGATCCTTTTAGTGTTACTATGAGCTAGCAAGGGGACCTTATGGACCAACAGATTTATAAGCTCCAATGATACAAAATTAATTAATTAAACTCATTAATTAATTGACTTTCATTCATTAACTCTAGGTCACTCCACTATAGGCCTAGAGTTGCACTCTTATGCACTGTAAGACAAGTTGTGTCCATGGATATAACCATTACATGCAAGTCGATCCTTCACGAGTTGTTCGTAATTACAGCTGGGTCAAAAGTCCGTTTTACCCCTATAATTACATCTTACACCTTAAGTACCACTGGTTCTCTAATGAACAACTTGTTTATGATCCAACCATAAACCAAGTCCCTCTCGGGCCAGTGAGAGGGTGGGGCCCCATTGTTCAAGTCCCGAAATCAGCACTTAAGGGAACTACTCATCTACTTTCCCTATATGGGAAGAAGTGAATTCCATCTTGTGAAACTTATGTTCCCAACTCCCTATTTGGTCAAGTCCCCAAAATGGTAGGCTTATTGAATCGGCTATAAAGGTCATTCTCACCCATACAAATCAAAGGACGAGCCCTCACAGGCAGGAGTTCATAACTCACTCAGGATTAAGATCGAGTCACATATGATCATCCTGTGAAATACTAATCTTCTCAAATAACGGATTTATAAAGAGAGATTATATATTTCGTGGTCCAGTCTTATACAAACTCATTGTATAGGATACCCTCACTCACATGTCTCTACATGAATGATTTGGATCAAATTATTTGTAACAATTACAAAGTGGGCCGTATCAATAGTGTTACCAGGATAAGGCACCCAACCTTATCCATATACTATAGACCCTTTAGGTTATTACTTGAACATGATCCTCCCGTATGTCAACTACATACAGTTCAAGATTACACTAATAACCTTGGATTTTATTTATATAATGAATATTATAAATTGCAAATAATAATAATAAAATAATTATCAAATAATTTTTAATTAATTACGAGGCTTTAGGGCATAAATCCCAACAGTAAGGAGAATATAATCTCATTAATTCCTTGATTTTTTTACATTTTTTAATTCTAATGTTTCCTTAAATAGAAGAGATATTATTTTATTTTATTACTTTAAAAAAGAGATAATTTTTTAAATCATATTTTCACAAATGTCTAATATAACCTTTTTTTATTATTATTATTTCTATATTTTTAGGTTATTTAATTTATTTATTGTATATTATATATATATCTATATACATTATGTGATATCGAAGGTTGCTCATAATGTCGCATCATAAGATTATTTTTTCCACTTGTATGTTTCATAAACGTGAGATATATTTAAAAATATGAGGTATATATTATTGTTTCATTTTATGTTATATTTATTAATATTATGTATATATTCTCGATAATATGATGTATATATTTAATAATATGCTGGATATATTTAATATATATATATATATATTATGTGATACCGAAGGTTGCTCATAATGTCGCATCATATGATTTTATTTTTCCACTTGTATGTTTCATAAACGTGAGATATATTTAAAATTATGAGGTATATATTATTGTTTCATTCTATATTATATTTATTAATATTATATATATATTCTTGATAATATGAGGTATATATTTAATAATATGTTGGATATATTTAATATATATTATGTGATATCGAAGGTTGCTCATAATGTCGCATCATATGATTTTTTTTTCCACTTGTATGTTTCATAAACGTGAGATATATTTAAAAATATGAGGTATATATTATTGTTTCATTCTATATTATATTTATTAATATTATGTATATATTCTTGATAATATGAGGTATATATTTAATAATATGCTCGATATATTTAATAATATGTGGTATATAATTCAAATTGATAAAACCTTCGTATATATGTTGGATTAATTTATATAAACTTAGTATATATGTTGGATTAATATATATAAACTTGGTATATATGTTGGATTAATATATATAAACCGGGTATAATATATATAAATCGGGTAACCTATGATCAATTGAAGGGTTGTAACTCTCATGTCCATCAATACCATAATGGCCACTAGCTAAATTATAACTTAAAACATTGAAAACAAAACTTTAAAACTGAAAATTACATGAAAATACCCTTAAATCCGAGAATAGAAACTACCAATCAACCAACTTAAAGTTTGTAACCATCCAAGAGTAATCAAAGCCCCACTTGATGTAGTTTGACCTACTAGTTCCATAAACGAAGCTTGATCAATCTTTAATGAAGCATGAGTTGCATTTGAGTTTATTAAATGCAACTCCATTTGTTTGTCATCTTGGAAAGTTGTTACAATCCTGGCATCTACCTTGAAGTTCATATGGCATGATTGAGACGTCTTGGTTCGTATCATCCTCCCCTTCTTCAAGAAGATTCGTCCTCGAATCCAAAGGATCCCATTGTAATGAAAACTTGAAGTCACTTGCATATCGTGGTCTTGCTCTCCTCAAGGTCTTCACTTTGAACTTTAGGCCATGAATGGATGTAGAATTGAAATGGAACTGTTGCTCCTTAGGTAGCCTGTTGGTCTTGTAATTCTCACGTGCTCGACATTGATTCATTTCTGAAGCAACCTTTGAATCTTGCTTATCAATAAGAATTTTAACTTTCTACAAGAACTCAAAAGAAAAATTAGGCACACTCGGTTTAAGTGCACCCGTTAGAAAGAAAGTCCTTTCGATTACAAGTTCTTGTATGTGTCATTTTGAATTCAAAACAATATTCTCATCATAAACACTAATAACTGAACCCTCTTTCTCTTTAAACTTTATACAATTGCTTTGCTGGTCACCACGTCATCAATAACAATATCATCATTTGGAACATCGTCTTGAGGCATGAGGAAATCTTTCTCTTCTAGAACGAATTGTGCAGTTTGTCTCTGAAGGGAATGAACTCTTCATTCCGCGCAGCGGAAGCGTTTGGAATCGTTACTTTGGTTTATTTAGAATTAAACTAAAACAAGTTTAAGCATATTATGTTTTACCTTTGATGAATCATCTTCTTGTGTTCCTTTTTCCACGAGATCTTCCTCGCTATGACTCGAACACGGGATCAAGGCTTGTGGGAGCTCTTTGAAAGAATAAGAGAACAATTCTCTCTGCAGAGGGTGAGTGGTGTGTTTGGCCAACCTTTTGGCTAAACCTAAATGTCTTATTTATAATAAGGCTTTTAGGAATTAATTTTTAATTTTATAAAATACATTTTAATATCTAATATATTAAAATATGTATTTTATATTTATTTGAATCTTATTCAAATATTATAAAATTAATCTTTTATAATATACTTTAAACCAATTTGAATCACATTCAAATAAAGTATATAGTTTTTAATATTAATGTATCATATACATAAACTATTTCCTCTAATATTTAATGTATCAAATACAATAAATATATTTTACTCTTCTACATTTAATATATCAAATATATTAAATATTAATTTGAATATTTCAAATTTTCTTTCAACTAAATTGATCCTTTTAGTGTTACTATGAGCTAGCAAGGGGACCTTATGGACCTACAGATTTATAAGCTCCAATGATACAAAATTAATTAATTAAACTCATTAATTAATTGACTTTCATTCATTAACTCTAGGTCACTCCACTATAGGCCTAGAGTTGCACTCTTATGCACTGTAAGACAAGTTGTGTCCATGGATATAACCATTACATGCAAGTCGATCCTTCACGAGTTGTTCGTAATTACAGCTGGGTCAAAAGTCCGTTTTACCCCTGTAATTACATCTTACACCTTAAGTACCACTGATTCTCTAATGAACAACTTGTTTATGATCCAACCATAAACCAAGTCCCTCTCGGGCCAGTGAGAGGGTGGGGCCCCATTGTTCAAGTCCCGAAATCAGCACTTAAGGGAACTACTCATCTACTTTCCCTATATGGGAAGAAGTGAATTCCATCTTATGAAACTTATGTTCCCAACTCCCTATTTGGTCAAGTCCCCAAAATGGTAGGCTTATTGAATCGGCTATAAAGGCCATTCTCACCCATACAAATCAAAGGACGAGCCCTCACAGGCAGGAGTTCATAACTCACTCAGGATTAAGATCGAGTCACATATGATCATCCTGTGAAATACTAATCTTCTCAAATAACGGATTTATAAAGAGAGATTATATATTTCGTGGTCCAGTCTTATACAAACTCATTGTATATGATACCCCACTCACATGTCTCTACATGAATGATTTGAATCAAATCATTTGTAACAATTACAAAGTGGGCCGTATCAATAGTGTTACCAGGATAAGGCACCCAACCTTATCCATATACTATAGACCCTTTAGGTTATTACTTAAACATGATCCTCCCGTATGTCAACTACATACAGTTCAAGATTACACTAATAACCTTGAATTTTATTTATATAATGAATATTATAAATTGCAAATATTAATAATAAAATAATTATCAAATAATTATTAATTAATTACGAGGCTTTAGGGCATAAATCCCAACAGTCTCTTCATTGTTTGATTCTGCAATTGCAACTCTTGACATAATTCAAACATGTACTTCACAGATTGGCGCATTTCAGCCAAGTCTTCCAGAAAAGTCTTCCAAAATGGATTACCATAACGTATTTGTGTTTGATCCAACATTGTATAAGATTCTCCCATTCACATGTCTCCACATGAACGATTTGGATCGAATCATTTGTAACTATTACAAAGTGGGCCTTATCAATAGTGTTACCAGAAAAAGACACCCAACCTTTTCCATATGCTATAGACCCTTTAGGTTATTACTTGAACATGATCCTCCCGTATGTCAACTATATATTGTTCAAGATTACACTAACAACCTTGGATTTTATACAATATTGGATAATATTTTGTAAAATATAAATTAACAATTATTTTATTCATAAATGAGAAAATGTTTATTACAAAACTGACCTGGATTTAGGGCACAAAAATAACAATTATTTTTTCAGTTCATTTAGAAGAGTAGTGAGGGTGTAAATAATTTTGTTCATAACAACATTACTTTTGAATTGGAGGAAACTCTTGGAGAGAGTTTCTAGAATAAAATCGACTTGACTGGATTCATCTATAATAGCACCATTCATTTTAGCAATATTAAAGTGGACCATCATGTGGAGAACATGTTCTCGTACCGATGACCCTTCTTTCATGCGTGCATTATGAATAAACTTGAGAGCATCATTCTTAATTTGATTAGAAGGTTGTCGAAACATTCCATGTAGTGACTCCACCATCTCATATGTCGTCGTCATGCTCTCTAGCTTTTTTTTTTGGCCAAAACATCAGTTATGCTTGCCAAAATATAGACTCTTGCATTTTCATTGGCCTTGATCCAACGATCATATGCATCACGAACATTTCGTGCAACATTAGTAGCGGGTTCTTGAGGACATTCCTCAGACAGAACGAATTTCATATCATCCACAACCAGTATAATGTTGATATTATTTTTCCATGTGGTATAATTATCACTAGTTAATTTTTCAGCAGCCAAAATATAGATCAAAGAACTAGACATTTTGCTGAAATAAATAAATGAAACATTCAGAAAAGAAATTGCAAACATTATTATCCAACTAATTTTAGCAAGAAAATCAAACAATAAAACCCTATAAATAATTTCTAATGCCTTGGTATTTTAGTGATTTAGAACAAGTGTCTCCGTATGGTAGGTCAAATGTTCCTTCACTAAATTGAGACAATCTCAACCAAACATTATACTAGAATAACTCTTATTCCTATAATGTTAAGTTACCATTAGTTTGGCCAAGGTGCTCATTAACAACCTTAATGATCCCTTTGTAAGTGTGACCCATCATTTCATATTCTATAGTTTTATCCAACAATCGTCGACGTAGGGTAGGTCAAATGTTAGATCAAAAACTACAATTTTATTCTTCTTAGGAGATTTACCCTAATATTGATCCATGCAAACACCTTCTGTAGAGGGACGGTCCAAAAGTTGCCGCATGGCCATGCATGGATCTCACCTTGTAAATCAATGATTGAGACCATATGATGTGTTGTCACATATCCCTCTCCCACTTACTATTTTTAAATAGAGTTTACTCCTACATTGACAATTTAAGCTAATGTCAAGTATCTAAGTTTCAAATCTACCCTTCATAACCCTTATGTTGGTTAAATGGTTTTTAATGTGAATTACCAAGTTTATTAACTATTTAAAAACTTATCACATTATGAACATGCTTAATGAAATTAAAAAAAATTTGACTAATTCAACCCCCATGCCAGTTACCAAGTGAGGTGTTCATTTTCAGTCAACTTAAGTACTTCAAGCCTACAAACAACCCGCAACCCGAAAAACCCAACCCAAGTTAGTGGGTTGGGTTGAGTTTTTTTTTTTAATATGGGTTGGGTTGGGTTGCAATTTTAAAAACCGAATTTTCGGGTCGGTTCACGGGTTGAACCAATTTTGGCTCGGTTCAACTCGAACCGAATCGAATTCAATATATATATATATATATATATATATATATATATATTTTCTTCAATTAGGGTTTCTTTCAAGTCATTTCTCAATTCTCATTTTCGTTTCAGTTGACCGACCACCCATCCCTCTGCCCCTCTCTCAGTCTCTCTCTCTCTCACATCGTCGCCCTCCGTCTCGTCGCAGACCAGACCTCCTCCCCCTCTGCCTCGTCTCCCTCCATCACTTTCCATCCAGCTGCCCCTTTCTCTCTCGCAGACCTCCCCCCTCCCCCCTCTCCACCCTTCGTCGTCGTCCGTGTCCGCCTCCATCTAGTCGATGTCGTCTCTCTCTGCCTCGTCGTTTTCCACCTCTCAAGTAGCCATCACTCGTCGAGGACGTCGGCGTCCAAGGTATTCCGATGCCCCTTGTTGCTCTCTGTTTTTTTTTTTTTTTGAAATATTGAAGTTGAACACTTTTCCATTTTTTTTTGCAGTAAGTTTTTGAGTCTTCGACGCCGAGGTGTTCTGACGTCAAGGTGTTCGCTGAGGTATTCTAACTTCTAAGGAGCCATCTCTGTTTTTTTTTAATCAATTGCATTCTGATTGATTTCAAGTTATATATATATTAACAAGAATGAAAAATATTTTGATGGGCATGGAACCATGATCGTTTATTTTCTAATTGCAAGGAAATATTCTGATTGGCATGAAGCCATGATTGTTGAATTTCTAATTGCAAGCATTCTGAGTGTTTTTTATCTGTTTTTTTTTTCTCAATTGCGAGCATATGATTTCTGAATTCTGATTGTTAGTTATGAGTTAGTTAGAAAATTGTATTGCAAGTCGATGTAAATTTCTCAGTCTGAAATTTCTTAGAAATTTGTTGAGTTTAGTTTTATTTTACTTTTTATAGATGGAAAGCGATAGTAGTGCAAATGACTATAATAGTGGAACTCCAGTCTCTAATAATCCAGTTGAGATTGGGAGTGCTTGTAAATCACCCATTACCTAAGAAATCTAGTAAGAAGAGACCTTATAAACCAACTTCTACGGTATGGGATCATTTCACAAGTTTGAAAAACAACAATGATAGGTGCAAGTGCAATTATTATGATACAGAATATGCTTGTGAAACTAGCAGTTGTGGAACTAGCACATTATGGAAGCACCTAAGAAAACTATGTAAAAAAATATCCCTATAAGGAGGAAGTGAAATGACAAACCTCGCTAAGTTTTCAACATTTGTTAAATGGAAGTGGTGGTAGTAATTTTGTGACCACAATATTTAGTCAACAAGCTTGTAGAGCGGGATGTGCTAAGATGTAATTATTGATGAGTTGCCACTTCAATTTGTAAAGAATGAGGGTTTTAGATTTTTTGGCAGTATTTCATGTCTTAAGTTTGACCCTCCTTCAAGAGTAACAATTGCTAGAGATGTATTGCAGCTCTTTCTTGATGAGAAAAAGAAGTTATATGAGGGTTTGTCTTACAACTGACACATGGACTTCTCTGCAAAATATTAATTACATGGTGCTCACTGCCCACTTTATTGATTTAGAATGGAATTTGCATAAAAAAATCTTGAACTTTTGTCAAGTTGCTGACCACAAAGGAGAGACTATTGGAAAGGTCATTGAGATATGTTTATTGAAATTGGGGATTGATAAGGTTTTTTCCATCACCATTGATAATGCAAGTTCGAATGACGTGATTATTTCATATATTAAGAAAATACTTGGAAGTTGGAAATCTCTTATCTTAGACGGAGATCAATTATTACACATCAGATGTTGTGCTCGCATAATAAATTTGATTGTGAATGATGAGTTTTGAAGGACATGCATCACTCGATTTCTAGTGTTCGTAAGGCTATAAGGTATGTTAGATCCTCCCCTAAAAGATTGACCAGATTTAAAGTTTGTGTGGAACAAGAGAAAATTGATGAAAAGCACTTGTTTGTTTAGATGTGGCAACTAAATGGAATTCTACTTATTTAATGCTTGATCAATGGAGTGAAATTTTAGAAAGCTTTTAAAATTTTACAAGATGAGGTGCCAAAATTTGTTTACTACTTCAAAGAAGATCATGAAATTGGAAATGAAAAACGAGGGCCACCATCTTTTGATGATTGAAAAAATGTTGAAGTGTTTGTTCAGTTTTTGATGGTGTTCTACGACGTCACTACAAAAATAAGTGGTTCTTTATATGTGACTTATAATTCTTATTTTCATGAACTTTGGGGTATTCAAGAACTCTTAATTATTTGGAGCACGAATTCGAACTCTATTTTGAGTAAGATGGCTACAAATATGAAAAGAAAAGGGTTAAGAAACTCCCACGAATGGATGTAACAACAATGCTGGAGAACAAGACCTTTAGATCTCAAACCCGAAAACCCCAAAAAATGCAATTGGAAAACCCAAGAAAAAATGTAGAACAGATTACCTTGACGATCAAGATCAAAAGTAAGTAAACTTGTTTCTAAACTCGTGATTCGAATCACTCCACAAGAGATATGATCAACACCACTTGAATGAGTCTAGCATGCAATATCTAAACACAAGGAATTGCAAAAGTTGGAAGAATTAGCTCTCAACCAAAGCTTGAAGGATAAACCCACTTTAATTCAAATTGTTGCCTACGTGCCCTTGAAAGTAAGAGATCAGGTCATAACGTAGTTCGAATGGAATGAATATTTTTTTTTTTTATATTGTTGTGACTGAACTTAAAGTCTTTTTTTTTGTCTTTAAGTTGCCTACATACCCTTGGATGGACGGGATCAAGTCATAATGTAGTTCGAATGGAATGTAATCTTTTTTTTTTATTGTGACTGAAGTTAAAGTATATATATATTTTTTCTTTAAGTTGCCTACGTACCCTTAGATGGAAGGGATCAAGTCATAACGTAGTTTAGATCACATGATGAGTGATTTTTTTTTTACTCGGGCCGTCACCTTTTAAGCTCGTGCGGGCCAGGAGCAACATGTAGTTTATACTATTACGTTAAGGAGTAATTACATTTCAAGTGCTTTTATCTTCATCAAGGTCTTGATCAAATCCTTCGCTTGTAGGATTGGTTAGAATGATGATATTTTTCTTCACCTTTAAGGGACCCTCTGTATTTATGTGGACATAAAATTTCCTCTTCATGCGTGAAGGAACACGACTGTGAATCTTTTTGTCGCTACTCTCTTCATTGAAGAGTCTTGCCCCTACAGTTTTCATCTTTCCTTCATGTTGATCACTTGTCACTTTGAGGCGATCAAAAATAGATGTTGAAGGTCGATCTTTCTTTGATGTAGAGACGCTTAACCTTTGGAAAGCTGAAGTTCGAGTGGAGGTAGAAGTTAGACATGGATTTTATTCTTTTGTCACGGCCATACTCATCCTTTGGAAGACCGAAGTTCGAGTAGTTGAAGGCTTGATGCGATTGAAGACAGAAGTCCTTTGGTCGACTTCTTTTGAGTCGTCGACTTCTTCTGCGTTGATGTAGCATGAAGTTGCAAAGTTTTCTTCCTCTTTCTTGATGAGAAGGAAACTTCTTGAGAATAATTCTTTTAAAGTCACTGGTTGTCGAGGTTGAGGACGATATTTATTTCCTCCTCTCTCATGTTTAGACTTCCTCGAACTCCTTCTTCCTTTCTTCTTTGAAAGTTTATTGTTTCATTGATCATCTCGAAATATGCAATCTTCTTTCTGGAAAGGTCTTTGTCGTCGTATTTTCTGACGAGCCACGACGGTCCAACCTTTATCCTTATGGCTGATGAGCTCAGGTTTTACCTGAGAAATTTGCTTTGTGGTTTCATGCCCGAACCGAACAATTATTGGTTCGAAGGTCCCAAACTGGATCACGACTGTGAATCTTTTTGTCGCTACTTTCTTCATCGAAGAGTCTTGCCCCTACAGTTTTCATCTTTCCTTCTTGTTGATTACTTGTCACTTTGAGGCGATAAAAAACAGATGTTGAAGGTCGGTCGTTCTTTGATGTAGAGACGCTTAGCCTTTGGAAAGCTGAAGTTCGAGTGGAGGTAGAACTTAGACATCAATTTTCTTCTTTTGTCGCGGCTATACTCATCCTTTGGAAGACCGAAGTTCGAGTAGTTAAAGGCTTGATGCGATTGAAGACAGAAGTTCTTTGGTCGACTTCTTTTGAGTCGTCGACTTCTTATGCGTTGATGTAGCATGCAGTTGCAAAGTTTTCTTCCTTTTCTTGATGAGAAGGAAACTTCTTGAGAAGAATTCTTTTAAAGTCATTGGTTGTCGAGGTTGAGGACGATATTTATTTTCTCCTCTCTCATGTTTAGACTTCCTCGAACTTCTTCTTACTTTCTTCTTTGAAAGTTTATTGTTTCGTTTATCATCTCGAAATATGCAATCTTCTTTCTGGACAGGTCTTTGTCGTCGTATTTTCTGACGAGCCACGACGGTCCAACCTTCATCCTCATTTCTGATGGGCTCACGTTTTACCTGAGAAATTTGCTTTGTGGTTTCATGTCTGAATCGAACAATTATTGGTTCGAAGGTCCCAAACTGGATCAGACTTTCCTTTTGCTTCTCAAATGAGGCCAAAGATAATTGAGCGTCGGAGTTCATTGTTACCGCAGCGTTGTTTGGTTGAGCTAATTCATCAAGGTCTAGCTCAATTTTTCCTTCCTTAGCTAACTTTAGAATGAATTCTTTTAGGACAAAACATTTCTCCACTGCGTGGCTGATAACTCGATGATACTTACAATAGTTAGGATCATCGACTTTGTCCATTTCTTTCGGGCGCCTACACTCGGAAAACTCATTCCGTCTTGTTTCCAGTAGTTGCTCTAACATGTCAGGAATGTCAGAGTCTGGAAATGGGTAGTCTTTTTCTTGTTTTTCTTTTAAAGTAAGGCGACATTTCTCGCCTCCGTCATTTCTTCTTTCTATCTTGTTTTCCTTTCCTTTTGAGGAAAACCTAAAAGGGGTCGTGCTGGCGACAATGGATTCTTCCACGACATTTTTTGTGATCTTCTCACTGTCCTTCATTTCTTTTTTCACTTTGTTGATATCCGGGATTAGGAGGTCCTTGCTCCCTCTGTTGGCGATACTTGTCGCAACGTTTTTGTGACACGGAGCGGCCGACAACCTTCTGTTAAATAGGGTTTTCACAAAAAAATGGAGTCGCCACCAATCATTTCGGGTGTGATTGGTCACCTAAAAAATACGGTCTACGAAGTAAAAAAAACGAGGTTCGGGGGTCGTTTGAGTGTAGGGAAGGTGTTAGCACCCTACAACATCCTGTTTAAAAACGGTAGCCAAAACCTTTTATCCTAATTATCTAGCTAATTTCAAATGATCCTTAACAAATAAAATAAACAATTAACAATAAAACAATGTCTCAACTAATCATACCCTATCTTTAAAATAAAGTAGGGATTTGATTTTGTGAGCGAGATTGTTAATTTCGCCATTAATCGCCTTGATCCCGATACTAGGATCATAAGATAGAAACAAGAATTTTAAAAATCATTTAGTAAAATCGTTTTGTTTCAAATTAAATTTGAACTCCGATTAAAACTTGAATTAAAATTAAAATATTTTTGCTTTAAAAAACAAACAATTTGAAATTTAATTTAAAACTTGATTTCAATTAAAAAAAAAAAGTCTTGTTGTTTTGAAATAGTAAATCGAAATCCAATTTTAAAATCAAAGGAAAATCAAATGAAAATCTTTTATAAAAGAGACGATTCTTGTAATTAGCGCATAATGGCAGTAACAATAAATCCTCAAAAATAGGGAAACCCTATTTATCCCGGGATTTCATTAAAATTAAAATACCCTCGAGATGAGAGGAACAATCATTCATCTCTCCCGGGGTTACAAATTACTATTAAAATACCCTCGAGATGAGAGGAACAGTTCTTCATCTCTCCCGGGGTTACAAATTAAAATGAAAATACCCTCGAGATGAGAGGAACAGTCCTTCATCTCTCCCGGGGTTACAAATTAAAATGAAAATACCCTCGAGATGAGAGGATCAGTCCTCCATCTCTCTCGGGGTTACAAATTAAAATGAAAACATGCGCATAAAATAACGATAAAGAGAATAACAAAAATAAAGCGATAGTTAAATAAACGAGTAAGCTAACGTAAACAAACTTGAAAACGAACTTGAGAAATAAAAGAATTGAAACGAAAAATAAAACTATAGGCGTATGCGATATATCCCAAGTATATAGACAAACAAGTCAAGGTATATATGTGATATGCGGGTGTATATATGGGCACAAAACAGATCAACCAAAAACTTCAATAAAATAAAGACAAGGGCAAAATCGTAAGTTCACTAAAAAAACCAAAACAAATTTGTTACCCAGACGATCTTCACGCGCCCTAGTCCTCTTCTCCTGAATATCCAAGGGCAGCAGCTGGAGTTGAGATCGGAGAAGAAGACTCGTCGATAAGCTACGTCGGTCTGGGTTTGGGGTTCGCCGCGAAGTTGGGGTCTATCCGACGTTGAGGTTTGTTGTGCGTGGCCGGCTACTCCGTCGTGGTTCAAGAGTGTCTGCCGCCGTCTGGGTCTGAAGATGGAGATCTGCAGCACGGTTGAAGATGGAGCTCAGGTGCGACGGTGCGAATCCGTCGTCTGGAGCTCGAAGTTGGCAGCTGTTGCCGGAGCTTGGTTCATGAAGAAGCTCCGTTCGTCCCAGCTCAAGCCCGGTCTCCGTCTGGTTTGCTCGAAGAAGACCCAAACCTTCTGAAGTCGCGACGTCGTCTGGGTTCCATTCGCCGGAGAGATGAGGTGCGCCGCCGTCTTCGCTCGTAGCTTGAAGGTGAAGCTCCGCTGTCTGGGTTGCTGGAGAAGACGAAATTCGTCGGAGCTGGTTCGGGTTGCTGGAGAAGACGTGGAGATACGGTCACTGCCGTCGTCGTGGAGATCTGCTGGAGAGAATGGATCCAGTCGGATTTTTGGGGTGAAGTAGTCACCGTGCGCGGTGGCTCTCCGCCGCGAGTCTGCCATTGTGCGCCGCCGTGAGGTGCCGGAGTTAGGTGGTGGCCGGATTTGATGGAGGTGATGGAATGAGGAAGAAGATGAATAGTGGAAAGCGATTTTTTATGGAGCTTTGGGATCCCCAATTTTTTTTTGTCTTTTTCTCTCTCAATTTCCTCTAACTTTTTCTCTCTATTTGTTTTTGCCTTATCTCTTTCTATTTATAACACAAGCTAGGTCACCCAATGGGCTCTAAGGCCTTGGCCTTTCCAACTTTCTCTAACCCCAAAACATTAAAACACCAAAACCCCAAATGAAACCCTAAACCGAAACCCTTAAAATAGAACCCTAAATTGAAACCCTAAATTGGAACTCCAAAATAATAAACTTAAAATAAAACGCTAAATCGGAGTCCCGAGACTAAGACATCAAACCCTAAAATGATAAACTCTAAACTGGAATCCCAAGATCGAGACACCTAAACTGGAAACCCTAACATAATACATGGACGCCTGAACGATCCACTAACGGAAGACAAATCTGGCGATTTTCTCGAAAATCCCGAAAATAAATGAAAAACACGAAATTAAAGAAAAACTCCAAAAGTACTTAAAAAAAGTGAAAAAAAAACATAAAATGAGGCAGAAAATCCAAAATGATGATAAACAAGGCCGGACGAAATACGGTGTCAACAATACTCAGCTCCATATCGTGGGCGCGAGTCGCTAACTCTGCAAATGTGTGGGGCTTTATCCCTTGCAGGATGTACTAAAATCCCCCAATGCATGTCGCTGATGCACATTTCGACGACGGACACCTCAGTGAGTCGATCCTTGCAGTCGAGACTCAACGATCTCCAACGGTTGATGAAATCGATGACTGACTCGCCCATCCTTTGGTTAGCGTGCGAGGGTTCGGACATACTAACTATTCGCATCGTACTGTAGAAGCGATTGAAGAAGTCTCTCTCAAACTGCTCCCAACTGTCAATCGTCTCGGGTTCCAAGTCGGTGTACCAGTCGAAGGCGTTTCCTTTCAGTGTTCGGACGAATTGCCTAACCAGCAAGTCTTCGCGAGTTCCAGCATTCTCGCACGTTTCGACGAAGTGGGCAATGTGTTGTTTAGGATTGCCCTTCCCATCGAACTGTTGAAATTTTGGCGGCTGGTACCAGTGGGCATTCTCAAGCTATCGATCCTCTTGGTATACGATTTGGTATACAAGAGGGAGCTTTGGGTGGGCCCACCATACTGATCTCTGATGGTGTTGGTAATCATGTCCTGCAGTTGTTGGAAAGATAAGGAAGCATTCGAAGTCGAGTGTTGCGGTTGGTTTTCTTGGATGAAATTTTTTTCTTTGTCATTTCTTCTTGCTGCAAAAGTTTGACTTGACTCTGCAGCCTCTCTACTTTGCATCTGATTTTTCAAGTTTGCAATCTCGAGGTCTCGTTCTTCAACTACTTTCATCAGAAAGTTTAGGTTCTTTTCCATTTCAGCGATCGCTTCGTCGCATATGCGTGCGTCTGCCATCATTACACACATCACATTTGGATCAGACCCCTTATTTGGTTGATCAGAGAAGGGAACAAATTCATCATACAAGAAATTTTCCTGAATGATTATCCCCTCATGCACAGACTCTGTCATTCTTTCCTCCATAACATTTATTCCAGTCATCATGACGGATGCTACGTCAGAATCAAGCTCAAATAGAAGGTTACACCTGACAACAAATTCGTCACTTGTAGGTGCCCCCGCCAATGTCACTTTTTCTTCCATAGTATTTGTTTCAGTCATTATGACGGATGCTAAGTCAGAATCGAGCTCGAACAGAGGGTTACACATAATAAGAAATTTGTCACTCGTAGATGCTTCTAACGATGTCATTACTCTGCTCACAATTGTGACAAAATCATGTGGACGGTCGTGGGGAGTAGAACCCGTGTAGGGGTTGTTCATGACAACGGTTGTTGAAGGAGTTCTGAACGACATAACTTCACTTGTCTTTGAGATGAGGGAAATAGATGAGAGGTAGAGATGTCCCACTGGGAGTGCCAATCTGTTCACACGAGATTTAGAACGAAGGATGGAAATTCGACCCGTGTAAATAAAATTTGAATTTGTATTTGTATTGTATGTATCTGTATCAGTGCGTAGTGAATTACAATCTCTAATGTTTATCCTCTGATTCTTTCTCTCTCAAATGTAAATGTATCTCGAGGGCTTCGCAGCTTGTTCTCGATGTTGAATTTGTTTCAAGGGCTTTGCAGCTTGTTCTCGATGTTGGATTTGTTCTGAGGGCTTTGCAACTTGTTCTCGATGTTGAATCTTCAGCTTCGCGTAACGGCGAAGTCTTCAGGTGTTTGATCTTCAAGTAATGTTCAGTCTTCAGGATACAAGGAGTCTTCGTTGCTTGTGAATTCTCTGTGAGTTCTTAGGAGAAGAAATTTTCTGAACCTCCAACATGAAGAATGAGCTCTCTATTTATAGGGTTTCTCATGGGCCTATTGGGCTTGGGCTTGAATCCAATGGGCTTAGGCCCAATGGATTTGGGTCCAATGAACTTTTGGGTTCTGGGCCCAATGTGCTTTTAGGCTTTGGGCCAAATTGCCATTTAAATAGCTTTCTAGCCCGATTCGATTTCTAGCCCAATTGAGCTATGACCGAATTTGCTCGGTTAAGTTTATTCGATCCGCCAACCATGATGAAGACACGAGGCGATCGCTGATTGGACGAAATTTCTCAGTCAACACCTGTATTCCATTATTTCTTCTTTGATATATTGGATATAAATCTTTTTCTTGTATAATCTTTGTAGAAAAAAGGTTTTGGATAGTGAAATTTACATGTTCCATTGATCATACATGCACTTGTGTTGTTAAAGCTTCCTCACGGTCCATGTACCATATGTTTGACGACCCCAATATCTTGGGATACATGGTTTTCTTAAAGGTTGTCTTTGATCTCCTTCCAATCTGGATTTCATATCAATGTGATGAAAATATCTGGTTTTCAGAATCGTTGGACCAAAGTCATTGCATCAAGATATTTTTTTCGCATATCTCTTGGACCCCAATAAAGGAAGCAAGAAGTACAATTATCTTTCCTACTTTATTCGCTCTTGCTTTTCTAGTATTTACATCTACTAATCCTTGATATAGTTTAGATCTTATATGAGATTGTTGGGTCCTAAAGAAGTCTAGTCTTGTTGTCTACAACTTTATGTACATATCTACTGCATATTGTTGCATCAGTCGTCCAACAAGAAGACTGGTCGATGCATTTAAATTCCTTATTTGAAATTTGAAGCAGTAGTATTCTCTACATGAGATGGTCCCAGATGTTTTTCTTGTAACAAAAGATATTGAATATTTATTATATAAAATAAAATAATAACCATTATGAAGAAGAATGTAGATTTTTTTATACCTTGACATTCATTTTGTGGAGCTTGATGGGCTAATATAAACGATCTCACTAGGCAATTGTCATTATCCAATTTTTCACGAGTATTTTTCTTTCTATTGAAATATTTATTTCTTTGTATATATTGGTCCCAACCAGGCTCTCCCGTTGAAAAATTGTCCCAAATGACCACGTTTAAGTAACATATTTTCAAATATGTTCTAAGATCTTATAATTTTCATTTCCGCTTTTTATTATTTTTGCTTATCATTATGCCCCTCATTAATGTGCTCTCCCCATAATAATATTTATTTTCTCTCTCCATTTTGTGTCTTAAATTACAATTGTATAATAAATATCTTTGTTCTCTCTCCATTTACGTAACGATATTTTATACGATATTTTGTTTTTTAATTTGATTTACACCATTTTTATCTATGCACATCATATATAATATATATACTTAATATATGAGTATATACTTCATGTATGGGTATATACTTCATGTATGAGTATATACTCATTATATACTTATGGATAATATGTATTTATTTTTTTATATATACTCATCATATATACTTAAATATACTTCATATATGAGTATATACTCACATATATTATATATATACTCCATATATTGTATATATACTTATAGATAATATATATTTGTTTTTTTTATATAAAATATGTATTTTTTATATATATCCACCATATATAGTGATATATATTTCATATAACTCATATATGGTTTTATATTTCATATATACTTATAGATATTATGTATTGATTTTTAAAGAAAAACTAATATATATATATTATTTATTTATTTATTTATTTTATATACACCCACCTTATATATTTCATATATGAATATATATTACGAAAATAGAATTTTTTTAGGCCTGATTATGAGGAGGGAGAGAACAATTTTAATGAGAGAAAAAAATGATTTTAATGAGGAGAGAGAGACGTGACTAATGAGAAGAAGACACATTGTTCACACGGAGATTTCGACGAAGGAAATTTAGACACGTGTAAATGAAATTTGAATTGTATTTATGTATTTGTATGTATGATAGAACTCCAAAAGTGCTATTTTATAACCTTTAATTCTTGTTAGTTGATTCAAATTAATGTGTTTAATCACATGTTTTGCAGGAATCGAGCATTCAGAGGTGAATGAGACACTTATATTAAATAAGAACTCAGAAGAGGAGTTTTAGAGTATAATCAACAAACCGAGCCGCAGATGATACTATGAATATAAAAATCATTTAATATTTAAAGTTGGAAGCTTGGTCTGGTGGTGAAGGGTTAATTATGTTAGACTTTGATCTCGAGTTCGATTCTTGAAGAATGTAATTATCTTTTTGTATTTTTACTTCAACGTTAACTCACGACACGTGGCAGCTCTTAGTTGATCAGGAAGAAGTCATGTCCCACGAAGTCACGACGAAGAAGTCATCCCAACTAAGAAACCTCCTCAACCACAACTTTTATTTATTTAATATTTTATTTTATTTATTTTTATTTTAAAAATAGTAAATACTATTTATCTTTTATATAAAAAGGGGAGAGTCCCTCCAAGAAAAAACACACCTCACACATTACACCTTACATCACACACCTCACACCATTTACCTCACACGTTACACCATTCCCTACACACCAACACACACCATCACTATTCTTCCTTTCCTTCTGTTTACAGTTTTTTATTTATTTTTATGTTCGGCTAAGCATATGATGCTGATTTAGAGGTTGGTCGGGCTAAATGTTTTTGTGAGATTTTTTTATATTAAATTGCAATCTAATTTCTTGATTAATTGTTTTCTATTCTTTGTTTATTTCATGTGCATTTAGTATTGGTTAATGTGACAGCTTAATCAATTAAATATTAATTGTTCATGTATGCTATGTTTGTAATTTGTGATCCGTAATTGTCATAAATTGCATGCTTAATTATAGTAGCAAGATGGTCAGGTTATGACTAGTGTTAATATTATGGCTTTTCCATAGTTAACATGGTGCGTATAATAGACCTTGGAATAGAAAATGTTTAATTAAATCTGATCAATTTAATTAACGTTCTAATCAATTCATGTGCTTAGAGCTGCTAGGTAGTTAGCATGGAACGTTATCGTGCCCAACTAATTGACTAGTTTAGAGTTAATTACGATGCTTTGTTGGATTAATTGCATGATAGGATCTTAGAGACTTTTCATGGCTGTTCCAGTTAAGTCGATTAGGCTTTTAATTAAGAAATTGTATTTTTATTGGAGTAATCGATGAGCAAAATCCATTAAGTCCCGACAATCTCTGAATCAGCAAGGTAATTTATTGTTTATTTCTTTAATTCTTTAATTCTTTAAACTTTATCTTTAATTGTTATTTTAATTCATTACATTAACATGCAATCCAAAAACCCCCCATTTATTGTTTTTACATAAATTTTAATTTAGAGAATTTAAATTTCGGTTCCCTGAGTTCGACCCGGTCTGCTGTAGTTTACTACAAGCCGTTGATCGGTAATAATAAATTGTATTTGACGGGCCTCGACAAGCTCGCATCAAATTGGCGCCGTTGCCGGGGAGCCAATTAAATTTATCAAATTCGATCTTTGAAGAATGTAATTATTTTTAAAAATTTTACTTCAACATCAGCTCGCACACGTGTCAGCTCCTGACTCATTTGAACTCGTTCAACACAAGAAGTCTCAACCATTCGTGTCACTCCAACAAAGCCTCCTCAACCACAAGTCCATTCGTCCTCCTCAACCACAAGTCCATTCGTCTTCCTCAACCACAAGTTTTTATGTTTTATTTATTTTATTTATTTATTTTTATTTAAAAATAGTAAAGGGTTATTTTCTTTTTAGTATAAAAAGGGGAGAGTACACACCTTACACCTCACACCTTACAGCATTCCCCTTACACCTCACACCTTACACCACACACCTTACAACATTCCCCACACACCAACACACACCATCACTATTCTTCCTTTTTCCTCTGTTTAGAGTTTTTTATTTATTTTTATGTTCGGCTAAGCTTGTAATGCTGATTTAGAGGTTTGTCGGGCTTAACGTTTTTGTGAAATTTTTTATATTAAATTGCAATCTAATTTCTTGATTAATTGTTTTCTATTCTTTGTTCATTTCATGTGCATTTAATATTGGTTAATGTGACAGCTTAATCAATTAAATATTAATTGTTCATGTATGCTATGTTTGTAATTTGTGATCCGTAATTGTCATAAATTGCATGTTTAATTATAGTAGCAAGATGGTCAGGTTATGACTAGTGTTAATATTATGGCTTTTCCATAATTAACATGGTGCGTATAATAGACCTTAGGAATATAAAAATGTTTAATTGAATCTGATCAATTTAATTAACATTCTAATCAATCCATGTGCTTAGAGTTGCTAGGTAGTTAGCATGGAACGCTATAGTGCCCAGCTAATTGACTAGTTTAGAGTTAATTACGATGCTCTGTCGGATTAATTGCATGATAGGATCTTAGAGACTTTTCATGGCTGTTCCAGTTAAGTCGATTAGGCTTTTAATTAAGAAATTATATTTTTATTGGAGTAATCGATGAGCAAAATCCATTTTAAGTCCCGACAATCTCTGAATCAGCAAGGTAATTTCTTGTTTATTTATTTAATTCTTTAATTCTTTAAACTTTATCTTTAATTGTTTATTTTAATTCATTACATTAACCTGCAATCCAAAAACCCCTCATTTATTATTTTTACATAAACTTTAATTTAGAGAATTTATATTTCGGTTCCCTGAGTTCGACCCGGTCCGCTGTAGTTTACTACAAGCCGTTGATCGGTAATTATAAATTGTATTTGACGGGCCTCGACAAGCTCGCATCAAATTGGCGCCGTTGCCGGGGAGCCAATTAAATTCTCTTTGTTAATTTTTTTTTTTTTTCTTCTTGAATAAAAAAAAACTCATATTTTTAATTGAAAAAACAAAAAATATCACAAAATTTACAAAAATCACAAACATTTTTTTTTTTTTTTAGTTTTTTTTTTGTTTTGTTTAATTATTCTAACATGTCAGAACTTTCTCAACAATATTTAACTGCTAACACATTGCTTAAAGATGATCTTGTTAGATGCGAGAGTGCCACCACCGCCCTTAGACCTATGCTGAAGAAATTTCAAGGGAGTTTTCTTCTCTTTATTATTTCTTTTGTGAGTAATCTACTTAGTTATCTATTAAGGATAAATCTACCTATGGATAGTTCTGTCTAGACTGAGGTACTTAAGTACACCGAAAGGGAACACCTCTAACTGGGAACTAACATGGGAAGATTTTTGTTCTTCAATTTTTTTTCCTTTATTAAAAAAAAATATATATATAAGTCTTTTCTCATTTATTTTGGGGACATAATCTACTTAATTATACATTGGGGACAATGTATTGTTTTAGGTGGGGGGTGGAGATATATTTGCAAAGCATGTGATTGAGCATCTGACTTTTAAATTATGAAAATATGATTAGTTGGTTGCATATTATATGATGATGACAATCTATGATGTGTCTTAGACATTTTATGTTCATTATGTTTTTACATTTTTTCTTGCAAAGCATGAGAATGCATGCATCATTTTGAGTCAAATTTAAATTTTTTCTCTGGATTCTCTTATAACTATTGTGCACATAGCCTTTTCATCTATGGTTTTAAAGGCTTAGGATTGTATTAATTGACCTATATATTTGTTGTCACCTCGAAAGGCCCTTAGAACTAATTAGAAAGTTATCTTGCATGATAGTTTGTAATGAGATATTGAGGAGGTATGGCATGTCTATCTGCCTTGTGAAAGAAAAAGAAAAAGAAAATAATGAAAAAATAAAATATTGCTCGAGCTCAAGAAAAGTTAAAATCAGCTTGTAATTTGTAAAACAATAAGGGGTAAAAAGAGCTGCCCCAAATGTGAGTAGTTAGGCCGCCCATTGAGCGAGTGCTCTGGGTGAGAGGCCCTGCATTTGGGTGTGAAAGCTAGTGCCCTTGAGTTAAAATGTTGCAAGTTTAGGGGATCCCCAAAGTTGTTTTTAGGCACCTTAATAGAAATATTATTTACTTGAATGTATTGATGCTTGATAGTTTGTTCTAAATGACCAGAAGTAGGGGGAAAATGAGTTGAGGGTTGGATAAAATATTCCCGAACTTATAAAAATCGAGATAGAAAAGGCTACGCACACACACACATAAGGGATGAAAGAACTAATTTTAAATTTCTCGTTGATTGAATGCATTTGAATGTTGTGAGTTGTGAATAGTTTTATTGTTTAAGATACAGAGGTTATAGTCATTAATTTGCAGCCAACGATTCATTTTAATGTTTAAATTATTTCTTGCTCGAGGACTAGCAAGATTTAAGTGTGGGGTATTTGATAGAACTTCAAAAGTGCTATTTTATAACCTTTAATTCTTGTTAGTTGATTCAAATTAATGTGTTTAATCATATGTTTTGCAGGAATCGAGCATTCAGAGGTGAATGAGACACTTATATTAAATAAGAACTCAAAAGAGGAGTTTTAGAGTATAATATCAACAAACCGAGCCGCTTATGATACTATCAAGATAAAAATCATTTTATGTTCAAAGTTGGAAGCTTGGTCTGACGGTGAAGAGTTGATTATGATAGATCTTTGATCTCGAGTTCGATTCTTGGAGAATGATATTATTAATTGTATTTTTTTTACTCCAACCATCACCTCGACACGTGGCAGCTCCTGGTTGATCTAGAAGAAGTCATATCCCACGAAGAAGTCATCCCAGATCCCAGAAGAAACCACTCCTACACCACAACTTTTATTTATTTAATATTTTATTTTATTTATTTTTATTTTAAAAATAGTAAATACTATTTATCTTTTAGTATAAAAAGGGGAGAGTCCCTACAAGAAAAAACACACCTTACACCACACACCTCACACCATTCCCCACACACCAACACACACCATCACTATTCTTTTTAGAGTTTTTTTTATTTATTCTTATGTTCGGCTAAGCTTGTAATGCTGATTTAGAGGTTTGTCGGGCTTAACGTTTTTGTGAGATTTTTTTATATTAAATTGCAATCTAATTTCTTGATTAATTGTTTTCTATTCTTTGTTTATTTCATGTGCATTTAGTATTGGTTAATGTGACAGCTTAATCAATTAAATATTAATTGTTCATGTATGCTATGTTTGTAATTTGTGATCCGTAATTGTCATAAATTGCATGCTTAATTATAGTAGCAAGATGGTCAGGTTATGACTAGTGTTAATATTATGGCTTTTCCATAGTTAACATGGTGCGTATAATAGACCTTAGGAATAGAAAAATGTTTAATTGAATTTGATCAATTTAATTAACGTTCTAATCAATCCATGTGCTTAGAGCTGCTAGGTAATTAGCATGGAACGCTATCGTGCCCAACTAATTGACTAGTTTAGAGTTAATTACAATGCTTTGTCGGATTAATTGCATGATAGGATCTTAGAGACTTTGCATGGCTGCTCCAGTTAAGTCGATTAGGCTTTTAGTTAAGAAATTGTATTTTTATTTGAGTAATCGATGAGCAAAATCCATTAAGTCCCGACAATCTCTGAATCAGCAAGGTAATTTCTTGTTTATTTCTTTAATTATTTAATTCTGTAAACTTTATCTTTAATTGTTATTTTAATTCATTACATTAACATGCAATTCAAAAACCCCCCATTTATTGTTTTTACATAAAGTTTAATTTAGAGAATTTAAATTTCGGTTCCCTGAGTTCGACCCGGTCCGCTGTAGTTTACTGCAAGCCGTTGATCGGTAATTATAAATTGTATTTGACGGGCCTCGTCAAGCTCGCTTCAATGTATCAGTGCGTAGTGGATTACAATCTCTAATGTTTCATCCTCTAATTCTCTCTCTTAAATGTAACCGTACTCGAGGGCTTCACAACTTGTTCTCGAGGTCGAATTTGGATCGAGGGCTTCGCAGCTAGTTCTCGATGTGGAATCTTCAGCTTCGCGTAGCGGTGAAGTCTTCAGGTGTTTTTTTCTTCGAGCGATGTTCAGTCTTCGGGATTCAAAGAGTCTCTCGTTACTTAGCAATTCTCTCTGAGTTCTTTTGAGAAGAAATTTTCTGAACCTTAAAAATGAAGAATGAGCTCTCTATTTATAGAGTTCTCATGGGCCTGGTGGGCTTGGGCCTGGATCCAATGGGCTTGGGCTTGGATCCAATGAGCTTGGTCCAATGTGCTTTTGAATTTTGAGCCCAATGAGCTTGGCCTTTGGGCCAAATTGTCTTTTGAATAGCTTTTCTGGACCGATTCGATTTCGAGCCCAATTGCGGTGTGACCGAATTTGCTCGGTCAAGCCTATCTGATCCACCGGCCGTGATGAAGACACGTGGCGATCGCTGATAGGCTGAAATTCCTCGGTCAACAGATGCCCATTTTTTCGAGACTTATGCACAAGTATGTGTGGGTGAGTCTCGGAAAAGTTAAATAGAGAAATCGAAATGTAGGACACCCCTAATTTCGACTCCGCCTTGACATATCAATTCTATCGAAATATGAAATTTGATCCATAAATCAATTATTTTGATTGATACACCTTTTTATGCCAATTGACCAAAAATATGAATTTAGCTCACAATTTTGATCTTTCTTATTTGGTAGAAACTTGATTTGAAATTCGGTATTTTTTTTTGGTTCCACCTTAGTTCTATTTTGGGATGTAGCGTAGAGTTTTGCGTCTTCCTACTTTGAACTTTACTCCAATTTCAATGTGGAATAAAATTTGAAGTATACCCAAATGCGCCAATTTTGATTTGGGACTCGGATTTAGATAACTTTTAACTCTAAATCTTACTTGGAAATAAAATTTGGAATATGCCCAAAATTTTAATTCTAGGAAAAATCATGATATTTTTTGCTTGAATTCGGAGTAGAAGTGTTGAAAATTTTATTTTGGCCTAAATAATTAGCCGAATGCAATATTAGAATGTGAATACAAATGATAACAAAGAAGTTTTGTTGGTAGAGCGAAACTTGGATGACTATTGTTTTCTTTGGTCTTGAGCTCGAGTCCAACTTTGTACATTTTTTTTGCAAAATTTCTTAACTTAAGTGAAGGACATTTTAGTAAATTGACACACCCTAATCCTCCTCCCCTTAGGTTTCATCCCTTAGTATAAAAGGAATGAGAAGCCCTTTCTCATTCTTTGTTTGAAGAAGTTGAAAAGGAAAGAGGAGAGGAGAAGTCAGCCGCCGCCAACCTCGCACCGTCGCATGCTCTTCCGTTGCCAGCACCGCCGCACGTCGCAAGTCTCCTCCGCCGCGCCCGTTTCGCTGCACGCCGCAACCCGCACTGTCGCGCCTGCTACGCCGCACGCCGCAGCCCGCACCGCTGCAAGTCTTCTCCGCCGCGCCTGTTCCGCTGCACGCCAACGTCGGCTCGCCTCTGTCAAGTTTTTTTCTTAACTTACTGATTTTTTTTATTTATATTTCTTTTTCTTTCGAGCTCTTGGATACAAATCGATCTAAATTATATTTCACTTTTTTTTTACAGCGTTAAGAATTGCGGATCGTCGTTTCATCAGTTCTTGATCGATTTGAGGAATTGCTACAAGTAATTTTTCTATTATCTCTATTGGTTTGTATACTTTAATTTGGACTTTGGACTGTTATTGACTTTAATTTTTGGGATTTTAATTTCTTTTGTGGACTGTATTGTGACTATGGACTGTTGGTTTTAATTTTGGGATTTTATGGACTGCTATTAGCTTTTAATTTTGGGATTTTAATTTTTGTAGACTATGATTGTGATTATGAACTGTGGTTGGTTTTAATTTTGGGATTATGGATTGTGCTTGGTTTTAATTTTGTGATTTTATGGACGCGATTTACCTTTAATTTTGGGATTTTAATTTTTGTAAACTGTGATTGTGATTATGGACTGTGGTTGTAATTTTAATTTTGGTTGTGATTGTATTGTATTTTAATTTGGGGTTGTGATTGTATTGTATTTTAGTTTGTGGTTGTGATTGTATGTTAATTTGTGGTTGTGATTATGGATGTTGTGTAATTGAGAATTTTAATTTGTAGCTTATGGGAATATGAGAATTTTAATTTGTGATTTTAAACCGTTGTAGCTTAGGAAGCAAGCTATGTAATTGAGAGTTGGTAATTAGAAATTATATCTAATTTGTAACTTAGAAGGTTTGGAATTGAGATTTATCATTAACATGCATACTTATGAACTTAGGAAATTGGAAGCTTAGACTCAAAATCTAGACTTAAGAATTTTGAAAATCGCATGTTTGGAATTGAAAATTTGAAATTGGGAGTTTAAAATTAAAATTTAGACTTGAAAATTTGGAGTGTGACATCTCATCTCCATGTATTTTTTTTTTACTTTATTATTTATTTATTTTCTTGGAATTGAATATAATTAGACAACAAAACAAACTCAACTTGAAACTCGTATCGTCTGAATTGATTGCAAATTCGAACGCAATTTTTTTTTCATGTGTATTTGAGCTTGTGGAAAAGTTTTTATTTATTTATTTATTTTTTTTAAAAAAATATAAAACAAAAGCTTCCTAAACTAAAAAACGTTTTTTTCTTCAGTTTAAAGGAGTTAAGGATGTGACACTGGGTGGTGGGACGCCCACTCACGCCTAACTGTTGCCCTGTTACGGGCGTCCACTTGTCGGATGCGACTTGTAGGTCTATCTAGAAGCCAACATCTTTAAACCTTTCAGACTTAACTTCTTTTCCTTTTGCAAATGAGTTAGAGATGTGACGCTGGGTAGTGAGATTCCCACTCACGCCTAAGTGTTGCCCCTGTTACGGGTGTCCACTTCTCGGATGCGACTTGTAGGCCTATCTAGAAGCAGACATCTTTAACCTCTTTGAAATCGGAAATACTTTTTTTTTTTTTTTTCATGTGTATTTGAGCTTGTTGAAAAGTTTTTATTTATTTATTTATTATTTTTTTTTTACATACAAAACAAAAGCTTCCTAAACCAAAAAATGATTTTTTTTTCCAGTCTAAAGGAGTTAAGGATGTGACACTTGGTGGTGGGACGCCCACTCACGCCTAAGTGTTGCCCCTGTTACGGGTGTCCACTTGTCGGATGCGACTTGTAGGTCTATCTAGAAGCAGACATCTTTAAACCTTTCAAACTTAATTTCTTTTTCCTTTTGCAAAGGAGTTAGAGATGTGACGCTGGGTGGTGGGATGCCCACTCACGCCTAAGTGTTGCCCCTGTTACGGGTGTCCACTTGTCGGATGCGACTTGTAGGTCTATCTAGAAGCAGACATCTTTAACCTCTTTGAGATTGAAAATACTTTTTCTTTTTTTTTTCAACGTTCAATCGGAGTCACGATTGTAAAAAAAAATTCAATATCGTCATTTTTTTGTAGGTCAAGTCATTGTTTTTTTTACCGAGTTTTCAGACGATGTAGGAGTAAATTTGGTTGTTTTAGAAGACGAAAATCAACCACTTAACAGTGGCATCCTTTTCCCTATAGAAGATCCGCCTAAAGACTCAGAATTTGACAAATCGCATTTTTTGGCCGAATGGTCTACAGGGCGACCCCACGACCAACACTCCCCCGCCACAGCGTGGATTTTACAATCCTCTTTACATAGAGGGAAAGCCAAATCCAATCTGGAGCCCACCCTTGGGCGTCGTATTATTTCGGGCGAACTTCGTTGGGGCTCTACCTTTAAACTTAATGGTGAATTCCTTTACACTCCACTTTATTGGGAGTGGCTTGAATTCACCGTTGCTCGAAACAAGGTCTCATTGCAAGGCTCGGGTCTACTATCGCTCATGCTGACCTCTTTGTTACCTATAATCGCAACTTAGATGCGATGCGGGCTTTCTGCGAAGCATGGTGTCCTTCGACCAACACCATTCACACCTCCTCTAGAGAAGCATCCATTTCTTTGTGGGACCTGTCGAAACTCGGAGGTCTTTCAATCAAAGCAAAATTCTATAACGAAATCAATCCAAGTTGTGAGGAACTGATGGGTCCGTGCGTGGGGCTGCGTGTCCGAGGTGAGCATCTTCCCAAGAGCTGTACTTATCTTTTTGATGCTTACTACTGGATTGCTTCTCAGCAAGTAGAGAAATCACGAATTTTCACCCATTCGTGGATCAAATTTTGGTTTAAAGGTGACATAAAATATACCAAACCCCCTGGTCGGAGAACTAAAAAATCTTCCCGCCCTCGCCTAACTCATAACCCGTCGGGCTTTATTCCTGATCCCCGTGTCTGGTCTGACGAAGAGCAAGAACTATTCCACGAGCTGGGGGTAGAGGAAGACTTGAAGGACCAAACATATCTGGCTGCATTTATCTCGTGCTGGTTGTGTGTTTTCGTGTTTCCCTATAAGAGTGAGAACTTTCTTCGTCCTAGTGTGTTTAAAGTAGCATCCCTCATGGCTGAAGGTAGCCTTTTCAACCTTGCAGTCCCGGTTTTATCCAATATTTATCATGGACTTAGCCAACTTTACAACACCCCTCATTCATCCGGGCGCTCCGACATTTGCTTCCCAGTACATTATGTTTACGGTTGGCTTGCCCATTACTTTGGTACACACTTTAGAATATCCACAACAACAGGCCCATTGATGGTTGACTACTCAGGAGAAGGTGGCAAGAAATACTATGATGCGTTTGCAGCCCACAAAGTAGTCCATGAAGGCACGTCCATAGCGTGGAATGCAAACCCCCAACCCAAGAGTCAGGGCGACATTTTACACGATGTTAAAGGTTTATCATTCTCTTCATCTTCATACTTTATAAGCATTTGATCGTGTTACTTATCCTCTCATCACGGAACACAAATGACTATCGAGGCCTACCACCCTTGTCGGTTTAGTCGACAACTTGGCTTTTATCAAGATATACCGAATGAGTTACGTGAAGATCCGCCCACGATCAACCTGGACAATGTATTCCACCATTGGAGGATTTGCACTGAGATACTAACCTTGTCCCGTGTACATCTCCCTCAGCGTATGCCAAACCCTGTTGATCATGTCACTGCATCCTACAAGAAGTGCTAGAACAAAAAATATGGGAACTATTTCGGGGTGAACATACACCTGTTAGTTAGCAATTTCACTCCTCCTCCCGTGACTAAGACAAAATCTCCCAAAGACACCGGTAAAAAAGTTTGCGCCCCGAGGAAAGAGGTGCAAACTCACGAAGTGAGTAGTTCTGACGAAGACGCTGGCAGTCAGAGCAGCAACAGCGACCGCTGCTGGAAGCAGACTAAATCCCGAAAGAGATCGAAAAAGATTGTTGATGCCCCAAAGTCTTCTGAAGTTGCTGCACCTTTGGTTAGTGACTCATTCATCCTTTATTCTTTGTAAATATGTATCCCTTTTTTGTTCAAGCATTTTTATACGCTTATTCATCGTTATTTACTCGTTTCCTTATTGTTATTTTTTTTTATTTCGTAGGCGTTCTCGAGCAAGCGGTTATTGACGACCGTGACTCCAAGCACTTCTAAACAGGCGGTTGTGGCTTTCACGGGTCCCTCTATCTCAGATTTTATCGCTCCAGTCTCTGGGTGTTTTAAGACACTAGTCAATAAAGAGATCCGTCGTGCTCCTGCGGCCCCTGTTGGCTCGAGCTCTCAACCGAAGTATGCAAATCTGGATTTGGATATTGCAACTTCAGAGGCTTCCAATTTTGTTGCTGACGACATAATTTCCAAAGCCCGTCGCGATTTTGCCTTGGCCATGTGGAAGGTTGTACAACAAAAACTTGGTCGTACTCCTTTTGAGAAGGCTTCCTCCCTTGAACCCGAGATTCAGAAAATATTCGATGCTGCCTCTGAGGTCGATGCAACGAGCTTGGCATCTCTGAAGAGTCTTGTGGCTGAGTACTTTCGAAATGTGGACCAGTACAACGAGCTGCAATCTCGCTACTCTCCGTGCTTGACCTCATCTGGCAAGAATCGGGACCTGACAAAGTTGAGATGCAGCTTGGAGGGTGTCTCATCTGGTAAAAATATTATGCTCGAAGAAAAGAATGTACTCCAGGACCGGTCTGAGCAGACGCTCTCGGAGATTGAAAGTCTCAAGGCAAAACTGAAGACTTTGGAGGCTGACCACGAATCACTTTCTGCACTTATTTTGGAGAAAGAAAGACATTTTAATGAAAAGCAACTTGAAGAAAACATGATATGCGCGAAAATTAGCAACATTGAAGATACTCCCGCTATTGGTGACAAAGCTATAACTTCTCTAGACGTACTACGTGGCTTTCTCGAAACTGCGCGCGAAGAATTAAGGGACTTGAGATGGCTACTTTGACTTGTTTTTTTTTTGTTTTTTTTATTAGCCGTTCATTTATTTTGTTCATATTGTGATTGAATTTACAGTTCCTCTTTTTTTGTATGACTGCATATAATTGAATGAAATTTAGTTCGTGACTGAACTCAAAGTATATATATATATTTTTTTCTTTAAGTTGCCTACGTACCCTTAGATGGAAGAGATCAAGTCATAACGTAGTTCAGATGGAATGCATGTATATTTTTATTGTGATTGAACTTAAAGTATATATATATTTTTCTCTAAGTTGCCTACGTACTCTTAGATGGAAGGGATCAAGTCATAACGTAGTTCAGATTACATGATGAGTGATTTTTTTTCTTTGGGGCCGTTCACCTTTTAAGTTCATGCGGGCCAGGATCAACATGTAGTTTATACTCTTTTGTTAAGGAGTATTACATTTTATGCATAAAATTTCTTAAGAAATTTGTCGTTGATTGGGCCAATCCTTAATCCATCTTGATCAACAATTTTGTATGCCTCATTTGTATAGACTTCCTTAACAACATAGGGTTCATCCCACTTAGGGGTGAACTTGCTCCCCGTGTGTCTCGTCGTGATAATGGGTCTTCGAACCGCGAGTACTAGATCGCCAACTTGAAATGATCGAGGCTTCAAATTTTTGTTGAAGGCCTTGGTCATTCTTGCTTGGTAACATTCCAATGCTTGCTGAGCATCTAATCTTCTTTCATCGAGTGCTTCCAATTCTTCGAGACGCAATCTTGCATTGTCTTCGGTAGTTAACCCTTCTTGCACCGCCATTCTTAAGGAAGGGATTTCTCTTTCCAATGGGAGTACAACCTCGACCCCATAGACTAGGGAATAAGGTGTGACTCCCGTAGGGGTGCGGTGGGTAGTTCGGTAAGCCCATAATGCTTCACCAATCTTTTCTTGCCAGTCTCTTTTTGACTTGGAGACTACTTTCTTCAACAAGTTGCACAATGTCTTGTTGAATGCCTCTGTCAATCCGTTTGCTGGAGCGTTGTACATGGACGACTTGCCCTGTTTAAACTTGAATTTCTCACATAGTTTGTCCATAAGACTGTTAGCAAATTGTCTTCCATTATCGGTCACGATGCGGTGAGGGATGCCGTAGCGATAAATGATGTGGGCTCGGATGAAGTCCACGACAATTTCCTTTTTGGCTTCTTTTAAAGCAAGTGCCTCAGCCCACCTTGAAAAGTAATCTGTCCCAGCGAGAATATACGAGTGTCCTGCTGAGGACTTAGGCGTTATTGGACCAACGAGATCGAGCCCCCAAGCTTTAAAAGGCCATGAAGCTATGGTTGGGTGAAGGGGTTCTGGCGGTTGATGTATGAAGTTTGCATGAAACTGACAAGCCTCGCATATTTTCGCATACTCCATTGAATCTTGAACCATCATCGGCCATGAATAACCCATTCTCTTTAATTGGAAGTGAAGTTTTGGTCCAGACTGGTGAGCACCACAAACACTAGAGTGTGCTTCCGCTAGTGCTTTTACTGATTCCTCTTTACTTAGGCATCGAAGAAAAAGTCCATCATAAGTTGTGGAAATAAAGGGTCTCTTTGTAGTAGATGAATCGTGCACCCCTTCTTCGTATTTCAGCTTTACGCCGGATAAAGGGTCTCTTTGTAGTAGATGAAGACACATTGTTCACACGGAGATTTCGACGACGGAAATTTAGACACATGTAAATGAAATTTGAATTGTATTTATATATTTGTATGTATCAGTGCGTAGTGGATTACAATCTCTAATGTTTGATCCTCTGATTCTCTCTCTTAAATGTAACCGTACTCGAGGGCTTCGCAGCTTGTTCTCGAGGTCGAATTTGGATCGAGGGCTTCGCAGCTTGTTCTCGATGTTGAATCTTCAGCTTCGCGTAGCGGTGAAATCTTCAGGTATTTTTTTCTTCGAGCGATGTTCAGTCTTCGGGATTCAATGAGTCTCTCGTTACTTAGCAATTCTCTCTGAGTTCTTTTGAGAGGAAATTTTCTGAACCTTAAAAATGAAGAATGAGCTCTCTATTTATAGAGTTCTCATGGGTCTGGATCCAATGGGCTTGGGCTTGGATCTAATGGGCTTGGGCTTGGATCCAATGGGCTTGGTCCAATGAGCTTTTGAATTTTGAGCCCAATGGGCTTGGCCTTTGGGCCAAATTGTCTTTTGAATAGATTTTCTGGATCGATCCGATTTCGAGCCCAATTGCGGTGTGACCGAATTTGCTCGGTCAAGCCTATCTGATCCATCGACCGTGATGAAGACAAGTGGCGACCGCTGATAGGCCGAAATTTCTCGGTCAACACACATGTAAGGAGAATATAATCTCATTAATTCCTTGGTTTTTTACTTTTTTAATTCTAATGTTTTCTTAAATGGAAGAGATATTATTTTATTTTATTACTTTTAAAAAAGAGATAATTTTTTAAATCATATTTTCACAAATGTCTAATATAACCTTTTTTTTAATTATTATTTCTATAATTTTAGGTTATTTAATGTATTTATTGCTAAATTTTCTTACCAAATTACCTTCATTTAAAACAAAAAAAATAACATTATTGTTTTTTTATTTTTTAATTTTTCATTCCAAAAAATAAATTTGTAGTTATGATAAATCAAAATAATAACATTTATTTATTTATTTATACATTTAGTATATATATTTTTTATTTGTTTTTTTTTCTTCTTTATTTTCAAAAACGTTTTTGCTTCCCTCCATCTATTTCTCTTCATTTCTTCTTCCCACCATATTTTCGTCGTACATCTTTGATTTCCACCGTGAAGTTCGTTTTTCGACGTACCATCGTCGATCCACGTATATATATCACGTTCTGACAACCTGCAATATTTTACATCATATATATTGAAAATATATGATATATGATATAATATACTATACAATATATATTATATATTATATATATATATATATCGAAGGATGCTCAATGTCGCATCATATGATTTTTTTTTTCCACTTGTAAGTTTCATAAACGTGAGATATATTTAAAAATATGAGGTATATATTATTGTTTCATTCTATGTTATATTTATTAATATGATGTATATATTCTCGATAATATGAGGTATATATTTAATAATATGCTGGATATATTTAATATTTATATATTTTGTGATATCGAAGGTTGCTCATAATGTCGCATCATATGATTTTTTTTCCACTTGTATGTTTTATAAACGTGAGATATATTTAAAAAATATGAGGTATATATTATTGTTTCATTCTATGTTATATTTATTAATATGATGTATATCTTCTTGATAATATGAGGTATATATTTAATAATATGCTGTATATATTTAATAATATGTGGGTATATAATTCAAATTGAAAAAACCTTAGTATATATGTTGGATTAGTTTATATAAACTTAGTATATATGTTGGATTAATATATTTAAACCGAGTATAATATATATAAATCGGGTAACCTATGATCAATTGAAGGGTTGTAACTCTCATGCCCATCAATACCATAATGGCCACTAGCTAAATTATAACTTAAAACATTGACAACAAAACTTTAAAACTGAAAATTACATGAAAATACCCTTAAATCCGAGAATAGAAACTACCAATCAACCAACTTAAAGTTTGTAACCATCCAAGAGTAATCAAAGCCCCACTTGATGTAGTTTGAACTACTAGTTCCATAAACGAAGCTTGATCCATCTTTAATGAAGCATGAGTTGCATTTGAGTTCATTAAATGGAACTCCATTTGTTTGTCATCTTGGAAAGTTGTTACAATCCTGACATCTACCTTGAAGTTCATATGGCATGATTGAGACGCCCTGGTTTGTATCATCCTCCCCTTCTTCAAGAAGATTCGTCCTCGAATCCAAAGGATCCCATTGTAATGCAAACTTGGAGTCATTTGCATATTGTGGTCTTGCTCTCCTCAAGGTCTTCACTTTGAACTTTAGGCCATGAATGGATGAAGAATTGAAATGGAACTCTTGCTTCTTAGGTAGCCTGTTGGTCTTGTAATTCTCACGTTCTCGACATTGACTCATTTCTGAAGCAACATTTGAATCTTGCTTATCAATAAGAATTTTAACTTTCTACAAGAACTCAAAAGAAAAATTAGGCACACTCGGTTTAAGCGCACCCGTTAGAAAGCAAGTGCTTTTGGTTACAAGTTCTTGTATGTGTCATTTTGAATTCAAAATAATATTCTCCTCATAAACACTAATAATTGAACCCTCTTTCTCTTTAAACTTTATACAATTGCTTTGTTGGTCACCATGTCATCAATAACAATATCATCATTTGGAACATCGTCTTGAGGCATGAGGAAATCTTTCACTTCTAGAATGGATTGTGCAATTTGTCTCTTCATTGTTTGATTATGCAATTTCAACTCTTGACTTAATTCAATCATGTACTTCACAGATTGACGCATTTCAGCCAAGTCTTCCAGAAAAGTCTTCCAAAATGGATTTCCACAACGTCTTTGTGTTTGATCCAACATTGTATAAGCTTCTCACACTCACATGTCTCCACATGAACGATTTGGATCAAATCATTTGTAACTATTACAATGTGGGCCGTCTCAATAGTGTTACCAGAAAAAGACACTGATAGCTCCAAAATAGAGCTATCTTAATGTCCCTAATTCTAGCTAAAATCATGACATATATTGATTAAAATGCTTCCTTGTAGGTGATTTCATGGTGAAGAGCTCGGGAAGTCCATTGATGATTTTCGGGGCTAAAACGATCATTTAAGATGTTTCGGGAAGTGTTCGGGTCAAAAAGATAGGCCAAACGGAGCCCGGGAGCCAAAATGACCCAAATTTGGGCTAAAAGCCGAGAGGGCAGCGCCCAAGCGCCGGCGCCCAGTGCCCAGGCGCCCAACGAACCCAGCCCCCGCGCGCCCTCGCTCATGTCCGCGCGCGCCCGCGCGCCCTCGCCCGCTTCGCCTCGCCCGCGCGCCCTCGCCCGCTTCGCCTCGCCCGCGCGCCCGTCATTGAAAATCCGCGTGCGCCCCAGCGTCTCGACGCTGCCCCGACGATTCCCGAAGATGGACGAGTGCCAGCGTCGAGCGCCCGCCTCAACGCTCACTCAACGCCGACAGCGTCGCGACGCTGGCCTAGCGTCTCGACGCCCCGAAGTCTGAAGCGCGCATCTGAATTTCCACCCGAGAGCAAGCGTCGAGTGCGCGCGTCTCGACGCTACCCCGCGCGCGCAGCAGCCAACTTAGGGCACAGCATCGAGACGCTGGCCTAGCGTCTCGACGCTCCGAGCTTAAAAAGCGTGAAAACGCAAAATTAGCAGCCATTCTTTCCCCTTCTTCTTCCCCAAGCTTCTCCTCTCGGGTCCAAGGCAAAATTCCACCATTTTTGTACTTCCTCTCCTTTGTGCATGATTCCAAGCTCTTCCATGGGGGATTGGATTAATTCATCCTCCATGGAAGGCTAAACTGAGGTTAGTGTTTAATTTTGGGTTTGGATTTGTAAATTATGGATGTTTGGGGAGATTTTCCCCTTTGTGAATGTTGAGACATTTAGCTTGTTAATGCATCTTCTTGCTTGTTCTTCATAATATCTAGCATGTGTAGCTAAATTAGATTTACGCTCTAATTCCTATGCATGATAGAGGGCTAAAGGTTGGGACGTATAATTGCCTATACCGCTAGGTAGCACGGGTCTAAGCATGGCTAATTAGTTCGGCCCAAAGTGACAGTTGGTAATCTGAATTAATTAACGTTTTCATGTTAGGCTTAAGGCAAGAGAGAAACCGGGTTAGTCTTAGGATTAAGCCGTCGCAATGTTCCCGTCACTGGCCTATGATCGATTTAGGGGTCGCTACCTTAGATAGATTATTGGCCAAGTTTAATTAGAATCGCACGCGTCTAATTAAATCCTTGGGTCATTTTAGTTAGAAATAACTAAATGAATTGTGTGCATGAACATGGCTAACGCGTAAATTGTATCGATGATCCGAACATCCATAACGAGCAATTTCATTTCTCGAAGTTAAGCACGACCGTTTAATTGTTGCACGTTGTCATTTAATTTTCCGTTAGCGTATTAGGAGCTCCCTTCCCCCCAAACCAAATTACCATTCTTTAATTTATGCATACTTTTTATTATTAGCAAATTAGACTTAGTTAGATTAAATTTCTTATTTCCCTGTGGATCGACCCTGTTACCACTAAGCTTCAAATAGCTCGGTGTACATCGGGTTTATAAATTGTATTTTGGCAAGCCTCGACAGCTTGAATTTGGAGTACCACATAAAGTGCTCTACCAGACACCCAACCTTATCCATATGCTATAGACCCTTTAGGTTATTACTTGAACATGATCTTTCCCTATGTCAACTACATATTGTTCAAGATTACACTAACAACCTTGGATTTTATACAATATTGGATAATATTTTGCAAAATATAAAATAAAAATTATTTTATTCATAAATGAGAAAATGTTTATTACAAAACTGACCTGGCTTTAGGGCACAAAAATAACAATTATTTTTTCAGTTCATTCAGAAGAGTAGTGAGGGTGTAAATAATTTTGTTCATAACAACATTACTTTTGAATTGGAGAAAACTCTTGGGGAGAGTTTTTAGAATAAAACTGACTTGATTGGATTCATCTATAATAGCACCATTTATTTTAGCAATATTAAAGTGGACCATCATGTGGAGAACATGTTCTCGTACCGATGACCCTTCTTTCATGCGTGCATTATGAATAAACTTGAGAGCATCATTCTTAATTTGATTAGAAGGTTGTCTAAACATTCCATGTAGTGACTCCAACATCTCATATGTCGTCGTCATGCTCTCTAGCTTTTTTTGGCCAAAACATCAGTTATGCTTGCCAAAATATACTCTTGCGTTTTCATTGGACTTTTGAATGTTAATTAAAGGAATGAAATTGTAAATTGGTTTAGAGAATTTAAGTGAAGTTTATGTTTATTTCCAAATTTTCTCCTTGGAAATAATTCATAATTTGATGAAATGATAATTGGAATTTCAGGTTGGACTGAAATTGGAATAGTTGTCGATTTTAACTATATCGTCAATGGTTTTGTGAGTGATTTATTTTATAAAGAGTTTTTAATTGTTTTTTTTTTATTATTATGGAATTTCAGGGAAATTATTATTATGTATGATTTTAGAGCAACTCTCACGAGATATAAGAGGAATTTGTTCCTGAAATTGATTATGAGATTTCTTGAAATTGTTAAGAATTTTCAGTGATTTTATCCATTTGGCTGGAATTATCGCTTGAGAAATATTTGGAATATTTGAGAGCTTATAAATATTTTATTGATTAACTGAGAAATCATAGATGTTTTATGCTATTTGAGAAATCAGAGGTGTTTATGAAATGTTGTTTTAGAGAAAACATGATTTTAATAATGGTACTCTAAAGTTTGTGAAATGTCTTTTCATAAAGATAATTATTTTAGAGTGGTTTGGGAACTTAAAGAGTTTTATGCAAAGAGTGAATTTCAAACCACTAGATTTATGTACCCATGGTGATTACCCGTATGCTATGTGGATGTGTTCCATAGTATACTGTTGCGTGCTCAATGTGTAAGATAAATAAGCAATAAGAGAGAGAGAGCACTCAGAACATGCAAGCATACATGATCTTATAGCAAGTAGTAAGTATTTTTTCATTCGTTTTCCCACAGAGATTTATTATTAGCTACTCGTGAAGTGTAATGTTAAGAAAGAATGGGTGAATTTGAAGGGTTAAACTTGGTTTTAAAATTCCTATTTATTGCTGAATATATAAAAGGTAGCAACATAAACAAGTGCAAGTTAATGGTAAACGCAAAATGTAAAGAGAAAGAATTAATAAACGAAGAGAAAAGTAGTCAAGCAAAATTTTTAACTTAGTAGAATTGCGAGAACAGCAATTCTACCGCAATGTTACTAACAGCGAAAGTGTGTAAAATGGAGAAACAAGGGCTACTAACGACTCCTCTATAGGCATTTTCATACGATTCTCAAGCATTGGATCAACTCACTATGCATCAAACTAACTCAATCTCATGTATCTTCCGATTTCATGCATTAGATTCTTTAGTTTACTCATGTCCAAGTAAGGTCTTAAGCATCTTGTTAAAGCAGAAAGTTATGGTTTGTACTAGGAAAACGCATATTCCTAGGTCGCTTTCTGGTTACCTTGAAAGGCTAGTATGAGTGTATGACTCTGAACTCTTACTCCTTCCAGAGGTTAGGAGTTCTTTGGACAAAATGGATGGCCAATCGAAATTGCCCGTGGGATGAAGCTTACATACAATCAATGCTTCGAGAGCTATCCTACATGCTTGGTTCACGTTTTTTTTAGCCTATAGTATTGTCATTAGCATGCCCCTATGTGACTTAGTTACTCATGGATATAGAGAGAACAGAAATATTAAATAAAGTAGGCATGCTCAGAAGAGAAATAAACTTAAAACAGTAAAGCAAAACAGGAAACAACAAAGATAAGAGACCGTGAATTAATGAATTGTGCTTTGATTAATCGATTGTTTGGAATGAACAAAGGGAAACTTTGAGTAAATAACTTAAAGACAGAAAGCAACGAAATGAAATGAACTAGCTAACAACAACGAAACAACAACTAAACAGTGCTGGAAATGAGGAATAAAAGACAGAAAGCAGGTAATTGAGCTTGAACGCCTCGTCGCACTCGCCTCGGCTGAAGGGAGAGAAAGGATAGCCTTGCTTGGATGAATCCAATCGGAAGAGAAGATGAATCTTCTCTCTTTCCTATCAGATTGTCGATTCCAACAGCTGAACCTCTCACACCAACAAACGGAAAAGAAAAACAGGAGAAAAGATGGAGCTGCGAGAGACTTCTACGCTTTCGGATGATGATCAAACCCTCTACTTTGACCCCCTTTTATAGTATTTTGCAGGTGCGTTTGGGCCAAGGAGAACCATCCATCCTCAACGTCGTACTTCAAAATGGATGGAGGAGAAAGAACGAATCCCTGAAATAACGGAATATAACAGAAAAAGATCAGCCAACTTACGGATTTCACTTAAAACATTGCTGTTTTAGCAATGTTTCCGCAATGCTACCGCAATGCGCATTTTTCCTTCTTTTAACTTCGGTTTTCATTCCTTTTCTTTCCTCTTGCACACAAGTCCTAATTTAGCTACCTTCTTCTAATTCTCATATATAAGCATAGGTTTAAGCTAAATCCTATCAAAAACACCTAAGAGTGTACATCTTTCTAAGATAATTAAGTCCTAAAAAGGTCACTTTTGGAGACGTAACATATACTAAAGATCAAAGAGGTCTTTGTGACCAACTCTAGCACACACCGAGGCTTTGAGCCGTGTGTTAGAGTGCTTAGCACTTTTGAGGCAGTTATGCGCGCACGTATGATAGAGGCTTTGCTATGTACCTGGAGATCACTCAGTGGATAGTATGACACAGAGATTGCTCTACTGTGCGTATTGAGATTACTCTACGTCAGTATGACCCGAGATTGGGTACATATTTGGTGATGAATTTTACAAGTAGATGTTTATGTTTTCAAGAGTTATTGTTACAGATTTTTCTATGATTTTACTAGCTTGTGTTCGTAATTTAAATGTTGTTAAAAATAATTTTTTTGATGTTTTAACTACCTAGAGCTTATTAAATTGCTCATGATTTATGTTGGTTTTACATAACTTTGAATTTATATTTAGTATGAAAAGAGTTTTCTTAAAAGTTATTTTATTAATCAACCACTCAATGAACTTTTTAGCTCATTCTTTTCTTTTCAATTTTCCACTAGGGTTGCTCTCGAGTTTCAACCAGAGATACTTGAGATCAAAAGCTGCCACCAGTCTCATCGAGTCAATGCATATCATCCACTGTATGTAAGAATGTAAGTTTGTTGCATTGTTTTTATTTGAGATGGAGTTAAGTTATAATCTAAGAGAGAGACTTGACAATAGATTTCATTGCACTCTCGGAGTCTGTTGCCGTCACAACTCGTCCTAGGTTTGGTAGGATAATCTGGGACGGGGTGTGTGACATACAATCACTAGCGCCTCAACCACGACAACTCCACTAGTGAAGGCGCAATGTTCACGTATTAAGTTTCATGTTCTAGTCATTTAAAAACATGATTTAGTTCTATTTACTTCTTGCCATATCATGTTTTATAATATGAAAACTCATGAATCTAAAAAGAATGAATTGGACTGGTTTAATCTCTCGCAGCTATGTTCACGTATTAACGTCCTAAGATTTAGTAACAATAGATTGGTTTTGAGACATTTTAAAAGTAGCTTTAAGTTATTTCTAAAAAATAATCTGTATACATATTGTGGATTTTTTTTTTTTTGCATGTTTGATTATTCAATAGTTATATTAAAATGTCGGCTTGATCTATTTCGAGTTATACTTTTTGTTTAAGCATTGGGGGATCATGTTTTGGTTTAAGTAATTTTCATGACTAATATTAGTTCTAAAGAATTTTCTTTAACTTGTGTTACTTTGATATACCTTTGAGTTATGTTTGATCAATTAGATTTTAGAATCTTCAAAAATTTCAAAAAATAAATTTTCCAATGATGGAGCCTAGAATGTTCAGGATGCCGCTATTCTAGGTTCTTAAGGTGAGAGATAAATTCTTGGAATTGTTATCGAATAAACTAAAGATAGTGGAAGAGTATGTCCGAAGAATTTCTGTTATAATTGAATAGAAGAGATTAGGCCATTAAATAGCTTTTACATATAATTGTATCAACAGAAAGAAAGGCAGTACTAACAACTCAAAAGACTAGATCAATCTCCAATAGATCCTAGAAATATTGAGATGGTTATTTGACTAATAGAATATTTCAACATTTCCTCCCTCAAACTGAATGTGTGTCAGCATCAGTTTACATCAGCTTCAGAACAAACACCTAAAGATGCACGCAACTTTACGAAAGCATCCAGCTTGAGCGACTTTGTCATTATATCGGCTAATTGTTCACTTGTGTTGCAGTAAACCAACTTCACATAGCCATCCTTTGTGAGATATCGAAGGAAATGAAAACGTACATCTATATGCTTACATCGACCATGCATTACAGGATTCTTCGAAAGCTTGATTGCAAAACTATTGTCACAATAAATCACGGTTGTAGTATCTTGATTCTTACCCCATATTTTCAGCACCCTCTTCAACCATATTGCTTGACATGGACAAGAAGCTGCAGCAATGAATTTAACTTCAGTGGTAGATAAACTTACTACTGGTTGTTTCTTTGATAACCAAGATACCGCTCTAGAGTCAAACAAGAACACATAGCCCGAAGTGCTTTTTCTATCTTCCAAGTCCCCAACATAATCACTGTCTGTATAGGCAATAAGTGCATTATTTCCTCCCTGCTTGTAGAAAATTCCAAAATCAAGCGTTCCTTTTAAGTATCGCAACACTATTTTTGCAACTTGTAAATGAATTTCAGTAGGATTTTCCATGTACCTGCTAAGAAGACCTACTGCAAACATCACATTTGGTCGAGTAACTGTAAGATACCCGAGGCTACCAACGATCTGTTTAAACTGAGTTTTGTCTACCTTAGTGTCACTTTCATCCTTCACAAGTTTGCAGCCTGGAACAATAGGATTTAGAACTGAGTTGCTTTTATCCATGCCAAATCTTTGCAGAACTTCCAAAGCATATATTTTATGATTGATGAATACACCTTTGGAATTTTGAAGAACTTCAAGGCCAAGAAAAAACATCATCTTACCAAGATCTGTCATAGCAAACTCACTCTTCATGAAATTTTTAAAATTTGAAACCATTTGTTTATCTTTGCTGGTAAAAATCAAATCATCCACGTACAAACTTATAATCAAAATTTTACCTTATTTGCTTATCTTGACAAAGAGGGTATGTTCATAGTCATTCCTTTATAAAATAAGTTTCAATGCGACTATACCAAGCACGTGGTGCTTGCTTAAGGCCATAGAGAGCCTTTTTCAATTTATAAATCTTGTGTTCATGTCCTTTTTTCACATAACCACTAGGTTGCTCCACAAAAACCTCCTCATTTAGCTCACCATATAGAAAAGAGGATTTAACATCTAGTTGATAGATAGTCCACATCCATGTTGAGCTGCAAGAGATACAACTAAACGTATTGTTTCCATATGTGCTACAGGTGCAAAGACTTCAGTGAATTAGTTCAAAGCAAACTAATTGAATTAGCACCCTAAAATTGCTAGAAATATGTAACAATTTACTAAGCATGCAATTTACTCAAATAAATAAATAGACAACGAAAATTTAAAGAGTAAAGAGTAAGAGATGACATCAGAATTTTTTATAGTGGTTCGGAAATTCCTACTCCACTCCCCAAGCTCCTCTTGGGTATTCTACTGTCGTGATTCTCTTACAAGTGAGCATCAAACCAAACGATCACTCTTTTTGCGGGTTCAAGAGGAAACCACTACGAATCCTTTTGGAGGTTTAGGACCCAACCTATACCGATTTTTTTCGCGGGTTCAAGATCAAACCACAATGGTCCTTTTCATGGGTTCAAGATCAAACCACTACAAATCCTTTTTCGGGTTCAGGATTAAACCGCTCACTCAATTCCCAAGGTGCACCCACACCTTATTACAAATCCCAATTGAAGTAATGAAATAAAGATTCCTACAAAAATCAAACTCTCACCAAAGTTGATATACAAATTGAGCACTATAATCTCTCAAAATATATAATAACATTGAGTTTTGAAGAGATCAACAATGGTGGCTTAGGAGAGAAAAATTCAGCAAAATGATTGGGTAATTTTGAGAAGGGAGGTTGCTAAACTTATAGAAAATTTTGGCCTAAAATGAAATTAAAGTTGATTTAAAATTGACCATTAGATCTAGGTTATAAGATCCATAGGTGGGGGTTTAATGGTAAAAGAAAATATCATAAATGATGATTTTTCAAAGGTTAACCATCAATAAGAGGGTTGGTTTCGGGGTTTTGTGCATGTTACCTCTCCAAAAGTACATTATTTAGGGATATATTTACCTTAAAATCATGTAATCTCTTGAGCGTTTTTGTTAGAATTTAGCTTAATACGTGCTTAAATGTGAGAATTCGAGGAATGAAGCTAAAATAGGAATTATTTGGAAAATGAACGAAAAAGAATAGAAAATGATGCTAAAAGAGTTAAAATGTACATTGCAGGAGAATTGCTGAAACATTGCTGGGAGCGCAATGAACATTGCGGCCACCGCGAGGAATCCGCAATTCCAAGTTGCTGCTTCTGAGTTTTTTCCAGCCGCCAGTCGTCACGGTTGCGATATTTCAGCCGCCTAAAGCCTTCCCCTACTGCCACGTGGAGGGTTGCTGTTCAGAATGGATGGTTCTCCATGACTGAAGGTACCTGCAAAAAGCTATAAAAGAAGGTGAAGGGTGAAGGAGAAACACAGCTCGGAAGCGTAGAGTTCTTCGTCACAGCGCATTCCAAATACACACTTTCCTTATCCCGTTTGTTGGAGTGAAGAAATCAGCCCTTGGCACCGATAATTCAAGAGGAAGAAGAGAAGATCCTTCTTCTCTTCTGATTGAATTCATCCCCAAGAACAGCTAATCTTCCCCTTCATCCGAGGCGCTTGCGACGAGGAGATCAGCGCACACTTTTATAAGCTTTCTTACTGCTTTCTGTCTTTCGTTTCCTTTTCTACACTGATTCAATTCGTCTTCAATTTTTTCAGTTCTTTACTGTTTTTTATACCTTCGCACATTGAGTTTTGAATCTTAATTTATAAAGTAATCATCTAAGTCTTTGCAAGTTCTCATCTGGTTATCTTTTATTCTCTTGCTTTCATTGAGTACTCTAAATCATGTTTAATCAATCTAGTTTTTCCAATCCCCATCAACCATGAGTAACTAATCACACAAGGGTCTGCTAAAGATGAATCTATAGGTTAGAAATACGAGAGTTCAGCATGTAGGATAGCTTCGAATGCATTGAATGTATGTGTACTTCATCCCATGGGCAATTTCGATCGGCCATCCATTTTGTCTAAAGAACTCCTAACCTCCGGAAGGAGTAAGAGTTCAGAGTCGTCCATTCATGCTAGCCTTTCATGGTAGCCAGAAAACGACCTAGGAATAGGCGTTTTCCTAGCACGGTTCATTAGCTTGTTTGTATAAATAGATGTTTATGTCTTACTTGGATATGAGTGAACTAAAAGATCTAATGCATGTAATCGAGAGATGCATGAGACTGAGCTAAATCGATGCATGATAAGTTAATCTACTGCTGAATAATCGTATGTAAAAGCCTATAGAGGAGTCTTAGGTCGACCTTGTTTCCTTATCTCACCTTCAAATCGTTGCTAAATTAATTGCTAGATAATTGCGGGAACCGCAATTCTATAGTTCTGTTTTTGCCTTAGCCATTTTTCCAGTCTTTTACTTTTGCGATTTTATTGCTAGAACATTGCTAGATCCGCAATTCTTTCTTCTCCACACCAAAGCTTAATCTCTTTACTTGCTTTCGTTTATGCTTGCATACTTCTTACATTCTTTTGTTAATTCGGCACATCAACCTCAAATCCACCCAATTTGAGTAACCCTCTATAATTTAACACCTCAATTCGTTAGTAACTAAACTCAATCTCTGTGGGAAAACGAATTAAAAAATACTTATCACTTGCTGCAGACCATGTATGCTTGCATGTTCCGAGTGCTCTTCGCATTACATTTTATTTACACACTGAGCACGCAACAAGTTTTTGGCGCCGCTGCCGGGGATTTTGTTTAGTAAACACGAATTGTGTTATTTTAGAAAAAAACCTTAATATCTATTGGAGCTAATCTTCTTTCATTTCCTTTACAGGTACTATCAAGCTAGTTTATGAACGAGCATCCAAATATCAACCTAGAGTTCAATCCTGAGCCTGAAAGACTTCTAAGGGCCAGAAATAAAACCAAGAAACGCCTTTTTAAACAGCCACCTGTAACTCAACACATTGCGGACTCCGTAGAGTCATCGCAATCCCAACAAACCGAAATGGATAGAGAAGCCCCAAACCGAGCACCTACCATTCGCAACCCCATCGAAATTGCGAATGATAAGGATAGTGCCATCCTTTCGTACCTAGTACCCATGCCTGAGGAGCTTAATCCGAGCATTATACGCCCCGAGATTACAGCTCACTCATTCGAGTTAAAACCCGTCATGTTCCAAATGCTGTCCACAGTTGGACAACTCTTTGGAGTGGAGAACGAAGACCCCCACAACCACTTGAGAAACTTCCTAGGAGTAAGTGATACTTTTGTCATCCCAAGAGTGTCTCAAGAAGCCTTAAGACTTTATCTTTTCCCATACTCGTTAAGAGATAAGGCCAAAACGTGGTTAAATTCCTTCCCCTCTGGATCAATTGTCAATTGGACAGATCTTGCTGAAAAGTTCCTAGTAAAATACTTTTCACCAGATAGGAACTCCAACTTCCGTGATGATATTATTAAATTAAAGCAAGCCGAAAACGAATCATTACATGAAGCTTGGACTAGATTCAAGGACCTATTACTTAAATGTCCACACCATGGCATTCCATGGTGTATTCAAATAAAAGTGTTCTTCAAAGGATGCAACCCCAGCACGAGGCAAGTGTTGAATTCCTCAGCTGGAGGTTCCATGCTTTCAAAGAGCTACAATGAAGCCTATGAGATTTTGGAGAAAATCTCAACATCACATTGTAGATGGTCAGACGATCCTGTGGAGCCAAGGAAAGCTCAAGACATGGATACACTTAGTGCAATGAGCAGCCAAATCAATGCCCTGATGTTAAGTCTCTGAAAGTGACTTATTTAGGACCCATTTAGCTTAAGAAGATGTACACTTTTAGGTGTTTTTTATAGCATTTAGCCTAAACCTATGCTTAAATATGAGAATGAGAAGAAGGTAGCTAAATTAGGACTTTTGTACAATAGGAAAGAAAAGGGTTGAAAACCGAAGGAAAAGAATGAAAAAAAGCTGCATTGCGACAGCATTGCGAAAACATTGTTGAAGCCGCAATTATTCAAGTGAAAACCGTAAGTTGACTGATCTGTTTCTGTTAATTTCCGTAATTTCAGGGATTCGTTCTTTCTCCTCCATCCATTCTGATATATGACGTTGAAGATTGATGGTTCTCCTTGGCCCAAACGCACCTGCAAACTACTATAAAAGGGGGTCAAAGTCGGAGGTTCAGTCATGATCCGAAAGCGTAGAGTCTTCTCGCAGTCCATCTTTTCGCCCTGTTTTCCTTTGCCGTCTGTTGGAGTGAGAGTCTCAGCTGTTGGAATCGATAATCTGATAGGAAGGAGAGGAGATTCTTCTTCTCTCTCGATTGGATTCATCCAAGCAAGGCTGACCTTTCATCCCCTTCATTCGAGGCGACTGCAACGAGGCTTCCAAGCACCATTTACTGTTTTTTGTCTTTCCTTTCTCATTTCCAGCATTGTTTAGTTATCGCTTTTGGTTTAGTGATTAATCTACGTAATTTCGTTGCTTTCTGTCTTTGGATTATTTACTTTAAGTTTCCCTTTGTTCGTTCAAACATTCGAGGTAATCAAATTACAAATCTCCATTTCACAGTTTCCATCTTCTGCTGCTACGGTTTTGTCTTACTGTTTTGAGTATATTTCCCTTCTAAGCATGTCTGTTTTATCTTATACTTCTGTTCTCTATATATCCATGAGTAGCTAAGTCACTTAGGGGCATGCTAATGACAGAACTATAGGCTAAAAAACGTGAACCAAGCATGTAGGATAGCTCTCGAAGCATTGATTGTGTGTAAGCTTCATCCCACGGGCAATTTCGATTGGCCATCCATTTTGTCCAAAGAACTCCTAACCTCTGGAAGGAGTAAGAGTTCAGAGTCGTATAATCATGCTAGCCTTTCATGGTAATCAGGAAACGGCCTAGGAATAGGCGCTTCCCTAGTACAAACTAAACACTTCTGTTTTAACAAGGTGCTTAAGACCTTACTTTGAGTTGAGTAAACTAAAGAATCTAATGCATGGAATCGGACGATACATGAGATAGAGTGAGTTTGATGCATAGAGAGTAGATCCAGTGCTTGAGAATCGTATAAAAATGCCTATAGGATAGTCATTAGTAGCCCTTAATTCACCCATTTACACACCTTCGCTGTTATTCAATTGCGGTAAAATTGCGGTATCCGCAATTCTGCTAAGTCACCATTCTGTTTAGCTGTTTTCTTCTTCGTTTATTAATTCCATCTCTTGTCTTTTGAGTCTAATTTCAACTTGCATTTGTTTATGTTGCATTCCTTTACACATTCAGCAAAAATTAGATAATTAAAAACCAATTTTACCCCATCAAAACCACCCCTTCTTTCTTAACAAATACACTTCGTGAATAGCTAAACATAAGTCTCTGTGGAAAAAACGAATGAAATATACTTACTACTTGCTGTGAGACCATGTATGCTTGCATGTCCTGAGTGCTCTCTCTACCTTCTTGCTTATTCTTATTAACACATTGAGCACGCAACAAGTTTTTGGCGCCGCTGCCGGGGACTTATTTTAAGTGAAAACGAAGTTTGTTAAGTCTAAAACACCAAGTTATTTTCCATTGAATTTGATCCATCTTCATTTCTTCTTCAGGTACCATTTAGGATAGTTTATGAATGAGATTCCAAGTAGTGATCTAGAGTTCAACCCTGAGCCTGAGAGATTATTTAAAGCTAGAAATAGAGCCAAGAAACGTCTCTTTAAACAACCCCTTTTACCTCAAATAATTGCTGAAACCGCAGAGTCTCCACAATCCACTCGAGAAGAAATGGCTGGAATAGATCAAAACCTGGTGCCTGTCACTCGCAATCCCATTGAAATAGCGAATGACAAGGATAGCGCCATCCTTTCGTACCTAGTACCTATGCCTGGGGAGCTGAACCCCAGCATAATCCGTCCTGAAATCACTGCCAACTCCTTCGAGTTAAAACCAGTGATGTTCCAAATGTTGTCCACTGTGGGTCAATTCTTTGGAATAGAAAATGAGGACCCCCATAACCACCTTAGGAACTTCCTAGGAGTCAGTGATACCTTCCTTATTCCTGGAGTTTCCCAAGAAGCCCTGAGGCTATATCTTTTCCCTTACTCTTTGAGGGACAAAGCCAAAACGTGGTTAAATTCATTACCCTCAGGATCTGTCCTCAATTGGACAGACTTAGCAGAAAAATTCCTAGTCAAATATTTCCCACCAGATAGGAATTCGACCTTTCGTGATGATATCATCAAATTTAAACAAGCTCCGAGTGAGTCTCTTCACGAAGCTTGGACAAGATTCAAAGACCTTCTCATTAAATGTCCACACCATGGCATTCCATGGTGTATCCAAATAGAAGTCTTCTTTAAAGGATGCAACCCCAGCACCAGACAAGTTCTAAACTCATCTGCTGGAGGTTCCATGTTGTCCAAGAGTTACAACGAAGCTTATGAGATCTTGGAGAAGATCTCAACATCTCACTGTAGGTGGTCAGATGATCCAGTAGAGCCAACTAGAGCTCAAGACAAGGATGCTCTAAGCGCCATGAGCACCCAAATAAACGCTCTGACCAACCTAGTTAAGCAAATGGCTCAGGCCAATCTCCAAACCAGTGCCAATACCGCCACAGCCATGTCAATGGGCACCCAGCCAAGTCAAGGCGAGGCACTTATCTGTGGATTCTGTGGGGAAGGGCACCCATATGAATACTGCCCTGGGAATCCATCCTCCGTCTGCTATGTTGGGAGCCAACAGCAGCCTAGGAACAACCCCTACTCCAACACCTATAACCCTGGTTGGAGGAACAACCCAAACCTGTCATGGGGTGGCCAACAGAATGTTAACCAAAATTCTAACCAACCTAGACCGAGTGGAACACCTGGTTTCACTCCCCAACATAACCAATCAATGTATCAAAAACCTTACAACCAACCTGTAGGATCTTCTGTAGAAAACTTACTCAAGGAATACATAGCTAAGAATGAAGCTACTCTTCAAAGCCAGCAAGCTACTCTTAGGAGCCTAGAAAACCAAATAGGCCAATTAGCCAATGAACTCAAGAGTAGGCCCCAAGGTAGACTCCCTGCTGACACCGAGGTACCAAGGAGAGATGGCAAAGAACAAGTTCAAGCGATTGAACTTAGGAGTGGAAGACCATTGGTGAGCAACACAAAGGACACACCAAAGAGAGTAGAGAACACTGAGTCTAGTGCTCCACTGGAGTCTCTGCCAAACCAAGGTCCACCACCAACTAGCACATCAGGAGCCAGGCTAGAGCCAATTGTTGAGGAGATAGAAGAAATTCCAAGGCCTCCACCTATCCTAAGACGCCCTGACGTGCCTGCATATGTGCCACCACCTCCATGTCCTCGAAGGCTTAAGAAGAAGCAGGAACAGGAAGTGCACTTTAACAAATTTCTTGAAATTCTTAAACAAGTGCATGTTAACATTCCTTTTGTAGAAGTTTTACAGTCTATGCCTTCCTATGTAAAGTTTTTGAAGGACATTATTACTAACAAAAAAATAATTGGTGAGTTTGAAACAGTAAACCTCACTGAGGAGTGCAGTGCCATCCTCCAGAACAAGCTGCCCAAGAAGGAGAAGGATCCTGGTTCCTTCACCTTACCTGTAGAACTTGGAGGCAAGCACGTGGGCAGAGCGCTTTGTGACCTGGGCGCCAGCATAAATCTCATGCCCCTGTCCCTATTCCGCCAGTTGGGAATAGGAGAAGCACGTCCAACCACTGTCACTTTACAACTAGCAGACAGATCCATCGCATACCCTGAAGGTAAGATTGAGGATATTCTAGTGAAAGTTGACAAATTTATTTTCCTTGCAGATTTCATTGTCCTGGACTATGAGGCAGACAAGGAGGTCCCCATCCTGCTAGGTAGACCATTTCTAGCCACAGGTAGGGCACTAATAGATGTTCAAAAAGGTGAGCTCACTATGAGGGTTCATGATGAAGAGGTGAAATTTAGTGTGTATAACGCCTTGAGGTACCCCTCTGATTCTGAGTCTTGTGCTAGCATGGATATTGTTGACTCACTGATGGAAGAACAATTAGAGCATGTACTATTAACCAAGCATGCTAATGAATATGTACAATTAGATGTAGCTGAGTTGAATGTATCTGACATAATGAATATGCCTGTAGATAAACCACAACATGTATGTATGAATATAGACCTAACTGATAGATCTGTGAATCCTTTAAAGCCATCCATTGAGCATCCACCTGTTTTAGAACTGAAACCACTACCCACTCACCTCAAGTATGCATATCTAGGAAGTAATGAAACACTGCCTGTAATTATTTCTTCTAAGCTAAGTGAAAAGCATGAGGTTGAATTAATTTTACTGCTTAAGCAACATAGGAAGGCTATAGCATGGACTATTGCTGATATTCGAGGCATTAGCCCTTCTTATTGCATGCACAAAATTATACTAGAGGAAGAGCACACACCTAGGGTAGATCACCAACGTAGGCTAAACCCCTCTATGAAAGAGGTAGTAAAGAAGGAAATAATAAAATGGTTAGATGCAGGAGTGATCTTCCCAATAGCTAGTAGCCAGTGGGTGAGCCCCATCCAATGTGTACCTAAAAAGGGGGGAATAACTGTGGTAGTCAATAAGAACAACGAACTGATTCCAACCAGGACTGTCACAGGGTGGAGAGTGTGTATGGATTACAGGAAATTAAATAAAGAAACTAAAAAAGATCACTTCCCTCTACCGTTCATTGACCAGATGCTAGACAGAATAGCTGGTAGGGCCTACTATTGTTTCTTAGACGGGTATTCAGGCTATAATCAAATAACTATAGACCCTAAGGATCAAGAGAAGACCACCTTCACTTGCCCTTTTGGAACTTTTGCCTTTCGCAGAATGCCTTTTGGCTTATGCAATGCACCGGCAACTTTCCAAAGGTGCATGATGGCAATCTTCTCTGAGTTGGATGAGTCCATGATAGAAATATTCATGGATGACTTCTCAGTCTTTGGGGACTCATTTTCAAACTGTCTAGAGAACCTAGGACAAGTCCTGGCTAGGTGTGAGGAGACCAATCTAGTCCTAAACTGGGAAAAATGCCATTTTATGGTGGATGAGGGAATTGTCTTAGGACATAGAGTGTCAAGGGCAAGAGTAGAAGTTGATAGGGCAAAGATTGAGGTCATAGAGAAGTTGGTAGAGCCCCAGAATGTCAAAGCCATTAGAAGCTTCTTAGGGCATGCTGGCTTCTACAGAAGGTTCATTAAGGACTTTTCTAAGATAGCCAAGCCTTTGTGTGAGCTTTTAGAACTAAATAGACCATTCATCTTCTCTCAGGAATGCTTAATAGCTTGGACTACCCTTAAGAAAGCACTAGTCACAGCCCCTATCATAGTAGGACCAAATTGGGATCTCCCATTTGAGATGCTATGTGATGCCAGTGACTATGCTGTAGGAGTCATGTTAGGACAAAGGATTGACAAGCTAACACACCCTGTATATTATGCTAGTAAGACCTTGAATGAGGCTCAATGTAATTATACAACTACTGAGAAAGAAATGCTTGCTGTAGTATTTGCTTGTGAAAAATTTAGAAACTATATTGTAGGCACTAGGACAATTGTGTACACTGACCATTCTGCCTTGAAGTATCTTATGAGGAAGGCTGATGCTAAGCCTAGGTTGATTAGGTGGGTACTGCTGCTGCAAGAGTTTGATTTGGACATTCGAGACAAGAAAGGATGTGAAAACGTGGTTGCAGATCACCTGTCTCGATTGCAGCACAATTGCGAAAAAATTGCGAAGCCCGCAATTTCTGATGCTTTTATTGATGAACATGTCTTTGCTTTGACTCATTGTGATAACGATGAGGAACCTTGGTTTGCTGACATTGCTAACTTCCGTGCATCACAGGTTTTACCAGTTTTCAAGGGAGGACAAGAGAAGAAGAGGTTCCTTCATGAGGCAAGGAAATTTATCTGGGATGACCCCACACTTTACAGAACATGTGCTGACGGCTTGCTAAGGAAGTGTGTTTCAGCTGCTGAAGCGAAGTCTGTGCTGCAGCACTGTCACACATCTCCTTATGGTGGACACTTTGGTGGCCAAAGAACAGCTGCAAAGGTATTTCAGAGTGGCTATTATTGGCCAACGATCTTCAAAGATGCCCACAACTATGCCCACAGCTGTGATGAATGCCAAAGAACAGGTAACCTCAGTCGAAAGGATGAGATGCCCCTCACCTACATCTTAGAGTTGGAGCTCTTTGATGTGTGGGGCATTGACTTCACGGGACCATTCCCTCCATCATCAGGTAACCTTTACATATTAGTAGCAGTGGACTATGTGTCCAAGTGGGTAGAAGCCAAAGCATGTCCTAATAATGATGCTAAAACAGTCACCAACTTCTTGCATAGGCACATTTTTACTAGGTTTGGGACACCTCGTGCCATCATTAGTGATGAGGGGTCACATTTCATTAACAAGGCTATGGAGAGAGTGTTGGCTAAGTATAACATTAGACATAGAGTAGCCACTCCCTATCACCCACACTCAAATGGACAAGCTGAAATCTCAAATAGGGAAATTAAGAACATCCTAGAAAAAGTGGTCAAACCTAATAGGAAAGACTGGTCCTTCAACCTTGAGGATGCACTTTGGGCTTATAGGACAGCATATAAGACACCCCTAGGTATGTCCCCTTATAGGCTGGTATATGGCAAGGCTTGTCACTTACCACTTGAGTTAGAAAACAAGGCATTTTGGGCCATGAAGGAATTGAATTTTTGTGTAAAGGATGCGGGGACACTGAGGTCTTTGCAATTACATGAGCTTGATGAGCTTAGGCATATGGCCTATGAAAATGCTAAGATGTACAAGGAAAAAACCAAGATTTGGCACGACAGTAGACTTAGAGTTAAGGACTTTAAGAAGGGTCAACTTGTTTTGTTGTTTAACTCACGGCTGAAACTATTTCCAGGGAAACTTAAGTCTAGATGGTCGGGTCCATTTGTCATTACTAATGTGTTTGTTCATGGTGCAATAGAGATAAAGAACTTGCAGCAAGGCCAACCATTCATGGTTAATGGTGCAAGATTAAAGCACTACTATGAGGAAGGAGATGTGAAGACTCTCTCGGCCTTCCTCTTGACTGAAGCATAACAATGAGAACGAGAGAGGACGAGTGATTGCTGTGCTCGTCAACATAAGGCTCATGCCTTAGTTTATTTTTTGCGATTTTCCGGTTATCATTTGTGTGTTTTGTTGTGTGATTTTAATTACGAATTTGATATTGTTTTTATTTCTTTTTGTAGGGAATCGAAAGAGGGAATCAAGGAGAGTAATCCCAGCTTTAAAAATCAAGAAACGATCGAGCCAAATAAAAGATACGGACGAGCAAAGTTTGCCATTTTGATGAAAAAATATCCCTAAAATTGCGCTGGAATTGCAGGATTCGCAAAATATAGCCGTTGGGATTTAGCCGTTGCCTTTATATCCGTTAGAAGGCGCTCGATCGATACGATTCTCTCATTCTCTGATTTCCAAGAAAACTGAGATTCTCTTCATCTTTGATCCTTCTCTCCAAACCTCCAAGATTCGACAATGGTGTCCACAAGGGCTGAAAGATCCGCAGCCAAGAAGAAGGCTGATGACGCAGCTGAAGCGGCTGCGAGGGAAGCACTTCTGACCCTTGCAGATGCTGGGGCTGTACGCACCGGACCTCTTCCCAAACTACCGATCCGTAGGAAGAAGTGGAGGGTTGTCACAGAAATCCCTGCTGGCCCTTCTGAACCAGCGGGCACGCCCAAGAAACGCCGGTGGAGTGTCGAGACGGCCGCCGAACCAAGCAAAGCCAATACTCTCTCTGTGGAGAGTCAAGAAAGGGATCGTGCGTCCCACGAGTCGACCAAGAAGAGTTCGTCGCCATCTGCCTCACCTGCGCACAACCCTTCACCATCTGGACCAGTGCACAGCCCAGAGCTTTCATCGTCACCGCCTGCACAGAGCCCTGAAACGCCGTCTTCACCACTGAATTCCGTGCAGACGCCTACAGCAGAGCAGAGTGCCACACCTTCGCACACGCCTCCACGGCCTGACCCTGAATTCCCATATGGGGAGTACCAGGAATCCACTCAGGGCAGTGGGGAAGGTGGTGAAGACGAGGTCTTCTCGCCTGCAAGGGAAGCTAGCCCAGAGAGTCCTGCGCAGCAGGATGATTCCATGGAAGAGACGCTGGGGGCATGCCTGCAGCAGATCAACATTGAGGAAAAGCTCAAGAAGAAGAAGGCCAAGATTGTCAAGGCCAGGCGATCCAAGAAGCTGAAAAGGAAGAAGGCTAAAAGGGCGCCTTCAGCAGACAAAGAGAGCACTGAGCCTTCGCTCAAACGACTCAAGGTTGAGGCTGCCGAGTCAGCCAAGCCGTCAGATAAAGGGAAGGCAAAGCTCTACCCTGAAGACGAGCCTCAGTCAGTGAGGTATGTTTCTTCTGATGCTGAGTCCAGGGGTGCTGAGCTGAGGAAGAGGGAGTTGCTGCACGAGAAAGGCTTCCTCGACCGACCTGCTGACCTGCCGCAGTTCTTGCGCGCAGGAGTGATCAACCACGGCTGGGAGGAATTTTGCAGACCGCCCAATCCAGCCTACACGAGCATGGTGTATGATTTCTACGCCAATGTGCTCAGCCCTGAGGATGGCCTGTCTGTGGTCAGAGGGGTAGACGTGGATTTCTCAGCCAAGGCCATCAACGAAGCCTATGGTCTCAAGGGCCAAACACATACAGATTATGCACGGATTGTTGATGAGCCTACTGAGGCTGTTCTGGAAGAGGCCATTCGGACCATTGGCCAGCCTGAAGCTTCCTGGACCGTGTCACGCAATGGGAGGCACACTCTCATGAGTGCCAACCTCACGGCTAAGGCGGCTGTGTGGTTTTCGTTCGTGAGAAGGAGATTGTCCCCAGTGACTCACGAGACTACAATCAACCAGAGCAGATCGCTGCTGGTGTATGCGATAATGAGAGGTCTCACGATCAACGTGGGAGAAGTCATCACTGCTGCTATTGCTGAGTGCGCCAGGAAAGGTAAGGGACCACTGTTTTTTCCTAACACCATAACCAAGCTATGTTTGCTTGCAGGAGTCCCCACCGAGCGCATGGAGCAGCAAATGGCTTACACAGGCCACTTGGAGCTGCCTGCTAGCTTGAGGCTGAAGAGGAAGGGGAATATGGAGTTTGAACTGGATAGGTTGGCTGCTGATCAATCCCTATCCATGGCCTGCCTGATGGATATGCAGAGGAGAATGGCTCAATGGGCCACTTATGCGCAGGCAAGGGACAAGGAAGTTGCAGACCAACTTGGGTGCATCTTCCCTGACTTCCCCACAAATCTCCTGACTCCATGGGTGCCCCCACGACCACGACAACCTGATGAGGATGAAGACGTTTGAGTGCTGGTTTGAATTGCACTGAAGGGAGTATTGCTGTTCCCTTAGAAAAAAAAAAAACAATTTTCTGTTTTCTGCTAGACTATGTGAATTATGCTGTCTTTTAGTACACTTTTGATCTGTTTTAAATGCTTAGTTTGATGTTTTTTCTTTTGTTTAGTATAGTCTGATGATAGGAGCCTAGGTAGGTTAGTTTTATTTTATTTTTAGAAGAGCTTGAATGACTGGAAAGAGCATGCTTAGGGGCCTTAATCACTGTTATATCTGCCCCGACCTAATTGCGAAATAATTGCGGTACCCGCAATTTTCATGACTGAAAGCATGTTTTGGACTGTCTGTTTAGCTAGGCTGTAATCTGTTTAAATTCCATCTTTCGCTGCTATCATGACTACCTTATATAGCTTATCTACAAGCATGCTGGATGAGTGTCATAGGACACCCTTTGCTAGTTTAAAATCAACCTCTAGAAAGCTCAGCTTGCACAGCTTTAAGCCCTTAACTGTCTGTTTTTTTTAATTTACTGCTGCTGTGATATTTTCTTTTCAATGTTCTGTCTATGCCTAGGGCTTTAGATTCTCTTTGTTTTACCTTAGACTAGATGCTTCTAGGATAGTTTGGGGGGTGTGCCACCTCAGACACTCATTGGGGACAATGAGTAGTTGAAGTTTGGGGGAGGCCACCATAGGCCTAGGAACATTCCTCTCTCCCGTAGAAACATAAGCATTCTTCTTCTCCTTTACAAAAAATGATGAACTGAAAAAAAAAAAAAAATGATGAAAAATAGAATAAAGAGGGGGTCTCTCTTAGGTTGCTAAATAATCAGTGCCAAGTGTGTGACCCACAAGTGGCATTGCATCAAAAGGCAACCAAAGGAGAGGCCCCACCTAAGTAAGAAAAAGGGAAAAGAATAGGGAAGAAGAATGTATACCTAGGAGTTATAACTTTGTGGCTTAGGTGTTCTATTTAAAAAGAACTCTGATCCTCAATTAGCTAAGCACAAAGTTGTAACTCGTAGGGTTGTTTAGGGAGATGAGTGTTTATCCAATGTAGTGATGCCAGGGTTTAGGTTGTTCTTTAAAAGTACTACTGTCACCGTTAATACTAAGACTGGCATGACTCTAAGGAATCCTAGACACATTAAAAATAAAGCTAGAAGCATGTACTGAGTCTGAGGTAAAGCTAGGCAGAGTTTGAAACCTTAGGGATAGTGGCATGATATGACAAAAGTAAATAGATCAGTTGTAGGAAGTAAATGAAAACAGAAGGAGTGTTAGGCAGGCAAAGTCAGAGGAAGCTTGATAAGAGGGTGGTTTTAAGCTTAGAAGTGTGTCACAGGACAGCAGTGCTATAGATTGGGATATGAGAGAGTCAGTAGATGGTTAAAGAAGAAGAAACAGCAGCCTAGGTAAGTCCGTAGTATGCTTGAGGACAAGCAAAACCTTAAGTTTGGGGGTGTGTTAAGTCTCTGAAAGTGACTTATTTAGGACCCGTTTAGCTTAAGAAGATGTACACTTTTAGGTGTTTTTGATAGCATTTAGCCTAAACCTATGCTTAAATATGAGAATGAGAAGAAGGTAGCTAAATTAGGACTTTTGTACAATAGGAAAGAAAAGGGTTGAAAACCGAAGGAAAAGAATGAAAAAAAGCTGCATTGCGACAGCATTGCGAAAACATTGCTGAAGCCGCAATTATTCAAGTGAAAACCGTAAGTTGACTGATCTGTTTCTGTTAATTTCCGTAATTTCAGGGATTCGTTCTTTCTCCTCCATCCATTCTGATATATGACGTTGAAGATTGATGGTTCTCCTTGGCCCAAACGCACCTGCAAACTACTATAAAAGGGGGTCAAAGTCGGAGGTTCAGTCATGATCCGAAAGCGTAGAGTCTTCTCGCAGTCCATCTTTTCGCCCTGTTTTCCTTTGCCGTCTGTTGGAGTGAGAGTCTCAGCTGTTGGAATCGATAATCTGATAGGAAGGAGAGGAGATTCTTCTTCTCTCTCGATTGGATTCATCCAAGCAAGGCTGACCTTTCATCCCCTTCATTCGAGGCGACTGCAACGAGGCTTCCAAGCACCATTTACTGTTTTTTGTCTTTCCTTTCTCATTTCCAGCATTGTTTAGTTATCGCTTTTGGTTTAGTGATTAATCTACGTAATTTCGTTGCTTTCTGTCTTTGGATTATTTACTTTAAGTTTCCCTTTGTTCGTTCAAACATTCGAGGTAATCAAATTACAAGTCTCCATTTCACAGTTTCCATCTTCTGCTGCTACGGTTTTGTCTTACTGTTTTGAGTATATTTCCCTTCTAAGCATGTCTGTTTTATCTTATACTTCTGTTCTCTATATATCCATGAGTAGCTAAGTCACTTAGGGGCATGCTAATGACAGAACTATAGGCTAAAAAACGTGAACCAAGCATGTAGGATAGCTCTCGAAGCATTGATTGTGTGTAAGCTTCATCCCACGGGCAATTTCGATTGGCCATCCATTTTGTCCAAAGAACTCCTAACCTCTGGAAGGAGTAAGAGTTCAGAGTCGTATAATCATGCTAGCCTTTCATGGTAATCAGGAAACGGCCTAGGAATAGGCGCTTCCCTAGTACAAACTAAACACTTCTGTTTTAACAAGGTGCTTAAGACCTTACTTTGAGTTGAGTAAACTAAAGAATCTAATGCATGGAATCGGACGATACATGAGATAGAGTGAGTTTGATGCATAGAGAGTAGATCCAGTGCTTGAGAATCGTATAAAAATGCCTATAGGATAGTCATTAGTAGCCCTTAATTCACCCATTTACACACCTTCGCTGTTATTCAATTGCGGTAAAATTGCGGTATCCGCAATTCTGCTAAGTCACCATTCTGTTTAGCTGTTTTCTTCTTCGTTTATTAATTCCATCTCTTGTCTTTTGAGTCTAATTTCAACTTGCATTTGTTTATGTTGCATTCCTTTACACATTCAGCAAAAATTAGATAATTAAAAACCAATTTTACCCCATCAAAACCACCCCTTCTTTCTTAACAAATACACTTCGTGAATAGCTAAACATAAGTCTCTGTGGAAAAAACGAATGAAATATACTTACTACTTGCTGTGAGACCATGTATGCTTGCATGTCCTGAGTGCTCTCTCTACCTTCTTGCTTATTCTTATTAACACATTGAGCACGCAACACCTGACCAACCTAGTAAAACAAATGGCTCAAACCAATATTCAACAAAGTGTCAACACCGCAGCAACCGTTTCAACGAGCGCAACAACCAATCAAGGTGAGGCACTAGTCTGTGGATTCTGTGGGGAAGGGCACATGCATGATTTTTGCCCTGGGAATCCATCCTCGGTATGTTATGATGGAAGTCAACAGCAACCAAGGAACAACCCCTACTCCAACACTTATAACCCTGGTTGGAGAAACCACCCAAATCTTTCTTGGGGTGGACAACAAAATACTAACCAAGTACAAAATCAACCAAGACCGAGTGGAACATCTGGTTTCACTCAACAAACTAACCAACCCATTTACCAAAAACAATATAACCAACCAATGGGATCATCAGTAGAGAACTTGCTTAAGGAATACATTGCAAAGAATGATGCGACCCTGCAAAGTCAGCAAGCAACCCTGAGGAGCTTAGAAAACGAAATAGGGCAGTTAGCAAACGAGCTGAAAAAATAGGCCCCAAGGTAGATTGTCTGCAGACACTGAAACACCAAGAAGGGATGGAAAAGAACAAGTTCAAGCAATTGAACTCCGTAGTGGAAGACCGTTGGTGATCAATAGCAGAGAAGCCCCAAAGCGAGTAGAGAATGAAGAGTCTAGTGCTCCACTGGATTCTCTGCCAAACCTTGGTCAATCACCACCAAGCACAACTAGGGTGAGGCTGGAACCTATCATTGAGGAACCAGAAGAAATCCCGAGGCCTCCACCTGTCATTAGGCGACCTGAATTGCCTACATATGTGCCACCACCTCCATTCCCTAGACGGTTAAAGAAGAAACAAGAACAGGAAGTGCACTTTCATAAGTTTTTAGAAATTTTAAAACAAGTGCATGTTAATATTCCTTTCGTAGAAGTTTTGCAATCTATGCCATCCTATGTTAAATTCTTGAAAGATATAATTACTAATAAAAAAATTATTGGTGAATTTGAAACAGTGAATCTCACTGAGGAGTGTAGTGCCATACTCCAAAATAAACTGCCAAAGAAGGAGAAGGATCCTGGTTCCTTCACCTTACCAGTCGAATTGGGAGGCAAGCACGTGGGCAGAGCTCTGTGTGATCTGGGAGCCAGCATCAATCTCATGCCCTTGTCACTATTCCAACAACTTGGGATAGGGGAAGCACGACCTACTATTGTCACCTTGCAGCTTGCAGACAGATCCATCGCATACCCTGAGGGTAAAATTGAGGATATACTTGTCAAGGTTGACAAATTTATTTTTCTTGCACACTTTATAATTCTGGATTATGAGGCAGACAAGGAGGTACCAATCTTATTGGGCAGACCGTTCTTAGCCATAGGTAGGGCTCTAATCGATGTCCAGAAAGGTAAGCTCACCATGAGAGTTCATGATGAGAAGGTTAAATTCAGTGTATTTAAAGCTCCAAGGTATCCCTCTGATCTTGAATCCTGTGCTACTATAGATGTAGTGGATTCACTTATGGAAGAAGAACTTGAGCATGAACTATTAATTAAGCATGCTACTAACTATGCACAAGTAGATATAGATGATTTAAATATCTCTGAATTGATGGATGTATATGTGGACAATCCTCAGCATGTATGTATGACTAATAAATTGTCTGAGAGAACCACAAATCCTTTGAAACCATCAATTGAACATCCACCTTTACTAGAATTAAAACCATTGCCTGAACATCTTAAGTATGCATATCTAGGAGAGCAAGATACTTTGCCTGTTATTATTTCGTCCAAACTGAGTAAACAGCATGAAATTGCGTTAGTATTGCTGCTTAAGCAACATAAAAAGCTATTGCCTGGACGATTGCTGATATAAAAGGTATTAGCCCTTCCTATTGCATGCATAAAATATTGTTGGAAGAGGAACATACACCTAGGGTAGATCACCAACGTAGGTTGAACCCCTCCATGAAGAAGGTAGTTAAAAAAGAAATTATCAAATGGTTAGATGCATGTGTAATTTTCCCCATAGCCAACAGTCAATGGGTTAGTCTGATTCAATGTGTGCCTAAGAAAGGTGGAATGACTGTAATAGTTAATGAAAACAACGAACTAATACCAACTAGAACTGTTACAGGATGGAGAGTCTGTATGGACTACAGAAAATTAAACAAAGAAACAAAAAAAGACCATTTTCCTTTACCATTTATAGATCAAATGTTAGATAGAATAGTTGGCCGAGCCTATTACTGCTTTTTAGATGGTTATTCAGGATATAACCAAATTACCATAGACCCTGAGGACCAGGAGAAAACAACCTTTACATGTCCCTTTGGAACATTTGCTTTTCGCAGAATGTCATTTGGTTTATGCAATGCACCAGCAACATTCCAAAGATGCATGTTGGCTATTTTCTCTGATTTAGATGAGTCCATGATAGAAATATTTATGGATGACTTCTCAGTCTTTGGTGATTCTTTTAACAACTGCTTAGAAAACCTAGGACAAGTCCTAACTAGGTGTGAGGAAACCAACCTAGTCTTAAACTGGAAAAAATGCCACTTTATGGTGGAAGAAGGAATAGTCCTAGGACATAGAGTATCCAGAGCAGGAGTAGAGGTCGATAGGGCCAAAATAGAAATCATAGAGAAGCTAGTGGAACCTCAAAACGTCAAAGCTATTAGGAGTTTCCTAGGACATGCAGGTTTTTATAGGAGATTTATAAAAGACTTCTCAAAAATCTCTAAACCCTTGTGTGAGCTTCTAGAGCTAAATAAACCGTTTGTCTTCTCAAAAGAATGTTTCCTAGCATGGACAAAACTTAAAGAAGCCTTAGTCAAAGCACCAATTATAGTAGGCCCAAATTGGGATTTACCTTTTGAACTAATGTGTGATGTTAGTGACTATGCGATTGGGGCTATGTTGGGGCAGAAAATAGATAAACTAACACATCCTGTATATTATGCAAGTAAGACTTTAAATGAAGCACGATGTAATTACACTACCACAGAGAAGGAAATGTTGGTTGTAGTGTTTGCGTGTGAAAAATTTAGGCCTTATATTGTAGGTACTAAAACAATTGTTTACACTGATCACTCTGCAATAAAATATTTAATGAGGAAGGCTGATGCTAAACCACGACTAATTAGATGGGTGTTATTATTGCAAGAGTTTGACTTAGACATTAGAGATAAAAAAAAAAGGATGCGAAAACGTAGTTGCTGACCATTTATCTAGATTGCGAAGTAATTGCGAAATAATTGTTGAGCCCGCAATTTCTGATGCCTTTGTTGATGAACATGTCTTTGTGTTAGCACATTGTGATAACAATGAGGAACCTTGGTTTGCGGATATTGCTAACTTCCTTGCCTCGCAGGTACTACCAACTTTCAGAGGGGGGCAAGAAAAGAAGAGGTTCCTACACGAAGCTAGGAAGTACATCTGGGACGATCCGACACTTTACAAAAATTGTGCGGATGGATTGCTGAGGAAGTGTGTGTCAGCTGCCGAATCAAAGTCAGTATTGAAGCATTGTCATACATCTCCTTACGGTGGACATTTTGGTGGTCAAAGGACGGCTGCAAAGGTGTTCCAAAGTGGCTACTACTGGCCCACGATCTTCAAAGATGCACACGACCATGCACACAGCTGCAATGAGTGTCAACGGACAGGTAACCTCAGTAGGAAGGATGAGATGCCTCTCACATATATCTTAGAGTTGGAACTCTTCGATGTATGGGGCATTGACTTCATGGGACCATTCCTTCCATCTGCGGGTAATCTTTATATACTAGTAGCTGTAGATTATGTTTCTAAATGGGTAGAAGCCATTGCATGTCCCTCAAATGATGCCAAGACAGTCATTAAATTTCTGAATAGGCATATTTTTACAAGATTTGGTACACCACGTGCAATAATAAGTGATGAAGGAACCCACTTTATAAATAAAGCTATGGAAAAGGTACTAGCTAAATATAATGTTAGACATAGAGTAGCAACCCCTTATCACCCACACTCAAATGGACAAGCTGAAATATCCAATAGGGAGATCAAGAGCATACTTGAAAAAGTTGTTAAACCTAATAGAAATGACTGGTCTTTTAAGTTAGACGATGCACTTTGGGCATATAGGACTGCATATAAAACACCCTTAGGTATGTCTCCTTATAGGCTAGTGTATGGAAAAGCATGTCACTTGCCCTTCGAAATAGAAATCAAAGCCTTTTGGACCTTAAAAGAGCTGAATTATTGCGTAACCGATGCGGGAACATTGTGGTCTCTGCAATTACATGAGTTAGATTAACTAAGGCACATGTCTTATGAAAATGCTAAAATGTATAAGGAAAAAACTAAAATTTAGCATGATAGTAGACTTAGGATTAAGGACTTTAAAAAGGGCCAGCATGTTTTATTATTCAACTCGCGATTGAGGTTATTTCCAGGCAAACTTAAGTCTAGGTGGTCAGGTCCTTTTGTGATTACTAATGTCTTTGTTCATGGTGCAATTGAAATTCGAAATCTAAACCAAGGGCAGCCGTTCATGGTAAATGGCGCAAGATTGAAACACTATTATGAGGAAGGAGATGTGAAGACACTCTCGGCCTTCCTTCTATCTGAAGCCTAAGAGGCGAATCAAGAGAGGATGAGGGATCACTGTGCTCATCCGTCAGAGGGCTATGCCTTAGATTTTTCTTTATTGTTTTTAGATTGCGTATCATATGGTTATTTCTGGTTTTAATTAAGCGTTTTTTTATTTTTTTAGCAGTATAATAATGGGAGATTTTAAGCGACAATGAGGGAGGTGAATCAAGAGGAGAAGATCCACGAAAAGATCTGGAGAAATCAGAGATTTGGTTGCTAAAATCTTGCAACACAAATCAAGAAAAATCCTAACGGTTATATTGAAAATGCTGAATAATTGCTGAAGAATTGCGGAGTCCGCAACAAAAGAGCCGTTGGGAGAACACTTGAGTATAAATAGCCGGCATTGGGGATCTCTTTCCTCTACGATTTCTCAAACCGTTGGAACTCCACAACTCAGAACTCTCTTTCCTCTGCAACTCCCAAACTCAGATCTTCAAAGAAGCAACAATGGTGACCACAAGAGCAGACCGATCCACGCCCAAGAAAGCGTCACCTGACACAGAAGAGACAGTAAGGGAGGCGTTGCTCTCTTTGGCAGACGCCAACGCTGCGCAACCCTCGAGACCCCCAAAGCTGCCTGTGAGAAGAAAGAAATGGAAGGTGGCGACGGAGGTAGCTGCTGACCCCTCTGATCCGGTAGGAACCCCTAAGAAGAAGAAGTGAAGGGTCGTAGTGTCTGATTCACCGATCAGAGAGAAGAAGACCCTGAGCGAGGAAAGCCTCGACAGTGGTCGGCCATCATTTGAAACGACAATGCAGAGCCCTGAATCTCCTCAGCATGCGCCGGAGCCTGGAATTCCTTCTGAAGAGCGCCAAGATTCGGTGTCAATCGATGATCCGGCTGAGGAGGAAGAGGTGTTTTCCCCCTTCAGGGATGTCAATCTTGACAGCCCTGTGGAGAGGGAAAGCAGGGACTCAATGGAGGAAACGCTGGGTGAATGTCTCCAGCACATGGCCACAAAGGCGCGGCTCAAGAAGAAGGCACATGTGATTGTAAAGGGCAAGCGGCCAAAGGCTTCCAAACGGACCAAAAGGAAGAGGGTTGAAGCTGAACCCTCTATGAAGAAAATGAAGACTGAGGCTGTTGAATCGACCAAAGAAAGGGCCAAGGGGAAGAGAAAGATGTATCAAGAAGAGGAGCCTCGAGCTGCGAGGTATGTCTCCAAGGAAGCAGAGGCCAAGGGCCTCGAACTGATGAAGAAAGAACTCCTCCACGAGAGAGGATTTCTTGATGCCCTTGCGGACCTGCCGCAATTCTTGCACGCAGGGATTATTAACCATGGTTGGGAGGAGCTATGTAGGCCTCCAATTCCACCCTACCCTGACATGGTGTACGACTTCTACGCCAACCTCACGCATCCTGAAGATTGCCTGTCAATGGTGAGGGGGATAGAGGTTGATTTCTCAGCCAACGCCATCAACGAAGCCTATGCTCTCAAGGGGCATATGCACTCTGAATACGCAAGGATAATGGAGTCACCCTCAGAGGCAGTCCTAGAGGAAGCCCTGAATACAATAGGCAAACCTGAGGCAGCTTGGGCAGTCTCAAGGAATGGGAGGCACACATTGATGAGTGCGACCCTCAGAGACAAAGCAGCCGTATGGTTCTCCCTCGGACGCAAACGAATCTCCCCGGTCACACATGAAACAACCATCAACCAGGGGAGATCGTTGTTGCTCTACGCAATCACGAGGGGACTCACCATTGATGTGGGTGAAGTCATTGCCGCCTCTATCACCGAATGCTCGAAAAAAGGTAAGGGCCAACTTTTTTTCCCCAATACCATTACTAAGCTTTGTTTACGTGCAGGAGTGCCTGTTACGAGGGATGAGAGGCAATTGGCCTATACTGGCCATCTGGAGCTGCCCACGATCTTGAGGATGCGGAGAAGGGGCAATATGGAGTTCGAGATGGATGGTCTGGCTGCTGCACAGTCGTTGTCCATGGCCTGCCTGATGAACTTGCAACACAAGATAGTCCAATGGGTTGAATATTCGCAAGCAAGGGACCGAGAGCTGGCTGAGCACCTGAGATGCACATTCCCCACCTTCCCTGCTGGTCTGTTGAAGCCTTGAGTGCCTCCAAGAGAAAGGAGTGATGAAGATGAGGATGTTTGAATGCCAGACTGACAGCATTCGAGGGAGTATTTATGCCAGACTGACAGCTTCGTCTGCGTGTGGCAATCGGGACGGCGTCGAGACCCTCGGGCGGTGTCTCGACGCTGGGGGCGCGCGCGCGTGCGTCGGATGGTGTCGGGGCGGCGTCGAGACGCTCGGCCAGCGTCTCGACGCTGGCAGCGTCGAGCTAGCGTCTCGACGCTGCCGCCCATGCAAGTGAGCTCTCGGGTTTTTGGTGCCAAATTTGCCTCTTCAAGGCAATTTTTGCCATTTCTTCAATTCTTCAAGCCCCTTGCCTCCCGATGCGTCCATGAAGCTCTAAAGCGTTACTTTTAGCCCCGAAACACGTCCTCGGACTCCTCGAGCTCTCTACCATGAATTTACCTACAAAGAGGGATTTTAATCAATATCGATCATGGTTTTAGCTATAATTAGGGAGTAAATAATAGTTCTATTTTGGAGCTATCAATGCTAAAAGAGTTAAAATGTACATTGCAGGAGAATTGCTGAAACATTGCTGGGAGCGCAATGAACATTGCGGCCACCGCGAGGAATCCGCAATTCCAAGTTGCTGCTTCTGAGTTTTTTTCAGCCGTCAATCGTCACGGTTGCGATATTTCAGCCGCCTAAAGCCTTCCCCTGCTGCCACGTGGAGGGTTGCTGTTCAGAATGGATGGTTCTCCATGACTAAAGGTACCTGCAAAAAGCTATAAAAGGAGGTGAAGGGTGAAGGAGCAACACAGCTCGGAAGCGTAGAGTTCTTCGTCACAGCGCATTCCAAATACACACTTTCCTTATCCTGTTTGTTGGAGTGAAGAAATCAGCCCTTGGCACCGATAATTCAAGAGGAAGAAGAGAAGATCCTTCTTCTCTTCTGATTGAATTCATCCCCAAGAACAGCTAATCTTCCCCTTCATCCGAGGCGGTTGCGACGAGGAGATCAGCGCACACTTTTATAAGCTTTCTTACTGCTTTCTGTTTTCGTTTCATATTGCTACACTGATTCAATTCGTCTTCAATTTGTTCAGTTCTTTACTGTTGTTTATACCTTCGCACATTGAGTTTTGAATCTTAATTTATAAAGTAATCATCTAAGTCTTTGCAAGTTCTCATCTGGTTATCTTTTATTCTCTTGCTTTCATTGAGTACTCTAAATCATGCTTAATCAATCTAGTTTTTCCAATCCCCCATCAACCATGAGTAACTAATCACACAAGGGTCTGCTAAAGATGAATCTATAGGTTAGAAATACGAGAGTTCAGCATGTAGGATAGCTTCGAATGCATTGAATGTATGTGTACTTCATCCCATGGGCAATTTCGATCGGCCATCCATTTTGTCTAAAGAACTCCTAACCTTCGGAAGGAGTAAGAGTTCAGAGTCATCCATTCATGCTAGCCTTTCATGGTAGCCAGAAAACGACCTAGGAATAGGCGTTTTCCTAGCACGGTTCATTAGCTTGTTTGTATAAATAGATGTTTATGTCTTACTTGGATATGAGTGAACTAAAAGATCTAATGCATGTAATCGAGAGATGCATGAGACTGAGCTAAATCGATGCATGATAAGTTAATCTACTGCTGAATAATCGTATGTAAAATCCTATAGAGGAGTCTTAGGTCGACCTTGATTCCTTATCTCACCTTCAAATCGTTGCTAAATTAATTGCTAGATAATTGCGGGAACCGCAATTCTATAGTTCTGTTTTTGCCTTAGCCATTTTTCCAGTCTTTTACTTTTGCGATTTTATTGCTAGAACATTACTAGATCCGCAATTCTTTCTTCTCCACCCCAAAGCTTAATCTCTTTACTTGCTTTCGTTTATGCTTGCATACTTCTTACATTCTTTTGTTAATTCGGCACATCAACCTCAAATCCACCCAATTTAAGTGACCCTCTCTAATTTAACACCTCAATTCGTTAGTAACTAAACTCAATCTCTGTGGAAAACGAATTAAAAAATACTTATCACTTGCTGCAGACCATGTATGCTTGCATGTTCTGAGTGCTCTTCGCATTACATTTTATTTACACACTGAGCACGCAACAGTGCACGTGCCATGCGTCGCCGTCTCAATCGTCCACGTCATTGGTGGTGTTGTGTAAATATTTTCCATCTTCTTTTAGTCATAACTTCTTTGTTTGATGTCCAATTTATGCGATTGAAAATGCGTTGGAATCATCTTTCCGATCTCTACGTTACAAATACAATGAGAGCCACGTTAGCTATCACGTCAGATTCTACATCAGCAAAGTGTCACATGTCAACGCCACAATGGATTTTGCCTCCAATCTTCTTTTGTCAATATCTTTCTCGTCTGAACTCGGATTCAAATGATTCAAGATGCATTAGAATCTTCTTTCTAAGAACTATGCTATGGACACTTTGAAACACTAAAATCATTAGTAAGTTAGAGGTTTGTTATCATCAAAACAAATAGTATGATTGAAGCTCATAAAGCTAACAAAATTCACCCCATGTTGTTGAGAATAACCCTTCACTACGAGCCTTGCTTCGTATTTGTCAATTTCACCATTTTCATTTAACTTGGTTTTGTAGACCAAGTTCACTCCAATTACCTTCCCACCTGCAGGTAGCTCTGTCAACTCCCATGTGTCATTTCATTTTATCGCATCCATTTCCACATTTATGGGTTTTCTCCATTTCTCGCTTTTTACAGCCTCTTCAAAGTGAATAGGTGTTGGAATTTATGCCCTAAAGCCTCGTAATTAATTAATAATTATTTGATAATTATTTTTTTATTATTATTTGCAATTTATAATATTCATTATATAAATAAAATCCAAGGTTATTAGTGTAATCTTGAACTGTATGTAGTTGACATACGGGAGGATCATGTTCAAGTAATAACCTAAAGGGTCTATATTATATGGATAAGGTTGGGTGCCTTATCCTGGTAACACTATTGATATGACCGACTTTGTAATTGTTACAAATGATTTGATCCAAATCATTCATGTAGAGAGATGTGAGTGGGGGTATCCTATACAATGAGTTTGTATAAGACTGGACCACAAAATATATAATCTCTCTTTATAAATCCGTTATTTGAGAAGATTAATATTTCACAAGATGATCATATGTGACTCGATCTTAATCCTGAGTGAGTTATGAACTCCTGCCTGTGAGGGCTCGTCCTTTGATTTGTATGGGTGAGAATGACCTTTATAGCCGATTCAATAAGCCTACCATTTTGGGGACTTGACCAAATAGGGAGTTGGGAACATAAGTTTCACAAGATGAAATTCACTCCTTCCCATATAGGTAAAGTAGATGAGTAGTTCCCTTAAGTGTTGATTCCGAGACTTGAACAATGGGGCCCTACCCTCTCACTGGCCCGAGAGGGACTTCGTTTATGGTTGGATCATAAACAGGTTGTTCATTAGAGAATCAGTGGTACTTAAGGTGTAAGATGTAATTACAAGGGTAAAATAGACTTTTGACCCAGTTGTAATTACGAACAACTCGTGAAGGATCGACTTGCATGTAATGGTTATATCCATGGACACAACATGTCCTACAGTGCATAAGAGTGCAACTCTAGGCCTATAGTGGAGTGACCTAGAGTTAATAAATGAAAGTTAATTAATTAAAAAGTTTAATTAATTAATTTTGTATCATTGAAGCTTATAAATCTGTAGGTCCATAAGGTCTCATTTCTAGCTCATAGTAACACTAAAAGAATCAATTTAGTTGAAAGAAAAATTTGAAATATTCAAATTAATATTTAATATATTTGATATATTAAATGTAGAAGAGTAAAATATATTTATTGTATTTGATACATTAAATATTAGAGGAAATAGTTTATGTATATGATACATTAATATTAAAAACTATATACATATGCTATTTGAATGAGATTCAAAAAATTATATTATAAAAGATTAATTTTATAATATTTGAATAAGATTCAAATAAATATAAAATACATATTTTAATATATTAGATATTAAAATGTAATTTATAAAACAAAACTAATTCCTAAAAGCCTTATTATAAATAAGACATTTAGGTTTAGCCAAAAGGTTGGCCAAACACACTACTCACTCTCTGCAGAGAGAATTGTTCTCTCATTCTTTCAAGGAGCTCCCACAAGCCTTGATCCCGTGTTCGAGTCATAGCGAGGAAGATCTCGTGGAAAAAGGAACACAAGAAGGTTATTGTTCATCAAAGGTAATATATGCTTAAACCTTATTTTAATTTAATTCTAAATAAACCAAAGAATCGATTTCAAACACTTCTGTTGCGTGGGTTTGAAGAGTTCATTCCCTTCAATAGGGTCAGAAGTTACAAACATGGCAAATTGAGTTTCTTCTTCAGAAAGACCCTCCCATGTTTCATAGTCTTGCATCCAAGTTGGTTGTCTTCTAATTCGCTCTATGTGTGAGCTCTCCTCGTCAGGAGAATTAATGATGAGAATGGTTTGCTCCTATTCTATATTAACTTCATTTCCAGTATGATCAACTACTTCCACTGCTTCTTCCTCTTGATCGCCTCACTCCAAGTCGCATGCAATTGCTTTCTCATGTTTTTTTATCCCAATCCCAGCTTTTATCTTCTTCGAAGACAACATCTCGACTTATTATGATCATTTGTGAAATAGGATCATAAAGTCGATAGGCCTTTGATTCTTCACTAACTCCCAACAAAACACAAGTAAGGATTTTATCATCTAGTTTAGCACGTTTGTTATCAGGCACATGAACATGGGATATGCAACCAAAAACTCTAAAATACTCTACCGAAGGTTTTATTCCACTTCATGCTTCTTCTGGGGTCCTGTTTCTTAAAACCAAGGTTGAACTTCGATTTAAAACATGAACGGTCCAGTTGACAGCTTCAGGCCATAACATGTTAGGAACTTTCTTTTATGAAATCATACTTCGTACCATATTCATAATGGTTCTGTTTTTGCGTTCGACGATTCCATTTTGTTGTAGCGTATATGCAGCTGTCAATTGTTTTTTTATGCCATTTTCAGCACAAAATTTACTAAATTCTTGTGATGTAAATTCTCCTCCTCGATCTGTTCGGAAAGCTCGAATTCGTGTGTTTGTCTCCTTTTCCACACGAACCTTTAACCTCTTGACTCATCACCACGAGTTATCTTCAAGGCATGTTCTTCGTCAACTTGAGCATTCATACGTTGTGCATGCACCAACAAACTGCTTTGCAACTCATCAATAGTTAATGTATCTATATCCTTCGAATCTTCAGTAGAACATACAACATAATTAAATTTAGGATTCATGGATCTCAAAAAAATTTCAACTACATCAACAACACCTTTCTTTGCACCAACAACTTTCATCTTGTTGACAATGGTAAGAGTTCGAGCAAAATATTCATTCACAGGTTCTCCAGCCTTCATGTGTAGAACTTCAAATTCCTTCTTAAGTGCTTGCAATTGTGCACACTTGACTCGATTTGTCCCTTGATACTTGTTACGTCTCCAAAAGTGACCTTTTTAGGACTTAATTATCTTAGAAAGATGTTCACTCTTAGGTGTTTTTGATAGCATTTAGCCTAAACTTATGCTTAAATATGAGAATTAGAAGAAGGTAGCTAAATTAGGACTTATGTACAATAGGGAAGAAAAGGGTTGAAAACCGAAGGAAAAGAATGAAAAGCAAGCATTGCGATAGCATTGCGGAAAAATTGCTGAACCCGCAATGTTTCAAGTGGAAACCGTAAGTTGACTGATCTCTTTCTGTTAATTTCCGTTATTTCAGGGATTCGTTCTTTCTCCTCCATCCATTCTGAAGTACGACGTTGAAGATTGATGGTTCTCCTTGGCCCAAAGACGTCTGCAGACTACTATAAATAGGGGTCAAAGTCGAGGGTTCAAACATCATCCGAAAGCGTAGAAGTCTTCTCGCAGTCCAACTTTTCTCCTGTTTTCCTTTGCCGTCTGCTGGTTTGCGAAGCTCAGCTGTTGGAATCGATAATCTGATAGAAAGGAGAGGAGATTCTTCTTCTCTCCTGATTGGATTCATCCAAGCAAGGCTGACCTTTCTCATCCTTCATTCGAGGCGGCTGCAACGAGACATTCGAGCTTGTTTTACTGCTTTCTGCTCTTCATTTCCATTTTCCAGCTTTGTCTTGTTGCTGTTTCTTTTCTAGAAGCTAGATTAGACTATTTCGTTGTGTTCTGTCTTCCTGTTATTTGCTTTAAAGCTTTCCTTTGTCAGTCAAACAATCAAGTAATCAAATCTCAATTCTTCATTTCACAGTCTCTTGCCTTTACATTCTTCTGCTTTCCCTTACTGTTTTGTCTTTAAATTCCTTCTAAGCATGTCCACTTCTTCTCTTACTTCTGTTCTATCTACATCCATGAGTAGCTAAATCACTTAGGGGCATGCTAATGACAACACTTTAGGCTAAAAAACGTGAACCAAGCATGTAGGATAGCTCTCGAAGCATTGATTGTATGTAAGCTTCATCCCACGGGCAATTTCGATTGGCCATCCATTTTGTCCAAAGAACTCCTAACCTCTGGAAGGAGTAAGAGTTCAGAGTCATACTATCATGCTAGCCTTTCAAGGTAACCAGGAAACGACCTAGGAATAGGCGTTTCCCTAGTACAAACCATATTTTTCTGCCTTAACAAGATGCTTAAGACCTTACTTGGACATGAGTAAACTAAAGAATCTAATGCATGAAATCGGAAGATACATGAGAATGATATAGTTTGATGCATAGAGAGTTGATCCAATGCTTGAGAAGCGTGAGAAAAAGCCTATAGGATAGTCGTTAGTAGCCCTTAACTCATCATTTTACACACTTTCGCTGTTACTACAATTGCGGTAAAATTGCTGTTTCCGCAATTCTGCTAAGTTACAATTCTGTCTAGCTGTTTTTGTCTTCATTTATTAATCTCGTCTCTTCTCATTTGAGTTTAGCTTTGACTTGCACTTGTTTATGTTGCTACCCTCTTCGTATTCAGTAGGAAATAGATAATTAAAAACCAATTCTACCCCATCAAATCCACCCCTTCTTTCTTAACTTTACACTTCCTGAATAGCTTATAATAAATCTCTGTGGGAAAACGAATGAAATATACTTACTACTTGCTATAAGACCATGTATGCTTGCATGTTCTGAGTGCTCTCTCTACCTTATTGCTTATTTATTTTAACACATTGAGCACGCAACAAGTTTTTGGCGCCGCTGCCGGGGATTTATTTAAGTGAAAACGAAGTTTGTTAAGTTTGAAACACCAAGTTTATTGCCTATTGAAGCTGATCTGTTTCATTTCTTTTGCAGGTACTATTGGGTTAGTTTATGAGTGAGCCTTCAAGTAGTGATCTAGAGTTCAATCCTGAGCCTGAGAGATTACTTAGGGTCAGAAATAGAGCCAAGAAACGTCTTTTTAAACAACCCCCTTTACCTCAAGTAATTGCGGGAACCGCAATTCCGCCGCAATTGTCTCAAGAAGAAATGAATGGAATAGTTCCAAATCCGGTGCCTGTCACTCGCAATCCCATCGAAATAGCGAATGACAAGGATAGCGCCATACTCTCGTACCTAGTACCTATGCCTGGGGAGCTGAACCCCAGCATAATCCGTCCTGAAATCACTGCCAACTCATTCGAGTTAAAGCCAGTGATGTTCCAAATGTTGTCCACTGTGGGACAATTCTTTGGAGTGGAAAATGAGGATCCCCACAACCATCTTAGAAACTTCTTAGGAGTTAGTGATACATTCATCATCCCTGGAGTTTCCCAAGAAGCCTTGAGGCTATACCTGTTCCCTTATTCTTTGAGGGACAAAGCCAAAACGTGGTTAAACTCATTACCCTCTGGATCTGTCCTTAATTGGACAGACTTAGCAGAAAAATTCCTAGTCAAATACTTCCCACCTGATAGGAATTCTACCTTTCGTGATGACATAATCAAGTTCAAACAAGCTGACACTGAGTCCCTTCACGAAGCTTGGACAAGGTTCAAAGATCTACTTCTTAAATGTCCACACCATGGCATCCCATGGTGTATCCAAATTGAGGTCTTCTTCAAAGGATGCAATCCCAGCACTAGACAAGTCTTAAATTCATCCGCTGGAGGTTCCATGTTGTCCAAGAGTTACAACGAGGCCTATGAGATCTTGGAGAAGATCTCAGCATCTCACTGTAGGTGGTCAGATGATCCAGTTGAGCCAACTAGAGCTCAAGACAAGGATGCTCTAAGTGCAATGAGCAGCCAAATAAATGCCCTGACCAACCTAGTTAAGCAAATGGCTCAAGCCAATCTCCAACCAAGTGTTAACACCGCTACCGCCATGTCAATGGGCACCCAACCAAGTCAAGGTGAAACACTTATATGTGGATTCTGTGGGGAAGGGCACCTGTATGAATACTGCCCTGGGAATCCAGCCTCAGTCTGCTATATTGGAAGTCAGCAGCAGCCTAGGAACAACCCCTATTCCAATACTTACAACCCTGGTTGGAGGAACCACCCAAACCTGTCATGGGGTGGCCAACAGAATACTAACCAAAATCCTAACCAACCTAGACCGAGTGGAACACCTGGTTTCACTCCCCAACATAACCAATCAATGTATCAAAAACCTTACAGCCAACCTGTAGGATCTTCTGTAGAAAACTTACTCAAGGAATACATAGCCAAAAATGATGCTACTTTGCAAAGTCAGCAAGCCACTCTTAGGAGCCTAGAGAACCAAATAGGCCAGTTAGCCAATGAACTCAAGAGTAGGCCCCAAGGTAGACTCCCTGCTGACACTGAAGTGCCAAGGAGAGATGGTAAAGAGCAAGTTCAAGCAATTGAACTTAGAAGTGGTAGACCATTGGTGAGCAACTGTTAAGTCTCTGAAAGTGACTTATTTAGGACCCATTTAGCTTAAGAAGATGAACACTTTTAGGTGTTTTTGATAGCATTTAGCCTAAACCTATGCTTAAATATGAAAATAAGAAGAAGGTAGCTAAATTAGGACTTATGCACAATAGGAAAGAAAAGGGTTAAAAACCGAAGGAAAAGAATGAAAAAATCGCATTGCGACAGCATTGCGAAAACATTGCTGAAGCCGCAATTATTCAAGTGAAAACCGTAAGTTGACTGATCTTTTTCTGTTAATTTCCGTAATTTCAGGGATTCATTCTTTCTCCTCCATCCATTCTGATATATGACGTTGAAGATTGATGGTTCTCCTTGGCCCAAACGCACCTGCAAACTACTATAAAAGGGGGCCAAAGTCGGAGGTTCAGGCATCATCCGAAAGCGTAGAGTCTTCTCGCAGTCCATTGTTTCTTCCTGTTTTCCTTTGCCGTCTGTTGGAGTGAGAGTCTCAGCTGTTGGAATCGATAATCTGATAGGAAGGAGAGGAGATTCTTCTTCTCTCTCGATTGGATTCATCCAAGCAAGGCTGCCCTTTCATCCCCTTCATTCGAGGCGACTGCAACGAGGCTTTCAAGCACCCTTTACTGTTTTCTGTCTTATTCTTCTAATTTCCAGCTTTGATCAGTTGTTGTTTCTAGTTTAGTGTTTTATCTACTTCATTTCGTTGTTGTCTGTCTTTGAATTATTTCCTTTAAGTTTACCTTTGTTCGTTCAAACATTCAAAGTAATCAAATCGCAAGCTTCATTTCACGGTTTCCATCTTTTGCTGCTACAGTTTTGTCTTACTGTTTTGAGTTCATTTCCCTTCTAAGCATGTCTGTTTTATCTTGTATTCCTGTTCTCCATATATCCATGAGTAGCTAAGTCACCTAGGGGCATGCTAATGACAGAACTATAGGCTTAAAAACGTGAACCAAGTATGTAGGATAGCTCTCGAACCATTGATTGTATGTAAGCTTCATCCCACGGGCAATTTCGATTGGCCATCCATTTTGTCCAAAGAACTCCTAACCTCTGGAAGGAGTAAGAGTTCAGAGTCGTATAATCATGCTAGCCTTTCATGGTAACCAGGAAACGGCCTAGGAATAGGCGTTTCCCTAGTACAAACTAAACACTTCTGCTTTAACAAGATGCTTAAGACCTTACTTTGAGTCGAGTAAACTAAAGAATCTAATGCATGGAATCGGACGATACATGAGATAGAGTGAGTTTGATGCATAGAGAGTAGATCCAATGCTTGGGAATCGTACAAAACTGCCTATAGGATAGTCATTAGTAGCCCTTAATTCGCCCATTTACACACTTTCGCTGTTATTCAATTGCGGTAAAATTGCGGTGTCCGCAATTCTGCTAAGTACCATTCTGTTTAGCTGTTTTCTTCCTCGTCTATTAATTCCTCGTCTGTTTTCTGCTAAGATTGATGGTTCTCCTTGGCCCAAACGCACCTGCAAACTACTATAAAAGGGGGCCAAAGTCGGAGGTTCAGGCATCATCCGAAAGCGTAGAGTCTTCTCGCAGTCCATTGTTTCTTCCTGTTTTCCTTTGCCGTCTGTTGGAGTGAGAGTCTCAGCTGTTGGAATCGATAATCTGATAGGAAGGAGAGGAGATTCTTCTTCTCTCTCGATTGGATTCATCCAAGCAAGGCTGCCCTTTCATCCCCTTCATTCGAGGCGACTGCAACGAGGCTTTCAAGCACCCTTTACTGTTTTCTGTCTTATTCTTCTAATTTCCAGCTTTGATCAGTTGTTGTTTCTAGTTTAGTGTTTTATCTACTGCATTTCGTTGTTGTCTGTCTTTGAATTATTTCCTTTAAGTTTACCTTTGTTCGTTCAAACATTCAAAGTAATCAAATCGCAAGCTTCATTTCACGGTTTCCATCTTTTGCTGCTACAGTTTTGTCTTACTGTTTTGAGTTCATTTCCCTTCTAAGCATGTCTGTTTTATCTTGTATTCCTGTTCTCCATATATTCATTAGTAGCCCTTAATTCGCCCATTTACACACTTTCGCTGTTATTCAATTGCGGTAAAATTGCGGTGTCCGCAATTCTGCTAAGTACCATTCTGTTTAGCTGTTTTTTTCCTCGTCTATTAATTCCATCTCTTGTCTTTTGAGTCTAATTTCAACTTGCATTTGTTTATGTTGCATTCCTTTACACATTCAGCAAAAATTAGATAACTAAAAACCAATTTTACCCCACCAAATCCACCCCATCTTTCTTAACAAATACACTTCGCGAATAACTAAAAATGAGTCTCTGTGGAAAAAACGAATGAAATATACTTACTACTTGCTGTAAGACCATGTATGCTTGCATGTTCTGAGTGCTCTCTCTACCTTCTTGCTTATTTATCTTTAACACATTGAGCACGCAACAAGTTTTTGGCGCCGCTGCCGGGGACTTATTTTAAGTGAAAACGAAGTTTGTTAAGTCTGAAACACTAAGTTATTTTCCATTGAATTTGATCCATTTCCATTTCTTTTTCAGGTACCATTTAGGGTAGTTTATGAATGAGACTCCAAGTAGTGATCTAGAGTTCAACCCTGAGCCCGAGAGATTACTTAGAGCTAGAAATAGAGCCAAGAAACGTCTCTTTAAACAACCCCTTTTACCTCAAATAATTGTTGAAACCGCAGAGTCTCCGCAATCCACTCAAGAAGAAATGGCTGGAATAGGTCAAAACCTGGTGCCTGTCACTCGCAATCCCATTGAAATAGCGAATGACAAGGATAGCGCCATCCTTTCATACCTCGTACCTATGCCTGGGGAGCTGAACCCCAGCATAATCCGTCCTGAAATCACTGCCAACTCATTCGAGTTAAAGCCAGTGATGTTCCAAATGTTGTCCACTGTGGGACAATTCTTTGGAATAGAAAATGAGGACCCCCATAACCACCTTAGGAACTTCCTAGGAGTTAGTGACACATTCCTGATTCCTGGAGTTTCCCAAGAAGCCCTGAGGCTATATCTGTTCCCTTACTCTTTGAGGGACAAAGCCAAAACGTGGTTAAATTCATTACCCTCTGGATCTGTCCTCAATTGGACAGACTTAGCAGAGAAATTCCTAGTCAAATATTTCCCACCAGATAGGAATTCGATCTTTCGTGATGATATCATCAAATTCAAACAAGCTCCAAGTGAGTCTCTTCACGAAGCTTGGACAAGATTCAAAGACCTTCTCATTAAATGTCCACACCATGGCATTCCATGGTGTATCCAAATAGAAGTCTTCTTCAAAGGATGCAACCCCAGCACCAGACAAGTTCTCAATTCATCCGCTGGAGGTTCCATGTTGTCCAAGAGTTACAACGAAGCTTATGAGATCTTGGAGAAGATCTCAACATCTCACTGTAGGTGGTCAGATGATCCAGTAGAGCCAACTAGGGCTCAAGACAAGGATGCTCTAAGCGCCATGAGCACCCAAATAAACGCCCTGACCAACTTAGTTAAGCAAATGGCTCAGGCCAATCTCCAAACCAGTGCCAATACCGCCACAGCCATGTCAATGGGCACCCAACCAAGTCAAGGCGAGGCACTTATCTGTGGATTCTGTGGGGAAGGGCACCCATACGAATACTGCCCTGGGAATCCATCCTCAGTCTGCTATGTTGGGAGCCAGCAGCAGCCTAGGAATAACCCCTACTCCAACACCTATAACCCTGGTTGGAGAAACCACCCAAACCTGTCATGGGGTGGCCAACAAAACATTAACCAAAATCCTAACCAACCTAGACCGAGTGGAACACTTGGTTTCACTCCCCAACATAATCAGTCAATGTACCAAAAACCATACAATCAACCTGTAGGATCTTCTGTAGAAAACTTACTCAAGGAATATATAGCTAAGAATGATGCTACGCTTCAAAGCCAGCAGGCTACTCTTAGGAGCCTAGAAAACCAAATAGGCCAATTAGCCAATGAACTCAAGAGTAGGCCCCAAGGTAGACTCCCTGCTGACACCGAGGTACCAAGGAGAGATGGCAAGGAACAAGTTCAAGCAATTGAACTTAGGAGTGGAAGACCATTGGTGAGCAACACAAAAGACATACCAAAGAGAGTAGAGAACACTAAGTCTAGTGCTCCACTGGAGTCTCTGCCAAACCAAGGTCCACCACCAACTAGCACATCAGGAGCCAGGCTAGAGCCAATTATTGAGGAGGTAGAAGAAATTCCAAGGCCTCCACCTATCCTAAGGCGCCCTGACGTGCCTGCATATGTGCCACCACCTCCATACCCTCGAAGGCTTAAGAAGAAGCAGGAACAGGAAGTTCATTTTAATAAATTCTTAGAAATTCTTAAGCAAGTGCATGTTAACATTCCTTTTGTAGAAGTTTTGCAGTCTATGCCTTCTTATGTAAAGTTTTTGAAGGACATTATTACTAACAAAAAAATAATTGGTGAGTTTGAAACAGTAAACCTCACTGAGGAGTGCAGTGCCATCCTCCAGAACAAGTTGCCCAAGAAGGAGAAGGACCCTGGTTCCTTCACCTTACCTGTAGAACTTGGAGGCAAGCACGTGGGCAGAGCGCTTTGTGACCTGGGCGCCAGCATAAATCTCATGCCCCTGTCCCTATTCCGCCAGTTGGGAATAGGAGAAGCACGTCCAACAACTGTCACTTTGCAACTAGCAGACAGATCCATTGCATATCCAGAAGGTAAAATTGAGGATATTCTAGTTAAAGTTGACAAGTTTATTTTCCTTGCAGATTTCATTGTCCTGGACTATGAGGCAGACAAGGAAGTCCCCATCCTGCTAGGCAGACCATTTTTAGCCACAGGTAGGGCACTTATAGACGTCCAAAAAGGTGAGCTTACTATGAGGGTTCATGATGAAGAGGTGAAGTTTAGTGTATATAAAGCTTTAAGGTACCCCTCTGACCTTGAATCCTGTGCTAGCATGGACGTAGTAGACTCCTTGATGGAGGAACAATTGGAGCATGTATTATTAACTAAGCATGCTAACGAATATGTACAATTAGATGTAGCTGACTTGAATGTATCTGACATAATGGATATGCCTGTAGATAAACCACAACATGTATGTATGAATATAGATTTAACTGATAGATCTGTGAATCCTTTAAAGCCCTCCATTGAGCATCCACCTGTTTTAGAACTGAAACCACTATCTACTCACCTCAAGTATGCATATCTAGGAAGTAATGAAACTCTGCCTGTTATCATTTCTTCTAAATTAAGTGAAAAGCATGAGGTTGAACTGATTTTATTGCTTAAGCAACATAGGAAGGCTATAGCATGGACTATTGCTGATATTCGAGGCATTAGCCCTTCTTATTGCATGCACAAAATTATACTAGAGGAAGAGCACACACCTAGGGTAGATCACCAGCGTAGGCTAAACCCCTCTATGAAAGAGGTAGTAAAGAAGGAAATAATAAAATGGTTAGATGCAGGAGTGATCTTCCCAATAGCTAGTAGCCAGTGGGTGAGCCCCATCCAATGTGTACCTAAAAAGGGGGGAATAACTGTGGTAGTCAATGAGAACAACGAACTGATTCCAACAAGGACTGTCACAGGGTGGAGAGTGTGTATGGATTACAGGAAATTAAATAAAGAAACTAAAAAAGATCACTTCCCTCTACCGTTCATTGACCAGATGCTAGACAGAATAGCTGGTAGAGCCTACTATTGTTTCTTAGACGGGTATTCAGGCTATAATCAAATAACTATAGACCCTAAGGATCAAGAGAAGACCACCTTTACTTGCCCTTTTGGAACCTTTGCCTTTCGCAGAATGCCTTTTGGCTTATGCAATGCACCGGCAACTTTCCAAAGGTGCATGATGGCAATCTTCTCTGAGTTGGATGAGTCCATGATAGAAATATTCATGGATGACTTCTCAGTCTTTGGGGACTCATTTTCAAACTGTCTAGAAAACCTAGGACAAGTCCTGGCTAGGTGTGAGGAGACCAACCTAGTCCTAAATTGGGAAAAATGCCATTTTATGGTGGATGAGGGGATTGTCTTAGGACATAGAGTGTCGAGGGCAGGAGTCGAAGTTGACCGAGCCAAAATTGAGATCATAGAGAAGTTGGTAGAGCCCCAGAATGTCAAAGCCATTAGAAGCTTCTTAGGGCATGCTGGCTTCTACAGAAGGTTCATTAAGGACTTTTCTAAGATAGCCAAGCCTCTGTGTGAGCTTCTAGAATTAAATAGGCCATTCATCTTCTCTAAGGAATGTGTAGTAGCTTGGACCACCCTTAAGAAAGCACTAGTCACAGCCCCTATCATAGTAGGACCAAATTGGGATTTGCCCTTTGAGATGTTATGTGATGCCAGTGACTATGCTGTAGGAGTGATGTTAGGCCAGAAGATTGACAAGCTAACACACCCTGTCTATTATGCTAGTAAGACCTTGAATGAGGCTCAATGTAATTATACAACTACTGAGAAAGAGATGCTTGCTGTAGTGTTTGCTTGCGAAAAATTCAGAAACTATATTGTAGGCACTAGGACAATTGTATATACTGACCATTCTGCCTTGAAATATCTTATGAGGAAGGCTGATGCCAAGCCTAGGTTGATTAGATGGGTGTTATTGCTGCAGGAATTTGATTTGGACATTCGGGACAAGAAAGGATGTGAAAACGTGGTTGCAGATCACCTGTCTCGATTGCAGCACAATTGCGAAAAAATTGCGGACCCCCCAATTTCTGATGCTTTTATTGATGAACATGTCTTTGCTTTGACTCATCGTGATAACGATGAGGAACCTTGGTTTTCTGACATTGCTAACTTCCGTGCATCACAGGTATTACCAGTGTTCAAGGGAGGACAAGAGAAGAAGAGGTTCCTTCATGAAGCAAGGAAATTCATCTGGGATGACCCCACACTTTACAGAACCTGTGCTGACGGCTTGCTAAGGAAGTGTGTTTCAGCTGCTGAAGCGAAGTCTGTGCTGCAGCACTGTCACACATCTCCTTATGGTGGACACTTTGGTGGCCAAAGAACAGCTGCAAAGGTATTTCAGAGTGGCTATTACTGGCCAACAATCTTCAAGGATGCCCACAATTATGCCCACAGCTGTGATGAATGCCAAAGAACAGGTAACCTCAGTCGAAAGGATGAGATGCCCCTCACCTACATCTTAGAGTTAGAGCTCTTTGATGTATGGGGCATTGACTTCATGGGGCCATTCCCTCCATCATCAGGTAACCTTTACATATTAGTAGCAGTGGATTATGTGTCCAAGTGGGTAGAGGCCAAAGCATGTCCTAATAATGATGCTAAAACAGTCACCAACTTTTTGCATAGGCACATTTTCACTAGGTTTGGGACACCTCGTGCTATCATTAGTGATGAGGGGTCACATTTCATTAACAAGGCTATGGAGAGAGTGTTGGCTAAATATAACATTAGACATAGAGTAGCCACTCCCTACCACCCACACTCAAATGGCCAAGCTGAAATCTCAAATAGGGAAATTAAGAACATCCTAGAAAAAGTGGTCAAACCTAATAGGAAAGACTGGTCCTTCAAGCTTGAGGATGCACTTTGGGCTTATAGGACAGCATATAAGACACCCCTAGGTATGTCTCCTTATAGGCTGGTATATGGCAAGGCTTGTCACTTACCACTTGAGTTAGAAAACAAAGCATTTTGGGCCATGAAGGAATTGAATTTTTGTGTAAAGGATGCGGGGACACTGAGGTCTTTGCAATTACATGAGCTTGATGAGCTTAGGCATATGGCCTATGAAAATGCTAAGATGTACAAGGAAAAAACCAAGATTTGGCACGATAGTCGACTTAGAGTTAAGGACTTTAAGAAGGGTCAACTTGTATTGTTGTTTAACTCACGGTTGAAACTATTTCCAGGGAAACTTAAGTCTAGATGGTCGGGTCCATTTGTCATTACTAATGTGTTTGTTCATGGTGCCATAGAGATAAAAAACTTGCAGCAAGGCCAACCATTTATGGTCAATGGGGCGAGGTTGAAGCATTACTATGAGGAAGGAGATGTGAAGACTCTCTCGGCCTTCCTCTTGAATGAAGCATGAAACTAAGAACGAGAGAGGACGAGTGATTACTGTGCTCGTCAACATAAGGCTCATGCCTTAGTTTATTTTTTCACTTTTTTCGGTTATCATTTGTATGTTTTGTGGTGTGATTTTAATTAAGTATTTAATGTTTGTTTTATTTGTTTTTATAGGGAATCGAAAGAGGGGATCAAGGAAAGTAATCCCAACTTTAAAAATCCAGAAACGATCGAGCCAAATAAAAGATACGGACGACCCAAGTTTGCCATTTAGATAAAAAGAAATCCCTAAAATTGCGCTGGAATTGCAGGATCCGCAAAATAGAGCCGTTGGGATTTAGTCGTTGCCTTTATATCCGTTAGAAGGCGCTCGATCGATACGATTCTCTCATTCTCTGATTTCCAAGAAAACTGAGATTCTCTTCATCTTTGATCCTTCTCTCTAAACCTCCAAGATTCGACAATGGTTTCCACAAGGGCTGAAAGATCCGCAGCCAAGAAGAAGGCTGATGAAACTGAAGCAGCTGCGAGGGAAGCACTTCTTACCCTTGCAGATGCTGGTGCTGTTCGCACCGGACCTCTTCCCAAGCTTCCGATCCGTAAGAAGAAGTGGAGGGTTGTCACTGAGATCCCTGTTGGACCCTCTGAACCAGCAGGTACACCCAAAAAACGCCGGTGGAGTGTCGAGATGGCCGCCGAACCAAGCAGAGCGAAGACTCCCTCTGTGGAGAGTCAAGAAACGGATCGTGCGTCCCACGAGTCAACCAAGAAGGGTTCGACGCCATCTGCCTCACCTGCGCACAACCCTTCATCATCTGAACCAGTGCACAGCCCAGAGCGTTCATCATCACCGCCTGCACAGAGCCCTGAGACGCCGTCTTCACCACTAAATTCCGTGCAGACGCCTACAGCAGAGCAGAGTGCCACACCTTCGCACACGCCTCCACGGCCTGACCCTGAATTCCCATATGGGGAGTACCAGGAATCCACTCAGGGCAGTGGGGAAGGTGGTGAAGACGAGGTCTTCTCACCTGCAAGGGAAGCTAGCCCAGAGAGTCCTGCACAGCAGGATGATTCCATGGAGGAGACGCTGGGGGCATGCCTGCAGCAGATCAACATTGAGGCAAAACTGAAGAAGAAAAAGAAGGCCAAGATCCTTAAAGCCAAGCGATCCAAGAAGCTAAAGAGGAAGAAGGCTAAGGAGGTGCCTTCAGCAGAGAAGGAGAGTACTGAGCCATCGCTCAAACGACTCAAGGTTGAGGCTGCCGAGTCAGCCAGGCCATCAGATAAGGGGAAGGCCAAACTCTACCCTGAAGACGAACCTCAGTCAGTGAGGTATGTTTCATCTGACGCTGAATCCAGGGGTGCTGAGCTAAGGAAGAGGGAGTTGCTGCACGAGAAGGGCTTCCTCGACCGACCTGCTGACCTGCCGCAGTTCTTGCGCGCAGGAGTGATAAACCACGGCTGGGAAGAATTTTGCAGACCGCCCAATCCAGCCTACACGAGCATGGTGTATGAGTTCTACGCCAATGTGCTCAGCCCTGAGGATGGCCTGTCTGTGGTCAGAGGGGTAGAGGTGGATTTCTCAGCCAAGGCCATCAACGAAGCCTTTGGTCTCAAGGGCCAAAAACATACAGATTATGCACGGATCGTTGATGAGCCTACTGAGGCAGTGCTGGAAGAAGCCATTCGGACCATTGGCCAGCCTGAAGCTTCTTGGACCGTGTCGCGCAATGGGAGGCACACTCTCATGAGTGCCAACCTCACGGCTAAGGCGGCTGTGTGGTTTTCGTTCGTGAGAAGGAGATTGTCCCCAGTGACTCACGAGACTACAATCAACCAGAGCCGATCGCTGCTGGTGTATGCGATAATGAGAGGTCTCACGATCAACGTGGGAGAAGTCATCACTACTGCTATTGCTGAGTGCGCCAAGAAAGGTAAGGGACCACTGTTTTTCCCTAACACCATAACCAAGCTATGTTTGCTTGCAGGAGTCCCCACCGAGCGCCTGGAGCAGCAAATGGCTTACACAGGCCACTTGGAGCTGCCTGCTAGCCTGAGGCTGAAGAGGAAGGGGAATATGGAGTTTGAACTGGACAGGCTGGCTGCTGAACAGTCCCTATCCATGGCCTGCCTGATGGATATGCAGAGGAGAATGGCTCAATGGGCCACTTATGCGCAGGCAAGGGACAAGGAAGTTGCAGACCAGCTTGGGTGCATCTTCCCTGACTTCCCTACAAATCTCATGACTCCATGGGTGCCCCCACGCCCACGGCAACCAGATGAGGATGAAGAAGTTTAAGTGCTGGTTTGAAGTGCACTGAAGGGAGTATTGCTGTTCCCTTAGAGAAAAAAAAACAATTTTCTGCTTTCTGATAGCTTATGTGAATTATGCTGTTTTTAGTCCAATTTTGATCTGTTTTAGATGCTTCATTTTATGTTTTTACTTTTGCTTAGTATAGTCTGATGATAGGAGACTAAGTAGGTTAGTTTGTTTTATTTTTAGGAGAGCTTGAATGACTGGAAAGAGCATGCTTAGGGGCCTTAATCACTGTAATATCTGCCCTGACTTGATTGCGAAATAATTGCGGTCCCCGCAATTTTTATGACTGAAAGCATGTTTTGGACTGTCTGTTTAGCTAGGCTGTGATCTGTTTCAATTCTGTCTTTTGCTGCTATCATGACTACCGTATATAGCTTATCTAAATGCATGCTGGATGAGTGTCATAGGACACCCTTTGCTAGTTTAAAATCAACCTCTAAAAAGCTCAGCATGCACAGCTTTAAGCCCTTAACTGTCTGTTTTTTTTAATTTACTGCTGCTATGATATTTTCTTTTAAATGTTCTGTCTATGCCTAGGGCTTTAGATTCTCTTTGTTTTACCTTAGATTAGATGCTTCTAGGGTAGTTTGGGGGTGTGCCACCTCAGACACTCATTGGGGACAATGAGTAGTTGAAGTTTGGGGGAGGCCACCCTAGGCCTAGGAACATTCCTCTCTCCCTTAGAAACATAAGCATTCTTCTTCTCCTTTACAAAAAAATGATGAACTGAAAAAAAAAAAAATGAAAAATAGAATAAAGAGGGGGATCTCTCTTAGGTTGCTAAGTAATCAGTGCCAAGTGTGCGACCCACAAGTGGCATTGCATCAAAAGGCAACCAAAGGAGAGGTCCCACCTAAGTAAGAAAAAAGGAAAAGAATAGGGAAGAAGAATGTATACCTAGGAGTTATAACTTTGTGGCTTAGATGTCCTATTTAAGAAGAACTCTGATCCTCAATTAGCTAAGCACAAAGTTGTAACTCGTAGGGTTGTTTAGGGAGATGAGTGTTTATCCAATGTAGTGATGCCAGGGTTTAGGTTGTTCTTTTAAAGTACTACTGTCACCGTTAATACTAAGACTGGCATGACTCTAAGGATTCCTAGACACATTAAAAGTAAAGCTAGAAGCATGTACTGAGTCTGAGGTAAAGCTAGGCAGAATTTGAAACCTTAGGGATAGTGGCATGATATGACAAAAGCAAATAGATCAGCTGTAGGAAGTTAATAAAAGCAGGTGAGTGTTAGGCAGGCAAAGTCAGAAGAAGCTAGATAAGAGGGTAGTTCTAAACTGAGAAGTGTGTCACAGGACAGCAGTGCTATAGATAGGGATATAAGGGAGTCAGTAAAGTGGTTAAAGAAGGTGAAACAGCAGCCTAGGTAAGTCCTTAGTATGCTTGAGGACAAGCAAAGCCTTAAGTTTGGGGGTGTGTTAAGTCTCTGAAAGTGACTTATTTAGGACCCATTTAGCTTAAGAAGATGAACACTTTTAGGTGTTTTTGATAGCATTTAGCCTAAACCTATGCTTAAATATGAAAATAAGAAGAAGGTAGCTAAATTAGGACTTATGCACAATAGGAAAGAAAAGGGTTAAAAACCGAAGGAAAAGAATGAAAAAATCGCATTGCGACAGCATTGCGAAAACATTGCTGAAGCCGCAATTATTCAAGTGAAAACCGTAAGTTGACTGATCTTTTTCTGTTAATTTCCGTAATTTCAGGGATTCATTCTTTCTCCTCCATCCATTCTGATATATGACGTTGAAGATTGATGGTTCTCCTTGGCCCAAACGCACCTGCAAACTACTATAAAAGGGGGCCAAAGTCGGAGGTTCAGGCATCATCCGAAAGCGTAGAGTCTTCTCGCAGTCCATTGTTTCTTCCTGTTTTCCTTTGCCGTCTGTTGGAGTGAGAGTCTCAGCTGTTGGAATCGATAATCTGATAGGAAGGAGAGGAGATTCTTCTTCTCTCTCGATTGGATTCATCCAAGCAAGGCTGCCCTTTCATCCCCTTCATTCGAGGCGACTGCAACGAGGCTTTCAAGCACCCTTTACTGTTTTCTGTCTTATTCTTCTAATTTCCAGCTTTGATCAGTTGTTGTTTCTAGTTTAGTGTTTTATCTACTGCATTTCGTTGTTGTCTGTCTTTGAATTATTTCCTTTAAGTTTACCTTTGTTCGTTCAAACATTCAAAGTAATCAAATCGCAAGCTTCATTTCACGGTTTCCATCTTTTGCTGCTACAGTTTTGTCTTACTGTTTTGAGTTCATTTCCCTTCTAAGCATGTCTGTTTTATCTTGTATTCCTGTTCTCCATATATTCATTAGTAGCCCTTAATTCGCCCATTTACACACTTTCGCTGTTATTCAATTGCGGTAAAATTGCGGTGTCCGCAATTCTGCTAAGTACCATTCTGTTTAGCTGTTTTCTTCCTCGTCTATTAATTCCATCTCTTGTCTTTTGAGTCTAATTTCAACTTGCATTTGTTTATGTTGCATTCCTTTACACATTCAGCAAAAATTAGATAACTAAAAACCAATTTTACCCCACCAAATCCACCCCATCTTTCTTAACAAATACACTTCGCGAATAACTAAAAATGAGTCTCTGTGGAAAAAACGAATGAAATATACTTACTACTTGCTGTAAGACCATGTATGCTTGCATGTTCTGAGTGCTCTCTCTACCTTCTTGCTTATTTATCTTTAACACATTGAGCACGCAACAGCAACAAAAAGGACACATCAAAGAGAGTAGAGAACACTGAGTCTAGTGCTCCACTGGAGTCTCTGCCAAACCAAGGTCCACCACCAACTAGCACATCAGGAGCCAGGCTAGAGCCAATTATTGAGGAGATAGAAGAAATTCCAAGACCTCCACCTATCCTAAGGCGACCTGAAGTGCCTGCATATGTGCCACCACCTCCATATCCTCGAAGGCTTAAGAAGAAGCAGGAACAGGAAGTGCATTTTAATAAATTCTTAGAAATTCTTAAGCAAGTGCATGTCAACATTCCTTTTGTAGAAGTTTTACAGTCTATGCCTTCCTATGTAAAGTTTTTGAAAGATATTATTACTAACAAAAAAATAATTGGTGAGTTTGAAACAGTAAATCTCACTGAGGAGTGCAGTGCCATCCTCCAGAACAAGCTGCCCAAGAAGGAGAAGGATCCTGGTTCCTTCACCTTACCTGTAGAACTTGGAGGCAAGCACGTGGGCAGAGCGCTTTGTGACCTGGGCGCCAGCATAAACCTCATGCCCATATCACTATTCCGCCAGTTGGGAATAGGAGAAGCACGTCCAACCACTGTCACTTTACAACTAGCAGACAGATCCATTGCATACCCTGAAGGTAAGATTGAGGATATTCTAGTGAAAGTTGACAAATTTATTTTCCTTGCAGATTTCATTATCCTGGATTATGAAGCAGACAAGGAGGTCCCCATCCTGTTAGGCAGACCATTTCTAGCCACAGGTAGGGCACTGATAGACGTCCAAAAAGGTGAGCTCACTATGAGGGTTCATGATGAAGAGGTGAAATTTAGTGTGTATAAAGCTTTAAGGTACCCCTCTGACCTTGAATCCTGTGCTAGCATGGACGTTGTAGATTCTTTGATGGAAGAACAATTGGAGCATGTATTATTAACCAAGCATGCTAATGAATATGTAGGATTAGAATTAACTGACTTAAACATAGCTGAGATAATGGACATATCTGTAAATAACCCTCAGCATGTTTGTCTGAATATTGACTTAACTGATAGAGCCTTAAATCCTTTAAAGCCATCCATTGAGCATCCACCTGTATTAGAATTAAAACCTCTCCCCACTCACCTCAAGTATGCATATTTAGGGAATAATGAGACTTTGCATGTAATTATTTCTTCTAAGCTAAGTGAACAGCATGAGGTTGAATTAATATTACTACTTAAGCAACATAGGAAGGCTATTGCATGGACTATTGCTGATATTAGAGGCATTAGCCCTTCTTATTGCATGCATAAGATTATACTAGAGGAAGAGCACACACCTAGAGTAGATCATCAACGTAGGCTGAATCCCTCTATGAAAGAGGTAGTTAAGAAAGAAATAATTAAATGGTTAGATGCTGGTGTGATCTTCCCCATAGCTAGTAGTCAGTGGGTGAGCCCTATACAGTGTGTACCTAAGAAGGGGGGATGACTGTGGTAGTCAATGAGAACAATGAACTGATTCCAACTAGGACTGTCACAGGGTGGAGAGTATGTATGGATTATAGGAAGCTAAATAAAGAGACCAAAAAAGACCATTTCCCTCTACCATTTATTGACCAAATGTTAGACAGAATAGCTGGTAGAGCCTACTACTGTTTCTTAGACGGTTATTCAGGTTATAACCAGATCACTATAGACCCTAAGGATCAAGAGAAGACCACCTTCACTTGCCCTTTTGGAACTTTTGCCTTTCGCAGAATGCCTTTTGGCTTATGCAATGCACCGGCAACTTTCCAAAGGTGCATGTTGGCAATCTTCTCTGATTTGGATGAGTCCATGATAGAGATATTCATGGATGATTTCTCAGTCTTTGGGGATTCCTTTACCAACTGTCTAGAGAATTTAGGACAAGTCCTGGCTAGATGTGAAGAGACTAACTTAGTCCTTAATTGGGAGAAGTGTCACTTCATGGTAGATGAGGGGATTGTCTTAGGTCATAGAGTGTCAAGGGCAGGTGTAGAAGTTGACAGGGCTAAGATAGAAATCATAGAGAAGTTGGTAGAGCCTCAGAATGTCAAGGCCATTAGAAGTTTCTTAGGACATGCTGGCTTCTACAGAAGGTTCATTAAGGACTTTTCTAAGATAGCCAAGCCTCTGTGTGAGCTTCTAGAGCTAAATAGGCCATTCATCTTCTCTAAGGAATGTTTAGTAGCTTGGAAAACCCTTAAGGAAGCACTAGTCACGGCACCTATTATAGTAGGACCAGATTGGGATCTCCCATTTGAGATGTTATGTGATGCTAGTGACTATGCTGTAGGGGTTATGTTAGGACAGAAGATTGACAAGCTAACACACCCTGTATACTATGCTAGTAAAACCCTGAATGAGGCTCAATGTAATTATACAACTACTAAAAAAGAGATGCTTGCTGTAGTGTTTGCTTGTGAGAAATTTAGAAACTATATTGTAGGCACTAGGACAATTGTGTACACTGACCATTCTGCCTTGAAGTATCTCATGAGGAAGGCTGATGCTAAGCCTAGGTTGATTAGGTGGGTGTTATTGCTGCAGGAATTTGATTTGGACATTCGAGACAAGAAAGGATGTGAAAATGTGGTTGCGGATCACCTGTCTCGATTGCAGCACAATTGCGAAAAAATTGCGGAACCCGCAATTTCTGATGCTTTTATTGATGAACATGTCTTTGTATTGACTCATCGTGATAACGATGAGGAACCTTGGTTTGCTGACATTGCTAACTTCCTTGCATCACAGGTGTTACCAGTTTTCAAGGGAGGACAAGAGAAGAAGAGGTTCCTTCATGAAGCAAGGAAATTCATATGGGATGATCCCACACTTTACAAGACATGTGCTGACGGCTTGCTAAGGAAGTGTGTTTCAGCTGCTGAGGCGAAGTCTGTGCTGCAGCACTGCCACACAGCTCCTTATGGTGGACACTTTGGTGGCCAAAGAACAGCTGCAAAGGTATTTCAGAGTGGCTACTATTGGCCAACGATCTTCAAGGATGCCCACAACTATGCCCACAGCTGTGATGAATGCCAAAGAACAGGTAACCTCAGTCGAAAGGATGAGATGCCTCTCACCTACATCTTAGAGTTGGAGCTCTTTGATGTATGGGGCATTGACTTCATGGGACCATTTCCCCCATCCTCAGGTAACCTTTACATTTTGGTGGCAGTAGACTATGTATCCAAGTGGGTAGAGGCCATAGCATGTCCTAATAATGATGCTAAAACAGTCATAAAATTCTTGCATAGGCACATTTTTACTAGGTTTGGGACACCTCGTGCTGTCATTAGTGATGAGGGGACACACTTCATTAATAAGGCTATGGAGAGAGTGTTGGCTAAGTATAACATTAGACATAGAGTAGCCACTCCCTATCACCCACACTCGAATGGTCAGGCTGAAATTTCAAATAGGGAGATTAAGAACATCCTAGAAAAAGTGGTTAAACCTAATAGAAAGGACTGGTCATTTAAACTCGAGGATGCACTTTGGGCATATAGAACTGCATATAAGACACCCCTAGGTATGTCTCCTTACAGACTTGTGTATGGTAAAGCTTGTCATCTTCCATTTGAGTTAGAAATTAAGGCATTTTGGGCACTAAAAGAGTTGAATTACTGCGTGACCGATGCGGGAACGTTGCGGTCTCTGCAATTACACGAGCTTGATGAGCTTAGACAAATGTCTTATGAAAATGCCAAAATGTATAAGGAAAAGACCAAGATTTGGCACGATAGTAGACTTAGGATCAAGGACTTTAAGAAAGGCCAACTTGTTTTATTATTTAACTCACGATTGAGGTTGTTTCCAGGCAAACTAAAGTCCAGATGGTCAGGTCCTTTCATGATTACTAATGTGTTTGTTCATGGTGCCATCGAGATAAAGAACTTGCAGCAAGGTCAACCATTCATGGTTAATGGTGCAAGGTTGAAGCACTACTATGAGGAAGGAGATGTGAAGACTCTCTCGGCCTTCCTCTTGACTGAAGCGTGAAATTAAGAACGAGAGAGGACGAGTGATTGTTGTGCTCGTCAACATGAGGCTCATGCCTTAGTTTATTTTTTGCGATTTTCCGGTTATCGTTTGTGTGTCTTTTTGTATGATTTTAATTGCGAATTTGATGTTGATTTTATTTCTTTTTGTAGGGAATCGATAGAGGGAATCAAGGAGATTAAATCCAGCTAAAAAAATCAAGAAAATATTGGGCCAAATAAAAGATACGGATGAGCAAAGATCGACATTTAGATGAAAAAAATCTCCAACGGTCACTAAATTTGCAGGATCCGCAAAAATATAGCCGTTGGGATATTTCCGTTTTCTTTATATCCGTTGAAACGCGCGTTGATTTATACGATTTCCCAAGTATCTGAACTCCAAGAAAGCTCTTTTCTCTTCATCTTTGATTCTTCTCTCCAAATCTCCAAGATTCAACAATGGTGCTAACAAGGGCCGAACGATCTGCGTCCAAGAAAAGGGCCGATGACGCTGAAACGGCTGCGAGAGATGCACTGCTTGCCTTGGCTGATGCTGAGGCTGCGCGTACCGAACGCCTGCCGAAACTGCCTGTCCGCAAGAAGAAGTGGAAGGTAGTTACGGAGATACCTGCTGGACCTTCTGAACCAGCAGGCACACCCAAGAAGCGACGATGGAGTATGGCGGTGGCCGAGGAAGAAATCAAGGAAAAGACTCCCTCTGTAGAGAGTCAAGAATTGGGCCAGCCATCTCACGAGTCAGCCGAGCGCAGCCTTTCACCAGCCCCACCGGTGCAAAGCCCTGAGCTCTCCTCATCGCCACCAGCGCAGAGCCCTGAGCAGCCGTCTTCACCACAGAGTTCTGCACAGACACCTACAGCAGAGCAAAGAACCACGCCGTCGCCCACTTCCCCACGGCCTGACCCTGAATTCCCATATGGGGAGTACCAAGAATCAACGCAGGGTAGTGGGGAAGCTGAGGAAGAAGAGGTTTTCTCTCCTATGAGGGAAGCTAGCCCGGAGAGTTTTGCACAGAAGGATGACTCAATGGAGGAGACACTGGGGGCGTGCCTCCAGCAGATCACCATCGAGGCTAAGCTCAAGAAGAAGAAGAAGGCCAAGATTCTCAAGGCCAAGTGTTACATCTCCAAAAGTGACCTTTTTAGGGCTTAATTAGCTTAGAAAGATGTTCACTCTTAGGTGTTTTTGATAGCATTTAGCCTAAACCTATGCTTAAATATGAGAATTAGAAGAAGGTAGCTAAATTAGGACTTATGTACCATAGGAAAGAAAAGGGTTGAAAACCGAAGGAAAAGAATGAAAAACAAGCGTTGCGAAAGCATTGCGGAAACATTGCGGTTCCCGCAATGTTTCAAGTGAAAACCGTAAGTTGACTGATCTTTTTCTGTTAATTTCCGTTATTTCAGGGATTCGCTCTTTCTCCTCCATCCATTCTGAAGTACGACGTTGAAGATTGATGGTTCTCCTTGGCCCAAATGCACCTGCAGATTACTATAAATAGGGGTCAAAGTCGAGGGTTCAAGCATCATCCGAAAGCGTAGAAGTCTTCTCGCAGTCCATCTTTTCTCCTGTTTTTCTTTGTCGTCTGCTGGTTTGCGAAGCTCAGCTGTTGGAATCGATAATCTAATAGGAAGGAGAGGAGATTCTTCTTCTCTCCCGATTGGATTCATCCAAGCAAGGCTGACTTTTCTCATCCTTCATTCGAGGCGGCTGCAACGAGACATTCAAGCTTGCTTTACTGTTTTCTGTTCTTCATTTCCATTTTCCAACTCTGTCTTGTGTTGTTTCTGTTCTTGTGGCTAATTTAGTTCATTTCGTTGTGTTCTGTCTTTCTGTTCTTTACTTTAAGTATCTCTTATGTTCATTCAAACAATCAATTAATCAAACATAAAGTTTAGTATTTCACAGTCTCTCGCCTTTGCATTCTACTGTTTTCCCTTGCTGTTTTAAGCAAATTTTCCTTCTAAGCATGACTATCTTATCCTTTAGTTCTGTTCTCCTTATATCCATGAGTAACTAAGTCACTTAGGGGCATGCTAATGACAACACTATAGGCTAAAAAACGTGAATCAAGCATGTAGGATAGCTCTCGAAGCATTGATTGTATGTAAGCTTCATTCCACGGGCAATTTCGATTGGCCATCCATTTTGTCCAAAGAACTCCTAACCTCTGGAAGGAGTAAGAGTTCAGAGTCATACTATCATGCTAGCCTTTCAAGGTAACCAGGAAACGGCCTAGGAATAGGCGTTTCCCTAGTACAAACCATATCTTTCTGCCTTAACAAGATGCTTAAGACCTTACTTTGAGTTGAGTAAACTAAAGAATCTAATGCATGGAATCGGACGATACATGAGATTGAGATAATTTGATGCATAGAGAGTAGATCCAGTGCTTGAGAATCGTATAAAAATGCCTATAGGATAGTCATTAGTAGCCCTTAATTCACCCATTTACACACTTTCGCTGTTATTTAATTGCGGTAGAATTGTTGTCTCCGCAATTCTGCTTAAGTTAAAATTCCGTTTAGCTGTCTTTGCCTTCATTTATTAATTTCGTTTCTTTTCATTTGAGCTTAGATTTCACTTGTTCTCGTTGATGTTACTACCCTTTACACATTCAGCAAAAATTAGATAATTAAAAACCAATTTTACCCCATCAAATCCACCCTTTCTTTCTTAACAAAACACTTCGCGAATAGCTAAAAATAAATTTCTGTGGGAAAACGAATGAAATATACTTACTACTTGCTATAAGATCATGTATGCTTGCATGTTCTGAGTGCTCTATCTCTTTTATTGCCTAATTATTTCAACACATTGAGCACGCAACAAGTTTTTGGCGCCGCTGCCGGGGATTTATTTTAGTGAAAACAAAGTTAGTTAAGTTTGAAACACCAAGTTTACTGTCTATTGGAGCTAATCTAGGTTCATTTCTTTTGCAGGTACTAGTTGGGTTAGTTTATGAGTGAGCATTCAAGTAGTGATCTAGAGTTCAATCCAGAGCCCGAGAGACTATTTAGAGCCAAAGCTAAAGCCAAGAAACGTCTCTTTAAACAACCCTCTATACCTCAAATAATTGCGGGAACCACAATTCCTCCGCTATTGTCTCAAGAAGAAATGGCTGGAATAATTCCAAATCCGGTACCTGCCACTCGCAATCCCATCGAAATAGCGAATGACAAGAATAGTGCCATTCTCTCATATTTAGTACCTATGCCTGGGGAGCTGAACCCCAGCATAATCCGCCCTGAGATCACTGCCAACTCATTCGAGTTAAAGCCAGTGATGTTCCAAATGTTGTCCACTGTGGGACAATTCTTTGGAATAGAAAATGAGGACCCCCACAACCATCTTAGGAACTTCTTAGGAGTCAGTGATACCTTTATCATCCCTGGAGTTTCCCAAGAAGCCTTGAGGCTATATCTTTTCCCTTACTCTTTGAGGGACAAAGCCAAAACATGGTTGAACTCATTACCCTCTGGATCTGTCCTTAATTGGACAGATTTAGCTGAGAAATTCCTAGTCAAATACTTCCCACCTGATAGGAATTCTACCTTTCGTGATGATATAGTTAAGTTCAAACAAGCTGATAATGAATCTCTTCACGAAGCTTGGACAAGGTTCAAAGATCTTCTTCTTAAATGTCCACATCATGGCATCCCATGGTGTATCCAAATTGAGGTCTTTTTCAAAGGATGCAATCCCAGCACTAGACAAGTCTTAAACTCATCCGCTGGAGGCTCCATGTTGTCCAAGAGTTACAACGAAGCCTATGAGATCTTGGAGAAGATCTCAGCATCTCACTGTAGGTGGTCAGATGATTCTGTTGAGCCAACTAGAGCTCAAGACAAGGATGCTCTAAGTGCAATGAGCAGCCAAATAAATGCCCTGACCAACCTAGTTAAACAAATGGCTCAAGCCAATCTCCAAACAAGTGTCAACACCGCTACCGCCATGTCAATGGGCACCCAACCAAGTCAAGGTGAGGCACTTATATGTGGATTCTGTGGGGAAGGGCACCTGTATGAATACTGCCCTGGGAATCCAGCCTCAGTCTGCTACATTGGAAGCCAGCAGCAGCCTAGGAACAACCCCTATTCCAATACTTACAACCCTGGTTGGAGGAACCACCCAAACCTGTCATGGGGTGGCCAACAAAATACTAACCAAAATCCTAACCAACTGTTGCGTGCTCAATGTGTTAAAATAATTAGGCAATAAAAGAGATAGAGCACTCAGAACATGCAAGCATACATGATCTTATAGCAAGTAGTAAGTATATTTCATTCGTTTTCCCACAGAGATTTATTTTTAGCTATTCGCGAAGTGTTTTGTTAAGAAAGAAGGGGTGGATTTGATGGGGTAAAATTGGTTTTTAATTGTCTAATTCTTGTTGAATGTGTAAAGGGTAGTAACATAAACAAGGACAAGTGAAATCTAAGCCCAAATGAAAAGAAACAAAATTAATAAATGAAGGCAAAGACAGCTAAACAGAATGGAAACTTAGACGGAATTGCGGAGACCGCAATTCTACCGCAATTACAATAACAGCGAAAGTGTGTAAATGGGTGAATTAAGGGCTACTAATGACTATCCTATAGGCATTTTTATACGATTCTCAAGCACTGGATCTACTCTCTATACATCAAACTATCTCAATCTCATGTATCGTCCGATTCCATGCATTAGATTCTTTAGTTTACTCAACTCAAAGTAAGGTCTTAAGCATCTTGTTAAGGCAGAAAGATATGGTTTGTACTAGGGAAACGCCTATTCCTAGGCCGTTTCCTGGTTACCTTGAAAGGCTAGCATGATAATATGACTCTGAACTCTTACTCCTTCCAGAGGTTAGGAGTTCTTTGGACAAAATGGATGGCCAATCGAAATTGCCCGTGGGATGAAGCTTACATACAATCAATGCTTCGAGAGCTATCCTACATGCTTGATTCACGTTTTTTAGCCTATGGAGTTGTCATTAGCATGCCCCTAAGTGACTTAGTTACTCATGGATATAAGGAGAACAGAACTAAAGGATAAGATGGACATGCTTAGAAGGGAAATGTGCTTAAAACCGCAAGGGAAAGCAGTAGAATGCAAAGGCAGAAACTGTGAAATACTGAATGTTGTGTTTGATTAATTGATTGTTTGAATGAACATAAGAGATACTTAAAGTAGAGAACAGCAAGACAGAACACAACGAAATGATCTAAACTAGCCACAAGAACAGAAACAACACAAGACAGAATTGGAAAACAGAAATGAAGAACAGAAAGCAGTAAAACAGCTCGAAATCTCGTTGCAGCCGCCTCGAATGAAGGATGAGAAAGGTCAGCCTTGCTTGGATGAATCCAATCGGGAGAGAAGAAGAATCTCCTCTCCTTCCTATCAGATTATCGATTCCAACAGCTGAGCTTCGCAAACCAGCAGACGGCAAAGGAAAACTAGGAGAAAAGGTGGACTGCGAGAAGACTTCTACGCTTTCGGATGATGCTTGAACCCTCGACTTTGACCCCTATTTATAGTAATCTGCAGGTGCATTTGGGCCAAGGAGAACCATCAATCTTCAACGTCGTACTTCAGAATGGATGGAGGAGAAAGAACGAATCCCTGAAATAACGGAAATTAACAGAAAAAGATCAGTCAACTTACGGTTTTCACTTGAAACATTGCGGTGACCGCAATGTTTCCGCAATGCGTTCGCAAAGCTTGTTTTTCATTCTTTTCCTTCGGTTTTCAACTCTTTTCTTTCCTATTGTGCATAAGTCCTAATTTAGCTACCTTCTTCTAATTCTCATATTTAAGCATAGGTTTAGGCTAAATGCTATCAAAAATACCTAAGAGTGAACATCTTTCTAAGCTAATTAAGCCCTAAAAAGGTCACTTTTGGAGACGTAACACACCCCCAAACTTAAGGTTTTGCTTGTCCTCAAGCAATCTAAGGACTTTCCTAAGCTGCTGTTTCTTCTTCTTTAACCACTTACTAACTCCCCTATATCCCCATCTAGCACTGCTGTCCTGTGACACACTTCTAAGCTTAAAACTACCCTCTTATCTAGCTTCTTCTGACTTCGCCTGCCTAACACTCCATCGGTTTCCATTAACTCCCTACAACTGATCTTCTTGCTTTTGTCATATCATGCCACTATCCCTAAGGTTTCAAATTCTGCCTAGCTTTACCTCAAACTCAGTACATGCTTCTAGCTTTATTTTTAATGTGCCTAGGATTCCTTAGAGTCATGCCAGTCTTAGTATTAACGGTGACAGTAGTACTTTTAAAGAACAACCTAAACCCTGGCATCACTACATTGGATAAACACTCATCTCCCTAAACAACCCTACAAGTTACAACTTTGTGCTTAGCTAATTGAGGATCAGAGTGCTTTTTAAATAGGACATCTAAGCCACAAAGTTATAACTCCTAGGTATACATTCTTCTTCCCTATTCTTTTCCCTTTTTCTTACTTAGGTGGGGCCTCTCCTCTGGTTGCCTTTTGATGCAATGCCACTTGTGGGTCACACACTTGGCACTGATTACTTAGCAACCTAAGAGAGACCCCCATCTTTATTCTATTTTTCATTTTTTTTTTTTTTAGTTCATCATTTTTTTGTAAAGGAGAAGAAGAATGCTTATGTTTCTAAGGGAGAGAGGAATGTTCCTAAGCCTAGGGTGGCCTCCCCCAAACTTCAACTACGCATTGTCCCCAATGAGTGTCTGAGGTGGCACACCCCCAAACTATCCTAGAAGCATCTAGTCTAAGGTAAAACAAAGAGAATCTAAAGCCCTAGGCATAGACAAAACATTCGAACGGCAAATATCACAGCAGCAGTAATTAAAAAAAAAACAGACAGATAAGGGCTTAAAGCTGTGCATGCTGAGCTTTTTAGAGGTTGATTTAAACTAGCAAAGGGTGTCCTATGACACTCATCCAGCATGCTTTTAGATAAGCTATATATGGTAGTCATGATAGCAGCAAAAGATGGAATTTAAACAGATCACAGCCTAGCTAAACAGACAGTCCAAAACATGCTTTCAGTAATAAAAATTGCGGGTACCGCAATTATTTCGCAATCAAGTCAGGGCAGATATAACAGTGATTAAGGCCCCTAAGCATGCTTTTTCCAGTCATTCGAGCTCTCTAAAAATAAAACAAAACTAACCTACCTAGTCAGCTATCATCAGACTATACTAAGCAAGATTAAAAACATAAAACTAAGCATCTAAAACAGATCAAAAGTGTACGAAAAACAGCATAATTCACATGGTCTATCAGAAAGCAGAAAATTGTTTTTTTTTTCTAAGGGAACAGCAATACTCCCTTCAGTGCAATTCAAACCAGCACTCAAACGTCTTCATCCTCATCTGGTTTTCGTGGTCGTGGAGGCACCCATGGAGTCAGAAGGTTTGTGGGGAAGTCAGGGAAGATACAGCCAAGTTGGTCTGCAACTTCCTTGTCCCGTGCCTGCGCGTAAGTGGCCCATTGAGCCATCCTCCTCTGCATATCCATCAGGCATGCCATGGATAGTGACTGATCAGCAGCCAGCCTATCCAGTTCAAACTCCATATTCCCCTTCCTCTTCAGCCTCAAGCTAGCAGGCAGCTCCAAGTGGCCCGTGTAAGCCATCTGCTGCTCCATTCGCTCAATGGGGACTCCTGCAAGCAAACATAATTTGGTTATGGTGTTAGGGAAAAACAATGGTCCCTTACCTTTCTTGGCGCACTCAGCAATGGCGGCTGACATGATTTCCCCCACATTGACCGTGAGACCTCGCATAATGGCATAGACCAGCAGCGATCTGCTCTGGTTGATGGTCGTCTCATGGGTCACAGGGGACAGCTTTCTCCTTACAAAGGCAAACCACACAGCTGCCTTTGCTGTCAGGTTGGCACTCATGAGGGTGTGCCTCCCATTGCGTGAGACAGTCCACGCTGCTTCAGGCTGGCCAATGGTTCGAATGGCCTCCTCCAGCACTGCCTCAGTAGGCTCATCAACGATCCTTGCATAATCAGTGTGTCTTTGGCCCTTGAGGCCATAAGCTTCGTTGATGGCTTTTGCTGAGTAATCCACCTCTACTCCCCTCACCACAGAAAGCCCTTCCTCAGAGTTTCGCAGGTTGGCGTAGAAGTCGTAAACCATGCTCGTGTAAGCTGGATTGGGCGGCCTGCACAACTCCTCCCAGCCATGATTTATGATTCCTGCGCGCAAGAACTGCGGCAGGTCAGCAGGTCTGTCGAGGAAGCCTTTCTCGTGCAGCAACTCCCTCTTCCTCAGCTCAGCACCCCTGGACTCAGCATCAGAGGAAACATACCTCACTGACTGAGGCTCATCTTCAGGGTAGAGCTTGGCCTTCCCTTTATCTGCTGGCTTGGCTGACTCGGCAGCCTCAACCTTGAGTCGTTTGAGCGAAGGCTCAGTGCTCTCTTTGGCTGACTCGGCAGCCTCAACCTTCTTGGCCTTCTTCTTCTTCAGCTTCTTGGCTCGCTTGGCCTTAAGAATCTTGGCCTTCTTCTTCTTCTTGAGCTTTGCCTCAATGGTGATCTGCTGCAGGCACACCCCCAACGTCTCTTCCAGTGAGTCAGTCTTCTGTTCAAGACTCTCCGGGCTAGCTTCCCTCACAGGCGAGAAAACCTCCTCGTCCTCACCTTCCCCACTGCCCTGCGTTGATTCTTGGTACTCCCCATATGGGAATTCAGGGTCAGGCCGTGGGGAAGTGTGCGACGGCGTGGTTGTTTGCTCTGCTGAAGGTGTCTGTGCAGAACTCAGTGGTGAAGACGGCTGCTCAGGGCTCTGCGCTGGCGGTGATGAAGAGAGCTCTGGGCTCTGCACTGGTTCAGATGGTGAAGGGCTGTGCGCAGGCGATGCAGATGGCGACGAACCCTTCTTGGTCGATTCGTGGGACGCACGATCCGTTTCTTGACTCTCCACAGAGGGAGTCTTTGCTTTGCTTGGTTCGGCGGCCATCTCGATACTCCACCGGCGCTTCTTGGGTGTGCCTGCTGGTTCAGAGGGTCCAGCAGGTATCTCAGAGACAACCTTCCACTTCTTCTTGCGAATCGGCAGCTTATCTAGTCGTTCCGTTCGCGCAGCCTCAGCATCAGCCAAGGCAAGAAATGCATCTCTCGCAGCCGTTTCAGCGTCGTCAGCCCTCTTCTTGGCTGCAGATCTTTCAGCCCTTGTGAACACCATTGTTGAGTCTTGGAGATTTGGAGAGAAGAATCAAAGATGAAAAGAATCGCAGCTTTCTTGGAATTCAGAGAGTGGGAGAATCGTATCGATCAAGTGCCTTCTAACGGATATAAAAGAAACGGCTAAATCCCAACGGCTATATTTTTGCGGATCCTGCAAATCCAGCGCAATTTTAGGGATATTTTTTCATCAAAATGTCAATCTTTGCTCGTCCGTATCTTTTATTTGGCTCAATCTTTTCTTGATTTTTAAAGCTGGAATTACTCTCCTTGATTCCCTCTTTCGATTCCCTACAAAAAGAAATAAAAGCAACATCAAATTCGTAATTAAAATCCTACAACAAAACACACAAACGATAACCGGAAAATCGCAAAAAATAAACTAAGGCATGAGCCTTATGTTGACGAGCACAGCAATCACTCGTCCTCTCTCGTTCTCGTTTTCATGCTTCAGTCAAGAGGAAGGCCGAGAGAGTCTTCACATCTCCTTCCTCATAGTAGTGCTTCACCCTTGCACCATTAACCATAAACGGTTGGCCTTGCTGCAAGTTCTTTATCTCGATGGCACCATGAACAAACACATTAGTAATCACAAATGGACCTGACCATCTAGACTTAAGTTTCCCTGGAAATAGTTTCAACCGTGAGTTAAACAACAAAACAAGTTGACCCTTCTTAAAGTCCTTAACTCTAAGTCTACTATCGTGCCAAATCTTGGTCTTTTCCTTATACATCTTAGCATTTTCATAGGCCATATGTCTAAGCTCATCAAGCTCATGTAATTGTAAAGACCGCAATGTTCCCGCATCCTTTACACAAAAATTCAATTCCTTCATGGCCCAAAATGCTTTGTTTTCTAACTCAAGTGGTAAGTGACAAGTCTTGCCATATACCAGCCTATAAGGAGACATACCTAGGGGTGTCTTATATGCTGTCCTATAAGCCCAAAGTGCATCCTCAAGCTTAAAGGACCAGTCTTTCCTATTAGGTTTGACCACTTTTTCTAGGATGTTCTTAATCTCCCTATTTGAAATTTCAGCCTGTCCATTCGAGTGTGGGTGATAGGGAGTGGCTACTCTATGTCTAATGTTATACTTAGCCAACACTTTCTCCATAGCCTTGTTAATGAAATGTGACCCCTCATCACTAATGATGGCACGCGGTGTCCCAAACCTAGTAAAAATATGCCTATGCAAGAATTTGGTGACTGTTTTAGCATCATTATTGGGACATGCTTTGGCCTCTACCCACTTGGATACGTAGTCTACTGCTACCAAAATGTAAAGGTTACCTGATGATGGAGGGAATGGCCCCATGAAGTCAATGCCCCACACATCAAAGAGCTCCAACTCTAAGATGTAGGTGAGGGGCATCTCATCCTTTCGACTGAGGTTACCTGCTCTTTGACATTCATCGCAGCTGTGGGCATAGTTGTGGGCATCCTTGAAGATTGTTGGCCAATAGTAGCCACTCTGAAACACCTTTGCAGTTGTTCTTTGGCCACCAAAGTGTCCACCATAAGGAGCTGTGTGGCAGTGCTGCAGCACAGACTTCGCTTCAGCAGCTGAAACACACTTCCTTAGCAAGCCGTCAGCACAGGTTCTGTAAAGTGTGGGGTCATCCCATATGAATTTCCTTGCTTCATGAAGGAACCTCTTCTTCTCTTGACCGCCCTTGAAAACTGGTAATACCTGTGATGCAAGGAAGTTAGCAATGTCAGCAAACCAAGGTTCCTCATCGTTATCACAATGAGTCAAAACAAAGACATGTTCATCAATGAAAGCATCAGAAATTGCGGGTTCCGCAATTTTTTCGCAATTGTGCTGCAATCGAGAAAGGTGATCCGCAACCACATTTTCACATCCTTTCTTGTCTCGAATGTCCAAATCAAATTCCTGCAGCAATAACACCCACCTAATCAACCTAGGCTTAGCATCAGCCTTCCTCATAAGATATTTCAAGGCAGAATGGTCAGTGTACACAATTGTCCTAGTGCCTACAATATAGTTCCTGAATTTCTCACAAGCAAACACTACAGCAAGCATCTCTTTCTCAGTAGTTGTATAATTACATTGAGCCTCATTCAAGGTTTTACTAGCATAATAGACAGGGTGTGTTAGCTTGTCAATCTTCTGTCCTAACATAACCCCTACAGCATAGTCACTAGCATCACATAACATCTCAAATGGGAGATCCCAATCTGGCCCTACTATAACAGGTGCTGTGACTAGTGCTTTCTTAAGGGTTGTCCAAGCTACTACACATTCCTTAGAGAAGATGAATGGCCTGTTTAGTACTAGAAGCTCACACAGAGGCTTGGCTATCTTAGAAAAGTCCTTAATGAACCTTCTATAGAAGCCAGCATGCCCTAAGAAACTTCTAATGGCCTTGACATTCTGAGGCTCTACCAACTTCTCTATGACCTCTATCTATGCCCTGTCAACTTCTACACCTGCCCTTGACACTCTATGACCTAAGACAATCCCCTCATCTACCATGAAGTGACACTTTTCCCAATTAAGGACTAAGTTAGTCTCTTCACATCTAGCCAGGACTTGTCCTAGGTTCTCTAGACAGTTGGTGAATGAATCCCCAAAGACTGAAAAGTCATCCATGAATATCTCTATCATTGATTCATCCAAATCAGAGAAGATTGCCAACATGCACCTTTGGAAAGTTGCCGGTGCATTGCATAAGCCAAAAGGCATTCTGCGAAAGGCAAAAGTTCCAAAAGGGCAAGTAAAGGTAGTCTTTTCTTGGTCCTTGGGGTCTATAGTGATTTGGTTGTACCCTGAATAACCGTCTAGGAAACAGTAATAGGCTCTACCAGCTATTCTGTCTAACATTTGGTCAATGAATGGTAGAGGGAAGTGGTCTTTTTTAGTTTCTTTATTGAGCTTCCTATAATCCATACATACTCTCCACCCCGTGACAGTCCTAGTTGGAATCAGTTCGTTGTTCTCATTGACTACCACAGTCATCCCACCCTTTTTAGGTACACACTGTATAGGGCTTACCCACTGACTACTAGCTATGGGGAAGATCACACCAGCATCTAACCATTTTATTATTTCTTTCTTTACTACCTCTTTCATAGAGGGATTCAGCCTACGTTGATGATCTACTCTAGGTGTGTGCTCTTCCTCTAGTATAATCTTATGCATGCAATAAGAAGGGCTAATGCCTCTAATATCAGCAATAGTCCATGCAATAGCCTTCCTATGTTGCTTAAGCAGTAATATCAGTTCAACCTCATGCTTTTCACTTAATTTAGAAGAAATGATAACAGGCAGAGTTTCATTACTCCCTAAATATGCATACTTGAGGTGAGTGGGGAGTGGCTTTAATTCTAATACAGGTGGATGCTCAATGGATGGCTTTAAAGGATTTAAAGCTCTATCAGTTAAGTCAATATTCATACAAACATGCTGAGGGTTATTTACAGATATGTCCATTATCTCAGCTACGTTTAAGTCAGTTAATTCTAATCCTACATATTCATTGGCATGCTTGGTTAATAATACATGCTCCAATTGTTCTTCCATTAAAGAGTCTACAACGTCCATGCTAGCATAGGATTCAAGGTCAGAGAGGTACCTTAAAGCTTTATACACACTAAATTTCACCTCTTCATCATGAACCCTCATAGTAAGCTCACCTTTTTGGACGTCTATCAGTGCCCTACCTGTGGCTAGAAATGGTCTGCCTAACAGGATGGGGACCTCCTTGTCTGCTTCATAATCCAGGATAATGAAATCTGCAAGGAAAATAAACTTGTCAACCTTTACTAAAATATCCTCAATCTTACCTTCTGGGTATGCAATGGATCTGTCTGCTAATTGTAAAGTGACAGTGGTTGGACGTGCTTCTCCTATTCCTAGCTGGCGGAATAGGGATAGGGGCATGAGGTTTATGCTGGCGCCCAGGTCACAAAGCGCTCTGCCCACATGTTTGCCTCCAAGTTCTACAGGTAAGGTGAAGGAACCAGGATCCTTCTCCTTCTTGGGCAACTTGTTTTGGAGTATGGCACTGCACTCCTCAGTGAGGTTTACTGTTTCAAACTCACCAATTATTTTTTTGTTAGTAATAATATCTTTCAAAAACTTTACATAGGAAGGCATAGACTGTAAAACTTCTACAAAAGGAATGTTGACATGCACTTGCTTAAGAATTTCTAAGAATTTATTAAAATGCACTTCCTGTTCCTGCTTCTTCTTAAGCCTTCGAGGATATGGAGGTGGTGGCACATATGCAGGCACGTCAGGGCACCTTAGGATAGGTGGAGGCCTTGGAATTTCTTCTATCTCCTCAATAATTGGCTCTAGCCTGGCTCCTGATGTGCTAGTTGGTGGTGGACCTTGGTTTGGCAGAGACTCCAGTGGAGCACTAGACTCAGTGTTCTCTACTCTCTTTGGTGTGTCCTTTGTGTTGCTCACCAAGGGTCTACCACTTCTAAGTTCAATTGCTTGAACTTGTTCTTTACCATCTCTCCTTGGCACCTCGGTGTCAGCAGGGAGTCTACCTTGGGGCCTACTCTTGAGTTCATTGGCCAATTGGCCTATTTGGTTCTCTAGGCTCCTAAGAGTAGCTTGCTGGCTTTGAAGAGTAGCATCATTCTTAGCTATGTATTCCTTGAGTAAGTTTTCTACAGAAGATCCTACAGGTTGGTTGTAAGGTTTTTGATACATTGATTGGTTATGTTGGGGAGTGAAACCAGGTGTTCCACTCGGTCTAGGTTGGTTAGAATTTTGGTTAACATTCTGTTGGCCACCCCATGACAGGTTTGGGTGGTTCCTCCAACCTGGGTTGTAAGTATTGGAATAGGGGTTGTTCCTAGGTTGCTGCTGACTTCCAATGTAGCAGACTGAGGCTGGATTCCCAGGGCAGTATTCATACAGGTGCCCTTCCCCACAGAATCCACATACAAGTGTCTCACCTTGACTTGGTTGGGTGCCCATTGACATGGCGGTAGCGGTGTTGACACTTGTTTGGAGATTGGCTTGAGCCATTTGCTTAACTAGGTTGGTCAGGGCATTTATTTGGCTGCTCATCGCACTTAGAGCATCCTTGTCTTGAGCTCTAGTTGGCTCAACTGGATCATCTGACCACCTACAGTGAGATGCTGAGATCTTCTCCAAGATCTCATAGGCCTCGTTGTAACTCTTGGACAACATGGAACCACCAGCAGATGAATTTAAGACTTGCCTAGTGCTGGGGTTGCATCCTTTGAAAAAGACCTCTATTTGGATACACCATGGGATGCCATGATGTGGACATTTGAGAAAAAGGTCCTTGAACCTTGTCCAAGCTTCGTGAAGAGATTCATTATCAGCTTGTTTGAATTTAACTATGTCATCACGAAAGGTAGAATTCCTATCAGGTGGGAAGTATTTGACTAGGAATTTCTCTGCTAAGTCTGTCCAGTTGCGGACAGATCCAGAAGGTAATGAGTTTAACCATGTTTTGGCTTTGTCCCTCAAAGAATAAGGGAACAAGTATAGCCTCAAAGCTTCTTGGGACATGTTAAGTCTCTGAAAGTGACTTATTTAGAACCCACTTAGCTTAGGAAGATGTACACTTTTAGGTGTTTTTGTTAGCATTTAGCCTAAACCTATGCTTTAATATGAGAATTAGAAGAAGGTAGCTAATATAGGACTTATGTACAATAGGTAGAAAAAGGGTTGAAAACCGAAGGAAAAGAATGAAAAAATGAGCATTGCGAATGAATTGCGAAAACATTGCTGAGGCCGCAATTAGTCAAGTGAAAACCGTAAGTTGACTGATCTTTTTCTGTTAATTTCCGTAATTTCAGGGATTCATTCTTTCTCCTCCATCCATTCTGATATACGACGTTGAAGATTGATGGTTCTCCTTGGCCCAAACGCACCTGCAAACTACTATAAAAGGGGGCCAAAGTCGGAGGTTTGATCATCATTCGAAGCGCAGAAGTCTTCTCGCAGTCCATCATTTCTCTCTGTTTTCCTTTGCCGTTTGTTGGAGTGAGAGTCTCAGCTTTTGGAGTCGATAATCTGATAGGAAGGAGAGGAGATTCTTCTTCTCTCTCGATTGGATTCATCCAAGCAAGGCTGACTTCTCATCACCTTCATTCGAGGCGACTGCCACGAAGCCTTCCAGCAATCCTTTACTGCTTTTCTGTCTTGTTCTTCTTACTTCCATGTCTGATCACTGTTGTTCTTAGTTTAGAGTTTGAGTTACTGCATTTCGTTGTTGTCTGTCTTTTAATCATTTCTTTTAAAGCTTTCCTTTGTCGTCAAACAATCAAAGCAATCAAAGTACACTTCTGCATTTCACAGTTTCTACCTTCTGCTGCTACGGTTTTGTATTACTGTTTTAAGCACATTTTCCTTCTAAGCATGTCTATCTTATCTGCCATTTCTGTTCTCTATATATACATGAGTAGCTAAGTCACTTCGGGGCATGCTAATGACAGAACTATAGGCTAAAAAAAACGTGAATCAAGTAGGCAGATTAACACTCGAACATTGATTGTATGTAAGCTTCATCCCACGGGCAATTTCGATTGGCCATCCATTTTGTCCAAAGAACTCCTAACCTCTGGAAGGAGTAAGAGTTCAGAGTCATATAATCATGCTAGCCTTTCATGGTAATCAGGAAACGGCCTAGGAATAGGCGTTTCCCTAGTACAAACTAAACACTCCTGCTTAAACAAGATGCTTAAGTCCTTACTTTGAAGTCGAGTAAACTTAAGACTCTAATGCATGGAATCGGACGATACTTGAGATAGAGTGAGTTTGATGTATAGAGAGTTGATCCAATGCTTGAGAATCGTAAGAAAATGCCTATAGGATAGTCATTAGTAGCCCTTAATCCACCCATTTACACACGTTCGTTGCTGTTTAATTGCGGAAACATTGCGGTCCTCGCAATTCTGCCAGATTTTCATTCTGTTTAGCTGTTTTCTTTCTCGTTTATTAATTCCATCTCTTGCCTTTTAAGTCTAGTTTTAACTTGCATTTGTTTATGTTATATCCCTTTATACATTCAGCAAAAAGTAGATAATTAAAAACCAATTTTACCCCATCAAATTCATCCCATCTTTCTTAACAAACACACTTCGCGAATAGCTAAAAATGAGTCTCTGTGGAAAAAACGAATGAAATATACTTACTACTTGCTGTGAGACCATGTATGCTTGCATGTTCTAAGTGCTCTCTCTACACTTTTGCATAATTATCTTTACACATTGAGCACGCAACAAGTTTTTGGCGCCGCTGCCGGGGACTTATTTTAAGTGAAAACGAAGTTTGTTAAGTTTGAAAAATCAAGTTTATCATTGAGTGAAACTAATCTGTTTCATTTCTTTTGCAGGTGCTGTTAGGGTAGTTTATGAGTGAGCGTTCACATAGTAATTTAGAGTTCGATCCTGAACCTGAAAGATCACTTCGAGCTAGAAACAAAGCGAAGAAACGTCTCTTTAAGCAACCTCCTATACCTCAAATCATACCTGAAATCAAAGAAATGGGCGATATAGTTCCAAATCCGGTACCTGTCATTCGCAACCCCATCGAAATAGCGAATGACAAGAATAGTGCCATTCTTTCATATCTAGTACCTATGCCTGGGGAGCTGAACCCCAGCATAATCCGTCCTGAAATCACTGCCCACTCATTCGAGTTAAAGCCAGTGATGTTCCAAATGTTGTCCACTGTGGGACAATTCTTTGGAATAGAGAATGAGGATCCCCACAACCATCTTAGGAACTTCTTAGGAGTCAGTGATACCTTTATCATCCCTGGAGTATCCCAAGAAGCTTTAAGGCTATACTTGTTTCCTTATTCTTTGAGGGACAAAGCCAAAACATGGTTGAACTCATGACCCTCTGGATCTGTCCGCAATTGGACAGATTTAGCAGAAAAATTCCTAGTCAAATACTTCCCACCTGATAGGAATTCTACCTTTCGTGATGACATAGTCAAGTTTAAACAAGCTGATAATGAGTCTCTTCACGAAGCTTGGACTAGATTCAAAGATCTTCTTCTTAAATGTCCACATCATGGCATCCCATGGTGTATCCAAATAGAGGTCTTTTTCAAAGGATGCAACCCCAGCACTAGGCAAGTCTTAAATTCATCTGCTGGTGGTTCCATGTTGTCCAAGAGTTACAACGAGGCCTATGAGATCTTGGAGAAGATCTCAGCATCTCACTGTAGGTGGTCAGACGATCCAGTAGAGCCAACTAGGGCTCAAGATAAGGATGCTCTAAGCGCCATGAGCACCCAAATAAATGCCCTGACCAACCTAGTTAAGCAAATGGCTCAGGCCAATCTCCAAACCAGTGCCAATACCGCCACAGCTATGTCAATGGGCACCCAACCAAATCAAGGCGAGGCACCTATCTGTGGATTCTGTGGGGAAGGGCACCCATATGAATACTGCCCTGGGAATCCATCTTCAGTCTGCTATGTTGGAAGCCAGCAGCAGCCTAGGAATAACCCCTACTCCAACACCTATAACCCTGGTTGGAGAAACCACCCTAACCTGTCATGGGGTGGCCAACAGAACACTAACCAAAATCCTAACCAACCAAGGCCGAGTGGAACACCTGGTTTCACTCCCCAACATAACCAATCAATGTACCAAAAACCATACAATCAACCTGTAGGATCTTCTGTAGAAAACCTACTCAAGGAATATATAGCTAAGAATGATGCTACTCTTCAGAGCCAGCAAGCTACTCTTAGGAGCCTGGAAAACCAAATAGGCCAATTAGCCAATGAACTTAAAAGTAGGCCCCAAGGTAGACTCCCTGCTGACACCGAGGTACCAAGGAGAGATGGCAAAGAACAAGTTCAAGCAATTGAACTTAGGAGTGGAAGACCATTGGTGAGCAACACAAAGGACACACCAAAGAGAGTAGAGAACACTGAGTCTAGTGCTCCACTGGAGTCTCTGCCAAGCCAAGGTCCACCACCAACTAGCACATCAGGAGCCAGGCTAGAGCCAATTGTTGAGGACGTAGAAGAAATTCCAAGGCCTCCACCTATCTTAAGGCGTCCTGACGTGCCTGCATATGTGCCACCACCTCCATACCCTCGAAGGCTTAAGAAGAAGCAGGAACAGGAAGTTCATTTTAATAAATTTTTAGAAATACTTAAGCAAGTGCATGTTAACATTCCTTTTGTAGAGGTTTTACAGTCTATGCCTTCATATGTAAAGTTTTTGAAGGACATTATTACTAACAAGAAAATAATTGGTGAGTTTGAAACAGTGAACCTCACCGAGGAGTGCAGTGCCATCCTCCAGAACAAGCTGCCCAAGAAGGAGAAGGATCCTGGTTCCTTCACCTTACCTGTAGAACTTGGAGGCAAGCACGTGGGCAGAGCGCTTTGTGACCTGGGCGCCAGCATAAACCTCATGCCCCTGTCCCTATTCCGCCAGTTGGGAATGGGAGAAGCACGTCCAACCACAGTCACTTTACAACTAGCAGACAGATCCATCGCATATCCAGAAGGTAAGATCGAGGATATTCTAGTTAAAGTTGACAAATTCATTTTCCTTGCAGATTTCATTGTCCTGGACTATGAGGCAGACAAGGAGGTCCCCATCCTGCTAGGTAGACCATTTCTAGCCACAGGTAGGGCACTAATAGATGTTCAAAAAGGTGAGTTAACTATGAGGGTTCATGATGAAGAGGTAAAATTTAGTGTTTATAAAGCTTTAAGGTATCCCTCTGACCTTGAATCCTGTGCTAGCATGGATATTGTTGACTCACTGATGGAAGAACAATTAGAGCATGTATTGTTAACCAAGCATGCTAGTGAATATGTACAAGTAGATGTAGCTGACTTAAATGTATCTGACATAATGAATATGCCTGTAGATAAACCTCAACATGTATGTATGAATATAGATTTAACTGATAGAACTATAAATCCGTTAAAGCCCTCCATTGAGCATCCACCTGTGTTAGAACTGAAACCACTACCTACTCACCTCAAATATGCATATTTAGGAGATAATGATACGCTGCCTGTAATTATTTCTTCTAAACTAAGTGAACAGCATGAGGTTGATTTAATTTTACTGCTTAAACAACATAGGAAGGCTATAGCATGGACGATTGCTGATATTCGAGGCATTAGCCCTTCTTATTGCATGCACAAAATTATACTAGAGGAAGAGCACACACCTAGGGTAGATCACCAGCGTAGGTTGAACCCCTCTATGAAAGAGGTAGTGAAGAAGGAAATAATCAAGTGGTTAGATGCAGGAGTAATTTTCCCCATAGCTAGTAGCCAGTGGGTGAGCCCCATCCAATGTGTACCTAAAAAGGGGGGAATAACTGTGGTAGTCAATGAGAATAACGAACTAATTCCAACAAGGACTGTCACAGGGTGGAGGGTATGTATGGATTACAGAAAATTAAATAAAGAAACTAAAAAAGACCATTTCCCTATACCGTTTATTGACCAGATGCTAGACAGAATAGCTGGTAGAGCCTACTATTGTTTTTTAGATGGATACTCTGGCTATAATCAAATTACTATAGACCCTAAGGATCAAGAGAAGACCACCTTCACTTGCCCTTTTGGAACGTTTGCCTTCCGCAGAATGCCTTTTGGCTTATGCAATGCACCGGCAACTTTCCAAAGGTGCATGATGGCAATCTTCTCTGAGTTGGATGAGTCCATGATAGAAATATTCATGGATGACTTCTCAGTCTTTGGGGATTCATTTAAAACCTGTCTAGAAAACTTAGGACAAGTCCTGGCTAGGTGTGAAGAGACCAACCTAGTCCTAAATTGGGAAAAGTGCCATTTTATGGTAGATGAAGGGATTGTCTTAGGACATAGAGTGTCAAGGGCAGGTGTAGAAGTGGATAGGGCAAAAATAGAGATCATAGAGAAATTGGTAGAGCCCCAGAATGTCAAAGCCATTAGAAGCTTCTTAGGGCACGCTGGCTTCTACAGAAGGTTCATTAAGGACTTTTCTAAGATAGCCAAGCCTCTGTGCGAGCTTCTAGAGCTAAATAGACCATTTATCTTCTCTAAAGAATGTGTAGTAGCTTGGAAAACCCTTAAGGAAGCACTGGTCACAGCACCAATCATAGTAGGACCAAATTGGGATCTCCCATTTGAGATGCTATGTGATGCCAGTGACTATGCTGTAGGAGTCATGTTAGGACAGAAGATTGACAAGCTGACACACCCTGTCTATTATGCTAGCAAGACCTTGAATGAGGCTCAATGTAATTATACAACTACTGAGAAAGAGATGCTTGCTGTAGTATTTGCTTGTGAAAAATTTAGAAATTACATTGTAGGCACTAGGACCATTGTATACACTGACCATTCTGCTTTAAAATATCTTATGAGGAAGGCTGATGCCAAGCCTAGGTTGATTAGATGGGTGTTATTGCTGCAGGAATTTGATTTGGACATTCGGGACAAGAAGGGATGTGAAAATGTGGTTGCAGATCACCTGTCTCGATTGCAGCACAATTGCGAAAACATTGCGGAGACCGCAATTTCTGATGCTTTTATAGATGAACATGTCTTTGCGTTGGCTCATCGTGATAACGATGAGGAACCTTGGTTTGCTGACATTGCTAACTTCCGTGCATCACAGGTATTGCCAGTGTTCAAGGGAGGACAAGAGAAGAAGAGGTTCCTTCATGAAGCAAGGAAATTCATCTGGGATGACCCCACACTTTACAGAACCTGTGCAGATGGGTTGTTGAGGAAGTGTGTTTCAGCTGCTGAAGCAAAGTCTGTGCTGCAGCACTGTCACTCATCTCCTTACGGTGGACACTTTGGTGGTCAAAGAACAGCTGCGAAGGTATTTCAGAGTGGCTACTATTGGCCAACAATCTTCAAGGATGCCCACAATTATGCCCACAGCTGTGACGAATGCCAAAGGACAGGTAACCTCAGTCGCAAGGATGAGATGCCCCTCACCTACATCTTAGAGTTGGAGCTCTTTGATGTGTGGGGCATTGATTTCATGGGACCATTCCCTCCATCATCAGGTAACCTTTACATTTTAGTAGCAGTAGACTACGTGTCCAAGTGGGTCGAAGCCAAAGCATGTCCTAATAATGATGCTAAAACAGTCACTAGCTTCTTGCATAGGCACATTTTCACTAGATTTGGGACTCCTCGTGCTATCATTAGTGATGAGGGGTCACATTTCATTAATAAGGCTATGGAGAAAGTATTGGCTAAATATAACATTAGACATAGGGTAGCTACTCCCTATCACCCACACTCGAATGGTCAAGCTGAAATTTCTAATAGGGAGATAAAAAACATCCTAGAAAAGGTAGTCAAACCTAATAGGAAAGACTGGTCATTTAAGCTTGAGGATGCACTTTGGGCTTATAGAACAGCATATAAGACACCCCTAGGCATGTCTCCCTATAGGTTGGTGTATGGCAAGGCTTGCCACTTGCCACTTGAGTTAGAAAACAAAGCATTTTGGGCCATGAAGGAATTGAATTTCTGTGTAAAGGATGCGGGGACATTGAGATCTTTGCAGCTACATGAACTTGATGAGCTTAGGCATATGGCCTATGAGAATGCCAAAATGTATAAAGAAAAGACCAAAATATGGCACGACAGTAGACTTAGGATCAAAGACTTTAGGAAAGGCCAACTTGTCCTATTATTTAACTCACGTTTAAAGATATTTCCAGGCAAACTAAAGTCTAGATGGTCAGGTCCATTTGTTATTACTAATGTCTTTGTTCATGGTGCAATAGAGATAAAGAACTTGCAGCAAGGCCAGCCATTTATGGTCAATGGTGCTAGGTTGAAGCACTACTATGAGGAAGGAGATGTGAAGACTCTCTCGGCCTTCCTCTTGACTGAAGCATAACAAAGAGAACGAGAGAGAACGAGTGGTTACTGTGCTCGTTTAGTCAAGGCCAAATGCCTTAGTTTATTTTTACTGTTTTTCCGATTATCGTTTGTATGTTTTGTGGTGTGTTTTTAATTGCGTATTTAATGTTTGTTTTATTTGTTTTTGTAGGGAATCGAAAGAGGGAATCAAGGAGAGTAAATCAAGCTTTAAAAATCAAGAAACGGTTGAGCCAAATAAAAGATATGGACGAGCAAAGTTGGAGATTTTTTATGAAATAATATCCCTACAATTGCGCTAAAATTGCTGGATCCGCAAAAAAGAGCCGTTGGGATTTTTTCCGTTGCATTTATAGCCGTTAGAACGCGCTTGTTCGATACGATTCTCTCATTCTCTGATTTCAAGAAATCTGCGATTCTCTCCATCTCTGATCCATCTCTCCAAACCTCCAAGATTCGACAATGGTGGCCACACGTGCTGAAAGATCCGCAGCCAAGAAGAAGGCTGATGACGCAGCTGAAGCGGCTGCGAGGGAAGCGCTTCTCGCCCTTGCAGACGATGGTGCCGTTCGCACCGGTCCTCTTCCCAAGCTTCCTATTCGTAGGAAGAAGTGGAGGGTGGTCACTGAGATCCCTGCTGGACCATCTGAGCCAGTGGGCACGCCCAAGAAACGCCGGTGGAGTGTCCAGACGGCCGCCGAACCAAGCACAGCAAAGACTCCCTCTGTGGAGAGTCAAGAACCTGATCGTGCATCCCACGAGTCAGCCAAAGAAGGATCGTCACCGTCTGCCTCACCTGCGCACAGCCCTCTCCCATCTGAACCAGTGCCAAGCGCAGAGTCGTCACCGCCTGCACAGAGCCCCGTGTTGTCTCCAGCACCTCAGAGTTCTGATCCGACACCTGCAGCAGCGCAGAGTCCTGAGCTGCCATCTTCGCCACTGAGTTCTGCGCAGACACCATCAGCAGAGCACAATTATCCACGGCCTGATCCTGAATTCCCTTATGGGGATTATCAAGAGTCCACGCAAGGCAGTGGAGATGCTGGGGAAGACGAAGTCTTTTCTCCTATGAGGGAAGATAGCCCTGCCGAGCCTGCACAGCAGGACGATTCTATGGAAGAAACGTTGGGGGCATGCCTCCAGCAGATCAATATCAAGGCCAGGCTCAAGAAGAAGAAGAAGGCCAAGATTGTTAAGGCCAAGATTGTTAAGGCCAAGAAGTTGAAGAAAAAGGCCAAGGAGGTGCCATCGACGGACAAGGAGAGTGCTGAGCCTTCGCTCAAACGCATCAAGGTGGAGGCTGCTGCATCATCCAAACCAGCAGATAAGGGGAAGGCTAAACTCTACCCTGAAGACGAACCTCAGTCAGTGAGGTATGTCTCGTCTGACGCTGAATCTAGGGGTGCTGAGCTAAGGAAGAGGGACCTGTTGCACGAGAAAGGTTTCCTCGACCGCCTCGCTGACCTGCCGCAGTTCTTGCGCGCAGGAGTGATCAACCACGGCTGGGAGGAATTCTGCAGACCGCCTAATCCAGCATACACGAGCATGGTGTACGATTTCTACGCCAATGTGCTCAGCCCTGAGGATGGCCTGTCTGTGGTCAGAGGGGTGGAAGTGGATTTCTCAGCCAAGGCCATCAATGAAGCCTTTGGTCTCAAGGGCCAACCTCATACAGATTATGCACGGATAGTTGATGAGCCGACTGAGGCAGTGCTGGAAGAGGCCATTCGCACAATTGGCCAGCCTGAAGCAGCGTGGACTGTCTCACGCAATGGGAGGCACACCTTAATGAGTGCCAATCTGACAGCAAAGGCAGCTGTTTGGTTTGCCTTTGTGAGGAGAAAACTGTCCCCTGTGACCCACGAGACGACAATCAACCAGAGTAGATCACTGCTGGTTTATGCTATCATGCGCGGTCTCACGGTCAATGTGGGGGAAATCATGTCAGCTGCCATTGCTGAATGCGCAAAGAAAGGTAAGGGACCCTTGTTTTTCCCTAATACCATAACCAAGCTATGTTTGCTTGCAGGAGTCCCCACCGAGCGGTTGGAGCAGCAGCTGCCTTACACAGGCCATTTGGAGCTGCCTGCTAACCTGAGGCTGAGAAGAAAGGGGAATATGGAGTTTGAATTGGATAGGCTGGCTGCTGAACAGTCCCTATCCATGGCCTGCTTGATGGACATGCAGAGGAGAATGGCTCAATGGGCCAACTATGCGCGGGCAAGGGATAAGGAAGTTGCAGACCAGCTGGGGTGCATCTTCCCGGACTTCCCTACCAATCTCCTAACTCCATGGGTGCCCCCACGACCAAGGCAACCAGATGAGGATGACGAGAATTGAGTGCTGGTTTGAAGTGCACTAAAGGGAGTATTGTTGTTCCCTTAGGAAAAAAAAACAATTTTTCTGCTTTCTGATAGGATCATGTATATTATGCTGTTTTGTGTTCAACTTTTGATCTGTTTTTAATGTTTAGTTTTATGTTTTTTCTTCTGCTTAGTCTAGTCTGATGTTAGCTGAATAGGTAGGATAGTTTAGTTTTATTTTTAGGATGCATGAGTAACAGGAAAAAGCATGCTAGGGGCCTGAATCAATGTTAAATCTGCCCGGATTGGATTGCGAAATAATTGCGGTTCCCGCAATTTTTGTGACTGATTGCATGTTTTGGCCTGTCTGTTTAGTTAGGCTGTGATCTGTTATATTCTATCTGTTGCTGCTAGCATGACTACCTTATATAGCTGATCTTAAAGCATGCTGGATGAGTGTCATAGGACACGCTTTGATAGTTTAAATTCGCCTCTGAATAGTGCTCAGCATGCATAAACCGTAAGTCCTTAAAACTGTCTGTTATGTTCAAATTTTCTGCTGTTGGAATAATTGCTTTTAGAATGTTTTGCCTATGCCTAGGATTTTTAGATTCTCTTTGTTTTACTGTAGACTAGATGCTTCTAGGATAAGTTTGGGGGTGTGCCACCTCAAACACTCATTGGGGACAATGAGTAGTTGAAGTTTGGGGGAGGCCACCCTAGGCCTAGGAACATTCCTCTCTTCCTTAGGACATAAGCATTCCTCTTCTCCTTTAAGAAAAAAATTTTTGTGATAAATAGAAAAAAGTGAAAAATAGAATAAAGAGGGGAGTCTCTCTCAAGTGCTGAGTAATCAGTGCCAAGTGTGTAAACCACAAGTGGCATTGCATCAAAAGGCAACCCAAGGAGAGACTCCACCTAAGTAAAAAAGGAAAAAGGGAGAAATAGGGGAAGAAGAATGTATGCTTAGGAGTTATAATCTTGTGGCTTAGATGTCCTAGTAAAAAAAAAAGAACTCTGATCCTTAATGAGCTAAGCACAAGGTTGTAGCTTTTAGGTTTGTCTAGGGAGATGAATGTATATCCAATGTAGTGATGCCAGGGCTTAGGTTGTTCTCTAAAAGTACCACTGTCACTGTTAATACTAAGACTGGCATGACTCTAAGGAATCCTAGGCACATTAAAAGTTAAGCTAGAAGCATGTACTGAGTCTGGAGTAAAGCTTGGTAGAATTTGAAACCTTAGGGATAGTAGCATGATATCATAGAAGTAGTTAGATCAGTAGTAAGGGGTTAACAGAAACAGCAGGTATAGTAGGCAGGTGAAGTCAGAAGAAGCTTGATAAGAGGTTAATTCTAAACTTAGAAGTGTGTCACAGGACAGCACTGCTAGAGATAGGGATATAGGGGAGTCGGTAAGTAGTTAAAGAAGATAAAACAGCAGCCTAAGTAAGTCCTTAGTATGCTTGAGGACAAGCAAAGCCTTAAGTTTGGGGGTGTGTTAAGTCTCTGAAAGTGACTTATTTAGAACCCACTTAGCTTAGGAAGATGTACACTTTTAGGTGTTTTTGTTAGCATTTAGCCTAAACCTATGCTTTAATATGAGAATTAGAAGAAGGTAGCTAATATAGGACTTATGTACAATAGGTAGAAAAAGGGTTGAAAACCGAAGGAAAAGAATGAAAAAATGAGCATTGCGAATGAATTGCGAAAACATTGCTGAGGCCGCAATTATTCAAGTGAAAACCGTAAGTTGACTGATCTTTTTCTGTTAATTTCCGTAATTTCAGGGATTCATTCTTTCTCCTCCATCCATTCTGATATACGACGTTGAAGATTGATGGTTCTCCTTGGCCCAAACGCACCTGCAAACTACTATAAAAGGGGGCCAAAGTCGGAGGTTTGATCATCATTCGAAGCGCAGAAGTCTTCTCGCAATCCATCATTTCTCTCTGTTTTCCTTTGCCGTTTGTTGGAGTGAGAGTCTCAGCTTTTGGAGTCGATAATCTGATAGGAAGGAGAGGAGATTCTTCTTCTCTCTCGATTGGATTCATCCAAGCAAGGCTGACTTCTCATCACCTTCATTCGAGGCGACTGCCACGAAGCCTTCCAGCAATCCTTTACTGCTTTTCTGTCTTGTTCTTCTTACTTCCATGTCTGATCACTGTTGTTCTTAGTTTAGAGTTTGAGTTACTGCATTTCGTTGTTGTCTGTCTTTTAATCATTTCTTTTAAAGCTTTCCTTTGTCGTCAAACAATCAAAGCAATCAAAGTACACTTCTGCATTTCACAGTTTCTACCTTCTGCTGCTACGGTTTTGTATTACTGTTTTAAGCACATTTTCCTTCTAAGCATGTCTATCTTATCTGCCATTTCTGTTCTCTATATATACATGAGTAGCTAAGTCACTTCGGGGCATGCTAATGACAGAACTATAGGCTAAAAAAAACGTGAATCAAGTAGGCAGATTAACACTCGAACATTGATTGTATGTAAGCTTCATCCCACGGGCAATTTCGATTGGCCATCCATTTTGTCCAAAGAACTCCTAACCTCTGGAAGGAGTAAGAGTTCAGAGTCATATAATCATGCTAGCCTTTCATGGTAATCAGGAAACGGCCTAGGAATAGGCGTTTCCCTAGTACAAACTAAACACTCCTGCTTAAACAAGATGCTTAAGTCCTTACTTTGAAGTCGAGTAAACTTAAGACTCTAATGCATGGAATCGGACGATACTTGAGATAGAGTGAGTTTGATGTATAGAGAGTTGATCCAATGCTTGAGAATCGTAAGAAAATGCCTATAGGATAGTCATTAGTAGCCCTTAATCCACCCATTTACACACGTTCGTTGCTGTTTAATTGCGGAAACATTGCGGTCCTCGCAATTCTGCCAGATTTTCATTCTGTTTAGCTGTTTTCTTTCTCGTTTATTAATTCCATCTCTTGCCTTTTAAGTCTAGTTTTAACTTGCATTTGTTTATGTTATATCCCTTTATACATTCAGCAAAAAGTAGATAATTAAAAACCAATTTTACCCCATCAAATTCATCCCATCTTTCTTAACAAACACACTTCGCGAATAGCTAAAAATGAGTCTCTGTGGAAAAAACGAATGAAATATACTTACTACTTGCTGTGAGACCATGTATGCTTGCATGTTCTAAGTGCTCTCTCTACACTTTTGCATAATTATCTTTACACATTGAGCACGCAACAGGACACTCCAGGGATGATGAAGGTATCACTAACTCCTAAGAAGTTCCTAAGATGGTTGTGGGGGTCCTCATTTTCCACTCCAAAGAATTGTCCCACAGTGGACAACATTTGGAACATCACTGGCTTTAACTCGAATGAGTTGGCAGTGATTTCAGGACGGATTATGCTGGGGTTCAGCTCCCCAGGCATAGGTACTAAATATGAAAGAATGGCACTATTCTTGTCATTCGCTATTTCGATGGGGTTGCGAATGACAGGTACCTGATTTGGAACTATCTCGTCCATTTCTTCGATTTCAGGTATGATTTGAGGTATAGGGGGTTGTTTAAAAAGACGTTTCTTGGCTTTATTTCTGGCTTTAAATAGTCTCTCGGGCTCAGGATTGAACTCTAGATCTCTACTTGAAGGCAAACTCATAAACTACCCCAATAGTACCTGCAAAAGAAATGAAACAGATCAGCTTCAATAGGCAATAAACTTGGTGTTTCAACTTAACAAACTTCGTTTTCACTTAAATAAATCCCCGGCAGCGGCGCCAAAAACTTGTTGCGTGCTCAATGTGTTAAAATAATTAGGCAATAAAAGAGATAGAGCACTCAGAACATGCAAGCATACATGATCTTATAGCAAGTAGTAAGTATATTTCATTCGTTTTCCCACAGAGATTTATTTTTAGCTATTCGCGAAGTGTTTTGTTAAGAAAGAAGGGGTGGATTTGATGGGGTAAAATTGGTTTTTAATTGTCTAATTCTTGTTGAATGTGTAAAGGGTAGTAACATAAACAAGGACAAGTGAAATCTAAGCCCAAATGAAAAGAAACGAAATTAATAAATGAAGGCAAAGACAGCTAAACAGAATGGAAACTTAGACGGAATTGCGGAGACCGCAATTCTACCGCAATTACAATAACAGCGAAAGTGTGTAAATGGGTGAATTAAGGGCTACTAATGACTATCCTATAGGCATTTTTATACGATTCTCAAGCACTGGATCTACTCTCTATACATCAAACTATCTCAATCTCATGTATCGTCCGATTCCATGCATTAGATTCTTTAGTTTACTCAACTCAAAGTAAGGTCTTAAGCATCTTGTTAAGGCAGAAAGATATGGTTTGTACTAGGGAAACGCCTATTCCAAGGCCGTTTCCTGGTTACCTTGAAATGCTAGCATGATAATATGACTCTGAACTCTTACTCCTTCCAGAGGTTAGGAGTTCTTTGGACAAAATGGATGGCCAATCGAAATTGCCCGTGGGATGAAGCTTACATACAATCAATGCTTCGAGAGCTATCCTACATGCTTGATTCACGTTTTTTAGCCTATGGAGTTGTCATTAGCATGCCCCTAAGTGACTTAGTTACTCATGGATATAAGGAGAACAGAACTAAAGGATAAGATGGACATGCTTAGAAGGGAAATGTGCTTAAAACCGCAAGGGAAAGCAGTAGAATGCAAAGGCAGAAACTGTGAAATATTGAATGTTGTGTTTGATTAATTGATTGTTTGAATGAACATAAGAGATACTTAAAGTAGAGAACAGCAAGACAGAACACAACGAAATGATCTAAACTAGCCACAAGAACAGAAACAACACAAGACAGAATTGGAAAACAGAAATGAAGAACAGAAAGCAGTAAAACAGCTCGAAATCTCGTTGCAGCCGCCTCGAATGAAGGATGAGAAAGGTCAGCCTTGCTTGGATGAATCCAATCGGGAGAGAAGAAGAATCTCCTCTCCTTCCTATCAGATTATCGATTCCAACAGCTGAGCTTCGCAAACCAGCAGACGGCAAAGGAAAACTAGGAGAAAAGGTGGACTGCGAGAAGACTTCTACGCTTTCGGATGATGCTTGAACCCTCGACTTTGACCCCTATTTATAGTAATCTGCAGGTGCATTTGGGCCAAGGAGAACCATCAATCTTCAACGTCGTACTTCAGAATGGATGGAGGAGAAAGAACGAATCCCTGAAATAACGGAAATTAACAGAAAAAGATCAGTCAACTTACGGTTTTCACTTGAAACATTGCGGTGACCGCAATGTTTCCGCAATGCGTTCGCAAAGCTTGTTTTTCATTCTTTTCCTTCGGTTTTCAACTATTTTCTTTCCTATTGTGCATAAGTCCTAATTTAGCTACCTTCTTCTAATTCTCATATTTAAGCATAGGTTTAGGCTAAATGCTATCAAAAACACCTAAGAGTGAACATCTTTCTAAGCTAATTAAGCCCTAAAAAGGTCACTTTTGGAGACGTAACACCAACCTAGACCGAGTGGAACACCTGGTTTCACTCCCCAACATAACCAATCAATGTATCAAAAACCATACAACCAACCTGTAGGATCTTCTGTAGAAAACTTACTCAAGGAATACATAGCTAAGAATGATGCTACTCTTCAAAGCCAGCAAGCTACTCTTAGGAGCCTAGAGAACCAAATAGGCCAATTAGCCAATGAACTCAAGAGTAGGCCCCAAGGTAGACTCCCTGCTGACACCGAGGTGCCAAGGAGAGATGGTAAAGAGCAAGTTCAAGCAATTGAACTTAGAAGTGGTAGACCATTGATGAGCAACACAAAGGACACACCAAAGAGAGTAGAGAACACTGAGTCTAGTGCTCCACTGGAGTCTCTGCCAAACCAAGGTCCACCACCGACTAGCACATCAGGAGTCAGGCTAGAGCCAATTGTTGAGGAGATAGAAGAAATTCCAAGGCCTCCGCCTATCCTAAGGCGACCTGACGTACCTGCATATGTGCCACCACCTCCATATCCTCGAAGGCTTAAGAAGAAACAGGAACAGGAAGTGCATTTTAATAAATTCTTAGAAATTCTTAAGCAAGTGCATGTCAACATTCCTTTTGTAGAAGTTTTACAGTCTATGCCTTCCTATGTAAAGTTTTTGAAAGATATTATTACTAACAAAAAAATAATTGGTGAGTTTGAAACAGTAAACCTCACTGAGGAGTGCAGTGCCATCCTCCAGAACAAGTTGCCCAAGAAGGAGAAGGATCCTGGTTCCTTCACCTTACCTGTAGAACTTGGAGGCAAGCACGTGGGCAGAGCGCTTTGTGACCTGGGCGCCAGCATAAACCTCATGCCCCTATCACTATTCCGCCAGTTGGGAATAGGAGAAGCACGTCCCACCACTGTCACTTTACAATTAGCAGACAGATCCATTGCATACCCAGAAGGTAAAATTGAGGATATTTTAGTAAAGGTTGACAAGTTTATTTTCCTTGCAGATTTCATTATCCTGGATTATGAAGCAGACAAGGAGGTCCCCATCCTGTTAGGCAGACCATTTCTAGCCACAGGTAGGGCACTGATAGACGTCCAAAAAGGTGAGCTCACTATGAGGGTTCATGATGAAGAGGTGAAATTTAGTGTGTATAAAGCTTTAAGGTACCCCTCTGACCTTGAATCCTGTGCTAGCATGGACGTAGTAGACTCCTTAATGGAAGAACAATTGGAGCATGTATTACTAACCAAGCATGCTAATGAATATGTAGGTTTAGAATTAACAGACTTAAACATAGCTGAGATAATGGACATATCTGTAAATAACCCTCAGCATGTATGTATGAATATAGAATTAACTGATAGATCCTTAAATCCTTTAAAGCCATCCATTGAGCATCCACCCACTCTAGAACTAAAACCACTGCCCACACACCTCAAGTATGCATATTTAGGAAATAATGATACACTGCCTGTAATTATTTCTTCTAAGCTAAGTGAACAGCATGAGGTTGATTTAATTTTACTACTTAAGCAACATAGGAAGGCTATTGCATGGACTATTGCTGATATTAGAGGCATTAGCCCTTCTTATTGTATGCATAAGATCACATTAGAGGAAGAACATACACCCCGAGTAGATCACCAGCGTAGGTTGAACCCCTCTATGAAAGAGGTAGTTAAAAAGAAAATAATAAAATGGTTAGATGCTGGGGTTATTTTTCCTATAGATAGTAGTCAGTGGGTGAGCCCTATACAGTGTGTACCTAAAAAGGGGGGGATGACTGTGGTAGTCAATGAGAACAATGAACTGATTCCAACTAGGACTGTCACAGGGTGGAGAGTATGTATGGATTATAGGAAACTAAATAAAGAAACCAAGAAAGACCATTTCCCCCTACCATTTATTGACCAAATGTTAGACAGAATAGCTGGTAGAGCCTATTACTGTTTCCTAGACGGTTATTCAGGGTATAACCAGATTACTATAGACCCCAAAGACCAAGAAAAGACTACCTTTACTTGCCCTTTTGGAACTTTTGCCTTTCGCAGAATGCCTTTTGGCTTATGCAATGCACCGGCAACTTTCCAAAGGTGCATGTTGGCAATCTTCTCTGATTTGGATGAATCCATGATAGAGATATTCATGGATGACTTTTCAGTCTTTGGGGATTCATTCACCAACTGTCTAGAGAACCTAGGACAAGTCTTGGCTAGGTGTGAGGAGACCAACCTAGTCCTAAATTGGGAAAAGTGCCACTTCATGGTGGATGAGGGGATTGTCTTAGGTCATAGAGTGTCAAGGGCAGGTGTAGAAGTTGACAGGGCAAAGATAGAGATCATAGAGAAGTTGGTAGAGCCTCAGAATGTCAAGGCCATTAGAAGTTTCTTAGGGCATGCTGGCTTCTATAGAAGGTTCATTAAGGACTTTTCTAAGATAGCCAAGCCTCTGTGTGAGCTTCTAGAGCTAAATAGGCCATTCATCTTCTCTAAGGAATGTTTAGGAGCTTGGGAAACCCTTAAGAAAGCACTAGTCACAGCACCTATTATAGTAGGGCCAGATTGGGATCTCCCATTTGAGATGTTATGTGATGCTAGTGACTATGCTGTAGGGGTTATGTTAGGACAGAAGATTGACAAGCTAACACACCCTGTCTATTATGCTAGTAAAACCTTGAATGAGGCTCAATGTAATTATACAACTACTGAGAAAGAGATGCTTGCTGTAGTGTTCGCTTGTGAGAAATTCAGAAACTATATTGTAGGCACTAGGACAATTGTGTACACTGACCATTCTGCCTTGAAATATCTTATGAGGAAGGCTGATGCTAAGCCTAGGTTGATTAGGTGGGTGTTATTGCTGCAGGAATTTGATTTGGACATTCGAGACAAGAAAGGATGTGAAAATGTGGTTGCGGATCACCTTTCTCGATTGCAGCACAATTGCGAAAAAATTGCGGAGGCCGCAATTTCTGATGCTTTCATTGATGAACATGTCTTTGTTTTGACTCATTGTGATGAGGAACCTTGGTTTGCTGACATTGCTAACTTCCTTGCATCACAGGTATTACCAGTTTTCAAGGGAGGACAAGAGAAGAAGAGGTTCCTTCATGAAGCAAGGAAATTCATCTGGGATGACCCCACACTTTACAGAACATGTGCTGACGGCTTGCTAAGGAAGTGTGTTTCAGCTGCTGAAGCGAAGTCTGTGCTGCAGCATTGTCACACAGCTCCTTATGGTGGACATTTTGGTGGCCAAAGAACAGCTGCAAAGGTATTTCAGAGTGGCTACTATTGGCCAACGATCTTCAAGGATGCCCACAACTATGCCCACAGTTGTGATGAATGCCAAAGAACAGGTAACCTCAGTCGAAAGGATGAGATGCCCCTCACCTACATCTTAGAGTTGGAGCTCTTTGATGTGTGGGGCATTGACTTCATGGGGCCATTCCCTCCATCATCAGGTAACCTTTACATTTTGGTAGCAGTAGACTACGTATCCAAGTGGGTAGAGGCCATAGCATGTCCCAATAATGATGCCAAAACAGTAATAAAATTCTTACATAGGCACATTTTTACTAGGTTTGGAACACCTCGTGCTGTCATTAGTGATGAGGGGACACATTTCATTAATAAGGCTATGGAGAGAGTGTTGGCTAAGTATAACATTAGACATAGAGTAGCCACTCCCTATCACCCACACTCGAATGGACAGGCTGAAATTTCGAATAGGGAGATTAAGAACATCCTAGAAAAAGTGGTCAAACCTAATAGGAAAGACTGGTCCTTTAAGCTTGAGGATGCACTTTGGGCGTATAGGACAGCATATAAGACACCTCTAGGTATGTCTCCTTACAGGCTTGTATATGGTAAAGCTTGTCATCTTCCATTTGAGTTAGAAATTAAGGCATTTTGGGCACTAAAGGAGTTGAATTATTGCGTGACTGATGCGGGAACGTTGCGGTCTTTGCAATTACATGAGCTTGATGAGCTTAGGCAAATGTCTTATGAAAATGCCAAAATGTATAAGGAAAAGACCAAGATTTGGCACGATAGTAGACTTAGAGTTAAGGACTTTAAGAAGGGTCAGCTTGTATTGTTGTTTAACTCACGGTTGAAACTATTTCCAGGGAAACTTAAGTCGAGGTGGTCAGGTCCATTTGTGATTACTAATGTGTTTGTTCATGGTGCCATAGAGATAAAGAACTTGCAGCAAGGCCAACCATTCATGGTTAATGGTGCAAGATTGAAGCACTACTATGAGGAAGGAGTTGTGAAGACTCTCTCGGCCTTCCTCTTGACTAAAGCGTGACAATGAGAACGAGAGAGGACGAGTGATTGCTGTGCTCGTCGACATAAGGCTCATGCCTTAGTTTATTTTTTTGCGATTTTCCGGTTATCATTTGTGTATAAGTTTGTATGATTTTAATTGCGAATTTGATGTTGCTTTTATTTCTTTTTGTAGGGAATCGAAAGAGGGAATCAAGGAGAGTAATTCCAGCTTTAAAAATCAAGAAAAGATTGAGCCAAATAAAAGATACGGACGAGCAAAGATTGACATTTAGATAAAAAAAATCCCTAAAATTGCGCTGGATTTGCAGGATCCGCAAAATATAGCCGTTGGGATTTATCCGTTTCCTTTATATCCGTTAGAAGACGCTCGATCTGTACGATTCTCCCACTCTCTGAATTCCAAGAAAACTGCGATTCTCTTCATCTTTGATTCTTCTCTCCAAATCTCCAAGACTCAACAATGGTGTTCACAAGGGCTGAAAGATCTGCAGCCAAGAAGAGGGCTGACGACGCTGAAACGGCTGCGAGAGACGCACTGCTTGCCTTGGCTGAGGCTGACGATGCGCGAACTGAACGCTTACCCAAGCTTCCGATTCGCAAGAAGAAGTGGAAGGTTGTCTCTGAGATACCTGCTGGACCCTCTGAACCAGCAGGCACACCCAAGAAGCGTAGGTGGAGTTTAGCGGTGGCCGCTGAACCGAGCAAAGAAAAGACTCCCTCTGTGGAGAGTCAAGAAACTGATCGTGTGTCCCACGATTCAGCCAAGAGGAGTGCCTCGCCACCTGCACCACCAGCGCACAGCTCTTCCCCATCACCGCCAGCGCAGAGCCCTGAGCAGCCGTCTTCACCACAGAGTTCTGCACAGACACCTACAGTAGAGCAAACAACCACGCCGTCACACACTTCCCCACGGCCTGACCCTGAATTCCCATATGGGGAGTACCAAGAATCAACGCAGGGCAGTGGGGAAGGTGAGGAAGAGGAGGTTTTCTCTCCTGTGAGGGAAGCTAGCCCAGTGAGTCTGTCGCAGCAGGATGATTCCATGGAAGAGACGCTGGGGGCGTGCCTCCAGCAGATCACCATCGAGGCAAAGCTCAAGAAGAAGAAGAAGGCCAAGATTATCAAGGCCAAGCGATCCAAGAAGCTGAAAAAGAAGAAGGCCAAAAGGGCGCCTTCATCAGAGAAGGAGAGCACTGAGCCATCGCTCAAAAGACTCAAGGTTGAGGCTGCAGAGTCAGCCAAGCCAGCAGACAAAGGGAAGGCCAAGCTCTACCCTGAAGATGAGCCTCAGTCAGTGAGGTATGTGTCCTCTGACGCTGAGTCCAGGGGCGTTGAGCTGAGGAAGAGGGAGTTGCTGCACGAGAAGGGCTTCCTCGACAGACCTGCTGACCTGCCGCAGTTCTTGCGCGCAGGAATTATAAATCATAGCTGGGAGGAGTTGTGCAGGCCACCCAATCCAGCTTATACGAGTATGGTATACGACTTCTACGCTAACCTGCGAAACTCTGAGGAGGGGCTTTCTGTGGTGAGGGGAGTAGAGGTGGACTACTCAGCAAAAGCCATCAACGAAGCTTATGGCCTCAAGGGCCAAAGACATACTGACTATGCGAGGATCGTTGATGAGCCTACTGAGGCAGTGCTGGAGGAGGCCATTCGAACCATTGGCCAGCCTGAAGCAGCGTGGACTGTATCACGCAATGGGAGGCACACCCTCATGAGTGCCAACCTCACAGCAAAGGCAGCTGTATGGTTTGCCTTTGTAAGGAGGAAGCTGTCCCCTGTGACCCATGAGACGACCATCAACCAGAGCAGGTCGCTGCTGGTCTATGCCATCATGCGAGGTCTCACGGTCAACGTGGGTGAAATCATGTCAGCCGCCATTGCTGAGTGCGCCAAAAAAGGTAAGGGACCATTGTTTTTCCCTAACACCATAACCAAACTATGTTTGCTTGCAGGAGTCCCTATTGAGCGAATGGAGCAGCAAATGGCTTACACAGGCCACTTGGAGCTGCCTGCTAGCTTGAGGCTGAAGAGGAAGGGGAATATGGAGTTCGAACTGGATAGGCTGGCTGCTGATCAGTCACTATCCATGGCATGCCTGATGGATATGCAGAGGAGGATGGCTCAATGGGCCACTTACGCGCAGGCACGGGACAAGGAGGTTGCAGACCAACTTGGGTGCATCTTCCCTGACTTCCCTACAAATCTCCTGACTCCATGGGTGCCTCCACGACCACGACAACCTGATGAGGATGAAGACATTTGAGTGCTATTTTGAATTGCACTGAAGGGAGTATTGCTGTTCCCTTAGAATTAGAAAAATAAAAAAATCTGCTTTCTGATAAACCATGTGAATTATGCTGTTTTTAGTACAATTTTGATCTGTTTTAGTTGCTTAGTTTTATGTTCTTAAAATTGCTTAGTATAGCCTGTTGCTAGCTGACTAGGTAGGATAGTTTTATTTTTAGAGAGCTTGAATGACTGGAAAAAGCATGCTTAGGGGCCTTAATCACTGTTATATCTGCCCTGACTTGATTGCGAAATAATTGCGGTACCCGCAATTTTTATTACTGAAAGCATGTTTTGGACTGTCTGTTTAGCTAGGCTGTGATCTGTTTAAATTCCATCTTTTGCTGCTATCATGACTACCTTATATAGCTTATCTAAAAGCATGCTGGATGAGTGTCATAGGACATCTTTTGATAGTTTAAATTAACCTCTAAAAAGCTCAGCATGCACAGCTTTAAGACCTTATCTGTCTGTTTTTTTTTCAAATTCCTGCTGCTGTAATATTTTCTTTTAGAATGTTCTGTCTATGCCTAGGTCTTTTAGATTCTCTTTGTTTTACCTTAGACTAGATGCTTCTAGGACAAGTTTGGGGGTGTGCCACCTCAGACACTCATTGGGGACAATGAGTAGTTTAAGTTTGGGGGAGGCCACCCTAGGCCTAGGAACATTCCTCTCTCCCTTAGAAACATAAGCATTCTTCTTCTCCTTTACAAAAAAAAAAAAAATGAACTGAAAAAAAATGAAGAATAGAATAAAGAAGGGAGTCTCTCTCAGGTTGCTGAGTAATCAGTGCCAAGTGTGTAACCCACAAGTGGCATTGCATCAAAAGGCAACCAAAGGAAAGGCTCCACCTAAGAAAGAAGAAAAAGAAGAAGCAGGGAAGAAGAATGTATACCTAGGAGTTGCAACTTTGTGGCTTAGATGTCCTATTTAAAAAGAACTCTGATCCTCAAATTAGCTAGGCACAAAGTTGTAACTTGTTGGGTTGTTTAGGGAGATGAGTGTTTATCCAATGTAGTGATGCCAGGGTTTAGGTTGTTCTCTAAAAGTACTACTGTCACCGTTAATACTAAGACTGGCATGACTCTAAGGAATCCTAGACACATTAAAAATAAAGCTAGAAGCATGTACTGAGTCTGAGGTAAAGCTAGGCAGAATTTGAAACCTTAGGGATAGTGGCATGATATGACAAAAGCAAATAGATCAGTTGTAGGGAGTTAATGAAAACAGAAGGAGTGTTAGGCAGGCGAAGTCAGAAGAAGCTAGATAAGAGGGTAGTTTTAAGCTTAGAAGTGTGTCACAGGACAGCAGTGCTATAGATAGGGATATAGGGGAGTTAGTAAGTGGTTAAAGAAGAAGAAACAGCAGCCTAGGAAAGTCCTTAGATTGCTTGAGGACAAGCAAAACCTTAAGTTTGGGGGTGTGTTACATCTCCAAAAGTGACCTTTTTAGGGCTTAATTAGCTTAGAAAGATGTTCACTCTTAGGTGTTTTTGATAGCATTTAGCCTAAACCTATGCTTAAATATGAGAATTAGAAGAAGGTAGCTAAATTAGGACTTATGTACAATAGGAAAGAAAATGGTTGAAAACCGAAGGAAAAGAATGAAAAACAAGCGTTGCGGAAACATTGCGGTTCCCGCAATGTTTCAAGTGAAAACCGTAAGTTGACTGATCTTTTTCTGTTAATTTCCGTTATTTCAGGGATTCGCTCTTTCTCCTCCATCCATTCTGAAGTACGACGTTGAAGATTGATGGTTCTCCTTGGCCCAAATGCACCTGCAGATTACTATAAATAGGGGTCAAAGTCGAGGGTTCAAGCATCATCCGAAAGCGTAGAAGTCTTCTCGCAGTCCATCTTTTCTCCTGTTTTTCTTTGTCGTCTGCTGGTTTGCGAAGCTCAGCTGTTGGAATCGATAATCTAATAGGAAGGAGAGGAGATTCTTCTTCTCTCCCGATTGGATTCATCCAAGCAAGGCTGACTTTTCTCATCCTTCATTCGAGGCGGCTGCAACGAGACATTCAAGCTTGCTTTACTGTTTTCTGTTCTTCATTTCCATTTTCCAACTCTGTCTTGTGTTGTTTCTGTTCTTGTGGCTAATTTAGTTCATTTCGTTGTGTTCTGTCTTTCTGTTCTTTACTTTAAGTATCTCTTATGTTCATTCAAACAATCAATTAATCAAACATAAAGTTCAGTATTTCACAGTCTCTCGCCTTTGCATTCTACTGTTTTCCCTTGCTGTTTTAAGCACATTTTCCTTCTAAGCATGACTATCTTATCCTTTAGTTCTGTTCTCCTTATATCCATGAGTAACTAAGTCACTTAGGGGCATGCTAATGACAACACTATAGGCTAAAAAACGTGAATCAAGCATGTAGGATAGCTCTCGAAGCATTGATTGTATGTAAGCTTCATTCCACGGGCAATTTCGATTGGCCATCCATTTTGTCCAAAGAACTCCTAACCTCTGGAAGGAGTAAGAGTTCAGAGTCATACTATCATGCTAGTCTTTCAAGGTAACCAGGAAACGGCCTAGGAATAGGCGTTTCCCTAGTACAAACCATATCTTTCTGCCTTAACAAGATGCTTAAGACCTTACTTTGAGTTGAGTAAACTAAAGAATCTAATGCATGGAATCGGACGATACATGAGATTGAGATAATTTGATGCATAGAGAGTAGATCCAGTGCTTGAGAATCGTATAAAAATGCCTATAGGATAGTCATTAGTAGCCCTTAATTCACCCATTTACACACTTTCGCTGTTATTTAATTGCGGTAGAATTGCTGTCTCCGCAATTCTGCTTAAGTTAAAATTTCGTTTAGCTGTCTTTGCCTTCATTTATTAATTTCGTTTCTTTTCATTTGAGCTTAGATTTCACTTGTTCTCGTTGATGTTACTACCCTTTACACATTCAGCAAAAATTAGATAATTAAAAACCAATTTTACCCCATCAAATCCACCCCTTCTTTCTTAACAAAACACTTCGCGAATAGCTAAAAATAAATTTCTGTGGGAAAACGAATGAAATATACTTACTACTTGCTATAAGATCATGTATGCTTGCATGTTCTGAGTGCTCTATCTCTTTTATTGCCTAATTATTTCAACACATTGAGCACGCAACACCAAGCGATCCAAGAAGCTGAAGAAGAAGAAGGCCAAGAGGGCGCCTTCATCAGAGAAGGAAAGCACGGAGCCATCGCTCAAGAAACTCAAGGTTGAGGCTGCGGAGTCAGCCAAACCAGCAGACAAAGGGAAGGCCAAGCTTTACCCTGAAGATGAGCCTCAGTCAGTGAGGTATGTGTCCTCTGACGCTGAGTCCAGGGGTATTGAGCTGAGAAAGAGGGAGTTGCTGCATGAGAAAGGCTTCCTCGACAGACCTGCTGACCTGCCGCAATTCTTGCGCACAGGCATTATGAATCACAGCTGGGAGGAGTTGTGCAGGCCACCCAATCCGGCTTACACGAGTATGGTATACGACTTCTACGCCAACCTGCGAAACTCTGAGGAGGGGCTGTCTGTGGTCAGAGGGGTAGAAGTGGACTTCTCAGCAAAGGCCATCAACGAAGCCTATGGTCTGAAGGGCCAAAAACATACAGATTATGCACGGATTGTTGATGAGCCTACTGAGGCAGTCCTGGAAGAGGCCATTCGCACCATTGGCCAGCCTGAAGCTTCCTGGACCGTGTCACGCAATGGGAGGCACACTCTCATGAGTGCCAACCTCACAGCTAAGGCAGCTGTTTGGTTTTCCTTCGTGAGAAGGAAACTGTCCCCAGTGACTCTTGAGACCACGATCAACCAGAGCAGATCGCTGCTGATATATGCGATAATGAGAGGTCTCACGATCAACGTGGGAGAAGTCATTGCTGCTGCCATTGCTGAGTGCGCCAAGAAGGGTAAGGGACCATTGTTTTTCCCTAATACCATAACTAAACTCTGTTTGCTTGCAGGGGTTCCCATTGAGCGAATGGAGCAGCAGATGGCTTACACGGGCCACTTGGAGCTGCCTGCTGGCTTAAGGCTGAAGAGGAAGGGGAATATGGAGTTCGAACTGGATAGGTTGGCTGCTGATCAGTCACTGTCCATGGCTTTCCTGATGGATATGCAGAAGAGGATGGCTCAATGGGCCACTTACGCGCAGGCACGGGACAAGGGAATTGCAGACCAACTTGGGTGCATCTTCCCTGACTTTCCCACGAATCTCCTGCAGCCATGGGTGCCTCCACGACCCCGACGACCTGATGAGGATGACGACATCTGAGTGCTGGTTTGAATTGCACTCAAGGGAGTATTGTTGTTCCCTTAGAAAAAGAAAATTTCTGCTTTCTGATAGACCATGTGAATTATGCTGTTTTTAGTAAGATTTTGATCTGTTTTAGTTGCTTAGTTTTATGTTTTTAAATTGCTTAGTATAGCCTGCTGCTAGCTGATTAGGTAGGATAGTTTAGGTTTCTTTTTGTTGAGCTTGAACGACTGGATAAAGCATGCTTAGGGGCCTTAGTAACTGATATATCTGCCCTGACTTGATTGCGAAATAATTGCGGTACCCGCAATTTTTATTACTGAAAGCATGTTTTGGACTGTCTGCTTAGCTAGGCTGTGATCTGTTTAAATTCTATCTTTTGCTGCTATCATGACTACCTTATATAGCTTATCTAAATGCATGCTGGATGAGTGTCATAGGACACCCTTTGATAGTTTAAATTAACCTCTAAATAGCTCAGCATGCATAGCTGTAAGTCCTTGCCTGTCTGTTTTTCAAATTCCTGCTGCTGTGATATTTTCTTTTAGAATGTTCTGTCTATGCCTAGGGCTTTTAGATTCTCTTTGTTTTACCTTAGACTAGATGCTTCTAGATAGTTTGGGGGTGTGCCACCTCAGACACTCATTGGGGACAATGAGTAGTTGAAGTTTGGGGGAGGCCACCCTAGGCCTAGGAACATTCCTCTCTCCCTTAAAACATAAGCATTCTTCTTCTCCTTGACAAAAATAATGAACTGAAAAGAAAAAAAATGAAAAATAGAATAAGGAGGGGAGTCTCTCTTAGGTTGCTGAGTAATCAGTGCCAAGTGTGTAACCCACAAGTGGCATTGCATCAAAAGGCAACCAAAGGAAAGGCTCCACCTGAGAAAGGAAAAAAGGAAAAAGTAGGGAGGAAGAATTTATACCTAGGAGTTGCAACTTTGTGGCTTAGATGTCCTATTTAAAAAGAACTCTGATCCTCAATTAGCTAAGCACAAAGTTGTAGCTTGTAGGGTTGTTTAGGGAGATGAGTGTATATCCAATGTAGTGATGCCAGGGTTTAGGTTGTTCTCTAAAAGTACTACTGTTACCATTAATACTAAGACTGGCATGACTCTAAGGAATCCTAGGTAGCTCATAAATATAAACTAGAAGCATGTACTGAGTCTGGGGTAAAGCTAGGTAGAATTTGAAACCTTAGGGATAGCGGCATGATATGATAAAAGCAGGTAGATCGGTTGTAGGGAGTAATAAAAACAGTAGGAGTATTAGGCATGCGAAATCAGAAGAAGCTAGATGAGAGGGTAGTTTTAAGCTTAGAAGTGTGTCACAGGACAGCACTGCTATAGATGAGAATATAGGGGAGTCAGTAAGTGGTTAAAGAAGAAGAAACAGCAGCCTAGGAAAGTCCTTAGATTGCTCGAGGACAAGCAAAACCTTAAGTTTGGGGGTGTGTTACGTCTCCAAAAGTGACCTTTTTAGGACTTAATTATCTTAGAAAGATGTTCACTCTTAGGTGTTTTTGATAGCATTTAGCCTAAACCTATGCTTAAATATGAGAATTAGAAGAAGGTAGCTAAATTAGGACTTATGTACAATAGGGAAGAAAAGGGTTGAAAACCGAAAGAAAAGAATGAAAAGCAAGCATTGCGATAGCATTGCGGAAAAATTGTTGAACCCGCAATGTTTCAAGTGGAAACCGTAAGTTGACTGATCTCTTTCTGTTAATTTCCGTTATTTCAGGGATTCGTTCTTTCTCCTCCATCCATTCTGAAGTACGACGTTGAAGATTGATGGTTCTCCTTGGCCCAAAGACGTCTGCAGACTACTATAAATAGGGGTCAAAGTCGAGGGTTCAAACATCATCCGAAAGCGTAGAAGTCTTCTCGCAGTCCAACTTTTCTCCTGTTTTCCTTTGCCGTCTGCTGGTTTGCGAAGCTCAGCTGTTGGAATCGATAATCTGATAGGAAGGAGAGGAGATTCTTCTTCTCTCCTGATTGGATTCATCCAAGCAAGGCTGACCTTTCTCATCCTTCATTCGAGGCGGCTGCAACGAGACATTCGAGCTTGTTTTACTGCTTTCTGCTCTTCATTTCCATTTTCCAGCTTTGTCTTGTTGCTGTTTCTTTTCTAGAAGCTAGATTAGACTATTTCGTTGTGTTCTGTCTTCCTGTTATTTGCTTTAAAGCTTTCCTTTGTCAGTCAAACAATCAAGTAATCAAATCTCAATTCTTCATTTCACAGTCTCTTGCCTTTACATTCTTCTGCTTTCCCTTACTGTTTTGTCTTTAAATTCCTTCTAAGCATGTCCACTTCTTCTCTTACTTCTGTTCTATCTACATCCATGAGTAGCTAAATCACTTAGGGGCATGCTAATGACAACACTTTAGGCTAAAAAACGTGAACCAAGCATGTAGGATAGCTCTCGAAGCATTGATTGTATGTAAGCTTCATCCCACGGGCAATTTCGATTGGCCATCCATTTTGTCCAAAGAACTCCTAACCTCTGGAAGGAGTAAGAGTTCAGAGTCATACTATCATGCTAGCCTTTCAAGGTAACCAGGAAACGACCTAGGAATAGGCGTTTCCCTAGTACAAACCATATTTTTCTGCCTTAACAAGATGCTTAAGACCTTACTTGGACATGAGTAAACTAAAGAATCTAATGCATGAAATCGGAAGATACATGAGAATGAGATAGTTTGATGCATAGAGAGTTGATCCAATGCTTGAGAAGCGTGAGAAAAAGCCTATAGGATAGTCGTTAGTAGCCCTTAACTCATCATTTTACACACTTTCGCTGTTACTACAATTGCGGTAAAATTGTTGTTTCCGCAATTCTGCTAAGTTACAATTCTGTCTAGCTGTTTTTGTCTTCATTTATTAATCTCGTCTCTTCTCATTTGAGTTTAGCTTTGACTTGCACTTGTTTATGTTGCTACCCTCTTCGTATTCAGTAGGAAATAGATAATTAAAAACCAATTCTACCCCATCAAATCCACCCCTTCTTTCTTAACTTTACACTTCCTGAATAGCTTATAATAAATCTCTGTGGGAAAACGAATGAAATATACTTACTACTTGCTATAAGACCATGTATGCTTGCATGTTCTGAGTGCTCTCTCTACCTTATTGCTTATTTATTTTAACACATTGAGCACGCAACAATACTTCTGCTTCATAGAATCCCATATGCTCTTTGACATATCTTTGTCCATAATTGTTTCTAAAATTGAGCGATCCAAAGCCTGAAATAAATAGTTCTTGGCTTTCAAGTCTTTCAGTTTTTTATCGTTGATGTTCTTCTTTTGTGCATCTGTGAGAACCATGCCTTCCGCTACTGTAGGAAGTCCATCGTCTATCAATCCCCAATATTCCTTGGATCGTAGAAAATTCTCCATGAGCATTTCCCAATGATCATAATGCCCATCAAATTTTGGAATTGTTGGTTGCACAAAAGAACTTGAACCCTCCATGTGTTTTTGAAGACTGCTGCTTCAAATTTTGATCAGACCTTATGATGGCTTTGATACCAAATGTTATCGAATAAACTAAAGATAGTGGAACAGTATGTCTAAAGAATTTTTGTTATTATTGAATAGAAGAGATTAGGTCATTAAATAACCTTTACATATAATTGTATCAACAGAAAGAAATGCAGTACTAACAACTCAAAAGACTAGATAAATCTCCAATAGATCCTAGAAATATTGAGATGGTTATTTGACTAATAGAATATTTCAACAGGAATGCCGATAATTGATTTCAATACTTCCTCCTAAAACAAATTCTTTTATAAAAAAAAGTTTCTTTCCAACGATGGAACGTAGAGTGTTCGAGATGTCGCTACTCTAGGGTTCTTAAAATGAGAGAACCCTAAACCCTAAATGGTTTACACATGATAGTATTCAGAAGAAATCGAAAACATAAGATGAACAGGTTGTTGTTGAAGTGCCAGAGGTCAAAGTAGATCCTCCACACATTAGGGAATCGTACTACCCACTGTGCGTAGTACCTTAAGATATTATCATTGAGTATGAAACTTGGATAAAAGATCTGGAAACAGATGATGATGTTCGAAATGTACTGGACAAGACCTAAAAGAAAGATTATTTTATGAAGTTTAGTTGATCTAATTGGCTTTACACTGAGATCGGTATTCTTAAATATATTTCTTACATTTTACGAAGTTTGGTAGATCAAATTGACATTACATGGACTATATGATCTCATATATTAGGACATAGACTTACTTATGTTGATCATTTGAGCGAAGACAACATCACACCCAGAATTGTTGAAACATCGTTTTAGTATAGTGAACGTTGGCTTCTTGGTAAGTACGTTATTGAATAATTGTATTATCATATGTTCTTAATCAATACTGGTTGTTTCTTTACAAGAGTATATGTTGTCATCTGATGTTGGAACATCTATTGGTGAGGACAATAAAGTTTCGATTCCATGAGTAGAACACACCACTGTCCTGGAATTTGTCCTAAGGGACCTAAGGACTTTGGCCCAACATGGAGTGAGGTTGACTATGTTTTTAGCCCCATCCAATTCATGGATCACTGGATGCTCGCATTCAGCGACTTAAACCGAGGTAAAATCAATGTATTGGACTAGATGTCAGCGTACATTAGTGATGATGCATTCAAAGCCAGAACATCCCAATTGGTGAAGACGATATTCTCGCTTCTCGATTCTCTAGGCTTTCTCGTTGGTACGCCTAATTAAAGTGATCATCAATGGCCAGTATCAAGACGAGGATCAAAAAAGTGATAGAAGGATGGTCTAAATTGTGCTAAATTCTTAGAGTACATTGTAACGGGCACTAACATGGTTTCATTGCATTAGGCGAACATTAACCTATTTAAACAGCAGTACGTTGTGCAGATTTGGAAGAGTGAATATATAGGGTGATGTCCACCCAAAAGTTTTTGTTATGGTGATGTATGCTCAAATGTTTTGTTATAAAAAAATTGATAACCAAGTGTTTTGTTAAGATCAAGATCATGTAATATATAATATGATGTTTTAAATATAAATCCCGATCGTGTAAATTCAATGATGACCGTCTAAATTTAAATTCAAATTGTCTAAATATATATATAAACTAAGATCGTCTAATTTTAAATCTTGATCGTCTAAATATAAACCACGGTCGTCTAAATTAAGATTACGTTCGTGTAGAAATTATAAATATATAAACACGATCTTAGAAATGTAAACAATATAAAGGGAAAATTACACTATTGGTCCCCTGAAGTTTGAGTTTAGTAACATTTAGGTCCCAAAACTTTCAAACTCGACATTTTAACTCCTGAGGTTTGAGTTTGGTACCATTTTGGTCCCTCCGTCCAAAATTTTGTTACTCTAGCTAACAAAAGTTGATGTGGTTTTTTTTTATTAATAAAATATTATTACTTTTTATTCTTTAATATTAAATATACTTTTTAATAATTTTTAAATGAATTTTTTTCTTCTTCTTTTTCCTTTCCTTCCTTGGCCTGTTTCCCTCTCTTCTCCTTCCATCATTCTCCAGCCAACCATCCTTGGTTTCCGTCGTTCGTCGTTCGCCGCCTTTGCCGTCGCTCGCTTTTTTGTTTCTTCTTCTTCCTCTTTTCCCTTTTTTCCTTTCACCATTTTTCCCCAAAAAAAAAAAATGTTCTTCAGATCTTGAACAAAACCCAGATTTGGGTTCGTTCCAAATCTGAATCAAAATGAGAAATTAATCATGAAAAACAAATGAGTGGCGACGACGACGAGCGAACGGTGAACATTCCAGATCTGGGTTCGTTCTAGATCTGAAAGATGTTTTTTTTTTTTTTTGAAAACGTGGAGAAAAAAAGGTAAAAAGAGGAAGGTGAACGAGAGAAGAAGATAAAAAAAACCCAATGCCGACAACAACCATGGATGGTTGGCTGGAGAATGATGGTAGGAGGAGGGAGGGATGTGAAGGGGAAGAAGAAAGAGAAAAATAAAAAATAAATATTTGATTGAAAAATTATTAAAAAAGTATATTTAATATTAAAAATAAAAATAAAACAATATTTTATTAATAAAAAACGGCAACGTCAGCTTTCGTTAGCTACAGCAATGAAATTTTGGACGGAGAGACCCAAATGGTACTAAACTCAAACCTCATGGGCTAAAATATTGAGTTTGAAAGCTTAGGGACCTAAATGTTACTAAACTCAAACCTCAGGGACTAATAGTATAATTTTCCCAAATATAACTATATAACACGAATTACTAAATAGAAAACATGATTTTTTATATTAATAATGCACTTTAAATAAATTATTACAAAAATAGGGTAGTTTTGAAAGTATTTACAAAACTAGGGTATCTAAATCGTGTACCTTGGACATGTCTATGGTACACGACTTAGGGAGTAACTCGGGTCCATGGTAACTCGTGTCCAAAATTTCATTACGGTAACTCGTGTACCATGGACACGATTTATATGACGTGTCAACCACGTGGACTCTTACCTGGCACCTACCACGTTAGATGGAACTCGTGTACCATGTACACGAGTTTGGTAAAGAAAGTTGTGTACAAGGTACACGAGTTCGATCGTCCCAAAATATAACCTACATTTTCTTTTCTTCTCTACGTCGTCAGACCTCGATCTCTCTTCTTCCTCCGTCGTCTGCAAAAACGCTTCCTCCGTTCGTTAATTTTTCGTCGATGCCTCGTGTTCTTGTCGTCGTAGCCTTCCGCTATTTGTTGAGTCGTGGTTGCTGCTTCGTCTTCTTGCTATCGTCACCGTTTATTCGTCTCATCCCTTCATTCGTTGAGTTCCCGTCGTCGTCGCCGTCTCCTCGCAACTCCATTTTTCGATTGTTGAGTATGAGCTTTTCTAAAAAATAAAAAAAAGTCTCAAAATCAAAATCAGTATATGAGTTTACATTGATTTATAGAATTTTTTTCACTGATATTTGATTGTTCTTGGACTAATTAGTATATGAGTTTGAATTAATTTATAGAGTTTTGGGTTATTTTTTTATGATTTTGGATCGATTCATATAGTTTTTTGGCCAATCTATTTGTTATTGGACTGATTTAGACTAGTTTTTTTTTAATGATTTTGGACTGGCTAGGATTATTTTATATGTATTTGGACCGCTTTGGATTACTTTTTATGGCTTTGGATTGTTTATGACTAGTTATTTATGACTTTGGAGTTGCTTTTGATAACATTTTATGACTTTGGACTGCTTTGTACTAATTTTTATGATTTTGGACTATGATGTATGACTCGGATTGATACATATAGTTTTAGTCTATTATATAAATGAATGAATATTACTAAAATTTAATTATTAATTATCGTTGTCTAATTTTTAACAGTAGTAATCAAGTTGGAAAAATATGTCATTGCGTCAACAAAAATTAGTGATTCTTGAACCTGGAAACGATGGAGATAGTGATATATAGAAGTAGAAATTGATGGTTATTTGGGAGGAACTAAAATCCGTCGAGTCAAAATGAAAATGAAGAGATACCTTCTGATATATTCACATATAAATTGGGAGATAACTAATTCAGTTTGTGAAGAAGGTTCAAAGTTGGAAGAACGGACAAAATTTGTAGAAATGGACTCTCAAGTATAATACATAAATGATTGTTATTTCATAATAAAAAAGATCTACAAGTAGCCGTTAAAAAACATTATGTTGCACAACACTATCAGATTACTGTGGTAGAATCAAATCAAGATATCTGGTATGTGAAATGCAATCAAATCAAGATAACCCATGAAATGTTTGAGATTACAAAACTTGGATAAGGCCATTCACGTTTGTACCCAGAGATCACACAGGATCATTCACAACTTGACTCAAATTTTATGTGTAATGAAATTCATAACATGGTTAAATTTGAGGCTAGTGTTACCATAGCTTTACTGCAAGAAATTATTAAAAAGAAGTTTGGATATTGTGTGCCATATGCACATGTATGGCAAGCAAAGCGGAAAACATTAGTTAAGATTTTTGGTGATTGGGAACAATCATATGAAGAGCTTTCATATTGGTTGAATGCTCTTGTACACTACAATGCAGGAACTCGAGTTCTATAGGATTTGATTCCAACTACGGTTTCAGGTAATCAAATTTTTCGTCCAGTTTTTTGGTCATTTGTTCCTGCAATAGAAGGATTTAAATATTGTAGCTCAATCATTCAGATAGATGGTACCCACCTTTATGGAAAGTATAAAGAAAAATTGTTGATAGCCACATCCATTGACTCAAATGAATCTATCTTTCCAATTGCTTTTGTTATTGTTAAAGAGGAGAATACTTCTAGTTGATCATGATTTTTATGTGCCTTGCGAACATTGGTTACTCAACGAGATGATATATGCTTTATTTATGATCGACATAAAGGCATTCTAGTTGCTCTAAAAAATGAGGAAATGGCATTCTAGCTGCTCTGATCGACATAAGGTTATGTGTATGTTTGTTTTTTGGAAAAATTACACTAATGGCCCTCAGGTTTGTGTTTGGTAACATTAGGGTTCCCAAGGTTTCAAACTCAACAATTATACCCCTGAGGTTTGGATTTGGTGCGTTTTTTATCCCTCCGTCAAATTTTTGGTTCAATCCTAACGGTTTGCTGACGTGACACCTATTTTTAATTATTAAAATTCTTTAAAAAATATTTTTTTTTTCTTTTCTTTTTCTTTTTCTTTCTCCTCCTCATCCTCCCCCATCATCCATCTTCTTCCTCCCATGGCCGTCGTGGGTGACTGTTTTTTTTTTTTCATTCTCTTTTCCTTTTCTTCTCCCTTTCTCCTCCTCCCCCTCTTCCTTCTTCCCTCTTCCCTCTTCCCTCCTCCTTCCTCTTTCCTCCTGCCTCCTTCCTCTCATGGTTATCGTCAGCGCCGGTCGTCGGCGACGGTATTTTTTTTCTTTCGTTTTCCTTTTATCTTTTCTCCCTTCATCTCAAAAATCAAGTATGAATATCTCCTCGACGCAACTAGACCCATTGATACTTCAGATCTAAAAGAAAAATAGTTTTGGTCGACAATGTCGGCGGCAAAATTTTGTATCTTACGAGTTGTATGAGTGTAAAAGGTCTTAAAAAAAAACATTTTTTTTACATATCTGGGTTTCGGATCTGTATTTTTTTTTTTTTTGAAAACGATGGAAAGAAGGAGAAAAAGAGGATGTGAAGGGAGAGGGAGAGGAAAAGGTGAAGATAACGAAAAAAAGAATAGAAAAGAAAAAGAAAAAAAGCAGTCGTCGACGTATCGCCAACGACGACCATGGGAGGAAGAAGATGGATGATGGAGATGGAGGAGAAGGAAGAAGGCCTGAAAGAGAGAGGAGAAGGAGGAGAAAGGGAGACGGAGGGGAAAAAGAGAAAAAAAAAACGATGGTCATGGGAGGACAAAGAAGGATGATGGAGGAGGAGGGAGGAAAGAGGAAAAAGAAAAAGATTTAAAAAAAAAATAATAATAATTAAAATATTTTTAATTAAAAATAGGTGTCACGTCAGCAAACCGTTAGGATTTAACTGAAAAATTTGACGTAGGGACCAAAAACGCACCAAATCCAAACCTTAGAGGTATAATTGTTGAGTTTGAAACCTTGCGGATCCAAATGTTACCAAACCCAAACCTTTGGATAACATGTGGTTGCTTTGCATGTTGTATGTGTTGGGTTTTATGTTCTAAAACTCGTAGTTTGTAAACATTTGTGTTTGTATTCGTGCTATTTAGCAATAAAGTGTTATTGAGTTTTATTCAGTAAAGTGTTATTGAATAAAGTGAAACGTGTTTGCATTAACCTGTACCAATAACAAACACCCTTGGCGAAGTTTGAGTACTTGAACCTCATGTATGACATGAATGTGGATTAGGTTCAAGTATACACCCAAAACGGTCTATATAGTATATGGATAAGGCTGGGTACCTTATCCTGGTAACACTATTGGATGCGACTCGCTTTGTATTGTACAAAACGATGTGATCCTAATCGTTTCACATGGAGACTTGCGAGTGAGGGCGCCCTGTGCAATGAGTTTGCATAAGACTGAACCGTGAAATCAAGTCGCTCTCTCTTTATAACACCGTTTACTGAAGAGACCGATTTTTTCATATGATGATGATATGAACCGCTCAAGGCATCAATTTGTTATTTATATTTTATTAAATAATTTGATGTAATTTTATTGTTTTTTAATTTTATCCTTTTATGACATATTTAAGTAGGGTTATTTTAGTAATTTTGCTATGAATTATGATGTGGCATTTAGGATTTTGGGAGGCTATGTAAGCTTTGACATTGAATTGTAAAGGGAGATTACGATGAATTGAGTTTAAGCTTTATGCTTTTCTGTCAAGTTAGGCCAAGAGAGCTTTTTGATCCACTTTGCAATCCATGGCTTGATTTGCATGTTAAGAACATTCAAGTAGGATTGATCATCCTATCTTGTGGAGTGTTCGACTCTTGAGCCAAGAACTTGTTCTTTGTCTCAAGAGCTTTGATCTTAAGGCAATCTGTGTCTAACCCAATCCTTAAGGTTGAAATCGACTTGATTTGGGGGTTTTCACATAATCAAAGGGTTCCTGATTCCAATTGGCTAGGGTGTTCACATCATTTGGTATCAGAGCTTAGGCGCTCTAGATCGAATATATCGTGTGAGTTCTTATCTTTAATTGTTTGAGTTTAGATTGCATCTTTAGGGTTTTGATTTTATTCATATTCTCTAATTATAAATTTAGGGTTCTTTTTGCACTTATTATTCTGAAGAAACAAAATATAATCTCCATCTTGCTTTTTTGTGTTTGGATCTTAGTTGTTGAATTTATTTTAATTCGATTTTGGGTTTTGATGTTGCTGAAATTTGGATAACATTATTGACAATATTCAATGAGATGACAATCAACGTGTTTAACTATAGGTTCGTACTCCAAGCGGTGACGAGGCACCTGAATTTCACACTCTAAGATCAATTGGCATGGTTGAATGTTGCTGGTCTTAGTGAGATTTTTTTTTTTTAAAAAAAGTATTTGTTGAAAACAAGAAGAAAAAAAAAACAAGAAAAAAAGGCAGAAGACGAAAGAAGGCGGAAGTCGATTGAAATTAAATATGGGTGCAAATATGTTGGTTTCGTTGTAGTTGGATTCAATTAAGCAAGTGAATGAAATTAAATTTGTAGTGAAATTGAATCACATTTAATCCATCGAGCTGGTGAATGGAAATGAAATTAGATTTTAATTGAACAACGAAATCAGATTGAATTTGTAGTTTCGGAGGAGGTCTCACAGTGAATCCGATTGAGTTGGTGAATGAAATTGGGTGTGTAGTTTCAGTGCAATTGGAAAATCAATCTTGACTTTAGTGTTGCTGATATTTTTTTTTAAGATATTGATTAATTGAATCAAGAAAGTCAAAAGTTTTGAAGTTAATTTTATATAGCATGAAGTAGTAGGTGGATTTGAAGAAGCTTAACAAAGTAGGAGGTTGAAGGAGGTCAAAGTTCTCTAAAGTTCGAGTAGGCCACAATAATTTTTCAAATGGTATACAAGTTGAAATTTTCTTAATCATCTTCATCCTAAACTCATCAATTAGTTGCAGCAAGATTACTTCTTAAGAATTCTAAAGGTTAATCTTGTCAAATTTAGAGTTTGGAGAAATTATGTAACTATTCTTCAATCTGGTTTCTTTGTTTCTTTTATTATTATTATTGTCTAGTTGTTTGCATTTCTTTATTCATCTCACATAACTCTTTGAATCTTGGATCTTAGATACTTGACTCTAGTTATCTTATTTTTGTTGTCTCTTGTCCTAATTTCTTGTATCTTGAACATTGGATTCTTGATTCTAAGTTTTCTTATTTTTGTTGATTTTACTTGTTTCTTTGGTTGAGTGTCAATACTTCACATCATTCTTGCTTTTGTGTTCAAGGCTTGCTCCTAAAGTACTTGATATTGCAAACTCTTGGCTACTTGTTTCCTATTTTGAGAGAATCTACATATTTGTAAGGGAGTGCTACTTCTTTGAGTGTAAACACGAGTGAATTTCATCTATCGAGTGAAACACGTGAGGGAGTGAATTGTGAGGTCCGCTTTTTCTTCACTTGTTATTCTTTTGCAGCAATGAAATTCCCAAAGTTTCATGGAACATTTAATCCTGAAGACTACTTATAGTGGGAGCATGAAGTTTGACACATTTTCCATACCAACAATCTCACTGAAGAGAAAAAGGTAATCATCTCTCTTACACATTTAAAAATTTATGTCAAAACTTGGTGGGATGACGTGTGTTCTAAGAGAAGGAGACATCAAGAAGGTAAAGTGAAAACATGGCTAGAATTGAGAGAGCTCATGAGGAAGCGATTCGTACCGAAACTATACTTGAGAGATTGTGCACTTAGACTTCAAGCTCTACGTCAAGGGGCAAAAGTGTTGATGATTATTACCAGGAGATGCAAATGTTGATGGAGAGATTGGACTTACATGAGGAAGAGAAAGCTACCATTGACCGATTCTACAATGGACTTAATGGGAAGATTTCTAAGATGATTGTTGAACGAGAAAAAATTCGGACTTGTGAGGATTTGGAAGAGATGGTATATGTTGCCATCAAGATAGAAAGGACACTTCAAAGAAGATCTTCAAGGTACGCTAAATTTAAATCTAGCTCCAATTCCAATACTGTTGTGGGAATGATTAATTTACCTACAAAATATGAGCATTTTAATAAAGTAGAGTATGATATAGCGAATGTTGCTAATATTGTACCTATGCATGGCAATGAAATTCTACTTAGTAGGTCATTAGATAGCAAAGAATCACATGATTGCAATTCTACTACAATTATTGTACCACTTATTTCTGAAGTGGCATGTGTTGATAGTAGTCGAGTAGAGAAAGTAGATGGTAGTGAGCTTGAAATGAGAGTACTATGTGAGGACATTGTTAGTGCATTAGACGATCACAAAGGAACATATGATCCTACTACTGTATCATTTCTTCCAAGAGAAGTAAAACTTGATGTGTGTGAGTTGGAAAACAAAAGGCATGAGACTGAGGAAAAAGCAATAGAGATATATGAAGAAGAAAAGTGTGAAAACACGAATGAGATAGAAAAAAATGTGAGTAATACTCAATCTCTAAATAAAAATGAGAGAAAAGCCAAGAATGTGAGTTTGGAAACTTTTGAGGTAAAATCTTTCTTGATTTCAAAACAAAACATTCATGAACTTTTTAATAAAAACGTTTGTTTTCTGACAAGTGAGCTTCAATCAAGTTTGTCTAGTTTTTCTTTTGAGTTTTTGCAGGTTATTAAAGCATTGATTATAAAGCAAATCTCAAATATTGGCCTTAAACATATTCATGGTCGCCAATTGCATGTGAATTGCAATGATCAACATTATTTTCGAAAGAGATGGAATCCAAGAAGAAATGAGTCTTTGACATCTCAAGACTATGAAATTGCTTTACGAGGGAGACCATCCAAGAGAAACCCAAGAAGAGTTATACCATTTTCTTCACATGACTTTAAAACAGCATTACAAGGAATTAAGTTGGATTCGAGGACGAATCCTTCAAAAGAAGGAGAGGATGATATGAATCGCTCAAGGCATCAATTTGTTATTTATATTTTATTAAATAATTTGATGTAATTTTATTGTTTTCTAATTTTATCCTTTTATGACATATTTAAGCAGGGTTATTTTAGTAATTTTGCTATGAATTATGTTGTGGCATTTAGGATTTTGGGAGGCTATGTAAGCTTTGACATTGAATTGTAAAGGGAGATTACGATGAATTGAGTTTAAGCTTTATGCTTTTCTGTCAAGTTTAGCCAAGAGAGCTTCTTGATCCACTTTGCAATTCATGGCTTGAATTGCATGTTAAGAACATTCAAGTAGGATTGATTATCTTATCTTGTGGAGTGTTCGACTCTTGAGCCAAGAACTTGTTCTTTGTCTCAAGAGCTTTGATCTTAAGGCAATCTGTGTCTAACCCAATCCTTAGGGTTGAAATCGACTTGATTTGGGAGTTTTGACATTTGAGAATTAGGGGTTCACATAATCAAAGGGTTCCTGATTCCAATTGGCTAGGGTGTTCACATCAGATGACCTAGGTAACTCGATCTCAATCATGAGCTCGCTATGAACTCTTGTTTATCCGAGAGTATTCTTTGACTTGTACGGGTGAGAGTGACTCATTATCGCCGACACAATAAGCCTACCATCTTGGGGATAAATTCGAATAGGTGGTTGGGGACATAGTACAACAAGATGGAATTCACTCCTACCCGCTTTAGGGTTAGTAGAGAGGTTGTTCCCTTAATAGGTGACTCTAGGTCTTGAACAAGGGCCCACCCTCTCCTTGGCAAGGGAGGGATCTGATCTGCTGGTTGGACCACAAATCAATTGTTCATTAGAGGTGTCAGTGGTACTTAAGGAACAAGAAGTAATGCAGGGGTTAAACGGTATAAATGACCCAACTGTGATTACGAACGACCTGTGAATGATCGACTCACCTGTGATGGTTATATCTAGAGAACATAATATATCTAAAGTGAAGAGAGTGCAACCTTCGGAGTATAGTGGAGTCTCTGGGGGTTAACAAATGTTGATTAGTTCGGTTAAAAGAGTTTAACCGGATAATCTCGTATCGTTGGAGCTCATGATCTGTAGGTCCTTTAGGGTCTCCAGGTTAGCTCGAATAAAGCGGTGTAGCAATGCAAAGGAAAATTTTTGGAGAAATCCAAATTCGGCTTTGAGCTCGAGGTTGGACATATTTAAATATGATTTAAATGTGTTTGGAGAAAAATATGAATAGGGATTCATATACGAAAAGTCGGTTTTCGGAAAATCGGGATTAGTCTTATTATTTAATTAATATTTGATATTAAATTAAATAATAAAATAATTAATTAAAATGTTTAATTAATTAAATTAATTTATTTATAAAATTAATTTTTATAATAAATAAAATTATAATAATTTATAAAAGTTAGTGGATGTCAAACATGCATGCATGTTTGACACCTCTTGCTTGTTGAATAATCCAAGCTTAAGTCGTAAGTTTCTTTTTGAAAAATCTGAGTTTCTCTTGCTGTGAAGGAGAATTGGTGAAAAAATCCTCTCTCTCGTCTCTATGGGTCTTCAATTGTTGAAGAAAGATTGAAGAAGAAGTTGGGTTTTTTTGATGCTAAGCTTGAAGGATTTCTTTTAAAGAATTGAAAAAGTGAAAGGTTATTTCTTCTTCCCTCATATTATTTCTTCAATTGTTGAGGATTCAAGAGAATTGTAGAGATGAAGCTTTGAGTTATTGTTGAAGTGTTCATCGAACTCAAATTGGTTTCATCTTCTTTCTCACCATCACCAAACATCTTCTTCTTCATCCCATCTCTTCTCTCAAAGCTCCCTTGCTCAAAGGAGTCCCACAACTCCGCTACTAAGCCCGAGGATACCCGACATTGCTCTAAGGGTGGTCCTCGCTGCTGCTCGTGATCAGACTGTGCTTCAGGGGATTTTGCAGGGGAGGTTGCTGCGGAGACGAGAAGACAAATTCAAAAAAGGTACGTTTTTTGGTGTTTTCGAGCTCACTGGTAAATTTACCGGTGAAATTTACTGAACCGGTTTACCGGTGGTAGCTTACCGGTCCGGTTTTACCGATACAAATTTACCGGTGTCGGTTTACCGGTACTGATTTATTCGTATGGTTTTATCGGTCGTGATTTATCGATATTTGGTTCACTGGTAGAGCAATTTTGAATGTACTCCAAAATTCAAGCTGTCGAGGCTTGCCAAAATACAATTTATAACCCGAGTGCACCGAGCAATTTGCAGCTAAGTGGTAACGGGGTCGATCCACAGGGAATTAAGAAATTCAATTTAACTAAGTCTAATTTGCTAGAGATAAAAAGTATGTGCAAATTTGGTTTGGGGGAAGGGAGCTCCTAACGTGCAAGCTAACGGAAAAATAAATGACAAGTGCAAAATTTAAGTGGTTGTGCTTAACTTCGAGAAATGGAATTGATCATTGTGGATGTTCGGTTCATCGATACAATTTCTTAACTAATCATGCTTATGCACACAATTCATTTGGCTAATTTCTAGCTCAAATGACCCAAAGATATAATTAGACACGTGCAATTCTAATTATACTTGGCCAATAATCTATTCAAGGTAGCGACCCCTAAATCGACTATAAGCCAATGACGGGAACATTGTGACGGCTTAATCCTAAGACTAACCCGGTTTCTCTCTCGCCTTAAGCCTAACATGAAAACGATAATTAATTCAGATTACCAACTGTCACTTTGGGTTGAATTAATTAGCCATGCTTAAGCCCGTGCTACCTAGCGGTTTGGGCAATTATACGTCCCGACATTTAGCCCTCTATCATGCATAGGAACTAGGGCGTCAACCTAATTAAGCTACACATGCTAGAATTTGAATAAGAACAAGCAAGAGATGCATAAACATACTAATTGGCTTCACATTTACAAAGGGGCAAACCTCCCCAAACATCCACAATTCACAAATCCAAACTCAAAATTAAGCACTAACCTTAGTTTAGCCTTCCATGGAGGATGAATAAATCAAATCCCCCATGGAAGAGCTTAGTAGCATACAAAGAGGAGAAGAAGAAGTCCAAAAATGGTTGAAAATGGCGAAGACCCGAGAGGAAAATTGGGGAAGAAGATGGAATGAAGAAGATAGGCAAAAATTAGGCGTTTTCACGCCTTAAGTCGTCGGAGCGTCGAGACGCTAGGCAAGCGTCTCGATGCTGGTGCCCTAAGTTGGCCGCGCGCGCGCGCGCGCGTCGAGACGCTCGGACAGCGTCTCGACGCTGTCGCGCGTCCATCTGGAAAATCGTCGGGCTGGCGTCGAGACCCTCGGGCGGCGTCTCGACGCTGACAGCGTTGAGCGGGCGTTGAGCGCTCGCGCTCGACGCTGCGTTGCGCTCGTCTTCGGTTGGCAGTCGGTCCGGCGTCGAGACGCTCGGCCAGCATCTCGACGCTGGCAGCGTCGAGCTAGCGTCGCGACGCTGCCGCCCATGCAAGCATGCTCTCGGGTTTGATGGCCAAAAATTGTCTTTCCAAGGCAATTTTTGCCATCTCTTCAATTCTTCAAGCGCTTTCACTCCCGAGGCGTCCATTAAGCTCTAAAATGCCGCTTTAAGCCCCGAAACGCGTTTTTAGACTTCTCGGGCTCTCGACCATGAAATCACCTACAAGAAGGCATTTTAATCAATAAATGACATGGTTCTAGCCAATATTAGAGACATAATAATAGCTCTATTTTGGAGCTATCATTCACCGAAGTAAATTTACCGGTGAGACTCGAGAGTTTTGAGAAAAAAGCTATGTGATAGTTATTTTCTCTCTCTCGTTTGTTACTTATTGATTGTTGAAGATCCTCAGCCAGTTTAGGCTTCTTTCCGCTGCGCCTCTAGTTGTTTTAGAACCTCAGTTCCATCAGTATGTTGAGTGGTAGCTTTTCAGGTGGGATTTGCTTACTTAGTACGCGTTATGTAGTGACCCACCTACAGGTTTTGCAGGTGATGTGAGGTACCATGATCCTGGTGATGTCGATGAGGAGACGTGAGAGAACAGACCGTTAGCTAGTATTCTGTTTGAGTTTAACTAGCTAGATTTTTATTACATGTTTACTCGAGTTTAGTTCGAATCCATTCATTTATTCGTTATTAATTTGTTTGCGTTGAGTTTTACCTTTGCTTTATGGAATAAGTCGTCCTAGGTTAGGACTTTGTGTTTTCGTCTAGTTTTATTAAATGGTTGTAATAAACCTTGAACTATCCGATATATGAATTGTGCAACTTTAACAGGTGTTCGTTATTTGGGTAGTTTTTTTGTAAATACGTCATTATGCTGCTGAATTTCTCGGAGCATTGCTTTTAGTATCAAATAGATTTAAAGGTCAGTTATAATAACTTGCTTGTGATTAGAGATATTATACACAAATTTGAAAGTTGAAACCCTAAACTTGTAATTTAATCTACTTTTTTTTTAATTTTAATAATTTATAGGTTTTTTTTAGTTCAACAATTGTGGTAGTGATGATTGAATTGTTGACCTTGAGATGATAATTAGTGTTTTATGTTATCTACTAAGCTATGCTCGATTAACCTATCTTAGCTCTAGGGGATGTTTGACCCAAGGAGTTGTTGGAGAAGGAGTTGGGGAGAAGTTAACTCCTCATTTGACCCACAGACTTGTTGAACTCCGATAAAAAATATCAACTCCCCAGACTTCAACAGTAATTACTATTGAACTCCCCAGACTTCTACCGTAATTAATATTCAAGTTTGTCCCATTTTTCGAGGCAACACATTTCTGTCTCTTCCTCCCTCCCACAATATTTTTAATTTTTTTTTTAAAAAAAAACGTAATTTAAACAAAATGTGTAAAATGACTAAAAATGAAATTCAACCCATTTTTATTATTTTAAATATAAATTAGGTTGTTCAATCAAAATTGGTACTTAAACCAAATTCAAAATGTAGTATTATTTTACAATAAGGAGAAATAAAAACATAAGCTTATTTGAATCCATTTAAATTAATGGATTAAAATCTAACATACTATTGTAGGACTCTCTTTTATTTCAAAACTATCTGAATAAAATGAATAATTAATGTGAGTGATATTGATAAAAGAATGTGAAGTATTGTGGTCAAAATTATTTTTGTTATCTTCAAAGAAATTTGTGAAAGATACATCAAATAAAAAACAAAAATTGCATTCTTAAAATTTATTAAGAGAAGTCCTTAACAATGAAAATATGGAAAATTATAGAAAAAAATTTACAAAAAAATAGCTAAAATAAATCGTTATTGTTGATATGCTAATTTTCGGGTATAGTAGATTTAGATGGAATTACGAGTTTAAGAGGGTGGAGACAAAAAAAATGTGTTTGACACATAAGTCAAGGTAAGACTATACTTATGTGTTGTTATTTGACATAAAATGAATTATGTTTGACATACATATATATATATATATATATATATATATATATATATATATGTCAAACATAACTCAATTGACATAAGGTTGTACCGTTGACTACAATGTGGATATATATTTTGTTGTATTCAAATAAATTAAGTCGTTAATAATTCAATTTTGAGTGTTTGTAGAAAAAGATTGTGCATATATTTTGTTGTCTTCAAATAAATTTGCAAATGATAGATAAAATAAAAATAAAAAATTTCATTTTTAAATTTTTTTTTGGAATTGGAAGAAGTCTTTAATTATTAAACAACCTCAAACACATAGTTCAGAAATTTGCGGACTAAACAACTCTCCAACTCCGAACTAAACAACTTCAATCCGTAACTTCCCAACTCCGAACTAAACAACTTCAATCCGTGGGGTCAAACGCCCCAATATTTGGTATAATTTAGCACATATAAAAATTAAAAAGTCTAGGATTAAACTTTATTTATAAAAAATAATAATAATAATAATAATAATAAAAGCAAATGGATAAGAAGATATTTTGATAATTTGGTTAAGATGGTTTGGGAGATGGAGAGAAAGTAAAACGACAGAAGCAACAAAAATGGCTTCCTTCTTCTGCATTTCTGTAACCAAAAATGTGGCTCTCGCTTCACTCAATCCCAGCAGCGACGACTCTCCCTCTCCTCCTCTCAAAACCATTCCGATCAACAATCCACGCCAACGGCGGCGGCTTCCTAAACCTCGCCGCCCCTCCGTTATTGAAATCGAACGTGCTATTGGTGCCGGAAGGTTCAGAGACGACGACCCTAGGCAAGTCTCAGAGTTCAATACATGTTATTTTGATTCAGTGCTCTTATTAATCTGAATGAGATGTTGATTTTGTTGATTTGGGGGAGGGGGCATAATCTGTGGTGTGTAATGCAAAATTTTGATTCTTAGGGATTTGGAAGAAGATAGGAAGACTGCATTTGACCTGTCTTTGCTGAATTTTACGGGAAAATATGAAGGGTCACTCATGAAAAACCTTCGTGAGACAGGGGAATGGGTAACTAATCAAACTGAAACCAAATTTCAAGCTTCGGGTAACCATTTTCTGTCTCTCTAACTTGATTTTGTTCTCTATTTTATCCACATTCCTTTTCGTGTGAGAAAGGATATTACTAATAGACTTCTTTGATTGTTTTGTTGTCTTTTTGAGTAATGCTATGCAATATTGACAAATGATTTACTCAAGAGTAGTGGCATGATAGTTTTTTTTAAGATAAGTGCGGAACTTTCATTGGGAAAAAATGAAAGAATACAAGGGATAAAAAAACAACCCCAAACAAAAGGAGCCAAACTAAGACAAGAAAAGGCTCCGATCAAGCAAAAAGAGTCTTAAAGAGTAATTACAAAAAGACTTTACAGACGAAGCGCAAATAGAGACATGGAACCTAACAAGAGCCCACACATCTTCCATAGTTTTCTCAAGCCCTCCCAACACTCTTTGTTGTTCCTCTCCAACCAAATACCCCATAACACCGCAAACCACAAAACTGACCCTTCTCGTTGAAAGGCGGGTGAAAAAGGAACTTCTCGACCATCGAACAAACATCTCTCGATCTAGCACCTTGGATGCCGAAGTTCTGAAAAGGTAGTCAAAGTAGTGGGATGATAGTTGATAATAACATAAGGAGAAGTAGAATCCGTTCTCCAAATATCTCCCTAACCAAGAAACATCTTTCTTTAGAGACAGTGAAAAGTATTCAAACCTTCCAATCTTGTAGGAGATGAGTTTGGTTTATACAAGTGAACAAATTAGAAAGCCCATCCACTTATAAGGGAATTCATTCTCTCAAAAGTTCAAACCCACTTGCACATTCTTATTAACTGAACTGTCATTACATAAATAAGCCTTCGATGCACTTCAATAATTGTTGCTCATGTCTAATCAAGCGAACTCTCTTCATGATAAGGATATAGAATTTCAAACTGTCATTCCCAATACCTGGTTTGTCAAAAAGAAACAATATTCAAACCATCAAATTTTGTGGCAGTGGAGTTTCCATGGCTTGTAATGCATCTTGTTGGTGAACCAGTAGAGCTGTAGAGCCATCCATTTATAATGTTAGCTGTGTTTGGTGATCAAATAGTCCAGTGGAACTTTAGAAGGGAAACTCTCAAAACTACTTATCTAAAAGAACAAAGAAAACACAATCAAATACAAAGAATAGAACTATATTGCAATATCACAAGGAAAATTACAATATCGATAGCCTTTCGAGAGGGCTATGTCTCTCCCTAAAGTCCCATACTGGACAATACCAAAAATAATCCCCCTTTCTTAGGTCACCCTCTATTTATAGCCAATACACCCTGTGGGATAGTGAATATGTCTGCTATTTGTTATATATACAGAGAGAAAGCTGGCAGGTAAAATAAATTGAAGTCTGAAGCCCACTTAAACTAAGGTCCAAAGAATACTAGAAGGGCTCTGAGAAAACAAAAGAGGAAAAAGCCCAGTTATACAATACACTTAATACCTTCCCTCAAGCCAATAGATGAAAAATCAGACATTGAGCTTGGATCTAAGTGTTACAAATGAAAAAGCAGAAAGCGGTTTAGTGAATATGTCTGCTATATGAGCCGTAGCAGGGAGATGTTGAACAGCCAACCGACGCTGAAGTACTAGATCATGAACAAAGTAGATGCGAGCTCCATGTGTTTTGTTCTGGAGTGAAGGAAAGGATTAGCTCTAAGATGGACAGCACCTAAATTGTGACACCAAAGAATCAGTAATGTCCGGGAGACAACATGAAGCTCAGTAAGAAGAGATTGCATCCAAATAAGTTCAGTGGCAGCATTGGTGATGCATCAAAACTCGGCTTCAGTGCTTAATCGAGAGATCATTTGTTGCTTCTTGGATCCTCAAGCAACAAATTATTAGCGAGACTTAGTTCCCAATTACAAGTCTTTAAAAGTGTTTGGTTGTTGTGCTTTCCATATTTACCTCCTGATAATAGTCATAAGCTTTAACTTCGTTCTTCTCCTTGTGTTTGTGTTGGCTATAGGTCATCTTCATAGGGGTTATAAATGTCTTGATCACTCAAATGGTAGAATTTATATTTCTAGACATGTCTTATTTGATGAAATTTCCTTTCCTTTTTCGAAAATCCATTCTAATTCCCCTGTTTAAGGAAGTGCACTTCTTCTCCGGTATCCATTGTTCGTTCCCCCAATTGTTGACCACTCTATTTCTGTTTCTAATAACTTTAATTCTTTTGATGCAAATTCTACGCATAATATTTTTCCTATTCCTCTAGGGACAACAAGTGATTCCTTAGTTCCCACAACCGAACACATACATCCTCTAACACAGATTCTGTACCTACTACTTCAATCTAATCCGTTCGTTCAAAGGAATTTTGTTTTCGAATTAATTTTCTTTTGAATCTTGTAGTAAATTGGAAGAATTGAGCCAATCTTGTTGCAATATAGGTTGACTTACCCCATCAAAGGGGACATTTACTGTCATATTTGTTTGATTTGATCTTAATCTGCAGGGAAATTGTTTCTGCTGTTTACATTTCAATGGGTTCTTCCAATTTGGGCATTGTCATTCCTTGTGGCTTCTGGGGTCATTAAGCTACCATTCAACACTCCATTTCTTGATCAACTTCTCATGTAATAAGGTAAATAAACCACTACCGTTTGGCTTCGTGGTCAATAAGGTAATGTAAATAATAAAGAATTTAGAGGGAACAAATTCAAAACCATGATGGTCACCTACCTAGGATTTAATATTCTACAAATTTTCTTGACAACCAAATGTAGTAGGATCAAGTGGTTGTTTCTTGACAGCCAAAGCGAGCATAGCTCAGCTGGCATATATATGTCTTTATGACTAATAGGTCTGTGGTTCGAATCCCCCCACCCCAATGTACTCAAAAAAAAAAAAAAAAAAAAAAGTGGTTGTTCCGTGACAATAATTGAGGTGATGCGTGCAAGCTGGTTCGAATAAGGGTAGTATATGTGTTTACTTTGGCAAAACTTTTTTCTAAAACTCTTCATTTTTTTTTTTTTTGACAAGTTTTCTTCATCTAATATTTTTTTTGGGACTAAAATATTGAGTTGAATCTATGACTAATAGCATTTTAGCTATTATTAAGGTTATGTAGTGTGTATATTTTAGATAATGTTATGTTTTAACTTTTATTTCAAATACCTACAAGTATCTCTTTGATTAAGCAATTAAATGTTTTAAAAATTATTAAAAAAATGATTAAGAAATTTTATCAAATTGAAATCTAAATTTAGATAATTGTTGCACCATTTATTTTTTATTTAATTTTCATTAATTCACTCACTAATTTTAATAACACCAATTTTTTTTTTTTGTAAAAAACTAAAAAAGAAAAGAAAAAAAACTAACCCATTTCAAAAAAATCAAGTTCCGCACCAAATTAATTTTGAGCAATTCAATAGATAGACCGACCATTGAATAACTCTACTAAAATTAACAAAATTTCATTAAATATCCAATTTTAATGTTAATTATTTCTTTGAGATCATATTTTTTTTTTTACACATGGGGTGGGAATCAAACCTAAGACTTCAAAGTGTTCATACATTATGTTAGTTGAGTTTGAGTTATACATTATGTTAGTTGAGTTTGAGTTATGATCTTGTTGGCGAGATTATATCATTTTTACTATGTTTTATAATTCACATTGACTACACCTGAATTTTTTTTTTTTTTTCTAACAAAAAATTATTTGAAAAGTTGCACACATTTTTTGAAGTGTAAGATTTAAGATAAAGATGAGAGTTTGAAGTCAACATAATAATAATTTAATAATAGTAATAATAAAAATATTGTTTTCAGTTAGTTTCCATTGAAAATTTACCCTAAAGAATGCTACACATTCCAAATTTAGGGCAATTTTGATTTTCCCCCTAAAATTTAGGGATTATGTTCGATTTATGAAAGAAATTCAAAACTAAAAATATAGAAGAAGATTCTGAATTGGATGATCTCTATTTTTCCTTCTTCCAAACCCCTTAAAACCTCAACCTTCTCCTTCTCATTCATTCACCACTAATATCATATAGACAACATGGGAGATTGGAAGGATCTTCCTTATGATGTTCTTCTACTAATCACAAATCATTCAAATATATTCACCGATGTTCGATTTTGTGCCGTTTGTGCTTCCTCGAGAAGCAATTTGCCCAAGTTGCCACCGAAGCACTCCTATTACAATATTTCATGGCTAATGCTTCCTTACGAGACCGAGTTTGTACAACCCTTTGAATGTTGACGAAGTTTATTACTTGGAGTTGCCTGAAGTTAGATATGAAAATTATTGAAATTTACGGCTCTTCGAATGGTTTGTTAGTGATTTTGGAAGACGGTGTGAATTAAAGCTCTTGAATCTTCTTACCAAGTCTCAAATCCAACTTCCTCCTGTCTCGTCTTTTTCCGACATCAAAGAATATGATTCTAGTAAAAGAAAGTTTACAATTATTGATCACATCCCTTATACCTTAAAAAAATGTGTTGAATGATTATATGGCAATAGCCATATATGGTCCGTATTCAAAAATGGCTTTTACCAAGTTTGGTGATGATAAATGGACCGACATTCCTTCCGACTCGAGGTCTCTCTGATCGACAATCCGACTCCGATGGTAAAGTTCTTGCACTTAAGACAACATAAGCTCGAGGTTGGGACATTTAACCTCTCTTTGGTTAAAAAAGGTGATGATTTGATATGGTCGAAAACGTACTTTTGACTTCAACTTATTTAAGTTGGATTCGGATGGATGGCTCGAGATTAACAACTTAGATGATTATACTATCTTTTTGGGTCGATTCAATACTTCGATCTGTATTTCGTCTGAGTATTGTCCGAATTTAAAACAGAATCGTATTTATTTCACATTTGATAAAAGGAAATCTTTTCTAATCAAACTTGTGACCTCCTAGTAATATTGATGTATATTTTATTTTATTTTTTTGCAACGATATTTTAATTAAAGCGAGGATTGAACCCATGACCTAATAGTCTTCAGATCTCTTGGTTAAAGGCATAATCTTATGCCAATAAGCTTAATTTGTTATTTCAAATTTTGCATGAGATTTTAGTTCGACCACCGCGACCTTTTGATCTGAAGTCAAACGCGCTAATCCACTGCACTATGTGGTCATTTTTTTTAAATTATTTTTTTTTTTTTTTTGAAAAAACTGATGTATCTTTTATCAAATAAGGTAATTAATAGTGATTAATATTACGTAACTCAAAAAAAAAATAGTCATTAATATTAGCTTTTAATTAGAGCAGTTATACAAAATATTTTATTAATAATTATTCATCTTAATATTCAAATTGAAGTTGTCACCTCACACGTTGTTATTTTTTTTTTTTTTTTTTTTTTTTTTAGTACATTGGGGGTGGGGGGATTCGAATCACAGACCTCTTGGTCGTCAAGACATACATATGCCCGCTGAGCTATGCTCGCTTTGGCCACCTCACACGTTAAACTCCAATACAAAATTAAAAAATATTGGATATATTTGCATTACATTTATAAAGTTTGTAATGATGATTTTCCCACTGCTACAAATATTGTATCAAATTATCACAACTTCTTAAATTTATATTTTATATTTTATATTTTATTATTGGGATTAGTTATTTTAAATTTTAATATCTTTAATAATATTTTGACTTGCCAGCCTAGTTGAAAAGTAGGAGTGTACATGGGTAGGGTTGGATTAGAGGGTTTTTCAACCCAACCCGAAAATTTCTGATTGGTGAATTCTCAACTCAATCCAACCCAACATTTCTGTCAATCCAACCCAACTCAACCCTTCCATTTTCGGGTTGGGTTGGGTTGGCGGGTTGTTTTTTTTTTTTAAAAAAAAAATTAACTTCAAAATCACCGTTAATGAAATTCTTTAATTCTTATTTTCCTTTCAAAATTATCATAAAATTATTTAATCTTTGATTTTCCTTTCAAAATCATCGTTAATCCTTGATTTTCCTTTCAAAATCAAATGAATTTTTTTTAAAAAAAATATATTAAATTTATTATATATATAATTTTTTTTTTAATATATTGAATTCGGGTTGGTTTGGATTGAACCGAGTCAAATTTGGTTCAACCCGCGAACCAACTCGAAAATTCGATTTTTCAAAATAACAACCCAACCTAATCCATATTAAAAAAAGCTCAACTCAACCCGAAAAGTTGAGTTGGATTGAGTTGGGTTTCGTGGGTTGCGGATTTTTTGAACACCCCTATCGGAATGGATAGAAATTGCTCCTATTACCCAATATACATATCTTTACTACTCCTCTTTATATTGCTAATGCTAAAGCACTTTTCACGTTTTTTTTTAAAAAAAAAGCACTTTTCACTTTATTACTTCTATAATTAGTTTCTGCCAACTGTATTAATGAAACTTAAATGCTCATCAATGATAGTAAACATTCAATGATAGTAAACATTCTTAAATTATTTGGGAGACCCCATCCTCATGTTGGACCAAAAGAAATATATTGTGCTTTTATACCTAAATGATATAAATTGCACTAAATTATTATAAATTGTAACTTAAATGTATTAAATTTTGGTTCTAATTACAAGTTTAATTTATGAGATTAATGTTTATTTCATCATCCAATTTTAAAAATTATAACAGATTTTTTTTTTTTTTTTTTTTTTTTAACCTAAGACTTTATGGTCACTAGGCAATACATCATGCCGCTGAGCTATACTCTTGTTGGCTATTACAGATGTTTTAAACTTTTAAGTTAATGTTTATTTCATCATCCAATTTTAAAAATTATAACAAAAACAATTTTTAAAAACAAACTAATCACACAAAAATAAGCTCGTTTGATAACCATTTAGTTTTTTTTTTTTTTTTTTTTAAATGAAGCATATAAACTCTATTTTCACCTATACGCGTTTATTTGTTTTGTTATTTACTTTGTACCAATGTTTTCAAAAATCAAATTGTTACAGGTGTCTCGACATGAAGTACTTGAGTCTTTCAGCACGCAACCGATCTTGAGGCTTAGGGTCGACCCCCTAAAGCCTGACCAGGAGACCTGCGGGGCCATCCTCCGAACCGCCCAGAGGCCCCCAGTCACATAAACGATCTTGAGGCTTAGGGTCAACCCCTAAGGCTTGACCAGGAGACCTGCGTGGTCATCCTCTGAACCACCTGGAGTCCCCCAATCGCTCAACCGATCCTAAGGTAGGTGACCTGACGCCATAGGCCACCTCAAGATCAGAGCGTTATCTTGACGTCACAACCACGCTCTCAAGGCCTAGGGCGACCTTAGGGCCCCAACAGGAGACTTACGGGATCTTCATCCGGACTATCCGGAGATCTCCAATTGCGCCGCTACCCCCCCCCCCCCCTTAAGATCGGGATGAGGAATCTCGATTGACGCCACTACCTTGTAACGCGAGCGGCTGTACGTCGATCTCACCTAGTCCGCCTAGGATCAAGGGACGTCTCGTCCCCATAATGGGACGTACGGACTGACACCGACTGTCTCATCAAGCTTCTCCTATATAAACTAAGGAACATCTCTACGAAGAGGTACGCAATTCGCACTACTCTCACTCCAACTTAAGTTTAGAACTCTCTCTACTGACTTAAGCATCGAAAAGTACAGTGGATCAAAGCCCCACACCAGTACAAATTTTCTCTCTCTTTGCACGCCGGTCTCAGACTATATAACTTACTTGACGATCTGAAGCCAGATTCTTGCATTAATACAAATCCAGTTTTGAAAACTAAAAAAAAACAAAAACAAAATTGAAATTTGACTAAAAATCTAAATGTTTTTTAACAAAAATAAAAATCATAGTAAGAAAATTGAGAAAAAAACAAGTGTAAATTTCAAAAACAGAAAATTAAAAACGAAATGGTTATAAAAAAAGTCTTAATTTTTAAAAATTTAGAATACGTCATAAACTTATTTGACACAAAATAAAAACATCAACAATCTATTAGACATCTTTATAGAACAATTGTCAAAAATTTTAAACTTCAACTAACTTTAACCTGAAATTTTTATGTCAAAATATTATATATTTATATATTTTGCAGTTAAATATTACAAATTATAACTTTATATCATCTAAACTCGTCTCTTAGAGGACCAGAAAAAAAAAATCCACGACAAGATCCAAATTGTAACAAAACAATTTAGGCAGGCTGGCTTAGAAAAAAGACAAAAAAGAACATAGACCCCATTCATGATTGAATAACACTTTTTCAAAAAAGAAATTTTATTTTAAAAGTTTATTTTATAGAAACTAATTATAATCGACGTACTAATTTATTGAAAATTTAGACATAATTTTAAAAGCAGATTAGAAAACAATGCAAAATATATTATTAAATGTGTATAAGTTTTTAAAGTAGAAAATTGAAAATTAAAAAATTATGAAGAGAGGTTTTTGGAAATTGATAAGAAAAATGAGAATAAACTTTTGCAATGGAACCCCGTCTCCACTTTGTTCCACAGAACGTGAAAAACGTGAAGTAGACAATTCTAGAAATGACAAAGTTCAAATTATAAGATAATGACTTTGGATGTATTAAATCAAACATTAATAAAATTGATTTGATATCGACAATACTGCTCCGAACTCATGGTACGTTCAAACTTCTGACATAATTTGAAATATGTCACCCATGAGTATCAACACGGACTCCAATAAGAGGATACCTATCTTTCATCAAATTATGTCTCATCTAAATGAAGATGTTCTGAAGAATGAGGATAATTCAGAAGTTGTGAATATGAGTCTTCATCACTTGGAAGAAGAAATTGTAGTCCCAAATATAAATCGATGTACTTTCATGAATCCACTATAACCAAATGAACCATAATCATTTGAATGACTACTATTGTCATGACCATAGTTAATATCGTTATAACTATAAGTACTATTGTTATAATCATAATTACTCACGTTATAGTCATATTGTCTTTCATGTTCATACTTTTATAGTCATATTGTCGTTCATGTTCATACTAACTATCCAAACTCATTTCCAAATCTTCATCAAATTAGAATTAAAACACATGCAAGATTAAAATTACGAAATATCCACGATATTTTAACAATTTTTTTTTTGTTGAAATATCCATAAAATATCTACGAATATCCGCATTTTTTTTTTCCAAATTCTCAATATATTCATAAAACAATATATTGGCGATAAATAGTTAAAAACGATCCTCACCTCCAAAATCTCTATCGGTACCTCAATTTGAGGTTATTTCGATATTATCATCAATTTTTTCATCCTTGTAACAAGTACCAAAACTGCAAAAAGGCTTGAAAGAAATTGAGAAATAATAAAGGCATGGTAAAAAAAGAAACATAAGTTACAAAATTCCATTTAACAATGAAACACATTCTTTCTTCCGAAATTACAAGTGTATCCAACTCCCTTTTTAATCTACTGCCGAGACTGTGAAGGTTAGAGTAGGCAAAATAACATAAAACAAATCTAACAACAAATTGAAAGAAAAAAGAGAAAAAAAGTCAAAAACAAATAAAAAGATGCTAAAATGGCTCTTGAGCCTTTTTGAGCAGTATTAACTTAAAAACTTACTACTACCACTACTTTTGTATCCCACGAGGAACACAAAAAGGATGTAAGACTGACTGACTAGTTCTGCACTTTCGTTACCAGAGAGGATTTCCGTTTTTTCACGACATTGTCGCCTGCTGCTTCACGGGAACAAGGTCGAGATTCGAAACGTTGGCCGACAATGCAGGAATGCCAACTCAGAAAGAGTGTTGTGGGATGAACGCAGTGAGTTTCTCCCAATCCAAAGACTCTATGTTTGGGGACATGACTGCAGCACCAACACCTAGAGCGATGACTAAAAGAGCCATACTTTTCAGACATCCATGGCCTCGCGAAACCCGGTTCAGCAATGCCTTGGCATACTTATCTGCCTCCTTGTATTTTGATTCGCGAGCATCCTCTTCTTCACTAGCCAATGCCTGCTCGTTCTATCGATGAAGATTATCATATGCGAAAAAATAATAAGAATGGTCAACTACTAGTTCAAATCTTCCAAAGTATGAGCTGGGTTTTGCACAAGAATAAGGAACTACCTTGGTTCTGAAACTTTTTAAAGTTTCCCTCAGAGCATCGAAAGGAGCTAGTTTTAAAGAATGCGATTTCCAGTCATCAGAAAGCTTCTTCAAAACAGAGACACTAGCTTCTAGGTTATCCTCATAAATCTTGTCCTGCAAAAAAAAACAATTGCATATTTAGAAGGATGAATTTAAATATTCCACATCAGATCAAGAATGGAATTAAAAGTATAGAAAAAGAACTAGAATAGCTCACCCATTGCTTGTAGCAATCAGCATTTTGAGTCAAACACCAAATGAAAATATTAGTTGCTTCACTAGATAGCGCTGAAACACCTGTTAATAGATATTTTCTCAGTTGCTGTTTCATGAACAACACAAAAGTTTTCTTAAAATGAAAAAAGAGTTTAGAAAAATAAAAAACATACTTTCTCCAGCTGCTTTAGCAGCAAAAGTAAATATCTGTTGTGAAACTTGTTTCATTGCTTTACTACCAGGAGCGCCCGCAAGTGCAACCTCCTTCAAGGTTGGATAGATAGCCTCAAACCTTTCAGTAGCCTGCAAATAGCACAATGTCAATAAAAAATAAGAATATACATATTGTTTTCAGCATATTAGATAACAGCAACAGTTTCCATTGACACCAACCTTCACTCTAGCCGACGATGCAGGTAAAGTAACCCGTAGAAGTGTTTCCAATGAAGCGGGTGGAATCAATCGCTCTCCCTTCTTGACTGCACCATTTACTAGAATAGTACGAGCTTTTGGAGAGGACAAAATTCTGCAGCAAAATAACCTTTCACGGTCAGGAAAGAAAAACTGGGAGCGGAGGGAAAGTGGAGGATGAAATATTATAGCTAAAGGGAAGATAGATGTATTGGGAGATCGATCATCGATGTATTCCCACCTTTCCACTAACTGCAAAATTAGATCTCTAGACTGAGGATTACAACTTCTACCACTAACTATGGGCAAGAGGTTATGTGCCCATGCATAAAGCCCTATTGCAAGATCTGCTTGACAAGCCTGGCAAGGGAATAAATAAGGAAACCCGGTATAAGAATCATGAAGATCTAAACATCAATAAATTATTAATTACACGTTATTATTAATTCACCTGAACTATCATCCAGACAATTACTGGAAGCTTATCCTGTCCTTGATACTTTACGTTTTCCCTTATCGTTGGCAATACTTGAATTAAGACGTCAGGTTTTCTTCGTAATACCATTGCTAGGACTACAAATATGGCAACCTGATATGCAACAATATGTTAATTCTTGAATCATGCAGAAAAATATGTGAACATACCCTCCCCCCTCCCTCTCCCTCCACCCATACACACAAAAAGAGAGAGAGAGAAAAGTAATAGTAAAAAAATGCATAGAAACTCATAAGCAAATATCAAGAAATCAGAGATGGATAAATAGAAAGCCATTGATATACAAATTTATGAAGGTCAAACAATGTATTCCAGAAGAATAATCGAAAGGACAAGTCACAGAAAATGAGTAATATAAAATGAGACACAAAAATGGAGAACATAGACTATAAACAAATGTCAAGAAATCAGAGATGGATAAAGAGATGCATATCATGAACCATCACATTCATCCAATCAAAAGTAAGTAGATTGTTTGCTTATGGTAAAGTTAATATATTCCTAGTTGAGTTTATTATTATTATTTAGTTTTATAGTTCGAATCTGCTCGTAGGATTCCATTTATTGCCAAAGATGGCTTTAACATTCCAATTTCATTAAAATAATATTAGCTTCCTAGGATTTTCAGCCTCTTTTAGATCATCCTTGAAGTCCCAGCAGTTCATTTTAGCATTACAAATTTCCAGAAACAAACATGGTTAAGAATTAGTTAATTAAAGTTGAGTTGATCGATGTTACTTTATAATATTATATTTTAACCTTATATATTACCTCTTTAGGATCTTCCTTTCTTCATGTTCTGTTTTACAATGTTTCAAAAAACAGCACACAAATTGCATATTTCATCATCGAATCAGCTTATTTAAGTTTTACAGTATGACTGTACGAGTTTCCGTTAGAATTCTTCAATTGCTATAAAATTACAGAACTGGTTAGAACAAGTTCACTTAGCCTCATATGCTCAAAAAGGAATAAATAACAGTATCTCCCTAAATTTTCTTCAATTTTCTCATAAGAAACAACCAGTTTTCTTATTTTGTTTGTGGTGCTGGATCCAATAAATGTAGAAAAGATGCAAAGTATCAAGAACTGTTATTATACTCTACTCAAAACCTTAGATTATCAGTAGGACATGTGGGTTGTGCCACACAATATGAACAAAACAATGCATCATTATCCATCCCAATGTACATAAACTTTGAACAAACAAAACAAGTGATGCTACCGATGATACCTGAGATTTTGATGACGCATTTTGTACACCCTTTTTAGAGCCTTTGGCACTAGTTTGTTGGCTAGCAAAGTCAGCAAGAATGCTGTCTAAAGACCATAAAACGAAAGAAACAAGTGCCTCAATAGATCGTTTATTAAGCCAGTCAACTGATGCCTTATAAACATCCTCGGAGATATGAGAGAGAGGGATCTGCAAAAGGGTAGATGCAACAATTAAGTCACAAAGTGTACCTTTTTCTGAGAAATTTCATCCATTTTTAAGTCAAAACTCATGACAGTGTTTTAAAAGGCGCAAAATAAAGGCCGCAAGCACAAGAGGGTCTTTGCGCCTTAGTGCGCCTCTAGCCTTTTAAAACACTCAGGAAACAATTGGAAAAGGGAAGAGAGAAAACTAATAACTAGACATTGGAAAAGGGAAGAGAGAAAACTAATAACTAGACAGCTAATTATGCAAACTAGCTTGTATTTCGATTTAACTCATGTTGCACAAACAACTTTTAAAACTCATTCTACTGATCGGGGAAATCAAACATCTTCAATTACTAATTTAGAAGAATACACTCACGTCACCCAAAATCACGACAACACAGAAGAGGTTCAAGGGTTCTTTTTTATCACAAAATGCAGTCTCTCCGATCCGATCATGAACAATTATTGAAAAAACAGACAATCAGAGCGAAAGAATCGATAACACCAAAAATACATCTACAAAATGTAGAACATTTTGTATAAAGATTATTCTTCACCAGTACAAGGGACCTAAAAGATTAAGCATAACCAATCAGAAATATGCATGCACAGATCTAAGAGAATTCATCCACTGCAAGGCGAATTCCAGAGAAATATAACAAAGCAAAGATGGCGCTAAACTCACATCAACAATCTTAGCTACCGGAGACTCCCTCAACGTTTTCACCCACGGAAATTGAGAAGCGCTCACGCCCGAGAATGCGCGACCAAAGTAATCCGCAAATCTCATCAGCTGAATATCCTGCTGAGTCTCGTACGAGCCCTAACACCAAACATAAAGATGGAAGAAGAAGAATAAGACACAATAGCAATCGATCGACAGAGAATTCTTTTCCAAACAAGCAGATCAAAATAGATCAGATGGAACCAAAAATGCATAATCAAGCAGATCATATCGCCTTACCGAAACATCAGTCAAAAACGCCAACAGATCGTTCACATCAATCTTCGCAGCCGCCTCCGCCACGGAAACCTTAGGCTTCTTCGGCTTCTTCTGCTTCACCTTCTTAGCCTCCTCGTTAGGCTTTCCATTCTCCACACCTTCACCATCGCTATCCTCGCCATCCTCATCGTCAGACCTGATCTTCGATCTAACCGGAACAGCCTCATCGGCGTCAAAAGCCGCCGCCGCGGCGATCTGCGCCTCGGCAATTCTGCGGCGGCGCTCCTCGGATTTCTGCTCGAGAGAGCGGAAAACGTTGTCCCCGGTGGGGAGGGTGGCATTAGCGAGGATCTTGCCGGAGATGGGATCGACGGAGGAGGACTTGGCGGTCTTCCTCTTGCTCTTAGCGTAGGTAACCTTCTGCCAGCCATGGTCGACATGGGCGGAGGAGTGGGAAATGGGGGCGTCGTGATCTTCGTTAGCAGCGATGGAATCGAAAGCAGCAAGGTGGTTGGTGTCCTCCATGGAATTCAAGTGAGAATCAGCAAAGGATTGTACTGGGTCCAAATTGAGATTGAGATTGAGATTGAGATGATGAATGAAGGAGGAATCGAACGAAGAACAATGATGTGAATTCTGAATGAGAGAAAGGGAAGGAGGTCCGTGAGATCGAATCGACAAAGGAGATTCAAAGTCGGAGAAGTGAAATTTATACAACGTTGACTTCCTAGAAAGGCCCATGCTTATCATCGGATTTACAGGAATGCCACACGCGATAATTTCGGGATTCTAGATATTTTCATTTTACCTTCAACTATATAACTTTACCCTCTCATTTTTTACTCCTATGTTTAATAACTACCTCACATTTTAAACAAATTTCAATTTTTCTTTTGTTTCATTTTTAAATAAATTTCTAACCCTCGCTCACGCGAGAAAGTATAAGGTAAATGTGAATGCTGGTTTTGTAGCTTCTGATCGAATGGCGGGAGATTTTTTGGATCATGTTATGTTGGCGATCATGTTATGTTGGCAGTCGTAGGTCTCCAATGTTCGAAGTGCTTTCATGGCTGAAAGTTTGGCGGTGGTCGAGGGTCTTCTATTGGCGTGGGAGGCATGCTTGAGTCCGGTGATTTTAGAAACAGATTTCCCTCGGGTGTGTAGTTTGTTTGAGGGGTGGGTAAGAATGTGACGGAGGTTGGAATGTTGGTAGCAGATGCATGAGCTTCCTCGTCCTTTTAGAGAGCGTTGTTTCTTTATACATAGAGAGAGGGGAATGTAGCGCAGATGGCTTTGGGCCTTGGACAACGTGTGATTTGGGTGGAGGATGTTCCTCCTCAGATTGAGTCTTTTGTGTGATTTGATCGTGGTTTAGTCCTCCAACAAACTTTGTTCTTAAAAAAAATAAAAAATACCTTTTATCAATATTTTCAAAACAAAAAAATTAATGAATAAATTAGTTGGAAACGGAATTCCATACTATTGAGATGGAAACGGATTCTCTAAGGGTGGCTTGTTTCAGAAGAAGAATTTAGACAATCTTTTGGAGGTTGGGATGATTGTTGCGGAAATCTGGTAGAAAGGCTTCTCATTTTTGAAACTATAATTTCAATCACTATCGTCGTCAAAGTAATGAGTTGGCTCATGCGATCGCTCAGTGGACGTTGCGGAAGAGGGGATATGTGGTGCTAATGGAGGAGGTGTCAATAAAGAACTGCTATGAACAGGCGTGTTTGGAGCGGATAGATGGAGATGAGGCTTCAATAGTTCAATGGAAGCAATAAATATCCCTATCGGAGTAAATTCTCTTTTCGTACTCTTTTTAGTTTCTACATTTTGTTTCGATACTTTGTAATAAAAAAAAATAGATTTCAAATTGAATTTTGCATCTAACCATACATTAAATTTTTAATTGTGTAAGATTTGTAAATTTTTAAAAATGTCAAATAGGTCATAGATCTATTAAACACAAAATTAAAATTTTCATTTTTTTTTTACTTACCAGAAACAAAATTGAAAGTCCAGCTAAACGGAGTCTGGCTCAATTGACATAAAAGTGTGCCTTTATGAGGAGGTCCGAGTTCAATCCCCACCCTCTCTAATTAAACCCTAAACACATATTTTTATAGTTAGTTACCAAAACTTGAAAGGTAAATGTAATTTTATGAGTGAATGTGAAGGGTATGTGTTGGGGGATGGGTAGGGTTGTGCAAGTGAATTGTTCACACGTTTACCATCTGGTGGGTCCCACATTAAATCTATTTTTTTATTTTTCCTTCAACTGTATTCAACTTTTCTTCTTCTATCCTCTTTCTCCATCCAAAATGAGCTCAGGAAAAAAAAATATTAAAAAAAAAATATCCAGATATTTTTTTTAATTGCTTTTTAAAAAAAAAAATAGAAGATGAAATGTTCTCTTTATTTCGATTTAAAAAATTACAAAATAAACTCGCTCATAATTTATACATTAACTCGGTTCAACAATGTTCATATTGAAGTGAGAGAACTTTTTAACCCTTTTCTTATAGCATTTTAATCCTAATTTATTAAAAGTTAATTAAAATATGATAAAAAAAATTGTGAGGTAGTGCAAAATCCAACTATTTTTGTGACTAAGAATAGGATTGCTCCAACAAATAAAAATTTCTCTTTATAAAATAATGATTAAATTACAAATTCAATCTCTTAACCTTGAAATATATGACTATTTGATCCGATTTTATAAGTATCTAATAAGTCTCTAAACTTTTAATTTTGTATAAATAATGAAATTTTAAAATTTAATTTTGTGTATAATAGACCTCTTAATTTTTTTAAAATTTATAATTTTAAATGTTTAAAGATCAAATTGACGATTAAAAAAAAACTGAGTTGAAGGACTAAATTTATAATTTAATTTAAAATAGTTTGAAAGTTTTTGGAATCTATAGAAGCCAACAGATTCCTAGAGAATTGTTTTGATTTTTTTTTTTTTTTTTTTTTAAAAAAAAAAAAAAAAAATATTTTGGTATTTGGATTTTGTGAATTGTTTTATTATGGTATTCCAGCTCTTAAAATGTATATTTTAGTCCACTAATTATAAAAATTCTATTTCAGTCTATATTTTAATTTTTTTCAAAAAAAGAATATTTTAATCATTATGATTAATTTCAAAACACTTATCAATGTGTCGACATAGTATATATTAGAGCTACATAACTTCACTAATACAAATATAGAAAGATTGGATATTAGATGATAAGATAATAATTAAGTACCTTTCCAAAAAAAAATATAATAATGATTAAAATAGTAATTAAATTTTTAAAGTTGAGAAATTAAGGTATCCTTTGATAAATCATTTAATTTTTAAAAAATAAGTTTATAAACACTATTTTCACCCTATAATTTTATTTGTTTTGTTATCTATTTTCTATTGATATATTTTCAAAAATCAAGTAATTTTTTTTTTAAAAAAAATAATAATTATAATTATATTTTTAGAATTTCGCTAATACTTCAAATATTTTTAAGCTAAAAAAAACCATAGCTGATTTGAATATGGTTCATGACTTTTAGGGTTGAATCTTAAATTAATTACATAATTTAATGCAAAATTTAATGCAAAAGTGTAGCTGATAAAACTTTAAAGTGTCCCTTTGCAAAGAAAAAAAAACTTAAAAGTGTTGATTCAGTTTCATTTTTTTCTTTTAGTACAACAAACAACAAATAAAATGTGAAAACGAATATAACTCAACTGAAATTAAAATTTAATTTAATTTTAATATTACATAATAGAGGCGAATTTTATTTTTCTGTTTTTTAGTAAACAAACAGGATTTAATTTTATTTTAATATTACATTATAGAGGTCTGAGTTGATAAAAGTCATTTTTTTTTTTTTTTTTTTTTTGTGGAGATGACATGTGGAATTGTTTTTGAAGTACTATGATGATGTTTGAAAATTTTCCATATTACTCTATTAATTGTTTGTCACATCACTAAATTAAAAAAATTACCTGAGTGCATGAAAAAAAAATATATATATATATATCAATTTATTATGTATCTGAGTGTGAATGAGAGATCTACGTCTCTTCACCATTACCTCTAGTTAATTATTTGAAAATAAAGACTAGATATGAGACAAGATGAGAAGTGTGGCTATGAAACTAGATATGAGTAAGGCATATGATCCGATGAACTGATTTTTTATGTGTCGAATCTTGCTCCAGATAGGCTTTGAGGAGCGTTGGGTTAGTTTAGTGATGAGTTGTGTCGAGACGGTTTGATTTTTTGTCTTCATTGATGGGCACCCGACTAAGGAATTCCAACCACACCGTGACATTCATCAGACATATCCTCTTTCTCTTACCTTTTTTATTATTTGTGCTCAAGGTTTATTTGTTTTATTGCATAGGAAGATGTTGTTGAATAACTTGATGGGTCTACAGATTACAAAATATTGTCTTGTTATCTCTCATCTTTTTTTATGCAAATGATAGTTTGATTTTCTTTCAGGCGACAAAGACTGACTGGCAGTCAAAGAGACTCTTCATCTTAATGAGAAGACCTCTTGTTAGGTGATCGTAGAACACTCATAGTAAATGCTCCATTTTTCGGTCAGTGTAGGATCGTGTATGGAAAGTCCTCCAAGCTTGGAAGAAAAAAAAAATTGCAAGAGGAAAAGAGGTGTTAATAAAGACAATGACACAGATCATCCCCACATATACTAAGAGTTATTTCAGACTCTCTGTTACTTTATGTAATGACATTGATTCTCTCTGTGTTAAATTCTGGTGAGGTTCAAATGGAGATTAAAAAAGAATTCATTGGAGGAACTGAAGGAACTGGAGGAACCTTCTCTATCAGGTCTTGAGAGGGACATACTTTCGTACATGTCACTTCCTTCAAGCCAAGGTGGGGTATAACCCGTTGTATGCGTGGTAGAGTATTATTTGGGGACGAGAGTTGTTCCAAAAGGGATACCGGTGGAGAGTAGGCAATGAGCATTGTATTTAGATAGCAACCGATCTTTGACTGCCTATTGGTGGTTCCAGCGTGCCTGCAGTTGTCACAATCCTTTTCGGGATGGATCAGTGGCATCTCTTTTTGTGTTAATAGGTCTTGGAAAGAATCAAGAGTTCGTGAGGGGTTCAGAGAAGGGTATGCTTCAATGATCCTCTCAATTCCCACGAATGGACAAAAGGAGGATGGCGAGGTTTATTGGGCGTGTGATAAGAAATGCTTCTTTACGGTGAAAAATGTTTATCAACTTGGGACGCAACGAGAGGGTGAACAACACGGTTCAGCCTCTTCCTCGGAATGAGTCACCAAGTTACAGAAGGATTATTGGAAAATATTTGTGCCCCCAAAGGTTAAGTTGTGTTGCTGGAAAATTCTGCAGGATATCATGCCTATGCGAGTTAATCTTCAAACAAAGGGGCTTTCTTCTAACTTGCGGTGTCCTTTTTGCTTTAAATTTCCTGAGACTATTGTGCATCTTTTTTGGACCTGCAAGGTGGCTAAGGCCCTCTGGCCTCTTTTTCTTTGTCCTAATGTGGTTTTTGTCTTTTGTTGTAGGAGTAACTGGTCGACGTTTGACCGCTATGAATGATTCTAGGAGAATGGCGATGACCATCTGTTGGAGCTCTTTATGGTGATACTTTGGCGAATTTGGAAGTGTCGTAATCGTCGAATTTTCAGGGGCCTTGAGGGGCCAGTCTCAGCGGTGTCGGAGCAAGTTGTAGATTCCTTGCATGAGTTCACATCAAGGCAGGAGAGAAGCAACGATTAGCGATCGAGGCCGATAGTGTCGTCGGCTGCTCCTCCGGTGATGGGTTGGATGCCTCTTGATGCCCGGTGTTGGTCGATTTCTTGTGATGCTACGTGGAGGGAGGTTGACCATCAAGGAGGTCTGGGTTGGGCCATTCGGGATCATGCTGGAAATCTTGTGTCGTCTGATTGTCAAGTGATTGTCGGTTAGTTTGATGCTCAAGTGTTGGAAATGAAGGCGATTGAAGCCATATTGCTCGGGATGCTGTCTCTAGATCACCCATCGGTGATTGTACAGTCTGATTACCTTGGATTTATCCGCCTTCTGAATCGGAAGGATGAGAATTTGACGTCTCTTAAATCCATCACATGTGAGGTGTTTCGCCTAGCGTCAATCACAAGTGCTTGAACGTTTCAACACATTCGTCGGTCTCAAAATATTATGGCAGATGAGATTGCTCAGTGGACGTTATATGAGACCTTTCTCAAGGATGGCGGTCCAACTTTCCCCTTTGGTTAGTTTCGTTTGTCGAAAGCGACAATCGAACTCTTTTTACTAGTTGTGTTTAATTTTGTCTTTCGAAGCACTAAAAAAACAATAAGAACTAATTTCAAGATTTATTGAAAGTACAAAGACAAAACTTAAACATTTAAAAGTACAAAAACTAAAATGAAATGCGCCTCAAAGTACTACGACTAAAATGATATTTGAACCAATAATAATAAAAAAAAAAAAAAGTAAACAACATCCGCTACAAACTAATCAATTTCCACCAAAGTGAGCATAAATCAGCAACAATTGACATATACTTCTTCCCTTGAAGTCGAAAGTTCGAATCTCCAAACCCGACATTCGTTGTATTAAAAAAAACTAACAACTAATCAATTTTCCAAAAGTCAATTATGTGCACACTTCTAACCGCTATTACGAGCATAATTCAAGCATTAAAACATTAGTAACTCTATAAAATTAAAAAGAGTAATTAATAATTGTGTAATTTCTATAAGGGGTTTCATTGCTAAATAGTGTAGGTGGATATTATAAGTTACACAAGATATATATATGGTGTGTTTACGTGTAGAATTCATTGCTTATTTGAGAGGCAAGTGGAAATCAAATCACCATCGTGGAGAAGTATAGCAGCAAAACAGAGCGTTTCGAATTTTGAGGCAACTGAAGAATGACGACACTTGGGGATGCAATTTTGGAGCTCCCTTCCAAATGTATAATGTTTTTTGTTTTTTTTTTTTTTTTTGTTGGCTTTACATGTGCCTTTATGGTTAACTTCTTATTTTGTAATATTCTTTCTCCCATGCAATTTTAGCTAAATTATTTGTACATGTATAAAACTCTTTCCAACTTTATCTTATTAAAAGTTGTGTCAAATCGAGCATAGCTCAATTGATATAAGGTTGAGTTCGTGATTAAGAGGAATCCTCGCATTAATTAAAATACCGTTAAAAAAAAAAAAATTATGATATTACCTTTGATATTTTATAAACGTTTTAAAACTAACATTCGAATAAAAAATCATTCAAATTGATAACCATTTAGTTCATGAATTTTAATATGTAACTATTAAGTCTATAAAGTTTAAAGTTTGTAACGATTTAGTCTTTATTATGAAAAATATTGTTAAAATTTAGTGAAATTATATATATATATATAGAGAGAGAGGGGAATAATTAACGAGAGACCAAATATGTTTATAAACTATAAAAGTTAAATCGTTACAACTCTGTTAGATGACCATGAGATTTATGATTGTTTTCTCACCCTCCTTTTCATCTAATTTTAAGGAAATATTTGAATTTTTAATCAAATTAATAAATAAAAACAAGGTTTTAAAAAACACTTTTTTTTTTTTTTTTTTTTTTTTATTTTTTTTATTTTTTTAGTTTAGATTTTTAAAACATTTAGAAAAAATAAATAACAAAAACAAAAACAAAGAAACTCATGTATTTATAATCTTATTTTTTTAAAAATAAATAAAATGTCAAACGAGACCTACATAATAAAATTTGACATGTAATTTTGATTAGATTTTTCATGATAAAGATTGAATTATTTCATTTTATTCGGTGAGTGTTTGGACCTGCATGTGGCACCTTGAAAATTCTAGGTAGGTGTCTCCATGACTTGAACACATTCTCTCTAACTTTTTTATTATTTGCATGACCCATATTGACTACTACGCCAAAATTATTGTTAACATGAGTATAGCTCAACGAGTTAAAATATATATTGACCTTAAAGATTTGAATTCTCAAATCAACTTGTACTAAAAAAAAATTAAATTATTACAAGTTTAAACTATAGGTACTAAATTATTACATATTAAATTTCAAAGACTAAATTATTACCAATATGAAATTACAAGGACTAAATCGTACAAACTAAAGTTTATGGATTAAATTGCTACTTCATTACAAGTCCAGGAATCAATTTTTTTTAACTACTATAAAATAAAAAATTGGATGTGTTTTATTTTAGGTTAAATTATCAAAAATACCTCGAATTATGGGTTCCGTTCCAAAATTGCCCCTGAACTTTCAAATGTTTCAAAAATACCCTTGAACTATGAAAAACATTTCAAAATTGTAACTTGCACTTGTGTGACATGAAAAAAATATGAAAAACATACACGCCCGAGGTGTTAAAAAATCATGAAAATCTTATTTTATCGATTCAAAAGATAAGAAAATAGAACAAAACTAAAGAAAAATTGGTGACGATTATATCAAATGTCCACGTTTTCATCATCTCAGACGTCCACATTTTCATTCTTTTCATGTCACACAAGTACAGGTTAGAATTTAACCGTCCACACTAGAACTTTGTGCGTTGTTAACGTTGAGAGTATTTTTGAAACTTTTTTCATAGTTTAGGGGTATTTTTGAAACTTTTGAAAGTTCAAAGATATTTTTAAAACGTTTTTCATAATTTAAGGATATTTTAAAATTTTTGAAAATTCAGGAATATTTTTTAAACGAAATCTATGAGGGATATTTTTAATAATTTAACCTTTATTTTATTATAAACAAAATGACAACATAAGTCGTATCTTTTTTCCACATATCATTACCAAACATATCTTTTACTACCGAATCAAGAAAAATCAGTACACTAAAGAAAACATTGGAAACTAAAAGGTACATAAAGACAAAATTGAAAATTCTCTAAAAGAAATAAATGATTATTATATATATATTTTACATGTCCACTTCACCTAATAGATTTTCTAAAATTGAAAGGATTTTTTTATTATTATTATTATTATTATTATTTTATTTTTATTTTTTTTAATGGAGAGTGTTTGAGTTTGGACACTTCTATTAATCTGACGAGACAACCACGAACCCTACTATTTTTTGTTGTCAATAAAACTACTAAAAAATTAAATTTTAGATAGGTTGTCACCATAACATTAACCCATTCTTTCTAAATTTTTTGTTATTCTCATGACCTTTATTGATCACTAGGTTAATCCATTATAATTAATTAATTTAATAAAAATGAGTACACTTAAAAGTAAATATTGAAAATTCTCTAAAAAAAAATAATAATAATAATAAATAAAGGTTTATTTTGCATTTAATGTCCGCAACAAAAAAAAGTTTAATAGACGGTTAAGGTTCCGTTGGTTAAAGATCGATTTTCATTTTTATGTTTTTAAAAATAAAAAATACAAGAAAAACGATAAGAATGTGTTTGGTAGATTTATTTTCAAAAACTATTTCCAAAAATAACTAAAAAGACGATGGATTTTAAAAAACAACAAAATGTTGTTTTCACTGTTTTTTAATTTTATTTTCAAAATTATGGAAATACGGTACATCGAAAAATAGGAGATACGATATTGCAAAAAATTGATCCAACTCACAACAAAAAGAAACTCCAAAAATCTAAGAAATAATTAGATCAAATTATTTTTTCTTTACAAAATACATTTTACTAATCTCATATTAATCTTTTGCTACTTTATCAAATTTACAACCCACCGCCTAAGATTTTCATAATTTATTTTCATAATTTTAGTTCTATTTTATTCTTACATTTCTAAAAATATAAACGATAAAAAAAAATCAACAAAAAAAAATATGGGCATGGATATTTGAATACATTACTCAAATTATGATAATATACTAAATTATTAAATAATATTAATATGATAATATTAACCATCTAAAAATTAATAGATATTTTTATGGAAAATTGTAAAAAGATGTCAATTTAGAGTAAAATAATTAAAAATATAGCAATTTTTTAAAATTTGTGCAGATATGACAATTTCTATCATTGATAGTATGGTCTATCGTTGATAGTAGTATTTTTTTTTTATAGAATTTTGTCAGTGATAATAGTCTATCAGTGATAGAAGTCTATCAATAATAGTCATAAAGTCTATCAGTAATCGCCATAAAGTCTATCAGTGATAGCTACTGATTTTTTTGCCATATTTGCAAAAAACTTTATTAAATCTGCAATTATTTTGGGTCGAATTGTTGTTTGTGCAACCAACCCAACTTTTATCTCCCGACTTTGAACTTATATTTAGCTAACAATAATTTAGGTTTTAGAAAATTGAACATATGAGAAATTAGGCCATATTTCACAATAATTTTTATTTTATAAAAAAATTATACTTATCTAACAATAATTTTATTACTTAGTTCAAGATATAATTAAAAAAGATTTAATCCCTAAACAAAATTTAAAATTTTGGGAAAAAATAAATTTTTAAAAAGGTCCAAATATATTATAATTTTCACAAATAGGTTTTCCCTAAAGTGTAGGACTATTATGTTTTTTTTTTAAAAACAAATTTCTCTCTATTAATTAATTACATTTTTCATTATTTTTAAATCTCATAATCTCACAATTTAAGTCCTTAAATTGTCTCTCCTATCAATTAATTATACGCATTGATACAAGTCTTTATCCCAAGCGTCAATTTGTCTTCATCTCTCTCCTAATCAAATCTCACGATTTTAGTCAATTTATTTATATGAAAATATTCTATGTACAAATAAATCATTAGGTATGAATATATATTCATAATATATAGTATATATGAAGATATTTCATACATAACTTAAGCTTATGTTTAAAATAGTTGGTATTTTCATTTATATAAAAACTACATGGCAGTATATTAATTTATATTCGATTATACCATGTATAAATGGATAGACAAATTAAAAATTGAATATAACATTGTCTAAAAATAAGAAGTCAGTTATGAATATATATTGTATTATAAATTATACATTCAACTGTTTAGGTAGTTCTATTATTCTAGTGAATATAAATTCATAACATCAGGTCATATATTATTTTCATATTCAAATATACCACGTCTGAATCTTATGTTCATATTTATTCTAATTCAAATAATTATCATTTGCACTAATATGAAAATATTTCATGTATAAATGAACCATCGGGTATTAATATATATTATCAATATACGGTATATATGAAAATATTTCATGTCTAACTGAATTTTATGTTTAAAACTGGTGACATTATTTACATGAACATACACCATGTATGACTAATTAATATCCTTAACATATGGTAGTATATTAATTTATATTCGATTATACCATGTATTTATGTCTTTGGAGAGAGAGTTTTGCATAATAATGTATATATGCAAAAAAAAAATAAAAAAAAAATGTATATATGTCGTTTTTGGAGAGAGAGTTTTGCCTTATGAGAGTAAATGAGGTTAGGATATGATTAATATCCCTTAATTTTTGGACTTTACAATTGTATTAAATTATTGATTTATACCTTAAATGGTTAAAATTTATTTTATTTCATACAAATCTTGATAGTTATATTTTTAATGTAATTGAAAAAATCATAATAATAAGGCTAAGTATGTAGAAAGCCCTTTAATTAATGCGGGTGAGGAATTTTATGTAAGATATTTAATTAATACAGGTGGGGAATTAAACCTCTAATCTCTTGTTAATCTCTTGTTCATTGATTCATATTTTATGTCAGTTCAGCTATGCTCAGGTTAACAAAACAAATTGTGTGATAATTAAATGTTTCAAATTGTTGCACAAGTGCAAGACCTAATCCCACCTTAGGCCAAGCTAGGTAATGTGCCAAGTCTAAGTCGCTGCACCAAGTAGTTGTATAATAAACTTAGTAGGTGTATCAATAAATTTTTAATTTCATGAAATTGAACTACTTAGATAAATGTTACATCTTTAACTTTAACCCCTTGGTCATTAGCACATACTTTCGTCAATTAATTTTAAAAGCAATGTAAAATATTTCAACATCTCCCTTATGTCAAATAAAAATCAAGCTTTTGCACAAAATCCACAATTGAATAACTTTGTCAAGACTCATTTTTTTTTTTAAATATCAACTCCAATGTCATTTCTCTATGAAATCCTCCAAATTTCATACTAGCCACTTCATAATTCATAGAATACACATGAAAAAAATATATGTTCTCAATAATTATTGAACAAAACCATCAAGAGGTAAAAATTGCAACACTAGTAAAAGTTGAAGGCACAATTTGATGAAATTGTTAGAGAACAAATTGATATACCTTGACAAGTTTAGAAGTAAAAATCAAATTTTCACCTTTTGTTTTTAAGAAAACTGAAAACCCTATTTAAATACTTTAAAAAAAATGAAAAACAGAACAAAGAAATGGTCAGAAAGAACATTAAATTTTAGAAATAAATAAAAAACAAAATCTTAGAATCATAAATAATCTGTTATGAGCCTTTTGAATATGTTATTATGCACACTAAACAGTACCAAACATAATGGGGTAATGCAACTTCAAATCTTTGACATGAGAAACATACTGCTTACAGTAGTTCATTTCCAGAGCTTTTGTTCTTCAGTTTTTTGATGCATTGCTAACTTTTCGATCCAATTTTGTCTCGGATGTGGTTTGCAGTAGTTTCCCCTATTCAATGGTTGTGCAAACAAATATATATTGTAAGAGTCTGACATAAATGTGAGCCAGATAGATTCGTAGTTTTTGTCGATGAAAGAAATCAACAGAAGGGAGAGAGAGACACTTAAGTCGAGTTGATCAGAAATTATATAGTCGCATCTCCCATTAGGTTGAATCACAAAAAACTGAAAAATTATCGAAAGGAAATGGCAAGGAACAAGAAGAGGCAAACAATAATGTACTACAGAATCGTCCAATGATCTCTCATCTTTGAAGACTTTCATTCTTCATGCTGGAAGTACATCTACTACTACCATAGATTATTCTCTCCATCATCTTACCACATTGAAATTACTCCCATGGACCCAGTACGATCATGCAAACCTACCAAAACATAAATCAAGGTTATTCAATAAAACCAAAATGCCCCCGAAGTAATTTTCAATGTTCTTGGAACTCCATAAAGATTAAACGAATCTTCTATTTTTTTTTTATATAAGAAACAATATGATTGATGTATGAAATTTACAAAAAGAATTTGATAATCCATGGTGTTTACAAAAGGCTCTCCCAATTAACTAAGAGGGAAGAGTAACTATAAGAACCAAAGAGATTAGACAATTTACACCAAGATATAGCATAATAAATATCAAAGTCGAAGAACACTCATGGGACTGTTCCTTTTCCAAAACAACTCTTTGGTTGCGTTCCTTCCAAAGAACCCAGAAAAATGCCCTGCCCTCATGATGTGCATCCACAACATGGCTTTGACATGTTCCAATAGTGCATGATGATGAGAAGGTCTTTAACATCCCATGGAATGATCAAATGCCATCCAAAAGCTCTGAGAATTATGGCACGGAAATCCCAGCATAAGGGCAATGTAGGAAGATATGATTTTGTGATTCATCATTTTTTTTTTTTTTGCATAAAAAGCACCAGGCTTGGAGACAAGGCCAAGTAAGGCATACGCTCTTGGAGGTTTTCTTTAGTTTTGATTGCCCTGTGGGCGATTTCCCATAGGAAAAACTTGATCTTCTTGGGGTATTTTTCTTTCCATATACTGCGGACCAAAGATGGCTCCAGGAGGTTAGATGAGTCCCCCATATCAGACAAAAGCGACTTGGTGGAAAAGGATCAATTTGTGTTGGGTAACTATCTCCAAGAGTCATCACTTTGACAGGAGGTTAGATGAGTCCCTCATATCAGACAAAAGCGACTTGGTGGAAAAGGATCAATTTGTGTTGGGTAACTATCTCCAAGAGTCATCACTTTGCGAGAGACAATGTTTTAAAAGGCTTAAGGCGGCCTCGAGGCGTTTTCACATGGAGAGGCGAGGCGTAAGCCTTGAGGCGGTATGAGGCGTAAGCCTCATTTTAAAATAAAATATATATATTTAAATTAAAAAACATACAACTGTATATATTCAAAATTATAATAAGAAAAAGAAAATGGAAAGAATAAGAAAAGAAAAAACAGAAGAGAATGGAAAAGGAAAATAATATTCTAAATTCAAAAGAAAACAGAAAAAAAAATTGAACAAATGAAAACATAAGTAAAGTAAGAGAGAATAATAAAACTCATTGGAAACAAATAAAAACAAAAAGAAAACAAGTTTAAAGAAAGGAAAAATAATAAAACTCACCTCCTCGTTGTGTTGTTGTGAAAGAGTTACACTTACACCTTGTTAGTGCATATTTTTATGTTTATTTTAAGGCCACCAATTAAACTTCTTATGCTTTTCAGTTTTCAATGCAATTTTTTTTTGATAAGTATGATTTTTTTTGTTTTTGTAAGGCCACCGATTGAATTTCAAAGACATTTGGGCCCATGGCCCACCCCACCATGACCACCAATATGCAAGAGGCTTACGCCTCATGCCTCAGAGGCGTAAGCCTCTTTTTATACCTTCAAGGCGTAAGCCTTGAGGCATCATAGTACCGTCTCACCTTGAGGCGGGCCTCAAGGCGTAAGCCTCGAACGATTTTTAAAACACTGGCGAGAGATCGATCGGGGCAAGATCAAGACTCATCTCAACCCATTCTGTGGCTTCAACATCCTTCAAATTTCTGCCACATTGAATGTCCCAGAAGCTGAGAGTTCAGAGTTGTGTTCCACACATCTTTAACCGTGGCCTCTTTACTTTACAATGCGAAAGTCTATAAAGATGGGGATATCGAGTGACCAATGGAGGGATAGGTAACCCAAGGATCGATCCAAAAAAGGGTGGTGGCTCCATCTCTCACTTGATGGCAAATGCGACTGATGTTGAGATCTTGATGCTTAACAATGAATTTCCATGGTCCTTTGGCAGTGGCAAGTGAGGCCCAAGTCTTCTCCACAAAGCCTCTTTCTTATGTTTATACCTCTAAACCCATTTAGCAAGTAGGGCTTTGATTTTATCTTTCATGGAGTGAAGACCGAGGCCTCCTTGCTCCAACGATAATATAATATTACTCCATCGGAGGAGATGAAGCCTATCTTTCCACATTGTAAAGTCGTTTCACCTCTTGAATCACCTTGTTTGGCATACTAAAGAGTGAGAGATAATAAGTTGGGAGGTTTGATAATGTAGCTTGTAGGAGAGTGAGTCTTCCTCCTTTAGAAATATATGATGAGTCCCAAACCGATAATCTTCTCTCAATCTTTACAATGATAGGACCCCAAAAGGAAGAGGTTTTAGGAGCTCTATTGAGAGCCCCAGATATGTATTTGGTCACTCACCCATTTGACATCCATATTTGCCGGCGGCTTCTGGATCGACATTTATCCCCATTACTCCGATTTATGGTGTGACCTGATGATTTTTCAAATATATCAACCACATTAAGGAGATGTTTAAGGGAAATGTCGCTCTCGAAATCAGTAAAGAGAATGGTATCCATGATCATAATGCAAAGAAAAGAAGATCGTGGGTCACCTTGGCGAAGCCCCCTAGATGCTATATTTTTGCCTCTAGGACGCCCATTAATAAGAATTTAACCAATCTTCTATTAACTTCTCTAAACTTTATTACTTGGATAATCACAATATTAGGATTAGATTTTAAAATAGTGTTTAACCAAACCACGTTGTGCTCTATCCCTCAACCGTCTACTTGTATTCTAGTTCCAAAACTTCATTGCACAACATTGTTACCCATATAAAACACACGAGCCTTTTTGTCATCATTAAGGGAGGAGATGAGGTTTCACACCCATAGGCGCTTACTTTTCATTTGTGATTTAACAATTGGAGGCAAGCAAAAATTATGTTGATGTTGGCATTCAGCAAGGGTCCAAATGAAAACCCCACATCTATCTCCTCATTACTTCTTGAAACAATTTCCTATAATTGATTCAAGACCAAAAACCTCTTTTCCTGTATAGTTTCAAGTAATTTCCATTTGAGACCTCACGTTGAAGCTTAATCCATCATAATATTTGAATTATAATCTTCTTCAAAAAGTTGAACCGAACCTCAAACTTATCCGGAAAATATTCTCTTCTATAGGACCCGAACCTATACGGGTTGGGTAGAGTAATCTCCCTCAAAGGTTGATGATCATAATTCATAACTATATTCAATATTTGTCTATTCTACTAGACCCAAAGGAGCTTGAAAGATGTAGTTAACTGAACCTTTTTTCCAGAAAGGAGTTGATGGGTACTTCCATGGAAAATACCTTTTAGCCATTTACATCACACCGCTATCTTAAAAAGGGAGGCTTAGAAGGAATTGGGCCACTATTAATATGTTGAGCAGGTCCCATGATTTGGAAAACTATCTTCAGCAGTACCTTTTATAACCTCCCTTGATAAAATGTTTGTACCCACCAAATTTTAAGAATTCAGGGTGCTACAGGTGCTTGATCTCCTCCTTTCCTTCAAAGAAACGTGGTCAAAGTTGAGAAGTTTGTTGATTCGACTTTATAGAATCAATTGTTACCCTTTTCTTATTTTTTCGGGAAACTTTTATTGGCCAAGAAGCTTTGTTCTATGCCTTATAAATGAAAATGAAAGGTTTCCAGAGCATATTGAACTCATTGAACAATAAGGTGTAGCTGTCAATAAAGATCCACTGACATGGCACATAATAGCCATATAGGCTTTCTGTGGAGCGAAGGACACTGTTACTGGGGCCAGCAGCCTCGAAAACCCTATTTCCACTGGAAGAAAGCCACTTAATTTTCCATTAACTTTGATTTTTTCCACAAGATTCAGCTTTATCACTGTTTTGTTTCCCACACCATTAAACCACCCAAGAATCCCCCATGGTATTGAAGGTTTTAGTATTCAAAACTGTAACTGTAGGAGAGTGGTTTTAACCTTAGTTCAACCATGATAGCTATGAACGACATAGGACTTTCTATGAGACAAAGTATCCCATCTCTCAAACTTCAAATTAAAATCTTAAACAGTCGCCAGCAGATCTTGCTGAATGCTGTCTCATCAAAATTATGAACTCTAAGCAATGACATTATCTAATCCACCTCTCCTAGCTCCTTCACACCATCAATATCTTTTATGTTTGTTTCCAAAGAACCTCCCATGAACAATTTCCTCTAGGGAAATACAAACCTTATGCTTTTCTAGCAATATTTTCTTAACTGTTGTTTTAAAAACACAAGATGTGCTTCATAGTTCACTACGAACATTAAGCCCTTAACATAAAACAAAAATAAGATAAATTAATCATCAAATTCCAAACAAAGGGATCTAAATACCATGGGAAGGGAATCTTGAGTTCCCACAAACAATTGGGGGTAAAACATTATATGTGTCGATATAGCACATAAAACCATTTACATAAGTACATTAATTTCAAGAATATCCAATTTTTTAACAGTAGTTTAAAAAATATCAAAATACTTCATTTTAATTTTATTACTCAATCTTCTTAGCATGATGCGCACAATGATATCATCGCATTATCAAGAACTACTCATGAACCCATCATGCCATCAAGAAAGAAGGCAAAATGCTAAGTATCAAGTATTGTTTACAGAACAATGAAGAGGATATTCTTGCAAAATTTATTATAAATAACAACCAGCTGCAATGTGCTCTAAATGTAAGCAAAACTATGTTTAAACCACAAGATCACACAAATAGTCATCAGGGATTCATTCAAGTGATTATGATTGCCCACGACAACCCAAAAATCAATAAGATACAACTTACAAGTTTGGCTTCCTATAAAGCAAAGAAAAGATATCTCAATCAAACCTTAGGTTGTTGAAGGAGCTGGCGCTTTGCTTTTGTCTGAAACAGTCTGGTTATCTTGTGATGGTGGTACGTAAATCCGTGCTTTCCTCAAAATTTCAGCAACCACCCAATGTTTATGCTTGCTCAATGGCCTAGAAGGGTCTAGTTTCACCTGATTTTTAAAAGATTCAATTTGTTTCATCAGTGAATTGAAACTATAAATCTAAAAATATAACGAACCCTCTCTGTTCATGTTCCAGAGAAACAAAAACGAGGACAAGAATTATATAAATGAACATTGTGCATTAGCAAATTTAATGTATAAACTCTTCAAGCACAAAGAACATTCACGAAAACATGCGATTCTTCAAAATACAGAGAACATTTTCCATTTCATCCAATATTACAATGTTGTCGAACAACTTTGCATTATATTGTAACCGAAACTAAAAATCGAGTCCACAACTTGACTGATTAAATGGAAATGAAGAAAAACAAACTAATTGGGGAGCAAAGATGGGGTTGAAATCTCACCTTGTCACCAATATTGCAGTTGTTGTTCTCGTCATGAGCCATGAACTTGGAAGTGCGTTTAATGTAACGATTATAGAGTTTGTGATAGAACAACCTGTCCACTGCAACCACCACCGATTTCTGCATTTTGTTTGAGACCACCATCCCCACTACCTGCTTCATCTTGCTTCTTCGATTGAAAACCGGTCCCCAAAAACAAAAACACCTTTACCACTGTTTGGAACCCCTGAATTCGGGAGGATTTCAAATCAGTTCTGTTACTGAGAAAATGAAAACAACAAAGTAACTCTTGATTGCTCGGAGAGGCGAGAGAGTGTGAGAGAGAGGGAATGGCGGTGAGTTCGTCGGGAGGCTGAGATTGCGGCAGCTGAAAGTGCAGCTTGCGGCGTGCGACGGGGCGGTGAATATGAATTAGGGTTTAGAGAAGAAGAAAGCTAGGATTGTTAAAAATAAAAATAATAATAATGTTATAAAATGAGAATTTGAGAGAGGAAGCAAAGAGAGGAGAATGAGACTCCGAAATACGGAGAAATCAAGTTGTATTCCATTAATTGTGTTTGAAATGCTGGAAGAATAACTAAAATGAGGGAGTTGAAAGTCTTTCTGTCCAGGTGCAGGTAGTCCATCTTCACAGACATGTTTATTTCACCGAGCCTCTCTCTGAGACAGTGCCCATATCGTTACGCCTTTCGTGCGGGTCGAAACTTACCCGACAAGGAATTTCGCTACCTTAGGACCGTTATAGTTACGGTCGCCGTTCACTGGGGCTTCGGTCGTCGGCTCCCCTGTCATCAGGTCACCAACTAAAATTACACCATAGGTCCTTGAGGTTTGAGTTTAGTAACATTATGGTTCCTAAGCTTTCAAACTCGACATTTTAGTCTCCGAGGTTTGAGTTTAGTACCATTTTGGTCCCTCCGTCCAAAATTCCGTTATTGTAGCTAACAGAAGCTGAAGTGGTTTTTTTTTTAATAAAATATATATATATTTTTTTAATATTAAATATAATTTTTAATTAACTTTAAATGAAATGTTTCTTTTTTCTTTTTTACTTTTCTTTTACTTTTTTTTCTCCTTCTTCCTCTCATCTCCAGATCTTTCTTCCTCCATCCTCCATTCTCCATTCTTCCTCCCCCTCCCCAATCTTTCTCCCTCCTTCTCCTTCCATCATTCTTAATTCTTCCTCCCCTTCCCAGATCTTTCTCCCTCCCTTCTCCTTCCATCATTCTCCCTCTCTCCTTCTTCAATCATTCTCCAAGCAACCATACATGGTCGTTGTCGTTCACCGTCGTCCGCCGCTGCTCGTTTTTTATCTTCTTCTTCTTTTTTCCCTTCCTACTTTTACCATTCTTCTCCACGCCCCCCCCCCCCCCCAAAAAAAAAAAACGTTCTTCTGATCTAGAACGGGTTCATTCCCGATCTGAATCAAAATTAGAAATTAATCATGAAAAATAAATTGAATGATGACGACGAACGTTCCAAATTTGGGTTCGTTATAGATCTGAAAGTTTTTTTTTTTTAAAACGTGGAGAATAAGGGTAAGAAGAGGAAGGTAAAAGAGAGAAGAAGAAGAAAATAAGAACGAGCGGCGACAAGGGCGAGGGGGGCAGACAACGGTGAACGACGACGACCATGGATGGTTGGCTGAAGAATGATGGAAGAAGGAGAGAGGGAGAAGGAGAAATAAATAAAGAAAAGTAAAAAAGAAAAAAGAAACATTTCATTTTAAAATAATTAAAAAGTATATTTAATATTAAAAAATAAAAAATAATAATATTTTATTAATAAAAAAAACCACGCCAGCTTCTGTTAGCACAGTAACAGAATTTCGGACGGAGGGACCAAAATGGTACTAAACTCAAACCTCAAGGGCTAAAATGTCAAGTTTAAAAGCTTAAAGACTTGAATGTTACTAAACCCAAACCTCAGAGACCAATAGTGTAATTTTCTCTTATTAACAAGATACATATTCTCGAGGTCGAAATATGTTCTTTTTCACATCCAGTGATCGAACTACCATTGGAATGTTGAATGGGTATGTTTTGTCCGTGTAAAATATTTTAAAACTATTTTTTATATACGTTGACTGATGAATGAAATCTCATATGCTAAATGTTCAATTTGCAGGCCAAGACAAAACCTTTTTTTTCCGAGATCTTTCATTTCAAATTATTTCTTAAGATATTCTATTGCATTTGAAAGCTCCTCAAAAGTTCCAATTAGATTTAAATCATCAACATATACAACAATAATAACAAATCCTGACTGCGATTTCTTTATAAAATCACATGGACAAATAGAGTTATTTGTATACCCTTATTTCAACAAATATTCACTAAAGGATTATACCACATCCGTCCGGATTGTTTTAATCCATATAAGGACCTTTGTAATTTGATTGAATAATTGTTGCGTGCTCAATGTGTAAAGATAAATATGCAAAAGAAAAGAGAGAGCACTTAGAACATGCAAGCATACATGGTCTCACAGCAAGTAGTAAGTATATTTAATTCGTTTTTTCCACAGAGACTCATTTTTAGCTATTCGCGAAGTGTGAATGTTAAGAAAGATGAGATGAATTTGATGGGGTAAAGTTGGTTTTTAATTAACTACTTTTTGCTGAATGTGTAGAGGGATATAACATAAACAAATTAAAGTTAAAAATAGACCTAAAGGACAAGAGATGGAATTAATAATCGAGGAAGAAAACAGCTAAACAGAATGATAAACAGGCAGAATTGCGAGGACCGCAATGTTTCCGCAATTAAATGGCAGCGAATCTGATTGGAATGGGGAATTAAGGGCTACTAATGACTATCCTATAGGCATTTTATTACGATTATCAAGCTTTGGATCAACTCTCTATACATCAAACTCACTCTATCTCAAGTATCGTCCGATTCCATGCATTAGAGACTCAAGTTTACTTGACTTCAAAGTAAGGACTTAAGCATCTTGTTTAAACAGGAGTGTTCAGTTTGTACTAGGGAAACGCCTATTCCTAGGCCGTTTCCTGATTACCATGAAAGGCTAGCATGATTATATGACTCTGAACTCTTACTCCTTCCAGAGGTTAGGAGTTCTTTGGACAAAATGGATGGCCAATCGAAATTGCCCGTGGGATGAAGCTTACATACAATCAATGTTCGAGTGTTGAACTGACTACTTGACTCACGTTTTTTAGCCTATAGTTCTGTCATTAGCATGCCCCTAAGTGATTTTAGTTACTCATGGATATGTGGAGAACAGAAAAGGTAGATAAGAAAGACATGCTTAGAAGAGAAATGCGTGTAAAACGGCAAGACAAACCGTAGCAGAACAAGGTAGAAACTGTGAAGTGCAGAAATTTACTTTGATTACTTTAAGTGTTTAATGACAAAGGAAAGCTTAAAAAGAACTGAATCTAAGACAGACAACAACGAAATGCAGTAATTGAAATGACTAAACTAAGAACAACAATGATCAGTAATGGAAATGAGAAGAAAAGGACAGAAAACAGTAAAGGCTTGCTGAAAACTTCGTGGCAGTCGCCTCGAATGATGGCGATGAGAATTCAGCCGTGCTTGGATGAATCCAATCGAGAGAGAAGAAGAATCTTCTCTCCTTCCTATCAGATTTTCGACTCCAAAAGCTGAGAACCTCACTCCAACAGACGGCAAAGGAATTTAGAGAGGAATGATGGACTGCAGGAAGACTTCTGCGCTTCGAATTCATTACTGAACCTCCGACTTTGACCCCCTTTTATAGTAGTTTGCAGGTGCGTTTGGGCCAAGGAGAACCATCAACCTTCAACGTCATATATCAGAATGGATGGAGGAGAAAGAACGAATCCCTGAAAAGTCGGATCTAAACAGAAAATGATCAGCCAACTTACGGTTTTAACTTGAATAATTGCGGTCACCGCAATTATTCCGCAATTCATTTGCAATGGTTATTTTTTCATTCTTTTCTTCGGTTTTCAACCCTTTTTCTACCTATTGTGCATAAGTCCTAAATTAGCTACCTTCTTCTAATTCTCATATTAAAGCATAGGTTTAAGCTAAATGCTAACAAAAACACCTAAATGTGTACATCTTCTTAAGCTAAATGGGTCCTAAATAAGTCACTTTCAGAGACTTAACACACCCCCAAACTTAAGGCTTTGCTTGTCCTCAAGCATACTAAGGACTTACCTAGGCTGCTGTTTCTTCTTCTTTAACCACTCACTAACTCCCTTATAACCCTATCTCTAGCAATGCTGTCCTGTGACACACTTCTAAGTTTAGAACTAACCTCTTGTCTAGCTTCTTCTGACTTCACCTGCCTACTATACCTACTGTCTTTGTTAACCCCCTACTACTGATCTAACTACTTTTGTGATATCATGCCACTATCCCTAAGGTTTCAAATTCTACCAAGCTTTACTCTAGACTCAGTACATGCTTCTAGCTTTTTTTTTTTAATGTGTCTAGGATTCCTTAGAGTCATGCCAGTCTTAGTTTTAACGGTGACAGTGGTACTTTTAGAGAACAACCTAAACCCTGGCATCACTACATTGGATATACATTCATCTCCCTAGACAAACCTAAAAGCTACAACCTTGTGCTTAGCTCATTAAGGATCAGAGTTCTTTTTTTTCATAGGACATCTAAGCCACAAGATTATAACTCCCAAGCATACATTCTTCTTCCCCTATTTCTCCTTTTTTCTTTACTTAGGTGGAGTCTCCCCTTGGTTTGCCTTTTGATGCAATGCCACTTGTGGTTTACACACTTGGCACTGATTACTCAGCCACTTGAGAAAGACTCCCCTCTTTATTCTATTTTTTTTCACTTTTTCTATTTATCACAAAACATTTTTTAGGAGAAGAAGAATGCTTATGTCCTAAGGAAGAGAGGAATGTTCCTAGGCCTAGGGTGGCCTCCCCCAAACTTCAACTACTCATTGTCCCCAATGAGTGTTTGAGGTGGCACACCCCCAAACTTATCCTAGAAGCATCTAGTCTAAAGTAAAACAAAGAGAATCTAAACATCCTAGGCATAGGCAAAACATTCTAGAAGCAACTATCCCAGCAGCAGAAAATTTGAACATAACAGACAGGTTTCAGGACTTATGGTTTATGCATGCTGAGCACTATTCAGAGGCAAATTTAAACTATCAAAAGGTGTCCTATGACACTCATCCAGCATGCTTCAAGATCAGCTATATAAGGTAGTCATGCGAGCAGCAAAAGATAGAATTTAACAGATCACAGCCTAACTAAACAGACAGTCCAAAACATGCTATTAGTCACAAAAATTGCGGGAACCGCAATTATTTCGCAATCCAATCCGGGCAGATATAACATTAACTCAGGCCCCTAGCATGCTTTTTCCCGTTACTCATGCATCCTAAAAATAAAACTAAATTATCCTACCTATTCAGCTAACATTAAACTAGACTAAGCAAAAGAAAAAGCATAAAACTAAACATTAAAAACAGATCAAAAACTGAATCCAAAACAGCATATTATACATTATTCTATCAAAAAGCAGGAAAATTGTCTTTTGTTTCTGAAGGGATCAGTAATACTCCCTCTAGTGCTCTTCAAACCAGCACTCAATTCTCATCATCCTCATCTGGTCGCCTTGGTCGTGGGGGCACCCATGGAGTTAGGAGGTTGGTGGGGAAATCTGGGAAGATGCACCCCAACTGGTCTGCAACTTCTCTGTCCCTCGCCTGCGCATAGTTGGCCCATTGAGCCATTCTCCTCTGCATGTCCATCAAGCAGGCCATGGATAGGGACTGTTCAGCCGCCAGCCTATCCAACTCAAATTCCATGTTGCCCTTTCTTCTCAGCCTTAGGTGTGCAGGCAACTCCAGATGGCCTGTGTAGGGCAGCTGCTGCTCCAAGTGCTCGGTGGGAACTCCTGCAAGCAAGCATAACTTTGTTATGATGTTGGGGAAAAATAACGGCCCCTTACCCTTTTTTGCACACTCAGCTATGGCAGCAGTGATGACTTCTCCCACGTTGATCGTGAGACCTCTCATTATAGCATAAACCAGCAGCGAACGGCTCTGGTTAATTGTAGTCTCATGAGTTACTGGGGAGAGTCTTCTTCTTACGAATGAAAACCACACAGCTGCCTTAGCCGTGAGGTTGGCACTCATGAGCGTGTGCCGCCCATTGCGTGAGACTGTCCAGGAGGCCTCAGGCTGGCCAATGGTGCGGATGGCTTCTTCCAGCACAGCCTCGGTCGGCTCATCAACTATCCGTGCATAATCTGTGTGAGGCTGGCCCCTTAGACCAAATGCTTCATTAATGGCTTTGGCTGAGAAATCAACCTCCACCCCTCTGACCACAGATAGGCCATCCTCAGGGCTGAGCACGTTAGCATAAAAGTCATACACCATGCTCGTGTATGCTGGATTGGGAGGTCGGCAGAATTCCTCCCAGCCATGGTTGATCACCCCTGCGCGCAAGAACTGCGGCAGGTCAGCAAGTCGATCAAGGAACCCCTTCTCGTGCAACAGGTCCCTTTTCCTCAGCTCCACGCCCCTGGATTCAGCATCAGACGAGACATACCTCACTGACGGAGGTTCGTCTTCAGGGTAGAGTTTAGCCTTCCCCTTATCGGCTGGCTTGGAAGATTCAGCAGCCTCCACCTTGAGGCGTTTGAGCGAAGGCTCAGTACTGTCTTTGTCTGCTGAAGGCACTCGCTTGGCCTTCTTCTTCTTCAGTTTCTTGGCTTTCTTGGCCTTCTTCTTGGCCTTCTTCTTCTCTTTCTCCATGTTGATCTGTTGGAGGCAAGCCCCCAACGTTTCTTCCATAGAATCGTCCTGCTGTGCAGGAACATCAGGGCTGTCTTCCCTCATAGGAGAGAAGACTTCTTCTTCCCCAGCATCTCCACTGCCTTGCGTGGACTCCTGATAATCCCCATAAGGGAATTCAGGATCAGGCCGCGGAGAATTGTGCTCTGCTGATGGTGTATGTGCAGAACTCCATGGCGAAGACGGCAGTTCAGGACTCTGCACAGCCGCAGGTGGTAGATCAGAACTCTGAAGCGCTGGAGATGACTCGACGCGCTGCGCAGGCGGTGATGATTCTGTGCTTTGCACCGGTTCAGATGGGAGAGGGCTGCGCACAGGTGACACAGACGGCGACGAACCTTCCTTTGCTGACTCGTGAGATGCACGATCAGGTTCTTGACTCTCCACAAAGGGAGTCTTGGCGATGGTTCGTTCGGCGGCAGTCTTGACAGTCCACCGGCGCTTCTTTGGCGTGCCCACTGGCTCAGATGGCCCAGCAGGGATCTCAGTGACCACCCTCCACTTCTTCCTACGAACAGGAAGCTTGGAGAGACGGCCAGTGCGTACAGCACCCTCATCAGCAAGGGCGAGAAGCGCTTCCCTTGCAGCCGCTTCAGCTGCGTCGTCGGCCTTCTTCTTGGCGGCGGATCTCTCAGCCCTAGTGGAAACCATTGTCGAATCTTGGAGGTTTGGAGAGAGAGATCAAAGGTGGAGAGAATCGCAGAAATCTTGGAGAGCAAAGAATGAGAGGATCGTATCAATCGGGCGCCTTCTAACGGCTATAAAAGCAACGGAAAAAAAAAATCCCAACGGCTCTTTTTGCGGATCCAGCAATTTTTGCGCAATTCTAGGGACAATATTTCATAACAAATCCAAACTTTGATCGCCCGTATCTTTCATTTGGCTCAACCGTTTCTTGATTTTTAAAGTGGGATTTACTCCCCTTGATCCCCTCTTTCGATTCCCTACAAAAACAAATAAAACAAACATTAACTACGCAATTAAAAATACCTCACAAAACATACAAACAATCATCGAAAAAACAGAAAAAATAAACTAAGGCATTGGCCTTGACTAAACGAGCACAGTAACCACTCGTTCTCTCTCGTTTCTAACTTCATGCTTCATGTAGGAGGAAGGCCGAGAGAGTCTTCACATCCCCCTCCTCATAGTAGTGCTTCAACCTAGCACCATTGACCATAAATGGCTGTCCTTGCTGCAATTTTTTAATCTCTATGGCACCATGAACAAAGACATTAGTAATAATAAATGGACCTGACCATCTAGACTTTAATTTGCCTGGAAATAGCTTTAATCGTGAGTTAAATAATAATACAAGTTGGCCCTTTTTAAAGTCTTTGATCCTGAGTCTACTGTCATGCCATATTTTTGTCTTTTCTTTGTACATCTTGGCATTCTCATAGGCCATGTGCCTAAGCTCATCAAGTTCATGTAGCTGTAAAGATCTTAATGTCCCTGCATCCTTCACACAAAAATTTAATTCTTTCATGGCCCAGAATGCCTTGTTCTCCAACTCAAGTGGCAAGTGGCAAGCCTTGCCATACACCAACCTATAGGGAGACATTCCTAGAGGTGTCTTATATGCTGTTCTATAAGCCCAAAGTGCATCCTCAAGCTTGAAAGACCAGTCTTTCCTATTAGGTTTGACTACCTTTTCTAGGATGTTCTTTATCTCCCTATTGGAAATCTCAGCTTGGCCATTTGAGTGTGGGTGATAGGGAGTAGCTACCCTATGTCTAATGTTATATTTAGCCAATAATTTCTCCATAGCCTTATTAATGAAATGTGACCCCTCATCACTAATGATAGCACGAGGAGTCCCAAATCTAGTGAAAATGTGTCTATGCAAGAAGTTAGTGACTGTTTTAGCATCATTATTAGGACATGCCTTAGCTTCTACCCACTTTGACACGTAGTCTACTGCTACTAAAATGTACAGGTTACCTGATGATGGAGGGAATGGTCCCATGAAATCAATGCCCCACACATCAAAGAGCTCCAACTCTAAGATGTAGGTGAGAGGCATCTCATCCTTACGACTGAGGTTACCTGTCCTTTGGCATTCGTCACAGTTGTGGGCATAATTGTGGGCGTCCTTGAAGATTGTTGGCCAGTAGTAGCCACTCTGAAATACCTTAGCAGCTGTTCTTTGACCACCAAAGTGCCCACCGTAAGGAGATGAGTGACAGTGCTGCAGCACAGACTTCGCTTCAGCAGCTGTAACACATTTCCTCAACAACCCATCAGCACAGGTCCTGTAAAGTATGGGGTCATCCCAGATGAATTTCCTTGCTTCATGGAGGAACCTCTTCTTCTCTTGTCCTCCCTTGAACACTGGTAATACCTGTGATGCACGGAAGTTAGCAATGTCAGCAAACCACGGTTCCTCATCGTTTTCACGATGAGTCAAAGCAAAGATATGTTCATCTATAAAAGCATCAGAAATTGCGGGGTCCGCAATTTTTTCGCAATTGTGCTGCAATCGAGACAGGTGATCTGCAACCACGTTTTCACATCCCTTCTTGTCCCGAATGTCCAAATCGAATTCCTGCAGCAATAACACCCATCTAATCAATCTAGGCTTAGCATCAGCCTTCCTCATCAGATATTTTAAAGCAGAATGGTCAGTATATACAATGGTCCTAGTTCCTACAATATAGTTCCTAAATTTTTCACAAGCAAATACTACAGCAAGCATCTCCTTCTCTGTAGTTGTATAGTTACATTGAGCCTCGTTCAAGGTCTTACTAGCATAATAGACAGGATGTGTGAGCTTGTCAGTCTTCTGTCCTAACATGACTCCTACAGCATAGTCACTAGCATCACATAGCATCTCAAATGGGAGATCCCAATTTGGTCCTACTATGATTGGTGCTGTGACCAGTGCTTCCTTAAGGGTTTTCCAAGCTACTACACATTCTTTAGAGAAGATGAATGGCCTACCTAGCTCCAGTAGCTCACATAGAGGCTTGGCTATCTTAGAAAAGTCCTTGATGAACCTTCTATAGAAGCCAGCATGCCCTAAGAAACTCCTAATAGCCTTGACATTCTGGGGCTCTACCAACTTCTCTATGACCTCGATTTTTGCCCTATCCACTTCTACACCTGCCCTTGACACTCGATGCCCTAAGACAATCCCTTCATCTACCATGAAATGGCATTTTTCCCAATTTAGGACTAGGTTGGTCTCTTCACACCTAGCCAGGACTTGTCCTAGGTTCTCTAGACAGGTTTTAAATGAGTCCCCAAAGACTGAGAAGTCATCCATGAATATTTCTATTATGGACTCATCCAACTCAGAGAAGATTGCCATCATGCACCTTTGGAAAGTTGCCGGTGCATTGCATAAGCCAAAAGGCATTCTGCGGAAGGCAAACGTTCCAAAAGGGCAAGTGAAGGTAGTCTTCTCTTGATCCTTAGGGTCTATAGTAATTTGATTGTAACCAGAGTACCCATCTAGAAAACAATAGTAGACTCTACCAGCTATTCTGTCTAGCATCTGGTCAATAAATGGTAGGGGGAAATGGTCTTTTTTAGTTTCTTTATTCAGTTTTCTGTAATCCATACACACTCTCCACCCTGTGACAGTCCTTGTTGGAATCAGTTCGTTGTTCTCATTGACTACCACAGTTATTCCCCCCTTTTTAGGTACACATTGGATGGGGCTCACCCACTGGCTACTAGCTATGGGGAAAATTACTCCTGCATCTAACCACTTTATTATTTCCTTTTTCACTACCTCTTTCATAGAGGGGTTTAACCTACGCTGGTGATCTACCCTAGGTGTGTGCTCTTCCTCTAGAATAATTTTGTGCATACAATAAGAAGGGCTAATGCCTCGAATATCAGCAATAGTCCATGCTATAGCCTTCCTATGTTGCTTAAGCAGTAAAATTAAATCAACCTCATGCTGTTCACTTAGCTTAGAAGAAATAATTACCGGCAGCGTATCATTATCTCCTAGATATGCATATTTGAGGTGAGTTGGTAGTGGTTTCAGTTCTAAAACAGGTGGATGCTCAATGGAGGGCTTTAACGGATTTACAGTTCTATCAGTTAAATCTATAGTCATACATACATGCTGAGGTCTATCTACAGGCATATTCATTATGTCAGATACATTCAGATCATCTACATCTAATCCTACATATTCGTTAGCATGCTTGGTTAATAATACATGCTCTAATTGTTCTTCCATTAGTGAGTCAACAACATCAATGCTAGCACAAGACTCAGAATCAGAGGGATACCTTAAAGCTTTGTAAACACTAAATTTTACCTCTTCATCATGAACCCTCATAGTTAACTCACCTTTTTGCACGTCTATTAGTGCCCTACCTGTGGCTAGAAATGGTCTACCTAGCAGGATGGGAACCTCCTTGTCTGCCTCATAGTCCAGGACAATGAAATCTGCAAGGAAAATAAACTTGTCAACTTTAACTAGAATATCCTCAATCTTACCTTCTGGATATGCGATGGATCTGTCTGCTAGTTGTAAAGTGACTGTGGTTGGACGTGCTTCTCCCATTCCCAACTGGCGGAATAGGGACAGGGGCATGAGATTTATGCTGGCGCCCAGGTCACAAAGCGCTCTGCCCACATGCTTGCCTCCAAGTTCTACAGGTAGGGTGAAGGAACCAGGATCCTTCTCCTTCTTGGGCAGCTTGTTTTGGAGGATGGCACTGCACTCCTCGGTGAGGTTTACTGTTTCAAACTCACCAATTATTCTTTTGTTAGTAATAATGTCTTTCAAAAACTTTACATATGAAGGCATAGACTGTAAAACTTCTACAAAAGGAATATTCACATGCACTTGCTTAAGTATTTCTAGAAATTTATTAAAATGAACTTCCTGTTCCTGTTTCTTCTTAAGCCTTCGAGGGTATGGAGGTGGTGGCACATATGCAGGCACGTCAGGACGCCTTAAGATAGGTGGAGGCCTTGGAATTTCTTCTACGTCCTCTACAATTGGCTCTAGCCTGGCTCCTGATGTGCTAGTTGGTGGTGGACCTTGGCTTGGCAGAGATTCCAGTGGAGCACTAGACTCAGTGTTCTCTACTCTCTTTGGTGTGTCCTTTGTAATGCTCACCAATGGTCTTCCACTCCTAAGTTCAATGGCTTGAACTTGTTCTTTGCCATCTCTCCTTGGTACCTCGGTATCAGCAGGGAGTCTACCTTGGGGCCTACTTTTAAGTTCATTGGCTAATTGGCCTATTTGGTTTTCCAGGCTCCTAAGAGTAGCTTGCTGGCTCTGAAGAGTAGCATCATTCTTAGCTATATATTCCTTGAGTAGGTTTTCTACAGAAGATCCTACAGGTTGATTGTAAGGTTTTTGGTACATTGACTGGTTATGTTGGGGAGTGAAACCAGGTGTTCCACTCGGCCTTGGTTGGTTGGGATTTTGGTTAGTGTTTTGTTGGCCACCCCATGACAGGTTAGGGTGGTTTCTCCAACCAGGATTGTAAGTTTGTGAGTAGGGGTTATTCCTAGGCTGCTGCTGACTTCCTACATAGCAGACTGAGGATGGATTCCCAGGGCAATATTCATAAGGGTGCCCTTCCCCACAGAATCCACAGATAGGTGCCTCGCCTTGATTTGGTTGAGTGCCCATTGACATGGCTGTGGCGGTATTGGCACTGGTTTGGAGATTGGCCTGAGCCATTTGCTTGACTAAGTTGGTCAGGGCATTTATTTGGGTGCTCATGGCGCTTAGAGCATCCTTGTCTTGAGCCCTAGTTGGCTTTACTGGATCGTCTGACCATCTACAGTGAGATGCTGAGATCTTCTCCAAGATCTCATAAGCTTCGTTGTAACTCTTGGACAACATGGAACCTCCAGCAGATGAATTTAAGACTTGTCTGGTGCTGGGGTTGCATCCTTTAAAGAAAACTTCTATTTGGATACACCATGGAATGCCATGGTGTGGACATTTAATGAGAAGGTCTTTGAATCTAGTCCAAGCTTCGTGAAGAGACTCATTATCAGCTTGTTTAAACTTTATGATATCATCACGAAAGGTTGAATTCCTATCAGGTGGGAAGTATTTGACTAGGAATTTTTCTGCTAAATCTGTCCAATTGCGGACAGATCCTGAGGGCAATGAATTTAACCATGTTTTGGCTTTGTCCCTCAAAGAGTAAGGGAAAAGATATAGCCTCAGGGCTTCTTGGGAAACTCCAGGGATTAGGAATGTGTCACTAACTCCTAGGAAGTTCCTAAGGTGGTTATGGGGGTCCTCATTTTCTATTCCAAAGAATTGTCCCACAGTGGACAACATTTGGAACATCACTGGCTTTAACTCGAATGAGTGGGCAGTGATTTCAGGACGGATTATGCTGGGGTTCAGCTCCCCAGGCATAGGTACTAGATATGACAGAATGGCACTATTCTTGTCATTCGCTATTTCGATGGGGTTGCGAATGGCTTGTGCCGGATTTGGAACTAGATCGCCCATTTCTTTAGTTTCAGGTGTGGGTTGAGGTATAGGAGGTTGTTTAAAGAGACGTTTCTTTGCCTTATTCCTAGCTCGAAGTGATCTTTCAGGTTCAGGATCGAACTCTAAATTACTATGTGAACGCTCACTCATAAACTACCTTAATGGCACCTGCAAAAGAAATGAAACAGATTAGTTTCACTCAATGATAAACTTGATTTTCAAACTTAACAACTTCGTTTTTACTTAAAATAAGTCCCCGGCAGCGGCGCCAAAAACTTGTTGCGTGCTCAATGTGTAAAGATAAATATGCAAAAGAAAAGAGAGAGCACTTAGAACATGCAAGCATACATGGTCTCACAGCAAGTAGTAAGTATATTTAATTCGTTTTTTCCACAGAGACTCATTTTTAGCTATTCGCGAAGTGTGAATGTTAAGAAAGATGGGATGAATTTGATGGGGTAAAGTTGGTTTTTAATTAACTACTTTTTGCTGAATGTGTAGAGGGATATAACATAAACAAATTAAAGTTAAAAATAGACCTAAAGGACAAGAGATGGAATTAATAATCGAGGAAGAAAACAGCTAAACAGAATGATAAACAGGCAGAATTGCGAGGACCGCAATGTTTCCGCAATTAAATGGCAGCGAATCTGATTGGAATGGGGAATTAAGGGCTACTAATGACTATCCTATAGGCATTTTATTACGATTATCAAGCTTTGGATCAACTCTCTATACATCAAACTCACTCTATCTCAAGTATCGTCCGATTCCATGCATTAGAGACTCAAGTTTACTTGACTTCAAAGTAAGGACTTAAGCATCTTGTTTAAACAGGAGTGTTCAGTTTGTACTAGGGAAACGCCTATTCCTAGGCCGTTTCCTGATTACCATGAAAGGCTAGCATGATTATATGACTCTGAACTCTTACTCCTTCCAGAGGTTAGGAGTTCTTTGGACAAAATGGATGGCCAATCGAAATTGCCCGTGGGATGAAGCTTACATACAATCAATGTTCGAGTGTTGAACTGACTACTTGACTCACGTTTTTTAGCCTATAGTTCTGTCATTAGCATGCCCCTAAGTGATTTTAGTTACTCATGGATATGTGGAGAACAGAAAAGGTAGATAAGAAAGACATGCTTAGAAGAGAAATGCGTGTAAAACGGCAAGACAAACCGTAGCAGAACAAGGTAGAAACTGTGAAGTGCAGAAATTTACTTTGATTACTTTAAGTGTTTAATGACAAAGGAAAGCTTAAAAAGAACTGAATCTAAGACAGACAACAACGAAATGCAGTAATTGAAATGACTAAACTAAGAACAACAATGATCAGTAATGGAAATGAGAAGAAAAGGACAGAAAACAGTAAAGGCTTGCTGAAAACTTCGTGGCAGTCGCCTCGAATGATGGCGATGAGAATTCAGCCGTGCTTGGATGAATCCAATCGAGAGAGAAGAAGAATCTTCTCTCCTTCCTATCAGATTTTCGACTCCAAAAGCTGAGAACCTCACTCCAACAGACGGCAAAGGAATTTAGAGAGGAATGATGGACTGCAGGAAGACTTCTGCGCTTCGAATTCATTACTGAACCTCCGACTTTGACCCCCTTTTATAGTAGTTTGCAGGTGCGTTTGGGCCAAGGAGAACCATCAACCTTCAACGTCATATATCAGAATGGATGGAGGAGAAAGAACGAATCCCTGAAAAGTCGGATCTAAACAGAAAATGATCAGCCAACTTACGGTTTTAACTTGAATAATTGCGGTCACCGCAATTATTCCGCAATTCATTTGCAATGGTTATTTTTTCATTCTTTTCTTCGGTTTTCAACCCTTTTTCTACCTATTGTGCATAAGTCCTAAATTAGCTACCTTCTTCTAATTCTCATATTAAAGCATAGGTTTAAGCTAAATGCTAACAAAAACACCTAAATGTGTACATCTTCTTAAGCTAAATGGGTCCTAAATAAGTCACTTTCAGAGACTTAACAATAATTCTCTAGCATTTGAATTATATAGATTTGATATCTTTAATCTTTCAGGAATTTTCATATAGATATCATTATCGAGAGATCCATATAAATATGTTGTGACTACATCCATAAGTGCATGTCAAGTTTTTCATACACAACCATGCTAATTAGATATCTCAATGTTATTACATCCACCATTTAGGATATGTATCGTCATAATCAATATTAGACCTTTGCGAGAATCCTTATGCAACAAGTCTCGTTTTATATCTCGTGACCTTATTCTTTTCATTCATTTTACATACAAATACTCATTTGTATCCCACATAGTTTACAACTTCAGGTGTACGAACTACGAGCCAAAAAACTTCATGTTTTGTAAGTGAGTTTAATTCTACTTGGATTGATTCTTTTCATTTAGTCAATTCTTTCTATGTCGACATTCTTCGACAGATATAAGTTCAAAATCCTCATTTTCATGAATAATGTCGTGAGCAACATTGTAAGCAAAAATGTTGTCAACAACTATATCAGTCTGGTTTCATCTTTTTCCTATCATGACATAATTTATCGAAATCTCATTATTATCATCGTACTTGACCACCTTTAATTTTCTTACGATTAGACATGTTTATGATTTCTTCTGAATATCCACATTATCGGTTAAGTAATTTTGAATATTGACTATTTTTTCCCGATGATTTTTATCTTTGGAACCTACTGATTTACCACGCTTCAGGCGTGCCGCAGACTCATTAGCTGAAAAAACTTGTTGTGTTGAGATTTCAATTTTGGATGGAGCATTTGCAGCTGATATATATGACTTAGTCACTTTCTTAGCATCTATAAATGCATTTGACATTTGGTTTGCTATATTTTGTAAATAAAGTATCTTTTGAACTTCCAGTTCACATTGATTTGTACAGGGATCCAAATGAGACAATAGTGATGCATTACATGAAATTTCATTTTCCAAGTTCTTAATTCCTCCCCTAATGTGGAAAATTTGTCTCATTAATGACAATTAGCGAATTTGTAGTAAATATATCATTCATCCAGGATGCAAGATATCTAATAATTAATGGGAAATCAAATTTAACATATATTTGAACCCTATTTGAGGACCTATCTTTCTACATTGTGGTGGAGCAATTTGAACATTTACTGCACATTAAAAAATTGGCAGATGAAATATATTTGACTTCTGGCCAAACTAATTGCAAAAAGTTATTGGCTTAAAACATATAAGTGATCGTGCATGCAAAATAACATGATTCCATACAAATATTATAAGTTTTTCTCATAAATGATTTCATCAAAGCATTTTGTGCATGCATATGAACTACATGATGTTCAACACTTATACCAATAAAACATATATTTGTTGCTCCTTTAATGATAATCATTTTTTTTTTCTTCAGGAAATTTAAAGGAATTCACAACATCCAAATTCATTTTTAATATTCTCTTGGGGAAATTTGCAAAGTTTGTTTCCACACATTATTTCAGTTTTCATTTATTAAAGTCTTTTAAAGTTCAAAAGAACTTAACTGTATGACATGCACATGACTAATGCTTCTTTATGTATCACATTTAAAACATGAAACTTTTATTTTTATCATAATGTGTGGTTTTCTTTAAAATTGAATGATATATAACTACCATAAAATGAGTAATTACTTATTCCTCTTTTATGATCGTGATCTCGACTTCAACAAAAATTATTGAATATATTATAACATTCACTTTAGGGAATGATATTGAAATGGTTGACCGAGACTAATAAATTCATACACTTTCAGGAAATGCTCATTTATTTTATTCAATTTCAAGAAGACATAATTTTTGCTCATCTTAATATTTCAAAATTTATTTATCGAATTGCTACTGCAAGAACATATTCTAATATATGAGAATAATGAAATGTCTTCTTTTACACATGTTTGTTAGTTTAAATCACTTATTGATTTAAAAACATGCAACTACAAGTGCATCTAATCAAACAAAATTCTTCTTGATTTTAAAATTATGCAACTTCACATGCATCCAAATGAGCACTTATTGCTGATTTATGCAACTTCTAGTGCATCTAATCAAAATGAGTTGTAGCAAGAATAATGAACTACTACACATATCACTCAAACTTTGCCATAAGGTATTCAAATATATAACACATTATATATATGAAATATGTAAAAAGTAGATTAACTTTGTATTGTACATGGTATATAAAAAAACATGAACAAATGTACATAACACAAAAAAAAAAAAAACCTTATACAATAGTACAATAAGATATTCCAAATGACACCATGTACAATGCATAATTAGGTTATATACAAAGTATTTATATGTATATGAATATCAACATAACAAAAATAAATGTCGTGCATTCTCTCTACATATATTGATGGTTGAAAGAAACAAGTAAATTGCAATATTGAATACATGTTATACATACAATCAATTGCAAAATTTAATTTAACAAATTAAACTCTACATGCTCATACAAAGTTGAAATGCATCAAAGCTTTAATAAAAATTAAGTAAAATCTTGAAGAAATTTAAATTCTATAAATTGAACCAAATATCAAGCTTAACATATAGACTAATATGAATCGTGAGCATGACATATATAAAATTACCACCGACATGCATTGTGCCAAATATAAAAGAGTGAAACGTTAAAGATATATACAAGGTATATATGAGATATTCAATCCATATACACTGTATATATAGAACGTTCATAACAAACATCAAACCTACATTTAACAAAGAAAAGTGGTAGAAGCTTGTGTTGATAACGTGTTATAAAATGAGAATAAGAATAACAAGAAGAAGAACAATAAAGAGAAGAGAATGAAAGAGCAAAGTAGAGATAAATCAAATGGTATTCAATTTATTTGAGGCGTGTTTGAAATGCTTCACACAACCTCTATTTATACAAGTAATTGATGGCTAAACTTAGGTCATTGATGACCAACTTTAAGAGTCTTATTGTTATTCATAAGGAGAGTGAGTAATGGGAAAAAAATAACTAAAATGAGGAAGTTCAATGATTTATGGTTTATGAATTGATTTGAATTCATCACATAAAAAAAATTAAAAAGGAAAAAATCCATCCCATAAATGTGTCATGATTATTCATCTTCTCAAATTCATTCCTTATTTTTTTTCATCCCAAATATATTCACCATAATTTTTTCATCCCAAAAAACATTGGTAACAATTTTGTTCCACTATTCATCTTCTCAAAATCTACCCACAATCTATGGTGATTCCCGTTTGTGGGTTGTTACTCATTGCAGATCTAACGTTGGAAGCTTTAGATTTGTGGGTTTTCTCCTCGGAGGTTCACACTGTCGTTGGTAGAGTCGTCGACGTCGTGGAGGTTTGTCGGAGATGAAGAAGACAAGGGATGCAGCTGAATGTGAGATGGAGATGGAAAAAGAACAAACTTTTGTTCTCTCTAATTTTTCTCTTCTCATTTTTTAGTTTTCTCTCTTATTTTCCTTCTTGCTCTTTTTTTTTTCTCCATAGGGTTTTGAAAATAGTATGTTGGAGCAACATCAATAGACTTTTTATGGTGGTATATTTGATTCGTACCGTATTTATATTTCGTAAATGTAGTGGTCTATTTAATAATATGACGTATATATTTTATATACATTTTTTCTTTTAGAAGATATATATATATGTTACACTTTGCAAGATAGAGTTTGTAAGGGAGAGAAAGAGAGATGAAAAGTAAGTTGTTATTACAATAGAAAAAACCAAACATTATATAGGTTTTTCTTACACCTATTTTAGTGTTTCCAAAATAATAGGATCAACATATGAATAGGAACAATAATACTAAAAACGCATTCAAACTAAAACTCATTCAACTTTAACATCCTCCCTTAAACTAAAACTATGTGATTTAGTTTAAACTAGAGAGTGAAACAACTCCAAGCAGATTACGAAGCTTCACAAACGTTGCTAATTTAAGAGGCTTGGTTAATATATCTGCAACTTGATCCTCGCTTCTACAGTAGGTCAATTTGATGATCCCATCATTTGTAAGATCTCTTAAGTAATGATATCTTACGTCGATGTGTTTGCTTCGTCCATGCAAAACCAGATTTTTTGAAAGCTTGATTGTTGAAGTATTGTCACAGTGAATGATAGAGGCTTCTTCTTGCTTATAATGTAACTCTTCAAGAATATTTCTTAACCAGATGGCTTGACATGCACATGATGTTGCTGCTACGTACTCAGCTTCAGTGGTAGACAATGTGACAATTGCCTGTTTTTTGGAAGACCATGAGATAGCTCCTGAACCAAGCATGAAAGCATATCCTGTAGTACTCTTTCTATCATTTAAATCTCCTGCATAATCACTATCGCTAAAACCAATAAGGTTTAATTCGCCCCTTCTCTCATAAAATATGCCAAGATCATGAGTTCCTTTCAAGTAACGTAAGATTCTTTTGGCTACTAAGAGATGAAGCTCAGTTGGAGATTCCATAAACCTGCTAATGAAACTTACAACATACATAATATCAGGTCTTGTAGCTGTCAAGTACATCAAACTTCCAACTATTTGCTTGTAGAGAGTACTGTTGACCTTCTTCCCTTCATGGTCCCTTGTGAGCTTCAAGCTGGGTTCAACTGGAGTTAAGACTAAGTTACAGTCTTTCATTTGAAATCTATCCAAGATCTCCAATGCATATTTCTTCTGATTGATGAAAATTCCAGTTGCTGATTGCATTACCTCAATGCCGAGAAAATAATGCATCATCCCTAGATCTGTCATTTCAAACTCCACCATCATGGACTGCTTGAATTCTTCAAACATTATTGGATCATTACCTGTGTAAATCAAATCATCTACATACAAACATACGATCAAAATCTTCTTTGGAGGTTCAAATTTAATAAATAGAGTATGTTCGTATGGACATTTTTCAAATCCAACTCTAACAAAGTAAGCCTCAATCCGACTATACCAAGCTCTAGGTGCTTGCTTCAACCCGTATAAAGCTTTCTTCAACCGATATACCTTTCCATCATTTCTCTGTTGTTCATAACCAGGGGGTTGATCTATGAAAACTTTTTCATTCAAGTTTCCATGTAGAAATGCTGATTTCACATCCATTTGAAGAATTTTCCAATTATTTTGTGCTGCCATTGCTACCACCATTCGAATAGTATCATGTCTTGCAACTGGAGCGAAAACTTCATTGTAATCGATGCCAATTTTTTGCTTGTACCCTTTTGCAACGAGACGAGCTTTGTACTTGTCTACTTTTCCATCTTTATTCAGCTTTGTTTTGTAAACCCATTTAACACCAATGGATTTCTGTCCTTCAGGAAGTTCTGACAACTCCCAAGTATTGTTTTTCTCTATTGACTTGATCTCTTCATCCATGGCTTTCTGCCATTTTAGATCTTTCACAGCTTCTTCAAAGGTTACTGGATCACATTCTGATAATAAAGCATAATGGACAAGTGTTTCGTTAGAAAGATCACCAATAACATCATAATCTTCCATCCATGCTGGTCTTCTTCTAACTCGTTGTGATCTTGAACTTGTACCTTCTGTTTGAGTTTCAATAGTCTCAACTGATTGTTGAACTGGACTTTCAGGTTGTGGTGGCGAAGATACATCACTGGTCGTTTCTTCAAAGTTCAGAGGTATTGATTGTTGCTCCACAGTATCTTCTATCTAGTTCCACGTGCTTACTTCATCAAATATAACATCTCGACTAATTACAATTTTACCTGTAATAGGATTGAACAATTTGTAAGCCTTTGATTGCTCACTAATGCCAAGAAAGACACATTTTTGGCCTTTGTCATCTAGTTTTTTTCTTCTCTCATCAGGAATATGTGCATATGCAATGCACCCGAAGATTCTGAAATGGTCAACTGATGGTTTACGCCCATCCCAAGCTTCTTGAGGAGTCATGTTTTTAACCGAAAAAGTGGGACTTCGATTCAAAACATGAATAGCCCAATTTACAGCTTCTGGCCAAAAATGCTTTGGGACTTTCCCATTTGCAATCATGCTTCGAACCATGTTGAGGATAGTACGATTCTTTCTTTCGGCAACACCATTCTGTTGAGGTGTGTAGGATGCCGTCAGTTGGCGTCGGATTCCATGCTCATTACAAAAATTTACAAATTCTTGTGACATGTATTCTCCTCCGCGATCCGTCCGAAGAGTTTTAATTTTCCTTCCAATTTCATTTTCAGCTGCCGCCTTAAAATTCTTGAAAATTGAGAATGCTTCTGACTTTTCCTGCAAGAAATAAATCCATGTTTTTCTGCAAAAATCATCAATGAAAGAAATAAAATATTTCTTCTTCCCATTTGATATTGGATTTATTGGGCCACATATGTCAGAATGGATTAACTCCAAAGGTTTGCGCGCTCTCCATGCTTTACCCTTTGAAAACTGTTCACGATGTTGTTTGCCAACAACACAATCTTCACATACTTTTGAGGGAGGAGAAATTTGAGGAAGACCAACCACCATTTGCTTCTGAGAAAGGACTTGTAAACCTTTAAAATTCAAGTGGGCATATCGCAAGTGCCAAAGCCACATAGGATCTTCTACAACCGTCTTGAAACATGTTTCCAAACCTTCTAGTTTGAGTGGAAACAACCTGTTTGATGTCATCTCAATACGAGCAATCAATCCTCTCCTTGGATCATATATTTCACAACCGCCTTCTTTGATGGTTGTAACATACCCTTTTTCTTGTAACTGTCCAACACTCAACAAATTGCTTTTCAAGTCAGGAATATAAAACACATTTGATATAGTTTCAACACTGTCTTTTTTGGTCTTAATTTGAACATCACCTTTGCCCACAACATTTACTTTAGAATTATCACCAAACGATACAGTAGAATGATAACTTTCATCCAAATAGGAAAATAGAGACTTGTTACCACACATATGATTGCTGCAACCCGTGTCGATATACCATATGTTTGATCCAAGCTCATCATTGTGGTGACACGTCATCAAAAGTGTTTCTTGCTCCTTTTTTTCTATGAAATTGGACTGCTCTCCTCTTTCATAGGTAAGGTTGACTGTGCATTCAGACTTGTAATGACCAAACTTATGACAACGGTAACATTGAATGTTGGACTTATCAAACCTCGAGTTATTGGACATTTGTTTGTGTTGGTCATGTTCTCCACCTCTTCCTCTTCCTTGCCATCTACCACGACCTCGACCACGACCTCTATTTGATCCTCTTCCCGTAGAATTTTCACCTTGAGTTGAAACCTTCAAGGCTTGTTCTTCAGTTGGACCTGTAGTTGGCGTCATTCTTTGCTCATGCACAAGTAAAGAACTTTGTAATTCATCAATTGATAAGTTATCGACATCTTTTGATTCCTCAATTGAACAAACCACATAAGCAAATTTAGGAGCCATCGACCGAAGAATCTTCTCAACCACGGTGACATCTTCAATCTTCTCTCCATGGATCCGCATCTTGTTTACTATAGCCAAGGTCCGCGAGAAATACTCACCTACGAACTCATCTTGCTTCATGTGAAGAATCTCAAACTCTTTGCGAAGAGCTTGGAGCTGCTGCCTTTTAACCCTCGTTGTGCCTTGATACTTTTTCTTCATGGAGTCCCATATTTGCTTGCATGTGTCTTTTTGCAAAATGGTCTCCAAAATGGCACGATCAATGGCTTGGAATAAATAATTCTTGGCCTTGAGATCCTTCAGCCTCCGTTCCTCTAACTTCTTTTGCTCAACTTCTGGCAAGACAACTCCAGCGGCAGGTTCATTCACTCCTGCATCTACAACGGTCCAATACTCTTTGGACCGTAGAAAATTTTCCATCAACATACTCCAATGATCATAATGACCATCAAAGCGAGGAATTGCCGGTTGCACATAATTGTCTGTGGCCATCTTTTTTGCTTTGCTAGCTACCTTAGAAGATAAAAGGAAAAGATGATATAACTTGGCTCTGATACCACTGTTACACTTTGCAAGATAGAGTTTGTAAGGGAGAGAAAGAGAGATGAAAAGTAAGTTGTTATTACAATAGAAAAAACCAAACATTATATAGGTTTTTCTTACACCTATTTTAGTGTTTCCAAAATAATAGGATCAACATATGAATAGGAACAATAATACTAAAAACTCATTCAAACTAAAACTCATTCAACTTTAACAATATATATATATATATATATATATATATATAACTAGAATATAGTTCTAAAGGATGTGATAGTGATGACAAACAAATATACAAAGTGTACATTTGCAAATAACTAAAAATAAATAATGTATATGAAAAAATAGGTGGAATATATATCTCAATAAGGATGAAATTAATATAAAAATATGGGGTATATATTGCGTAGTAGTTACAAACTACAGTAAATACTATCAGATTAGGATTGATGTGATATAAAAATATGACATAGACATATTTTGTAATAGTTACAAACTACGCTAAACACTATCAGATTTAGGATCAATATGTTAATACTATCATAATTCAATGTAACATGCAAGTCACAACATAAAACCAATAAGACAAACAAGTCAAGCAATGATCATTCATAGAAAACAAACGAGGAAAATCAATTAATATAACAATAGTACAAACAATGATATATCAACTCGATTATGACAAAAATTGTAATGCCTTCAAATTTTAGCATAAAACATGGGGCACGCTACTAAAACGACTTACTTACTTAGCACGTGATAGACAATTAACTTCATAAGAAAAGAAAGATAACCAATCATGTAACTTCATTCCATTCATTCTACCTGGACCGAATTAACATAAACACGTTTGGTGAACAAGTTGTCGAAGCCCGCCAAATTAATATTTATAAATTGGTTTCTACTCTAACTTGTAGAAATAGTGGTAACTAGATCGATCTCAGAAAATAAAAAATTAACTTCTTCTAATTAAATTCTAATTGCTATGATAAAATATAAGAAAACATGGGGATTGGTTGGTTGGTACATATTAGAAACATGCAAACGAATGAAAATTAAGCTAACGGAAAATTAAAGGCAGGAATTAAACTAAAGGGAAAATAACAATTTAAATGGAGCGAAACTACTCTTGATGCAATTTCAGATCATTAGAAATTCTAAACGAATTTAGCTAGTCGCGCTAGCGCTCAACTTGTTTGCTCGAACCCGTAACAAACAACCCGAAATAAAATATTAATTAGGACTAAAAGCCACAATTAAACTTAGTGTCTAATTAACTGGGCACGATCGTTCCATATTAATTAGACACTAGTAATGCGGGAAATGCTGGGACGAATAACCAATTTGGATAGCCTAAATTAATTACCTGACTTGTCTTTTATCCTAAAGTCGATCATACAAACTATGTGATCATGGATAGCCGAAGAAACATCTACACAATTCGACTCTTGCTACTTTGCAATTGAAATAAGACAATTACGGATCATGCAATCAATATATAGCGATTTAAACATGCGAGAACAATTAAAGCATCAATTTAATCAAAATCACATGCTAATTGGATACAAACATAGATAAAAGATGCTAACTAAATGAAAATAAACTCAATTCCTCACATTATGCATCAAGAAATAATTCCGACCTCTAAATTAGAGTATTTATGATATGATTATGGTCACCACTACAATGACTCAATGACCAATAACAAGATAAAGGGCTAAATCACTTGGAGAATCTATGAGAACAAGCATATTCACGGATTAGTGACACTCTACTTTCCAACCATATAAAGTACACTCTAATCCGAGCTGTAGACACCGTATTTGGTCCGACCTTGTTTATCATTAAACTTGTTTTACTTCTTTTTGTAGTTTTTTTTTAAGTATTTTTTGAGTTTTTCTTTATTTTCATCTTTTTTTCTGCTAATTTCAAAATTTTTGAGAAAATAATACAAAAATAATTTTTATTTGATTTTGTTTGGGCATTTTCCAAGTTTTAAAGTTCTTTTGATTAAGGTTTATTTAGAATTTTTTTTAGGATTTCTAGAAAGTAGAGGTGTTCCAATTGAAATGGGACATCGTCTCATCCCCTTTTAACCTACATTTTGGTTATAAAAAAGAAATGATGGGATAAGACAATGGAGAGAAGAAGACAAAAATTAGGGGATTTCCAAAATCATTAAAAAAAAAAAAAAACTCATTTTCTCTCTCCATCATCACCACAATCATCTCTGGCGAAACTCGCGGCGGAGCTCTGGTAAGATCGCGGTGGCGCACCACCACGCACGACGGCGGCATTCCGACGACCTTCATTATCTTCCTCCCAAATTCCGGTGGATCTTCAACTAAATCGACGGCGGCGGAGATCGAGACCAACGACGGCGACTTCGTCTTCCTCAGCCTTGGAGAATTACAAAATCTGACTTGGAATCCAAAAGGTTTGCCAAAACTGACCTCAAATTGAAATTTTATCCTTTCTGATCTCAAATTGACAGCTGGCGGCACTGTTCATTTCTAATCGGTTGTGAAATTACTCTTTTATCCCTCGCCAAAAAAAATGCGCTCTCCTCCATTTTCTCTCTGTTGCGCTCTTTCCTCCATTTTTATCTCTACACTCTCTCCTCCATTTTTCTTTTTGCACTCTCTCTTCCCTCTCACCTTCTCAAATTCAAATTCTTCTATGCGCAGAAAAAAGATTCAGATCGTGTTAAAAAAATTAGATTTGAGATTAGGATCGTGAAGAGAAAAATAAAAAGTAATCCCGCAGAAAAAATATCTAAGATTCAAATCGTGTTAAAAAATATTAGATTTGAGATTAGGATCGTGAAGAGAAAAAAAAAATCCACATGTAAAAAAATCTCACGATCGTGTAAAAAAATCCCACGATCATGTAAAAAAAAGTCTCAAATCCCACGATCGTTTAAACAAATTCCACGGCCGTCTAAACAAATAACACGATCGTCTAAAAATCCAAAATCCCACGATTGTCGTCTAAACAAATACAAATAACACGATCGTCTAAAAATTCCAAATCCCACGATCGTCTAAACAAATACCACGATCGTGTAAAACAAAATTCAATCGTACAAATCCCACGATCATGCAGAAAAAAATCATATCTTCTAAAAAAATCAAATTGTGCAAAAAATATTGAGATCTTGTAAAATATTCAAATGAAAAAAAAAATAAGATTGCAGGCATGATCCCAGCCGGATTAATTTTTGTGCACGATCGTGTCTCCATTGCATTTTTTTTTCTGGTAAATCTTCCATTCTCTCCATTGATTTGCAAATGTTACCTAACTCTAATCAAATGATGCAGCACGTTGTTGGGATAATTTTTTCAGGTCACCTGTTTCTGTTTTGGAAGATTGAAGTCTAAAGAAGAAGAAGACGGAGAAGAGAAAAGGATCGAAGAAGAATAGAGAGGAGAAAAGAAAATGAGAGAAGGTTTTTTTTAAACGAGGGGTAAAAGAGGAATTTCACAACCTTTTAAAAATGCACAGTGCTGCCAGCTGTCAATTTGAAGTCAGAAAGGATAAAATTTCAATTTGATGTAAATTTTGGCAAACCTTTTGGATTCCAGGTTAGATTATGCAATTCCCCCTCAGCCCTCAAGCAGCGGCGTACCTCCGGCGACGGATCTTGCAACCTCAATCCGGAGATGTGAGCTCCAGACGATCCAAGGAGATTCACGACGACAACGTAACCTTAGGCGAAGCCATCTTCTTCATCCAACTCCTCGGTCCGACGACGCGAATCTCAAACCTCGCAGCAGCTTCAATCTCCGGCGATCTTCATCAAACCAGACGACAAAGAGGCTTGAGCAACAGTAAGAATTTCTTAAAAAAACTTGAACCAGACGACGGTGGTACAACGATCTTCTTGGCGAAGATCGAGGAATTATGAGACGAACACATCAGCTTCAATTTTCAGCGATCACGAACTTCAACGAAGATGAGGCTTCAGCGGCGGTGAATCTCAAACCAGCGACAACCTCCTCCTCTAACCTCGAATCAACGATAGTGGAGCACTCCACGGCGACGGATCTTCAACGACGAGCTCCAGCGACAACGACATCTCGGAGAAGAAGAAACGAAGCTGCAGACGGCGGTGGCCTTCAGGGACAACGGAGGCGTGAAGTTCATCTTCCTCGCGTGGGTAACGAAAGACAACTCTTCTTTTTTAGGTTTTGTTTTAATTACAAATTTGCCACTGCTGCTTAAATTCCAAATATATCTCTAGTTTATATGAGATTCCAAATATACCCCTGGTTTATATGAGATTCCCATTTATACCCCTTGGTTTATGTTATTTATAATTATGCCCCTGTTTTTATATTTATTTAAAATTTCGCCACTGCTCGTCTAATTATATTTATGTCATGGTTCGTTAAGTTTTTGTCTTTAAAATTTCGAGTTTGTCAATTCGGCTTATTTACTTTATTACCTTTCTACTTTGTTATTTTTTTTTTGTCATTCAATCTTTTTTTTTTTTTTTTTTTTTTTTTTTTTTTTTTTTTATCATTTTCTTACATTTTAAGTTAGTTTGCTTTAATGTTCAAATTCTGGGATAGGTGAGGGACTATTCCCTTAACCTTGAGGATTAATTAGTTTGTTTTAATGTTCAAATCTCGGGATAGGCGGGGACTCTTCCCTTAACCTTGAGGATTAGTTAGTTTGTTTTAATGTTCAAATCTCGGGATAGGTGAGGGACTTTTCCCTTAACCTTAAGGATTAGTTTTTGTTTAAATGTTCAAATCCTTGGATAGGTGAAGGAATTTTCCCGTAACCTTGGGGGTTAGCTAGTTTGTTTTAATTTTCAAATCCCGGGATAGGTGAGGCATTCTTCCGTTAACCTTGAGGATTAGTTAATTTGTTTTAATTTTTTTAAATCTCGGGATGGAATAGGGATTCTCCCCTATCTTGAGGATTAGGAAAGTTTTATCTGTTAGGCCACGTTTACTTCCCTCCAAACGTAATGAATCAATGGTAATTCTGACGGTGGGACCCACATCGATTACTTTTGAGGACGTTTACCAAAATCTGGAAACGTAATCAAAGTGTGGGTCTCACCTCAAAATTTGTAATCTCATTACCCTATTTCTCTACCACCTTGGAGGTGCTCAATGAGATTACCATTGAAGATTACATGGGTCCCACCCTTTTTTTGTTTATTTTTTTTTTCATGTTTGTCCATTTCTCTCTCTTTCTTGAAATGCTCATTGTCATCTCTCTCACTTTCTTCTCCCTTTCACATTCTTCTTCCTCTCTTCTTCTTTCCTCCTCCGGCCAATTTTGTCGTCGTCGCCCACCTCACTCCGGCCAATCTCGATACCGCCCACCTCATTCCGGCCCGCCGTCGTCGCCCATATGTAGAGTTTATTTTTATTTTTCTTTAAAAAAAAATGGGTTTCCTTTATCTTTCTCTTTCAAGAAATGAGTTTTCTTTTTCTTTCTTTTCCACGAAATGAGTTTTCTTTTTCTTTCAACAAATTCTTTCACGCCTCCTCGCCAATCTCATTTCTCTTTTTTCTCCACAAGTTTTTTAATCAAAAACTCGTGGAGAAAAAAGGAAACCCCATTTTGATATATATAAATAATAAAAAAAAAATAAAAAAAAAAGAAAAAGAAAAAAATGTTGGTATTGGATAAAAGATGAACAAATTGTGGAGAAAAGAGAGAAACTCAATGTTGAAATTGAAACTCAATGTTTCTTTTGTGAGGAAGAAACATAAATGGGTTAATAGGGAAGGGAAGAGATTGAAGCTCCAATGGCGAAAAACGAAGAAAGAAGAGAGAATAAACAAAGAGACATGAAGATTCATGTTGAAAAATGGGTTCACGAGTATCCACACGAGTCTTCACATGAGTCTGCACACAAGAAAACGCTCGGAAAACGAGTCAACACACGATTCTGAGTATCCACACGAGTAACGCTCAAACAATGAGTCAACACACGATTAAAGTGAAAGGGTATTATGGTAAATTCACGAATGATTACATGCAAGTAAACACCATCAATGTAATTCAGATTGCGTTTGAATTAGCCTTAAGTAAACATTATCAAAGGTAAATCGATTACGATTGAAGCTTTAATCCATTACAATTGACTTATTACGATTATTGGGGAAAATTCATTACGAAGTGATGAACATGGCCTTAGTTACACTTTTTTCCGATAACGCTTCTCTTTCATCATTTGTTATTATTGTGTTATTTACAAAATTCCCTTTTTTCCAAGTTTTCAATTAATTTCCGAATAAATATTTGAATTTAAAACTTTGAAATCTTAATTTCCAAATATCTTTTAAATGAATTATCAAATGATTTCAAAATTGTTATTTCAATTGTTTTTAACTTCTAAGTCTTGTTTCTTCCAAGTGGTTTTAATTTGCTTCTTAAAAGTTAATTTCCAAAGCGAATTTGATTTCATTTTGAAATTATTTTTTAATTGAATTTAAACAAAAGAACTTCTTAAATGATTTCAAAATCTTGTTTTTATTGTGTAATCCTTGTTATGGGTGTTGACCGAGAAATTTCGGCCAATCAGTGGTCGCCACGTGTCTCCATCACGACCGGGGATCAGATAGACTTGACCGAGCAAAGTCGGCCAAACCGCAATTGGGCTCGAAGTCGAATCGGGCCAGAAAGATTAAATGACAATTTGGCCCAAAGCCTAAAAGCCCATTGGGTCCAAACCCAAGCCCATTGGGTCCAAACCCAAACCCATTGGGCCCAAAGCCCATGCCCATTGGATCCAGGCCCATGAAAACTCTATAAATAGAGAGTTCATTTTCATTTCTAAGGTTCAGAAAATTTCTTCTCATAAGAACTCAGAGAGAATTCCCAAACAACGAAAGACTCTTTGAATCCTGAAGACTGAACGTCACTCCAAATTCAAACATCTGAAGACTTCACCGCTACGCGAAGCTGCAGATTCAACATCGAGAACAAGCTGCAAAGCCCTCGAAACAAATCCAACATCGAGAACAAGCTGCGAAGCCCTCGAGATACATTTACATTAGAGAGAGAGAATCAGAGGATCAAACATTAGAGATTGTAATCTACTACGCACTGATAAATACAATACATCAATACCAAATTCAAATTCATTTACACGTGTCGAATTTCCATTCGTCGTTCGAATTCTCGTGTGAACAGATTGGCACGCCCGGTGGGATCACTCTACCTCTCATCTCTTTCCCTCATCTAAAAAAAAAAAACAAGTGAAGTTATGTCGTTCAGAACTCCTTCAACAACCGTAGTCATGAACAACCGCTACACGAGTTCTACTCCCCACGATTGTCCACATGATTTTGTCACAATTGTGAGCAGAGTAATGACATCGTCAGGGGCATCTACGAGTGACAAATTTCTTGTTAGGTGTAACCCTTTGTTCGAGCTTGATTCTGACGTAGCATTCGTCATAACGCCTGAAACAAATACTATGGAAGAAAGAATGACATTGGCGGGGGCGTCTACAAGTGACGAATTTGCCGTCAGGTGTAACCCTCTATTTGAGTTCGATTCTGACGTAACATCCTCCATGATGACTGAAATAAATGTTATGGAGGAACGAATGACAGAGTCTACGCGTGAGGGGATAATCACTTAGGAAAATTTCTTGTACGATGAATTTGTTCCCTCATCTGATCAACCAAATAAGGGGTCTAATCCAAATGTGATGTCTGTAATGATGGCAGACGCACGCATAAGCGACGAAGTGATCGCTGAAATGGAAAAGAAACTAAACTTTCTGATGAAAGTAGTTGAAGAACGAGACCTCGAGATTGCAAACTTAAGAAATCAGATGCAAAGTAAAGAGGCTGCAGAGTCAAGTCAAACTCCTGCAGCAAGAGGAAATGACAAAGGAAAAATTGTCATCCAGGAAGACCAAGCGCAACACTCAACGTCGGTTGTTTCCTTATCTGTCCAACAGCTGCAGGACATGATTACCAACACCATCAGAGCCCAGTGCGGTGGACCAGCCCAGAGCACCCTCTTATATACCAAACCGTATTCCAAGAGGATCGACAACTTGAGGATGCCCACCGGGTACCAACCGCCAAAGTTTCAACAATTCGATGGGAAGGGCAATCCTAAACAACACATTGCCCACTTCGTCGAAACATGCGAGAATGCTGGAACTCGCGGAGACTTGCTGGTTAGGCAATTCGTCCGAACCTTGAAAGGAAACGCCTTTGATTGGTACACCGACTTGGAACCCGAGACGATCGACAGTTGGGAGCAGTTTGAAAGAGACTTCCTGAATCGCTTCTACAGCACGAGGCGAACAGTCAGCATGTCAGAACTCTCGCATGCTAGCCAAAGAATGGGCGAGCCTGTCGTCGACTTCATTAACCGCTGGAGATCGTTGAGTCTTGACTGCAAGGATCGACTCACCGAGGTGTCCGCTGTCGAAATGTGCATCGGCGGCATGCATTGGGGACTTCACTACATCCTACAAGGGATAAAGCCCCAAACATTCGAGGAATTAGCAACTCGCGCCCATGATATGGAGCTGAGTATTGCCAACAGAGGAAACAAAGACCTCTTAGTCCCCGACGTAAAGAAAATAAAGACGGAAACGAAGGGAGTTGGGAAAATCACTAAAAATGTCGTGGAAGAATCCATGGTCATCAACACGACCCCTTTCAGATTTCCCTCAAAAAGAAATGAAAACAAGACAGAGAGAAGAAATGACGGAGGCGAGAAACGTCGCCTTACTTTAAAAGAGAAACAAGAAAAAGTCTACCCGTTTCCAAACTCTGACATTCCTGACATGTTAGAGCAACTACTGGAAACAAGATTGATTGAGTTTCCCGAGTGTAGGCGCCCGGAAGAAATGGACAAAGTCGATGATCCCAACTATTGTAAGTATCATCGAGTTATCAGTCATCCAGTGGATAAATGTTTCGTCCTAAAGGAGCTAATTCTAAGGTTAGCTAAAGAAGGAAAAATCGAGCTAGACTTAGATGAAATAGCTCAATCAAACCACGCTGCAGTAACAATGAACTCCGGCAGTCAATTATGTCAAGCCTCATTTGATAAGCAAAAGGAAAGCCTGATCCAGTTTGGGACCTTCGAACCAATAATTGTTCGGTTCGGACATGAAACCCCAAAACAAATTTCTCAGGTAAAACATGAGGTCATCGGAAATGAGGATAAATGTTGGACCGTCGTGGCTCGTCAGAAAATACGACGACAAAGACCCGTCCAGAAAGAAGATTGCATGTTTCGAGATGATAAACGGAACAATAAGCTTTCAAAGAAGAAAGGAAGAATCAATTCGAGGAAGCCTAAACACGAGAGAAGAGAAAACAAATATTTTTCTCAACCTCGACGACGGGTGACCTTAAAAGAATTCTTCTCAAGAAGTTTCCTTCCTATCAATAAAGAGGAAGAAATCTTTGCAACTTCATGCTACATCAACGCAGAAGAAGTCGACGACTCAAAAGAAGTCGACCAAAGAACTTCTGTCTTCAATCGCATCAAGCCTTCAACTACTCGAACTTCGGTCTTCCAAAGGATGAGTATGGCCGCGACAAAAGAAGAAAATCCATGTCTAACCTCTACCTCCACGCGAACTTCAGCTTTCCAAAGGTTAAGTGTTTCTACATCAAAGAAAGACGGACCTTCAAAATCTGTTTTTGATCGCCTCAAAGTTACAAGTGATCAACAACAAGGAAAGATGAAGACTGTAGGGGCAAGACTCTTCGATGAAGAAAGTAGCGACAAGAAAATTCACAGTCGTGTTCCTTCGCGCATGAAGAGGAAATTATCTGTTCTCATAAATACAGAAGGCTCCTTGAAGGTGAAGAAAAATATCATTATTCTAACGAATCCTACAAACGAAGGATCTGATCAAGACCGTGATGAAGATAAGATCTTTTGAAATGTAATACTCCTTAACGTAAGAGTATAAACTACATGTTGCTCCTGGCCCGCACGAGCTTAAAAGGTGAACGGCCCAAGTAAAAAAAAAAAAAAATTCTCATCTACGTTGCTGCGCTGCATCTCCAAGTTCGTTGTTGCGCTGCATCTCCAAGTTCGCTGCTACGCTGCATCTACAAGTTCGCTGCTACGCTGCGTCTCCAAGTTCGCTGCTGCGCTGCGCATCTCCAACAAGTTCTGCTGCGCTTCGCATCTCCAAGTTCTGCTGCGCTTCGCGAGTCCAAGTTCTGCTGCGCTGCGCGATCGCATCTTCAAGTTCTGCTGCGCTGCGCATCTCCAACTTCAAGCTCGTGCATAATCATCTCCAAGTATTTTTCTTAGGAGATCTCATAAAATGTACTACTCCTTAACGTAAGAGTATAAATTACATGTTGCTCCTGGCCCGCACGAGCTTAAAAGGTGAACGGCCCAAGTAAAAAAAAAAAGAATTCTCTTCATGTAATTTGAACTACGTTATGACTTGATCCCTTCCATCTAAGGGTACGTAGGCAACTTAAAGAAAAAATACATATATACTTTAAGTCCAGTCGTGCGCAATAAAAAAAATATACATTCATTCCATTCGAGCTACGTTCAAACAAGTGATCTCTTGATTTCGAAAATACGTAAGCAACAAAAAAAATTAAGTTCAACAAAGCAACAAAGGAAAATTATTATTCCAAAATGAGGGAGACAAGCCAAGTGTTCATAAAGAAAACATAAAAGTTCTTTTACACGAGAGAAATCTAGAAGAAGATAGATACAAAAAAAATATATATGCACATATATGCGTAAATCAAGGCGCCCACTGAAACTCTTTCAACTCCGCGCGCGAGCTCTCTAGAAGCTCGCGAACTGCAGCAACGGCTCGAGCATCTTCCTCGTCAATAATGGGGGCACATTCGAGGGCACGAATCTCTTCGCGTACACGCGAGACTTCAAGTGTCCCGCGACTCAAGACTTCTTCCCGGGCGGAGACAAAGGTGGAAAGCCTCTTAACCTCGATCTTCGCAGCTTCTATCTTCGCTTTCGCCTCTTCTATCTTCGCTTTCGCCTCTTCTATCTCTGTTTCCGTCTCTGTAACCTCTAGGAGGGATCGGTCCAAATAAATGTTCCTTTCTTCCAGTTGACGATCCCTACTGTTGGAGTTTAGATGGGTGGAAATTGAAGATTGCATCTGGTTGTAGTCTTCCACTCTCTTACAATAGCCTTCTACAAATTCTTGCAAAGACACCTGGTTGTTTGTCCGAGTGTCCGAGATGCCTTTAAGAATCTTACGAATCTCCGGCTCAAGTTTCGGAACATCCTCAAAAGGGGTACGCGCCATTTTCTCTCGCAAGCTTTGCCACATAGACATGGCCGCTTTTCGTTGAAGGCTGGATACTATATTGTCAGCACAATAAACAGAGGTTTCAGGAGCTTGCGAAACTGCATTCAACGGAACATGTTGAGAACGCTCCCTGATGGTAAGCAAAGGTAAATTGGTACTTCGCTCTTCCAATGGGGCAGAAGAGCTCCCAGGTCGCCTATCCATGGAAACCGAAGCTTCTGAACCCTCCGACGATCGGTCGCTATGTTGCTCGCCCTCGGCTTGAATATAATCATTCAAGTGAAGCTGTAACAATAGAAGATTTGCAAATAAGTTATTTGCTGATACATATATATATATACATAAAAATTTAAACAAAAGGCGGATATAAAGAAGTATTCAAAAAAAAAAAGAAGGGGAAAGTTACTGAACTAAGGCTCCAACGTCATCAGGTATGTCACAAGCAGTAGGGACATCGTCGAAAAATCTGTCGTCGAGATCGGGGTGATCGGGGGTCTGTCTGAGCCTTTTATCCTTTTTCCAATAAACGTCTTGACTACCTTCAGCTTGATCTGAGGCATGGCATGACGGTTTATCTGTGAGCAAATGAATTTTCTTTCCTCCGAGGTTAGCATTGACCTTCTTAGGCTTCTTAGGTTTTGAACAATCTGAGTGACGAAGAGCGCTGTCAATCAATTTATCCACACCTTTCCTCAAATAATCGCCATGCTTAATCGACCACCACTTTCGATAATTTGGAGTAACATGGTCATGGGGGTTCAACATTCGAGCTGGAAGAAACACTTCCCACCCTACGTCAGCGCAAATACAAACCCGCCAATGATGTAAAATAGTAGACAAATCGACCGAAGGAGAAGCTCCCCTTATATCGTTTGGCACATCTTGGTAGAACCCGAACTGGCGACCAAATCGATACGGACTGTATGATTCGATGACAAGCGATTCCCCACATCGCGCTGATACATAGCACGATCGGAGGCTCGAAAAATATGAAGAATCTTCAGAATCGTTGATGGTTTCTCTATTTAAGATTTCGTGTTTATTCCTGTGTTGGAGATTCACGTGCCATGCGATCGATGCTCCCTCATGGATTAGTTCATGCGCTTCAGATTCATCTAGATATTTAGCCCCACCTTCGCCAGAAAATTCAACCATCCCTGGACCTTGGACCTCCTCAGGAGTCTTGTGATGAGTATTGAAGTAATGAGCTAACCAGCCAATAATGTAATGCACCGGGAGACAGGTTTCGATACGGCCGACCGAACTAGCAGTCATTGAGATTTTTCTTAACACGTGGTAAAGGTTAGCTAAGACCGGGACGGCAAGACTAAAAATTTCACCCTCGGCCATCAGACAAGCAATCTTGAAAACACCTGGACGGATGTGGTGAGCATTGGCCTGAGGAAATACGAAGGCACAGAGCCAGCAACATAAAAAGGCGGCCAAGTATGTTCTATCCTTCCATCCTTCGTCAATATTTAGATTACGGAACATGTCGCACTCATCGTCTGACCATTCACGATATTTAACTTTCGTGCCGTTGGGGTTATGAGTCACGCCGGGGCGAGAAGTAGGCTTAGAAGCAGTTCTTTTCTTTGACCTTCGCGCCGGTATTTTACCATATCGCTGGGTGCCTTTAAACCATAGTGAAATCCAATCACTGATGGCAACGTGAGAATGATCCGTCTTCTTAGCAGTTAGTGTATGATAAGCGCGAAATAAATGTTCGCAACTTTTTGGGAGATGTCTGCCATTCCGCCCCGATCCAGTCAACTCTTTAAGACACGGAATGACTTCCTCGTAAAATTGTCCATCGATAGGAAGACCCCCGAATTTCCAAAGGTCCCACAAAGAGATGGAAAGTTCTCCAGCTTGGGTATGAAGAGTATTGGTTGCAGGGCACCATGCTTCACAAAAGGCTCGTACCACGGCTTTATTGCGATCGTAAGTATAGAGCGAAGCCATCACGGCATCTAGCAGACAAGCATGGCGAAATATCTTCTTACTGCGACCGACGACAAGCTCCAACCATTCCCAATATTGAGGGATAAAAAGGAATTCTCCAGAAATCTTTAATACAGAGCCCCAACGAGGGGTACCTTCAATAATTCGGCGTCCCAATGTTAGCTCGGGGGTTTGACTAGGATTTTGGCGGTGAAGCGCAGAACCTAACATCCACACCTTAGACGAGGAACCCTGACCCAAAGTTTTTTCTGAGGACCATTTTGACAAACGACCTGGGTCTCCGAGTCGCGGCCACTCATTGGAGTAATCACCGATCTTGGGCTCTTCTACTAGAAGGTTAACTCCGCGTTTTAAGGGCTGATGTTCATCTTCTAAAAGAAGAAGATGTTTCTCTTTAAAGACGATCTGCTCTGCAAAATACACCATGTTCCTGCAAAACAAATTCGAAAGAGTTAATAAATTCAAAACAAAGCGATAAGTATGGCGAAGGAATTAAATGAGCTACACAAACATACAAGCATGAAGCGACTACCAAGAAAACGCAACAACAAAAAAAAAAGGAGCTATGTACACCCTTAAAACAAAACAAACCAAATGACAAAAAAAATTTTTTAAAAAAAAATTAAAAGGACAACACATATAGCTTTCCAAAAATGGGGAGAAATCTTAAAGAAAAAAAAAAACGCGGAGTTAGTGGAACGGAACGCGGCGATTCGGCGTACCAACAAAGACGGAGTACGTTCTCTAAGTAGATGCGCTCATTTCACGTAGAGTGGAAATGCCCAAACTGACGCATCTACAAAAGAGAAGTAACGCCTTCAAGTCGGCACGCCAATCTCATAGGAACGGAACGCGACGATCTGACGTACCAACAAAGAAGGAGTACGTTCTCTAAGTAGACGCGCACATTTCACGTATAGTGGAAATGCCCAAACTGACGCATCTACAAAAGAGAAGTAACGCCTTCAAGTCGGTACGCTAATCTCATAGGAACGGAACGCGGCGATTCGGCGTACCAACAAAGACGGAGTACGTTCTCTAAGTAGATGCGCTCATTTCACGTAGAGTGGAAATGCCCAAACTGACGCATCTACAAAAGAGAAGTAACGCCTTCAAGTCGGCACGCTAATCTCATAGGAACGGAACGCGGCGATTCGACGCACCAACAAGGACGGAGTACGTTCTCTAAGTAGATGCGCTCATTTCACGTAGAGTGGAAATGCCAAACTGACGCATCTACAAAAGAGAAGTAACGCCTTCAAGTCGGTACGCTAATCTCATAGGAACGGAACGCGACGATCTGACGTACCAACAAAGAAGGAGTACGTTCTCTAAGTAGACGCGCACATTTCACGTATAGTGGAAATGCCCAAACTGACGCATCTACAAAAGAGAAGTAACGCCTTCAAGTCGGTACGCTAATCTCATAGAAACAGAACAACTCGACGCACAACCTAGGACGGAATACATTCCCTAAGCAGACGTGCATCTGCATAAGAGAAGTAACGCCCGTAGATTGTTACGCCGAGACCACGAGAACCGAGCAGAACAACTCGACGCGCAACCTAGGACGGAATACGTTCCCTAAACAGACGTGCATCTGCATAAGAGAAGTAACGCCCGTAGATTGTTACGCCGAGGTCACGAGAACAGAACAGAACAACTCGACGCGCAACCTAGGACGGAATACGTTCCCTAAACAGACGTGCATCTGCATAAGAGAAGTAACGCCCGTAGATTGTTACGCCGAGACCACGAGAACCGAGCAGAACAACTCGACGCGCAACCTAGGACGGAATACGTTCCCTAAACAGACGTGCATCTGCATAAGAGAAGTAACGCCCGTAGATTGTTACGCCAAGGCCACGAGAACAGAACAGAACGACTCGACGCGCAACCTAGGACGGAATACGTTCCCTAAACAGACGTGCATCTGCATAAGAGAAGTAACGCCCGTAGATTGTTACGCCGAGGCCACGAGAACAGAACAGAACAACTCGACGCGCAACCTAGGACGGAATACGTTCCCTAAACAGACGTGCATCTGCATAAGAGAAGTAACGCCCGTAGATTGTTACACCGAGACCACGAGAACCGAGCAGAACAACTCGACGCGCAACCTAGGACGGAATACGTTCCCTAAACAGACGTGCATCTGCATAAGAGAAGTAACGCCCGTAGATTGTTACGCCGAGACCACGAGAACCGAGCAGAACAACTCGTCGCGCAACCTAGGACGGAATACGTTCCCTAAACAGACGTGCATCTGCATAAGAGAAGTAACGCCCGTAGATTGTTACGCCGAGACCACGAGAACAGAGCAGAACAACTCGACGCGCAACCTAGGACGGAATACGTTCCCTAAACAGATGTGCATCTGCATAGGAGAAGTAACGCCCGTAGATTGTTACGTCGAGGCCACGGAAACAGAACAGAACGACTCGACGCACAACCTAGGACGGAATACGTTCCCCAAACAGACGTGCATCTGCATAGGAGAAGTAACGCCCGTAGATTGTTACGTCGAGGCCACGGAAACAGAACAGAACGACTCGACGCACAACCTAGGACGGAATACGTTCCCCAAACAGACGTGCATCTGCATAGGAGAAGTAACGCCCGTAGATTGTTACGTCGAGGCCACGGGAGCTGAACAGAACGACTTGGCGGTAAAAAAAGTGACACACCTACAAAAAAAAAGGTCGCAACGTTCCCCATTTGGAATAAACAAATTAAAATCGAAAAAGTGAATAAATTTCAAATCAAGGTGTATATACATATAGTAAAATAATATATTCATAAAATGCCAAATTCAAAATCATTTAACTAATTTTAAATTTCCTAACCCCCAATTCCCAAATTACTTTAATGTATTTATAAAATCTCAATTTCAAAATTAAAATAACTAATTCTAATTCTTAATTGAATTTAAAAAAAAAAAGCAAAAATTAAAATTTTTAAAATCTCAAATCACGTAACTAATTTTTTTTAAAAAAAGCCTTAATTTCAAATTAAAATTTATTTTTATTGGGTTTTTAATCACAAAATCCCAAATCACGTAACTAATTTTAAAAAGCCTTAATTTTAAATTAAAATTTATTTTTATTGGGTTTTTGATTACAAAATCTCAAATCACTTTAACTAATTTTTTTTTTAAAAAAGCCTTAATTTCAAATTAAAATTTATTTTTATTGGGTTTTTAATTACAAAATCTCAAATCACTTTAACTAATTTTGAAAAAAAAAAACTTTAATTTCAAATTAACAAATTTCTTATTTGGCTTTTTAATCACAAAATACCAAATTAAAAATTTACTGAGGATTCCTAAAGCCCAATCTTCATAAAATAAATGTAATTTATCAATCACAACCAACAATAACAAAATCCAAAATAGCAAAATATTACAAGCCATCACAAATAACATAAATTACAACCCATAAGTAAATTACAGCCCATAAATAAATTACAGCCCATAAATAATAAATTACATCAAATTACGTAAATAAATTACAACCCATAAGTAAATTACAACCCATAAATTAAATTACATACATAAATTACATACATAAATCACATACATAAATTACACACATATATTAAAATTGCATACAATGAATTAAATTACATACAGTATCAATGATATTAAAAGATAATTATTTACCAAATTAAGGTCGGTACGAAGAACACCGGGAGAATGAAAATAAGCACCTGTATATAAAAAAAATATATGTATATAAAAAGTTAGAATAAAACATAAAAAAAAAGGAGATATATATATAAAAAAAAAAAGATAACTTAAGATTGACATTACCAATTTATAGGTAATTAAGGTCGGTACGAAGAACACCGGGAGAATGAAAATAGGCACCTGCATATAAAAAATATATATATATATATATATATATATAAAAAGTTAGAATAAAAACATAAAACAAAAAAGGATATATATATAATAAAAAATATAATAATAATAAAAAAAAAACAAATAAAAAAAAAAATTAAAAGAAGGAGAGGAAACTCACCTCCTCGGGACAGATCCGGAGCGGCGAGGAGACGACGCGGCTGAAGCGCTGACGGAGCGACGACGAGGAGACGACGCGGCGCTGGCGGAGCGGCTGAAGCGCTGACGGAGCGACGGCGAGGAGACGACGCGGCGCTGGCGGAGCGGCTGAAGCGCTGACGGAGCGGTGCTGGCGGAGCGGCAGCGCGGCACGGGCCGGATCGCGAGACGGCTGGCTGCTGGTCTGGAGACGACGGCGGCTGGCGGAACGGAGCTGCGGGCGCGGCGGCGAGGGCTGGTGGCAGGCGGAGCGACGACGGCGGCTGGCGGCGGCGGCTGGAGCTCTCCTTCTTCTTCCTCTCCAAGCAAACTCTCTCCCTTCCTCTCCAAATAAACCCTAAAGTCTTATTCTAACTCTTCAAATTCCATCTCATTCTATTTATATGAATTAGGAAACCTAAATGAGTTAGGGTTTGGGGAGTAAAGTTACTTAAATGTCCTTCATTTAAGTTAAAAAAGTTGCAAAAATAATGTATAAAGCCGTCCAAGTTCCGCTCTACCAAACAAGCTTCTTGGTTATCATTTGTCTTCACATTCTACTGTTGCATTTGGCCAATTATTTAAGCCAAAATAAAAAAATTCAACACTCTTATTCCGAATTCAAGCCAAACTTTAGAAGCTTACCATTTTTTTTTTTTTGACCGAGAAAATTAAAATATTTGGGCATATTCAAAAATTTACTTTCAGACATGATTTAGAGTCAAAAGTTATCTAAATCCAAGTCTCAAATCAAAATTGGCGGTTTGGGTATATTTTATCCACGTCGAAATTAGAGTAAAATTCAAAGTCAAACCCTATTCAAAATACAATTGGGCAGACACAAGTCCTTACTCTACATCTCAAGATAAACTAAGGTAGAAAAAAAATCTCTCTACCGAAGTCTAAATCAAATTTCTGTCAGATAAGAAAGATCAAAACTACGAGCCAAATTCATATTTTTGATCGATTGACATGGAAAGAGACGTCAATTAAAATAATTGATCTATGAATCGAACTTCATATTTCGATAAAATTGATACGTCAAAGCGGAGTCGAAATTAGGATGTCCTACGTTTCGATTTATCTATTCAACTTTTCCGAGACTCACCCACACATACTTGTGCATAACTCTCGAAAAAGGGGGCATTTGTTGACCGAGAAATTTCGGCCAATCAGTGGTCGCCACGTGTCTCCATCACGACCGGGGATCAGATAGACTTGACCGAGCAAAGTCGGCCAAACCGCAATTGGGCTCGAAGTCGAATCGGGCCAGAAAGATTAAATGACAATTTGGCCCAAAGCCCAAAAGCCCATTGGGTCCAAACCCAAGCCCATTGGGTCCAAACCCAAACCCATTGGGCCCAAGCCCAAGCCCATTGGATCCAGGCCCATGAAAACTCTATAAATAGAGAGTTCATTTTCATTTCTAAGGTTCAGAAAATTTCTTCTCATAAGAACTCAGAGAGAATTCCCAAACAACGAAAGACTCTTTGAATCCTGAAGACTGAACGTCACTCCAAATTCAAACATCTGAAGACTTCACCGCTACGCGAAGCTGCAGATTCAACATCGAGAACAAGCTGCAAAGCCCTCGAAACAAATCCAACATCGAGAACAAGCTGCGAAGCCCTCGAGATACATTTACATTAGAGAGAGAGAATCAGAGGATCAAACATTAGAGATTGTAATCTACTACGCACTGATAAATACAATACATCAATACAAAATTCAAATTCATTTACACGTGTCGAATTTCCATTCGTCGTTCGAATTCTCGTGTGAACAATGGGATTAAAGCGATTTATGGCAAATTAATGAACAACTTACTTGTATGTCGATTCTTACTTTTTTTTTTAAGTTAGAAATCGATTTTTAACAAGACATTATTTATTGTTTTTTTTTTTTTTCTTTTTTAGGACCTTTTTATTTAATTTGATAATAAAGATAGGCTACCATTTTAACGGATGTTGTAGGGTGCTAACACCTTTCCTACACTCAACTTACCCCCAAACTTAGTTTCTGTTTTCGCAGACGAGTTTTTGTTTAAAGTGACCAATCACACCCGATATGATTGGTGGCGACTCCCTCCTGTTTTTTTATTTTTTTTTTAAAAACCCTTTTAACAGAGGAACGTTGGCCGCTCCACATCGTAAAAACGTTGCGACAGGAGCAATGAAGGAGAAGTTAGTGCCGAAATACCAAAGAGTGTCCAATCTGGAAAGTTTTCTTATATGATTTTCTCCACTTTTATAGAATATAATTTTTTTACTTCTGTAGTGTTTAATTTTGTTCGAAAATTATCAACATTTATATTGAGGAAAGACTTTGAATTATTTTAATTTAATTCTTAGAATATGAATTATTTTTCCTAATTGTTTTGTGATGATTTTACCTTAATAGTTTTAGGGGTTTTGCCTTGTTCAAGTTGACAACCTTAAGGTTATATATATGCCTTCATTCTCAATTGTAAACGACTTTTGTCATACCATTTTATCAATAGAGAAAACTGTTTCTTGTTAAGTCGGGAGTTTGTTCTCATTGTCCATTGCACCCCTTCGTGGAATCATTCAAAGATGGTTGGTCACCAAACTTGCGGAATGTTTCCCACCTTGGATTGGATTAATCAATAGTCCAACTCCTTGGTCTTTCACCAACATAAAGGTAACCTGGTATTGATTTTCTTTTTCTAAACTTTTAAGCATATTGATTGTGCGACACAAGATTCGATTTTCGTAGATTACTTGAAGATCTTTCTCTTTGTGGATTGCCTAGGCTCCAAACCTATTTGTCGTCTATATCATTTGCTATCAGAGCTTACCTCTCAAAATCACAGTATATCTCTGCTTTTAAATTTATGTTCATCAATTCAATATTTCTTTTTGTGCCTTCTTCAATTAAAAACATAAAAAAAATTGTTTTTCTAACGTGAATTGTTTTTCTTCTCGGCCAGATTAGTGACTATAGTTGGAAAAGCTCTATCATACGATTTAAAGATTCAAATTTTTAGAAATCAATGTCTTTGGAAATATATTTGTGTTAACTTTCTAACGCAACAAGTTTGAGTCAATTTAATTCTGTAGGTCAAAAGTTATAGTTGTTTTATTGAAAACTGTAAAAAATAAAATTGTATGATAGCTTTCCGAAAACTTCACTTGCAGCCCTACCTATAATTTTTTTTTTGTTCTAAAATTTTGTATACTTCTTCAGAACTCAAAGAGGAAGAAAAAAGAAAAAGGAAAGAAGTCGATAAAGGGAGAAAGAAAAAGCCAAATTGAGAGAGTTTCATCTTAAGGAAAGTTTTAAAAAAACAAATCTATGCATGTTTAGAAAAATATTCACTGAAGAAAATTTCTTTCCTTATTTTGTGTTTTTCCTGTATCATTTGAGTTCTTATTTGTGCCATAATAGTCTGTATCTAGTTTTATATTAAGTTTGTTCACTTACTGCTTACTAGATTAAAGTTTTCAAAGCTATTACATATCATTTGCATCTGGTTAAGTAACACTCGTTTTGTTCCTTATTTTCTTTGTTTTTGCATCAATTTGGGTTAGGTTAGAACTTCTTGATTTCTATATCCAAGTGGGATTCACCATAAGCAATCTTATTTGTTTGATTTATCTAAGGCTTACAAGGGAAACAACACAACGATTCAAAGAAGGTTGAGTTGAGCGAACAAAAGAGGTCACCTACCTCTAAATGTTTTTTTTACTAATTTGTTTTCTTTGAGCATATAGGTATGTCTAACCAAGGAAAAAAGAGTGGTGAATCACAATAAAGTATCAATGTAGCCCCAAGAAGACATCAAGTTGGTGTGGAAGATCAAATCCAACTACTAATGTAAAAACTCGAAAAATTGGAGGCTCGAATACCACCAAGAGAGAATGACGAAAGAAAATTCGACAACATCAAGGTCAAGTTCAAAAAGTTCAAAGGAACAAGTGATTCGGAGGAGCATTACAATTGGGCACAACAAGGAGACTACTTTTTCAATATCAATAACAATCTCACCTAGAAAAGAAATGTAAGAATAGTTATCTCTCATTTTGAAGATTATGCACTAACAAGGTGTGATTATATTATAAACATGAGATTTAGGGGATATGGTGAAGCTAGACCATTTGATGACGTTACATGTTGGAATCATTTGAAGAATCTCATGAAGGACAAGTTTGTTCCAAAGTAATATGAAATGGAGCTTTACTTCCAGTTTCAATCGCTCACACAAGGAACAAAAATTGTTGTTGCCTTTGCTCAAGAGTTGGACACATTGATGAATTGATTGTTCATTGATAGCACTCTAAAAGTGCTAATGTATAGTTCCTAAGTCTTGTGAATTAAGAAATCATTTGTGCTTAATGTTTATATTTTGTAGAATTTAATTGCTTAGGGGTAAATCAAACCATTGCATTAATTAAGAGCTTAAATGGGTATTTTAGAACATATTATTAATTAATCGTTTTGAGTGTGTATACCATATAAATTAATTAATCTAATATTATCCCAATTGTGATGAGTGGTCTGGTGGTGCAGAAGGAATCTGACAAGTTGATAGGCTTGAGTTTGAGTCCAGAGGAGGCCAAAATTTCTCTAAATATTTTTCTCAGGCACAGACCCTAGCGTCTTGACGCTACGACGATTATAAAAACCCTTTTCCCGATTTTTATGTCATCTTCTCCGCATTTTTCTTTTCTCCATTGTTGTAGAGCTCGGTTTTGAGAGCCAAAACTATGTTTTCTTCCCTTTTCTTGTAAATAAAGCTTGAACATTGTGAATTTCTATTGATTTGCACAATGGAGAAGTAAGGTAAGTGCTCTAATTTGAGGTTTAAGGGTTATCTTGATGCTTAGTGAGAGTTTGTTTGAATTTCCAGCTCATAATTGTTGATTTCTTGCATGTTCTTCCTTTATTTGCATCCCAATAGCATGTGTGACTGATTAAGAGTGACGCCCGAGTCCTTATGCATGTTTTACTGTTAAAGATTAGGACGTATAATTGCCTCAATCGCCAAGTAACAAGGGTCTAAGCGTGGCTAATTAATTCTAGCCTAAGTGACAGTTAGGGGGATGAATTAATTATTGTTTTAACGATAGACTTAGGGAAAGAGGAAAAATCGAGCCATTTGGTTGAGTTCTCAATCAATTGGTTTGTCGCGATATTACCCGTTACTGTTCTTTAATTGGTTTAAGAGTAGCTAACTTAGATTAGTTAAAGAGCATGTTTAATTAGAATTGACGCCTCTAATTAATTCATTGAGATATTTGCTACGGAGACGAGCAAACATTTCGCGTGCATGAGATACAATTGCTAAGCATGATTATAATGCCTATGATCTAAGTGCATCAAGAAAATCCCTATCCCTCGAATTAAAAGCACGGGTTATATTTATTTTTCTTGTCACTTAATTTTCCGTTAGATTAATTTTCTGCTTAGTTTAGTTTTCCTTAACTCCCCTTTAATTCACTGTTTTATTTTGAGTTTTAATTAAAAAGACAAATAAAAATTAGTTAAGAGAAGTTGATTTAGGTTCCCTGCGGATCGACCCGTTACCACTAACTACAAGTTAGTTTAATAGTACCAGTATTATAAATTTCATTTTGGCAAGCCTCGACAACTTGAAATTGGAGCACACCATAAAGTGCTCTAGCATTCATAAACAAAGATGAAGAGGACACCATGTCAAGATTTCTAAACGAACTAAATAAAGACATTGCAGACAAGGTATATCTTCAATCATACAACAACTTGCAAGAATTGGTTCATTTATCCATCAAGGTAAACAAAGAAGGACAACAAGGTACACACATTCTAAACCTTTTACACCACATATATGAAATATAAATGTAAGGTCTTTTGATTCTAGGTCTAAGGATAAACTATTAGTGATAGACAAAAAGAAATTCAATCTAAATCTAGAATAGACACTTCAAAACTGATTACTAAAGTAGACTTGTCAAATGTTAAAAGTAGGGATCTTGAATGTTGGAAGTGTAAAGGGAAAGATCATACCAAAAAAGATTGTCCAAATAGGAGAGCTATGTTTATATGCATGACGGAGAATTAGTTTCTAGAGATGACGAAGACAAGAGGAAAATAAGGCTAATGATTTAGAAGAAATAATTAGTGATTCAAATAGTGTAGAAGAAGACCCTAATGCTTGCACCTTAATCACTAAGAGAACTTTTGGTAGTTCTTTTATGATGATTTTTTTGAATGTTGGTTATCTATTTGATGTATGTGTTTTGTTTTTTTTGTGAATTTTTTTTAGTATTATGATCATTTTTTTTTTTTAAAGTTTGAAGACTTTTATTTAAGTGAGTTTTAACATAGTTTAACATAGTGTTTTTTTAAAAGTATTTTAAATGAAAGAGAATGAGGTAGTTTAAAAAAAAAAATATAACCTACTGTGATTTTTTAACCCTAAAAACAATTTTTTCAAAACCTACTGTTTGTTATTCAAAAAATCTAAATGTTTTAAACCTTACAAAATATTATTCATAACCTATTGTTTTTTATTCAAAAAAATTATAACCTTAAAAACAATTACAACATTTTAACCTAATGTTTTTTTAAAATGTAAAAAAGCGGTCAGAAGTTTGGAGAAAATAAGACAACATTTAAAATGCCAAAAAAAATTAGGAATTTTTAAATGCCAAAAAATGACAACATTTAAAATGACACATAATTTATAAAATCTACACAAAAAAAAAAAAAAAAAACAACAATCAAATAGTTTAAAAAAGAAAGAAATATTTTTTCAAAACTTGTCTTTAAATGTAACATTTTTTTTAAAACTATCTAATCAAGATTCATAACGTCCCAATGGAATTATGCTAACAATTTTGCAACATGAAAAATACAAATTGTTTGAATCATAACACTTTTTATCATACAACGATTTCTAAACAAATATAAACAAACTTATATAAATTAAAAAAGAAAAAAGAAGTAAACATTTTTTCAATTTTTTTTTTTAAATGCAACAATATTTTATAACTATCTAAATCGAGATTCAGAACGTACCAATTGGAATTATGTTTCAATCATAACACTTTTAACCATACAACGATTTTGAAATAAATATAAACAAACTTATATAAATTAGAAAAGAAAAAAATACACAATAATTTCAAAATCAAACCAAATTGTTAGTGCATTGTTACGAAATTGTTTTAAAATCATGTCAAAATATTGACGATAAAATAAGTGAGGTCTCTCATTGTAAATTTAAAAACGATTTTTTTTTAACATGTCGTGAAATTAGATTAAAATCAATTCATCGAATTTGTGATTTTTGGAAGAATAACGTTTTTAGTACCACAAAATTCAATTATGTTGAACCATTTGCTTAGTTTTTAAAATCTTCAATCATTTGCTTATTAGGAATACAATTATCTTTTAATTTGTAAGGTTTGGATTAGAGACTGTTATAATATATGGAAAGTATATTATTCATTGTATTGAGAGAAAATTACATGAAAATTTATATAGAGATTGCTATGACGAATAAGGAAAGAACAAACACAAATAAGGATAGAATAACCAATAACAAATAAGGAAAGAATAATCCCTAAACTAAACCCTAAATCCTAACACCATCCCTCAAACTCAAGATGGTAATTGAGAAACCAAATTGAGTTTGTTAGATAATTTGGACGAACAAATGCAGATTTGAATCTTCACGACGGAGAGTTTGTGCGAACTTGCGGAGGCAGATGCACAACGAACATAGTGAACCAAAATAAACCGAACCGAATCAGAGTAAACTGAATAAGATTGTACGAAACCAAACCAGATTGAACCGGGATTGAAACGAAACGAAACCGGATTGAACCGGGGTTGAAACGAAACGAAACCGGATTGAACCGAGGTTGAAACGAAACCGAACTGGACTGAACCAGGCTAAAACGAAATTAGATTGAACCAGACTGAAACAAAACTGAACCGGGTTGAACCGATTTGAACCAAAACCGAAAAATTGAACTGAAATAAACCGAGACCAAAATAGGTCTTTTATTCGATCGAAGGAAAAGGTGCCAGATGCAGGAGGACTGCGGCGACGAATCTGAAGGAAGAGAGGAAGAGCTCTTCGGTGGCGGCGACGCGCAAAGGTGAATGACGGTGAGTGAGCGGTGCCGCAAACAATTTTGTGCCTGTAGGGAGGCGGCGTAGACAGATCTGAACGGAGGCGGAGGCTGCGAGAACGATGGACGAAGCTGCGGCTGATATAGTGGTTTCGAGTGATGCGAACCTGATCGGGGCGACGGATCTGGAAGAACCAACGACGACGACGATAGACAGAGATGGGCGGCGAATCTGGAGGAACCAACGACAACGACGACAAACGGAGATGGGCGGCGACGGCGGCAGACGGAGGTGGGTAGAATGAACAAAGAAAAAAACCAAATGAAAATTTAGGGTTTCTTGGACGAACGAACTTAGATGAACAAAATTGGAGATGAACAAAATTGGGCTAGGGGCGACGGTCGCCAAGTGCAAGCCGCCGCCCTAGGGTTTTTGATTTCTTAGGGTTTCAGAAGATGCTCTGATACCATGTTATAATATATGGAAAGTATATTATTCATTGTATTGAAAGAGAATTACATGGAGATTTATATAGAGATTGCTATGACGAATATGGAAAGAACAAACACAAATAAGGATAGAATAACCACTAACAAAGAAGGAAAGAATAATCTCTAAACTAAACCCTAAATCCTAACAGGGACAAAAGACATACTTCAGAACTTCATGTTAAAGAAATCTGCATCCCAAACACAGTCTTCCTAAACTCAGACTAAACAACTCTGCGCCCCAAACACAGACTTACTAAACCCAGACTATACAACTCTGCACCCCAAACACAGACTTACTAAACTCAGACTATACAATTCTGCACCCCAAACACATACTATTATAACCCACAAATTATAATAACCCACCTTGCGCCCCAAACGCCCCCTTACATTTATTAACTATCCTTAAAAAAAATTGTGTGCTTATACATTTTTTTTTTTATAAAATAAATTTATAATTAAATTAAAATAAAAACCAAAAATAGCGAAAAAAGAATTAGAATTAATGTACAACTAAAAAAAATGAATTAAATAACAAATAACAAAAGGAGGGAAAATGAAAAAGAATTGTGAAAAAATGGCGGAAATTAAAATTGTGAAAAAAAAAAAAAAAAAACCATTCATATGAACTTTAGGTTTTCTAACTTTTCTTTTCATCTCTGGCCAAGTCGCCCGCGCCAAACCCCTCGCCATCTCAGCTCCATGCTCCACTTCATCTCTCGCCAAACCCTTCTGATAACTCCATTTTGGAGCTATATTTCACTCCCTAACTCTAGCTAAAAGTCGTGATTAATTGGTTAAATTGTCTTGTTTATAAGAGTTTCACGGCATAGAGCTCATGGTGTCCATTGGACGCGTTTCGTGGCTAAGGAAGCGGTTTTAGCGCCCCGGGAGTGCATCGGGAAGAGGGAAAGTTCTCCCATGAAGATTTGGAGAAAATTGCCAAGAAGAGGCAATTTTCCAGCCCCAAACCCGAGAGCAAGCGTTGATAATCCCGTGAAATGTGATTAAATTTAGCATCTTTTGTCACTTTTTATCGGTCAAAGTTGAGTGAAATGCATGTTTTTATCTTGAATTTAGTGAGTCTCTTGTTAAATTTAATTAGGAATCATTTTTTTAGTATTGTTTTGCATTTTGATTAATTGTAGTTTTATTTGTCTTTGTTTTGAAGCGTATGATTTGAAGATGACCAATTCTCTTTTGTGTGAAAGAGAGAAAATTGTGCCAACTATCTGCCCATTATGATGGGCCAAAAATGGAATAGAAGAAAAGCCCATGGATTATGGCTATGACACGGAAAGAACCAAATTCAAAGAAAGAGAAAAAAAAAAAGAATTGAGAAAAAATGAAATGAAATTAAATTCTTGGCATGACAAGTGGGTGGTGGAAGAAAACAGTTGGTAAAAAGAAAGACAGAAAAGAGGGGAAGTGAAGATCAAGATTGCGAAAAACGACGGAACGAAAAAGGAAAGAAGAAAGAGAAGAAAAGAAAGGATGAAATTGAGCAGCAGCATGAGATTGGTCTGAAGAAAGTTTTGTGCCTGGAAAGAAATTTGAAAAAGTTATTCTTCTTCTCCTCTTCCTACTTTCTAATTTATATTTCATACAGTAACTCTTAATTCCTTTAATATTGTAACACTGTTTAGTTATTTCTTTTAGTGATAAATTTTTATGATTTCTTTAGTTTGAATTAAATATGTTTATGATGAATTATTTGTTTCTATTTGCTTCATTGTTAAGAATTATGAACTAAAACTTTTTAGGGCTGGAATTTGTGGTGTTTTAATGCCTATTTTACCCTTTTTGTTATACTGATGGCATATGTTGAGTAGTTTACTTGTGGGTGTTGAATGTCTATTTTCTATTTGAGATTGATCACCTTAAATAGATTACAAATTGATTTTTAATACTGAAAGGGTTAAGAATTAGTGGAAAAGGCACAAGTGATGCAAGTATATTTATACTTGTTTAAGTAGTAAAATTAAGGGTGTAGATATACATTTTTTTGCTTGCAAAATTAGGGAAATAGAGCGTATTGGTGTTCTTGATGCTAGGTTTTCATAGACATATGATTAACTTAGTTCAAGGATCTGTGTTCAAGGATTTGAAATTGTTTTTGGACTTATAAAATAAAATTCTCATTTACTGCTTGACTGTGTTCTTGAATTGGTGCAGCATTGTTATAACAAATGGGTGAAAATAAGCATAAAAATAGGCCATAAATTCCAGCACCTTAGTCAATTGATTCTTAAGAGAAATTTTAATCAAATTTTAATTTTATATGCCTTTAAGATAGTTAGAATTTAATTTTCTCATGTCAAACTTGCTTTTTGTTAATTTTATATCACTTAGTTGTTTTAGAATTACTTTGTTTTAAGTCTCAATTTTATAGAAATTGCGTTCATTAGTCTCTGTGGGATCGACCTTGTCTACCAATTACTACCTACGATTGCGTATGCTTGCGTAGCGAGTTTTTGCACAACAAGCGTCGAGCAACAACGTCGAGACAATTGCTCAACGCTCCAGCGTCGAGACCCTTGCACCAGCGTCGGGACGCTCCGAAGGCGCGCGCGCGCTGAAAATTTGGCCGAAGCGTCGAGACGCTCGCCTAGCGTCTCGACGCCATCACGCGCGCACTGGAGATTTTAGGCGCAGCGTCGAGACGCTCACCTAGCGTCTCGACGCCATCACGACAAAAGGCGCGCGACACTTAGGGCATAGCGTCCGACGACTTAAATTGGCATTTTGACGATTTTTGAAGGGAAGTTTTTAGTTTTCATCTTCTTCCTCTCGTGTTTTCTTTATTTTTCCTTTTGCTCCGCCATTGTTGGCTGGTTTTTGGAGCTTTTTAATTGTATTTAAGCTTGGGATTATGGCCAAGGCCTCCGTTGGAGCGATTGTGACGATTCTCTCCATGGCCGGCTAAAGTACTTATGTGGATTTGGGATGATTAGAGATTTTTGTTAAGCTTTTAGCGTTTTGATAATCTATGCATATTGGTTATGATTAGGCTTTAATTCTTGAATGCATTTATTGTTCTTACTTAATCCATGCATATGTTAGATTTCAACGACGGACAATCGGGTTTTCTAGCATGTGTTAGCGTTATAGACTAGCGATGCCTTGCCTCTTCTTGTCGCCATAGTAACACAGGACAATGAATTAATCGAAGTATCGTTTTAAGCATGCTTATTGTTGAGTACTTTACGGTTGTCGGGTAGTCAATTAGCAATCGGGGTGTGTAATCGAATGTTTGTCGTGGTTAGCTAGTAACTGTTCGGAGTCAAATTGGGGCTGATCACTCTAACGCGATTGCGAATAATGTTTAGTTAGGATTGTTAATTCTAATTAATTAATATGAAGCCAGTTACTTTAGGGTTCCCGGGTAACCGACCGCGTGCGTGTCAAATTGTTAGCCTTACTTTGGAATCAAGTGATGAATGTAAAAACGCTTAGCAAAATCCCGAAATCCCCCAAATCCAACACTCTTTAATCTCAATCTTATTATTTTTCCGTTAGCAATTTTACTTCCTTTGCATGATCAAAACCCCCCTTTTGTGACAAAATTCCCCAGTCAATTTACTTATAACTCAAACAATTAATTCTCAATTTTATTCCCTCTCTGTGGTTCTACCCCGTTATCGCTAGCTGCAAAGCTAAAAGCTACGGGTTTATAAATTCATTTTGGCAAGCATCGACAGCTTGACATTGGAGTACCCCAAAAGTAACTCTACCACCTTCGCCATCTCAGCTTTTTGCTCTACCTTCATCTCTCGCCAAATCCCCTCAATCCTTTATTTCAAGTTTTTTTCTTTCATTTTCTCACAGAAGATGAAGATTATTTGTGTTCATGAAGACTAATTGTTGTTTGAAACATAGGTCATACATCGGTCATCGAATCTCATTCCTTTGAGGTTAGCAATTCATTGTACGCAAAAGAGAGATTCTGTGTGAAAAACTTCGAATTTTGGTATCTCGAAACCCTAGATTCGTCGCCATTTTTCTCTGGTTTTATCTTCTTCTTATGAGATGATTTTATGTGTTCTTGTTGTTTTTGGTAATAGTTTGTTTATTTTCTTCTAATATTTTGGATTGTTTCTGCCCTTAGATCTGCTATCGCTATTGTTTTACAGTATTATCTTTTTCGTCACTCGTTGTCTTTGTTTACTTGCGTTTTTGTTTGTTTGGAATTTATGCAAGTTGTGTTGTTTCTCTCTTTGTTGGAAATTTTTGCATCTGAAAAGTACTATCTTGTTTTAAGCAATTGAAGAGTTATGCTAAGGGTTGATTTTGTGTGAGAAGAAGTTCGAAGAAAAATTAGTAGCGATGTGCTTTTCCTCTTTGTCCGTACCAAAATGTGCCTTTGTCCTAATGTTCGATTCCGTAGGGAATTTCAAACCTGGTCACCAAGTTCTCTTGTGTGTATGTGTCAATCCTGAAATTCACATTTTGTTGTTACATGACATATATGACTCCAAATTGTGAAATATGGATTTAGAAGAAAAATTCATGGCTAGAGGTATACCATTTCTCATTTGTCTAGTATCCTTTTAATTTAGAAAGAATTGTGTATCTATGGTTAGTATCGAAATACTATAAATTTACCCTTTTTTAACAACATGTGGGCCTGCAAGGTGCAACTTGCTCATGTCAATGCTCTTTCCATCATAATCAGTGTCAACTTTAAAGCATTTTTTTTATCTACTTACCTCCATTATGTAACCTTACAATTTCATTCTTATGTTTTTATGCAAAGTAGAATTCAAATTTAAGTGGTTGTAAGTGTCCATCTGGTTTCAGAGGCAATGGCCAAAATTGCAAAGGTTTGTTCTAAAACTACCACAACTGTAAATTTCGTAATGAATTAAGAGTGATTTGAATAAAGTTAGTCTAAGGTTTTCATGGCTTCCTTTAGGACAAAACATGAAATGCTAGCTCCGTTTAGTGGGTGAGTTTCTAGTTGTCAATAAAGCGTAAATTTATAGTATTTTGATACTAACCATCACATTATTCTTAAATGAGGCAGTCTATGAACTTTTCGAATGGTTGAAATTTTCAGTTCAATTGAAACATCTTTAGGCTGTGATTTGCTAGATTTTTTAAGGATTTGTCCTATGTCTAAGTCTACGTATGTTTAATTGAAAAGTTTAGTGAGATCTTGGAGGCAGTTATCATCTCCGATAATGAATTGCTAGATTTTTGAAGGATTTGTCCTATGTCTAAATCTAAGTATGTTTAATTGAAAAGTTTAGTGAGATCTTGGAGGGAGTTATCATCTCCGATAAAGTCACCGGCAGATCCAAGGGCTACAAATTCTTAAGTGTGTGTTCGATTGTTTGATTATATTGTGGAATCGATTCGATTGAAGATTTGATCGTGATGCAAAATGTAATGGATTAAGGATTTGTGTTTGTTGATTTTACTCGATTTTGCTCGGTTTTTATTTTGATTGAGTTGACAGGGTTTTATGTTATTTCGATTTTAAGTCACGTTCAAGGAGGCAGAATCAGTGAAGAAGGCTTGTGAGGATTCGACGCGGCCTCACAAGAAACATTAAGCATGTACATAGAGAAAGATCGATCATTAATGACAGGCCAAAATTTAATGACTCTGGGGTCTTATGGAATAATACGTTTGAAGATGCAACGAGGTCTATCTTGTAAGTTGTAACCATTACTATGGTAATTTTCACTACGGGTTTGCGACGTGGAGCGGCTGACTTGGTTCCCGAGAGGAGAGAAATGGAGTCGCCACCAACAATTATTTAGAGGGTGTGACTAGGCACCCAAAAATACTAAAAAATGGTTTGCGAAATAAAGATTAGGGTTCGGGTTTTTTTTTGTGCACGAGGAAGGTATTAGCACCCCACGACACTCGTTCCATAAACGAATATTTAATTTTCTTGTGATAGTTTTTTAAACATGACCTTTGTAAAAGAATATTTTACTTTCAAATTTTTTAAAATGTCTCATGTTTTACTGATCATTATTCATAAAAAAGAATAATCACCAATAATTATGAATGACATAATACCATTAATTGAAAAATTGCTTGAATTTTATTTGGCATCACAAATAAAAATCAACTTCAAGAATATTGAAAAATCAAATATTTTAATTCCCAATTTTCGTCATAGGAAAGTTTGAGTTATTTTTAAAATCGTTGGTTTATTATTTTAAAATGTATGATTTAAGTAATTACTTATAAGAAAAACTCTTCATTTATTTTTTACTTTAAATGAGTGAAGTTTTATTGAAAACAAAATTTTAGATTTGAGTTTTTTTTTTTTTTTTGAAAACTTCCTTTAATATGTTTTATGTTTTTTTTCGAAAATTACAAATCCATTTTTTACATGCCTTTTAACAAAATATATTTTTTTTAACAAGGAGTAAATGTTGAATAAAAAGACGTTTTTTTAGGAAGGAGATTAAGATTTCCCTCGTATATTTTACAGAGATGGCCATGATGGGCAAAGAGAAAAGTAAAAATGTTGTTGACTTTACATTGTTTGATGCGGTGGACGACTTACACTAGTTTAATTCTATTGATTGGGGAACAATTGTATGGGAGCAGACGAGAGGAATGGAGATCTACGAAAAATGAAGAACACAAACATGTGAATATCTCAGGAATAATATTAAAAAATAAGGGATAACAAACAGATGGAGATCTCAGGAAAATTAAAGAACAAATGTATAGAGGAATGAAGATCTGCGACAAATCAGGAACACAAACATGTGAATATCTCAGAAATAATATTAAAACAATAAGGATAACAAATAGATGAAGATCTCAGAAAAATTAAAGAACAAATGTACAGAGGAATGAAGATCTGCGAAAAATCAAGAACACGAACATAGAATAGATCATAATAATAATAAAAAAAACAGAGACTCATCATCGACTGAAAAAAAAAAGACATGCATATATTCATCATCGGATGAAAAAAAGAAGAAGACATGCATGTACTCATCATCAGATGAAAAAAAAGAAAAAAAACACATGCATGTACTCATCATCGGCTAAAAAAAAGAAAAAAAAACATGCATGTACTCATCATCGGCTGGAAAAAATGGATAGAACACTTACCTTTGAAGAGCTCTCCCACCGAGCTCTTGAAGATCGGTCCATCATCCCCTACCTACCATTGAAACATGCAGCCTCACAGACCCCCAAGCAACGACGGCAAAGAGGGATCGTTCCCTTGTCGGAGCAGCAAGGGAGCCCAAACGTTTCCAGATCTGTTTAAAAAAAAGATATGGAAACCCTCAAATTCATGAATCCGAGAAATAGAAGAAATCAGTAAATCTGAGGAAGAGACAAAACGATTGAAAGAGAGAGACCCCAAACGCCAAACACATAAACCAGTTGCAAAATCAAGGTAAAACCAAGCCGTCTGAAGAAGACGAAAGAGGAAGGTGAAATCGTCTGAAGAAGATGAAGTTCAGAGAGAAAAAGAGAAAAATTCGGCTGCGAAATGAAAGAGAAAGAATGATTGAAGAGAGAGAGCCCAAATGCCAAACGCAAAAAGTCGGTGAGAAAACCAAGGTAACCCACTGATATCTATAATGGGTTACTGTACATAATCGGGGGTTATAATAACCCGCAATGCCCCGCTTCCCTTAACCCACGCCCCAAACGTCGGGTGTGCTTAAATATCCCACCCAACCCTACCTGACCTGGAAGCCGAAACAACCCCTAAACGATTTAGGACTTTGTAAAGTTGTTATCGATTAACGACATTACAAAACTGTCATTAAGTTTTAGAAATTTGAAAAAACTCTATTTTTTCCCGCCAAAAACGCGCCTCAAACGGATGATGACAATTTTTTTCTTCCTTTCCCTAATTTTGGCTGGCCCCACCTGTCATTTATTCTCATTTTTCTAGTAGTGAATGGTGTTAAACCACTCTTAATTATTGTTCATTTTTCATTTCGAAAATAGTGATCGATAAAATATGGGACATTAAAATTAATAAAGAGTTTTTTTTGTACCAAAACCTTTTTCTTAAAAAATATCACAAGAAAATTAAATCTTCGTTCATGGAATGAGTGTCGTGGGGTCCTAATACCTTCCCTATGCACAAAAGATCCCTGAACCCTAATCTTTATTTTGCAGACCATTTTTTTTAGTATTTTTGGGTGCTTAGTCACACCCTCTAAATAAATGCTGGTGGCGAATCCATTTCTCTCTCCTTGGGAACCAAGTCGGCCGCACCACGTCGCAAACCAGGAGGCGTTTGTTCGACCCTTGACCCTTGACATTTGACAGTTTGTTGCAGAGGTTCTTGTTCGACCCCCGACCCCAACATTTTACTATTCTCAATGTTTTTGTTTGACCCCTGGCCTCGAGCTTTGCTAACCTTTTCCATGTCATGCGGTGTTTGTATATATATATATACATATCTATATATATATATACACGTATACATATCTATATATATATATATATATACATCACTATTTATATATACGTAAATACATATATACGTATATAATATATCTACGTATATATACGTATATAGATATAGTAAAATGTTGGGGGCCAGGGGTCAAACAAGCACCTCCGCAACAAACTGTCAAATGTCAATGGCTAAGGGTCGAACAAATGCCTCCTGATTTGCGACGTGATGTGGCCGACTTGGTTCCTAAGGAGAGAGAAATAGATTCGCCACCAGCATTTATTTAGAGGGTGTGACTGGGCACCAAAAAATACAAAAAATAAAATGGTATGCGAAATAAAGATTAGGGTTCAGGGATCTTTTGCGCATGGGGAAAGTATTAGCACCCCACGACACTCGTTCCATGAACGAATATTTATATACGTGTATATATATATATATATGAATATAAATATATATGTAGTATATACGTATATGTATTTATGTAGTATATACGTATATGTATTTATAGATATATATATATATATATATAAATATATATATATACTACATATATATTTATATTCATATACATTTATATTCATACATATATATATACACGTATAAAAGGGAAATTGTACCAGATGTCAATTTAGAATAAACATGCTCAAATGACGGAAATGAGAAAAATTAGAATTACATACCCTTGAAGTTTTAATTTTCTTCGAGTTCCGCCGACCGTTCTTCATCACGAACACTTCCCACTTCCTCTCACGAACGCCACGAGGATCACCCCAGGTAGTCCCGCTATCCTCGGCGCCGTGCAATGAAGTTGTGGGACTCCGAACAAAGAAGAAAAGAAAAGAAATGGAAGGAGGAAAAAATGAGCTTCATTTGCCCGAAGGCAGAAGCTGAGAGGTTTTTTTAAAAATGAGTTATGAAACTCATTTCATAAAATGAGTTCTGATATCTCATTCTTCTCTGTGCCCAAACATATATATATATATATATATATATATATATATATATATATTATTTTATAAAATTAATTCTTAATTAATTTTAAATAATAATAAATATTTTATTAATTAATAAAATATATATTAATTAATTAAACTTTTAAATTAATTAATATTATTTAATTTAATATCAAATATTAATTAAATAATATGGCTAAACTTGGTTTTCCGAAAATTGACTTTTTGCACATGAATCGCATTCATGTTTTAGACCATTCACATATTTAAATCATATTTAAATATGTCCATCATCCTCCCAAAAACCGAATTTGAACAAATTCAAATTCTTTTTCCTTTTCTTTTTCTTTTCTCTTATATTGTTGCACGGCGTTATCCGAGCTAGCCAGGAGAACCTAAATGACCTATAGATCATGAGCTCCAACGATACGAGTTTATCCGGTCAAAACTCTTTTAACCGAACTAATCAACATTCGTTAACCCCCGGAGACTTCACTATAGTCTGAGGGTTGCACTCTCCTCACTGTAGATATATTATGTTCTCTTGCTATAACCGTCATGGGCAAGTTGACCCTTCACAGGTTGTTCGTAATCACAGCTGGGTCATTTTAAACCGTTTAACCCCTGCATTATGTCTTGTTCCTTATGTACCACTGACACCTCTAATGAACAATAGATCTGTGGTCCAACCATCAGATCAATTAACCCTCTCATCTCATGAGAGTGTGAGCGCTCATTGTTCAAGCCCCGAAGTCAGTTATTAAGGGAACAACCTATCTGCTAACCCTGAAGAGCGAGTTAGGAGTGAACTCCAATCTTGTTGTACTATGTCCCCAGCTACCTATTCGACTTTATCTCCAAGATGGTAGGCTTATTGAGTGGGCGCTTGTGGGCCACTCTCACCCGTGCAAGTCAAATGATACTTTCGAATAAGCAGAAGTTCATAGTGAACTCAAGATTAAGATCGAGTTACCTAGGCCATTAAATGAAAATGTCAGTCTCATCAGTAAACGGTGTTATAAAGAGAGAGCGACATATTTTGCGGTTCGGTCTTATGCAAACTCTTTGCACATGATGCCCTCACTCGCACATCTCCATGTGAAACGATTCAGATCACATCGTTTTGTACAATACAAAGTGAGCCGCATCCAATAGTGTTACCAGGATAAGGTACCCAACCTCATCCGTATACTATAGACTGTTTTGACTGACTACTTGAGCTTGATCCACAATCATGTCATACATGAAACTCAAGTACTCATATTCATCCATGGGTGTTGGTCATTGGTATAGGTTAACCTAAACATGTTTCACTTTATTCCAGTAAACTCTTTTACTGAATAAAACTAATAACTCTTTATTCTGAATAGAATATTTACAAACATAACAGTTTACAAACCACGAGTTTTAGGACATAAAACCCAACAAGTCATATATCAACGATAATAGTCTACCAGTGATAGTCACCGATATTTTGCCATATTTGCAAAATGTTTAAAATTTTGCTATATTTGCCATTATTTTGAGCCTGATTGTTGTTTATGTAACCAGCCCATGTAAATATATATATATATATATATTTATTTATTTATTTATTTAAAAAATAAATAGGTTTCAACCTTCTTTATTGAAATTATAGATTGATTTTGCTCCAAGGACTGCGATGGAAGGAAATCTCAAGTCATGATTGAAAGTTAGAAGCTCGTGTTAAGCAAAGTGAAGCCAAACAAAGGCCCATGTTTTGTGGCCCAAAGATTACTTTGTTATTAAGTCTCTTTGTGATTGGCTTAAAATGAGGTTGCTTTTATTTTTTTATAATTAAACAAATATAAAGGCTGTTGTTTGGTTTTATAAAAGCAGAACCAAAAATAGCTAAAAAAAAGGCAGTGAGATACATTCCGTTTACAGAGGAGAAGGAGAAATTCGTGGGCTTGTGTTTTCATGAAGAAAAATAAATTATGGATATTTCTTTTTGGGTTTGTTCTTTGCATTTTGAGGTAAACATTTTTTATTTCATTGAAGAGTTTTGAGAGATATTATTAGAGTGATTCGTGAGCCTTTCCCTTGAGAGAAAAGTGAGAGAAATCATTCTTGAGAGGTTCGAAACTCTTGTAACTTTCTCCTCGACGTTATAGTGAAACCTGCATCGGTAGCAGAGAACTGGACGTAGCCCACACTAGGTGAACCAGTATAAATCCGGTGTCAATCTCTCTTCCCTTGAACTTTATTTATTATCGTTCTTATTGCTTAGAGGTTTTAGGTTGGTTTATCTATTCTTCTAAGCCCTGGTTTCCAAATTGTTTATTCCGTTTTAGATTTGGAACCAATAACTGATTTGGGATATTTAGATCAAATATATATTGTCTGAATCGAGTAGAATTTAAATTGATTATATTTGTATCGAATTTTTCTAACAAGTGGTATCAGAGCAATTGGTTGTAGAACGATGTCAGTCGAAGATCATGTGAAGATGGTTATCTTTAATGGATCAGACTTTTCTTTTTGAAAATGTCAAATATTGGATTATTTGCATTCCAAGGAATTGGATTTCCCATTGGATGGAAAACCTGAGGATATGGGAGAAGCATAATGGAAAAATTTGGACAAAAAAATGTTGGGGACGGTTCGCCTAACTTTGACAAAGAATGTGCAAAGTAGTGTGGCGAAGGAGACACCCACGATAGGACTTATGTCAGCTCTGTCTAACATGTATGAAAAACCATCTATAAACAACAAGTTGTATCTCGCAACTAAATTCTTTAACTTGAAGATAGCTGAAGGTATATCTGTTACTACTCATTTAAATCAATTTGTTTTGTTGATAAATCAATTAGTTGCAGTTGATTTTTGAATTCACTGATGAACTGAATGCAATATTGTTGTTGAGATCTTTACCTGATAGTTGGGATACCATGAAGACTGCATTTTCTAATTCACGTGGAAAAGAGAAATTGCGGCTTCCATAGGTTAGAGATTCGCAGAAAGAACTCAGGTGTTACTTCTTCTTCTGGTTCAACGTTGAATGTGGACAGGGGAGAAGTTATAGCAGAAGTCATGGCAATCAAGGTAAATCGAAAAACAATAGAAGCAAGTCTAGAAACAACAAATTTGAATATTGGAATTATGGTAAGTCTGGACACCTAAAAAGGAACTGCAAGGTCTCAAAGCCAACTGAGGGTAATGAAGCTAGTGCAAATATTGTTGAAGATGAGATACACGACGATGCTCTGGTTCTTGCAGTGGAAAGTGCTCATGAGACATGGGTGATAGATTCAGGTGCGTCATTCCATACTATAGGAAACCGTGACATTCTTGAAAATTATGTTGCAGAAAATCAAGGAAAGTTGTATCTTGCTGATGGCGAGCCTTTGGACATCATTGGGACCGGTGACATGAATTTAAAAATGGTGAATGGTTTAGTCTGGAAAATTTGCAAGGTACGTCACATTCAAAATATGGTGAAGAACTTGATTTCTGTAGGGCAGTTAGACAACGAAGGATGTGAAGTATCCTTTCGTCAAGGAAACTAGAAGGTTACAAAGGGTGTCATGCTAGTCGCTCGAGGAAACAAGTCAGGGACTTTATATGTCAACAACAATGACAAGCACATGGTGGCTGTTGTAGATCATTTGAGTCAGACTGGTTTGTGGCACAACATGTTGGGACATATGAGTGAAAAAGGTATGCAAATTCTTCACTCTGCAAGGAAGTTACAAGGACTAAAGGCAGTTGAACACAAGTTGTGTGAGAGCTGTATCTTTGGGAAGTAGAAGCGTGTCAGCTTCTCAAAAACAAGACCAACGAGAAAACCTACAAAGTTGGAGTTAGTTCACACTGATGTATGGGGGCCTCCTGAAGTTTCTTCCCTTGGTGGTTTCAGATATTATGTGATCTTCATAGATGACTCAAGCAGGAAGGTATGGGCTTACTTTCTCAAACATAAATCTGATGTATTTTCTGTTTTCCAAACTTGGAAGGCTATGGTTGAAAATGAGACATGTCTGAAAGTTAAAAGCTTGAGGTCAGACAATGGCGGTGAATTTGTTGATGGGGAATTCAAAAGATTTTATGCAGACAACAAAATTCTGATGGTAAAGACTATTCCAAGGAAACCGCAACAGAATTGTAACGACCCGACTTTTATGACCTCACTCTAGGACCGTTACTACATGCATGACGTCACAATCCTCAATAAAAATTTAAAACTTTAATTTATAACTAAATGAATCAAGAAAAAAAAACATTTAATTCGGGATCCTAGTAAAAACAATTAAATAAGTTCCTTGAAAAATCAAAATTTTAAACCAGAACTAATTGTTCCTACATTTAGCATAAAACGTGCAAACTGACTAAATGAAATAAGAATTTAAATTAATGTGGACGCTCCGACCCCATATGTCCCATAACATCATCAACTGATCACCCCGCCATGCGCCCGATACGTTCCTAGTAATACCTGAAAAAATGTTTTAAAAAAAGAATGAGTATTTTAAATAAAATACTCAGTAAGCAACTTCACTACCGTGGTCAGGCTATGCAATCACATGCAATCATGAACTGACTAGAGGCTTTAACTAGTGGGACCTACCTGCCTCTTTAACTTACCACTCCATTTCTATTTCTCTGGACGTGCATCAATTTCATACACATCAGTCTCAGATACATCACTTTCATGTATTGGGAACCCTCTAGGCGTGCATCACTTTCATGCACGCCAACCTCTAGGTATGCATCACTTTCATGCACAGGTGAGCATCACTTTCATGCCCACCGATTCTAAGCACATCACTTTCATGTGATTAGAACCCCTAAACCGACATCATTTTCATGCAGACAAATCTTACAGGTAATGGAGGGTAACTATTATAACATCTCATGACTTATATGTCAAACACAAGTGCATGGGTCCCACCTAAAACCTTTTAGACACTAGAAATGTGGAAATGATACAACATAGAGTACTTTTCTCTTATGCATTAACTACACATTTCAACATGCATCTCATTCATCACACTTGACAAGGTTCACCAAATAAAAGCATAACTTGTTCATCACATTACTCCCAAAAATTGTAAGGACTTCATTTAACTTCACATTCATGAACCATTCATAAACATAACTTTGAAAACATTTTAGAAAAAAATCTTAGAAATTTCGGCAAAGTCTCAACTGAAAATTGGATAAACCACACCTGAAATAAAAACACACTTCATAAAAACATTCTCAAACACCAGAAACTAATTCACAAATTCAGAAAACGACACCAGAAACCAATTCAGAAAACGTCATTGAAAAGTATTCAGACTCATTCAGTCACCAACCAATTTTCTCAATCTTCCACTAAACAACATACATTAGCACAAAACAACACGCATCAACCTATAGATCTAACAACACACAATTCCCAACCTAGCACTAAGGCGTTACGGCAGTAAAGTCACTTACCTTGAGGTCGCGACTACGAAACTCTATTTGTTCTTTCCAAAAATTTCCTTGCCCATCCTTTATAAATTCTTTTGTCCAACCTAAACAGTTACAAAAACATTGAGAATTTCAAACAGTTCTAACTTCTAAAACCCATTTGCCCCAAACTTTAATCGATTAGTATAAATCCATTGAATCTTACCCAAAACGACATGAAACCCTGCTGTAAATCGTATGAGATTTCTCGAACTTGTGAATCTATTTGTTGTGGCTGTCGGCGCAACGAACCTCCGATGATCGACGAAGAAGGACGACGGCGAAGGCAGGCGACGGCGTGCGAAGCGGCTGGGCAGAACAAAGCGGTGGAGGGAGAGGAGAGGCTTGACGGTGTGTGGCTGGGCGGAGATCGAAGAGGGAGCGAAAACAACGACGACGCGTACGGAAGGCCAGTGACGGCGTGTGGGCGGCGACGGAGCTGAAGAGAGATGAGGGAGAAGGCAGAGGAAATGGCAGATGAAATAGGGGGTTTGTTTGGCGTTCACGCGAAGATGAAGAAGAAGGGTTTTCTTCTTTTATTTTATTTTTATTTACTTTATTTAACTTAATTATTCAATTTATTTAATTAATCTTTTATTTTATTACTTTATTAATAAAATTATTTATTATTATTTTCAATTACTTTCCAAAACAATTAAACCTAGTTGACTTAGTCAACCTTAAGCCCAATTCCTTTTAAGCCCAAATTCCACATGATCAAACCACTTAAATCCACTAACGAGCCCGATAGCAATAACAATTAAATAAATTTCTTCTTTTTTTTTCCTAGAGTTCGGGTCGTTACAAGAATGGTGTGGCAGAAAGAATGAACAGGACACTGAATGAGCGTGCGAGGAGCATGAGATTACATGCAGAATTGCCTAAGATGTTCTGGGCAGAGGCAATCGACACATCAACCTATCTGATCAATAGGAGCCCGACCATATCACTAGACTTCAAGTTGCCTGAAGAAGTCTGGAGCTGTAAACAGGTAAACCTTTCTCATCTAAAGGTTTTTGGTTGTGTGTCTTACCTTCACATTGATGCTGCAAACAGGAGTAAATTAGATGTTAAATCCAAGAAGTGTTATTTTATTGGATATGGCAGTGCTGAGATTGGCTATAGGTTTTGGGATGGCCAAAACATGAAGATAGTCAGAAGCAATAATGTGATTTTCAATGAATAAGTTATGTATAAAGACAGAATAACAGTTGATTCAGAAAAGTCTGAGTCATAAGAGAAAACTCAGTTTATAAGTCTTCTTGAGGTTGAGACCAGAACAACAAGAGTTGGAGATCAGAATACAACTACTCCGGAAGAATCGATTGTGGAACCTAATGAAGTTCAGAGGACGCCACCTCCAACCGTTAAGGGGTCCAGCAGGACTATCAGACCACCACATAGGTATTCCCCTACTTTGAATTATATGTTATTGACTGATAGAGGTGAACCTGACTGTTATGATGAGGTGGTTCAACTGGAAGATTCTGTCAAGTGGGAGTTGGCCATGAAAGATGAGATAGATTTTCTTATGACGAATCAAGCATGACAACTGGAAGAGTTACCAAGAGGTAAGGAAACTTTGCAGAACAAATGACTTTACAGAATAAAGCAAGAGTCTGAGGGTAGCAAAAGATATAAAACTAGGCTTGTAGTCAAAGACTTTCAACAGAAGGAAGGTATTGACTTTAATGAGATATTTTCTCCGGTAGTTAAACTAACTACTATTAGAACTGTATTATCAATAGTGGCAGAAGATAATCTGTTCCTAGAACAGATGGATGTAAAGACAACTTTTCTTCATGGTGATTTGGAGGAAGAAATTTACATGAAACAACCACAGGGTTTCATAGTACAGGGGCAAGAGAAAATGGTTTGCAAACTTCAGAGAAGCCTGTATGGTCTCAAAAAGGCTCCCAGACAGTGATATAAGAAGTTTGATAGCTTTATGTGCAACAGTAGATTCCAGAGGTGTTAGGCAAATCATTGTTGCTACGTAAAATATCAGGGTAACTCATATATTATTTTACTGCTATATGTTGATGACATGTTGATAGCAGGTGCAAACAAACAGGAAATTCTAAAGATAAAAGCTGAATTATCAATTTGATATGAAAGATTTGGGAGCTGCCAAACAAATCTTAGGAATGAGGATTGTGAGGAGAAATGGTACATTGACATTATCGCAGGAAGAGTATGTGAAAAAGGTGTTGACCATATTTCACATGCAAGATGCAAAATTTGTGAGTACTTCTTTAGCTTGTCATTTTAATTTATCTAAGGAGCCATCGCCCACTACTGAGCAAGAAAGACATCATATGGCTAGACTGCCTTATGCTTCAGTTATAGGTAGCCTGATGTATGCCATGGTTTGCACAAGACCAGACATTGCACATGTAATGGGAGTTGTTAGCAGGTATATGTGTAATCCAGGGAAGCAACACTGGGAGGTTGTTAAGTGGATTTTTAAGATATCTGAGAGGGACAACTGATTATGCTCAACATTTTAAAAAGTCAAATTTTAAACTGCAGGGCTATGTGGATGCAGATATGGCAGGTGATACAAATGGCAGGAAAAATACTACTGGGAATGTTTTTACTTTGGGTAATACTGCTATTAGTTGGGGTTCTAGACTGCAGAAGATAGTAGCTCTTTCTACTATAGAGGGTGAGTATGTTGCCGTTACTGAAGCAAGTAAGGAGATGATATGGCTCCAGTCCTTCTTAGAAGAACTTGGCTTAAGATTAGGAAAGAGAACTTTGCATTGCGACAGTCAGAGTGCTATTCATTTAGCAAAGAATCCAGTGTTGTTTCATTCAAGAACGAAACACATACATGTGAGGTACCATTTTATCAGATCAATTTTGGAAGATGGAGCGCTGGTGCTTGAAAAGATTCCAGGAAGTCATAATCCAACCAATATGTTTACCAAGACCATTCCTATTGATAAACTGAAGTTGTGTGCAACTTCAGTTGGACTTCTCCATGAGTAGAGAATAGTCGCTACTGTTGCAGGGGAGACATGTTGCTTGTTTTTTCTTCAAGTGAGAGATTGGTATCAAAACATGGGCCTTTGTTTGGCTTCACTTTGCTTAACAATGAGGTTGCTTTTATTTGTTTATAATTAAAGAAATATAAAGGTTGTTGTTTGGTTTTATAAAAGCAGAACCAAAAATAGCTAAAAAAAGGCAGTGAGATACATTCTGTTTACAGAGGAGAAGGAGAAATTCGTGGGCTTGTGTTTTCACGAAGAAGAAGAAATTATGGATATTTCTTTTTGGGTTTGTTCTTTGCATTTTGAGGTAAACATTTTTATTTCATTGAAGAGTTTTGAGAGATATTATTAGAGTGATTCGTGAGACTTTTCCTTGAGAGAAAAGTGAGAGAAATCATTCTTGAGAGGTTCGAAACTCTTGTAACTTTCTCCCCGACGTTATAGTGGAACCTGCATCGGTAGCAGAGAACTGGACGTAGCCCACACTAGGTGAACCAGTATAAATCCGATGTCAATCTCTCTTCCCTTGAACTTTATTTATTATTGTTCTTATTGCTTAAAATTTTTAGGTTGATTTATCTATTCTTCTAAGCTATGGTTTCCAAATTGTTTATTCCATTTTAGATTTGGAACCAATAATTGATCTGGGATATTTAGATAAAATATATATTGTCTGAATCCAGTAGAATTTGGATTGATTATATTTGTATCGAATTTCCCTAACAGCTCGTACTTGAATGGTCCGAGAAGGTGCGAGGGAAATCCGAAATATAATTGTTAAAAGAGGCCCTTGGTCAACCGCCAACAACTGGTGTTTTCGTCTATACAACTCAAAGTGCAAGAAAGTTGAAAGAAATTTGGGACTTATTTTCAACGGAGCATAGATTCCCGTTCACAAAAGAATATGGGTAAGTGGCGAACCTTTTGTATATACAGGTCTTGGCAGTTGCGCTATACTTTTGGAATCCTATCTGCAAATGCTTCGTGTTCAATTTGAATGACATGATGCCCACCATTGAAGAATATCAAGAGCTAATTCAAATACCGTTAATGTTTGAAGCAAAGTTGCATTCTTATGGAAAAAAATAAGATGAATGGTAAGAAGACGCTGGTAAAAATTGTGGGTAACCAGGCCGCCAATCTAATTGGACAGCAACTCAAGGATAAGTGTGGAAACGAAGGGGCACTTTTTGACTACCTCATCAACTTAACTCGACAAAACTTGAATCAAGGGTTAAGTTTGGAGCTCTTTGCACTGTGTGTATTTGGGACGATTTTCTTCCAAAATCTCCAAGGATATATAGACATGAAGGTTGCTAAATTATTCTTGCAGGTCCAGCACGGTACTAATCCAATTATCCTTATCCTGGCTAAAACAATATGATCCCTGAACTTTTGTAAAATGCAAGGGAAATGTAGATTTATCGTTTGCTCCCATTTACTGTATGTTTGGCTGATGAGTCATTTGATGTGTCCGCCGGAGTTCGGCCACCCACAAGTAAAGGTTTCCAATCCTTGTAACCTGGCTAGAGACCTAATCGCTAAATTTGGGATCGTAGAATGCAAGAGGAATCTGATGCATCGATGATGTTTTTGAAAAACTTAAGAGCCGAAGATATTACATGGAGGGCCTTATGGATGCCTCTGAAACCAATGTTATACCGATGTGAGAGTTTTTTCAATGTTCCTTTATTAAGTTTTTTGGGAGGGACTAGTTACAAACCTCTGTAGACACCGTATTTTGTTCGTCTTGTTTTTTTGTTTTCTTCGGAGGTTTCATTTTGCCGATTCAGGGTTTGCTTTTTTTAAAAAAAATAGGATCAGACATGTGTTCTTTATTAATGTGAGTTCAAATATTACCTCTAATAAGAGCATAACTTACTGGCATAATGTAAAGACTAGTGACCAAGAGGTCATACGTTTATCCCACTCTCACTTGTTTTAAATGTTACTTTTTAAAATTTTATATCATTTCACTTCCTTTTATTTTTATTTTATTTCATTTAGTTTTTACGTTTTTAATTTTATTTTTTAAAAAAGGGTTTAAAGGTAATCAAATGAGAAATTACAAAAAATATTTTGTAATTAGATTTTGAAAGTCAAATTTAAACTTTTTTAAAATTTCTTTAACAATTTTTTTTAAAACTTTCATTTTCCCTCATTCTCCTTCTTCTTTTCCTTTTTCCTTCTCCTTTTCCTTATCCTTCCCAACTTCTCACCTCACATAAGGGACCAGAAAGAAAGGAGGGAAAAGAAGGAGAGAAAGTAAGAGGGTTTGAAATTCAAAATAAGAAAGACGAGATAAAATATGAGAGTTGAGAGGGAGAGGAGTGAGTAATTGAGAGATTAAAAGTGAGTGTGAAACTTGTCAACATAACTTTTGACTTTAAGGACCCCACTTTCTCTCTCTCAAATTTCATCTTCCTCACTCAATCCCCTTCTTCACTCAAACCACCACCAACCATCATTTTCGGTAAACGCCAAACAACCTGACGCACTGCAGCAGCCACGCGATTCTCTAGCAGCCCTCTCCGGCGCTTATAGCAGCAACGAGCCCTCTTGCCTTCATCTTCTTCGTGCGGTAATTTTGGGTAAGAGAGTTCGTTTTGTTTTTCACAAAATTGCCCTCCATTTTTGTTTAAATTGCAAAACTACCCTAATCGTTGTTAAATTTTGTATTTCATCTTGATTTTAAATGTTACATATTCATCTTTAGGATTTGATTTGATAAACTTGATTTGTTAGGTAAAAGTTTTGACCCAACTCTTTTTTGTTAATTAATTTATAGAGCAAATAACTTGAAATAAAGAATAGTTCATGTTTTAAAATAATTTCGTAAATAAGAACTTAAATTCTTGAAATAAAGAATAATCAGATTTTTTTAAATTTATTTTCTAAAATAAGAATTTAAATTCTTGAAATAAAGAATAATTCGTTTTAAAAAAATTGATTTCTGAAATAAGAAGTCTCGGTTTTAATTGTATCTTTCTTTTAACATCAAATTTTTGAAATAAAGAATGAATCTTTTTTTTTTTTAAATCAATTTATGAAATAAGAAATCTCGATTTTAAATGTTTTTCCTTTTAACATGAAATTCTTGAAATAAAGAATAACTATTCTATTTTAAAATGAATTTCAAATATGGGGAACAAGTAGTGTTCACTTTCTTGAATTTTCGAATTCTAATAAATACATGAAAATTCTTCCAAAATGAATTTATTTTTTGAAATAAATCCCCGTGACAGAATATTGAAGGGTTACCGCTTTAAATATTCTTGAGAAATGGCCTCGAGTCACTCACAAATATTCGTTCATATTTATTATTAAATATGAATTAACCAAAGTGAGACAATTTAAATAGAACTCAAAACCATTTTTATTTGGACCGAAAATAGTAGGATAATTTTAAGATAAAATGTGGTCACCGTTTCTTTAAACGAGTGTTGTACGAGTGTTAACACCTTCCCTACACTCAATCGACTCTCGTGCCTGATTTTTGGTTTCATAGACTAACCGTATCCTTTAAAACGGGTAACCAATCACACCCTAAGCTGATTGGTGGTGACTCAAAACCCTTCTCTCGAAAGACACCTCTAGGGAAGGACATCGGCCGCTCCGCGTCGCGATGACGTTGCGACAACCTTTGTTAGTCTGGTGCCAGATGTGGATAGAATAATTTATCCCTGTAGTACCAGGTTCAGAAGATTTTGATTTCAGCAATGAGTTGGAGAATTTAGGGCAGAAGGTTCTGCGAGCGATTAAAGTTAGAAAATGGGTTAAAAGAGTCAACATCGACAGACATAGTGAGACCACAACGCCATGATATAAGTCGAAGTATGAAACCCATCGAATGACCCACGCGACCCCGAAAGAAAAAAAGTTTAGAAGAGGGGGAACCATCAGTAAAGAAGTAAACCACAAATGAATATACTATCTTGAAAGTTGAGAACCTATCGCTCCACCAAAAGAATGAGAAGTTACTTCAAGAGATGAATCATTGGAAACATCAGGCGATAGTAACGGAAAAAATCCTGATCCAAACGAGGAAGTTGTTAAAGAACCAAAATCGACTTGAGAATGAGGGTCAAGAGTTAGATATTGAAAATAGATAGTTGGACAGAAGAGTCCGAAAAACGAGAGAAGGTAAAAATGCTTTGCAAAGGACTTTACAGGAAAAAGATGCACGAATCGCTAGTCTGGAAAGCAGCATTGCCACATTTCTCCACCTCATCTCAAAACTAAACTCGTCCATAGATGCACAAACTAAGCAAGTCATTGAGTCTGAAGAAAACAATGGCACTTTGCGTTTTGTCATTGAGAATTTGGAGCATTGAATCCAAAGAAGCCAAGATGTTCTAATGAAGATATTGTCCGACCACAGGCAGTTAAAGGAGAGATATGAGTCGGTATTGGGTCGTCAAGCCAATGGCAAAGGTATGCTACAAGAAAATTTGAGGCTAATTTGAGAATGCGAAAGTTTGATGATTCAAATAAATAGTGTTGTGGAAAGAATAAGGGTCATAGCTAGAAGAGCTGGGGTATTTTCAGAATGATGATATGAACATGAATGTCCCACGTTTCCAAACAAGGGTAGTATTATTCTTTTGAAAAGTTAAATTAATCATTGGATTTTAGTTCACGGTTGAAAATTCCAAGCTAATCTTATAAGTTTATTTTTTTTCTCTTTGTTTGAAGTTAATTAGAGTTTTAGAAGAAAAAAAAGAGATAAAAAAAAAAGTGAAAAAAGAAAAGGAAAAGTGAAAGAGTTTCAACATGCATAACGAAACAATTTTGGATCTAAGTACTCTAATTTTGTTAATTTCAAAGGAAAAAACATGTAATTTGAAAATCAAAGACAATAATTTAGAAATTACCTTTGAAGCTCAAATTCTTCTCGATTTCAAGCTCGATCTTTGAACGTAACGGTCACGAACCACCACGAGAGTCTTCCCGACTATTCTCTAGCCTTAGAACGGGATTGTGGGGTCCTTTGAGTGACTAATTTGAAAGGGAATTGAAGATGGATTTGAAGAGAATGGAAGAGAAATTGTCCTTTACAATTCTCACAATTAATCAAATTGTCAAGAAAAGGTTAATCTAATTAACACTTTGTATATATAGAAGACCACATGCAAAATCATGCAAAATTGAGTTAACATTGACACCTAGAATCCACTCAATAGTGGGATTAGTGGTTTGATGTAGGATTAACACCTAGCAAAATTGTTTGAGTCATAAAAACACAAAAAAAAAAATGATTTTTTTTCCACTAACTCAAGAATTGAATTTTTCCACTAACTTTAGTCAACATATTGACTCTTGACTTTCAAGGTTTAGTGGAGTCAACATTTGACTTTTGACTTTCAAAGTTTTAGTCAATTGTCAACATTTTGACTTTTGACTAACTTTGACCAAATTAATCCAATATAAAAATTAATTCAAATAATTAATTTTAAATATAATAAAATTAATATTAAATAATTAATTAAACAATTTAATTAATTCAAATTTAATATCCAATAAATCCATCACTAATTCTGATCATTCCCGATATACTTGATTATGAATCCTTATTCATATTTTCGATATTTAAATCTTATTTAAATATCTCCATCTCTTTCTATTGTTAAATTCGCAATTGAACGTTATGTCGTTAAATATTAACGCTTATTCCCTAATCTGAATTCGAACACTTTGAATTCACTCGTCACACTGTTCTAAGATTTAGTCTGATATGAGCTAGTAGGGGGACCTCATGGACCTACAGATCATGAACTCCAATGATCTGAGATTAACTGATTAAACTCTTTAACCAAGTTAATCAACATTCGTTAACTACCAGGACATTCCACTATAGCCTAGTAGTTGCACTCTCCTCACTGTAGATATATTTATGTCCACTCGATATAACCATGATTAGTAAGTTGACCCTTCACAGGTTGTTCGTAATTTACGGTTGGGTCAAATATATGTTTTACTCCCGTAATTACATCTTGCTCTTTAAATCTCACTGATCCTCTAATGAACAATTGGTTTGTGATCCAATCACTAGATTGGTATGTGATCTAATCACTATATCGAGTCCCTCTCAAGCCATAGAGAGGGTGGGGCCCCTTGTTCAAGACCTGGAGCCAGCACTTAAGAGAACAACCTATCTACTATCCCTAGAGACAGGTATGAGTGAATTCAATCTTGCACCCTATGTCCCCAGCTATCTATCCGGTCTTACCCCTGAAATGTGAGGCTTATTGAGTCAGCGTTGTTGAGCCACTCTCACCCATGCAGATCTAAGGATAATCCTGAATAAACAGGAGTTCATAGTTAGCTCAGGATTAAGGTCAAGTTACCTAGGTCATCGTTTTGAAATAGTCAGTCTTTAAAACAGTAAACAACGTTATAAAGCAAGAGTGACAATATTTCTTGGTCGGGTCTAATGCAAACTCTTTGCATAGGACGCCCTCATTCTCATGTCTCCACATGAACGATTCAAGATCACATCGTTTGTACTAAATATAAAATGGGCCGCATCCAATAGTGTCCCCAAGATAAGGTATCTAGCCTTATCCGTATACTATAGACCGTTTTGGCTATTTACTCGAATTTGATCCACTTCTATGTCTCCACATAAAGTTCAAGACTCATGCTATAGCCATGGATATTAGTTTATTGGATATAGGGTTTTCTAAAATGAAATAAGCAATTCACATAAATAACAACTTTATTGAATAAACCTCAATAACACTTTATTAGTAATAAAATATGTTTTATCGTTTACAAACCACGAGTTTTAGGACATAAAACCCAACGAAAAGAGGGGAAGAGTTAAATTTCTAAAATAAAGTTTTAAATTATTTATTGAGATTTATGACGTCATGCATTTAGTAACGGCTCTAGAGTGATGTCGTAGAAAGTCGGATCGTTACAAAAGTTGTGGATCGTTGTTGTAGAGGAACATTTGAGACCGCAACAATGACAATCAATTTCGACCAGTCTAATCAAGACCCATCAATTCACAGGTAGTTGAGGAATTCAAAGAGAGAAAGTATATTTCAATGGTTGTCGTGATTCCCCAATTGCCTGACGTTCGCTTGAATTGATGAAGTCATCTAGGCGAATAAAAGCATCAAAGTGGAACACCAAGATAGTTGTCAAGGTCAAAGGTCGAGTCTCTAGCTTGACAACAAACTTTAATAAAAGAGTCGAGTCATTTGCAAAATGTATCTTCTCTAGGAACAATTGATCGAGTTGGAAGAAGACGTTGGTTATTGCCAATTAGCTGAAGTGCCAATATGTGATTGCCCTTTAAAATTGGGGAACATGTGCACGTGTAGCTTGCTCATACCTCGGGGCAAGTACACATGTTTAACAGTTAATTTTTGAAGGTTGCAAGTGTTGTTAGCTTGTTAATTTTACAGGATTTTGAGCCTTGGAGTTTGCCAAGATGATCAAATTTGCGTTGTTGTGGGAGGCAAGATCATTGTTTTATCTCTAAGTGGGGGATAGTTGAGTTTTGTGGACCTAAAACAATTGTAGATTTGAAGGACTCGAGGGTTCAAGATGTTGTAAAAAACGCAGAAAGATTAGCGTAACTATCTTCGTAACGTCTCAACGCAACTCCCCTCATCATCATTTTTTAAAACACACGTGAGAAAATTTTCTTTGTTTGTTGAAGTCTTGACCCAATTTGGTTTTAGGCTCATTTTTGGGCTTAGATTATTAGGAATATAAAATAGGGGCAACGAGACATATGACCATTTTTTATTCCTCATTTCGATTGATGTCTCTCTTTTTAAAATGTTTGATATTCATCCCTTTATCTAAAAATAGATGAATTTTAAAATAGCTAGATAGATTCAAATGCTCTTAGTGGTAAATACGACAAATTAAATATTTAAATTAAACATAATCTACAATCGCATAAATCAATGGATCATTTGAAACTAACATTACAATTCAACAACCAACAAGAGCATAGCTAAACTAACATGATGTATCAACTAGTGACTATGAGGTTCTAGGTTCAATCCCCACTCTCACATAAAAATAACATATATAATCCCACAAAATTGGAGGAAAAATATGCTAAAAATCAAACATAGATCATAACGAGAGAGATTACCTATAGGGGAAGAAAATACAATATATTTTATGACGTGCCAATTGGTGGCTGGACACTTATGGCACATCCTGCCATGTTAGATGGAACTCGTGTACCATGTACACGAGTTTTATAAGCAACTCGCGTACATGGTTCACGAGTTTGGTTATATATATTAAAAATTTTAAGCAAGTGAATTGGTCATAACTCGTGTCCATGGTACGCGAGTTACCCCCTACATCGTGTCTGATGGACACGAGTCACAAGTTAACCCCTAAATCGTGTACCATGGATATAGTTTAGCAAACTCGTGTCCATGGTACACGATTTAGGTATCCTATTTTTGTAAATACTTTGAAAACTACCATATTTCTGTAATAATTTATTTAAAGTACATTATTAATATAAAAAATCTTATATTTTCCTACAATGTGTTTTCAATTCACTTCGAGTGAAAATACAATATATTTTCCTTTGCAAAAAAAAAATAAAAAAAAAATACAATATATTTTCAAATTGAAAATAGAATGTATTTTTTGAATTGAAAATACAATCACTAGAAGATACCTTGTAATTACAGTCGATCCATTGCAATATTACAAACTGCAATTTTTGTGGCGAACAAACTCTCAAATCTATTTGAAAAATAAAATCTCAATCGTCTCAATTATCGTAACCTAAAAAGTTTGTAATAAACTCCCAAATTTCAACTATATATATATAGTTGAAATTTAGCATTAAAATGGTGAAGATAACATAGGAAGATGCTTTAAAAGCATAAATATTCACATTCAAAAGAACATATAAATAGGATAAATATATAATAGTTGAAGGACGAATCCCAGATTTAACTAATCTTTTCCTCTTTTAAAACTGTGTGAAGAACAATGGTGGTGACGACAAACGATTAAGCTTTGAGCAAACTTTTTTTGGAACGCCGATTTCATTCTTGATTATGATCCAATCAAATAATCGCAACGCCGTAGTGTACAAATGTGTCGTCGAATTGATGGAAAATAGGGATGAACGTGTTAGTCCATAAAATCAAAACAGAGGAATGTTGAATAGTTGCGGCGACCTTCAATCCATAATGGCGGCGTCGACTAGCGATGACGATGACGTTGCTTCAAACCGAAGAGGTTGGGGAATGGTTGCAGGCAGCGAGGGAGGAAGATGAGAGGCAACTGATCTTATGCGAGGCAGAGAACATATGGAAGAGAAACGAGGGTTCTTGCGAAGGAGAAACACGAGAAGAGGCTGATCTTCTTTAAAAAATAAAATTAATAATATTAATATTATAAAAATATTTTAGTGAGGCTGATCTTCTTTAAAAAAAAATAAAATTAATAATATTAATATTATAAAAATATTTTAGGAAACACTAAGATAAAATTAGGAAGAGAGAAACTAATTTTTTTGAAATATAAAATCTTAAAAATGGGAGGAGGAGTTTAGATCTAAATGAAGGTAAATAAGGAATGACAAAGAGAAGGGAGAGAGATTAAACTTTAAAAAAAGTAGATTAAAAAGAGACATATATCAAACTTTAAAAACAAAAATGAACATCTATTGAAACGAGATCCCAAAAATAGCTATCTACCATCATTTCCCTATAAAATAGTTGTTGGAATATTTATTGGGAAAAACCCAATATATGATTATTCAAGAATAAATACATTTAATACAAGAACAATCATGAACACATTTTTAGGATCTAAGCATGGAAGAAAACTAAATTAGAGGGGATTAGAATTACCTGGAACCATTAGATGTGATGAATCCATAGCCTATAATACTCAGATGGTTTGTGGTCTTCCTCATCTATGCAACCCAGACCAATCATGGGCAATCCTCTCTATCAGATGGGGAATAGGAGGCTAAAGCTGCATAGCTTATTGGGGACCATAACCTAAACTATATATATGTTGATTCTAGGGTTTCCCATAATCCCCTAGGACCAACTGGCTGGTTTCTGCTCAGCAGGCCACACCACTATATGGAAGTTTTGAGCCCATAATCAAGATCACTCAAATGCCCATTAAATAGCTCAAATATAATTGTTATTGAATTTGTTACCCACATATGAATTAATTATTTAATTAATTCCAACAATCTCCCACTTGGCAACAATTTCCTTATTAACAATTATTAATTTATTCTTTAGTGCACAACTTAATGCTATTTTAAAAATAACTTCCCTTTAATCACAATCCGGTCCATTTTGTATATCAATGAGGAACCAAAGCGACTTTTGTCACATGTATGGTCGCAACTCAGCCTTCAATGATCACCACACCAAATATACTCAATGACATGGATCAAGTGTGGAAGAGCAGCATGAAGATTACATGTAATGTGATCTAAACATGTCTATTTTCAACTGGTCAACTTTATTCTTTAGAGAGATCAAACTTAACTCTTTCTAGCCTTATGTTAAACTACTGTTAGAAAGAAAGTGATTCAGAGTAACAAAAATAATTCATCTTCTTTATTCTGCAGAAACAAAAATTTGTGTCTACTTTACAAAAGCACAAACTCCCACTCAACTGACGTACCATAATTTTCACACCTATATGAGCATTATGCTCCCAAAACATTTGTGTGTGAAATTTCTTAATGAACGTATCCGTAATGATGAAGTTGTATTCCTTTAGACACAATAAAAACTCTGAATTTTCTTTATCAACTAAAGCTTATGATTCTCATAAAGCTTTTGTTGCTATAAATTGAAAAGAATTACAAATTCTTGTCAAGACAACTTAGTGACAAGAATTAAAATTTATGAGTTTCTTGCCACACAAAGTGTTATGACCACAAACCTTAATGATAAAAGAAACTACTACAAATGACTATTTGTCATTTTTATTTACACTAGTATCTTTTACTCATTTAGTGAACATAACCGGGAAGGTGGATCCTGCTGGCAACCCTTACTATTATCAAAATCAAATTACCTCATGATCTCTACTTTATTTGATTTTGACGAGTGAGCATGTATCATTTTGTTAATTACTTTAAAACTCTTTAGATCCAATTAAGAGTTATAAAAATATTGCCTTTTGTTATTGATATGAATACGGAAGCGGAAGCGTCTAAACTTCAAGCATGAAATTCTTCATTTCTTTATTCAAGGGACCTTTATTGAGACTAAATTTGTGTCTTTAATGATTTGAATATTTCTTAGTGCATACAACTTTATGCTAGAAAACTTAAGAGACTTTTTGACATAACCTCTTTTGTGAAATATCAATGTTACTTGAGATTGATCTCACAATATCATTTCACAATATAAAAGAGATATTCATACAAGCTTTCATCCTATAGCTTAGTATTTATCACGTCATAGTCATATTACACTAAGAAAATAATTTTACTCCTACTAAGTCTGTAATTCATAATTATCACTTTTGTATACCTTAGACCTTAAATGTGATAATTAATTAATGAAGCTTATGAAGTTACAAACAAAAACCTTATTAAGATCACAAATGGAATGAAACCTTTGAAACCTTGTGTTACTAGATCAAGAGTTTCTAAATTATATAGGCTATCAATCTTTATATCTATTTGACATAACTTTTAAAAATCGTTTTGAAGTGTTATCACAAGTCTCTAAATAATTAATGTCATCCATAATAATTGAAACATAATAACTAGAAAAACCTTATATCTTTCAACACACATTACCTCTTAAAGGCAATATGACAAGATGTCAAATATTGTCATTGTTGTTTCACCTAATTCTTTGTGACATTAATTCTCTATTTTAAGAGTTAAATCTTTGTTTGACTTTAGGGGAAGATAATGAAATATCTTACTTTTACGTTTAAGTCAAACTTAAAACTTTATACTTGGATCTCTCTCATCTCTTGTGATTACTTTAATAACACTGTTAATAATGTTGAGTTTGTCTTACTTAAATGAGGAGAATCTTAACTAATGTTTTCACATATAGAAAATAACTCAAATTCTCTTTTCATAAGGATAACATTCCTCATTTTATCTTCCCCTCAAACTCAACATCCTTAAGAAAGTAAAGATATCTAGCAAATGAACCTAAGTGAGACTTAATTTTAGAAATCATGAAAATGACTAGTGTACCTAGAGTAACAACAAATAATCTTTAAGTCCAAAATTTTCTTATTGACACCTTTAGGACCAATCATTAGTTGGACATCTCTAAAAGCAAACATAATGTTAAGCATTTGCCTAACCTTTAATTGCAAGAGATTTAGTTGTTGTTTTATGTGGTACACCACTTTAACTTTATGCTGCAATCTTAAGTTTTTTTTTTTTTTTTTTCCCAAAGAAGTTAAATGCAAAGAGAAATAATTTGTCATACTTCTAACCTCATCTTTATGAGTCTTGAATCATTCTATAAGCAACACATTTTACTCAGGTTTGCCTTAAAAAACGTCTTACTTAATGGCTCTATAAATTCTTAAAGAAGTTTACCAAAAGGCCCTAGACATTCTCTACCAAATTCATAGGGTTTCATCACTAGAAACTAATCATATGACTTTCAAGATATCCAGAACTAAAGACCTCTCTGACATCAGTTTCATCACTAGAAACTAATCATATGACTTTCAAGATATCCAGAACTAAAGACCTCTCCGACATCAGTTTCATCACTAGAAACTAATCATATGACTTCTAAGATATCCAGAACTAAAGACCTTTCTGACATAAAAAATGAGTGACTTCACTAAAAATATAATTCTGGAAATATTAAACAATGTTGTTAAGCATTTTAAGAAGTAATATGGAATAGACTATTTCATTATTTCTCCATTGATTCTACCTAATACAGGCTCGACAATTTGTTAAATCAAAAGAACAAATCATCAATGAATAGAAATACTAGAGTCTATTCAACACATGGAAGTCTGACATGCAAACTAAACTAACTTTGTTTAAATCCTAAGTGAGAAGTCAAATTTTCTTTATACATTATGAAAAGAAGTACTAAGAACATATCTTCCAACATGTCCAAATTTTCTAAAAAAAAATAAAAAAAAATTAGGAGAAATCTGGATCCTAATTTTTAGTGATTTGGACTAATATGTTCAAAATGCAGCTTTGTGTCGACTTTAATTTCTCCCTTAAGGAAATAGTTAATTGAGTACATTTTGTTCTTTCATACTTAAAACAATTTTCTTCAACATACCATCGAAGATTCGCTCATTAAGGGTTCCTCTACCCTTACAGCATAGTGTACTCTCTTATGTTCCATTGTTCTTCATTAAGACACATTTAACCAAAAGTTTAAATGTCTCTTACTTTATGTTCATTTCAGAACAATCTTTATCTTTTTAAAGGAATTTCCTAATTATTTCCTTATCAAACATGATTCCCTTGAATAATAAATTTCATCATCATAAAGCTTATGAAATTAAGATTATTCCATTTTTTTTTAATATAAATCCCAATTAATCTGAATGGGATGTTGCTAAGTAAAAAAAAAATGAAAGTGTTTCTTTATTCATTACAACGTGAAGAAAAATATTCTCAAAATCAAACAAGGCAATAGTATTTAAAATTTTGAAAAAACAACTAAAACATGCCCATGAATAACTTAGTATTTATAAAAATACCTTAAAATTAAACTTTATGAGGACAACAAGATACCAAACACAACATTGACAACCTTCCTTTGGGCCGACTGTCAACTTGCAAACAGTACTCTCAATGTGGTGAGGAAACACTGATACCTAATCCGGTCAAGTGAAAGTCTTCCTTTGGGCCGACAATCACTCACATGGCATAACTTTATATTATCCATGTTTTATCACCAACTAACCATAGATGTACCTGCTATTTGGCCAAACTGACGTCTTCCTTTGGGCCGACAACAGAACGCATAAACAACAGGTCCACAAACATCTAATTAACTATGAAGATGTCAATATCAGAAATCAGAGGCTACTTTGGCAGCATGATCCATCAAATCAACACTAACATAGAAAATCAGATTATTATGCAAAAACACATTTATTTGAATTACTATTAATTGTATCTTCATGAAAATGAAATTACCAAAATTATTTTCAAAATTAAGAGTAATATCTTTACATGCATAATTTATAAAGGAAAAAGTCCTCAAAAATAAAAAATAGAATGCCCAAAAAAAAACTTTATTGGGATTTCAACCCACCTGACAACCTAACATATGCATTGGGCATCACATTTAGAATCCAATAATAAAATATAATAACTTATCCCTTTTAGAAGATAGTCTTCCTTTGGGCCGACTAACAACTTCAAGGACACATCATTATGTTATTCATACTTATTATTGATATTTGTTGTTTGGCCAAATTGTAACCTTCCTTTGGGCCGATCACAATATGCATAAGCAACAAATACACTTCATCTAATAATCTAATAACTTTATAAATGTTTTAATTTACAAAACATTCAAAATAAATTGTACTAATTGTGCTAATTCTTGATACCTTCTCAAGCACACAAAAATGAAAAATTAAATAATTCTCCACACCTTTTTTTATGCCCAAATTCAAATTTATAACATAAGGCATATATATAATTTTATAAACAAATACTATTGTTATAAAAGAAAAATACAAACAATGGTAATAGTTAAAAGTATATATATTAACATAACATAAAATTTATTATGTTATATGTATATTTGCAGTGGGCTAAGGCCCACTGCAAATCTCATGCTACAGTGTCCTAACATCTCTTAAGCCATTTTCCACAACAACAGTGTTGCTGCGAACACTATTTTTTTTCTTTAATTCTTTCTCTTATGATCTTTCTTCATGACAACCACCATACATCAAATATTGAAAATGAAAACATTTTTTTTTTTTTTTTATCATTGAACCCAAAGATGCATATGAAAACATTCATAATTCTTAATGATATAACTCAAATATGCAAAAGCATCCGAATTAAATTTGACTGTTCAATCGTTCGAGTAATTCACACAACATGTTGTAAAATAATTCTAAAATCCTATTGAATCGAAATCTTATGAATCAAAGGAAAGACAACATGTTTGATAAAATTAGTAATCTACCATGCAAACACCGCTCTGATACCACTTTTTGTAATATTTATTGGGAAAAACCCAATATATGATTATTCAAGAATAAATACATTTAATACAAGAACAATCATGAACACATTTTTAGGATCTAAGCATGGAAGAAAACTAAATTAGAGGGGATTAGAATTACCTGGAACCATTAGATGTGATGAATCCATAGCCTGTAATACTCAGATGGTTTGTGGTCTTCCTCATCTATGGGCAATCCTCTCTATCAGATGGGGAATAGGAGGCTAAAGCTGCATAGCTTATTGGGGACCATAACCTAAACTATATATATGTTGATTCTAGGGTTTCCCATAATCCCCTAGGACCAACTGGCTGGTTTCTGCTCAGCAGGCCACACCACTATATGGAAGTTTTGGGCCCATAATCAAGATCACTCAAATGCCCATTAAATAGCTCAAATATAATTGTTATTGAATTTGTTACCCACATATGAATTAATTATTTAATTAATTCCAACAATAGTATCTACAACTTCTCTTTGTCGGGTTTAGAGTTTTATTTTGTTGTTTATCCTAAGCTATTGGGTGTGGGGCTTGGAAGTCATGTAGCTTTTGTTGGACTATTTGATGGTCGATTTATAGCCCGAGTTTGAGCACCTTAGTAGAACTTGTACAGTTGCAGAGAAGAATGGACGTAGTCCCAAGCTCCGGGCGAACCAATATATTTTTGGTGTGTCGTTCTCTTTCTTTATCTCTCTGTATTATTGTCGTAACTTGTCTGACTCAAAACCTATGAAGGGGAAAAATATTTTAGTTCAAGTATTTCGCATTTATTACATCTTCTTCATCTTCTTCTCCCAACACGCGCGGCAGGGAGTGTAAGAGAATAATATTTGTGTGTTCTCTCTTGTCGGGTCGTGGGTTTATTTGATTGTTTATCCTAAGCTGATATATTTCATTAATGTTTGGTAGGGATTTAATCTCTGAACTCTTATTCAAAGGCACAACCTTATTAATTAAGGTTTGGTGTGACATCTTATTCAAAGGGTTTATTTGATTCTTTACCCTAAACTGATATATTTAATTAATGTTTGGTGGGGAATTGAACCTCCATGACAAGATATATAGATCGAACCCTACTCAAGACTATCTTAGACAGGACGTCGCCTTCTGCCACAAGTAGAAAAATTCTACCAATTCTCCCAACAATATACACTTTCCATCCAATGATATATATGCAGAGCAAATATAAAATATGTATATAATATATTTGCTCACTGTACATTTTAATCTTTGACATTATATTATTAATTTAACTCCAAAATAATTATTTCCATTGGTGTCCTTATCCAGAAATTCCAGTTTTTGCGAACTTCTCCACCTGACTCACATCGAGGAAACCGTCACATCCGCTCGCCACCAAAAATCTGCCAAAACAAACACATTTTTATAGATTTGTAGTTGAATTTAGTTTTATTCATAGTTCTCATCTACTTTAAATCTTAATTTCATTGAATATGTATGTATATATATATATATATAATTTCACCTTTTTTTAGTACATATTGGAGTCAAGATTCGAACCACAGAGTTCTTGGTGAGGTCTCAAGATATTGTTGAGCTATGTTCGCTTTAACTTTTTTTTTTTTTTTTGAGTACATTGGAGTGATTCGAACCACAGACCTCGTGGTCGTCAAGTCATACATATGTCAGCTGAGCTACGCTCGCTTTGGCGCTCGCTTTAACTTTTATCTCACCTCTTAGTTGAAGATATATATTTTAATTACTCGAAGTTAATGTTCTTATTTATTAAGACTTAAGAATGATGTATTTTTTTAAAAATTTTATTATTAAGATGTAAAATAAATCCAATATAATAAAATTATGAAAAATTGTAGTAAATGAGAATTTAAGACTTATTGTTTGCAAATATAGCATGTTTTTAAAATTTTTGCGGATATAGCAATTTCTATCGCTGATATCTTATGACTGATAGAAGTCTATCGCTGATCACCTCAGCTTTTTATAGATTTTTGTCAGTGATAATAGTCTATCAGAGATAATAGTCTATCACTGATAGAAGTCTATCAGTGATATAATAAAGTCTATCAGTGATAGAAACGGGTTTTTTTGCCATATTTGCAAAACATTTTAAAGTTTGCTAAATTTGCAATTAGTTTGGGCCTAATTGCTATTTGTGCCACCAGCCCTAAAATTATTGTCTTATATCATTTAAAAAGTTGTAATTTAATTCTTTATTTTATAATATTTTTCAATTATAATTTCTTTTGTTGTTGGTGATAATAAAATTGACTGATGATGATAAGCTTGCATGACATATTAGTTGGTGAGTTTCTTGACATATTAGTTGGTAAGTTTTTAGAAATTAAAAGAAAAAAATTAAAGACATATTAGTTGGTAAGTTTTTAGAAATTAAAAGAAAAAATTAAATTATAAGTTTAGTGGTTGAAGTTTCAATTTTTTTTAAAAAATATCTATAATAAGTTCCTGAATAAGTCAATAATATATTCACAATTTTTAAAAATCAATAATTCTATTAGGCATAAAATTTAAAGCAAAAAGTAATCTATAACCCTAACCTTTGGGAGATTATCAATTCAAATCCTAAAATAATAATTGTATCAATTAAAACAACTTATAGGAGAGTATCAATTTTCACTTTCGATTAGATTTTCTTTGAAAAACGTTAATTTAAACACGTTAAGACTTATAGTTTTAGTAATTAAACCTCTAAACTTTCATAAATGAATCAATTGTAAAAAACTTTAGAAATTTAATTGCTAAATTATAAGCCTCTACAACATGTGAAAACTATCATTTTTTCTAACTGGGAGTGTAAATACTCACAAAAGTTTGGTTTTAATTAATATAATTATTAGTTTAGCGTTTTAATTGATAAATAATTTTTTGCCCTAATTAAATTTAACATTGTATCCTACCATCTTATAAAATCTTAAACTTTTAATTTTGTGTTTAATAGATAAGTGAATCTTAAAAATTGTCAAATAGATTAGACATATTTAGACTTAAAATTTAAAATTTATAAACAATACAAAATTGAAAATTTAATAAGGCTGTTATAATTTTGAAAGTTAAAAGGAGGAAGAATGTAATCTTAGGGTTAAATTAAACTTGTGTGGGAGGAAGGTGCATACTTATCTCTGAAGTCTCTGGTGATTTGGAGGCAGCCTCCAGCCAAAGATGATTGCATATTCAAAGCAAGGTTTGGATTGTGAATGCTTTGCCTTAAGTGTACCCAACCAACTTCCCCATTTTCCTTATCATATACTTTAACCCTGCATTAATGTTACACACAAATATTAGAATAATAACTATAATCTTAAGTTATATTAACATTTTTTAATTTTGTTGGTATTCATTTTCAATCATTTGAAGACTTCTGATTTAGTTCCCGATAATTTTATTAAATCTTGTCAAACCGAACATACTTCAATTGTCTTAAGATTGTGTTTTGTGACCAAGAGATCATGAGTTCAATCTCTACATTAATTAAAATACCTTCAGCTTCGCTAACTATTTTCATTAGTTAGCTTAAACAAGTATTCGACGAGACCAAATTATAGCAGTGGCCAAAATAATATTTTGAGTTTAAAAAAAAAGAGAGTTAGAGTACAAGTTTGTGTCTATTTGGTTCATAAACTTTAAAAAATGTTTATTAGGTCACTAAGCTCTCAATTTTGTGTCTAACAGGTCTGTCGACTTCAAAAAATGTCTACAAATTTTTGTATCTAATAGGAAATTGACAGTTTTTAAAAAAATTAACTAATCTATTAGTTATAAATTTTAATTTTATGTCTAATGAAACTCTAAAATTTCAATTATATGTCTATTCATCCATAAAATTATATGTCTATTCATCCATAAATTTTTAAAATATTGAATAGATCGATCAATGATGGTCATAAAATTGAAAAATCAGGGACATATATACTAAATAGGAAATTAAAAGTTTAAAGATCTACTAAACTTTAAAAAAAAATTATAAGCTTGTTGGACACAAAATTGAGAGTTCAAAATTTATAAACAATTTTTAAAGTTTGTAGATAAAATAGACACAAAATTAAAAATTTAGCACTAAACTTGTAATTAAAGAAAAAAAAACCTTTAATCTGACCTGTACATCTGAGCATCAATTGGCTTGGGATGGTCATTCAAGTCCACCAAGCAGCCTTCGTGAACCCAACAATCTCCACATGAATCCAGTTCCCATCCCTCAACCTTCCCTTCCTAACATTAGTTTACAAACTCTTTTAAATTCAAATGCTAAATCATTCAATGTTTAAAATCTATTTTTTTTATCTCTAAATTTTTATAATTGTATTTGTTTTAATATTTATATTTTAAAATATTTTATTGATTATAATACATCTTTTTGTTCTTTTACTTTGAAGTTGGTTTAATTTTAGTTTCAAATGTTTAAATAGTTTTAGTACTTTTAATTAAATTTAATGGCGACTCAAAATAATTGTAAATTTAGTAAAATTTAAAATATTTTATAAATATGACAAAAAAAATCAGTGACTATCACTAATAGACTTCTATGAGTGATAAACTTCTATGATCACTGATAAAATTTTATAAAAAATTGAAGTGATAGACTATTATCAGCGATAGACTTTTATCAGCGTTATGTTAGACCATACTACTAGCGATAGAAATTGTCATATCCGCAATTTAAAAAAAAAAAAATTATATTTTTAATTATTTTATTCTAAATGGACATCTTTTACAATTTTCTTAAATTTAAATGTAATCACTGCTCTTAGTTTACAATTAACTTATACTAATAAATAATAGTTCATGGCTCAGCGGACATATGTATGTGTTGACGACCACGAGGTCTGTGGTTCGAATCCCCCCACCCCTAATGTATTAAAAAAAAAAAACAAATAAATAATAGTTTTTTCTCTAGAAATTTGGAAAACATATTCATATATTTGTTTTTTTTTTTGGGTGAAAATTATTATTATTAATTTGCTAAGTTGCATAAAAGTAATAACTTCAAACTAATCATGAGAATTAATTTTAAAATTTATTAAAAGTAAAAAGACTAAATTTGAATATTTGAAAAATAAATAGACTAAAAACTATAACAAATTATAATATATATATTTTTTTTTTAATTCTTTTTAAGTTAAATAATGTAGAGATGGTAACTTTTAATGTTTGATTTTTTTTAATAAATGTATAATACCTAAGCTAATTGAACTAATTTAAGTCGAATATGAACTTAGCTCAATCGTGTAAATTTACCTGGACAAAGTTTCTGAATGTCTCAATGGCCTCCACAGCCTTTGCTTGGGCAAATCTTGGCTCAGAGACCACATTGAGTCTCAATTCCACAGACTCCAATGGCTGCTCAAGATCTTTTATAAGACTCCCAATCCCTTCATCCGATCCCTCAACCTTCATTCTCACCATTTCAATAATAATCTTCACCACCATGTAAGCCCCATCATCCAAAAAATAATTCTCCCTAAGCGCCCCATGCCCCGACGTCTCCATCATGAGATGCGTCTCGACCCCGTCCACGTTGAGCTGAATTCCTTTGTCGATGACATTGCGGTACCCGACGCGGTACAAGCAATGTTGCCCTCCACGGTTGGTGATGAACTTGGTGAGGGCAACACTGGTGCGGGCGTCGGTGACGATGGTCGTGCCAGGGTGCTCTCGGAGGACGATGGCCGACATTAGGGCAATGAGCTTGTCGCCGTTGATCGGGTTCCCCTCATGGTCTACAACGCCACTGCGGTCGACATCGGTGTCGAAGACGACGCCGAGGTCGGCTCCATGTTCGAGGACAGCGGCTCGGGTGACTGACATGGCGGTTTTGTCCTCTGGATTGGGGATGTGGTTGGGGAACATGCCGTCTGGGTTGAGATGGAGAGAGCCGAACGTGTCTGCGCCGAGCTTGTCCAAGACACCCCATGTGAAGAAGCCTCCTGATCCGTTACCGGCATTCACTATTATCTGCAATTTTACAATGAAAATTTTAAAATACCGTACGTACTTTTATATATAAAAATAAATAAATTATAAATAACTCGGTCATACATATGCAGTTGAGCTATGCTCTCGGCAAATACAATCTTTTTATAGTTCAACAATTATAGGCATGTTTAATAAAAAAAATAAAAAAAATAAAAATTGTGAGGTATGTGAAAGATTAACCGATCTGTCTTTTAAGATGGTAATAAATATTTTATCCACTCGATTGAAAAGATAGTATTTTTCATAAAATTATTATTCATGATATTAAAAATACAAACGAAATTTTAAATTAGCTAAATAAGGGAAAAATCATGATATATAAGTTAGGAATAACTATCTCCATTCCAATAGTAATAAATGTCTTATCCACACTAACCTATTTGATTGAAAAGATAATGTTTTTTTATAAAATTATTGTTCTTAATTAGGGTTTGTGGAAAGACGGTGTCTAAAGTGACAATATCATATGAGATATTTGGAATGTCTCGTGGTTAACCCACAACTTTAAAATTATTTAATTTTATGGGGTATTTATCTATTTACATAAATTAATAAGTATTAGTTTTGATATTTTTAATAAATGATAATTAATTTAAATATCAATTAACAATAAGCATAATGATCACTAATTTACTATATTTAAGATTAAGAAAATTGTGTCAATTTATGGTAAAATAATTAAAAATATAACGGTCAAACATTTGTAAATATGACAATTTTTATTGTTGATAGTCTTCTATCACTCGCATAGCTAATGATATCTTCTGTTTTTTTATAAAATTTTGTCAATGAATATTACGATAGTAGTCTATCAGTGATAGTCATTTCTATTTTTTTCATGGGTGTTACGATAGTAGTCTATCATCAGTGATAGTCATTCCTATTTTTTTTAATAGAATTTTATCAATGAGTATTACTAATAGTAGTTTATCCGTGATAGTCATTTTATTAATGGCTATTAGTGACTATTACTGATTTTTTTTCCTATATTTACAAAATATTTTATATTAGGTTCAATTTACCATTATTTTAGACCCGATTGCTATTTGTACAACTAACTCTTAAGATTATTCATTTTCAATAATTATACTGTGAAATATTTTATTTAAATTATGCTAATTAATAAAATATTTTATATTGTTTTCAAATTTTACATATTACCTTTTTTTTTTTTTACACATATTTTCATCTCATAATATAGCATTCCAATAATATTTTAATCAGCACATAAAAAAAGTATTATCCCTTCCCATCCCCTACATAATAAGGACCTCAAAAAACTTGTAAAAACAGCACCCAAACGGCGGTTTTGGATAAAGCAATAAACACCACAAAAACAGTTCAGGAGAACACGCAAAGTCCAAACAGCAAGAGATGAGGAAAACGTCATGCAATACATAAACTTATGCATATAAAAGAATAACAATGCATATCCCCTCACTACACAATAAGAATTTCCCACCATCAATTATTAAACTTGAAAACAAATTACAAAAATTAATTTATACGTTTAAACTTTAAAAATTGTATCAATTTACACTCGGTTAGATTTCGTTTGAAAATCGTTAGTTCACACATGTGGAGAATTACAGTTATATCAATTAAATTCTTGAATTTTTATGAGTGAATTAATTTGAATTATCTATTTGAAAATTGTTCGCATGCATCAATTCTCATATTTATATAGGCTTAAATGTTATTTTTCATGAGCCCTACACCAATCTTAAATTCTATTGTTATGATAACCACAAAATTTTGTGATATTAAGACAATATAGATACTCCTTTCCTTCACTATTTGTCACTTCATCATCATTTAAAAAAAAAAAATGTGAACTCTACTCGCATTTAAAAAAACTTATTTATAAATTATATGCTCCCATTGTATTAGAAAAATTTTCCACTAAATATTTTGATAAATTTATTTTTTTAATAATAAAATGTAGGTTGAAAAATTTAAACCTTTAACTTTGAGGTGGTACATACTTTTTCCCAGGTAAGTTAGAAATATTTTGTACTAAATTTTTTTGGATAGATAAGAAAGAGAAAGAAAGAAATTTTATTTTCCTTACAAAAAAAAATAAAAAAAAATAAACATTTATAAAAAACTTAGTTATAGACAAGAATTTAAATGTCGAGAGATCTCAATTTTATGAAAATGTCTATGGAAATATCGATAAAATGTCGATGTTGATGAATATTCTAAAAGATTTTTAAAAATAATTTTAAAAAAATATATATTTAAATTAATAAATTAACATTTTACACTTTTAAATAAGTTAAAATACATTTATTATAATATTATACTCACTTTATTTATGTTACATTTTGTTATTTTTTTTTTTTAATATTTCATCGATTTCGTACCGTACGATGGAAATGTCGATATCGAACTTATGGATACGTGGAAATGTCGATGAAAATATCGACATGTCGACGAAAATTTAATAACATGGTTATAGATATAGTAAAAAAAAATCAATCTGGCAGAAAAATATTTCCTATATAAAAACGAGAAAGAGAAAGAAAGAAAAAACCTGAAATCCTTCAAGAGGAGTGTCATAATGCGAAGGATGGTTGATTCTTTGCTTAATAATTTCTCTTAGATGCTGTGAATAAGCCGCCATGAAATCCACCCTGGACGGCGGCGTTCGGAGGAGGGTGGAGACTTTGACCAGTCTGTTGGCGTACTTCACGGCGGCTCTGTCGCATATCTCCTCCACCTCCGGCGAGCTCAGCCCTCCTCTCTTCGTGAAAAACTTCATCCCATTTCGTGTGTATGGTAAGTGAGATGCTGTCAACTGCAACAACACAAATATTAAATATTATATATCATTATTCAAACTATTTTGTTAATATTATATTACTACTTTTGGATGTTCAATCTAATTTCAGGGGAAAAAAGTTTATTTCTATTCTATTTTGACGTTTGAATTTTTTTAATTCTATTTTTGGTTTTCAATTATCAAGTATTTTTGTTTCTGTAGTCATGATAAAGTTTTTGTATTAATTAAACCCAAATCTATTTAGAAAATAATAATAATAAAATAATGGTAAGGACCATATTGTAATATTTCTTCTAAGTTCAAAACTACTACAATATATGTTACATTTAATTTTTGAGAGATTGAACCTAGGACCTCATGGTTACAAGGCCGATACATCATGACAGTTGAGTTATACTCTTGTCGGCTATTTTACATTTAATCTATTTTTTTTCTTTTAATTTTTAAAATGTTAATTTGAATATGTGTATTTAATGTTGAGCATGTATATCTAGTTATGTTTAGAACCTTAAACCCTAAACTTAACTAGGGGTTTTTGTACAGATGACCCACCCCTCGGGGGCCGCGAGATTTTTTAACCCAGTTTTTGAAAACTTATGTTTTTTATCTTCTCTCGTGATAAGGAAGTGCACAAAGTCATTCGTACCCTTCGCTTATCACGGGGAGATCGCAGTTGTCTCCTCGTGATCGTGATAAGCGAAGAGTACGAATGACTTTGTGCACTTCCTTATCACGAGAGAATGTCTAAAAACATAAGTTTTCGCGATGAGGGTTAAAAAACCTCGCGGCCCCCGAGGAGTGGGTCATCCGTATAAAAACCCCCACTTAACTATGGTACATTATTATTATTATTATCATTGTATAGACGACTATTGCCAAATGGACCATAACTACATATGTATGTGTTGATGACCGAGAGGTCTGTCGTTCGAATTTTCCACTCCGAATGTACTAAAAAAAAAAAAAAAAACTATTTATTGAGTTTTTTTTGTTTATGAATATTGTAGAGGATCAATCAACCAACCATAATAGAAGCATCATAAGAAAAAGGAGGCAAAACGGTGCTCATGAAGCACGCCGGTGTGGTGGCGAGTCCCATATCGAACACCAAACACCCCGCCCTACTAACTCCCGCGAACACTGCAACACTCAAAGCACCGCCGGAAATCCTCGGGTCTCTCCCCACCGAAACACTCACGTGCTTCTCCACGCGCCGCCCTGTCTCCTTCTCTAACCCCTCAATGACCCACTCCCCAAAACTCTCAGCAATCGCCTCCACCGCTGCCGTTGTGAGATTCACCGCCCTCCCCTTCTCCCCTTCTATCGCCACCCCTCGCACGTCGGACCCGTTCTGCAGCCGCCGGATCTTCCCCATCTCCTCATCCTCCTCAGCCGCCACTGCCCCTCCATGCTCCACCGTCCTCCACGTCGACCTCACTGTCACCGCCACCCCTCGCGCGGCGGCGCGTTGAGAAAAGGAGAAATTAATCACCTTTGAATTTAAGGGTCTGTTTGGAATCAAATTTTGTAATGATTCTCCTCTTGTGGTGGGCTTAAGACGTGCTGAAGTGCTCAAAGTGGCCGACGCCATTGTTGAAGAGCTTTGAGAAATTGAAGGAAACAAAGAAAAGAAAAGAAAAAATGTTTTTGTTTTTGTTGGAAGTGAATTGAATCAAGAGTTGGGGAAGATAAGAAGAGGGAGATTCAATTAGAACCCTACATTTGAATTTTTGAGGAGAACAAATATCTATGAACAAACTTCCAAATTTTGAGTGAAGGATTTTTTTTTTTTTATTTCTTTGTTTTATGTGTCGTTTGGAAGTGATTTTTTTTTATCATGTGGGTTCTTTTGAGGAACTCATATATATTATTTATTTATTTTTATCAACTTTTTGGGCTTATTTATGGGCATTTTTTTTTTATTATTAATATTACTTCAAAACTATTTATAAAAATATAACAAAACACAAACTATTTATAAAAATAATGTGTTGTCTTTTGAAGAGACGATGTGAATATTTCATCCAAAAAAAAAAAAAAAAAAAAAAGAGACGATGTGTATTCGTGTGGATGCACATCGATATCGTCTCTTCAAAAGACATGCGTGTTTCCGTGGGCATATTGTCTTTTAAAGAGACGATGTCTTGCCAATTTTCTTTTTTTTCCAATTATTCATTTTATTGTTTTTATATTTTTGTTTCTCACTTTCTTTCATTTTCTAAAACAATAAAGCTTTTTTTATTATATTTATTCCCTTTTTTTATTATTGTTTTGCAAATTGAAAAAAATGTCACTTTAATTAAAAAATAAGGGTTTAGGGTAGTACTTATTATTTTATTGAAAATGAGAAATATGAAAATAGTAAATAGAGTTAATTCCATATATAAGAAAAACATTTTTATCTAATAATATTTCGAAACAAAGTAAGGTACATTATAAAATTTAACGTGTGCCACGAGGCGGACGTCGCCAAGTAAGAGGTGAATGTCGACGACGATGAGGAGCTGGTTCCTCTTGTTCGTGAACATGTGATGATAAGTCCCCAGCTTCATGATATGGTGGTGTGTGAGGATATCGTGAACTAGAGGCTGACATCATCATCCCCATTCACTACAACAAATTAGACCTACGATGGCAGTTCTGAACTGCCATCTTAGGTATATGATGGCAGTTTTACGACTGCCCTCTAAAGTGGTGCCATCTTAGGGTTTGATGGCGGTTATCTTTTAATGGCGGTTATAAACCGCCATTAAAGGTAACCGCCATCTTAACCTTAAGATGGCGGTTTCAGATTGTGAAACCGCCATCTTAGGGTTTACATGGCGGTTATAAACCGCCATCTTAAGGTTAATATGGAGGTTATAAACCGCCATCTTAACCCTAAGATGGCGGTTTAATTGTAAGTAATTTTAATGACGTTTGAAAACAGTCTTTGTAAATTGTTTTAATGACAGGCCAAAAAGGTCATGTTTCGTTTCAGATACAGATTATTGCGCATTACCTAATACAAATTATTGTTGTTTTGTTTCAATGAACGTTTAATAACTGAAATTCTGCTAATTCAATGAATACAATGTTGGATGTGAAATAAAACTAGAATTCTTGTCATTTCATTCAAAACAACAAAATATTTCATATTTACATTCAAATAAACTACAAAAGGTATTGGTTATTGTAAAGAGTGTAAATACAAAGATGTCATGTTCCCATATTTCATATTTACATCCAAAATTGGGCACAAAAGCTACGAAGTACACTACATTACACTAGTTTACCCAAATGCGATGCTTGCAATATAATTTGCCCATTCCGTCCGTACTACATCGAGTTCTTCTCGTGTAAATGACTTCTTACTATCAAACTACACGAAAACAAAAGATAAATATTATGATTAAATGAAGAAAATACCATGTATATTTCAAAATATAATAGTAAAGATGCATTACTTATTTATATATATGGCTCACAAATTACCTAAAACACAACGATATAAAGATTAATGAATAGTAGTTTAATTCAATCAAAGTATATTATAATATTTCTATTTGTATAAGCACGTACTAGGTCGGGATCGAGGAGATCAAATATGTATCTATATTGGGTAATAACATGCGTAGGTGAGCCAGCCACACATAATTGACCTTTCCACCTATATTAAACATTAAATGTCAAATCAATTATATTTATAGTAGATAAAATACATTAAATCTGAAAGTAATTGAAAAGTTGAGAACCACTATGTTGTCTAGCTAATTTACGATCATAGATGTGGTGGCGTTGAGAAGCCATCGTTGCAAATCGTTCCCAACCTCAAATTTGAAGTAGAATTAGGAGCCTAGCAATGTCGCGAGCATCTAATGTTGTCGTCTTGCAAAACTGTCTACACATCAATGCTAAGCATGCTCCACCCCAATAATATCGCCCTGCAACCTCGAAATCTTTTAAGAGTGGCAGAAACATCAAGTACACCAAGTTGTTTGACTTGTCACATAACAAGATCCCACCAAGAATCTGCAAAATGTATGCTCTAGCATACCTTGCTATAGATACCTCATCTGTTTCGTCAGTCAACTCTTGAAATTTAGATGCTAACTAGAGCAAGCTTAAACTACAGTCACTCATGTTGTTGTTCGCTAGACTCACTCCGAATAGTTGTTGACACAATTGTTTCCAGTCGTAGTTCATCGTTCCAGTGACAAGTTGGCTATCCACTAGTAACACCCAAGGAACATTAATACGGCTTGTACAATGATAGTACACTCTTGCAAGACACGTGGAATTCATGTATTTTCGGACTCCATCTCACCATGAGTGCAATGATGAAGTACCAATATAATTGAATAAATCTCAATTTCGTCATCCAAGAAAAATCAAAAGCATGAAGTGCATGAAACTTATCAAATATTTTTGTTTTTATAGTCCATATAAGAAGATGAAGTGTATAGTGCGTTCAGTGATATGTTGTACCCTAAGTACCACTAATTCTCTACTACAATATGTTTATGATCCAACCATAAATGAAGTCTCCCTTGGACTTGTGAGAGGGTGGGGTCTCATTGTTCAAGTCCCGAAATAAGCATTTAAGAGAACTACTCGTCTATTTTCCCTATATGGAAAAGAGTGAATTCCATATTGTGAAACTTATGTTCTCAACTCCCTATTTGGTCATATCCCAAAAAAGGTAGGCTTATTGAACCGATTATAAATGTCATTCTCACTCATGCAAATCAAAAGATGAACCCTCACAGGCAGGAGTTCATAACTCAGTTAGGATTAAGATCGAGTCACATATGATCATCTTGTGAAATATTAATCTTCTCAAATAACAGATTTATAAAGAGAGAATATATATTTTGTGGTCCAGTCTTAAACAAATTCATTGTATAGGATACCCCACTCACATGTCTCTACATGAATGATTTAGATCAAATCATTTGTAATAATTACAAAGTGGGTCGTATCAATAGTGTTAACTAGGATAAGACACATAATCTTATCCATATACTATAGGTTATTTTTTGAACATGATCCTCATGTATGTCAACTACATATTGTTCAAGATTACACTAATAACCTTTGATTTTTATATAACGAATATTATAAATTGCAGACAATAATAATAAAATAATTTATCAAATAACTATTAATTAATTACGAGACTTTATGACATAAATCTCAACAATCTCCCACTTGCACTAATGCCGGTGAGACATATATCCTCGGGCATACTGATATGAACCAGGGGACCTCCATCGAACTCCATGGGGATACAATCTTGAAGATGATGATAAGTTACCATCATACCCTTGGACCTATGAGATATTTGAGGTTATTTTAAACTTGTTGCTTGTTAACACTGATTAGTCTTTAGTTTATTTATTTTTGGGTCAAGTTTGGACCTTTAAGATTATTTAAAATTTAGTTAATTAGTATTTATTTTATTAAATTAACTTAGGTTGATATTTATTGTTATTTAGGGGTTGTCTATTAGTAAGCTATATAAGCTTATTGTTAGGTTTGTTGTAGGGAGATTTGATTTTGAATGAATTTGGGTGCCTTTGAGCGGTACCTTTTCAAGCTTGCTAGAAGCACTTGAAACTGTTTGTTTGCAATTCTTGCTCTAGGTTGCAGACTCGAACATTCAAGTTGGGATTGATCAACCCTCTTGTGGGTGTTCAACTTTAGTAAGAAATTAGTTCTCCTTACCTCTTGGTCTATGTTCACAAGGTAACCTTCTCTAACTCTCCTTGTAGTTGTGTTAAATTCATTTTTTGGGATTTTAGTACAAGATAATTGGGGGTTCATATAACTAAAGGGTTCCTCTCCTTGTAGTTGTGTTAAATTCATTTTTTGGGATTTTAGTACAAGATAATTGGGGGTTCATATAACTAAAGGGTTCCTGATTTTTCAAGTTACTAGAGTTTTCACATCGTTTGGTATCGAAGCTTAGACTCTAGATTGGGTATATGTGTTTCTTTTATTTTCTTTCTATGTTGAATCCAGGGTTTAAAATGTCGAATGACATGTGGAAATGTCGCTCGACATGTTGGTATGTCGAGAGGCTCGACATATCGGAGGGAGAAAATTGTTTTTTCCCCATGTCGTCGACATGTCGTTCTGATTTTTTTTAAATCAAATTCAGAGTTTTCTCTTTTCATTTTGAAAAGGCAACCATCAGTCTTTCAGCCGCCACGCGAATCCAGATACTTTTTTTTCATCAATCTTTCAGCTGGCGCGAATGCCGGTACTTTTTTTTTTTTTTTTCATGAGACAAATTAAATTATAAAAAAATAAAAAAATATATTTTTTAATATTTACAATTAATCAACTTCACATCTATTTTTTTAAATTTCTCAAACACCCCCTAAATCATACAAATATATATATATATAATTTTTATTTTATATCTTAATTTTTTTATTATTTTTTACTATCTATAAATACTCCTTTCATTTTCACTTTTTTACACATTTCAATTTCATTTTCATCTCATCTTTCAAAATTCCAATTCAATCTTTCTTAATTACTCTCAATTTTACTCAAATCAATTCTAAATTCCTCAAAAAAGAATACTTCAACTAAGGCTCCGTTTGACATTGCGTTTGAAAGAGTTAGAAGTGATTAATTGCGTTTGAAAGAGTTAGAAGTGATTAAAAATAAATCTTAACCGTTTTTTGTGTTTGGTAAAACAAATTATTTTAAAAATAAATCTTAACCGTTTTTTGTGTTTGGTAAAACAAATTATTTTATAATTCGTTAAAATCAATTTTGCATGACACGTTCATTTTGCACCGCTTTCAAAAGCGGTTATTTGTAGCTTTTAGATTCTCTAACAATCACTTTTTTAACAAATTTTCAAATCTTTCCAAAATTAAAAATTATTTTATATATCTAGTATCTATTTCACACCACCAAATCTTATTTTATTTTAAAAATAATACTTTACTATTTTTTTCTTAGAAAAATTTATACAATTATTTTATAATATATCTATTTTAGTGATTATAGTTAAATTTACAATAATTTAATACTTATTTACCAAACACGATAACCAACTTATTTAAGTACGGAGCCTAAGAGCTTTAACTTCTAATTTATCTAACTTTTTAGTTGAGTTTAAAGGTTATTATTTCTTCTCCTCATTCAATTGTATAATTATCAATTTGTTTCTTTTTTTTTGCAACAGTAGTTAATTAATGCGGGGATTGAACCCATGACCTTTTGGTCACCGGCTCAACCCTATGCCAATTGAGCTATGCTCGGTTTGGCATCAATTTGTTTCTTAATGGTTATTACTTCTACTATTTACCCAATTGTTGTTTATATGCATTAAGTAATTTTAGTTTATTTTTATTAATAAGTGATAAAATTCTCTTCTTTTTTTATTAATAAGTTATTCTCATTGTATTTCTTTGTAACATAAAAAAAAAGTACTCATTCTATTACCTATTATTAGGTTTGTTAATTATTATATTAAGTTGTTTATCAAAATGACTATTTTTTACCATCAAAATGGTTGGTTTTCTTGTTAAATTTTTTTTTTCATTATTGTTTAACTATTATAAAATTATTGTTATTTTTTTTTCTGAATTATGTAATATGTTGGTATACTTTATGATTTTTAATTAATTTTTATTCAACTGTTTGTATATTTATTCTATTTTTTTTTTTGTACACAATATTCATAAATGGAAGGGGGCACTCTTATCCAACTTGGGCTTATTGTAATCCATTGGATGGAAATAAATCTGGCACGATATGCAATTTCTGTCAACTAGTGATTAAAAGTGATGGCATCACTAGATTTAAGCACCATCTTTCAGGAAACGATCCGAAAAAGAACACTAGACCCTGTGTCACGGGGTCGATCTACGATGCGAAATTTTTGAATTTTTGTATCGATCTCGTGCGGCCTAAGGAACACCTTAGTACAACCTTGACTTTCTTTTTTCTTTCCCAATGGAATTTTTGAACTTTCTCTCACACTATTTTCTTTCAAATACACTTAGAAGAGATAGAGACTTGTTGGTTGTAATATTCTCCGCGTTACTTGGTATTGACAATTACCTTAACCGAACTATTACAAAGTTGCTCTACAAAGGAACTGACTTGTCTAGAATTGAAAATTCAAGTTCATTATATAGGAAACGGGGAGAGAGTGGGGCGTGGAAGGAGGGTAGTGGGACATTCCGCACTATCATCCACATTTCAAGGAAATTTTCCACTAACTAGACCACTACTTCCTATTGTTAGGATAATCATCCCCACGTATTTAGGATTGCTCCACGTTTTGTTGGAATGCTCCATGACCGTTGATCAACTTCCCACTCACGTGTGAATTGCCCATGATCATAGTTGGAATCGTTCATCTAGGGTATCATGGTCCATCTTCTTGAATGTAGCTCCACGTTTTGTCAAGCAACAACCCATGATCTCGGGTAACCGTCCACTTATCCTTGTGCCACTTAATCCGAAATCCATGCTTCCATGATCAATTGTGCTGACCAATCATATGCTTTCAAGCGTCCTTGTCTTCATTGATTTGGGCAAGCATGATCATCCATAGTCTTCTATAAATAATCACCTCTCAAAACTTCTTGCCAAGTCTTCATCATTTGATTATGCCTTCCTCTCAATATTTCGGTGCCCCATCGCCAATCCTTGAACCAAATGGCCCAAGTTCGCACTTACTTCAGCCCTCCAGAGGTTTTTTTCCAAAGGGTCACGCCATTGCTTTCTGCCATCAGGCGCAACGGCCCGCGCGGGTCTACTTGCTTGGTGCGCACTGCCCTACGTCGCACCGCTTGCTGATGCTGCTCGTGCATGCCACTCGCTCGCTCCAAGTGTTAATGTAGCCCGCTGGGCGCACGCGCACGCCGATCGTGCACGGCGCGCGTGCCAAGCGTTGTGCCAGTCCGCGAGTGCCGAAGGCACCGCGCGTGCTGGTTTAGTCATGCCGCTTGCCTTTCTTTCCACCAGTGTGCCGCCCACGCACACTTCCACGGTTCTAGTTGGTGTCAGGCCCGCCCCCAACTGCGTCAACCCCTCTCAAGGGTCAGGGTTCTGACAACCCCCCCCCCCCAACTTGAACTCACTGACGCCCTCGTTGGGTCGGTTCTCTTCCAATATTCCTCGATACTGGATTCAAATTGCCATAAAGTCACATCTCTTTCCCAAGTGTTTTCTTCCCCGTCGGCTCTTTTCCACTTCACAAGAAAGTCAGTTCTTTTATTTTTCTTACTCATCCCGAGGGTTCTGTGTTCCAGAATCCTCTCCACCTGTCTATCGGGTCAAGTAAGTCCTGTGAGAAAGGTTTGAGGAAACTTACGTGAAAGCTCGAATGAATCTTCAACCGCTCTGGAAACTTCAAACGATAGGCCACCTTGCCTATGCGCTCGATGACTTCGAATGGACCATCGTATCTGGGCACCAAGCTCTTGTGAACTCCCTTTCTTCTCAGCTTCTTCCACATCTAAGGAGTGAGATTTAATAATACGAGGTCTCCCACTTCGAATTTCAAAGGCCTCATGCCTTTGTTTGCGTATTTCTTCATTCTACGCGCAACCTTCTCAAGACTATCTCTTGCCATGTCTATCATCTCTTGCTTGTCTAGAGCGAAACGATAGGTGGCAGGGCACTTCCCTCTAGTGCGTTGCCTCAGCACCTCTTGAGGACACAAAGGTTGTTGTTTGGTTGCCAATTCTGCCGGACTCTGGCCAGTCGATGAAGACTTTTGTACATTGTAACAAAATTGTGCGACATCTAAAAGACTCACCCAATTTTTCTGACTTGCCGTAGCATAGTGCCTCAAGTACTCTTCCACTAGGGCGTTTGTTCGTTTTGTTTGGCCATCAATTTGGGGATGGTTCGCTGTTGAAAAATTTAATTCTGAGCCTAGCATATTAAAGAGGCTAGGTCCAGAATCTTATGGTGAATCTTGCATCTCGGTCACTGATGACATCCCTTGGAAGGCCGAAGTATTTCACCACGTGTTTAAAGAAGAGTTTCGCTGCAACCTCAGCAGTGCACGCCTTCGGTGCTGGCATAAACACGACATACTTCGAGAACCTGTTAACAACAACAAATATAGAGGCCAAACAATCTTCTCTCGGCAATCCTACAATAAAGTCCATCGACACTAAAACCCATGGTTTCTCACAAATGGGAAGGGGCTGTAGCAAGCCTGCCGCCTTCTTTTTCTCCGTTTTGTCTAGGTGGCAAACTAGACAGGTTTTGACGTACGCCTCCACGTCTTCGTACATTTTGGGCCAGTAGTAGGAACGTGATAGAAGGGCCATCATGCGTTCTACTCTCGGGTGTTCTACCCATTGAGGGTCGTGAGTTTCCCTCAAAAGTTCTCTACGTAGTCCCCCTCCGTTAGGAACATACATCATGTTTCCTTTTGCATGTATGAGTTCGTTTTCAAGCCAATATCTTCTCACTGTCCCTTCTTCAATTTCTTTCAGGAGTTTCACGTAGACAATGTCTGTCTTGGCTTGATCTCGTAATCTGTCAAGAAAGTTAGTCTCTACTGAAGTAAGGGCAGCAACATACTCACTTACTTCTTTTCGGCTCAAAGCGTCTGCTACTAAGTTTTTCCTTCCTGGTTTGTGTATCCAGGTGAAATCGAATTCCGCCAGGAACTCTTGCCATCTCGCCTGTTTGAGAGTCAGCTTCTTCTGTGTTGTGAAGTAGGTGTTAGCAACGTTGTCCGTCATTACAACGAACTTGGTACCAAGGAGATAGTGTCTTCAAACGTCTAGGCAATGCACAACCGTTGTCATCTCCTTCTCATGGGTGGAGTACCTTTGCTCAATTTCTTTAAGCTTTCGGCTTTCAAATGCGATAGGATGTCCAAATTTGACAAGTACTCCTCCAATAGCTTGATCTGAGGCATCAGTCTGTACTTCAAATGGTAAGCAAAAGTCCAGAAGTTTCAAGATAGGCTCTAACGAAAGGGCTACTTTGACATCGTCAAAGGCTTTCTGACATTGTTCTGTCCATTCCCATTTCGTGTCTTTCTTGAGCAAATCAGTCAACGAACTCACCTTTCTCGAGTATCCTTCGATGAATCTCCTATTATAGTTAGCTAATCCAAGGAAGGACCTCAACTCAGGTACTTTGATCGGAGCAACCCAATCCACGACTGGTTTGATCTTCTTTTCGTCCATCCGAATCTTGTCATGGCTCACCCAATGGCCTAAGAACATCACCTCTTCTTTACAAAACTCGCACTTTTCTTTCTTGACATACAATTTATTTTCTCGTAACTTGGAGAACACTTCCCACAAATGTCTTAAATGATCTTCAAGACTAGAACTGTAGATAACAATGTCATCGAGATACACAATGACAAAGTCCTCTAGGAAGTCATACAAAACATCGTTCATCAAGTTACAGAAAGTAGTCGGGGCATTAGTTAGCCCAAACGGCATAACCAGAAACTCATATGAACCATATCGGGTTACACAAGTAGTTTTACCCTCATCTCCTTCATAAATTCGTACCTGCCAGTATCCCGACCTAAGATCCAACTTGGTGAAGAAAGTCGCCTTAGCCAATCTGTCGAACAAGTCCGCGACATTTGGAATTGGATATTTGTTCTTGATTGTTGATTTATTCAGCGCACGGTAGTCCACGCACATTCTCATGGAACCATCCTGTTTTTTCTGAAATAGTACTGGTGCACCATAGGGAGCTTTGGATGGTTGAATGAGGCCTGCGTCAAGCAGTTCATCCAACTGGATCTTTAACTCAATCAGTTCTGAGAGTCCCATCTGGTAGGGTGCTTTAGCTGGTGGCCTGGCTACAAGCTCCAACTCAATCTTGTGTTCAATGGCACGGCGGAGAGAAAGAGCCCTTGGGAGTTCTGGAGGCATCACATCAGTGAATTTCCCAAGGATCGCTGCCACCTCATCTGGCTTTTCCTCGAACCTATCCGGCTTGATTTCAATCAGGCTTGCCGCATAGGTAGGCTCTCCACGCCTAAGTCCCGTTCGTAATTGTTGGGCAGACATCTATCTCGGCTCATCGCCATCATCACCACTGATCTTCACAGCTTGTACAAAGCACGGGGTCATCTCGTGCGAGACCAACGCCCCGTTCAAGTAAGGCACAAGGGACACCTTTGCCTTAATGAGGAATTCCATACCTAGAATTACATCAAAATCATCTAGAGTCATGATAGTGAACTTACATTGGCTTTTCAGCAAGCCAAACTTGATCTGGGCCAACGATACTTCGAGGGTCGGTTGGGCTGCGGAGTTGACTGTCTTGATACGTGTACCGCTCTTGGCCACAACCAACCCCAACCGTTTGGTCATCCTCGTTGCTACGAAATTGTTAGTTGCACCACTGTCCAGCATGGCCAGCACGTTAATCTCATTCACCTTAATCGGTACATACATCAGTCTAGAGCGGACTGCATCTTCGGTGAGTGTGATTGTGTTCAACAATTGTAGGGGGTTGACTTGAAGAGTCTCTCCCGCTAGGTCCTTCTCTCCATCCTCAGCAAACAGATCATTTAATCTCTCTCGTTTCTGGCACTCTCTGGCTCGGTGTGGTCCTTTACACAAAAAAACAACTAAGAGTTGTGGAGTTGCTAGATGGAGGGTTGGAAGGCTTACCCGTCTTCTTGTCTTTGTTGCCATTGTCATTGATAAACTTGGACTTTCCCTTCTTGTCTCTAAACTTCCTCCCTTCTTGTCTCTAAACTTCCTCCCTTCTTCCCTCTTCTTCTCAGTGGGAGGAGAGGATGTCATACTAAAGTCAGCAAGGACATCTGCAGCAACAAAGTCCGAAGGAAGGTCCTTCGCCACGTGTCTTCGTAACTCGGCTTGGGTCCACGCTTGCAATCCGGAAACAAAATTGAACAGTTTGTCCGCTTCGGAAATGCCCTGGATATCCAACATCCAAAAACTAAAGTTCTTGACATATTCACGAATAGTTCCCGTAAGCTTGAGAGCTTCCCGAGCAACCCATGCGGTGTTGCCTGGAAGGAATTGATCTTTGAGTTCCTTTTTCATGGACTCCCACAAGATGATCTTCGATCTTCCCGCACTTATGTCATCAAGGGTGCAGGTACGCCACCATAGCTTGGCGTCTCCAGCGAGGTACATACTTGTTATTCCAACTTGCGCCTCATCCTGGATCCTTGGGGCCTTGAAGTATTCCTCCATGTCCCAAAGAAAGTTCTCGATCTCTCTGGCATCCCTCGAACCCTTAAAGGTCGAAGGTTCGGGGATTTTGACTCTCGAAGTATAGGTTTCCTTAGACTGAGTGCCCGCAAGAGCCTTTTTTACCAAGGAAATCTCGTTACCAATATTTTCAAGCTCGACTTCAAGTGAGCTTACCTTGAGGGTTATTTTGGAGGTCAGATTCTCCATATCCGAAATGACACGATCCAGCCAGTCATTGGAACTGGCAATGTGGCGTTCCATTGCGCTTTCAACGGTTTGAATGCGCTTAGCATGTAATGCAGTTGTCTCGGTCAAAGGTGTGGTTTCCCCTTCGGGCTGCACGCCTACATAGTTCTCTAATCGGCTGATTCAATCTCTCATTGGTTCTCCCATTGTAACAGTCTTCGAGTACTTCTCTAGTGTTTGAAAAGAAGGTGAGTGAACAACGAAATTCTAGAACACTTATGCAAACCTGGGGATCTGATACCACTTGTCACGGGGTCGATCTACGATGCAAAATTTTTGAATTTTTGTATCGATCTCGTGCGGCCTAAGGAACACCTTAGTACAACCTTGACTTTCTTTTTTCTTTCCCAATCGAAGTTTGCACTCTCGCTCAGTAAATAAAATTTCTCTCACACTATTTTGCTTTCAAATGCACTTAGAAGAGATAGATACTTGTTGGTTGTAATATTCTCCGCGTTACTTGGTATTGACAATTACCTTAACCGAACTATTACAAATTTGCTCTACAACGGAACTCACTTGTCTAGAATTGACAATTCAAGTTCGTTATATAGGCAACGGGAAGAGAGTGGGGGGTGGAAGGAGGGTAGTGGGACATTTCCCACTATCATCCACATTTCAAGGAAACTTCCCACTAACTACACCACTACTTTCTATTGTTAGGACAATCATCCCCACGTATTTAGGATTGCTCCACGTTTTGTTGGAATGCTCTATGACCGTTGATCAACTTCTCACTCACGTGTGAATTGCCCATGATCATAGTTGGAATCGTTCATCTAGGGAATCATGGTCCATCTCCTTGAATGTAGCTCCACGTTTTGTCAAGCAACTACCCATGATCTCGGGTAACCGTCCACTCATCCTTGTGCCACCTAATCTGAAATGCATGCTTCCATGATCAATTGTGCTGACCAATCATATGCTTTCGAGCGTCCCTGTCTTCATTGATTTGGGCAAGCATGATCATCCATAGTCTTCTATAAATAATCACCTCTAAAAAATTCTTGCCAAGTCTTCATCATTTGATTTTGCCTTCCTCCGAATATTTCGGTGCCCCATCGCCAATCCTTGAACCAAATGGACCAAGTTCGCACATGCTTAAGCCCTCAAGAGGTTTTCTGCCAGAGGGCGCGCACGCCATTGCTTTCTGCCATCGGGCGCAACGGCCCGCGCGCGTCTACCTGCATGGTGCGCACAAGCTCGCGCAATGCCCTATGTCGCGCCGCTTGCTGATGCTGCTCACGCCTGCCACTCGCTCGCGCTGAGTGTTAATGTAGCCCGCTGGGCGCACGCCGATCATGCACGGCGCGCGCGCCAAGCGTTCTGCCAGCCCGCGAGTGTCGAAGGCACCGCGCGTGCTGGTTTAGCCATGTCGTCTGCCTTTCTTTCCACCAGTGTGCCACCCACGCACACTTCCACGCTTATGGTTGGTGCCAGGCCCGCCCCCAACCGCGTCAACCCCTCTTAAGGGTTAGGGTCCTGACACCCTGCCTTAACGTGCCACCGAAGGTAAAGCAAGAAATTTTGAATTCATTGAAAATGAAAGAGACAAAAAAAAATGAAAGATGCCAAAAAAATGAAAGAAATACAGAAAGAGTTGCGGTCCAATTTGAAAGGTTATGGAGATGATGACAGTAGTGCTGACGATATTGATATGAATTACACTGAAAAAAAAGAATATCGTGGAGCTCTTCGTAACTCACAAAGGACTGCAGAAGAGGAGGAAAATCTCTGATGCAATGGACTTGAGTGAGGTCATGGTTCTAGCCAATTCCAGCGATCCAGTAGTATGAAGGAGCCTTCATATTACAAGTCTGTAGGATCTCGACAAAAAAAACTAAAGAATATGTTTTCTGGAGGGGTCATTAAACAAACTGTTGGACGTTTAATCTCTAACTTTTTTATTTATGAGAACATCTCATACAATAAACTAAAGTCTCATCATTTTAAAAATATGGTTGTGGGAATACAACAAGCTGGTATGTGCGTTTATTACTATTGTTTCTTTTAATACTATTGATGTACTTACATAAATTCTAATTGAAAATATTTTTGTAGATAATGGAATTGAAACACCCTCACCGTACGAAACGAGCACAAAATATTGGGATATGGAGTATGAGGGGATGAAGAAATATGTCGTTAATCAGCAAAATCGTTGGAAATATTTTGGTTGCACGATCATGTGTGACGGATGGACAGGACCAACAAAATTATTCATCATCAATTTTATGTTCTACTGCAATTGTACCACCGTCTTTTTAAGGTCAGTTGATGCTTCTAACCAAGTTAAAGATCATAAATATATTTATAATCTCTTGAAGGAGGTTGTACGGGAGGTAGGGAGTGAGAAAGTAGTTCAAATTGTTACGGACAACGGCTCCGCTTTCAAGAAACCCGGAGAATTGATAATGAAAATTTTTAATATTTATTGGACCCCTTGCGCAACACATTGTATAGATTTAATGTTTGAAGATATAGGTAAAAGAGAATCAATAGATTCTATTATTAGAGCTGCACGAGGGGTGACCAATTATATATATAATCATGGAGGGTTACTTAGCAAAATGCGCGAGATATGTGAAAGTGATATAGTCCGACCTAGTGCCACTAGATTTGCAACAAACTATCTTGCCTTAAATAGCATGTTGAAGAAGAAGGTTTGATTAAAACGGTTATTCACGGATGATGCGTGGTATAATGACAAGTTGAGTCAGACGACTATTGTAAAACAAATTGAATCTCGCGTATTGAATGCCTCATTTTGGGATCAATTGGAAAATATTGTTAATATTTTTGAGCCAATGTACACAACTCTTCGCCTTGTCGACTCTGAGGTTGTTCCAACAATGTCAATTGTCTATGGTTTGGTTGAAAATTTGAAACATAGAATCAGTCAGATCAAAGGGAGTGGTTGGATCAACCAAATAATCCAAAACCGATGGGACAAGACACTTTATCATCCTCTTCGTGCCGCAGGTGAAATTTATTATCATATTAAAATTAAGTATGTTTTTATATTTATCAATCTTATTTATTATTGTTTTATATTTTGAAATTGAATTTGTCAATCTTATTTCATGACATAAAATATATTCTTTTACTATTGCTGACCAAATTGTTATATCATTTGTAGCCCATTTTTTGAATCCAAAATATCAATACATTACTGGTATTGGCATGGATTTTAATTTGATTGAGGGTGTACACAAAGTATATAACAAATTATTTCCGGATTGCCCAAATGTGGGAGATTTTGGAACTGAGGTAAATATAAAAAGTGTCAATATATAATTATATGTATTTCAATTGTGATATAAATTCATATAACATATAATCTTTTAATGCAACTTGTATATTTTAAAGAGACAAAAATGAGTTTTAGTGATCGAACGGCCAAATTGTCAAGTAAAAAAATGGAGCCATGTAAGTAAAAAACATTGAAAATTAAAACTATGATTATCTACCATATAAAGTTAAGATAATAAGCATAGTAATTTTTTTTCTATTATTATTATTATTTTTTTTGTGTCGATAGGCTATTGGTGGAACCTATATGGTAATCGTGCTCCCACACTACGTAAGCTAGCAATGCGGGTTTTGTCACAAACGACTTCGTCATCTGCATGTGAATGAAACTGGAGTACGTTTGCTTTAGTACACACAAAGCAACGCAAATGATTAGCTTACGAAAAGCTCCACAAACTTGTTTTCTGCTACTACAACATGAAACTAAAGCTTAGAGATATTGATGCCAAAACTGACAAATTAGCAGAAAAAGATTACATCGATTTGGTAGATGTCGCAGCAGATCCAAATGATGATGGTGATGACCCACTTTTTCAATGGGTCCGTCCAGTACATTTGGATGACGAATCTGGAAATCCGGACCCCAAGGTTGCCAAAATGGCTGCAAAGACCGGTATCAAGGTGGAGAAAGTAATAAATGAAGAAGCTATGACGTCTGACGAAGACTTCTTCGTGAACATTTGTTTAGAAGCTGGTTATTCTGAGACAGAACTTCTAAAAGTGAATAAAAAAGCTTCGTAAAGGTAAGTCGAATAATAGCGACAACGAAGATGACAACACGAACGATGACAATGATGATGATAATACATCTGGTAGAGGAGGTGATACAAATGTTGGGACTTCAATTGGTTACCACGTTGGAGAAGGACAATCTAATCAATCAGGATTAAGTCCATTTACATGTGAGGCTGGATTTGACTATGTCACCCAAGACGAGGACCACGAATCTCGAGAGGGTTGTGAGGGAATTGCTGCTATTGGTAAACCTTTCTATCGACATCAAGATGCATAATTTTTTTATTCGACAAATTCATATGAGAATTCATTGATTTGAAGTATGGAAACAATGAGCATGATAACAGTAACACACAATAAGGTTATGGTCAAGGAAGTCATTCTTACTCAAATTATGACGACCCTTCAAGATTTGGCTATAACAACTTTCGACCTGAACTTCCACCAAATAATAATTATCCATTTGAAAATGAAGAATCATCGACTACTCAGATGTATCCACCAATAGGGTCCATATGTTGGTCGTACGAGTCATATTGTTTTCATTTAAGTAACTATCTTCAAAATTTCCACTCTAGGATGACTTGGGAGCAATATTGTAATTTCTATCAGAGTTATTAGGATTCTGGAATAGATGCTCCAAGGTCATCTTTTGGTATTAGTCATGTACATTTTCATCTACATTTCAATATAAATCTTATATATTTTTTTGATATGATGGTTAAAAATAGTCAGTTATAGCATAATTAAGCCACAATTAAAGTTTTTAATCGATTTTCATATTATTTTTCAAAATTATTGCTCGTATCGACTTGACATCGACATTTACATCTAAATAGTGTCTTAATTTTGTGATTTGATGATTGAAAATGGTCAATTATAGTATAATTAAGCTACAATTAAAGTTTCATAGATTAATTCAAACAATTTCCATCAATTTCCACGATTTCCGTCAAAGTTTCCCGGAATGTCCATCGACATTTCCGTAAAATATGGACCTCGACATTTCCATCGACATCGACATTTCAAACCTTGGTTGAATCTAGTCCATAATTAGGGTTCTTTGTGTTCACAAGGTAACCTTCTCTAACTCTCCTTGTAATTATGCTAAATTGATTTTTGGGGGTTTTAGTACAAGATACTTGGGGGTTCCTATGACCAAAGGGTTCCTGATTTTTCAAGTTACTAGGGTTTTCACATCATTTGGTATCAGAGCTTAGACTCTAGATTGGGTATATGTGTTTCTTTAATTTGCTTTCCATGTTGAGTCTAGTGTTGAGAATTCATTGGGAAAAACTCAATACATGATTATTCAAGAATAAATACATTCAATTAAAAAACAATCATGATAGAACTTTGAAGGGATCTAAGTATGGAAGAAAACTAAATCAAACGAGATTATAATTACCCGTGGAACCATTAAATGTGATGAATCCATAGCACGCAACACTCTGTGGTTTGTGGTCTTCCTCATTTATGCAACTAAGACCAATCATGGACAATCTTTTCTACCAGATGGGGAATAGGAGGTTAAAGCAGCATAGCCTATTGAAGATCGTAACATAAACTATATATATGTTGATCCTAGGGTTTCCCATAATCCCCTACGACCAATGGGCTGGTTTCTGCTCAACATGCCACACCACTATATGGAAAGTCTTAGCCCATAATCAAGATCACACAAATGGCTATTAAATAGCCCAAATATAATTGCTACTGAATTTGTTACCCACATATGAATTAATTATTAAATTAATTCCAATAATCTCCCACTTGGGCAACAATTTACTTATTAGCAATTATTAATTTATTCTTTAGTGCACACCTTAATGCTATTTTAAAAATAACTTCCCTTTAATCACAATCTGGTCCATTTTGTATACCAATGAGGAACCAAAGCGAATTTTGTCACATGTATGGTCGCAATTTAGCCTTCAATGATCACCACACCAAATATATTCAGTGACATGGATCAAGTGTGGAAGAGCAACATGGAAATTACATGTAATGTGATCTAAACATGTCCATTTTCAACTAGTCAACTTTATTCTTTAGAGAGATCAAACTTAACTCTTTCTAGCCTTATGTTAAACTACTATTAGAAAGAAAGTGATTCAGAGTAACAACAGATAATTCATCTTTCTTATTCTGTAGAAAACAAAACTTTGTGTCTAGTTTATGAAAGCATAAACTCTCATTCAACTGACGTACCATAATTTTCACAACTATATGAGCATTATGCTCCCAAAAACTTTTCTGTGAAAGTTCTTAATGAACGTATCCGTAATGATAGAGTTGTATTCCTTTAGACATAGTAAAAAACTCTTAATTTTCTTTATCAACTAAAGCTTATGATACTTATAAAGCTTTTGTTGCTATAAATTGAAAAGAATTTAAAATTCTTGTCAAGACAACTGTTAAGTGTTATTTAGGCTTATTAAAGCAAGTTGTTTTCAGAGTTTTAATTGAGTAAGAAGACGTTTTGTCTCTTATTTCTGTCTGATTGTTGTTTATATTGCATGTAGGTGAAGAAAGAAGGAAGTTGGATGAAGATCGGAAATAAGAGTGAAAAGGGGGGCGAAGCAGCTGGAAATTGATGGAAAAAGCCTAGCGCCTAGGCGCTGATCAGATGAAAAATGCAGTAGTTGTAGCGCCGAGGCGCTGTCTTTCAGCGCCTAGGCGCCCGAACGTAAAAATGGGCAGAAGCTATAGCGCCTAGGCGCTACGAAGTCTGAAGCGGTGATTCCCCTGGCGCCGAGGCGCTGCCTTTCAGCGCCTAGGCGCTACGAAGTCTGAAGCGGTGATTCCTCCTAGCGCCGAGGCGCTGCGACGACAAATGACCTAAATTTATAAGGGGTCTGTTATTATTTTGAATGGAAGGGAGAACGTGGACGAGGAACGAAGTGACGAAAGAGAGCGGAGAGAGCAGTTCTTGACATCCGGGTATCCAAACGAAGCGAGAGCTACGCTAGGGAGATCGAGGATTCATCGTGGCTCGTTTCTTTTCATCTATTTCATCCTTTATTTCTCTTGTAACGAATATGCTTCGGAACATGAACATTGTTGAGATTTTCTCCATGAACTAACTTCTCTATCTAGAGTATTGATGTAGTCGTTGTTGAATTCTGTTTCTTATTGATCAATAGTTAAGAGCTTGATTCCTTGTTAGATTGTGAAAATTCTTATATGCTTACTAAGTACATGTTAGGATTTGGCCAATCTTAGTGTGAGATTTTATCTATGCGTTGAAGTCGATAGACAATTCTCGTTGACGAACCTTAATTGTTTTCCCTAACTTATATGAGAGATAGACATATCCTTGTAGGTTTTGTGGCATAATTTAGTTCTACAAACTTAATAATTGAAGTGTTCTGATTGTCATAGAGATATAGGCAATTGTCATTTTAATGAATATTGTTATTACTCGAGAGAGAGTAACAAGTCTTCCGAGTAGAACTTGTCAACAATCATAGGGTCAAGCGTTTATAACTAGAAATTAATAAGGAATAGGATGAGACGACGATGAAATCTTTGCTCTAGAACCTCCATCATCTACATTAGCATAATTGTTTCTTTTAGTTTTCTGTGTTCTTTTAATTACTCAAGTCAATAGCATATTTACTTTCCGTACAACTCTGATAATTGATTGCTCAGATAAAACTAAGGTTTAGAATTTTGGTAATTGGTGACTTTCATTCCCTGTGGAGACGATAACTAGTACTTACCAACTATATTACTTGGGACGATTCGTACACTTGCGAATTCGGACAACAAGTTTTTGGCGTCGTTGCCGGAGAATGATTGTTTTTCTTTACTAATATTAGAAATCAAGAACTTTAATCTTACTCTGAGTTTTGTGTTACTTTTATTGTTTGTGTTCTTTCACTTTTGATTGCAAGAGTTAGAGAGAGTGCATGCGAAAATTTGGAAGTAGCAGCTTACTTCCAATTAATCTCGAAATCGAACGTACCTGTCGAAAGAACAGAAAAGAAAAGAGAGAGCGTGTTGCACAAGAAAAGTTGAAAATGGCGGACAACCAAGCGGGCGAAAATAGGACTTTGAGGGACTATGTGTTGCCAAATGTAACGGGGTTACATTCTGCAATCCAAAGACCCGCAATTCAGGCGAATAACTTTGAGATTAAACCTGCCACGATTCAAATGATCCAAACCTCAGTGAACTACAGTGGGTTGAGGAATGAGGATCCAAACTCTCATATTTCAGATTTCCTGAAACTCTGCGATACATTCAAGATGAATGGAGTGTCAGATGATGCCATTAGACTTAGGGTTTTTCCTTTACTCTTAGGGGGCAAGCTAAACAATGGTTGAGCTCGTTGCCAGCAAGTTCAATAGAGACTTGGAATGATCTTGCCCAAAAGTTTCTCGCCAAGTTCTTCCCACCAGCAAAGACAACAAAGATCCGGAGTGAGATTGAAAATTTTCTTCAAGAAGATGGAGAATCTCTTTATGATGCATGAGAAAGATGTAAGGAGCTTTTGAGGAGATGTCCTCACCATGGATTTCCTAGATGGATGCAAGTGCACAACTTCTATAATGGATTAGGAGGTGGTACTAGGACAACAATAGATGCAGCTGCAAGAGGATCATTTATGAAGAAAACTGAGAGTGAAGCCTTTGAATTATTGGAGGAAATGACAGTGAATCATTATGAACTTCCCAGTGTAAGAACGACTCAGAGGAGTGTGATGGAAGTTAATGAAGTGGATTCAATAGCCGCGTTGACTGCACATGTTGCCTCACTTACTAGGCAACTTCAGTCAAACCAATTTGCGGTAAACTCGATTCAAGCTCCTACTTTATTTTGTGAGAATTGTAATGGAAGTCATAGGAGTGAAGATTGTCAGGTGGGAAATCCATTTATGCAAGGTCAAGTTGAGCAAGCTCAATTTGTTGGGAATTACAATCGCCAACAAAACAACCCGTACTCCAACACATTTAATCCAGGGTGGCGAAATCATCCTAACTTCGCATGGAAGCAGAATCAGACACAAAATCCACCTCCTCCAGGATTTCAACAACCAGCAGAGAAGAAGAGCAGTCTAGAAGAAGCAATGTTGCAAATGGCCACCAACACAAACCAATTTATGGTTGAGACTAAAACAAATTTTAAAAATCAAGCATCAGCCATTCGAAACTTGGAGGTATAAGTTGGTCAAATTGCAACCATGTTATCTGATAGACAACAAGGGAATTTACCAAGTACAACTGAGGTAAATCCTAAAGAGCAATGTAAGGCTATCATGTTGAGAAGTGGAAAAACAGTTGAAGTCCAGACTAAAGAAGGGAAGACTGATGATTCAGTGAGCCCTACAGAGCCTCCATTAGTTCAAAACAATGAGGAAAAAGAGATGTCTAGTAAAAAGCCTCAGCCACAACAAGAAGTGGAGCAGAACGTGACATATCCTCAGCAACTGCGAAAGAATAAACTGAATAAGCAATTCTCTAAATTTTTAGATGTTTTTAAGAGATTGCATATTAACATTCCATTTGTAGATGCCCTTGAACAGATGCCGAGCTATGTAAAGTTTATGAAGGAAATTCTGTCAAATAAGAGGAAGCTTGAAGAGTATGAGATAGTGGCACTCACTGAGGAATGTAGTGCCATCTTGCAACAAAAACTACCACAAAAACTGAAAGATCCAGGGAGTTTTACAATTCCATGCTCTATTGGGAAACTTACTTTTGATAAGGCATTGTGTGATTTAGGTGCAAGTATTAATTTGATGCCTTTGTCCATTTTCAGGAAGCTTGGATTGGGAGAAGCAAGCCCAACAACAGTGACACTACAACTAGCAGACCGATCTATCAAACATCCGAGGGGAGTCATTGAAGATGTATTGGTAAAAGTAGACAAATTCTTTTTCCCAGCTGACTTCATTGTTCTTGACATGGAAGAAGACAGAGAAGTACCAGTCATATTGGGAAGGCCATTTTTGGCGACAGGGAGAGCACTCATTGATGTTCAGAAAGGTGTGCTAAGTTTAAGGGTGCAGGATGATGAAGTCACTTTTAATGTGTTTGATGCAATCAAATACCCAGGTGAAAGTGACAGTTGGTTTCGAATCGATGTGTTGGATTCCTTAGTATCCAACGAGTTGACCACTACGCAACAATCATTAGAGGTATGCCTTACTCATCCGGACCCTGAAGAACTAGAAGATTTAGATGTGAGTGAATGTGTAAATTGGTTGAATTCTGCGGTTCGTTATGAAGGGAAGAGATATGAATCCTTAGGAACCACTACATCTAAGTCTTTGCCATCGACAGAGAAGGCACCCATTCTAGAGTTAAAGGTGCTACCCTCCCATCTCAGATATGCTTATTTGGGAGAAGAATCCTCTCTTCCTGTGATCATCTCAGCAGAATTATCTAGTGAGGAAGAAGATAAGTTGTTACGTGTGCTTCGAAAGCACAAACCAGCAATAGGATGGACTTTGTCAGACATCAGAGGTTTGAGCCCTTCACTGTGTATGCATAAGATCTTATTAGAAGAAGGAATGTCGCCCACAATAGAAGCACAAAGGAGGCTCAACCCAAATATGAAAGAGGTTGTAAGGGGTGAGATTCTGAAATGGCTTGATGCAGGAATAATCTACCCTATTTCAGATAGTGCTTGGGTAAGTCCAGTTCATGTAGTGCCCAAGAAAGGAGGAATGACAGTCGTGAAAAATGAGAACAATGAGTTGATTCCTACAAGAACCGTAACGGGATGGAGAATTTGCATAGATTATAGGAAGTTAAATAAGGCAACCAGAAAAGATCATTTTCCTTTGCCCTTTATTGACAAAATGTTGGATCGTTTAGCAGGGCATGAGTATTACTGCTTTCTGGATGGCTACTCGGGATAGCAACAAATTGCAATTGCACCAGAAGATCAAGAGAAGACCACATTCACTTGTCCCTATGGTACCTTTGCGTTTCGAAGAATGCCCTTCGGTCTATGCAACGCACCCGCCACATTTCAGAGATGTATGATGTCAATCTTCTCCGACATGGTTGAAAAATGTATTGAGGTATTTATGGATGATTTTTCAGTTTTTGGAATTTCATTTGATAATTGTCTCATAAATTTGGAAATGACTCTTAAAAGATGTGAGCAAACTAACCTTGTCTTGAACTGGGAGAAATGTCATTTTATGGTTCGAGAAGGTATTGTTTTAGGGCATAAGATCTCTTCCCGAGGGATTGAGGTAGATAGGGCGAAGGTGGAAACAATCGAGAAATTACCGTCGCCGATTTCAGTGAAGGGAATTAGAAGTTTTTTGGGACATGCTGGTTTCTATAGGAGGTTCATAAAGGATTTTTCAAAAATCACAAAACCTCTATTTTCTCTATTGGTGCAGGGTACACAATTTGAATTTGATGATGCATGTTTACAAGCTTTCCAATTATTGAAAGAGAAATTAATATCTGCTCCTATAGTTGTAACCCCACAATGGGATTGCCCTTTTGAATTAATGTGTGATGCCAGCGATTATGCTGTTGGGGCAGTGTTAGGACAAAGAAGTGAAAAAGTATTTCATGCCATTTACTATGCGAGTAGGACTCTTAATGATGCTCAATTGAATTATGCTACAACAGAAAAAGAATTACTTGTCATCGTATTTCCCTTTGACAAATTTAGGTCTTATTTAATTGGTAGTAAAGTCATTGTTTTCACTGATCATTCTGCTATTAAGTATTTGATGACTAAAAAAGATGTGAAACCTAGACTGATTAGGTGGGTTTTACTCCTCCAAGAATTTGATCTCGAGATAAAAGATAAAAAAGGGACAAAAAACTTAGTAGCAGATCATTTATCTAGACTTGAACTACCAATTGAGGTTGAATCTTTGAAAGCTCCTATTGATGATGATTTTCCAGATGAGCATGTTTTTCCAGTAACAGGAAAGCAGGAAACGCCATGGTTTGCAGATTTGGTGAACTATCTAGCAACAAAAATAGTGCCACAGGAAGCATCCTATCAACAGAGGAAGAAATTTTTCTCAGAGGTGAAGCACTATTTGTGGGATGAGCCCATTCTGTACAAGCACTGTGCTGATCAAATTTTGAGAAGATGCATTCCTGAGGAAGAAATGGACGATATTTTGCGTCACTGCCACAGCTTAGAGTGTGGGGGTCATCATGGGGGAGGTCGAACAGTTGCAAAGGTGTTGCAAAGCGGTTTTTATTGGCCGTCGTTGTATAAAGACGCCCATACCTTTGTGATGAGTTGCGACCAATGTCAACGAACGGAGAATATTTCTAGAAGAGATGAAATGCCGCTGCAGAACATTTTGGAAGTGGAATTATTTGATGTGTGGGGCATAGATTTCATGGGTCCTTTTCCATCATCCTACAACAACAAGTATATTCTTCTGGCAGTTGATTATGTGTCAAGATGGGTTGAGGCTATTGCCACTCCAACGAATGAGGGAAAGGTAGTCCTGAGTTTTCTCAAAAAGAATATCTTTACAAGATTTGGGACACCGAGAGCGATAATCAGTGATGGAGGTTCACACTTCTACAATAAACAATTTGCCGCACTTCTAGCAAAATATGGGGTAAAACATCGAATGGCCCTAGCATACTGTTGCGTGCTCAATGTGTAAAAGAAATAAGCAATAAGAGAGAGAGCACTCAGAACATGCAAGCATACATGATCTTGTTAGCAAGTAGTAAGTATTTTTTCATTCGTTTTCCCACAGAGATTTATTATTAGTTACTCGCGAAGTGTGTTGTTAAGCAAGAATGGGTGGATTTAATGGGGTAGATTTGGTTTTAAAGTTCCTATTTACTAATGAATATATAAAGGATAGCAACATGAACAAGTGCAAGTCAATGATAAACTCAAATGTAAAGAGAAGAGATTAATAAACGAAGAGAAAAATGGCTAAGGCAGAATTTTTAACTTAACAGAATTGCGAGAACAGCAATTTTACCGCAATGTTACTAACAGCGAAAGTGTGTAAAATGTGGAAACAAGGGCTACTAACGACTCCTCTATAGGCTTTTTCACACGATTCTCAAGCATTAGATTAACTCACTATGCATCAAACTAACTCATTCTCATGTATCTTCCGATTTCATGCATTAGATTCTTTAGTTTACTCATGTCCAAGTAAGGTCTTAAGCATCTTGTTAAAACAGTAAGTTATGATTTGTACTAGGAAAACGCCTATTCCTAGGTCGTTTTCTGGCTACCTTGAGAGGCTAGCATGAGTGTATGATTCTGAACTCTTACTCCTTCCAGAGGTTAGGAGTTCTTTGGACAAAATGGATGGCCAATCGAAATTGCCCGTGGGATGAAGCTTACATACAATCAACGCATTCGAGAGCTATCCTACATGCTTGGTTCACGTGTTTTAGCCTATAGTATTGTCATTAGCATGCCCCTATGTACTTAGTTACTCATGGATGTAGAGAGAACAGAAATATTAGATGAAGTAGACATGTTTAGAAGAAAATTAAAGACAAAACAGAAAGGAAAAACAGTAGGCTGAAATGAAGAAGAGATTGTGAAATAATGAATTGTGCTTTGATTAATCAATTGTTTGAATGAACAGATGAAGACTTAAAGTTACTAACATAAAGACAGAAAGCAACGAAATGGAATGGATTAACTAATGGAAGAGAAATAACAACAAACGGTGCTGGAAATAAGAAACTAAAACAGAAAGCAAGTAAAATGGGCGTGATCGCTTCGACGCAGATGCCTCGGCTGAAAGGAGAGAAAGGTAAGCCTTGCTTGGATGAATCCAATCAGGAGAGAAGATGAATCTTCTCTCCTTCCTATCAGATTGTCGACTCCAACAGCTAAGCTTTGAGAAAAACAGGAGAAAGAATGGAGCTGCGAAGAGACTTCTACGCTTTCGGATGATGTTTCAACCCTCCTCTTTGACCTCCTTTTATAGTATTTTGCAGGTGCGATTGGGCCAAGGAGAACCATCCATCCTCAACGTCGTACTTCAACATGGATGGAGGAGAAAGAACGATTCCCTGAAATATCGGATCACAACAGAAAAAGGTTAGCCAACTTACGAATTTCACTTAAAACATTGCGGTTTTAGCAATGTTTCCGCAATGCCTCCGCAATGCACAGTTTTCATTCTTTTTTCTTCGTTTTTCATTTCTTTTCTTTCCTTTTGCACACAAGTCCTAATTTAGCTTCCTTCTTCTAATTCTCATATATAAGCATAGGTTTAAGCTAAATCCTATCAAAAATACCTAAGAGTGTACATCTTTCTAAGATAAATAAGTCCTAAAATGGTCACTTTTGGAGACGTAACACATACCACCCTCAAACAAATGGACAAGCTGAAGTATGTAACAGAGAGGTGAAAAGGATACTTGAGAAAACAGTGCATCATTCACGCAAGGATTGGGCAAAGAAGTTAGAAGATGCGTTGTGGGCATATCGAACGGCGCTCAAGACTCCTCTTGGGATGTCTCCCTACAGGTTAGTATTCGGGAAAGCATGTCACCTGCCAGTTGAATTGGAACATAGGGCTTATTGGGCAATAAAATTGCTCAATATGGATTTGCAGCCAGCGGGAGAAAAACGCTTGTTACAATTGACTGAGATGGAAGAATTCAGAAATGAAGCATATGAGAATGCTCGCATCTATAAGGAGAGAACTAAGGCATGGCATGACAAGCACATTAGAAGAAGGAGCTTCGAGACGGGCCAAAAGGTCTTGCTATACAATTCGCGGCTTAGGCTGTTTCCTGGAAAATTGAAATCAAGATGGTCGGGTCCGTTTACGGTGGTCCAAGTCTATCCTCATGGTGCGGTTGAAGTGAAAAACGAGGTTGGAGATACGTTCAAGGTGAATGGGCAACGTTTGAAGCCTTATGTGCATGACATGGTGAAAGCCATGAACACCACGCTAAGTTTGTGCTCACTTTAGTAAGAAAATGTCGGGCTGAGGACTTTAAACCAAGCGCTAATTGGGAGGCAACCCGTCTTTGTAAAAAAAAAAAAAAAAAAAAAAAAAAGGAAAGACAGAATGCTGAGCGCCTAGGCGCTGTCGGAAAGAAGAATCTGGATTTAGGACAGAACGCTCAGCGCCTAGGCGCTGCCTTTTGGGCGCCTAGGCGCTGTCGAAAAGAAAAATCTGGGTTTAGGACAGAATGCTCAGCGCCTAGGCGCTGCTTTTTGGGCGCCTAGGCGCTGTCGGAAAGAAAAAAATCTGGGTTTAGGACAGAGTGCTCAGCGCCTAGGCGCTGTCGCGATTTTTCCCCCTTTTCAAAAGACAGAACGCTCAGCGTCGCGGCGCTGATGTATCAGCGCCTAGACGCTGACGCGATTCTGACGAAAAAAAATAAAAATAAAAAAAGAGGGTTGGGTGTTTAAAATCGTATTTTTCCTTTCTCAAACCCTAGTTTTTCAAATTTCTTCAGTTTTTCTCTCTCTTTTGCTCTCTATTCTCCTCTTCTCTTCCAAATCTCTCTCTTCATCTCTCTTCTCTTCCAAATCTTCTCCTTTACCCACAAATTTCTCCCCTTTTGTTTCACCAACCAAACCCTTACTTTACCACTAACATTTGATTTTGTAGGAGTTTGAAGTTTGCAAAAGTGTGAAATTTCCAAGAGTTTCTTCTCCACAGTGACGGTTCTTCTTCAAGGTTGCCTCTTCGCTTCAAATCTCTGTGTTTCTTCTCCAAGTAAGCATTTATCTTTGTAAAGTGTTTTATTTGGGCTGAAATTTAGAGCTTGTGGAGGATTGGTAAATTCTTGTTGGAAGTGCGGGGGAGTTCTGCCTTGTTAATTTGGGTGGTTGGAAGTGTTGGATTATTGAGGTGTTGATACGCAAGTTGGAAGATAAGTTCAAGGCATTAAGCGTGCGAAGTACTGTTAATTGTTATAGCTCCCAAGACTTCTAAGCGTGCGAAAACGGGCGAAGGGTCTTCTGAAGCCTTTGATAGATATCGATTCAGGGACGAAGAGGCCTCGAAATTATATTCCGAGTTGGTTATTAAGCGGAATGTAATTCCGGAGCGAGGTTTACTACCTTGTATTGGCGAGCAGCGGAGTATTTATCATAATATTCGCTAAAGAGGTTGGGAAGAATTCACGAAACAACCTGAGTCTGCTGTTGTCCCACTTGTTCGGGAATTTTATGCTAATATGCAAGACGACAGAACAAAAGTATTTGTGCGGGGCAAGTTGGTGCCGTTTGATTTTGCATCCATAAACCGATTTTATAATCTTCCAAGTATTGATCGGGATGGTTATGCAACCTATGCCGCCAATGAAGTTGATTATGATGAGATCATAGCGACATTGTGTCAGCCGGGCACTCAATGGGCAACTCGACAAGGAGAAAAGCTGAATTTTAAGGCAGCTCACCTTAGTGTGATGAATAAAGTTTGGCACAATTTTATTTGTGCTAAACTTTTGCCTGTAACACATGTGAGCGATGTGACCAAAGACAGGGCAGTCCTTTTGTACGCCATTGTAACTGGTAAGTCCATTGATGTGGGTCGCATCATTCAGCAATCCATCAAACATACTAAGAAGGCATCCACAACCGGTGGCCTCGCTCACCCTTCATTGACTACATCCTTATGCAAAGCCGCCGGAGTGATTTGGGGCTCGGATGAGGAGTTAAAGCATCCTAAGTGTGTGATGGACAAGAAACACATCTTAGGATTAAAAGGCCCGACATTGGTTGAAGACCCAGCCCATAGCCAACAATTTTTAATTGGCAGTTCGTCCCAACCTCCTCCAGAGCAATCGCCTCATGATCCACCTGAAGATCAGTTATCCTTGGAGGAAAGATTAGAGCGAATGGAGCTTCGTCAAACACAACGGTTGGACAGTATGGAGGAAAGACAAGAGCACGGACGACGAAGAATGGAAAGACGAATGCAACGACACATGGAGCATAACAATCAATGCTTTGATAGGCTTTTTCAGGTGTTGGCACGTCCAGGGTTCAATCAAGGAGATGATCCCATTCTTTGTCCAACGCCCCCTCGATCATCTGATGAAGAAGAGAATATGTGAGCGACGCTCACTCAGGGAAGTTTTCGTTTCCCTTGTTCGTTTTTTCTTCTTATTTGCTGTGTTTTTTCCTTTGTGTCTTTCGTTTCTTTACGCATTGAGGACAATGTTGAATTTTAAGTTGGGGGTGGGAATAGATTCTGTTGAGTATGTTTTTGAGGATAGGTGTGGCATTCTTTATGATTTCTACATTCTCAGAAGTGTGTCTCTTCAATTTTTCGAGATATTTTGGAAGACTATGTAAGTTAGGGACACATTGGTTGTTGGGTTATATTGCATAAGAGAGAAGAGCTTGATTCATGTTTTTACTTAAAAGGAATGCATGATGGTGTTTGTTGAATTATTGAATGACGAATGCGCAAGATCTATTGCCAAAACAACCTGTTTTCATGTGAGCTTTTGAGCCTTTAAGCACATTCATTACATGGTGCTTTCAATTCTTAAAGTGTGTGAATGCCATGCATATTTAGATTTTTGTAGAACTTGCTTTGTTATGCATGTCTGTAGCCTCTGAATAGTTTTGAATGCTTAAATTTTAAGGGTAATTTAGGTGAAGCCAATGTTTAGCTTTCTAAAATAGCCTACCTCAACATTGAGTCCTTAGTTAAGCCAAATATTGAGCCTTAGACCTTTTTCATTGGAAGATTACCGCACTAAAAGCCAAAAATGTCATTTGTTGTAATCCTTTTCTGTGAATCCTAGATTGAAAGATTACATATGCTTACCACATGAAGTTTTTAATTTGTTGGGAAAGTTGCAACATGTGAATTAAGGGATTCCTAAATGGAAGCGTGATTTTAACACAAGGAAGAAAAAAAATGGTGTGGATGAAAAGAAGTCGATGCTTCAACCAAGCTAAAAAAAGAAAAAAAAAAATAATAATAATAATAATAATCGTGCTTGAGTTCAAATTCCTTGAAAGTAGAAGTGTTAGCTTCATGTGGATAAGTTGTGTAAAATTCTTTCAATAAAAGAGCTTAAAATTTCCTTTTCCATCCACCCGTCCTAAGCCAAATTACATCCAAAATGAAACCCTTAATTTTTGTGCATTCATTATGTTCATCGATGGCTTGGATGTGATATATGAGCAAGTTTATGACAAAAGTTTTGTATGTATTGGTGTGAGAGTCATTGAAATATGCCTTAAACAGTTGAGTGTTATGAGTGAATTCCTGTGAGGGTAGTAGACCTTATGCATTCAATTTTGATAATTTGATGAGATACTTGAGTTTTTTGTTAAATTTGTACTCGATAAATGCTTATTCTCTTGACTGTTTGTATAACCAAAGTAATTGATGTGTACTTAGCTTACCAGTATTCTTAGATATTAAGAAATTTGAAAAGAACACTTGGAATTGTAAGGAATCTAGAGGTCTCACTGGTTGATTGTACTCAATTGTTTCACTTACTTTCGTGTGCATTTAGGTCGTCAATAAATGCGTGCGATTTGAGTCATTTGAATGTAGTTGTCTTTCCATAGAATCCTCTTGCTCTTTGCTCGAGGGCGAGCAAAATGATAAGTTCGGGGTAGTTTGTTAAGTGTTCTTTAGGCTTATTAAAGCAAGTTGTTTTCAGAGTTTTAATTGAGTAAGCAGACGTTTTGTCTCTTGTTTCTGTCTGATTGTTGTTTATATTGCATGTAGGTGAAGAAAGAAGGAAGTTGGATGAAGATCGGAAATAAGAGTGAAAAGGGGGGCGAATCAGCTGGAAATTGATGGAAAAAGCCTATCGCCTAGGCACTGCCTTTCGGCGCCTAGGCGCTGATGAGAAGAATTGGACAGAAGCTGTAGCGCCTAGGCGCTGCCTTTCGGCACCTAGGCGCTGATCAGATGAAAAATGCAGTAGCTGTAGCGCCGAGGCGCTGTCTTTCAGCGCCTAGGCGCCCGAACGTAAAAATGGGCAGAAGCTATAGCGCCGAGGCGCTGCCTTTCAGCGCCTAGGCGCTACGAAGTCTGAAGCGGTGATTCTCCTGGCGCCGAGGCGCTACCTTTCAGCGCCTAGGCGCTACCTTTCAGCGCCTAGGCGCTACGAAGTCTGAAGCGGTGATTCCTCCTAGCGCCGAGGCGCTGTAACTGAGCGCCTAGGCGCTGCGACGGCAACTGACCTAAATTTATAAGGGGTCTGTTATTATTTTGAATGGAAGGGAGAACGTGGACGAGGAACGAAGTGACGAAAGAGAGCGGAGAGAGCAGTTCTTGACATCCGGGTATCCAAACGAAGCGAGAGCTACGCTAGGGAGATCGAGGATTCATCGTGGCTCGTTTCTTTTCATATATTTCATCCTTTATTTCTCTTGTAACGAATATGCTTCGGAACATGAACATTGTTGAGATTTTCTCCATGAACTAACTTCTCTATCTAGAGTATTAATGTAGTCGTTGTTGAATTCTGTTTCTTATTGATCAATAGTTAAGAGCTTGATTACTTGTTAGATTGTGAAAATTCTTATATGCTTACTAAGTACATGTTAGGATTTGGCCAATCTTAGTGTGAGATTTTATCAATGTGTTGAAGTCGATAGACAATTCTCGTTGACGAACCTTAATTGTTTTCCCTAACTTATATGAGAGATAGACATATCCTTGTAGGTTTTGTGGCATAATTTAGTTCTACAAACTTAATAATTGAAGTGTTCTGATTGTCATAGAGATATAGGCAATTGTCATTTTAATGAATATTGTTATTACTCGAGAGAGAGTAACAAGTCTTCCGAGTAGAACTTGTCAACAATCATAGGGTCAAGCGTTTATAACTAGAAATTAATAAGGAATAGGATGAGACAACGATGAAATCTTTGCTCTAGAACCTCCATCATCTACATTAGCATAATTGTTTCTTTTAGTTTTCTGTGTTCTTTTAATTACTCAAGTCAATAGCATATTTACTTCCCGTACAACTCTGATAATTGATTGCTCAGATAAAACTAAGGTTTAGAATTTTGGTAATTGGTAACTTTCATTCCCTGTGGAGACGATAACTAGTACTTACCAACTATATTACTTGGGACGATTCGTACACTTGCGAATTCGGACAACAACTTAGTGATAATGATTAAAATTTATGAGTTTGTTGTCACACAAAGTGTTATGACCACAAACCTCAATGGTAAAAGAAACTACTACAAATGATTATTTGTCACTTTTATTTACAGTAGTATCTTTTACCCATTTAGTGACCATAGCCTGGAAGATGGATCTTGTTGGCAACTCTTATTATTATCAAAATCAAATTACCTCATGATCTCTACTTTATTTGATTTTGATGAATGATCATATATCCTTTGGTTAATTACCTTAAAACTCTTTAGATCCAATTAAGAGTTATAAAAATATTGCCTTTTGTTATTGATATGAATACGGAAGCGAAAGCGTTTAAACTTCAAGCATGAAATTCTTCATTTTTTTTTTATTCAAGGGACCTTTATTGAGACTAAACTTGTCGTCTTTAATCATTTGAATATTTATTAGTGCATACAACTTTATGCTAGAAAACTTGGAAGACTTTCTGACAGAACCTCCATTTGGGAAATCTCAATGTTAATTGTGATTGATCTTGCAATATAAAAGAGATGTTCATACAAGTTTTCACCTTATAGCGTAGTATTATCACGCAATAGACATATTACACTAGGCAAATAAATTTACTCTCCCACTAAGCCTGTAATTCATAATTATCACTCTTATATACCTTAGGCCTTAAGAGCGTGTTTGGCCCAACGATTTGTTGGAGAAGGAGTTGGGGGAAGAAGTTTACTTCTCGTTTAACCCACACACTTGTTGAACTCAAATAAAAAATATAAATTCCTCAAACTTCAACAATAATTACTATTGAACTCCTCAGACTTCTATAGTAATTACTATTCAATTATGTCTCATTTTTCAAGGCAACACATTTGTCTCTCTTCCCCTCTCTCTCCCTCCCACAATATTTTTAATTATTTTTCTTTAAAAAAAACGTAATTTAAACAAAATGTGTAAAAGAACTAAAAATGCAATTCAACCTATTTTTATTATTATAAATATAAATTTGGTTGTTTAATCAAAATTCGAAATGTAGTATTCTTACGAGAGAAATAAAAACATTAGCTTATTTGGATCCATTTAAGTTAATGGATTAAAATATTTCAAATTCACATGTAATATGTAACACACTATTGTACGACTCTTTTGTTTTAAATCTATCCAAATAAAAAGAATAATTAATGTGAGTGATATTGAAAAAATAATAATTAATGTCGAATCCGGTAAACCACCAATGTCGCTGTCGGTACCGACATCTCGTTGTTGCTTTACCGCACTATTTAGTTATTTTGGGAGTTTTTTTTATACCACATGGCCTATATATACCGGGTGTATATCATATAATTTTTTAATTGTTAGTGTTGTATGATATAAACAGGGTATATATATGTATTATATTGTATATACTATGGTTTATATCGTTTATATCAGTGTATTATTAATTCTTGCATATATATAAAATGAGGGTGTATATATATATATATATATATAATAGTCATAAATTAGTGTATATTAGTATGTATATATATATATATATCCACACTATTATATATATTTATATATATAATAGTGTATATTAGGGCTATATATCAAGGTAATATCAATGGTCATAAATTAGGGGTTTATATAACAGTGTATATATTTGTTTCGGGTATATTGAGGGTATTTATCAAGGTAATATTAATGGTTGTATATATTAAAAATGAGGGTGTATATATATAAGAATTTATATATTAGAGGTATATATCAAGGTAATATTAATGGTCGTAAATTAGGGCTGTATATAACATTGTATATATTTGTTTCAGATATATAAAGTTTGATATAACAGGGTATGATATTTTGGTTAATGTTGGTTATGGTTGTTAATTTTCATATTTATATGTATTCAAGAGATGTTTTATATATATTTAATGGTATATGTTGTTAATGTATATGATGTTTCAATTTTTTTAGATAATGCTGAGGATTAAACAAATTGAAGATCAGGAAAGAAGAAAGAGTCAAAGACTTTTAGGATGTTCAAGAGGTGCTAAAAAAAATGATAACAAAGATAATGAGGTGGCGATTCTTTCTGAGGTATACTACATATACTTTGTATATATATACAATTTATTGAAAATGAATAGGTACAATGTATTTAATCATAAATAATTTCAGGATGATACATTTGACGGTAGGGTTGAGTATCCGGTGAAAATTGATGTGGGTTAAACGACACAATCAAAAATATTAAATAGGATAGTTGCGAATATGGGTATGATGCTAAATGCAATCAAGCCAACGAAAATGACGTTGATACAGAGGAAGATAATGTAAGTTCTGAATTTATTTGCTTCAATATTAAATAAGAATTATCTATAAATATTTTTATGACTCACACTAAAATGTTTGAAGGATTAGATGAAATGTGATGAAGAAATCCCTAACAACACTCAAATTGTTCCATTCAATGATATATACAGGTAAAATTTTAACAGACTGTGTTATATTCATATACACGGTATTTATCAAATTTTTTATTTGTAGTTTGCTTACGAGGATATTAAGGATGGTGAAAATAATTTTAGTGAAGTAGCCAAAAACGATACCAAAGTACATGATGATAATGATAATGTAGACGATTTGAATGACGTAATGGAGACGATCTTCATGACGCAATTAAAAACCTGAATGCATCAGTTGCTTGACTTGCAGGATTTCCATATGCCTCTATTGATTTGGGCTTATGAGTGTATACCATTGATTTCAAACTCATGCAATTACTATGCTCGCAAGGTAGGCTCAAGATGGCCAAATATGAAAAACTGAGCATCAGACGTACATCTGGAGTGTTAGGACTTCGCGATTAAGGTTTTCGAACATGAAGATGTAAGTGTCCAACTCAAGTATGTTTAAAATATTTTTATAAAAAAATGTAGTTTTATTTGTTACATTATATGTCTATTTTTTAAATACTGCAGTTTGTATTCTTCCCAATGAAAGAGGAGGATCTGGTTGTTGGACAAAAAAGTAAGATGACAATCGAAGGGGAAGATGTTGGTAGTTTTGAGTTTGGGAAGACTTCAAAGAAAACTAAATTCGTGAAGAATGAAGAGGAAGAAGGGGTAAATCTTACAAACCATGTTATTGCTCTAAAATATTTGTTTAGAATTAGTAGAATACAAATATAGTCGTTGGATATATTTAATGTCGAATATATATTCCATGTTTATTGTGTATGTTTCATAATATAGCCGTTGGATATATTTAATGTTGAATAGACAGGGTATATATAATGATTATGGTCGATATGAAGGGGGTACATATTAGGGTATTTTTTTTTAGTTTTCATTTCATGTGATTGTTTGTGGTTTTTTTTTTTTTTTTTTTGTTAACCATGATGTTCTTTTGAATTTTAGGCAGTTTTTTTTAGGTTAATGTTGCTTATGGTAGTTAATTTTCATATATATATATAGTCTAAATTTGTGAAGAATCAAGAGGAAGAAGGGTTAAATCTTACAAACCAGTTCTTACTATGTTTTCTGATTTTCAAGAATTGATTATGAAGAAAATTTTAGAGTTAAAACATAAGGTAGACAATTTATATGATGAAATGGAAGTTGTGAAGAACAAGATCGATACATATTATAAATTTGATGGATATGATAGAAATGGTGGTGATGGTAAGGATGATGAAGAATTTATGGATGAAGTTGATGGTGCTAAGAATGAAGATTGTTTGGATGGGGTAGATGGTGAAAAAGAAGTAGGCAATGAAGGGAATATCGATGTAAGTTAAAATGCTGAAGAAATGACAGGAAAACTAGAAGACGTTGTGAACACCCAAATGTTGCAGGAAGTTGATAGGGTTGAGGAAATAATAAACAGCGCAAAGGTATACATATTAATTATACCACTTCATAATTTTGTTTACTGTATGCATATAAGAGATTATATTATTCAACACATTTAACAGGGAAAAGCAAAGTTGAATGAAGAGAGTAATGAATACGATTCGTCAACGATATACATCGATGCAGTGAGTGTTACCATATGCAATTACATAATTATAGTATGCTTTTTTCAATTTATTCCAATGTAATATAAATTACTTTTTTTATTTTAATTTATTTAGCTTAAAGGAACATAACTTTTTGAGAAAGGAACTCCCTTATGTATTGGCGTGAATCATGGAAATCTTAGGAGTGAGCGACAAATTATAATACCCTCCAAAATCATGAGGTCGTCATTCACGTCGATGTTTGGTTCAGCAGAAGATAAGAACAAAAAAGCGGTGAAAATGATCGATAGCGAAGATTTTGATTGCCCAAGCTTCAAGTTGATGTCCCAAATTTAATCGAGTAACGATAGCCTACATAGTTTAGTTATATTTTTATGTATTTTTTTGGAATGACATGGTTATTACTAGACAACTATTGGGAAAGATGTATTCTTGCTCGTAGTTTTTTGTGTTAGGCACATAAGGATTGAGATTTGGATAACTTTTAAGTTGATTATTATTCATTTTTTTTATTATGTGAATTGTTTACTAGTTAATTAAACAGTTGAGTTTCTAACCAATGATATATAATTCATACAATTAATAACTATAATACATGAATATTAGTTGATTTAGTTGTTATATAGTTTCATTTTGAAGGTAGAATAAGCATTCGAGAAACAATTTTCTGATTGAAGTGAATATATTTGTGGTATATATCTCCGCCTACATGGATAACAAACATCAAAGAATGGTCTGGTTGGTTTGAAATATTCGCGGTATATATCTGGCATACATGTATATTTAAAATAAACATAAAACTTATTTTAGGTATTAAATAACAGTTGTAATGAAATAATTTAAATGAAAGACAATACTTTGCAAAAAATTAGAATGATAATAGTTATGAAATAAAATAGTTATCCAAAATTGCAAATGTAGTTTAACAAGCAAAAGAATAAAGTTTTTTTAAGAAGTTATAACATAACAAAGCAATTGGTAATGTCCACATTTGACTCTCCTCTTAAATTCCAACGGTGATTGGATCCTTAATTTCTTAGGCCTACCAGCTGAGCGCTTAACATTCGGTGGGAATATTTGAATGTTCTTCAAGGACTGTGGTATTTCCCAGTTAACTTCATTTCCTAGAGGTTTGATCAAACCACTGTAAGTTGAACGCAACTCGATGGTTGAATAATATGTTGAGACATAATCCTTTGTCAATAAGTGCTTCTTAGTCAATACAACACATGCATGAGAACATGTTATTTGAAGTTGATCCCACATGCAAAATGTACAACTTTTAGCAGTTAGATCCACTACATGTTGATTTGATCCATCTACGACTTGATTCAATTAGTTGGTAACTGGAAATACCTAATGGAAAATCAAATTAAATGGAGTTATATATAATATATACATCACAGTATATTATATATATAATAGATTAAAAAAAAGTAGGTTGCGTACCTTCATTGTGCGTCCATTTTCGATTAGATCTCGTAGGTTGCGTTTAACTTTTTTTGTTAGAGAAGTTTTTGATATTCAGACTCAGTTTTTTCTCATGTAAAACCACTTCTGTTGTAGAGCCCTTATTACTTTCAAGAATGGAAGAATTAAAACTTTCAGACGATGACAGAACGAACGAGCTCATCTTGAAAAACCTATTGATTCCAAATCAGCGCGAATACTTGGGGAAGTACTTTCTAACTGAAGCATGTTATGTTCAAAATCATGTTTGTTAAATGCCTTAACAGCTTAATAGAATAATGCATCAACAAGATCACCCTTGTACTTCAGCTTTAGGTTATGCAACAAATGAAAATTACATATGGCATGAAAAACATTTGGAAATACCTTTGGGTACGTTTTTAATATACTCTTGTGTCTGTCTGAAACGAAAACAAGGTCGTCTCTATCACCAATGACAACTTTTAATTGAACGAAAAATCATTCCCATGATGAATCATTCTCTAAATCAACTATGGCAAAACCCAGAGGAAATAACTGATTGTTGGCATCCAAAGTACAGGCTGCCAATAAAGTGACTGCATACTTGTTCTTCAAAAAAGTGTCATCCACTGATATAGTTGGTCGACAATGCTTCCATCCGGTAATTGATGCAGATAGGGACAATTAGTAGTATAAAAATCTGCCTTCACTATCAACTTTGTACTTAATGAATGAGCCTATGAAATTGAAAACATAATTAATATATAAAAAATATTAAGGGTATTTATAATATAAACAGTTTATGATGATGAAAATACCTGAGTTTTTTAATTTCATTATTAGAATGATGGGATTCTAGCGTAGGCATCTGAAGGCGATCCTCTAATCTCATTAAAGCACCTTGATATGATCATGGCCACCACTACAATGATTCAAGAACCAATGACAAGATAAAGGGACAAATCACTTGGAGAAACCATGAGAACAAGCATATCCACGGATTCGTGACACTCTACTGTTTTGTTACAACTTCGACTGCTTATATCTTTCTCCAAATATTCTGGAATATAGTCATAATGGATACTTTTTTGAAGCTATGTGAACGAGCGTTCCAACCATATAAAGTACATTTCAATCCAAGCACTAAATGAGAAGTTATTGCCGAAATACCGAAGAGTATCCAATTTGGAAACTTTCCTTATATGATTTTCTCCACTTTTATAGAATGTAATCTTACTTTTGGAGTGTTTTGTCCGAAAATTATCAACATCTATGTTTAGGAAAGACTTTGAATTATTTTAATTTAATTATTAGAATAGAATTTATTTTCCCTAATTGTTTTCAGATGTTTTTACCTTAATAGTCCTAGGGTTTTTGCCCTGCTCAAGCTGACAACCATAAGGCTATATATGCTTTCATTCTCAATTGTAAAGGACTTTTTCCATACAATGTTATCAATAGAGAAAATAGTTTATTGTTAAGTCGTGAGCTTGTTCCCATTGTGCATTGCACCCTTCATGGAATCATTCAAGGTTGGTTGGTCACCAAACTTGTGGAGTGTTTCCCACCGTGGATTGGATTAATCAATAGTCCAACTCCTTGGTCTTTCACCAAACAAAATGTAACCTGGTATTGATTTGTTTTTCTAAACCTTTAAGCATATCGATTGTGCGACACAAGATTCGATTTTTGGTAGATTACTTGAAGATTTTTCCCTTTGTGGATTGCTTAGGCTCCAAACCTACTTGTCGTTTATATCACACATTCTCTAGCGCGCCATGCTTTTTGATAATTGATATGGATGTCGTGTTCATCAAGAAGGTGTCCAATAACGTCTTTCGGAGTTTTCAATTCATTACCAAGTATGCTCAACTTCCTTTTGACTATATCTTTAACCACGGAGTATGTAGCTTGTTTGTGGTCGTCCATTACAACATCATAAGAACATGTATGTTTACTAATCATCTTCCTCAGAATCCATGTTTTACTTTTATCATCTCTATATCAACCAGCATGGACAAGCCACTGGCAGTCGTCGAATACGCATTTTACAATCAACAACTTATGATTTGATTTTACAGCCCTGTACTGGAAATTGTCTCTCAAAGCAATGGACCGTAATGCATTTTGTAAATTAACCTTCTCATTAAACATGTCATTCAAACGAATGTGGAAATCCTTCTTAATTCTTGACATATCAATGTTGTGATGAAAGCGACCTGAAATGGTAATTCATTGGCAGTGGAGGCAACAACTAGCATATTGTCTACTATAACCGAGAGAGTGTTTCTATAATCTATTACTAATGAACAAAGATTTGATGAAACATTACATAACATGTTGAAGAACCAACCAACATCCTTGTCGTCTATCAATTTCATACCTCTTGCTATGAACGTGAGAGGACCAACATTAGCAAATATATCAGGGAAGTCGTAACTATCGTCCATTCCTAGTTTTTTCATAATTATGTCGATCAAATTATTGAAGGACATACCTAGTTCCCTTATGACCTCTGAAACTTTGTAGTCAACATAATTGTCTCTTTCGTTCCAATTACCACCATAAACAATCCGTACATGAATTACGTTGGAACCTATAAAATGAGGAATATATAATATAATATTTAATATGTACTAAAAGTATTAGAAGATTTGTAAAAAAAAAGAAAAAAAAATTATGATCTACGTTTAGGGTTTAGAGTTATATAATAAGCAAGTTTAAAAAAAAACATGCATAAACAGTTTGTTGTATATATAATAGACTATATTATAAGTTATTAAAGTGGTGAATAATCAGAACGTAATAAAGTTTATATAAGTGATGATGATTGCCATAAAAAAAACTCACCTAATAAAGGTTGTAAAATTAAAAAAATAATTAAAATTATATTAATCACAAAATATAATTAATGAGTTTTGATAATGGCCATAAAAAAGACTCACCTAATTAATGTTGTTCAATTAAAAAAATAATAAATAAATAATTAAAAACAACTAATTAATATTGTACAAATAAAAAGTAATAAAATATATTTATTTTAAATGAATTCATTAAATCACACCATAAATACTGAAAAATATAGAAATGATAAAAAAAAAAACTTAGAGTAGACATTTTTTAAAATATCTCCATATCAATTCTCTCGATTTTATCTTCCTTCAAATCAACTACTCCAATCTCTCTCCCTAAAATTTCCCCTCAACCCAAAATCCTCAAGTTCTCTCCCTCCAAATTGATACATCATGCCGTTAAGCTATGTTGTTGCTGTCATTTCTCTCCCTCTAAGTTGATTACTTATTCTTTTGAAGACCCTACTTTCTCTCATTTCTTAAATTTATTCTTTACTCAATTCTCTCTCTTCAATTTATTCCTTACCATAATATTCTACACGGTTTTTATTATTCCTCCCACCTAAAATTTTCAAATTTTTTCCTACTCCAATTTCTCTCTCACATTAAATTAATTTTTCTTTTCAATACTCAAGTTTCTTCGTCTATTTAAATTAATTACTTTTTCAAATACTCAAATTTATATCTCCAACATCTTAACATTTTTTTTAATCTTTTCTCACTAGTTCAATTTTGTTTTAATCTCTTTAACCCTTCTTTCATTCTCCTATTTATCTATTATCTCCAACAATTTTGCAACTCTCTCGATCGACGCCACATTCTTTTCACGATTGACCAGTTTGCATATCAAGCTCTGCGTCGTATAAACGCCACCACATTCGCTTGCAGAGGGATGTTAGAGTATTTAATATTATATTATTTACTTATGTTATTTCCTATATGTACAAGTTCATGGGGTCTTCTAGCATTTGTACATTTACTATTATTTAAGGTTTGTTCTAGCCTTAGTTTGTTAAGGTTGGTACCTTAATTCTATACAATTGTTGGTGCAGAATTAAAAATGGAACGATATTACCAATAAAACTTATGGGTTAATCGCAGACTAGGTCGCTCTCTTTAAGACATTTCGCGACTTTGGCTAGTGTTGTGTGCACAGCAGCCTATCAACCACGCCGCCTCCAGAATAAAACAACTCATCTATCGATCACCTATGCACTGTAGGAATGACCGTTCAATCATACACCCTTAAAACACCAGCTCGGAATCAAGGGTTAAACAATAACTCAAATAAAATAATTTTGTAGAGGATTTCTATAAGGGGACGAAGATCAGAGAATTATTGAGGAATGCTTTGCTTATCAATAGAATAAATTCTCAAATGAAATGTAGATGGTTTATATAGGAAATGAAAAGACAAACATGTGGTCAGGAATCATCCACAAACATGTAGCCATGAATCATCCAGAAAATATGTGGCGAAAAATGATCCAAAACATGTGGTCATGAATTAACCAGAGAACATGTGGCTTGGAATCATCCACAAACGTGTAGTCATAATCAATTCACAAATATGTGGTTATAATCGATCCTCAAATTAAAACCATAATACATTTATAAAATAAATGACCTAAGATTTAAAAATTCTTTTTAAAAACTTAAAAAAGGCAACAATCCCCCACTTGATTTTTTAAAAACATTTCCGAGTAGTGTCATAATCAAAAGATTGTGCATAAACAAATGTATCTTTCGATTTGAACATTTGCGTAGTGAGTAGATTTAGATTTCACTAGGGTGACTCGAAGTTTTGAACCTTATCTCTAACATCGTACCACGGCCAAATCGAGCATAGCTCAATTGGCATAAGGTTGTGCCCATGACTAAGAGGTTATGGGTTCAATCCTTGCATTAATTAAACTAATACTGTTGCAAAAAAAAAATATTGTACCACGCATCAACCTTTCAAGGATGTCAAAAAAAGGCCCGTGCTATAATGGCCCTGCACGTCTATCCCGGTCTAGTGAACGCTCTAGCAATTTTGCCCAAAATTCCATAGGAAGCGGCCCCACTTCCACATTCACATAGGTGAGTCTATCAAGAATACTCTTGTAGCCTTGGTACTCCACTCCACATGGAGTATAGATCTCATTAAGAGTTTCTATTATCTCATCCTCTCAAAGCTTCAGGAATTCAATATCACTTCATAACTTGTTATTACCCGTTGAACCTATTTTTTGGGATCTCCAGTCATTTAGGTGGGGTTACCATTATTAGTGACTCATCGTTCTATGGGAAATAGAGTCTCATTCCCTTAGGGGTCTTGTGAACTTTCTTTATAGCTAATCATTTCGTCAAAGGATCTGTTAAGTTATAATCAGTGCGTACGTGATCCACTTTTATAGCTTCTGTTGAGAGTAACTCTCTAACTGTATAGTGCTTACGACGTATTTGTCATCTCTTATCGTTATAATAATGGTTTTGAACTTTTCGAATAGTCGCGGTACTATCGCAGTGGATCAACACAGCTGGTATCGGTCTTTCCCATAAAAGGGATCTCAGCTAGCAGGCTTCTCAACCATCCTACTTCTTCAATAGCTATCGCTAATGCTATCATCTAACATACCATAAAGGACCGAGTCTGTAGCTATTCTAGCTCTTTTACTTTTGAGAGGTTCATGTTTTATATCCTAAGAGGTCCAGGTTCTATTTTACATCGAAAATGAAAAGGCAAACATGTGGTCAGAAATCATCCACAAACATGTGGTCATGAATCATCCAGAAAAAAACATGTGGCCATAAATGATCCAGAACATGGGGTCAGGAATTAACCAGAAGAACATGTGACCTGGAATCATCCACAAACGTGTGGTCATAATCGATTCATAGATATGTGGTTATAATCTGTCCTCAAATTAAAACCATAATAACATTTATAAAATAAATGCCTTAAGATTTAAAAATTCATTTTAAAAACTTCAAAAAGCCAACAATTTTCAATAGGGAGAATCAATAAATGATAAACGATAAAGGACTCTAATACAATAAACATATTCACTTCTCATATTCCCCACATGCCAAAAATAGTTTTTAATTCTCGTGTGTGCTTGGTTGAGGAAGATATTCTCTATCTATAAAGATATTGTCCATTTTGCTATAGGGTAACCATTGTTATTTGGATTCACATTAAATTGTACATCTCTTATCGTAAATTCTAAATCTTTTAATAAATTATTTTAGATTCTAAAAAATAAAAAATAATTATATTTTAAAAAATGATAAATATTTGAAATTTCACTAATTTAATCATATATATTTAATTTGAGATTTTTAAAATGGTTTATTTTTATTTTTGAATTAATATTACTTAATATAAATATTATATTTTTTTAAAACAAATATTATATATAAATTATATTTATATGAATGTAGAATTACATGTTTAGTTCTTCAATTTTTAAATTTGCGTTTAATAGATTTGTAATGTTTAAACGGTCTAGATTCACTAAATTAAATTTTTTTATTTAATAGGTATTAGGCATATTAACTTTTTTAGCAACGTTGAGGACCCAATTACATTTGAAATGATACATGAATTTTTATTAAAATGTTAAATAAGTTGAGGCCCATTAATTTTATGTCTAACAAAATATTTAATATTTTAAATTTTATAATATGTCTTTTATTAGAAAAAAATTGAGAGTTTGAGCATCTATTATACACAAAATTAAAAGTTTTAAAATCTATTGGACTCAAAAATTAAAAGCTTAAGAGTACATTTTAAAGTTCAAACAAACATAAATTGAAAATTTTAAGGTGTAAACTTGTAATTAACCCTATTAAAATTATGTCCTTCCTACAATTTCTCTCAACTCTTCTACTATAATATAATCTTGTTTTTATTATCCTCTTTTATGTGTAAAGTTCAAAATTACAACTTTTAAAAGTTTGTGCGGTTGGGATCAACCTTTGGTTTTTTAAGAAGACCAATATATGGTGGGGATATGCCTTGAGATTGGATGGAACATAATTTTGATATTCGAAAAAATGCAAGTTGAGCACTACTTATACCTATACATAAAATAATAATAATAATAAATAAATAAAATAATCTCAAGTTTGTGTCTATGATCCATAAATTTAAAATGTATCTTATAGGTCTTCCAATTTTAAATTTTGTGCCCTGTGTTTGAATTTTTTATTTTGTCTCGGTGATTTTCATATTCAATATTTTGTAAAATTTATAAATGTATTAAACACAAATATAAAAGCTTAGAATCTTAGACATAAAATTTAATTTTATATTTAATAAATAAGTTCATTTTTAAAATTTTGAATTTATTCCATACAAAATTAAAATCAGTAATCTATTAAACTTTTTTTAAAGTTCAGATACCAAAAAGATATAAAGTTGAAAGTTCGGGAACTAAAATTATAATTTAACTCAAAAAAAAAAAAAAATAAATAAATAAATGGACAAGAGTTGGAGCAAAGACTTCACATAATAAAAAAAAAAAATCTAAAGCTCTTAATAGAGTTATAAAAACAAACAATTGTTGTGCAACTTGGATTTAGTAGAGAGATTTAGACGTCATTCTTTTGTTGAGATTTTCAACTATAGAATAGAACTTCCACATTTGGCTCAGAGTTGAACTATCGATGGAAGGAGAAGTCACTACAAAAAAAATTAGTCTATTGCGACAATTTTTTTACAGCGGTTTAGAAAGTGCTGTAAAATTTAATAAAATCGCAACAATTTCTGGAAACAAATAAAAACTGTTGCAAAATATATGTATTACAACGATTTTCTTGCTGCGATTTTAAAATGTGTTGCAATAGGGTGTTTATTTTTTTTTTACAATTGGGGAAGCCCAAATAAAAAATATTCTTTAAAAAATTTAAAGTCCAAACAAATAAGAAAGTGTTGCTATTTATTTTAAAAATGTTGCAATAGGATGGGTGCTATTAGTTGTGAGAAGTCATTCGAGCACTTTAAAAAGTGTTGCTAGATCCCTTACAACACTGATTTAGTCAGAGGTTTCTCAAGCGTTGCAAAAAGTGTTGCAGCAGTTTAAAACCGCTGCTATAACTCAAAAAAACCTCTGCAATAGCCCTGTTTTCTTGTAGTGAGCCGTGACAGAAACAATTAAAGGGCATGGCTATGGGCAATATTAGAGAATTATATGTTAGAAAATATTTAGTATTTAGTTAGTTTTTATCTTATTTCACATGTTTTGGGAAATTAGGTTTAAATATTATGTTGTATAAATACATCTCATTCTAAATGAAAATCAAGAGGAAAACCTTGATTTAAATGATATCAGAGCTAACAATCCTAGAAACGAAATATCAAAATCATACTAAACTATAGGTTGGCGGCGTTCTGCTACCGCTGCCCCACGACCATTCCTCTCTGATTTCGCCTACCTTTTACAATTAGTTTGTCTACATTCTACTTCTTCGAGAGAAGAAGAATAAGAGAGAAAAAAAATAGTATAAATCTACCTTGGTTGTCCAGATCAGAAGCCTAACGCCACTTTATCAGTTTTTCGCCGCCTCTCGTTTGCAAACGTTCGTCATTCGCCAATCTGGAAGCTCCACTGCCCATCCGCCCGATTTCATCCATCTCAGTCGTGCATGGGGTTTCTACATGTGAAGGTGTTGGTTTGTGTCACTTGAATCATTTCCATTATTTTCATTTTTCATTAGTACTCTTTTGTGGATTTTTGGGTGAAATTTTTGGGTGAAGAAGAAAGTTAGAGTTTTGATTTTTTTTTTTTTTTAATAATAAAAAATTACTTCATCTAAAGTTGTCGAGAACTTTGGAGTTTGCGAATTTTGATAAAGAAACGATGGAATGGGAGGCATCCTGGCTCGAACTCAGGCAGTTACAAAAGTGAGAAGTCTTTTCTTGCCTCCAGCCAAAGTATTTATTAGTAATACTTGATATTTTATTTTACTAATGACATACTCTGATTTTTGCTCGTTTTTAGCACACATGATCGTGTGAATGAAGGGAACACGGAGGGAGCTCAAATTGTCCTCTCTTTCGATGAATGATATGAAGGGAACACTTAGAGCGCAAATTAATTTTAACATTGAGGGTAATTAATTCGTCATCTTCTTCTATATGGTGAACAACCATGAAATTTAATCTGCCATGAGGAGCATCGACCCGCGTTTGGAGGCTTGCATATTTTTTTTATCTTGCGTGGTCAAAGCAATTATGCGAAGTCCCGCAGAAATTAAAGATGTCATGCGAGCATCGACCTGAAGTTTGGAGCACCAACCAGTGTTTGAAGGCTCTTAAAAAATTAAAGATGCAATGAGCATCGGCTTGAAATTTGCAACACCGACCCGCGTTCGGAGGTGCAATTTTTTTTTTTTTTTTTTAATTATAATATTTTATCTTATTCTCACCTTATTTTCAAGTTGAATATTTATGATCTTTCATGCTTTAACTTTGAGGGAGGGTATTCGAGAATTATTTATGTTAGGAAATATTTAGTTAACTTTAATTTTATTCTATATGTGTTATGAGAAATTAGGTCGACATTATTCATTCTAAATGAAAATCGAGAAGAAACATTCATTTTGCAGGCAATTATAAAAAACCATAGGAATACTAAATTCAACATAGTTGACAAGATTATTGTTAAATTGTAGAAAATTACAACAATATGCCTAAGAAAGATATAGAAACATAGTCTGTTAGAGTGATGGCTTACATGATTCTTATTTATTTAGGTCCATTAAAAAGTCAAGAATACATACATAACTTTATATTTTTTTAACGCCTTTAAAAAAATATTGTTAATGTCTGCGGCTGACCTCATGTTGAGGTAGCCCGTAACATTGGCCCCAACAGCGGGTAGGTCCCCCGAATGTGGGACTTCTCACTAGTTTGATTTGGTGCGGGATACCGAGGTGCTTCCGGGGAAGCCGATACGTCGCTTCGCCATTTTTAGGAAGGTCACGTGTCGCTTCGTCGCTGGAGGAGCGAAACGATTTTGATGACATGCCGCCTATTCCGGGGCGTGGCGTTTCGTCTGCCCTAGGTGAGATCTGAGCCTTTGATTTTGATCGTCCGGTCTAGGTCTGTCCCACGCTAGGGTTTAAAGTCGGAGAAGATGGGAAGGGTTTCCTGAACTCTCTTTTCGACTCTTCTTCTTCTTTTTGTCTTCATCTGTATCGCTCTATACCGATGGCTCGAGGTGAATCTACTCTGACCGGTGCTCGTGGGCGTCTGTGGTCCCGTGGAGCATGACGGATGGTGACCTGTGAACATTGCGGTCCAGATACGACATCCCGTGTGTTGAAATGCGGCTTCTTGAACTGAGGGAGACGATTGAGTCACCGCCGGCGGGGTGTGTTGGCCTTTATCGTAAAATGTTTTCGCGGGGGTTCCGTCTTCCCCTCGCTCCGGTGGCGTAGCTGCTTCTGAAGAAGGTGGGCCTTGCGCCAGCGCAGGTGGCGCTGAACGCATGGTCCTACCTATTTGCCTTCTGCGTCTTGTGGAAGAGGTACGGGGATGGGTCTGAGGTGACGGTGGAGCAGTTATCGCATACTCACGCCCTATATCCTGTATCAAACCATCATACTCGCTACTTCATGAGGATGAGGTCATCGTGGAAGAAGTTCGTGGAGAATCCCTCGTTCGTGAAAAGATGAAGGGAACAATGGTTCTACGCCTCCGGAGTGTGGCTTGCTATGGGTCCCGAGGAGGTCCCCATATACGAGGTCCCGACCGAGGGAGCAGTGGTTCTAGGTAGGTTCTGTTTTCGCTCCTCATTTTCCTTTGCTTGTGGGGTCGCCCCTTACGAAATCTGTCGTTTTGCAGTGGTGCCTTCCTTCTTTATTCCTAACGTGGGATTGCTGGCTCGGGTGTGCCAGCGCATCCTAAGAGTGCCTCTGTTCTGGTGGACGTTTGCCCGTGTCTGTTGTGAGGAGAACCTGGTTCGCGCAGGGCTGAAGTACCAATTCTCCCTGATGCTGCTGGATAATGAGCTGGAGTGCCATGTCGTCCAGCCTTCGGATGGTCCTGATCCTGAGATTGGTTTGGACGAGGAGGTCATTCGGTAGGTCGAGGGAGATGATTTCTGCTCTGAAAGCTCGGGATCCGATGAGGCTGCGCGAGAGGCGACAAACAGGGGAGTTGGAAGTCCGATTGTGCTTGTTCCTGAGGGGTCTTCGTCGAGTCGAACACGCTGGGAGAAAGAGAGGGTTGACCGGCTGGCGGAGGAGGTAGATCGGGAGGTTAGGCTCTCGGTCGCGTCCACGTCCTGGGGACTTTCAACGAACCGCACTCCCTAGGAATTGAGGAAGACGTCTGATCGGTTGGAAAAATGGTGTGTGGAAATAGGGGTCCCTTGTCGCCTTCTCTCGTCCCGATGGCTGCTTCTTTAGGGCCATCGGCGCCGGGGGCCGGAGTGGAGCGGTCGGCTTCGTCCACTTCGTCGCCCAAGAGGCTCCGGTCGTCTGAGGAGAAGGGGTCAACATCTCTAGCCGCCCTCTCAAGAGGCGTCGTGTCACGTCCCTAAATCTCGAGGCACATGACTTGGTCGGGTGGGCCAAGTCGAGTGGGCAGATGGCACACTCATGGCTGACGAGCAGTTGGCCACAAGCATGTTCACAGTGTCGCATCGGTGCAGACATATCGCATAGCCGGACACCATCGCATGGTCGAGGACCATCGCACAGTCGGAAGACATCGCACGGGCGGGCCGCAGGCTGGCAAGACACATTGAGCATGGCGTGGGCGGGTGGCCTACGCAACGTGCCGAGACTTGGCACGAGACTTGTGCGCGGGCGGCGCACAACAGGGCACACAGTGGTGCTAGAGGCACGCCCATGGGCGGGCCAAGGCGAGCCAACGAGCAGAAGGGCCATCAAGCATGGCGGAGGACATGCAGGGGCATGTTGGCACGTTGGGCTGACGCTGTGCACGCGCAGGAGGCGCATGCACACATGGATGGGTGCGAGGAGGCATGTCCAGCTAGACGTGAGAGTAGGAGCGCGGTGCAGACGGAGGGCGCAGAGCGCACGCGCTGTCCGGACAGTGTGCGCAGAGTGCATGCGCACGCCGCACGGACAACATCGGCAGTGCACCAGGACAAGGCAGCGCAATGGGGCGCGAGCATCCAGCATCAATCAACGGGCAGTTTGGCTCGTTGCTCTCCCAAACGAGTTCTAAGATAGAATTCAACTAAGTGTATGGTATTTATACACTTAGTAGGGAGGAGAAGACTTACAACATCCAAAGACTTAGTGGAAGGAGAAGACTTCTAGATGCCTTAAGAATAGGTCCAAGTTGTTGGTGGACGCTAATTATGGAAAGTCAAAGTCTTGATCCTAAAGTCTAGGGGAGTTGTTGGTGAGGTGTGTGGATCACGTTGATCCATGAAGATCAGCCACTCCTTAATTGTTGGAAGGTGGGTGAACTAGAGTTGTATAAAAGGGAGTGTTTGTGAACTTTTCCAACAACACAACAGACATCACATTCCTCTCATTGAAAGGATAAGTCATTCATCATCCTCCCACAAAATATATTCCTTTGGAGGAATCCTTAGGGAATTCGTGAGAGCTTTGAGTGAGATCTTTAGAGTGAGTTTGGCATGGGGATTCTTATGACAATGTAACGTCATAGGAATCCCGCCTTGGTACTTGGGGGTACCTTGGGGGTGAGGGGTTGATTAGATCTTGGTGAGAGCAGCACTAGAGGATTAATCAACGACGTTCGTTCATGGTGGAGCGAGCAAATGTCATTGTTACATGTAAACTATCAAGGGTGTGTCTTGATGGTTCAATTCGGCGACATTACGTAGAAAGAGGTATGTCCATATTATTAAGGGCATACGCTAGTGAGATGTAATATGTTCATTATTTATAATGTTAGGGAATAAAGGTTGAAAGTCTTATTCCATGCATATTCGTCTATGTCTCTCTCTCTACAATACTTTATCTACTGTGAGTTGGTAACGGTGGAGCGTCGATGCAAGTACGTTGAAGTACAGTCTTTACTCAGCGAGTGAATCGCATGGATCTTATGAACGACTAACGTGTGAGTCGTGGTGAAGGTAAAATCAGTACGAGTGTTTAATTCCGCAATCTAACCTATGTGAAGAACTATCGGGAAAGCAAGTGGCTGTACTAAGGAGAGCATCCTTAGGCCGCACGAGGGTGCATGAATTCGAAAAATTATGGGTATCGAAAATGTACCCCGTGACAGTTGGTATCAGAGCCAGGTTGGCTCGAGAGTGGAGCCAGGTTAGCGAAGAATCTTGGAGATCCACAACTTTCTCTGATACCATGCGAAGTGGTATCAGAGCCAGGTTCGCGAAAGTCCCTGGAGATTTACAACATTGTTACCATTTGTTGGTAACTGAGACAGGTTCGTGTGGACACCTGAAGAAGTGACAAAAAGGTTCAGTCAAACCGCGGGCAAATTATACTCAGCTCTATTACCATGAAAATCGGTATGAGAGCCACGTTTGTTCAATTCTGGCAACTATGATGTTTTCAAACAGATTGGAGACAATCCATGGAGAGAAATGGACATAAAGGTTCAGCCGAACTTTTGATGATGTCCTTCCATATCATTATCACCATAGAAGCTGAAGCAAACAAGAGAGAGTGGGACAGCGACAACTTTCTCCATTACAATTGGCATGCGAGATAGGTTGTGTCCGAATTAGCAAAAGCGGATCCGAAGAAGGAACCAAGTTCATCCAACAAGGTATTTATGTTCTTTATCCTTGATGGTTGAGATCGTGGTTCGTGATGAATATGGAACCAAATTTTCCAAGTTAACCATCATTGATGAAATGATGTCTACAAGCCGTTATTGGTAGAACAAGTCAAGTTGGTGGAAACACCAAGTGTTCGTGACAATGGGGATGAATTCGCTGAGGAGAGCAAATTCGAGGATGGGATCCATAACCCACAGGTGCTATGTTCAAGATCAGAATGCATGGTGCCGTGTTTACGACAAGTCCAAGGAGGACCATGACTGACCAAGTTGGCGGTTGTTTACCCGATTGCAAAGAGTTGCAGAGAGACTTGGTGTGTGACCAAGAGAGTTCAAAAGGTTAGAAAACACTCATTATTACTCGTGTTTCGTACAGTGTCGGTAGCTCTTAATGACCCGGAGTTGGAGACCAAGAAGCCTTCATGAATCAACTTAATGCAAAATGTAGTGACATGTTGTCATTAATATGCATTCGGAGTTGAAGGCTTAGACATTATATGTACGAGATTCTTTGATGAAGAGAGCAATTTCATCAAAGCACAGTCAAGAAGATTCAAGAGTACGTATCCAGAATCAAACGATTGAATGTTTTGATTCTATCTTCGGGATACGCAGACAAGCAAACACAAAGGTTGGTTCAGCGATGGAGCCAATCACGTCAAGTGGCGGCAAAACCATTTGGCAACGGACTCAACGTAGGAGGTTATTCCTATATACAGCAAAGGAGAAGAGGGAGTCCATTGAGAATCATGTTTGTGATTCCCGTGGTTGCGTCTTGGAGGATTGAGCGATTGTTGCTCACAGGTAGGATGATGTGCTCAAAACCGATTTCTAGAAGAGAACACACTACTTGATGCTAGCTAATCCAGGGTAGCAGAGGAGATGCAAGTAACCACACCCCAAGGATAGGCAATGTCATTGGTAACTCTATTGAGTTTACTCGTTGGCGAGAGCGCAAGAGTACGACGGAAGAGTTAAACTTCTGGTCGTTAAACAAGAGTTTCGAGATGCTTACTTCGAACGTGGAAAACTCGAAGGCGAATGTTGAGAACATATGTTCGTTGGACTGGGCATGACGATGCAAGGACCAAAGCAGACCTCTGGCCATAGGAAATCATAACACAAGTTTATCCTATGAAGACTCAAACGTAGCTGTAGTTTGAGTGGGTCAAGACCATCGTGAGCGTATTTGGCATAGTTGGCCTTGAAACTAGCCAACAGCGTGGTCGAAGTGTGCTGGTCGGGCACATTGATGCAAGGTGGAAGTATGGAATTCCAACATACTTGAGGACCATGTGTTGTGAGCAAACAACCCATGGGAGTGCAGAGACAATTGTACTTGTTGCTGATGCGGACCGATGTCGTGGAGTGGAGCACGGAGAGCAATTCCTATGTGTGCAGATGGAACACTACCAGCTAATGAACATCAAGTTCATTTGCACTAGTTGCTGATGCGGACCGACGCCGTTGAGTGGCACACGGAGAGCAACACCTACGTGTGTGCAGGTGGCACATACAGCGAGAGCCATTCAGGCTTGCGCAACATTGGGCGGCGGCCCAAAGCAAACTTACAAATGATGCCACAACATGGGTGACGAGATGTTACCATTGACAGATGCAGGAGGCAAATGGAGTTGCTGGTCATTTGAAAGTATGAGCACAAGGGAGAAGGCTTGTGCACGCTACCAAACTAGTGGCACGCTAGTGCGAAGCAACGATGCAACGCACAATGCATGTGAAGGCTACGACCTTAACACAATGCATCTTGCATGTTGAGAGCAACATGTAGCGCTGGAGATGAGGTGCATCTTAGAGGTGGATGCTGAATGACAAAGTGATGTCAAAAGGCATTTGAACCGTTGGTGCAAGACGACGTCTACCTCAAACGAGGACGTTGAGGACTCAAGTGGAGGAGGTTTGTCACGTCCCTAAATCTCGAGGCACATGACTTGGTCGGGTGGGCCAAGTAGAGTGGGCAGATGGCACACTCATGGCTGACGAGAAGTTGGCCACAAGCATGTTCACAGTGTCGCATCGGTGCGGACATGTCGCATAGCCGGACACCATCACATGGTCGAGGACCATCGCACAGTCGGAAGACATCGCACGGGCGGGCCGCAGGCTGGCAAGACACATTGAGCATGGCGTGGGCGGGTGGCCTACGCAACGTGCCGAGACTTGGCACGAGACTTGTGCGCGGGCGGCGCACAACAGGGCACACAGTGGTGCTAGAGGCACGCCCATGGGCGGGCCAAGGCGAGCCAACGAGCAGAAGGGCCATCAAGCATGGCGGAGGACATGCAGGGGCATGTTGGCACGTTGGGCTGACGCTGTGCACGCGCAGGAGGCGCATGCACACATGGATGGGTGCGAGGAGGCATGTCCAGCTAGACGCGAGAGTAGGAGCGCGGTGCAGACGGAGGGCGCAGAGTGCGCGCGCTGTCCGGACAGTGTGCGCAGAGTGCATGCGCACGCCGCACGGACAACATCGGCAGTGCACCAGGACAAGGCAGCGCAATGGGGCGCGAGCATCCAGCATCAACCAACGGGCAGTTTGGCTCGTTGCTCTCCCAAACGAGTTCTGAGATAGAATTCAACTAAGTGTATGGTATTTATACACTTAGTAGGGAGGAGAAGACTTACAACATCCAAAGACTTAGTGGAAGGAGAAGACTTCTAGATGCCTTAAGAATAGGTCCAAGTTGTTGGTGGACGCTAATTATGGAAAGTCAAAGTCTTGATCCTAAAGTCTAGGGGAGTTGTTGGTGAGGTGTGTGGATCACGTTGATCCATGAAGATCAGCCACTCCTTAATTGTTGGAAGGTGGGTGAACTAGAGTTGTATAAAAGGGAGTATTTGTGAACATTTCCAACAACACAACAGACATCACATTCCTCTCATTGAAAGGATAAGTCATTCATCATCCTCCCACAAAATATATTCCTTTGGAGGAATCCTTAGGGAATTCGTGAGAGCTCTGAGTGAGATCTTTAGAGTGAATTTGGCATGGGGATTCTTATGACAATGTTACGTCATAGGAATCCCGCCTTGGTACTTGGGGGTACCTTGGGGGTGAGGGGTTGATTAGATCTTGGTGAGAGCAGCACTAGAGGATTAATCAACGACGTTCGTTCATGGTGGAGCGAGCAAATGTCATTGTTACATGTAAACTATCAAGGGTGTGTCTTGATGGTTCAATTCGGCGACATTACGTAGAAAGAGGTATGTCCATATTATTAAGGGCATACGCTAGTGAGATGTAATATGTTCATTATTTATAATGTTAGGGAATAAAGGTTGAAAGTCTTATTCCATGCATATTCGTCTATGTCTCTCTCTCTACAATACTTTATCTACTGTGAGTTGGTAGCGGTGGAGCGTCGATGCAAGTACGTTGAAGTACAGTCTTTACTCAGCGAGTGAATCACATGGATCTTATGAACGACTAACGTGTGAGTCGTGGTGAAGGTAAAATCAGTACGAGTGTTTAATTCCGCAATCTAACCTATGTGAAGAACTATCGGGAAAGCAAGTGGCTGTACTAAGGAGAGCATCCTTAGGCCGCACGAGGGTGCATGAAATCGAAAAATTATGGGTATCGAAAATGTACCCCGTGACACGTCGCATGATACGCCTTTCTGAAGATGAGGAGGTTCCCTTTGTCGTTGGTAAAGGGGAGTCTGAGTTGGCTTCGGCGGACGAACCGATGAAGCTCGTCGTTCTCGTCCTTGCTGGGGAAGAGGTCAAGAACGCTAGGTCGCAGGGAGTGGGTTTCCCTCGCGGACCCCTACTTGTTTTGACTCCTGGGGAGGCCGAAAGTTCGCGGCCTTCCGCCGTGGGAGTTGTTGATGCTGACGCCCTGTTGCAAGGGAGAAGGGGCACAACACTTGCTTCTAGTGGGGGGAGGCCTGGGAGAGGGGTATTTATAGGCAACGTGAAGGGAGAGTACCCTAGACGGTTTTGCTCGGCCGCTATTATGTGAGTCCTCGAACCGGGGTGAGGAGGTGTGGACTGACTGGGGTTTGCCCGTACACCTTGTCATGATGATCGTAACCGTCGTCCCCCAGTTCTCGAGAGACTTTGGGGCGCTGCTATACCGTCGTCCCGTCAGGTGAGTCAGACATATCTTGTCAAATACTCTTCACGTTGATCGAGAGGCAGTCTAACAACAACGGATCCTTGGGTGAGCGGTTAATCCCGGACCCTCGAAGCCTTTGAGTCGGCTCCCAAGTCAAGGAATCGTCTTGTGCTGGTGTCGTGACTTCGACTTCCTGGAGAAGTGGGTCGTGACGTCAGCGGCTAACCTCATGCTGAGGTAGCCCGTAACACTACTTAACACATTGAATCTAAATAAACCATATCTATGTATCCAAAGATTTTCAAATTAATAATTTTTTAACACACTAGATTTTGTTAACAATTTTTTACAATTTGTTTTTTTATGAAGAGAGTGTAAATTATTTGAGAATTTTAGAAGATGGGAGAAGAACATTTTTTAAAATTCACGAATCTACTAGACAAAAGAATTAAAAATTTAAGGTCTCATTAGATATAAAATTCGGAATATGTCAAAGATTTATTGGACAGAAAATTAAAGATCTAAGGACCTATTAGATACTTTTCGAAGTCCAGAGACCAAATATATACCAAATCAAAAGGTTATTGACTAAACTTGTAATTTAACATTTAATATATTTAAATCTATTTTCTTTATGCTTCTTGATGTGAAGTTAAAAATTTACAATCTTTGTCGAGTTCCATAATATTATTGATTGCAGGACTGTAGACAATAATTATTGGATATCTTCGGGGCGAATTTAGCACGGGCCCAAGGGGCTCGAGCCCCTCCTCAACTTTTTAAAACTACATGCTTTCTATAGAACTGATGGATTTTTTTTATAACGCTAACACTTGCATTTGGTGGTACATGAACCCCCAGCCTCTGCATCCATGGTTTGACTCCCAGCCATCCCTGATTTTTTATTAACAAATATAGCCAAATTTAAAACATTTGCTCAAAATAATGGCAAAAAATCAGTGACTATCGCTCTGATATCCATTGATAAAATTACTATGACATAGAAATTGTCATATTTGCAAAAAAAAATTGAAAAGTGCTATATTTTTAATTATTTATTCTAGATTGACATCTGGTACAATTTCTCTAATTTTAATTTTAATTTCTTACCTAGAAGTGTTTAGGTCTCTAAACTTTTAAGTTTGTATCTAATAGGTCCTTAAAATTTTAAAATTTTTAAAAAAGAATTTAACTATTATATAAATTTTGAATTTATTATCTAATGAAACCTTAAAATTTTAATTTTGTGTCTAGTTGGTTTTAAAAGATTCAAAAGTCATGGACTAAATTTGTAATTTAGAAACTTCAAAAACCAAATAGATATAAATTATACATACAAATCTCAAAGTTCAGGGACTAAATTTGTAATTTTATCTATAAATTAATATATATTCAAAATTATTTTAATACGAATTTGTGTCATCGACATTAAGTTTTGAATGTCTCTACTATGGTTAAAAAAAAATCTCTATTATATATTAATGTATTCAAAATTATCTTCATATATAAGAATTTAATTCTAGATCCGCCACTGGTTATTTTATTAAAAAAACAATGTTAGTTATTTTTTCTTATCTAACCAATATTAACTCAATTGGAATAAAGTTGTGTTCTTGATTAAGAAGTCATGATTCAATCCCCGCTTTAATTAAATACCTTAGGTAATTAAATACCTTAAGGTTATTGTTCACACGAGAATTCGAACGACGAATGGAAATTCGACACGTGTAAATGAATTTGAATTTGTATTGATGTATTGTATTTATCAGTGCGTAGTGGATTACAATCTTTAATATTTGATCCTCTGATTCTCTCTCTTAAATGTAACGTACTCGAGGGCTTCGTAGCTTGTTCTCGAGGTTGAATCTTCAGCTTCGCGTAGCGGTGAAGTCTTCAGGTGTTTGATCTTGAAGTGACGTTCAGTCTTCAGGATTCAAAGAGTCTTCGCTGTTTTGGAATTCTCTCTGAGTTCTTAGGAGAAGAAATTTTCTGAACCCTAAAAATGAAAATGAACTCTCTATTTATAGAGTTCTCATGGGCCTGGTGGGCTTGGGCCTGGATCCAATGGGCTTGGGCTTTGGGCCAAATGGGCTTGGGTTTGGACCCAATGGGCTTTTGAATCTTGAGCTCAATGGGTTTGACCTTTGGGCCAAATTGTCTTTTGCATATCTTTCTGGCCCGATTCGATTTCGAGCCCAATTGCAGTTTGACCGAATTTGCTCGGTCAAGTCTATCTAATCCCCGGTCGTGATGGAGACACGTGGCGACCGCTGATTGGCCGAAATTTCTCGGTCAACAAATGCCCCATTTTTCGAGAGTTATGCAGAAGTATGTGTGGGTGAGTCTCGGAAAAGTTAAATAGATAAATCGAAACGTAGGACACCCCTAATTTTGACTCCGCTTTGACGTATCAATTTTATCGAAATATGAGGTTTGATTCATAAATCAATTATTTTAATTGACGCATCTTTCCATGTCAATCGATCAAATATATGAATTTGGCTCGTAGTTTTGATCTTTATCTGACAAAAATTTGATTTAAACTTCGATAGATTTTTTTTGTTCTACCTTAGTTTATCTTGGGATGTAGAGTAGAGACTTGTGTCTACCCAATTGAATTTTGAATAGGGTTTGACTTTGAACTTTACTCTAATTTCGACGTGGATAAAATATACCCAAACCGCCAATTTTGATTTGAGACTTGGATTTAGATAACTTTTGACTCTAAGTCATGCTTGGAAATAAAATTTGGAATATGCCCAAAATTTTAATTTCAGGCAAAAACTATGGTAATTTTCTAAAGTTTGGCTTGAATTTGGAATAGGAGTGTTGATTTTTTTTTTTATTTTGGCATAAATAATTGGCCGAATGCAATAGTAGAATGTGAAGACAAATGATAACTAAAAAGCTTGTATGGTAGAGCGGAACTTGGATGACTTTAAGTGTCTTTGGTCCTGAGCTCGAGTTTGACTTCGTACAATATATATTTTTTTTTTGCAACTTTTTTCTTTAACTTAAGTGAAGGACATTTAAGTAACTTCACCCTACAAAACCTAACTCTTTTAGGTTTTCTAGTCCTTATAAATAGAATAAGATGACCTCCATCTCATTTGTTTGAGAAGTTGAAGAGTTGGAGAAAAGAAGAGAGAGTTTGTTTGGAGAAGTTGAAAAGTTGGAGAAGAAGAGAGAGCTCCACCGCCGCCAGCCGCACTGCCGCCAGCTCCGCCGCAGCCGCCTCCGCCTTCGCTGCCGCGCGCCGCTGTCGCAGCGCCGCTCCGCCGTCGTCCGCTGCAGCCTGTGTCGCCGCCGCCAGCCCGTGTCGCGTGCCGCAGCCCGCGCCGTCGCGTCTTCATCTTGAACTAGCGTCTGTTCCGCCGCACATCAAAGGTAATGTTCATTTGAGATTTCGTATTTTTTTTTTTTTTTTTTTTTGTACAGATGCATTTTTTTCTTTTTGTGTTTTTTAAGCTTTGTGTTTTTTTTTTTGTTTAGCCCGCGCCGTCGCGTCTTCATCTTGAACCAGCGTCTGTTCCGCCGCACATCAACAGTAACGTTCATTTGAGATTTCGTATTTATTTTTTTTTGTTGTTGTACAGATGCATTTTTTTCTGTTTTTTTTTTTTTTTTCAACTTCTGTTGTAAATTCGTCAGTTTTTTTTTTTTTTTTTTCTTTTTCGCACGTCAGTTTGCTTTTATTTTTTTTATTTTTTTTATTTTTTTGGTACAGAATGTTTTTTTTTTAATATGCATTGCTTTTCTTTTTTTTTTTTTCATTTGTTTTTATTTATTTATATATATATTTTTATAATTCTTAATATATATCTTTTTTTTTGCAGCGGTTAACACTTAATCGATTTGGGTCAATCTCCACTTGATTGATTTGGGTAATAATCTTTTTATATTATCTTTTGATTTGTACATTTTTTTTATTTGTACATTTTTTTATTATCTTTTGGGGATTGTATTCGATGTATTGGGTTGTTTATTATCTTTTGGGGACTGTATTCGGTGTATTGGGTTGTTTATTATCTTTTGGGGTTGTATTTAGGTTATTTGGTTGTATTGGGTTATTGGAATGTATTTTTAATTTGGTTCGTTATCGGGACTATTCGGTGTATTGGGTTGTATTGGGTTATTTGGATGTACTTTTAATTTGGTTCGTTATTGTGACTATTCGGTGTATTGGGTTATTTGGGTTATTTGGTTGTGTATTTGTAAGTGTACTTTTAATTTGGTCTTCACATTGTAAAACCTTTTATAATTTGGACTTTTTTTCTAATTTGGAATGTGATTTCTTTTTTTTTTTTAATTTAGCCTGTGATTTAATTAATTTTGGACTTTGATTTAATTTTGGACTTTAATTTGGGAATGTAATAAATTTGGCTGTGATTTTAATATGATTTTAATTTGAACTAATTTGGAATTAAAAACCTGGAAGGTGATTTTGGAATTTACGGAATTAGGGAACTAAGGAATTTCAACTTCAATTTACTTTGATTCTTTGTTAAGCAAGGGTCTCCTGAAATTTAAGTTAACTTTTGAGGAAATTTTCAATATAATGAAGCTCAAACAGAGCTTAATTCTTCCAGCATCTAGATATCTAGCATGAATCTTAGAAACTTCTGAGTACATATCCATAGACAGCAATTTTGCATTTTAAATTTTGAGTAAGGCATTTTAAATGTGATTTAGGATGCAATTTTGCAATTTTAAATTTGTAACTCTAGATTTGCTACTTAGGATCCTATAATTTGGAACTAGTAAATTATATTAAATTTGAATTTTGGATGATAATTCAGTGAAATTTTTTTTTAATGATTTTTTTTTTTAACTTTGATGTTTTTTTGGCACTGTGATTTTAATTTTTAGAAACTTGGAAGCAATATGCGATTTTGGAATTTTGGATTTTAGGAATTAGGAATTTAGGAATTAGGGAATTAGGAATAAATTTTGGAATGTGATTTTAAATGTGATTTATTGATCGTATATTTGGTCCTTGTCTTATAATCGAGAATTGAAAATGTTCAATCTTCAAATTCAAAACCAAACATGCATTTTCGTGTTTTTCTCCGCTTTAAATTCAAAAAATTTCATCGGGAATGTAGACATGGGTTTCCAAATAAAAACTTGGATTTCTTTGTTTTGCTCCGCTTCAATTTTTTTCCGGAATATGGACACGGATTTCCAAAAAAAAACTTGGATTCCTGTGTTCTGTTCCGCTTCAAATCAAAAAATTTCATCGGGAATATAGACATGGATTTCCAAATAAAAACTTGGATTTCTTTGTTTTGCTCTGTTTCAATTTTTTTTTCTGGAATATGGACATGGAAATCCAAAAAAAACTTGGATTCTTGTGTTTTGTTCCGCTTCAAATCAAAAAAATTCATCGGGAATATAGACATGGATTTCCAAATAAAAAATTGGATTTCTTTGTTTTGCTCCGCTTCAATTTTTTTCTGGAATATGGACATGGAAATCCAAATAAAAACTTGGATTTCTGTGTTTTGTCCCACTTCAATTTTTTTCTGGAATATGGACACGGATTTCCAAAAAAAAACTTGGATTCCTGTGTTTTGTTCCGTTTCAAATCAAAAAAATTCATCTGGAATATAGACATGGATTTCCAAATAAAAACTTGGATTTCTTTGTTTTGCTCCGCTTCAATTTTTTTCTGGAATATGTACATGGAAATCCAAAAAAAACTTGGATTCCTGTGTTTTGTTCCGCTTCAAATCAAAAAAATTCATCGGGAGTATAGACCTGGATTTCCAAATAAAAACTTGGATTTCTTTGTTTTGCTCCGCTTCAATTTTTTTCTGGAATATGGACATGGACATCCAAATAAAAACTTGGATTTCTGTGTTTTGCCCCACTTCAATTTTTTTCTGGAATATGGACATGGAGTTCCAAATAAAAACTTGGATTTCTTTGTTTTGCTCCGCTTCAATTTTTTTCTGGAATATGGACATGGGTTTCCAAAAAAAACTTGGATTCCTGTGTTTTGTTCCGCTTCAAACAAAAAATTTCATCTGGAATATAGACATGGATTTCCAAATAAAAACTTGGATTTCTTGGTGTTGCTCCGCTTCAATTTTTTTTCTGGAATATGTACATCGAAATCCAAAAAAACTTTAATTCCTGTGTTTTGTTCCGCTTCAAATCAAAAAATTTCATCGGGAATATAGACATGGATTTCCAAATAAAAACTTGGATTTCTTTGTTTTGCTTTTTTTTTAGTATCCTTTAGTGTTGTTTTTTTTAGTATTCGTAGCTTCGTGTCCGTAAGAAATCCTCAGGTTGATTTTATTTTATATATTTTTTTTGCAGAATCATGGTGTATTTTATGGAACGGATTGTCTCCGACCAGAAATACCTCGTACTCTTGAAAGATCATAAACAAACTACGAGGAGCGGAGTCAATTTGTTAGTAGAAGACCCGAAGGCCAGTCGGCTTTCAAGTGCATGGCCTCCGTTGGACAATCCAACATATTTGTCAGCGTGGTCAGTGGAGAGGCCTTTGAATCCGGGTAGTTCGTCTAAAGTGTGGTTTTTGGACTCCTCCATCCATAATCAAGACCCAAACCTTGATCCAGAATTGACATTGGGTCGTCGCATAATAAACGACGAGGTTTGCTGGGAGAACATACTCAAATTCCCGAGAGAATTTATTTTCCTTCCCTGTTATTGGGAGTGGCTGGAGCTTGTAGTTGCTCGAAGCGCGACTATTCTTGACAGTGCTTGTTTGTACGATGCTGTAATGGCTTCGCTTTATACCTATGACCATAACACAGACGTAGTTCGGGCTTTATGTGAGGCGTGGTGTCCTGCGACGAACACTTTTCATACCCAGGCTGGAGAGGTATCCATTTCTCTATGGGATCTATGGAAATTTGGTGGCCTTCCAATCAAAGGGCGATTCTACGAGGAGGTCATTCCCAGTCTTAAAGAATTTACCGGGTCAGGTAAGCACGACAGGTTCCTGTTAAGTCTCTGAAAGTGACTTATTTAGGACCCATTTAGCTTAAGAAGATGTACACATTTAGGTGTTTTTGTTAGCATTTAGCTTAAACCTATGCTTTAATATGAGAATTAGAAGAAGGTAGCTAATATAGGACTTATGTACAATAGGTAGAAAAAGGGTTGAAAACCGAAGAAAAGAATGAAAAAAATAACCATTGCGAATGAATTGCGGAATAATTGCGGTGACCGCAATTATTCAAGTTAAAACCGTAAGTTGGCTGATCTTTTTCTGTTTAGATCCGACTTTTCAGGGATTCGTTCTTTCTCCTCCATCCATTCTGATATATGACGTTGAAGATTGATGGTTCTCCTTGGCCCAAACGCACCTGCAAACTACTATAAAAGGGGGTCAAAGTCGGAGGTTCAGTAAGGATTCGAAGCGCAGAAGTCTTCTCGCAGTCCACCATTTCCATCTGTTTTCCCTTGCCGTTTGTTGGAGTGAGAGTCTCAGCTTTTGGAGTCGATAATCTGATAGGAAGGAGAGAAGATTCTTCTTCTCTCTCGATTGGATTCATCCAAGCACGGCTGACTTTTCATCACCATCATTCGAGGCGACTGCCACGGAGTTTTCTAGCAAACCTTTACTGTTTTTCTGCTCTGTTCTTCTCATTTCCATTTCTGATCACTGTTGTTCTTAGTTTAGCATTTCAATTACTGCATTTCGTTGTTGTCTGTCTTGGATTCAGTTCTTTTAAAGCTTTCCTTTGTTATTCAAACACTTAAAGTAATCGAAGTACAATTCTGCATTTACAGTTTCCATCTTGTTCTGCTACGGTTTTGGCTTACTCTTTTGCACACATTCCTCTCCTAAGCATGTCTATCTTATCTACCATTTCTGTTCTCTACATATCCATGAGTAACTAAAATCACTTAGGGGCATGCTAATGACAGAACTATAGGCTAAAAAACGTGAGTCAAGTAGTCAGTTCAACACTCGAACATTGATTGTATGTAAGCTTCATCCCACGGGCAATTTCGATTGGCCATCCATTTTGTCCAAAGAACTCCTAACCTCTGGAAGGAGTAAGAGTTCAGAGTCATATAATCATGCTAGCCTTTCATGGTAATCAGGAAACGGCCTAGGAATAGGCGTTTCCCTAGTACAAACTGAACACTCCTGTTTTAACAAGATGCTTAAGTCCTTACTTTGAAGTCGAGTAAACTTGAGTCTCTAATGCATGGAATCGGACGATACTTGAGATAGAGTGAGTTTGATGTATAGAGAGTTGATCCAAAGCTTGATAATCGTAATAAAATGCCTATAGGATAGTCATTAGTAGCCCTTAATTCACCCTTTTAATCAGTTTCGCTGTCAGTTAATTGCGGATTAATTGCGGTTCTCGCAATTCTGCCTAGTTTGCATTCTGTTTAGCTGTTTTCTTCATCGTTTATTAATTCCATCTCTGGTCCTTTGAGTCTGATTTTAACTTTAATTTGTTTATGGTATATCCCTTTACACATTCAGCAAAACTTAGGTAGTTAAAAACCAATTTTACCCCATCAAATTCATCCCATCTTTCTTAACAATCACACTTCGCGAATAGCTAAAAATGAGTCTCTGTGGAAAAAACGAATGAAATATACTTACTACTTGCTGTGAGACCATGTATGCTTGCATGTTCTAAGTGCTCTCTCTTCCCTTTTGCATATTTATCTTACATATTGAGCACGCAACAAGTTTTTGGCGCCGCTGCCGGGGACTTATTTTAAGTGAAAACGAAGTTGTTAAGTTTGAAAAATCAAGTTTATCATTGAGTGAAACTAATCTGTTTCATTTCTTTTGCAGGTGCTATTAAGGTAGTTTATGAGTGAGCGTTCACATAGTAATTTAGAGTTCGATCCTGAACCTGAAAGATCACTTCGAGCTAGGAATAAGGCAAAGAAACGTCTCTTTAAACAACCTCCTGTACCTCAAACCACACCTGAAACTAAAGAAATGGGCGATCTAGTTCCAAATCCGGCACAAGCCATTCGCAACCCCATCGAAATAGCGAATGACAAGAATAGTGCCATTCTTTCATATCTAGTACCTATGCCTGGGGAGCTGAACCCCAGCATAATCCGTCCTGAAATCACTGCCCACTCATTCGAGTTAAAACCAGTGATGTTCCAAATGTTGTCCACTGTGGGACAATTCTTTGGAATAGAAAATGAGGACCCCCATAACCACCTTAGGAACTTCCTAGGAGTTAGTGACACATTCCTAATCCCTGGAGTTTCCCAAGAGGCCCTGAGGCTATATCTTTTCCCTTACTCTTTGAGGGACAAAGCCAAAACATGGCTAAATTCTTTACCCTCAGGATCTGTCCGCAATTGGACAGATTTAGCAGAAAAATTCCTAGTCAAATACTTCCCACCTGATAGGAATTCAACCTTTCGTGATGATATCATAAAGTTTAAACAAGCTGATAATGAGTCTCTTCACGAAGCTTGGACTAGATTCAAAGACCTTCTCATTAAATGTCCACACCATGGCATTCCATGGTGTATCCAAATAGAAGTTTTCTTTAAAGGATGCAACCCCAGCACCAGACAAGTCTTAAATTCATCTGCTGGAGGTTCCATGTTGTCCAAGAGTTACAACGAAGCTTATGAGATCTTGGAGAAGATCTCAGCATCTCACTGTAGATGGTCAGACGATCCAGTAGAGCCAACTAGGGCTCAAGACAAGGATGCTCTAAGCGCCATGAGCACCCAAATAAATGCCCTGACCAACTTAGTCAAGCAAATGGCTCAGGCCAATCTCCAAACCAGTGCCAATACCGCCACAGCCATGTCAATGGGCACTCAACCAAATCAAGGCGAGGCACCTATCTGTGGATTCTGTGGGGAAGGGCACCCTTATGAATACTGCCCTGGGAATCCATCCTCAGTCTGCTATGTAGGTAGTCAGCAGCAGCCTAGGAATAACCCCTACTCCAACACCTATAACCCTGGTTGGAGAAACCACCCTAACCTGTCATGGGGTGGCCAACAAAACACTAATCCAAATTCTAACCAACCTAGACCGAGTGGAACACCTGGTTTCACTCCCCAACATAACCAGTCAATGTACCAAAAACCTTATAATCAACCTGTAGGATCTTCTGTAGAAAACCTACTCAAGGAGTATATCGCTAAGAATGATGCTACTCTTCAGAGCCAGCAAGCTACTCTTAGGAGCCTGGAAAACCAGATAGGCCAGTTAGCCAACGAACTTAAAAGTAGGCCCCAAGGTAGACTCCCTGCTGATACCGAGGTACCAAGGAGAGATGGCAAAGAACAAGTTCAAGCCATTGAACTTAGGAGTGGAAGACCATTGGTGAGCAACACAAAGGACACACCAAAGAGAGTAGAGAACACTGAGTCTAGTGCTCCACTGGAGTCTCTGCCGAGCCAGGGTCCACCACCAACTAGCACATCAGGAGCCAGGCTAGAGCCAATTGTAGAGGACGTAGAAGAAATTCCAAGGCCTCCACCTATCCTAAGGCGTCCTGACGTGCCTGCATATGTGCCACCACCTCCATATCCTCGAAGGCTGAAGAAGAAGCAGGAACAGGAAGTTCATTTTAATAAATTCTTAGAAATACTTAAGCAAGTGCATGTGAACATTCCTTTTGTAGAGGTTTTACAGTCTATGCCTTCATATGTAAAGTTTTTGAAGGACATTATTACTAACAAAAAAATAATTGGTGAGTTTGAAACAGTGAACCTCACCGAGGAGTGCAGTGCCATCCTCCAAAACAAGCTGCCCAAGAAGGAGAAGGATCCTGGTTCCTTCACCCTACCTGTAGAACTTGGAGGCAAGCATGTGGGCAGAGCGCTTTGTGACCTGGGCGCCAGCATAAATCTCATGCCCCTGTCCCTATTCCGCCAATTGGGAATGGGAGAAGCACGTCCAACCACAGTCACTTTACAACTAGCAGACAGATCCATCGCATATCCAGAAGGTAAGATTGAGGATATTCTAGTTAAAGTTGACAAATTCATTTTCCTTGCAGATTTCATTGTCCTGGACTATGAGGCAGACAAGGAGGTCCCCATCCTGCTAGGTAGACCATTTCTAGCCACAGGTAGGGCACTAATAGACGTGCAAAAAGGTGAGTTAACTATGAGGGTTCATGATGAAGAGGTAAAATTTAGTGTTTATAAAGCTTTAAGATATCCCTCTGATTCTGAGTCTTGTGCTAGCATTGATGTTGTTGACTCGCTGATGGAAGAACAATTAGAGCATGTACTGTTAACCAAGCATGCTAACGAATATGTAGGATTAGATGTAGATGATCTAAATGTATCTGACATAATGAATATGCCTGTAGATAGACCTCAGCATGTATGTATGACTATGGACTTAACTGATAGAACTGTAAATCCGTTAAAGCCCTCCATTGAGCATCCACCTGTTGTAGAACTGAAACCACTACCAACTCACCTCAAATATGCATATCTAGGAGATAATGATACGCTGCCTGTAATTATTTCTTCTAAGCTAAGTGAACAGCATGAGGTTGATTTAATTTTACTGCTTAAGCAACATAGGAAGGCTATAGCATGGACCATTGCTGATATTCGAGGCATTAGCCCTTCTTATTGCATGCACAAAATTATTCTAGAGGAAGAGCACACACCTAGGGTAGATCACCAGCGTAGGTTAAACCCCTCTATGAAAGAGGTAGTAAAGAAAGAAATAATAAAGTGGTTAGATGCAGGAGTGATTTTCCCCATAGCTAGTAGCCAGTGGGTGAGCCCCATCCAATGTGTACCTAAAAAGGGGGGAATAACTGTGGTAGTCAATGAGAACAACGAACTGATTCCAACAAGGACTGTCACAGGGTGGAGAGTGTGTATGGATTACAGGAAGTTAAATAAAGAAACTAAAAAAGACCATTTCCCTCTACCGTTCATTGACCAGATGCTAGACAGAATAGCTGGTAGAGCCTACTATTGTTTTTTAGATGGGTACTCTGGCTATAATCAAATCACTATAGACCCTAAGGATCAAGAGAAGACTACCTTCCCTTGCCCTTTTGGAACGTTTGCCTTCCGCAGAATGCCTTTTGGCTTATGCAATGCACCGGCAACTTTCCAAAGGTGCATGATGGCAATCTTCTCTGAGTTGGATGAGTCCATAATAGAAATATTCATGGATGACTTCTCAGTCTTTGGGGACTCATTTAAAACCTGTCTAGAGAACCTAGGACAAGTCCTGGCTAGGTGTGAAGAGACCAACCTAGTCCTAAATTGGGAAAAGTGCCATTTTATGGTAGATGAAGGGATTGTCTTAGGACATAGAGTGTCAAGGGCAGGTGTAGAAGTGGATAGGGCAAAAATAGAGGTCATAGAGAAGTTGGTAGAGCCCCAGAATGTCAAAGCTATTAGGAGTTTCCTAGGACATGCTGGCTTCTATAGAAGGTTCATCAAGGACTTCTCTAAGATAGCCAAGCCTCTATGTGAGCTATTGGAGCTAGGTAGGCCATTCATCTTCTCTAAAGAATGTGTGGTAGCTTGGAAAACCCTTAAGGAAGCATTGGTCACAGCACCAATCATAGTAGGACCAAATTGGGATCTCCCATTTGAGATGCTATGTGATGCTAGTGACTATGCTGTAGGAGTCATGTTAGGACAGAAGATTGACAAGCTCACACATCCTGTCTATTATGCTAGTAAGACCTTGAATGAGGCTCAATGTAATTATACAACTACAGAGAAAGAGATGCTTGCTGTAGTATTTGCTTGTGAAAAATTTAGGAACTATATTGTAGGAACTAGGACCATTGTATATACTGACCATTCTGCTTTAAAATATCTTATGAGGAAGGCTGATGCTAAGCCTAGATTGATTAGATGGGTGTTATTGCTGCAGGAATTCGATTTGGACATTCGGGACAAGAAGGGATGTGAAAACGTGGTTGCAGATCACCTGTCTCGATTGCAGCACAATTGCGAAAAAATTGCGGACCCCGCAATTACTGATGCTTTTATAGATGAACATATCTTTGCTTTGACTCATCGTGATAACGATGAGGAACCTTGGTTCGCTGACATTGCTAACTTCCGTGCATCACAGGTATTACCAGTGTTCAAGGGAGGACAAGAAAAGAAGAGGTTCCTCCATGAAGCAAGGAAATTCATCTGGGATGACCCCATACTTTATAGGACCTGTGCTGATGGGTTGTTGAGGAAGTGTGTTTCAGCTGCTGAAGCGAAGTCTGTGCTGCAGCACTGTCACTCATCTCCTTACGGTGGGCACTTTGGTGGTCAAAGAACAGCTGCTAAGGTATTTCAGAGTGGCTACTACTGGCCAACAATCTTCAAGGACGCCCACAATTATGCCCACAACTGTGACGAATGCCAAAGGACAGGTAACCTCAGTCGTAAGGATGAGATGCCTCTCACCTACATCTTAGAGTTGGAGCTCTTTGATGTGTGGGGCATTGATTTCATGGGACCATTCCCTCCATCATCAGGTAACCTGTACATCTTAGTAGCAGTAGACTACGTGTCAAAGTGGGTAGAAGCCAAGGCATGTTCTAATAATGATGCTAAAACAGTCACTAACTTCTTGCATAGGCACATTTTCACAAGATTTGGGACTCCTCGTGCTATCATTAGTGATGAGGGGTCACATTTCATTAATAAGGCTATGGAGAAAATATTGGCTAAGTATAACATTAGGCATAGGGTAGCTACTCCCTACCACCCACACTCAAATGGCCAAGCTGAGATTTCCAATAGGGAGATAAAGAACATCCTAGAAAAGGTAGTCAAACCTAATAGGAAAGACTGGTCTTTCAAGCTTGAGGATGCACTTTGGGCTTATAGAACAGCATATAAGACACCTCTAGGAATGTCTCCCTATAGGTTGGTGTATGGCAAGGCTTGCCACTTGCCACTTGAGTTGGAAAACAAGGCATTTTGGGCCATGAAAGAATTAAATTTTTGTGTAAAGGATGCGGGGACATTGAGATCTCTACAGCTACATGAACTTGATGAGCTTAGGCACATGGCCTATGAGAATGCCAAGATGTACAAAGAAAAGACAAAAATATGGCATGACAGTAGACTCAGGATCAAAGACTTTAAGAAGGGCCAACTTGTATTGTTATTTAACTCACGATTAAAGCTATTTCCAGGCAAATTAAAGTCTAGATGGTCAGGTCCATTTATTATTACTAATGTCTTTGTTCATGGTGCCATAGAGATTAAAAACTTGCAGCAAGGACAGCCATTTATGGTCAATGGTGCTAGGTTGAAGCACTACTACGAGGAGGGGGATGTGAAGACTCTCTCGGCCTTCCTCCTACGTGAAGCATGAAGTTAGAAACGAGAGAGAACGAGTGGTTACTGTGCTCGTTTAGTCAAGGCCAAATGCCTTAGTTTATTTTTACTGTTTTTTCGCTTATCGTTTGTACGTTTTGGGATGTGTTTTTAATTACGTGTTTAATGTTTGTTTTGTTTGCTTTTGCAAGGAATCGAAAGAGGGGATCAAGGAGAGTAAATCAGGCTTTAAAACTCGAGAAACGGTTGAGCCAAATAAAAGATACGGACGAGCAAAGTTGGAGATTTCGATGAAAAGATATCCCTACAATTGCGCAAATATTGCTGGATCCGCAAAAAGAGTCGTTGGGATTTTTTCCGTTTTATTTATAGCCGTTAGAACGCGCTCGTTGATACGATTCTCTCATTCTTTGATCTCCAAGATTTCTGCGATTCTCTCCATCTTTGATTCTTCTCTCAAGATCTTCAAGACTCGACAATGGTTTCCACTAGGGCTGAAAGATCCGCAGCCAAGAAGAAGGCCGATGACGCAGCTGAAGCGGCTGCGAGGGAAGCGCTTCTCACCCTTGCTGATGAGGGTGCTGTACGCACTGGCCGTCTGTCCAAGCTTCCTATTCGTAGGAAGAAGTGGAGGGTGGTCACGGAGATCCCTGCTGGCCCATCTGAGCCAGTGGGCACGCCAAAGAAACGCCGGTGGACTGTCAAGACGGCTGCCGAACCAAGCACAGCCAAGACTCCCTCTGTGGAGAGTCAAGAACCTGATCGTGCAGCCCACGAGTCAGCCAAAGAAGGTTCGTCGCCGTCTGTGTCACCTGCGCGCAGTCCCCTCCCGTCTGAACCAGTGCCAAGCGCAGAATCATCACCGCCTGCACAGAGCTTCGAGTTGTCTCCAGCACCTCAGAGTTCTGATCCGCCACCTACAGCAGCGCAGAGTCCTGAACCACCATCTTCGCCGCTGAGTTCTGCGCATACACCATCAGCAGAGCACAATTCTCCACGGCCTGATCCTGAATTCCCTTATGGGGATTATCAGGAGTCCACGCAAGGCAGTGGAGATGCTGGGGAAGAAGAAGTCTTCTCTCCTATGAGGGAAGACAGCCCTGATGTTCCTGCACAGCAGGACGATTCTATGGAAGAAACGTTGGGGGCTTGCCTCCAACAGATCAACATTAAGAAAAAGAAGAAGAAGGCCAAGATGGGCAAGGCCAAGAAGTCCAAGAAGCTGAAGAAGAAGAAGGCCAAACGAGTGCCTTCAGCAGACGAAGAGAGTACTGAGCCTTCGCTCAAACGCCTCAAGGTGGAGGCTGCTGAATCATCCAAACCAGCCGATAAGGGGAAGGCTAAACTCTACCCTGAAGATGAACCTCCGTCAGTGAGGTATGTCTCATCTGATGCTGAATCTAGGGGTGTTGAGCTGAGGAAAAGGGACCTGTTGCACGAGAAGGGGTTCCTTGATCGACTTGCTGACCTGCCGCAGTTCTTGCGCAGGGGTGATCAACCATGGCTGGGAGGAATTCTGCAGACCTCCCAATCCAGCCTACACGAGCATGGTGTACGATTTCTACGCCAATGTGCTCAGCCCTGAGGATGGCCTATCTGTGGTCAGAGGGGTGGAAGTTGATTTCTCAGCCAAGGCCATCAATGAAGCCTTTGGTCTCAGGGGCCAAGCGCACACAGATTATGCGCGGATAGTAGATGAGCCGACCGAGGCTGTGCTAGAAGAGGCCATTCGCACAATTGGCCAGCCTGAAGCCTCCTGGACAGTGTCACGCAATGGGCGGCACACACTCATGAGTGCCAACCTCACGGCTAAGGCAGCTGTGTGGTTTTCATTCGTCAGAAGAAGGCTCTCCCCAGTAACTCATGAGACTACAATTAACCAGAGCCGTTCGCTGCTGGTTTATGCTATAATGAGGGGTCTCACGATCAACGTGGGAGAAGTCATCAATGCTGCCATAGCTGAGTGTGCTAAAAAGGGTAAGGGACCATTATTTTTTCCCAACACTATAACAAAGTTGTGTTTGCTTGCAGGAGTTCCCACCGAGCGCTTGGAGCAGCAGCTGCCTTACACAGGCCACTTGGAGTTGCCTGCACACCTAAGGCTGAGAAGAAAGGGCAACATGGAATTTGAGTTGGATAGGCTGGCTGCTGAACAGTCCCTATCCATGGCCTGCTTGATGGACATGCAGAGGAGAATGGCTCAATGGGCCAACTATGCGCAGGCGAGGGACAGAGAAGTTGCAGACCAGTTGGGGTGCATCTTCCCAGACTTCCCCACCAACCTCCTAACCCCATGGGTGCCCCCACGACCAAGGCAACTAGATGAGGATGATGAGAATTGAGTGCTGGTTTGAAGAGCACTAGAGGGAGTATTACTGATCCCTTAAGAAACAAAAGACAATTTTCCTGCTTTTTGATAGAATCATGTATAATATGCTGTTTTGTATTCAATTTTTGATCTGTTTTTAATGTTCAGTTTTATGTTTTTTCTTTTGCTTAGTCTAGTCTGATGTTAGCTGTTTAGGTAGGATAGTTTAGTTTTATTTTTAGAATGCATGAGTAACAGGAAAAAACATGCTAGGGGCCTGAATCAATGTTAAATCTGCCCAGATTGAATTGCGAAATAATTGCGGTTCCCGCAATTTTTGTGACTGATTGCATGTTTTGGACTGTCTGTTTAGTTAGGCTGTGATCTGTTAAATTCTATCTTTTGCTGCTAGCATGACTACCTTATATAGCTGATCTTGAAGCATGCTGGATGAGTGTCATAGGACACCCTTTGATAGTTTAAATTTGCCTCTGAATAGTGCTCAGCATGCATAAACCATAAGTCCTTAAACCTGTCTGTTATGTTCAAATTTTCTGCTGCTGGGATAGTTGCTTCTAGAATGTTTTGCCTATGCCTAGGATGTTTAGATTCTCTTTGTTTTACTTTAGACTAGATGCTTCTAGGACAAGTTTGGGGGTGTGCCACCTCAAACACTCATTGGGGACAATGAGTAGTTGAAGTTTGGGGGAGGCCACCCTAGGCCTAGGAACATTCCTCTCTCCCTTAGAAACATAAGCATTCTTCTTCTCCTTTTTAAAAAAAAAAAAAAAAAAAAAAAAAAAAAAAAAAAAAAAAAAAAATGATGAACAAAATGAAAAAAAAGAATAAAGGGGGGGGAGTTTCTCTTAGGTTGCTGAGTAATCAGTGCCAAGTGTGTAACCCACAAGTGGCGTTGCATCAAAAGGCAACCAAAGGAGAGGCTCCACCTAAGAAAAAAAAAAGAGAAAAATATAGGGAAGAAGAATGTATACCTAGGAGTTATAACTTTGTGGCTTAGATGTCCTATTTAAAAAGAACTCTGATCCTCAAAGTAGCTAAGCACAAAAGTTGTAACTTGTAGGGTTGTTTTAGGGAGATGAGTGTTTATCCAATGTAGTGATGCCAGGGTTTAGGTTGTTCTCTAAAAGTACTACTGTCACTGTTAATACTAAGACTGGCATGACTCTAAGGAATCCTAGACACATTAAAAATAAGCTAGAAGCATGTACTGAGTCTAGAGTAAAGCTTGGTAGAATTTGAAACCTTAGGGATAATAGCATGATATCATAAAAGTAGTTAGATCAGTAGTAGGGGGTTAACAAAAGCAGTGGGTATAGTAGGCAGGTGAAGTCAGAAGAAGCTAGACAAGAGGTTAGTTCTAAACTTAGAAGTGTGTCACAGGACAGCATTGCTATAGACAAGAATATAAGGGAGTTAGTGAGTAGTTAAAGAAGAAGAAACAGCAGCCTAAGTAAGTCCTTAGTATGCTTGAGGACAAGCAAAGCCTTAAGTTTGGGGGTGTGTTAAGTCTCTGAAAGTGACTTATTTAGGACCCATTTAGCTTAAGAAGATGTACACATTTAGGTGTTTTTGTTAGCATTTAGCTTAAACCTATGCTTTAATATGAGAATTAGAAGAAGGTAGCTAATATAGGACTTATGTACAATAGGTAGAAAAAGGGTTGAAAACCGAAGAAAAGAATGAAAAAAATAACCATTGCGAATGAATTGCGGAATAATTGCGGTGACCGCAATTATTCAAGTTAAAACCGTAAGTTGGCTGATCTTTTTCTGTTTAGATCCGACTTTTCAGGGATTCGTTCTTTCTCCTCCATCCATTCTGATATATGACGTTGAAGATTGATGGTTCTCCTTGGCCCAAACGCACCTGCAAACTACTATAAAAGGGGGTCAAAGTCGGAGGTTCAGTAAGGATTCGAAGCGCAGAAGTCTTCTCGCAGTCCACCATTTCCATCTGTTTTCCCTTGCCGTTTGTTGGAGTGAGAGTCTCAGCTTTTGGAGTCGATAATCTGATAGGAAGGAGAGAAGATTCTTCTTCTCTCTCGATTGGATTCATCCAAGCACGGCTGACTTTTCATCACCATCATTCGAGGCGACTGCCACGGAGTTTTCTAGCAAACCTTTACTGTTTTTCTGCTCTGTTCTTCTCATTTCCATTTCTGATCACTGTTGTTCTTAGTTTAGCATTTCAATTACTGCATTTCGTTGTTGTCTGTCTTGGATTCAGTTCTTTTAAAGCTTTCCTTTGTTATTCAAACACTTAAAGTAATCGAAGTACAATTCTGCATTTACAGTTTCCATCTTGTTCTGCTACGGTTTTGGCTTACTCTTTTGCACACATTCCTCTCCTAAGCATGTCTATCTTATCTACCATTTCTGTTCTCTACATATCCATGAGTAACTAAAATCACTTAGGGGCATGCTAATGACAGAACTATAGGCTAAAAAACGTGAGTCAAGTAGTCAGTTCAACACTCGAACATTGATTGTATGTAAGCTTCATCCCACGGGCAATTTCGATTGGCCATCCATTTTGTCCAAAGAACTCCTAACCTCTGGAAGGAGTAAGAGTTCAGAGTCATATAATCATGCTAGCCTTTCATGGTAATCAGGAAACGGCCTAGGAATAGGCGTTTCCCTAGTACAAACTGAACACTCCTGTTTTAACAAGATGCTTAAGTCCTTACTTTGAAGTCGAGTAAACTTGAGTCTCTAATGCATGGAATCGGACGATACTTGAGATAGAGTGAGTTTGATGTATAGAGAGTTGATCCAAAGCTTGATAATCGTAATAAAATGCCTATAGGATAGTCATTAGTAGCCCTTAATTCACCCTTTTAATCAGTTTCGCTGTCAGTTAATTGCGGATTAATTGCGGTTCTCGCAATTCTGCCTAGTTTGCATTCTGTTTAGCTGTTTTCTTCATCGTTTATTAATTCCATCTCTGGTCCTTTGAGTCTGATTTTAACTTTAATTTGTTTATGGTATATCCCTTTACACATTCAGCAAAACTTAGGTAGTTAAAAACCAATTTTACCCCATCAAATTCATCCCATCTTTCTTAACAATCACACTTCGCGAATAGCTAAAAATGAGTCTCTGTGGAAAAAACGAATGAAATATACTTACTACTTGCTGTGAGACCATGTATGCTTGCATGTTCTAAGTGCTCTCTCTTCCCTTTTGCATATTTATCTTACATATTGAGCACGCAACAGTTCCTCCCAAAAACATGCGAGTATCTTTTTCGTGCTTATTACCTCTTGTCTGCTTCGAAAGCCGATCACGCTCACGTAGCAACCCGTTCTTGGATTTCCTTTTGGTTTAAGGATGAGCAGAGGTATGAGAAACCACCTCGCAAGAAGCAAAGGAAGACCTCTCGCTCCGACTTGACTCACAATCCCGATGGTATTCTCTCCAAATCTCGTGAATGGTCAAGTGAGGAGAATCTGTTATTTCGTACTTTTAACGTTGGGGAGGACTGGAAGGAGAAAACCTACCTGGCCGCCTTTCTATCTTGTTGGCTTTGTGCCTTTGTGTTTCCGTGCAAGAGTGCGGCTCATGTCCGTCCTGATGTTTTCAGAGTTGCCAGCTTAATGGCTGATGGCATAGCCTTTAGCCTTGCCATCCCGGTCTTGGCCAATATTTACTCCGGGTTAAGAAAAATATCAGAAGCATTGCCTCCGATGGGGCGTATGGAGGCGTGCTTCCCTATGCAATATGTTTATGGCTGGTCAGCCCATTATTTTGCCACTCATTACAAGACTCCTGTGAGGGTTCGCGATCCAATGATGGTTGACTTTTCAGGCGAGGGCGGGGCCAGACTTTTTGAAGAGTTCGCGGCTCGTGAACTAATTCATACGGGTGCCTCCATAGCATGGCACGTGAACCTTCAGCATAGAAATAAACACGAAACTCTAAGGGATCACAAAGATTTGAATTTTGAGGATTCCTCATATTTTTTTAGTCTCCGCTCGGGTTGTGTATCCTCACGATGTGGGGGTTCCCTAGTTATTGAGACCTTTAGTCCTTATCGATTTGGCCGTCAATTTGGATTTTATCAGGACATACCAAATGACTTGGGGCAAGCTCTTCCTCTAGTTGACCTAGACAATGTCCTGAGTCACTGGCGAATTTGTGTTCGGTGTACCCCGCCATCACGAATATTTCTTCCGGCTCGTGTATTAAGTCTGCACGATCAGGTCACTGAGCGTTTTAAAAGTTGGTGGTCAAGTAAGCATGGAAACTATCTGGAAGAGGGCGCGCGCAAATTGGTGAACAAAGCCGTGGTTATGAAGTCTCGATCTAAATTTCCGAAGAAGGTCGGAAATAATTTTGGGGGAAAAAAAATTCGCTTACTTGAAAACACAACGGCACCAGATGATTCTGAACAAACTGACGAGAGTCACTCTAGTAACCGAGATCGTTATTTTAAACAAGACAGGAGGTCTAAGAAGACTTCAAATCCTGATGATCATTTTTTTGACGGTGTTCCCAGCGCCTCCCAGATTCCTGATAACGTCGAGGAGCTAGTTTAGTAATCTTTCGCTCTAATCTTTTTTATTTTAATCTTTTAGACCATTTTTTCTTTATTTACTTAACTATGCTTTATTGTTGCAGCTTCCCTTGAATGATTTCATTCAAAGAGATAAGGAGGAACCTGGTGACTAGTCTGTGGCAGATTCTGCCACTTCGATCTCCCTCGAAAAGGCCGTGGGAAATTCTCATGTGCCACCTGTTAAGCGAGCTGCCATTGCGCCTCCCATCGCTATCACGTATCATACCCCTCAAGTTCGAAACCAAGTGGTCGCGTTAGCTCCCGAGGTTTCCCATTACTGTGTCGACCAAGTAATATCCAAACTTCAACAACAAGCTGCCGTGTCTATGTGGCAAAGCCTACAAGGGAAGCTTGTGCGCACCCCTTTTGAGGACGTCACCAAACTTGAGCCAGAGGTGCATAAGATTCTTAAAGGCATTTCGGAAACTCGAACAAAAAACTTGATAGTCCTACAAGACTTCGTAGAAGGCTACTGTAAGAGGGTGGAAGACTACAACCAGATGCAATCCTCACTTTCCACCCAACTAAACTCAAACAATAGGGATCGTCAACTGGAGGAAAATAAGCTTAAATTGGAACGAGGCCTTCTAACGATCACAAAAATTCAAACAGATTTACAAGCTGCGAAGACCGAGCTTGAGAGGCTTTCCACTTTAGTTTCCAAGAAGGAGAAGGCCTTAAATCAAGAGACACTTGAGGTTTCGCATGTGCGCGAGAAGATTAATACCCTCGAATGTACCCCTGTTATCGACGATGCCGATGCTCGAGCCGTGGCCGCAGTTCGCGAGCTTCTGGAGAGTTCGCGCGAGGAGCTGAAAGAGTTTCAGTGGATACCTTGATTTATGCATTTTTTTGTTATATTCCCTGTATCTTATTCTAGAATTCTCTTATGTAAAGATTGTTTTTTTTTCTTTGTTTGATTGTTTCTTAACTACTGATTTTGTTCAGCACAGTCATTCGACTCACCTCATTCATTTTGGAATAATTATTTTTTTTATATATATATTGTCGTGACTGAACTTGAAGATTATATATATTTTTTCTTTAAGTTGCCTACGTACCCTTAGATGGAAGGGATCAAGTCATAACGTAGTTCAAATGGAATGAATATATTTTTTTTATTGCGACTGAACTTAAAGTATATATATTTTTTTTCTTTAAGTTGCCTACGTACCCTTAGATGGAAGGGATCAAGTCTTAACGTAGTTCAGATTACATGATGAGTGAATTTTTTTTTTACTTGGGCCGTTCACCTTTTAAGCTCGTGCGGGCTAGGAGCAACATGTAGTTTATACTCTTACGTTAAGGAGTATTACATTTTTTATGCATAAAATTTCTTAAGAAATTTGCCGTTGATTGGGCCAATCCTTAATCCACAAATTTGTATGCCCCATTTGTATAGAATTCCTTAACAACATAGGGTCCATCCCACTTAGGGGTGAACTTGCTCCCCGTGTGTCTCGTCGTGATAATGGGTCTTCGAACCGCGAGTACTAGATCGCCAACTTGAAATGATCGAGGCTTCAAATTTTTGTTGAAGGCCTTGGTCATTCGCGCTTGGTAACATTCCAATGCTTGCTGAGCATCTAATCTTCTTTCATCGAGCACTTCCAATTCTTCGAGACGCAATCTTGCATTGTCTTCGGTAGTTAACCCTTCTTGCACCGCCATTCTTAAGGAAGGGATTTCTCTTTCTAATGGGAGACAACCTCGACCCCATAGACCAGGGAATAAGGTGTGACTCCCGTAGGGGTGCGGTGGGTAGTTCGGTAAGCCCATAATGCTTCACCAATCTTTTCTTGTCAGTCTCTCTTTGACTTGGAGACTACTTTCTTCAACAAGTTGCACAATGTTTTGTTGAATGCCTCTGCCAATCCATTTGCCGGAGCGTTGTACATGGATGACTTGCATTGCTTGAACTTGAATTTCTCACATAAATTGTCCATTAGGCTATTAGAAAATTGTCTTCCATTATCAGTCACGATGCGATGAGGGATGCCGTAACGGTAAATGATGTGGGTTCGGATGAAATTCACAACAGTTTCCTTCTTTGCCTCCTTTAACGCAATCGCCTCGGCCCACCTTGAAAAATAATCTGTCCCAGCGAGGATATAAGAATGTCCCGCTGAGGACTTAGGTGTTATTGGACCAACGAGATCGAGCCCCCAAGCTTCAAAGGGCCATGAAGCTATGGTCAGGTGAAGAGGTTCTGGCGGTTGATGTATGAAGTTTGCATGAAGCTGACAAGCCTCACATTTCTTTGCATACTCCATCGAGTCTTGAATCATCGTTGGCCAGTGATAACCCATTCTCTTCAACTGAAACTGAAGTTTCGGTCCCGATTGATGAGCACCACAGACCCCTGAGTGCGCTTCCTCTAATGCCTTTATCGATTCTTCTTTTCCTAGGCATCGAAGAAAAAGTCCGTCATAGGAGCGTCGATAAAGGGTTTCCTTGTAGTAGATGAATCGAGCACTTCTTCTTCGTATATCGGCCTTACGTCGGGACTCTGTGGGAAGTTTTCCATGTTGTAGATAATCTACAATCGGTTGTCGCCAATCCTCTTCCTCAATCACATAGACCGATATTACGTTTGCTTCTTGACTTTCAACTTCAGTTGGCGGTATAACCCATTTTTGACAAATCGGAACGTTCAATATTTCACTTTCTGATACAGTCAGGGCTGTGGCCAAGTTTGCTAATGCATCTGCCTTTGCATTTTCAGCTCTTGGAATATGCTCTATCGTCATACTATCAAAGCTCTCTAAGAGTCGTCTTGCATAATTAAAGTAAGGCATTAAATCTGGGTGCTTCACCTCGTATTGGAGCGACAACTGATTAAGTATCAATTTTGAATCTCCATAAATCTCAATGTAGGTCACTCCAATTTCTATTGCTATTTGAAGACCCATAATGAGTGCTTGATATTCAGCAACATTATTCGAACATACCTCTTCAAATGCGAAGCTATACGGCAGCATGTGTTTTTCAGGGGTAATGAATACTACACCCGCTCCTGCGCCATATCTTCGAGTTGCACCTTCAAAATACATAATCCATGGGTCAACAATTTCAACGTAGAAGATTTCTTCGTCAGGCAGGTCGTCAGATAATTTCCAGTCTGACGGCACTGGATGATCTGCCAAGAAATCAGCCAAGGCTTGCCCCTTCACCGCCTTTTGCGGAACAAAAACAATGTCATACTGTTGTAGTAAAATTGCCCACTTTGCCAACCGACCTGAGATAACTGGTCTAGACAGAACATACTTGATTGGGTCAGCTTTAGCCACCAGATGCACTGTGAATGCCTGCATATAATGCCTCAACTTTTCGATGGCGAAGAAGAGCGAAAGACACATCTTCTCAATGGGTGAATAATTCAGCTCTGCCCCATTGAGAGTTCTACTTAAGTAGTAGAGGGCACATTCTTTACCCTTCTCGCTTTCTTGTGCAAGCAATGCCCCAAGCGACCTTTCTTGCGCAGTAACGTAGAGTATCAATGGCTTTCCTGCTACGGGTGCGCTCAAAACAGGAGGGTTAAGCAAATATTGCTTTATGTTGTCAAAGGCATTTTGACATGCTTCATCCCACTCAAAGGTCGTGTCTTTCCTCATCAGTCTTTGAAATGGTTGGCATCGGCTTGCTAGATTGGAGATGAACCTCCTGATATAAGCAAGTCGTCCTTGGAGACTTCTTAGTTCATGCAAGTTTCGTGGCTCTGGCATTTTTTGAATGACGTCGATCTTGGATTGATCAATCTCGATCCCTCGATGTTTTACGACGAAACCAAGGAATTTCCCCGAAGTTACACCGAATGCACATTTGAGAGGATTCATCCTCAATTGGTACTTTCTCAAACGATCGAAAACCACCTTTAGATCTTTCAAGTGATCCTGTCGCTTTTTGGACTTGACTACAAGATCGTCGACGTAGCATTCGACATGCTTATGCAGCATATCATCGAAGATCTTTTGCATGGCACGTTGATAAGTTGCGCCGGCGTTCTTTAATCCAAAGGGCATTACCTTGTAACAGTATATCCCTTTCGGAGTCCGGAACGCTGTCATTTCTTCATCTTTGAGGGCCATTCGAATCTGGTTGTATCCTGATGACCCATCCATGAAAGACGAAGCTTCATGCCCTGTGGTAGCGTCGACCATTAGTTCGGTGATGGGCAATGGGAAGTCGTCTTTCGGACATGCACTATTCAGATCGCGAAAGTCAACGCATACCCGTAATTGTCCGTTTTTCTTTCTAACGGGGACAATGTTTGCTATCCATGTTGGGTAGTTTACTTCGCGAATGAACCCTGCTTCAATTAACTTGTTAACCTCATTTTCAATTTGGGGGATGAGCTCTGGCCTGAAACGTCGTTGAGCTTGTTTGACTGGTCGATACCCATGTTCAATAGCGAGATGATGTACTGCGACTTTTGGATCAAGTCCCGACATCTCTTTATACGACCAAGCAAAGACATCTTTATACGCAATGAGCAAACTCAAGTACTCGCACTCCTCTTCATCGGAAAGTGATGCGCTTATAAAGGTTGGACGTGGTTCTTCCGTCGTACCCAGATTAACTTCTTTTAGTTCATCAACTGTTGGTTGACTTCCATCTTCGAGTGGCAGTGGAGCCTCTTCAACATCCTCTTCAGATATCTCGGCCTCCGTTTCTTCCCCGACAGTAATATGATGACAAGAGGCTTCATCCCCATTCTTTGCACGTTTGCTTGCAGGGTTGGTGATGATGACATTGCGTCGTCTAACCTTCAATGCACCATCTGTATTCACGGTAACAAAAGTTTTTCTTTTCATCTGTGAGGGGACGATACTGCGGATCTCTTCATTGCTTTTTGTTTTGCTAGACTTTTTATTGTTCAAAGTCTTTCGAGGCTCTTTGTGTAGGAGGCGATCGAAAATGGAAGTGGATGAAAGTTTCTTATCTCTCTTTGTGGTCACGCTTAATCTTTGCAACGCTGACGCTCGTGAGAGAGATTTATCGGGCAACGTATTTTCTTTCTCCTCTGTCGGCTTACTCAACCTTTGAAATGCTGCCTTCCGTGAGAGGGGTTTAGCGGACAGTGTGTTTTCCTTCTCATCTGCTGGCTTACTCAACCTTTGAAATGCTGATTGTCGTGAGAGAGGTTCAGTGGACGGCGTGTTTTCTTTTTTATCTGCCGACTTACTCAACCTTTGAAATGCAGATTGCCGTGAGAGAGGTTCAGTGGACGGCGTGTCTTCTTTTTTATCTGCCGACTTACTCAACCTTTGAAATGCAGATTGTCGTGAGAAAGGTTCAGTGGACGGCGTGTTTTCTTTTTTATCTGCCGACTTACTCAACCTTTGAAAGACGGAAGATCTGATGGGATTAGGTGTTGAGTGCGAACTGTCTTCTTCTATCACAGCCGCTTTCAATCGCTGGAAAGCTGAAGCGCGCGTAGCCGGCGGCTTGATGCGTTTAAAGATAGAGATCCTTGGTTTGACAGCTTCCTCTTCTTTTGAGTTGTGTGCCTCTTTGGTCGTTATGTTATTACTGTTGGCCACTTTCTCTTTCCCTTTTCGGGTTATCCGAACTGGTTCAGGCGACTTATATCCAAGCCCCTTTCTTGATGCCGGTATAGGATATCCCTCCTTTAGGAGTTTCTTCTGTGTCGAAGAAAGCTCTGACCTGCCCTCGAGGATTTTCAGGCCCTTGAACTCAGTGTGAGTTGTGAAGTCATATCCTGCCTTTGCTAGCAGTTTATATGCCTTGGGATCGTATCCTTCTTTCGTTCGTTTCTCAGGTAGGACCATCCCTTTCTGAGTCTCTTTGGACTTCGTGACCTCTTGCTTCGTTATCTTCGTAAGAGGGGTGACAAAGTTTTCTTTCAAGATCTTAATGTCACCGACTTTCAAACTTTTAGTACATTCTGCGAATGGTGATTCACCTTTCTTACGTCGGGACAAGGGAACGTAGCGCAGAACAGAAGGGTTCGAACTTTTCTCGTCTTTCAAGGCCTTAGCCTTCGTAGGACTGACGGATGTCTTGATTTCGCAAAACTTGGGAACATTTTCTTCTTTGATTGAATCTTTCCATGCGCAAGTCTTCTACTCCCCGCTGATCAAAGGGATTTCTTTTGGCATTATTTCTTCTATGTTGCTGTTATTTATATAAAACTTTGCATCCGCGAAATGAGACTCGACCTCTGAAAATGGCTTAGTGTCTGCCTCAACCTTTTTGACGTCGTTCTGGTAAAACTTGAAGCACTGATGCAAGGTGGAAGTTATTACCCCATTTCCATGAATCCAAGGGCGACCCAACAATATTTTATAGGTAGTCCTGGAGTCTATGACATGAAATAAGGTATGTGCTTTTAAGTCTCCGATGATGAGCTGTAGGCGAATCATGCCGATCGCTCGTTGTCCTCCCTGATTGAAACCCTGGATTACCAGCTTGCTACTTGATAGCTCTTCCATCAGGATGTCAATCTCCTTCATGACTGATTTCGGCATTATGTTGACGGCCGATCCATCATCAATGAGGATTCGACCGACCCTCTGTTCTCGAATGTATCCGGAGACAAACAAAGGTCTATTGTGAGGTTTTGACCCCAACATCAAATCATCATCAGTGAAGCTTATGGACATGCAATCAGACGCGCATGCATGTGCTGTAGAGGTTGAAGGTTCCGAAACATTAGAGTCCTTCAACGTGTTGACGTGAGCAGTTTTGTCCCTTTGAGGCGAATCTACTACATTGAGGGAAGGTGTATCGTCCAGCTTTATTACCAACTCCGTTGAACTTGGAGTGGCGCTGTCTTCCTCGATTGCCACAACGACATGACACGTAGCAGCTTCAACTATTTCTTCCTGCTTCTCATTAAAGAATCCCTTGGGGAAAAATTCCCGTAGGGTCATAGGCTGCTGGGGTCGAGGGAGGTCTTTGTTTTCCTCCATGACAAGTTTTGGCCTTCTCATACTTTTTCTTCCTTTTCTCTTTGGAAGTTTGCTTTTTCGCCTATACTCTCGAAGTAGGCGGGCTTCTTTCTGAACAGGTCTCTGTCGCCGCATTTTCCGACGAGTTACGACGGTCCATCCTTCATCCTCATCCCCAACGGGTTCGGGTTTCTCCCGCGAAGTCTCCTGTAGGATTTCATGTTCGTATCGAACGATTACAGGTTCGCAAGTCCCGAACTGGATCAAACTCTCCTCTTGCTTCTTAGGAGAGACAGGAGATAATTGAACGCCGGAGTTCAATGTTACGGCGGCGTGGTTTGCTTGAGCTATCTCGTCGAGATCCAGCTCAATCTTCTTTTCACTAGCTAACTTCATGATTAGCTCTTTCAAGACGAAACATTTGCCTACAGGATGACTGACGACCCGGTGGTATTTGCAGTAGTTAGGATCATTTACCTTTCCTAACTCCTCCGGTCGTTTGCACTCTGGCAGTTGGATGAGTTGCGTTTCCAGCAATTGCTCTAACATATCGGGAATGTCAGAGTCTGGAAACGAGTAGATCTTTTCTTGTCTTTCTTTCAACGTAAGGCGACGTCTTTTGCCTTTGTCATTTCTTGCTTCCGTTTTGTTTTCCTTTGCTTTGGAGGAAAACCTTAAAGGGGCCGTGTTGACGACCATGGATTCTTTCACGACATTCTTCGTGATCTTCCCAACGCTCTTCATTTCTGTCTTTGTTTTCTTTACGTCGGGGATTAAGAGGTCTTTGTTTCCTCTATTGGCAATACTCAACTCCATATCATGGGCGCGAGTTGCCAACTCCTCGAATGTTTGGGGCTTTATCCCTTGCAGGATGTAGTGAAGTCCCCAATGCATGTCGCCGATGCACATCTCGACAGCAGACACTTCCGTGAGTCGGTCCTTGCAGTCAAGACTCAACGATCTCCAGAAGTTAATGAAGTCGACGACAGGCTCGCCCATTCTTTGGCTAGCATGCGAGAGTTCAGACATGCTGACTGTTCGCCTCGTGCTGTAGAAGCGATTCAAGAAGTCTCTTTCAAACTGCTCCCAACTGTCGATCGTCTCGGGTTCCAAGTCGGTGTACAGTCAAAGGCGTTTCCTTTCAAGGTTCGGACGAATTGCCTAATGTTGCGTGCTCAAGGCGTTAAAATAATTAGGCAATAAGGTAGAGAGAGCACTCAGAACATGCAAGCATACATGATCTTATAGCAAGTAGTAAGTATTTTTTCATTCGTTTTCTCACAGAGATTTATTATAAGCTATTCATGAAGTGTAAAGTTAAGAAAGAAGGGGTGGATTTGATGGGGTAAAATTGGTTTTAAATTGTCTATTTCCTACTGAATACGTAGAGGGTAGCAACATAAACAAATGCAAGTCAAAATTAAACTCAAATGAAAAGAAACGAGAGTAATAAACGAAGGCTCCTAAGAGTGGCTTGCTGGCTCTGTAGAGTGGCATCATTCTTGGCTATGTATTCCTTAAGTAAGTTTTCTACAGAAGATCCTACAGGTTGGTTGTATGGTTTTTGGTACATTGATTGGTTATGTTGGGGAGTGAAACCAGGTGTTCCACTCGGTCTTGGTTGGTTAGGAGCTTGGTTAGCATTTTGTTGTCCACCCCATGACAGGTTTGGGTGGTTCCTCCAACCAGGGTTGTAAGTATTAGAATAGGGGTTGTTCCTAGGCTGCTGTTGGCTTCCAACATAGCAGACTGAGGCTGGATTCCCAGGGCAGTATTCATACGGGTGCCCTTCCCCACAGAATCCACAGATAAGTGTCTCACCTTGACTTGGCTGGGTGCCCATTGACATGGCTGTGGCGGTGTTGACACTTGTTTGGAGATTGGCTTGAGCCATTTGCTTACCTAGGTTGGTCAGGGCATTTATTTGGTTGCTCATTGCACTTAGAGCATCCTTGTCTTGAGCTCTAGTTGGCTCAACTGGATCATCTGACCACCTACAGTGAGATGCTGAGATCTTCTCCAAGATCTCATAGGCCTCGTTGTAACTCTTGGACAACATGGAACCTCCAGCAGATGAGTTTAAGACTTGTCTAGTGTTGGGGTTGCATCCTTTGAAAAAGACCTCTATTTGGATACACCATGGGATGCCATGGTGTGGACATTTAAGAAGAAGATCCTTAAACCTTGTCCAAGCTTCGTGAAGAGACTCAGTGTCAGCTTGTTTGAACTTGATTATGTCATCACGAAAGGTAGAATTCCTATCAGGTGGGAAATATTTGACTAGGAATTTTTCTGCTAAGTCTGTCCAATTGCGAACAGATCCAGAGGGTAATGAGTTCAACCATGTTTTGGCTTTGTCCCTCAAAGAGTAAGGGAAAAGGTATAGCCTCAAGGCTTCTTGGGAAACTCCAGGGATGATGAATGTATCACTAACTCCTAAGAAGTTTCTAAGATGGTTGTGGGGGTCCTCATTTTCCACTCCAAAGAATTGTCCCACAGTGGACAACATTTGGAACATCACTGGCTTTAACTCGAATGAGTTGGCAGTGATTTCAGGACGGATTATGCTGGGGTTCAGCTCCCCAGGCATAGGTACTAGGTACGAGAGTATGGCGCTATCCTTGTCATTCGCTATTTCGATGGGATTGCGAGTGACAGGCACCGGATTTGGAACTATTCCATTCATTTCTTCTTGAGACAATTGCGGAGGAATTGCGGTTCCCGCAATTACTTGAGGTAAAGGGAGTTGTTTAAAGAGACGTTTTTTGGCTCTATTTCTGGCCCTAAGTAATCTCTCAGGCTCAGGATTGAACTCTAGATCACTACTTGAAGGCTCACTCATAAACTAACCCAATAGTACCTGCAAAAGAAATGAAACAGATCAGCTTCAATAGGCAATAAACTTGGGGTTTCAACCTTAACAAACTTCGTTTTCACTTAAATAAATCCCCGGCAGCGGCGCCAAAAACTTGTTGCGTGCTCAAGGCGTTAAAATAATTAGGCAATAAGGTAGAGAGAGCACTCAGAACATGCAAGCATACATGATCTTATAGCAAGTAGTAAGTATTTTTTCATTCGTTTTCCCACAGAGATTTATTATAAGCTATTCATGAAGTGTAAAGTTAAGAAAGAAGGGGTGGATTTGATGGGGTAAAATTGGTTTTAAATTGTCTATTTCCTACTGAATACGTAGAGGGTAGCAACATAAACAAATGCAAGTCAAAATTAAACTCAAATGAAAAGAAACGAGAGTAATAAACGAAGGCAAAAACAGCTAGACAGAATTGTAACTTAAGCAGAATTGCGGAAACAGCAATTCTACCGCAATTGAATTAACAACGAAAGTGTGTAAAATGATGAATTAAGGGCTACTAACGACTATCCTATAGGCTTTTTCATACGATTCTCAAGCACTGGATCAACTCACTATGCATCAAACTATCTCATTCTCATGTATCTTCCGATTTCATGCATTAGATTCTTTAGTTTACTCATGTCCAAGTAAGGTCTTAAGCATCTTGTTAAGGCAGAAGAATATGGTTTGTACTAGGGAAACGCCTATTCCTAGGCCGTTTCCTGGCTACCTTGAAAGGCTAGCATGATAGTATGACTCTGAACTCTTACTCCTTCCAGAGGTTAGGAGTTCTTTGGACAAAATGGATGGCCAATCGAAATTGCCCGTGGGATGAAGCTTACATACAATCAATGCTTCGAGAGCTATCCTACATGCTTGGTTCACGTTTTTTAGCCTATAGTGTTGTCATTAGCATGCCCCTATGTGACTTAGTTACTCATGGATATAGGGAGAACAGAAAGAAGAGATAAAATAGACATGCTTAGAAGAGAAATGAAGACAAACAGTAAGGGAAAAATAACCACAGCAAAGCGAAGAAACTGTGAAATGGAGAATTGTGCTTTGATTACTTGATTGTTTGCATGAACAAAAAGGGAAGCTTAAAGTAAATAAAGTAAAGACAGACAGCAACGAAATGAAATGATCTAGCTATTAGAAGAGAAACAGCAACTAAACAGAACTGAAATTTAGAATTGAAAGACAGAAAACAGTAAATGATGCTTGAAAGCCTCGTTGCAACTGTTAAGTCTCTGAAAGTGACTTATTTAGGACCCATTTAGCTTAAGAAGATGTACACATTTAGGTGTTTTTGTTAGCATTTAGCCTAAACCTATGCTTTAATATGAGAATTAGAAGAAGGTAGCTAATATAGGACTTATGCACAATAGGTAGAAAAAGGGGTGAAAACCGAAGAAAAGAATGAAAAAATAACCCTTGCGAATGCATTGCGGAATAATTGTGGTGGCCGCAATTATTCAAGTTAAAACCGTAAGTTGGCTGACATTTTTCTGTTTAGATCCGACTTTTCAGGGATTCGTTCTTTCTCCTCCATCCATTCTGATATACGACGTTGAAGACTGATGGTTCTCCTTGGCCCAATCGCACCTGCAGACTACTATAAAAGGGGGCCAAAGTCGGAGGTTCAGTCATCACTCGAAGCGTAGAAGTCTTTCTGCAGTCCACCCTTTTCCACTGTTCTTCCTTTGCCGTCTGTTGGAGTGAGAGTCTAAGCTTTTGGAATCGATAATCTGATAGGAAGGAGAGAAGATTCTTCTTCTCTCTCGATTGGATTCATCCAAGCACGGCTGAATTCTCATCCCCTTCATTCGAGGCGACTGCCACGAAGTCTTCAGCAATCCTTTACTGTTTTCTGCTCTCTTCTTCTCATTTCCATTACTGATCATTGTTGTTCTTAGTTTAGACATTTCAATTATTGCATTTCGTTGTTGTCTGTCTTGGATTCAGTTCTATTAAAGCTTTCCCTTGTCATTCAAACACTTAAAGTAATCAAAGTAAGTTTCTGCATTTCACAGTTCTACCTTGTTCTGCTACGAGTTTGGCTTGCTGTTTTACACACATTTCTCTTCTAAGCATGTCTACTTTATCTACCATGTCTGTTCTTTACATATCCATGAGTAACTAAAATCATTTAGGGGCATGCTAATGACAGAACTATAGGCTAAAAAACGTGAGTCAAGTAGGTAGATTAACACTCGAACATTGATTGTATGTAAGCTTCATCCCACGGGCAATTTCGATTGGCCATCCATTTTGTCCAAAGAACTCCTAACCTCTGGAAGGAGTAAGAGTTCAGAGTCATATAATCATGCTAGCCTTTCATGGTAATCAGGAAACGGCCTAGGAATAGGCGTTTCCCTAGTACAAACTAAACACTCCTGTTTTAACAAGATGCTTAAGACCTTACTTTGAAGTCGAGTAAACTTGAGTCTCTCATGCATGGAATCGGACGATACTTGAGCTAGAGTGAGTTTGATGTATAGAAAGTTGATCCAAAGCTTGATAATCGTAATAAACTGCCTATAGGATAGTCATTAGTAGCCCTTAATTCACCCTTTTAATCAGTTTCGCTGCCATTTAATTGCGGAAACATTGCGGTCCACGCAATTCTGCCAAATTTCCATTCTGTTTAGCTGTTTTCTTTCTCGTTTATTAATTCCATCTCTTATCCTTTGCATCTAATTTCAACTTGCTTTTGTTTATGTTATATCCCTCTACACATTCAGCAAAAAGTAGTTAATTAAAAACCAATTTTAACCCATCAAATTCATCCCATCTTTCTTAACATTCACACTTCGCGAATAGCTAAAAACAAGTCTCTGTGGAAAAAACGAATTAAATATACTCACTACTTGCTGTAAGACCATGTATGCTTGCATGTTCTAAGTGCTCTCTCTACCCTTTTGCATATTTATCTTTACACATTGAGCACGCAACAAGTTTTTGGCGCCGCTGCCGGGGACTTATTTTAAGTGAAAACGAAGTTGTTAAGTTTGAAAAATCAAGTTTATCATTGAGTGAAACTAATCTGTTTCATTTCTTTTGCAGGTGCCATTAAGGTAGTTTATGAGTGAGCGTTCACATAGTGATTTAGAGTTCGATCCTGAACCTGAAAGATCACTTCGAGCTAGGAATAAGGCAAAGAAACGTCTCTTTAAACAACCTCCTATACCTCAAACCACACCTGAAACTAGAGAAATGGGCGATGTAGTTCCAAATCCGGCGCAAGCCATTCGCAACCCCATTGAAATAGCGAATGACAAGGATAGCGCCATCCTTTCATATTTAGTACCTATGCCGGGGGAGCTGAACCCCAGCATAATCCGTCCTGAAATCACTGCCCACTCTTTCGAGTTAAAACCAGTGATGTTCCAAATGTTGTCCACTGTGGGACAATTCTTTGGAATAGAAAATGAGGACCCCCATAATCACCTTAGGAACTTCTTAGGAGTTAGTGACACCTTCCTAATCCCTGGAGTTTCCCAAGAAGCCCTGAGGTTATATCTTTTCCCTTACTCTTTGAGGGACAAAGCCAAAACGTGGTTAAATTCTTTACCCTCAGGATCTGTCCGCAATTGGACAGATTTAGCAGAAAAATTCCTAGTCAAATACTTCCCACCAGATAGGAATTCAACTTTTCGTGATGACATCATAAAATTCAAACAAGCTCCAAATGAGTCTCTTCACGAAGCTTGGACACGATTTAAAGACCTTCTCGTTAAATGTCCACACCATGGCATTCCATGGTGTATCCAAATAGAAGTTTTCTTTAAAGGATGCAACCCCAGCACCAGACAAGTCTTAAATTCATCTGCTGGAGGTTCCATGTTGTCCAAGAGTTACAACGAAGCTTATGAGATCTTGGAGAAGATCTCAGCATCTCACTGTAGATGGTCAGACGATCCAGTAGTGCCAACTAGGGCTCAAGACAAGGATGCTCTAAGCGCCATGAGCACCCAAATAAATGCCCTGACCAACTTAGTTAAGCAAATGGCTCAGGCCAATCTCCAAACCAGTGCCAACACCGCCACAGCCATGTCAATGGGCGTACAACCACATCAAGGCGAGGCACCAATCTGTGGATTCTGTGGGGAAGGGCACCCTTATGAATATTGCCCTGGGAATCCATCCTCAGTCTGCTATGTAGGAAGTCAGCAGCAGCCTAGGAATAACCCCTACTCACAAACTTACAATCCTGGTTGGAGAAACCACCCTAACCTGTCATGGGGTGGCCAACAAAACACTAACCAAAATTCTAACCAACCAAGGCCGAGTGGAACACCTGGTTTCACTCCCCAACATAACCAGTCAATGTACCAAAAACCTTACAATCAACCTGTAGGATCTTCTGTAGAAAACCTACTCAAGGAGTATATCGCTAAGAATGATGCTACTCTTCAGAGCCAGCAAGCTACTCTTAGGAGCCTGGAAAACCAAATAGGCCAATTAGCCAATGAACTTAAAAGTAGGCCCCAAGGTAGACTCCCTGCTGATACCGAGGTACCAAGGAGAGATGGCAAGGAACAAGTTCAAGCAATTGAACTCAGGAGTGGAAGACCATTGGTGAGCAACACAAAGGACACACCAAAGAGAGTAGAGAACACTGAGTCTAGTGCTCCACTGGAGTCTCTGCCGAGCCAAGGTCCACCACCAACTAGCACATCAGGAGCCAGGCTAGAACCAATTGTAGAGGACATAGAAGAAATTCCAAGGCCTCCACCAATCCTAAAACGCCCTGACGTGCCTGCTTATGTGCCACCACCTCCTTATCCTCGAAGACTGAAGAAGAAGCAGGAACAGGAAGTTCATTTTAATAAATTCTTAGAAATACTTAAGCAAGTGCATGTTAACATTCCTTTTGTAGAGGTTTTACAGTCTATGCCTTCATATGTAAAGTTTTTGAAGGATATCATTACTAACAAAAAGATAATTGGTGAGTTTGAAACAGTAAACCTCACCGAGGAGTGCAGTGCCATCCTCCAGAACAAGCTGCCCAAGAAGGAGAAGGATCCTGGTTCCTTCACCCTACCTGTAGAACTTGGAGGCAAGCATGTGGGCAGAGCGCTTTGTGACCTGGGCGCCAGCATAAATCTCATGCCCCTGTCCCTATTCCGCCAGTTGGGAATAGGGGAAGCACGTCCAACTACTGTCACTTTACAACTAGCAGACAGATCCATCGCATATCCAGAAGGTAAGATTGAGGATATTCTAGTTAAAGTTGACAAATTTATTTTCCTTGCAGATTTCATTGTCCTGGACTATGAGGCAGACAAGGAGGTACCCATCCTGCTAGGTAGACCATTTCTAGCCACAGGTAGGGCACTAATAGACGTGCAAAAAGGTGAGTTAACTATGAGAGTTCATGATGAAGAGGTAAAATTTAGTGTTTACAAAGCTTTAAGGTATCCCTCTGATTCTGAGTCTTGTGCTAGCATTGATGTTGTTGACTCACTAATGGAAGAACAATTAGAGCATGTATTATTAACCAAGCATGCTAACGAATATGTAGGATTAGATGTAGATGATTTAAATGTATCTGACATAATGAATTTGCCTGTAGATAAACTTCAGCATGTATGTATGAATATAGATTTAACTGATAGAACTGTAAATCCGTTAAAGCCCTCCATTGAGCATCCGCCTGTTTTAGAACTGAAACCACTACCAACTCACCTCAAATATGCATATCTAGGAGATAATGAGACGCTGCCTGTAATTATTTCTTCTAAACTTAGTGAACAACATGAGGTTGATTTAATTTTACTGCTTAAGCAACATAGGAAGGCTATAGCATGGACCATTGCTGATATTCGAGGCATTAGCCCTTCTTATTGCATGCACAAAATTATTCTAGAGGAAGAGCACACACCTAGGGTAGATCACCAGCGTAGGTTAAACCCCTCTATGAAAGAGGTAGTAAAGAAAGAAATAATAAAGTGGTTAGATGCAGGAGTAATTTTCCCCATAGCTAGTAGCCAGTGGGTGAGCCCCATCCAATGTGTACCTAAAAAGGGGGGAATAACTGTGGTAGTCAATGAGAATAACGAACTAATTCCAACAAGGACTGTCACAGGGTGGAGGGTATGTATGGATTACAGAAAACTAAATAAAGAGACTAAAAAGGATCACTTCCCCATACCGTTTATTGACCAGATGCTAGACAGAATAGCTGGAAGAGCTTACTACTGTTTCCTAGATGGCTATTCAGGCTACAATCAAATAACTATAGACCCTAAGGATCAAGAGAAGACCACCTTCACTTGCCCTTTTGGAACGTTTGCCTTCCGCAGAATGCCTTTTGGCTTATGCAATGCACCGGCAACGTTCCAGAGGTGCATGATGGCAATCTTCTCTGAGTTGGATGAGTCCATGATAGAAATATTCATGGATGACTTCTCAGTCTTTGGGGACTCATTTAAAACCTGTCTAGAGAACCTAGGACAAGTCCTGGCTAGGTGTGAAGAGACCAACCTAGTCCTAAATTGGGAAAAGTGCCATTTTATGGTAGATGAAGGGATTGTCTTAGGACACAGAGTGTCAAGGGCCGGTGTAGAAGTGGATAGGGCAAAAATAGAGGTCATAGAGAAGTTGGTAGAGCCCCAGAATGTCAAAGCCATTAGAAGCTTCTTAGGGCATGCTGGCTTCTACAGAAGGTTCATCAAGGACTTTTCTAAGATAGCCAAGCCTCTGTGCGAGCTTCTAGAGCTAAATAGACCATTTATCTTCTCTAAGGAGTGTGTAATAGCTTGGAAAACCCTTAAGGAAGCACTGGTCACAGCACCAATCATAGTAGGACCAAATTGGGATCTCCCATTTGAGATGCTATGTGATGCCAGTGACTATGCTGTAGGAGTCATGTTAGGACAGAAGATTGACAAGCTCACACATCCTGTCTATTATGCGAGTAAGACCTTGAATGAGGCTCAATGTAACTATACAACTACAGAGAAAGAGATGCTTGCTGTAGTATTTGCTTGTGAAAAATTTAGGAACTATATTGTAGGAACTAGGACCATTGTATATACTGACCATTCTGCTTTAAAATATCTTATGAGAAAGGCTGATGCTAAGCCTAGACTGATTAGATGGGTGTTATTGCTGCAGGAATTTGATTTGGACATTCGGGACAAGAAGGGTTGTGAAAATGTGGTTGCAGATCACCTGTCTCGGTTGCAGCACAATTGCGAAAAAATTGCGGAGTCCGCAATTTCTGATGCTTTCATAGATGAACATGTTTTTGCTTTGGCTCATCGTGATAACGATGAGGAACCGTGGTTTGCTGATATTGCTAACTTCCGTGCATCACAGGTACTACCAGTGTTCAAGGGAGGACAAGAGAAGAAGCGGTTCCTGCATGAAGCAAGGAAGTTCATCTGGGATGACCCCATACTTTACAGAACCTGTGCTGATGGGTTGCTAAGGAAATGTGTTTCAGCTGCTGAAGCAAAGTCTGTGCTGCAGCACTGTCACTCATCTCCTTATGGTGGGCACTTTGGTGGCCAAAGGACAGCTGCGAAGGTCTTTCAGAGTGGCTACTACTGGCCAACAATCTTCAAGGACGCACATGATTACGCTCACAGCTGTGATGAGTGCCAAAGGACAGGTAATCTCAGTCGCAAGGATGAGATGCCCCTCACCTACATCTTAGAGTTAGAACTCTTTGATGTGTGGGGCATTGATTTCATGGGACCATTCCCTCCATCATCAGGTAACTTGTATATTCTAGTAGCAGTAGACTACGTGTCAAAGTGGGTAGAAGCTAAGGCATGTCCTAATAATGATGCTAAGACAGTCACTAATTTCTTGCATAGGCACATTTTCACTAGATTTGGGACTCCTCGTGCTATCATTAGTGATGAGGGGTCACATTTCATTAATAAGGCTATGGAGAAAATATTGGCTAAGTATAACATCAGACATAGGGTAGCTACTCCCTACCACCCACACTCAAATGGCCAAGCTGAAATTTCCAATAGGGAGATAAAGAACATCCTAGAAAAGGTAGTTAAACCGAATAGGAAAGACTGGTCTTTCAAGCTTGAGGATGCACTTTGGGCTTACAGAACAGCATATAAGACACCTCTAGGAATGTCTCCCTATAGGTTGGTATATGGCAAGGCTTGCCACTTGCCACTTGAGTTGGAAAATAAGGCATTTTGGGCCATGAAAGAATTGAATTTTTGTGTGAAGGATGCGGGGACATTAAGATCTCTACAGTTACATGAACTTGATGAGCTTAGGCACATGGCCTATGAGAATGCCAAGATGTACAAAGAAAAGACAAAAATATGGCATGACAGTAGACTCAGGATCAAAGACTTTAAGAAGGGCCAACTTGTACTGTTATTTAACTCACGATTAAAGCTATTTCCAGGCAAATTAAAGTCTAGATGGTCAGGTCCATTTATTATTACTAATGTCTTTGTTCATGGTGCCATAGAGATTAAGAACTTGCAGCAAGGACAGCCATTTATGGTCAATGGTGCTAGGTTGAAGCACTACTATGAGGAAGGGGATGTGAAGACTCTCTCGGCCTTCCTCTTGACTGAAGCATGACAAAGAGAACGAGAGAGAACGAGTGGTTACTGTGCTCGTTTAGTCAAGGCCAATGCCTTAGTTTATTTTTTCTGTTTTTTTCGATGGTCGTTTGTATGTTTTGTAGCGTGATTTTAATTGCTTATTTAATGTTTGTTTTATTTGTTTTTGTAGGGAATCGAAAGAGGGGATCAAGGGGAGTAAATCCCACTTTAAAAATCAAGAAACGGTTGAGCCAATTGAAAGATATGGGCGATCAAAGTTTGGAATTTTTATGAAATATTATCCCTGGAATTGCGCAGAAATTGCTGGCTTCGCAAAAAGAGCCGTTGGGATTTTTCCGTTGCTTTTATAGCCGTTAGAAGGCGCCCGTTTGATACGATCCTCTCATTCTTTGCTATCCAAGATTTCTGCGATTCTCTCCACCTTTGATCTCTCTCTCCAAACCTCCAAGATTCGACCATGGTTTCCACTAGGGCTGAGAGATCCGCCGCCAAGAAGAAGGCCGACGACGCAGCTGAAGCGGCTGCGAGGGAAGCGCTTCTCACCCTTGCTGATCAGGGTGCTGTACGCACTGGCCGTCTTGGCAAGCTTCCTATTCGTAGGAAGAAGTGGAGGGTGGTCACTGAGATCCCTGCTGGCCCATCTGAGCCAGTGGGTACGCCAACGAAGCGCCGGTGGACTGTCAAGACTGCCGCCGAACCAAGCATCGCCAAGACTCCCTCTGTGGAGAGTCAAGAACCTGATCGTGCATCCCACGAGTCAGCCAAGGAAGGTTCGACGCCGTCTGTGTCACCTGCGCGCAGTCCCCTCTCGTCTGAACCAGTGCCAAGCGCAGAGTCGTCACCACCTGCACAGAGCGCCGAGTTGTCTCCAGCACCTCAGAGTTCTGATCCGACGCCTGCAGCAGAGCAGAGCCCTGAGCTGCCATCTTCGCCATGGAGTTCTGCGCATACCCCATCAGCAGAACACAACTCTCCACGGCCTGATCCTGAATTCCCTTATGGGGATTATCAAGAGTCCACGCAAGGCAGTGGAGATGTTGGGGAAGAAGAAATCTTCTCTCCTATGAGGGAAGACAGCCCTGATGTTCCTGCACAGCAGGACGATTCTATGGAAGAAACGTTGGGGGCTTGCCTCCAACAGATCAACATGGAGAAAGAGAAGAAGAAGGCCAAGAAGGAGGCCAAGGAGGCCAAGAAAGCCAAGAAAGCCAAGAAACTGAAGAAGAAGAAGGCCAAGCGAGTGCCTTCAGCAGATAAAGGCAGTACTGAGCCTTCGCTCAAACGCCTCAAGGTGGAGGCTGCTGAATCTTCCAAGCCAGCCGATAAGGGGAAGGCTAAACTCTACCCTGAGGATGAACCTCCATCAGTGAGGTATGTCTCATCCGATGCCGAATCCAGGGGTGTGGAGCTGAGGAAAAGGGACCTGTTGCACGAGAAGGGGTTCCTTGATCGACTTGCTGACCTGCCGCAGTTCTTGCGCGCAGGGGTGATCAACCATGGCTGGGAGGAATTCTGCCGACCTCCCAATCCAGCATACACGAGCATGGTGTATGACTTTTATGCTAACGTGCTCAGCCCTGAGGATGGCCTATCTGTGGTCAGAGGGGTGGAAGTTGATTTCTCTGCCAAGGCCATCAATGAAGCATTTGGTCTAAGGGGCCAGCCTCACACAGATTACGCACGGATAGTGGATGAGCCGACCGAGGCTGTGCTGGAAGAAGCCATCCGCACCATTGGCCAGCCTGAGGCCTCCTGGACAGTCTCACGCAATGGGCGGCACACGCTCATGAGTGCCAACCTCACGGCTAAGGCAGCTGTGTGGTTTTCATTCGTAAGAAGAAGACTCTCCCCGGTGACTCATGAGACTACAATTAACCAGAGCCGTTCGCTGCTGGTTTATGCTATAATGAGAGGTCTCACGATCAATGTGGGAGAAGTCATCACTGCTGCCATAGCCGAGTGTGCTAAAAAGGGTAAGGGACCATTATTTTTTCCAAACACTATAACAAAGTTGTGTTTGCTTGCAGGAGTTCCCACCGAGCGCTTGGAGCAGCAGCTGCCCTACACAGGCCATCTGGAGTTGCCTGCACACCTGAGGCTGAGAAGAAAGGGCAACATGGAATTTGAGTTGGATAGGCTGGCGGCTGAACAGTCCCTATCCATGGCCTGCTTGATGGACATGCAGAGGAGAATGGCTCAATGGGCCAACTATGCGCAGGCGAGGGACAAAGAAGTTGCAGACCAGTTGGGGTGCATCTTCCCAGACTTCCCTACCAACCTCCTAACTCCATGGGTGCCCCCACGACCAAGGCAACCAGATGAGGATGATGAGAATTGAGTGCTGGTTTGAAGAGCGCTAGAGGGAGTATTACTGATCCCTCAAGAAACAAAAGACAATTTTCCTGCTTTTTGATAGAGTGATGTATATTATGCTGTTTTGTGGTTAAGTTTTGATCTGTTTTGGATGTTTAGTTTTATGTTTTTCCTTTTGCTTAGGATAGTCTGATGTTAGTTGATTAGGTAGGATAGTTTAGTTTTATTTTTAGGATGCATGAGTAACGGGAAAAAGCATGCTAGGGGCCTGAGTTAATGTTAAATCTGCCCAGATTGTATTGCGAAATAATTGCGGTTCCCGCAATTTTTGTGACTGATTGCATGTTTTGACTGTCCGTTTAGTTAGGCTGTGATCTGTTAAATTCTATCTCTTGCTGCTAGCATGACTACCTTATATAGCTGATCTTGAAGCATGCTCGATGAGTGTCATAAGACACCCTTTGATAGTTTAAATTTGCCTCTGAATAGTGCTCAGCATGCATAAACCATAAGGCCTTAAACCTGTCTGTTATGTTCAAATTTTCTGCTGCTGGGATAGTTGCTTCTAGAATGTTTTGCCTATGCCTAGGATGTTTAGATTCTCTTTGTTTTACTTTAGACTAGATGCTTCTAGGATAAGTTTGGGGGTGTGCCACCTCAAACACTCATTGGGGACAATGAGTAGTTGAAGTTTGGGGGAGGCCACCCTAGGCCTAGGAACATTCCTCTCTTCCTTAGGACATAAGCATTCTTCTTCTCCTAAAAAAAAAAAAATAATTGTGATAAATAGAATAAAGAGGGGAGTCTCTCTCAAGTTGTTGAGTAATCAGTGCCAAGTGTGTAAACCACAAGTGGCATTGCATCAAAAGGCAAACCAAGGAGAGACTCCACCTAAGTAAAAAAGGAAAAAAGGAGAAATAGGGGAAGAAGAATGTATGCTTAGGAGTTGTAATCTTGTGGCTTAGATGTCCTATGAAAAAAGAACTCTGATCCTTAATGAGCTAAGCACAAGGTTGTAGCTTTTAGGTTTGTCTAGGGAGATGAATGTTTATCCAATGTAGTGATGCCAGGGTTTAGGTTGTTCTCTATAAAGTACCACTGTCACTGTTAATACTAAGACTGGCATGACTCTAAGGAATCCTAGACACATTAAAAATAAGCTAGAAGCATGTACTGAGTCTGGAGTAAAGCTTGGTAGAATTTGAAACCTTAGGGATAGTAGCATGATATCATAGAAGTAGTTAGATCAGTAGTAGGGGGTTAACAAAAGCAGTGGGTATAGTAGGCAGGTGAAGTCAGAAGAGGCTAGACAAGAGGTTAGTTCTAAACTTGGAAGTGTGTCACAAGACAGCATTGCTATAGACAAGAATATAAGGGAGTTAGTGAGTAGTTAAAGAAGAAGAAACAGCAGCCTAAGTAAGTCCTTAGTATGCTTGAGGACAAGCAAAGCCTTAAGTTTGGGGGTGTGTTAAGTCTCTGAAAGTGACTTATTTAGGACCCATTTAGCTTAAGAAGATGTACACATTTAGGTGTTTTTGTTAGCATTTAGCCTAAACCTATGCTTTAATATGAGAATTAGAAGAAGGTAGCTAATATAGGACTTATGCACAATAGGTAGAAAAAGGGGTGAAAACCGAAGAAAAGAATGAAAAAATAACCCTTGCGAATGCATTGCGGAATAATTGCGGTGGCCGCAATTATTCAAGTTAAAACCGTAAGTTGGCTGACATTTTTCTGTTTAGATCCGACTTTTCAGGGATTCGTTCTTTCTCCTCCATCCATTCTGATATACGACGTTGAAGACTGATGGTTCTCCTTGGCCCAATCGCACCTGCAGACTACTATAAAAGGGGGCCAAAGTCGGAGGTTCAGTCATCACTCGAAGCGTAGAAGTCTTTCTGCAGTCCACCCTTTTCCACTGTTCTTCCTTTGCCGTCTGTTGGAGTGAGAGTCTAAGCTTTTGGAATCGATAATCTGATAGGAAGGAGAGAAGATTCTTCTTCTCTCTCGATTGGATTCATCCAAGCACGGCTGAATTCTCATCCCCTTCATTCGAGGCGACTGCCACGAAGTCTTCAGCAATCCTTTACTGTTTTCTGCTCTCTTCTTCTCATTTCCATTACTGATCATTGTTGTTCTTAGTTTAGACATTTCAATTATTGCATTTCGTTGTTGTCTGTCTTGGATTCAGTTCTATTAAAGCTTTCCCTTGTCATTCAAACACTTAAAGTAATCAAAGTAAGTTTCTGCATTTCACAGTTCTACCTTGTTCTGCTACGAGTTTGGCTTGCTGTTTTACACACATTTCTCTTCTAAGCATGTCTACTTTATCTACCATGTCTGTTCTTTACATATCCATGAGTAACTAAAATCATTTAGGGGCATGCTAATGACAGAACTATAGGCTAAAAAACGTGAGTCAAGTAGGTAGATTAACACTCGAACATTGATTGTATGTAAGCTTCATCCCACGGGCAATTTCGATTGGCCATCCATTTTGTCCAAAGAACTCCTAACCTCTGGAAGGAGTAAGAGTTCAGAGTCATATAATCATGCTAGCCTTTCATGGTAATCAGGAAACGGCCTAGGAACAGGCGTTTCCCTAGTACAAACTAAACACTCCTGTTTTAACAAGATGCTTAAGACCTTACTTTGAAGTCGAGTAAACTTGAGTCTCTCATGCATGGAATCGGACGATACTTGAGCTAGAGTGAGTTTGATGTATAGAAAGTTGATCCAAAGCTTGATAATCGTAATAAACTGCCTATAGGATAGTCATTAGTAGCCCTTAATTCACCCTTTTAATCAGTTTCGCTGCCATTTAATTGCGGAAACATTGCGGTCCACGCAATTCTGCCAAATTTCCATTCTGTTTAGCTGTTTTCTTTCTCGTTTATTAATTCCATCTCTTATCCTTTGCATCTAATTTCAACTTGCTTTTGTTTATGTTATATCCCTCTACACATTCAGCAAAAAGTAGTTAATTAAAAACCAATTTTAACCCATCAAATTCATCCCATCTTTCTTAACATTCACACTTCGCGAATAGCTAAAAACAAGTCTCTGTGGAAAAAACGAATTAAATATACTCACTACTTGCTGTAAGACCATGTATGCTTGCATGTTCTAAGTGCTCTCTCTACCCTTTTGCATATTTATCTTTACACATTGAGCACGCAACAGCAACCGCCTCGGCTGAAGGGGATGAAAGAATAGCTTTGCTTGGATGAATCCAATCGGGAGAGAAGATGATCTTCTCTCCTTCCTATCAGATTGTCGATTCCAACAGCTGAGACTCTCACACCAACAGACGGCAAAGGAAAACACGAAGAAAGATGGAGCTGCGAGAAGACTTCTACGCTTTCGGATGATGATTGAACCCTCGACTTTGACCCCCTTTTATAGCAATCTGCAGGTGCGTTTGGGCCAAGGAGAACCATCAATCTTCAACGTCGTACTTCAGAATGGATGGAGGAGAAAGAACGAATCCCTGAAATAACGAAAATTAACAGAAAAAGATCAGTCAACTTACGGTTTTCACTTGAAACATTGTGGTTTCAGCAATGTTTCCGCAATGCTATCGCAATGCTTGTTTTTCATTCTTTTCCTTCGGTTTTCAACCCTTTTCTTTCCTATTGTACATAAGTCCTAATTTAGCTACCTTCTTCTAATTCTCATATTTAAGCATAGGTTTAGGCTAAATGCTATCAAAAACACCTAAGAGTGAACATCTTTCTAAGATAATTAAGTCCTAAAAAGGTCACTTTTGGAGACGTAACACACCCCCAAACTTAAGGTTTTGCTTGTCCTCGAGCAATCTAAGGACTTTCCTAGGCTGCTGTTTCTTCTTCTTTAACCAATTACTAACTCCCCTATATTCTTATCTATAGCAGTGCTGTCCTGTGACACACTTCTAAGTTCAGAACTATCCTCTTATCTAGCTTCTTCTGACTTCGCCTGCCTAATACTCTTACTGTTTTCATTAACTCCCTACAACTGATCTACTTGCTTTTGTCATATCATGTCACTATCCCTAAGGTTTCAGATTCTACCTAGCTTTACCCCAGACTCAGTACATGCTTCTAGTTTATACTTATGAGCTACCTAGGATTCCTTAGAGTCATGCCAGTCTTAGTATTAATGGTGACAGTAGTACTTTTTAGAGAACAACCTAAGCCCTGGCATCACTACATTGGATATACACTCATCTCCCTAAACAACCCTACAAGTTACAACTTTGCTCTTAGCTAAATTGAGGATCAGAGTTCTTTTTAAACAGGACATCTAAGCCACAAAGTTGCAACTCCTAGGTATACATTCTTCTTCCCTATTTCTTCTTTTTCTTTCTTTCTTACTTTGGTGGAGCCTCTCCTTTGGTTGCCTTTTGATGCAACGCCACTTGTGGGTTACACACTTGGCACTGATTACTCAGCAACCTAAGAGAGACTCCCCCCTTTACTCTATTTTTCATTTTTTTTTTTTCAGCTCATCATTTTTTTATAAAGGAGAAGAAGAATGCTTATGCTTAAAGGGAGAGAGGAATGTTCCTAGGCCTAGGGTGGCCTCCCCCAAACTAAAACTACTCATTGTCCCCAATGAGTGTCTGAGGTGGCACACCCCCAAACCTTCCTAGAAGCATCTAGTCTAAGGTAAAACAAAGAGAATCTAAAAGTCCTAGGCATAGGCAGAACATTCTAAAAGTAAATATCACAGTAGCAGACATTTGAAAAAAAAACAGACAGGTAAGGACTTAAAGCTATGCATGTTGAGCTTTTTAGAGGTTAATTTAAACTATCAAAGGGTGTCCTATGACACTCATCCAGCATGCTTGAAGATAAGCTATACAAGGCAGTCATGATAGCAGCAAAAGATAGAATTTAACATGTCACAGCCTAGCTAAACAGACAGTCCAAAACATGCATTTAGTAATAAAAATTGCGGTTTCCGCAATTATTTCGCAATAAAGCCAGGGCAGATATAACAGTGATTCAGGCCCCTAAGCATGCTTTTTTCCCGTCACTCAATCTCTACAAAAATAAAACTAAACTAACCTACCTACTCAGCTATCACCAGACTACACTAAACAATAAAAAAACTTAAAACTAAGTAACTAAAACAGATCAAAATATTACTAAAAACAGCATAATTCACATGGTCAAACAGAAAGCAGATTTTGTTTTTTTTTTTTTTTATTGTAAGGGAACAGCAATACTCCCTTGAGTGCAATTCAAACCAGCACTCAGATGTCTTCATCCTCATCAGGCCGTCGTGGTCGTGGAGGCACCCATGGACTCAGGAGATTCGTGGGAAAATCAGGGAAGATGCATCCAAGTTGATCAGCAACTTCCTTGTCCCGTGCCTGCGCGTAAGTGGCCCATTGAGCCATCCTCTTCTGCATATCCATCAGGCAAGCCATGGACAGCGACTGATCAGCAGCCAATCTGTCCAACTCGAATTCCATGTTCCCCTTCCTCTTTAGCCTTAAGCCAGCAGGTAACTCCAAGTGGCCTGTGTAAGCCATTTGCTGCTCCATTCGCTCAATGGGAACTCCTGCAAGCAAACAGAGTTTAGTTATGGTATTAGGGAAAAACAATGGTCCCTTACCCTTCTTGGCGCACTCAGTAATGGCAGCAGCAATGACTTCTCCCACGTTGATCGTGAGACCTCTCATTATCGCATATACCAGCAGCGATCTGCTCTGGTTGATGGTGGTCTCATGAGTCACTGGGGACAGTTTCCTTCTCACGAAAGAAAACCAAACAGCCGCCTTAGCTGTGAGGTTGGCACTCATGAGAGTGTGCCTCCCATTGCGTGACACGGTCCAGGATGCCTCAGGCTGGCCAATGGTCCGAATGGCCTCTTCCAGGACTGCCTCAGTAGGCTCATCAACAATCCGTGCATAATCTGTATGTTTTTGGCCCTTGAGACCATAGGCTTCGTTGATGGCCTTTGCTGAGAAGTCCACTTCTACCCCTCTGACCACAGACAAGCCATCCTCAGGGCTAAGCACATTGGCGTAAAAATCATACACCATGCTTGTGTAAGCTGGATTGGGTGGTCTGCAGAACTCCTCCCATCCGTGGTTTGTAATTCCTGCGCGCAAGAACTGCGGCAGGTCAGCAGGTCTGTCGAGGAAGCCCTTCTCGTGCAGCAACTCCCTCTTCCTCAGCTCAATGCCTCTGGACTCAGCGTCAGAGGACACATACCTCACTGATTGAGGCTCATCTTCAGGGTAAAGCTTGGCCTTCCCTTTGTCTGTTGGTTTGGCTGACTCCGCAGCCTCAACCTTGAGTTTCTTGAGCGATGGCTCCGTGCTTTCCTTCTCTGATGAAGGCGCCCTCTTGGCCTTCTTCTTTTTCAGCTTCTTGGACCGCTTGGCCTTGAGAATCTTGGCCTTCTTCTTCTTCTTGAGCTTAGCCTTGATGGTGATCTACTGGAGGCACGCACCCAGTGTCTCCTCCATTGAGTCATCCTTCTGTGCAAGACTCTCCGGGCTAGCTTCCCTCATAGGAGAGAAAACCTCATCCTCCTCTCCCTCCCCACTGCCCTGCGTTGACTCTTGATATTCACCATACGGGAATTCAGGGTCATGTTGTGAGGAAGTGGGTGATGCCTCAGGGCTCTCTTCTGGCGGAGTTTGCTCAGAACTCTGCGGTGATGAAGGCAGTTCAGGGCTCTGCGCTGGTGGTGATGGTGAAGAGCTGTGCGCTGGTGGTGCAGATGGCGAAGAACTCTTCTTGGCCGACTCGTGGGACACACGATCAGTTTCTTGACTCTCCACAGAGGGAGTCTTTTCTTTGCTCGGTTCTGCGGCCACCGCGACACTCCATCTGCGCTTCTTGGGTGTGCCTGCTGGTTCAGAGGGTCCAGCAGGTATCTCTGTGACGACCTTCCACTTCTTCTTGCGAATCGGAAGTTTGGGAAGGCGTTCGGTGCGCGCAGCATCAGCCTCAGCCAAGGCAAGCAGTGCATCTCTCGCAGCCGTTTCAGCTTCGTCAGCCTTCTTCTTGGCCGCAGATCTTTCAGCCCTCGTGAGTACCATTTTTGAATCGTGGAGGTTTGGAGAGAAGAATCACAGATGAAGAGAATCGCAGCTTTCTTGGAGATCAGATAATGGGAGAATCGTACAGATCAACGCGCCTTCTAACGGATATAAAGAAAACGGAAAAATCCCAACGGCTATATTATTGCGGATCCTGCAAATCCAGCGCAATTTTAGTGACCGTTCGAGATTTTTTCCATTTAAATGTCAATCTTTGCTCAACCGTATCTTTGATTTGGCCCAATATCTTCTTGATTTTTAAAGCTGGATTTAATCTCCTTGATTCCCTCTATTGATTCCCTACAAAAAGAAATAAAGTCAACATCAAATTCGCAATTAAAATCATACAAACTTATACACAAATGATAACCGGAAAATCGCAAAAAATAAACTAAGGCATGAGCCTCATGTTGACGAGCACAGAAATCACTCGTCCTCTCTCGTTCTTATTTTCACGCTTCAGTCAAGAGGAAGGCCGAGAGAGTCTTCACATCTCCTTCCTCATAGTAGTGCTTCAACCTTGCACCATTAACCATGAATGGTTGACCTTGCTGCAGGTTCTTTATCTCGATGGCACCATGAACAAACACATTAGTAATCATGAAAGGACCTGACCATCTGGACTTTAGTTTGCCTGGAAATAACCTCAATCGTGAGTTAAATAATAAAACAAGTTGGCCTTTCTTAAAGTCCTTGATCCTAAGTCTACTATCGTGCCAAATCTTGGTCTTTTCCTTATACATTTTGGCATTTTCATAAGACATATGTCTAAGCTCATCAAGCTCATGTAATTGCAGAGACCGCAACGTTCCCGCATCGGTCACGCAATAATTCAACTCTTTTAGTGCCCAAAATGCCTTGATTTCTAACTCGAATGGAAGATGACAAGCTTTACCATACACAAGTCTGTAAGGAGACATACCTAGGGGTGTCTTATATGCAGTTCTATACGCCCAAAGTGCATCCTCGAGTTTAAATGACCAGTCCTTTCTATTAGGTTTGACCACTTTTTCTAGGATGTTCTTAATCTCCCTATTAGAAATTTCAGCCTGACCATTCGAGTGTGGGTGATAAGGAGTGGCTACTCTATGTCTAATGTTATACTTAGCCAACACTCTCTCCATAGCCTTATTAATGAAATGTGTCCCCTCATCACTAATGATAGCACGAGGTGTTCCAAACCTAGTAAAAATGTGCCTATGCAAGAATTTTATGACTGTTTTTGCATCATTATTGGGACATGCTATAGCCTCTACCCACTTAGAGACATAATCTACTGCTACAAGGATGTAGAGGTTACCTGAGGAAGGAGGAAATGGCCCCATGAAATCAATGCCCCACACATCAAAGAGCTTCAACTCTAAGATGTAGGTGAGAGGCATCTCATCCTTGCGACTGAGGTTACCTGTTCTTTGGCATTCATCACAGCTGTGGGCATAGTTGTGGGCATCCTTGAAGATCGTTGGCCAATAGTAGCCACTCTGAAATACCTTTGCAGCTGTTCTTTGGCCACCAAAGTGTCCACCATAAGGAGCTGTGTGGCAGTGCTGCAGCACAGACTTCGCCTCAGCAGCTGAAACACACTTCCTTAGCAAGCCGTCAGCACATGTTTTGTAAAGTGTGGGGTCATCCCATATGAATTTCCTTGCTTCATGAAGGAACCTCCTCTTCTCTTGTCCTCCCTTGAAAACTGGTAGTACCTGAGATGCAAGGAAGTTAGCAATGTCAGCAAACCAAGGTTCCTCATCGTTATCATGATGAGTCAATACAAAGATATGTTCATCAATAAAAGCATCAGAAATTGCGGGTTCCGCAATTTTTTCGCAATTATGCTGCAATCTAGAAAGATGATCCGCAACCACATTTTCACTTCCTTTCTTATCTCTAATGTCTAGATCAAACTCTTGCAGCAGCAGTACCCACCTAATCAACCTAGGCTTAGCATCAGCCTTCCTCATAAGGTACTTTAAAGCAGAATGGTCAGTGTACACAATTGTTCTGGTGCCAACAATATAGTTCCTAAATTTCTCGCAAGCAAACACTACAGCTAGCATCTCTTTCTCAGTGGTTGTATAATTACATTGAGCCTCATTAAGTGTTTTACTAGCATAATATACAGGGTGTGTTAACTTGTCAATCTTCTGTCCTAACATAACCCCTACAGCATAGTCACTAGCATCACATAACATCTCAAATGGGAGATCCCAATCTGGCCCTACTATAATAGGTGCTGTGACCAGTGCTTTCTTAAGGGTTTGCCAAGCTACTAAACATTCCTTAGAGAAGACGAATGGCCTATTTAGCTCTAGAAGCTCACACAGAGGCTTGGCTATCTTAGAAAAGTCCTTAATGAACCTTCTGTAGAAGCCAGCATGCCCTAAGAAACTTCTAATGGCCTTGACATTCTGAGGCTCTACCAACTTCTCTATGATTTCTATCTTGGCCCTATCGACCTCAACTCCTGCTCTAGACACTCTATGACCTAGGACAATCCCTTCGTCCACCATGAAGTGGCACTTTTCCCAATTTAGGACTAGGTTAGTCTCCTCACACCTAGCCAGGACTTGTCCTAAATTCTCTAGACAGTTTGTAAATGAGTCCCCAAAGACTGAGAAATCATCCATGAATATTTCTATCATGGACTCATCTAAATCAGAAAAGATTGCCAACATGCACCTTTGGAAAGTTGCCGGTGCATTGCATAAGCCAAAAGGCATTCTGCGAAAGGCAAAAGTTCCAAAAGGGCAAGTGAAGGTAGTCTTTTCTTGGTCTTTGGGATCTATAGTGATCTGATTATACCCTGAATAACCGTCTAGGAAGCAGTAATAGGCTCGACCAGCTATTCTGTCTAACATTTGGTCAATGAATGGTAGAGGGAAGTGATCTTTTTTAGTTTCTTTATTTAGTTTCCTATAATCCATACATACTCTCCATCCTGTGACAGTCCTAGTTGGAATCAGTTCATTGTTCTCATTGACTACCACAGTCATCCCCCCCTTCTTAGGTACACATTGTATAGGGCTCACCCACTGACTACTAGCTATGGGGAAGATCACACCAGCATCTAACCATTTAATTATTTCTTTCTTAACTACCTCTTTCATAGAGGGATTCAGCCTACGTTGATGATCTACTCTAGGTGTATGCTCTTCCTCTAGTATAATCTTATGCATGCAATAAGAAGGGCTAATGCCTCTAATATCAGCAATAGTCCATGCAATAGCCTTCCTATGTTGCTTAAGTAGTAAAATCAGTTCAACCTCATGCTTTTCACTTAATTTAGAAGAAATAATCACAGGCAAAGTTTCATTATTTCCTAGATATGCATACTTGAGGTGAGTGGGGAGAGGTTTCAATTCTAATACAGGTGGATGCTCAATGGATGGTTTTAGTGGATTCAAAGATTTTTCAGTCAAGTCAATATTCATACAAACATGCTGAGGGTTATTTACAGATATGTCCATTATCTCAGCTATGTTTAAGTCAGTTAATTCTAACCCTACATATTCATTAGCATGCTTGGTTAATAATACATGCTCTAATTGTTCTTCCATTAAAGAATCTACAACGTCCATGCTAGCACAGGATTCAAGGTCAGAGGGGTACCTTAAAGCTTTATACACACTAAATTTCACCTCTTCATCATGAACCCTCATAGTGAGCTCACCTTTTTGGACGTCTATCAGAGCCCTACCTGTGGCAAGAAACGGTCTGCCTAATAGGATGGGCACCTCCTTGTCTGCTTCATAATCCAGGATAATGAAATCTGCAAGGAAAATAAATTTGTCAACTTTCACTAGAATATCCTCAATCTTACCTTCAGGGTATGCGATGGATCTGTCTGCTAGTTGTAAAGTGACAGTGGTTGGACGTGCTTCCCCTATTCCCAACTGGCGGAATAGTGATAGGGGCATGAGGTTTATGCTGGCGCCCAGGTCACAAAGCGCTCTGCCCACGTGCTTGCCTCCTAGCTCTACAGGTAAGGTGAAGGAACCAGGATCCTTCTCCTTCTTGGGTAGCTTGTTCTGGAGTATGGCACTGCACTCCTCAGTGAGGTTTACTGTTTCAAACTCACCAATTATTTTTTTGTTAGTAATAATATCTTTCAAAAACTTTACATAGGAAGGCATAGACTGTAAAACTTCTACAAAAGGAATGTTGACATGCACTTGCTTAAGAATTTCTAAGAATTTATTAAAGTGCACTTCCTGTTCCTGCTTCTTCTTAAGCCTTCGAGGATATGGAGGTGGTGGCACATATGCAGGCACGTCAGGTCGCCTTAGGATAGGTGGAGGCCGTGGAATTTCTTCTATCTCCTCAATAATCGGCTCCAGCCTGGCTCCTGATGTGCTTGTTGGTGGTGGACCTTTGTTTGGCAGAGCCTCCAGTGGAGCACTAGACTCAGTGTTTTCTACTCTCTTTGGTGTGTCTTTGGTGTTGCTTACCAATGGTCTACCACTTCTAAGTTCAATTGCTTGAACTTGTTCTTTACCATCTCTCCTTGGCACTTCAGTGTCAGCAGGAAGCCTACCTTGGGGCCTACTTTTGATTTCATTGGCTAGTTGCCCTATTTGGTTCTCTAGGCTCCTAAGAGTGGCTTGCTGGCTCTGTAGAGTGGCATCATTCTTGGCTATGTATTCCTTAAGTAAGTTTTCTACAGAAGATCCTACAGGTTGGTTGTATGGTTTTTGGTACATTGATTGGTTATGTTGGGGAGTGAAACCAGGTGTTCCACTCGGTCTTGGTTGGTTAGGAGCTTGGTTAGCATTTTGTTGTCCACCCCATGACAGGTTTGGGTGGTTCCTCCAACCAGGGTTGTAAGTATTAGAATAGGGGTTGTTCCTAGGCTGCTGTTGGCTTCCAACATAGCAGACTGAGGCTGGATTCCCAGGGCAGTATTCATACGGGTGCCCTTCCCCACAGAATCCACAGATAAGTGTCTCACCTTGACTTGGCTGGGTGCCCATTGACATGGCTGTGGCGGTGTTGACACTTGTTTGGAGATTGGCTTGAGCCATTTGCTTAACTAGGTTGGTCAGGGCATTTATTTGGTTGCTCATTGCACTTAGAGCATCCTTGTCTTGAGCTCTAGTTGGCTCAACTGGATCATCTGACCACCTACAGTGAGATGCTGAGATCTTCTCCAAGATCTCATAGGCCTCGTTGTAACTCTTGGACAACATGGAACCTCCAGCAGATGAGTTTAAGACTTGTCTAGTGTTGGGGTTGCATCCTTTGAAAAAGACCTCTATTTGGATACACCATGGGATGCCATGGTGTGGACATTTAAGAAGAAGATCCTTAAACCTTGTCCAAGCTTCGTGAAGAGACTCAGTGTCAGCTTGTTTGAACTTGATTATGTCATCACGAAAGGTAGAATTCCTATCAGGTGGGAAATATTTGACTAGGAATTTTTCTGCTAAGTCTGTCCAATTGCGAACAGATCCAGAGGGTAATGAGTTCAACCATGTTTTGGCTTTGTCCCTCAAAGAGTAAGGGAAAAGGTATAGCCTCAAGGCTTCTTGGGAAACTCCAGGGATGATGAATGTATCACTAACTCCTAAGAAGTTTCTAAGATGGTTGTGGGGGTCCTCATTTTCCACTCCAAACAATTGTCCCACAGTGGACAACATTTGGAACATCACTGGCTTTAACTCGAATGAGTTGGCAGTGATTTCAGGACGGATTATGCTGGGGTTCAGCTCCCCAGGCATAGGTACTAGGTACGAGAGTATGGCGCTATCCTTGTCATTCGCTATTTCGATGGGATTGCGAGTGACAGGCACCGGATTTGGAACTATTCCATTCATTTCTTCTTGAGACAATTGCGGAGGAATTGCGGTTCCCGCAATTACTTGAGGTAAAGGGAGTTGTTTAAAGAGACGTTTCTTGGCTCTATTTCTGGCCCTAAGTAATCTCTCAGGCTCAGGATTGAACTCTAGATCACTACTTGAAGGCTCACTCATAAACTAACCCAATAGTACCTGCAAAAGAAATGAAACAGATCAGCTTCAATAGGCAATAAACTTGGGGTTTCAACCTTAACAAACTTCGTTTTCACTTAAATAAATCCCCGGCAGCGGCGCCAAAAACTTGTTGCGTGCTCAAGGCGTTAAAATAATTAGGCAATAAGGTAGAGAGAGCACTCAGAACATGCAAGCATACATGATCTTATAACAAGTAGTAAGTATTTTTTCATTCGTTTTCCCACAGAGATTTATTATAAGCTATTCATGAAGTGTAAAGTTAAGAAAGAAGGGGTGGATTTGATGGGGTAAAATTGGTTTTAAATTGTCTATTTCCTACTGAATACGTAGAGGGTAGCAACATAAACAAATGCAAGTCAAAATTAAACTCAAATGAAAAGAAACGAGAGTAATAAACGAAGGCAAAAACAGCTAGACAGAATTGTAACTTAAGCAGAATTGCGGAAACAGCAATTCTACCGCAATTGAATTAACAACGAAAGTGTGTAAAATGATGAATTAAGGGCTACTAACGACTATCCTATAGGCTTTTTCATACGATTCTCAAGCACTGGATCAACTCACTATGCATCAAACTATCTCATTCTCATGTATCTTCCGATTTCATGCATTAGATTCTTTAGTTTACTCATGTCCAAGTAAGGTCTTAAGCATCTTGTTAAGGCAGAAGAATATGGTTTGTACTAGGGAAACGCCTATTCCTAGGCCGTTTCCTGGCTACCTTGAAAGGCTAGCATGATAGTATGACTCTGAACTCTTACTCCTTCCAGAGGTTAGGAATTCTTTGGACAAAATGGATGGCCAATCGAAATTGCCCGTGGGATGAAGCTTACATACAATCAATGCTTCGAGAGCTATCCTACATGCTTGGTTCACGTTTTTTAGCCTATAGTGTTGTCATTAGCATGCCCCTATGTGACTTAGTTACTCATGGATATAGGGAGAACAGAAAGAAGAGATAAAATAGACATGCTTAGAAGAGAAATGAAGACAAACAGTAAGGGAAAAATAACCACAGCAAAGCGAAGAAACTGTGAAATGGAGAATTGTGCTTTGATTACTTGATTGTTTGCATGAACAAAAAGGGAAGCTTAAAGTAAATAAAGTAAAGACAGACAGCAACGAAATGAAATGATCTAGCTATTAGAAGAGAAACAACAACTAAACAGAACTAAAATTTAGAATTGAAAGACAGAAAACAGTAAATGATGCTTGAAAGCCTCGTTGCAACCGCCTCGGCTGAAGGGGATGAAAGAATAGCTTTGCTTGGATGAATCCAATCGGGAGAGAAGATGATCTTCTCTCCTTCCTATCAGATTGTCGATTCCAACAGCTGAGACTCTCACACCAACAGACGGCAAAGGAAAACACGAAGAAAGATGGAGCTGCGAGAAGACTTCTACGCTTTCGGATGATGATTGAACCCTCGACTTTGACCCCCTTTTATAGCAATCTGCAGGTGCGTTTGGGCCAAGGAGAACCATCAATCTTCAACGTCGTACTTCAGAATGGATGGAGGAGAAAGAACGAATCCCTGAAATAACGGAAATTAACAGAAAAAGATCAGTCAACTTACGGTTTTCACTTGAAACATTGCGGTTTCAGCAATGTTTCCGCAATGCTATCGCAATGCTTGTTTTTCATTCTTTTCCTTCGGTTTTCAACCCTTTTCTTTCCTATTGTACATAAGTCCTAATTTAGCTACCTTCTTCTAATTCTCATATTTAAGCATAGGTTTAGGCTAAATGCTATCAAAAATACCTAAGAGTGAACATATTTCTAAGATAATTAAGTCCTAAAAAGGTCACTTTTGGAGACGTAACACCTAACCAGCAAGTCTCCGCGAGTTCCAGCATTCTCGCATGTTTCGACGAAGTGGGCAATGTGTTGTTTAGGATTGCCCTTCCCATCGAATTGTTGAAACTTTGGCGGCTGATACCCAATGGGCATTCTTAAGCTGTCGATCCTCTTGGAATACGGTTTGGTATACAAGAGGGTGCTTTGGGCTGGTCCACCGTACTGGACTCGGATGGTGTTGGTAATCATGTCCTGCAGTTGTTGGACAAATAAGGAAGCGACTGACGTCGAGTGTTGCGCTTGGTCTTCCCGGATGACCATTTTTTCTTTGTCATTCTTTCTGGCCGCAGGAGTTAGGCTTGACTCCGCAACCTCACGACTTTGCATCTGACTCCTTAGTTGGGCAATCTCAAAGTCTTTGTCCTAGACTGCTTTCATCAGGAAACTAATTTTCTTTTCCATTTCAGCCATCGCTTCGTCGTTAGTACGCGCATCCGCCATCATTACAGATACGTTAGAGTCAGACACCTTCTCCGGCTGATCAGAGGAGGGAACAACCTCATCGAACAAAGGATTGTCCTTGATGATTATCCCAAACTGCTCGGACTCCGTCAGTCGTTTGTATATTTTGCGCACTATGGCCGGAGTGTGTTCGTCCGTCCGCGAGACTTCTTTGATGACGCGGCTGCGGGTGGCAGGTCCTCTGTAAGGGTTGTTGGAACTGACAACCTTGAATGTTGTTTTCTTTGATGCCATTGTAAGAAATTTTTTTTGTTGAGAGAGAGATGAAAGGTAGAGTTGTCCCACCGGGCGTGCCAATCTGTTCACACGAGAATTCGAACGACGAATGGAAATTCGACACGTGTAAATGAATTTGAATTTGTATTGATGTATTGTATTTATCAGTGCGTAGTGGATTACAATCTTTAATATTTGATCCTCTGATTCTCTCTCTTAAATGTAACGTACTCGAGGGCTTCGTAGCTTGTTCTCGAGGTTGAATCTTCAGCTTCGCGTAGCGGTGAAGTCTTCAGGTGTTTGATCTTGAAGTGACGTTCAGTCTTCAGGATTCAAAGAGTCTTCGCTGTTTTGGAATTCTCTCTGAGTTCTTAGGAGAATAAATTTTCTGAACCCTAAAAATGAAAATGAACTCTCTATTTATAGAGTTCTCATGGGCCTGGTGGGCTTGGGCCTGGATCCAATGGGCTTGGGCTTTGAGCCCAATGGGTTTGACCTTTGGGCCAAATTGTCTTTTGCATATCTTTCTGGCCCGATTCGATTTCGAGCCCAATTGCAGTTTGACCGAATTTGCTCGGTCAAGTCTATCTGATCCCCGGTCGTGATGGAGACACGTGGCGACCGCTGATTGGCCAAAATTTCTCGGTCAACAGTTATGAAAAGAGGCCTATATTAGTGGAGACAACTTCAAGAATTAATTGTTTATTCGTAATCTAGAATAAACCAATTCAAAGATTAGATTATTATTGTTGTCCCAAAAAAAAAAGAAAAAAAAAAAACTTTGGTTGGCCAACTTATACGCAACCAATAGTTATTATTATTTTATTTTTCTGAGAATAGTAAAACTAATTATTTTAATTGAGAATGATAATCAATATGTTTTTATCACCCATTGAAAATGGCAATGATAACCAATATATTTTTGTTTTAAAAAAAGAGAGGTTAATTGCACAAACTACTTCTTATATAGTTTGTTACAATTTTTAATTTGATTATCACATCATCTAAAGTTTGATAAGTATTGCAATCAATTATTGAACTATCAATCACACCCCTAAAGTTTGGTAACTATTCTAATCAATCCCTTCGAGATAGAAAGAAAAGACAAACTTTAGGGGTATATACAAAGTTAACCTTGATCACAAAATCAAATTTAGGGTAAGTATTGTGACTCTTTTTTGTTTACGACATATGAGGGTAAGAGATTGAACCTGCAACCTCTTGGTCACTAGTTTATAGAATATATCGGTTGAGCTATGTTCATGTTGACATATTGTAACATTTATCTAAGTATAATATATGGTGTGATTTGATGAAATTTAAAGTTAAGGTAAAAAATGATATACCTTGTCAAATTTAGCCTAACGGAATACTCGACCATCAAGTGTTGATAGGGACAAGATGACAAACCATTTCTTTTGATTACATGACAATTAAATTGAAAAAAATAATAAAATAGAAAATCCAATTTTTAATATAAAATCATTCTTCCCCCCTCTCATACGTGCCCTAGGCTATTGACATCGACACTATTCTTCAATCTTCAGCAACTCTATCTACCCGTCGTCGATGTTCGCTAGCCCCGGTCGTAATTAATGACTACTTAATATAATTATTCATTTTTAATACACATAATTAATTACCCAATTGAAATTATTCTTTGATTATTAATTAATTAATACTTTAAATTGATTTTGATTGTGTTATTAATTAATCTATTACAATTATATAAGATTACAAGCTATAAAATAAATACAAATATAATTTGTTTTCATGAAATTCAGTTATCATTTTTATGCACAAACAAACACACATTTCATTTCATTTCCAACAATTTTATTCTAAGACATATCATTTCCAAGGGATACTTTATTTCCAGGCATCTACAAAACTCGAACCAAGGGTGCCCTAGGACAATCTGGCCGACGTTCTGAACCTCAAAAATTCACAAATCAGTAGCTATTATAGAGAATGAGAATCAATCTTGTCCAAAACCTCAAATTAGTACAAAACACAACAAACAAAGAAAAGATCAACAACCTTAACCAAACCATTCAAATAAACCAAGAATCTAGAGGGTAAAAATTCTTCTAGGCCAACAAAATACCATTTCACAATATACCAACACAATGGAAATTTACATTTACAAGTAAATTAACTGGTTATACACCATAGCATACACAAACGTATCTGAATTCTGAAATTGGTCTGAAATGAGAAAGCAGAGCAGATGCAGAAACAACAACGACGTAGAACACGAACACGCGAAAGCAAATGCAGAGAAGCATAAAGTTTTTCAGGCTAAAGACTGGGTTCTTAAACCTCTAATCCCAGAGGCATTGAACAACTGAAGCTGAATCATGATTTCACCACATTCAACATTCTGCAATCTGAGAGTCATGTCTTGGATTATCTTGCCATCGTTCCAAACACAAGGGCTTTCATCTGCAAGGCTGTTTAATCTGCTTGGTTGAACCCTTTTCACCACACACCCATTTGGCAGATTCTCTAATCCCATATTCAAACACTCTATGTATGGTTTTATGTCGATCTCGGCATCCCCCATTGTATCGTCTTTTGTGAACCTATCTTTGTCGAACAGTGCCTGAACAATCCAATGATGGAAGCAAATATGATTGTTTAGAAGTGGATTATGTTAAATCACCAATCAACAACCAAAAAACTTAAGCTAATGGGTCATTTGTGCAAAGCTTAAACTTAAGCTCAAGCTCACATGAACATAATTGAACTAGGATAGAGTATGTACCCTCGACCAAGAGGACAGATGTTCGAATAACCCACCACACGTGTTGTCAAAAGAAAGAAAAAAAAATACTCTAACACTCCCTCTCAGTTGTGGGCTTAGAAGTTCGTAGAAGGTCTAACAAGTGAAAATAAATATTAACCGGAGAGAAACTGACATTACAGGGTCTCGAACACAGGAGCTTAAGTTGATACCATGTTCAATCACAAATCAACTCAAAAACTTTTGATGGGTCACGGTAAATTTAAATTTAATTATATCAATACTTTAAATGTAAGATGTTTGATCACAAGTTTGAAAGAATTGTTGAATTTCTCAATATGAAAGCGTATGATTTGACTTACTAATTTGATTGGTGTGTTGATATCTGTGATCGAAAGCGTGAATTCCTCGTTCCATTCTGGATTGCAGTTCTTTTTCACCACGCGAGATTTGAATTTCTGCACAAAAATTTGCTCGAATAAGAGTCAGACCATAATATCAAAAGGAAAAAGCTAAGAAACGGAGTAAATTTTACGAATATTCTGAGATCTCCCGGTGGAAGTTCTGGAGAAATTGAAATCAGAATTCGAACCGTTTGCGTAGATTCAAAAGGACAAATTCGAACAGAAAAGCCTAAAAATGGAAAAGTTCAACGAATAATTGCAAGGAAGTTCTAGAGAAACCGCAATCAGAATTCGAGCCGTTTGCATAATTTCGAAAGGGAAAATCCCAACAGAAAAACCTAAAAACGGACAAATTCAACAAATATATCCAAGAAAGTTCTGAAAAAGAAAATTACAATCATAATACGAACCGTTTGTATAGCTTCAAAAGATAAAACCAAAATCGAGAAACTTAATTAAAAATCGCAATCCAAATTCGAACAGTTCACAAAAGTTTCGAAACAGAAAAACCTAAAATCAGAACAATTCGATAAAATTAATCGCAATCCAAATCGAAATCTAAACAGATGAACATATATGATGTTTCACAACGAATCGGAAGCGTAAAAGAGAGAGATCGTTGAATACGAATCAGAAAAGGAAGAAGAAACCTGATTGGCGGTGGAGATGACAGCGTAGGGATCGCTGCTGCGGGTGGGAGCATCGCGAATGGCGAGATTCATGCCTCGCAACAGGCGAATTCGAAGAAGTCCTGTCCGATTGTTCATTTCAAAATCTTCGCATGTTCTTGCTTTGTTTTTTCGTTGAAGTTTTTGACATAACAATTATCAAATGTAATAGCCCGAGGAGGAAGAAGAAGATAAGAAGAATGATAGATATTTTTATTTTTTTTTTATTTTTTTTTATTTTTTTTAGAGCAAAGAATGATAGAATGATAGATTTTTATTACATTATAAAATTGCAAATAATCTTCCCTATCCAAAATTGTTGACATATTCAAGAATGATTTATTTGACAATTTCACTACAGTATTTCATAATTATTTTGTTAATTTTTAATCTTTCAAACTTCCCAACCATAGTTTTTAAATAAATGATTAATTACTCGAATTGGCCTTAACTGGAATCTTGTAATTTTAATTTTGAATTCAATAAATATTTGTATTTTTTTTAACTTTTAAATCTTATTTTTAAGAATGAAAATGACTACCAATTAACTAAATTACTTCTCCTATGTAATGAGTCAAAAATATTTTTTTAGTATAACAAATGTGTATGTATGAGAATTTGAACATCTCACCTAAGAGATGAGTAAGAGTAGATGTCAATAGCCAACAAGAGCATAGCTCAACGGCATGATATATCGCCTAGTGGCCATGAGGTCCTAGGTTCAATCCCCTACCCCACATGTTGTCAAAAAAAGAGAGTAGATGCCAATATGGGAGACATGGGCGTCCCCTTTCTTGGGGTCCCCTCAGTAGGGGAGACATGGGCGACCCCTTTCTTGGGGTCCCCTCAGTAGGGGAGACATGGGCGACCCCTTTCTTGGGGTCCCCTCAGTAGGGGAGACATGGGCGACCCCTTTCTTGGGGTCCCCTCAGTAGGGGAGACATGGGCGACCCCTTTCTTGGGGTCCCCTCAGTAGGGGAGACATGACCGACCTCATGGGATTTTGACCCAACCAACAAGGAAACGGCTCTCCGGGTCGTTACATAATCTTTGTAACCCTTGAGAGTTACCAACGCTATGAGGATGGGTTTAATGACCCAAAACGGTCATATATGGGAAACTTATATAAGAAAATATGATGGAAGGTGTATGAGGATCGGTTTAATGACCCAAAACGGTCATATATGGGAAACTTATATAAGAAAATATGATGGAAGGTGAAGGGTAAGGCCAAATCATTCTTTACATTTGTCAAAATACTTTTGATATTCATTCTCTCTCTTTCAACGCTAACTTGAGCGGCGGAGCCCGTGTGGTTTGCACCACACCAGTCTTAACTCACTTCTTTGTCTATTCAGGTATTGCAGGTTCAAGCTCGTTCCCCACCCAATATCAAGTTTACTGTTGATACCAAAAATCACTATTAATAGTTGGCGCCGTCTGTAGGAACGAGTAAGTCATCTTTAAATTACCTCGCAATACCATTTGAGATCATGAACTGCAAATGGAAAGTGTCAGCCTTCGAGGATTCGAAGACGAGGCGACGAACCCCGATCAACGCACGAAACTGACACCGGCTGACGATCGAAGCATCCCAGTAGAAAAGAACCCTCGGAAGAGCGAGCTTTGTCCAGTAGCAACGCAACTGGCGGCAATAGAGGAATCAAATTCAGTCGTCACTCCAGAAGAAAAAGTCGACCGACGACATGAGGCTTTGGACACGAAAGTCCAGAGGCTTGATCAAAACACCCACATCCTGGAAATCCTGCAAACGCGGAATTCAACCATGGCAAGACCAATGAATAAGATCCAGGAGAACGTCCAAACACCGGACTGACAATCAAGCTACACCCCGATCCGACGAGATCGACCAAGGGGAAAAGACCATCGCAAGAGGGTCAAAGAGAGTTTCAATCAAGAAGACTGAAGCTCAACAACTAGTGATAGGAGGAAACAATAAGCAGCGGAAACGTCAAGCTAAATCGCCTCAAACCCGCAAGTATCGAAGGTGTGAAAGAGTTGGACCGCAGTAGGAAAACCAAAGCTCAACCCGAGTAGGACTGTCAAGAGATCAATGGTCGACTAGCAAAAGCCCTCGATCACTCGGTGCCAATAAGCCAAAGTCAAGCAAGCAGTAGAAACTCCCGAGGAAGATCCTTTGGTTTGGCAAAAGTCGAGCAACCAAAGGAGGAACCGATGCAAGGTTGTCAGTCGAAAATTCTTGACTCGATCCAGAAGATACGAGATCCAGTCAAGGAAGACGGGTTTACGAGTAAAAGTTAGGGAGAGCCGCAAATGAGAAATCCTCTCACATTCGAAAAGCTACAAGGAAGCGAACACCGATCAAACCCGCAAAAACTAGTATCCTAGATGAGCAGCCATCAAGGCATGCAAAGACTGGGAGCAAGAGAAATTGAGCCAAATCCCTCAATCATCTAGGAAGTCATGTCAGATGCCGAGCATGGATTTAGGAAGAAAAGATTTGGCGGTTGGACCACAATGTGACAGACATCTCGAAACTCCCGCGACAACAAAAGCCAACCGTCGGGAGCCCCAAGAAGAATCTCTCAAGTAGACTAGAAGTCAAAACACCGAGAGAAGACTCAGCGCCGGATCGGCAATCAGAAATCTCAAATTTCACCCATGGAGGTGAGATTCAGCCAAAAGCAAGGAACCCACGGTAGAAGGCCATGAAGAGCCTAACCCAAGAAGTTCTCCAACTAACATATTGCAGGTAGGAAGAAATAAAGAGCGACCAAATCTCCGAGTGCAACTGCCTCAAGAAAATAACTACCAAAGATGCGCAAAAACCAGAGGGCGACTAGGAAATCAGAGTCAATCTCGAGCAGGCCCGTCGCTAGATCATATGTCGACTGTCAAATGCCTACAATCAGTTGGAGATAACAAACTAGAGTTAAGTGGACATTAACAAAAGATTAAAGAAGAGAAGAAACGAATAACCAACCTTGGGTGGCAGAATTGCGTCAACTCCATAACCAGTTCGACGATATACCAAACCAAGTTACCTCGAACAACAACTACCCGAATTACGCAAAATCGAGAGAACTGCTAGAGAGCTAGAGCTCAACCCGAGTAGGCTTGTCTCTAGGTTATCTGCTGTCTGTCGATAGTCTACAACCACTCAGAGACAACGATCCAGAGTTACGTGGATGGAAACCAAAAATCATAGATGGAGTGGAGTCGACCCTCATAGAGGTTGGCCCGAAAAAGCAGAGTCGACCCCCACAGGGGTCGGCCAAGATGAAAAACTGTCGACCCCCAAAGGGGTCGACCAAGATGAAGAACTGCCACTGCAGCAGACTATCCTTTCATTTACTTCGGGGTGGCCGAAATGTATATATTACGAATATTATATAATTTAAGGCATTATTTTGACTATGTATATCAAAGATTTCAAACTAAAATCGAGTTGGACCAGATACGTTGTTTACAAAGGGCATAATTTTCAAATTATGGAACTAAGAAGTTTCGTTTTGATAATGCTAGTGAAGTTGCATCCCAAGTGTTTAATGATTATTGGGATGAGTGTTGAACATATTGTAAAATGGGTTGTTGAGATAATTTATGTGAGCAAGTTTCTAATATTTGTATGGGATCATCATATTTTGCAGCCAATGACTTATTACAATTAACTTATGACCAAAAGTCAAATATATTTCATCTGCAAATTATTGGATGTGTAGTAAATGTTAAAATTGCTCCCTCACAACATACAAGATAAGTCCTCAAATGAAGTTAGAATTATGAACAATTTGATTCCCATCAATTATTAGATATCTTGAACCTGCGGGTGAAATTTGAAAGATTTTTCATGAGCATCAGAGCAACTTTAATGCATTTGGAATCATATGCATTTTTACATATCTATATATTAATTATCTTTTATGGAATGAACTATATCTAATAAAATTTAAATATTATTAAATACATGCAATTTGTTTGCCAACATTCGCAAGTTGCATCAATAGTTTTCTTTTGAGTTTTCATTCAATGTTAGTGTCTTTTCCAACTAAATAATTCCCTAATTTCCAATATTTTTTGAGTTCATCCCACTTGTTCTTCAACTGTTGTCTACCATATTATTTTCTGGTTGCTCTACCAAAATTGATGCTACCAAATTCTCTCATCCATGTTTAGTGAAATGAGTGTCACGATGATGTCCTCTCTCAATTTCCATGATGCATTGATCACAAAAAAAATACCTTTAGTGTGACCATTTCAAATAGCCTTATTTCTCAAGTTAGTAGTCGCACTTTCGAAGTTGTTGGTTAAATTACCAATTTTCATATCTACTAGAACAAAAATAAATGAATTATAAACTTAAGTTAATGTCACTTTTACTTTTATTATATGATTTTTGACAACATGTGGGGTGGGGGATTGACCTCTTGGACACTAGTTTATACAATATGTCGATTGAGCTATGAAAAGTTGTTTCATCTAATTTGACAATTAGAGATTTGGTACACAATTGAATAATTAGAGAATTGGTACAAAAATTGACAATTAGAGACTTTAAAGAATTGATATAAAATTTGACAATTAGAGACTTGGTAAAAAATTTAAAAAATTAATCAAACAGTAAACTAAAAATTAATCAAATAGTAAACTGCTCATTATTAGCTATTATCCATATTTTGCCATAATTTTCAACATTAACAAATCATTTGCCAACAAGAGCATAGCTCAATGGCATGATGTATTGCCTAGTGACTATGAGGTCCTAGGTTCAATCCCCCACCCCAACATGTTGTCAAAAAAAAAAAAAAAACATTAACAAATCATTTGGTCTAAATCGTAACCTTCTGCAATTAACATATGATAAATATTTAAAAGTCATGTCAAACTCACTTATTCAGATTATTTTCGCTACGTTTTTTTCTTTCTTTCTTTTGGATTTTAATTTTGTTTTGAAGAGTTGTACTTTAGAAATTCATGTTTATGCTAGAATATGATATCATATGTATGAACTTAAAATCTTGTTATTTCTAATTTGGTAGCATGAATGATAATCACCATGGTTGATTTTAGAATCCTCTATAAATAGAATAACCTAATAATCTTGAGACTTCTTCAAATGATTATAACTATATAATGAACTCAGAGAAACAGTAAATAGAGAAGGGAGAAAAATGAAAGACAAAGATTTATAGTGGTTCGATCAATTAAAATGACATCCACTTTAGTCATTATGATTGATGTTACATCAACTCTTCTTCATACATGCAAGAACGATACAAAGAGATGAATTAAAGAACAAACCACTTGTTCTCTTTGAATTCTTCAACCTTCAACCTCGATGTTGAGCTCACCGAAACCACTTAAAATCTAGCTGTGAGTCATAACCCAATTTGTTATCTCCAACAAACACATGGATGGAAAAAAATAGGGCCAACAAGACAAATGGCTAGAATTAAATAAATCAACTCGAAAAATGACTAAATGCCTTCGAGTTTGGAAAAATAGCTAAAAACTATGTGTACTACCTACTTGAATTTGTGTGGGGGCAAAAATACCCCAAAGTATATTTTGCAGTTTAAAATTAGATGTAAATGATGCTAAGAAAATGGAAATTTTAATCGATCAACCCCTTGGTGCAGTGGGTGGGCATTCTGGCTAAGATAACAGAGAGTGGGGGTTTGATTCTGCCCTATGTTAGTGTCTTGTCCAACTAAATAATTCCATAATTTCCAATATTTTTTGAGTTGGGTTGATTACAACCACTTGGTGCAAAGTGCCCAGTGGTTTTTGAGGTTTCCATTCAATGTTAGTGTCTTTTCCAACTAAATAATTCCATAATTTCAAATATTTTTTTAGTGCATCCCACTTGTTCTTCAACGTTTGTCTACCATATTGTTTTGGGGGTTCGATCTTGCACTTGTGTAGCAATTTAAATGCATTATCACCTAAATACTTTTCTCAAACCAAACATACCTCAATGTCAATCTGAGCATAGCTCAATTGACATAAGATTGTGCCCTTGACTAAGAAGTCATGGGTTCAATCCCCGCACTAATTAAATACCGTTACAAAAAAAAAATGCTATTCACTTTTATGATATTCCACCATTGATAATGAAAACACCCAAAATTAAAATCTTGGCGTTGAGCATAATACTAGATGCAAATAATTAAGAGACTGTATGATGAATGCAACAACAAAACACAAAGAAAAATGCACTTATAAACAAAATTTCACGAGGGAAAAAATCTCGTACTAGCAACATCTTGGCCATCATAAAAACAACAATGAACAGTTCCAAAAGACCAACAAGTTATGACACTTTTGATGCTGAGTTAAAAAGGGTCATCGTCGCCTCCTCCATCGTCGCCATCCTCGTCTTCCTTTCTCTTGTTATTCTTGATAGTCCATGCTTTACTCATATGTCTATGTTGTAAAACAAATTCGGAAACAAAAATAAACAACAACGTGTTGTGCCGTGGAAAAGGCCACTGCTTTCAAAGCAAATCCGACACGACCGTGGTGCTTAATCGTTGATAAGTCGAATGCTCCCCAAGGTTAACACAACTCCCAACTTAATCATGCACTTGATGAAGAATGGATGAAACCAATAGAAAACCCTTATGCTCTGTTTAAAATACAACAAATGAACTTCATATTTATAGAGTAACATGAGGAGCTCATACCACAAACTTATTCCATGGATCCACAAATTTGGGAGGAAGAGTTCATGCCATAAACTCATTCCATGATCCACAAATTTGGGAGGAATAATTCATGCCACAAACTCATTCCATGATCCAACAACTTAGGAAGAATGATTCATTCATCCAAGTCATTTCATGATCCAACAACTTAGAAAGAATGATACATTCATCCAAGTCATTCCCAACAATCCCCCACGAATGACTGTGAAAAGGAAAATAAACTAATAAAGAAAAAATAAAATTCTGAGTAGTAGAAGGAAACGAAACTTAAGCATTAATATCTTTCGATTTTAATTAATGCATAGTGAAATAAGACAACAACCAATTTTAAAGAAAGTGAGTTACCTCTTGAACTTTCAGTGGTTATGGTTGAGACCCCACAACACGTTTCAATCCTCGTGGTTTTTTTTTCCGATTCCACGGTATAGAAATAGCACACTTGCGCTATTAATGGCCATGCACATAAAACCTCGGGTCATCGTGAAAGCTCTAGAAAGATACATTTTAGAATCTTTCATAAAAGGTGGCCACACCTCCACAATCACGTTAATTGCTTCATCAAGTCTATCAGAGATAGACCCTTCAAAACTGAGCTATGAAGACTTTCACAGTTATCCATAAAGTCTATACATAGACCACCCAAGAAAGGGCTATGAATTCACATAATACACTAGAAACATAACTATGTCATGATGATTTTTACAATTTATCCATCAAGTCTATACATAGACCATCCAAATACAGGACTATGGAAGCATATAAAACATCATGACTAGAATCCAAAGTATTATATTTATTTTAAGGGTTTTAGTCCCATACATGTTGAAGACTCAAGAGTTACTCTCCTTGTTAAGCCCTTGGTGAGTGGATCCGCCAAGTTCCTCTCGGACCTCACGTACTCCAAAGAGATAATTCCATTTTTCAATAGTTGTTTCGCAGCTCCATGTCTTAGGCGTATATGCCTTCTCTTGCCGTTATACACACTATTTTTGGCAATTCCTATGGCAACTTGTGAATCACAATGCATAGATATTGGAACTGACGCCCCCCACAATGGTACGTCTCCCAGTAAGCTTCTTAACCATTCTGCTTCCTGCCCTGCGAGCTCAAGAGCTATAAACTCAGATTCCATGGTGGATCGTGTTATGCACGTCTGTTTTGATGATTTCCATGAAATAGCTCATCCACCTAATAGGAACACATATCCACTAGTAGAGCTCACTTCATCGTTATCTGTTACCCAGTTTGCATCACAATAACCTTCTAACACTGTAGGAAAATTGTTAAAGTGCAAACAAAGATCCATTGTACCCTTAAGATATCGCAATAAACGACGGAGGGCAATCCAATGATCTTTATCAGGATTATGTGTATATCTACTTAATCTACTCACATCATATGCAATATCAGGTCTAATATAATTCATAAAAAACACAACACTACCTATAATTTTTGCATATTCGGATTGAGAAACACTATCCCCTTTATTTTTCTTAAGACTCATAACTAGCATCATAAGGTGTTCGTACAAGAATATCATCGAAATAATCAAATCTCTCTAACAATTTTTCAATGTAGTGTGATTGACATAATGAAAACCCATTTTTTGTTTTCCTTATTTTGACACCAAGTATCACATCAGCCTCACCTAAATCTTTCATTTCAAAGTGTGAGGATAAAAATAGCTTGGTATTATTAATGACATCTAAGTTCGTTCAAAAAATAAGCATGTCATCAACATACAAACATATAATCACGCAATCAACAACAAACAATTTTGAGTAAACACATGTGTCAAAAGAATTCAATTTAAAACCATTGCTAACTAGTGTATGATTAAATTTCTCATACCATTGTTTAGGAGCTTGTTTAAGACCGTAAATAGATTTTCTAAGCTTGCATACCTTGTTCTCCTGACTAACAACTACAAATCCCTTAGGTTGTGTCATATAAATTTCCTCTTCTAAATCTTCATTAAGAAATGTTGTTTTTACATCCATTTGATTGATTAACAGTCCACAAATGGCTGAAAAAGCAATCAAAGATCTAATAGTAGCTATTTTAGTCACAGGGGAATATGTATCAAAATAATCAATACCTTGTTTTTTAGTATAGCCCACAACCACTAATCTAGCTTTGAATTTTTCAATTGAACCATCTGGTCTAATCTTCCTTTTGAAAATTCATTTGCACCTTATAGGTTTATTTACATTAGGCAAATCAACAAAGTCTCATGTTTGATTCAAAAATTAAAGAATCTAATTCACTCTTGATTGCTTCTTTCCATAAACAAGAGTCTACAGATGTTAAGGCCTCTTGGTAGGTTTTAGGATCCTCATCTATCAGATACATGCATGCAAATTGATATCTATTTTATCAGAATTTTCAACTAGAAAAATGGTTAAGAAATCAAGACCGAAAGTTTTGTCAATCTTTTGTCTTTTACTTCTTCTAGGTTCACAATCATGACTAACATCAGTAGTTGATGGAAAAGACACAAATAATTGTTTAGAACCTGAAGTACTGATTGACTCATCAACAACCTTAATAAAAGGAAAAATATGTTCAAAGAATACAACATCTGTGTATTCATAAATTGAATTATCACTTAAACACATAAATCTATAGGCAACGCTATTGTGAGCATAACCAATAAACACACAATTAAAAGTTTTAGATCCTATCGTAGGTTTCTTGAATGTTGGATAAGCTACCTTAGCTAAACACCCCCACACTCTCAAATAATTGAGGTTAGGTGAATAACCTTTCCAAAGCTCGTATGGTGTCTTATCCAACCTTTTGTGAGGAATCCTATTAAGAATAAAACAAGCAGAGAGCACAACACCCCCCACAAGTTATCAGATAACCCAGAACTCAATAACATAACATTCATCATTTTCTTTAAGGATCTATTCTTACGTTCAGCTATGCCATTTTGTTGTGGAGAATATGGTGCGGTAAATTCATGAATGATACCATTTAGCTCACAAAATTCTTTAAGAGTTTTATCACCATATTCACCACCTCGATCAGATCTTAATCTTTTTATCCTTTTGTCCAGTTGATTTTCTACTTCGGCTTTATACTTCAAAAACATACTACATGCTTCATCTTTTGATTTTAATAAGTAAATTTTGTATATCTAGAATAATCATCTACAAAAGATATATAGTATTTTTTACCACCTCTACTTGTGGTGTTTTTTAAATCAGCCAGATCAGAATGAATTAATTCAAGTAATTCAGTACATCTAGATGTGACAAGTTTAAAAGGTTTTTTTTACATGCTTTGCTTCTATACACACACATAATTTCATGCGATTAAGAAACATTAATAAGATGCAAGGTTTTAAGCCTTTTAATTGCTGCAACATTCACATGTCTTAGTCTACCATGCCACATATCAACAGATTAACGAGAAGAACTTTTATTGATGGAAGCAGAAACATAAATTGTGTTTAAAACAAATAGACCATCAACTAGATAACCCTTACCCACAAACTCACCATTTTTTGTGATGATAGCCTTGTCAACCTCAAAGACAATCCTAAGTCTAGCTCGATTCAATACACTCCTTGAGACCAAGTTTCTACGCAACCAAGGAACATATAATACATCGCTAAGTGATAAAGTTTTTCCTGATGTGAGTTTTAAAAAGCACTTCCCTTTTCCAAGTACTCCAGCAATAGTTGAGTTACCTATGAAGACACACTCGCCGTCAGCAGAATCTTGGAAATCGTGGAATAACTCTCGATTTGAGCAGAAATGTCTCGAGACTCCAAGTGTCAAGAATCCAGTCAGATTTGTTCTCCACTAGATTAGCCTCTATGACCACAGCAGTGATGATGTCCTCCTTCTCGGTTAGGTTGATTTGTGGAGCAACATCGACAACATGCCTTTGGTCCGGTTTTCCTTTCCTCTAGTTGCACTGATATGATTTGTGTCCTGATTTCCCACAAACATAACATACTAGTTTGGACTTTTCAATTCTACCACCAGCAGCCTTGAATTGATGCCCTTTCTTTTGTGTTGGTTTGCCCCCAACAACCTGTTTTCCTTTGTTTTTTAACCTGTCTTTTGTTGCAACAGAAGATCAATTAGGTTAGTATTAACAGAATTTAAAGACTGCGAATTCAGCTTATCTTTCTGTCGATTGGCTTCTTCAGTTCGCATGTGATTGATCAATTCTTGCAGAGTCAAATCCTTCTTCTTGTGTTTCAAGTGATTGCGGTAATCACTCCAGGAAGGAGTGAACTTTTCAAACAACACATTTGCCTGAAGAATCTCACACATCTTCATGCCTTCGGTCAGTACATTCGCCACCAAATTCTCGTACTCATGAACCTAATCCATAACGGATTTATGATCCATCATCTGGAACTGCAACCACTTGCTTACTACGTATCTCTTTCTTCTTGCATCATCACAGCCATACCTAGACTCCAGAGTGTCCCAAATTACCTTTTCCGATTTTTGAACCACGAACAAGTCGAAAAGATAATCGTTCATATGATTGAGGAGATGACCGCGAATCGTCTTGTTGTCCTTCTCGTATTTGTCGGATTTGGCAGAATCAACCTGAACAATACTTTTTGAGTTATCTGGATCAACAACAACCATCGTCTTAGATTTTTCAGAAGATTCAACGGCCTTAGTGGTGAGAACGTAATCTACCTCCAATTGCTCGAAGAAGATCAGCAGCTTCTGTGACCAACGACGGTAATTGGATCCGTCGAGAGGTTCCAACTTGGACAGATCTGGAAGATGTTTTCCGGATTTGACAGACATCGTGCGTTTGCTTTCAAATTGTAAAACAAATTCGGAAACAAAAATAAACAACAACGTGTTGTGCCGTGGAAAATGCCACTCACTACCTTGAAAGAAAATCCGACACGACCGTGGTGCTTAATCGTTGATAAGTTGAATGCTCCTCAAGGTTAACACAACTCCCAACTTAATCATGCACTTGATGAAGAAGGGATGAAATTAATAGAAAACTCTTATGCTCTGTTTGAAAATACAACAAATGAACTTCATATTTATAGAGTAAACACATGAGGAGTTCATACCACAAACTTATTCCATGGATCCACAAATTTGGGAGAAAGAGTTCATGCCATAAACTCATTCCATGATCCACAAATTTGGGAGGAAGAGTTCATGTCAGAAACTCATTCCATGATCCAACAACTTAGGAAGAATGATTCATTCATCCAAGTCATTCCATGATCCAACAACTTAGGAAGAATGATTCATTCATCCAAGTCATTCCCAAAATATGTAACGACTCATTTAAACTCTTCACATCTATCTTATCTATATTAATTTCTCTTTTTCTTTCTCTATTTAACCCAAAAATACAAACAAACTCATCATTTCAGTACCCAAAACACGAACCATCATCTCTGTGCCTTTGAATTTTTGTCACTGGTTTTGTCGAGTTAAAGGGAAAAAATATGAAAAAAAAAGTGTGAAAGTGGTGACATGTATGTTGGGCAGAATGAGTACAAGTAAAGAGAGAAAAGTGATGGTTTTCTACTCTCTTTTTCCTCTTTCCATCATCCATGGGCCACATGGATCCTATAAGTCAGATGATTTTACAATATGCTAGCTGACATTGTAAATACTAGTATATACAAGGACCATATATCCTTTTATTTAACTGTTTATATAGCTCACATGGTAAATACTATCATTTTAAAATAAAAAAAATTGGATTCTAAAACTCCACTCAGTTTTTTTTAGGGATGTTTTTACTGTCTTTGATTTTGAAAATAATGGGGCTTAAAGGACCCCACATACATGTTATCTCTTAGGATATTGTATTAATTGAATGGATATACTCTTATGTACATAGAAATACATATGATTAATAGAGTGATTAGCTGCTTTTGGTTATAGTTATTGTTTGTATATATGTTTATAGACATAAGTTTGCTATATCTACTGTGTGTTTCATCTTCTATACACATGTATGAAAGAAACGTGTGTGTTACTAGCATATAGTACTATAGACTACTATAGATTTTATCTCTTAATCTATTGTATTAATTGCATGTATATACTCTTATGTACATAGAAATACATATGATTAATAGCGTGATTAGTTGCTTTTGGTTATAGTTATTGTTTGTATAAATGTATATAAAGTTTGCTATATCTACTGTGTGTATCATCTTCTATACACATGTATGTAAGAAACGTGTGTGTTACTAGCATGTAGTAGTATAGACTACTCGAGATTGTTGTTGTAGTTTTATATGTATGTATTATTATATACACATAAGTATCAATCAATTTGATGTGTTTATTTACATGCGTATGAGACACATTGTTGTTGATCCCTTGGTAGTTAGTTTACATGTATATAATACTATATACCCTGTTAATAATCCTAACATACTTTTGATGCCATCATTACACATCCGAACTTTGTATATACTCGTATTTACAATGTGAGTTAGATTCCTCATTGTATTTAATCATTCTTCATATTTGTGTATACTGATATTTATATTGTCCATGTCCAAGACAAATAAATAATTGTTATTACACATCCTGTTTGACAAAACTGAGAGCACCCAAACAATGTCCACGACTTTCGAAAGACGATTTATTTTACCACATTCCTACAGAGAGAGACGTGAAATTCTATGTTGTTTAATTGTTTAATGTTATATTTTATGGTACCATTTTATTCTCCTTCTAGATTTAGTCTATATAGTTTGATATAATTAAAGCCGATAACAACAACGCATATATTCTCTTATTGTGTTACTAAAGGTATGAGGTGCTCAAGAGCTTCTAGAAAATCATGATTCTAGGAGGGTTGTTAGCTATCATATCATAGGTTGAGATATCATGATTGTAGGAGGGTTCTTAGCTATCTTGAGATATTTTAGGGTTGTTGGAGATTTATTATAGGTTGATGGAATTTTTTTTTTTTTTAAAAAAAGGAAATCTGATTCCATTTTGTTAGATCATAAATACTCATATGGAGTATAATGGGGAGGAAACCAATTATTTTTCGAGTTCTTAACTATTCTTATCAATTCTCAAAAAAAAAAAAAAAAAAATAGGGAAATCATAATAATTAATCCTTTTTGGGATCCCATTTCAAACGAGGTCCCTTTTTTAAGAATTAAGTTTAGTGTCCTTTTTTTTTTCATTTTCTCTCTCCTTTATTTTTCATTCCTTTTTTACCCTCCCAATTTCTCCTCTCATTTCAAAATTATATCTTTAAAAAAAACTTTTCATCTCTCCTTCCAGATTTTCTACAACAAATTTCTTCTCTCTTCTATCATAATTAATGTTCATTTACTAATTCTTTCTCTCCCCTCCCACCCAAAATCTCTTTACAAATAATATCTATTTTAAATTCTACAAATCATATCTATTTTAAAATCTTTTTTCTCTCTCTCCTCATTTCATTCTAATTTAAAAATAATAATAATAATAATAATAAATAAAATAAAATAAATAAGAATAGGGTTTAAACCTCCAATAGTCTATGATTCGCTGTATTTTTACGATTGATATCTATTTTAAAATATATTTCCTCTCTCTTCCCTAATTTCATTCTAATTTTAAATAATAATAATAAAAAAAATAAGAATAGAGTTTAAATGAAAGTTTTTCTCTCTCTCTCCCTCATTAACTCCACGTCAAAAACTTTCGTCGTTCATTCCTCCTGACCACCGAATGGACCCATCGCGAAAGATTGATCCCTTCTTCGCCTAAGGACGTTTGATTTGAAGATTTTCCGGTTAGAAGCTCCAACATCAATACCCAAAACTGAAGATCGATCCATTCTTCGCTTAAGACGCTTGATTTGAAAATTTTCCGGTTAAAAGCTCCAACATCAATACCCAAAACTGAACACGTCGAATTTCGACCACATTTGGTGCGCAATAGCGAGTGATCCATTGGGTATTTGATTGGTCTCATATTTAATTTAGTTGGTCAAGAGTGACCTCTGCTTTAAGATGTAAGTACACTCTTTTTTTCTCAAGTTTTAATTGCATGTTTTTGCAAATATTTACAATCCATAATTTAGTGAATTTTGAATTGTATTTGCAATTCACTGAAGTTCGAAGACAATGTATTTTTTAATTCAGTAAATTTTGAATACAGTGTATTGACCATAGCGAAGTTCGAATACAATGTATTTGCAATTCATTGAAGTTCGAATATAGTGTATTTGCAATTCACTGAAGTTCGAATACAGTGTATTTGCAATTCACTGAAGTTCAAATACAGTGTATTTGCAATTCAGTGGAGTTCAAATACAGTGTATTTGCAATTCAGTGGAGTTCAAATACAGTGTATTTGCAATTCACTGGAGTTCAAATACAGTGTATTTGCAATTCACTGGAGTTCAAATACAGTGTATTTGCAATTCACTGGAGTTCAAATACAGTGTATTTGCAATTCACTGAAGTTCAATAAACAGTGTATTTTAAATTCGGTGAATTTTGAATACAGTGTATTTGCAATTCAGTGAATTTTGAATACAATGTATTTGCAATTCAATACACTATATTTTGCTTTTTTTTCAATTTTGTTTTCATCAATTACAAATATTTTTCTTTTTGTCACTATTTTTAGGATTATTCTGCTACTTTAAGTTTTCTCAAACTTCTCTTTTTTTTTTTTTATTAGTTATTGAGTTTGTATTTTTTTTCGAAAACTTCTTTATTGCACCTACCATTGTAATTCCAATTTTGCAAATTGAAAATACACTGTAATTGTAAATTGAAAGTATGAAAGTATGCTAGTATGTGTAATACACTGTAATTTCAATCTTGTAATTGAAATTTGTACAATTATAATTACAATTTGCACAATTGCAAGTACTACTTAATTCCAAATTTACAAATTGCAAATACCCTGTAATTTTAATTTGCAAACTTAGAATGTATATGTTTGTTTTTCTAAATGTAATACGCATACTAGCATATTTTTTTCCAACAATATGGTTTTTTTTTGTCTAATTGCAATGTATTGTGTAATTGCAAATACAGTGTAATTGAAAACACTGTTTTTGCACTTATAGGTAGGTAAAAGTTTGTCTCAATTACATTTTATTTACAATTTTGTATCAATAATTGATTGATTTAGGAGAAGTTTGTCTCAAGTTCTGATTTTTTTTTCTACTCTTTATTCTTTTTGATTTAAGCTTTTACACGAAATATTTATAGGATTTTTGTTATTTTTAATTTTTTATCCTTAATTTTGTACACGAAATATTTATAGGATTTTTGTTTTTTTTTAATTTTTTATCCTCATTTTTTTACACGAAATATTTATAAGATTTTTGTTATTTTTAATTTTTGATCCTCCTCGGTACAATGGCATTTTAAGTGAAAGGAGTGATATTTTGTTATGTTGGGAGATTACGGGTAGGAGGAGAGAGATGGAAGAGAAAAAATCTTGGGAGAGTTAGTTTTTTTTAATTACTAAATGTTAGAAATGAGGAAAAAGATTGAGATATTAGGAGGGTAAATAAGGAATGAAAAAGTTAAGGAAGAAAGAGATTAAATTAAAAAGGGACATATATCACACTTTTAAAAAAAAAAAAAACATCTATCGATTTTGAGAATTAAAAAGGGTAATTTGTCTCGCCCAAAAAAATATCCATTTACCATTTGAGTATTTGTAAATAACAAAAGCCTATTTGATTTGGGCTATCAATTTGAAAATCTCCACCTTGATAGCCAAAATCGAAAGACTGTACAAACCAACATTTTCTACACAAAAGATTTTAAGAACAAACTGGCCATCATTCAATATATTTCTAAGGAAATGATACCTTATATCAATATGTTTAATACGGTTGTGAAAAGTTTGATTTTTAGGGAGATAAACAACACTCTGACTATCACAATAAACCTTCACAACACTAGTATCAAGAACTAACTCATTAGTTAATTCCCTAATTCAAATAGCTTCCTCAAAAGCATCAGTAACAACAATATATTCAGACTTAGTTGCAGAAAAAGCCACCACACTAATTGTAGAGAATTTTTCCAGCTGATCAAATTTCCAAAATAAGAAAAAACATAGCTCGAAAGTGATCTTCTTTTGTCACAATCAGCAGCATAGTCATCATCTACCTACTCAACTAAGTGACTATTACAAACCTCAGGTTGAGTATATAACAAACGATGAGATAAAGTAGAGACATATCACAAAATTCATTTTTTTTTAAACAAATCGCAAAATTCATTTAACCGCATGCCAATGATTCTTCCCTGGATTGGCCATAAATCTACTAACAATACTCATGGAATGAGTCAAATCCAGTCTAGTGCAAACCATCAAATACATTAAAATTCCCATTGCACTAGCATAGGGAATATTAATCATTTCTCTTATCTTCATTCTTAGGAGACTAATTTGAAGACAACTTGAAGTGTTTAGCCAAAGAAATTAATGTCCTCTTACAATGTTCCATATTAACCATGGATAGCATCTTTCTAGAGTAAGCTTTTTGAGATAACTGTAAAGTTCCCTTTAGTATATCACTTTTGATATCAATTCCTAAAATTCCTCTAGCTTGTTCTTAACTCCTTCATATGAAAGTTCTCTTACAACAAATACATCAAATTCTCAATCTCATGCATATCTCTACTAGCTAACAACATATCATCCACATAAAATAATAGATAGGGAGACTTATTATTAGCATGCTTGAAGTAAACACAATGATCTAATTTACTTCTAGAGAATCCACATGAGACAATGAAAGAGTCAAAATTCAAATACCATTATTGTCTTGGTGATTTCTTAAGACCATACAATGATTTTTGAAGTAAACATACATTGTCTCCATCCCATTTAGCTTCAAAACCAATCGGTTGTTGCATGTATATTGTTTCTTCTAAATCACCATGCAAAAATGTTGTCTTAACATCAAGTTGTTCAAGTTTTATGTCAAAAACAACCGTTAAAGACAAAAGAACTCTAGTAGATGTATGTCGAACCACGGGAGAAAAGATGGGATTTTTGTATGGATGACCGACCCCTCGGGGTGCGTAAAGTTTTTTTGACCTTCTCTTGAAATTTTATGTTTTTTGACCTTCTGTCGTGATAAACAAGTGCCCTTTCCCTGTGAAAAGTCATTTGTACGATTCGTTTATCACGAGGGCATCACAGTTGTCTCCTCGTGATCGTGCTCAGGGAAGGGTACTACAGACTTTGTGCACTTGCTTATCACTAGAGAAGGTCAAAAAACATAAATTTTAAAAAAAACTGGGTTAAAAAATCTCACGCACCCCGAGGAGTGGGTCATCCGTACAAAAATTTCGAGAAAATATCCCATCATAATCAACACCTTGGGTCTGTGTGAACTTCTTAGCTACCAATCTAGCTTTGTATTTAATCAGTTCAGCAAGATCCACATTCTATTTCAGCCTATATATCCATTTGTAACCTTTTTTTTTTTTTTCTGATTAGGTGATCTTTTTACCAAGGACCATGTATTATTTTTATATAAAGAATCCATTTCTTCTTTCATAGCATGCATCCATTTATCACTCTCAGATGAGTTCATAACTTGTTTAAATGTTAAGGGTTCATTATCAACTTGATCTAACATAGAATACAAAGCATAAAAAACAAGACTAGCAGAGGCATACCTTGAAGGTTGTTTACTTTTCCTTCGTTGTCTATCTCTTGCAAGCTGATAGGAATTTATATCAGTTGATTGATTAAGAGCTTGGAAAATTTCACCTTGTGGCTCATTAGTAATTAGTTCATCTACTTCACCCTGTAAAGTGTTTGTCTCAGAAAATTCAGATCATCTACCTTGATGAATTATTTCATCATTGGAGGAAGCTCCACCTTGATCAACTCCACCTTGAACAAAGGCTGGATTTTCAAATTCAACTTCAGAACACAATTTTTCTTTGTCTTTTCCGAGAGCTAGTGGTTTGAGAGACTTTTACCATGTCAAACACAACATCACGACTAATGAAGCAGTTTTCTTCACCCTTTTCTAAGCTCCATAATTTGCAATCTTTCACTTATTGAGGATAGTCCAAGAATATACACTTCCTGGCCTACTTTCCAACTTATCTTGTTTGATATGAGCATGAGCCACACATCAAACATTCTGAGATTGGACATATCTCAAGGATTACTTGTCTACACCTCAATTGGAGTCTTAAAACCGAGAGTAGAGGGTGTACATCTATTTATTAGATATGTTGTTGTTACCACTGCTTCTCCCAAAAGTTCTTTGCCTAAATTTGCATTCGATCACATACATCTAACACGTTCTAAAAGTATTTTGTTCATACGTTTGACCAACCCATTCTGTTGTGGAGTTCTTTTTATAGTAAAATGTATTTGATTTCCATCTCGTGCACACATATCTTTAAACTTTCGACTCAAGAATTCTAAACCATTGTTCGTGTGTACACACTTCAACTTCTTGTTGGTTTTAGTCTCAATAAGGATCTTTCACTCTTCAAACTTTTTGAAAGTCTATCTTTAACTTTCAATGGGTAAACTCAAACTCTTTTTGAGTTGTCATCTACAATTAAAATTAAATAATTATATCCTCCCAATGTGGAAACCTTGGTTGTCCCCATGATAATCCCATGAAAGGGGAATAATTAGCATCTTCGGTCACTTTTATCGACCAAAGTTGAGTAAAATACACTCTTTTATCTTAATTTTAGTGAGTTTTATGTAGAGTTTAATTAAGAGCCGGTTTTTTTTTTGTCATTTTCTTATTTCTTCCCTTATTGCCCCTTGTTTTGGATGCTAATGGTTGAAAATGTATGTTGAGGTGCAACATTGCTATAGCATTTTATAACATTCCATTGTTATGATTTGGGCCCCACATGTGAGATTTATTTAAGGGGCAACTAGAGGAATAACTAAAAAGAAATAACACAGCTGCAAAAAATAGCTAAACATAATAAAAGTTTTGAAATATAGTTAAACACTATTTTGAGCAGAATCTTTCAATTGCATTGAGACAAAAATACCCTCGGATGAGATTTTGAGTATTTAATATATTTACACTTTTAGTCATCCTACAAAAATGTAACGCCCAAGGTTTTGCCCGATAATGACATCTTATTGTGGTTGTTTTTTTAATTTATTTAATTAAAGTTGTGTTTAAAGAAAGAGAAAAAAAAAAGAAACAAAAAGGGAAAAAGAAATGAAGATACAAAGGTGAGTCTTTTTTTAAAAATCATATATATGTGTGTGTGCGCCCGCGCTATTAATAATATTTATTGTTAATTTATTGTTTTATTTGTTAGAAAAGTTGTATTAACGAACCGACTTAAATTTACTTTTCCCTTCTTCTTCGTAATCTTTTTTTTTTTTTTTTTAAAGAAAAATTTCTTTCAATCATTCTTCTAGTTTTTGACGAACAAGAGAAGCTGAACGCACGCCCCTCTCCCTTGCCTCCTCGTTGTCCTTCTTCTTTGTCTTTCTCCGTTCCCTCCTCGTCGGTGACCGACTTTGCTCGATTACCACCGCCGCTCTTTTCCTTGTTGGTCTATAATGCTTGAAGTTTCACCGACGCCATTTTCTCCTTTAATCGTCGGTCACATGGGTTGGTAAGAGAATTTTTGTTCTTTTGCAAAAATTCTTAGGATTCTTTAATCTCTTTATGAACCTTGGATGTCAATTTTTTTTATCTTAAAAAGCCCTAACAATTGGAACTTCTATGTGTAGAGTTGGGGTTGTTTTTCGAACCTATAGACTTGGGCATTTATGGCATGCTAACTAGCAAAGAATTGGCGGATTGGTGTGAGTTGTTCCGTTGGGTAAGGAAGTCCCAAAAATCGTGTTTATGGTTACTTTGAATGCTGTTTTTTTAGCCATAAGCCTTGTTTAGTGTTGTACTTAGGTTTGGATGCCTTTTTGAGGTTGGAAGTCCAACTTTGGATTGAATACTAATTTGGACTTGGTGTTAAGCTTTCACAAGCAAGATTGGAGAAGCTAATTTTACTTTAAGTAGTTTCGAGGTAAGTGACTTTACTATCGGAACGCCCTAGGATTGGGTTGTGTTATGTATGTTGTGGTTAAATCGTTTGTGTATGTTGTGTATGTGTGCTGGTAGTTGAATTGGTTGAATATGATGTGTGTGTGTGTGCTGGTAGTTGAGTATAGGTTGTGAATGTTATTTTGAATGTATGTCTTTATTTCAGGTATGGTTTACCCGATTTTCTGGGGAAACTCTGTCGAAATTTTCTATGATTTCTCTAAAAGTTTTCCATATTATGTTTACGAATGAGAATGCATGTTGAATGATAGGTTGATGTATGTGAGAATAAAATATAAAGGAAAGATCGTTTCATGTTGCATCACAAAATGAAAAGAAAATGTTTATGGGACCTCATGCATTTGTGTTACATATATTGCATAAAGATTTTGTAAATATTCCCCGTAAGAAGTTGATGTACATCTAGAGGGAAAGAATGATGTTTGATGTACATCTAGAGGGAAAGAATGAGGATCTAGTTAGGCTGAGACTTGACCCGATGATGGGTGCCAACTAACCATTAGTTGGGGTAAAGTCTCCACCGAAAGGCCTTCTAGATCGATATGTTGGTTGAGTTGGGGTATTAGTCCACTTGGCCAAAGAGGAAAATGATTTTAAGAGAAGAAGTTTTAGGTCCCACCAGAGGAAAATGAATGGAAAATTCATATTGCATGTATGTGTGCTGGTAGTTGAATTGGTTGAATATGATGTGTGTGTGTGTGCTGGTAGTTGAGTATAGGTTGTGAATGTTATTTTGAATGTATGTCTTTATTTCAGGTATGGTTTACCCGATTTTCTGGGGAAACTCTGTCGAAATTTTCTATGATTTCTCTAAAAGTTTTCCATATTATGTTTACGAATGAGAATGCATGTTGAATGATAGGTTGATGTATGTGAGAATAAAATATAAAGGAAAGATCGTTTCATGTTGCATCACAAAATGAAAAGAAAATGTTTATGGGACCTCATGCATTTGTGTTACATATATTGCATAAAGATTTTGTAAATATTCCCCGTAAGAAGTTGATGTACATCTAGAGGGAAAGAATGATGTTTGATGTACATCTAGAGGGAAAGAATGAGGATCTAGTTAGGCTGAGACTTGACCCGATGATGGGTGCCAACTAACCATTAGTTGGGGTAAAGTCTCCACCGAAAGGCCTTCTAGATCGATATGTTGGTTGAGTTGGGGTATTAGTCCACTTGGCCAAAGAGGAAAATGATTTTAAGAGAAGAAGTTTTAGGTCCCACCAGAGGAAAATGAATGGAAAATTCATATTGCATGTGCTTGCATATCGTGACTCTGGTAGTGGGTCACTTACTGGGTATTTTTTTAAAAAAATACTCATTCTTTTCTTAAAATATTTTTCAGGTAAAGGCAAGGGCATTCTGAGAGGATGACAAACTTGTTGAATGTGCCATGGAACTCAAAGAGGGTTGTGTGTTCTCGTTTGTTTCGTTTAGAGTCTTGTGTATAAACTTGGATTTCTCTTAAAAGAGGAAGACTTTCTTTGTTGTTTATAAGTTTTCTTGTTTTTAGTTTTCCTTGGGATCCCAAACAAAACTTTTATCAGGACATTTTTGTAAAGTTTTACTTTGATCGCTTGTTCTCTTTTAGTTTTCTTTTTCTTTTATTAGGATAGTGTTTTTAGTCACTTTTCTTGAGATTTTGACTGCACGAACGCAGTGATGTCCTTAAGTTCGAGTCTTAGGATGTAGGGTTGATAACTCTCAATTAGAGCTATTATTTACTCCTTAATATTAGCTAAATATCGTGCATGTTATTGATAAATTGACCTTATTATCGGTGTTTTCATGGTAGAGAGCTCGTGAAGTCCAAGAGCGCATTTCGGAGCTAAGAAGATCATTTTAAGGCTTCGGGAGTGAACCGGGCAAAGTAGAGGAGCTAAAGGACAAGTTGACACTGAAGGTCCTCCGTCGAGACGCTGCAAAGAACGTCCCGACGCTGCTCCAAGGCAAAATTAGAAAATCAAACCCGAGAGCAAAATAGGTTTCAGCATCGCGACGCTGGAACCAGCATCTCGACGCTCCGAAGTAGCGCGCGCGAAGAATTTTCGTTCGTAGTCGCGACGCTGCCTGTAGCGTCTCGACGCTATGTCGATTATAAAACTCATCTTCTCCGATTTTTAGGTCAGATTTTGTTTTGTCTTAGCCTTGGGATTTGCGGTTTTCCACCATTTTTTGAGCTTTTCTTCTTCCCCTTTGTTGTATGGACTCTAAGACTTCCATGGAAGTTTGAAATTAATACTCCATCTCTCATGGAAGGCTAGAGGTAGGTGACTTGATTTGAGGTGAAAGGGATTGTTTAATTAGTGCATTGATGAGAGATTTGTGAATTTTAATTCTACTTAGCCTTGAGTATTCAAGCATCTTCTTCTAAGCATATTCCTATTAGCATGTATCTTTGATTTGATTGACACTCAAGTTGTTTATGCATGTTAAATCGTTAATTAGATTAGTGATGTCGTGCCTCTCCTAATCGCCAAAGTAACGGGGGTTAAGTTAAGTCGTGGGTAGCATTGCATGTTTACCTTACTTCGCGTTAGCTAACCTTGAAGAAGGGGATAAATCGGGAAATTAACTTAGGCTATCCAAGTTAAATACCCGTCATAATTTTCCTGTCACTGACGTTTGGTTAATTTTGGATTGATCACCTTAGATTAATTGAATGACAAGTTTAGTTAGAATTGCACGCTTCTAATTAACTATTTGGGCTTGTTTACTACGACAATTCCGAGTAAGCAATTTATGTGTTTGAATGTGTTCTAGCTAAGTCTGTAGAATTTCGATGATCTGAATTGCATTAATTAACAATCTCGGTTCCTCAAGTCAAGCACGTTCGTTTAATTTGTTAATTACTTCCATTAGCGTAGTTTTCTCGCATGTTTCTAAAAACCAAACAAAACCACCCTCCATGTTTTTATCGCAAATTTAATTTAATTAAGTTCAGATTATCACTCGCTCCTTGTGGATCGACCTGGTTACCGCTATCTACAAGTTAGATAAACATAGCCAATTTATAAATATTAATTTGACGGGCCTCGACAACCCGTTTACCAAGGGTCGTTACAAAAAATGTCTATAAAAAAATAAAAGATTACATGCTTATCATACAAACGATGTTAGGTTATTTCAACTTATTTGATTAAAAAACACTATGAGCAAAGACTACTAGTTTTTTTTATTCAATCTAACTGATTACTATAAAAAAAGAAAAAATTATATTAATTCAAATTAGTTTCACACGCAAACGATGATTAGAACATCAACACATTGATACTAGTGTGTGTTTGTAGTTGAAAGTTACAAAGAACACAGTACTACGAACGATGACTTTTAGCGCTTCAATTTGGGGTATATAATCGTAATTAAATCTATGGTTACATGCTTTTAGCTTTAAAAAATAGTGTATTGAAAAAAATACATTGTTCTATTAAAAATAGAAGCTTCCTTAATTGAAAATGGAGAGCATGAAAGAATTTATAAAAACTCTGGACAAAGACATCTGGCTCAGATTTCAAAAGTCTACCAAAAAACAATGTCAAATCAATTTTGAAAGCCCCACCAACAACAACAACAAAAAATTAATAAAAAAGTAAATAAAGATTCATCCACCCAAAAAAAAAATTCAAATCGAAAATATATTTACCTACAATCATTTTATGCACAATGAAAACTCTTTCATCTTCCAAATTCAAATCCACGTTGTTTGAAGAGCTCTCTATTTTGAACATAAAACCCTATTGTGATTCTCTTCAAGCTTCATTCGACACTATCCAAAATTCGTTCAACCTTTATTCTAAGTGTATGTGTTTCCATCTACAATGCATTCTTCTTCTTCCAGTCTCGATTTGAGTTTTCATCTACATTGCGTTTCTTCAAACTACGTGAGCGATCTTTCGTCCGATCGTGTAACGCCTCGCATTCTAAAACTAGGTTATTTTAGAGTTAAAATATGCCTTTAAATTCCTTCGGTTCGTTAATAAGTTAATGAGATTTAATTGTTTATGGCTTCGAATTTGGAAAATTAGGATATCAGTTTAGTCCCTTAAGTTCGTTAAATTAAATTTCTCTAATTTTGGGAAAAAGAATTTTTGATTAAATTTTTAATTACAAAGCGTGAATGTTTAATTTCCAATCTTACCTCCAAGTTCAAAGAGAAGCACCATATCTTCTTTCGTTTAGAATCTTCCAAAATGTTAGGATTCAAGTTAGTTTTTTTTTTTTTAATTAAGGAAATAGGAGAAATTTGGAATTTAGAACAAAAACCCTAGCATTTTCTTAATTTGTGATTTATGGGGCTCAAGGAAATTTTGTTGGTCTTTTTAATTAAAGAAAATAAAGAAAGGGATTAAGCCTTAACCACATTTCATTTTACCCTCCATCTCGTTCTCCTCTTCTTTAGCCTGCATCCCCACTGAAGCACCCACGTGCAAACACAAACCCGACGCACCTTTCTTCCTCGTTCTTCTATTCTCCGGCCAACCTTTCCTACAACAGCAAATCAACAACTCTGGCGATGTCTTCAATCTTTGGCAGGCGACGTTGTCGACGACGTTAGGCGATCCCGCGTGACGGAACCTCCGTCGCTTCTCAAATAGCAACTCGTGCGACGAAGTCTACGCAACGCAGCGACGACTTCCATCGTCGACAATTATGACTTTCAGCGATTTGTGACGAGAACTCCTATATTCTACGACAATAGCTCGTGCAGCGAGGTTTTGTCGCTTGCAACGTCGGCCTTTAGTAGTGTTTCTCACCCGCGCGATTTCAACGACCAACGTGCTACTTTATTTCCTTTAGATTTGACGAGTTTCAGTGAGTCCAACGACTTTTTTCTCTCTCTTTCGATAAGGTTTGAAAATAATCATTGCTTAATTGATGTTGGATTTGGGTTTACCCATTCCCTAACGACTGTTTTCTCTCTCTTTTGGGTTTTTACCCATTCCCTAACGGTTTCAAACCAACCAACGTGTTGTCTCCTTCTTCATTGCGTTTCAACAGCCAACCAGTAGCGTTTCCTTCCGTTCGACAAGGTTCGCCATTGACCCATGCTTGAGTGATCTTCGATTCAGATTACCCACTCTCTAACGGTTCCAAATCTACATGTTTAGGCTTCATCGATCACAAACCAACGCGCATCTTAGCCCTTTTGGGTAAGGCGATAGGTAACAACGTATTATAAACACTTTCGTTTAGTTTATAGGTTATGTAATTTAGATCATAATGTGTGGCAACTGTCTGTTTGCAACTTCCAGCCATTCTAAGCAACTCTGAATACCCATCAGCAAGGGATTGGGGGTCATTTTTGGTGAGTGGCTTCATTTAGACACTTTTAAGCTTTATTTAAGCTACTGGAATTTTATTCCTAATTGTTGGATTGTCCTGTTTTAAGTTAGGTTCAGCTTGGAGCTTTCGAACACAGAGTCAAGGCTTTTTAGGAACCTTTTGGTTAGTCTTAGGAGCGATTTAAGACATTTTCAGTAAGTGACTTCTACGGTTGAGTTTGTTTGTTTGTATGTTGGCATATTGTGTTAATAACTGTTTATATATTATGAAATATATATGACTTGCATTGTGGTGTCGTTGAATTTTTTATAAGATTAAGCACACCTGAGTGCTTAGCAATCTATATATTGTCGTTTATAAATGCTCTGGTAAGAGTAAGCACATCTAAGTGCTTAGCAATCTATATTTTATCATTTATGAATTCTCTGATAAAACTAAGCACATCTGAGGGCTTAGCGTGATGTGTTTGAGTTGTGTTTTGAATAGATTGATTTGATGATGCGACTATGGATGTGTTGGGATTTATGCTCTAAAGCCTCGTAATTAATTAATAAGGATTTGATAATTATTATTTGCAATTTATAATATTAATTATATATAAAAATCCAAGGTTATTAGTGTAATCTTAAACAGTATGTAGTTGACATACGGGAGGATCATGTTGAAGGAATAACCTAAACAGTCTATAGTATATGGATAAGGTTGAGTGTATTATCCTGGTAACACTATTGATACAGCCCACCTTGTAATTGTTAGAAATGATTTGATCCAAATCATTCAGGTAGACACATGTGAGTGAGGGTATCCTATACAATGAGTTTGTATAAGACTGGATCACGAAATATATAATTTCTCTTTATAAATCCGTTATTTGAGAAGATTATTATTTCACAAGATGATCATATATGACTCGATCTTAATCCTGAGTGAGTTATGAACTTCTGCCTATGAGGGCCCGTCCTTTTATTTGTATGGGTGAGAATGACCTTTATAGCCAATTCAATAAACCTACCATTTTGGGGACTTGACCAAATAGGGAGCTGAGAACATAAGTTTCACAAGATAGAATTCACTCATTCCCATATAGGGAAAGTAGATGAGTAGTTCCCTTAAGTGCTGATTTTAGACTTGAACAATGAGGCATCACCCTCTCACTAGCCTGAGAGGGACATGGTTTATGTTTGGATCATAAACAGGTTGTTCATTAGAGAATCAGTGGTACTTAAGGCGTAAGATGTAATTACAGGGGTAAAACGAACTTTTGACCCAGTTGTAATTACGAACAACTCGTGAAAGATCGACTTGCATGTAATGGTTATATCCATGGACACAACTTGTCGTATAGTGTATAAGAGTGCAACTCTAGGCCTATAGTGGAGTGACCTAGAGTTAATGAATGAAACTTAATTAATTAAAGAGTTTAATTAATTAATTTTCTATCATTGGAGCTTATAAATTTGTAGGTCCATAAGATTTCCTTGCTAGCTCATAGTAACACTAAAATGATCAATTTAATTGAAAGAAAAATTTGAAATATTCAAATCAATATTTAGTATATTTGATATATTAAATGTAGAAGAGATATATTTATTGTATTTGATACATTAAATATTAGAGAAAATAGTTTATGTATTAGATACATTAATATTTTAAACTATATATACATATAAAATTTGAATGAGATTCAAATTGGTTAAATGTATATTATAAAAGATTAATTTTATGATATTTGAATGAGATTCAAATAAATATAAAATACATATTTTAATATATAGATATTAAAATGTATTTTATTAAATAAAATTAATTCCTAAAAACCCTATAAATAGGATATTTAGGTATAGCCAAAAGGTTGGCCAAACACATTACTAAATTTCCCTACGCAAAGAATGATTCGCTCAAAACTCTCATTCTTTCAAGAAGGCTCCCACAAGCCTTGGTCCCGTGTTCGAGTCATAGCAAGGAAGGTCTTGTAGAGATGGAATATAAGAAGATTATTGGTCTTCAAAGGTAATAGTTTGCTTAACTTGCATTTTATTTTAATTATAAATAAACTCAAAGAACGATTCCAACGCTTCCGCTGCGGGGTTTGAAGTGTTCATTCCCTTTAGAATGTGTTGTGTTGCGGTGATGTTCTTTGAGTATAGTGTGTTGATTGGATAGCATGATATATGTGTTGTGAGTGTGTTGTGCATATTCATGTTGTGTGGTACCGAGTTTGGTATTGATGCATGATGTGGGGATTCATGTAGTGTAGCGAGACTGTGAGAAAATAGTGTAACTTGTGGTTACAGGGAAGGTTAAGTGAATACCAGTGCGCCTTGGGTAAAAATTGTCGAGGGTTGGTATGTAACATAGGGTAACATGTGGTTATAGGGAAGTTGGGTGAATACCAATGCGCCTTAGGTAAAAATGGTGAGTGGTGATATGTCACCGTTGTTGGAAAGCAAGTATTGGGCACCGAGAGAAGGGCCAATATATTGCAAAGTTATCGGTGTGCCTTGGGTAAAAGAGGTCAAGGGGTGATGCGACAGTTTGAGGCCTTCGATAAAAACTGTCGAGGGTCGAACGTTGAGCGTCGTTGAGAAGTGTTGGGGCCATGGGTATAAATGCTCAGGGGTCGATATGACTCGAAGGAGTTAGTCTTAGAGGGCTTGTGAGGGCCATGAGTGGATTGAGTACGTTGTAAAGTCATCGGTGCGCCTTGGGTATAAATGGTCAAGGGGCGATACAACAGTTCGAGGCCTTGGGTAAAAATGATCAAGGGTCAAACGCTGAGCGCCGTAGAGAATTGTTGGGGCCCTAGGTATAAATAGTCAGGGGTCAATGTGACTCGAAGAAGTTAGTGTCATAGGGCTTGTGAGAGCCATGATTTGAGTTGGAGAGAACTCAGTGGAGTCCGAGAGTGGACTTAGAGAACTCAGTGGAGTCTGAGAGAACTTGTGAAACTAGAGTTGAGTTGCATGGACATGACAAGAGTTGGTTATCGCATCATGTTGGTTATGTGTTGTTTATGTGCTCTTATGTTGTGGAATGATGTATGTGTGAATGAGCTTGGTTGTGAATTATATGTTGTTGCTTTGTTTATGTATGTTGGTTGGTGGCTCCCCAAATGGGAGGTACTTACTCAGTACGCGTTATGTACTGACCCATTAACGAATTTTGCAGGTGATGAAGAGTATTGTGAACGTGGTGATGCGGATGAGGAGACGTGAGAAAGGGATACCATTAGCTAGTTTCATTTTTTTGAGTTTTGTTGAGCTTAGCTCGGTCATGTCGAGTTGCTTTGGGTTTATAGATTGCCAAACATCGTACCTTTATTCTTTATGTTTTATTCTTTTGGCGTTTTGATTTTTGGCTAAAGTTAATAATTTCCATTGCTTATGTTTTGGTAGAGATTAACATTGGCATTGTTAATAAGATTAAGTTAGGTTTGTACTGCAAATGGAGTTGTTCTGGAAAGGTTAATAAGGTTGACGTTTTCTTTCATGCTGAGTTAGTTTCAGGGCTTGTGAGAGTTGCGTTGAAAGCTTTAGGTTGTTCTCCTTTAGTTAGATATGTGTGTCATTGTATGTTTACTAGCTTTTTCAGGTGGTAGGTAAATGGATGGTTATTCTAAATGCGTTGTTATGTTGCCAAAATTCTTGGAGCACTATAGTTAGAGCCAAATGATAGTTGCAAGTCGAAGTAGTAATGTTCCTTATAATAGTCTAAACTGTGGCGTCGTTACAGATCACATCCCCGTCTGTTGCACCATCGATCAGATCTCTCAAGCTATAGATGAACATTTAAAATGTATTTCCACTCATATGCTACTCTACCCAATGTTGTTAGGAGATTTTGTTTTAATATATGAGTTTAAGATCTCATTTTTGTAGGGATTTTATTTGGTCTAACTATTTTGAAAATGACCCTTTGTACAACCCACAAATTTTGATCATCATTTGGTCTAAATTCATCTCATTTCTATAGTGATTTAATTTGATCTAACTATTTAAGAACATGCGTCGTTGAGTATACATTTTTGTACAATTTTATATATAGATCGTATTGTATATAGATTTTATATACATTTGTTTCCTTGTGTATGAATTTATAAACATAATAGATAAGTAGCGCATGAGTGGATTGATTCACAGTATTTGATGTTATATACCCCTCAAATAATACGTGTTTCTATTGTGTATGTCCTTGTAGTATGAAGGAAAGAATGTAAGGTTGAGTTACTGTGTTTATTTTTTATCTAATGTACATATACTATATTTACATGCCCCTTTTGATATGCGAGCAATGACAAGAACATGCGTGGTTGGGTACATTTTTGTACAATTTTATATAAAGACCACGTTGTGTATACATTTATATACATTTGTTGCGTGTGTGTGAGTTAATGAACATATTAGATATGTAGTGCATGAGTTATTTGTTTCACTGCATTTTCTGTCATATACCCCTCAAATACATGTTTTTATTATGTATGCCATTTGTAGTGTGAAAAAAAGAAGGTAATGTTGAGTTACTATGTTTATTTTTTATATAATGTACATGAAGATAGTATATTTATATGCCATTGTTTATATGCGAGCGATGACAAAAACATGCGTGGTTGGGTAGACAATTTTATATAATTTTATATATAGATAGTATTACGTATACATTTATATACATTTGTTTCTATTTGTGTAAATTTATGAATATAGTAAAGGGATACCGGTGTTGTGTGTGCATTTTGTAGACTTATTTTCAGGTTTGAATAACATGCTAGCACCCACGGAAGGTCTTCGTCTTCAGAGAGCCTTGTGATCAACGATTTCTCTTCCTCATTCTTAAATGGAACAAATGTGAAATTCTTTTTTGGGCATCTAGTGCGAGAAGTTTGGCTATGAATTGTTGAGTGAAGCAAGGGTTGAATCATGGGCTACATGAATAGTGCAGGACTATAAATTGTTATAGATGTTCCTGTCATCTCATACACCATCGAAAGAAATAGTAATCTGATGGGCAATCATTAATTTGGAAGTATGAACGAACGAATATTGGGAAAAAAAATCAATTGTTGGGAAAAAAAATCGATATATTAGTACGCAAGCGGTAAAATGAGTCCTAAGAATTTTTTAAAAACATGATTCTAGGAGGTTGTTCGATATTCTAGGATGAGATATTTTTGGGCAGTTGAGAATTTTATTATAAGTTGATTAGAGATTTAGAAAATAAAATAAAAAAAGGAAATCTAATTCGGTTATGTGGGCTAACCGTAAATACTCATGTCTATTCAGGGGTATAATCGGAAGAAAAATTGTTCATTATTCTCCCATATAATTTAGGTAGCTATGGAATCAAAAGATGAATATTTTTAGCTATTAATGAGAGAGAAGGGTTGGAGGCCATTTGTGCAAAAAAAGAAAAAAGGGGAGCATTAATTGGAGTTTTTGGGCTCGAAACTAACGGCAAAAAGAAGAAAAACACGAAAAAGAAAGTAGTTCATGAGAAAAATGAGGGGCAACAACTATTTGGATTTTAGTTAGACTTACAATTTTAGAAACAAAAAAAGGAGGGAACTGAAGGAGAAGGCTGAAGGCAGAATATGAAGAAAAATTACAACAGTTGCTAAAAGAGAAATGAAAAAAAAAAGTCGGGGCAAACAATTCTCAAAGAGGAAAAAAATAGAAGAATTTTTTAACATTAAAGAAGAGCATATGAATTTTCTTGGCAACCATTCTTTACAGTTTTTATCTCCATCTTTTTTAATTAAATGTTTCGTTTAGACAGTATCAATGACAATTCTTTCTCTTAGTTTGTAAATTTTAGTTTGTGAACGTGATTATAGCTTCTCAAGATTGATCAACTTAGGATAAGATGCAAGCTTGTTTTTAATTCTGAAAATGTTGAAATTAGTGGAAATAACATAATCAACTTTCCTTAAGAACTAAAATTCGGGATTTAGAAATAAATTTCGATCATTAGTTTTGGGATTTTCCGTTACTACACAACTGAGTATTGCTAGGGGATGCTACAACATTACCTAACAATTCTGCAAAATTGTATAGTACTGCATCACAACGGGGACCTAGAATTAGTAGTGAATTCCATAAATTCTAACACCTTAATCAATCAATTCTAGTCTCAATTATTGTTGTCAATTTTTAGTTTCATATTTCTTAAAGATTGTTAGAATTTTAATTTCCTTGCGTTGAGCTTGCTTTTTTTCTATTTTATATCACTTAATTGCTTTCGAATTAGTTTGTTTAGGTCTCAATTTTATAGAAATTGCATTAATTAGTCATTGTGGAGTCGACCTTGTCTACCAATTACTACCTACGATTGCGTACGCTTGCGTAGTGAGTTTTTGCACAACACCCCATAAGTCAACATGAACATAGTCTAAAATGATTGTTGTGGAATGTTTTCCTTTACCAAAAGAAACTCTTGTAGTCTTGCCATATATGCAATGTTCACAAAGTTATATTGACCCAAATGGTGATTTTCCTAGCAGCCCCCTTTTATTCAACTCAATCAGCCCCTTTTCACTTACGTGCCTAAGTCTTCCATGTCATAACTTTGTTGTTTCTTGTTCATTTAATGAAGCAACAACCGCTGTCTTGAGAATGGTTGATCCTTCAAGTATATACAAGCCATTAATTAGCTTACCTTTAATTTTAATCATAGCTCTTTTGATGATCTTCATTACACCATTCTGCTTTGCATACAAACCAGATTTGTCAAACACTCCCAATGAAAGAAGGTTTTGCTTGAGTTCAGAGACATACCTCACCTCACCTTTGGAATCACTGTCATTTGGTTTTCAAACATTCACATTGTTGCTCTTCTCATCTTTCTTGTTCTCCATTTTCCTCTCATTTTTAAGCTCAATACAGTTGCTACAAAAATTGTCTTCTTTGTGACAATAAAACCACTTCTTGTCTTTACTTTGTGACTTCGATCTACCCATGTTATTCTCGATTTCCCTCTGTTACTATTTCCCTTACTATACCTCTTTTCAGACCTTCCTCTTGAAAAATGAGCTTCACTTACTCTCTAGAACTAGTTTTCTTAACTTCAAAATCATGAGATCTAAGGGCATTCAAATCACTATTTCCATAGTCAGACTATCACGACCATACTTAATAGCATTCTTAATCTAACTATAAGATTCAGGCAAGGAGTTAAGCATAATAATAACTTTACTTTCATCGTCTAACTTTTCTTCTATGTTGCTAAGGTCAATAGTGATCCTATTAAACTCATCCAAGTTTTGTTCAAGGTCTTTAGATGTGTCCATCTTGAAATCGAAGAATGTTTCTTTGAGGTACATCTTATTAGTCAATGATTTAGTAAGATAAATCTCATGTAACTTACCTCATACCTCTTTAGCAGTATTCTAATCATTCACTTGTCTTATAACATTATCCGTTGATAGAGAATGATCGTGTTGTAGGCTATCTCCTTCATATCTGCAAATTGTTTATCAATCATTTGTTTCGGTCTGACATCAGATTCAACAAGAGCCTTTGCCACTTTCTGTTGTACAAGGAGTTACTTCATCTTTTTCATCCATAAAGAGAAATCACTATTTCTGTCGAACCTTTCAACCCTCGAATTTAGTGGAAGAAGACATGACAGATTAATTAACCTAGAAAAAAGTAAACAAAGAAGGGAGAAGAAATTGGAGACAAGGATTTATAGTGCTCTGATCAATTAAGATCTACATCCACTTTAGACACTATTATTGGTGATTACAACAACTCTTCTTCACACCTCCAAGAACGATACATAGAGATGAATTAAAGAACAAATCACTTGTTCTCTTTGAACTTTTCAACCTTAATCCTTGATGTTGAGCTCATCGGAAAACCCCCCAAGAATTAACCAAATTGATGAATACAAAATGCTCTCCCCGAAGCTCACATTCTCTCTCTCACAAATCCCTTGAAGAATATGAAATTATCCTTTTGCTTCAATTCATGAGCACAGGCCCACTCATTATATCACGTGGAATCTAGCTGAATCATAACAAAAAAAAATTATCTCCAACAAACACGTGGATGGCAAAAATACTCATTTACCACTTCAGTATTTGTAAATAGGGGCAACTTGACAAATAGCTGAAATTGGATAGTGCAAGTTGAAAAATAGCTAACTCAATTCGTTTGTTGAAAAATAGCTAAATTCTATAATTATAACATTTTTCATAATGTGGTGGAATGAAACTGCGCCTCTGAAGTTTTTACTATTGATCTACCTAGAAAAAAAGAGACATTTAATCTCATAGAATTAAATGAAAAAAAAAAAGAATGGTGCACAGTTAGACAAATCTTTATTCAAAGAGAGTCTTCGGAAAAATTAAAGATTTATTTCAAGAGAATCATGAGAAAAATAATAAAAATTAAGATATGGTCAAAACAAGGGTAACAAACATTCATTCAATCGAAACATGTAAACAAAATTCAAATTAAAGTATAATCTATAGCATTAATTCAAATTAATTTTTAACTAAAATTTTCATAGATGGTTGTGAAAAAAATGATAATAATGGTACTCTCGATAATTTCTAATGTGTGTATATATTCATAGTTACATGTACATGTAAGTATATCATATGGAGTATATGTGTATATACATAAGTCATTAATTCGTGAAGGTACATGTAAGTATAACATAAACGGCGGTAAGAAAATTACATAAGCAATTAAAATTCCAGCATACTGATGTTTATAAAAACTAAAATGTTCATTGACGGTTGCAAGAAAATTATAAAAATGGTGTCTTCGATAACTTCTAGTGTGGGTATATATTCGTAGTTACATCTATAACAACGTACATGTAAGTATATCATATGAATTATATACGTGTATATACACCATAAGCCATTAATCTGTGAGCATTGAAAAATTATACTAAAAAATTAAAATGTTCATAGACGATTGTAAGAAAATTATAAAAATGGGTGCCCTCGATAACTTTTAGTGTGGGTATATATTCGTAGTTACATCTATAACAATGTACATGTAAGTATATCATAGGAAGTATATGCGTGTATATACACCATAAGCCATTAATCCGTGAGCATTAGACAAATGATACTAAAAAGAAATTAAAATTGGTATGCACGTTGAGTTTACTCGGGAAAACGTTCAGTCAATTGTATCATTACCAGCAACATTGAATTAGGAGATTTGCAAATCTTTCATCTCCCAAATCGATTTGAAACAGTCATCGATTCTCAACTTTGAAACCCTCTACCTTGAACAAAACTATCTACCTCAAGTTCCTACATCGTCGAACGCTTAAATTGGGCTGAAAATTTTGACTCCCAAAATCTTCTATGGCGTATTTTCGGATGAGTAAGGATCTTCGTCTCTCTCAACTTTCTTCTTTGTACATTGTCGTTGTTTCAACTTTGGAAGAAAAAAAAATCAAAATGCATGAATTTAGGAGGGTTGTTAGTCATTTTGCTTTTTTTTCTCTCTCTTTTTTGCTGTTAAACATTTCAAATTTAAGTTGTTGAGATTTTTTTTCTTCAAAATCCATGAATCTGGTTGTTAGAAACTAAAAAAAAAATAATAAATTAAAATTGGTTAGGTGGGCTATCCGTAAATAAGAGTATATACCAGGGTATAAACGGGATGAAAATTGTTAACTTAATCTCCTAAAATTTTGGTAGTCATTAGATGAAAATATGAAAGTTTGTTTAGCTAATTTTCAATTCGATTTTTTCTAATTTCTAGCTATTCTTGAGAATTCACGTTGTAAATAAAAAAAAAGCCCATTTCTTTTGGGCTATCAATTTCAACAATAATCATATTTTTCTTTATTTATTATTAAAGAGATAATTACACTACGGTACCAATTTTTAAATCATATTTTCACAAATTTCTAATATAAATTTATTTATTTGTAGGATTTTATGTATTATTAATTTTTTCTTACCAAAATATCCTTGCATTTTTTTAATTAAATCTCATTTGTTAATTTGTTTTTTTTTATTGATGCGAGCTTGTCGAGGCCCGTCAAATACAATTTATATTTACCGATCAACGGCTTGCAGTAAACTACAGCGGACCGGGTCGAACTCAAGGAACCGAAATTTAAATTCTCTAAATTAAACTTTATGTAAAAACAATAAATGGGGGGTTTTTGGATTGCATGTTAATGTAATGAATTAAAATAACAATTAAAGATAAAGTTTAAAGAATTAAAGAATTAAAGAAATAAACAAGAAATTACCTTGCTGATTCAGAGATTGTCGGGACTTAATGGATTCTGCTCATCGATTACTCCAATAAAAATACAATTTCTTAATTAAAAGTCTAATCGACTTAACTGGAACAGCCATGAAAAGTCTCTAAGATCCTATCATGTAATTAATCTGACAAAGCATCGTAATTAACTCTAAACTAGTCAATTAGTTGGACACGATAGCGTTCCATGCTAACTACCTAGCAGCTCTGAGCACATGGATTGATTAGAACGTTAATTAAATTGATCAGATTCAATTAAACATTTTTCTATTCCTAAGGTCTATTATACGCACCATGTTAACTATGAAAAAACCATAATATTAACACTAGTCATAACCTGACCATCTTGCTACTATAATTAAGTATGCAATTTATGACAATTACGGATCACAAATTACAAACATAGCATACATGAACAATTAATATTTAATTGATTAAGCTGTCACATTAATCAATACTAAATGCACATGAAATAAACAAAGAATAGAAAACAATTAATCAAGAAATTAGATTGCAATTTAATACCAAAAATCTCACAAAAATGTTAAGCCTGACAAACCTCTAAATCAACATTACAAGCTTAGCCGAACATAAAAATAAATAAAAAACTCTAAACAGAGGAAAATGGAGAAAGGTAGATTAGTGATGGTGTGTGTTGGTGTGTTTTTTCTTGTGGGACTCTCCCATTTTTATACTAAAAGAGAAATAACATTTACTATTTTTAAAATAAAAATAAATAAATAAAACTTAAAACTTGTGGTTGAGGAGGTGGTTTCTTCTTAGTGGGATGACACGTTGAGGTGGAGATGTTGGAATGACACGTTGAGATCACTTCTTCAGATGTTGGAAGAGGAGATGTTGAGATGACTTCTTCAGAGATGTTGAATGAGTTCAAATGTGTGAGGAGCTGACACGTGTCGTGAGTTGATATTGAAGTAAAAATATAAAAAATAATTACATTCTTCAAGAATCAAACTCGAGATCAAAGTCTATCATAATCAACTCTTCACCACCAAACCAAGCTTCTAACTTTGAACATTAAATGATTTTTATCTTCATAGTATCATCTGCGGCTCGGTTTGTTGATATTATACTCTAAAACTTCTCTTTTGAGTTCTTATTTAATATAAGTGTCTCATTCACCTCTAAATGCTCGATTCCTGCAAAACATATGATTAAACACATTAATTTGAATCAATTAACAAGAATTAAAGGTTATAAAATAGCACTTTTGGAGTTCTATCATTTATTTTTAAATATTTTTTTTTTAAATTCTACAATCTCTCTCACTCTCTCTCCAAAAATCCTAAATAAACCCTAAATACAGCCGCTCTCCTCTTTAAACTCTTCGTCTTCTTCTCCCTTGAGACTAAACCTACACCATTGGAGCCACCATTCTTCATCTAACTCTGGCGGCGACCCGTTGGTTCACAGCGGTGTTGCACAGCAGACAATTGCGACTTGAACGAAGGTTGGTACATGTCTAAACGGATCTTGGTGTGGCAGACGATAGTGGTAGGCGCTACAGAAGACAATGGCTGCTTCTTTTTCCTTTTTGTGTTCACTTCACTTGTATGTTTTATAATATATATTTAATAATATTCGGTTTATATTTAATAAAATGAGGTATATATTCTTGTTTTTGTAGTGTTTATATTTTATAAATATTGGATATATTTAATAATATGTGGTATATATAATTCAAATTGAATAAAACGTTTTATAAACGGGGTATATTTGTTGAATTATATATATATACACGTAACATGAAGATTCGATGGTATGTTTAATATAACCAGTTAAAGCCAAAGACTTGGTTAGGTTAGCTTCGATGATTCAAACTTGATTAATATATATAAATGGGGTACATATGTCAAATTATAATACATAAACGTAGTATATATGAAGGAAAAACAATGAAGCACGACGACAAAGGAAGAAACTAAAATTGAGGTTTGGATTAATATATATATATATATATATATATATATATGGGGTATATATGTTGAATTATAATATATAAATGGGGTACATATGAAACTCGACGATAAGGGAAGAAATGAAAATTGAGGTGGTTTCTGACGGAAAGAAAAATGAAAATTAAGAAACAAAAAAATAAAAAATAAGAATTAAATGTCATAGATGAAATAACCAATTTTGGATCTGATTGATTGCCATAAGATTTGATTTGAAATTAAATGCCACAAGAATTAATTGTCATTTTTCATTTGTTGTTTTTAAATTGAAGTAGAAGGATATTTTGGACAGTTTAGACAAAAGGTATCATTATGACATGGGACCACCCGCCTGACATAATTATAATAAAAAGTTATATTGGACATTCTTGAAAAATGTTAGATCCTTTCATCTATGTTTCAACCCTTTATTAAATGATCGTGTAGAAATAATTTAAGCAACCAAATATCAAAAGGGTGTAGAAACAATTTAAGCAACCAAATATCAAAAGGGATGATACATGAACTGAGAAAGAAAGTTCACAAGAAGTTCCTAGGAAAAATTGTACGACTGACCCCCTATTTTGGCCCGTTTGTCAAATTGATTCGGATTTGAAAAAAAAGACAAATTGACCTTTGGCTGACATCATCATTTTTTTTTTTAATATTATTTTCTAGCTCTAGCTGCGGGCGCGGGCAGATCTCGCTCTAGCTGCGGGCTGATCTCGAATCTGAAAAGAACTTCAGATTTTGAAATTTTCATATCTGAAATGAAACTAGAGCTAGAGTGAGATCAGCCTGCGCTCGCAGCTAGAGCTAGAAAATAATATTTAAAAAAAAAAATGATGATGTCAATAGAGGTTAGTTTGCCTTTTTTTTTTTTTTGTCAGATCCAGGTCATTTTGACAATCCACCTAAAATACCGGGTCAATTGTACAATTCTCCCAAATTTGGAACATGTTCTTTGAAGAATCTTCTTTGAGATCAACCAAACAGTATCCAAAGCTTTCATCTCACCTTTTCGTAACTTTTATCTTTTTTTAAATAAATTAAAATTTAACTTAATTTGTTTTTGTTCATTTTGATTTTGTTTTTACTTTTGTAAACATATTGAACATTAGATTGCAATTTCTCTCATTTTTTTTCAATATAAATAGTAATTATTCAACTCTTCTATTTTTTCTCTTGTAAAATAAAATAATTAGTGTTCTAAAAACATTATAATTAATGCACTTAATTATTTTTTGATTTTTATATAATATTATAGGGAGAATTGTACGATTGACCCCCTATTTTAGCCCATTTGTCAAAATGACCCGGATCTGAAAAAAAAGGCAAACTGACCTTTTGCTTGCGCCAGGTGAGCGAGTAAGAAACTTCTTGCTAGGGACATTTGACTTCATTTACCCATGAAAATCCCAATATTGTCTTTTCTGCCATTATTTCAATTCAAAAACCCCTGATAAACCGCCTGAAAGACTTTCTGTATTTCCCATTGGAAAGAATTCGTATTTCCCATTCCCCTCTCCCCTCGTTCCAGCGATTCTCCGATTCTCCATTCAATCTCAAGTTTGCGATTCTCCGAGTTTCGATTCAATCTCCAGTTTTCAATCTCACAGCTTGGAATCTTCTATTATCGAGTATCTTCTACCTATATCTGGTAATTTCAAAATTTATTGATTGCATTGAGTATTTTTTTTCACTTCATTCAGTCTGAACTCTCTGTTTTTCCATTCTCCGAGTTCCATTGAGGCGACTGCACCTCCATCAAATTCCACTAGTGATTTTGCCTTGGTTTATTTTTTCCTTGTCCCGTTGATTTTGTCTGTTATATATATATATATATATATATATATATATATATGTGTTCACCCCTTTCTGAAAGCGTGGAGGCTTATTTAGATTTTGTGCATTTCAGATGATTTTTGTTCAATGTAGTCATGACAGGAGTTCGTTTTGGTCTAAACAAGAGATTGGTAGGTTTGGTAACTAGAGCGATTTAATACCCAAAGCGATTTAGGGCGTGAAGGAGTCGGTAACTAGAACGATTTAATGGCAAACCGAGAGCGAGTATTGTGACACGTTGAGCGACTATGCACTAACAACTAGCGAGTAATTTATACCGAGAGCTACCATTTTTTAGCAAGAGCGATTTTTCGAATAACCTAGAGCGAGTATTGTTTTGCGAGAGCGATCTATTGTAGCAGTTAGAGCGATATTTTGTAGGAGTTAGAGCGAGTTGTGCTTTCCGAGAGCGAAATGGCTTAGTAGCTAGAGCGAGTAGTGTATTCCGAGAGCGAAAATGTGTAGTAGCTAGAGCTAGTAGTGTTTAGCGAGAGCGATATTGTGGAGTAGCTAGAGCGAGTATTGTTTTGCTAGATCGCTATTGTGTAGTAGCTAGAGCGAGTACTGTTTTGCGAGAGCGATCTATTGTAGCAGTTAGGGGTGCAAGCAAAACCCGACTAAACCGCTCGAACCGCTCAAACCGACCGAAACCGACGTCGGTTCAGTTGCGGTTCGGTCAAAACGGTCGGTTGCGGTTTAATGGATGGAGAAACCGAAGACAGTCGGTCGGGTTCGGTTTCCCATATAGGCCAGCAGATAAGAAACCGAGCCGACCGATTGTTCAATAAGTAGATGCGAAATCACGAAAAAAAAAATCGTCAATAACTCCTTTGGCACTTGGCGGTTCGATTCGTCTTCCTCTTTTCAAACTTCTGACGGTTTTGTTTCAGATCTGCGACTCTTCCTCTTCATTTCAAACATTTCGTAATTTGGATCGTACATTGTATCTCTTCTCCGTTTCATTTTCGAATCGATTGAGTTTCTCATTTATTCTTCAACTTCAACTTCAAGTATAAAAACTCACTGAACTGTGTATTCACAAATTAAAATCGAGAGAGAGTGAAAGACTAGAGAGAGATAAGGAGTTAGAGAGAGAGAAAGACTAGAGAGAGATAAGGAGTTAGAGAGTGAGAGATAAAGAGTTTTTTTTATCTAATTACTTTGGGATTTCATTCTCGGTTTTCTTCATTTCTTGTGAGTTGTGAGTACAGAATTGTCAACTCAAAGAAAAGTAAGGATAGTTGTCTATCACTCTACCTATTTGTCTAGTCAAATCAATTCATTTCTCCAAGTAAACTATTACCAAACCAACACTCAACTGAATCCACTCCATCTTCATCTGGTTAGTTTATTTTAGTTTAATATTTTGAAATTATGAGTATTGATTTGACTCAATCAATCTTAAAATCATTTGAGTGGTTTGTCTTTGTTTTTTTTAGTTTAGTTTTAATATTTCAAAACGGTTGGTTTGTATTTATTTTTTATTATTTTATTTTAAAGTAAATGTTGGTTTCGTTTTCTTTCTTTTTTTTCTTTTTTTTTGGAATTTTGTTTTTAATCATTTTATTTCTCTTCATTAATAAACATAAATCACAATTTAAAAAACTTTCATTTTCTATTTTTCAATACAAAATTATAATTTATGTATTTGATATGATATCATAGTTAGTTTAATATATTAAAAGTCATGCATATATGTATGTAGCATTAATGTATTATTAAGTATTAGATTAGCATTGAGTTTTCTTTTGAGTACAATTAATTAATAACTTATTGTTATTAAAAAAAATAACTTATTGATATATTTAGTGGCATTAGTTAAATTATTTAATATTATTTACTGATATTTTTTTAAATAAAATTGTAGGTGACGTGACGTGATATCAAATTATCAATTATCAAACCATGATAAATTCAACAAGAAATGAGAGTGAGATTGATTGCGAGGAGAATGACAATATGGATGAACTTAGTGAGATGCCACCACCACCACCACCTATGGATGAAAGAAAGAGGAGAAGAACTTCTATGGTATGGGATCACTTTACTAAATTATCTGATTGTACTGAAGATAAACCTCAAGCCAAATGTAATTATTGTGGCACAATATATGCATGTCATGCAAAAAGGAATGGGACAGGGACAATGAGAATGCATATTGAGAGTTATTGCAAAAAAAGTTCTTTTGCAAAGACAAAAGATGCATCTCAACAAAAATTGGTATTTAAAAATAATGATGGTGTCGGACAAGGAGATAATACAACAAATACTTCTCTTAGGTGTGCAGTTTTTAGTGTAGAGAATGCTAGGAGACTTCTTGCGGAAATGATCATAATTGATGAGTTATCATTTAGATTTGTGGAGAGTGAAGGATTTAGAAGGTTTGTGGAGGGTACCATCACTTTATTGGAACCTCAATTTGTTCTCCCTTGTCGAACTACAATTGCTAAGGATATTTTAGCTATATATGCCACTAAAAAACAAGATTTGAAAGAACTTTTTGTTCATCAAGGGTATAGAATTTCACTTACAACTGATACATGGACATCTTGTCAAAATATTAACTATATGGTCTTGACTGCACATTTTATTGATAGCAGTTGGAAATTACATAAGAGGATTATCAATTTCTCTCAAATAGATGATCATAAAGGGGAGACCATAGGAAGAGAAGTTGAACGATGTTTGAAACATTGGGGGATTGAAAAGGTGTTGACATTGACTGTTGATAACGCTTCATCCAATGACAGTGCTATTGCTTATCTAGTTGAGCGATTTAAACATGGATTGGTGTTGGATGGTGAGTTTTTGCATGTGAGGTGTTGTGCACATATTCTTAATTTGATCGTAAATGATGGCTTGAAAGATGTGCATGAGTCGGTGACCCGAATTCGAAATTCTGTTAGATTTGTTAGATCTTCTCCGGCTCGATTTGCTAAATTTAAGAAGTGTATTGAAGATGAGAATATATCTAGCAAGAGTCTTCTATGTCTTGACGTTCCAACTAGGTGGAACTCTACATATTTGATGCTTGAGGCAGCTGAAAAATTTGAGAAGGCATTTGATAGATTAGATTATTACGATCTAGCATACTTGAAAATGAAAGAGGAGAAGCAGAATCCAAATAGTAAAGATTGGGAGATCGCTCGCATATTTACTACGTTCTTATCTGTATTTTATGAGGTGACTATTAGAATTTCTGGTTCTCTTTATATTACTTCTAATATGGTCTTTGATGAAATTGCAACTATCCAAAATTGTATACGAAAATATTCTTCGGGTACTGGTAGTCCAATTATTACCGACGTTGTGACCAAGATGCAATTGAAGTATGATAAGTATTGGGGGAATAGTGAAAAGGCGAATTACTTATTATATGTTGCATTTATTCTCGATCCTCGTCACAAGATGAAGTTTTTTATGTATTGTTTGAATCAGTTATTTGAGGATAAAGTGGCAAAGGAAATTGGAAAAAAAGTGGAAGACGTGTTGAGACGATTATTCAACGAGTATAATTTGTTAGAGTCTAAGAATACTTCTACTTCATGTTCAAGTTCATCATCTTCTACGTCAAAAAGTCAAATGAGTCAATCTACTTCTACTGATTCTACGATTATAACAAGTAATCCTTTTCGCTTTCAACATGCTGATATGGAAGATGACGAGGATGAATTTGATGTGGACACAGAGGTGGATGTTTACTTATTGGAACGTCGTGCAAAAATGGATGATAATTTTGACATCTTAGAATGGTGGAAAGTGAACTCTTCTAGGTTCAGGGTTCTAAGTAAGATTGCACGAGATGTTTTGGCAATTCCAGTGTCTACGGTTGCTTCTGAGTCTGCATTCAGTACCGGTGGGAGAGTGATTGATCCTTTTCGCTCTACTTTGGCTCCATCCACAGTCGAGGCACTTATTTGTGCACAAAATTGGCTACGCTCTAATGCTATAAATTTTGATCTCCAATCACATTTGGAAGAAGTTTCTCTTGTTGAAGAAGGTTTGAAACTTTTTGTTATATGAAACTTAATTTCAAAATTACATTAATTTTTCTCTAATTATTATTTCTAATTATTATTTTTGTTGTAGATTTCAAATCTTGCATAGTGGAAGCCGCTAAAAGACAAAGATTGAAGGAGAATACTTCATGAAGAAAAAAGATTGAAGATTGAAGACTGAACTACTTAATAGTTATTTTTGTTTTTAAAGCTTAATTTCTGAATTACATTAATGTCTATCCTACTATGGTTTAGAATTCAATTTGGTTTGTAATTTTGAAACTTTATTATGAAATTAATATTTTTGTTATTTCATGAATTATTTGTTAGATTAAAGTTACCGTTACAATTAATTTTTTAATATTTATTTTTAACTAAATTAAAAATTGTAAAAATAAAATCGATAATGAAAAGAAAAATAACTATTTATAGGCTAACTTAAGAAGCCGACCTTTCTCTCGATAAATAATAAAAGAAAAAAATGAGGTGGGAAAGGTAAATAAAATTATAAAAAATAGGGGAAGAAAAAAAAAAGATTATTAGATGACTAGATGCTTTGAAATTATAAACATTGCATTTGAAACATAAATGAGATACAATACAAATAAAAATCATTTATTTCTCAAAATTTATTATAGTTTAGTGGTTCACATACTTGCTGGCATTCCTGAGGTTATGAGTTCGAGTCCTAACTTCATATTATTTTTCATGTAATCGGCGAACCGCCAGACTGAACCGATTAAACCGTCGGTTAATCGGTTCGGTCGGTTCGGTTATGTATCAAATGACGGTTCGGTTCGGTTTATCATATTCCTTCATATTTCTAGCGGTTCGGTTTCGGTTCGACAAACAAACCGAGCCGAACCGAACCGATTACACCCCTAGTAGCAGTTAAAGCGATATTTTGTAGGAGTGAGTTGTGTTTTCCGAGAGCGAAATGGCTTAGTAGCTAGAGCGTGTGTTTTCCGAGAGCGAAATGGCTTAGTAGCTAGAGCGTGTGTTTTCCGAGAGCGAAATGGCTTAGTAGAGCGAGTAGTGTTTAGCGAGAGCGATATTGTGGAATAGCTAGAGCAAGTATTGTTTTGCTAGATCGCTATTGTGTAGTAGCTAGAGCGAGTACTGTTTTGCAAGAGCGATATTTTGTATTTCACATCGATTTGAACGTTGAATTAATTATTTGACACATGTGTTCTCTCTGGACGTAGAATTGAGTAAAATGACACATGTTCTGAAGATTAACGAAGATGATCGATTCCCAGGACAAGTGACAAGTTTATCACACATTTCAGCCGCAAACAAAGTCATCAAGAAGAAGCTCTCTACGGAACAAATTAAATTGTTTAGGAGCACTGTCTTCGGTCGGCTAGTGGACGTTGATTTGGTTTTCAACAGTCCTGTTGTTTATTATATTTTGTTGAGGGAGGTCAGTGATCACATGCCAGATGTCATGTCTTTCAATCTTAATGGCAAGATTGACACATGTTCTGAAGATTAACGAAGATGATCGATTCCCAGGACAAGTGACAAGTTTATCACACATTTCAGCCGCAAACAAAGTCATCAAGAAGAAGCTCTCTACGGAACAAATTAAATTGTTTAGGAGCACTGTCTTCGGTCGGCTAGTGGACGTTGATTTGGTTTTCAACAGTCCTGTTGTTTATTATATTTTGTTGAGGGAGGTCAGTGATCACAGGCCAGATGTCATGTCTTTCAATCTTAATGGCAAGATTGTGACATTTTCAAAGAATGAGTTCCTATTAATGTGCGGACTCTGGCCCCCTCATGATTCAGTTGAGAAGGGGGAGTTGTCTACACGGCTGCGTAACAAGTACTTCAATCATTTGAGGAAGAAGGATACATGCCTTCTTAAAGATTTTGAAGAAACTTATAAGAATGTTGCGTTCGAAAGTGACGAGGATGCGGTGAAACTTACCCTTGTATATTTTGCTGAGATGTCCTTGATGGAGAAGGAGAAAAGTAAGGGAATTGTTGACTTTACCCTATTAGATGCAGTTGATAATTTAGAATACTTTAATTCTATTGACTGAGGAACAATAGTATGGGACCAGACATTGTCAAGTCTTCAGAAGGCTATGTCAGACAAGGTAGAAAAGTTTAAAGAGAAAGTAGCACATAAGGCGAGCTATGTGACGAAGTATAGCCTCACAGGGCTACCCCATGCCTTCTGGGTAATGTAGATTATGTAATTGATCTATTTGCACGTTATTTTTACAGTGGTCATAATATGTTGTTCACAGGTTTGGGCTTACGAGACAGTATCTACTATGGAAGGAAAGATTACTGTTAGAACGAACGGGGATGCAATTCCTCGTATGCTTCGATGGTCGTGCAGCCACTCATTGTCGGGCAAGCGCTTGGAAGAAGATGTCTTCAAATCTCCTAAGGTTAAAATATTAATATGCAATTTGATAACATAGTTGTGTATTAGTAATACTAATTATGTTTGTATTGTAGACTGTTGTGACCCAAGACCTACACATGTCTGAGGCAGAGCGGGATTTTATGGATACAGAGTTATCCCGCAGGGCTATTTTTGTACCAACACCTGTCAATCCACCACCACATCTTTATCAGTCGGTCGGTGCGACCCTACCTTCAGAACCAACTACCGGAACATTGGTTGCAGAAATATCAGAAATGGGATTTGGTGACCACTGGGGTTACATGGAGGAACCGAGCTTAGAAATGGCAGAACTGGTAGGCGTTGAGAACCAGAGTGGGAGGGAGAATGTTGTAGTAACAACTAAACGGGCAGGGGATGAAAACCGAGTTGGGATAGACAGAGTCACTTTAGAAGCAACTGAATCGGTGACACCCAATATTCAAAGTCCACGAACCCCACATGCTGACGACCGACGTGGGATGGAGGAAGTGAGGTTGGAATTGCATTCATTAAGGATGCGTGTTGAAGGGATTGAGGAGCAAATCAAAGACATGAAGAATGACATGAACAAGAAAATGGATACGGTCATTCAGATGCTTAGCCGGTTCTGTAAGGTGTGTGTTTTGAGATGCTTAAAGGGTTTTGTAAGGTGTTTGCTTAGACTTCTTTATTACACAAATTATTTTTCTCTAACTATTTTCTCATTGTCTAGGCAACAAACGTAGTAGTAGATGATGTTGCGGAAGTCGGGGAAAAGGATGAACACAATTCTAATAATGTCGTGGCCAATGTTGGATTTGATGAAGGACGATCCAGTCCAACAACCTCGAGGACAATAGAAATTGGTCGTGACATTGGGGACCTTCATCACCAGGTTCAATTACAGACTGTGGATCGTTTATCTGAGTGTGAAACTTCACAAACATTATTTAATGACCCGCAGGTTGAAGATGATGGTCAAAAGTTGATTTGCACCACCTTGTCAAAGGTGGATGAGACTGCTACCTTGGTTGTAGAAGAGCTTCGCAATGTTGAAGCACAAACAACCTTTTTTTATGCATCTTCATCATTTGTGCCTGGTGTTTTGAATGTGGAACCTGAGTTGGGTACAGAAGGAACAGTAACTGCTCCCGATGCAGTTGTTGTTGATGAATCTTGCAACAGTCGTGGAGGTGATATGGTTGCACCTGTACGTGAACCGAGTCACGATGATGATATTGTAGCTATTATTGGTCAGTCTTGCAGCAATGAGTGCGATGAGTTGGTTAAGGATGTAACAAAAACTGTTATCGCTAAGCAGTTGGCCATCTTCAATGAAAAGCGAATGCAATACAAATCGATTTCGTCATCTGACTCTCAGGTATTTAGTATTTTCTACATTGAGTTTGTATACATAATCAATTACACTAACAGTAACAATTTGCAGTCTGGCCCTAAGGAGGTTGATGTTGATAAATTTACCATGGACGTTGATGTTGTAGACCAAATAGATGTACCATTCACAATTTCCTCTGTGGTTGTAGCAGATCACACTGATGACAAGGTAATCTTTTGTTTGTTCGTAACAACGAAATGACCATGTACATAATAAATAACATGATATTTTTGGGATGCAGGAGGCGACCTTGGTACGTCACCTTAGTAAAAGGTCGAAGAAGGACGTCAACAAATATACCCCAGAGAAGAATAAAAAACGTAAAGCAGTATTAGTGATTTCGAAGGCAAAAGCAGAACCTGAAAAGAAGAAGGGGAGACAAAATATTAGTATAGCCCCAGGTGAGTTTGTGGTACCAGACTTTATAACTTCGCACGACACGATGTATAATCTAATGTTTTCGATACCGAAAAATGTTACCACCGTTTATAAGGGATGGATGAACTCAAGCAAAACAAATAAACACGAACGTAATGTTTTATTTTGGAGTAGGGGCAAGACGTATTTCCGAAAGATCGAAATGAATGCATATGTTGAAGCCGACGTAAGTACCCTGTGACTTGAATTCATGTATGTGTCACATTTTTTAAGTTTTTGTCTATCTAAATGTTTCTTACTTAATATTAGGAAATGGACATTCTAATGATGTTCGTGCGTCGCAAGCTTGCTTCACGTCCACATTTATGTCATGTTAAATCTACATCTGTCAACACTTCGTTTATGGTATACAATATTTTTTCTCGTACATGCCTCGTTAGCGCACTGGTATTCTGAGTTCTAACAAATTACTATGCGTAGGAATTTTTAATGACGCCACACGGTCCCGCGAAAGCCGCCAGGTCAAAAGACGAGGCCGTAATTAATTCTTGGTGGGCAGGGACAGATCAATCTTTCATGGACTACGTATTGGGAGACCATGAAGACTGTTCCACACCTTGGTCTGACCTCACATTCGTTTTTGGCCCAATCAATGTTCATGAACATTGGATGCTCGCGTGCATTGACTTAAAGAAACAGGTAATAAATGTATACGATTCACTTCCATGGCATGTCCCCGCACTAGAGTTTAAAGTACGTACGCATCTGTTGTCCATCGAGTTACCATCACTGTTGCATGCATGTAAAATGTACGAAGAAAAGGGAATGGTGAAAAAAATTATTTGGCCAGTACGTAGGGTTGATGTTGGAACTCCTCAGAAGGGCAGCAAAGATTGTGGTTATTTTTGTGCAAATTTTTTTGAGTCTGTAGCGACCACTAGTGAGTTTGACGACATTGTTCAAACAAGCATGCCGTTATTCAAAAAACAATATGTTGTTCAACTTTGGGCAGACAAATTTTTTTGGTAATATTAATATGAACTTTTTTTTATTTAGTATTGTGCTTAATGAAAAAAAAATACCGTACATTATAAAACATTTCTTCTCATACCGGAAGTACTAGGGTCATGATCGAACCTACTTGCCGACAGTGGGGCATTACATCTCTGTCTATTGTGTCCGGTATTCCCACAACGACCACATCTACGTGTTCGACGTGGTCGTTCACCAACATAAGGAATACGTTGAACTCTGCGGCGACCAACTCGAATTACGGTCTTCGGAGGTAGGATATGAACATGAATGTAGCCGGGGGGTTTCTTCCATTCAGATACATGTCCAACCGGACATATTGGTTATGCGTATGCGGATACGAGAGATTCCACGGTATATAGGTTGCTGCATAGTGTTTGGGGTTCTTTGTGTCTGAACCTCGCAGCCATTATAGCATGACTACAAGGAATTTCCATGGAATCGAAAAACTTACAAGTGCACGTACGATTTTCAATGCCCACAATACCTCCGAAATTTTCATCCTGGACGTTGAATCTCCACTGATTAATTGGTTCTATTTGGCATCGCCTCCCCATGTCTGAACCTTTGGCTAATATAGAACGAGCGTAATCTGATAATGTGGTTGTGCGTGGCACCCATTGCTCACGCCTAACCCTAAACCATTTTTGAATGAACGATCGAACGAAATCTAGCAGAGCGGTAACTGGCAAATACCTTGCTTCCCTTGTTAATGCATTCAGACACTCCGCACTGTTACTGGTCATATTGTCATATCGTTTGTCTATCTGACAACATCTAGCTCATCTCTCTATGCCAACGCCTTCAAGATAGGATGCAACCAAGCCATTACGGAATAGACGTATCTGATCCCAATAAACTAGAAATTCGGACTCACGATACGCTCTAGAAGCCTTCTTAAAAAACTCCACAATCGCTGGGTTTTTAAAAAGTCTTTCTAGATTCCCTTTGATATGGTATGTACAGAGTGCATGAAATGCGTTCGGAAATACCTCTTCAACTGCATTCGCTGTGGTGGCATGACGATCTGACAAAATAACTAAATTTCCATTTTCTCCTATACAAGTCTTCAAATTGTTCATGAACCATTTCCACGAACGGTCGTTCTCATTGTCAACAACCGCAAAAGCTAATGGATAACACTGGTTGTTGCCATCCATTGCAACACCTAAGAGCATACAACCCTTGTATTTTCCTTTTAAATGTGCACCATCGACAATCACCACTGGCCGAATGCTACTCAAGTATCCCCTTACACAAGGTCCTAGTGCCATGAAGACGTATTTGAAGTGAATTGAATCTTCCAACTCAATCTCAAAAACAGTTCCAGGATTTTCGAGTTTTAGGGCTTCCCCATACGCATGTAATATGTCATATGATTCTTCAGGAGATCCCCTCACAAGGCTCTTTTCTATTTCTTTCGCCATCCACGCCTTGTCGTAGCTTATATTCACTCCGAAGTCTTTTTGCATATCTGTTGCGTGCTCAATGTGTTGAAATAATTAGGCAATAAAAGAGATAGAGCACTCAGAACATGCAAGCATACATGATCTTATAGCAAGTAGTAAGTATATTTCATTCGTTTTCCCACAGAGACTTATTTTGAGTTATTCGCGAAGTGTTTTGTTAAGAAAGAAAGGGTGGATTTGATGGGGTAAAATTGGTTTTTAATTATCTAATTTTTGCTGAATGAGTAAAGGGTAGTAACATAAACAAGAACAAGTTAAAACTAAGCTCGAATGAAAAGAGACGAGATTAATAAATGAAGCTAAAAACAACTAAACAGAATGGAAATTTAGACGGAATTGCGGAGACCGCAATTCTACCGCAATTTTAATAACAGCGAAAGTGGGTAAATGGGTGATTTAAGGGCTACTAATGACTATCCTATAGGCATTTTTATACGATTCTCAAGCACTGGATCTACTCTCTATGCATCAAACTATCTCAAACTCATGTATCGTCCGATTCCATGCATTAGATTCTTTAGTTTACTCAACTCAAAGTAAGGTCTTAAGCATCTTGTTAAGGCAGAAAGATACGGTTTGTACTAGGGAAACGCCTATTCCTAGGCCGTTTCCTGGTTACCTTGAAAGGCTAGCATGATAATATGACTCTGAACTCTTACTCCTTCCAGAGGTTAGGAGTTCTTTGGACAAAATGGATGGCCAATCGAAATTGCCCGTGGGATGAAGCTTACATACAATCAATGCTTCGAGAGCTATCCTACATGCTTGATTCACGTTTTTTAGCCTATAGTGTTGTCATTAGCATGCCCCTAAGTGACTTAGTTACTCATGGATATAAGGAGAATAGAAATAAGAGATAAAACAGACATGCTTGAAAGGAATTTAAAGACAGAACAGCAAGAGAAAACAGTAGAGTGCAAAGGCAAGACTTGTGAAATGATGAATGGTGATTCGATTACTTGTTTGTTTGAATGGACAAAAGAGAGCTTAAAGTAAAGAACGCAAAAACAGAAAGCAACGAAATGAAATGTTCTAGCTATGAGAAGGGAAACAACAACTAATACAAAGCTGAAAATGAGAATTGAACGACAGAAAGCAGTAAATGATGCTTGAAAGCCTCGTTGCAACCGCCTCGGCTGAAGGGGATAAAAGACTAGCTTTGCTTGGATGAATCCAATCGGGAGAGAAGATGAATCTTCTCTCCTTCCTATCAGATTGTCGATTCCAACAGCTGAGACTCTCACACCAACAGACGGCAAAGGAAAACAGGGAGAAAGATGGAGCTGCGAGAAGGCTTCTACGCTTTCGGATGATGATTGAACCTCCGACTTTGACCCCCTTTTATAGTAGTTTGCAGGTGCGTTTGGGCCAAGGAGAACCATCAATCTTCAACGTCGTATATCAGAATGGATGGAGGAGAAAGAACGAATCCCTGAAATCACGGAAATTAACAGAAAAAGATCAGTCAACTTACGGTTTTCACTTGAATTATTGCGGTGTCCGCAATGTTTTCGCAATGCTTGTTTTTTTCATTCTTTTCCTTCGGTTTTCACCCCTTTTCTTTCCTATTGTGCATAAGTCCTAATTTAGCTACCTTCTTCTCATTCTCATATTTAAGCATAGGTTTAGGCTAAATGCTAACAAAAACACCTAAAAGTGTGCATCTTTCTAAGCTAAATGGGTCCTGAATAAGTCACTTTTGGAGACTTAACACACCCTCAAACTTAAGGTTTTGCTTGTCCTCAAGCACACTAAGGACTTACCTAGGCTGCTGTTACACCTTCTTTTACCACTTATTAACTCCCATATATCTCTATCTATAGCACTGCTGTCCTGTGACACACTCCTAAGTTTAAAACTACCCTCTTATCTAGCTTCTTCTGACTTTGCCTGCCTAATACTCCTTCTGCTTTCATTAACTTCCTACAACTGATCTATTTACTTTTGTCATATCATGCCACTATCCCTAAGGTTTCAAATTCTGCCTAGCTTTACCTCAGACTCAGTACATGCTTCTAGCTTTATTTTTAATGTGTCTAGGATTCCTTAGAGTCATGCCAGTCTTAGTATTAACGGTGACAGTAGTACTTTTAGAGAACAACCTAAACCCTGGCATCACTACATTGGATAAACACTCATCTCCCTAAACAACCCTACAAGTTACAACTTTGTGCCTAGCTACTTTGAGGATCAGAGTTCTTTTTAAATAGGACATCTAAGCCACAAAGTTGTACCTCCTAGGTTTACATTCTTCTTCCCTACTTCTTCTTTTTTATTTTTTTTCTTTCTTTCTTACTTTGGTGGAGCCTCTCCTTTGGTTGCCTTTTGATGCAACGCCACTTGTGGGTTACACACTTGGCACTGATTACTCAGCAACCTAAGAGAAACTCCCCCCTTTATTCTTTTTTCATTTTTTTTTTCAGTTCATCATTTTTTTGTAAAGGAGAAGAAGAATGCTTATGTTTCTAAGGGAGAGAGGAATGTTCCTAGGCCTAGGGTGGCCTCCCCCAAACTTCAACTACTCATTGTCCCCAATGAGTGTTTGAGGTGGCACACCCCCAAACTTTTCCTAGAAGCATCTAGTCTAAGGTAAAACAAAGAGAATCTAAAGCCCTAGGCATAGACAGAACATTTGAAAAGGAAATATCACAGCAGCAGAAAACTAAAAAAAACAGGCAGATAAGGCCTTACAGCTATGCATGCTGAGCTATTTAGATGTAAATTTAAACTATTAAAGGGTGTCCTATGACACTCATCCAGCATGCATTTAGATAAGCTATATAAGGCAGTCATGTTAGCAGCAAAAGATAGAATTTAAACAGATCACAGCCTAGCTAAACAGACAGTCCAAAACATGCTTTCAGTAATAAAAATTGCGGGCACCGCAATTATTTCGCAATCAAGTCAGGGCAGATATAACAGTGATTAAGGCCCCTAAGCATGCTCTTTCTAGTCATTCAAGCTCTTCTAAAAATAAAACAAAACTAACCTACCTAGTCTCCTATCATCAGACTATACGAAGCTAAATTAAAAACATAAAACTAAGCATCTAAAACAGATCAAAATTGTACTAAAAACAGCATAATTCACATGGTTTATCAGAAAGCAAATTTTTTTTTCTAAGGGAACAGCAATACTCCCTTCAGTGCAATTCAAACCAGCACTCAAATGTCTTCATCTTCATCAGGTTGTCGTGGTCGTGGAGGCACCCATGGAGTCAGGAGATTTGTGGGGAAGTCAGGGAAGATGCACCCAAGTTGGTCTGCAACTTCCTTGTCCCTTGCCTGCGCGTAAGTGGCCCATTGAGCCATCCTCCTTTGCATATCCATCAGGCACGCCATGGATAGTGACTGATCAGCAGCCAGCCTATCCAGTTCAAACTCCATATTCCCCTTCCTCTTCAGCCTCAAGCTAGCAGGCAACTCCAAGTGGCCTGTGTAAGCCATCTGCTGCTCCAGTCGCTCAGTGGGGACTCCTGCAAGCAAAAATAGTTTGGTTATGGTGTTAAGGAAAAACAGTGGTCCCTTACCTTTCTTGGCACACTCAGCAATTGCGGCTGACATGATTTCACCCACATTGACCGTGAGACCTCGCATAATGGCATAGACCAGCAGCGATCTGCTCTGGTTGATGGTCGTCTCATGGGTCACAGGGGACAGCTTTCTCCTTACAAAGGCAAACCATACAGCTGCCTTTGCTGTCAGGTTGGCACTCATGAGGGTGTGCCTCCCATTGCGTGATACAGTCCACGCTGCTTCAGGCTGGCCAATTGTTCGAATGGCCTCCTCCAGGACTGCCTTAGTAGGCTCATCAACGATCCTCGCATAATCAGTGTGTCTTTGGCCCTTGAGGCCATAGGCTTCGTTGATGGCCTTTGCTGAGTAGTCCACTTCTACTCCCCTTACCACAGACAGCCCCTCTTCAGAGTTCTGCAGGTTGGCGTAAAAGTCATAGACCATAGCTGTGTAAGTTGGATTGGGTGGCCTACACAACTCCTCCCAGCTGTGATTGATAATTCCTGCGCGCAAGAACTGTGGCAGGTCAGCAGGTCTGTCGAGGAAGCCCTTCTCGTGCAGCAGCTCCCTCTTCCTCAACTCTATGCCTCTGGACTCAGCGTCAGAGGACACATACCTCATTGATTGAGGCTCATCTTCAGGGTAAAGCTTGGCTTTCCCTTTGTCTGCTGGCTTGGATGATTCTGCAGCCTCAACCTTGAGTCTTTTGAGTGATGGCTCAATGCTCTCTTTGTCTGCTGAAGGCGCCCTCTTGGCCTTCTTCTTTTTCAACCTCTTGGATAGCTTGGCCTTGAGAATCTTGGCCTTTTTCTTCTTCTTGAGCTTAGCCTTGATGGTGATCTGCTGGAGGCAGGCTCCCAATGTCTCCTCCATGGAATCATCCTGCTGTGCAGGACTCGCTGGACTAGCGTCCCTCACAGGCGAGAAAACCTCCTCGTCCTCACCTTCCCCACTGCCTTGCGTTGATTCTTGGTACTCCCCATATGGGAATTCAGGGTCAGGCCGTGGGGTAGTATGCGACGGCGTGGTGCTTTGCTCTGCCGTAGGTGTCTGTGCAGAACTCAGTGGTGAAGAAGACAACTCAGGGCTCTGTGCAGGCGGCGATGAAGGAAGCTCTGGGCATTGCACTGGTTCAGATGGTGAAGGGCTGTGCGCAGGCGATGCAGATGGCGACGAACCCTTCTTGGTCGACTCGTGGGACGCATGATCCGTTTCTTGACTCTCCACAGAGGGAGTCTTTGCTTTGCTTGGTTCGGCGGCCATCTCGACACTCCACCGGCGCTTCTTGGGTGTGCCCGCTGGTTTAGAGGGTCCAGCAGGGATTTCTGTGACAACCCTCCACTTCTTCCTACGAATCGGAAGCTTTGGAAGACGTTCGGTGCGTGCCGTACCAGCATCTGCGAGGGCAAGAAGTGCTTCCCTCGCAGCTGTTTCAGCTTCATCAGCCCTTTTCTTGGCCGCAGATCTTTCAGCCCTCGTGAGTACCATTGTTGGATCTTGGAGATTTGGAGAGAAGAATCAAAGATGAAGAGAATCGCAGCTTTCTTGGAAATCAGAGAGTGGGAGAATCGTATCGATCGAGCGCCTTCTAACGGCTATAAAGGAAACGGCTAAATCCCAACGGCTATTTTTTTGCGGATCCTGCAAATCCAGCGCAATTTTAGGGATATTTTTTCATCAAAATGTCAATCTTTGCTCGTCCGTATCTTTTATTTGGCTCAATCGTTTCTTGATTTTTAAAGCTGGATTTACTCTCCTTGATTCCCTCTATCGATTCCCTGCAAAAAGAAATAAAATTAACATCAAATTCGTAATTAAAATCATACAACAAAACACACAAACGATAACCGGAAAATCGCAAAAAAATAAACTAAGGCATGAGCCTTATGTCGACGAGCACAGCAATCACTCGTCCTCTCTCGTTCTCGCTTTCATGCTTCAGTCAAGAGGAAGGCCGAGAGAGTCTTCACATCTCCTTCCTCATAGTAGTGCTTCAACCTTGCACCATTAACCATGAATGGTTGGCCTTGCTGCAAGTTCTTTATCTCTATGGCACCATGAACAAACACATTAGTAATCACAAATGGACCTGACCATCTAGACTTAAGTTTACCTGGAAATAGTTTCAACCGTGAGTTAAACAACAAGACAAGTTGACCCTTCTTAAAGTCCTTAACTCTAAGTCTACTATCGTGCCAAATCTTGGTCTTTTCCTTATACATTTTAGCATTTTCATAGGCCATATGTCTAAGCTCATCAAGCTCATGTAATTGTAAAGACCGCAATGTTCCCGCATCTTTTACACAAAAATTCAATTCCTTCATGGCCCAAAATGCTTTGTTTTCTAACTCAAGTGGTAAGTGACAAGTCTTGCCATATACCAGCCTATAAGGAGACATACCTAGGGGTGTCTTATATGCTGTCCTATAAGCCCAAAGTGCATCCTCAAGCTTAAAGGACCAGTCTTTCCTATTAGGTTCGACCACTTTTTCTAGGATGTTCTTAATTTCCCTATTTGAAATTTCAGCCTGTCCATTCGAGTGTGGGTGATAGGGAGTGGCTACTCTATGTCTAATGTTATATTTAGCCAACACTCTCTCCATAGCCTTGTTAATGAAATGTGATCCCTCATCACTAATGATGGCACGAGGTGTCCCAAACCTAGTAAAAATGTGTCTATGTAAGAATTTGGTGACTGTTTTGGCATCATTATTGGGACATGCTTTGGCTTCTACCCACTTGGACACATAGTCCACTGCCACTAATATGTAGAGGTTACCTGATGATGGAGGGAATGGTCCCATGAAGTCAATGCCCCACACATCAAAGAGCTCCAACTCTAAGATGTAGGTGAGGGGCATCTCATCCTTTCGACTGAGGTTACCTGTTCTTTGGCAGTCATCACAGCAGTGGGCATAGTTGTGGGCATCCTTGAAGATCGTTGGCCAATAGTAGCCACTCTGAAATACCTTCGCAGCTGTTCTTTGGCCACCAAAGTGTCCACCATAAGGAGCTGTGTGACAATGCTGTAGCACAGACTTCGCTTCAGCATCTGAAACACACTTCCTCAGCAAGCCGTCAGCACAGGTTCTGTAAAGTGTGGGGTCATCCCAGATGAATTTCCTTGCTTCATGAAGGAACCTCTTTTTCTCTTGTCCTCCCTTGAAAACTGGTAATACCTGTGATGCAAGGAAGTTAGCAATGTCAGCAAACCAAGGTTCCTCATCGTTATCACGATGAGTCAAAACAAAGATATGTTCATCAATAAAAGCATCAGAAATTGCGGGATCCGCAATTTTTTCGCAATTGTGCTGCAATCGAGAAAGGTGATCTGCAACCACATTTTCACATCCCTTCTTGTCTCGAATGTCCAAATCAAACTCCTGCAGCAATAACACCCACCTAATCAACCTAGGCTTAGCATCAGCCTTCCTCATAAGATATTTCAAGGCAGAATGGTCAGTGTATACAATTGTCCTAGTGCCTACAATATAGTTCCTAAATTTCTCACAAGCAAACACTACAGCAAGCATCTCTTTCTCAGTAGTTGTATAATTACATTGAGCCTCATTCAAGGTCTTACTAGCATAATAGACAGGGTGTGTCAGCTTGTCAATCTTCTGTCCTAACATGACCCCTACAGCATAATCACTAGCATCACATAACATCTCGAATGGGAGATCCCAATCTGGCCCTACTATAACAGGTGCGGTGACTAGTGCTTTCTTAAGGGTGGTCCAAGCTACTACACATTCCTTAGAGAAGATGAATGGCCTATTTAGTTCTAGCAGTTCACACAGAGGCTTGGCTATCTTAGAAAAGTCCTTAATGAACCTTCTATAGAAGCCAGCATGCCCTAAGAAACTCCTAATGGCCTTGACATTCTGAGGCTCTACCAACTTCTCTATGATTTCTATCTTGGCCCTATCGACCTCCACTCCAGCTCTTGACACTCTATGACCTAAGACAATCCCCTCATCTACCATGAAGTGACACTTTTCCCAATTAAGGACTAAGTTGGTCTCCTCACACCTCGACAGGACTTGTCCTAAGTTTTCTAGACAGTTGGTGAATGAATCCCCAAAGACTGAAAAGTCATCCATGAATATCTCTATCATGGATTCATCCAAATCAGAAAAGATTGCCAACATGCACCTTTGGAAAGTTGCCGGTGCATTGCATAAGCCAAAAGGCATTCTGCGAAAGGCAAAAGTTCCAAAAGGGCAAGTAAAGGTAGTCTTCTCTTGGTCTTTGGGGTCTATAGTGATCTGGTTATACCCTGAATACCCGTCTAGGAAGCAGTAATAGGCTCTACCAGCTATTCTGTCCAACATTTGGTTAATGAATGGCAGAGGGAAGTGGTCTTTTTTGGTTTCTTTATTTAGTTTCCTATAATCCATACATACTCTCCACCCTGTGACAGTCCTAGTTGGAATCAGTTCATTGTTCTCATTGACTACCACAGTCATCCCACCCTTTTTAGGTACACACTGTATAGGGCTCACCCACTGACTACTATCTATAGGAAAAATAACCCCAGCATCTAACCATTTTATTATTTCTTTTTTAACTACCTCTTTCATAGAGGGGTTCAACCTACGCTGGTGATCTACTCGGGGTGTATGTTCTTCCTCTAATGTGATCTTATGCATACAATAAGAAGGGCTTATGCCTCTAATATCTGCAATGGTCCATGCAATAGCCTTCCTATGTTGCTTAAGTAGTAAAATTAAATCAACCTCATGCTGTTCACTTAACTTAGAAGAAATAATTACAGGCAATGTCTCATCATCTCCTAAGTATGCATACTTGAGGTGTGTGGGCAGTGGTTTTGATTCTAAAGTGGGTGGATGCTCAATGGATGGCTTTAAAGGATTTAAAGATCTATTAGTTAGTTCTACATTCATACATACATGCTGAGGGTTATTTACAGATATGTCCATTATCTCAGCTACATTTAAGTCAGTTAATTCTAATCCTACATATTCATTAGCATGCTTGGTTAGTAATACATGCTCCAATTGATCTTCCATTAAGGAGTCTACTACGTCCATGCTAGCACAGGATTCAAGGTCAGAGGGGTACCTTAAAGCTTTATATACACTAAACTTCACCTCCTCATCATGAACCCTCATAGTAAGCTCACCTTTTTGGACGTCTATCAGTGCCCTACCTGTGGCTAGGAATGGTCTGCCTAACAGGATGGGGACCTCCTTGTCTGCTTCATAATCCAGGATAATGAAATCTGCAAGGAAAATAAACTTGTCAACCTTTACTAAAATATCCTCAATTTTACCTTCTGGATATGCAATGGATCTGTCTGCTAATTGTAAAGTGACAGTGGTTGGACGTGCTTCTCCTATTCCCAACTGGCGGAATAGTGATAGGGGCATGAGGTTTATGCTGGCTCCCAGGTCACAAAGCGCTCTGCCCACGTGCTTGCCTCCAAGTTCTACAGGTAAGGTGAAGGAACCAGGATCCTTCTCCTTCTTGGGCAGCTTGTTTTGGAGTATTGCACTGCACTCTTCAGTGAGGTTTACTGTTTCAAACTCACCAATTATTTTTTTGTTAGTAATAATATCCTTCAAAAACTTTACATATGAAGGCATAGACTGTAAAACTTCTACAAAAGGAATGTTGACATGCACTTGTTTAAGAATTTCTAAGAATTTATTAAAATGCACTTCCTGTTCCTGCTTCTTTTTAAGCCTTCGAGGATATGGAGGTGGTGGCACATATGCAGGCACATCAGGGCGCCTTAGAACAGGTGGAGGCCTTGGAATTTCTTCTATCTCCTCAATAATTGGCTCCAGCCTGGCTCCTGATGTGCTTGTGGATGGTGGACCTTGGCTTGGCAGAGACTCCAGTGGAGCACTAGACTTAGTGTTCTCTACTCTCTTTGGTGTGTCCTTTGTGTTGCTCACCAAGGGTCTACCACTTCTAAGTTCAATTGCTTGAACTTGCTCTTTACCGTCTCTCCTTGGCACCTCGGTATCAGCAGGGAGTCTACCTTGGAGCCTACTCTTGAGTTCATTGGCTAATTGGCCTATTTGGTTCTCTAGGCTCCTAAGAGTAGCTTGTTGGCTTTGAAGAGTAGCATCATTCTTGGCTATGTATTCCTTGAGTAAGTTTTCTACAGAAGACCCTACAGGTTGGTTATATGGTTTTTGATACATGGATTGGTTATGTTGGGGAGTGAAACCAGGTGTTCCACTCGGTCTAGGTTGGTTGGGATTTTGGTTAGCATTTTGTTGGCCACCCCATGACAGGTTTGGGTGGTTCCTCCAACCAGGGTTGTAAGTATTGGAATAGGGGTTGTTCCTAGGCTGCTGCTGGCTTCCAATGTAGCAGACTGAGGTTGGATTCCCAGGGCAGTATTCATACAGGTGCCCTTCCCCACAGAATCCACATATAAGTGCCTCACCTTGACTTGGTTGGGTGCCCATTGACATGGCGGTAGCGGTGTTGACACTTGTTTGGAGATTGGCTTGAGCCATTTGCTTAACTAGGTTGGCCAGGGCATTTATTTGGGTGCTCATTGCACTTAGAGCATCCTTGTCTTGAGCTCTAGTTGGCTCAACTGGATCATCTGACCACCTACAGTGAGATGTTGAGATCTTCTCCAAGATCTCATAGGCCTCGTTGTAACTCTTGGACAACATGGAGCCTCCAGCGGATGAGTTTAAGACTTGTCTAGTGCTGGGATTGCATCCTTTGAAAAAGACCTCAATTTGGATACACCATGGGATGCCATGATGTGGACATTTAAGAAGAAGATCTTTGAATCTAGTCCAAGCTTCGTGAAGAGACTCATTATCAGCTTGCTTGAACTTAACTATGTCATCACGAAAGGTAGAATTCCTATCAGGTGGGAAGTATTTGACTAGGAATTTTTCTGCTAAATCTGTCCAATTGCGGACAGATCCAGAGGGTAATGAGTTCAACCATGTTTTGGCTTTGTCCCTCAAAGAGTAAGGGAACAAGTATAGCCTCAAAGCTTCTTGGGACACTCCAGGGATGATGAATGTATCACTAACTCCTAAGAAGTTCCTAAGATGGTTGTGGGGGTCCTCATTTTCTATTCCAAAGAATTGTCCCACAGTGGACAACATTTGGAACATCACTGGCTTTAACTCGAATGAGTTGGCAGTGATTTCAGGACGAATTATGCTGGGGTTCAGCTCCCCAGGCATAGGTACTAAATATGAAAGGATGGCACTATTCTTGTCATTCGCTATTTCGATGGGATTGCGAATGACAGGTACCTGATTTGGAACTATCTCTTCCATTTCTTCGGTTTCAGGTATTATTTGAGGTATAGGAGGTTGTTTAAAGAGTCGTTTCTTTGCTTTGTTTCTAGCTCTAAGTAGTCTCTCAGGCTCAGGATTGAACTCTAGATCACTACTTGAAGGCTCACTCATAAACTACCCTACTAGTACCTGCAAAAGAAATGAAAAGTAGATTAGTTTCACTAGATAATAATCTTGGGGTTTCAAACTTAACAAACTTCGTTTTCACTTAAAATAAATCCCCGGCAGCGGCGCCAAAAACTTGTTGCGTGCTCAATGTGTTGAAATAATTAGGCAATAAAAGAGATAGAGCACTCAGAACATGCAAGCATACATGATCTTATAGCAAGTAGTAAGTATATTTCATTCGTTTTCCCACAGAGACTTATTTTGAGTTATTCGCGAAGTGTTTTGTTAAGAAAGGGTGGATTTGATGGGGTAAAATTGGTTTTTAATTATCTAATTTTTGCTGAATGAGTAAAGGGTAGTAACATAAACAAGAACAAGTTAAAACTAAGCTCGAATGAAAAGAGACGAGATTAATAAATGAAGCTAAAAACAACTAAACAGAATGGAAATTTAGACGGAATTGCGGAGACCGCAATTCTACCGCAATTTTAATAACAGCGAAAGTGGGTAAATGGGTGATTTAAGGGCTACTAATGACTATCCTATAGGCATTTTTATACGATTCTCAAGCACTGGATCTACTCTCTATGCATCAAACTATCTCAAACTCATGTATCGTCCGATTCCATGCATTAGATTCTTTAGTTTACTCAACTCAAAGTAAGGTCTTAAGCATCTTGTTAAGGCAGAAAGATACGGTTTGTACTAGGGAAACGCCTATTCCTAGGCCGTTTCCTGGTTACCTTGAAAGGCTAGCATGATAATATGACTCTGAACTCTTACTCCTTCCAGAGGTTAGGAGTTCTTTGGACAAAATGGATGGCCAATCGAAATTGCCCGTGGGATGAAGCTTACATACAATCAATGCTTCGAGAGCTATCCTACATGCTTGATTCACGTTTTTTAGCCTATAGTGTTGTCATTAGCATGCCCCTAAGTGACTTAGTTACTCATGGATATAAGGAGAATAGAAATAAGAGATAAAACAGACATGCTTGAAAGGAATTTAAAGACAGAACAGCAAGAGAAAACAGTAGAGTGCAAAGGCAAGACTTGTGAAATGATGAATGGTGATTCGATTACTTGTTTGTTTGAATGGACAAAAGAGAGCTTAAAGTAAAGAACGCAAAAACAGAAAGCAACGAAATGAAATGTTCTAGCTATGAGAAGGGAAACAACAACTAATACAAAGCTGAAAATGAGAATTGAACGACAGAAAGCAGTAAATGATGCTTGAAAGCCTCGTTGCAACCGCCTCGGCTGAAGGGGATAAAAGACTAGCTTTGCTTGGATGAATCCAATCGGGAGAGAAGATGAATCTTCTCTCCTTCCTATCAGATTGTCGATTCCAACAGCTGAGACTCTCACACCAACAGACGGCAAAGGAAAACAGGGAGAAAGATGGAGCTGCGAGAAGGCTTCTACGCTTTCGGATGATGATTGAACCTCCGACTTTGACCCCCTTTTATAGTAGTTTGCAGGTGCGTTTGGGCCAAGGAGAACCATCAATCTTCAACGTCGTATATCAGAATGGATGGAGGAGAAAGAACGAATCCCTGAAATCACGGAAATTAACAGAAAAAGATCAGTCAACTTACGGTTTTCACTTGAATTATTGCGGTGTCCGCAATGTTTTCGCAATGCTTGTTTTTTTCATTCTTTTCCTTCGGTTTTCACCCCTTTTCTTTCCTATTGTGCATAAGTCCTAATTTAGCTACCTTCTTCTCATTCTCATATTTAAGCATAGGTTTAGGCTAAATGCTAACAAAAACACCTAAAAGTGTGCATCTTTCTAAGCTAAATGGGTCATGAATAAGTCACTTTTGGAGACTTAACAATATCCTCAATAATTGTTTTAGGGGTATACACACGTCCTATTCCTGCAAATTTTCCTTTTATTAACTCACCAACGACCCTGGCAGTTGCTTGTCTGTGGTCTTGATTGAGAGAGTCTATTGAACACGTATGTGTACCAACATACTTTGATATACGAAACAGATCGCAACCATCCATCTTCATTTATCGTAGTCTCCAAGTGCACTCTAAATCGATACAACCTAATGTGTACCATATAGTAGTAGACTTCTTAACTCGAAATTCAAAATTATGCTTCATTGCATAGACATGCATCCTCGTTTTTAAATTTGTCTTTGAAAAGAATATTTGTCCTTCACGAACATCCAAATCAGAACCTGCATGATTTTGAACAATCAATTCACTACAAACTCTACCACTTGGTGGAGTCTGCTCATGTTGTTCAGAACCCGCAGTATTTTGAAGAACGCCAACTTCATCTTCGACCGATTCATCATCACTACAGTACTGTTCATCATTTTTTCGTTCGTTGTCTCATCCTCTTCATTGTCATTCGGTTCATACATCTCATCTTCACTGTCAGTTGTCACATCTTCGACCGCATCAGCAGGTGTATATTCCTCATCAGCTGTATCAAACTAATCTCCATTTAACCATCCTTCATTTCGTCCTTCATTTTCCTCATCATCTTCATCGTCATATTCCTCATCATCTTCATCTGTTGGGTCCCCATGTTGTGCCAAATTCATATCAAGTGTATCGTTATTAAAACTATCTTCTACATGCTTCGGTTCCTTAGTTATAAGAATCTGGAACTGGTCAACATTAGGTTCTTGCATAAAAAACCAAACATCATAATCAGTATTCAACATGAATGGCGGTGAGGCTAAAGCCAACTGGTACGAAACCCTCATTACTATGTTGTAATCTTCTTGGCTGATATTGGAAACCTAATAAATACTTTGGCATAGTTCTTCATAATTGATAGTAGAAGGGACATAAATACATTTTAGTATACCACGTTCGTAACAATTATTTTCCTCATCCCACAGACCATCGTATCGAATAAACAATTTCTTCATGGCCATCTTCGGCCATCTTCCTCGATCCTCAATGAACAAGTGTCTAGTTTGAAGAGCTTCCTTGAACAATTTATCACTGTGTATGTATCTCGTTATCTCTCATCCACATAATATTATACTATTTTTCACACGATCAATTGATTTGAAAGGGAGGGTGGCGGTACTTCGTCTAGCCTTTAATTCTTTCTGAAGGTGGGTAACCAACAGGATGGTCATTTACAACATCTAAATTGTTTCTCGCTACAAGTACTACCACCATATTGAACGAGTAAACTTTTTTATTCGGATTTTGTTTCTCGCTCTAGCTACATCTACCCGCATATTGAACGAGTAAACTTTTTTTATTGTAATTGTGTTTCTCGCTCTAGCGACAACTACTACCACCATATTGAACGAGTAAACTTTTTCATTCTAATTTTGTTTCTCGCTCTAGCACCTATCACATGTTTGTCGCTCGAATTTTTTTACAAGTATGATTTAATATCTCGCTCTAAGCTACGTCTTTGGTCGCTCTCGTAACCATGAAACAACCTATGAAAATTACTGCTCCAACGCTCCGTTTTTGTTCAATTCAATTTTGATTATAACGATGCGTACAGAAGGTGGGAAAAAATCTTTGTAATCATTGCACACGCTGTGTAGGAATAAATGAGATTTCAAATATTTGTAGGACAACATTTCAATTTTGATTAAGTGCATCGCTCTAGCTAGAACGATCCGTACAAAATTAATTCCTCCAACGCTCGGTATTAATGGAATACAATCTCATGGAAGGATTCTGATGACAGTGTCATCATTGAACTCGTTCTTGTGGCGCTCGCTCGAACGATTCAACGATGTTAATTGATGGAACTCGTTCTGGTGGCGCTCGCTCGAACGATTCAACGATATTAATTGTACTCTAATATTAAAACAACTTTCTCCCAACTACTTACTTACTTGCCTTAGCACTTCCATACGAAACGACACATTCTTTACAATATAAACTCTCTATATAAATATCAATCATTACCCCTTTCAACTCAAACCTCTTCAGACCTTCCACGTTCTTTCTTCAGACCTTCCAAATTCTTTCTTCAGACCTTCCAAATTATTTACCAATATGTGTTCAGACGACTCATTCAAAGACATCTTCGGACGGGATAATGGTCCGAATGATGTGAACACTGATAGCAAATCAGAAGAAGATCCATTTTACTCCTCACCACCGAAGTCTCGCGGAACTTCATCTAATAGCGAACCAAAAGAAGATCCATCTTACCACAGCAGACCTGCATCATCTCAGTCCTCCGCTCTTTCACCACCGAATTCACGCGGGGCTTCACCTAACGAGCGGGAGACCTCTCCTATTGAATAACGTGAGGTGTCCAGCCCAAGTGTGAACCAGCCTCCTCCGCCGTCCCCACCTACCATGCTCTCTCGTGCTATGGAGGTTGAAGTAAACAAACCTTCACCGCCGCAGGAAACGTTAAAAAGAGTTGGACCAAGCGTAGCAGACAACATTGGAAAGAAAAGGAAGCCTCCTCCATTTGTCATCATCGATGACAGTGAATCAGAGTAGTAGGGAGGATGCTTCATTGTTGAAGTTTTTTTTTTTTTTTTTTTTTTCCGTTTTTTTAATGTTTTTATAAAATATGCTATTTTAAATTACTCGCTCTCGTTTTCATCATTTTCATCATTTGCCATGAAAATGAGTAATAGATACTAACGAGTAATATTACTTAAAAACATAAAAAAAAAAAAAAAAAAAAAAAAAAACGATTAACTCTCTTAACGAGTAACTAGAATAACTAGAGCGATCGGGTATCTAGCGAGAGCGATCGAGTATCTAAAAACTAGAGTGAGTAAGTGTATAAGAAACTAGCGCGAGTAAGTCTATTTTGTTTTACTCTATTAACGAGTAACTAGAATAACTAGAGCGATCTGGTATCTAGCGAGAGCGATTGAGTATCTAAAAACTAGAGCGAGTAAGTGTATAAGAAACTAGAGCGAGTAAGTCTATTTTGTTTTACTCTATTAACGAGTAACTAGAATAACTAGAGCTATCGGGTATCTAGCGAGAGCGAGTATCCAAAAATTAGAGCGACCGCCATTTTTTTTAAAAAGCGGCCGCCATTTCTTATTAAAATGGTATTTATTTTTTCCTCTTGCTATGTTGCGGGTTGCCTAGAAAAATTAAAAAGGTGAGGGTACTATTGGAACAAAAATCCCCCCAAATTAATTTTGTATTCCTCGGGATCCTCACATGACGCAAGCAAAAGGTCAGTTTGCCGTTTTTTTCAAATCCGGGTCATTTTGACAAATGGGCTAAAATAAGGGGTCAATCGTACAATTCTCCCAATATTATAATAGTTAAATTACAGTTAACAAAAGTATAGCTCAACGGCATGATGTATTGTTTAGTAAAAAATTGCACCAATATATTATTTATTTGTAAGAGAAGATATATAAACATGTAAAGTTAATTTCTTTATTTTTTTTTTAATGAGATAAATTGCAATATAATATTCAATTTGTTAAAAAAAACAATTAAGTTCAACTTTAACTTATTTAAGAAAGATAAAAGTTACAATATAATATTATATTTATTAAAAAAATGCAAAGAAGAAATAAAATAGAAAAAAAAATAAAACAAAAGTCGGGCCTCCACAAAATCAAAGTTAGGCCTTTAATTTACGAGGGAAGAACTCCAAAAGAACTTAGAGAAGATATTCAATTGGCAAATTTACATCACATCGTTGGACCTCGTCTCTACCGGAGACAAATATTTAAAATTATAATATTTTTATAAATAATTTGAAAACTATAATATTTTTTTAAAAAAATTAAAATAAAATAATTATAAATGTAATACTTTTTTAAAAAATTTATAAATATTATAATTTTTATCGGCTAGTCACTGATAGAATTTTGTCAATTGTTATAAACCGATAAGAATAGTGAAGGAAATAAACTCACGACATTACAATAGTAAGACAATTCTGAAGCCACTAGACCACCTATGTTTATTGATTATCTTTCAGATTATTATATATCCATAGTAATCGGTCGGCTCGGTTAGCATCGATTCTAAAGCATCAAAATCAAAAACTGACCGAATATATTATGTTTTCTTAATAATCAAATCGAAGCTGCCAATCCGAACCGAACCAAAATTAACGTCGATTTTTTCATTCGGTTCGATTTTTTCGAGTTTTCCTTGCACCCCTAATGACTATTATTGGCAAAATTTGCTATATTTATGAGTCTTTTCAAAATGTACTATATCCACTAAATAAAAAATTTAAATTGACATTTGGTATAATTTTTTATATTTTAAAAATTACCATATTAAAAAGAAAACCGTTTTTTTTTTACGCAAAAAGAAAACCGTTTAAAGTTTGAACCTAAAATGCATTTTTTAAAAAAAATTGTGGACTGCGACACCAGGACCATGGCATCTTTACTATGTTATATATAAAAGAAACATTACAATAATAATTGATCACCACTCCACATCAACTTTTTTTTCTTTTTTTAAATAATCACCCTTTTTAGAATTTGTTTTTTTTTTTTTTTACAATACGTGTCGAATTTGAAACCTCCTAGGGATTTTGACAATATATAAGAAAGGTGGTTGTCTCACATGGCAAAGGTTCAGGTAAGTCATGTGCTCCTAGGACTATAAGAGGAGCTTATGACTTTGGGTTTTAATCATTCCAGTTAGAAACATTTTAAGTTTGGTGTGCTAACTCTAGTTAAATTCTCTATTGTATTCTCTAGTGTTAGAGTTGGGCAAAATGGTGTGAGTGGTGCAAATTAGTTTTGAAGAGAGTGTTTTGTAATTGAGATGGGGAAAAAATTATGTGTGATTGTAACAATTTTTCACATAGTGGAAGTTCTTCCTGGCGGGCCGTGGTTTTTCTCTGATTTTGGAGTTTTCACCTAAATTCTTGTGTTTTCTATTTGTATTGCTTTCTTTTAATTTCTTAGTTATTTTCTGCTTATTCCTGCGGTATAAGTAAGAGATTTTTTCCCAACCCTACTCATAATTTAAACATTATGCGGGCTGAGCTATGTTTATTTTGGCTCCATAAAATGTTATTCGCTCCATATTATAAATATGACATGTCATTACTCCATTATTACGAGACATTTTATAAAAGTAAAAACGTAAATAATATCGTTTTCATAGTTAGAAACACTCATAATGGTAGTTGCGTGTAACTATATTCCTAGGAATCATGAATATGATGTTATAGTATCAATATTTTTCCTCACATTACCTTTCAAAAAAATAAAAATAAAATTTCCTCGCATATTTTTTTTCTTTTCTTTCTAAAATAAACATATTTTCAATAGATGTTTGTCGCTCAACGTTTCAATTTTAAGACTATGTTACGACACCTTTATAAAATAAAATTAATCATTAGAGACGCCCAAAAAATAATTGTATAGATCTCATATTGGTTTTAGTTTCAAGTATTAAAATCATGAAAAGAAAATTAAAATGTCTATCCATTCGATTTTTTTAATTCAACAATATGTGGGGGTAAAAATTCAAATCAATTGGACGGAATTTTTTTTAATTGGACCTGAAAAAAAAATAGAAGAGGGTAGAAGAAAATTAAATTTGGAAGTTGCAACAAACTCAAGCATTTATATTTAGGGTTAAATTTGTGTAATATGATAAGGCTAAAGCCAAAGCTAGAAGAAATATAATAAATGGTAGCCAGTTTTTTTCAGCTGTGCCAACGCTCCTATTGTCTGGGGGTTGCAATTATATCTCTATTTATGTGGAGGAGAGCTTTGAATTGCCATTTCTTGAAAATGTCATTTTCATATGTTAGGTTGTTTGTTACCTATCACATACATTCCATTATATATGGTTTTTAATTTGCGAGTTTATTGTCAAAATTGTCTCGAGTCGTGGGTAGATATTTTTAACGTTTTTAAAGTCTGTTTGATAGACAATCTAAATTATGTGTTTTATATTCTCAGTTTCATAGAGTACAACAAAATGTGTTTTGTATGCAATGTGGATTCTCTTTTTTAGAATTGTTTTTGAATTCTGTGATCTAGATGAGAACTTGAATAAATATAGTATTTCATGTTCTGAACTTAATTGATTTTTTTTTTAAATTTAAATATGTATAATATAATATAGGAAAATTGTAACAGATGTCAATTTAGAGTAAAATAATTAAAAATATAGCACTTTTTTAAAAAAATTGCAGATATGACAATTTCTAATCACTGGTAGAAGTTTATCGCTGATAAAAGTCTATCGTTGATAGACTCAGTTTTTTATAGAATTTTGTCAGTGATAGAAGTCTATCACTGATAGTCATATATCAACGATACAGTCTATCGGTGATAGCTACTGAGTTTTTGTCATATTTGCAAAATGTTTTAAACTTTGCTAAATTTGCAATTATTTTGGGCCTGATTGCTGTTTGTGTCATCAACTCTATAATATATTATAAATTAGATAATATTGTAAAATAATAATTATACAAAATTTATAACCTAAGATATGTTCATAAATTAATTAATAATAGTTTATATTCAACTTATAGTTAGTAATTACGACTAGTTTATGATTTATAAAAATCTTATCAAATACATTTTGAAGAATTAGTTAAATTAAGATCTAATTTCTAAATTTGCTACCAAATACATGTCAGAAGATATAAAATACAACTCTATTTTTCTTGAATTCTTTGTTTTCAAATTTATATTTTGAGGAGACCTTAAACTTTCTTATTTGTTTTCTTAATCTTTATTTTGAATTAAGAAAGTTCAAGAAATGATTTTAAAAAATGAGATTTGAAATGTGAGAAATAATTAAAAAAAAAAAAAATAGTTTAAGGATACGGGGTTAGTTTAGGATTGTAGTAACTTTTAAAATAATTGTTGTGGTTTTAAAAGAATTAGTTGTTTTAGGGCTTTGAATAAGTTGGTGTGTTTGGTAAATAAGTATTAAATTATTGTGATTTAGTTATAATGACTAAAATAGATTTACTATAAAAAATTTGTATAATTAATTTTTAAGAAAAAAACTAAAAGGTATTATTTAAAAAAAAAAATTGCATTTAATTTATTAATTTAAAAAATTATAAAATAATTTTTTGTGGTGGAAAAAAATACTAAATATATAAAATAATTCTTAATTTTGAAAATATTTGAAAATTTGTGAAGAAGGGGATTGTTAGAGAATCTAAAAGCTAGGAGACAGTTTAATTTTTAAAATGGTGTAAAATGAACGTGTTATGGAGGAGGGATTTTAATCTGATTATAAAATAATTCGATTTAACACACAAAAAAACAGTTAAGATTTTATCTTAATCACTTCCAACCTTCTCAAATTCAATCTCAAAAGCAGTCTTAGTTGATGACATATGTTTCAATTAGTTGAATTATGTTTAGGTTGATAACTGATTTTAAATTTGTTGTTTGAAATGAGAAAATTTTGAAATGAATTTAATTTATTTTTTTGTGTTTGAAAGTTTGTTTGGAAAATAAAAGAAACTAAAAAGTTTCCTAAATAGGTTATTAATAGAAGATTTAAATATGACAAGGTTAAATAAGTAAATTAGACCTCAAAATTCTAGACAATTCAATCGTTTTGGTTCAATTTTTTTTTCTTTTAAATAAACATGATTATTCTCTTTAATGGGATAACTGAAATTTATTTGAAATCCATTAGGGTATTTGAAATTACTCAAAACCCTAAGCAGGGAAAGAAAATAATTTTTTTTTTAAATGTAACTATTTTGGACATTTTTTTTATTATTTTTTCACTTAATATGTATTCACCTAATATAAACCTGAGTCATTTAATTATGTGGCTCCAATATCTTAATATATATTAACCTCAGTCATCTAATTATGTGGCTATAATACACATGTGCCGAAGTCAATACACAAATTTTAAGTTTCATATATGTTAACTTGAGCCGCATATTGTATAGAATTACTAGTTAAGAGGTCATCATCCCTACCCCACATGTTAAAAATAAATAAATAAATAAATAAATAAAATAAATAAATTAAATTAAATTAAATCTCATATTATAATATAAAGATAAAAAAAATGTTGAAAATGAGTTTTTTTTTTTTTACAGGGGTGGGAGATCAAACTCGTGACCTCTTAGTCACTAATTTATACAATATGCCGGTTGAGCTATGTTCGAAAATAAGTTATTTTATAATCACTTATTATAACAAGTAATTAGGCTTCGTGTAAATTTATCACTCCAGAAATGAGGGAGAGTAAAAATAGTCGTACTTTAACTCACATGTGATTGTATTAATGCATGTATTTGAAACCACAATATCTAAACCAAACCAAACATAGCTCAATTGGCATAAGGTTGTGTCCAAGTTCTTAGACCAAATGAAATTTCTTCCGTTTTGGCCCACAACTTGAACTCAGATAAAAAAATATCAAGACTACTTCAACTTTAATTACTAAAGTCGGTCTCATTTGTGAAGGCATCTTATTTCTCTCCCTCCCAAAATATTTTTAATTATTTAAAAAAAAACGTAATTTAAACAAAATGACTTAAAATGCAATTCACATTTTTGTCTCTCACTCCTACAATATTTTTAATTATGTTTTAAAAAAATGTAATTTAAACAAAATGTGTAAAAAGACTAAAAATGCAATTAAACCTATTTTTATTATTTTAAATATAAATTAGGTTGTTCAATCAAACAAAATTCAAAATGTAGTATTTCTACCATTCAGAGAAATAAAAACATCAGTTTATTTGGATCGGTTTAAATTAATGGATTAAAATCTTTCAAATTCACCTGCAATATTTAACACACTAGTGTACGTACTCTCTTTTATTTCAAAACTATCCAAATAAAATGAATAATCAATGTAAGTGATATTGAAAAAAGAATGTAAAAACATCAGTTTATTTGGATCCGTTTAAATTAATGGATTAAAATCTTTCAAATTCACCTGCAATATTTAACACACTAGTGTACGTACTCTCCTTTATTTCAAAACTATCCAAATAAAATGAATAATCAATGTAAGTGATATTGAAAAAAGAATGTGAAGTATTGTGGTCAAAATTATTTTTGTTATCTTCAAAGACATTTGTGAAGGATACATAAAATAAAAAACAAAAATTGCATTCTTAAAATTTATTGGAAGAAGTCCTAAATAATGAAAATATGAAAAATTATAGAAACAAAGGTACAAAAAAAAACAACTAAAACAAGTCGTCATTGTTGAGATATGCTCGGATCCGGGTGTAGTGGATTCAGAAGGAACGACGAATTTAAATGGGTGGAGGGGGAAAGGATGTGTTTGACACATGGGTCAGGCGGGAAATGATGTGTTTGACACATGGGTCAGGATAAGACTATATTATGTGTTGTTCAATGCTCAATTGGTATAATGTATGAACTAGTGACTATGAGTTACTAGGTTCAATACCCCACCCCACATGTTGTAAAAAAAAAATCTCAATCTTAGAATTCATGAAATTAAAATAAAATGACAAGAGATGAGTCCTAACAACAAAATGGATATATATATATATATATATATATTTTGTTATGGCTGCATTTAGGAGTCCTCGGAACGAACCTAGGAACCGGGACCACTAGATAGGCCTAAGGCCCAAAGAGCCCGTGAATAGGGCCAATTATGGGCTAACCCATACAACCCGTGGAGAGAGAGAGTCCTTGAGGCCGACCCATGGAAGGCGGTCGGTCCACTGGACCAGCCGAATGAGACGAGGGGTCAGTCGGTGGCCAACCCGCCTAAGGAGCCTTTGAGGCTGACCCATGTGGGTCGGCCAAAGGAGGGTAGCCGACCCTAGTAGACCGGTCGAGTAAGATGAAGGGTCGGCCGGTGGTCGACCCTTCCTAGAACCTTTGAGACCGACCCATGTGGGTCGGCCAAAGGAGGGCAGTCGATCCGTGGATCGACTAAATGAGATGAAGGGTCGGCTGATGGCCAACCCATCCAAAGGCTCCCATGTGGCCGGTCTAGATCGACCAGTCAAGAGAAAGGTAGGATACCCATCCGAGGCTCCCATAAGGCCTACCCATGTGGGTCGGCCAAGGGAGGCCGGTTTAGATCGACTAGCTAAGAGAGAGGGAGGATTCCCATCTAAGGCCTCCATGAGGCCGACCCATGTGGGTCGGTCTAGATCGACCGACCAAGAGGGAGGCAGGATACGTGCTCCTAACGGTCGTGGAAGCCGATGAGTCCGCCCCTAAAATGTAACTAATGAAAATAGTCATTTAATTGCCTCAACAATTATTTGGCGGTTAGAAGATTAACTACTCAATTAGTGACCCGATTAGTGGTTACACATGGTTATATAAGCAACCGTGGACGATAGCTCAATGTATGCTCATTTTGGATTAAGAAATATTACTATTGACTAAGCTTATCAAGAAAGCTAACTTGAGCGTCGGAGCGTCGTGGCAAGGCAATACCACGACGAGCTCAACTTTTTCTTTCCTCTCTTTTCAGGGCATTTACGAGATTTTCTCCATGAAACAAATTTACCATTGCTGTCATTTTTCGGCATCAACATATATATATATATATATATATATATATGATAATCAATGTGAGAGATAAAAAAAATGAGTCCTAACAAAAATAGAATTGAAAAAATAATGTGAGGTATTATGTTCAAAATTATTTTTTGTTGTTTCTAAAGAAATTTATTAAATGATAGATAAAATAAAATAAATAAAAAAAATCATTCTTAAAATTTATTTAAATTCTTAATAATGAAATTTTGAAAGGTAGAAATTATCTCAAATTTCAGAATAATTTCTTGCCCCAAACATAACAAAAAAAAAAAAAAAAAAAAAAACTTCACAACTCTCCGACTAAATAACTTTAAATTTATTAACTTCAACTTCCTACCACTCCATGTTCCAAAGATTCATACTATTTCCAAAGATTCATACTATTTTTTATTGGATTTTCTCTTGATGAAACGATAGAACACATGTACACACCCCAATATGGCTCACAAATTCACAATTGTCCTTTTTTTAGATGCAACTCATGTTTTTCAATGAGGTGCACCTAAAAGTAAATTTGGAATGCTTAATTTATTTGATGATTGGGTTTTACAATTCCAACACAAATATATATCCCTCAATTATACATCGAATAATAAGTATTGATTTATTTCTTGATATATAGATGTATAATTAATTACAATAAAATAGATATAAAGTGAAATATATATATATATATATTTTTTTTGAAATGTGGGAAGGAAGTTTCGAACTTGAGACCTTTATTCATAGTTCAGACAATATGCCGATTGAGCTAGGTTCATATTGGCAAGGGTTTATGTACTTGATACTGGAAGTTTCATTTTTTTTTAATATATATATAAATATATTATTATTCTTTTGAATTTTTTTTTGGGTTAGGTTGCACAAATAGCAATCAGGCCCAAACTAATTGCAAATTTAGCAAACTTTAAAATGTTTTGCAAATATAGCAAAAAACTCTGATAGACTTTATCATATCACGGATAGACTTCTATCAGTGATAGACTATTATCACTGACAAAAATCTATAAAAAGTTGAGGTGATCTGCGATAGACTTCTATCAACCATAAGATATCAGCGATAGAAATTGTCATATCCGCAAATTTTTTAAAAACATGCAATATTTTTCTGTTACAATTTTCTTTTTCTTTTTTATAAATAAAAAAAGTTTAAATGGGAAGTTGAATTCTCCCATAATGGTCATAGACTCATGGACCTGCTAGGGAATTATGGATACAGTTGCAAGATCCAGTTCTGGGTGACAATTTAAACCATCTATTAAAAGCAGCCGAAAGCAAATAAATGAGACGAAATGTGCTTTGAAAGAAAGCTAGCGACGCCGATATGAATAAAGCTCACTAAATAAACACATAAATCATCATTAATAAGTTCGATATTGCAATTGTTAAACTAAAAAACCCAACAATATTTGTTTCATTATTATAAAATCTTTCATAACACTTTCACATATAATTTACGAAATGAGTACACAAGACTTGGTGCCATGTTCGAGTCATAGAAGATGGAGAGGAAATTCTCGAAGCTATTGATGGTTGAATTTGGATTAAAAATCTCAATGTTAGTTGCAATGCGAAAACGATGCCTAAATTTTTCGACTCCCGACAATTTGGTAGTTGCTAAATAAAATTTATTTGATCAAGCGATTGGAGTGGAAGAAGCTTGATATATAATAACAAGTTAATATGATCCAAGGGTGGAACCCCATGATCTCTAATATGATATCAGAGCCCACGAAGTCCAAACAGGTATTCGGTTCAAAAATGGGATTCGACCCAAGATTGTGAACCCAAAGAGCACCATCTTGATAGAGACCTACAATATAACAACATACATGAGCTACTCTTTCTATCACCAATTGGTTTTAGGATGGAACCCCATGATGTCTAATAGTAAGAGACAGAGAAACTGCAAAATTAATTTAAATTTGTATCGGCATACAAGTTTTTTAACTTCACATCCAACGATTATTAATAGACAGCTACACATTGTGGCAACTTCATTGAATAACTTTTCATAGACTTAGCCCTAAAGAAATAGTGGTATATCTACCGAGTTGAACAATCAATTATTATCCCAAAAAGTGAAGTCCTAAAGATGTGAGAATCTAAAGATTGTATTGATTTTGACCAATTCAATCACATTCTTAGATTAATAACTCCTTAGGCTATCAAAACGAGCAATATCAATTAGGGTTGAATCATATATTGTGCAATCAAATAAAGAAGTCTTGAAGTAAGGTTTATTATTATTGTGATCGAGTAGACTATGCAAAGCAACTAAACATTTGTTTTCGAGGATCAAACAATCAACCTTTGAAATGGTAATTGATGTCTTATCCCAACTAAATATTTGTAGACCATACATTTGTAACGATTAAATTATATAAAAATTAAGAAAATTGAATAGTTTATACTTTTCTTCACTATTTCCAAGAATGTTTACATAACTTTTGGTAGTTGAACCATGCAGGCTCTTTCATTTATTAGATTTATTATGGATATAAAAGATTATGGACCTGACCTGAGGTATAATAAAAGTTGGAAGGTGATCCCCATATATTCCATTGCTTTCCTTAACCAGCACATTGAATCCTCACCCATTTTTCATCTATATTTCTTGCCAAGTAATATTTTTCTTTTTTAAACATATTTTAATTAATAGGAAAATTTTGAACCCTCTTAATCGGTACATAATCTTATACCAATTGAGCTATGCTCGAATTCTTCCTAACGAAGAATATGTCGGTTATAATTCAAAATTTAGTAGACTTTCATAATATTTTTATTCTCTGTATTTTTCTTAAACATTTTTAGATTGTTTTTTAATAGTTTCTTTATTGTAAGTATTATTTGAAGATAATTTTTAAATTTTAAAACCTTGTATAATAATTATATTTTAATTTCAATTTTTCATAATTCATCAACTAATTTTAACAAAAAAAAAAAAAAAAAATTAAAAAAAAAGAAAAATGATCTCCATAAACTCCTAATTTTTCCTTTTCCATAAACTTAAGGGAAATTATAACAGATGTCAATTTAGAATAAGATAATTAAAAATATAGCATGTTTTTAAAAATTTTGTGGATATGACAATTTCTATCGCTGATATCTTATAGCTGGCTGATATCTTATAGCTGATAGAAATCTATCGCTGACACCTCAACTTTTTATAAATTTTTGTCAGTGATAATAGTCTATCAGTGATAATAGTGTATCATGATAGAAGTTATCCGTAATAATGATAAAGTCTATTAGTGATAGAAACGATTTTTTTTTGGCATATCTACAAAACATTTTAAAGTTTGCTAAATTTGCAATTAGTTTGGGCCTGATTGCTATTTGTGCAACCAGCCCTAAACTTAATGGCATTATTGGTATTTTCATAAAACACAAGCCCAAATACAAAACAAAAACCTATATTAATAACCCCCAAGAATCAAAAGCAAAATAAAATCAAACCCAACCCAACAAAAAACAAACCCTCTAGTAAAAGATCTGATACACAACAACAACAAAGACAAAAAAATGTCTCAGATCACAGATGAGCTGAAGGCCAAAGCCGACGAGCTCTACTATGGCGACAAGATCTCACAAGAGAAAACAAGGCTTCTACTCAAAGAAGTGGGACTCCCAAATGGTCTTTTGCCATTGAAGGACATAATAGAATGTGGGTATGTGAAGGAGACTGGATTTGTTTGGATGAAGCAAAAGAAGGCCATAACCCACAAGTTCCAAAAAGTTGGGAAGCAAGTGTCCTACGCTAAAGAGGTCACTGCCTATGTGGAGAAGAATAGGGTCAAGAATTTGACTGGTGTTAAGGCCAAGGAGGTTTTGATTTGGCTCACTTTGTCCGAGATCTATGTCGACGACCCGCCCACTGGGAATATCACGTTCCAGATCCCGGCCGGGCTGTCCCGAGCTTATCCGGTCGACGCGTTCGAGGCCGAGGAAGAGGCAACGGCGACTGAGAAGAAGGAAGAGAAAGAGAAAGATGAAGTGAAGGAGATCGAGAAAGAGGTGAAGGAAGTGAAGGAGATCAAGAAGGAGGTGAAGGAAGTGAAGGAGATCAAGAAGGAGTTGAGTAATGGAGGGAGTGTGGCTGTGAATGTGAATGAGGTTTAATTTGAGAAGGTTTCTTTTAGGGTTCTTCATATGTTAGGGTTGAATTTTGTTTTATGGTGTTTACTTCAAATATGCTTGTTAAGCTCCCTTTCATTGGAATTGATAATAATAATTAAGATCATATATTATAAGTTTTTTTTTTTTTTTTTGAGTAGGGGTGGTTAATCTAGATATAATTTTTATTAAAAAAAAATAAATAAAAAATCTAGATATAATTTATGTGAGTTAATATACTAGTACATGGTCTGTTTAAATATGACATGTTGAACAAATGTATGTAGGTAGATTTAGTACTATTAATAGAGATGATAAAAGAAAGTAGATAACTTCACAAAATATGATTTATATAATATTGGAGAGTTAAAGTTTACTTTTAAGTAGACAGTATGTAGTATTTTCCAAAAAAAAAAATGAGAAGAGGAACACGTTGAAGCTTGTGTGCCACAACATTACATATGTAACTGAAAGACGGATACCTTGTCACCATTCTCATTTATTTTATTCAATATATATACAAAATGTACATAAGGTAAATACGTAAATATTAACAAATAAATATTTACATAATCTAATACACCCCGGTAGTCGAAGCGGTAGGTGGTCGTACGGTGAGACTATCCCAAATATCAGTAAAGAGTATGAGCGGAAGTCCCTTGGTAAAAATGACGGCAATCAATCTGATAACGGGAAGGAACATGAAGCACACAAACCCTGGTCTCGTGTGACTTTCTCACGTACAAAATGAATGTCCATCTCTATGTGTTTAGTGCGTTGATGGTGAACAGGATTACTGGAGAGATATACCGCACTAACATTATCACAATAGACCAAAGTGGCCTTGGGGACCGGACAATGAAGTTCCAAGAGAAGAATTCGAATCCAACCGGATTCATATACCACATTTTCCACTCCTCGATACTCAGCTTCAACACTAGATTTTGACATCGTCGGTTGTCGCTTAGACGACCACGAAATCAAGTTGTCACCAAGAAACACACAATAGCCATACGTTGAGCGACGAGTATCGGGGCAACCACCCCCAATCGGCATCCATATACGATAAGAGGCAAAACGTCGAAGAGGGATAAAGGTGAAGGTCGAGATGAAGAGTACCCTGAATATAACGAATAATGCGCTTAAGATTATGCATGTGTGGTTCCCTCGGGTCATGCATAAATAGACAAACTTGTTGGACAACATAAGAAAGGTCTGGTCTGGTGAATGTGAGATACTAAAGAGCACCAACAAGACTACGGTAATGCGTAGGATCATCGACAGGACTACCAGACGAAGCACTTAGTTTGACCTTAGTATCAACAGGTGTGGAAGAAGGTTTGCAGGAAGAGATACCAGTTCTCTCAATGATTTCTTCTGCACATTGTCATTGGGAAAGAAACAATCTCGTAGAGTGGCGAGTTAACTGCAATGCAAAGAAAGTAACTTAGAGGACCAAGATCCTTCATGGAAAATTCTGAATTAAGACGAAACATAATCGATCTCCGTAGTGTGTCGGAAGATGAGGCAAGAATGATGTTGTCAACATATAACAGAATATAAGCCATATCTGAACCTTGACGATAGACAAATAAAAGAGTGATCGAAAACACTATGCGAAAATCCCATGGTGGATACATAATCTGCAAACTGCTGATACCAAGCCCAAGGATCCTGTTTCAACCCATAGAGAGATTTCCTCAATATGCATACGTGATCGGGGCGAGTAGGATCTCGAAAACCAACAGGGTGATGCATGTATACAGTTTATGCAAGATTTCCATGAAGAAAATCATCTTGACATCTAACTAATGCAGAGACTAAGATTTGGATAGAGCAATGCTGAAGACTGTCCAAATGGTGGATGGTTTGACAACTGGGCTAAAAGTCTCATTACAATCGATCCCAACCTGCTGCGAGCGACCATCGCCTACAAGACGGGCTTTATGCCTCTCAAAATCACCATTGGATTTCTTCTTGTGCCTGAAAATCCACATACTACGAATGATATTAGCATTAGATGGACGAGGCACCAACTCCCACGTCTTAGTTTCAATTAGAGCATTATATTCATCCAACATGGGCAATTTCCAATTGTGGTCACTAAGGGCTTGTATGTGATTCGTAGGAAGGGGAGAAATAGAAGATGTAGTCGAAATACTGAGATTGAATTGTCGTTTAGGCTTAAAAATCTCGTGACGACTATGAGTGGTCATTTGAGGTGACAAAACCGGAGGGGGAGGTGGAGAAGGTGGTGGCGAAGGGGGAGTGGTTGTTTGGGTCGTGGGCCATGGGCCATGGCAGGATCATGGCCGAGATTGGGTTGTCACTACTTGGGTGAGGGGGGGAGTTAGGTTGAGGAGGTGGTAAGGCAGGAGTGGAATGAAGTTGTTGGAGAGTAATGGGGCGAAGCCTTGCATCCAAAAACTCATACATAGAGAGTGATGCAGTATGTGATTTGGGAAATGCAAAGTAGTTTCATAAAAAATGACATGTCGTGAGATTATAATTTTTTCGATTTGATAAATCATAACTCTTATATCTTCTATGGTTTGGGAGATATCCCAAAAATACACAAGGCGTAGACCGAGCTTGGAGTTTATTTTTTAAGGTAGAAGGAAAAAAATGGGTAACATAAACATCTGAAGACTCGTAACTGAGAGTAGGTGGGATCTTGCTTGTAGAGTATTTTAGTGGGAGTTTGACATGAGAGAGATTTTATAGGAAGAACATTAAACAAATATGTTGCCATTTCCAATGCATGTTGCAAAAAAATATGGTGACATAGAAAAGTGTGCCAAAAGAGTACGAACAATGTTATTAATGGTTCTAATCTTTCTTTCGGCTTTACCATTTTGCGAGGATGTGTGGAAACGCATCCCATTTAATTCACAAAATTTGTGGAATGGTGCATTGTCATATTCCCTACCATTATCACACTGAAAATATTTTATCTCTCGTTCAAATTGAGTGCAAACATATGCTTGAAAAGACATAAACACAGAATGCACTTGAGACTTATTTGCAATGGGAAAAGTCCAAAGAAAATTTGAATAATCATCTAGAAACAAAACATAGTATCGATGCCCGGAAGAGCTCAAAATTTGCGATGTCCAAAGATCGTTATGCACATTATCAAATGACAACAATGTAGAAGACTTAGAATCAATAAAAGACAATTTAATGTGTTTCCCAAGAGGGCAAGAAGGACAAAAAATATCTCTAGACTTATTACATTCAATGAAACGGTTTGTCTTAAGAGAATGTAATATATTTGCTTTCGGATTTCTAAGACGTTCATGCCATAAGTGAGATAAAATAGCAGCAAAAGAAGATGGATTAGTGGGTGAAATTGAACTAGTAGTAAAAGGATAAAGATCTCTCATGCTATCACATCTCATGATTTGTATCCCCGTCCGTAAATCCTTCACAGAAAATCCAAAAGGATCAAACTATACAGAAACCAAATTTTAAGTACTAAATTGACGCACTGAAATAAGATTTTTAATGAGTTGGGGAGCATGTAATACATTACGAAGTGATAAGGGTGAGTTAGGAGATGGAATAGATGCATTACCACAACCAACAATTGGAATCTTATTAACATTTTCGACAATGATATTTTTATTTTTGCTCAATTGAAAATAAGACAAGAGATTACCATCATTGGATGTCATGTGAGATGTGGCTCTAGTATCCATGTACCACTGATCATCTGGCACTTGAAGAGAGAGAGAGAGTGCATGGTCTGCTGCATATCAGTAGAAGCATAAGAAGGTGCAAAAGAAGCATAATAAGCCTCTACAGGAGGGCAGAGGCCTAGAACCCCATGTTGTCTTGGGGGAGGTTGCCTTGGCCAACCTGTCGTGGGGTAGAGGCAAGGAGGCACGGGCCACGGAGACGGACCACACGGACTCCAGCCTGTTGGGATTTATGCCCTAAAGCCTCGTAATTAATAAATAATTATTTGATAATTATTTTATTATTATTTTTTGCAATTTATAATATTCATTATTATTATAAAAATCCAAGGTTATTAGTGTAATCTTGAACAATATGTAGTTGACATACGGGAGGATCATGTTCAAGGAATAACCTAAATAGTCTATAGTATATGGATAAAGTTGGGCGTCTTATCCTGGTAACACTATTGATACGGTCCACTTTGTAATTGTTACAAATGATTTGATCCAAATCATTCATGTAGAGACATGTGAGTGGGGGTATCCTATACAATAAGTTTGTATAAGACTGGACCACGAAATATATAATTTCTCTTTATAAATCCGTTATTTGAGAAGATTAATATTTCACAGGATGATCATATGTGACTCGATTTTAATCCTGAGTGAATTATGAACTTCTGCCTGAGAGGGCTCGTCCTTTGATTTGTATGGGTGAGAATGACCTTTCTAGTCGATTCAATAAGCCTACCATTTTGGGGACTTGACCAAACAGGGAGCTGAGAACATAAGTTTCACAAGATGGAATTCACTCCTCCCCATATAGGGAAAGTAGATGAGTAGTTCCCTTAAGTACTGATTTCGGGACTTGAAGGCCCCACCCTCTCACTGACCCGAGAGGGACTTGGTTTATGGTTGGATCATAAACATATTGTTCATTAGAGAATCAGTGGTACTTAAGGTGTAAGATGTAATTACAGGGGTAAAACAGACTTTTTACCCAACTATAATTACGAACAACTCGTGAAGGATCGACTTGCATGTAATGGTTATATCCATGGACACAACTTGTGCTACAGTGCATAAGAATGCAACTCTAAGCCTATAGTGGAGTGGCCTAGAGTTAATGAATGCAAATTAGTTAATTAATGAGTTTAATTACTTAATTTTGTATCATTGGAGCTTATAATCTGTAGGTCCATAAGTTCCCCTTGCTAGCTCATAGTAACACTAAAATGATCAATTTAGTTGAAAGAAAAATTTGAAATGTTTAAATTAATATTTAATATACTTGATATATTAAATATGAAGAGAAAAATATATTTATTGTATTTGATACATTAAATATCAGAGAAAATAGTTGATGTATTTAGATACATTAATATTGAAAATTATATACATATAAAATTTGAATGAGATTCAAATTGGTTAAATGTATATTATAAATGATTAATTTTATGATATTTGAATGAGATTCAAATAAATATAAAATACATATTTTAATATAATGGATATTAAATCATATTTTATTAAATAAAATTAATTTGGCCTTATAAATAGGACATTTAGGTTTAGCCAAAAGGATGACAAAACGTACTAGTCAATTTCCCTAGAGAAAATTGTTCTCTAAAAAACTCCATTCTTTCAAGGAGGCTCCCACTAGCCTTGATCTCGTGTTCGAGTCATAGCGAGGAAGATCTCGTGGACAATGAACACAAGAAGATTTGTGGTCTTCAAAGGTAATATATTTGTTTAATCTTGTTTTTAGTTTAATTCTAAATAAACTCAAAGTAACGATTCCAAACGCTTCCGCTGCGTGGGTTTGAAGAGTTCATTCCCTTCACAGCCAGGGTAAGGCCACGTTGGTGGGTAGGCTGCGAGTCGTGGCTGATGATGCATAGAAAAAGAACCATCAGACTGTGATCGACTTGCAAAGTTAGTGTTTTGGCCACCTGAGTTCGAACGGCCAGAATTTCGGCCTTTGTTCCCACGATTATTTCCACGATTGTTCCCTCGACTGTTCCCACGATTATTCTCATTGGATGGTGCAATCATATGATCGGCATGACTATTATTGGTAGTCAGAAGAGCGGAGCTGGAAGAAGAATTTGTTGCGCGCTTTGCCTTGCTCGTTTCCTCCAATAACAACATAGATCGAGCAGTTTAAAATTCAGGAAGAGGATTGAAATGTTGAATAATAAAGGCAACCCCATCATATGCATCAGTAAGACCACGCAGCAACTAAATGATTAAACGATCGTTGGAGACCTTAGACCCGACATTAGCAAGGAGACCCGCGAGGATTTTGACATGCTTACAATAAGAGGCCATGTCCGAAAATCTAAACAAATCAGCAGTGAAAAATGCATGCTCAAGATTAACAGCTCGAGAGTTTTTGTTATCCTGGAATATACCTTTGTAAACGCGTCCATGCTTGTTGAGCGGCGGAATCAGGTTCGAGGATGGTGAGAAGAAGATCATTGGAAATAGTGCCATAAATCCACTGAAGAACAATATAGTCAAGGCGCTCCCATAACTCGAGATTAGTGGTCTTGAGAGAAACAGGGGAAGATGATTCCTTTGGAGGAATAATGTGACCAATCACCTGACAAGCCTTGACATTGATCTTGAATAGTTCAACCAAGAGGAATATTGTACTTTCTCAGGTTCCAAAGTTATGAGAATGAGACTCTTGATGTTGGGTAGAGGTGAGTATCGGTCGGTCGACATCGATTTGGGCTGAAACTGACGTCGATAACCGACAAGTCGGTTTAAATCAGTCGATTATTGTCTTTTTATAAGGGTGTTACGTCTCCAAAAGTGCATATTTTAGGGACTTATTTACCATGGAATTGAGTAAACTCTTAAGCGTTTTTGTTAGAATTTAGTTTAATACATGCTTAAATATGAGAAATCAAGGAATGAAGCTAAATTAGGACTTATTTGTAAAAAGAACGAAAAAGAATAAAAAACGAAGTTAAAAGAGTTGAAATTTTGCATTGCAGGAAAATTGCTGAAACATTGCTGTCTTCGCAATGTTTAAGCTGCAAATGATAAGTTGTTCCAACCGTCCGCCGTTTTGTTGCGATATTTTAGCCGCCCAATTTCTCCCCTGCTGCCACGTGGTGAGACGTCGTTCAGAATGGATGGTTCTCCTTGACTGAAGAGTACCTGCAAAGAGCTATAAAAGGAGGTCAAGGGGGAAGGAGATCAACAAGCTTGGAAGCGTAGAACTCTCCATCTCAACGCAGTTTCTCCCCATTTTCTATCCCGTTTGTTGGAGTGAAGGAATCAACTTTTGGCACCGATAATCTGAGAGGAAGAAGAGAAGATCCTTCTTCTCTTCTGATTGGATTCATCCCCAAACAACGCTAACCTTCCCCTTCATCCGAGGCATTTGCGGCGAGGAGCTTTACGCACACATTTACATTGCTTTCTACTGCTTTCTGTCTTCCATCTTTCTCTACTGTTGCTGTCGTTTGTTTTTGTTGGCTACATTATTTCCCTTCGTTTTCATCTGTTTAGTCTTTACTGTCTTACAGTCTTTGCACATTAAGCTTTGAATCTTACTTAATAGAGGAATCATTTACAACTTTGCAAGCTTTCATCTCGCTTTCTGTCTTTCCTTGCTTCCAATTCAGTATTGTCAATCATGCTTAATCAACCTAATCTTTCCAACTCCACATCATCCATGAGTAACTAATCACACAAAGGTCTGCTAATGATGAATCTATAGGTAGAAATACGTGAATTCAGCATGTAGGATAGCTTTGAATGCATTGAATGTATGTGTACTTCATCCCACGGGCAATTTCGATTGGCCATCCATTTTGTCTAAAGAATTCCTAACCTCCGGAAGGAGTAAGAGTTCAGAGTCGTCCATTCATGCTAGCCTTTCATGGTAGCCAGAAAACGACCTAGGAATAGGTCTTTTCCTAGCACAATTCATTAACTTGCTTATATAAATAGATGCTTAAGTCTTACTTGGATATGAGTGAACTAAAGGATCTAATGCATGTAATCGAGAGATGCATGAGAATGAGTTAAATTGATGCATGGTAAGTTGAGCTACTGCTGAATAATCGTATGGAAAAGCCTATAGAGGAGTCGTTAGTTGACCTTGTTTCCCCATCTCACCCTTAAATCGTTGTTAATTTAATTGCTATACAATTGTTGTCTCCGCAATTCTATAATTCAGTTTTTGCCTTAGCCATTTTTCCAGTCTTTTGCTTTTGCGATTTTATTGCTATACAATTGCTTTCTCCGCAATTCTTTTTCCTCTACATTCAAGTTAATCTCTTTACTTGCTTTTGTTTATGCTTGCATATCTCATATATTCTTAATTAGTTAGACACATTAATCTCCAATTCACCCCATTTAAACCACATTTTCTAATTTAGCATCTCACTTCGTTAGTAACTAAGAATAAATCTCTGTGGGAAATCGAATGAAAAAATACTTATTACTTGCTACAAGACCATGTATGCTTGCATGTTCTGAGTGCTCTCACATCGCATTTTTATTTATACACTGAGCACGCAACAAGTTTTTGGCGCCGCTGCCGGGGATTTTGTTTAGTAAACACGAAGTTTGTTATTTTAGAAAAAAAAAAAAAAAAACATTAATATCTATTGGAGCTAATCTTCTTTCATTTCCTTTATAGGTACCATCGAGCTAGTTTATGAATGAGCATTCAAATAGCAACCTAGAGTTCAATCCTGAGCCTGAAAGACTTCTAAGGGCCAGAAACAAAGCTAAGAAACAAAGCTAATCCGGAGTCACCGCAATCCCAACCACCCGAAATGGATAGAGCAGCCCCAAACCAAGCACCTACCATTCGCAACCCCATCGAAATCGCGAATGATAAGGATAGTGCCATCCTTTCATACTTAGTTCTTATGCCTGAGGAGCTTAATCCGAGCATTATACGCCCTAAGATTACAACTCTCTCATTCGAATTAAAACCAGTTATGTTCCAAATGTTGTCCACCGTGGGACAATTCTTTGGAGTGGAAAACGAAGATCCCCACAATCATCTAAGAAATTTCCTAGGAGTGAGTGATACCTTCATCATCCCTGGAGTTTCCCAAGAAGCCTTAAGACTCTACCTCTTTCCATATTCATTAAGAGATAAGGCCAAAACGTGGTTAAATTCCTTACCCTCTGGATCGATTGTCAATTGGACAGATCTAGCTGAAAAATTCCTAGTCAAATACTTCCCACCTGATAGGAATTTCAACTTTCGTGATGACATTATTAAGTTCAAACAAGCCGAAAACGAGTCATTACACGAAGCTTGGACAAGATTCAAAGATCTATTGCTTAAATGTCCACACCATGGCATTCCATGGTGTATCCAAATAGAAGTGTTCTTTAAAGGATGCAACCCCAGCACAAGGCAAGTGTTGAATTCTTCAGCTGGTGGTTCCATGCTTTCAAAGAGCTACAATAAAGCCTATGAGATTTTGGAGAAAATCTCAACTTCCCATTGTAGATGGTCAGACGATCCTGTAGAGCCTAGAAGAGCTCAAGACAAGGATGCGCTTAGTGCAATGAGTAGCCAAATCAATGCCCTGACCAATCTAGTCAAACAAATGGCTCAAACCAATCTCCAACCAAGTGTCAACACCGCAGCAGCCGTTTCAATGGGCGCATCAACTAGTCAAGGTGAGACACTAATCTGTGGATTCTGTGGGGAAGGGCACTTGTATGATTTCTGCACTGGGAATCCAGCCTCGGTCTGCTATGTTGGAAGTCAACAGCAGCCTAGGAACAACCCCTATTCTAACACCTATAATCCTGGTTGGAGGAACCACCCAAATCTTTCTTGGGGTGGGAAACAAAATACCAACCAAGCACAAAACCAACCAAGACCGAGTGGAACACCTGGTTTCACTCAACAAAATAACCAATTTATGTACCAAAAGCCATATAACCAACCCATAGGATCATCAGTAGAGAATTTACTTAAAGAGTACATTGCAAAAAATGATGCAACCCTGCAAAGTCTGCAAGCAACCCTGAGGAGCTTAGAAAACCAAATAGGGTAGTTAGCCAACGAACTGAAAAATAGGCCCCAATGTAGATTGCCTGCAGACACTGAAGTGCCAAGAAGGGATGGAAAAGAACAAGTTCAAGCAATTGAACTTCGAAGTGGAAGACCGTTGGTGATCAACAACAGAGAAGCACCAAAGCGAGTAGAGAATGAAGAGTCTAGTGCTCCACTGGATTCTCTGCCAAACCATGATCAATCCACACCAAGCACAACAAGGGTGAGGCTGAAACCTATCATTGAGGAACCAGAAGAAATTCCAAGGCCTCCACCTGTCATTAGGCTAACTGAATTGCCTACATATGTGCCACCACCTCCATTCCCTAGAAGGCTGAAGAAAAAACAAGAACAGGAAGTGCACTTTAATAAGTTTTTAGAAATTTTAAAACAAGTGCATGTTAATATCCCATTTGTGGAAGTTTTGCAATCTATGCCTTCTTATGTTAAATTCTTGAAAGATATAATTACTAACAAGAAAATTATTGGTGAATTTGAAACAGTGAATCTCACCGAGGAGTGCAGTGCTATACTCCAAAACAAACTACCAAAGAAGGAGAAGGATCCTGGTTCCTTCACCTTACCAGTCGAGTTGGGAGGCAAGCACGTGGGCAGAGCTCTGTGTGATCTGGGAGCCAGCATCAATCTCATGCCCTTGTCCCTATTTCGTCAGCTTGGAATAGGAGAAGCACGACCTACTACTGTCACCTTGCAGCTTGCAGACAGATCCATAGCGTACCCTGAGGGTAAAATTGAGGATATACTTGTCAAGGTTGACAAATTCATCTTTCTTGCAGACTTCATCATTCTGGATTATGAGGCAGACAAGGAGGTACCAATCTTATTGGGCAGACCATTTCTAGCCACAGGTAGGGCTTTAATCGATGTCCAAAAAGGTGAGCTCACCATAAGGGTTCATGATGAGGAGGTTAAATTCAGTGTATTTAAAGCTCTAAGGTATCCCTCTGATTCTGAATCCTGTGCAAATGTAGATGTAGTAGATGTAGTAGATTCCCTTATGGAAGAACAACTTGAGCATGAACTGTTAATTAAGCATGCCACTAACTATGTACAAGTAGATATAGATGACTTAAACATTTCTGAAATAATGGATATACCTGTGGACAACCCTCAGCATGTTTGTATGACTAATAAATTGTCTGAGAGAACCACAAATCCTTTGAAACCATCAATTGAACATCCACCTTTACTAGAATTAAAACCATTGCCTGATCATCTTAAGTATGCATATCTAGGAGAGGAAGATACTTTGCCTGTTATTATTTCGTCCAAATTGAGTAAACAACATGAAATTGCGCTAATATTGCTGCTTAAGCAACATAAAAAAGCTATAGCATGGACGATTGCTGATATAAGAGGTATTAGTCCTTCCTATTGCATGCATAAAATATTGTTGGAAGAGGAACATACACCTAGGGTAGATCACCAACGTAGGTTAAACCCCTCCATGAAGGAGGTAGTTAAGAAAGAAATTATCAAATGGTTAGATGCAGGTGTAATTTTTCCCATAGCCAATAGTCAATGGGTGAGTCTGATCCAATGTGTGCCTAAGAAGGGTGGGATGACTGTAATAGTTAATGAGAATAACGAACTAATTCCAACTAGAACTGTTACAGGATGGAGAGTCTGTATGGACTACAGAAAACTTAACAAAGAAACAAAAAAAGATCACTTTCCTTTATCGTTTATAGATCAGATGTTAGATAGAATAGCTGGTCGAGCCTATTACTGCTTTTTAGATGGTTATTCTGGATATAACCAAATTACCATAGACCCTGTGGACCAGGAGAAAACAACCTTTACATGTCCCTTTGGAACATTTGCTTTTCGCAGAATGCCATTTGGCTTATGCAATGCACCAGCAACATTCCAAAGGTGCATGTTGGCCATTTTTTCTGACTTGGATGAGTCCATGATAGAAATATTTATGGATGACTTCTCAGTCTTTGGTGATTCTTTTAATAATTGCTTAGAAAACTTAGGACAAGTCCTAACTAGGTGTGAGGAGACCAACCTAGTCTTAAATTGGGAGAAATGCCACTTTATGGTGGAAGAAGGGATAGTCCTAGGTCATAGAGTATCTAGAGTAGGAGTAGAGGTCGATAAGGCCAAAATAGAAATAATAGAGAAGCTAGTGGAACCTCAAAATGTAAAAGCTATTAGAAGTTTCCTAGGTCATGCAGGTTTCTATAGGAGATTCATAAAAAACTTCTCAAAAATCTCTAAACCTTTGTGCGAGCTTCTAGAGCTTAACAAACCATTTATCTTCTCAAAAGAATGTTTTCTAGCATGGACAACACTTAAGGAAGCCTTAGTCAAAGCACCAATCATAGCAGGTCCAAACTGGGATTTACCGTTTGAAATGATGTGTGATGCTAGTGACTATGCAGTAGGGGTTATGCTAGGACAAAAAATAGATAAACTAACACATCCTGTATATTATGCAAGTAAGACTTTAAATGAAGCACAATGTAATTACACTACCACAGAGAAGGAAATGCTAGCTGTAGTGTTTGCCTGTGAAAACTTTAGGAATTACATTGTAGGCACTAGAACAATTGTGTACACTGATCACTCTGCACTAAAATATCTAATGAGGAAGGCTGATGCTAAGCCAAGGTTGATTAGATGGGTATTATTGTTGCAGGAGTTTGACTTAGACATTAGAGATAAAAAAGGATGCGAAAATGTAGTTGCTGACCATTTATCTAGATTGCGAAGTAATTGCGAAAACATTGCTGAGCCAGCAATTTCTGATGCCTTTGTTGATGAGCATGTCTTTGTGTTAGCACATCGTGATAACGATGAGGAACCTTGGTTTGCGGATATTGCTAACTTCCTTGCCTCGCAGGTACTACCAACTTTCAAGGGATGGCAAGAAAAGAAGAGGTTCCTAAACGAAGCTAGGAAGTTCATCTGGGACGATCCTACGCTTTACAAGACTTGTGCAGATGGCTTGCTGAGGAAGTGTGTATCAGCTGCTGAGGCGAAGTCAGTGTTGCAGCACTGCCATACATCTCCTTACGGTGGAGATTTAGGTGGCCAAAGGACGGCTGCAAAGGTGTTCCAAAGTGGCTACTACTGGCCCACGATCTTCAAGGATGCACACGACCATGCACACAGCTGCAATGAGTGTCAAAGAACAGGTAACCTTAGTCGGAAGGATGAGATGCCTCTCACCTATATCTTAGAGTTGGAACTCTTTGACATATGGGGCATTGATTTCATGGGACCATTCCCTCCATCTTCAGGTAACCTCTATATATTAGTAGCTGTAGATTACGTTTCTAAATGGGTAGAAGCCATTGCATGTCCATCAAACGATGCCAAAACAATCATTAAGTTTCTTAATAGGCATATCTTTACAAGATTTGGTACACCACGTGCAATAATTAGTGATGAGGGAACCCACTTTATAAATAAAGCTATGGAAAAGGTACTAGCTAAATACAATGTTAGACATAGAGTAGCAACCCCTTATCACCCACACTCAAATGGACAAGCTGAAATATCCAATAGGGAGATCAAGAACATACTTGAAAAAGTGGTTAAACCTAATAGAAATGACTGGTCTTTTAAGTTAGACGATGCACTTTGGGCGTATAGGACTGCATATAAAACACCCTTAGGCATGTCTCCTTATAGGCTAGTATATGGAAAAGCATGTCATCTTCCCTTCGAATTAGAAATCAAAGCCTTTTGGGCCTTAAAAGAACTGAATTATTGCGTGACCGATGCTGAAACTTTGCGGTCTCTGCAATTACATGAGTTAGATGAGCTAAGACATATGTCCTACGAAAATGCTAAAATGTATAAAGAAAAAACTAAGATTTGGCATGATAGTAGACTGAGGTTCAAGGACTTTAAAAAGGGGCAGCATGTCTTGTTATTCAACTCACGGTTAAGGTTATTTCCAGGCAAACTTAAGTCTAGATGGTCAGGTCCTTTTGTGATTACTAACGTTTTTGTTCATGGTGCTATTGAGATTCGGAACCTACACCAAGGGCAACCGTTCATGGTGAATGGCGCGAGGCTAAAGCATTACTATGAGGAAGGAGATGTGCAGACACTCTCGGCCTTCCTCCTATCTGAAGCCTAAGGATCGAATCGAGTGGGGATGAGTGACCACTGAGCTCATCCATCAGAAGGCTATGCCTTAGATTTTTCTTCAAGTATTTTTAGATTGTGTTTTGTTTGTTTATTTTTGGTTTTAATTACGGATTTTTGTTTGGATTAAAAGGATATTAATGGGAGATCTTTAAGAGGCAATGAAGGAGATGAATCGAGGGGAGAAGATCCACGAAGAAGATCTGGCTAAATCAGAGATTTGGTTGCTAAATCTTGCAACTAAAATCAAGAAAAATTGTAACGGCTAGGCGAATTAATTGCGGAGAATTTGCTGAGTCCGCAACAGAAAAGAGCCGTTGGAGAGTACTTGAGTACAAATAGCCGTCGTTGGGGGATCCCTGCCCTCTACGTTTACTCAGACCGTTGGAGCTTCAAACACTCAGCCTTCTTTTTCCTCTGTATCTCCCACACTCAGACCTCAAAGAAACAACAATGGTGTCAACACGAGCAGATCGTTCCACGCCCAAGAAAGCGTCGCCTGACGCAGAAGAAGCTGCGAGGGAGGCGCTGCTTTCCTTAGCAGACGCCGACACTGCGCAGCCCTCACGGCCTCCGAAGCTACCAGTGCGAAGAAAGAAATGGAAGGTGGCGACTGAGGTACCTGCTGGTCCCTCTGATCCAGTCGGTACTCCGAAGAAAAGGAAGTGGAAGGTTGCGGTGGAGGACTCACCGATCAAAGAAAAGACTCCCAGCGAGGAGAGTCGAGGGAGTGGCCGACCATCATATGAGACGGCCAGGCAGAGCCCCGAACCTTCTCCACAGACACCGACGCCTGAAGCCCCACCTGAAGAGCACCAAGATTCGGTGCCAAGCGACGAGCCGGCAGAGGAAGAAGAAGTATTTTCCCCCTTAAGGGATGTTAGTCTTGACAGCCCTGTGGAGGGGGGAAGCAAGGACTCCATGGACGAGACACTGGGGGATTGCCTCCAACATCTGGCCACCAAGGCACGACACAAGAAGAAGGCCCCAGTGATTGTGAAGGGCAAGCGGCCGAAGTCTTCCAAACGAGCCAAGAAGAAGAAGGTTGGAGCTGAACCTTCTTTAAAGAAGATGAAGATTGAGGCCTCTGAGTCGGCCAAAGCAAAAGAAAACGGGAAGAGGAAGATGTACCCGGAGGACGAACCTCGAGCTGCGAGGTATGTCTCCCAAGAAGTAGAGGCCAAGGGCCTCGAATTGATGAAGAAGGAACTCCTCCACGAGCGAGGATTCCTTGATGCATTGGCGGACCTGCCGCAATTCTTGCGCGCAGGGATCATCAACCACGGCTGAGAGGAACTCTGCTGGCCTCCAATCCCAGCATATCCTGATATGGTGTACGATTTCTACGCCAACCTCACACACCCTGAAGCGTGCCTATCAACTGTGAGGGGGTAGAAATTGACTTCTCTGCCAACGCCATCAATGAGGCCTACGCTCTCAAAGGGCATACATATTCTGAGTATGCCAAGATCCTTGACTCGCCATCTGAGGCAGTCTTAGAAGAGGCCTTGCACACAATCGGCAAACCTGAGGGAGCCTGGGCGGTCTCACGGAATGGGAAGCACACCCTGATGAGTGCAACCCTTCGAGACAAGGCGACCGTCTGGTTCTCTCTTGTGCGCAGACGCATCTCCCCCGTGACGCACGAAACGACTATCAACCAGGAGCGATCGTTGCTGCTTTATGCCATCATGCGGGGACTCACCATTGATGTTGGTGAAGTCATTGCCGCCTCCATCATTGACTGCTCCAAGAAAGGTAAGGGCCAATTATTCTTTCCTAATACTATTACTAAACTCTGCTTACGTGCAGGTGTGCCTATGGAGAAGAATGAGAGGCAATTGGCTTACACGGGCCATCTGGAGCTGCCCACAATCTTGAGGATGAGAAGGCGAGGCAATATGGAATTTGAGATGGACGGCTTGGCTGCTGCATAGTCACTGTCCATGGCATGCCTGATGGACCTGCAGCATAAGATGGCTCAGTGGGCTGAGTGTGCGCAAGCGAGGGATAAGGATGTGGCTGAGCAGCCGGGATGCATATTCCCTACCTTCCCTGCTGATCTGCTGAAGCCATGGGCGCCTCCAAAGGAGAGGAGAGACGAGGACAAGGATGATTGAATGCCAGCTTGACGGCATTCGAGGGAGTTTTCTGATCCCTCTTAAGAAAAAAAAAGAAAATACCTGCTTTTTTGTGAATTGTTACCCTTATTGTTAATCCAATCAATGATCTGTTAATTGTTAATCTGTGTGCTTAAAGTAGTTTAGATTAGATTGATGTTATCTGAGTAGTTAGCTTAGTTAGTTTTGCTGTTTTGTGTAGTTGTTGATGTCTGAATATAGCATGCTAGGAGCTTTGATCACAGCTAAATTTGCTCTGTAGGTTTATTGCGAATTCCTTGCGGTGTCCGCAATTTTTGTTAGTTTGTGCATGCTGTTATATGTCTTTTTGGATGGGCTAGCTCTGTTTAAATTTCGATTTTCTGCTGCTTTACTGACTTCAATATGTAATCTATCTGTTGAGCATGTTGGATGAGTGTCATAGTACACATTTGTTCGTTTAATTTAGCTTCCTTTATTGCTCAGCAGGCACCTCTATAAGCCCTTACCATGTTGTTTTTACAAACTTCTGCATCTGAGTTATCTGTTCTGCGAAGGTCATTTTATGCCTAGGAGTTTTTAAGTTCTGCTTGTTTTGCCTTAGACTAGATGCTTCTAGGACAAGTTTGGGGGTGTGCCACCTCAGACTCTCATTGGGGACAATGAGAAGTTCAAGTTTGGGGGAGGCAGCCTCTAGGCCTAGGAACATTCCTCTCTCCCTCTTTTAAACATAAGCATTCTTCTTCTTTGAAAAAAATGAAAAGAAAAAAATAAAATAAAATGAAAGAATAAAGAGTAGTGTCTCTTTTGAGGATGCTGAGTAATCAGGGCCATTTGTGTAACCCACAAGTGGCACTGCATCAAAAGGCAAACCATAAGAGAGACTCTACCAGAAAAAGAAAAGAAAAAGAAAAAAACCAAGGAAGAAGAATGTATGCCTACAAGTTATAGCCTAAGTACTTAGGTGTCTTGTATGAAAGAACTCTGATCCTTAGTTTGCTAAGCACAGGGCTGTAGCTTGAAGGTATGTTAGGGGAGATGAGTGTATATCCAATGTAGTGATGTCAGGGTTTAGGTTGTTCTATGAAAATGTACTACTGTTACTCGTGTGTACTAAGACTGGCATGACTCTAAGGAATCCTAGGTAGCTTAAAAGAAATACTTTAGAAGCATGTACTGAGTCTGGGTTAAAACAAGGAAGAACTTGAAAACTTAGGGATAGCTGCACAATGTACCTAATGACATAGGCAGATAAATCAGTGGTAGGAAATTTATAAAAGACAATAGGTTTTAAAGGCAAGAGAAACCAGAATAAGCAAAATGTGAAGTTAGTTGAACTTAGAAGAGTGTCACAGGACAGTCATGCCACGGATAGTAAGCTTAAGGAAGTCAGCAAGTAGTCAGATAGAGTAATAGCAGCCCAAGTAAGCCCTTATAACTACTCGAGGACGAGCAATAACTTAAGTTTGGGGGTGTGTTACGTCTCCAAAAGTGCATATTTTAGGGACTTATTTACCATGGAATTGAGTAAACTCTTAAGCGTTTTTGTTAGAATTTAGTTTAATACATGCTTAAATATGAGAAATCAAGGAATGAAGCTAAATTAGGACTTATTTGTAAAAGGAACGAAAAAAATCAAAAACGAAGTTAAAAGAGTTGAAATTTTGCATTGCAAGAAAATTGCTGAAACATTGCTGTCTCCGCAATGTTTAAGCTGCAAATGATAAGTTGTTCCAACCGTCCGCCGTTTTGTTGCGATCTTTCAGCCGCCCAATTTCTCCCCTGCTGCCACGTGGTGAGACGTCGTTCAGAATGGATGGTTCTCCTTGACTGAAGAGTACCTGCAAAGAGCTATAAAAGGAGGTCAAGGGGGAAGGAGAACAACAAGCTTGGAAGCGTAGAACTCTCCATCTCAACGCAGTTTCTCTCCATTTTCTATCCCGTTTGTTGGAGTGAAGGAATCAGCTTTTGGCACCGATAATCTGAGAGGAAGAAGAGAAGATCCTTCTTCTCTTCTGATTGGATTCATCCCCAAACTACGCTAACCTTCCCCTTCATCCGAGGCGTTTGCGGCGAGGAGCTTTACGCACACATTTACATTGCTTTCTACTGCTTTATGTCTTCCATCTTTCTCTACTGTTGCTGTCGTTTGTTTCTGTTGGCTACATTATTTCCCTTCGTTTTCATCTGTTTAGTCTTTATTGTCTTACAGTCTTTGCACATTAAGCTTTGAATCTTACTTAATAGAGGAATCATTTACAACTTTGCAAGCTTTCATCTCGCTTTCTGTCTTTCCTTGCTTCCAATTCAGTACTATCAATCATGCTTAATCAAACTAATCTTTCCAACTCCACATCATCCATGAGTAACTAATCACACAAAGGTCTGCTAATGATGAATCTATAGGTAGAAATACGTGAATTCAGCATGTAGGATAGCTTCGAATGCATTGAATGTATGTGTACTTCATCCCACGGGCAATTTCGATTGGCCATCCATTTTGTCTAAAGAATTCCTAACCTCCGGAAGGAGTAAGAGTTCAGAGTCGTCCATTCATGCTAGCCTTTCATGGTAGCCAGAAAACGACCTAGGAATAGGCGTTTTCCTAGCACAATTCATTAACTTGCTTATATAAATAGATGCTTAAGTCTTACTTGGATATGAGTGAACTAAAGGATCTAATGCATGTAATCGAGAGATGCATGAGAATGAGTTAAATTGATGCATGGTAAGTTGAGCTACTGCTGAATAATCGTATGGAAAAGCCTATAGAGGAGTGTTAGTTGACCTTGTTTCCCCATCTCACCCTTAAAACGTTGTTAATTTAATTGCTATACAATTGCTGTCTCCGCAATTCTATAATACAGTTTTTGCCTTAGCCATTTTTCCAGTCTTTTGCTTTTGCGATTTTATTGCTATACAATTGCTTTCTCCGCAATTCTTTTTCCTCTACATTCAAGTTAATCTCTTTACTTGCTTTTGTTTATGCTTGCATATCTCATATATTCTTAATTAGTTAGGCACATTAATCTCCAATTCACCCCATTTAAACCACCTTTTCTAATTTAGCATCTCACTTCGTTAGTAACTAAGAATAAATCTCTGTGGGAAATCGAATGAAAAAATACTTATTACTTGCTACAAGACCATGTATGCTTGCATGTTCTGAGTGCTCTCACATCGCATTTTTATTTATACACTGAGCACGCAACAAAGGGTTTGTGACGCCGACCGACCGACGGTCGATCGGTTTTGGTTGGTTTCGACGTGAAGAGAGGAGAACTTCGATCAACTATAAAAAAAAAAAGATAGAGAGAGAATCATTCACATCTTTGCTTACCACTATAACTTGAAGAAAAATAAAGAAGAGAGAAGAAGAAGAATGAACGAAGATGGAGAGAAGTAGAGAGAAATGAAAAGTTTGGAAGGAGGGAGAAACGAAAGTGAAAGCAAATATATCATTTTTTTAATATAATCGAATATTAATATATTATATTATTAATAATATAAATATATTTTTACACATATTACTAATTACCATGGGAAGAAGCACAACATCATTCATTAGTCTTGTCTGCATCAATGGGTGGTATCCTACTATCAGTAGCACGATTGGCGAAGCGCCAGATTAAAAAAAAAATATATTTTTTTTTAAATCAAGAGGTCGGTCGGTTCGGTCAGAAAATGCATTTGATGTATGATGACCGACCGACACATCGATTTTGAATAATGAAAAACCGACGTCGACCGAACCATCGGTTATATCGACCGACTGACGTCAATTCAGTCGGTTATGGTCGGTCGGACTGGTTTGTGGGTATTATTTGCTCATCCCTATTGGTAACCATTGTAGCAGAGTGAATAGTTTTAGAGTCAGACTTCGACATGGAAACAACTGGTAGAAGATGAGGAAGAACTGGGCAGAATTACGAAATCTCTGCTGCTGGCGAAAATGTAGCGGTCGGACAGAACACGACGACGAATCTGGGCAGAAATCGCTGCGTAGGGCGCGACTGTTGGACAAAGAGTGCAAGGCATCGTGGATCTGGGCAGAACAATGGCGGATCGGGGAAGAAACTGCGCGGATCTGGGCAGAACACGAACGAAGCAGGTGGATCTGGGTGAACACGAACGGAGCGGACGGTCGAAGCGACGACCTTCTGCGAGCGGACTGTTGGGCAGACGAGGTGGCGGTCAGAGCGGCGACCTTCTGGGAGCTGACTTCGGCGGCAGCTGCGAACTAAGAGCGTCGACGGCGACTAGTGGCTGGCAGTCAACTATGGCAAAAAATGAAGAGAGAAAAAAAGAAAGTTAACCTAGGCTCTGATACCATAAAAGACTGATAACTTTGTTATCTTTCTCATTGATTTCATTCAATACATATACAAAGTGTACATAAGGTAAATACGTAAATATCAACAAATAAATATTTACATAATCTAATACTAACTTATTTCACAACTCAAGCTAGATATTCTATTTAACCTACTTTAGTTGCTACGCTCTATCTCTAAGAGGCATTCTTCATCTATAACTCTTTTAAAAAAATGTATGGTAGATCATATCACATCATTTTTGTCGTTGACATGTTGCAATGCAGAGCGACCGAGAGTATTTTAGAAAAAATTTGGAGTCATCCCAAACCACTATTAGGATGTGCTTTGTTCACCCAATTTTATGAAGAAATAACTGATCTCTACCAATGAAATTTTATCATTATTTTTGTAGGATCTTCAATTTAGTATTTTAATATTCAAGATTCGTGATTCTTTGAGGCTTAATTGTTGATAGTTTTAGGGAAATTAGTTACAACGTATCTTTAAAAAACACGTAACCATATTAGATTGTTTAGGAGGTTAACTAACCGATCTTATGCATCATTATAGGATAATTCGAAATTTGTTCAAGAAGGGTACTTTAGTCTACTATTAGTGATAAAAATATCATTTTTAGAATTTATTGGAATTGGAAGAAGTCCTTAATAATGAAATTTTGGAAGTTTGTAGACAAAAAATGTGCAGAAGAAAGTCTCTAAAATAAACTCAGACTTCAGAACTCCAGATTCAACAACTTCCTGCCCCAAAACACACCACAAACTTCAGAACTCCAGACGAAACAACTCTCTTCCCCAAACACACATACTTGAGAACACACCAAACTAAACAACTCAAAATTAAACAACTTCAACTCTCCCCAACTCCTTGGGCCAAACGCCCCCGTAGTGTTGAAGCCCAACGACAAGAGAAGAAACGAAAATTTAGGTGGTTTCCGGTAGAAAGAAAAATGAAAAATAAGGGGAAAAAAAGGAAATAATTAAATGTCATAAATTAAATAACCAATTTTGGATTTGATTGATTGCCATAAGAATTAATTGAGAATTAAATGCCATAAGAATCTAGGGTTGATTGCATAAATAGCAATCATGCCCAAAAATATTGGCAAATATAGCAAAATTTAAAACATTTTGCAAATATGGCAAAAAATCAGTGACTATCACTGATAGTTGCTATCACTGATATATGACTATCACTGATAGACTACTATCAGTGATAGTCAATGACAAAATTCTATAAAAAAAACTAAGGTGATACACTACTATCAGTGATAGACTACTATTAGTGATAGAAATTGCCATATTTGCAAAAAAAAAAAAAAATTAAAAATTGCTATATTTTTAATTATTTTACTCTAAATTGACATCTGGTACAATTTCCTTAAGAATCAATCACATTTTTAATTTTTGGCATTAAATGTCATAAGAATTAATTATCATAACTAATTTGGAATTAAATGTCATAAGAATTAATTGTGCCATTTTTTGTTTTTTGAGTGGTGCCCAAAAAGGATATTTTAGTCAGTTTTGACAAATTGTGTCATTATGACATTGGACTCACCCGACATAGTTGTAAATAAAAGTTTATTAGTCATTTTTTACAAACTGTATCTCTTATAGGTCCATTTATATGCTTACCCCTTAGAAATATGGGTAAGCAACCCATTTGACATTATCCCCTGTAATAGAAACCCAAAGACTTTTTTTCCATGTTATTTGTTGGAGCATATTTTCTATGCAAAAAAAATAAAGAAATAAAAGAAAAGAAAATGGAAAAAATGCACTTTTGGTCCCCATTTTTGAGTTAGGCGTCTATTTGGTCCCTGAGATTTCAAAAGAGACACTTTAGTCTTCGAAGTTTGAAAAATAGTTGTAGTCCTCGGATTAAATTGATTGTTAGTTGACTAACAAAAAAGTGACGTGACAATGATGAGAGGACAGTGGACAATTTTTAAATGATGTGACAAAATTTGTTATTTCTTTATTGTTATTATCTTTCTTCCCCCTTTTTCTCATCTCTCTTTTTTACCCCCTTCTTATTTCTTCGGTTTTCCAATATATTTGGTGTTCGATTGCTGGTCGCTACGATGTGATTTGAAGTGTTCCTCATCCTTCTCGAAATTGATCTCGGTGTCGACATTCACTATAAGGACAAACTCTTGTTCTAGAAAGTCAACTCAATTGAGACGAAGACGAATTGGTTCCTCGGCTCCTCGTTTTGCGTCGACCTAACGACCCAAATGATTTGATTCCGTCGCCGATTAGATGCACAGAGAAATCTGAAGATTGACTAGGGCATCTAGAGGAGAATCTGACAGTGAGTTGCATTGTGATCGATTCGATTAAGAATTGAGCGATGAACCTCTCGAGTAGGCAGCTAGTGAAAGTACTGCAACACTGGTTTTCCGACGAGATACAAGTGCAATACACGATTGTGATGGGCGGAGACGGGAGGGTGAGATCGACGATGGAGGTGGTGTAGTGCGCGATGGTGGTGAGTTACGGGGAGAAAGAGCCGGAGGGGATGCAAATGAGTGTTACAGAGGAGAGTTTGATGATTTGAGGGGAAACCATGAAAAAGGTTATTGGAATGCCTTGAATCTGTTATGACCCTCTACGACCGGTTCGATACGGGGGTCTCGCTGATTTGAGTTTTACTATTTATTTTGGGTTTTGACCCATTTTGTATTAGGTTATTAGAAGGGTGTCATATACAAACTTTCTAATGACTTCAACCGCCCCTAGTCTGTCATTTGTAGTTCTCTCATATTCGTAATAACATTGTTCTCTCCCTTCTGTCCGTGGACGTAGCTAACACGATGTTAGTGAACCATGTAAATCTGTGTCGATTTTTTTTTTGCACTTTTGCACTTTTGTTCTTTGTTATTCTATTCTATCATAACAAAGGTGAAGAGAATTAGGAAAAACAAAGGGGAAGATAAATTGAGGTTCAAAGAATACGAAGAGATGGACGGGTGGTGAACAAGTTGTCGAGGCACGCTAAATTGATATTTATAACTGGTTCGTGCTCTAGCTTATAGAACAGCGGAAGCCAGGTCGATCCACAGGGAACCAAAATTAGTCTTTTCTTAATCAAATTTTAGTTGTAATTTTAATAAAAATAAAACACATGGGGTTGGTTGGTTTCAATTTTAAACTTAGGAAACATGCACAAATTTAAGCTAACGAGAAATTGGAACATAAAATAGAAAATCAAAACAAACGTGCTTAATTCAAAGGATCGGGATTGATCGTTATTGTAGTTCAGATCATCGATAGTCTCAAGATTTAGCTAAGATGTCCCAAGCACACAGTTTGCTTGCCCGGACCTGTAACAAGCAACCCTATTAATTAACTAAGACCATACGATCCTAATTAAACTTGGTAATTAATTAATTTAGGGTGATCAATCCTAATCGATTAAATTCATGTGACAGGAAACACTTGGACGGATTACTCTGTTGGAACCCCTACCGAATAATCCGATTTATCTCCTAACCCAAAACCTATCATGCAAACAAATGTGAACACAGACCTAAAAATGTCACTTAGGCATATTTAGACTCTCGTTACTGGGTGATTAAGGCAGACACTTGTGTCTTAATCTTTAACAATCTAACATGCATAGACAAATAAGGCCTCTACCTAATCAAATATGCTTGCTAATTTAGTATGCTAATGAGAAGAGAGTGCTTGAAAGGATAAATTGCTAAATACAAATTAACATACTAATCTCACCTTCATAGAATAGTCTAATCAATCCCTAACCTTCAAATTAAGACGCTAATCTCTTTAGTCTTCCATGAAGAATGAAATCTTCCAAGAATCCATGGAAATTTTAGAGTTCATACAAAAATATGGAAGAAACTAAAGAAAATGGGAGATGAGGCTGCAATCCCGAGGTAAAACAATACAAGAATGACCTAAATTCGGAAAAACAAAATGGGTTTTTATACTTCAGAGTAGCGTCGAGACGCTACGGACAAAAAAAATCCCCTCGCACGCCTTTTCAAATCGAAACTTCAGTAGATGAACCTTGTTGTAGCGTCGCGACGGTACTATTCAGCGTGTCGACGCCGAAGGTGCAGAATCGAGACGCTTGCTCTCGGGTTTCTAATTTGAAATCTGATTGATGCAGCGTCGCGACGCTCCTTGACAGCGTCTCGACGCTGGCTCTCGGGTTTGAACTTCAAATCTGCAAACTTTGAGCATTTCGACGCTCTTTGCAGCGTCTCGATGCGGGTCCTTGATCTGCAAATGACCATTTGGCTTCTCTCCTTCACTTGGTTCATCTTCGAGGCTACTTTAAACTCTTCTTTTAGCTCCGAAATGCGTTTGGGAACTTCTCGAGCTCTCTACCGGTCATCACCTATAACAAGGCCAAAAAGCACTGATAAGCACGATAATTAGCCTGATTAAGGGAATAAATAACAACACTTTAAAAGCGCTATTAAATACCCCCAAACTTAAATCTTGCTAGTCCTCGAGCAAGGTAAACTTCAGAATTATCCCAAAAGAATAAAGTTGCATGCTAAAGACTCTAACCTCAATGCTTTAAGAGAGCAAGGAATTTGCAACAGAAGAGAGCAATCGAATGCATGCACAAGTTGAGGAAATTTTTAAAATTAGACTTCTTCTCCCTTACGTGTGTGTGTGTGCGTAGTCCTCCTTATCCTAGTCCTTATAAGCCCGAAAAAACCTTATGCAACCCTAGAGCTTGTTTTCCCCTACTTTTAAAAATAAGAACAGTCTATAGCTTTTAACACCAGAGAGAGCAACAAATCAAAAGACCTAAGATTTTTTCCTTAGAAGTACTTTGTACTATTCAAACTTTTATTTTCTAAACCATTTTTTTTTTTACTTTTCCTCTCTAAGAGAGCCATTAATGTCAAGCCTGCCTTCGTTCCAGCTTACTCGCAGTTTCACTGCACAACGTATCTGACTACGAGCAAGCTTCACAAATTAAGGACTAATACTCACTTCTTTCAGTCGCCCTTTGTTACGTCTCCAAAAGTGCATATTTTAGGGACTTATTTGCTATAGAATGGGGTGCACTCTTAAGCGTTTTTTATGGAATTGAGTCTAAACATGTGCTTATATATGAGAATTTATAGATTGAAGTTAAATTAGGACTTATGTGTAAAAGGAAGGAAAAAGAATAAAAAACAAAGCTAAAGAGTTGAAATTTCCATATTGCAGGAACATTGCGAAAACATTGTTGTCTCAGCAATGTTTTAAATGAAAATTGTTAAGTTGTCTAACCGTTTGCCATTTTGTTACGATCTTTCAGCCGCCCAAGAATGACCTAAAAAAATCCCCTCGCACGCCTTTGTTAAGTTGTCTAACCGTTTGCCTTTGTTAAGGAGAACCAAAATTGTTAAGTTGTCTAACCGTTTGCCATTGTTAAGTTTTCTAACCGTTTGCCATTTTGGAATCGATAATCTGAGAGGAAGAAGAGAAGATCTTTCTTCTCTTCTGATTGGATTCATCCAAACAAAGCTCCCCTTCTCCCTTCATCCGAGGCGCTTGCGGCGAGGGTTCACGCACACATTTACCTGCTTTCTTCTGCTTTCTGTTTTCTTTTTGCTGCTGTTTGTTGCAATTTATTTCTGTGGATACACAGTTTCATTTCGTCTACTTATGTTTAGACTTTATCGCTTTAAAGTTGTTGCACATTAAGTTTCGAATCTGGTTTAATCAAGGGATCATTTGACAACTTCGCAAGTTCTTTTATCGCTTTCTGTCTTCTCTTTTATTTTCAGTTTGCTTTGAATCATGTTTAAACAATCTATCCTTTCCAACTCCACATCATCCATGAGTAACTAAACCACATAAGGGTCTGCTAATGATGAATCTATAGGTAGAAATGCGTGAATTCAGCATGTAGGATAGCTTCAAGTGCATTGAATGTATGTGTGCTTCATCCCACGGACAATTTCGATTGGCCATCCATTTTGTCTAAAGAACTCCTAACCTCTGGAAGGAGTAAGAGTTCAGAGTCGTCCATTCATGCTAGCCTTTCATGGTAGCCAGAAAACGACCTAGGAATAGGCGTTTTCCTAGCACAAATCATTAACTTGCTTGTATAAATAGATGCTTAAGCCTTACTTGGACATGAGTAAACTAAAGGATCTAATGCATGAAATCGAGAGATACATGAGAATGAGTTAATTTGATGCATGATAAGTTGATCTACCGCTGAAGAATCGTATGAAAAAGCCTATAGAGGAGTCGTTAGTAGCCCTTGTTTCCACACTTCACCCTTAAAACGTTGTTAGTACAATTGCTAGAAAATTGGTGTCTGCGCAATTTTCTTAGTTTAATTTTTGCCTTAGCCATTTTTCTTAGTTTTCTGTTTTGCGATTTTATTGCTAGATAATTGCTTTCTCCGCAATTCTTTTTCATTCAAGTTAACCTCGTTACTTGTCTTTGTTTATGCTTGCATATCTCGCACGTTCTTCATTAGTTAGGCACGTTACTCTTCAATTCACCTCATTTACACCACCCTTTCTAATTTAACATCTCACTTCGTTAGTAACTAAGAATAAATCTCTGTGGGAAATCGAATGAAAAAATACTTATTACTTGCTACAAGACCATGTATGCTTGCATGTTCTGAGTGCTCTCACATTGCATTTTAATTTACACATTGAGCACGCAACAAGTTTTTGGCGCCGCTGCCGGGGATTTTGTTTAGTAAACACGAAGTTTGTTAAGTTAGAAACACAAATCTTAATATCTATTGGAACTAATCTATTCTCATTTCTTTTACAGGTACCATCGGGTTAGTTTATGAATGAGCATTCAAGTAGCGATCTAGAGTTCAATCCTGAGCCTGAAAGATTACTTAGGGCCAGAAACAAAGCTAAGAAACGTCTCTTTAAACAACCCCCTGTAACTCAAAACATTGTTGACTCCGCGGAGTCATCGCAATTCCATCAAGTAGAAATGGATAGACCAGTCCCAAACCAAGCACCTACCATTCGCAACCCCATCGAAATAGCGAATGACAAGGATAGTGTCATCCTCTCATATTTAGTACCTATGCCTGGGGAGCTTAACCCAAGCATTATACACCCTGAAATTACTGCCAACTCATTCGAGTTTAAGCCAGTAATGTTCCAAATGTTGTCCACTGTGGGACAATTCTTTGGAGTGAAAAACGAGGATCCCCACAATCATCTAAGAAATTTCCTAGGAGTTAGTGATACCTTCCTTATCCCTGGAGTTTCCCAAGAAGGTTTGAGGCTTTACCTCTTCCCTTACTCATTAAGAGATAAAGCCAAAACGTGGTTAAATTCCTTACCCTCCGGATCAGTTGTCAATTGGACAGATCTGGCTGAAAAATTCCTAGTCAAATACTTCCCACCTGATAGGAATTCCAACTTTCGTGATGATATCATTAAATTCAAACAAGCCGAAAACGAATCCCTGCACGAAGCTTGGACAAGGTTCAAGGACCTTTTGCTTAAATGTCCACACCATGGCATTCCATGGTGTATCCAAATAGAAGTGTTCTTTAAAGGATGCAACCCCAGCACAAGGCAAGTGCTAAATTCTTCAGCTGGTGGTTCCATGCTTTCTAAGAGCTACAATGAAGCCTATGAGATTTTGGAGAAAATCTCCACTTCTCATTGTAGATGGTCAGACGATCCTATAGAGCCAAGGAGAGCTCAAGACAAGGACGCACTCAGTGCAATGAGTAGCCAAATAAACGCCCTGACCAATCTAGTTAAACAAATGGCTCAAACCAATCTCCAACCTAGTGTCAACACCGCAGCAACCATTTCAATGGGCGCACAAACTAGTCAAGGTGAGACACTAATCTGTGGGTTCTGTGGGGAAGGGCACCTGTATGATTACTGCCCTGGGAATCCAGCTTCAGTCTGCTATGTTGGAAGTCAACAGCAGCCTAGGAACAACCCCTATTCTACCACCTATAATCCTGGTTGGAGGAACCACCCAAATCTTTCTTGGGGTGGGCAGCAAAATGCTAACCAAGCTCAAAACCAACCAAGACCGAGTGGAACACCTGGTTTCACTCAACAAAATAACCAATCCATGTACCAAAAGCCATATAACCAACCAATAGGGTCATCAGTAGAAAATTTACTTAAGAAGTACATTGCAAAAAATGATGCTACCCTACAAAGTCAGCAAGCCACCCTTAGGAGCCTAGAAAACCAAATAGGGCAGTTAGCAAATGAACTAAAAAATAGGCCCCAAGGTAGAATACCTGTAGACACTGAAGTGCCAAAAAGGGATGAAAAAGAGCAAGTTCAAGCGATTGAACTTCGGAGTGGAAGACCATTGGTGATCAACAATAGAGAAGCACCAAAGCGAGTAGAGAATGAAGAGTCTAGTGCTCCACTGGATTCTCTGCCAAACCGTGATCAACCACCACCAAACACATCAAGGGTGAGGCTGGAACCTATCATAGAGGAACCAGAAGAAATCCCAAGGCCTCCACCTGTCCTTAGGCGAGCCGAATTGCCTACATATGTGCCACCACCTCCATTCCCTAGAAGGCTCAGAAAAAAACAAGAACAGGAAGTGCACTTTAATAAGTTTTTAGAAATTTTAAAACAAGTACATGTGAATATTCCATTTGTAGAGGTTCTGCAATCTATGCCTTCTTATGTTAAGTTTTTGAAGGATATTATTACTAACAAAAATATCATTGGTGAATTTGAAACAGTGAATCTCACTGAGGAGTGCAGTGCTATACTCCAGAACAAGCTACCAAAGAAGGAGAAGGATCCTGGTTCCTTCACCTTACCAGTCGAGTTGGGAGGCAAGCACGTGGGCAGAGCTCTTTGTGATCTGGGAGCCAGCATCAATCTCATGCCCCTGTCACTATTCCGTCAGCTTGGAATAGGAGAAGCACATCCTACTACTGTCACCTTGCAGCTTGCAGACAGATCCATAGCATACCCTGAGGGTAAGATTGAGGATATTCTTGTCAAGGTTGACAAATTCATGTTTCTTGCAGACTTCATCATTCTGGATTATGAGCCAGACAAGGAGGTACCAATCTTACTAGGCAGACCATTTCTAGCCACAGGTAGGACCTTGATCGATGTCCAGAAAGGTGAGCTCACCATAAGGGTTCATGATGAGGAGGTTAAGTTTAGTGTCTTTAAAGCTCTAAGGTATCCTTCTGATTCAGAATCTTGTGCAAGTGTATATGTAGTAGATTCACTAATGGAAGAACAACTTGAGCATGAACTATTGATTAAGCATGCTATTGACTATTGATAGCACTCTAAAAGTGCTAATATATAACTCCTAAGGCTTGTAAATTAGAGTAATTATTTGGGTTTAATTGATCTATTTTGTATAATTTAATTGTTAAGGGGTAAATCGGGCATTGACATTAATTAAGGGCTTAAATGGATATTTTAGAACATTTTATTAATTAATTGTTTTGAGTGATTATACTACATTAATTAAATAATCTAATTTTAACTTAAAACCAATTAGTGGCTTAATGGTGTTGCCTTTTCTAAGGGAATGGTGAAGCCAAGGTTCGAGTCATGGTGGGTGCAGAATTTCTATTATTTTTGTAAAAAGTCAAACGGTCAACGGTCAACGCGCGGCCAACTCCATGCCCGCCCCTGCGATCCGCCCAGACGCGCCCCATCCGCGCGCGCCCAGCCCGCCCTGTGCGCAACCCAAACGCGCGCGCGCGGCCCAACACGCCCTTCGGCCCAGATCAGCACGTCCAGGCCTGCCGACCCGCGCCCTAGCGCCCCATCAGACGCCCAGATGTGCGCGCGCGCGACCCTGCCCCCCTTGCGCGCGCGGCCCATTTGGCCATTTTAGGCCCAGTTTCAATTTTTCCAGCTTTTTAAGCGTTTTAACCTAGTTTTCAGCCACTATTCATAAAAAAAACGTGAAATTTCGATTTGTTAAGTTTTAGCCTCGGGTTTGGTGAGTTTTTCACTAATTTCCATAATTTTTGGGCAACTTTGGATCAATTTTCATCACGTTTGGCTAAGGTAAGTGCTCTAATTCGAGTTTAGGGGTTGTCTTGATGCATTAGGGAGGGTTTAGCTTTAAATTTCCAGCTTGTATTTGATAGTTTCTTGCATGTTCTTCCTTTGTTTGAATCCCATGAGCATGTATGACTGATTAGGAGTGACGTCCAAGTCCTCACGCATGTTTTATCGTTAAAGATTAGGACGTATAATTGCCTCAATCGCTAGGTAACAAGGGTCTAAGCGTGACTAATTAATTCTAGCCTAAGTGACAATAGGAGAATAACATTAATTATCATTTGCACGATAGACTTAGGGAAAGAATAGAAATCGCGCCAATTGGTCGAGTTCTCGATCAATCGGTTTGTCGCGATATTACCCGTCACTGTTCTTTGATTGGTTTAAGCTTGATCAACTTAGATTAATTAGTGAGCATGTTTAATTGGAATTGCACTTTTCTAATTAATTCTTTGGGATGTTTGCTACGGAAACGAGCAAACATTTCGCGTGCATGAGATTAAATTACAAGCATGATTAGAATCCCTATGATCTAAGCGCATCAAGATAAATCCCGAGCACTCGAATTAGGAGCACGTGTTACATTTATTTTTCCGCTCTTTACTTTTCGCATTTATTTTTCCGTTAGTGTAATTCTTGCTTAGTTTAGTTTTAATTAACTCCCCCTTTATGTTATTTTGAGTTTTAGTTTAAAAAGACAAATAGAAATTAGTTAAGAGAGATTAATTTAGGTTCCCTGTGGTTCGACACCCGTTACCACTAGCTGCAAAGCTTAGTAGTTTCGGTAATTATAAATTTTATTTTGGCGGGATTCGACACCCCGAAATTTAGTAGGACATTCAAAAATCCTTCTACCAACTATGTACAAATAGATGTAACTGACTTAAACATTTATGAAATAATGGATATACCTGTGGACAAACCTCAGCATGTTTGTATGGCTAATGACTTGTCTGAAAGATCCATGAATCCATTAAAACCATCAATTGAGCATCCACCTCTATTAGAATTAAAACCATTGCCTGATCATCTTAAGTATGCATATCTAGGAGAGCATGATACTTTGCCTGTTATCATTTCGTCCAAGTTAAGTGAAAAGCATGAAATTGCGCTAATATTGCTGCTTAAGCAACATAAAAAAGCTATTGCATGGACGATTGCTGATATAAGAGGTATTAGTCCTTCCTATTGCATGCATAAGATATTGTTGGAAGAGGAACATACACCTAGAGTAGATCACCAACGTAGGTTGAACCCCTCCATGAAGGAGGTAGTAAAAAAAGAAATAATCAAATGGTTAGATGCAGGTGTAATCTTCCCTATAGCCAATAGTCAATGGGTGAGTCCAATTCAATGTGTGCCTAAGAAAGGGGGGATGACTGTAGTAGTTAATGAGAGTAATGAACTAATTCCAACTAGAACTATTACAGGATGGAGAGTCTGTATGGACTATAGAAAATTAAACAAAGAAACAAAAAAAGATCATTTTCTTTTACCGTTTATAGATCAGATGTTAGATAGAATAGCTGGCCGAGCCTACTACTGTTTCTTAGATGGTTATTCTGGATATAACCAAATCACCATAGACCCTGTGGACCAGGAGAAAACAACCTTTACATGTCCCTTTGGAACATTTGCTTTTCGCAGAATGCCTTTTGGCTTATGCAATGCACCAGCAACGTTCCAAAGGTGCATGTTTGCTATTTTCTCTGACTTAGATGAGTCCATGATAGAAATATTTATGGATGACTTCTCAGTCTTTGGTGATTCTTTTAATAATTGCTTAGAGAACTTAGGACAAGTCCTAGCTAGGTGTGAGGAGACCAACCTAGTCTTGAATTGGGAGAAATGCCACTTTATGGTGGAAGAAGGAATAGTCCTAGGTCATAGAGTGTCTAGAGCAGGAGTAGAGGTCGATAGGGCCAAGATAGAGATAATAGAGAAGCTAGTGGAGCCTCAAAATGTAAAAGCTATTAGAAGTTTTTTAGGCCATGCAGGTTTCTATAGGAGATTCATTAAGAACTTCTCAAAAATCTCTAAACCTTTGTGTGAGCTTCTAGAGCTTAACAAACCATTTGTCTTCTCAAATGAATGTTTCTTAGCATGGACGACACTTAAGGAAGCCTTAGTCAAAGCACCTATTATAGTAGGACCAAATTGGGACTTACCGTTTGAGATGTTGTGTGATGCTAGTGACTATGCAGTAGGGGTCATGCTAGGACAAAAATAGATAAACTAACACATCTTGTATACTATGCAAGTAAGACTCTGAATGAAGCACAATGTAATTACACAACCACGGAGAAGGAAATGCTAGCTGTAGTATTTGCCTGTGAGAAGTTTAGGAATTACATTGTAGGCACTAGAACCATTGTGTACACCGATCACTCTGCACTAAAATACTTAATGAGGAAGGCTGATGCTAAGCCGAGGTTAATTAGATGGGTATTATTGTTGCAAGAGTTTGATCTAGACATTAGAGATAAGAAAGGATGTGAAAATGTAGTTGCTGACCATTTATCTAGAGTGCGGCATAATTGCGATAAAATTGTTGAGCCAGCAATTTCTGATGCCTTTGTTGATGAGCATGTCTTTGTGTTAGCCCATCGTGATAACGATGAGGAACCGTGGTTTGCGGATATTGCTAACTTCCTTGCCTCGCAGGTACTACCAACTTTCAAAGGGGGGCAAGAAAAGAAGAGGTTTCTACATGAAGCTAGGAAGTTCATCTGGGACGATCCTACACTTTACAAGACTTGTGCAGATGGTTTGCTGAGGAAGTGTGTATCAGCTGCTGAGGCGAAGTCAGTGTTGCAGCACTGCCATACGTCTCCCTATGGTGGACATTTTGGTGGCCAAAGGACGGCTGCAAAGATGTTCCAGAGTGGCTACTATTGGCCTACGATATTCAAGGATGCACACGACCATGCGCACAGCTGCGATGAATGTCAAAGAACAGGTAACCTTAGTCGGAAGGATGAGATGCCTCTCACCTACATCTTGGAATTAGAACTCTTTTATGTGTGGGGCATCGACTTCATGGGACCATTTCCCCCATCTGCAGGTAATCTCTATATACTTGTAGCTGTAGACTATGTATCTAAATGGGTAGAAGCCATAGCATGTCTATCGAATGATGCCAAAACAGTCATTAAGTTTCTAAATAGGCATATTTTTACAAGGTTTGGTACACCACGGGCTATAATTAGTGATGAGGGAACTCACTTTATTAATAAAGCTATGGAAAAGGTGTTTGCTAAATACAACGTTAGACATAGAGTAGCAACCCCTTATCACCCACACTCAAATGAACAAGCTGAAATATCCAATAGGGAGATCAAAAACATACTTGAAAAAGTGGTCAAACCTAATAGAAAAGACTGGTCTTTTAAGTTGGACGATGCACTTTGGGCGTATAGGACTGCATATAAAACACCCCTAGGTATGTCTCCTTATAGGCTAGTATATGGAAAAGCATGTCATCTTCCCTTCGAGTTGGAAATCAAAGCCTTTTGGGCCTTAAAAGAACTGAATTATTGCGTGACCGATGCGGGAACATTGCGGTCTCTGCAATTACATGAGTTAGATGAGCTCAGACATATGTCCTATGAAAATGCTAAAATGTATAAGGAAAAGACTAAAATTTGGCATGATAGTAGACTTAGGATTAAGGACTTCAAGAAAGGCCAGCACGTCTTATTATTCAACTCAAGGTTAAGGTTATTTCCAGGCAAACTTAAGTCCAGATGGTCAGGTCCTTTTGTGATAACTAACGTGTTTGTTCATGGTGCGATTGAGATTAGAAACCTACAGCACGGGCAGCCGTTTATGGTCAATGGTGCACGATTGAAGCATTACTACGAGGAAGGAGATGTGAAGACACTCTCGGCCTTCCTCTTATCTAAAGTTTGAGAATCGAATCGAGAGGGGATGAGTGACCACTGTGCTCATCCAACAGAAGGCTATGCCTTAGTTTTTTTTTCTTCTTTCTTTTCCAGTATTTTTCGGTTTGTGTTTTAGTTGTTTATTTGTGATTTTATTTACGGATTTTGTTATAATTAGGTGAATTTTCATAGGGGATCTTTAAGAGGAGATCAAGGAGATGAATCAAGGGGAGAAAATCCACGAAGAAGATCGGGCTAAATCAAAGATTTGGTGATTAAATCTTGCAACTTAAATCAAGAAATCTCCCAACGGCTAGGCTATTTAATTGCGGTAGATTTGCTGAATCCGCAACAGAATATAGTCGTTGGACTGCACTCAAGTACAAATAGCCAACCTTTGATCGTTGCCCTTTAAGTTTTCTCAATCCGTTGGACCTCAAGATTTCAGTCTTCTTCTTCATCTGCATCTCCTACCTTCAGATCCTCAAAACACGAAAATGGTATCCACACGGGCCGATCGTTCCACGCCCAAAAAGAAGTCGCCTGACGCAGAAGAAGCTGCGAGAGAGGCACTGCTTTCCTTAGCAGACGCCGATGCTGCGCAGCCCTCACGGCCTCCAAAGCTACCAGTGCGACGAAAGAAGTGGAAGGTGGTGACCGAGATCCCTGTTGGTCCGTCTGAACCAGTCGGTACACCCAAGAAACGAAAGTGGACAGTTGCGGTGGAGGACCCACCGATCCAAGAAAAGAATCCCAGCGAGGAGAGTCGTGGGAGTGGCCGCCCATCCTATGAGACGGCCAGACAGAGCCCTGAGCCATCTCCTTCCCCGCAGACGCCCGAGCACGAAGCCCCACCTGAAGAGCACCAAGACTCGGTGCCAAGTGAAGAGGCGGCTGAGGACGAGGAGGTCTTTTCCCCCTTGAGGGAAGTCAGTATTGACAGCCCTGCGGAGAGGGGAAGCAAAGACTCCATGGACGAGACATTGGGGGACTGCCTCCAGCAGATCACCACCAAGGCAAGCCTCGAGAAGAGGGTCCCTGTAATCGTGAAAGCCAAACGACCGAAAGCCTCCAAGCGAGCCAAGAAGAAGAAGGTCTGATCTGAACCTTCTTTAAAGAAATTAAAGGTTGAGGCTGCTGAATCGGCTAAGGCAAAAGAGAAGGGGAAGAAGAAGATGTACCCCGAGGATGAACCTCAAGCTGAGAGGTTTGTCTCACAAGAAGCAGAGGCCAAGAGCCTCGAATTAAGGAAGAAGGAGCTCCTCCACGAACGGGGCTTTCTTGATGCGTTGGCGGACCTGCCGCAGTTCTTGCGCGCAGGAATCATCACCCATGGATGAGAGGAGCTGTGTAGACCCCCAATTCCAGCTTACCCCAACAGGGTGTATGACTTCTACGCCAACCTCACGCACCCTGACGCATGCCTGTCCACGGTGAGGGGGTAGAGGTAGACTTCTCTGCCAACACCATCAATGAAGCCTACGGCCTCAAGGAGTATTCCCATTCTGACTATGCAAAGATTGTTGACTTGCCATCTGAGGCAGTCCTAGAAGAGGCCTTGCACACAATCGGCAAACCAGAAGCATCGTGGGCGGTGTCAAGGAACGGGAAGCACACCCTGATGAGTGCAACCCTCAAGGATAAGGCAGCCGTCTGGTTCTCTTTTGTGCGTAGACGCATCTCCCCGATGACCCACGAAACGACCATAAACCAGGGAAGATCATTGCTGCTGTACGCTATCATGCGGGGCCTCACTATTGACGTTGGTGAAGTCATTGCCGCCTCTATTGCCGACTGCTCAAAGAAAGGTAAGGGTCAGCTATTTTTCCTCTCTAAGAGAGCCTTTAATGTCAAGCCTACCTTCGTTCCAGCTTACTCGCAGTTTCACTGCACAACGTATCTGACTACGAGCAAGCTTCACAAATTAAGGACTAATACTCACTTCTTTCAGTCGCCCTTTGTTACGTCTCCAAAAGTGCATATTTTAGGGACTTATTTGCTATAGAATGGTGTGCACTCTTAAGCGTTTTTTATGGAATTGAGTCTAAACATGTGCTTATATATGAGAATTTATAGATTGAAGCTAAATTAGGACTTATGTGTAAAAGGAAGGAAAAAGAATAAAAAAACAAAGCTAAAGAGTTGAAATTTCCATATTGCAGGAACATTGCGAAAACATTGCTGTCTCAACAATGTTTTAAATGAAAATTGTTAAGTTGTCTAACCGTTTGCCATTTTGTTACGATCTTTTAGCCGCCCATTTTTTTCTCCTGCTGCCACGTGGAAGGTCGCCGTTCAGAATGGATGGTTCTCCTTGGCTGAAGACTACCTGCAGAACACTATAAAAGGAGGTCAAGGGGGAAGGATAACAACAGACTTGGAAGCGTAGAACTCCCATCTCAACGCAATTTCTTCTCCCTGTTTTCTCTTCCGTTTGTTGGCGTGAAGGACTCAGCTGTTGGAATCGATAATCTGAGAGGAAGAAGAGAAGATCTTTCTTCTCTTCTGATTGGATTCATCCAAACAAAGCTCCCTTTCTCCCTTCATCCGAGGCGCTTGCGGCGAGGGTTCACGCACACATTTACCTGCTTTCTTCTGCTTTCTGTTTTCTTTTTGCTGCTGTTTGTTGCCATTTATTTCTGTGGATACACAGTTCCATTTCGTCTACTTCTGTTTAGACTTTATCGCTTTAAAGTTGTTGCACATTAAGTTTCGAATCTGGTTTAATCAAGGGATCATTTGACAACTTCGCAAGTTCTTTTATCGCTTTCTGTCTTCTCTTTTATTTTCAGTTTGCTTTGAATCATGTTTAAACAATCTATCCTTTCCAACTCCACATCATCCATGAGTAACTAAACCACATAAGGGTCTGCTAATGATGAATCTATAGGTAGAAATGCGTGAATTCAGCATGTAGGATAGCTTCAAGTGCATTGAATGTATGTGTGCTTCATCCCACGGACAATTTCGATTGGCCATCCATTTTGTCTAAAGAACTCCTAACCTCTGGAAGGAGTAAGAGTTCAGAGTCGTCCATTCATGCTAGCCTTTCATGGTAGCCAGAAAACGACCTAGGAATAGGCGTTTTCCTAGCACAAATCATTAACTTGCTTGTATAAATAGATGCTTAAGCCTTACTTGGACATGAGTAAACTAAAGGATCTAATGCATGAAATCGAGAGATACATGAGAATGAGTTAATTTGATGCATGATAAGTTGATCTACCGCTGAAGAATCGTATGAAAAAACCTATAGAGGAGTCGTTAGTAGCCCTTGTTTCCACACTTCACCCTTAAAACGCTGTTAGTACAATTGCTAGAAAATTGTTGTCTGCGCAATTTTCTTAGTTTAATTTTTGCCTTAGCCATTTTTCTTAGTTTTCTGTTTTGCGATTTTATTGCTAGATAACTGCTTTCTCCGCAATTCTTTTTCATTCAAGTTAACCTCGTTACTTGTCTTTGTTTATGCTTGCATATCTCGCACATTCTTCATTAGTTAGGCACATTACTCTTCAATTCACCTCATTTACACCACCCTTTCTAATTTAACATCTCACTTCGTTAGTAACTAAGAATAAATCTCTGTGGGAAATCGAATGAAAAAATACTTATTACTTGCTACAAGACCATGTATGCTTGCATGTTCTGAGTGCTCTCACATTGCATTTTAATTTACACATTGAGCACGCAACACCCTTTCATGCAGTGACAACCGTGGGATACACGACTGCCCCTGGTTACTCGGGCAACTCAAGAAGGAGGAGTATCTCATGAGTTTTTATTCAACATGATCTCTTTTTTTTTTAGGCAATAGCTACACTATATCACAATTGAATTATTACAAACACTAGTGCATCAAGCCTTCCCTAAGGTGTCTTTCAGGGTGAAAACAAGAGTTTGGGTCAAATAAGACAGTTCTAAGCCTACAAAACCAAGGATAGGAGTGTTGGGATTAAAAAATAGCGAGATATAATTAAATGCGAAATAAACTAAATATATCTCAACCTCCCACTTCACAGGTTAGAATCCAAAAGCCAATCAGTCACAAAATACAATAATAAAAGATAAGGGAAAGACATAACAACACCGAGAGATATACTGGTTCACCCCGATCTCGGGACTACGTCCAGTCTTCTGCAACTGCAGGTTCTACTATAATGGAGATTACAATTGGTCCCTCAAGCTCGCGCTACAAAACTCTCTCAAATAGCCCAACTAGAACTATTTGCTTCCAAGTACCACAACCCGGTAGCTTGGGATAAACAAAGAGAGAAACTCCAAGTCTAGAGAAAAATACCCACTGTATTTTTCCCTAATTGCTTATTGCCCACTGCCTCTCACAGGGTTGCACAAACTTTTTACAAAGAAAAATACGGCTGGGTCACTGCCTTTTGTGCTACAACCACTACAGTCAACAAGTATAACATATATATATATATATTTCAACATAAATTAACCTAAAAGAGACAAATGGGCTTGGGCCCAAAATAGTCTTCAGCTTTTCATTTACTTTCACTATGCGCCAGCTTGGTTTGTTATCTTCACCACCTCAATTTTGACTTTGGTCAAAATTTAATTTATATATAAAGTTTTGTCTCCACAAAACCTAACAATCTCCCACTTGGAGACAAAACGACGATCTTGTCTTCCACTGCAACAATCTGATCATCTTGGCAAACTCCAAGGCTTTACTCCCACTACAACTGTTATTTCTAATCTTCTTGGTAAACTCCAAGGTTCAACAAAAAACCTGTAAAACAAAAACTAACAAACATGCAACCATCAGAAAAATAATTGTAGCTCATCTGTGCTTGCCCCGAGGTATGAGCAAGCTACGTGGAACTGTCCCCCAGACATAAAAGACAGTCACGTACTCCCACTTCAGCTAAGTGGTAACAACTGACATCTTCTTCGATCCTGAACACCTGTTCCTGAAGAAGATATATTCTGCAAATGACTTGACTCCTTCATTCAAGTCTGCTGCCAAGCTAGAGACTAAACATGTGACCATAGCAACTGCCTTGGTCTTCAACTTTGATGCCCTTACTCGCCTATGCGACTTCATCAATTCATTCGAATGTCTGACAATTGGGGATTGACGATAGCCGTCATCTTTCTCTCTCGGGCTTCCCAATTGTTTCTGAACTGATGGATCTTGATCTAACTGGTCGAAATTGGCTATCATTGCTGCTGGCTCAACTGTACCTCTACACCTACCATCTGCAGCTTTAACTGGCATCCACTGTCTCTTTGATCTTTTGGCAACACTAAACTGACATCTATATAGTGTGGAATTTCTGTGGCCAACTGCCACTACCTGGGATCCTAACTTGAGTTTACACTGGCGACTGCCAAACTCAGAACTGTAACCCTCATCCTCCAACTTGCCAATAGAGATGAGATTCATTTTCATCCTAGGCACAAACCTGACATTGCGCAACACCAGAACACTGTCACATACTGACTTCAGACTAACATCCCCAATCCCACAAGTCTTGGAGACTCTACCATCACCCATTCTCACTAGACCATGATGTCCATCTGTGAATGATGTGAACAAATTTCTATCTGAAGCTATGTGAACTGACGCTGCACTGTCTACAACCCATTCAGATGAGTGGTTACTACTCTCTATGCTACTCTCAACACAGATATAGGCATCATCAACTATGTTTACCTCATGATCCTCTTTTAGTTTCCTACACTGGCTTTTATAGTGACCTTTCTTATGGCAGTAAAAGCATTCTACCTCCTTATTCCTATGACTCCACTTTTTTCTATTGCTATTCAATTTATTATCTTCATAATCAATTTTGTCTTTACCCTTAGTTAAAGCTAAAGTTAATCCTACAGTAGATTCTTTACTACTCCCCTTCCTACGAATTTCCTCAGCTATAGCTAAATCACAAACTCCTGAAAATTTCAGAGTGTTATCTCCAGTCGAATTAGACACTGCTGTCTTCATCGTTTCCCAACTATCAGGTAAAGACATTAATAATTGAATAGCATACACTTCATCAGTAAATGTTATCTTGACAGACTTCAACTGATTAACTAAAGTGGTAACTTCATTAATATAGGAATTGACTGATGAATTTTCAATCATTTTCATGTTGAAAAATTTCTTAAGTAGATATGCTTTACTATTGGCAGACTGTTTCTCATACCTGTTTGTAAGCGATTCCATTAGCTTGATTGCAGTAGTCTCGTTGGCTACAAGACTAGCCACATCCATCGACAGACACATCCTTATATTTGCAACTGCTTGTTCATCCATATCCAACCAATCTCCATCTGACATCCCTTCTGGTCTCTCATTCAGTGCCTTGTGCACTTTCTTGCAGGTTAGGAAATCTTTGATTTGCATTTTTCAATAACCAAAATTTTCCCCATCAAATTTTGTGACTCCCTCGAAACTTTTTGGATTCGTCGCTCCCATGATTCCTGAACCAAAAGCTCTGATACCACTTGTTGGGATTAAAAATAGCGAGATATAATTAAATGCGGAATAAACTAAATATATCTCAACCTCCCACTTCACAGGTTAGAATCCAAAAGCCAATCAGTCACAAAATACAATAATAAAAGATAAGGGAAAGAGATAACAACACCGAGAGATATACTGGTTCGCCCCGATCTCGGGACTACGTTCAGTCTTCTGCAACTGCAGGTTCTACTATAATGGAGATTACAATTGGTCCCTCAAGCTCGCGCTACAAAACTCTCTCAAATAGCCCAACTAGAACTATTTGCTTCCAAGTACCACAACCCAGTAGCTTGGGATAAACAAAGAGAGAAACTCCAACTCTAGAGAAAAATACCCACTGTATTTTTCCCTAATTGCTTACTGCCCACTGCCTCTCACAGGGTTGCACAAACTTCTTACAAAGAAAAATACGGCTGGGTCACTGCCTTTTGTGCTACAACCACTACAGTCAACAAGTATAACATATATATATATATATATATATATATATATATATATCTCAACATAAATTAACCTAAAAGAGACAAATGGGCTTGGGCCCAAAATAGTCTTCAACTTTTCATTTACTTTCACTATGCGCCAGCTTGGTTTGTTATCTTCACCACCTCAATTTTGACTTTGGTCAAAATTTAATTTATATATAAAGTTTTGTCTCCACAAAACCTAACAAGGAGACTATGTGCTCGATGAATATAAGGGAGTCAACATAATTTTTTTTTTTTTTTAAATAGGCTAAAAAATGCATACAATCTCATGCTTTTTGAAATATGCAAATACGAAGAATCCAAAAGCATTTCATAGATTTTTCTCATCGAACAACATGCGAAAACAGACTCATGCATCTCAAATTCAGAATTCCACACATGCTCGACAACCACAGAAATTCACAGACAACCACCCCAACCTTAAATGATACAATGTCCTCAATGTATCAACACATCAATTTATGCAATTAAGTCAACAAAAATTAGGGGAACTTGAAAACCTCCCTTGTTTTTGTGTGGTCGACAGTTGGAGAGGCGCGGTCTTTTCCTTAAGATAGGTCTGTTTGGTCAAGCATTCCTCTTCTTTCCCCTAAGAAAAACAAACACACAAACTAACTGAGAAAGATAACAACCGAAAACAATAAACAAAGCAAATACATTCCAAGTTTGGGTGCCTCCGAGAAGCGCAAATTTTTAGAGTCGATTGCGCGACTTTACCAACTGTCCTTCAACCGATCTCGTACTCGGGTGGCGTCAAGACTAAGCTAACATCACAGTGATCGACGTCACCTTCATGGAAAACCTTCAACCAGTGGCCATTCACCTTGAATGTCGTGTCAGAGTTTAAGCTTCGAAGCTCGATTGTGCCATAGGAAAGAACATTAGTTATGACATAATGTCAAAGCCAACGAGAACGAAGCTTACCTGACATGAGCTTCAAGCGGGAGTTGAACACAAGAACTTTCTGACCTACTTCAAATTGTTTCCTTACAATCTTCCGGTCATGAAACAACTTGGACTTTTCCTTGTAAATTCTCGAATTTTAATACGTGTCCAAGCAAAGTGCTTCCAACTCTAGCAATTGGAGAAGCCTTGATTCACCGGCTTCATCCAAGCTCATGTTGCACTTTTTAATTGCCCAATATGCCTTGTGCTCGATCTCCACTAGAAAGTGGCAAACTTTCCCAAAAACCAACCTATAGGGAGACATCTCTATAGGGGTTTTGTAAGTAGTGCGGTACGCTGTTAAGTCTCTGAAAGTGACTTATTTAGGACCCATTTAGCTTAGGAAGATGTACACTTTTAGGTGTTTTTGTTAGCATTTAGCCTAAACCTATGCTTTAATATGAGAATTAGAAGAAGGTAGCTAATATAGGACTTATGTACAATAGGTAGAAAAAGGGTTGAAAACCGAAGGAAAAGAATGAAAAAATGAGCATTGCGAATGAATTGCGAAAACATTGCGGTGACCGCAATTATTCAAGTGAAAACCGTAAGTTGACTGATCTTTTTCTGTTAATTCCCGTAATTTCAGGGATTCGTTCTTTCTCCTCCATCCATTCTGATATATGACGTTGAAGATTGATGGTTCTCCTTGGCCCAAACGCACCTGCAAACTACTATAAAAGGGGGCCAAAGTCGGAGGTTTGAGCATCATCCGAAGCGCAGAAGTCTTCTCGCAGTCCATCATTTCTCTCTGTTTTCCTTTGCCGTCTGTTGGAGTGAGAGTCTCAGCTGTTGGAATCGATAATCTGATAGGAAGGAGAGAAGATTCTTCTTCTCTCTCGATTGGATTCATCCAAGCAAGGCTGACCTTTCATCCCCTTCATTCGAGGCGTCTGCAACGAAGCTTTTCAGCACCCTTTTACTGTTTTCTGTCGTTCTTCTTCTTATTTCCAGTTTTGATCATTGTTGTTCTTAGCTTAGTGTTTTAGTTACTGCAGTTCGTTGTTGTCTGTCTCTGAATTTCTGCTTCTACGTTTCCCTTTGTCGTTCAAACATTCATAGTAATCAAAGTACATTTCTGCATTTCACAGTTTCCACTTTCTGCTGCTACGGTTTTGTCTTGCTGTTCTAAGCACATTTCCCTTCTAAGCATGTCTGTTTTATCTTACATTTCCACTCTCTATATGTCCATGAGTAGCTAAGTCACTTAGGGGCATGCTAATGACAGAACTATAGGCTAAAAAACGTGCATCAAGTATGTAGGATAGCTCTCGAATCATTGATTGTATGTAAGCTTCATCCTACGGGCAATTTCGATTGGCCATCCATTTTGTCCAAAGAACTCCTAACCTCTGGAAGGAGTAAGAGTTCAGAGTCATATAATCATGCTAGCCTTTCATGGTAATCAGGAAACGGCCTAGGAATAGGCGTTTCCCTAGTACAAACTAAACACTCCTGTTTTAACAAGATGCTTAAGACCTTACTTTGAAGTCGAGTAAACTTAAGACTCTAATGCATGGAATCGGACGATACTTGAGATAGAGTGACTTTGATGTATAGAGAGTTGATCCAAAGCTTGAGAATCGTAATAAAGTGCCTATAGGATAGTCATTAGTAGCCCTTAATTCACTCATTTACACACTTTCGCTGTTATTTAATTGCGGTAACATTGCGGTCCTCGCAATTCTGTTGTTTTATCATTCTGTTTAGCTGTTTTCTTCTTCGTTTATTAATTCCATCTCTTGTCTTTTGCGTCTAATTTCAACTTGCATTTGTTTATGTTATATTCCTTTACACATTCAGCAAAACTTAGATAATTAAAAACCAATTTTACCCCATTAAATCCACCCCATCTTTCTTAACAAATACACTTCGCGAATAGCTAAAAATGAGTCTCTGTGGAAAAAACGAATGAAATATACTTACTACTTGCTGTGAGACCATGTATGCTTGCATGTTCTAAGTGCTCTCTCTACCCTTTCGCATATTTATCTTTACACATTGAGCACGCAACAAGTTTTTGGCGCCGCTGCCGGGGACTTATTTTAAGTGAAAACGAAGTTTGTTAAGTTTGAAACGTCAAGTTATTTTTCATTGAATTTGATCCATCTTCATTTCTTTTTCAGGTACCATTTAGGGTAGTTTATGAATGAGACTCCATCTAGTGATCTAGAGTTCAACCCTGAGCCGGAGAGATTATTTAAAGCTAGAAATAGAGCCAAGAAACGTCTCTTTAAACAAACCCTTTTACCTCCAATCATTGCGGAAACTACAATTCCTCCGCAATTACCTCAAGAAGAAATGGCTGGAGTAAATCAAAACCTGGTGCCCGTCACTCGCAATCCCATTGAAATAGCGAATGACAAGGATAGCGCCATCCTTTCATATTTAGTACCTATGCCTGGGGAGCTGAACCCCAGCATAATCCGTCCTGAAATCACTGCCAACTCATTCGAGTTAAAGCCAGTGATGTTCCAAATGTTGTCCACTGTGGGACAATTCTTTGGAATAGAAAATGAGGACCCCCATAACCACCTTAGGAACTTCCTAGGAGTTAGTGACACATTTCTAATCCCTGGAGTTTCCCAAGAAGCCCTGAGGTTATATCTTTTCCCTTACTCTTTAAGGGACAAAGCCAAAACATGGTTAAATTCCTTACCCTCAGGATCTGTCCTCAATTGGACAGATTTAGCAGAAAAATTCCTAGTCAAATATTTCCCACCAGATAGGAATTCAACCTTTCGTGATGATATCATAAAGTTCAAACAAGCTCCAAGTGAGTCCCTTCACGAAGCTTGGACAAGATTCAAAGACCTTCTCATTAAATGTCCACACCATGGCATTCCATGGTGTATCCAAATAGAAGTCTTCTTTAAAGGATGCAACCCCAGCACCAGACAAGTTCTAAATTCATCTGCTGGTGGTTCCATGTTGTCCAAGAGTTACAACGAAGCTTATGAGATCTTGGAGAAGATCTCAACATCTCATTGTAGGTGGTCAGACGATCCAGTAGAGCCAACTAGGGCTCAAGACAAGGATGCTCTAAGCGCCATGAGCACCCAAATAAACGCCCTGACCAACCTAGTTAAGCAAATGGCTCAGGCCAATCTCCAAACCAGTGCCAATACCGCCACAGCCATGTCAATGGGCACCCAACCAAGTCAAGGCGAGGCACCTATCTGTGGATTCTGTGGGGAAGGGCACCCATATGAATACTGCCCTGGGAATCCATCCTCAGTCTGCTATATTGGAAGCCAGCAGCAGCCTAGGAATAACCTCTACTCCAACACCTATAACCCTGGTTGGAGAAACCACCCTAACCTGTCATGGGGTGGCCAACAAAGCACTAACCAAAATTCTAACCAACCAAGGCCGAGTGGAACACCTGGTTTCACTCCTCAACATAACCAGTCAATGTACCAAAAACCTTACAATCAACCTGTAGGATCTTCTGTAGAAAGCCTACTCAAGGAATACATAGCTAAGAATGATGCTACTCTTCAGAGCCAGCAAGCTACTCTTAGGAGCCTGGAAAACCAAATAGGCCAATTAGCCAATGAACTTAAAAGTAGGCCCCAAGGTAGACTCCCTGCTGACACCGAGGTACCAAGGAGAGATGGCAAAGAACAAGTTCAAGCAATTGAACTTAGGAGTGGAAGACCATTGGTGAGCAACACAAAGGACACACCAAAGAGAGTAGAGAACACTGAGTCTAGTGCTCCACTGGAGTCTCTGCCAAACCAAGGTCCACCACCAACCAGCACATCAGGAGTCAGGCTAGAACCAATTATTGAGGAGGTAGAAGAAATTCCAAGGCCTCCACCTATCCTAAAGCGCCCTGACATACCTGCATATGTGCCACCACCTCCATACCCTCGAAGGCTTAAGAAGAAGCAAGAACAGGAAGTTCATTTTAATAAATTCTTAGAAATACTTAAGCAAGTGCATGTTAACATTCCTTTTGTTGAAGTTTTACAGTCTATGCCTTCTTATGTAAAGTTTTTAAAGGACATTATTACTAACAAAAAAATAATTGGTGAGTTTGAAACAGTAAACCTCACTGAGGAGTGCAGTGCCATCCTCCAGAACAAGCTGCCTAAGAAGGAGAAGGATCCTGGGTCCTTCACCTTACCTGTAGAACTTGGAGGCAAGCACGTGGGCAGAGCGCTTTGTGACCTGGGCGCCAGCATAAATCTCATGCCCCTGTCCCTATTCCGCCAGTTGGGAATGGGAGAAGCACGTCCAACCACAGTCACTTTACAACTAGCAGACAGATCCATCGCATATCCAGAAGGTAAGATTGAGGATATTCTAGTTAAAGTTGACAAATTTATTTTCCTTGCAGATTTCATTGTCCTGGACTATGAGGCAGACAAGGAGGTCCCCATCCTGCTAGGTAGACCATTTCTAGCCACAGGTAGGGCACTAATAGATGTTCAAAAAGGTGAGCTTACTATGAGGGTTCATGATGAAGAGGTAAAGTTTAGTGTATATAAAGCTTTAAGGTATCCCTCTGACCTTGAATCCTGTGCTAGCATGGATATTGTTGACTCACTGATGGAAGAACAATTAGAGCATGTATTATTAACCAAGCATGCTAATGAATATGTAGGATTAGATGTAGCTGATTTAAATGTATCTGACATAATGGATATGCCTGTAGATAAACCACAGCATGTATGTATGAATATAGATTTAACTGATAGAACTGTAAATCCGTTAAAGCCCTCCATTGAGCATCCACCTGTTTTAGAACTAAAACCACTACCCACTCACCTCAAATATGCATATTTAGGAAATAATGATACACTGCCAGTAATTATTTCTTCTAAACTAAGTGAACAGCATGAGGGTGAATTAATTTTACTGCTTAAGCAACATAGGAAGGCTATAGCATGGACTATTGCTGATATTCGAGGCATTAGCCCTTCTTATTGCATGCACAAAATTATACTGGAGGAAGAGCACACACCTAGGGTAGATCACCAGCGTAGGTTAAACCCCTCTATGAAAGAGGTAGTGAAAAAGGAAATAATCAAATGGTTAGATGCAGGAGTGATTTTCCCCATAGCTAGTAGCCAGTGGGTGAGCCCCATCCAATGTGTACCTAAGAAGGGGGGGATAACTGTGGTAGTCAATGAGAACAACGAACTGATTCCAACAAGGACTGTCACAGGGTGGAGAGTGTGTATGGATTACAGAAAATTAAATAAAGAGACTAAAAAAGACCATTTCCCTATACCGTTCATTGACCAGATGCTAGACAGAATAGCTGGTAGAGCCTACTATTGTTTCTTAGATGGCTATTCAGGCTATAATCAAATTACTATAGACCCTAAGGATCAAGAGAAGACCACCTTCACTTGCCCTTTTGGAACGTTTGCCTTCCGCAGAATGCCTTTTGGCTTATGCAATGCACCGGCAACTTTCCAAAGGTGCATGATGGCAATCTTCTCCGAGTTGGATGAGTCCATGATAGAAATATTCATGGATGACTTCTCAGTCTTTGGGGATTCATTTAAAACCTGTCTAGAAAACCTAGGACAAGTCCTGGCTAGGTGTGAAGAGACCAATCTAGTCCTAAATTGGGAAAAATTGAGATAGAGTGACTTTGATGTATAGAGAGTTGATCCAAAGCTTGAGAATCGTAATAAAGTGCCTATAGGATAGTCATTAGTAGCCCTTAATTCACTCATTTACACACTTTCGCTGTTATTTAATTGCGGTAACATTGCGGTCCTCGCAATTCTGTTGTTTTATCATTCTGTTTAGCTGTTTTCTTCTTCGTTTATTAATTCCATCTCTTGTCTTTTGCGTCTAATTTCAACTTGCATTTGTTTATGTTATATTCCTTTACACATTCAGCAAAACTTAGATAATTAAAAACCAATTTTACCCCATTAAATCCACCCCATCTTTCTTAACAAATACACTTCGCGAATAGCTAAAAATGAGTCTCTGTGGAAAAAACGAATGAAATATACTTACTACTTGCTGTGAGACCATGTATGCTTGCATGTTCTAAGTGCTCTCTCTACCCTTTCGCATATTTATCTTTACACATTGAGCACGCAACATACGCCCACAATGCATCATCCAAGCGAAGGCTCCAATCCTTCCTACTGGGGTTCACAGTCTTCTCAAGTATGGACTCCACTTCCATGTTGGAGACTTTGGCTTGGCCATTGGTTTGAGGGTGGTATGTGGTAGATACTTGGTGATTCACACCATACCTCCTCATCAAGGCCTCAACTGATCGATTGCAAAAATGAGTCCCTTGATCACTAATAATGGCTCGTGGAACTTAATACCTGTTGAAGATGTTAAACTTAACAAGTCCTACAACAAAGTTAGAATCATCCGTTTTGGTGGCTTTCGCTTCCACCCATTTTGAAACATAATCCACAGCCAGCAAAATATAAGAAAAACCACAGGAAGTGGGGAAAGGCCCCATGAAATCCATGCCCCAAACATTAAAAAAAAAAATCACAAATCAGGACGGGGATTTGAGGCATTTTATTCCTTCTCGTTATAGCACCCACCCTTTGATATTTTTCACATGTCTTACAAAAACTATATGCATCTTTAAACAATGAAGTCTAGAAAAATCCACAATCAAGGACCTTATTAACAGTTCTATTCGGCCCAAAGTGCCCCCGCATGCAAAATCTTGACAAAAAACAAGAATAGACTCATGCTCAGATTCAGGGACACATCTTCTAATTACTTGGTTAGGGAAAATTTTCCACAAGTATAGACCCCCCCAAACATAAAATCTAGCATCACTTTTCAGTTTAACCTTCTTAGCTGAAGAGAAATGAATGGGAAAATTACCTGTGACTAAATATTTGACCATATCGGCATACCAGGAAATTGCCTCACGTATCTGAAAGAGGAGCTCATCAGGGAATTCGTCATTAAGAGGCAAATGGTCCTCTTCTCTCACCAATCTACTCAGGTGGTCAGCCACCGAGTTCTCTGTTCCTTTCCTATCCTTGATTGTCAAAATGAATTCTTGGAGAAACAATACCCATCTGAGCAGCCTTGGCTTTGAGTCATTCTTTGACATAAGATACCGCAAAACTGCATGATCAGATTAAACAATTACTTCAGATCCAAGAATATAAAGACGAAACTTATCAAGTGCAAAGACGATGGAAAGAAGCTCATTTTCAGTCGTGGTGTAATTGCATTGGGCAAGGTTGAGGGTCTTGGAGGCATAATAGATGACGTGGCTCCTCTTATAAATTCATTGGCCAAGCACCGCTCCAACGACATAGTTGATAGCGTCACACATGATCTCGAAAGGAAAACCCCACTGAGGTGGGTGTATGATCGGCGCGCTAGTCAAACTATCCTTGAGCAAATCAAAGGCTCGCTTGCATTCTTCTCCAAAATCAAATGAGAGATCCTTTTGTAGAAGGTATCATGGGCAATGCTACTTTGGAGAAATATTTGATAAACCTGCGGTAAAAACCTGCACGACCAAGAAAAGACCAGACTTCCCGAACATTTGTGGGGTAAGAGAGGTTAGCAATAACATATATTTTGGCCTTATCGACCTCAATGCCCTTAGAAGACACCACATGCCCTAGTACAATGCCCCGATTGACCATAAAATGACATTTTTCAAAATTCAGAACCAGGTTTGTTTATATGCATCGTTCCATTACATGCGACAAATTATTCAGACAATCATTGAAGGAATCACCATATACAGTAAATTCTTCCATAAACACCTCAATGCATTTTTCAATAAATTCAGAAAATATGCTCATCATGCATCTTTGAAATGTTTTAGGAGCGTTACAAAGCCCAAATGGCATCCTTCTATATGCATAAGTGTCAAAGAGGCACGTGAAAATGGTTTTCTCTTGGTCCTCTTGTGCAATTGAGACTTGGTAAAAACCAAAGAAACCATCTAGGAAACAAAAATATGGCTTCCCAGCTAAGCGGTCCACCATTTGATCAATAAAAGAAATAAGAAAATGATTCTTCCTAGTCACTTCATTCAGTTTCCTAAAATCAATGCACATCCTTCATCCATTTTGAATCATCATGGGTACTAATTCATTATTTTTATTCCTAACTATAGTGATGCTTGTTTTCTTAGGAACAACATGAATATGAATGACCCATTTACTATTAGAGATTGAGTAAATAATACATGCTTCAAGAACCTTGAGGATTTCAGACATGACGACCTCTTTCATCGCGGGGTTGAGCCTTCTTTGGGGCTCTCGCGAGGGCTTCTGTTGTGCAATTTTAGTGCAATAAAATAACGCAAGTGTACAAGTCAAGTTTTAATATAGTGTATTGAAAATACGGATATCGTCCTCAGGATTGGTTTTCTAGTTCACCTAATTACCACGAATACTATTATTCAATTTTTAGAGAATGAAAATAAAAGGATATGGTTAAAAAAATAAAACATAAAATAAAATATGAAGAACAATAAAAAGAGATATGTCCTAGAGAATTGACTTGAGCAATGACTTCACAATTATCTCCTCTTATTCTTCATTCCTTAAAAATTGGAATTCATCAATTTCTAGATTGTTGACAAGTTCTACCCTATAGACTTGTTATTATTTCTCAAACAATAACAATATTCTTTGAAAAGTAAATTGCCTATATTTCTATGGCAATTCGGACAATCAAAATATGAATAATGTAAAACTATAATTGCCACAAAACCTACCAAGATATGTCTATCTCATGTATAAATCAGGGAAAAATAATTCAGGATCATCAACAATAATCGTCTCTCAACCTCAAATCATTGACATAAAATTCATGCGAAGAATGGTCAAATCCTAACATGCATTAAGATTAGAAAAGTTCTCATAACCAATATGAAAATGAAATACCCAACTATTAATTAAAAAGAATAAGATTCAATGAAAGATTACATCAAGGCTTAAAGTCAAGAGAGTTTAGCTAATCATATTCAATGGTTCAAAATATAAACTCAATAATAAACCAATGACAAAAATACAAATTAAAAGGGAAAGAAGAAATAAAACTCGTGTCGATTCCACATTTTCGCTGTAATCTCCACGATCCCGAGCATGTAAATCTGTACTTTGTGCTCCCAAAAATCTCTTCAAACTCTAAAAAGTATGTAATTTCGAAATTGGAGTCGACTCTCCAAATCGTCTCTCCAATAAATCCTCAAAAAGATGTATATATAATGTGAAATAGGGCAAAAATCGTATATAGGTCAAATATGGAAAATTTGGGAGCTACAATTGTGTGTGGTGCGCGCACTGATGGAGCGATATACGCAGCGGAAAGCGATTTTGGACCGATGATACTCTAATTTCATCAATTTAACAAATAGAAAACATGCTCAAAACGACGGAAATAAGAAATTTAGAATACATACCCTTGTAGTTCCAATTTCTTCAAGATCCGTCGGCCGTTCCTCGTCACGAACTCTTCCGGCCTCTTCTCACGAACGCCCCGAGAGGACCACCCCAGGTAGTCCCGCTATCCTCGGCGCCACGCAACGGAGTTGTGGGACTCCGAAACAAAGAGAAAAGAAGAAGAAAAGGAGAGGAAGAAGAAGAAAGAAGAAGAAGGCAGCACATAAGCTTTAAAAAAATAAGAACTTCTTCAAAGTTCTTAAATTTTTTTTTTTTTTTTTTAAAAAAAACGTGAACCCCAAAAGCACTTCTCTTCTCTAATTCTCAATTCTCAGCCCCTTGTAGAATTTAGCTTACATCTCTATATATACATAACTTAAATATATATATATATATATATATATATATATATGTGTTTTGCTGCATGCAAGACACATATATATATATTTAATTATTATTATTTTTAATAATAATAATAATTTTATTTATTAAACTTTTTAATAAATAAAATATATATATATATATATAATTATTAATTAAACTTTTTAATTAATAATTATTATTTAATTCAATATCAAATATTAATTAAATAATAACCCGGTTTTCCGAAAACCGACTTTTTTCCACATGAATCCTATTCATGTTTTAGGCCAAACTCATATTTAAATCATATTTAAATATGTCTCTCATTCTTCCACAAACCGAATTTGAACAATTCAAATTCATTTTCTTTTTAATTTCTCTTATACTGTTGCACGACGTTATCCGAGCTAGCCAGGAGAACCTAAAGGACCTACAGATCATGAGCTCCAACGATACGAGATTATCCGGTCAAAACTCTTTTAACCGAACTAGTCAACATTCGTTAACCCCCGGAGACTCCACTATAGTCCGAGGGTTGCACTCTCCTCACTGTAGATATATTATGTCCTCTGATATAACCGTCATGGGTAAGTCGATCATTCACAGGTGTCCGTTATCACAACTAGGTCTTTTAAACCGTTTAACCTCTGTGATACCTCTTGTTCCTTAAGTACCACTGATACCTCTAATGAACATTTGATCTGTGATCCAATCATCAGATCAGAATCTTCTTCACACAGAAGAGGATGAGGCCTCATGTTCAAGCCCCGGAGTCAGCTATTAAGGGAACACCTATCTACTAGACCCTAAAGAGGGTAGAAGTGAATTCCATCTTGCTACATTATGTCCCCAGCTACCTATTCGAGTTTATCCCCAAGTTGGTAGGCTTATTGAGCGGGCGACCTGCCACTCTCACCCATACAAGTCTAAGGATACTCTCGAATAAGCAAGAGTTCATAGCAAGCTCAGGATTAAGAACGAGTTACCTTAGGTCATCAAAAGTGATAAAGTCGGTCTCACCAGTAAACGGTGTTATAAAGAGAAAACGACTTTATCGTGGTTCTGTCTAATGCAAACTCCTTGCATAGGACGCCCCCGCTCGCTGTTACGTCTCCAAAAGTGACCTTTTTAGGACTTAATTATCTTAGAAAGATGTTCACTCTTAGGTGTTTTTGATAGCATTTAGCCTAAACCTATGCTTAAATATGAGAATTAGAAGAAGGTAGCTAAATTAGGACTTATGTACAATAGGAAAGAAAAGGGTTGAAAACCGAAGGAAAAGAATGAAAAACAAGCATTGCGATAGCATTGCTGAAACATTGCGGTTCCCGCAATGTTTCAAGTGAAAACCGTAAGTTGACTGATCTTTTTCTGTTAATTTCCGTTATTTCAGGGATTCGTTCTTTCTCCTCCATCCATTCTGAAGTACGACGTTGAAGATTGATGGTTCTCCTTGGCCCAAACGCACCTGCAGATTACTATAAATAGGGGTCAAAGTCGAGGGTTCAAACATCATCCGAAAGCGTAGAAGTCTTCTCGCAGTCCATCTTTTCTCCTGTTTTCCTTTGCCGTCTGCTGGTTTGCGAAGCTCAGCTGTTGGAGTCGATAATCTGATAGGAAGGAGGGGAGATTCTTCTTCTCTCCCGATTGGATTCATCCAAGCAAGGCTGACCTTTCTCATCCTTCATTCGAGGCGGCTGCAACGAGACATTCGAGCTTGTTTTACTGTTTTCTGCTCTTCATTTCCATTTTCCAGCTTTGTCTTGTTGCTGTTTCTTTTCTAGAAGCTAGATTAGACTATTTCGTTGTGTTCTGTCTTCCTGTTATTTGCTTTAAAGCTTTCCTTTGTCAGTCAAACAATCAAGTAATCAAATCTCAATTCTTCATTTCACAGTTTCTTGCCTTTACATTCTACTACTTTCCCTTACTGTTTTGTCTTTAAATTCCTTCTAAGCATGTCTACTTCTTCTCTTACTTCTGTTCTATCTACATCCATGAGTAGCTAAATCACTTAGGGGCATGCTAATGACAACACTTTAGGCTAAAAAACGTGAACCAAGCATGTAGGATAGCTCTCGAAGCATTGATTGTATGTAAGCTTCATCCCACGGGCAATTTCGATTGGCCATCCATTTTGTCCAAAGAACTCCTAACCTCTGGAAGGAGTAAGAGTTCAGAGTCATACTATCATGCTAGCCTTTCAAGGTAACCAGGAAACGACCTAGGAATAGGCGTTTCCCTAGTACAAACCATATTTTTCTGCCTTAACAAGATGCTTAAGACCTTACTTGGACATGAGTAAACTAAAGAATCTAATGCATGAAATCGGAAGATACATGAGAATGAGATAGTTTGATGCATAGAGAGTTGATCCAATGCTTGAGAATCGTGAGAAAAAGCCTATAGGATAGTCGTTAGTAGCCCTTAACTCATCATTTTACACACTTTCGTTGTTACTACAATTGCGGTAGAATTGCTGTTTCCGCAATTCTGCTAAGTTACAATTCTGTCTAGCTGTTTTTGTCTTCAGTTATTAATCTCGTCTCTTCTCATTTGAGTTTAGCTTTGACTTGCACTTGTTTATGTTGCTACCCTCTTCGTATTCAGTAGGAAATAGATAATTAAAAACCAATTCTACCCCATCAAATCCACCCCTTCTTTCTTAACTTTACACTTCATGAATAGCTTATAATAAATCTCTGTGGGAAAACGAATGAAATATACTTACTACTTGCTATAAGACCATGTATGCTTGCATGTTCTGAGTGCTCTCTCTACCTTATTGCTTATTTATTTTAACACATTGAGCACGCAACAAGTTTTTGGCGCCGCTGCCGGGGATTTATTTAAGTGAAAACGAAGTTTGTTAAGTTTGAAACACCAAGTTTATTGCCTATTGAGCTGATCTGTTTCATTTCTTTTGCAGGTACTATTGGGTTAGTTTATGAGTGAGCCTTCAAGTAGTGATCTAGAGTTCAATCCTGAGCCTGAGAGATTACTTAGGGCCAGAAATAGAGCCAAGAAACGTCTCTTTAAACAACCCCCTTTACCTCAAGTAATTGCGGGAACCGCAATTCCTCCGCAATTGTCTCAAGAAGAAATGGAAGAGATAGTTCCAAATCAGGTACCTGTCATTCGCAATCCCATCGAAATAGCGAATGACAAGAATAGTGCCATCCTCTCATATTTAGTACCTATGCCTGGGGAGCTGAACCCCAGCATAATCCGTCCTGAAATCACTGCCCACTCATTCGAGTTAAAGCCAGTGATGTTCCAAATGCTGTCCACTGTGGGACAATTCTTTGGAGTGGAAAATGAGGACCCCCACAACCATCTTAGGAACTTCTTAGGAGTCAGTGATACCTTCATCATCCCTGGAGTTTCCCAAGAAGCTTTGAGGCTATACTTGTTCCCTTACTCTTTGAGGGACAAAGCCAAAACATGGTTGAACTCATTACCTTCTGGATCTGTCCGCAACTGGACAGAATTAGCAGAAAAATTCCTAGTCAAATACTTCCCACCTGATAGGAATTCTACCTTTCGTGATGACATAGTTAAATTCAAGCAAGCTGATAATGAGTCTCTTCACGAAGCTTGGACAAGGTTCAAAGATCTACTTCTTAAATGTCCACACCATGGCATCCCATGGTGTATCCAAATAGAGGTCTTTTTCAAAGGATGCAATCCCAGCACTAGACAAGTCTTAAATTCATCCGCTGGAGGCTCCATGTTGTCCAAGAGTTACAACGAGGCCTATGAGATCTTGGAGAAGATCTCGGCATCTCACTGTAGGTGGTCAGATGATCCAGTTGAGCCAACTAGAGCTCAAGACAAGGATGCTCTAAGTGCAATGAGCAGCCAAATAAATGCCCTGACCAACCTAGTTAAGCAAATGGCTCAAGCCAATCTCCAAACAAGTGTCAACACCGCCACAGCCATGTCAATGGGCACCCAACCAAGTCAAGGTGAGACACTTGTATGTGGATTCTGTGGGGAAGGGCACCTGTATGAATACTGCCCTGGGAATCCAGCCTCAGTCTGCTACGTTGGAAGTCAGTAGCAGCCTAGGAACAACCCCTATTCCAATACTTACAACCCTGGTTGGAGGAACCACCCAAACCTGTCATGGGGTGGCCAACAGAATACTAACCAAAATCCTAACCAACCTAGACCGAGTGGAACACCTGGTTTCACTCCCCAACATAACCAATCAATGTATCAAAAACCTTACAACCAACCTGTAGGATCTTCTGTAGAGAACTTACTCAAGGAATACATAGCCAAAAATGATGCTACTTTGCAAAGTCAGCAAGCCACTCTTAGGAGCCTAGAGAACCAAATAGGCCAATTAGCCAATGAACTCAAGAGTAGGCCCCAAGGTAGACTCCCTGCTGACACTGAAGTGCCAAGGAGAGATGGTAAAGAGCAAGTTCAAGCGATTGAACTTAGAAGTGGTAGACCATTGGTGAGCAACACAAAGGACACACCAAAGAGAGTAGAGAACACTGAGTCTAGTGCTCCACTGGAGTCTCTGCCAAACCAAGGTCCACCACCAACTAGCACATCAGGAGCCAGGCTAGAGCCAATTATTGAGGAGATAGAAGAAATTCCAAGGCCTCCACCTATCCTAAGGCGACCTGAAGTGCCTGCATATGTGCCACCACCTCCATATCCTCGAAGGCTTAAGAAGAAGCAGGAACAGGAAGTGCATTTTAATAAATTCTTAGAAATTCTTAAGCAAGTGCATGTCAACATTCCTTTTGTAGAAGTTTTACAGTCTATGCCTTCCTATGTAAAGTTTTTGAAAGATATTATTACTAACAAGAGAATAATTGGTGAGTTTGAAACAGTCAATCTCACTGAGGAGTGCAGTGCCATACTCCAGAACAAGCTGCCCAAGAAGGAGAAGGATCCTGGTTCCTTCACCTTACCTGTAGAACTTGGAGGCAAGCACGTGGGCAGAGCGCTTTGTGACCTGGGCGCCAGCATAAACCTCATGCCCCTATCACTATTCCGCCAGCTTGGAATAGGAGAAGCACGTCCAACCACTGTCACTTTACAACTAGCAGACAGATCCATTGCATACCCTGAAGGTAAGATTGAGGATATTCTAGTGAAAGTTGACAAATTTATTTTCCTTGCAGATTTCATTATCCTGGATTATGAAGCAGACAAGGAGGTCCCCATCCTGTTAGGCAGACCATTTCTAGCCACAGGTAGGGCACTGATAGACGTCCAAAAAGGTGAGCTCACTATGAGGGTTCATGATGAAGAGGTGAAATTTAGTGTGTATAAAGCTTTAAGGTACCCCTCTGACCTTGAATCCTGTGCTAGCATGGACGTTGTAGATTCTTTAATGGAAGAACAATTGGAGCATGTATTATTAACCAAGCATGCTAATGAATATATACACTTAGATGTAGCTGACTTAAATGTATCTGAGATAATGGATATGCCTGTAGATAAACCACAACCTGTATGTATGAATATAGAACTAACTGATAGATCCTTAAATCCTTTAAAGCCATCCATTGAGCATCCACCTGTCTTAGAATTAAAACCTCTCCCCACTCACCTCAAGTATGCATATTTAGGGAGTAATGAAACTCTGCCTGTTATCATTTCTTCTAAATTAAGTGAAAAGCATGAGGTTGAACTGATATTACTGCTTAAGCAACATAGGAAGGCTATTGCATGGACTATTGCTGATATTAGAGGCATTAGCCCTTCTTATTGCATGCATAAGATTATACTAGAGGAAGAGCATACACCTAGAGTAGACCACCAACGTAGGCTGAATCCCTCTATGAAAGAGGTAGTTAAAAAGGAAATAATAAAATGGTTAGATGCTGGTGTGATCTTCCCCATAGCTAGTAGCCAGTGGGTGAGCCCTATTCAATGTGTACCTAAGAAGGGGGGGATGACTGTGGTAGTCAATGAGAACAACGAACTGATTCCAACTAGGACTGTCACAGGATGGAGAGTATGTATGGATTATAGGAAACTAAATAAAGAAACTAAAAAAGACCACTTCCCTCTACCATTCATTGACCAAATGTTAGACAGAATAGCTGGTAGAGCCTATTACTGTTTCTTAGACGGTTATTCAGGTTATAACCAGATCACTATAGACCCTAAGGATCAAGAGAAGACCACCTTCACTTGCCCTTTTGGAACTTTTGCCTTTCGCAGAATGCCTTTTGGCTTATGCAATGCACCGGCAACTTTCCAAAGGTGCATGTTGGCAATCTTCTCTGATTTGGATGAGTCCATGATAGAGATATTCATGGATGATTTCTCAGTCTTTGGGGATTCATTTACAAACTGTCTAGAGAATTTAGGACAGGTCTTGGCTAGGTGTGAGGAGACCAACCTAGTCCTAAATTGGGAAAAGTGTCATTTCATGGTGGATGAAGGGATTGTCTTAGGTCATAGAGTGTCAAGGGCAGGTGTAGAAGTTGACAGGGCAAAGATAGAAATCATAGAGAAGTTGGTAGAGCCTCAGAATGTCAAGGCCATTAGAAGTTTCTTAGGGCATGCTGGCTTCTACAGAAGGTTCATTAAGGACTTTTCTAAGATAGCCAAGCCTCTGTGTGAGCTTCTAGAGCTAAATAGGCCATTCATCTTCTCTAAGGAATGTTTAGTAGCTTGGAAAACCCTTAAGGAAGCACTAGTCACAGCACCTATTATAGTAGGGCCAGACTGGGATCTCCCATTTGAGATGTTATGCGATGCTAGTGACTATGCTGTAGGGGTTATGTTAGGACAGAAGATTGACAAGTTAACACACCCTGTCTATTATGCTAGTAAAACCCTGAATGAGGCTCAATGTAATTATACAACTACTGAGAAGGAGATGCTTGCTGTAGTGTTTGCTTGTGAGAAATTTAGAAACTATATTGTAGGCACTAGGACAATTGTGTACACTGACCATTCTGCCTTGAAGTATCTCATGAGGAAGGCTGATGCTAAGCCTAGGTTGATTAGGTGGGTGTTATTGCTGCAGGAATTTGATCTGGACATTCGAGACAAGAAAGGATGTGAAAATGTGGTTGCGGATCACCTTTCTCGATTGCAGCACAATTGCGAAAAAATTGCGGAACCCGCAATTTCTGATGCTTTTATTGATGAACATGTCTTTGTATTGACTCATCGTGATAATGATGAGGAACCTTGGTTTGCTGACATTGCTAACTTCCTTGCATCACAGGTATTACCAGTTTTCAAGGGAGGACAAGAGAAGAAGAGGTTCCTTCATGAAACAAGGAAATTCATCTGGGATGACCCCACACTTTACAAAACATGTGCTGACGGCTTGCTAAGGAAGTGTGTTTCAGCTGCTGAGGCGAAGTCTGTGCTGCAGCACTGCCACACAGCCCCTTATGGTGGACACTTTGGTGGTCAAAGAACAGCTGCAAAGGTATTTCAGAGTGGCTACTATTGGCCAACGATCTTCAAGGATGCCCACAACTATGCCCACAGCTGTGATGAATGCCAAAGAACAGGTAACCTCAGTCGGAAAGATGAGATGCCTCTCACCTACATCTTAGAGTTGGAGCTCTTTGATGTGTGGGGCATTGATTTCATGGGGCCATTTCCTCCATCGTCAGGTAACCTTTACATCATGGTAGCAGTAGATTACGTATCCAAGTGGGTAGAGGCCATAGCATGTCCTAATAATGATGCTAAAACAGTCATAAAATTCTTGCATAGGCACATTTTTACTAGGTTTGGGACACCTCGTGCTGTCATTAGTGATGAGGGGACACACTTCATTAATAAGGCTATGGAGAGAGTGTTGGCTAAGTATAACATTAGACATAGAGTAGCCACTCCTTATCACCCACACTCGAATGGTCAGGCTGAAATTTCAAATAGAGAGATTAAGAACATCCTAGAAAAAGTGGTCAAACCTAATAGAAAGGACTGGTCATTTAAACTCGAGGATGCACTTTGGGCGTATAGAACTGCATATAAGACACCCCTAGGTATGTCTCCTTACAGACTTGTATATGGTAAAGCTTGTCATCTTCCATTTGAGTTAGAAATTAAGGCATTTTGGGCACTAAAAGAGTTGAATTATTGCGTGACCGATGCGGGAACGTTGCGGTCTTTGCAATTACATGGGCTTGATGAACTTAGACAAATGTCTTATGAAAATGCCAAAATGTATAAGGAAAAGACCAAGATTTGGCACGATGGTAGACTTAGGATCAAGGACTTTAAGAAAGGCCAACTTGTTTTATTATTTAACTCACGATTGAGGTTATTTCCAGGCAAATTAAAGTCCAGATGGTCAGGTCCTTTCATGATTACTAATGTGTTTGTTCATGGTGCTATCGAGATAAAGAACTTGCAGCAAGGCCAACCATTCATGGTTAATGGTGCAAGGTTGAAGCACTACTATGAGGACGGGGATGTGAAGACTCTCTCGGCCTTCCTCTTGACTGAAGCATGAAATTAAGAACGAGAGAGGACGAGTGATTGCTGTGCTCGTCAATATGAGGCTCATGCCTTAGTTTATTTTTTGCGATTTTCCGGTTATCGTTTGTGTGTTTTGTTGTATGATTTTAATTACGTATTTGATGTTGATTTTATTTCTTTTTGTAGGGAATCAATAGAGGGAATCAAGGAGAGTAAATCCAGCTTTAAAAGTCAAGAAAATATTGGGCCAAATAAAAGATACGGATGAGCAAAGATTGACATTTAGATGGAAAAAAATCTCCAACGGTCACTAAAATTGCGCTGGATTTGCAGGATCCGCAAAAATATAGCCGTTGGGATTTATCCGTTTTCTTTATATCCGTTAGAAGGCGCGTTGATCTGTACGATTCTCCCATTCTCTGAACTCCAAGAAAGCTTCGATTCTCTTCATCTGTGATTCTTCTCTCCGAACCTCCACGATTCAAAAATGGTACTCACGAGGGCTGAAAGATCTGCGGCCAAGAAAAGGGTCGATGACGCTGAAACGGCTGCGAGAGAAGCACTGCTTGCCTTGGCTGATGCTGAGGCTGCGCGTACCGAACGCCTGCCGAAACTGCCTGTCCGCAAGAAGAAGTGGAAGGTAGTTACAGAGATACCTGCTGGACCTTCTGAACCAGCAGGCACACCCAAGAAGCGACGATGGAGTATGGCGGTGGCCGAGGAAGAAATCAAGAACAAGACTCCCTCTGTGGAGAGTCAAGAACAAAGCCAGCCATCCCACGAGTCAGCCGAGCGCAGCCTTTCACCAGCCCCACCAGCACAGAGCCCTGAGCTCTCCTCATCACCGCCAGCGCAGAGCCCTGAGCAGCCGTCTTCACCACAGAGTTCTGCACAGACACCTACAGCAGAGCAAAGAACCACGCCGTCGCACACTTCCCCACGGCCTGACCCTGAATTCCCATATGGGGAGTACCAAGAATCAACGCAGGGCAGTGGGGAAGGTGAGGAAGAAGAGGTTTTCTCTCCGTTGAGGGAAGCCAATCCTGAGAGTCCTGCGCAGAAGGATGATTCCATGGAAGAGACGCTGGGGGCGTGCCTCCAGCAGATCACCATCGAGGCAAAGCTCAAGAAGAAGAAGAAGGCCAAGATTCTCAAGGCCAAGCGGTCCAAGAAGCTGAAAAAGAAGAAGGCCAAGAGGGCGCCTTCATCAGAAAAGGAGAGCACTGAGCCATCGCTCAAGAGACTCAAGGTTGAGGCTGCGGAGTCAGCCAAACCAGCAGACAAAGGGAAGGCCAAGCTTTACCCTAAAGATGAGCCTCAGTCAGTGAGGTATGTGTCCTCTGACGCTGAGTCCAGGGGTATTGAGCTGAGAAAGAGGGAGTTGCTGCATGAGAAAGGCTTCCTCGACAGACCTGCTGACCTGCCGCAATTCTTGCGCACAGGCATTGTGAATCACAGCTGGGAGGAGTTGTGCAGGCCACCCAATCCGGCTTACACGAGTATGGTATACGACTTCTACGCCAACCTGCGAAACTCTGAGGAGGGGCTGTCTGTGGTTAGGGGAGTAGAAGTGGACTACTCAGCAAAAGCCATCAACGAAGCCTATGGCCTCAAGGGCCAAAAACATACTGACTATGCGAGGATCGTTGATGAGCCTACTGAGGCAGTCCTGGAGGAGGCCATTCGAACCATTGGCCAGCCTGAAGCATCCTGGACCGTGTCACGCAATGGGAGGCACATGTTAAGTCTCTGAAAGTGACTTATTTAGGACCCATTTAGCTTAGGAAGATGTACACTTTTAGGTGTTTTTGATAGCATTTAGCCTAAACCTATGCTTTAATATGAGAATTAGAAGAAGGTAGCTAATTTAGGACTTATGCACAATAGGTAGAAAAAGGGTTGAAAACCGAAGGAAAAGAATGAAAAAATGAGCATTGCAAATGAATTGCGAAAACATTGCGGTGACCGCAATTATTCAAGTTAAAACCGTAAGTTGGCTGATCTTTTTCTGTTTAGATCCGACTTTTCAGGGATTCGTTCTTTCTCCTCCATCCATTCTGATATATGACGTTGAAGATTGATGGTTCTCCTTGGCCCAAACGCACCTGCAAACTACTATAAAAGGGGGTCAAAGTCGGAGGTTCAATCATCACTCGAAGCGCAGAAGTCTTCTCGCAGTCCACCATTTCCATCTGTTTTCCTTTGCCGTTTGTTGGAGTGAGAGTCTCAGCTTTTGGAGTCGATAATCTGATAGGAAGGAGAGGAGATTCTTCTTCTCTCTCGATTGGATTCATCCAAGCAAGGCTGACTTTTCATCACCTTCATTCGAGGCGACTGCCACGAAGTTTTCCAGCAATCCTTTACTGCTTTTCTGTTCTGTTCTTCTTATTTCCATTTCTGATCACTGTTGTTCTTAGTTTAGAGTTTTAATTACTGCATTTCGTTGTTGTCTGTCTTGGATTCATTTCTTTCAAAGCTTTCCTTTGTCATTCAAACACTCAAAGTAATCAAAGTACAATTCTGCATTTTACAGTTTTTATCTTGTTCTGCTACGGTTTTGTCTTGCTGTTTTAAGCACATTTCTCTTCTAAGCATGTCTGTTTTATCTACCCTTTCTGTTCTCCATGTATCCATGAGTAGCTAAATCACTTAGGGGCATGCTAATGACAGAACTATAGGCTAAAAAAAACGTGCATCAAGTATGTAGGATAGCTCTCGAATCATTGATTGTATGTAAGCTTCATCCCACGGGCAATTTCGATTGGCCATCCATTTTGTCCAAAGAACTCCTAACCTCTGGAAGGAGTAAGAGTTCAGAGTCATATAATCATGCTAGCCTTTCATGGTAATCAGGAAACGGCCTAGGAATAGGCGTTTCCCTAGTACAAGCTAAACACTCCTGTTTTAACAAGATGATTAAGTCCTTACTTTGAGTCGAGTAAACTTAAGAGTCTAATGCATGGAATCGGACGATACATGAGCTAGAGTGAGTTTGATGCATAGAGAGGAGATCCAGTGCTTGAGAATCGTATAAAAAGGCCTATAGGATAGTCATTAGTAGCCCTTAATTCACCCATCTACACACTTTTGTTGCTGTTTAATTGCGGAAACATTGCGGTCCTCGCAATTCCTGCTAAGTTGTTATTCTGTTAGCTGCTTTCTCCTTTGTTTATCAGTTCCATCTCTTGTCCTTTGAGTTTAATTTCAACTTCCATTTGTTTATGTTATATTCCTTTATACATTCAGCAAAACTTAGGTAATTAAAAACCAATTTTACCCCCTCAAATCCACCCCATCTTTCTTAACAAAAACACTTCGAGAATAGCTAAAAACAAGTCTCTGTGGGAAAACGAATGAAATATACTTACTACTTGCTATAAGACCATGTATGCTTGCATGTTCTGAGTGCTCTCTCCCTCTTATTTATCATTTTTATTAACACATTGAGCACGCAACAAGTTTTTGGCGCCGCTGCCGGGGACTTATTTTAAGTGAAAACGAAGTTTGTTAAGTTTGAAACATCAAAGTATTTTCCATTGAATTTGATCCATTTTCATTTCTTTTTCAGGTACCATTTAGGGTAGTTTATGAATGAGACTCCAAGTAGTGATCTAGAGTTCAACCCTGAGCCTGAGAGATTACTAAGAGCTAGGAATAGAGCCAAGAAACGTCTTTTTAAACAAACCCTTCTACCTCCAATCATTGCAGAGACTACAATTCCTCCGCAATTACCTCAAGAAGAAATGGCTGGAGTAAATCAAAACCTGGTGCCTGTCACTCGCAATCCCATTGAAATAGCGAATGACAAGGATAGCGCCATCCTTTCATATTTAGTACCTATGCCTGGGGAGCTGAACCCCAGCATAATCCGTCCTGAAATCACTGCCAACTCATTCGAGTTAAAGCCAGTGATGTTCCAAATGTTGTCCACTGTGGGACAATTCTTTGGAATAGAAAATGAGGACCCCCATAACCACCTTAGGAACTTCTTAGGAGTTAGTGACACATTCCTAATCCCTGGAGTTTCCCAAGAAGCCCTGAGGCTATATCTTTTCCCTTACTCTTTAAGGGACAAAGCCAAAACATGGTTAAATTCTTTACCCTCAGGATCTGTCCGCAATTGGACAGATTTAGCAGAAAAATTCCTAGTCAAATATTTCCCACCAGATAGGAATTCAACCTTTCGTGATGATATCATAAAATTCAAACAAGCTCCAAGTGAGTCCCTTCACGAAGCTTGGACAAGATTCAAAGACCTTCTCATTAAATGTCCACACCATGGCATTCCATGGTGTATCCAAATAGAAGTTTTCTTTAAAGGATGCAACCTCAGCACCAGACAAGTCTTAAATTCATCTGCTGGAGGTTCCATGTTGTCCAAGAGTTACAACGAAGCTTATGAGATCTTGGAGAAGATCTCAACATCTCATTGTAGATGGTCAGACGATCCTGTAGAGCCAACTAGAACTCAAGACAAGGATGCTCTAAGCGCCATGAGCACCCAAATAAATGCCCTGACCAACTTAGTCAAGCAAATGGCTCAGGCCAATCTCCAAACCAGTGCCAATACCGCCACAGCCATGTCAATGGGCACCCAACCAAGTCAAGGCGAGGCACCAATCTGTGGATTCTGTGGGGAAGGGCACCCTTATGAATACTGCCCTGGGAATCCATCTTCAGTCTGCTATGTTGGAAGCCAGCAGCAGCCTAGGAACAACCCCTACTCCAACACCTATAACCCTGGTTGGAGAAACCACCCTAACCTGTCATGGGGTGGCCAACAGAACACTAACCAAAATTCTAACCAACCTAGACCGAGTGGAACACCTGGTTTCACTCCCCAACATAACCAGTCAATGTACCAAAAACCTTACAATCAACCTGTAGGATCTTCTGTAGAAAACCTACTCAAGGAATATATAGCTAAGAATGATGCTACTCTTCAGAGCCAGCAAGCTACTCTTAGGAGCCTGGAAAACCAAATAGGCCAATTAGCCAATGAACTTAAAAGTAGGCCCCAAGGTAGACTCCCTGCTGATACCGAGGTACCAAGGAGAGATGGCAAAGAACAAGTTCAAGCCATTGAACTTAGGAGTGGAAGACCATTGGTGAGCAACACAAAGGACACACCAAAGAGAGTAGAGAACACTGAGTCTAGTGCTCCACTGGAGTCTCTGCCAAGCCAAGGTCCACCACCAACTAGCACATCAGGAGCCAGGCTAGAGCCAATTGTTGAGGACGTAGAAGAAATTCCAAGGCCTCCACCTATCTTAAGGCGTCCTGACGTGCCTGCATATGTGCCACCACCTCCATACCCTCGAAGGCTTAAGAAGAAGCAGGAACAGGAAGTTCATTTTAATAAATTTTTAGAAATACTTAAGCAAGTGCATGTTAACATTCCTTTTGTAGAAGTTTTACAGTCTATGCCTTCATATGTAAAGTTTTTGAAGGACATTATTACTAACAAAAAAATAATTGGTGAGTTTGAAACAGTAAACCTCACCGAGGAGTGCAGTGCCATCCTCCAGAACAAGCTGCCCAAGAAGGAGAAGGATCCTGGTTCCTTCACCTTACCTGTAGAACTTGGAGGCAAGCACGTGGGCAGAGCGCTTTGTGACCTGGGCGCCAGCATAAATCTCATGCCCCTGTCCCTATTCCGCCAGTTGGGAATAGGAGAAGCACGTCCAACTACTGTCACTTTACAGCTAGCAGACAGATCCATCGCATATCCAGAAGGTAAGATTGAGGATATTCTAGTTAAAGTTGACAAATTCATTTTCCTTGCAGATTTCATTGTCCTGGACTATGAGGCAGACAAGGAGGTCCCCATCTTGCTAGGTAGACCATTTCTAGCCACAGGTAGGGCACTAATAGATGTTCAAAAAGGTGAGTTAACTATGAGGGTTCATGATGAAGAGGTAAAATTTAGTGTTTACAAAGCTTTAAGGTATCCCTCTGATTCTGAGTCTTGTGCTAGCATGGATGTTGTTGACTCACTAATGGAAAAACAATTAGAGCATGTACTGTTAACCAAGCATGCTAGTTGTTAAGTCTCTGAAAGTGACTTATTTAGGACCCATTTAGCTTAAGAAGATGTACACATTTAGGTGTTTTTGTTAGCATTTAGCCTAAACCTATGCTTTAATATGAGAATTAGAAGAAGGTAGCTAAATTAGGACTTATGCACAATAGGTAGAAAAAGGGTTGAAAACCGAAGGAAAAGAATGAAAAAATGAGCATTGCAAATGAATTGCGAAAACATTGCGGTGACCCCAATTATTCAAGTTAAAACCGTAAGTTGGCTGATCTTTTTCTGTTTAGATCCGACTTTTCAGGGATTCGTTCTTTCTCCTCCATCCATTCTGATATATGACGTTGAAGATTGATGGTTCTCCTTGGCCCAAACGCACCTGCAAACTACTATAAAAGGGGGTCAAAGTCGGAGGTTCAGTCATCACTCGAAGCGCAGAAGTCTTCTCGCAGTCCACCATTTCCATCTGTTTTCCTTTGCCGTTTGTTGGAGTGAGAGTCTCAGCTTTTGGAGTCGATAATCTGATAGGAAGGAGAGAAGATTCTTCTTCTATCTCGATTGGATTCATCCAAGCAAGGCTGACTTTTCATCACCTTCATTCGAGGCGACTGCCACGAAGTTTTCCAGCAATCCTTTACTGCTTTTCTGTTTTGTTCTTCTTATTTCCATTTCTGATCACTGTTGTTCTTAGTTTAGAGTTTTAATTACTGCATTTCGTTGTTGTCTGTCTTGGATTCATTTCTTTCAAAGCTTTCCTTTGTCATTCAAACACTCAAAGTAATCAAAGTACAATTCTGCATTTTACAGTTTCTATCTTGTTCTGCTACGGTTTTGTCTTGCTGTTTTAAGCACATTTCTCTTCTAAGCATGTCTGTTTTATCTACCCTTTCTGTTCTCCATGTATCCATGAGTAGCTAAATCACTTAGGGGCATGCTAATGACAGAACTATAGGCTAAAAAACGTGCATCAAGTATGTAGGATAGCTCTCGAATCATTGATTGTATGTAAGCTTCATCCCACGGGCAATTTCGATTGGCCATCCATTTTGTCCAAAGAACTCCTAACCTCTGGAAGGAGTAAGAGTTCAGAGTCATATAATCATGCTAGCCTTTCATGGTAATCAGGAAACGGCCTAGGAATAGGCGTTTCCCTAGTACAAGCTAAACACTCCTGTTTTAACAAGATGATTAAGTCCTTACTTTGAGTCGAGTAAACTTAAGAGTCTAATGCATGGAATCGGACGATACATGAGCTAGAGTGAGTTTGATGCATAGAGAGAAGATCCAGTGCTTGAGAATCGTATAAAAAGGCCTATAGGATAGTCATTAGTAGCCCTTAATTCACCCATCTACACACTTTCGTTGCTGTTTAATTGCGGAAACATTGCGGTCCTCGCAATTCCTGCTAAGTTGTTATTCTGTTAGCTGCTTTCTCCTTTGTTTATCAGTTCCATCTCTTGTCCTTTGAGTTTAATTTCAACTTCCATTTGTTTATGTTATATTCCTTTATACATTCAGCAAAACTTAGGTAATTAAAAACCAATTTTACCCCCTCAAATCCACCCCATCTTTCTTAACAAAAACACTTCGAGAATAGCTAAAAACAAGTCTCTGTGGGAAAACGAATGAAATATACTTACTACTTGCTATAAGACCATGTATGCTTGCATGTTCTGAGTGCTCTCTCCCTCTTATTTATCATTTTTATTAACACATTGAGCACGCAACAAGTTTTTGGCGCCGCTGCCGGGGACTTATTTTAAGTGAAAACGAAGTTTGTTAAGTTTGAAACATCAAAGTATTTTCCATTGAATTTGATCCATTTTCATTTCTTTTTCAGGTACCATTTAGGGTAGTTTATGAATGAGACTCCAAGTAGTGATCTAGAGTTCAACCCTGAGCCCGAGAGATTACTTAGAGCTAGGAATAGAGCCAAGAAACGTCTCTTTAAACAAACCCTTTTACCTCCAATCATTGCAGAGACTACAATTCCTCCGCAATTACCTCAAGAAGAAATGGCTGGAGTAAATCAAAACCTGGTGCCTGTCACTCGCAATCCCATTGAAATAGCGAATGACAAGGATAGCGCCATCCTTTCATATTTAGTACCTATGCCTGGGGAGCTGAACCCCAGCATAATCCGTCCTGAAATCACTGCCAACTCATTCGAGTTAAAGCCAGTGATGTTCCAAATGTTGTCCACTGTGGGACAATTCTTTGGAATAGAAAATGAGGACCCCCATAACCACCTTAGGAACTTCCTAGGAGTTAGTGACACATTCCTAATCCCTGGAGTTTCCCAAGAAGCCCTGAGGCTATATCTTTTCCCTTACTCTTTGAGGGACAAAGCCAAAACATGGTTAAATTCTTTACCCTCAGGATCTGTCCGCAATTGGACAGATTTAGCAGAAAAATTCCTAGTCAAATACTTCCCACCTGATAGGAATTCAACCTTTCGTGATGATATCATAAAATTCAAACAAGCTCCAAGTGAGTCTCTTCACGAAGCTTGGACAAGATTCAAAGACCTTCTCATTAAATGTCCACACCATGGCATTCCATGGTGTATCCAAATAGAAGTCTTCTTTAAAGGATGCAACCCCAGCACCAGACAAGTTCTAAATTCATCTGCTGGAGGTTCCATGTTGTCCAAGAGTTACAACGAAGCTTATGAGATCTTGGAGAAGATCTCAACCTCTCATTGTAGATGGTCAGACGATCCTGTAGAGCCAACTAGAGCTCAAGACAAGGATGCTCTAAGCGCCATGAGCACCCAAATAAATGCCCTGACCAACTTAGTTAAGCAAATGGCTCAGGCCAATCTCCAAACCAGTGCCAATACCGCCACAGCCATGTCAATGGGCACCCAACCAAGTCAAGGCGAGGCACCTATCTGTGGATTCTGTGGGGAAGGGCACCCTTATGAATACTGCCCTGGGAATCCATCCTCGGTCTGCTATGTAGGAAGCCAGCAGCAGCCAAGGAACAACCCCTACTCACAAACTTACAATCCTGGCTGGAGAAACCACCCTAACCTGTCATGGGGTGGCCAACAGAACACTAACCAAAATTCTAACCAACCTAGACCTAGTGGAACACCTGGTTTCACTCCCCAACATAACCAGTCAATGTACCAAAAACCTTATAATCAACCTGTAGGATCTTCTGTAGAAAACCTACTCAAGGAATATATAGCTAAGAATGATGCTACTCTTCAGAGCCAGCAAGCTACTCTTAGGAGCCTGGAAAACCAAATAGGCCAATTGGCCAATGAACTTAAAAGTAGGCCCCAAGGTAGACTCCCTGCTGATACCGAGGTACCAAGGAGAGATGGCAAAGAACAAGTTCAAGCAATTGAACTTAGAAGTGGTAGACCCTTGGTGAACAACACAAAGGACACACCAAAGAGAGTAGAGAACACTGAGTCTAGTGCTCCACTGGAGTCTCTGCCAAGCCAAGGTCCACCACCGACTAGCACATCAGGAGCCAGGCTAGAGCCAATTATTGAGGACGTAGAAGAAATTCCAAGGCCTCCACCTATCTTAAGGCGTCCTGACGTGCCTGCATATGTGCCACCACCTCCTTATCCTCGAAGGCTTAAGAAGAAGCAAGAACAGGAAGTTCATTTTAATAAATTCTTAGAAATACTTAAGCAAGTGCATGTTAACATTCCTTTTGTAGAGGTTTTACAGTCTATGCCTTCATATGTAAAGTTTTTGAAGGACATTATTACTAACAAAAAAATAATTGGTGAGTTTGAAACAGTAAACCTCACCGAGGAGTGCAGTGCCATCCTCCAGAACAAGCTGCCCAAGAAGGAGAAGGATCCTGGTTCCTTCACCTTACCTGTAGAACTTGGAGGCAAGCACGTGGGCAGAGCGCTTTGTGACCTGGGCGCCAGCATAAATCTCATGCCCCTGTCCCTATTCCGTCAGTTGGGAATGGGAGAAGCACGTCCAACCACAGTCACTTTACAACTAGCAGACAGATCCATCGCATATCCAGAAGGTAAGATCGAGGATATTCTAGTTAAAGTTGACAAATTCATTTTCCTTGCAGATTTCATTGTCCTGGACTATGAGGCAGACAAGGAGGTTCCCATCCTGCTAGGTAGACCATTTCTAGCCACAGGTAGGGCATTAATAGATGTTCAAAAAGGTGAGTTAACTATGAGGGTTCATGATGAAGAGGTAAAATTTAGTGTTTATAAAGCTTTAAAGTATCCCTCTGACCTTGAATCCTGTGCTAGCATGGATGTTGTTGACTCACTAATGGAAGAACAATTAGAGCATGTACTGTTAACCAAGCATGCTAGTGAATATGTACAAGTAGATGTAGCTGACTTGAATGTATCTGACATAATGAATATGCCTGTAAATAACACTCAACATGTATGTATGAATATAGATTTAACTGATAGAACTATTAATCCTTTGAAACCCTCCATTGAGCATCCACCTATTTTAGAACTGAAACCACTACCTACTCACCTCAAATATGCATATTTAGGAGATAATGACACGCTGCCTGTAATTATTTCTTCTAAACTAAGTGAACAGCATGAGGTTGATTTAATTTTACTGCTTAAGCAACATAGGAAGGCTATAGCATGGACTATTGCTGATATTCGAGGCATTAGCCCTTCTTATTGCATGCACAAAATTATATTAGAGGAAGAGCACACACCTAAGGTAGATCACCAGCGTAGGTTAAACCCCTCTATGAAAGAGGTAGTGAAGAAGGAAATAATCAAGTGGTTAGATGCTGGAGTAATTTTCCCCATAGCTAGTAGCCAGTGGGTGAGCCCCAACCAATGTGTACCTAAAAAGGGGGGAATAACGGTGGTAGTCAATGAGAACAACGAACTGATTCCAACAAGGACTGTCACAGGGTGGAGGGTATGTATGGATTACAGAAAATTAAATAAAGAAACTAAAAAAGACCATTTCCCTATACCGTTTATTGACCAGATGCTAGACAGAATAGCTGGTAGAGCCTACTATTGTTTTTTAGATGGGTACTCTGGCTATAATCAAATTACTATAGACCCTAAGGATCAAGAGAAGACCACCTTCACTTGCCCTTTTGGAACGTTTGCCTTCCGCAGAATGCCTTTTGGCTTATGCAATGCACCGGCAACTTTCCAAAGGTGCATGATGGCAATCTTCTCTGAGTTGGATGAGTCCATGATAGAAATATTCATGGATGACTTCTCAGTCTTTGGGGACTCATTTAAAACCTGTCTAGAAAACCTAGGACAAGTCCTGGCTAGGTGTGAAGAGACCAACCTAGTCCTAAATTGGGAAAAGTGCCATTTTATGGTAGATGAAGGGATTGTCTTAGGACATAGAGTGTCAAGGGCAGGAGTAGAAGTGGATAGGGCAAAAATAGAGGTCATAGAGAAGTTGGTAGAGCCCCAGAACGTCAAAGCCATTAGAAGCTTCTTAGGGCACGCTGGCTTCTACAGAAGGTTCATTAAGGACTTTTCTAAGATAGCCAAGCCCCTGTGCGAGCTTCTAGAGCTAAATAGACCATTTATCTTCTCTAAGGAGTGTGTAGTAGCTTGGAAAACCCTTAAGGAAGCACTGGTCACAGCACCAATCATAGTAGGACCAAATTGGGATCTCCCATTTGAGATGCTATGTGATGCCAGTGACTATGCTGTAGGAGTCATGTTAGGACAGAAGATTGACAAGCTGACACACCCTGTCTATTATGCTAGTAAGACCTTGAATGAGGCTCAATGTAATTATACAACTACAGAGAAAGAGATGCTTGCTGTAGTCTTTGCTTGTGAAAAATTTAGAAACTATATTGTAGGAACTAGGACCATTGTATATACTGACCATTCTGCTTTAAAATATCTTATGAGGAAGGCTGATGCTAAGCCTAGATTGATTAGATGGGTGTTATTGCTGCAGGAATTTGATTTGGACATTCGGGACAAGAAAGGTTGCGAAAATGTGGTTGCAGATCACCTGTCTCGATTGCAGCATAATTGCGAAAAAATTGCGGAGACCGCAATTTCTGATGCTTTTATAGATGAACATGTTTTTGCTTTAGCTCATCGTGATAACGATGAGGAACCTTGGTTTGCTGACATTGCTAACTTCCGTGCTTCACAGGTATTGCCAGTGTTCAAGGGAGGACAAGAGAAGAAGAGGTTCCTTCATGAAGCAAGGAAATTCATCTGGGATGACCCCACACTTTACAGAACCTGTGCTGATGGCTTACTGAGGAAATGTGTTTCAGCTGCTGAAGCGAAGTCTGTGCTGCAGCACTGTCACTCATCTCCTTATGGTGGACACTTTGGTGGCCAAAGGACAGCTGCGAAGGTATTTCAGAGTGGCTACTACTGGCCAACAATCTTCAAGGACGCACACGACTATGCCCACAGCTGTGATGAGTGCCAAAGGACAGGTAATCTCAGTCGCAAGGATGAGATGCCCCTCACCTACATCTTAGAGTTGGAACTCTTTGATGTGTGGGGCATTGATTTCATGGGACCATTCCCTCCATCATCAGGTAACCTGTACATTTTAGTAGCAGTAGACTACGTGTCCAAGTGGGTAGAAGCCAAAGCATGTCCTAATAATGATGCTAAAACAGTCACTAACTTCTTGCATAGGCACATTTTCACTCGATTTGGGACTCCTCGTGCTATCATTAGTGATGAGGGGTCACATTTCATCAATAAGGCTATGGAGAAAGTATTGGCTAAATATAACATTAGACATAGGGTAGCTACTCCCTATCACCCACACTCGAATGGCCAAGCTGAAATTTCCAATAGGGAGATAAAGAACATCTTAGAGAAGGTAGTCAAACCTAATAGGAAAGACTGGTCATTTAAGCTTGAGGATGCACTTTGGGCTTATAGAACAGCATATAAGACACCTCTAGGCATGTCTCCCTATAGGTTGGTGTATGGCAAGGCCTGCCACTTGCCACTTGAGTTAGAAAACAAGGCATTTTGGGCCATGAAAGAATTGAATTTTTGTGTAAAGGATGCGGGGACATTGAGATCTTTGCAGCTACATGAACTTGATGAGCTTAGGCATATGGCCTATGAGAATGCCAAAATGTATAAAGAAAAGACCAAAATATGGCACGACAGTAGACTGAGGATCAAAGACTTTAGGAAAGGCCAACTTGTCCTATTATTTAACTCACGTTTAAAGATATTTCCAGGCAAACTAAAGTCTAGATGGTCGGGTCCATTTGTTGTTACTAATGTCTTTGTTCATGGTGCAGTAGAGATAAAGAACTTGCAGCAAGGCCAGCCATTTATGGTCAATGGTGCTAGGTTGAAGCACTACTATGAGGAAGGGGATGTGAAGACTCTCTCGGCCTTCCTCTTGACTGAAGCATGACAAAAAGAACGAGAGAGAACGAGTGGTTACTGTGCTCGTTTAGTCAAGGCCAATGCCTTAGTTTATTTTTTCTGTTTTTCCGGTTATCATTTGTATGTTTTGTGGTGTAATTTTAATTGCGTATTTAATGTTTGTTTTGTTTGTTTTTGCAAGGATTCGAAAGAGGGGATCAAGGAGAGTAAATCCCACTTTAAAAATCAAGAAACGGTTGAGCCAAATAAAAGATACGGACGGGCAAAGTTGGAGATTTCAATGAAATAATATCCCTGGAATTGCGCTAAAATTGCTGGATCCGCAAAAAGAGTCGTTGGGATTTTATCCGTTGCCTTTATATCCGTTGGAAGCCGCTCGATCGTTACGATTATCTCTCTCTTTGCTCTCCAAGAATTCAGCGATTCTCTCCATCTTTGATTCTTCTCCCAAGATCTTCAAGAATCGGCAATGGTGGCCACACGAGCAGAGAGATCTGCAGCCAAGAAGAAGGCTGATGACGCAGCTGAAGCAGCTGCGAGGGAAGCGCTTCTCGCCCTTGCAGACGATGGTGCCGTTCGCACCGGTCCTCTTCCCAAGCTTCCTATTCGTAGGAAGAAGTGGAGGGTGGTCACTGAGATCCCCGCTGGGCCATCTGAGCCAATGGGCACGCCCAAGAAACGCCGGTGGAGTGTCAAGACGGCCGCCGAACCAAGCACAGCAAAGACTCCCTCTGTGGAGAGTCAAGAAACTGATCGTGCTTCCCACGAGTCAGCCAAAGAAGGTTCGTCGCCGTCTGCATCACCTGTGCGCAGCCCTCTCCCATCTGAACCAGTGCCAAGCGCAGAGTCGTCACCGCCTGCACAGAGCCCTGAGTCGTCTCCAGCACCTCAGAGTTCTGATCCGACGCCTGCAGCAGCGCAGAGCCCTGAGCTGCCATCTTCGCCACTGAGTTCTGCGCAGACACCATCAGCAGAGCACAATTCTCCACGGCCTGATCCTGAATTCCCTTATGGGGATTATCAGGAGTCTACGCCAGGCAGTGGAGATGCTGGTGAAGCCGAAGTCTTCTCTCCTATGAGGGAAGATAGCCCTGTCGAGCCTGCACAGCAGGACGATTCTATGGAAGAAACGTTGGGGGCATGCTTCCCACAACTCAACATCAAGGCCAGGCTCCAGAAGCAGAAGAAGGCCAGAATTGACAAGGCCAAGAAGTTAAAGAAAAAGAAGGCCAAGAAGGTGCCATCGACGGACAAGGAGAGTGCTGAGCCTTCGCTCAAACGCCTCAAGGTGGAGGCTGCTGCGTCATCCAAACCAGCAGACAAGGGGAAGGCTAAACTCTACCCTGAAGACGAACCTCCGTCAGTGAGGTATGTCTCATCTGATGCGGAATCCAGGGGTGTTGAGCTAAGGAAGAGGGACCTGTTGCACGAGAAGGGATTCCTCGATCGACTCGCTGACCTGCCGCAGTTCTTGCGCGCAGGAGTGATCAACCATGGCTGGGAGGAATTCTGCAGACCGCCTAACCCAGCCTACACGAGCATGGTGTACGATTTCTACGCCAATGTGCTCAGCCCTGAGGATGGCCTATCTGTGGTCAGAGGGGTGGAAGTGGATTTCTCAGCCAAGGCCATCAATGAAGCCTTTGGTCTCAAGGGCCAAACTCACACAGATTATGCACGGATAGTTGATGAGCCGACTGAGGCAGTGCTGGAAGAGGCCATCCGCACAATTGGCCAGCCTGAAGCAGCGTGGACTGTCTCACGCAATGGTAGGCACACCTTGATGAGTGTCAATCTGACAGCAAAGGCAGCTGTTTGGTTTGCCTTTGTGAGGAGGAAGCTGTCACCTGTGACCCACGAGACAACAATCAACCAGAGTAGATCACTGCTGGTTTATGCCATCATGCGCGGTCTCACGGTCAATGTGGGGGAGATCATGTCAGCTGCCATTGCTGAATGCGCCAGAAAAGGTAAGGGGCCATTATTTTTCCCCAACACTATAACCAAATTGTGTTTGCTTGCAGGAGTTCCCACCGAGCGCTTGGAGCAGCAGCTGCCTTACACAGGCCATTTGGAGCTGCCTGCTAACCTGAGGCTGAGAAGAAAGGGGAATATGGAGTTTGAATTGGATAGGCTGGCGGCTGAACAGTCCCTATCCATGGCCTGCTTAATGGACTTGCAGAGAAGAATGGCTCAATGGGCCAACTATGCGCAGGCGAGGGACAAAGAAGTTGCAGACCAGTTGGGGTGCATCTTCCCGGACTTCCCCACCAACCTCCTAACTCCATGGGTGCCCCCACGACCAAGGCAGCCAGATGAGGATGATGAGAATTGAGTGCTGGTTTGAAGAGCACTAAAGGGAGTATTGCTGTTCCCTTAGAAAACAAAGACAATTTTTCTGCTTTCTGATAGGATAATGTATATTATGCTGTTTTGGGATCAACTTTTGATCTGTTTTTAATGTTTAGTTTTATGTTTTTTCTTTTGCTTAGTCTAGTCAGATGTTAGTTGAATAGGTAGGATAGTTTAGTTTTATTTTTAGGATGCATGAGTTACAGGAAAAAGCATGCTAGGGGCCTGAATCAATGTTATATCCGCCCGGAGTGAATTGCGAAATAATTGCGGTTCCCGCAATTTTTGTGACTGATTGCATGTTTTGGACTGTCTGTTTAGTTAGGCTGTGATCTGTTAAATTCTATCTTTTGCTGCTAGCATGACTACCTTATATAGCTGATCTTGAAGCATGCTGGATGAGTGTCATAGGACACCCTTTAATAGTTTAAATTTGCCTCTGAATAGTGCTCAGCATGCATAAACCATAAGTCCTTAAGACTTTCTGTTATGTTCAAATTTTCTGCTGCTGGGATAGTTGCTTTTAGAATGTTTTGCCTATGCCTAGGATTTTTAAATTCTCTTTGTTTTACTTTGGACTAGATGCTTCTAGGAAAGTTTGGGGGTGTGCCACCTCAGACACTCATTGGGGACAATGAGTAGTTGAAGTTTGGGGGAGGCCACCCTAGGCCTAGGAACATTCCTCTCTTCCTTAGGACATAAGCATTCTTCTTCTCCTAAAAAAAAAAAAAAAAAAATTTGTGATAAATAGAAAAATTGAAAAAGAGAATAAAGAGGGGAGTCTTTCTCAAGTTGCTGAGTAATCAGTGCCAAGTGTGTAAACCACAAGTGGCATTGCATCAAAAGGCAAACCAAGGGGAGACTCCACCTAAGTAAAAAAGGAAAAAGGGAGAAATAGGGAAGAAGAATGTATGCTTAGGAGTTATAATCTTGTGGCTTAGATGTCCTATGTAAAAAGAACTCTGATCCTTAATGAGCTAAGCACAAGGTTGTAGCTTTTAGGTTTGTCTAGGGAGATGAATGTATATCCAATGTAGTGATGCCAGGGTTTAGGTTGTTCTCTAAAAGTACCACTGTCACTGTTTATACTAAGACTGGCATGACTCTAAGGAATCCTAGACACAGTAAAAATAAGCTAGAAGCATGTACTGAGTCTGGAGTAAAGCTTGGTAGAATTTGAAACCCGAGGGATAGTGGCATGACATCATAAAAGTAGCTAGATCAGTAGTAGGGGGTTAACAAAACCAGCAGGTATAGTAGGCAGGTGAAGTCAGAAGAAGCTTGATAAGAGGTTAATTCTAAACTTAGAAGTATGTCACAGGACAGCACTGCTAGAGATAAGGATATAGGGGAGTCGGTAAGTAGTTAAAGAAGATAAAACAGCAGCCTAAGTAAGTCCTTAGTATGCTTGAGGACAAGCAAAGCCTTAAGTTTGGGGGTGTGTTAAGTCTCTGAAAGTGACTTATTTAGGACCCATTTAGCTTAAGAAGATGTACACATTTAGGTGTTTTTGTTAGCATTTAGCCTAAACCTATGCTTTAATATGAGAATTAGAAGAAGGTAGCTAAATTAGGACTTATGCACAATAGGTAGAAAAAGGGTTGAAAACCGAAGGAAAAGAATGAAAAAATGAGCATTGCAAATGAATTGCGAAAACATTGCGGTGACCGCAATTATTCAAGTTAAAACCGTAAGTTGGCTGATCTTTTTCTGTTTAGATCCGACTTTTCAGGGATTCGTTCTTTCTCCTCCATCCATTCTGATATATGACGTTGAAGATTGATGGTTCTCCTTGGCCCAAACGCACCTGCAAACTACTATAAAAGGGGGTCAAAGTCGGAGGTTCAGTCATCACTCGAAGCGCAGAAGTCTTCTCGCAGTCCACCATTTCCATCTGTTTTCCTTTGCCGTTTGTTGGAGTGAGAGTCTCAGCTTTTGGAGTCGATAATCTGATAGGAAGGAGAGAAGATTCTTCTTCTCTCTCGATTGGATTCATCCAAGCAAGGCTGACTTTTCATCACCTTCATTCGAGGCGACTGCCACGAAGTTTTCCAGCAATCCTTTACTGCTTTTCTGTTCTGTTCTTCTTATTTCCATTTCTGATCACTGTTGTTCTTAGTTTAGAGTTTTAATTACTGCATTTCGTTGTTGTCTGTCTTGGATTCATTTCTTTCAAAGCTTTCCTTTGTCATTCAAACACTCAAAGTAATCAAAGTACAATTCTGCATTTTACAGTTTCTATCTTGTTCTGCTACGGTTTTGTCTTGCTGTTTTAAGCACATTTCTCTTCTAAGCATGTCTGTTTTATCTACCCTTTCTGTTCTCCATGTATCCATGAGTAGCTAAATCACTTAGGGGCATGCTAATGACAGAACTATAGGCTAAAAAACGTGCATCAAGTATGTAGGATAGCTCTCGAATCATTGATTGTATGTAAGCTTCATCCCACGGGCAATTTCGATTGGCCATCCATTTTGTCCAAAGAACTCCTAACCTCTGGAAGGAGTAAGAGTTCAGAGTCATATAATCATGCTAGCCTTTCATGGTAATCAGGAAACGGCCTAGGAATAGGCGTTTCCCTAGTACAAGCTAAACACTCCTGTTTTAACAAGATGATTAAGTCCTTACTTTGAGTCGAGTAAACTTAAGAGTCTAATGCATGGAATCGGACGATACATGAGCTAGAGTGAGTTTGATGCATAGAGAGAAGATCCAGTGCTTGAGAATCGTATAAAAAGGCCTATAGGATAGTCATTAGTAGCCCTTAATTCACCCATCTACACACTTTCGTTGCTGTTTAATTGCGGAAACATTGCGGTCCTCGCAATTCCTGCTAAGTTGTTATTCTGTTAGCTGCTTTCTCCTTTGTTTATCAGTTCCATCTCTTGTCCTTTGAGTTTAATTTCAACTTCCATTTGTTTATGTTATATTCCTTTATACATTCAGCAAAACTTAGGTAATTAAAAACCAATTTTACCCCCTCAAATCCACCCCATCTTTCTTAACAAAAACACTTCGAGAATAGCTAAAAACAAGTCTCTGTGGGAAAACGAATGAAATATACTTACTACTTGCTATAAGACCATGTATGCTTGCATGTTCTGAGTGCTCTCTCCCTCTTATTTATCATTTTTATTAACACATTGAGCACGCAACACTAGTGAATATGTACAAGTAGATATAGCTGACCTGAATGTATCTGACATAATGAATATGCCTGTAAATAACCCTCAACATGTATGTATGAATATAGATTTAACTGATAGAACTATTAATCCTCTGAAGCCCTCCATTGAGCATCCACCTATTTTAGAACTGAAACCACTACCTACTCACCTCAAATATGCATATTTAGGAGATAATGACACGCTGCCTGTAATTATTTCTTCTAAGCTAAGTGAACAGCATGAGGTTGATTTAATTTTACTGCTTAAGCAACATAGGAAGGCTATAGCATGGACTATTGCTGATATTCGAGGCATTAGCCCTTCTTATTGCATGCACAAAATTATACTAGAGGAAGAGCACACACCTAGGGTAGATCACCAGCGTAGGTTGAACCCCTCTATGAAAGAGGTAGTGAAAAAAGAAATAATAAAGTGGTTAGATGCAGGAGTGATTTTCCCCATAGCTAGTAGCCAATGGGTTAGCCCCATTCAATGTGTACCTAAAAAGGGGGGAATAACTGTGGTAGTCAATGAGAACAACGAACTGATTCCAACAAGGACTGTCACAGGGTGGAGGGTATGTATGGATTACAGAAAACTAAATAAAGAAACTAAAAAAGACCATTTCTCTATACCGTTCATTGACCAGATGCTAGACAGAATAGCTGGAGAGCCTACTATTGTTTCTTAGATGGTTATTCAGGCTATAATCAAATTACTATAGACCCTAAGGATCAAGAGAAGACCACTTTCACTTGCCCTTTTGGAACGTTTGCCTTCCGCAGAATGCCTTTTGGCCTATGCAATGCACCGGCAACTTTCCAAAGGTGCATGATGGCAATCTTCTCTGAGTTGGATGAGTCCATGATAGAAATATTCATGGATGACTTCTCAGTCTTTGGGGACTCATTTAAAACCTGTCTAGAAAACTTAGGACAAGTCCTGACTAGGTGTGAGGAGACCCACCTAGTCCTAAATTGGGAAAAGTGCCATTTTATGGTAGATGAAGGGATTGTCTTAGGACATAGAGTGTCAAGGGCAGGTGTAGAAGTGGATAGGGCGAAAATAGAGGTCATAGAGAAGTTGGTAGAGCCCCAGAACGTCAAAGCCATTAGAAGCTTCTTAGGGCATGCTGGTTTCTACAGAAGGTTCATTAAGGACTTTTCTAAGATAGCCAAGCCCCTGTGCGAGCTTCTAGAGCTAAATAGACCATTTATCTTCTCTAAAGAATGTGTAGTAGCTTGGAAAACCCTTAAGGAAGCATTGGTCACAGCACCAATCATAGTAGGACCAAATTGGGATCTCCCATTTGAGATGCTATGTGATGCCAGTGACTATGCTGTAGGAGTCATGTTAGGACAGAAGATTGACAAGCTGACACACCCTGTCTATTATGCTAGTAAGACCTTGAATGAGGCTCAATGTAATTATACAACTACTGAGAAAGAAATGCTTGCTGTAGTATTTGCTTGTGAAAAATTTAGAAATTACATTGTAGGCACTAGGACCATTGTATATACTGACCATTCTGCTTTAAAATATCTTATGAGAAAGGCTGATGCTAAGCCTAGACTGATTAGATGGGTGTTATTGCTGCAGGAATTTGATTTGGACATTCGGGACAAGAAAGGTTGTGAAAATGTGGTTGCAGATCACCTGTCTCGATTGCAGCACAATTGCGAAAAAATTGCGGAGACCGCAATTTCTGATGCTTTTATAGATGAACATGTATTTGCTTTGGCTCATCGTGATAACGATGAGGAACCTTGGTTTGCTGACATTGCTAACTTCCGTGCATCACAGGTATTGCCAGTGTTCAAGGGAGGACAAGAGAAGAAGAGGTTCCTTCATGAAGCAAGGAAATTCATCTGGGATGACCCCACACTTTACAGAACCTGCGCTGATGGGTTGTTGAGGAAGTGCGTTTCAGCTGCTGAAGCGAAGTCTGTGCTGCAGCACTGTCACTCATCTCCTTACGGTGGACACTTTGGTGGTCAAAGAACAGCTGCGAAGGTATTTCAGAGTGGCTACTATTGGCCAACAATCTTCAAGGACGCCCACAACTATGCCCACAGCTGTGACGAATGCCAAAGGACAGGTAACCTCAGTCGCAAGGATGAGATGCCCCTCACCTACATCTTAGAGTTGGAGCTCTTTGATGTATGGGGCATTGATTTCATGGGACCATTCCCTCCATCATCAGGTAACCTGTACATTTTAGTAGCAGTAGACTACGTGTCCAAGTGGGTAGAAGCCAAAGCATGTCCTAATAATGATGCTAAAACAGTCACTAACTTCTTGCATAGGCACATTTTCACTAGATTTGGGACTCCTCGTGCTATCATTAGTGATGAGGGGTCACATTTCATTAATAAGGCTATGGAAAAGATATTGGCTAAATATAACATTAGACATAGGGTAGCTACTCCCTATCACCCACACTCAAATGGACAAGCTGAAATTTCCAATAGGGAGATAAAAAACATCTTAGAGAAGGTAGTCAAACCTAATAGGAAAGACTGGTCATTTAAGCTTGAGGATGCACTTTGGGCTTATAGGACAGCATATAAGACACCTCTAGGCATGTCTCCCTATAGGTTGGTGTATGGCAAGGCCTGCCACTTGCCACTTGAGTTAGAAAACAAGGCATTTTGGGCCATGAAAGAATTGAATTTTTGTGTAAAGGATGCGGGGACATTGAGATCTTTGCAGCTACATGAACTTGATGAGCTTAGGCATATGGCCTATGAGAATGCCAAAATGTATAAAGAAAAGACCAAAATATGGCACGACAGTAGACTCAGGATCAAAGACTTTAGGAAAGGCCAACTTGTACTCTTATTTAACTCACGATTAAAGTTATTTCCAGGCAAACTAAAGTCTAGATGGTCGGGTCCATTTGTTGTTACTAATGTCTTTGTTCATGGTGCAATAGAGATAAAGAACTTGCAGCAAGGTCAGCCATTTATGGTCAATGGTGCTAGATTGAAGCACTACTATGAGGAAGGAGATGTGAAGACTCTCTCGGCCTTCCTCTTGACTGAAGCGTGACAAAGAGAACGAGAGAGAACGAGTGGTTACTGTGCTCGTTTAGTCAAGGCCAATGCCTTAGTTTATTTTTTCTGTTTTTCCGGTTATCATTTGTATGTTTTGTGGTGTAATTTTAATTGCGTATTTAATGTTTGTTTTGTTTGTTTTTGCAAGGATTCGAAAGAGGGGATCAAGGAGAGTAAATCCCACTTTAAAAATCAAGAAACGGTTGAGCCAAATAAAAGATACGGACGGGCAAAGTTGGAGATTTCAATGAAATAATATCCCTGGAATTGCGCTAAAATTGCTGGATCCGCAAAAAGAGCCGTTGGGATTTTATCCGTTGCCTTTATATCCGTTGGAAGCCGCTCGATCGTTACGATTATCTCTCTCTTTGCTCTCCAAGAATTCAGCGATTCTCTCCATCTTTGATTCTTCTCCCAAGATCTTCAAGAATCGGCAATGGTGGCCACACGTGCTGAACGATCCGCAGCCAAGAAGAAGGCTGATGACGCAGCTGAAGCGGCTGCGAGGGAAGCGCTTCTCGCCCTTGCAGACGATGGTGCCGTTCGCACCGGTCCTCTCCCCAAGCTCCCTATTCGTAGGAAGAAGTGGAGGGTGGTCACTGAGATCCCTGCTGGACCATCTGAGCCAGTGGGCACGCCCAAGAAACGCCGGTGGAGCGTCAAGACGGCCGCCGACCCAAGCACAACCAAGACTCCCTCTGTGGAGAGTCAAGAACCTGATCGTGCATCCCACGAGTCAGCCAGAGAAGGATCGTCGCCGTCTGCGTCACCTGCGCGCAGCCCTCTCCCATCTGAACCAGTACCAAGCGCAGAGTCGTCACCACCTGCACAGAGCCCCGAGTTGTCTCCAGCACCTCAGAGTTCTGATCCGACACCTGCAGCAGCGCAGAGTCCTGGACCATCATCTTCGCCACTGAGTTCTGCGCAGACACCATCAGCAGAGCACAATTTTCCACAGCCTGATCCTGAATTCCCATATGGGGATTATCAAGAGTCCACGCCAGGCAGTGGAGATGCTGGGGAAGAAGAAGTCTTCTCTCCTATGAGGGAAGACAGCCCTGCCGAGCCTGCACAGCAGGACGATTCTATGGAAGAAACGTTGGGGGCATGCTTCCCACAACTCAACATCAAGGCCAGGCTCAAGAAGCAGAAGAAGGCCAGAATTGACAAGGCCAAGAAGTTAAAGAAAAAGAAGGCCAAGAAGGTGCCATCGACGGACAAGGAGAGTGCTGAGCCTTCGCTCAAACGCCTCAAGGTGGAGGCTGCTGCGTCATCCAAACCAGCAGACAAGGGGAAGGCTAAACTCTACCCTGAAGACGAACCTCCGTCAGTGAGGTATGTCTCATCTGATGCGGAATCCAGGGGTGTTGAGCTAAGGAAGAGGGACCTGTTGCACGAGAAGGGATTCCTCGATCGACTCGCTGACCTGCCGCAGTTCTTGCGCGCAGGAGTGATCAACCATGGCTGGGAGGAATTCTGCAGACCGCCTAACCCAGCCTACACGAGCATGGTGTACGATTTCTACGCCAATGTGCTCAGCCCTGAGGATGGCCTATCTGTGGTCAGAGGGGTGGAAGTTGATTTCTCAGCCAAGGCCATCAATGAAGCCTTTGGTCTCAAGGGCCAAGCGCACACAGATTATGCACGGATAGTTGATGAGCCGACTGAGGCCGTGCTGGAAGAGGCCATTCGCACAATTGGCCAGCCTGAAGCAGCGTGGACTGTCTCACGCAATGGGAGGCACACCTTAATGAGTGCCAATCTGACAGCAAAGGCGGCTGTGTGGTTTGCCTTTGTGAGGAGAAAGCTGTCCCCGGGGACCCACGAGACGACAATCAACCAGAGTAGATCACTGCTGGTTTATGCTATCATGCGCGGTCTCACGGTCAATGTGGGGGAGATCATGTCAGCTGCCATTGCTGAATGCGCCAGAAAAGGTAAGGGGCCATTATTTTTCCCCAACACTATAACCAAATTGTGTTTGCTTGCAGGAGTTCCCACCGAGCGCTTGGAGCAGCAGATGCCGTACACAGGCCATTTGGAGCTGCCTGCGAACCTGAGGCTGAGAAGAAAGGGGAATATGGAGTTTGAGTTGGATAGGCTGGCTGCTGAACAGTCCCTATCCATGGCCTGCTTAATGGACTTGCAGAGAAGATTGGCTCAATGGGCCAACTATGCGCAGGCGAGGGACAAAGAAGTTGCAGACCAGTTGGGATGCATCTTCCCGGACTTCCCCACCAACCTCCTAACTCCATGGGTGCCCCCACGACCAAGGCAACCAGATGAGGATGATGAGAATTGAGTGCTGGTTTGAAGTGCACTAAAGGGAGTATTGCTGTTCCCTTAGAACAAAAAACAATTTTTCTGTTTTCTGATAGGATCATGTATATTATGCTGTTTTGGGATCAACTTTTGATCTGTTTTTAATGTTTAGTTTTATGTTTTTTCTTTTGCTTAGTCTAGTCAGATGTTAGCTGAATAGGTAGGATAGTTTAGTTTTATTTTTAGGATGCATGAGTAACAGGAAAAAGCATGCTAGGGGCCTGAATCAATGTTATATCTGCCCGGATTGAATTGCGAAATAATTGCGGTTCCCGCAATTTTTGTGACTGTTTGCATGTTTTGGACTGTCTGTTTAGTTAGGCTGTGATCTGTTATATTCTATCTTTTGCTGCTAGCATGACTACCTTATATAGCTGATCTTCAAGCATGTTGGATGAGTGTCATAGGACGCCCTTTGATAGTTTAAATTTGCCTCTGAATAGTGCTCAGCATGCATAAACCATAAGTCCTTAAGACTTTCTGTTATGTTCAAATTTTCTGCTGCTGGGATAGTTGCTTTTAGAATGTTTTGCCTATGCCTAGGATTTTTAAATTCTCTTTGTTTTACTTTGGACTAGATGCTTCTAGGATAGTTTGGGGGTGTGCCACCTCAGACACTCATTGGGGACAATGAGTAGTTGAAGTTTGGGGGAGGCCACCCTAGGCCTAGGAACATTCCTCTCTTCCTTAGGACATAAGCATTCTTCTTCTCCTAAAAAAAAAAAAAAATTTGTGATAAATAGAAAAATTGAAAAATAGAATAAAGAGGGGAGTCTTTCTCAAGTTGCTGAGTAATCAGTGCCAAGTGTGTAAACCACAAGTGGCATTGCATCAAAAGGCAAACCAAGGGGAGACTCCACCTAAGTAAAAAAGGAAAAAGGGAGAAATAGGGAAGAAGAATGTATGCTTGGGAGTTATAATCTTGTGGCTTAGATGTCCTATGTAAAAAGAACTCTGATCCTTACTGAGCTAAGCACAAGGTTGTAGCTTTTAGGTTTGTCTAGGGAGATGAATGTATATCCAATGTAGTGATGCCAGGGTTTAGGTTGTTCTCTAAAAGTACCACTGTCACTGTTTATACTAAGACTGGCATGACTCTAAGGAATCCTAGACACAGTAAAAATAAGCTAGAAGCATGTACTGAGTCTGGAGTAAAGCTTGGTAGAATTTGAAACCCGAGGGATAGTGGCATGACATCATAAAAGTAGCTAGATCAGTAGTAGGGGGTTAACAAAACCAGCAGGTATAGTAGGCAGGTGAAGTCAGAAGAAGCTTGATAAGAGGTTAATTCTAAACTTAGAAGTGTGTCACAGGACAGCACTGCTAGAGATAGGGATATAGGGGAGTCGGTAAGTAGTTAAAGAAGATAAAACAGCAGCCTAAGTAAGTCCTTAGTATGCTTGAGGACAAGCAAAGCCTTAAGTTTGGGGGTGTGTTAAGTCTCTGAAAGTGACTTATTTAGGACCCATTTAGCTTAGGAAGATGTACACTTTTAGGTGTTTTTGATAGCATTTAGCCTAAACCTATGCTTTAATATGAGAATTAGAAGAAGGTAGCTAATTTAGGACTTATGCACAATAGGTAGAAAAAGGGTTGAAAACCGAAGGAAAAGAATGAAAAAATGAGCATTGCAAATGAATTGCGAAAACATTGCGGTGACCGCAATTATTCAAGTTAAAACCGTAAGTTGGCTGATCTTTTTCTGTTTAGATCCGACTTTTCAGGGATTCGTTCTTTCTCCTCCATCCATTCTGATATATGACGTTGAAGATTGATGGTTCTCCTTGGCCCAAACGCACCTGCAAACTACTATAAAAGGGGGTCAAAGTCGGAGGTTCAGTCATCACTCGAAGCGCAGAAGTCTTCTCGCAGTCCACCATTTCCATCTGTTTTCCTTTGCCGTTTGTTGGAGTGAGAGTCTCAGCTTTTGGAGTCGATAATCTGATAGGAAGGAGAGAAGATTCTTCTTCTCTCTCGATTGGATTCATCCAAGCAAGGCTGACTTTTCATCACCTTCATTCGAGGCGACTGCCACGAAGTTTTCCAGCAATCCTTTACTGCTTTTCTGTTCTGTTCTTCTTATTTCCATTTCTGATCACTGTTGTTCTTAGTTTAGAGTTTTAATTACTGCATTTCGTTGTTGTCTGTCTTGGATTCATTTCTTTCAAAGCTTTCCTTTGTCATTCAAACACTCAAAGTAATCAAAGTACAATTCTGCATTTTACAGTTTCTATCTTGTTCTGCTACGGTTTTGTCTTGCTGTTTTAAGCACATTTCTCTTCTAAGCATGTCTGTTTTATCTACCCTTTCTGTTCTCCATGTATCCATGAGTAGCTAAATCACTTAGGGGCATGCTAATGACAGAACTATAGGCTAAAAAACGTGCATCAAGTATGTAGGATAGCTCTCGAATCATTGATTGTATGTAAGCTTCATCCCACGGGCAATTTCGATTGGCCATCCATTTTGTCCAAAGAACTCCTAACCTCTGGAAGGAGTAAGAGTTCAGAGTCATATAATCATGCTAGCCTTTCATGGTAATCAGGAAACGGCCTAGGAATAGGCGTTTCCCTAGTACAAGCTAAACACTCCTGTTTTAACAAGATGATTAAGTCCTTACTTTGAGTCGAGTAAACTTAAGAGTCTAATGCATGCAATCGGACGATACATGAGCTAGAGTGAGTTTGATGCATAGAGAGGAGATCCAGTGCTTGAGAATCGTATAAAAAGGCCTATAGGATAGTCATTAGTAGCCCTTAATTCACCCATCTACACACTTTTGTTGCTGTTTAATTGCGGAAACATTGCGGTCCTCGCAATTCCTGCTAAGTTGTTATTCTGTTAGCTGCTTTCTCCTTTGTTTATCAGTTCCATCTCTTGTCCTTTGAGTTTAATTTCAACTTCCATTTGTTTATGTTATATTCCTTTATACATTCAGCAAAACTTAGGTAATTAAAAACCAATTTTACCCCCTCAAATCCACCCCATCTTTCTTAACAAAAACACTTCGAGAATAGCTAAAAACAAGTCTCTGTGGGAAAACGAATGAAATATACTTACTACTTGCTATAAGACCATGTATGCTTGCATGTTCTGAGTGCTCTCTCCCTCTTATTTATCATTTTTATTAACACATTGAGCACGCAACAGCACACTCTCATGAGTGCCAACCTCACAGCTAAGGCGGCTGTATGGTTTGCATTTGTAAGGAGGAAGCTGTCCCCCGTGACTCATGAGACCACCATCAACCAGAGCAGATCGCTGCTGGTCTATGCCATCATGCGAGGTCTCACGGTCAACGTAGGTGAAATCATGTCAGCCGCCATTGCTGAGTGCGCCAAGAAAGGTAAGGGACCATTGTTTTTCCCTAATACCATAACTAAACTCTGTTTGCTTGCAGGGGTTCCCATTGAGCGAATGGAGCAGCAGATGGCTTACACGGGCCACTTGGAGCTGCCTGCTGGCTTAAGGCTGAAGAGGAAGGGGAACATGGAGTTCGAACTGGATAGGTTGGCTGTTGATCAGTCACTGTCCATGGCTTGCCTGATGGATATGCAGAAGAGGATGGCTCAATGGGCCACTTACGCGCAGGCACGGGACAAGGAAGTTGCAGACCAACTTGGGTGCATCTTCCCTGACTTCCCCACGAATCTCCTGAATCCATGGGTGCCTCCACGACCACGACAACCTGATGAGGATGAAGACATTTGAGTGCTGGTTTGAATTGCACTGAAGGGAGTATTGTTGTTCCCTTAGAATAAAAAAAAAAAACAAAATCTGCTTTCTGATAGACCATGTGAATTATGTTGTTTTTAGTACAAATTTTGATCTGTTTTAGTTGCTTAGTTTTCTGTTTTTAAATTGCCTAGTATAGCCTGCTGCTAGCTGATAAGGTAGGATAGTTTAGGTTTATTTTTGTCGAGCTTGAATGACTGGATAAAGCATGCTTAGGGGCCTTAGTGACTGATATATCTGCCCTGACTTGATTGCGAAATAATTGCGGTACCCGCAATTTTTATTATTGAATGCATGCTTTGGACTGTCTGTTTAGCTAGGCTGTGATCTGTTTAAATTCGAGCTTTTGCTGCTGTCATGACTGCCTTATATAGCTTATCTAAATGCATGTTGGATGAGTGTCATAGGACACCCTTTGATAGTTTAAATTAACCTCTAAGAAGCTCAGCATGCATAGCCGTAAGTCCTTACCTGTCTGTTTTTTTTTTCAATTTTTCTGCTACTGTGATATTGTCTTTTAGAATGTTCTGTCTATGCCTAGGGCTTTTAGATTCTCTTTGTTTTACCTTAGACTAGATGCTTCTAGGACAAGTTTGGGGGTGTGCCACCTCAGACACTCATTGGGGACAATGAGTAGTTGAAGTTTGGGGGAGGCCACCCTAGGCCTAGGAACATTCCTCTCTCCCTTACAACATAAGCATTCTTCTTCTCCTTGACAAAAATAATGAACGAAAAAAAAAAATGAAAAATAGAATAAGGAGGGGAGTCTCTCTTAGGTTGTTGAGTAATCAGTGCCAAGTGTGTAACCCACAAGTGGCATTGTATCAAAAGGAAACCAAAGGAAAGGCTCCACCTGAGAAAGAAAAAAAAAAAAAAAAAGGAAAAAGTAGGGAGGAAGAATGTATACCTAGGAGTTGCAACTTTGTGGCTTAGATGTCCTATTTAAAAAGAACTCTGATCCTCAATTAGCTAAGCACAAAGTTGTAGCTTGTAGGGTTGTTTAGGGAGATGAGTGTATATCCAATGTAGTGATGCCAGGGTTTAGGTTGTTCTCTAAAAGTACTACTGTTACCATTAATACTAAGACTGGCATGACTCTAAGGAATCCTAGGTAGCTCATAAATATAAACTAGAAGCATGTACTGAGTCTGGGGTAAAGCTAGGTAGAATTTGAAACCTTAGGGATAGTGGCAGGATATGACAAAAGCAGGTAGATCAGTGTAGGGAGTTAATAAAGACAGTAGGAGTATTAGGCATGCGAAATCAGAAGAAGCTAAATGAGAGGGTAGTTTGAAGCTTAGAAGTGTGTCACAGGACAGCACTGCTATAGATAAGAATTTAGGGGAGTTAGTAAGTGGTTAAGGAAGAAGAAACAGCAGCCTAGGAAAGTCCTTAGTTTGCTCGAGGACAAGCAAAACCTTAAGTTTGGGGGTGTGTTACGTCTCCAAAAGTGACCTTTTTAGGACTTAATTATCTTAGAAAGATGTTCACTCTTAGGTGTTTTTGATAGCATTTAGCCTAAACCTATGCTTAAATATGAGAATTAGAAGAAGGTAGCTAAATTAGGACTTATGTACAATAGGAAAGAAAAGGGTTGAAAACCGAAGGAAAAGAATGAAAAACAAGCATTGCGATAGCATTGCTGAAACATTGCGGTTCCCGCAATGTTTCAAGTGAAAACCGTAAGTTGACTGATCTTTTTCTGTTAATTTCCGTTATTTCAGGGATTCGTTCTTTCTCCTCCATCCATTCTGAAGTACGACGTTGAAGATTGATGGTTCTCCTTGGCCCAAACGCACCTGCAGATTACTATAAATAGGGGTCAAAGTCGAGGGTTCAAGCATCATCCGAAAGCGTAGAAGTCTTCTCGCAGTCCATCTTTTCTCCTGTTTTCCTTTGCCGTCTGCTGGTTTGCGAAGCTCAGCTGTTGGAGTCGATAATCTGATAGGAAGGAGGGGAGATTCTTCTTCTCTCCCGATTGGATTCATCCAAGCAAGGCTGACCTTTCTCATCCTTCATTCGAGGCGGCTGCAACGAGACATTCGAGCTTGTTTTACTGCTTTCTGCTCTTCATTTCCATTTTCCAGCTTTGTCTTGTTGCTGTTTCTTTTCTAGAAGCTAGATTAGACTATTTCGTTGTGTTCTGTCTTCCTGTTATTTGCTTTAAAGCTTTCCTTTGTCAGTCAAACAATCAAGTAATCAAATCTCAATTCTTCATTTCACAGTTTCTTGCCTTTACATTCTACTGCTTTCCCTTACTGTTTTGTCTTTAAATTCCTTCTAAGCATGTCTACTTCTTCTCTTACTTCTGTTCTATCTACATCCATGAGTAGCTAAATCACTTAGGGGCATGCTAATGACAACACTTTAGGCTAAAAAACGTGAACCAAGCATGTAGGATAGCTCTCGAAGCATTGATTGTATGTAAGCTTCATCCCACGGGCAATTTCGATTGGCCATCCATTTTGTCCAAAGAACTCCTAACCTCTGGAAGGAGTAAGAGTTCAGAGTCATACTATCATGCTAGCCTTTCAAGGTAACCAGGAAACGACCTAGGAATAGGTGTTTCCCTAGTACAAACCATATTTTTCTGCCTTAACAAGATGCTTAAGACCTTACTTGGACATGAGTAAACTAAAGAATCTAATGCATGAAATCGGAAGATACATGAGAATGAGATAGTTTGATGCATAGAGAGTTGATCCAATGCTTGAGAATCGTAAGAAAAAGCCTATAGGATAGTCGTTAGTAGCCCTTAACTCATCATTTTACACACTTTCGTTGTTACTACAATTGCGGTAGAATTGCTGTTTCCGCAATTCTGCTAAGTTACAATTCTGTCTAGCTGTTTTTGTCTTCAGTTATTAATCTCGTCTCTTCTCATTTGAGTTTAGCTTTGACTTGCACTTGTTTATGTTGCTACCCTCTTCGTATTCAGTAGGAAATAGATAATTAAAAACCAATTCTACCCCATCAAATCCACCCCTTCTTTCTTAACTTTACACTTCATGAATAGCTTATAATAAATCTCTGTGGGAAAACGAATGAAATATACTTACTACTTGCTATAAGACCATGTATGCTTGCATGTTCTGAGTGCTCTCTCTACCTTATTGCTTATTTATTTTAACACATTGAGCACGCAACACTCGCACATCTCCATGTGAAACGATTCGGATCACATCGTTTTGTACAATACAAAGCGAGCCGCATCCAATAGTGTTACCAGAATAAGGTACCCGGCCTTATCCGTATACTATAGACCGTTTTGCCTGATTACTTGAGCTCGACCCACAATCATGTCATACATGAAGCTCAAGTACTCATATTCAGCCAAGGGTGTTGTTATTGGTACAGGTTAATGCAAACACGTTTCACTAAATTCAATAAACACCTTTACTGAATAAACCTCAATAACTCTTTATTGTATTTAATAGACATATTACATTTACAACGTTTACAAACCACGAGTGTTAGGACATAAAACCCAACACGCACATGGATAATCATGCAGCTGCAGGGGGCTGAAGAATCTGGTTGATCTGAAGAATAAATAAAGTTTTGATGGAATAAGCTTCAAAGTTAGTCCTTGGTTGAGTTAGTGGAGTGATGGGTTGAAAACTCAATGTGTGCTCATGGGCTTGAGTTTGAGACCAGACTAGTACACTTTTGCATTTTTCTTTTTCATCATTCCAAGCGCTTAGGCGCTATGCTCTCGGGTTTTGGACCCACTTTCCTTCTTTTTGTCACTTGGGAACTTCAAATTGCATCCAAATAGCTTAGTTTTCACCACAAAGCTTCTAAATTCCTCGATTTGCTCCAAAATGCTCGATATCTATAAAATAATCAAATATATTCGTGAAAGTACACATTTAATCCTTTAAACTAGCATAAAATAAGTCATAAAGATAACTCATTTTGTGTGCTATCAGCTTTGCTCCATCTTCCAACAGGATTCTGTGCATGCACAAAGCTGGGCTTAACCTGTGTAAATCTGCCAAAGTCCATCCAATGGCCAACTTGTGCTTCTTAAGGATAACCATCAATTTGCCTTCTTTTTTCGGCGTAAGGTTCTTTGAAATGATGTCCGACAACGTTTCCACATCACCTAAGTATACATACTTTAGGTGATCATGCAACTCTTTCAATTCCAATTTAGGGGCCTGCAAAGTAGAAGGAAGCATCTTAACAGAATTCGCAGGAGTTGTCAAAGCAGAAATATTTGGTTCACAAGACTCAGTCAAGGATGATTCATGTGACTCAAATTTATAAAAAAAATTAGTCAAAACTAATGGGTCATCTGCATCCTGAACAATCATATACATGTCTTGTGCCAGTGAGTCAATTATGTCTACTTGACAAAGGGAGTGTGTGTCATCGAGATATTTCATGGCATCAAAGACATTAAACTCAACTATATCCCCATCAAATTCAACAGATAAAATCCCTTTAATCAACATTTATTTTAGTCTTCGCCGTTTTCATGAAGGGCCTTCCCCATAAAATAGATGCATAAGAAGTAGAGTTTCCATCCATACTCAAAATATAAAAGTCCACAAGAAAGATTAATTCTCTAACTTGAACTAACACATCTTCTACAACTCCTAGAGGGTACATAAAAGACCTATCAGCAAATTGAATTATTACACTAGTTTTTTGCAGTTCTTTCAATTTAAGTTCTTGGTAGATGGAGTAGGGCATGACATTTATCGAAGCACCTAAATCTAGAATTGCATGCTAAATTTTCTTCCTACCCATCACACATGGTAGAAAGAACATACCTGAGTCTCGACATTTTTTCAGCAAGCTTTTCTTTAACATGGCAGACACGTTTTTACTTACCACAACCCTGTCATTTTCCTTTGCCTTCCTTTTGTTGGTGCACAACTCTTTAAGGAATTTAGCGTACCTCAGAATTTATTTGATCGCATCCAATAGAGGAATGTTGATTTGCACCTTCTTGAACGTGTCTAGGATTTCCTCTTCATAACTTTCCCTGGGAGGCTTCGCTAACCTGGTAGGAAATGGAGCTTTTGGAATGTAAGTTTTAAGAGACAAGAGAGGGTCACAACGTACCCCTTTCGATGTTGTCACAGGATTTTCTACCACCGGCTCCACTCGACTATGATCGCTCTCCACGGGAGGAGAGCATGAACGAATTTCCCTTCCACTCCCCGGGGTGATGGCGTTCACGTTCTCATGGGGGTTCACCGTCGTTTGTAGAGGTAACTTCTCCGAACTTTAATTCTCACATCTACTCATCGATTATGCCATCTGAGACATCTGTTTACTTAGACTTTGAATTTCAGCCATGTGGTTATTCAATTCACCCCGGGCTTCCTTCTGAAACTGACAAGTGCTTGTAACTACAGTTTGCATTAAATCCTCCATAGAGCTCCCCGAAGTTGAGGCTTGAGTTTGTGTGGAAAATTGAGGTCTTTCATAAGATTGATTCTGAAATCCTTGTTGGTCCTCACGGCTCCCATTACTCAAATTAGGATTATCCCTCCATCCAGATTATAAGTGTTCGAGTAGGGATCACGTCGTCTCTGATTGAAGGCGTATCCTCCAATGACATTTACTTCCTCAGACTCTTGGGCTCTGTTTCCTGCTAACCGGAGAATCACACTGTTCATCTTTGATACTTGAGCCTTGAGCTCGCTCACCTCATTTGAAAGATGGGCTTGTTTACTTTCTCTGACTCCGAACTGCTGAGAATTCTCAGCCATGTTTGAGATCAACTGTCTTGATTCCGCATGGGTTTTGTTAATGAGCGCCCCTTCACTGGCGGCATCTATCATCTGATAGTCAGGTGGAATCATCGCCTCATAAAAGTATTCAATGAGAAGCTGGTCTGCTATCTGATGAGGGGGAAACTTGCGCAGAGCCTACTGTATCTCTCCTAGTACTCATGTAGAGTCTCGCCATGGTCCTGCGTGATCCCGTAAATCTGCTTCCTGGTCGTGGTGGCTCTTGAAGCAGGAAAATACTTCTCCGAAAACAACCCTTTCATCCATGTAGTGACTGATCTAGATGAGAGGTAATATAGTCAATCTTTTGTCTTATCCTTCAGAATAAAAGGAAAGACCCTCAAGTTCAGCTGCTCATCTATCACTCTGTGTGGCTTCATCCCGGAGCACACCACGTGGAACTCAATGAGATGTTTGTGAGGATCATCACCTGCATTGCCATGAAAAGAGGGCAGTAAGTGTATTTAAACTAGATTTAAGTTCGAAATTATCTGCCACTACTGGATACGTGATACACAATGACTGTTGGTCCAAGTCTGGCGCTGCCAGCTGCTTGAGAGTCCTCTGGGGCTCGTTATTTGCCATGACTTCTCGCTCTAAGGTTCCTGAACTGTCTCCTTTAAACAATTTCCTTCCTTCTTTTTCTTCCCTTCTAAGTCGTCGGTTCCTCTCTATCAATCTCAGGTATAAACTGAAATCCACTAACTTGAGAGGAACGGGTAATACAATAAAAGAAAAGCAAATACTAACAGAACAAATTTTGAAAAAGCAAATAAAATCCAATTAAGAAAAACTAATTAATCAGTTCCCCGGCAACGACGCCAAATTTGGTGAACAGGTTGTCGAGACCCGCCAAATTTATATTTATAACTGGTTTGTGCTCTAGCTTGTAGAACAGCGGAAGCCAGGTCGATCCACAAGAAACCTAAATTAGTCTTTTCTTAATCTAATTTTACTTGTAATTTTAATATAAAAAAATAACGCAGGGGGTTGGTTGGTTTCAATTTTAAACTTAGAAAACATGCAAAAATTAAAGTTAACGAAATATTGGAACATAAAATTGACAATCAAAACGAACGTCCTTAATTCAAAGGATTGAGATTGATCAATATTGTAGTTCATATCATCGATATTCTCAAGATTTAGCTAAGACGTTCCAAGCACACAGTTTTCTTGCCCGGACCCGTAACAAGCAACCCTATTAATTAACTAAGACCATACGATCCTAATTAAACTTGGCAAGTAATTAATTTAGGGTGATCAATCATAATCGATTAAATGTCAGTGACGGATTTGTTGGGTTTTATGTCCTAAAACTCGTGGTTTGTAAACGATAAACATATTTTATTATTAATGAAGTGTTATTGAGGTTTATTCAATAAAGTAATTATTGAATATGTGAATTGCTTATTTCATTTTAGAAAACCCTAAATCCAATAAACTAAGATCCATGGCTATAACACGAGTACTTGAACTTTATGTGAAGACATAAAAGTGGATCAAGTTCGAGTAAATAGCCAAAACGGTCTATAGTATACGGATAAGGCTGGATACCTTATCCTGGGGACACTATTGGATGCAGCCCATTTTGTATTTAGTACAAAACGATGTGATCCTGAATCGTTCATGTGGAGACATGTGAATGAGGGTGTCCTATGCAAAGAGTTTGCATTAGACCGAACCGCAAAATAAGTCACTCTTGCTTTATAACGTTGTTTACTGTTTTAAAGACTGACTATTTCAAAACGATGACCTAGGTAACTTGACCTTAATCCTGAGCTAACTATGAACTCCTGTTTATTCGGGATTATCCTTAGATCTGCATGGGTGAGAGTGGCTCAACAACGCCGACTCAATAAGCCTCCCATTTCAGGGGTAAGACCGGATAGATAGCTGGGGACATAGGGTGCAAGATGAAATTCACTCATACCCGTCTCTAGGGATAATAGATAGGTTGTTCCCTTAAGTGCTGACTTCAGGTCTTGAACAAGGGGCCCCACCCTCTCATTGGCCCGAGAGGGACTCGATATAGTGATTAGATCACATACCAATCGGTTTAGTGATTGGATCACAAACCAATTGTTCATTAGAGGATCAGTGAGACTTAAGGAACAAAATGTAATTACGGGGGTAAAACAGATATTTGACCCAACCGTAAATTACGAACAACCTGTGAATGGTCAACTTACTAATCATGGTTTTATCGAGTTGACAGAAATATATCTACAGTGAGGAGAGTGCAACTACTAGGCTATAGTGGAATGTCCTAGTAGTTAACGAATGTTGATTAACTGTGTTAAAGAGTTTAATCGGTTAATATCAGATCGTTCGAGCTCATGATCTGTAGGTCCATGAGGTCCCTCTGCTAGCTCATATCGGACTAAACCTTAGAATAGTGTGACGAGTGAATTCGAAAGTGTTCGAATTCGAATTAGGGAATAAACGTTAAATATATGTGATATATTTAACGACATAACGTTCAATTGAGAATTGAACAATAGAGAGATGGAGATATTTAAATAAGATTTAAATATCGAAAATATGAATAGGGATTCATAATCAAGTATATCGGGAATGATAGGGATTAGTGTTGGATTTATTGGATATTAAATTTGAATTAATTTAATTATTTAATATTAATTTAATTTAATTTAATTTAATTTAAAATTAATTATTTGAATTAATCTTTAAATTGAATTAATTTGATCAAAGTTAGTCAAAAGTCAAAATGTTGACAATTGACTAAAACTTTGAAAGTCAAAAGTCAAATGTTGACTCCACTAAACCTTGAAAGTCAAGAGTCAATATAATGACTAAGGTTAGTGGAAAAATCAAATTCTTGAGTTAGTGGGAAAAACAATTTGTTGGTGTTTTTATGACTCAAACTTTTTTTTGCTAAGTGTTGATCCCACATCAAGCCACTAATCCCACTAAATTGAGTGGATTCTAGATGTCATCCTATTGTTAACTCAATTTTTCATGTTTTTGCATGTAGTCTTCTATATATACAAAGGGTTAATTTTTTTTTTTTTATGATTGCAACTTTATCAATTATTTTAGGTTCTGGATAATATGTTACCAGTTTTATACTAATTTATATCCTGTTTATTTATTTAGATGAAAATTCTAAGACTGACAAATGTCTCAGCGAATTCTAATTCTGTAGTTGGATGTTCAACTTATTCAACAAATCACTCTTCAAATATTGCATTTTATAATACTGGTTTTTTCGTGTGTCCATTTAATCGGGTACTTATTATATAATTCAATAATATTTTATTTTCAAATAAAATCATGACATATTTCGAATTAATGTTTATTTGTTATTGATGCCTGATTATTGGATATATTTTAAATTTTCTTTTAATAAACATGTTTGCATTTTTTTTTTTTTTTGTAAGGTGAGATTAAAAAAAAATATTTAATGTAACATGAAAAAATAAAATGAAATAAGTGGATGTAAATAGTGAAAAATGATAATTAGAATTCACTATTACGTTAAATTCCAGTTTCATTTGTAAACGATAGGGGTGGACATCGGCTGGTCGGAGTCGGTTTTGGACGAAAACTGGCGCCAACCACCGATATGTCGGTTTCCGGCGATCGGTTTTCGACGATTTTGGAAGACTTGGCAACGCCGACCGATCGTATAAACGGGCGGACTGGCGGTTTGGTCGGTTTATATTATTCCGGTGAACAATAACGAAGAAAAAAATGCAAGAAAAAGAGAAGAAGAAAAAAAAGAAAAAAAAAAGAGAAGAAGAATTGAAGAGTGAAAAAGGAAACTTAAGAAATGAGGAAGAAGAAGAGATGGAAAGAAAAATATCACGAGGAGAAAGAAAGGGGAAAAAAAATAGGGAGAAATTGATGGGAGAGAAACTTGAAAGAAGGAAAAATAGGTAGAGAAAAGCAAAAAAACAATAGTTATGAGAGAGAAAAGTAAAAGAAAATAATTATTTTTTGAAAAAGTCATTAAACATTAATTAAAGCACATAAATTGATGATAGTTTGTTGAAAAACATCACATCAATCTCTAAAAGTAGTGAAGAGTCCTTTCTTAAATTAAAAGAAAAAAGAAAAAAAAAGAACAAACTTACTTTTGGCCTTGAAATTTTCAAATGAGTGGGAATAGAAAAGTAATTCGGCCGGTCGGCTTTCGACTGCCTGGCCTAAACCGATCGACCGTCAGTCGGTTTTGTAAATTTCAAAACCGACTCCGACCGGTGATGCCTGAAAAACGACTGTCCGACGTCGGTTCGATCGGTTTCGACCGGTCGGATCGGTTTTCTCGAACAAAAGAAAATAATGAAAAAAAAATTGAAAAAGAAAAAAAATTATTAAAAGGAAAGAGAATTTAATATGGTGGGACCCCGCAAAAAATAGTTTGTTAAATTTAGGAGAGTTGCAAAAATAGCAAAAACAATTAGACTAATTGCATTTATAGCACCTATGTTTAGTCTTTGCATATATAGCAAAAAAAAATAGGGTAATAGCGTGTTAATCGCGTGTTAATCATTAACCTAAAAGTTGAAAAGTCGAAAATACCCTTCCATAACACTTTAAAGTAATCACATGTTAATCACTAACCTAAATGGTTGCATGTTGATACACCTCTACTGATGCACATATGATATACTTTTCTATTCTTTTTACATTCAAAATATTTAAGCCCAACCCAAATGAAAAAATTGAAGCTCGTTTATAATGGAATTGTCGAAAATACCCTCTCCCTCAGAGCAATCAACTTGTATAATCATGCGTTAAACCTAGAAGTAACTTTTCGAAACCTTTGCGATTTCTCTAATCATTGCGATTTTCCTCTCCCTTCAACATCGATCGATTCACTATTGTTGTTGCGTTCTACTCACCAAGTACAAGGTAATAATTATTTGAAATTACCTCTACTTTAGATTCACTCTTATTTTGAACGAAGGTGAAACCTGATTACTGTTAGTTTTTCACCTTTTTTTGTGTATCACTCTTGTTTTAATTTACTATTTGTCTAGAAATTGAATGAAGAAGAAGCCCGATTACTGTTTATTTTTCTTCTTGTATTGTTTCCCTTTTGCACTTATTACATCATATTGATAATTTAGATTACAACATGATATCCGTCAGTAGCTCTTGATTATTTGGATGATAAACTACATAACTTTCCACTTAACTAATACAACACATAAAAGGTGAATCAGTTGTATAACTGATACACCCAAATATAGGGTTTATCAGTTGTACAACTGGTACACCAAATATAAGGTAAATCAGTTGTACAATTGATACACCAAATATAAGGTATATCAAGTGTCACTGATACATCGAATAAAAGGTAAATCAATTGTATAACTGATACACCCAATAGAAAGTAAATCAGTTGTACAACTGATACATCAAATATAAGGTAAATCAGTTGTACAACTGATACAAAGGTATATCAAGTGTCATCGATGCACCGAATAGAAGGTAAATCAGTTGTATAACTGATACACCCAATAGAAAGTAAATCAAATGTACCACTGATACACCAAATATTAGATAAATCAGTTGTACAACTGATACACCAACTGATACACCGAATAGAAGGTAAATCAGTTGTATAATTGATACACCTAATAGAAAGTAAATAAAATGTACAACTGATACACCAAATATAAGATAAATCAGTTGTACAACTGATACACCAAATATATCAGGTGTCACTGATACACTAAATAGTAGGTAAATCAGTTGTATAACTGATACACCAAATAGAAAGTAAATCAATTGTATGACTGATACACCACATATAAGGTAAATCAATTGTAAAACTGATACACAAAATATAAGGTAAATCAGTTGTACAACTGATACACCAAATATAAGGTATATCAAGTGTCATTGATACACCGAATAAAAGGTAAATCAGTTGTATAACTGATACACCCAATAGAAGGTAAATCAGATGTACAATTGATACACCAAATATCAGGTAAATCAGATGTACAATTGATACACCAAATATCAGGTAAATCAGTTGTACAACTGATACACCAAATATATCAGGTGTCACCGATACACTAAATAGTAGGTAAATCAGTTGCATAACTTACCCACAAAATAGAAAGTAAATCAATTGTATGACTGATACACCACATATAAGGTAAATCAATTGTAAAACTGATACAACAAATATAAGGTAAATCAATTGTACAACTGATACACCAAATGTAAGGTATATCAAGTGTCATTGATACACCGAATATAAGGTAAATCAGTTGTATAACTGATACACCGAATAGAAGGTAAATCAGATCTACAATTGATACACCAAATATACGGTAAATCAGTTGTACAATGGATACACCAAATATAAGGTATATCATGTGTCACTAATACATCAAAGTAAATTAGTTGTACAACTGATATACCAAATATAAGATATATAAGTTGTCACTTATACACCAAAGGTAAGGTAAATCAGTTGTAAAACTGATACACCAAATATATCACGTATCACTCTAGAACAAACTAGAAGGTAAATAAATTGTATAATTATACACCAAATAAGCCTCCACCCCCTCCTCAGTGTTCAGTTTCCGACCAGCAGCTTCTCCGGCAAGCGTTCACAGCAGCCCGGCGACGCCTTCTTCCTCCTCCTCCTCGCACCACGGCAACAGCACGATTTCGCGAGCTCCTCCTCCACGAGGCGTCCTACAGCAAGCGGTGACGTCTGCTGTTTTCTTCTTCTTCTTCCAGCCAGCACCGGCGATTGCACCACGACGACCTGCTACCCACGAACATCCGCGAACGACGGTTGTACAGCGGCGACGTGTTCCGTCCAGCCTCCAGCAACGACAATGTCGCTGGCGTTTTGTTAGCAGCGGCGGTGTGGGCTCGTCTTTGCGAGCAGCAATTGTTCTGAACAGCCTTGCATCGAACAACACCTCAAATCACCTCAGGATCGTGACCCACTTTCCGTTCAGCCTCCAATCGGATTACCGATAGCCATTGGAGTCAATTTGGCGAATTCAAACTCTTTCGAACACCAACCTGCAAACATTCGAGCCCGTTTGGTGAAGCTCAGTAGGTAAAGTACCCTTTGGACTCGAACTCGATTAAAGTATATTAGGTTGTTCTCTAACCCTTGAAAAATCTCTGTCTGTAGTTCCGGACACCATCGAACACTTTCGAGCAAGGTTTCGAGTCCTTTTTTGGTGAGTTTTAGGGGGTAAGGCCTCGTTTACATCCTTTCGAACTCTTTTAAAGTGCTTTAGATCAGTCTCTAACATTTGGGTATTCTCTGTTTGTAGTTTTGGACTGATTAGAAGTGATCGATTAAGGTTTAAGGTTAACTTTGGGTAACCCCTCTTGATCACTCTTTTGGTTTCGGTTAAGGTTGTCAAACTGAGTTCTAACCTTGGGACCTAATCTTTCTCGTTTCAGGAGTCTTTCGCATAGCTGAGGAGTGCTTTATTACGTGTGGTAAGTCGTTTCTCATTTGTGGAGCATTGTGGGCTGTATTGTTTATTGAACTGTTTAGAATATTTGTTGTGTTATGGTTATTCTAGCTCGTTATTTATGACTCTTGGTTGTTTATGTATGAGATTGTTGGATAATATGGTTGCCTATTGCTGAAACACGTGTTTGGATGTGTTATGATTTTGAATATGTTGAGAAATCGTTTGTTGGATTGTTGATGGGATTATGCATATTTGTTATGGATTGTGATGTAAGCTCTGGATTGTACTGGTGTAGTTAGGGGTTCTTGTTAATGAATCCTGTTTGCAGCAATGCATAATTTATCATAACATAATAGCAACCATTTCAACTTCAACACAGAGAATTACTAGCTTATAATATACTGAACTTAAATTCAAATTCTAAAAAAATATCCCTCAATTCAGTATCATCAAAAGTAGATTCAACAAACTGATAAATTTGTGAACTTTTGTTCGGCAAAAATATATGAAATTAAAGGCGAGCCTAGAACCTCAAACGAAATTACTCCGTGCAACCTCATTGATCAATAGAATGATAAATCTGGAAGTTAATTTAGCTCTGTCTGCTCCCTCAACCTTAGCTTCTTATGGTACTCCTCATAGTGATGGCACTTGCAGTACTGTCATTTCCAAATATCACAACAATAAGAGAAGCCAAAGTGAGCATACAGCTCAACGGTAATTGACATGTACTCTCTCTCTTGAGGTCGATGATTCAAACCAACCCACATATCCCCCTTTGTTGTACTAAAAAAATCAACAATAAGAGAAGAGAGAAGGTTTTCACACAACGAAATCAAGTTTTTTTTTTTTTTTTTTTGCTGGGAAGAGGGGAGGGGAGAGGGTTCTCAGCTAGGAAACAAGAAAAATGGTTGATATGAATTCCAGACCAATCAAGAAGCATCTCTCTATAAGTGCAACCATCAGAATATTCTCCTCTATCAAAATGTTTGACCAAATTCCTAAAATCTTATACATATTCCCTCTTCCAACATTTTTCCATTCAAATCTTATCTTAAAAATAAGAATGATAGTAGCACATACCATATTTGCCAACCATCCTGGCTTTCTTGGTTCTCTTTGTCTACACATCATAAAAGGTCATGGGAAAGTTAAACATCCGTGCATCAAGATGAAAAAGGAGAATCAATAAAAGGATGTGAAGAAGTTCACGGCGAGATTCCTGACTCCCGATTCATGAGTTCAAGACATATCAAAAATAAATTAATAAACAATCTCATTACTAAAATCTGAAGGAAAAAAAAAAAGAATAACCCATTAGGAATGACTTTGCGTCAATACCTTGTTTAGCTAGACAATGTTAACAACACAAACTCTAGTATCTGGTTCAAAAGAAGGATGAGTGAGAGTCTAAAAGATGGGGAATTGCTCGAAATAGCACAAAATTGTTTTTTGTCTTTCATAAATAGCACCCTTTTAACAAAGTTGTATTTTTGTGCTATCCCGACGGTAACGATTCCGGCGGGGATCGAGACTAGGAAAACTTATATTCGTTACTTTTTTTTAAAGGAAATCACATGATCGCAATATCTCTGCTCTATTTTAAAATCAAAACCCTAATTTATTTCCCCAGCTGTTGCGCGTCCCGGGCCGAATCCCTCTGAGAATCCTTCTGCAAATTTCTTCTTTATCTCCCACCATTTTTTGAAGTAAGCTCCCACCATTTCCAGGCAAAGTCTAATCTCTTCTCTTTGTGTATTAAGGATTGAGAAACAGGTTTTTGATAAAGAAATTTCATTTTCGAATGTTAGGGTTTGGAAAATGTGTTTGTTGAAAAAAAATGGCATTGTAGTGGTTGTGGTTGAAGAAGAAGATGTTAGGTATCCAAATACCTTAACCTGCGAATGAAGAGAAATATACGAAACACACCAGAAATAGATGGAAATATACCCCCGATATATTGATAGTTCTTCAATATACAGTGGTTTATATCATATATACTTGCAAAATAACACACAAGATAACTATAGCCATTCGAGAGGGCTAAATCTCTCCCAAGGAGTCCTATGGACAATCCACCAAAATGATTCCCTACTCTATAAGGCCCTAACACACTCTATTTATAACCAAGGGCTCCCTTATCTAATTACCAAAATACCCTTTACTAATAACATACTAATATACCATAAACCTCTAACTAGGACTCTCACAGAAGATTTCATAGTTTAAGGTCCTTAGAAATAACTCAATAAGTTCCGTGGTGTTTTGTGAATGGTTGGAAGGAAGAAGATGATGAATCTCGAGAGGGATTCATCTCGGGATGAAGATCACCCAAGAAAGAAGGCGATGAATCCTGCTCGGGATTCATCGTTTCTGCAAGTTTTCCCGATGTTGACCACGACCGGGATTGACATTGGGAAAAATGGCCGATAGTCTTTTTATTTTCTTTATTTCTTTCTTTAATTTAGGCTCGGGTGATCCTAAAACTTGTGCCGACTGTAGAGGAGACGACACTTATGGATCGCCTTATGGATGCACCACGTCCACGACATATATTTGAGCCAGAGGTTCGAAAACCTAGAGGGCCAATGCAGAATGCAGCCACTTTTGAGTTTGTGCATGATCCACCTGTATCTACATTGAGGGTCGATCGTGGGCATGATGTGGATGCAACATCACTAGATAATGCGGGACCAATTAAGGGTCAAGTGACATGCAAATGCACTAAGCATTTGGAACGTATTGAAGCCCGCTTGGAAAGCATGGAGACTGGTGTGAAGGGTGATCTAGCAGCGATCAAGGAGTACTTGCGACTCCTTACAAAGGTACGACATGTTTGGGTTTATACATTTAGGGTTTAGGAATATTTTGTTCATTATGTTTGACTTTGAATTGTGTAGGGCAAATTTGTGGACCCCCCACCATTTTCTGGGCCTAAGGATGGTTCGATGGATGAAGGGGGGCAATCTGGACACAATGGCGGTGGGTTCGATCGACCCGATGACCCTCTTATTGATGGTGGAGCCGATAAGGTAAGTAGATGAACCTACTTCTATCGTTAATATTATTGTTTGTTTACATTTTTTTGGGTGATCAAAGGAGTATATGAACAGGAGCACCAAGAACCTATCGTGCCTCTTTCACAAGACGGTAATAAACGGATGGAGGAGGGATACGAAGGTGAATCAGATGGAGATGATTCACATATGGAGGCGTCATATGAAACCATGTCAAATGGAGCTGGACGTGATTCAGGTCAGGAGGATGTAGTGAGCAGAAATGAGAAGGTAAAGGTGGTTCTCTTTTTTTACTTCCATTCATATTTGTACATAAAGTTAATAAGTATATAAATGATTTGCAGGAACAAGAACAATTGACTGATGTGGTGATCCCTTTCACACGTCGGAACAAGTCATGGTACCAAAGTCTTTTGACACCATGTCAATTCATGGATGACGAGGTACAATCTTTCCCCTTCTGTATTTAAGTTGTGCATGTTTGTACATGTAATTTTTTATTTCAATGGTTTGCAGACCATCGACACACTCTTCGTGTTCTTGGGGAATAAGTTTCAACATGCGAGTGTTAACTACTGTCGTCAAACGTTCACGACAGCAAACTCAGTACTTTCGGTAATGTCTATTAATCCTTAAATTGTTAAATTATACAATCATTTTGTATGCTAACACTTTAACTATCTTTAGCATTTCTTTCGCCGTTATGATGGGTTATACGAAGAGATGAAACAGGGGAAACATCCATCAGAATTGGAATACGATTGGGCGAAGGATAAGAACATCTCGAACTACGTGATGGGTGAGCTCACATACTACACCCCCTGGTCAGAGGTCGATTGGGTCTACATGCCGTTCAAGATCGGGAGTGCCCATTGGGTGCTCGTGAAGATCGACATGGTTGAGGGGAAGTTGATCGTCTGGGACTCCCTCATATTGTCAACTTCAGATGCAGCGTTGGAGCATGAATTGGAGGGCATGCGGACAGTCATTCCAGCCCTATTATACAAGGGCGGAGTCTTAAGGTCGAGGACAACACTCCCTATCACTCCATGGCCAGTACATCGAGTCATGTCAGCCCCACAAGGAGATAGTGGGGATTGTGGGATTTTTTGTGCTAAATTTTTTGAATATGATGTAACAGGGTGTAGTATGGATACCCTAATTCAGAAAAATATGACATTTTTTAGACATCAATTGACTGTACAGTTATGGGCAAATACGGCTTTTTTTTAATGAACATTATGTGCAAACAAACTTTATTTTCTTACGAACATCATTGTATCTTTGTTGCATGTAAGGTTTGTTGTAATTGCAACACTTGTCAAAAGTTTAGTGCAATGTGTTACCACTCCAACATAATTGGTTTAGGGTTGTCATCTCTTGGTTTCCCAGGTCAACCCTCGGCTGAGATTAAGGATGAGAAAAATAAAATAAAAAACTTGTTTTCAGGCCCTCGATGAGCCTCACTTCGGCTTGGAAACCATTACATTGTTTTGTCTTCGTTGCATCATACTCTCTGCAAACAATTCAGTGCCAAAAAGACATTGATGTTCATGTTTCAAAATACAAATGACAAAATACAAAAGATAACTATGGTTTGTAATCAGTTGTCGACACGTATTTCTATTGTGTCCAATATTGCCACATTGACTACTTGTGAACTTGTCGCGTTTCACCCTTCGATGGTATTTAGAGTGTTTGGCGACAACCAACTCTTCCAACAGTTTTTGGAGGCAATATTGTATGGTCAACGAACCCAAGTGATGTCTTCCATTCTGATATATGGGCGAGGGGAATATAGGTTTTGCGTAACCAACCAATCAAGCTTCTACGATATTGAATTTATAGCATAGCATATATGGAATGATGTTCCTATCTCTACAAACCGTTATTGCATGATAACAAGGGATCTCGTAGTAGTCAAATAACCCACACACACGTCTTCGTGTTGAGATTGACACGAGGGTTCAATTGTCCATCCACTATCTCAAACTCATGGCGATCGATAGGCTTCACGGTGTACCTTTTGGATAGTTCATCTGCTTCCTCAATAATTTTCTCCCCATGGTCTGACATGATTGATTGACGAATTGAGGTAAGTGTCTGAAGCTCGAAGAACCATTTCTGAAGAAGGCCTCTTATATGATCCAATAGTTCAGTGACTAGTAGGAATATTTGTAGTCATTTGATCTTATCTCATCCCACATTGAAATACTCGAGCCCATTTTTGAATTCCAATTGATCACTCAAGTATTGTTAGACACCATCATAAACTGCTAGCTCGCCCCAATAATATTCAAATTCTTATTCACGACATGCTTTTTCTTCGAGCATGAATAATGCACACACATCGTCGTTCTTAAACCTGCCGGTCAAATTCATACTCAAATGTTGGATGCAGAGAGCGTGGAAGACTTCTGAAAATACAATGCTAATAGCCTTGCTGATATTTTTATGTTGATTAGTTACAAATACCAATCCATTAACTACTTCGATGGTTTCTTCCAATCTTCTCATAAATCATGTCCACGACTCGTCTGTTTCTTTATTAAGTACGCCGAAGGCAACATGGTATATTTTCTTATTTGCGTCGATAGAAATAACAACTAGTAGAATGCCTTTGTATTTTCTTTTCACGTGGGCTACATTAACTACAATCATTGACCGAATGCAGTCCAAGAACCCTCTGATGGAAGCCCATGTGGCCATAAACACATACTTGAAGTGTTCATCGTCCTCAAGTTCTAATTCAAAACAGGTACCTGGGTTCACTAAACCTTGGTAGAAAATTGTATGACTCTTTTGGCGGAGATCCCCTAGCTAGATTTAACGCCTCTTCCTTGGCTTGCCATGCCCTTTCGTAAGTGATGTTCACGCCATACTCCTGCTGCATGTCTTGAAGAATGTCTTTTGCGTTATAACTACGCCAAACATCTTCATACTTTGTCTTTATAAGATTACCAATTACCCAAGTTCTAGCTGCTTGTGGTCAATCATGGTTCATAAGTTTATGCAAACATGTATGAACATTACAATATCTAGAATCTTGAACACGTTAGAGGACTTAATCTTAATAGCTCGAAGTCTCCATTTGCAACACTCTTCAACACATTTTACAATGTAAAGCTTCGTTGTAGATCTCTAAACCCGAAATTCAAAATTTTTCTATATAGTGAAGACTGTCAATTTCATGTATAATTCATTTTTCGACAAAAATAGTTGTCTAACCTCAACATATTCAACAAAAGTACTAGATTGACCTGAGATGAAGATTAACTTATTAGAATATTTGGGACTACGCTTCATTTCCTTACTATTGGTGACCAGTTCACTATGTGTCATCGATTTTCTATCGGTGACCGGTTCTCCATTTGTGTCTAGCTCACTTTATGTCACCGGTTCTCTATCAATTACATGCTCTACATTCGACGTCGCCTCTACACCATTCGACAGCTCTACATTCATGACCGACTCTCTCATTGTCAATGAATCTCTATCCTCCTCAAGTCATATGCGACCACATTCTCAGTTAATGGACTTGGTGATTGTGCATTTATCCCAATGTTATATTCAAACAAATTATTAGATACAAAGGGAAATGATAGGATAAATAGTTTTATATTTGGTGAACGGGTTGTCGAGGCCCGCCAAATTACATTTATAAACTGGTATATATTCTAACTTGTAGAATAGTGGTAACCAGGTCGATCTCGGGGACCAATAAATTAGCTTATCTTAATTAACTTATATTTGCCTTAATTAAAACAATAAAGAAAACAGGGAATTGGTTAAAGTAGAACTAAATAAAGACATGCATAAATTAAACTAACAGAAAATTAAAAGAGCAGAAATTAAAATTGTAACTGGTGCTCCTAATTTAAAATATCGAGATTTATTTTGATGCAACTCAGATAATAGGAATTCTAACGAACTTAACTATTTGTACTCCAAGCACACAACTTGCTTGCCCGAACCCGTAACAAACAACCCAAATAATTAATTAAGACCATATCATGCTAATTAAACTTGACAATTAATCAACTGGGGGCGACCGTTCCATATCGATTAATTGCCAGTGATGGGAAACACTGTGACTGACTATTCATTTGGATAACCTAACCGAATATCCGATTTATCCCCTAACCCGAAGCCTATCATGCACACTATTGTGATCATGGATAGCCGATGTGACTTAGGCATTATTAAACCCTTGTTACTTGACGATTAGGACACAACACTCGCGTCGTTAATCTTTAACTATTTAGCCGAAAAAAAAAACCAGAACGTCAATCCAATCAAAGGTGCTAGCTAATGTGGTATGCTCATGAGAAGAGGATGCTTGAAATAATAAATGCTAAGTATAAACTAAGTGCAAGCCCTCACTAAATGCATGAAAGATATAATCCCTACCCTTAAATTAGGGCACTTACCTTAGTTATTTACCAGTGTGTCTTTTACCGGTGTAAACTTATGATGTTTACTGGTGGCACACCGAGGTGTTTTACCGGTCATGCCTTACCAGTCAACCTTTACCGGTTGAATTTACTGGTGGTATTTTTCGGTCGGGATGGCATATACTGGTGGGACTCGGGTGTTTGAGTAAAAGCTATTTGATACCTGTTTTTCTCTCTCCTATTTGTTACTTATTGATTGCTGAAGATCCTCAACCAGTTTAGGCTTTTTTTCGCTACGCCTCTGGTTGTTTTAGGACCTCAGTTCCATCAGCTATTTGCCTAATATATATATATATATAAATTATTAAGTTGAATACAAACTCCTGAGATACTCCTCCTTCTTAAGTTGCCCGAGTAACTAGGGGCGGTCGTGTAACCCACGATTGTCATTGCATGAAAGGGTGACTAAAAGAAGTGAGTATTAGTCCTTAAGGTTGTGAAGCTTGCTCGTAGTCAGTTGTGTAGTGAAATCGCTGGTAAATTGGAACGAAGACAAGCTTGACATAAAAGGCTCTCTTGGAGAAGAAAAGTAAAAAAAATAAAAAATAATAATAATTTAGAAAATAAAAGTTTGAAGAGTACAAAGTACTTTGAAAAAAAATCTTAGGCCTTTCGATTTGTTGCTCTCGTTGGTGTTAAAATCTATAGTCTGTTCTTATAGTTAGAAGAAGGGAAAAAATAGCTCTAGGGTTTCATAAGACTTTTTCAGGCTTGTAAGGACTAGGATAAAGAAGACTACGCGCACACACACGTAAGGGAGGAGGAGTCTAATTTTTAAAATTTTCTCGACATGTTCATGCATTCGATTGCTCTCTTCTGCTGCAAATTCATTGTTTTCTAAAAGCATTGAGGTTAGAGTGTTTAACATGCAATTGTATTCTTTTGGGATAGTTCAAAAGTTTTCCTTGTTCGAGGACTAGCAAGATTTAAGTTTTGGGGTATTTGATAGCGTTCTTAAAGCGCTATTTTATATTCCCTTAATCTCGTTAATTACCGTACTCATCCATGCTTTATGTCCATATTATAGGTAAATATCGGTAAAAAGCTCAAGAAGTTCAAAGACACCTTTCAGATCTAAAAGAAGAGCAAAAAGGAGCTTTGGAGATGAACCAAGTGAAGTGGGGGAGCCATTTGACCATTTACACCCCAAGGTTCTGCGTCGAGACGCTGTCGGGAGCGTTGCGACGCCCAAAGTTGATATAATTGAAGAAACCCGAGAGCAAGCGTCGCGACGCTACAACGATTTCATCCGTTGAATCACTGCTTCGAAAAGGCGCGCGCTGGAGCATTTTCGTCCGTAGCATTGAGACGGTGCCTGTAGCGTCTCGATGCTACTCTGAAGTATAAAAACATATTTTTTCGAATTTTAGAGGTCATTATGTTTTGTCTTGTCTCGGGATTGGAGCCTTCTCTCTCAAATTCTTAAACTCTCCTTACATTTTTGTATGAACTTGAAGCTTTCCATGAGATTTTTGAAGCTCTCATCCTCCATGGAAGACTAGAGGTTAGTGTATTAATTTAGAGATTAGAGATTGATTAGTTAGTGCATGTAGGTGAAATTAATATTTTAATTCTACTTAGTATTTAACCTCTCAAGCATCCTCTTCTCCTGAGTTTATTAAATGAACTAGCAAGCATCTTTGATTAAATAAACGCTCTAATTGTTTATGCATCCTAAGTAGTTAAAAATTAACGACACGAGTGTCGTGTCCTAATCGCCAAGTAACAAGAGTTTAGTTATGCCTAAGTGACATCGACTATCCATGATCACTTTAGTTTTCCTAACGAGCTTTGAGTTAAAGGATAAATTGAGTTATTAATTTAGGCTATCCAAATTAATGGTCCATCACAGTGTTTTCCGTTATTGCCTCCAATTGATCAATTGTCAAGTTTAATTAGGATTGCATGATCTTAATTAATTAATTGGGTTGTTTGTTATGGGTCCGGACAAGCAAGGTGTATGCTTGAGACGTCTTAACTAAATCTTGAGAGTTTCAATGATCCGAATTACAATAACTGTCAATCCCTATCCTTTAAATTAACCACGTTTGTTTTAATTGTCAATTTGTGTTCCAATTTCTCTATTAGCTTAGAGACCAACCAACTCCCCTTTTGTTTCATTTTTATTAAATCACAAGTAAAATTTGATTAGGAAAAGACTAATTTTAGGTTCTGTGGCTGGACCTGACTTCCATTATTCTATAATTTAGAATACAAACCAATATCTAAATATTAATTTGGCGGGTCTCGACAATCTGTTCACCAAATATACCACCGCAGACTCTGTCGTTGCTGAGTAGTGTCTATCGAGTAACAATGCTGAAGAGTAGGTAGTTTATCGTTATGATGTCATATAGGATGCAAGCTATCCCTGAAAAGCTAAGACAAACAATCCAAGAAGCTTTAGAGAAGGTGAAGTTGGAGGATAGCCATAAGGGGCCGTTTGGTTGACGTCTTTGAGGGAGGGCATCAGGATGGGAATGACTTTGTGATAGCCATTCCCACATTTGGTTGGCGTCTTAGCATTTATGCTTAGGCATAGCCGTAGCCCAGGCATCAGAAGTATGACATCAGAAGTATGGCTTTCTGATGCCCTCCATTTTAGACGAGTTTCTCCTAAAGCCATGGTGATGCCTTGTCCAGGTATGTCTTCTTCTTCCCATTGGTTTTTTTTTTTTTTTTTTTTTTTTTTTAAATCAATTCCAAACTCTAATTTCAAGTTTGTGTATTTTTTTCTTTTTTTTTTTGTTGGTTAAATTCATTCCAAGCTATGTGTAATATTTTTTTTTTTTGTTAAATCGATTTTAATAGCTTCTTGATTTAAGATGTGCGATAGCTATGCGATCGAACAACAACCTATGCGATCACACAACAACCTATGTGATCGCATAGGTTGCTAGTTATCTCATAGTTATGCGTTCACATAAGTAGTTGTGCGATAGCTATGCGATCGCACAACAATCTATGCGATCACATAACTATCGCACAACTACTGTGATCGCATAGGTTGTCAAGTATGACACACCAACCTAGGTTTAGTAATAGATGATAGATTATATTTGGTTTTTGAATTATATAACTTTTATCATTAGTTCTTCAATTTTATTATTGTATTAATTAATTAATTAATTAGAATTAAAAATTTGTATAATTTTAAATACCTTTCGTTGAACATAATTATTAAGATTTATGGTTAAATAAAATAAACAACAATTAATTATTTAAAATTTATTTGCAAATCTGATAATCTTACCATCCAACACATCATTGATTCTTACACATCTCATTCTCAGTCATTTTCTATTCCGAGGCAGCAAATCCTCAAAAGCCACTGAATTAGGTATAAATTACCATTTGGTTGTACGGAATGAAATTTGTCCCAATTTTTTTTTGAATGACCAACTCGAATTTTGGATCCTCAATCCCATTCCCTTTTCTTTCCCATTTTACCCCTCATAAGTTAATTGTCAACGCATCCTCCCCATTTTACGTTAAATGAATCTTATTTTTTTTTAAATCTTCCCTTCTCTCTCTTGATTTATTACACCTACAAAAATCTGTATTTTTAAATAAATCTGTATTTTTCAAAATCTTCCCTCATTTTACGTTAAATGAACCATTTTTGCATTTAGGCTTAGTTTGGGATTGCGGTAGTTTTTAAAATAATTGCTTCGAGCTTTGATTTTAGAAAAATCAGCTGTAACACGAAGTTAATTAGTATTTGGTAAATTTCAGATTTAAACCTGAAAAATTTGGTTATAGTGTTTGGTAAATTCCTACCAATCTTTTATGAAATAGCGATATTAACCCAAATATAAATATATTTCAATAATTAAATATGAGTTTTTATTAATATTTAACTTCAAAAAATTTATAAGGTAATATGAAATTTTATATAAGTTAAATTAAAAATTATATTTTTTTTACTCTAAATAATTTTATAAACTATATAAAAAAAAAATTGATATATAAAAAATCTGTCAAACAATTTCTAGCTTTAGTTGAAATAAATAAATAAAGAGCAATAATTAAGAAGCATCAAATTAAATTATAAAAAAATGATGAAATAAGATTAGTTAGATTATGAATAATTCGTAAAATAAAAAATAAAAAAAGAATTTTAAAATTGGTTAGATAGAACAGATTTTTAGAGAAGCAAAATCCAAAAGCTACTATTAGTAGCTTTTGTAAATCAACGTAAATTAAAAAGTGATTTTATTTAAATTATTTAAGAATTAGATTTACCAAACATAAAAAACGGTTAAAATTATTTTGAAATCGATTTTAACGTCTTCAAACGCAATCTCAAACGGGGCCTTACTTGATTTTCTTTTCGTTTTTCTTCATAGTTTTTGCAACCATTCAATCTAGTTTTTATATTTAGACAAAAGTTTCATATTGTTTTTTTTAAATGTATTTAATTAATGCGAGATTGAACCCTGACTTCTTAGTCAAGGGCAGTGGCGAATCCAGAACCTGAAGTCAGGGGCTTATAATTTTGAACACAATCATATATATATAATAATTTTTTTTTTCTGAATTAGGTAAGATTCAAAATTTAATGTCGAAGACATAAATCCGTATTAAATAATTTCGAACACATTAAATATGTATATTAATTTATAGATTAAATTATAAATTTAGCCTTCGGTTAAAAATTATAAATTTAATTTTTAATTTTTTAATATTTTAAAATTCACAGATCTAGACACAAAATTAAAATTTTAAGCTTCTATTAGATATAAAATTTAAATTTTACATAATAAATAAATTAATTTTTTAAAATTTCAAATTTTTAATGGACATAAAATTAAAAGTTTAAAAATTATAAGAGACTTTTAAATAAATTTTTTTAATTATGGTATTGTATATTTTTTTATTTAAAAATAATATATATATATATAAATTTTATTATTATTTTAAATTGTTAGATACTTGTGAAATCTTTTAAAAGAAAAATATGAGAATCTAAATAATATATATATATATATATTATAAGTTTAAAAGTTTTTTTTTATATATAATGAAACGTCTAAATACTTACCTTATATTTGAAAAGAGTTTTTAATATATAATATTTTTAAAATCAAATTTATTTTTAAGAAAAAATTGAAATATATACTGAAAAAATAAGAAGGAAAAACTGTAAATATATACTTAAAACGAAAAAAAAAAAAAAAAAAAGGAAAAACTGCAGGTCGTTGGAAAAATTGAGGAATGAAGGCGTTGGGGCTCGAGGTATCAGGAGGGGCTAAAAGCATAACTTAACCACTAAGACAAGAGATGGTTTTATAAAAATGTGCGTTGTACTAAATATATAATTGGTACTGTCTCAAAGTTGAGGGGGCCTCGAGCCCCCTTTGGGCCCTTAGTAAATTCGCTCCGGGTCAAGGGCACAATTTTATGTCAAATGAGTTTGAACCAATGACTTCTTAGTCAATGACACAACTTTATGTCAATTGAGTCATGCTTGGTTTGACAACAGTTTCACATTGTTTTTAACCTGTATAACATACTTGTATTTTTTTTGTTGACAAAAAAAAAAAAAATATATATATATAAATATAGCGTACTTGTATTATACACATGTATTTGCATTTTTATATTTATCAAACAACTTCACACTTTTTTTAATATATGCAACATACTTGCATTTGCATTTTTTTTTGCAAAGATATTTAATTAATGTGAGGATTGAACCAATAACTTTTTAGCCAAAGGCACCCTCCTATGTCAATTGAGTTATGCTCGATTTGGCTCCATTTACATTATTATACATATATATTTGTGTTTTTATATTTACCAAATAATTTCACTTTGTTTTAACATATACAACCTACTTGCATTTTACATATGTATTTACGTTTTTATATTTATCAAATATGTTAGACATTTTTTTTAACATATATTAATTAGAATTTAAACAAAAGATATTTTAGTTTCTAAGTTTTTTGATTTTGAATTCATGGTTGATTTCTTAGTTTTTTTTTTATTGATTCTTAGATTTTTAATCATTTTTCCTTGATTTTGGAATGAACATAATTGTATTTTAGTCCATCGCCCCTAAGCGGATTCACCCTAAATTTAGAAATTTACCATTTATACAATTAAAAAATATGTTTGAACTTGCGAATTAAATACGGATAACGAAAAGAATGTCCAAAATTAAATAACTTTTTGATTGCTATCCAATATGTTTTTTATTGTCAAAATGTACTATATTTGGCATGAGTTAACCTATGCACACTAAACTACCTTATGCAACAAATTCCGATCATATCCTAAAATGCTGCATAAACACAGTGAGATCTCTAATTTAAATCAGTGAGTTAATCTCAAATCTCTAATTTAGTTAGATCTGTTTTTTCGAAGATACTTTATAAACAATTCTCCTAAAACTATCCACCATTAAAAAAATGAATATATCTACCACTTATCATTTATGTATTTGAAAATGCAAAATAAAAATGTGATTAAAAAAAAGAAAAAACTAACAATAGCCACGCTCGAAATACAAGAAATACTTTGTACTCAAACCGGCGCTGGAAATACTCTGTACTAGAAATATTTTGTATTCAAACAGAAATACTCTGTATTCAAACAGACGTTGGAAATACTCTGTATTCAAACAGACGTTGGAAATACTCTGTATTCAAACAAACGTTGGAAATACTCTGTATTCAAACAGACGTTGGAAATACTCTGTATTCAAACAGACGGTGGAAATACTCTGTATTCAAACAGACGGTGGAAATACTCTGTATTCAAACAGACGGTGGAAATACTCTGTATTCAAACAGACGGTGGAAATACTCTGTATTCAAACAGACGCTGGAAATACTCTGTATTCAAACAGACACTGGAAATACTCTGTATTCAAACAGATACTGGAAATACTCTGTATTCAAACAGACGCTGGAAATACTCTGTATTCATATTCAAACAGACGCTGGAAATACTCTGTATTCAAACAGACGCTGGAAATACATATTCAAATAGACGCTGGAATTACCCTGTATTCAAACATACGCTGGAAATACTCTGTAATCAAACAGACGCTGGAAAGTACTATGTATTCAAACATACGCTGGAAATACTCTGTAATCAAACAGACGCTGGAAAGTACTATGTATTCAAACATACGCTGGAAATACTCTGTAATCAAACAGACACGGGAAGTACTATGTATTCAAACATACGCTGGAAATACTCTGTAATCAAACAGACGCTGGAAGTACTATGTATTCAAACAGACGCTGGAAGTACTATGTATTCAAACAGACGCTAGAAGTACTATGTATTCAAACAGACGCTAGAAGTACTATGTATTCAAACAGACGCTGAAAGTACTATGTATTCAAACAGACGCTGAAAATACTACAGACGCTGAAAAATACTCTGTACTCTGTATTTAAACAGACGCTGGAAATACTCTGTATTTAAACAGACGATGAAAATACTTTGTATTCATATTCAAACAGATGCTGGAAATACTCTGTATTTAAACAGACGATGAAAATACTCTGTATTCATATTCAAACAGATGCTGGAAATACTCTGTATTTAAACAGACGATGAAAATACTCTGTATTCAAACGAGTAGAATGAAAATACTCGTATTCAAAAGAGTAGAATGGAAATACACGATATCCAAGAAAGTAAAATCGAAATATCCTAACAAAAAATATTAACAAAATTCATCCTACAAACTTCAAATGAAAACCTATTAACAAAAACTAACAAAATAGTGTAATTTAAAATCTATAACAAAATTCAAAATATTGTAATAAAAAATCTACTCAGAAAATTAAAAAAATAGAGCGTAATTAAAAAAATAAATAAAAAATCAGAATAACAACAAAAGAAGGGAAACAAAATCTAAAATCTAAGTTGTTAAACTAGTCTAATTTCAAATAAAAAAAACGTGCCAGAAAAAGTGGGATTAAAAGGTGAGATTGATCTAGAATACATACCAAATCCTCTCAAAGTAGTCTAGATGAGAATGTTGATGTAGTTGAAGGTGGTGTATTTTTTGTTTGTTTGTTTTTTTTTGTCTTTCTTTCTTCTTCGACTTGATTTCTTAGTATGAGGAGTGTGAACAACGAAAAATCAGAATTCAATCACATTAGATTTATTTTCATTCTAAATACACTTTTCTTTTTCTACCTTGAGCGACAATGAGGACGAGAACAATTTTTTTCCAAATTTATCAATCAATAACTTCTGTGTAATGGTGATTAGAAGGTTGGGTGGTGGTGAGGGGAGAAACCTCTCGTCATTTACTAGATCTCAGTGTCCTCCATTTTATTGGATTTACATATATTTGAAATCTCTGTCATTTACTAGATCTCAGTGTCCTCCATTTTGTTGGATTTACATATATTTAAAAGAGCAAAACTTAGTTGCAGGCTGGGCTACAATTATCTTTTACAGCCCAACCACGTGTCACACAATTTAATTGATCTAAAGTTTATTGATCTAAAGTTTATTTATTTTTAAATAAAAAAAATCAGTATCTTTTACGGCCCAACCACGTGTCACGATTTAATTGATCTAAAATTTATTTATTTTTAAATAAAAAAAATCATTCACGTCCGTTTACTTAGATTTCTTTTTCTACAATAAATATTTTTTTTCTTTTTTTTTGGTTAACTATTTTTTAACGCAGTAAGATTTGCAATACTCTAAAGATGGTTAACTATTTTTTAACGCAGTAAGATTTGCAATACTCTAAAGAATATCTCTAGACAAATAAAATCATTTTTGTTACCATTTTTTTTTTTGAATTTTTCTTAAAAAATAATAATGTCCAATCGACATTTCCCTTTACCAACCTCAGATGAATCCAATCGTGAAATTTCTCACTCTTTCTTCCTCTTCCTCTAAAAACTCACTTGAAAATTTATACTTATATAACACACAATCAACCCTGCAAATTTCAAATAACCCCAATCGAAATTTAATGGCCTTGAAGTTTGGAGTGCGGAGAAATGAAGAGAGAGAAAGTAGGAGAAGTTGTTAATTTGTTGGAATAAGAAGTAAAAGTTACTGACAAAAACCAAGTAAACGGCGTGAAATATTTTATTATTATTTACAAATGTTGGAATATTTATTGAGAAAACCCCAATATATGATTATTCAAGAATAAATACATTTAATCCGAGAACAATCATGACAAACTTTTGATTGGGAAAACCCCAATATATGATTATTCAAGAATAAATACATTTAATCCGAGAACAATCATGACAAACTTTTGGGATCTAAGCATGGAAGAAAAACTAAATTAGAGGGGATTAGAATTACCTGGAACCTTTAGATGTGATGAATCCATAGCCTGTAATACTCTGATGGTTTGTGGTCTTCCTCATCTATGCAACCCAGACCAATCATGGGCAATCCTCCCTATCAGATGGGGAATAGGAGGCTAAAGCTGCATAGCTTATTGGGGACCATAACCTAAACTATATATATGTTGATTCTAGGGTTTCCCATAATCCCCTAGGACCAACGGGCTGGTTTCTGCTCAGCAGGCCACACCAATATATGGAAGTTTGGGCCCATAATCAAGATCACTCAAATGCCCATTAAATAGCTCAAATATAATTGTTATTGAATTTGTTACCCACATATGAATTAATTATTTAATTAATTCCAACAATCTCCCACTTGGGCAACAATTTCCTTATTAACAATTATTAATTTATTCTTTAGTGCACAACTTAATGCTATTTTAAAAATAACTTCCCTTTAATCACAATCCGGTCCATTTTGTATACCAATGAGGAACCAAAGCGACTTTTGTCACATGTATGGTCGCAACTCAGCCTTCAATGATCACCACACCAAATATACTCAATGACATGGATCAAGTGTGGAAGAGCAACATGAAAATTACATGTAATGTGATCCAAACATGTCTATTTTCAACTGGTCAACTTTATTCTTTAGAGAGATCAAACTTAACTCTTTCTAGCCTTATGTTAAACTACTGTTAGAAAGAAAGTGATTCAGAGTAACAAAAATAATTCATCTTCTTTATTCTGCAGAAACAAAATTTTGTGTCTACTTTACGAAAGCACAAACTCCCACTCAACTGACGTACCATAATTTTCACACCTATATGAGCATTATGCTCCCAAAACTTTTGTGTGTGAAATTTCTTAATGAACGTATCCGTAATGATGAAGTTGTATTCCTTTAGACACAATAAAAACTCTGAATGTTCTTTATCAACTAAAGCTTATGATTCTTATAAAGCTTTTGTTGCTATAAATTGAAAAGAATTACAAATTCTTGTCAAGACAACTTAGTGACAAGAATTAAAATTTATGAGTTTCTTGCCACATAAAGTGTTATGACCACAAACCTTAATGATAAAAGAAACTACTACAAATGACTATTTGTCACTTTTATTTATAGTAGTATCTTTTACTCATTTAGTGAACATAACCGAGAAGGTGGATCCTGTTGGCAACTCTTACTATTATCAAAATCAAATCACCTCATGATCTCTACTTTATTTGATTTTGACGAGTGAGCATGTATCATTTTGTTAATTACCTTAAAACTCTTTAGATCCAATTAAGAGTTATAAAAATATTGCCTTTTGTTATTCATATGAATACGGAAGCGGAAGCGTCTAAACTTCAAGCATGAAATTCTTCATTTCTTTATTCAAGAGACCTTTATTGAGACTAAATTTGTGTCTTTAATGATTTGAATATTTCTTAGTGCATACAACTTTATGCTAGAAAACTTGGGAGACTTTCTGACATAACCTCTTTTGTGAAAATGTTACTTGAGATTGATCTCACAATATCATTTCACAATATAAAAAGATATATTCATACAAGCTTTCATCCTATAGCTTAAGTATTTATCACGTCATAGTCATATTACACTAAGAAAATAATTTTACTCCTACTAAGTCTGTAATTCATAATTATCACTTTTATATACCTTAGACCTTAAATGTGATAATTAATGAATGAAGCTTATGAAGTTACAAACAAAAACCTTATTAAGATCACAAATGGAATGAAACCTTTGAAACCTTGTGTTACTAGATCAAGAGTTTCTAAACTATATAGGCTATCAATCTTTATGTCTATTTGACATAACTTTTAAAAATAGTTTTGAAGTGTTATCACGAGTCTCTAAATAATTAATGTCACCCATAATAATTGAAACATAATAACTAGACAAACCTTATATCTTTCAACACACATTACCTCTTAAAGGCAATATGACAAGATGTCAAATATTGTCATTGTTGTTTCACCTAATTCTTTGTGACATTAATTCTCTATTTTAAGAGTTAAATCTTTGTTTGACTTTAGGGGAAGATAATGAAATCATCTTACTTTTACGTTTAAGTCAAACTTAAATCTTTATACTTGGATTTCTCTCATCTCTTGTGATTACTTTAATAACACTTTTAATAATGTTGAGTTTGTCTTACTTAAATGAGGAGAATCTTAACTAATGTTTTCACATATAGAAAATAACTCAAATTCTCTTTTCATAAGGATAGCATTCCTCATTTTATCTTCCCCTCAAACTCAACATCCTTAAGAAAGTAAAGATATCTAACAAACGAACCTAAGTGAGAATTAATTTTAGAAATCATGAAAATGACTAGTGTACCTTGAGTAACAACAAATAATCTTTAAGTTCAAATTTTTCTTATTGACCTTTAGGACCAATCATTAATTGGACATCTCTAAATGCAAACATAATGTTAAGCATTTTCCTAACCTTTAATTGCAAGAGATTTAGTTGTTGTTTTATGTGGTACACCACTTTAACTTTATGCTGCAATCTTAAGTTTTTTCCCAAAGAAGTTAAATGCAAAGAGAAATAATTTGTCATACTTCTAACCTCATCTTTATGAGCTTTGAATCATTCTAAAAGCAACACACTTTACTCAGGTTTGCCTTAAAAAATAGCTTACTTAATGGCTCTATAAATTCTTAAAGAAGTTTAGCAAAAGACCTTAAACATTCTCTACCCAATCCATAGTGTTTCATCACTAGAAACTAATCATATGACTGCCTTAAAAAATAGCTTACTTAATGGCTCTATAAATTCTTAAAGAAGTTTAGCAAAAGGCCTTAAACATTCTCTACCCAATCCATAGTGTTTCATCACTAGAAACTAATCATATGACTTCTAAGATATCCAGAACTAAAGACCTTTCTGACATAAAAAATGAGTGACTTCACTAAAAATATAATTATGGAAATATTAAACAATGTTGTTAAGCATTTTAAGAAGTCATATGGAATAGACTATTTCATTATTTCTCCATTGATTCTACCTAATACAGGCTCGACAATTTGTTAAATCAAAAGAACAAATCATCAATGAATAGAAATACTAGAGTCTATTCAACACATGGAAGTCTGACATGCAAACTAAACTAACTTTGTTTAAATCCTAAGTGAGAAGTCAAATTTTATTTATACATTATGAAAAGAAGTACTAACAACATATTTTCCTACATGTCCAAATTTTCTAAAAAAAAAAAATAGGAGAAATCTGGATCCTAATTTTTAGTGATTTGGACTAATATGTTCAAAATGGAGTTTTGTGTCGACTTTAATTTCTCCCTTAAGGAAATAGTTAATTGAGTACATTTTGTTATTTCATACTTAAAACAATTTTCTTCAACATACCATCGAAGATTCGCTCCTTAAGGGTTCCTCTACCCTTACAAGCATCATAGTGTACTCTCTTATGTTCCATTCTTCTTCATTTAGACACATTTAACCAAAAGTTTAAATGTCTCTTACTTTATGTTCATTTCAGAACAATCTTTATCTTTTTAAAGAAATTTCCTAATTATTTCCTTATCAAACATGATTCCCTTGAATAAAAAATTTCATCATCATAAAGCTTATGAAATTAAGATTATTCCATTTTTTTTTAATATAAATCCCAATTAATCTGAATGGGATGTTGTCAAGTAGAAAAAAAAAAAAAAAAAAAAGTGTTTCTTTATTCATAACAACGTGAACAAAAATATTCTCAAAATCAAACAAGGCAATAGTATTTAAAATTTTGAAAAAACAACTAAAACATGCCCATGAATAACTTAGTATTTATAAAAATACCTTAAAATTAAACTTTATGAGGACAACAAGATACCAAACACAACATTGACAACCTTCCTTTGGGCCGACTGTCAACTTGCAAACAGTACTCTCAATGTGGTGAGGAAACACTGATACCTAATCCGGTCAAGTGAAAGTCTTCCTTTGGGCCGACAATCACTCACATGGCATAACTTTATATTATTCATGTTTTATCACCAACTAACCATAGATGTACCTGTTATTTGGCCAAACTGACGTCTTCCTTTGGGCCGGCAACAGAACGCATAAACAACAGGTCCACAAACATCTAATTAACTATGAAGATGTCAATATCAGAAATCAGAGGCTACTTTGGCAGCATGATCCATCAAATCAACACTAACATAGAAAATCAGATTATTATGCAAAAACACATTTATTTTAATTACTATTAATTTTATCTTCATGAAAATGAAATTACCAAAATTATTTTCAAAATTAAGAGTAATATCTTTACATGCATAATTTATAAAAGGAAAAGTCCTCAAAAATAAAAATTAAAATGTCAAAAAAAACTTTATTGGGATTTCAACCCACCTGACAACCTAACATATGCATTGGGCATCACAATGATCACATTTAGAATCCAATAATAAAATATAATAACTTATCCCTTTTAGAAGATAGTCTTCCGACTAACAACTTCAAGGGCACATCATTATGTTATTCATACTTATTATTGCATGTGTATTTGTTGTTTGGCCAAATTGTAACATTCCTTTGGGCCGATCACACAATCTGCATAAGCAACAAATACACTCCATCTAATAATCTAATAATTTTATAAATGTTTTAATTTACAAAACATTCAAAATCAATTGTACTAATTGTGCTAATTCTTGATACCTTATTAAGCACATCAAAAATGAAAAATTAAATAATTCTCCACACTTTTTTATGCCCAAATTCAAATTTATAACATAAGGCATATATATAATTTGATAAACAAATACTATTGTTATAAAAGAAAATACAAACAATGATAATAGTTAAAATTATATATATTAACATAACATAAAATTCATTATGTTATATGTATATTTGCAGTGGGCCTTGGCCCACTGCAAATCTCATGCTACAGTGCTCTAGCACCTCTTAAGCCATTTTTCACAACTGTTGCTGCCCGCACTATTTTTTTTTCATTCTTTAATTCTTTCTCTTATGATCTTTCTTCATGACAACCACCATATAATCAGAGATTCAAAATGAAAACATTCTTTATTATTGAGCCAAAATATGCATATAAAAACATTCATAATCCTTAATGATATAACTCAAATATGCAAAAGTATCTGAATTAAATTTGATTATTCAATTGTTCGAGTAATTCACACAACATGTTGTAAAATAATTCTAAAATCCTATTGAATCGAAATCTTATGAATCAAAGGAAAGACACTATGTTTGATAAAATTAGTAATCTACCATGCAAAAACCGCTCTGATACCACTTGTTGGAATATTTATTGGGAAAACCCCAATATATGATTATTCAAGAATAAATACATTTAATCCGAGAACAATCATGACAAAACTAAATTAGAGGGGATTAGAATTACCTGGAACCTTTAGATGTGATGAATCCATAGCCTGTAATACTCTGATGGTTTGTGGTCTTCCTCATCTATGCAACCCAGACCAATCATGGGCAATCCTCCCTATCATATGGGGAATAGGAGGCTAAAACTGCATAGCTTATTGGGACCATAACCTAAACTATATATATATGTTGATTCTAGGGTTTCCCATAATCCCCTAGGACCAACGGGCTGGTTTCTGCTCAGTAGGCCACACCAATATATGGAAGTTTGGGCCCATAATCAAGATCACTCAAATGCCCATTAAATAGCTCAAATATAATTGTTATTGAATTTGTTACCCACATATGAATTAATTATTTAATTAATTCCAACAACAAATAGTTTAAATATTAGCTAAAAGATTTTATTATTATTTACACATAGTTTAAATATTAGCCAATCAAATCATGACAGATAGCTGGACTGCAAAAGATATTTGTAGCCCAGGCAGCAACCAAGTTTTACTCTATTTAAAATCTCTGTCATTTATTAGGTCTCAGTGTCCTCCATTTGACTGTATTTACATATATTTGAAAAAATATATTTGAAAAATTAAATCCACAGGAAAAGAAAGGAGATTCACCAACCAAGAGAGATTTATAGGGATTGATGTAGGGAGATTCACTAACCGATTTTGATTGAATTTAAGTGAGATATTTACGAATGAATGTTTTTCGAAAAAAAGGTGAAAGATATGTTGAAAATTTTGATAGGGGCAAAATTGGGAGAATCAAGATAATCGTAGAACATTCTTCACAAACCATAATTCTGATTTTTTTTTTTTGACATTTTTTTTAAATCCACCCTTAAAAAGGGACATTTTCAGAAGGATTTCCCAATTAAATATGAGCGGCTATCCGGTTTTATAAATGGATGAAGAATTTGGCGCGATTTTTGGTTGGCCCATATCGGCCTGAGTTGGGGAAATTCATAATATGATGCATTTTATCTAGGTTTGTATTTGAAGCATTCTGAGATTGTATTATCATATTGAGTGAAAATTTTCATATATTATTTTATTTTTCTAATAAATATGCATTTTGAGATAAATAGGTGCTTCTATACTAATCTCTAACATTTTTTTTTTTTTTTCCGCTTTGGAGAGATGTTCATACTTTACGTATGTTGAGTTATGCTCATTTCGACATCTTTTTAAATATAAAAATAACTAAGAATAAAAAGCAACATTTCATATTTGTATTCTATAGCTAAATAAATGGTAAGGTGAATAGTGAACCGTTTTATTTCTAATTATATACTTATTATTTAAACACATGTAGTCTTTTTTTTAGTTTTTTTTTTTTTTTTACAATATGTAAATTTGGGGAATCGAATCTGTAACCACATGTAGTTTAGCTTACAAAATTTAGTCAATAAATCTTACATTATGAGTTATGCTCATGTTGACTGAACACATGTAGTTTAGCATACAAAACTTGGCATGAATTTTTAAGAATGTTCAAACTCAATATCAATGTATAATCTCATATATATCAATAACTATATAATTATTTCTTCAAATATAAACCAATATCATACATCTTCCTATTAATAGATCTACCGACGTAGGGTATGGGACAACCACAAAGCCAATCCATATCCTTCATCGATTTATGATTATCCTCGGACGACTGAACACTCCGCTCCACCTTCTCCAAAGCTTTTCGGGCCGCTCGTCTCAGTTCTTCGGTCGTAGGTTTCTTCACAATGTACATTGTCGATTGTCGTTCCATCCTCAAAAATAAGTTGCCGCTGTGCTTTCAAAATCATACCGGCAAACCTACTCTTCAACGTTGTTGTTCGAGTAGGTTTTCTCGGTGACAGTGGAGTCTTGATCGTTGCCGGTGCCGGAGTTTTGGTTGGGGTTGAAGTTTTGGTCGTCACCGGTGCCCGAGAACTCGTTTTCTTCGCCTTCGCTATCTTCGTCTTCGGTGCCAAATCGCCACCACTCACTCGACGAGGTCTTTTCATGGTACTCAGAGAACTCACCCTTTTGGCTACAACCTTCATTTTCGTCAATGAATGCTCAGAAATATCGTCAATCTTGTATGCCAATGATTCTCTGATCTTCACTGAACGTATGGAATATATATGCTAAAATACAAGAGTAATTGGTATACCTATACGCTTTAGGTTTTATATTTCAACTAATTCATACAATAAAATATGAACTTTCATAATTTCATTCCCGCGCGCGGTTTAATTTTTTGTAATACTGTCTCATTGGTCCATATCCTTCTGATATCAGGGTCTTGCCTTAGCCTACCTAGTTTTATTCTCCATCTGATGTTTCAATATATACTATTGTTTATTTAATTTATAATTTAATTTTAATTTATTATTTTTAGTTCAACTTCGGGTGTGGAGATCGAAACTCATAATCATGGTCGAGGTCACAAATTTATCTCAATTAAGTTATGTTCGATTGACAATTGTAATTTAATTTTAGATTAATTTACGAGTTTAGATTTAAACTTTAAAATTTGTGTCCAACAGGTTACTGAAACTCTAAAATTTGGGTCTAATAAGTTCCCTTTAAAAATTGTCGAATAAATGTCTTTCAATTTTCTATTTCATGTCTAATAAAGTCTCAATATTTTCAATTTTGTATCTAATAGGTCATTGATCTATTGATAATTTTTAATAGTTATGAACCAATGAACATAAAATTGAAAGTTTTAATGTTCTATTAGACACAAAATTTAGTTTTCTGTCTAATAAATTCATTAATCTTTTCAAAAAATGTTGAATGTGTGAGGGACCTATTAGATATAAAATTAAAGTTTATGGGCCTATTTAATATTTTTTAAAGTTTAAGACTTATTAGATACAAACATGAAACTTCACCCGCTAAGCTTATAAGTTAAACTAAATTTTAAAAGTTTAAAATGCTAAGAAAGTAAAGTATTTTATTAATTGTTTGAAAAAAATTCACTTTTAGTCTCTAAGATTTGAATTTAGGTCATGTTTATGTTTACCAAATCTTAATGAAATTTCTCCAACAATCGTAATCGGTTTCTCTTTGATGTTGTTGAACCAAAGTTTAATTTACACGTAATCTGATTTCCATCGTAGTGTTTATTGCATGTAATATTTTGTAAGTTTACCATAATACCTTTTCGCTTAAATCTTGTTCAAAATTGTGTGCATACTTTTTTTCTTGTACATACTCTCATATATGATTAAAATTATTTATTCGATTACCCAAAATAGTGAAACCCAATCCCTAGAATTGGAAGAACAGAAATACGCGAGTTCACCTTCGCAATTTGTCAATCCATTTTCTCCAAACTCATCTCATGTTCTAAATCGATCTCACCCACAAGAAATTAAAATCACATTTCGCCAAACTTCACAATTTCTTTCTAGTCGAATCATGTCTACAATTGGCGTCGTCGTCGACTTCTCTCTCTGTACAAGTGAGTCCCGAGGTTGGCTGGACGGAGTGAAGTGGGCGGCGGAGAGATTGGTTGGAGTGAGGTGGGCGACGACGAGGTTGACGGGAGGAGGGCAGAAGAAGAGAGGAGGAATAATGTTTATTTTGGAGGGAATGGTCATGACAACCTTTAGGATTTCAAGGAAGAAAGAGAAAAGGAAAAACATGAAAAAGATTAAAAAAAAAAAAAAAAAATATATATATATATATATATATATATATATATATATATATATAATAAAAAAACGTACGTAATATATTGAGTACCCCTAGGTGTTGGATTTGGGTACCACCGTCAAAATTATCCTTGATTGATTACGTTGGGAGATAGGTAAAAATTGATACGACTTCGCAAGTTAAAGGGTGATATAATTTATTTTTTCCATTCAAATTATTAGTTTCTATAGTGATTGAGATTTCAAAAGTGACATGTTTGGCATCATAGGTTTGAATTTGAGTTTTAATTAGTCAATGAAGTTTGAAATTAGTTTCTAAATAGTATTTGTAGAGTTGACCGCTAGTTTCACATAATAATGACGTAGTAGTTAAAATACGCCTACCAGACTTTGCTAATATGTATTTTTTCAATGAGCATAATTTTTTGTTTACGACCAATTTCAAACTTTAAGGACCAATTAAAAATTAGATCGAAATTATAAAAATGCTACTTTTATAATAATTATTATATATGAATATTAAATAATTTATTAAAAAAAAAAAATATTTCAAACTTTTTGTTTCAAATTTCTTTCTCATTCATTTTCCCTTCCTTCTTTTCTCGTTCAATTTTTTTTTTTTCGTATAAAAAACATGGGTGGAGAGGTGTTACATCATGTGGCTTTAGTAGGGGGAATATTTCGCCAATCGACATTTTTAATTCATGTCTTTGCATGTATTGAAGAAAAATTTTCGTGCTTCACTCTTTTATTATCTTAGTACTCGCCTAATAGACGAATTCATTATCAAGCTTCCTACTTTTGTCAAAAAGTGGAAAGAACAATGGTTCTTCGTAAGCGGCCAATGGTTAGCCAGAGCTTAAGACGAGTCTGTCATTTTAGTTCCAACTGAGTTCAAAGTTCAAGGTGAGTGTTCAATCTTTGTTTTGATCATGATTTTTCTTTTGTTATTTCAACATGATTGTTTTCTTTTTTCTTTGGATTTTTCTTTTCGGTTGATGAGAAGCTAGTTGCATCTTATCGAGCTCAGTCTTTCCGGAATGCAGTGCTCTTGCTTTCGGATATGGTTTGTTGCGGTCCTCAATTGGTTCAGCAGGACTTTTTTCGTTCAATACCTAATTTTTCGGTCGACTCCCAGGGACTGACCTCTTCTTGCAGAGTCGAGCTTCTTTCTCTTAACATGGTCGTTCTCGTAGAGTTTGGTGTAACGCCAGAGAACCCCAAAAATGTTCTTTCTTTTTATTTTGGATTTAAGTTGTTATTGGATTTTTTTTTTAGTTAAAAGAAAAAAAAAAAAAAAAAAAAAAGAAGAAGAAGAAGAAGAAAAAGTAAAGGAAAAAAGAAGAAGAAAATGAAAGTTTTAAAAATTTCAGAAAGAAAAAAAAAAACAATCATTCTTATCTTCTTCTCTTATTTTCTTTCTTTTCTTACTTTCTCTTCCTCAATTCTCACGCATGCACAAAAGCCCCCAACCCTCTCCCTCTCCCTTAAACCCATATTCTCCTCCCACCCTTCATCTTCGACGGTTCCTCAAGCGGCAGCGACGATGTGAGATGACCGTTGGGGCGAAAAAATCCAATTTTCAGCAAGTTTGCAAGTCGTTTAAGCGGGTTCAGCGAGTGAGATTCGTTCTAAACTCTTTTAGAACCTTGATCGTGCGCTGGGATTTAGGAGTTAAACTATGAATTCTTCATCGTACATTTTAGATTTTTCAACGTTGTTTGAAGTTAGCAGTGGTGGAATAGTCGTTTGGACATGTTCTTAAAGTAAGTTAACAGCGTTCGCAAGTTGTTTTTTGGTTGGATTGCACTTCCAGTTGATTGATTAAATTGTTTCTGTTATCTAGGAGGAGCCAAGAACCCCGACAAGAAATTTTTTATTAGGAATATACGCAATCAATGTAAGTGGTTTAACCCTCAGCTTAGCACGCCTCAAAACTTTGTTATATAAAAATTGGCAGAGTTAAATAAATATAACATATGCTCCGGATGAGTAATGTTCTGTTTGCAAGTTATTCAGTCAGGCATGTTATGTTAGCTCAGTTAAGTAAATATAACATATATGCTCTTGATGAGCAATGTTCTGTTTGCAGCTTATTCAGTTAGGCATGTCATATTAGCTCATTAAATAATTTAACATATGTTCTTGATATGCAATGTTTTGTTTGCAGGTTATTCAGTCAAGCATGTTATGTTAGTTTACATAAATAATATAACATATGCTCTTGATGAGCAATGTTCTGTTTGCAGGTTATTCAATTAGGCATGTCATTTTAGTTCAGTTAAATAAATACAACATATGCTCTTGATTAGCAATGTTCTATTTAGAGGAGTCACAGTTTTTCTTGTTGTGCCAGGTTAAGGTTAAGTTAGAACAAAATACCATAGTATGTTGTGTACAAAAATAAGCTTGATAAGAAATGTCAGCTTCAGATACACATATTCAACATGTGCTATGTTGGGAGAGACCTAACGTCACTAGTAGGGTATCAGCAATCTTCTAGTGGTGCTTCATCTTACCGATCAGGCCCACATAGACATAACACACCGTTGGCTCAGTTTCTGGAATATGTTAATTGTTCCCTCATACAGTACATGGTTCTGTAATACAATTAGAACTTTTCACGATGTCAGTTGCATAAAACATACATGTGAATGCATTTAGCAGGACTACTTACTGAATATATTTGATGCTCGCTCAGTTTTATTGTCTCTTTTCAGGCAGCAACCAAAACATACGAGGTGGGTGACAAGGAAGATTTTGCAGTCGGGCCATGGTAACATTGTATTTAAGGAGTCTCGAGACTAGAGTTTTTGTTTAATGTTTATAGACACAGTGTAATTAGGCTTGAAGCCTTGCTTTTAGTACATAGTACTTGGGACTTTCTATAAATTTCCCTTGACTTCAGATGCTAGTATCTTTTTGGAACACCAAACCTTTCGTGACTTCTCTTTATGTTAAGATGATCTTCCTTTAAAGCTTTACTTTTGTGACCAACTCCTTGTTTTAGGGAGGGATCTTTGTATTTATATAGTAGCATCTACGGGTGTTCTCAGCAGGGTGTTTATGGAAATCAATGGGCGTTACATTTGGCCTCCTTAAACGTGGCCGATGAAGGGAATAATCGAATTAAACTTGCAGCGAAAGCGTTGGAATCAACTTCGATTTATTTAGAATTAAACTAAAAACAATAGGCTAAGCAAACTTACTTTGAAATTTTACGGAAAAATTTCTAGCTGATCTTTAGCTTCTTGTGGTCTATCTGCATGATTTCTTCTGGTCCAAGACTTCCACAAGTATTCCTCGCTATGACTCGAACACAAGATCAAAAAGTATATAGGAACCTCTTCCGAAAAGACAGAGAATGGAGAGATATTTTTTTAGAGTTTTTCTTCTCTCTATATAGGCATGGCCATGACTCCTTAATGGAGTCATATTTATAGTGATTTTTGGCAAACCTTCTCCTAATAAGATAATATGTAATATTAATATTTAATATATTAAAACGCCTATATCAAACTCATTTGAATCTTTATCAAAATATTAAATTCTCCTATAGATATACATCTTCTTATTTGAATCTCATTCAAATTTTATATAGTTGTTTTTTATAATGTATCTTAGGGTAAATTATTTATTTATTTTGTTTCTCCTTCTTTCTCCCCTCCCCTTTCCTTTTTCTCTCCTCTTCTCTCCTCCTCTCTTCCTTCTCCCTCATTCCTTCTAGGGCCGCCACCCATCCTCGCCGCTTTTGTTTTCTCCATTCTTCTCCTTTTTTTTTCTTTCCTTCATCTTTCATCATTTTCCTTTCACCCCTTCTTCTCCGCATTAAAAAAAAATATTTTTTAAATATGAGGTTTGTTCAATGTCTGAGTCGAAGGGGTTTGAGTTTGGTAGCATTTAAGTTTCAGATCTAAAACATTTGTTTGCACTTGTATACCCTTGGAAAATTGCTCCTACTTGAACTTTAAAAATTCCACCTGCTTAGACCTCGAGCTTGTTTCAGCTACTTCTAATTCACTTCCTACCATATTAGCGTCTTGCTGCAATTCAAGTTTAATTCGTGAAAATTTCAAGCCTAGCTACTTCTTCGTGTTCACACTGCACATTGCACATTGATTCAACGTGTGAATTTTCACTTATTTTTTCTTTTATCCTCAATATTTTTTTCTCTTCTACTTTTTGTCTTTTGTTTCTAAATCCCAAACAAAGAATCAAGCAACTTTTTACTACATTCACTCCACATTAAGATGTTTTGTAATTTATCCCTAGGTTTTTCGTTTTCTTCAATTTTTCTTTTTAAAATAGAGCACTCTTAGGAGAAATTTTTCAAATGAACATTTTAGATGATGAACGAGAGGGGTTTCCCTTCGATTCGATTCAATTCAGTAAGAAAACTTGATTCAATTCAAACTGAAACGAAGGGGTGGATTTGTTCCAGATCTGAAAAACATTTTTTTTAAACGTGGGGAGAAAGGTGAAAGAGAAAAGAATAAGGAAAGAAGAATAAAGAAGAAAAAAGAAGCAGTGGCGGTGGGCAGCGACGACGATGATCGAGTGAAGAGAGAAGGATGAGACGAAGAGGGGGAAAGGAAAGAGAAAAGGAGAAAGAAAAAGAAAAAAAAATAAAGGAAAAAAAAGTTGGCACGTGAGCTACTAAACTACTAAACTCAAACCTCAGGGGCTAAAACTAAACTCAAACCTCAAGGGCTAAAATGTCGAGTTTGAAACTTCAGAGACCTAAATGCTATCATGTCCAAATCTCAGGAACCAAAAGTGTAATTTACCCTATATCTTAGTACATTAGTTAAAAATATATATATATATTTAACTAAACGAACAAATGTTTTAGAGGTCGACGCTACTTTTTATTTGCTCGGTCTTCTTCGTGGATCGGGTTTTATTCTTGATTGGGCATTTTTTCAAGGTATCGAGATTTTACCCATAACACTCACATATTGTTATCACCTATAACTTTTTTTTTTTTTTTTTTTTTTGTAAGATCAACATAGTGGTTGAGTTTCGAACCCCTTATTTTTTTGTGATATTTTTTTTATATTTATATAACATCATTTTTTGCTCCCAAACATTACCGGATCCGCCCCTTATGAGAATCCTCACTTTTTGAATCTAAAAGAAACAAGAGTAACATATTATCCATAAGTCGTTTCCTGCACCAACCAACTCTTAGAAAAAACCAACAACATCCCTCCAAATTCTATCCTATCAACTCGGAGACCATAATACTACTCGAACCATAGCCAATGAGATCTAACATCTCACAAGTTTCGAAACACAAGAATACGTCACAACAACAAATTAATGTGTCGTAAAATTAGTCAAGATGCATGCACGTAAACCCATTCGTACACGGCACACTAATGGTTAAATTGAAAGACCAAGTAAGTTGTTTTGTTTGGTTGGTTGGAAGTATTATTGCAATGAAAAGGAAAGGGAGGGAAGTGGGGTTAGGACCTTAAAGACATGTAACCAAAGAAAGCAAATGGACATTAAAGTATAGGGTTGGCTCTCTTGTGGCTGCCCATAATGGGTCATGTGGGAAAGTAGTAAAGGACAGAGACATGAAATTAAAGGCCAAAGGGAATTCTTATAATTGAAAGTGGGAGCAAAGAAAAGGAAGATGTGAGGAAGATTGGTAGAGGGTACAATCCCCCAAATCAAATTGTAGGGTACCCCAATATATATTCAAAGACAATGTCAAGATTTTATTGGGCTGAAAGTTGAGGGCAGCTGTGGCTTATAAGAGCCCTTTGAATTCAGTCAATATTTATGTGTATATATCCCTTCTTTTTCAGTAATATACAGCACATCAGCCATCTTTCAATTTGGTTGGTTGTACGTATTAAATCAATGGTCCTAAAAGTCTATCTTTTCTCACGTGCGGATTGTTATATAAATTTGGTCCAGAAAACTTAATATTAGTAGAAATAAAAGGAATAATTTGACTAGACCGACTAAACTCTTGGTTCAATTAGTTTGAACTATTTTTCAGTCAATTTTGTAAGTAGAAAAAAAAATATATAGTTTATGAAGTTTGTTATTGATTTGATTTTTTTTTCTTTTATGGACGACTCTCCGTTCAAGGAGAGTAAGGTTTTTTTTGACATTTTCTTTGAAACCTATGTTTTTTGACCTTTGATAAGCAAGTCCACAAAATATGTAGTACCCTTCGTTGGGCATGAGGGCACTATAATTATCTTCTTGTGATCGTGCTCAGCGTGTTGAGGATCCCACATCAAAAAGATGATAGAACCTCACTCACAATATAACATACATGAGCTACTTCTCCTATAACCAATTGGTTTTAGGATGGAACCCCATAATATCTAATATGGTATCAGAGCCCACGAAGTCCAAACGGGTATTCGGTTCGGATCCGACCCAAGATGATGAACTCAAATAAGCACCATGTTGAGGAAGGGACCTCACTCACAATATAACATACATGAGTTACTCCTCCTATAACCAATTGGTTTTAGGATGAAACCCATAATGTCTAATAAGCGAAGAGTAAAAAACATAAATTTTAAAAAATTGTACAAAAGCTCTCTCTAAGCTTTACTTATCAAAGGTATATTTAATGTTTTATATTCAAATTGGACTTTTGATTTTTAAATAGGGTTAGAATTCTTAGTCAAATTTTAAAAAATAAAACTATATTTCAAAATCTTTTTTTTTTTTATTTATTTAGTTCTCAAAACTTAATTTGTATTTTGAAAAGACTCGAAAAAATGTAGATAACAAAACAAAAAAAACTCTTAGATAAAAATAGTGTTTATAAGATTAATTTTTTAAAAACATAATAGTTATCAAACCGTGTTAGCTTTTACATATTCCAAGTTTTGCATTTATTTTTTATTGGTTATTTACCAAAATATTGAATCCATTTTGAAATCAGTATTTAACATGTGATTTCAAAATTTGGTTCCACACGAGCATAATTCAATTAATACATCTACTTCTTTCTTTAGACTTGGTGGTTCAATTTTTCATACCCCAAATTTATTATACTAAAAAATTGTTTAGCATCTATTTTTACTGTTCACATAAATTAAACAAAAAATAAATGTTAATATTTATTAAAAAAAAATAACGATGACTAAAATGATTTTATTAACAAAGTTTTAAAATTACAAATAAATTTTTAAAAATGTAGGAACTAAAATTGAATAAATATGAATGTCCAAGATTTAAACCCATTTGTAGATGCCTGGAAATAAGAGATGTTTGGAAATGATATATCTGAAAATAAGATAGTTGAGAATAAAAGATGCACGTATTTAATTGTGCATGAAAATGACATCAAATATTTATGAAAATAGATATTATATGTGTATTTTGTGTGATTTCTATACAAATATGAATTTTTTTTTTTTTTTTGACAACATATTGGGGTGGGGGAATGAACCTAGGACCTCATGGTCACTAGGCGATACATTCTGTCGTTGAGCTATGCTCTTGTTGGCTACAAATATGAATTCTATTACATTAGAATTAATAATCAAATAAAATTAATTCAAATAAATAATATAATTAATTTAAATTATTACTTATTTTATATTAATACTCTAAAAATACATTTTACATTAGATATGTCTAATTATTAAATTATTTCTAAAAATTGTTCCTTTTAATCGTAATCAAAGATGTTTTCTTGTCTCTCATTTCTTTTCCGAATAAATCGAAGAACCTAATGGATCGAACTCATCCTTGGCTGCTTTGAAACAATAACTCGCCCCCGAACACAGCTTACAACTTTCATCGTACTGTGCTCTCCAAAGAGCAACTCTTCTCAAAATCTCAAAAGGTACTGAGTTGGAATCTCATTCTAACTAAGTCAAGTCTTGCATCTTCACATCAAGAGTCGAAAAGTCTCGGCCGAAACAAAAAAAAGAAAAAGGATGCAATGATGCTCCAAGCTGCTACAGGCTTTCAATCCAAATCAGCTACAGCTAAATCAGCATGAAACCAAAAGCAAAGTTTTCAAGCTCAATTCCTAGCTGCTACAGCTAAATCAATTGATTCGTCAAGGTAGAGAAGAAAAACGGCGCACAGACTGTACTCGAGCTTCGGATCAATGTCCCCAGAAGCAAAGATTACGCCCTTTTTCAACCAAGGATACTGAGTCTGACCGGGGAGAAGGACAAGAGCTTTCAAGGGAGGCAGACATGTATATCTCGATAGTAGCCGGCTCGCAATACAGCTAGGGCCCTGATCGAGCAACTAGTAGTCCTATCTATCTACCTGTTGCACGCTCAGTGTGTATGTAAAATGTAAATGCGAAGAGCGCTAAGATCATGCAAGCATACATGGTCTGCAGCAAGTGATAAGTATAATTTAATTCGTTTTCCCACAGAGATTGAGTTTAGTGACTAACGATTTGATGTGCTAAATTAGATAAGGTAACTTAAATTGGGTAGATTTTGGGTTGGTGTGCCGAAACGTAAAAGATGCAAGAAGAAACCAAATGTAAAAGCAAAGCAAATAAAGAGGTAAAGCTATAATGTGGAGAAGAAGAATTGCGGGTCTCGCAATTCTATCGCAATATAATCGCAAAGACAAAAAGCTAATGAAAAGACTAAGGCAAAAAGCAGAAATGTTTTATTGCGGTTCTCGCAATAATCTAGCAATAAATTAGCAACGATTTTAAATGTAAAGTAAGGTAGCAAGGTCGACTTAAGAATCCTCTATAGGCATTTAACTATGATCATTCAGCAGTAGATTAACATCTGATGCATCGTCTTAGCTAGTTCTCATGCATCTTCCGATTACATGCATTAGTTTCTTAGATTACTTCTGTCCAAGTAAAGCTAACAACCTAATCATAAACACGTGCTAATAAACGTGCTAGGAGAACGCCTATTCCTAGGTCATTTTCTGATTACCATAAAAGGCTAACATGAATGGATGACTCTGAATTCTTACTCCTTCCGGAGGTTAGGAATTCTTTAGACAAAATGGATGGCCGGTCGAAATTGCCCGTAGGATGAAGATCACATACATTCAATGCAATCATGCTACTCTACATGTTGAATTCTCATGCTTCTAGCCTACAGATTCCTCTTTAGCAGACCTCTCTTAGATTAGTTATGTTGGGTTTTATGTCCTAAAACTCGTAGTTTGTAAACTGAATGAATGTAAATAAATATTATATTTCAATAAAGTTGTTATTGATTTTTAGTGAATTGTGTTTGTATTAACCTATACCAATAACTAACACCCATGGCTGTAGTATGAGTACTTGAACTTCATGTGTGACATGAATGTGAATCAAGTTCAAGTAGACAGCCAAAATGGTCTATAGTATAAGGATAAGGCTGGGTACCTTATCCTGGGGACACTATTGGACGCGGCTCACTTTGTATAGTACAAAACGATGTGATTCGAATCGTTTCATGTAGAGACATGTGAGTGAGGGCGTCCTGTGCAATGAGTTTGCACAAGACCGAACCAAGAAATAAAATCGCTCTTTCTTTATAACACCGTTTACTGTAAAGACCGATTTTTTCATGTGATGACTTAGGTAACTCGATCTCAATCCTGAGCTTACTATGAACTCCTGTTTATTCGACCTTATCCTTTGATTTGTACGGGTGAGAGTGGCCAGATTGCCGACTCAATATGCCTACCATCTTGGGGATAAGATTGAATAAGTGGCTGGGGACATAGTTGTAGCAAGATTGGAGTTCACTCCTACCCGCTTTCAGGGTTAGTAGAAAGGTTGTTCCCTTTAGTGCTGACTCCAGGTCTTGAACATTGGGCCCATCCTCTCCTGATCAGGGAGGAATCTGATTTGATGGTTGGACCACAAATCAATTGTTCATTAGAGGTGTCAGTGGTACTTAAGGAACAAGATATAATACAAGGGTTAAACGGTATTAATGACCCGTTGTGATTATGAACGACCTGTGAAGGATCGACTTACTGATGATAGTTATATCAACAGGACACAATATATCTACAGTGAGGAGAGTGCAGCCCTTGGACTTTAGTGGAGTCTCCGGGGGTTAACGAATGTTGGTTAGTTCGGTTGAAAGAGTTTTGACCGGATAATCTCGTATCGTTGGAGCTCATGATCTGTAGGTCCTTACGGTTCTCCTGGCTAGCTCGGATAAAGCCGTGAAACAATATAAAAGAAAAGAAAAGAATTTGAATTGTTCAAATTCGGGTTTGTGGAAGAAGGATAGACATATTTAAATATGATTTAAATATGGACATATTTAAATATGATTTAAATATGAGATTGATCTGAAAACATGAATAGGATTCATGTGCAAAAAAGTCGGTTTTCGGAAAACCGGGATTAATTATATTATTTAATTAATATTTGATATTGAATTAAATAATATTAATTAATTTATATATATATTTTTTATTAATTAAAAAGTTTAATTAATAAAATAATTATTATTATTTTTTTTTATAATAATAATTATATATATATATAAATATATATATATATATATATATATATATATATATATATTTACATGTGTCTTACTGAAAGACACATGTAAAAATATATACACAGTATATATGTGATTCATCAGATGAATCATCAGATTGATTAAAAAAAAAAAAAAAAAAAAAATAAAGAAAAAGAAAATGGGTTAGTGGATTGGGGTACACGAATTCACAATTGAATTGTGAATTCAATTTGAAGAACCCGCTTCTGTTTTCTTCTTCTTCTTCAGCTTCTGAAAATAGTTTTCAACAGTTGAAGCTTCGTTCCTCTTTTCTTGAATTAAAGGAGTCCCACCACTCCGTTTCTCGGCCTGAGGATAGCGGGACTACCGTGGGTGGTCCACGAACGTTTCGTGAGAAGGCTCGGTGAGCTCGTGAGGAGCTTCTGGCGGTGAAATTGGAGAAATACGAACGACAAGGGTATGTGTTCTAATTTCTCTTTTTCTTCGCTTTTGCATGTTTCCGTTTTATTTAAATTGATGAAATTAGAGTGTCCATGATCCAAATTCGCTTCCGCTGCGTGCCATGGGCGCTCCATCAATTGGTATCAGAGCGTTTTTGGCCACTCAATTTCAATCAATTTAAGTTATGGTGGGTTTTATTTTAGAAATTGTTTCTGAATGGAATTCTAAAGTGAATATCGATTTTGGCATAGTTTCTTTTTGAATTTCATTATTTGTAATTGCCCGAGAATGTATGGGCTTTAATGCATGCTAAAGAGTCTGTATTTTTAGAGTCATTAGAGTCCATATAGGGTTCTTTGTGAAAGAAGTTTGAGATTGAAACTCGCCGAAATGTTCGGTGTAAGATCAAACTCATTCTAGGCAATACGAGAAGAAATTCGAAGAAAATTTGGCCGAAGCGTTCGGAGGAAGCAAGTTGGTCAAAGGCGGTGCGAAGAGTTCGAAGTCCGCTCATGACGTGGCTTGTTGATCAAGCTTGTAATAAATTAGTTATTGCTTGCTAAATGCCAAAATCGATCCACTTTAGTGTGTTTAATTATTTATGCATTGCGAATGTATGTTTTAATTAAATTCCATGTTTATATGTGCATAACGTATGCCATATAGATTTAAAATCCCACCGTAGGAAGCATGCTTCATGCATTAAAAATATGTTATAAGTGTTATAATATATCGTATGCATATTTGGCAATTCATGATTTTTGATATAAATGTTATATTAATTCATGAATTAGTTGTTGTTAATTTAATAGAATAATTGATATAAGTGTTATATTAATTATGAAATTAAATATACAACATAGGTTGCCATGGTTTTATGCATATTATAGGTTATAAATGTTATAATATATTGGATGCATGTTTAATTCATGAGTATTAATATAAGAGTTATATTAATTCATGAATTAGATGTTGTTTGCTTAATAGAATAATTGATATAAGTGTTATATTAATTATGAAATTAAACATCCAACATTAGATGCATTTTGTTTGTTATAAGTGTTATAATGTATAGGATGCATGCTTAATTCATGAGAATTGATATAAGTGTTATATTAATTTATGAATTAGGAGTTGTATATTTAAAAACATAATTGATATAATTGTTATATTAATTATGAAATTAAATATTCAATTTGTCATGCCTTAGTGATGCATGTTTGAGAAGCATGTAGAAGTTTGTTGTAGTAAGTCTTAGTTTTGCAAAGTGTTGTAAAATTGGCATAGACTTTTAAAATCTATAACAAAGACAAAAGCATGCTCACTTAGGGTTGAATGTATCGTTCCATTTCATTAGATGAATAGGTCGATATCTTGTAAATGCTAAGGTTACAAGAAACTCACCCGGGGACATCCTGTTCGAGGTTGGAGGTATTTAAGCTGACGGTTTACGGAACACCTCCTACCTGGGGACCATCCGGTTCTTGAGTAAAGTTAACCCGGCTTTATGAGCATGCGTGAGTGGTGTGAGGTAATAAAGTGTTTATCACCTAGACATCATAGGTAAAAGTTTGTTTTACCTAGACTTAGGCCTTATTGTCTTAGCCGGATAATGCCTGAGTAATTTACCCATTCCGTCTTAAAATACTTAGTAGAGGTGTTGAGAAGGTATATATGATATGTCCCTCTCCTCCTACGTTCTCTGTCAAGTTCACACCGTGAGAATTATGCTCGGCCTCGTGATGTCAATAGGGCATCCCCATTCGGATGGTATTTGCATAATTCAAGAGCAAGGTGAATGGAGAAAGTATTTATAGTAAGTGGGAGAAGGAAGTATGTCAATACATCCTGCGGTCTCCTCCATTGGATTGAACCGTGAGATTCCTATGTTCCGCCTGCTAGGTGCCCACAAGTGGTACCGATCCATTCGGAGGGCCGTTTCATAGGAATCGGAACATCTCAATCACCATTTATGGATAAAGAAACATAGAGCCATTCCCAACTTTGACATTTCCATTCGGTTGCATCGTTGGGGCCGCCCTATGAATTCTAAAAATGGAGGGTCACACTTACGAGATTTGCTAAGGAGTTAGTAAATCTTGACCAAACAGCGATAACTAAGATGCTATAGGAATATGAGATATTCTGGTATTAGCATTTAGTCAAGAATGTCTTGATTCAGTGAAGGAATGCTTGACTGCCCCTCGGTAGCGACCATTCTGACCCACTGAAGTATCGTTGCAGTTTAATAATGAGTTTTGGGTACATTATTATTCTTTGCTAAATTCTTGATTGGTGTCTAAATTAGGTTAAAACCTTTTCACTAATATTTATTCATTCTCTTTTCAGCATGTCTAGCTCTTTCATTCACTTACTAGCTTCCGATAAGTTAAACGGCGATAACTACGCGACCTGGAAATCGAACTTGAATACGATTCTCGTTCTAGATGATCTCAGGTTCGTCTTATCAGAGGATTGTCCTCCCCCTCCTAGCTCGGATGCGACTCGAACTGTTCGAGAAGCATATGATAGATGGACAAGGGCTAATGATAAAGCCCGAGTCTATATCTTAGCCAGCATATCTGATGTGTTAGCTAAGAAGCATGAGGATATGGTTTCTGCTAAAGAAATCATGTCTTCATTACAGGAGATGTTTGGACTTCCGTCCTCATCGGTCTGTCATGAAGCCCTCAAATTCGTTTACAACTCTCGCATGAAGGAGGGAACCTCTGTTAGGGAGCATGTCCTTAACATGATGGTCCACTTTAATGTGGCGGAAGTAAACGGAGCTATTATAAATGAGTCAAGTCAAGTAAGCTTTATCTTGGAATCTCTTCCGAAGAGTTTCCTTCAGTTCAGAACCAATTTGGTAATGAACAAAATAAAGTATAATTTGACTTCTCTTCTCAGCGAGCTACAGACCTATCAGTCCCTACAGACTTCTAAAGGAAAAGAGAAGGAGGCAAACGTTGTCACTTCTAGGAAATTCCAAAAGGGGTCGTCTTCAGGGAGTAGGTCTGAACTTTCTTCTATTAAGAATAAGAGTATTCAGAAGAAGAAGAAAGATAAAAGGAAGGGAAAAGCACCTGCTACTGCTAAGAGCAAGAGTAGATCTGCAGACAAAGGAAAATGTTTCCATTGTGGTGTAGATGGGCACTGGAAACGCAATTGCCCAAAGTATCTTGCTGAGAAAAAGGCTGAGAAGGAAAGACAAGGTAAATATGATTTACTTGTTGTTGAAACATGTTTAGTAGAACATGATTGTCATACCTGGATACTTGATTCAGGAGCTACTAACCATGTTTGTTCTTCTTTTCAGGAAACTAGTTCTTGGCAGCCACTTTCTCGCGGTGAGATAACTCTCAGAGTTGGAACTGGAGAGGTTGTCTCAGCTGAAGCAGTGGGAGCTGTAAAGTTGTTGTATAGAGATAGTTTCATTTTATTAGAAAATGTACTCCTGGTTCCTACCTTCCAGAGGAATCTTGTATCTATATCTTGTTTGTTAGAACAGTTGTATAAAGTATCTTTTGTACATAATGAAGCGTTCATTAGCAAAAGAGGTGTACGTATTTGTTCTGCGAAACTTGAAAACAACTTGTATGTGTTAAGACCAACCGAAGCCAAAGCTATTTTGAACACTGAAATGTTTAAAACAGCTGAGACTCAAACTAAAAGGCAGAAACTTTCTCCAAGTACTTATCTTTGGCACTTAAGACTAGGTCACATTAATCTCAATAGGATTGGGAGATTGGTTAAGAGTGGTCTGCTAAATCGTTTAGAGGACAACTCTTTACCGCCATGTGAGTCTTGTCTTGAGGGCAAGATGACCAAACGATCTTTTTCTGAAAAAGGTCATAGGTCCAAAGAACCTCTAGAAATCGTGCATTCGGATCTCTGCGGTCCTTTGAATGTCAAAGCACGAGGAGGGTATGAATATTTCATCAGTTTCATTGATGATTATTCGAGGTACGGTTATCTTTATCTAATGCATCATAAGTCCGAAGCTCTTGAAAAGTTCAAAGAGTATAAGGCAGAGGTTGAGAACACATTAGGTAAATCGATAAAAACACTCCGATCAGATCGAGGTGGAGAGTATATGGATTTAAGATTCCAGGACTATATGATAGAACATGGAATAGTATCTCAACTCTCAGCGCCAGGAACACCACAGCAGAATGGTGTGTCCGAGAGGAGAAATAGAACCCTGTTAGACATGGTTCGATCTATGATGAGTTATGCTCATTTGCCTAGTTCGTTTTGGGGATATGCAGTAGAGACTGCAGTATATATTTTGAACATGGTTCCCTCTAAGAGTGTTTCTGAAACACCTTATGAGTTATGGAGAGGGCGTAAAGGTAGTTTACGTCACTTCAGGATTTGGGGGTGTCCGGCACATGTGCTAGTACCCAATCCAAAGAAGTTGGAACATCGTTCAAAATTGTGCCTATTTGTAGGTTACCCCAAGGAAACGAAAGGTGGTCTATTTTATGATCCTCATGAGAACAAGGTACTAGTATCGACTAATGCCACGTTCTTAGAGGAAGACCACATGAGAGATCATAAACCGTCGAGCAAAATTGTTTTGTCCGAATTTTCCAGGAAAGCTACAGACGGATCAACAAAGGTTGTTGATCAGGCTGGTCCTTCTCAAGAGTTGAGAAAGCCTCGACGCAGTGGGAGGGATGTAAGACAGCCCGACCGCTACATCGGATTGTCTGAAACTCAAGTCGTCATACCTGATGATGGCGTTGAGGATCCATTGACCTATAAACAGGCAATGAATGACATAGACAAGGACCAGTGGCTTAAAGCCATGGATCTCGAAATGGAGTCTATGTACTTCAATTCGGTCTGGGATCTTGTAGACCAACCAGATAGTGAAAGACCTATCGGTTGCAAGTGGATCTACAAGAGAAAACGAGACCAAGCCGGTAAGGTGCAAACCTTTAAGGCTCGACTTGTGGCAAAAGGTTATTCCCAAAGAGAAGGGGTGGACTATGAAGAAACCTTTTCTCCTGTTGCCATGTTAAAGTCGATTAGAATACTCTTATCCATTGCTACATTTTATGATTATGAAATCTGGCAAATGGATGTCAAGACTGCCTTTCTGAATGGTAATCTTGAGGAGAGTATCTATATGGCTCAACCAGAGGGATTCATACTTCAGGGTCAAGAGCAAAAGGTTTGCAAGCTTAATCGATCCATTTATGGGTTGAAGCAAGCATCTAGATCCTGGAATATAAGGTTTGATACGGCGATCAAATCTTATGGCTTTGAACAAAATATTGACGAACCTTGTGTTTACAAGAAAGTAGTCAATACTGTTGTAGCTTTCTTAGTCTTGTACGTAGACGATATACTACTCATTGGGAATGATGTAGGGTTCCTAACTGACGTTAAGAATTGGCTAGCGACCCAATTCCAAATGAAAGATTTGGGAGAGGCTCAGTTTGTTCTAGGGATTCAGATCATAAGGAATCGTAAGAACAAAGTGCTAGCGCTGTCTCAAGCATCTTATATTGACAAGGTGTTGTCAAGATATTCGATGCAGAATTCCAAGAAAGGTTCGCTGCCCTTTAGGCATGGAATTCACTTGTCTAAGGAACAGTCTCCTAAGACACCTCAAGAGGTTGAGGATATGAGACGAATTCCCTATGCATCTGCAGTTGGTAGTCTCATGTACGCTATGTTGTGTACACGACCCGACATCTGCTATGCAGTAGGAATTGTCAGTAGGTTCCAGTCCAATCCAGGATATGATCACTGGACAGCCGTTAAACACGTCCTCAAGTATCTTAGGAGAACGAGAGACTATGTGCTTGTGTATGGCGCAAAGGATTTGATCCTTGCAGGATACACTGACTCTGATTTTCAGACTGATATAGATTCTAGGAAATCTACATCAGGATCAGTGTTCACTCTTAACGGAGGAGCAATAGTATGGAGGAGTATAAAGCAAGGTTGTATTGCTGACTCCACCATGGAAGCTGAGTATGTCGCAGCTTGTGAAGCAGCGAAGGAAGCTGTATGGCTTAGGAAGTTCTTGACAGATTTGGAAGTTGTTCCAAATATGAACTTGCCAATCACCCTTTATTGTGATAACAGTGGTGCAGTGGCAAATTCTAAAGAACCTAGAAGCCATAAGCGTGGAAAGCATATTGAGCGGAAGTATCATCTCATCAGGGAGATAGTGCAACGAGGAGATGTGATCGTCACACAGGTAGCCTCGGAGCACAACATTGCTGATCCGTTTACTAAGTCTCTCACGGCTAAAGTGTTTGAGAGACACCTACAAAGTATAGGGCTGCGAGTTGCTCAGTAGGACAGTGGGAGAAACTTTAGATATTTGATATTCTAGTTCTCTCAACCAGCATGTACTCCACTGACGTTTTAGTCCAAGTGGGAGTTTGTTGGGTTTTATGTCCTAAAACTCGTAGTTTGTAAACTGAATGAATGTAAATAAATATTATATTTCAATAAAGTTGTTATTGATTTTTAGTGAATTGTGTTTGTATTAACCTATACCAATAACTAACACCCATGGCTGTAGTATGAGTACTTGAACTTCATGTGTGACATGAATGTGAATCAAGTTCAAGTAGACAGCCAAAATGGTCTATAGTATAAGGATAAGGCTGGGTACCTTATCCTGGGGACACTATTGGACGCGGCTCACTTTGTATAGTACAAAACGATGTGATTCGAATCGTTTCATGTAGAGACATGTGAGTGAGGGCGTCCTGTGCAATGAGTTTGCACAAGACCGAACCAAGAAATAAAATCGCTCTTTCTTTATAACACCGTTTACTGTAAAGACCGATTTTTTCATGTGATGACTTAGGTAACTCGATCTCAATCCTGAGCTTACTATGAACTCCTGTTTATTCGACCTTATCCTTTGATTTGTACGGGTGAGAGTGGCCAGATTGCCGACTCAATATGCCTACCATCTTGGGGATAAGATTGAATAAGTGGCTGGGGACATAGTTGTAGCAAGATTGGAGTTCACTCCTACCCGCTTTCAGGGTTAGTAGAAAGGTTGTTCCCTTTAGTGCTGACTCCAGGTCTTGAACATTGGGCCCATCCTCTCCTGATCAGGGAGGAATCTGATTTGATGGTTGGACCACAAATCAATTGTTCATTAGAGGTGTCAGTGGTACTTAAGGAACAAGATATAATACAAGGGTTAAACGGTATTAATGACCCGTTGTGATTATGAACGACCTGTGAAGGATCGACTTACTGATGATAGTTATATCAACAGGACACAATATATCTACAGTGAGGAGAGTGCAGCCCTTGGACTTTAGTGGAGTCTCCGGGGGTTAACGAATGTTGGTTAGTTCGGTTGAAAGAGTTTTGACCGGATAATCTCGTATCGTTGGAGCTCATGATCTGTAGGTCCTTACGGTTCTCCTGGCTAGCTCGGATAAAGCCGTGAAACAATATAAAAGAAAAGAAAAGAATTTGAATTGTTCAAATTCGGGTTTGTGGAAGAAGGATAGACATATTTAAATATGATTTAAATATGGACATATTTAAATATGATTTAAATATGAGATTGATCTGAAAACATGAATAGGATTCATGTGCAAAAAAGTCGGTTTTCGGAAAACCGGGATTAATTATATTATTTAATTAATATTTGATATTGAATTAAATAATATTAATTAATTTATATATATATTTTTTATTAATTAAAAAGTTTAATTAATAAAATAATTATTATTATTTTTTTTTATAATAATAATTATATATATATATAAATATATATATATATATATATATATATATATATATATTTACATGTGTCTTACTGAAAGACACATGTAAAAATATATACACAGTATATATGTGATTCATCAGATGAATCATCAGATTGATTAAAAAAAAAAAAAAAAAAAAAAAAAAAAAGAAAAAGAAAATGGGTTAGTGGATTGGGGTACACGAATTCACAATTGAATTGTGAATTCAATTTGAAGAACCCGCTTCTGTTTTCTTCTTCTTCTTCAGCTTCTGAAAATAGTTTTCAACAGTTGAAGCTTCGTTCCTCTTTTCTTGAATTAAAGGAGTCCCACCACTCCGTTTCTCGGCCTGAGGATAGCGGGACTACCGTGGGTGGTCCACGAACGTTTCGTGAGAAGGCTCGGTGAGCTCGTGAGGAGCTTCTGGCGGTGAAATTGGAGAAATACGAACGACAAGGGTATGTGTTCTAATTTCTCTTTTTCTTCGCTTTTGCATGTTTCTGTTTTATTTAAATTGATGAAATTAGAGTGTCCATGATCCAAATTCGCTTCCGCTGCGTGCCATGGGCGCTCCATCAAGTTACTCATGGTTTTCGAAGAACAAAGGGAGATGGATGGATTGAACATGATTTAAAGAACTCAGTAAAATTAATTGATGAATAAATGATAAGATGAAGAACTCAACAAAACTATTGATTAAGGAACGACAGAATGAAGAATTCAATAAAACCAATTGATTACTCTTGTAAGAAAGCAATTCACATAAACATTTGTAAACAAACATATGTCAATCCAGAAGCAACAATGAAAGGGAAAAACAGTAAATGATTCAGAACAACATTTAGAGGAAGCAGAAATTAAATTGGAAAGCGATAAAGGAAAGCAGTAAAGGAAAGCAGTAAAAGAAAGCTGTTAATTGCGTTAGGATCTTCCAAGTCGTGAATCGCCTCGGATGAAGGGGAAGATTAGTTGATCTTGGGGATAAATTCAATCAAAAGAGAAGATGGATCTTCTCTTCTTCCTCTCGAATTATCACGCTAAGGGCTTTGTTTCTTCGATCCAACAACCGGGGGAGAAGGATTTCGTCTTCGAGTTCTTCACTATTGAGTTGTGTTTGAATTGAGGGGAATTCAATTGCTTTGATCCTTCATTTAACTCTCTTTATATAGCCTCTAGGTGGTTGCAAAAGGTTGCTCAATAATTGTGGATCACCATTCAATTTTGTGAGGTAGTCAAGCTTGACATGTGGCAGCAGCAGGGAGAGTTGACTACTGGAAAAACTCAGTCAACAAAGACTGTTGACTGGAAAAAAATGCAGCAGCAAAGACTGTTTTATTGCGAGCTCCGCAATTTTTCAGCAATGTTCCTGCAATGTACATTTTAGCTCTTTTTACATCATTTTGCATCCTTTTTCTTTCCTTTTTCAAATAAGCCTTAATTTAGCATCATTTCTCAAATTCTCACATTTAAGCACACATTAAGCTAACTCTTAACAAAAACACTCAAGAATTTCCATGATTTCTAGGTAAATATGACCTTAAATAATGTACTTTTGGAGAGGTAACACTACCTCTCCAGACACAATATCTTGAGTACCTATGATGGTGACCACATCTGCTGGCTAAGAAGAATCGAACCTGAAGGGGAGCCACATACATAAAAAGAGATTAAAAACAAAATGTGAGCTGCAGTCGAAGAGTCTTAACAATAAGTCGACAACATGTATAAAAATTATACAACAAGAAATAAGCAGAAATAGGTGCCGTTTAGTGGTAACGAGTAGAGTGCATAAGCCCCGTATAATTTCATTCAATTATAAAAAATTTATCTTTAATTATAACAAGTTATTATTATAATGAATAATATAATAGTAATTATAGTTAGAAACTTCAAATTTAAAATTCTATAGTGGCACATTAGTTTTCCACTACAAACTGGTCAAGATAAGAGTTTGAGTTATAGGGAAGGGGATATAGATACGATAGGAGGGCACGGTTAAGCAGGTAAGCAGCCTTTTTATGATCTTCTGCGGGGCGTTTACTCTACCTCAAAAGGAAAGGTAGAACTACAAGAAGAATTCAGAGTAATGATTTCAACAAGAGCAGCCGGACGGACCCGGAAAATATCTTATCCCCTAGAGGTCGTAGAGAGTTCCGCGGAGCGTGAAGTGCAATTAGATCCATTTTGAGGACAGATCATTTCGTTCCATTTTTAGTAAAATAGTGAAGGATATTCCATTAGTAATGAAAAAGGGGGTTGAGTCGAAATTTTCTTCGCCACTAGTGGCAACGAAGTTCTTTGTAATTAACAGGGGGAAGGAAGATCTCCACTCATTTCATTCATTCAGTGCCTGCGGTGAGGCGCGACCTACGACAAACAAAGGGGGAAAGCTTGCTGAAGGACCGATCCTTTTGCGCCAGTACTGTATACGCGAACCTGCTCAATCAGCCACGACCGATAAGAAGTCAGACTAGTAAAAAGAGCAGTACGCACCCACATCAGAATACCTTCCAGCAGAAAAGTCCAACTAATTAGAACATACTTCGGAATACTTTTAGTAGAAGGAAATGATGTCAAGCGGATCGCGAGGAGCCAAACGGGCGTATGACCTTGCCATTTGACCTCTCTTCCCGTGTGACTAATAGAATTCCTACATCCTGGTAAGTATTCCATTCAATCGAAGAGCCGGTCCTCTTCCGTCATATCAAAAATGTCCAGGGAGAACTACGAAAGATGGTCTTCACATACTCGCGTATGGAGCCTGTTTGCTTCAGGCTCATCAACATGTCGGCTCCCATTTCCTTCCATGAGAAACTATGGGAAATTTGAGAGTAGTATTCGTTGAGTCACATATCATATCAGTAGTACCCCCGCTTTTGCAAGGCCTGGTGGTCCACATAGACGATTTTGTGCCTAATCTAGCTGAAACCCCAGTGCGCCCCTCCTTTAATTATTCGGTCATGCAATACTTATTGAATACAAAGAACAAAATGCATTTCGACACCTAAAACTAGGATTTTGCGGGGTCTTCCACGGAATGGATCAAAGAACTGAACACGTTTCCAATACCGACAGCAGCTCCCGCTGAAGCAATTGTAGCAGCTCCGACACCCATTGATTTTGCACCTTCTAACATCTCGGGTTGAGAATTCTCGTCACGCTTTTTTATTCATGATTTGATGTTATGGATTCCTCGTCGATTCTTCCCCTCGTTCCCCCAAGCATCGGTTGGGGGGCCCATCAATCGTCCAGTCATTAATAACTTGATTATTTTTAGATAATAGTAGATAGAAACAACGCTCGTAAGGAGTCCTATTGAAACCAAGAAATATAGGCCTGCCTGCCATCCACACCAGAATAAATGAAGTTTTCCGAAAAAACCTGTTTAAATTTCGTAACATAAAATAAAAAATTTACCTTTTATTTAGTTTTCATTAATTAATGAAAATTAATTCACATCAAATAAGTTTAATTAGTAAATTAATATCAACAAGAGCATAGCTTAATAGCATGATGTATCGCCTAGTGACCATGAGATCCTAGGTTCAATCCCCCACCCCAACATGTTGTCAAAAAAAAAAAAATTAGTAAATTGATTCTAAACCTTCTTAAAAAAATTCAAATCAGGTGATCTAAGTTATTTTTTATTAATTGATATATTGAATAGAAAAAAAAATAAAAGTTGTGAACAACAAAATTATGAAATGAGAAGAGCAAATAAATAAAGTGTCTAAAAATGATGCCAAAAAATATTTTATTCTCAAGCAAAGTGTTGAAGCTCATGTACCAAACGTCAACAAGAGCATAACTTAACGGCATGATGTACCTAGTGACCATGAAGTCCTAAGTTCAATTTTCCCTACCAAACATGAGCGGTATTATTAGGAGGTCATTCTCACCTCTATACTCATCTGAATCACATCAAACAGAAAAGACCTCCCTTATAAAGTGCCCTTAGATTTATTTATATATTTCAAAAAGCAACCAATTGAAGTTTTTTAGGCCGGTTTGGTAGAAAGAATTTGGGCCAGGAGTTTTTAAAGCATGGGCATGGAATATAGAAATTTCTTGTTTTTCTTTTCGAGGATCATGGAATATATAAGTTCATTATAACTTGACCATAAATCTAACATAATTTAGATAAAATATTAGGAAAATTGAATTTGATAGCCACACAAGGGTAATTATAAATTTAGCTGCAATTTTTAGAGTTTATAAATATAGGAGAACTTTTAAATTTAAATTTTTTGTTCTTTTAAAGTATTTCTATTTTATCCTAAGGAGAGAGAATGGAGACCGTTGTTTAAATTTGTCGTCGCCGGGTCAAGTTGTTGCGATCAAGGTCGTCACCGAATTTAGGCACACTGTGGGCCGTTGGAGCTAGAGTCGCCGACATTTGCATGTGGAGGTGTCGCGGTGTGGGCGTTGCCGGAATCGCTAACTCAAGCCACCACCAGTCTACTCACCGTTGTTCATTATCTCGAGTCGTCGTCGATGGAAGCATCTGGATTGTTGTTGTTTAAGTATTCGTTCAAGCATCGGCATGGTCCGAATCGAAGTTCGTGTTGTCTATTGTCGCCTTAGATCTGATTCGCGATGTCGCCACCATATCTATTCGTGAAGATTGTGGTTGTTGCCGTCTAATCAGGTCGTCGCCTATGTTACGTCTTCGGTCGGACCGGTTGGAGATGGGAGAAGAAGATGAAGAGTGTTGTTTTGCGTGAGATAGGATTAGGAAGGAGAGAGTAGTTTGAATTTCAAGGGAGAGACAATTAATCCGGATTTTAGTTCGTTTAGTTAAATTTCATTGTGATTAGGATTTTACGCTATGTAATGTTTACTATTTTCGTTTTGGTAGATCATATGTAAACTGATAAACCTTATATTTGATGTATCAGTCACAACTGATATACCTTATATTTGGTGTATCAATTATACACCAAAAATAAACCACAATTGATACACCAAATATAATGTATATCAGTTGTGACGGATACCCCAAATATATGGTATATTAGTTGTGATTGATACACCAAATATAAGTTGATATCTGATATCCTTGGATGAATGTTGTTTGACATTTGATAGTCTTAAATGAATGTTGATTAACGTCTGATAGTCTGTTGATATACTCAAAAAATTCAATAGATTGATACACTCATGTGATATACTACCGATTTATGTCTATTTTAGATTGTTTATATACTCAAAATTTTAATAGAACGATACACTCATGTGATATACTAGTAGTTGATATCTGATAGATTGATTGTTAATATACTTAAAAAAAATTGATAGATTGATACAATCATGTGATATATTATTGATTTTTTATTTTTATTTTAGGTGGTTGTGATATAGTCACAATTTCAACTAATGTGTTATATTTACGATTAGAGTTTGATGATATACCGAATATAGTGTATATCAGTTCAACTAATATACACTATATCAATCAATAAATATATATATATATATATCAAAGAGATATAAATTATAACCAAATATTTTTTTTGTGGTTTTTTTTAAGAGTTAAAAAAAAAAAAAAAAACATATATATATTTCCATTGTGAATTAGGATTTTACACTATGTGGTCTATTTTGTTTACCGACGTTTATTGATTTCGTTTTGGTAAATCAGGGGAGATACGTGCATTGTCAAAGTCTTCTCAGTACTTTGACTCAACTACCATGTTAATTTGAGTAGCTAGTTCTAATGCAATAGGATTATGAGTAGGATTAAGAGTTATTTCATGTTTAATCTTTAGTTAATCTTTTTAGTTTCCTTTTAGGATTTAGTTTGCTTTTAATTCTCTAATCTTGTTAGTTTCCTTTTAGGATTTAGTTTGCTTTTAAATTCTCTATAAATAGAGAATCCATCATTTGTATTTTTTAACATTTGATACTTTTTGCTTTGAAAAATACTTTAAGTATTGATTTCTTAGAGAGGATTCTCTTGTGCCAAATTAGGCTACATCAAAAATTAAAAGCAAACTAAATCCTAAAAGGAAATTAAAAAAATTAACTAAAGATTAAACATGAGATAACTCCTAATCTTACTCATAATCCTACTGCATCAAGTTCAAATGAACAAGATTGAATTGCATTCAACCAGGGAAAGTCATAAAGTTAGCACGATGAGTAATTTAAGCTTTATAAGGTTAAAAATATTTCATTCCCATGGCATCCACCGAATCAGATCCCTAGGGAATTTAGTTTGAAACATTCATTGATGTGAAGTTCATCATTACAATGTCGAATTTAAATAATGAAAATTACGATTGAATGAGAAAAAAAACTAATCTAAAATTTGGAAGCTACAAAAGCTGGGGAATTGCACAAAGTAAATGAAGATAAAAAAAATGATCTAATCTATGGAAACAAGTAAAGTCGGATGAGAAAACACAAGCTTTGTGAAGACTTGATCGTATGCTCAATCTGATCTCTAGATGTTTCCTTTTTTCACAGCCCTAGGGGTCTTTTTATAGGTGAGAAATGAGGTAAAGAGTTGTTGCAACTCCTTTAAGAATCCCTCAGCCACAAGAAAAGGTAAGTCAAACGCTTCAAACGACGGTTGTAACTATTTTGACATGGTCGTCGATAACATTGCGACCGCATCGCTGCTGCTTCTGGATGAGAATTGTGCATTGAAAGGAATGGACACTTCAAACCCACAGCGAAAGCGTTGGAATCTATTATGATTTTATTTAAAATTAAACAAAGAAGAAGGATAAGCAATATTGCCTTTGAAGAACGGCAATTTTCTTATGTTTCATCGACCGAATCTTAAACTTTCCACAAGATTTTCATCGTTATTGTAACACCCCGTACCCTATTTTATCGCATTGGATCGTTATTTCATATTTAGAACTTATTTAAAGTAATATTTTAAAATACAAAAAAATAAAATAAAATAAAATAAAAGAAAAGAAAGGGACTGAAGTGGGAAAGAAATAAATTTCTTTTTTTAAGTAATAATATTAATAATATTAATATTATAAAAATCTTTTTTATAATATTAATATTAATATTTTTAAACTTATCTTTAGTTAAACCCTAAAGGGTTTCTTCATTTGTTTTTCTTCATCCGTGTTCAGAGCATTCTCATTTCCCTTTTTCTTTAGCACTTTGCCGCTGAAGTAAAAATTGGCCATTCGATCCACGCCCAACCCTCACCGTCAATCGATTCCTCCACCATCGTCACACCAATTCAACTAACACCCGCTCATGATTCAACTAACACCCGCTCATGATTCCTCCACCATCGTCACACCAATTCAACCAACACCCGCTCATCGACATCGGCATCGGCATCGGCACTTCAGCGCGGCGATCTGAGGTTTTGCGCGACAGCAATCCACGATAAGGGGCCGATCGGCGAAGGTTGGGTATTTCTCATTTTGAAAACGCTCAATAGGTAACAATCTGTTTTGGATCCTTTAGAATTTATTTCAAGATTTCAGATTTTTTTCATAACTTGTTAAAGCCTCCCTGTTTCAGTGTCGAAAACGGCCTGGGATTGAAATTTAATTTAGTGTATTGAAATTTAATTTAGTGCAGGAGTGACGGCAAGCAGGGACTACGTAGGGAACCTATGGTTTTTGTTTAGACATTTTTACAATACTGTTTTTATCTAAAACATGAGTTTTAATTGTTGAAAGTTGTTTATGTTTTTATCTAAAACATGAGTTTTAATTGTTGAAAGTTGTTTAGGTTGGGACCAAGACCTTCTCTAACCAATTTAGAGATTGTTTGGGTTTTCGACTCAAGGTAAGTTTCCTTAGTGAGAAAGCCTTTGGACCTTCTCTAACCAATTTAGAGATTGTTTGGGTTTTCGACTCAAGGTAAGTTTCCTTAGTGATGGAAAGCCTTTGGCTTGGTGGGAAAGTTTGGTTGTTTGTTACTGTAATTATGTAATTATGTAATTATATGTATGTTTGTTTCTGGTTGTTCTGGATGAGTGATGTTGTGGAAAATGAGTGATGTTGTGGAAATTAATATGTGTATTGTTTCTCATTCTTGGAATTAATTTATAAGTTGGAACTGTCCATATTTTTCTTGGTGAATGCTTCAGTATATGGGGTAGTTGGTTTGTTTGACTATTGATTGGGTCAACGACCTTATCTGAATTGAGTGTCATGTCATTATAGAATATTCAGCTAGGGGGCCTCATGCATAATGGTGAATGATTCATGTTTTAATGTAGAAGTTGTGACAATTATCCATCCATGTACGTTGATGTACTATGACTAGGAGCTAGGTGGTTGGATCTTGGCTCCACAGACTGGGGGTCAGTTACCATCTGTTGGGGTAGAGGTCCACGTTTTAAAAAAAAACCCACATACGCTCGTGAGCTGACAAACTTAATGCAGTTTGTGTACATCTCAGAATGAGGCGCTCTGACGGGTGAGGCTTGGCTCCGCTGATTGGGAGCCAACTACCATCAGCTTGGGTAGAATCTCTCAAGTTGTCCGCTTAAGCGCCACCAGTTAGTTGATATAGTTTTGATGGGTTAATTGTCCACAGGTCGATTTGAAAGTTTTGACAGAAAATAAAGGCCCCACATGATTAAAGTACTTAGTGCATGTTTTGCTTGTGTATGCATGTCTAACCCATTTGGGGTTACTTACTGAGTAATTTTATACTCATCTTTTTCCAATTATTATTTTTCAGGAAATGGCAGAAACGTACAAGGCGAGTGACGGGATCGTTTGTTTGTTGTTTGTGTCATGGGGTCATTGTCAGTCTGGCTTCCGCATATTTAATATTTAAGTTTAAATGTTTTATTCTAAGTTATGCTATGAAACAATTTTAAAGCAGTTTATCGAAGGGTTTTAATGGTTTTATTTGATGTTTTCAATATTTTAAATGGGATCCCAAATAATTATATTTTAGTTTATTTAAATAGAAATATTTATTTCTATATCTTTTCTCAAGATTTTTTTTCAAATGTTATGAGCATCCATTTAGTAGCGTCCGTTAGTAGTTTAAGTTAGGAAAAGTCGACCTTCCTGAAAGAAAGATTACAAAGACATTCTCCGTAGAGGAAGGAAAAAACATAATATGAAGGTTTGGCCAACCTTTTGACTACATCTAAAGATCTTATTTATATTGTCTTTAAGAATTAATTTTATTTGACAAAATGCATTTTTAATATTTGTTATATTAAAATATGTATTTTATATTTATTTGAAACTCATTAAAATATGGGAAATTGTAGTAAATGACAATTTAAGACTTATTGTTTGCAAATATAGCATGTTTTTAAAAATTTTGCGGATATAGCAATTTCTATCGCTGATATCTTATGACTGATAGAAGTCTATCGCTGATCACCTCAGCTTTTTATAGATTTTTGTCAGTGATAATAGTCTATCAGAGATAATAGTCTATCACTGATAGAAGTCTATCAGTGATATAATAAAGTCTATCAGTGATAGAAACGGGTTTTTTTGCCATATTTGCAAAACATTTTAAAGTTTGCTAAATTTGCAATTAGTTTGGGCCTGATTGCTATTTGTGCAACCAGCCCTTAAAATATCATACAATTAATCTATTATCATATATATTTAACCAATTTGAGTCTCATTCAAATTTTAAATGTATATATAGTTTTTAATAATGTATCTAATACATAAATTATTTTCTCTAATATTTTAATGTATCAAATACAATAAATATATTTTCTTCTTCTATATTTAATATATCAAATATATTAAATATTAATTTGAACATTTCAATTTTTTCTTTCTAAATTTATCCTTTAAGTGTTCGTATAAGCTAGTAAGGGGATCTTATGAACTTATAGATTTATAAGTTCCAATAATACAAAATTAATTAATTAAACTCATTAATTAATTTTCATTCATTAACTCTAGGTCACTCTACTATAGGTCTAGAGTTCCACTTTAATGCATTGTAGAACAAGTTGTGCCCATAGATATAATCATTACATGCAAGTCGATCTTTCACGAGTGGTTTGTAATTACAGTTGGGTCAAAAGTTCGTTTTACCCCTGTAATTACATTTTGTACCTTAAGTACCATTGATTCTCTAATGAACAATATGCTTTTGATCCAACCATAAATCAAGTCCCTTTTGGGTCAATGAGAGAGTGGTGTCTCATTGTTCAAGTCTCAAAATCAGCACTTAAGAAAAAATACTCATCTGCTTTCCCTATATGAGAATGAGTGAATTTCATCTTGTGAAACTTATGTTCCCAGCTCCCTGTTTGGTCAAGTCCTCAAAATAGTAGGCTTATTGAATCGACTATAAAGGTCATTCTCACTCATGCAAATCAAATGACGAGTCCTCACAGGCAGGAGTTCATAACTTACTCAGGATTAAGATCGAGTCACATATCATCATCTTGTGAAATTTTAATCTTCTCAAATAACGGATTTATAAAGAGAGATTATATGTTTCATAGCCCAGTCTTATACAAACTCATCGTATAAGATACTCTCACTCACATATTTCTACATGAATGATTTGGATCAAATCATTTGTAACAATTAAAAATTGGGTTGTATCAATAGTGTTACCAAGATAAGGCACCCAAACTTATTCATATACTACAAACTATTTAGGTTATTTCTTGAACATGATTCTCTTGTTGAGATTTATGCCCTAAAACCTCGTAATTAATTAATAATTATTTAATAATTATTTTTTGTAACTTATAATATTCATTATACATATAAAAATTCAAGGTTATTAGTGTAATCTTGAATAGTATGTAGTTGACATACTAGAGGATCATGTTCAAGGAATAACCTACATATTATATAGTATATGGATAAAGTTGGGTGTCTTATCCTCGTAACACTATTGATACGGTCCACTTTGCAATTGGTACAAATGATTTAATCCAAATCATTCATGTAGAGACATGTGAGTGAGGGTATCTTATACAATGAGAGTTTGTATAAGACTGGACCACGAAATATATAATCTCTTTTTATAAATCCGTTATTTGAGAAGATTAATATTTCACTGGATGATCATATGTGACTGATCTTAATCTTGAGTAAGTTATGAACTTCTGCCTGTGAGGGTTTGTCCTTTGATTTGTATGGGTGATAATGACTTTTATAGCCGATTCAATAAGCCTACCATTTTGGAGACTTAGCTGAGATCATAAGTTTCACAAGAAGGAATTAAATCATTCTTATATAGGGAAAGTAGATGAGTAGTTCTCTTAAGTGCTGATTTCGGGACTTGAATAATAGGGTTTCACCCTCTCATTGGTTTATGGTTGGATCATAAACATATTGTTCATTAGATGATTAGTGGTACTTAAGGTGTAAGATGTAATTACAGGGGTAAAACGAACTTTTGACCCAACTGTAATTACGAACAACTCGTGAATAATCGACTTGCATGTAATGATTATATCCATGGACACAACTTGTCCTATAGGTATAAGAGTGCAACTCTAGGCCTATAGTGGAGTGACATAGAGTTAATGAATTAAAGTTAATTGTTTAATGAGTTTAATCAATTAATTTTGTATCATTAGACCCTAAGGTTCTTTTGATAGCTCATAGTAACACTAAAATGATCAATTTAGTTGAAAGAAAATTTGAAATATTTAAATTAATATTTAACCTATTTGATATATTAAATGTAGAAGAAGAAAATGTATTTATTGTATTTGATACATTAAATATTAGAGAAAATAGTTATGTATTAGATACATTAATATTAAAAACTATATATACATATGAAATTTGAATGAGATTCAAATTGGTTAAATGTATATTAATTAGATTCAAATTGGTTAAATGTATATTATAAAATATTAATTTTATGATATTTGAATGAGATTCAAATAAATATAAAATATATATTTTAATATAATAGATATTAAAATGTATTTTATCAAATTAAATTAATTCACATTTAGGTTTAGCCAAAAAGTTGGCCAAAAACACTAATCACCCTCTGTAGAATTGTTCTTTCATTCTTTCAAGAAAGTTCCTACAAACCTTGGTCCTGTGAGGAAGATCTCATGAAAAAATGAACACAAGATTACAAGAAGATTCTGGTCTTCAAGGTAATAGTATGTTTAACCTTCTGTTTTTTTTGTTTAATATTAAATGAAATCAAAGCATAATTTCAATGCTTCTGCTGCGAGGTTTGAAACGTTCATTCTCTTCACGTCTCATATGTTAACTACATACAATTTAAGATTACACTAATAACCTTGAGTTTTATATAATAAATATTATAAATTGTAAATTATAAGAATAAAATAATTGTCAAATAATTAATTAATCGTTTTCATGAGTAGCTAACTTTTCTATTCAAAACTTGGTCATCGACCCCAACTGTTGTAAGCATGTTTATGTTAGTGTTTTCTTTAGCGGGCATTTTTAAATCTTCTTCTTAAGAGTTTTTTCTTGAATGCACTAATTTTGTCTTACTAATCATCTGATAAAAGTAGTCTTGCATAACAACGTCCTAAAGGAGACCTTGTAGCGAATCACTTACGCAAGAGCTTGTGGTAGTAAATTATACATGTCGTGAATAGACATATTGTTACGGCTTGTTAGCTATAGAAGAGTATAATATTGAGCAAAGTGAAGTAGAAATGCTCAGTTTTGCATGCGTAGTGTAGTACTAACAAGGAGTCGTTTGAATATCTCTCTTAGCTTAGATTCAAAACGATAAATTGCTAAAATGAAATCTACCGCATGAACATGTGAACTTCAGTAGGGTGGCGACAGTCAATGTCTTGAATGCTTTCTTTATTGTTTTTCTACCGCTTATTTTACTCTACTACATGAACCATCAAACCAACAACCACATTTTATTTTGTTACCTTGTCTAATGCATGCTAGTAATTTTTTGATGTAATTGACATTTCACTAAACTTTTTCATATGTATTCTCTGTGGATCGACCCTGAAATATATCTAGATACTACACGCTAGCATTTTGGTATATATTTGTGTCATTGTGGTATTGAGACTCACTTTCGTGTTTATTTTCACCCATTTCATTATCCATCACATGCATACCATATCAACTATCGCATGTCCACACACGAAAGAATGCACCGAGTGTGAGCGAATCAGTCGACCCGAGAAAATCAAACTGACCTTCGTAATGGTCGGCTCAAGATCAAGAACCGTCGATCCCGTTTGGGGTCGGCTCATGAGGAACAAGTTGATCCCTTTCAGGGGTCAAATCAAGAACGAAGACCGTCAACTCCCGTAGGGGTCGACAAAAACGTGTAGAAACTACCACACTTGGTCGGTTACACAGGAATAAATACTCGAGCGTTACAAAAGCTCATCAATGCAGCATTTAAATGAGTTAAAACGTATAGTAACGGTCATATCAGACTAGCCTATATAAGGAGAATATTGGAGAAGGGAAGGGTAATATTTTTTCCATAAGAAGAGATCATTTTCGTATTCACTAGATTATTCTCAAATCTTACTTGATCGTCGGAGCCTGTGTGGTTAGCATTTCACCATGTAAGACTTCACCTCTATTTTGTCTTGCAGGTCCCTAATAGGTCTATCGATATACAAATTTACTGTTGACCAAATTCAGGTATCAACAATTCCTAGCCAACTTTTACAATTTGTGCAATGCTTGGATGAATAGAGAGATAAGGAGGGAATTTTCTAGAAAGAAAGAAGTAAGCATTCTCCAAAATCACACTCTCCCTTAACACTAAGAAGGTTTTCATACACATTTTGTAAGATCTTAAATTGTGTTTAAAGAAGATTCTAGAATTATATTCGATGGATCGTTGTCTTACTTGAGTATTTTATGGATTTCTTTGCGCTACGAGAGGTAAATGCATACTCTACCTAACACATGAAAAATCCAATATATTTTAATTTTTTTTCTTGCAAAAAAAAAAAAGGTCCATAAGGCCAACCCACTTTAGATTGTAAATTTCCCTTCAATCTATCCCTATTCTATTTTTAAAAAAACCCTAAACTCGAACATCTTCAAACTCGTTTTCTCCTTTAGGACGTTACTTAACTGTTGTAATTGGAACGAGACTTAATGGATCAAGACCGCACCTACAATAGATTGAGAATAATAATAATAACGAAGAAGAAGAGAAGGAATAGCACACGATGATTTTACGTGGAAAACCCCTAAACAAATTAGGGTAAAAACCACGGGCAAGGATAGAAGAATTCCACTATAAAAATAGAAGTTACAACTTTTCTCTCTTATGGTGGAAATACAAACACTCTCCAAACTCTCTCATAAGAAGAAACTCACTTTCTATTTTTATCTCACACTCACTTTGGATTTGGAAGTTTTTGGGATGATTTGCCAACAATGGTGCTCCACCTATTTATACTTAAAAGAGCCTTGATCTCCAAGCAACTTGTATGGCTATAATTTTGCCACATATGGTCTTTGGATTTAGTGTAAGAATTAGTGGCCATAAATCTTCCTTAATCTCCAAGCAAATCCTATGGTCACAATTGTGCCACCTACTTGTCTTTGGATGAAGTGTAAGATCAATGGCCATAAATCTTCCTTGATCTCCAAGCAAATTCTATGGACACAATTTTGCCACATGTTGTCTTTGGATCAAACTTTATTATTTAACAATCTCCCACTTGGAGATTTGATTGATAATCAATCACATCTCCACACTCTTCTTTCTACCTTGCCAGCTTCACGTTGCTTATGTTTCTGCTAGGCCATTCGAGGATCGACACCAATTGAACTTGTCCGCATTGACTGCCTTTGTCAGGTAATCTGCTAGGTTTTCTTTTGTCTGAACTTTACGCATATCCACTGTTCCTTCCTCCACTTTCTCACGAACGAAGTGATATTGCACTCGAATATGTTTTGACTTGGAATGAAAAGCTGGATTCTTTGCAAGATACAAGGCACTCTGACTGTCGCAAAACAAAGAAATATTCTCGTGTTCATGTCCGAGTTCATCCAATAGCATTTTCAACCATATCGCTTCTTTACTAGCTTGTGTAGCCGCAATATACTCTGCTTCTGTTGTTGACGTAGCCACAACTGACTGCAGTTTTGAAGTATAAATAGGTGGAGCACCATTGTTGGCAAATCATCCCAAAACTTCCAAAGTGAGTGTGAGATAAAAATAGAAAGTGAGTTTCTTCTTATGAGAGAGTTTGGAGAGTTTGTACTTCCACCATAAGAGAGAAAAGTTGTAACTTCTATTTTTATAGTGGAATTCTTCTATCCTTGCCCGTGGTTTTTACCCTAATTTGTTTAGGGGTTTTCCACGTAAAATCATCGTGTGCTATTCCTTCTCTTCTTCTTCGTTATTATTGTTCTCAACCTTTTGTAGGTGTGATCTTGATCCATTAAGTCTCGTTCCAATTAACAACAAGTGGTATCAGAGCCAAATTTTGGGTGTTAATATCTACTTATCGTATGCTCTGTGGCTGCCACTAAGTGGATCCTCCACATCAGAAAATAAGTTAGATATTTTTCACCCTTATTTAAAGGAACGAAGATTGTTTGTCGTTCTTGAGAGAAGTAATGGCGGCAAAGTTCGAGATTGAGAAGTTCAACGGGACTAATTTCTCGTTATGGAAGTTGAAGATGAAGGCTATCTTGAGAAAAGATAATTGCCTTGCAGCCATCAATGAAAGGCCGGCGGAAATCACAGATGACAATAAGTGGAACGAGATGGACGGGAATGCTATTGCAAATCTTCATCTAGCACTTGCAGATAAAGTATTGTCAAGCATAGAGGAGAAGACAACCGCAAAGGAAATTTGGGATCATCTCACAAAATTGTACGAGGCCAAGTCACTTCACAACAAGATTTTCCTTAAGAGGAAACTCTATACTCTTCGGATGTCAGAATCTACTTCAATGACAGAGCACATGAACACGTTGAATACTCTATTTTCTCAACTCACATCATTGGGTCATAAAATAGAGCCAAATGAACGTGCTGAACTTCTACTTCAAAGTCTTCCTGATTCGTATGATCAACTTGTCATCAACCTGACAAATAATGTTCTCACCGACTATCTAAACTTTGATGATATTGGAGCTGCTGCCTTGGAAGAGGAAAATCGGCGCAAGAACAAAGAAGATAAGTTGGCAAGCTCACAACAAGCAGAAGCTCTGGCGGTGACAAGAGGCAGATCAACGGAACGTGGCTCAAGTGGGAGCCAAAATCAAGGAAGGTCAAAATCAAAAAGTAAGAAGAACATGAAGTGCTATCATTGTGGCAAGAAGGGTCATCTGAAAAAGGATTGTTGGAATCTCAACAAGAAAGATTCCAATCCTCAAGGAAATGTAGCAAGCATCTCAAATGAAGATCGTGTCTTGTCTTGTGAAGCAGCGACAACTTTTGAAGGCAGGAAAAGTCTTGCTGATGTATGGTTCATCGACTCAGGAGCCACTTATCACATGACTCCTCGACGAGAATGGTTTCATCATTATGAACCAGTCTCTCAAGGATCTGTGTTCAGCTGTAGTGACCATGCCTTGAAGATTGTCGGTATTGGAACTATTAAGTTGAAGTTCCACGATAATACAGTTCGTACAATTCAACAAGTGCGACATGTAGAGGGCCTGAAAAAGAACTTGCTCTCATTAGGTCAACTCGATGACCTAGATTGCAAAGTCGTAGTTGAGAAAGGAATCATGAAGGTGATTCGAGGTGCGCTTGTACTTATGAAGGGAGAAAAGGTGGATACAAATTTGTACATGTTGGAGGGAGAGACTCTGCAAGGAGGAGAAGCATCAGTTGCCTCAAGTAGCCCAAGTGAAAAATTGTCAATGATGTGGCATCAGAAACTTGGACATATGTCCGAACAAGAAATAAAAGTTCTTGCAGAGCAAAATCTACTCTCAGGACTCACTAAGGTGTCTCTACCCTTTTGTGAGCATTGTGTTACAAGTAAGCAACATCGATTAAAGTTCAACACATCAAATTCTAGAAGTACAAATATTCTAGAATTGGTTCACTCTGATGTATGGCAAGCACCAGTTATATCCTTGGGAGGAGCAAGGTACTTTGTATCCTTTATAGACGACTACTCCAGAAGGTGTTGGGTGTATCCTATCAAGAAGAAGGCAGATGTGTGTTCAGTCTTCAAAGTATTCAAAGCGCAAATAGAACTTCAAACTGGTAAGAAGATGAAGTGTTTACGGACAGATAATGGAGGAGAATATACAAGCAATGAGTTTGCAGAATTCTGCAATCGGGAAGGTATTAAAAGGCAGTTCACTACTGCTTACACTCCTCAGCAAAATGGAGTGGCAGAGCGGATGAACAGAACCTTGTTAGAGAGAACAAGAGCAATGTTAGGAGCTGCAGGCTTAGATAAAACTTTCTGGGCAGAAGCAGTCAATACCGCCTGTTATGTAGTGAATCGTGCTCCATCAACTGCAATTGAGCTGAAGACACCAATGCAGATGTGGACTGGCAAGCCAGCTGATTATTCAAACCTCCATATATTCGGAAGTCCGGTGTACGTGATGTACAATGCCCAAGAAACTACAAAGTTGGATCCAAAATCCAGGAAATGTTTGTTCTTGGGGTATGCTGATGGTGTGAAGGGGTATCGCCTGTGGGATCCCACTGCCCACAAGGTTATCATTAGCAGGGATGTGATCTTTATGGAAGATAAGAAACAAATAGCATATGATAGCACCATAAATGAAAGCTCAGAGGATACAACAACAGTACACGTGGAGAAAGAATCTGAAGACAACTCTTCGGAAGCTGAACCAATGCACGAGATCCAAGAACCTGTTGAGTCACAAGTACCAGAGACTCGTCGATCTGGTAGGATGACAAAACCACCAAGTTGGCAATCTGATTATATTATGGAGAGTAACGTTGCATATTGTCTTCTAACCGAGGATGGAGAGCCATCAACCCTCCAAGAGGCATTGACTAGTTCAGATGTTGCTCAGTGGATGACAGCAATGCAGGAAGAGATAGAAGCTCTTCATAAGAACAAGACTTGGGAACTTGTAACTCTACCACAAGGGAGAAAGCCCATTGGTAACAAATGGGTGTATAAGATCAAGCGCAACAATGATGATCAAGTGGAACGATATCGTGCAAGATTGGTGGTAAAAGGATACGCTCAGAAAGAAGGTATTGACTTTAATGAAATCTTTTCTCCAGTAGTTCGACTTACCACTGTCAGAGTAGTCCTTGCAATGTGTGCTACATTTGATTTAGAATTGGAGCAGTTAGATGTTAAAACTGCTTTTCTCCATGGAGATCTTGAAGAAGAAATATATATGCTCCAACCAGAAGGTTTTGAAGTAAAAGGAAAAGAGAACTTGGTTTGCAGGTTAAACAAATCTCTGTACGGTCTCAAACAGGCGCCGAGGTGTTGGTACAAGAGATTTGATTCCTTCATCATGAGCCTTGAATACAACAGACTTAATGCAGACCCTTGTGCATATGTCAAGAGGTTTGGTGATAAAGACTTCATTGTCTTGTTGTTGTATGTTGACGACATGTTGGTAGCAGGCCCCAACAAAGATCGTATCAAAGAATTGAAGGCACAGTTGGCTAGGGAGTTTGAAATGAAGGACTTGGGACCAGCAAACAAGATTCTGGGGATGCAAATTCACCGAGACAGAAATAATAGGAAGATTTGGCTATCACAGAAAAATTATTTGAAGAAGGTCTTACGACGCTTCAACATGCAAAATTGTAAGTCAATGTCTACCCCTCTTCCTGTTAATTTCAAGTTATCCTCTAGTATGAGCCCTAGCAGTGAAGCAGAGAGGATGGAGATGTCTCGAGTACCGTATGCATCAGTAGTGGGAAGTTTAATGTTCGCCATGATATGTACCAGACCAGACATTGCACATGCAGTGGGAGTAGTTAGTCGGTATATGGCGAATCCTGGTCGAGAGCATTGGAATGCTGCTAAAAGGATCCTTAGATACATTAAAGGGTCCATAGATGTTGCATTGTGTTATGGAGGATCAGACTTTATTGTTCGAGGATATGTTGATTCAGATTATGCAGGTGATCTTGATAAAAGCAAATCCACCACCGGATATGTGTTCACTCTTGCTAGTGGAGCTGTAAGTTGGGCTTCAAAACTGCAGTCAGTTGTGGCTACGTCAACAACAGAAGCAGAGTATATTGCGGCTACACAAGCTAGTAAAGAAGCGGTATGGTTGAAAATGCTATTGGATGAACTCGGGCATGAACACGAGAATATTTCTTTGTTTTGCGACAGTCAGAGTGCCTTGTATCTTGCAAGGAATCCAACTTTTCATTCCAAGTCAAAACATATTCGAGTGCAATATCACTTCGTTCGTGAGAAAGTGGAGGAAGGAACAGTGGATATGCGTAAAGTTCAGACAAAAGAAAACCTAGCAGATTACCTGACAAAGGCAGTCAATGCGGACAAGTTCAATTGGTGTCGATCCTCGAATGGCCTAGCAGAAACATAAGCAACGTGAAGCTGGCAAGGTAGAAAGAAGAGTGTGGAGATGTGATTGATTATCAATCAAATCTCCAAGTGGGAGATTGTTAAATAATAAAGTTTGATCCAAAGACAACATGTGGCAAAATTGTGTCCATAGAATTTGCTTGGAGATCAAGGAAGATTTATGGCCATTGATCTTACACTTCATCCAAAGACAAGTAGGTGGCACAATTGTGACCATAGGATTTGCTTGGAGATTAAGGAAGATTTATGGCCACTAATTCTTACACTAAATCCAAAGACCATATGTGGCAAAATTATAGCCATACAAGTTGCTTGGAGATCAAGGCTCTTTTAAGTATAAATAGGTGGAGCACCATTGTTGGCAAATCATCCCAAAACTTCCAAAGTGAGTGTGAGATAAAAATAGAAAGTGAGTTTCTTCTTATGAGAGAGTTTGGAGAGTTTGTACTTCCACCATAAGAGAGAAAAGTTGTAACTTCTATTTTTATAGTGGAATTCTTCTATCCTTGCCCGTGGTTTTTACCCTAATTTGTTTAGGGGTTTTCCACGTAAAATCATCGTGTGCTATTCCTTCTCTTCTTCTTCGTTATTATTGTTCTCAACCTTTTGTAGGTGTGATCTTGATCCATTAAGTCTCGTTCCAATTAACAACATTAACATCATACTCATAATCCACATATTTCTAGAAAATGTACCACAAATAGGAAATATATGTCAATATCGTGTGTAACAACAAGAATGTAATGAAAAAAACTTATCAAAGTATTCAAATTAGAACAAGTCGTTCGAAAGTATAGAGATCAAACTGAAGTTAAACTCGAAGCGTTTCGATCCGATAATCAAAACATTGCTATCATCTTTAAAAGGGATGAGTAGAGATGAGAATGAGTTATGAAAGTGAAAAGTTAGGAGAGAGAGAATTAAGAGTAGTCGTTCTCGTGAACGTGGCTTCATTCTGCAGCGTTCATGTATGGTCCTAAGAAGAAAGAAAAAACCTTCATAATTGTCATATATGCCTTTAATTGCCTCTGCAACTTGGCTTTCTATTTCCAACAAATAATTTTAATATAGTAAAATTGATATTCAGGTTTGAAAATTTAAATTTAGATCTTTCAAATAAAGAATAAATACGGTTGAATTAGGATGATATTTGTTGGGAAGAGATAATAGATTATGCATGGACTTATTAGAGTTGTTTCTGGTTGTTTATTTATTTTATTTTATTTTTCTTTTTTAAAAGAATAAAATGAAAAATAAATAAATAACCAGAAACAACTCTAATAAGTCCATGTATAATCTATTATCTCTCCCCCGCAAATATGATCCTAATTCAACCGTATTTATTCTTTATTTGAAAGATCTAAATTTAAATTTTCAAACCTAGTAAAATTGATATTCAGGTTTGAAAATTTAAATTTAGATCTTTCAAATAAAGAATAAATACGGTTGAATTAGGATCATATTTGCTGGGGAGAGATAATAGATTATACATGGACTTATTAGAGTTGTTTCTGGTTGTTTATTTATTTTATTTTATTTTTCATTTTATTCTTTTAAAAAAGAAAAATAAAAAATTACTTTTATATATATATATATATTAATCATTTAACTCCATCATTTTAGCTGGTCTTCCCCACGACTAACTCGTCTTGTGAATAGACTCTCAAAGTTTGTGATCAATGACCTAAGTTTAGTTGTCAGATACTTGTATAAATAGAATTTGTTTACCTCAAATCAATTGAATACAATTTAATTTCTCTCTACTTTCTCTCATTGTCTTCTCTTTAGTGTTCTTTTTGTAGTTATTATTCTCATTTTATAACGTTTTTACTCGGCATAAATTGTAAAAAGATTTTAAAATTCTATATTTTTATAAAGTAACAAAAAAAATATATCATATTTTTTAAAAGGATTGGAATTATCTTAAAAAATAGGCTCATTTTCTCTATTTATCTCACAAACCCGATCTAGGTGTGACTCAAAATTCTTCATCTCATCCCCACTATCAATGTCTATGACTTCACACTCTTTTGTATTATCGACTTTAATGACATTAACACAATTTTTCTCTAGTAATAGAAATTTATCCCTGATAAAAATATCAATAATAAACATATAAATTCCTTATTTGTCTATTATTGATAGATGTCGATGACTGATAGACTTTAAAAATGATATATTAGTAATATTTTATTAAAAAAATTAAATAGGTGCACACAAAATAAAAATAAAAAAAAGTAGTTATTTGTGTGAGATATTTGCAAATTTTATCCCACACCATCATTTTTCCAAAAAAAAGTGTAATCAAATCAAACTCGCGAAGACATTATATACATCTCTTCAACGCCTATTTTTAAACTAAAAAAATGAAGATTACGGTACAAAATTAAACGGTGATCGGTCCACCCGAAAAAAGCCAAAAGCTCGGTAAACTCTTGCTTGCTTTTAGAATTCTGTAAACCCTAAACCCTAAACTCGAAATTTATCCGAAATATAGGATAGAAGAGAGAGAGAAAAAAGGCAATTGGTATAGAAAAGGCTGCCCTTAAAACCTCAAGTGGGACAACACACGCACGCTTCTTGCTGGTCTTTGCCATCAATAGTTTTTCTTTCTTTTGTGTAATCTTTTTTTTATGTTCTTCTTAATTTTTTGGGACCTAATTTCAGCCTACCATTAAAGCCCTTTCAACAATCAAATACAAAACAATATTTAAAATTTTCAATAATTACATAATAATTGTAGTTCTTGGCTATTCATATAGACCACAGTTTGACGGTTACCGTGATCTATAGTAGACTACAAAAGAATAGACCATGTTCGTAAAACATCGTGGTCTACTCTATAATCATGATTATATATATCACCCTTAATAATTTTAAATATTATAGTGGTGCATGATAAGTAGAAAATATAACAAAAATAAAAGAGGAATGTTTAGACGATGTATTAAGAGTGCTTCGGATTTAGGTTATGTTTGGGAGTTATTTTAGAACAAATACTTTTACTTTAACTTTAAGTGAGGTAATTCTAATTAGGGTTATAAAAATGTTTCATTATAAATCATTTTAGTGTGGTTTGATACTTTTATAAGTAATTTTTATTTAATAGAGATCTGAGATAAACAACCATTTGAGAGTGGAACACAATAATTTAGATAGAAAAAAATTGAAAGATAGCTAAAAATTGAGAGGGGAAGATATAAAGTTAGAGAAATACACATGAAAGAAAGAACTTAGAGAAAAAATGGGAAAAAATAGAGATAGAGGTAAAAAAAATCTAGAAAGAAAAAAAAGTTATAGAGACCAGGAAAAAAAAAATAAAGAGAAAAAAAATTAAAAGTACATGAAATAAAGTTAGAAAAAAATTGCAGGGAAAGATTTTTTTGCAGTTTGTAAATATGGTAAAACTTTTAAAATCGAATATTTGGTATATTAGTTGATTGAAGTATCATATATTTAGTATATCAAATGACTGATACACCACAACGTGTCAAAATTAGTAGTGGCGTCGTTGATATAATGGTTATGTTTTTTTTATGTTGTTTATATTTTTAAGCATGTCGAATCGAAGAGAGGACGAATTCACTATCTCTGGAAGGAGCAAATGGATGAGGTGAGTGAAGGTGCACGTGCAGGTGCACGTGCCCCCAATTTAATAATACTAAGATGTAATCGTAGCACAATTTTATTTCACATCTACTTTTTTTTTTTTGAAACGGTATTTAATTAATGCGAGGATTGAACCCATGACCTCTTAGTCACAGACACAACCTTATGTCAATTGAGCTATGCTCGGTTTGACAAAAAGATAAATTTGTGGTATTTAACTTTTATTTTCTATCGGTAATTGTTTGTATACTCATTTGTTTTTTTTGTTTTTTTTTTTACAACATGTAGGGGTGGGGATCGAACTTAGGACCTCACATCTACTTAATCTTTAGTTTTCAATACCTTACTATATTTGAATGTCACATCTCCACGCTAAAGATTGTAATATAATTGTTTAATATGAGAATAATGTAGCTATGTCAACTTTGTGCAATTGTGGATTAGATGATCACTTGGAATATAAGTTGTAACTGATATGTCTTTATATTTAGTGTATCAGTCACAATTGATATATCTTATATTTAGTGTATCAGTCAACTTATATACCTAATATTTGGTGTATCAATAACAATTGATACACCAAATATATTGTAAGTCATTGTTGTGGTTGATACATCAAATATAAAATATATCATGATATGTCAATTATATGGTATATCAATTGTAATTGATACACAAAATATAAAAGTATATAAATTGTATACAGTAATAAACTAATTGTATAATTGATTTTGTTTTTATTTTAAGTGATTTTAGTTTAAATTTCTTAATAATTAACTTTTAATGTTAATATATTATATTTAAGAATGTTTTATTTGATTTTACTCAATATAAGATAAGAATTATTGACACATTAAATGACATGTCTAATAAGTGTATCGTTTTCATAATATTCAAAAGTCTTACGCAATAAATTCTTAAGTATGAAAATTTTTAGAATCGTGGACGAAATATTTTGAATATCAATCACATTAACTATTTTAGTTAACACTCAAGAAAAGTCTACACAATAACATCCCAGCACACCTAAGACGAGTAAACACACAAATGACACAAAAGAAGTTGTTTACAAACAATCAAAATGATATGGTAAAAAGAATTAAAAATCAGTTTTGGTTGTGAACTTTCATGAAAGTAACAATTTGGTCGAACTTTAGTTTGTGACGGTTGGAATGTCTTGAATCTGTTACTTATTCGTTTTGGGCTTTAGCTCATTTTGTATTAGGTTATTAGAAGGGTATCATGTATAAACCGTTTAATGACTTTCAGCTGCTCCTAATCTGTCATTCGTAGTTCTCTCCTATCTGTTATAATATTGTTTTCTCCCTTCTGTCCGTGGATGTAGCTAACACAACATTAGTGAAACGTAAATTTGTGTCGATCTTTCATCTACGCTTATTTTGTTCTTTGTTATTCGATTTATCGTAACAAATTGGTATCAGAACCTCGTCGTTAGTTTTTGAAATTCCGCAATTTTTTCGATAACAAAGATGCCTGGTGTAGCATGACATCGACAAGTTCAATGGGAGAAACAATTTTAGTTTATGGAAGATCAAGATGCGAGCCTTGTTGAAGAACAAAGGTTTGTGGGCAACGTTGTCTAAAAAAACGAAGAAAGCAGGCGCAAATGACGATGAGTGGAACAACCTGGAGGAGAAGGCTCATTCAACAATCATGCTATGTTTAGTTGATGACGTCATCATTGAGATCGCAAATGAAGAGATTGTCGGTGGTCGTCTTTGGTTGAAGCTCGAAAATCTCTACATGACGAAGTCTTTAACCAATAAGTTGCTTTTGAAGCGACGTCTGTTTACTTTGCATATGCACGACGGTACGCCTCTTAGGGACCATCTAGGTAAATTAAATACGATTTTGCTAGAACTGCGAAATATTGAGGTTAAAATAGATGATGAGGATGCTGCCTTAATTCTGTTAGTTTCTTTGCCTCCGTCGTATGAGAATTTTGTGGATTCTTTTTTTTTGTAGGGAAAAAAACTTTGTCTTTGAAAGAGGTCAGATATGCTCTTCATACCAGAGAGGACCGCTATAAGGCATCTGCTTCAGGTACAGAAACACAGACAGCCGGGTTAGTTGCTACAAATAGTACGGGACATGGAAATTTGGGAAAATCAGGTAAAAAGAAGAAATTGAATTTTAAGCATAGGGGTCCTATCACTAACGATGTCTACAGATACTGTAAGGAGAAAGGGCATTGGAAAGATCAATGTCCTAAGAAGCTAGCGAAGCAGAATGGAAATAAGGAAGGTTTTGTCGTTGTGGCAGAAACTGACATCGACTCTGAAATTTGATCTGGCCTTAGTTGCTAATAAACCTTCACATTGTAAGGATGTGTGGATTATTGATTATGGGGATCTTATCATATTTTTCCAATCAATGAGTGGTTTACAACTTATGAGGAGATAAATGGAGGCAATATTTTTATGGTCAATAGTGAAGTCTGCAAGGTAGTTGGAATTGGCTCAATAAGGATACAAACACATATGGTATTTTCTGCACCTTGAACGAAGTTAGACACGTTCCACAAATAACGAAGAATCTGATATCGTTGAGTGTACTTGACATTAAGGGTTTCAGTTTCAAAGGTGAAGGTGGAGTTGTGCATATATGTAAGGGTTCTAAGGTGGTTCTGAAAGGTGTCAAGTGTGTCACCTTATATTTTCTAACTGGGTCTACAGTAACAGGTTCTGTTGCGGTTCACCAAAAAGATACGACCAAGTTATGGCATATGAGGCTTGGTCATAGGAGTGAAAAAGGGATGCAGATTTTGTCAAAGAGGGATCTTCTTTGTAGACACAAGATGCAAGTCTTGAATTTTGCGAGCATTGTGTGTTTGGGAAGCTACATCGCAACAAGTTTCTCAAGAGCGGTGTTTACTGTGCAAAAGAAACACTCAATTACATTCATTCTTATTGTTGGGGCCCTTCACCAGTGAAGTCTATCGAAGGCAGTAGGTATTTTTTGTCTATGATTGATGATTACTCAAGAATGATTTGGGTAATTATAATGAAGCATAAAAGTGAAGCATTCAAGAATTTCAAGCAATGGAAGGCATTAGTGGAAAATCAGATTGAAAAAGAGAACAATCTAGAATTTTGTTTGTCTGAGTTTAATGAGTTCGGAAAGATGAAGGGATTGCCCGTCATCACACTATCAGACATACACCACAACAAAATGAACAAAATGAGGTGGCAGAACGCATGAATCGTACAACATCTAATGTTAGGTTATCTAGAAAATTTTGGGGTAAGTACAACATGTTTATGGTGTATATGTGGGTGGGCAGAAGTAGTAAGTACAACATGTTTATGGTGTATATGTGGGTGTTGGGGATGAAGTTAAAGGGTATAGAACCTGGTCACCTTCTGAAACTGAAAATAGAGCTATCTAGTCCCTGAAACTGAAAATAGAGCTATCTAGTCCCTTGATAAGTGAATCTGCAAAGACATTTCCACAATGGTATGATATTGTCCATTTTGGACATAAGTCTCGTGACTTTGTTTTTTGTTTCAACCCAAGGCTCCATACCATTGGAGATAATTGTCCTCTTTCATATACTCGAAGATTTTTTCCTTATCTAGCCAACGTGGGATATTGTTTATACTCGTAACAGTGACCATTTATCTCTACACTTTCAATTTTGTACAATTTAGTTTATGTACTTTAAAATTGTAACGATAAAAGTTCTTATTCTGAAAAAAAAATTCCATCAAAATTAAGTATTGATTTTTATTATTTAATAATTTAAGTCTTTATAATTTATAAACATTTAGTCCCTAATCAATTTAATTAAATCTCAACAATATTTTTTCTGGTTGGGGTAGGGACTAAGGCTCCGTTTGAGATTGCGGTAGCTTTTAAAATAATTACTTTCAACTTTGCTTTTAAAAAAATCAACTTTACCATGAAGTAAATTAGTGTTTGGTAAATTTTAATTTTAAACTTCAAAAAAACGAGTTATAGTATTTGGTAAATTAATACAAAATTGTTGTGATTTAGGTATAATGACCAAAATAGATATATTATTTCAAATTTTCTTTTATTGATATTTACTATCAAATATATTATAAGATAATTATTTAAAATTGTATATGATCTAAATGGTAAATATATATATATATATATATATATTTTTTTTTTTTTTTTTTTCAAAAGTATTAATAAGTAATTTTTCTAATCTTAATTGTTTGATAAAAGTTAAAAAAAAAATTGAACCAATTGTAATTTCATTCATAAGAGAAAAAAAAATACAAGGATAGATTTGTAATTTTCAAAGTAGAATTAGAGATGATGGCAGATTGTTAGGAAAGCAGAATTCAAAAGGTATCAACCTGATTTTGATCCTAAGAGTAATTTGAGAATTGATGTTAGATAAATTATTAAATAATTTGATTTACCAAACGACCTAAACAGTTAAGATTCTCTCATAATCTCTTTTCACTCCAGCAAACGCAATCCCAAACGGGACCTAAATCGTTACAAATTTTAAAATACACCAACTAAATTCTTATATATTAGGGGATGTTTAGAGGCTGTTTTGGTGGTATTTGGTTCCAAATTCAAAATCACATTTGGGAAAAGAGGTTATGTACTCCAGGTTTAGCAAGCGAAACACATGGGCTAACCCTTCCAAACTCATGGGTTTTCATAAAATTACAAAATGATGATGGGTTTCAATTGTTTGTTTGTTTTTTTTTTTTTTTTTTTTTTTTTTATAATTATGGTGGTTGTATCATCTATAGTTATAATTATATAATTTTTTAATTTTTTAATCATATTTATCTAAATAAAATTATTTTTTTCAATTATCTTTATAACAATAACTCATAATAGGTAATAGGTATAGTTTTAACATTAGGTATAGTTTTAACATAAGAAAAGTCTATTTTAGACAACTTATTCATATTAATATTTTAAAAAATAACATTAAAATTAAAAAATATATTTTTTCAAATTAACAATGCTTAATCACAAGGTTATTTCCATGGTAATTTTAATTTACTCGAACGTTATTTAAAAAAAGAACATGGTTTTCTTCGAATTATAAAATCAGATTTTTTTTTTTTAATTTCTATTTTTTTTTAAAATTTTGCGTTTTCAATCTGAATTTTACCTTTTGCGTGTTGGGAATGACTAACCCATGTGCAATAATAAAGGAAAACTCCCTCCCAAGAATCCCACATTGAAAGATTAGCAATTGGGAAAATGGTATAAATAGGGAACCTTTTATTAGACTTACAAAAGTGGTTAGTGTGGAGAACTATTCCCCATCCCAGATCTCGAGGGGTGTTGCGTTAACCTTGGGGAGCAACCAGCGACAGGCGATTCACACCAAGGTCGTGCCGAAATTGCTTCTTTTCCTGACCCTGTTCGACTAACAATTTGAAAGCAATTCTCCCCAGATCTGTCCAAACTAGAGCCTCTTGATGGTTCCAACTACCACCACCGATGGTTCCAACTACCACCACCGATGGTTCCAACTACCACCGCCGATGGTCCCAAAAGCTAACTGCTGCTGCCACTGGAGGTAGACTATATCTTGCTATCTGAAACTCTTTCTACTGCTGCTGCCACTGGAGGTAGACTATATCTTGCTATCTGAAACTCTTTCTACTGCTGCTGCCACTGGAGGTAGACTATATCTTGCTATCTGAAACTCTTTCTGGACCAGACACTGCTGCTGCCGCACTGCCAGAAACATCACCCGATGCTACTGCTCAAATCCGATTCGAATCGGTCCCTGCAACTGCTGCCACTGGAGGTAGACTATATCTTGCTATCTGAAACTCTTTCTGGACCAGACACTGCTGCTGCCGCACTGCCAGAAACATCACCCGATGCTACTGCTCAAATCCGATTCGAATCGGTCCCTGCAACTGTACCTGAAAAACACGCCAAGGATAACAAAACAGTTCGGGGTCACTTGCTCAACCACATGACAGACTCCATGTTCGATCTGTTCGTAGTCCAGAAATCTGCATACAAAATCTGGACCACTCTGGAGTCTAGATACGGAGGTGACGACGCAGTAAGGAAAAAATACGTGGTTGGTAAGTGGTTACAATTTCAACTGACGGATGAAAAACCGATCATGGAACAAGTACATGCCTACGAAAATCTTGTGGCAAGTGTCCTATCCGAAGGCATGAAGATGTGTGAAATTCTCCAAGCAAATGTGATGCTTGAAAAATTCCCCCCTTCATGGAGCGATTACAGAAATCATGTGAAACACAAGAAGAAAGATCTGACCCTCCAAGAACTGATCAGTCACATGCGCACCGAAGAAGCCAACAGGCAGAAAGATAAGTTGTCCTCACTATCTTCCTTTTCTGTTAATGCTAACCTGGTTGAACCTTCTGGTGCAAAAGACAGGTCAAACAAGGGAAAAGGTAAACATGCCCCAAGAGACAAAACAATACAAAAAAGAGGACATCAATTCAAGGCTGCTGGAGGGCGAATTGAGAAATCAAAGCTACTTTGCTATGTCTGTGGAAAACCAGGACACAAATCCTATCAATGCAACCAGAGGAAAGGAAGACTAGATCAAAATCATGTCTTTATCAAACCAACTCCACAAGCCAACATTGTTGAAGAAGAAATTATAGCTGCTGTGGTCGTGGAAGCAAACCTGGTAGAAAACAAATCCGACTGGATTCTGGACACTGGAGCCTCAAAACACTTTTGCTCAAACCAAAGTCTATTCCATGACTTCCAGGAGGCAACTGATGGTGAACATGTGTTCATGGGAAATTCGGCCACTGCTGGAGTTCTCGGAAAAGGGAAGGTTCTATTAAAACTTACTTCTGGAAAAACTTTATCGCTTAGTGATGTTTTGTATATTCCCTCACTACGTAGGAATTTGGTGTCTGGAAGTCTGTTGATTAAAGCTGGACTTAGGATTGTGTTTGAGGCAAACAAGGTTATCATCACCAAAAATGGTGACTTTGTTGGTAAGAGGTACCTAGCTGATGGTTTATTCGTTCTAAATACTTTTCCTGCTTTAATGAATGAAAACACATCTGATTTTGCCTATATAGTTGAGTCTTTTGATATATGGCATGGTAGATTAGGACATGTGAATGTCGCATCGATTAAAAGGCTTAGAAATTTGCATCTCATTAAAATATCTGATACGCATGATAATACCAAATGTACTGTATGTGTAGAAGCAAAATTCACAAAAAGACCTTTTAATTCAATTGCAACAAGGAGCACAAAATTACTTGAATTAATTCACTCAGACTTAGCTGACTTTAGAAATACTGCAAGCAGAGGTGGTAAAAAGTATTATATATCTTTCGTAGATGATTACTCTAGATATACAAGGATTTACCTCTTGAATTCAAAAGATGAAGCATGCAGCATGTTTATTAAATTCAAGGCTGAAGTAGAAAATCAATTAGATAGAAAAATTAAAAGGCTAAGATCTGATAGAGGTGGTGAATACAGTAATAACCTTTTAAAGGAATTCTGCGAATTAAACGGAATCATTCATGAAGTTACTGCTCCTTATTCTCCTCAACAAAATGGAATAGCTGAGCGTAAGAATAGAACTTTAAAAGAAATGATGAATGCCATGTTATTAAGTTCTGGACTATCAGATAACATGTGGGGGAAGCTGTGCTTTCTGCCTGTTTTATTCTTAACAGAGTACCGCACAAAAAATTGGATAAGACTCCGTACGAGCTGTGGAAAGGATACTCACCCAACTTCAGCTATCTGAGAGTGTGGGGATGTTTGGCAAAAGTAGCATATCCAGAATTCAAGAAACCAACGGTTGGATCTAAAACTTTTGACTGCATTTTTATTGGTTATGCTCAAAATAGTGTTGCATATAGGTTTATGTGCATAAATGATAATTCAATTTGCAAATATAGAGATGCTGAATTCTTTGAGCATATTTTTCCATTGGCTAAATCTGTTGATCAGTTAGATAGCATGTTAGGTCTTAATCATACAACAGATTCGAATGATAAAATAGCTGGTACTTCACAAAGTGAACAAATCTTTGACTTGTCTCACCCAACTACCTCTAATAGCATGCATGAATCTGAACCTAGAAGAAGTAAGAGACAAAAATTTAATAAAGATTTTGGACCAGACTTCCTAATTATTTTCTTAGTTGAAAATTCAGATAAAATAGATAATCAATTTGCTTGCATGTTCCTAATAGATGAAGATCCCAAAACTTATCAGGAAGCATTAAGTACGGTAGACTCTAGCTTCTGGAAAGAAGCAATTAAGAGTGAATTAGATTCTTTGAGCATGAATCAAACATGGGACTTAGTAGATCTTCCTAAGGGAAATAAAACCATTAAAAGTAAATGGATCTTTAAGAGGAAAACCAGACCAGATGGGTCAATAGAAAAATTTAAAGCCAGATTAGTAGTTGTGGGATATACTCAAAAACAAGGCATAGACTATTTTGACACATACTCTCCTGTAACCAAAATAGCTACAATTAGAACCCTAATCGCCTATGCTGCAATTCGTGGTCTCATGATACATCAGATGGATGTAAAGACCGCTTTTCTGAATGGTGATTTAGAAGAGGAAATATACATGTCACAACCAGAGGGCTTTATTATCCCTGGTCAAGAAAATAAAGTTTGCAAGCTTAAAAAATCTCTTTACGGTCTAAAACAAGCACCTAAGCAATGGTATGAAAAGTTTAATAATACCTTGGTAAACAACGGATTTAAAGTAAACTGTTCTGATACATGTGTTTACTCAAAAACGCTTGGAATTGAATGTGTGATTATTAGTTTGTATGTTGATGATATGCTTATTTTTGGAACAAATCTAGATATCATCAATGATACAAAGACTTTTCTGTCCTCACATTTTGAAATGAAAGATTTAGGTGAGGCTGATGTGATATTAGGAGTTAAGATAAGAAAAACTGTAAATGGTTTTTCTTTATGTCAATCACACTACATTGAAAAAATGTTAAAGAGATTTGATTGTTTTGATAGCACCCCAGTAAGAACACCTTATGATGCTAGTATGAACCTTAAGAAAAATAGAGGAAATAATGTCTCTCAATCTGAGTATGCAAAAATAATAGGCAGTGTCATGTTTTTGATGAACTACACTAGACCAGATATTGCATATGTTGTTAGTAGATTAAGTAGATACACACATAATCCTGATAAGGATCACTGGACTGCTCTTCGTCGATTATTGGGATACCTGAAAGGTACAATAGATCTGTGTTTGCACTTCAACAATTTTCCTGCAGTGTTAGAAGGATATTGTGATGCAAATTGGGTAACAGATAACGACGAGGTCAGCTCAACCAGTGGATATGTGTTCTTACTAGGTGGAGGTGTCATTTCATGGAAATCAGCTAAGCAAACATGCATAGCACGATCCACCATGGAATCAGAATTCATAGCTCTTGAGTTAGCAGGGCAAGAGGCTGAATGGCTAAGAAGCCTACTTGGAGACGTGTCATTGTGGGGGACGTCAGTGCCAGTATCAGTACATTGTGATTCACAGGCTGCCATAAGTATTGCCAAAAATAGTGTGTATAACGGCAAGAGAAGGCATCTACGCCTTAGACATGGAGCTGTGAAACAATTACTGAAAAGTGGAATTATCTCTCTGGAGTATGTAAGGTCAGAGAGAAATTTAGCAGATCCTCTCACCAAAGGCCTGACAAGGAGAGTAATTCAGGAGTCCTCACACAGTGTAGGACTTAAACCCTTATAAGTGCATCCATAGCCCTCTAGTTGGGTGGTCTAGGTAAGACTTGATGGATGGAACACTAAAGTAGTATCCATAGCCTGTTATTTGGGTGGTCTAGATACAGACTTGATGGAACTCTTAAAAGTCTTCATAGCTCAATTGTTGAGTGGTCTGGTACAGACTTGATGAAGCATTTAACGTGATTGTGAAGGTTGGCCACCTTCTATGAAAGAGTTTAGGGTCTCTTTCTAGAGCTCTCACGATGACCCAAGGTTCTATGTGCATAGGCCATAAAAGCACTTGAAGTTGTATCAATATCGCGGACTCATGATAAAACGTAAGGAACGAAGCCTGCTGTGGGGGTCTCAGCTCAAATGGATGGAAGTTCAAGAGGTAACTCACTCCCTTCCATTAGGTTGTTGCCTCACTCCACTATGCAACAATTCAAATCGTAAGATATTGTTGTTTAAGCTTATTTGTTTCTTCTTTGCTCAGTTTTTCATTTTTCTTTCCTTTTTTTTTTTTGTTTTGTTTGTTCCTTTATTTTATTATGGTAGTCATTCGTGGGAGATTGTTGGGAATGACTAACCCATGTGCAATAATAAAGGAAAACTCCCTCCCAAGAATCCCACATTGAAAGATTAGCAATTGGGAAAAGGGTATAAATAGGGGAACCTTTTATTAGACTTGCAAAAGTGGTTAGTGTGGAGAACTATTCCCCATCCCACACGCGCGCCGCCGACCGGTTCGGTTCGGTTAAACCGCGCCATGCGCGAAAAAATGACCATTTTTTTACCGTTTTATTTATCCTTTATACTCTTCCGTTTTTGTTTATTGTTTTGGGAAAAACGGAAAACGGATTTGGTTAATAAAGAACGGATTTGAAACCTCTGAATTTAATACAAATTAAATTCTTTTGAAACCGATTTGAAACCTTCGAATTTAATAGCCGATTAAATTATTTGAAACCTCCGAATTTAATAGCAGATTAAATTCATTTCTTTAACAGCTCCTTTTATGTTTAGTATAAAAGGGGAGGCTGGGAGAAGAAAGGATTCATTCCAAAAACCAGATCTCTTCTCTTCATCTTTTACAAAAACCTCTGATCAAATTTTAATTGTGAGTCCAATCCCTACCTGACGAGTGGACGTTAGTGAGGGGTGTTGCGTTAACCTTGGGGAGCAACCGGCGACAGGCGATTCACACCAAGGTCGTGCCGAAATTGCTTTCAATGCAGTGGTATCCACGACGCAACTATTCTTTTCCTGACCCTGTTCGACTAACATTGCGTTTATAATTCATGAGCAACTTCAACCTTGTAAATGTTTGAAATTATCAACTTCGGGGAGGAACACATACTTGTGAAACTTTATTCAAATGCAATGGTTTATTGTTTCATTATTGTTTTTGTGGTTCCATTTGTTTTTCAAATTTTTTGTTTTTAATTAACTATTTAAATATGTATTTTTTAAAGAAAAATTGTAACATATGTCAATTTAGAGTAAAATATTTAAAAATATAGCACCTTTTTTAAAAAAATTGCAAATATGGCAATTTTTATCATTCATAGCATGGTCTATCGTCGATAGAAGTCTATCGCTAATAGTAGTCTATCACTTAAGTTTTTTTATAGAATTTTAATCTATTAGTGATAGTAGTCTCTCACTGATAGTAGTCTATCAGTGATAGCCATATATCAAGGATAGTTTGATAGCCACTGATTTTTTTGCCATATTTGCAAAATGTTTTAAATTTTGCTAAATTTGTAATTATTTTGGGTCTGATTGTTGTTTGTGCAACCAGCCCTTTTTTAAATTACGAATTGATTTCATGTTATGTTTTTATTTTTGTTAATGGGTAGAAATGTTTCAATGGTTGACAATTTTATAATTCTTAGACTATAATATAAATAAAATGTTTCATTCAAAATTGTCCAAAAGAATTAGTCAATTTTATCCAAAAAAGTTCTACAATTCACAAAATATTTATTAAAGAAGAGAAGAAAAGTTGACCAACTCCAGACTCATAATATTGCACTTCAAACATAGGCTTCTGATTTTCAGACTTTCCAATACGACATCTTAGGGCCCGTTTGGTAACGTTCCTGTTTCCTGTTTGTTGTTCCCGTTTCTCATTTTTTAAGAAACAGACTTGTTTGATAACTGTTCCCGTTTCTTGTTTCTAAAATTTGAGAAACGTTTCTAAAAAATGGGCAAAATTTGAGAAACTACAAAAAGATGTTTCTCTTTGTTCCGTTTCTATATTTATTAATTCGTTCCCATAAATTTCTAAAAGATGTGGTGGTTTGATGGTCTCAAAAATGCTCCAGATTCCCTTCTCCATTAGACTTCCCAGGTTCGAGCCATATATAGGGCATTTGTTTTTGTTTTTATAAATTATTTATCAATTATGTATTATTTTGAATTTGTATTTTTAAATTTTAAATTTTGCAATATATATTATTTATTAATTTTGCAGTATTTTTTTAGTATTTTTTTTTATGTATTATTTTAATTTTGAATTTTAAATTTTAAATTTTGCAATATAGATTTATATATTATATAAATTTTGCAATATAGATTTATATATTATATAAATTTTGCAATAAACATATATATGTATATATATGTTTTTTTTTTAGTTTGTAGTACACTTAAATCAATTAAAATTTTGCAAATATAAATTTTGCTCACTAAAACATGCATTTATTCTAACTTTATTATTTAAAAACCACGACATTTACAGAGCTATATAATTGAGTTGGATCTGAGGCGACATTATTTAAGGCGGAATGACTCGAGTGAGAGATAACATTGCATAACATTGCAGATCAAATTTGGACAACATTTAAAAGATAAAAAAAAAAAATTGCATCGAGATTTACTTGTATTAGATAAGGTAGATTTTTTATAATTATTTTTTTGTATATATTTTAACGCGTGTTATATTTTTTATATTATATATCTAAATTTTATTTAAACTATGAAAAAAAAAAGGGTAAAAGAACAAGAAACAAGAAATAGTTATCAAACAAGTTTCTGTTTCTGTTTCTTTTTTTCAAGAAACAAGAAATGAGAGTAGTTATCAAACATGTTCTTGTTTCTAATTCTCAAAAAACAAGAAACAGAGAACAAGAAACAAGAAACAAGAAACATGAAACGAGAAACGGGAACGTTATCAAACGGGCCCTTAAATACTGTTTTTTGGTTTTCAGACTTTAGAATACATCCATCCAAATCTTCTAGAATTTTAATTTTCAATATTTTGATTCTTAAACTGCGTGTCAAATGTCTCCTTAAAATTTAGAGATTAAATCATTATTTTGTAAAAAGTTTAAAGATAGTATTTTTCTAACTTAAAAAAAGAGAAATAAAAACAACATTTGTGGTATCGATATTTTTGAACTATCAATATAAACTCAAGCTGTCGAGGCTTGCCAAAATGTAATTTATAAGCCTATGACCAAGGCTTTGCAGCCAGTGGTAACAGGGTCGATCCAAGGAATAGGAAGATTGAAATTACTAGTGAAATTGAGATTTAATTAATTTATTGATTTTCGTAACGGGGGGTTTTAAGCCTGCAAGAGAAATAATAATAAAGCTAACGGAAGAAAGAATAACGAGTAGAAAACGTGTGCACGGTTTGGGGGCTTCGGGATCAATTGTTAGACAAATTCGGTTCATCATTTAATGCAAATTTCATGGTATTCAGTTTATTATGCACGCGGACGACTACCAGAGAAGCCCCAAAGTAGCCGACTCCATGGATTTTAATCAGACCACACAGTTCCAATTATACGTTATCTAAGCTTACATCAAGGTGATCAGCCCTAAGATAAATCTAGACAGTCACTAGCTAACCGCGACGAACATTTAAGCGTGAATTCTAATTGCTAGTAGATTGCCCGCAAACGCTGTATGCAATCAACAACTATCCTACACGGCTTAATACTTCGATTTAATTTCATCTACCTGTGTTACTTAGTCGAGCAGTGAGAGGCACGACATCGCTACTCTTTAACATACACAACATGCATAATTACTCGAGTGTCAATCGTCGAAATTAAACATGCGCGTTGGATTAAGCAAAGTAGACAAATGCAAATAAACAGAACCCAATATGCATAATTCAAGAGTAGATTATCAGAACCAAATTATCTAACAAAATCGCCCTAAAACATGCCCAAACCGTACACCCTTATCTTAGCCGCTCATGGCGCGGTTTGTCAATTCCGCTCCAACGACGGTCATGGAAGGAATCATCCACGAGTTACAAAGAAAATGGAGCTCACTAGCATGCCAACAATGGCGGAGCTCCAAGAGAAATACAGAAAAATAGAGGAAGAAGAAGATGAAGAAGACTAAAAATGGTGAAGTTCTCTCCAAAAATCTGCAGAAAATCGTCCTAATAAGCTTCTGCAATCGTCGTAGCGTCGAGACGCTAGGCCAGCGTCTCGACGTTGTGCCCTAAGTTATCCGCGCGCGCCTTCGATGGCGTCGCGACGCTGGGTCAGCGTCGCGACGCTGCCCCGATAAAATTCCTGCGCGCGCCTCCTCCGGAGCGTCTCGACGCCAAGCAGGGTCTCGACGCCAGGGCAGCGTCGAGCTAGCGTCTCGACGCTATCATTCGACGCTTGCTCTCGGGTTTTTCCAGCGTCGAGCCAGCGTCTCGACGCTGGCTCTCGGGTTTGGGGCTGAAACTTTGCCTCTCCAAGGCGGTTTTGGCCCGTTTCTTCACGGATCAAGTTTCCCTCTTCCCGATGCATTCCCGGGGCGCTAAAACTCCACTTTAAGCTCTCGAACGGGCCCAACGGACGCACGAGCTCTTTGCCGCTTTTCTCCTACAAAAGAGATATATTAATCAATTAAAAGCGGACTTAAGCTAATATTAGGAAGTATTTAATAGCTCCAAAATGGAGTTATCAATTTGTCCACTTGACTTATGATTAAAGAAAGATGCAAAAATATATATATTTTATGAAAGGTCCCATCAATTTTTTTGAGCCCACGAAATTACCAAACAAACTGGTTTTGGTGAAGCCCCCTTGGCTTGAAGGAATTATACAAGTGTAGTTTCTTTAGTGGGCACATCCTAAAGTGAAAAAGCTAAAGTAAAAAAACAAAAACAAGAAAGTTAGAACCTCCTCCTTTCTCTCACGTTCTTCCTTTTTTTCTTTTTTTTTTTATTTGAAGAAAAAATATTCTTATTTTCTTATTTAAATTGGCATGCTTCATTTTGTGTTTAGAGGTGATTTTGCATTTGATTTTACCTAAAAAATAAATAAATAATAATAATAATAAATAAATAAATAAATAATAATAAAAACTTCATATTAAAACGATATTAGTTATATTAGAACGAAAATTTACTTTGATTTCACTCAAAAGACTTCGTACTAATAGAATGTTATCATGACTTATATGTCCCGTGTATTAATAGACTTGTATTTGTATTTGTATATCTTGGATCTTCTCCATTTCAAGTCAAACTTATGTTAATTTGGTCTCTATACTTTCACAATATTTATGTTAGCCTATTTATATTTTTTCAAAAATAAAAAATAAAAACAATTTTGATTCTTGTTATGGGTAGAAAATTAAAATTTAAAATGGATCTAACCAATCTCGACCCAAATAACAAATCAATGTTAAAGTCAACCCAAAGTCCATGCAGTCATGAAAGAGCGGGTTGACCCATGGGTCAGCCATACGCATGACCAAGAGAAGGGCTGAATCGCGGGTCAGCCCATGCATGTGCCAAGGAGAAGGGCTGACCCGCGGGTCAGTCCACGCACACCCCACGTCGTGCGCGCGCGCAGCGCAGGAGACGTCTGCAACGCGAGGCAGCGCGCATGCGAGTCTACGCGCAGACTTGCCGGCGGCCTACGCGAGTCGACGCCAGACCCTTAGAAGTCCGACTTTGGTGTTGTTTTTCATCACCTCTCGCCAAGCCTCACCCAAGATAAGAGTAGACCCATGAGTCTCGCGACGATGCGACAAAAGATAATAGAGAGCTTCCTCACGGGTCAACCCAAGTCCCGATAATTGCCAACGATGAGCTAACAAGCAGGTTAGCCCATTGCCACGACGACGGACTGATCTTCGTATCTCAACTGTCAATGAAGGGCTAACCAACAGGTTAGCCCATAGCCACGACAACGGACTGATCCTCATATCAACCTCAACTGTCAATGAAGGGCTAACCAACAGGTTAGTTCATGGCCGCGATGACGGACTGATCCTCGTATCAGCATCGACACGTCAATGAAGAGTTGATCAGCAGGTCAGCCCATAGCTTAATGGAGGATTGATCCTCGCATCAACCCCAAACCGTCAAGTAAGAGTTGTCCAGCAGGACAGCCCCTGGCCCCATGGAGGGTTGATCCTTGCATCAGTCTCATACCGCCAATAAAGGTTGACCAGCAGGTCAGCCTAATGGCTCGACGATGGATTGAGCCTCGTCTCCACCCCAAGAGTAGATCGACGACGCTCCCCGAATGGTCAGAATAGTAACGAAATTCTCTTGAATCGTAACTGCCTGAACACCATTAATAGGATAAATTGATTACGTCGTTTCGGTTACACTACGGTCTACTATAAGTAAAGGAAACGACAGAAGAGAACGATATGCTCTATTTGACTGATAAATTACTATTATTTCAAACACTCTCTAATCTTGTAGTTAACTTGACTGTCGAAGTGTCTGTGGCACAACGCCACACCAGTGTTAGGTCACTCCCTTATTGTTGTCTTGCGGTTCGTTCGTGCTCAAATACAAATTCACCGTTGACACCAAAATCAGTATCAACAATTCTTATCATTATTTTTTCTACTCAATATATCCACCCACCCAATATTCAAATCAAACCACCTAATTGACTTTTTTTTTTTTTTAACTCAGAAGCCTAATTGATATTTTTTAAATTCAGAAGCGTATTTGAAAAAATAAATTGTGTATGATAAAACTCTTTTATCTTTCAATTTTTTGAAAAAATAAATTGTGTATGATAAAACTCTTTTATCTTTCAATTTTGTTAAATAGGTTGATGAAATTTTAAAAATTTTAAGTTGGATTTGTTCCTCAACTTTAATAGGTGGACTTTAATTTATATATAAATATAGGGGTATTTACAATTTTGGGTCTAATAGATTCTTAAACTTTAAAAGTGTAGTTACAATCAACTTTTAATTTTGTGTTTAATAGATTCTTGACTTATTCAAGATTTTAAAAATTCATGGATTTATTAGACTCAAATTTAAAAGCACTAGCTTAAGGTTCTATTAAATCCAAAATTCTCTTTTATGTGTATTAGTCATATAATTTTTAAAAATGTCGAATTTGTCAGGAACTTATTTGATATAAAATTTTATGTCGAAAGATCTATCACAAAATAGAAGTTTAACAATCTATTAGACACTTCTTAAAATTCACAACCTAGTGGACGCAAATTTTAATGTTTTTGCGACTTAACCTTGTAAACCTTTAAAGTTCATGAACTTGTGTTAGACATATTATCCCTTTATTTATAAAAAAATTAATGGCAAAATAAGTGATAACTAAACTTATTACTTTTTGAAATGTCACAAAATTAACAGTGTGTTTGGATTGACTAAAAAAAAAAAAATGTTTTTCAAATAATGTATTTTTTTAAAAACATTTTTTCTAAAAATGTTTATAATTAAAACACTCATGTGTTTGGTTACATTTTCTCAAAAGTGTTTTTATCTGTCAAACCGAGCATAGCTCAATTGGCATAAGGTTGTGCCCGTGACCAAAAGGTCAATCGCATTTATTAAAATTTATTAAAATACCGTTGCAAAAAGAAAAGTGTTTTTATCTACAAGTGTGTTTGGTTTGTTATACCCTAAAAGTGTTTCTCTTTAATGTCAAATTACGGAATTATTAAAAAAGAATATGAATTAATAAGTTTAAATATATATTTGCCAATTAAACTAACAAAATTAGCATAAGATTAGGCTAGGCCTTTGACTAAGAGGTCGGGGTTCAATCCCTCCCTCTCGCATTAATTTAAATATTTTTTCAAAAACCGAAAAAAAAAATAATTTTTATTTGGTGACGAGATAGGAGTGGAGGAGTGGAGGGTGGTTGGAGTGGAGGAGTGGAAGAGTTTAATTTGTATTTGGTGACGGGAGTGGAGGGTGGTCGGAGTGGAGGAGTACTGGAGGGTGGTCGGAGTGGAGGAGTGGAGGAGTGGAGGAGTGGGGTGGCGGTCGGTGAGCGGCGGTGGTGGTCGGACGAGATCGCCAGAGTCGGTGAGCGGTGGTGGTGGTCGGACGAGTTCGCCAGAGCTGGTGAGCGGCGGTGGTGGTCGAACGAGTTCGCCAGAGCCGGTGATCGGAGGAGGTTGGTGGGTGGAGAAAATTTAAAGGAGTAGTGTGAGGGTATTTTCGTAATTTTAATACAATATGAGAATTAGGTAGATTTTTCAATTAAACACCCAAAAATAATTTTTTAAAAAGTTAATATGAAGTGTTTAACCAAAATGCATTATTTCAAATACTTATTCTCCAAAAATTCATTTTGGGTGGTTGTCAAACACCTCAAATTATTCTAAAATGACTTTTTTCAAAAATTAAACACTTAGGAATCTAAACCAAACACACCCTACGTTTGATAATTATTTGATTTTTAGTTTTTAGTTTTTTAAAATTCGGCGTTTTTCTTACTATTTGTTTACAATGATTTTTATCTTTTTTGAAGAAAACATTAAAATAATTAGTCAAATTTCAAAAATAAATTTTTAAAAATATTTTTGTTTAGTTTTCAAAAATTAGTTTAGACTTTGAAAACACTCTTAGGTAGATAACAAGACAAAGAAATTGTGGAAGTAGTGTTTATAGGCTTTGTTGGTGCAAGATTCTAGACTTTCCTTCCTCCGTCATGTTCCGTCGCCAGCGTCGTCGTCGGAGTTGAAGAGTTCTTGCACAAGGGAAAGATAATGAACTTTCACCGATGTGGGGCTAGGCCCACGAAGCTCCGATGCTTAAGTTAAATAGTGTATTGAGCATAAGTAGGAGTGGTAGTGTGTAGAGAAATGCGTAGAGATACGCCTCTGTTACGTTTTCTCCCTTCCATCCTTGAACATGAGGAGTATTTATACGTGTTGTGAAGGGAGAGCTCCCTAGACGGTTCTACTCGCCCGCCATCATGTGGATCCTCGAACCTGAGTGAGGAGGTGTGGACCGACCGGGGTTTGTCCGTACACCTCGTCATGATGATGGTAACTGTCATCCCCAGTTCCCAAGGGATTTGGAGGCGTTGATGTATCGTCGTCCCGTAAGGTGAGTTAGAGATATTTTGTCAAGTACTCTTCACGCTGATCGAGAGGTAGCCTGGTAACAACGGATCATTGGGTGAGCGGTTAAGCCTGGACCCTCGGAGTCTTGGGGTCGACCTCAGGTTGTTGAATAACCGGGTGTTGGTGTCGTCACCTCGACTTCTTGGAGAAGCAGATCGTGACGTCAGCGACTGACTTCATGGTGAGGTAGCACATAACTGGCTTAACTTTAAATAATCCAATAGTTATTAAATGAGACCTAAAAATAGACCTTTTAAGACTAAAATAAAATAAATTTAAAAGCTTACTAACTAAAATAATCTTCTTGAAAATTTGTGATCAAAACGGGATAATTGTACTAAAACAGAAAATCACAAGTAAATACGGGAATTTTTTTAATTTTTTTTTTCAATACTACTTCCACTCGTAACAATAGTGTAGGGCCCTGAATAAACATTTGAGCTAATCACTCACGTATCAAGTCTATAGAAGCATAGTTCAACTCAACTGACATAATGTATTGATGAGTGGCTGTGAGGTCTTATGTTCAAATCCTCCGTCCTCTATATATGGTCAAAAAAAGAAAAGACATCAAAATGTGAATATAAATGATAGATTTAAATCTCATTTTAGACCCTAAATTTTTAAGTTTATTTCATTTTGGTCCTTAAATTTTAAAAATGTCTAGTTGGTCCCTGAACTTCATGTTTGTTCTATTTTGGTCCTTAAACTTTCATGTTTATCTATTTTAGTTCTTAAACTTTTTTAAAAGAGTCATTTTGGTCCTTGTTGTATTATTCTTTTCATGTAATTTCTACTTGGTCAATGCTCGTCTCTAACTTATGTGACATGCAATTACGCTCATATTAACATAGTAGTACACAAACTCAAAGTTACGTCATTTATTAATTTGTTAAAAATAAAATAAAAAATAAAGACTAAAATACTTTTTTTTTTTGACGAATATAGATATTTTAAAAGTCCAGAGAACAAAATGAAAGAAATTTAAAAATTCAAGGACAAAAATAGATATTTTGAAAGTTTAAGGACAAAAGTAAAACAAATCTAAAAATTTAGGCCGATAACCATTTTGTTTATTATTTTTTATTTTTGAAATTTATGCTTGTTTCCCCTAATTTCTTTATTATTGGTTTCACTTTTCTTAAAAAAAAAACATTTAGATTCTTGGTCAAATTGCAAAAATAATTTATTTATTTTTTTAGCTTTTAAAATTGACTTGATTTTTTTTAAAACATCATTAAAAGTAGATAACAAAACAAGAAAGTTATAGGGTGAAAGTAAGGTTTATAAGCTTAATTTTCAAAAACCAAAAACGAAAAATCAAATGGTTATCAAACATAACCTTAGGGATCAAAATACAATATAAACCAAAATTTTATGTATCTCAAACACTACAAATTAACAAGATTTGTCAATTTGAAGCCAAAGCGAGTATGACTCAGCTGACATATGTATGAGTTGACGATCAAAATGTCATATGTTTTCGACCTAAAGGTCAAAGATTCGAATCTTTCCTGATAAGTTGTCGGACACGAAATAATAAGAAGGAGGAGATATGAACCTTTTTCATTTATTTTCTCCAATTTGACATCCAAATCTTTCTTTTCAATTGTGCTTGTGTAAGGACTACTTGCTTTAAAAGATCCCTTTATTCTCATATCCTTTTTTTTCTCTCTTATTTACACACACTGTATTGTACTGTATGATGCTGAAAGTACATTATCATCTTCTTATCTTCTCTTTTACCTTTCCAAAAAAGTGATTTTACAATGAACAAAGCAACACGACAAACCCTCTTATAATTGCATCACCAATCAAATTCAAACGACAATCATTGACCTTCACCACAACAAAAACTTCAATAATTTAACACTGTTTTTTTCTCTCATTTCACAATGGTTTTTTTTTTATAAGATTAGTCAAATTTGTCGTGTTCTTCATACAGAAAGAAGAACTTTACAAGCAAAAGGAGAAAAAAAAGAAAAAAAAACAGAGAGAAAGTCTTTGCTCTTTGACCACTTTCCTTGATTTCCTCATGATTGTGTCCTCATTTGCCATTTCTCTCCCTCCCTACTCTAGTTTTGCTTGCTCTTGTCTTTTCAACTCTTTCTTCTTCTTCTTCTAGTATGATTTGTACTAAACTTTGGTCCCACAGAGACATTAATCTCCCCAAATATTTGGAACTTCTTTCCTACTTCAATTGTCTAGAATTCAAATCTTGGGGGATGTTCATCTTGTTGCTGCATGTGAAAGAAAGAATTATAATTTTCTTCTTCATTCTTTTGCTTGTACTTCTGGTAATGGCGCGCCGAGACTTTACAACCCGAGAATAATGTAGTAGACGAGAGTAATCGGAAGTGCTATTAACATCCCGAATATGACTCTGCAATAAAATGTAAAACGATGTTTGTTGTTTAATCAGGACTGGACCCAACAAGTGACTACTATCAATATTAGTTATAAAAGTATGAACGCATAATTTTTCGACTAAAGTCTAAAACTTAAACTTCATAAACTAAAGTATATTCGATCTTTTATACATATTCTTAATAAAACATGAAACGAAAGTTGAATTCGGTAGAACTTACGCGGTGTTAAGAATGGCGGGATGGACGTTGTACTCCTTAGCAAAAACAAAGGGAACAATGCCTTGGGGCAATGCAGCCTGCAAAGATCAGATCAAGATAGGTTGAATCACTTTAGAGAATGTTACGTATGAATTTGGTTGGTAAAAAACATTTCAAACACAGTTTCAAGTAACCTGAACAATAGCGACGCGGAGGAGATTGCCGTGCAGACCGATAGCGACTGCAGAGGCCGCCATGACAGCCGGGCCGGTGAGAAACCTCACGGCCATGGCAAATGTAGCAATGGAGTTTCCACAAGCAATTAGTTTGGGTTGTAAAGCCATGAATATACCTTTGGAAGGGAAGATGAAAAACAACTCATAAACAAACCATAGAGAAAAATAGAGAGAGAAACTTAAGAAAAAAACAAAATCATTTATTGGTCCATAAGAAGTTTGAATTTAATGAGATATTCATTTCACAAGGTAAAGGGGAGGGCAGAAGAATCAACAGCAAATGTGAGCATAGGGAACTTAATTTAAACCAAACCACCAGAGACACTGAGGATTGGGCCCCACATGTTGGGTGGTAGAGATCCATTTGTAGTGAAGAAGATAAAAATTTATGGATTTGGTTTGTGACAGAGAATGTGAGAAGCAAATGGATGGTTCTCAGTTGGACCAACCCATAAATTCAGACAGACTAGACAACAACACCAACCTAATATCTGCCTAATTTAATTTGGAATAATTCAAGAATAATCCACACATACAACAAAATCAACAGGCCAAGAAGAGCATAGCTCAACGGCATGTATCGTCTAGTGATCATGAGGTCCTAAGTTCAATCCTCACCCCCAATATGTTGAGTTCACATGCATAAACGTATATAGAAATCTAGCAGATAAATCAATTACACCCTTTTCGATAACGATTCTATTTGTGCTCCCTCAAATCATAAAACCAAAAACCAAAACGTTATCAAACACCATCGTAATACTAACACGTTTTCAAGCATATAAAAGTAAATAAAAACAAGATGGTGATAGATGTGGCTCACCTAAGCTAAACATTGCCATTCCAAGGCCAGCATCAGAGAGTATAGAGATAGATTTCTCTATTATTTTAGGCATAGAAACATGCCACCTGCAAATTTTAGAATTCAAACAAAAGGGTTAACAAAATACTCTTAAGAAAACACAAAACAATGCAAATCCAAATGAGTACCTAAAGGAAATAAGAGACCAAGCAAGACCAATGAGACTTGAATATGTGTTTGGATTTCTAATAAGCTTTCTCCACACCATGATTAAGATCAAACGTGTCATAACACTCGTCGGAGGCATTTGTTTCGCCGCCCCACTCTCCGGAGCTCCGGCGGTGACGCCACCGCTGGAGTCCAGCTTATGGAGTCCTCCAATAGGGCCCTTTTCTTCTTTGTCATCATCTACCTCAACTCTCCCTTGAAAATTCAACTCTTCCCCTCTGAATCCCTCACTTTCAGGAACTGATTAATCACAATCAGAAGTTTAGAACAATAATTTTATCGTTAAATACATTGATTAAGGTTTGTGATTATGGATTTTTTTTTACCTTTTTTTTCCCCATTCTGCGGATGATCGGGGACGAACATCCTGATTTCCTTGGCGTTCTGATCGGAACGTCCATTTTGTTGTTCGGAAGATCCGAAATCGGTTCCGCCGAATACATGGAGACCGTCAGTTTCTGAAACTGGCGAAGCGCTTGAACTCCATACGAACATATGAAGCTCCTTCGCGTCATGGCTGGCTTTACTCGTCGGACCGCCGTTCTGCGGCGGCGCCTGTGTTCTGCCGCTCTTCGTGAACTCTGGATTCGGCGCTGGATAGAAACCGAACTTCGGAGAATTCGCCGCGGGAACAGCAGAACTCTCTTCAAAATTCGACGGCCGAGGCGTCGGACCTCTGGACGATTGAACGGAATACAACTCCGGCTGGCCGAAATTCGAGTGGCGTCCTTGATATCCCATGAGAGAGTAGAAATCCGCGTTGTTGAAATTCGAACCTCGCGGCGTAGGGTTTCTGGAAGAGCTGAGACTATAAATCTCCGCTCCGGTTAGATTCGACGGGCGAGGCGTCATCGCCGGGAGCGAACAAGGACCTAACGACCGCCGTGAAGCATTCGATTTCCTCACAGTGACGTGAAGCTTCCCGTCGTTACCAATCTCAGCGTCGGTCTCAAGAAAATCCCTCCCGTCCAACGAAACCACATCGGAATCAACCTTGAAGGAGACAATGGAAGCCGCAGTTTCAGGAAATTGCTCCATAATCAAAATCTTCGCTCCACGATACTCAAACAGAAAAAGCAAAAGCGTATACCAAATAATGCACTGCATAACAACGACCTGAACCATCAAACTCCCAGAATTACCTCCATACATAGCCTGCAACAGAGGAATCCCCATCACGAGAGTATTGGGCAGAGTCGAAAGAGAGAAAATCGTAATCATCCACTCCAGGCTGCCATTTTTGGTGAAATTCGCCCAAATTGTAAGGGCAACAAGCATTATAATCTTCTGCAGAGTATCCGCAGCGATGAATCGGAAGTTCATAGCATAAGGGTCGTTAGAAGAGATGAAATGGAAGGAAAGCAGAGGAACGGCGAAGATGGCGACGAAGCGGTTGATGCCGGAGCACTGATCCGGCGAGAAGATCTTCCACCAACGAACAGAGCCGTAGGCCAGAATCATGGCGACGTACAGAGGAATCACCGCCGTCAACACGGTGTAGAGGTCCTTTCCGGTGATCATCTCCGGCGAGGAAAAACAAGTAATGGGTAGTTTTGTAGAGGTTGAAAACTGAAATGGGTCGAGTGTAAATTCGAATTTGAGAAGATTTTTGGGAAAGAGAAAACCGTTAGATAACGAACTGTGGAGAGAGAATTGTTGCAGAGAGAGTTGAGTGATGAGTGAGTGAATTTGTTTAGAAGAGAGAGGGAAGAAGGAAGGAATATATTAGATTTATAGAGAGATGGGATTGAGGATGTTGTCTTGTGGCTAAGAAGAGTTGGGTGGAACTTTTGGATGACTTTTTTGGGCTTTTTTTAGGGTACCATTCCCTATAGAATTGGGACATTGGCCCTCTAACTCACTATCCCATGTGCTTCTCTTAACCTAACCCTTGGGTTAACTTTTTAACTTGCTTTTCCACATCCATGTGATTTCTCACTACTAATTCGACTCTCTTTTACTCTTTTTCATTTTAAAGCATGATTTACTTTGTGTCACTCGATTGATGATTCGTAGTTGGATTAGCTCTATGCTCAAGTTCGACCAACTCTATGCTCAAATTGACAATTTACAATAGCATGATTTACTTTTTTCCACCTGATTGATGATTTGTAGTTCGACTAGCTCTATGCTCAAGTTGACAATTTGCAGTTTACTAACATTAGGAATAGTTAAGGGTATTATGTTTTTTTTATTGTAATTGTGGTCCATAATTATTTTACCATGTGGTGGGAGAAAAACAATGTGTATATGCAAAGAACTTGTGTGGAGAATAACTATTCGAGGGGGGTGGTGGGGAGACTCTATACAAACATTTGGAGAGAGATTACTTCGAATAAAGCTAGTGAGAATTGAGGTGTGTTGATGTACAAACCTAGTTTGGTTGAATATGCATGATTATTACGTGATCGACTGGAAAAATGGGATGAGGATGTGTAAAATCGATAAAACTGCACACTGGTGTGGTGCTTGCCACGCACACTCTCTAATGCTTAAATCGGAGAAAAAATGCAACAAACTTTAGTTTAGGAGAATGATAACTTAATTAGACTTACTTCCATTAAAAGTATAATCTTCAATTTATATCAGGTTTACCTAGAGTTTCGATTTTTTCCTTTAGATTTTGGATTAAAAAGAGTTAAACCGGAACCATGGGATCGTCCCCAAGTTGTGGAACGTGAATTGGTCGGGTAGGCCTCGGCCTGATCGGCCTGTGATCAGTTGGGCTCGAAGTCTTGTTGGGCTTGGGTATGTTTGGGCGTGAGTTCGCCTCTACTTCGAGTATCTTCCATTATGACTTTTCCTTAGTTTTGGAGTATTTGGTTAGGTCCAATTTCATTCCTAACAATAATGTGCATGTAGAGAAAGTTGGTATGGAAGAGCATGTGTCAATCAACTGATTAAGACATATAGCATCAACCAAGAACTCAACAATTTTCCACGTAACACATGTGGTTAAACTCAAAAAAAAAAAAAAATAAATAAATAATAGAACATGAGCAAATTAGAGAAAGTGTGGGTTGGCAATTTGTAAGAGAGAAGGTGAGTCGATAAATAAGTTTATCGAGAAAAACATGCGGGCGTGCCTGTACCTACCTAAAAAGTATGTGTAAAGAGAGATTAGTGTTGAGGGAGAAAGTGACCCTTCCACATTTCTACCAATGCTATGATATTGTCTACTGGCTTTACAATATTAATGGAGATGTTGTCTTCTACTTATAAATCGTGATTTTTTTTCCTTATCGAAAGGATGTTGAACATTATTTTCAATCCAAACAATTAATGAGGAGATATAATAAATTTAGACCTCATGAAGCAATCATCTTACTATATTTAAAAGGGGTTTAAGGAAGAAACTTTTTGTCCCCATTTTGCCTCCTTTTTTATCGCTCCATTTTATCTTTATAGTTAAAAACATAATTTCAAAAGCTTCGAAATTTTAAAATTAATTAAATGTTGTTTTTCTTTTTCTTTTTTCATGTATTATTTAAAAAGTCATCAACTCTCTACTACCTCCACTTGGATGCAAAAGTTAATTGGAACTAACAACCCTCTACTGCTTCAACCTCTCTAACTCTCTCATACCTTGTACAATGAAAAATTAATTAAAATGAGAATTTTTTTTTGTCAAATTTAAACTTTATGTTTAAGCATGTCAAATTTAACCTTTCTGTGGTCACTATTATTTTGATGACAGTTTTGTCATTCGAATGAGAAAAACTTTCTCTCTCCATTTTTCTTTTAATAGTTATATTTTTTATTTTTAAATTATAATTTTAATTTCTAAAAAATACAAAAAGAAAAAATAATCAATCATTCGGCACTCCTTCATTTTTCATTTTTCTTTTTTTTTTTTTTTTTTTTTTTTTTTATAAAAAAATTAATTAGCCTTTGGTCTTTCCCAGTCTCATTTAATTCAAAATCAAACCTTTCATTTTTGTGCAAAAACCAATAAAATCTTTCATCTTTTCTTTAATGAATTTCTCTACTTAAATTCAATCAATGGACTAGATATTTGATATGTTAGATTAGATATATGAAAAGACAAAATCCTTAATTTATGGATATTTAATAGGTTAGAGATATGACATTATAAAATGAATGAAAAACATGACAATTGTTATGGGGTTTAATCTTACACTACTCTCTGTCATTTTCAATATTACCTCTTCGAGTCGTGGTTTTGGTAAGACTCGATGTCTCAATTCTGCCAAAAAAAATTTCACTTTCTCTGTGTTAGTGATTGCATTTGTTATGTCCTAAGAAAGCAAATTCGATGTTGGCATATGACTTTGGTAGGACTTGACACCTCTATTATATGGATCATCACTCTATTCTCGCGGTTGGTGGAAGGAAAATCTGAAAGGATGATTGTGCTCACCATTTTTCTTTAGACTTTTACTTTATTTATTAAGGTACGGTTGTGGTTGGTATTATTATTATTCAATTTTTTTATTTATTTGATTTACCGTGTACTAAGTGACGCCTATTTTTTTTTTTTTTTAAATGATGTTTATTTATTATTTTTGTAGTTAAATTTTGAAATTGGTAGATGTTAACCCAAGAAGTTGTTGTAAATGTTGATTGTGATGAATTAATAAGAGTTGAAAATGTCCTCCCTCATACAAACTTGAAGTAGAATCAAGTTTTTACCAAGTTTCACTTAAATAATAAGAAATAAAAAATAAATGGTATATTTTTGTTTGTTTTAGTTTTTTTTTTAAATATAATTTTGGATGGACATGGTTGGGTGTATTTTATTTTATACGTAATTTTAGAGACAATACTATATTGTTTTACTTATTACATTTTGCTTTCATTTTTTTTTTTTTTTTTTATTATTATGTTTCTTTGAGTACATTTTATTTTTCTTCTTTGCTTCCGTATAAACAATATCTCTATTGTCTACAAGTAGTGATACTTAAATTTTTTTTATAAAAATTTATTTGTATTCAAAGTATATTCCACACCGCTTCATCAACTTCCTATAGAGAAATGAATGAATATTAAAATGACCTTTCAATCCTTTTTTTTTTCCACTTAAAAGGCTTTCATGGTTTAGCTTTTTGGTTGAGGTGTAATAGCCAAGAGAAAAAATAGCTAATTTATTTTAGTGTTAAATTTTTATTTTTTTAACATACTACACATATATTTTTAAAAATCAAATGTATAAGATTCCAACTTTATTTTAAAATATCAATTTATCTTATGCTATTTATGTAAATGCCTCTTTTTTAAGAATAGTAAAATAAAATGATAAATTTTACGTGCATCGTAATAGATTAGTTTAAATAAATAGATTATCCCTAAAAGTAAAATAAATTTGGATATATTGTAGATTCAACAAAGATCACCTAAGTAACTAACTTTAAAGTTGTTTTTGTGGTGATGGAAAAAGTATGATCTAAAAGAGATTTTATTTTTCTTTTCCTTTGATTTGCACTCATTAAACATGAAGTGTATGGATAACCTTCTTGCAATCTTGAGAAGTATTTTAATTTTGATTTTATAACACAAGTAAGGAGAGATTTTTTTTTAGTTCAACAACTTGCAAATAAGAATTTCAACCTCCAACATTTTGATGGAATATATATATCTCAATTAGTTGAGTTATGTCTACGTTGAAATTTCAACTTCCAACATTTTGATCGAAGATATATACCTCAACTAGTTGAGTTATGTTCACGTTGACATAAAATGATGTTTACTCCAAAGTCTTATTTGCCCCATGAGTGGGAATAATTTCTCGAGCCTTTCATTAAACTCATTTTAAGAAAGAATATAAATGACAATTTTCATTTTATCTTTTTCATATTTAATCATTCCAATTTTTTTTGTATGCTTATAGAGTTACATGGCCTATGTCTTTTTTCTCTCCTAATTAAATAATGAAATCTCCTTCACTTTTTGGATCATAATCTTATATGTTTTTTATTTATTTTATTTAAACTTTTCAAATCAAACATTTTTATATAAAAGAATTGTAAATGTGATTTTATAACTAAATAGAGATTTAATTAACTTAAAAATTATAAGTTTAATGATATTTACTACATACGAAGCCGATCTATACTCGTATAGTGTTTTGAAATGTACGACGATGCCTTGGTTGGGGCAAAGCTAGAACATCCAAGAGTATCCTCCGAGGGTATTTTTTTTTTGTACCTCATTTATAATCAACGAAAAATACCTTTGGTCTAGTTTATATATACTTAAATTTATTTAAAGAACTAATAAGTTTGATTGAACAAGAGTATAGTATGTAACTCTAAGGTTTGATGCTTAACAATAACCTTTTTGATTAGTCCAACTTAAATTAAAACAAGAAACTTAAGAACTTTAAGGTAGCTAATCAAACAACTAGGGTTTTATGCCAAGAAACGATGAAGAGTAAGTAGAGCTCGACTCTAGCTACCAAGGGTTTTGACTATTCAAGCTTGTAAGTCTTTTTTTGGAGAATTCAACAAACATGTGGAGATGGAGGGATATGGACCTCTCTGACCACTTGGTCGAGGGTTTATGTCTTAACCAGTTGAGCTATGTTCAACTCACGTTGGCTAAAAATTGTCATTTTTTTTAGTTCAACATGTGGAGGTGAGAAATTGAATATATGGTCTCTTGATCGAAGGTATATGTCTTAACTAGTTGATTTATATTCAGGTTGGCTGCTTTTCAAGTCTTTGAATTGTTGATTAATGCAACTTTCGCCCATGTGTGGTTGTAGAAGTGATTAGGATCGACGCTTCAATAAATTCATATGGACTTGAGAGTGTAGGTAAACAATGAACTTTATACAATTGTTTGAAACCATAAACGTTTAGGGTTCAATCCGATAAAATGTTACCAAATCGTGACATTGAGCGTCGACGCCAAATTATTAGGATTTTTGAGTAAAAACGTATAATCACTGTTGGGCCTTCAAACAAGCTAAAAAGCCCAATTAAAAAACACTTACACATTGTACAAATTTAAACCACACACGTTAACCCTACTTTGACAGCAAACAACTTTCAGATTACCACATGCAAACGAAACCCAAATTGAGATCGGCAAAGGTTTATGAAGAAGGGATGAAATATTTATTCAAAGGAGAAGAAGAACAAAAGTTATATTGTTGCACCCAAGCTCACTCACCCATTGATCTTAGGCAACCCCCTCTATTTAGGTGATGTGTTCACTCGTTGCACTAAGTGCTATTTTGAAAATTCATACACTAAGGCAGCATTGAACCCCCACTCTGGGTTATCTTAGGCGGAACGCTCACCCACTACACCAAGTGGTTGTTTGTTTCAAATTTGGGGGTAATAATGCATTTAAATTTCTGCACATGTGCATGATCAACCCCACTCTGGGCTATCTAGGCGATGTAGTCACCCATTGCACCAAGTGGTTGTTTGATAAATTATTTTAAAACTCTGTATATTGTTTTTTCATTCTGAAGCAAAGTCTTATTTATAGACTTTTGAGGAAACGTAATAGAGCTGTGATTTTTGTTTGTTTCAATTGATTTCTACAATCACCACTTTTGAAACAACATGCAATTGCTAGAACTCCCTCCTTCTATTTTTTCTGAATTTATCCTTTCTTAGGAAGATCAAAACCAATTAGGTCTAAGCAATGTAATAATTTGTGCTTTGCAACTGGTTTTGTAAGCATATCAGAAGCATTCTCAGAGGTATGAACTTTTATAACTTCTACATCTCCTTTTTCAATTTGACCTCTGACGAAATGAAATTTTATGTCAATATGTTTTGTCCTACTATGAAACTGATGGTCTCTGGATAAGTATATTGTACTTTGATTATCACAAAAAAAAAAAAGAAAAAAAAAAAAATTGTAGATTGCTTGTAACCAAAATCATTTAGCAACCTCTTTAGCCATAGGCCTTCTTTGATAGCTTCTGATAGGACAATGAATTTTGTCTCTGTTGTAGATAGGGCAACAACCGGTTGGAGAGAGGCTTTCTAACTTAGAATGTTACTTCCAAGTAGGAGTACATAGCCAGATAATGATCTTTTTCTATCCAAATCTCCTGCATAGTTTGAGTCAACATAACCATATAGATCATTGTTTGAGGGGTCATTACATTTGTAAACGAGTCTAGCTTCTTTAGTAGTTTTGAGATACCTAAGTACCCCTTTAGTAGCATGCCAATGCCTTTTATCAGGGTTAGTCATATATCTACTAACCAAGCTTGATGCATAAGACAAATCAGGTCTTGTTGAAATCATCAAGTACATTTGGTTGCCCACTGCTTGTGAATAAGGAATATTAGCCATAACAACTTGATGTTCTGATTCATCTTCTTTAGGTGAGTTTTTAGCTAAGAGTTTGAAGTTGTTGGGCTGAAGACCGAAAGGATGGGCTTCAAGCAGAACTAAAGCCCAAAACCAAATCAGTTGAACACCTCAAATTAAGGTGTGAGATGGAGAATGCTCCACGTATCCCTTCTCATACAACAAAACTATTGCTTACCCTAATTTACCTTCAGTTTAGACAAACATGAGGAAAAATAGTTTGAGAGAGGCGAAGCCTTGTCCATTTCATTTCTTGAAGAAGACGATCGAAGGTGAAGAAGAAGATGAAGTTGATGAAGAAGAAGAAGATGATCACCAACTATATTGCATAGCCTCGGTGATCTTCAACGATTTTATTCAAGCTTTTACAGATGATCTTTTACAGAGATGTTCTAAGATAAGTGCAATAGACTTTCTATCTCTCTCTCTCTGTATTTTTCTTCCTCCTTAACTCTCTGAGTTTCTACTATGTATTTATAAGGACATTTGAAGAACTAAATTCTGTTTTAGAATAATAACCAACTTTATGGTTATTTTTACAAATCTCCACCTTAAAACATATATTAGTTCTTCGATTTAGCTAAATTTCTAACCCTTTTCTATCTAACATTTTTCAAGTAAGTCGAATCTGACGAGTTCGAGACAGTGGTTGAACTTCAACTGTGGAAGAGGCTTCGTCAACATATCAGAAACATTCTCTAAGGTATGAACCTTCAAAACCTCTATTTCTTCCTTTTTTATCTGTTCACGAACAAACTGGTACTTTATGTCAATATGTTTTGTTCAAATGTGGAATCTAATTTTTTGATAGATGTATAGCACTCTGATTGTCACAGTATATCTTGACTGTTGTTTGCATAATTCCACAGTCTTTTAGCAAACCTTTGAGCCATAATGCCTCTTTTATTGCTTCTGATAGGGTTATAAACTCTGCTTCTGTTGATGATAGAACTACCACTGGTTGAAGGGTACCTTTCCAACTTAGGAGATTTCCCCCAATTAGGAATAGGTAACCTGTTAAGAACCTTCTTCTATCCAAATTTCCAGCATAATCTGAATCCACATAACCAAATAATTGATTATGTTTGTCACTGCAGAGGTTCCTTGTAGGTATCTTAATACCCATTTAGCTGCCTCTCAATGTCTCTTCCCCGGATTAGCGATATATCTGCTAATTAAGCTTGTAGCATAGGCTATGTCCGACCTTGTAGATACCATGAGGTACATTAGGCTCCCACAACTTGTGAATAAGGAATATTAGACATAAAGTCCAAGTATTCTTTTTCATCTAGTTTGGGTAAATTTTGAGCAGATAGCTTAAAATGTTGAGCCAAAGAAGCTGAAACAACTCTTGAATTCTCCATGTTGTATTTCTTTAGAGTCTTGCCACAATAGGTAATTTGACTGATTTGAAGAACTCCCTCTGATCTTCTTCTTGTGATTTCAACACCTAGGATCCTTTGAGATTCACCTAGGTCCTTCATGTCAAACTCCCTTTTAAGTGATTGCTTCACTTTTTCCATTGCTTGCTTTGATTTACTAGCTAGTAGCATGTCATCCACATATAATAACAAATATACAATTGTAGAGTATGATTTGTTATTTATGTAAACACAACTATCATATGAGCTTCTTTGAAATCCTATTGTTGTCATGTAATCATCAAATCTTTGATACCAACATCTAGGAGATTGCTTCAAACCATATATTGACTTCTTTAATAAACAAACATAATTTTCCATGTTTTATTTTTCATACCCTTGGGGTTGCTTCATGTATATGGTCTCTGCTAGCTCACCATGTAGGAAGATTGTTTTAACATCTAGTTGATCTAACTCTAGATTATTTTGAACAACCAAAGCAAGTAACATGTGAATAAATGTCTGTTTAACAACTGAAGAAAATATTTCATTGTAATCTATTCCATGTTTTTGTGTATAACCTTTAGCTACTAACCTTGCTTCGTATCTTGGTTGTTTAACATCTTGAATGCCTTTCTTGTATTTGTAAATCCATTTGCATGCAATTGGCTTGAAACCCTTAGGTAATAGACTGAGTGTCCATGTTTGATTCTGATTTAAAGAGTTCATATCTTCATTCATTGCTTCAATCCATTTCTTTAGGACAACTTGTAGCTTCATCAAAAGTGTTAGGCTCAGTTTCATTTAGGAAACCATTTACATTTAATGCCATATTGACACAATATGCCTCATCAAATCTTGTTGGTGGTGTAATAACTCTTCTCTGCTTATCTCTTGCAAGTTGATAGTTCTCTAGATTAGATTGATCTTGCATAGCATCATGTTCTTCATATTTTACTAGAGATTCCTCTAGTTTTACTTGAGAGCTTCCTCTAGTTTTACTTGAGAGCTTCCTCCTTCATCTTCAGAATCTGATAGATGAGGGGTGGATGATGTCAAATTAGGTTGCTCCACCTCAATTTCTAGTCTAGAGGTCTTGTATATGCATGGAGTTTGAGTCTCTATTTCCATGAACATCTCCTCTTCTCTGAATGTCACATCTCGGCTATTGATGCAGCTTCTTTCAGTGGGATGTCAAAGCCTAAATCCTTTAACACCATCTGTAAAGCCAACAAACATGCATCTTGTAGCTCTAGGCTTCAATTTACGTTTGCTTTGATGGACAAGCCCCACACAACTAAAGACTCTCAAATGGTAAAGGTTTGGAGGGTGTTTAGTCCACTTTTCTTCTGGTGTAAAGAGATGTAGGGAGCTGTGTGGGAAACTATTTAAGGTGTACACAGTGTAGGATGTAGCTTTAGCCCGAAATTTCTCATGTAACATAACATCAGACAATAGGCACCTAACTCTCTCTATGATTGTTCTGTTGAGTCTCTCCGCTACACCATTTGTTGAGGTGTATACCTCACTGTTCGATGTCTTAGAATCTCTTATTCTTTACAAAAATTATCAAACTCTTCATTGCAAAACTCTAGGCCATTATGAGTTCTCAAGCATTTAACATGCCTAGAGGTTTGATTCTCAATAAGAACCTTCCATTCTTTAAATTTACCAAAGGCTTGATCTTTAGTTTTAAGAAAATATACCCAACTTTTCCTTGAGTAATCATCAGTGAGGGATAGGAAATACTTTGATCCACTGATTGAAGGTGTAGGTGTGAGCCCCCATAGGTCTGAATGAATGTAGTCTAGAATTCCCTTAGTTGTATGTTGAGCTTTAATAAAGCTATGTCTTGTAGACTTTCCCAATATACAATGATCACAAGCTTTGACTTCAATGCTTATCTTTTGAGGCAATATGCCATGCTTAGATAGAGCTTCAAGTCCTTTGTTGCTTATGTGTGAGAGTCTCTTATGCCAAAGAACTCCTTCATCCATGCTATCATTTGTAACAACTAGGGCAGATTGTACCATTTGCACATCTTTAATCACATATAGACTATTCATTTTAACACCAATCAACACTGTTTTTTAATCTTTCTTGACTTCAAAAGTCCCTCTGAACCTCCATATTCACATTCAATGGAGTCCAACATTCCTAGGGAAAACAGATTTCTTTTTAGCTTAGGAACATGTCTCACATTCCTTAGTAGCTTCACTGAACCATCTTGAAACTTCATAGACACTGATCCAATTTCAGCCACCTTACAAACATGGTTATCACTCATGTACACCTCTCCATCCTATTCTCTATAGGTTGTAAACCAACTCTTTGATGGAGTCATATAGAATGAGCATCCATTGTCTAGAACCCAATCTTGAACTTGGAGTGTCTCATTCTATTTGGAGGAGTGATCCGAGATAACTAGGGCATTAGAATAGGTAAAACAATTGTCCCCAACTTAAGCTTCAGCTGGTGCTTTACTCTTTTGCTTGTTTTGACTTTGTTGTTTTTTCAAAGCATAGCAATCTCTTGCTAAGTGCTCTGGTCTGTGACAAAAGTTGCACTTCAGCTTAGTCTTGTCTTGATTTTCACCTTAGTTCTTGTTGTTTTTCCACCCTTTCTTGGTTTTTCCTTTTGTAAACAAACCTTCTGCATTTGATGTTTGTTTTCTTTGAGATTGAAGTTTCATTTCTTTTGATCTAACTGCAGAAATGATAATATCAGTAGTTAGTTTATCTCTACCATATTTCAAAGCTGTTTTTACCTCTTTGTAATTTTCTGGTAAAGAATTTAATAAAATGAAAGCTTCATTCTCATCTCCCACTTTATCTCCCATATGCTTGAATTCTGAAGTTGTTCTTTCAAACTCATTTAGATTATCCATCATGGATTTGTTTGCATCCATCTTGTATGTAAAAAACTTTTCTCTTAGATAGGTCTTGTTTGGTAAATCTTTTGAGAGATATAACTCATCAAGTTTAGTCCACATTGCATATGTTGTCTCTTGATCAATAACTTGTCTTAGATCACAATCATGTAGATTTAGGACCAATGTACCATGGGTTATTACTTCCATTGTTTCTATCTCTTCTTCTGTGATAGATTTAGGAAGTTTAGTAGGATTTTGTATTGCCTTCAATGCCTTTTGTTGTCCAAGGGCATCCTTGATCTTGGCTTTCCATAGTTCAAAATCTGATTTTCCATCAAACTTCTTAATGTCATATCTTTTAATTGACATGTTTGCTTCAATCTTGAATCTTCTTGTCTTTCTTGATTATCAAGAATCTGAATCTTTCTTCTTCTTGCAGGCTCAGATACCAATTTGTTGGGCTGAAGACCGAAAGGATGGGCTTCAAGTAGAACTAAAGCCCAAGACCAAATTAGTTGAACACCTCAGATTAAGGTGTGAGATAGAAAACGCTCCACGTATCCCTTCTCATGCAACAAAACTATTGCTTACCCTAATTTACCTTCAGTTTAGACAAACATGAGGAAAAACAGTTTGAGAGAGGCAAAGCCCTATCCATTTCATTTCTTGAAGAAGACGATCAAAGGTGAAGAAGAAGATGAAGCTGATGAAGAAGAAGAAGATGATCACCAGCTATATTACATATCCTCGATGATCTTCAACGATTTTATTCAAGCTTTTATAGATTACAGAGATGTTCTAAGATAAGTGCAATAGACTTTCTATCTCTCTCTGTATTCTTCTTCCTCCCTCACTCTCTAAGTTTCTATGTGTATTTATATGGACATTTGAAGAACTAAATTCTGTTTTAGAACAATAACCAACTTTATGGTTATTTTTACAGAAGTGATGGGCTAGAGGTATAGAAACTGATTTAGCATCTTTCATCTTGAATTTCTGAAGCACTTTGTTACAATAAGCTCTCTGACTTATATATAAAGTAGACTTGTTTCTTTCTCTAGTGATTTCAATTCCAAGAATCTTTTGGGATCTCCCAAATCTTTAATTTCAAACTTTTTCTTCAATTGAGACTTTACATGCTTTAGTGTCTATTTGCTATCTTCTGCCAATAGCATATCATCAACATAGAGTAATAAGAAAACTCTTCCTTCATAAGACTTTGAATTAATGTAAACACAACTATCAAAAGAGCTTTTCTGAAAGTCAATCTTTGCAACAAATTCATCAAATATGTGATACCAACACCGTGGGGACTGTTTCAAGTCATAGATAGATTTTTTAAGAAGACAAAACATGTTATCCTTCCTTTTCTCAATGTATGCATGTGGTTGCTTCATGTACATGGTTTCAAATAGATAGCCATGTAGGAATGTTGTTTTAACATCTAGTTGGTCAAGTTCTAAGTCTTGTTGAACCACTAGAAATAGGAGCATTCTGATAGATGTTTTTGTTTAACCACAGGTGAGAATATCTCGTTGTAGTCTATGTCTTCCTTTTGTGTAAAGCCCTTAGCCACTAGGCGTGCTTTGAATCTAGATTTTTCAACACATTTAATGTCATCTTTAACTTTGTAGATCCACTTAGAGGCAATAGATTTGTAGCCATTAGGAAGAGACTTTAGAGTTCAAGTCTCATTCTGATTTAGGGACTCAATTTCCTCATTCGTGGCATTAATTAAATCCCAAGCAGTAGGGCAACTCACTACTTCTTCAAATTTAGTTGGCTCAAAGTCATTTAAATTCTCATAAACATTAAGGGTCATAGAAATACAACCAGCTTCATTATATGTGGCTAGAGGAATAAGGGTTCTTCGTTGTCTATGGCTTGCAAGAGAGTAATTTTGTAGATCAACTTGTTCAATGTCAGTTTTCTCTTCTTCTTGAGTTTCCTGATCAGTTTCAACTGCGGTCCCTTTAATTTCTCTATTTAAATGAGATGAGCTTGAGCTATGAGCTGAATTTTTCTCCACCTCAATTGATGTTATTTTTCTTTGTAGAGATTCTTCATAATTCACACCATGAGACATGAACATCTCTTGTTCTCTAAAAACATCTATGTTGTTAACACATCTCTTTTCAATAGGATGTCAAAGTCTAAAACCCTTTACTCCTTCAATGAACCCTACAAACATGCATTTAACTGCTCTTGGCTTTAATTTCCCCTAATTTTGGTGTACATAGCACACACACCTAAATATCTTGAAGTGTTCTAGCTTAGGAGTTTTTTTAGACCATCTCTCTTCAAGAGTAAGTAAATCTAGGGGTGAGTATCGGTCGGTCGGGGTCAGTTTTCCGCCCAAACCGAAGTCGAACTAACCAAGTCGATTTTTCAGTATTTTGGAAACTGATTGTTTTTTTTAGTTCTTTATACCAACTGAACCGATGTTGGTTCGATCGGTCGATTTCACCGCCAAACCGATCACCACAGAGAGGCAGAAGAAGAATCAAATGGGTACATAAAAAAAAATCAGAGATGGAGTTGGAAGGTCGAGGGTTGAACGACGACATCAAGGCGATGGAGGGGTGATAAAATAAAGTAATTCTTTTTTTTTAAAAAAAAACTCCTAACGAAGTTGAAGTTTTCCTCTTCCAAGGAGTGTGCAGACGAAGGTCCGGTACAGAGTTGTGTGTAGGCAAACCCACAAAGAAAAAATATATATTTATTGTTTTTTCTTTAAATTCGGTCGGTTTGAGCCTATTTGGGCTCGTCGACTGACCGATTAGTCGATTTTGCTCCATACAAAACCGACTTCGACCGAAAATAGTCAAAAAATCGAGTCGATTTCGATCGGTCAGCTCGGTTTTTTCGATTCTTTTGCTCACCCCTAAGTAAATCAATAGATGTGTGATAACTCCAATTTGGAGCTATATTTCACTCCCTAACTCTAGCTAAAAGTCGTGTGTATTTGTGTAATTTGTCTTGTTTTTAGGTGATTCGCGGCAAATAGCTTGTGGTGTCTGTTGGACGTGTTTCGAGGCTAAAGAAGCTGTTTTAGAGCTTCGAGAATGCTTCGGGATCGAGAGGGCTCAAGAAAAGAAGAATTTTCCAAAAGTGCCAAAAAATGGCAAAAGTTGGAGCTCAAACCCGAGAGCAAGCGTCGAGACGCTCCGAAGAGGCGCGCGCTGGAACTTTTAGGGCGCAACGTCGAGACGCTCCGAAGAGGCGCGCGCTGGAACTTTTAGGGCGCAGTGTCGAGACGCTGGCCTGGCGTCTCGACGCTCCGACGGGATTTAAAAGCCATTTTTTTCGATTTTTGTCATAACTTCCGCCGATCTTCTCCGTTTTCTCTCGGTTTTCTCTCAATTTTTCGCCATTGTTGCTAGCTCTTGGAGCTTTTCTTCCCCATTTTCTGTAGTATAACTTCCAAGGCCTCCATGGGAGCTTAAATGCTTCTAAACTCCATGGACGGCTAAGGTAATGTGACAGATTTGGGATAAATGTAGGGATTTTACAATGTTTGTAATATTTTGATAATCTAGCCTTTAATTTATGTCTTGGCATGTTTGTAGTGTAGCATCTACTCTCTCTTGCTTAATCTATGAGTATGTTAGATTGGTAGACTGACGATCTCGATTTCTAGCATGCTTTAACGTTATAGATTAGTGATGTTGTGCCTCTCCTAATCGACTTAGTAACACAGAGGAGTAGAACAAATCGAAGTATCATTTTGAACATTCTGAATGTTGATTGCTTCAGGGTTGTCGCTTAATCGCTTAGGTAATCGCTTAGCATTTAGGGTGTTTAATTTAATGTTCGGCGTGAAGTGCTAGTTACTGCTTTAGTTATTTTGGGGCTGATCATTCTGATTTGATTAATAGCAATGTTTAATTAAGAATGACAATTCTAGTTAATTTATATGCGGCCGGTTGCTTCAGGGTTGCCGGGCAACCGTTCACGTGCGTGTTTCATCCATTGCCATGCTTTAGAATTAAATGATGAATATTACATTAGTTAGCAAATCCTGAAGTTCCCAAATCCATCACGCTTGAATCTCTGTTATTTTTCCGTTAGCGATTTTCATAATTACCCTTGCATGCGAAAAACCCCTCGGTCTGTTACATACTTCAATCAATTTTTAGTTTAATTCAAATATCAAATTCTAATTCGACTCTCTCCCTGTGGATCGACCTTGTACCACTAGCTGCAAAGCTAAAGGCTATGGGTTATGAATGTCATTTTTTGGCAAGCTTCGACAGCTTGAGAAATTAGAAGTATATTCAAAAATATTTCCACCAATGTGTGAGGACACCTATTGAGTGTATAAACGGTAAATGAAGTTGTCTCTGCCCAATATTTTTCAGAAAGTATAACATATGATAGTTGACACCTTACTCTCCCCATCATGTTTCTATATAACCTCTCCGTCAGTCCATTTTGTTGAGGAGTATGTCTCAAGGTTTTATGCCTTAGAATGCCTTCTTTTTAGCAAAATTGATTGAACACTTCATTAACAAATTTCAAATCATTGTCTGTTCTAAGACTTTTAACTTGTTTTTCAATCAAAGTTTTTCATTCCTTCTACTTTTCAAAAACTCGATCTTTAGATTTTAGAAAAGAAAAAAAAAAATCAGCTTCTCCTAGTGTAGTCATCAGTTATAGAGAGAAAATACATCAATCCACTTAATGAAGAAGTTTGAGTGAATGTACTTCAAATGTCCTTTGAAGTATGTTATGCCTTAAGAAATCTTTGCCTTTTAGCTTTCTCATACACACAATGCTCACAGAAGTTTAAATTTTCAGCAACTCCATTAGGCAAGATTCCCTGTTTTGACAAAACTTGGAGTCCCTTAGAGTTAATATGGAAGGGTCTTTTATGCCACATATGTGGATATTAAACTTAGTTTAATGAGTGTATTAAGTAATCAAATGTGGATATTAAACTTAGTTTAAACCTAATGCATTGGTCTTCCATGAATTTGGACTTGTGACAAAGTAAAGTCCATGCATTTGTCTTCCTTAATGACTTTGGTCCTTACTCCATAACAAAAGTTTGAACTCTTTGAGCTTCGTATTGGATATAAATTTGATTGTCAAGATAATTCATATCAGTCTATCTCAATCAAAATTTATACTTACACAAAATTATAAAATATTCATAAATAATATAAGTGAGCATCTCAATTAAATTTAAAAAATACGTTGAAATATATCTCTAATTGAATAGTTTAACAAAAAATTTAGAAAGAAACAAAACATCCATTTGAAAATTAGACTTCAGAATAATTTGGCCTCGTGTTATGTTGTAATTTTCTTGTTCGTATGAAATAAGAGTATTTTGTCTACCTTAAGTACAATGATTACATACATAAAATTGTAAATATATGTGAAGTTTTTAAGTTGACATCTCAATTGAATATTGAAAATTTAGAAAAATATGTGTTATTGAATCGTTGAACAAAAAGTTAACAAACAAAAACCACAGCAGAAAATCAGATTTATTTAGATTTCTTTAGGTTATAAACATATGCACCAGATACCCCTTATTTGATAACTCAACTATGCACCCCAAACACATATTTCCTAACTCAACTCACACATTTATTAACTCTACATACATATTAACTCAACTTTGCGCCCTAACACCTTACGACATGTTTGGTTGGTGATCTGAAAACATAAATTTGAAAACAATGGACTCAATGAAAATATAGTTGTATTTCATGTTTTTAGATAGGTGTCGACTAACAGATTTAGAAATTGGTTCACAATTTAACTAATTCTTCAAAATGATTCTTCAAAATGTGTTTGATAAGATTTTTATAAATTATAAAACTAGTTGTAGTTACCCATTAAATATTAGGTTGAATATAAACTATTGTTAATTAATTTATGAACATATTTTACATTGCAAATTTTGTATAATTATTATTTTACAATATCCTAACATATTATATTATACCTATATAAATTTAACAAAAAAATGAATTAGATTTATAACATCAAATATTATATTTATTCAAGTTTTTATCATAAAAAATGTTGTTTTTCATAAAAATATTTTCGAAATTTACACTATTTGGACTACAGAATTGAAAATAGTTTTCAAAAACAGAATCTATATTGCATACCAAACAAACCATATCCGAACTCAGTGAATCTGAAAACATAAAACATAATCTGAATTTTCTACCCAACAAGTTCACGATAACTTTAGTTTGTCCATTGACTTGAGAGTGATGTGGAGCTGAGAACCTTAGTTGAATTTGAATATCTAATTCAAGAAAAATCTATCCGAGAATTGTTCTATGAATTGTAGTCCATCGATTCTCAAATTTATTCTGAGATATTGCGAACCAAGTGATAATGTTATTCAATATTATACACATGAAAACAAAGTATCCCAATGATGAATTATGATCAATTAAACGAGATATGTGATAAATAACCAACATCATTCGAACTAGTAACTATGGAGGTCCTTGGTTCGATCCTCCACCCCACATGTTGTCAAAAAAAAAAAAATAATAATAACAATAATAAAGAGATGATAAATAAATAACAAAATATTATGGCATTTTACCTCTATATTCTCTACATTCTTCAACCTCTAGAAAATGTATCACTTTAGTCCGGTATTTTAACACTTATTCCATTTTAGTTCATATACTTCAAATGTCTAAATTTGGTCCATGTACTACAGGATATCTAAAAATTAGTCCTCACGGTTCATTTATGGTTACATTTTGCTAACAATTTGACAAACATATTTACATCGTGTCTTTTCTGGACTAAAAATTATCATTATTTTTTTGTCGAGTCACATCAAAATTAACTTCAAAAACTAACGATAGAGACCAATTTTAAGATATATTGAAAATATAGGGACCAAAATTATATATTAACATTTTATTTATGAGAAATTGAAGATTTTGTTTATGCCATCCCTAGTAGTATACTAGTATGGCGCATTCATATCCCTGCCTCATCCCTTATTTAAACTAAAAAAAAAAGTGTTAAAGAGACTCTTTTTAAAGTTCAGGCAACCAAATGGATATAAATTTGAATTTAGAGACTAAAATTGATTTAATCCCAAAAAAAAAATGATCACCCAAGAACAAGACAAAGGTCATTCCAAACCTCTCCAATTTATCCTAAATTGTACAATTTATATAAAATAATAAAAATCATCAAAATAACATAGCTCAACTGGTATAATTATATACCATCGACCAAAAGGTCAGAGGTTCGAAATCCCTACTCCAATTGTTTTTTTTTTCTTTTTTGAATACATTGACGGTGGGAGGATTCGAACCACAGATCTCTTAGTCGTCAACACATACATATGGCAGTTGAGTCATGTTCGGCCTCTACCCTAATTGTTGAGCTCAAAAAAAAATATAAAATAATGAAATTAGTTTACATGTGACTGATTATTTTAATTTTCAGCCACAAAAATTATGAGGAAAGTATCAAAGTCATCATTAATTATAACCTGAATCTTGCACGAAACCTGAACTCCAATTCCTTTTCGTGCAACTAATACCAACTTTGGTTTCCATTTTTATGAGTAAAACATTCATTACATTAATCACATTTCACTCAAGCTGATCAAGTAGGATAATCCACAAACCCCATACAGATTTCACCATTTTTTATCACATCAAAAACTTCCCTCCTTCCTAGTAACTACTACTAAAATTTCGACAACTATTTCTTCAATAATACATATCTCTTCTAGGTTAGTAGGTATCTTCTTACTTACCACCATTAAAAATTTAACAATATTTATTTTTTAGAAAAAAGAAAAAAATATATATATATAATGGTGGCCAATAGGAGATACCCACTTATCTCATTTTCATGAGACTTGTCCCATTTTCACTCAATTTATACCATAATGGATGACTAGAATTGCTCGTTGCATGATGTCTTATCTAAGGTTTATGAGATGTAAATTTTCAAACTAATGAATTCATAATATATATGAATATACTCTAAATATTTTGCATTTTTCTCTTTCTCGTGAAACACTAAGTTACACTACTCTCTCCCGAGTGTTCTCGAAGGACTTCTCCCAAATAGGGAAAGAAATCAGATACCCACTGATCAGTGACTAGATAAAAAGAAAGAATATCTATCTTCTCTCTCTTCTTCCTACTCGTAGAAAATTTAATGGTGGTCAGCAAGAGATAACGGGTACTCAGACTAAACAAACTCGAATTTGCCAAATCGAACATAGCTCAATTGGCATAAGGTTGTGCCCGTGACTAAGAAGTCATGGGTTCAATTATCGCATTAATTAAAATACCGTTGCAAAAATAAAAAAACTCTAATTTGGGGGAGGGGGTGATCATGCACGTTTTCTTTTGAGTTTGTTGAAATTTGGTTTCATTAGTTGAGTTTGAGTACCTGTGAAGAAGCCTTGGTCACGAGCCAGAACTGGCACCAACGGGATTGGTGGCTTGTTCTTCATTGGAGCATTTGGTGAGTCAATGCTAAGTAGGATATTAGGAGATGTAGCCTTAGTTCTCTGTCTTGGTACCTCAAGTCTCTCTAAAATCCTCGACGTTTTCGCAGCCAATCGTCTGTTGACATCTGGAAGTGAGAGAGAAAATCCATCCAACTTCTCTTTGGAAACATAAACTGGACATGTTTCAGGGAATTCATGGGTAACTACTACTAGCTGCTCCCAAGTTTCAGCAACTCCAGCTTCTGTGCCATCCATTCCGGTTTCAATTTCAACTTCTTTTACAGAGTTCATACTTATTCCTTTCAAACAATCTGGGCCGGAGGTTGACCTGCCATATAAACCAAGAAAAGTTCTATTAATCTCATCATTATAACCAAAATTTCAAGATGTAAATTAAGGGCTACGCAATTGAAGATTCAGAATGTGGGCAATACATTATTTGTTTTTTTCTTTTCTCAAAAAAAAAAATGTTTGATGAGAAATCCCGACAAATTGCCTTGAAATGTGGGATGTGGTACAGAAATGTGACACATATTATTGAAGGCTATAATGTTTGTATGTTATCTTTGTCTCTAGGAAATTATTTGACATTATTTAGATTTCTTAAAGGAGGATAATCGTTGTCCGGGTAGATCCTAGTGCTACATGCTTTCATTAGAAAACCAAGATGGATTTGGTTTTGTTTGACTCTGACAGCTTTGTTTTAGTGCTTCTTCACCAGTCCGGATAAAGTAGAACTAGCCAGCTAGGGTTATTATATTTAGAAACGGTATCAGAAATTTTTTGTTTTTAGTTTTGTAATTTAATTCCAAAACCCTTTTGAAATCTTTGGCAAAGTTCGAAACTAAAAAAAAATGTTTACTTTTTTAAACATTTGACAAATTTTCAAACAATACTTTTAACGAGTGGAAAACTAAATAAGAAAACAGAGGTACAAAATAGTTTTCATAAGTTTAATTTTAAAGACCAAAAACCAAAAAATAAATAAATAAATAAATAAGCCATGTTTGATAACGATTTTATTTTTGAAATTTGTGTTAGTTTTTTCACAATTTTGTTTTGTTTTGATTTCCACCACTCTTAAAGATACATTTGAATTCTTAAGCCAATTTCAAATATAATTTTTTTTTTTTTTTTTTTTTTAGTTTTTAAAACTTGCTTGTATTTTGAAAACGTTTTAAAAAAGTAGATGATAAAACAAAGAAAGTAGTATTTATAAACTTAATTTTCAAAATAAAAAATAAAACTAAGGCCCCTCTATAACTATTTGGCTTTTGGTTTATGAAAATTGTGTTTGTTTTTTCACAAGTTCTTTACAATGTTTTTCCCTCTTCTAAGGAAATATTTGAATTCTTAGCCAAATTTCAAAAATACAAATACGTTTTTTAAAAACAATTTTTAGTTTTCAAAACTTGACTTGAATTTTGAAAACATGTGTAAGGTAGATAACAAAACAAGAAAACTTATAGGTAGAAGTAAGATAAATTTTCAAAAATAAAAAATCAAATGGTTATCAAACGAGCTTTAGAATGTAGTCAAATTCATTACCCGAACTCCAAACTTTCTTTCACAAGAACGTTCAGTTTTTGGTGGAGACCTCTTTCATGCATCAACGGAGTGTAGTCTTTTAGTTCAACCTGAAGGTGAGAGAGAAAATATTTTTAAACCCCACGAAGAAATAATTTGTAGTCTTTTAGTTCAACCAGATTGTATAATAATGCATCTAAAAAAGTTTGAAGACAAATTCAACCTTCTCCAATGAGACTAGAATGGAGCTCTGGATCTCCTTGCTAACATGAGCAGTAATCAAAGTCTTAACGTCTGGTACATAGAGAACTTCCTCAGAGCCAGCAAGACGCTGCAATTTTCCCTTAATAATTCAGAGATAAATTGACAAGAAAAGCTAAACCAAATTGCGTGCTAGTTGATCATGGGGAATAAATAGATTCTAAATCAAAATGATAAAACACAAAATCACAAAATCATTGGTAAAGACAGTTATCATTCCATAAAGAAAAGCAAACACTCCATATGTCAAAAGAAAGATTCTCGATTATTACCCTAAGAAACATTGATCCATTTTGTGACGGTTGTAAAATATAATAGCAAGGGAAAGTAGATTCCTTCAAGGTCTCCATATTCCAATTTGAAAGGCAAACCAAACCCTGATCTAATGAGTGGAGAGCACCACAAAGTCCTTGAAAAGCTACCAAATAAAGAAGTAATTAAAATATATATATATATATATATATATATATATATATATCAGTATCATCTGAAATCAGGGGAGAAGGGATAATAAGATGATGTAAAATAAAGCACATTGAAACAAATAATCAAGTAGAGGTAGTCCTTTCGTGTACCTAAAGCGTTCAACTCAAACTGATCATTGCCTGCTGAAGCAGATTCTAACTCAAATAAAGATGATGGAACCACAACATAGGAGGCTCCCATAATAATACCTACATCAAACTGTCAAAACTTAAAAAAAGAGATTCCATAAAAGACTTAGTTGACTACTTTTTGTTGATGACAGAAATTAAAGGTGGGGAAGAAAATCAAAGATGTCCACCAATCCTTAATGTACGTGCAAGCATTAATATAAGATACTTTATTGTTTATGTCATGATCTGGGTTAGTCAGAAAAGTCATCAACCCAGAACCTTTCAATTCAACTCAAAGGGAAGCAGGTAAAGATAACCAACTATTAGTCATACTTTGCATAACAGTTATAAGTAACGGTTTAATTTTCATTTGAAAAACTATTTTGGAAGAATCATAGATGTACGACACAAACATGAGCAGCAACAGTGTAAGATGAGGAGCCAAAGTGAGCATAGTTCAGCGGTAATTGACATGTATTACTCCTTAAGGTCAGAGGTTCAAATCCTCGTACCATTGCACTCAAAAGAAAAAAAGAAAAAGAAAAAAAGACGAGTAGTAAATTAAGCTCAGGATTCTTCTTCCACAACATGGGTAGTGGAGCACCAGAACAGGAAAGTATCAGACAAATGCTAATTTCAGCATACATTCCCTGATATCTCAGGGAAAATTCCCACATCGTAAACATGTTAATAGGGAAGGCAGATGAGAGGGCACAATTGACAGAAGATGAGCTTCAGAACCAACTTACTTTCGCATAAGGTTCCCAAGTTGGTTCGTTGTACGATGTCAAATTTAATTTGTGAAGAACTTTGTTCAGATTTGGTAAGGCAATGAGATGACGGCAGAAACAGGATTGTTTTCTCTCCAACTTTCGTTGAGTTTTTCATTACCTCAGAGGTTTCCAGAAAATCCCCGCTGATTGGGCAGGAAGATTCCTTTATCCCTTTTCTTCCGTTGACTTCTAATGGCATACCATGACATCTGCATGTCTACAACATTTTCAGTAACAGTTAAAATTCTTACCTACAGCCTAAGAATGCCGAATAAAGCTACAAAAGCATTCAATTTGGTATTTGATATTTTGCTCTATTCCCACTTAGAAGGAGAATATGAAGTCGAAAATTTAACTCCCAGGAAAGGACAATATACCATTTCATTTTGCAACATTTGCAAATAAACATGGTTCAAATTCGAGCTATTTCTTTTCATTACAAATTTCGCTTTTGGAAATTAAAAATAAGAAATGAACACTAAAAAGTTTGGAATCAGGATAAAGCATGGTACTCTTAGAAAGCTTTAAAAAGTAAGAAGGTTGTTGTCTCTACTGCCAGTCAAATTGAAATAAATCCATGGATGCTCTCATAAACTGATGAACTAAGTTAGTTATTAACCTTTCTACTTCAGAAAATTGAGTGAGCTTAACAGCAACTACAGAAAAAATGTAAGAATAAGATTATTAAGAAATAAGGAAATCCACCAAATTAACCAAAAAGTAACACCTTAAACTTCATGTTTTCGGTGGAAAAAGATTTAATTGACTACATGAAATTCAGCTTGAACTGTCACGTTAGACGCCAGTCCAAAAAGATTGAAAGCAACGTAGAAGGCCCTCAAAGTGGTTGCAGGTCAATTTGGAAAAAGAAACGTTTTCAACCAGGGCATACCATTTGGGTAACAGACAAGTATGATGTCAAATCCGAAAGAAAAAAAAGCCAGTTGGTTGCCATCTAGCACTACTATTTGATTTTCAGAAAAAACGTACTTCCATGAAAATTTTAAGGTGAAAAAACACTCTTTTGTCTCTGTGCCATCCTTATGTAACATTTTTTTTCCTGAACTTTTGTACGTAATAATTTGATCCGTACTTTTTGAAATTTAAACAATATAATGTACTTTTTAATTTAAACAATAGAGTCCCTGAATATTGGTGTGAGACAATTTAGTTCTATAGTTTCTTATAAAAAAAAGTTCTATAGTTTTAAATTATGATTTAGTCCCCAACATAAAATCTCATTAACATGAAGTAACAACTTTTATTATTTAACGATTTAGTCCTATAATTTGTAGACATATTTTATCTATTAACAATTTATCAATCTACATATGTAAAAAGAACTACATTAAATCTTAACAATATTTACATGGTAGGCACCAAATCATTACAAACGTTAAACTAATGAGACTAAATTGTTACATACTAAAGTTCAAGCATTGAATTGATTGTTACAAAATTTGAAAGTACACGAAACTAAATCGTTTTGAAAGTATAGAGATCAAAAGTATTTTTTAAATCAAATTTTATTTTTCCATCAGAAAATGCGGGAATTAATTACCCTAGAATTAGGTTGCATGACAGTAAAAAAAGATAAACAATCAATCATCTGATTGACAGAGTATACCTGACAAGGGGAAAAACCATCAATCATCTGAGTGACAGGCATATACAAGTTGCAGACTATATGTTTCGTGGAATAAATGAGGTTTTCTTTGAAATCAAAGCAAGCTATTAATGGTTCTTTCATATCACCCTTGACGTCTTGCAACCATCGTCTCACAAGGCTTTGAAATACTCTGACATCTGCAAATTTGTAAAATATTTTAAACATGAGCTTCTTTTTTCAGGTCAATCCACTGCCAATAGACAGCTATGCTGCATTACATATAGGAAAATTCAGAGAATTGCAATTTGTAATGTGAAGGTACCTAAAGAGGTGAACAAAATGAATCCATATAACTATAGTAAACAATTGTGGTAGAACTTGAGGAATGTGTGAAAGTACTAGGAGGGGATATATTGGGAATATTAGTAGGTTATTAGTAAAGGCATAGTGGTAATTAGTTAGGACTGACTTAGTTATAAATAGAGGGAGTTAAGAGGAGGAATGATTTTGGGTAGTGTCCAGTGTGGGACTGTGGGAGCACATAGCCCTCTCGAAAAGCTATTGATAATGTAATTTCTCTTGATATTGCAATAGAATTCTATCTTTGTATTAAGAGAGATCATTCTGAATGAGGACCAACCAATAGACCAAGAGGATTAATGTTGATATGTATTAGTACCCAATGGTCAATGAAGTAATATCTTTTATACAATTTTCCCCATCATCAAGATTGCTCAACGACTTCCATTTTTCACATTGGAACAGAAAAGGTTGAAAAAAAATTCCACTTGTGAATGAACAAGATATTCACCAACTATTAAGAATTTGTGGATTGTTGTTTCTTACTAATTAAATGGAATCACATGAAAGATCACCACAGTACTCAACGACCCCAGAGTAAAGACATCTCATAAACTCTCAGAACCTAATTTCATTTCAAATAATATGAGCAGGAGAGTAAAGCATTGTTCTAAATCCTACCTGGAAGGTAAAATTTAAGAGAGCAGCCATCAATGTCAGAAATGCGTCTAATGACCCCATTAGCATCGTCTTCAATGCCATTAAGATGGCTCGATTGTTGCTGAAAGATCCCAAACTCAACTGAAACACGCATATTAGCCGCCTCCTGAGGAAAATGAAAACCCTCGAGTTATCTTCCAAATTGAAAATGAACAAAAATCGAAGATCTTAAAAGCTCAGCTAAATAAATGGCCAACCATAAGTGTCATTTCCAGGTGGGAATCCAAATCAAAATGTGCAGATGCGCTTAGTACAATCACTTTCCTCATTACATCTTCACCTCCCCACGAGTATAGAACTCGATCACTTAGAACAGCCGACAATTTCACATCTATCAGATAGCAACCAAATCCAATTCAATAAATATTCAACAGAAATGGCAGTAAAGAGTAATTACGATGAGAGATACCGTGACAACGGAAGGTTTCAGAGTCATTGATTTCGGGAATAAAGGCATCGGTAGGCAAATTCTCCACAGCGCGGTGGAATTCACGGAGACTAAAGCTTCGATTGGGACTGTACGCAACCTCCAACTGTTCAATCGAGCAATTTCAACAAGCCAAAAAATTCAAAAAAGAGAAAACTAACGGATCATCACTGAGTGAGTTAAAGTTTTTGCATATACTTACAAGAGCATCATCAGGAACAGAAGAGGCATTCTTCAAGAGGTAGCACAAGCCGATCCTAGCAGTGGATGATGAAGAACACGAAATAGCATAGAGATTGGCGAGCTGCAACAAGGACTAAACAGATGAACACAGAAAACAAAATCGTGAGATTCGTCAGTCGGAGAAAGAAAGGAAATGAAAGATTATAGAAATCTGAATCAAAACTGTTCTTACATCCGTTAAGATGCTGAGAATGGGAGGAGGCAAGGTTCTCAAATCCAGCAGAAAACACAGCAGCGCCATTGATTTTTAGGTTCAGGAGTTCGTTTTCACTTTGGTTGCAGTTGGAATTGCGCCATTGATTTGGCGCGAAATTGTTCAGTGCAGAGACGAGCTTAAACGAGAACGATTCTCAACCTGGGCCTCGCGCTCTGTTTCTTAACCCGCTCTCGGCCCATTACAATAATAATTATTATTATTATTATTTTTATTTTTTATTTTTAAAAAAATTTAATGTGGGTTTAATAACCATTTGATTTTTTAGTTTTTGATTTTTGAAAATTAAGCCTATAAATACTAAGTCCATCTATAATTTCTACCAATATTTTTTTAAAATCAAATCAATTTTAAAAATTACAAAAATAATTTTTAAAAAGTAATTTTTATTTTTAGAGTTTCCCTAAAAATTCAAATGTTTCTAATTTCTACCAATATTTTTTTAAAATCAAGTTAATTTTAAAAATTAAAAAAATAATTTTTAAAATGTAATTTTTATTTTTAGAGTTTCTCTAAAAATTCAAATGTTTCTCTAAGAAAAATGTAACTTATAGAAAAGAAATTAAGAGAAAACAAACTTAAATTTTAAAAATAGAAAACTAAAAATGAAATAGTTATCAAACGAGCCTAAAATTTTCAAATGGACCGATTGCATAAATAATCAGTAGACCATAATGGCAAATATAAAAATAAAAAATAATAAAAAAATAAAAAAATATGTGACAATAGTCTATTAATAACTATGGACTAAACTATTATCACCACCGATAGTAAAAAAAATCATATTTGCAAATCTCAAAATTGTTATATCTCCTAAATAGAAACCTTAAATTAACACTTGATGTAATTTAACTTTACAAATTTTATGATTTTGTAAGAAATATTTGTGGAGATTAAAATATTCATAAAAAAAAATTAATTACTAAGTATATGTTTTGATGTGTAATGTTTTAGTATTTTTTAAATTTAGTCTATTATGTTATAACATTTTTAAATTATACCATCATCATTAGGAAATTTTAAAATTGGAGTGTGATCAACATACATAGCAAACATGATACTAATTGAGTTGGTAGAAATCTTGAGAAGAAATTCGAAGTTTTTTCTTTTGGAAAACAAAATTTCCCTCCAAATTCCCAATAACTTGTATATTCATCACAAACCAATTTTATCATATTCTAACCGTTTGAGAGTAATGGGAAAATGTTTAAATATAAAGAACTAAATTTAAACGTTTTAAATATTAGGGATCAAATTGAAAACACAAGGATATATTAGGGACCAAAACATAGCCAATAGAAAATTTGATCTTTATGGTTTATGGTTTGCCCTCCGAGTAGGGTTCAAATGTAGATTTTTTTTTTTTTTTTTTTTTTGATGTAGGAAACTTATTTAGACTAAAAGTAAACAAAATTTTAAGATAAAAGAACAAATGAAAACAACAATCAAAATTGAGTTGTTTTCACACGATATTTGTACCGATAACTCTTTCGGGATTTTAATGCTAAATGATCCAATTTTTTAAAACACATTTTTTTTTTACTTTCTCTCGTGATCAGCAAACCTCCTCCCTTTGTGAAAAGTTATTCATACCATTCACTAAGCACGATCGTGAGGGAGACGACTATAGTGCTCTCGTGCTCAGCGAAGGATACTACATACTTTTCTCTCGCGATCGTGTTCAGTATAGTGCTGATGACTTCAACAAAATGATAAAAAAATGCGTTTTTGAGGAGAGGTCAAAAAATAATAAGACCCTTGAGGGGGTCATTTGTGTCCATATCTCTTATTTTCATGTGTTTTTGAAATGAGTGGTTCACAACTAATCAATTAAAGTATATTTGATTCTAAATGTGATGTTTTCAATTTGATATGGATCCTTGTGAGCCAAAATCTCTGAAGGTTGTGAACTCTCACTCTCAACCTATTATGACAACATTATTTGCAAGTCTAACTATGCCCTACTTACCTATGGCAAGTCTTTTTTAGTTTAGTGTTTTCTATTCAAACATTTCAAGTTTTCTTTTTGACTTTTTCATTCATTTAGGTTGGATTGAAACAATTTCATTCATTCTTATATGCGGTTTTAGAAACCATCAACTGCTCCATTAACAAGTTTTATTGAAGAAGTTAAAGGACATACTTCTCACATAACCATGATTTCTAGATATCCCGAGTCAAGTCAACTAGGTCAACCTAACATATACTATTATTTAAGGAATGTTGAATACTAACAAAGGTATGCATATTCTTACCCTCTTAATCTATTTACTCAAAATATAAGATCACTTAACTTAATCATTACAATTTCTTAAACCACACCGTCACACAGATGTCTCATGACTATTTGCCAACAAGAACATAGTTCAAAGGTATGATTACCTAGTGACCATGAGGTCCTAGGTTCAATCCTCCACTTCAATATTTTGTCAAAAAAAAATGTCTCATGACTATTTTAAGTCGTCTTCTTCTTTGTAGACATATGTGAATAAACAAGAGGAGACTTTTAACATCGACAAAAGTTTGGCATTGTTTTCGAAAAAACAATAACTTCCTTAAGCTATTAATCATAACACCAATATTAATGTACTTTGCCTCTTTAAAGTCGTCTTCTTATAGAAAATGTATCACTCTGGTACAATTTGATGTTTATTTATGGGACATAATTAACTATTTAGTGGCATCAAACAATAGTGTGCTACAATTGGAATTGGTTATGATTTTCCAAATGATGCAAGTTATATAGATATAGTTCAAACAATGTTTCAAAATCTACAAAAGAAAATTAAATGAGTTTGTTTGGGGGTAAATTATACAAAGTTAAATAAGACTTAACGTATCTTAATCCTCTCAATTATGATGGACACTTTACAAGATGTTTGAAACCGGTTATTATTGTTTTTGTCATCCCGTTATTAGGGTAATAATATCTTAATACCCTCCCTCAAATTGGAGCATGAGAGGTTCACAAATGTTCAACTTAAAATTAAGGTAAGACTCTTCAGTGATCCCCATCGATATCTCGATCTTTGTCGTACGCCGAAACTCTCCACTGAACTGCACCCTTGGAGAAGATCCACCACTGAACTCTTAGAAATGTTCACTGACGAACGCTGAAACTGCACTTCACAGAGAAAGACCCACCACTGAACTTTCTGCAATGGTCGTCGTCCCTCACGTCACCACTGAACTCTCGGTGTCATTGTCGAACGTCGAAACTCTTTGTCGAACTGCATTCTCAGAAAATCTTAGAAGATATCATACCACTGAATCGACCCCTCGAAATCAGGGTCAAATCTCAACACCGACAGAAATGATCACCTCTGATCTCTTCTCGCCGCCACACTCCGTCTACTACAATATATAATTTTTAGAAAGCGTCAACCACTTACTACAATCTACATTCATTGCAGAGCGAGTGAAGGACCAATATTCCACAAACACATACAGTTCATGCTATTCTAACATCATGCAACCAAGGTTGACACTAGAATATTGCTACACAATAATGTTGAACACACATAGGAGGCATAAGTCTTAAGGTGATTTGCTTAACATTCCCTTCCCATTTCAATTTCCAAATCTAGAGCTCCATAAAGTAAATCCATGTGAGTCGTGTCTCCTAACTTCATAATCCTTTTGTCCTTTGTCAAACAAATAAGAAAATTTGATAATACAAACTTATGCACGTGCACCATTATATTATTTTACACTTTTAGTATAGCAATCAATCAATGTGATTTATCGTCATTTCCTCTATAAAGCATGCAACATTACTCAACATTTCGAAAATCACTAGAGCCTTAGTAAATTGAACAACACCAATAAAATATCGATGTCGATGGAAATATCGAGACATCAATTTTATTAATAATATGAACGAAAATATCGATAAAATGTTAATATTGATGGTATTTTTGGGAAAATTTTGAATAAATAAATAAAGATTTTACTCTATTTAAATTAACTAAATTATTTATTATCAATATTACATTCACCCTAATTACATTTTGGTATTATTTTTGTTATTAACATCTCATTAAATTTTTACAATATAATGGAAATGTCGATCACTCCTAAGTTAATGTCGAACCCATAGACATGTAAAAATGGCGATGAAAACATCGACATGTCGACGTATATTTAATACCTTGAATAACACAACTCTTATAGAAGTTCGAAACTTTGATTTTATTATTATTATTATTATTATTATTATTATTATTTATTTAGAAGATGATGACACAGTCATTGACAACTAAATTGTCCACGCATGCAAATCAATCACCATATATATACATTGTTTATAGATATTCCCTTCCATATAAGTTTCTCTCTTCTTGTTTATATATACATTGTTTGTATTTTTAATTTAAATTAACAACCATTTCAAAAATAAATTTCTCACAATTACTCAGACCGGGAATCACTAAAATCACTAAAAGTGATTTTGAATTATTCAAAAATCATAATTTTTACCAAACATAATAATTTTGAAATAGAAGTGATTGTGGACATGGAAAAGTGATTTTGGTCCTTCCAAAATCACTCCCAAACTAAACTTGGGTACTTATTTGTGAGAAGAATTCCTTAATCCTTTCTACACTCTATTGTATGGCTTAAGTTGTTTTATCTATTAACTTTCCATTGTTTAATATAATTGTATATTCCACTATTATTTTTTAACCATTTAAAATAGGCTTATGGCTCTTATATTTTCTCTCCTTTTTTTTAACTTTCAAGATTACTATTATTATTATTATTATTATATTGAAACTATACGATTATTTATGTGGATTGGTTGCATAAATAATAATCATGTCCAAAATAATAACAAATATAAAAAAAATTAAACATTTTACAAATATAACAAAAAAAAATCAATGACCATCACGTGATAGACTGTTATCGCTGATATTCATTAATAAAATGATTACTACTGATAGACTACTATCAGTGATGGTCACTGACAAATTATATAAAAAAATTGAGATGATAGACTATTATCACGGATAGATTACTATCAACAATAGAAGATTATTATCGGTGATAGAAATTGTCATTAATGTTTTTAAAAAAATGCTATATTTTTAATGATTTTATCCTCAATTGATTGAAATATTGGTGCCATGAGAATGTGACAAGTGTCGCATTGGTGTCCACGGGATTGCTTCTTGTTTAATGGTTGAGGTAGTTCCACGCATCTTTTAAGTTCGGTGTAGTTAGTTGGAAAACACGTTTGGTTGAATTAAATTCTTCATTACTACATCTTAGAATATTTGCAAACTTGGATGGCTACTGCCCAGTATATTATTTATAATATATATATATATATATATATATATATATATATATTATATTATATTTGTTTCTTTTCAAAAAAAAAAAATATATATATATATATTATATTTGTCTTATTTTTTTTATTTATTATTATTATTTATTTTTTTAATTCTTTTTCATAATTTTAATTTGAGTGAATCTAACAACTTTTTTTTTCATATTTATCCAGCAATCACTTGGTGAGTGAGCACATCATCTAGATAGCTCAGAGTTAGGATTTCGATTCTAATTAGTGCAGAATTTTAAAATAATTTATCAAACAACCACTTGGTGCAACGGATAACACACCTAGATAGCCCAGAGTATGTTGATTTATCATGTACTTGTACAAACAACCACGCACCAGGAATTTAAATGCATTATATCGCCTAAATTTTATTGAACAACCACTTGGTGTAGTGGGTGAGCCCTCTACCTAAGATAGTTCAGAGTGAGGGTTTGATCCTGCCTTAGAGTAGAAATTTAAAAAATGATCCACCAACCAGCAACTGGTGAAATTTAAAACATTATTACCGCCCAAATTTTAGCCAAACTAAACCTAGCTCAATTGACATAAAGTTGTGACTAAGAGGTCGATTCAATCTCCTCCCTCCACATTAATTAAATACTAAAAAAAAAAAAAAAACAAAAAAAAGAACTTCTTTCTTCTAATTAATTCATCCAAGTTGTGTAGGATTGATTAACAAGTTGGGTTTGTCGCAATTTATAATTTTTAAATATATCCTAAAATCTTAGGATTTTATTTCTATTTTTAATTATTTTTGCTTACCATTATCCTCTCATTAATGTGCTCTCTCCATAATATTAAAATATTAATGTGCTCTCCCATAATAATATTCATTTTCTCTCATCATTTTGTGTCTTAAATTACAATGGTATAATAAATATCAATATTCTATCTCTATTTGCGTAACAATATTTTATACGATTTTTTGTTTTTTAATTTTATTTTCACTATTTGAGGGATTTCTTCCAATATTGCTTCTACAATTTTAGCCTTCCAAATTACGTTAATTTTATTTCTTTCACAATTTTTTCATTATCTCCGTTTTCTTCATTCCACAACCAAAACCTTTCAAAGTACGCAATTTTCATAATTGATGCACATGATTTATCCTACGATTTTAGCATTTTAACATTTTGTTTAAAATATTAATCTTAATATTGTAATTTATTTCCATGAAAATATAAGTATTTTTTTTTTATATATACCCACTATATATACTTCATATATGAGACTCATGTATATTGCATATATACATATAGATAATATGTATTTTTTTTTTATAGAAAATATATGTATTTTTTATATATACCCACGGTATATACGCATATATACTTATAAATAATATATATTTGTTTTTTTAGAAAATATGTATATTTTATATATAGTCATCATATATATATATTGATATATACTAGTATATATGGTTATATATTTCATATATACTTATAGATATTATGTATTTTTTTTTAAAGAAAATATATATCTTTTTTATATATACACACCTTATCTATTTCATATATGAATATATATTGCATGAAGATGATATTTTAGGCCTGGTTATGATGAGGGAGAGGACAATTTTAATGAAGAGTGAGAAGTCAATATAAATGAGGAGAGAGACGTGTGATTAGAGAAGAATGCGCATGAAAAGAGAATATAATCTCATTAATTTTCTTAATTTATGACTGTTTGGATTCTAATATTTCCTTAAATGAAGAGATATTATTCTATTTAATTGCTTTAAAACGTTAGAGAGGTTGAAGAGTTTGAAAGTAATTTCAATCTAATTTTTATAAAAAATCTTAAAGTAGTTGAACAATTTTAATAAAAATAGAAAATGTGGAGATTGATTTTTTGGAGAGAATCAAGAAGAGACCAAGTAAGTAAAATATTCTTTTTGTTTTGATGATTTTTCCATTAACAACATATACAATATATAATTGGAGCGGATGTACTTTCACAAGGAAATAACAATTATTACAATAAGGGCTTGTTTGGGAGTGATCGTTGAATTATTGATTTTAGGAGAAGAGATTTAATTACAATTGATTTTATAAAATTGATTTCCATATAATCATTTTAATGTTTGGATTAGAGTGATTTTTATATGATTAGAAGTGATTTTAAATTATTAATGTTTGGTTTGGTTCAAAGTGATTTCAAAATTACTAAATTCTTAAAATTATAATTTAAAATGTATTGATATATATAACTTCATATTAATTTATAAAATTATTAACTACCTAAATATAATGTTTAAAAAAAACTACAAAAATATATAATTAAAAGAATGAAATTTTAAAATATTTATCAAATTATTTTTATTTTAAAAAAAATAATTTACCAAAAATTTAAAAGTATATATATATTAAAAATTTGAAAAAACAATTTTAATTTCAACATGGAGTTTTTGAAAAATAAATTATTAAAGATTTAAAAGTATATATATATATTGCAAAATTGAAGAAAAAAAAAAGCTTCACTTGGGATCGAACTTGGGCTTATGGGGATGCAGCCAGTCACATTTACCAACAAAGCAAAAAATATAATTTGTACAAATAGTACATAAGTATATATATATATATAACAGTTTTCTTATTTTTAATTTAAATTAATAATTATTTGAAAAATAAATTTCTCACAATCACTCACCAAAAATCACTAAAAATCACCTCCTATGTGATTGACCGGGAATCAGATTTTGAATTATTCAAAAATCACTAATTAATTTTTGCCAAACATAACAATTTTGAAATATAAGTGATTATGTGCATGGAAAAGTGATTTTGGTCCTTCCAAAATCACTCCCAAACATGCCTTTATTATATATATAAATACTTATGTACTTTTTGTACAAAATATGTCGTTTGCCTTGTTGGTAACTGAGCCAAGTTGCATCCTCCTAAGCTCAAGTTTGATTCTGATGGGGGAGCATTTAATGTTTTTTGCAATATACATATAAACTTTTAAATCTTTAGTAATTTATTTTTTAAAAATCCGAATAAATATTGTTTTTTACAAAAAAAATTTATATATATACTTTAAATCTTTGGTAAATTATTTAAAAAAATATAAAAAAGATTTAATTACAATTGATTTTATAAAATTGATTTTCATATAAAAATCACTTCAATCCAAACATTAAAATGATTATATGAAAATCAATTTTATAAAATCAATTGTAATTAAATCTCTTATCCTAAAATTAATAGCTCAACAATCACTCCCAAACATGCCCAGTTAAATTAGTTGAGATTAATGATAAATGACCAATTTAAATATATCTCGACTAATTAATATATTAAAATTTAGGTTAAAAAATATTTTTGGTCTCTAAATTTTTATAAAATTAATAATTTAATCCATGAACTTTAATTTGTAACAATTTAGTCAATGTACTCTCAAATATGTAGGAGTTTAGTCCATAAACTTTAGTATGCAACAATTAAAATTTGTAATAATTTCATCTTTATCTTGAAAAAAAATTCATCAAAATTAAGTGTCATTTTTTACTATGTGATGACTTAATCTTTGTAGTTGATGATGCACGCACCCAGAAATGTCTAACCACAAGTGTATATGTCAAGTTTATAAAAAGTGTAAGTGATTACGAATGTCGTCATCTTGATTGGGTTTCTAGCTCATTTAAGTATCATAGATACTAACGTTTGAATTTATTTAGAGAAAGATAAGAGATGAAATTGAACTAAAACTATTAGCACAAATATTCACCAAGGCCCAGAGTCCAAAAGCCAAAAAGTTCGACCCCATAGGGGTCGACCAAGCAGCGTGAAAATCTACCCCGAGTCGGTTACACATTGTTCAAGATTTCATTTGTAAGCATAAAGACCCGACTTAAAGAGGGAAACGACCAAATAAAGAACTAACGATCATATAAGTCAGATGCCTATATATAGGAAGTGGTTATAGAAGGGAAGGGTAAGTCATACTTTCTATCCGAACCGACTTGATTGTCGGAGATCCCGTGGCCTAACACCGTGTTAAATCTCACCTCCTATTGTTTTGTAGGCACACATTAATCCCTCATAAATACAAATTTATCGTTGACCAAATTTTCGGTATCAACAAAAACAAAAAACAATCTAAGTTAAGTAAGGAAATCAATTAAAAAAATGTCATAGAGAATTGATTTCACCAATTGGATTCATGATTTAATTAAACTGAATGCAAGAACAAATATGCAATATTCTATAAGTCAAAAAATCAAAGGTCATAACTGTCTCTACCAAGCAAAATCAATTCTCATTCAAATTACGAAATCAATATCTCTATCTAGTTTCAATAACATACAAGGTGTTAAGTCTATTCTTTTAACAATTTCGAAAGCAGACCTAAATCTCGTGAACTTAAAATTACCTTAGTCATGCATTTAAGTTATAATCTAAATTAACCTCTCTCGGCGCAAGATTTGGATACAACGACGATTAATTCATGGTCAATAGATTAAAACCATTAAGAAAGTAATTGCATGAATGAAAGCAATCATTAAATTAATTAAACAATAAAAATCAACGACTACATTAATCCCTAAGAACAAAGGATCTAGTCATTCATGTTCACAAAATAACAACAAAGTCTTAAACTAAAATTCATGACAAAACTACAAACGGTAAGGATAAGAAGACTGAAATTATTAATCTGAGATGCAATTTATAATTTGTCACAAAATACAAAATATGTTGTGACCAAACTTATGACAGATTGCTCTAGAGAAAATGCTATGACAATTCTTAATTAGGACATATTTAAAGTAAGCAAGCACCCAATAACTAAAAGTGACACAACAATTGGTTACTCAGTTCGGTTTACACCTACATCTGGGGGACACAGCCCGGTGGAAAGAACTTAAATATGTCAACGAATGCGTACATGAGGTCTTACACAACTCGACTTCTCCATAATTGTCGCATTTTGTCATCTGTTCCTAATGAACTGCAACTCGACACAGTATCGAGCCCAATTTTTCCTTGGTTCCACCACGAAACCTCTTTAGTTGTTTCGTCAATACAAGTCTCTCCATTTCAATTACAGGAAAAATTCAACCTCTGCAAAAAGAACGTTCACCCTCACAACCCGTACAAATAGAACCATTGCAGAAGAGAGAATCACACACAACCCACAAACAAAGTTTGGGTACAAAACCCCTCAGTAGCAAAACAACTCATGTTGCAAAAGGGTTGCTCAACCACGAAAATCATCTTCAATGAAGTCTACGTGAGTTGTTGCAAATGGTTCCTATCAAAGAGAGTCAACCCGGCATCTTCAAAAGCAAGGTTTCAAAACCAATGCACAAACCGAAGATCAACATCATAGAAAAAAAAATCCTAAAATAAATTATAAGGAAGCCATAAATAAATCAAGTTGGTGATTTGCCCAAAAGAAGCTAACATTTCGCCTCATCTTGAAAACATGGACAAAAATAAACAAGCCTATAAAATTAGTCAAACATATCAGCACCATCAAAGACAAATCAGGTCCAGTGTAGCGATATCTCGTCCTCGATGCTATCTCCACAATCTCAAGCTTCGAAAATTCCTCTTCTAGGCTCCAAAGTTGCCTTCTAAGCTTCCCAAGTCGTAAATTTAGTCTTAGGTCTAAATTTTCAATGTGATTTCTCCTTAAAATGGCGTGTAGAAAGCATTTACAATATGAAGAAAGAATTTGAGTCGAGTATATATAGACAAGTTTTACTATATTATATCAACTTGCATGTTTAACCAACCTAAACACAACTTTATCAATCATGTATCTAGGGTTTCATTTTACGAGTCGTAGGTTCAAATTCATTTTTTCTCGTTTATTCGTAAACCCTAAACAAAAAACCAAATATTTGGTTAAGAAAGTAAAGTCCAAATTGGTAATTTCCCCAAATGTTACTATATACTATATAGATGTGGGTAGGCCACTAGAGTCCTAGATAATACCAAGGATGCAAAGTCACATGGGTGGGTTCCCAATTTGAAGGCATTCTTCTTCATTATAGAGAAAAAAAGAAAATGAGGTAAGGGGAAAGTTTTGGCAAGCAAGAGATGTTGGGAAGTCCCTTTTGCTTCTTTGGATTTTTGCAGTTTTGTGTTACTTTTCAAATGGTGTACTTGTGCTGGCAGTGCCACTTGGATTTCTCCCATTTTAATTTCTTTCACCCAATTATTAATCATTTTTCATTTCATTCAAATTTTAAATAGAGGCTCACTTATTTGACCAATAATAGAGTAGGTTTGTTTTTTCTTTTTCCTTTTTTATGTTTGAGATGACAAGTTTTCTCATGATTATTTTTTTAAATGTCAATTATGTATCTATACTTTAAATTTATAATTTCTTGAATGTTTTCTTTTTCAAGTCATAATGGATTAATGTTGATCTTAAGAGTTCTTTAAAAAAAAAAAAAAACACAAACAAACAATTGTTGATAGAAAATGTCGGAAATGACTGAATTAGAATATTGCACAATAAACTTGAATTGTCGGCCAAACATATAGTTATTATAATTTAAGTCAAAGACTAAAGACTTAGGATGTTGTTACCATCATTATAGCTTAGTCTTAGTTTGTAGTTAGACTAATTATGAACTTATAATTAGTATATAAATGATGTTATCTGAAATGAATACATCGAAAGTCATATTATTTCAATGACAAGTAATCATGCATTCTCACTGCTTCAAAAAAAAAAAAAAAACTTGAGATATTTTTTAGATGCAAAAAACTTTATTTGTTTTCATTGAGAGTTGAACTCAAGACCTCCCACTTAGTACTCTAACCAACTGAGCTATGAAAGCTTCTATAAAAAAAATTAATTGTAGTCACCAAGTAAATATTAAGTTGAATCTCAACTATTATTATTTTAATTTTTTAAATATCTGGGGTGAGAGATTTGAACCTCTGACATCTTGGCCAATAGTTCATACTTTATAATTTATTAATGAACATTCTTGATGTTACAAAATTTTGTATAATTATTATTATAAAACATCATACGGTTTATACTATATTTATCAAAGTTCCTATCTTTTATAATGTAATTCTGTAGTTTAAAATTTTAATTTTAAAATTTTGATACACGAAAAAAAAATTGTCGATTAAATATTTACTAAATTCATTTAATTTATGAATCTTGAAACATAAAACAAAATTTAAATTGTATACAAAATAAGCTCTTATCGTTTGAATCAAACATTTTGCTTGTAGGTAAAAGAAAAAAGAAAATTTATCAAATAATCATTAGGTGCATCCCACCAAGCACATTCTCTAGCCTACTCCAGCATGGCACACAACTAAAGTTTCCAACGGTCAAAGTTAGAAATTTGCTCTTAAGCTTTAAAATGTGCAACAGACGCTAAAGTCTAAATTTAGATGATTTTTTTTCGCAAAAATATTTTAATTAATACATGAATTCAACCTATGTCCTCGTACTCAACGACACAACTTTATGTTAATTGAACTATGTTCGATTTAAAATCATCTATTAAAGTTAATGGTGCTTCTTAAATAATAGTTACCCAATATCAAAGATGTCAGTGATTAATATCATAACTCTAGAAATTCAATAGTGTTGAATGCATGTGCTGAAGTCGACCTCCCTCTAAACTCACTCACATAGTTTGATACTTCTAGCAAGTGGATTTAACAATGTTTTTGTCATCATGATTTTAAATTTTTCATTTTCATACGTCTGATTCGACAAAAGGGTTGAATCGACATTTCCATTATCATAAAAAATCGATGAGATTTTAATAAAAATAGTAACAAAATATAACTATGGACAAGAATGAAAATATTCGTCAATATGTCGTCAGTAAATCAGAGAGTTTGGTATAAAATCAAGAGTTAATGAATTTTTGTAATATAACTATCAAGTGTTCCTAGTGGTCAAGAAAGGGCCCGAGGACTTCAATGCCCTCCTAGAGGGAATGCGGGAGAATTTCTAGTACATCCGTGGTATGGAAAAACTCCATACCACTGCCTTTAAAAAATTGACACGTAGCAAAATGGTTTAAAAAAATAATATATTTAATAGTGTGGGTCCCAGTTAAACAACCATTTTGCCACGTGTCAATTTTTTTTAAAGGCAGTGGTATGGAGTTTTTCCATACCACGGATGTACTAGAAATTCTCCCGAGGGAATGCGTTCAATCTTTGGTGGCCACCTACCTTATTTTGATAAAATTAAGACTTTCATATTTTTATTCGATATTTTATACCTTAGTTGACGGAATGAGAAAGTCAATATTAAAATAAATAAATGAAGGGTTAGAAATCGAAACAAACTAAATAATTGGCATAAGGTTAGTTTGTTTCGATTTCTAAAATATAATAATAATAATAAATAAATAAATAATTGAATAATAATAATAATAATTATATACTTGGCATGCTATGTATTTTATGTTTTATATTTTCAGATTTAGTATTAATCAAATGTGAAAATCTGTTTGGTAGATTTGTTTTTAAATTTTGATTTTGACGTCATTGCACTCAGTTTTGAAATTTTAAATTTTAAGACCGAGAATTACATTAAAAAGGGGGAAATTGTAGTAAATGACAATTTAAGACTTATTGTTTGCAAATATAGCATGTTTTTAAAAATTTTGCGGATATAGCAATTTCTATCGCTGATATCTTATGACTGATAGAAGTCTATCGCTGATCACCTCAGCTTTTTATAGATTTTTGTCAGTGATAATAGTCTATCAGAGATAATAGTCTATCACTGATAGAAGTCTATCAGTGATATAATAAAGTCTATCAGTGATAGAAACAGGTTTTTTTTGCCATATTTGCAAAACATTTTAAAGTTTGCTAAATTTGCAATTAGTTTGGGCATGATTGCTATTTGTGCAACCAACCCTTAAAAAGGGGTAAAAACTTTGATAAACATAATATTTCATATTATAAACTACTTTTATTTTTGTTAAATTAAAACATGTATAATATAATATAATATTAATTACATGATATTGTAAAATAATAATTATACAAAATTTATAACATAAAACATGTTTATAAATAAATTAATAATATTTGAGATTCAAATTTAATATTTAATTAGTAAACACAATTATATTTATTTTTATTTATTGTTTATAAATATATTATCAAATAAATTTGAATAATTATTTAAATTAAGTCAAACTGAATATAGTTCAATTGACATATTGTTGTATCTTGAATTCAATTCTTGCATTAGTTAAATAATTTTGTAAAAATTAAAAAAAAAAATTCAAACTCATTGAATTATTATAATTCAGTTCACGATCCACGATTATTATAACTCACAGTCAATAAATTAATTAATTTTAATAATATATACTATTTATGGAAAATTCTTAAGAATGGCTAGAATTAAAAAATTCAAATGAAAGATAGCAAATTAAGTTTTCGTATTTAGATTTCATAATTATCTAAATTGTAGGTGAGAGAGTGAACAATTGTCTTCCCGATTATCATTTTGAGAATATTTTTTTTTTCTTCCAAAGTTGAAACGACAACAATGTAGAGAGACAAAGATTGAGGGAGACAAAGGTTCTTACTCACTCCGTAAATACGTCATTTAAGATTTTGGGAGTCGAAGTTTTCAGCTCAATTCAAGCGTTCAACGATGTAGAATGTTGGATAAATAGTTTCAAAGTTGAGAATCAATGATTGTTTCAAATCGATTTGGAAGATGAAAGATTTGTAAATCTCATAATTCAATGTTGCAAGTAATGATACAATTGATTGAACGTTTTCACGAGTAAACTCAATATGCATACCAATTTTAATTTTTTTAGTATCATTGGTTTAATGCTTACAGATTAATGGTTTATGGTGTATATAAACACATATACTTCATATGATATACTTACATGTACGTTGTTATAGATGTAACTACGAATATATACTCACATTATAAGTTATCAAAAACACAATTTTTATAATTTTCTTACAACTGTTTATGAACATTTTAGTTTTTATAAATATCAATATGTTGGAAAATTAATTTAAATTAATGTTCTAGATTAGGCTTTATTTTGAAATAATTTTATATATTTCGATTTAATTGTTGCGAATGTTGAAGAAGAAGAGAAGGTCATTACTCCCACCAAAAATACAGTTGAATGTTTTTCCTCGATAAGCTCAGGACCAATTTTTATTTTTTTTAATGTCATTTGTTCGACGTTCACACATTAATGACTTATGTATATACACATATATGTTCCATATGATATACTTTACATGTACACATTATAATAATGAAGCTCTCGATATGAGTAGAAAGTTATCGAGAACATCATTATTATAATTTTTTTCACAACCGTTTATGAAAATTTTAGTTATTGATAAACATCAATAGGCTGAAAAATTAATTTGAATTAATATTTCAGATTAGACTTTAATTTGAATTTTGTTTACATGTTTCGATTTGATTGGTGTTTGTCCATATTTGAGTTGACTTGTACAAATTTTTTACTATTTTTTTCTATGATTCTCTCAGAATAAATCTTCGAAGTTTGAGTTCAATAGTCCAACGTTTAAATAGATGAGATTTTTGTACGGATGACCCACTCCTCGGGGGCCGCGAGGGTTTTTAACCTTCATCGCGAAAAACTTATGTTTTTTGACCTTCTTTCGTGATAAGGAAGTGCACAAAGTCATTCGTACCCTTCGCTTATCACGATCACGAGGAGACAACTGTGATCTCCTCGTGATAAGCGAAGGGTACAAATGACTTTGTGCACTTCCTTATCACGAGAAGGTAAAAAAACATAAGTTTTCAAAAATTGGGTTAAAAAATCTCGCGGCTCTCGAAGGGTGGGTCATCCGTACAAAAACTCCTTAAATAGATGGTAGTTTCATCCGAGTACATGATAAATATTATTTTAAATATAGAAGTTAGTGTTTCATTCCAATTATTGTCGTAGTTATCATTAATCTTGGTTCAAAATATTGTTAAGGAAAAAAAACGAAAAGGCAAGTGCGGGAGTAGAATAAGGGCGCGAAATTTGAGAGAGAGAGAGAGGCGGGTTTGGAGGCAGGGCCCCGGCAGGCAGGTGGTGGGATCATGATTCTTTTTTTGTCTTCTTATTAAGGACAGATTCATGCATTAGCTTCCCAAGTAAAATTCTTGAATCTTGTTCTTCACCTTACATTTATACTCACTTCACTTTTCAATCTTCTCATAATCATCAAATCTCCTCAATCATCACATAACAACAAAACTTTCACAACACCCCAAATAAATTAATAATACTTTTCATCAAAGCCTCCAATTACCCATTTTGACTCACCCCAAATAGATGGTAGGGATGGTTAATAATGCTAAATCCTCATTCAATGTTTACGGGAGAGTTGTTGTCGATGAGAGTCATCATTGGAGAGTCGTCGATGAGAGTCATCATTGGAGAGTCGTCAACGATGAATTGATGAGAAGAAGAAAAAACGTGACGGAGGAGAGAGAAAAGAAATGTAAGAACAATAAAATAGGTTCAGATGATAGAGAGGGAAAACGAGAGGGCGTTGGTAAGCTAGAAAACAAGAAATAGATAATATTAAAAAAAATTGGTGATGATGTCAATTATTTTTAAAATTTGGGTAAATCCTTCGAAGTGTTGAAAATTTAGGGTCATCCGCACAACAATCCCCATTTAATCGCCAACGGAACTATAGTTCAAATGTAAGTTTGGTCTCAGATCTATGATGTGTTTGTTTAATAAGTCTTACTAGATATTTTTAGGGAAAAAATTATTTAAATCCTAAACTTAGTAGGTCGTAACAATCTTAACTCCAAATTTTCAATTTCATCAAATTGAATTGATGAACTCCAAACTTGAATAGTGTTCCAATATAATGTATACTCTATGTTAACTTTTTGTTTGAGTTTGTTAAAAACACGTGATCATTAACATGATCTCCAATAAATCGACTCCAATTCCCTCGTACAAATCCTTTGAACCATCAGTTGCTCGATTGTCTCCTTCATCAGGAACCACTTCTTCGACGCTTACATTTTATCTTAATCGAACATCTTCATTTACCCAACAAAAATCATCATCAAAACCTGTGGAACCACTCAGCTCCTCAAATAAATTTTCCAATTTCTTTAATAAGCTCGCAATCTCGGCCTCGCACTATGTTCTTGCTGTTACACCAGAAGAAATTTCATTTTCCTCATATCTCAACATTTTCCTCATTCGAACTTCAAAGAAGAACTCCCCCTACTTAGAAAAATTAATCCCCAAAAAAAACTCCATTACCAGAAAGCCTTTGTTATTCCTTCAAATCTCCCCTTGCATTATGTATTCCAATTTTTAAAATTTAAGGAGTTGAGTGGTTCTATTTTGATGATGGTTTTTGTTGGGTAAGTGAAAAGGCTCGATTCGGATAAAACGTAAGCTAAGTGTCGAAAAAATAGGTCTTGATAAAGGAGACGTTCGAGCAACCGACGATTCAGATGATTTGTTAAGGGAATTTGAGTCGTTTGTTAGAAACCATTGTGGATGAATATGTGTTTTTACCAGATTCAAACGAAAAGTTAACTTAGAGTCTACCTTACAACATTTATGTAAGTTTGGGTGTGTAAATGATTTTTTCCCCTATTTTTTAAAAGCAAAGACTTATTAGACGTGATACTAAAATGTTAAAGACATATTAAACAAAATTTAAATTTCATGAATTTATGAAAGTTTGAAACTTCAAGATATACTAGACACCATCTAAAATTGTAGGGACTAACGTAACCATAATCTTATAGTTCAAAGTTAGTTTCAATTTGGTTCTCCTTTGTTGATTATATTAGAGGGTTTGACTTAGTAAAAAAATAAAGAAACATGGGTCGATTTTGAAGTGGGTAAAAAATAATTTGTTAAGTTTAACCAAACAATAAAAATGAAGTTGAGAACCTTTTAATTCTTTTTTTTAAACTCGACCGAAAAGAACAAACTAGGAACTCGGAGAAACAGCACCGGACAAAATAAAATTTGAAATCTTGAAAGGAAAGTCCTCCAGCCAAACCTCATCACCACGCTTTAAAAGACCAAACCTTGCAAGCTCATAAGCAACACAATTTCTTTTTCGATGAGTAAAAACACACAAATTGTCTAGACGATCGACCATCAAACTCCGTAGATGTAGCAATATAAAACACCCACCTCTAAAGCATCCTTCAAATCTTGAAAAATATATAGAGACTAGATTGAAACATTTAAAATCATATGTACCAAATTGAAACTAAATCCAAGATATAAGAATTAATTAGTAATTTAACCATATAATAAAATTAATTTAGAATATTATAAAATAGAAGTTCAAAATGTAAATATAGAGATCCATTCCTCATAAAACGTATGCAAATATACATCAAGTTGAGCTTAATCCGTACACTTAATTCTCATATTGAGGTAATCATCGAAGTGTGTGAGACTAAGCAGCACATTGGTGCAAGGAGTTCATCTAGCTAGTCCCAAAAGAGCCAAGCGAATTCTTGCGCCAACAACTACTATAATCATAATTAACACCTAGATGAATTGTCAACCTCTTAGTTAATAATTTATATATTAGATTAGTCGAGTTATAGTAATCAACACTATTATTTAAAATAAATATTATATAATTTATAAAAATATGTTATATTTATAATTATTATTTTTAAATGTTATATTTATAATTATTATTTTTAAATGTTATATTTAAATAATAAAACCACACCTTATAAATTTTTGTATAATAAAACATAAACGTTTTTTTGCCGTAAAACAAAAATGAAAGTTGAAAAGTAGAAAGGAATTGAAGGACGAATGTCAGGTGCGAAGTAATCATTTCAACTTTTACTACAAACCTTTAATGCATTACGTATTTTAAAATAAAACTTCAAACAATTTTTTTTTTTGTGATTTTTTTGTTTACTTTCTAAATACATTTTAAATTAAATTATAAAATTTATTCCTACATCTTTCTGACTTCAAAAAAAAAAATATATATATATATATATATATATATATATCTAATAAAATTTTTTAAAATTTGTGTTGGCAAATTATGGTGTCTCAGATTTGAGTTTGATAGCATTTGAGTTCTTAAGATTTTAAATCCAACCATTATACCTCTTGAATTTGGTCTTTCTGTTCAATTTTCTGTTAAGTTTTAAGCGTAACACCTATTTTTAATTAAAAAGAAAATAGAAAAAAAAAATTAATTAAAAATAGGTAAATTCAGTGTAATTGTTGGATTTGAAACTTTAGGGACTCAAGTGCTACCAAACCCAAACCTGAGGGACCATTAGAGTAATTTGTCCATTTGTGTTTAATAGGTATAAATATCAAATAAATCTCTAAATTTTAATTTTGTATTCTAATTTATTTAACTTTTAATTTTGTGTATAATAGATCATCGACTTATTCGTCATTTTTTAAAATTTACGAATCCGATGAAACAAAATTGAAAGTTTAATGTTTTATTAGATACAAAATTATATTTTATGTCTAATAAATTCGTTAATTTAAAAACAATGTTGAATATGTTCAAAGACCTATTAGACAAAAAAAATAAATAAATTAAAAGTTTATGAACATATTTGATATTTTATTATATACACTAATATAAAAGTTCTTAAACGTGTAATTTAACCTTAAATTTATCATCAAGTATTGACGGTGGAGGTGATATACTGTTATATATATAATTTTTTTAATTAAAAAAATAAGAATAAAAAAAATTGAAAAACATTGGATTCTGGAACGGCGTCGTTGGGGATCCAAGTGTCGGAAGATTAGGAGTTAGGTTGTCCCAGTTTTTGTTTTAAGTTCAAACAAAGTGAGGGAAAGACAAAAACAAAAAAACCAGCCGCACATGTTATTCTTCGCTTAATCAACTATTAAGTATTATTAACTAATTGATTAAGACAATTACAAATTTTAACTATTTTACTTTTTCTTTTAACATCTTCACCTTTTTTCCGGAACAAAAATATATTTTACCAACCTCAGAAGTCAGATCCAAAGAGAATAAAAATACGTAATTTTAATATTTAATATTTCAACTTTAGTAACCACATTTATTTATTATCTACTTTTTCTCAACAATATAATATTACAATTTTACAATTATAGAAATGGAGACAAAAACTTTTAATTGCTAACACAGATCTAATCATATATTTAGGTTATAACAATATTTTGATTTTCTACTCTAATTTCAAATCTCAAATAATTAAAAATTAACATTTTTTTTGGGACAATTTTTGTTACTCATAATTTTCTATCTGTAATAGTCACTAATAACATATCAATGATTATGACGGATAGTAGTCTACGTCATTTTATCAAACAATATTATACTCATATTTTTTTTTTTGTCATATTTACAAAATATTTTATATTTTGTTATATTTGTCACTATCTCAAGCCTGATTGCTATTTATGTAATCAACCCTTATATTGCCGTAAACTCTATAAAATTTTAAAATATATTCACAATCTATCTTTTATGGAATAAAAATTATTATTATTATTTTATTGAATTTGATAAAAATTAACTTTGATGTATTTATGATTTATTAATAGTATATAGACAAAATTCAAATATTTTAATAATTAAAGGTCGACTTAGTGATTATGAAGGGTCATAAGACTATTAATGGCCTCTCAGAGGGAATTTGTTCAATTCTCGATGACCATTTACTTAAGAATTAATTTTCTACTAGTTTTCTTGACAATTAAATATTGTAGGGTCAGACCATCGGTCTCATGAAATTAGTCGAGGTGCGCGTAACCTACACTTAAAAAAAATAAAAAATAAATCTTTTTTAAAAATAATTCAAATAATTAAAAATAGGTCTCACGTCAACATTTTGTTAGGACTCAACAAAATTTTTGATGGAAAGACAAAAAAAAATGAATCGAATTCAAACTCATGATATAATTGTTGGATTTGAAACCCTAGGTATCTAACTGCTATTAAATCCATTCAAATCTCATAGTTACAATTGTTGAATTTGAAACTTTCGACAAGTACTACCAAAACTGATATATATATATATATATTTTTTTACAACAAAAAAAAAGAAAATTGAAAATATTTGCAAGCATCTTGGCCATTTCCGTGAGAAAAAAAAATATTTATTTATTTAACGAAGCTCAGATCCAAAGAAGATAAAAATAGAAAAAAATAATAACAATAAATAGCATATTGTTCCGTTTACAGAGTTGAAGAAGAAAGATAAAAAAAGCGGCAATTAAGCACACACACAGTGAACTCTGCTCTGCTTCTGCAAGAGAGAGAGAAGAGAGATTTGTGCTTTCGCTCTTAACACGCTTGCTTCAAGATTCCTCCAACTTTCTTCCTCCAAGTAATTCATTTCACTCCTTCATACTGTTTCATCCATCCGAGATTTCCAGAACAATCATCATTCCATTTGCCAATTCGAGATCACTATTCATCCTCTTCTCTGATTCTGAATGTGAATGGTCAGTCTTTCGTTTTTCTAACTCAATAACCTAATTCTGTTCATGATCCATACTGCTTCGTGTAAATGTAATTTTTCCAGGTTTTTTCTTCATCTTTTTGTGATTCTTGTGTTCTTTATTTCAGCACTTGTTTCTGATGCTTTGATCGTGCTAATTATGGCTGGAGATATCGAACAGCCGTTTACCTTTAATTTTCAGGTACTAATACTACTACTACTACTACTACTACTACTACTACTACTACTACTGTTTTCGCTTTTTGTGAATGATTTGGAATTTTTGAGTTTCGTTTCTCAACCTAAATCCGAAATTTTCTTATTTACCAAATAGATTCGCACTAATACTTGCTATTTGGAGATAAGACTGTTCTGTTGCTTTGTTTATCGTTAACAGTAGTTAGATTTCTCCTGTTCTATGCTGTTTTCGTTAATTTATCCTCAAAACAACTGGAGCACGTTCTGTTTGTTGAAATTCTGCTGAATTAGTGCATCATTTGATCTTACTAGTAAGAGTGTTAGTTTTGCTGCTATAATTTTAATTGATTTTCTTGCCTCAATTTTTTCAAAAGTTGATTGTTATTGTAATTAATTGTCACGAAGCATTTATAATATAGAGAACTGTGATGAACAGAGGTTTTGTACTGAAAAGGTAGGTGATGTTGTTAGTAGTTGTGAACTTATAAAGCATTAACTGTGAAGTTCAAAGAACTTAATCCTCTGCTATGAGCTGCTAAGATTTCTGTAAAATTTTGGGGGTATTTCCAGCAAGAGTTGGAAACTATACTTTTTTTCAGTTTTTTCAGGGCTCAGTGATTCCTCTCTAATGTCCAGTTGTTTGGAATTGATCAGGTTGTAGAGTCTGCAATCTCAGACTCCATATCATTTGGAAGGTTTGAAAACGAATCTTTATCTTGGGAAAGGAGGTCGTCGTTCTCTCATAATCGTTACCTAGAAGAGGTAGAGAAATTTTCCAAACCGGGTTCAGTCAATGAGAAGAAGGCTTACTTTGAGGCTCATTTCAAGAAAAAGGGAGGCTTACTTGGTCAGAATTCAGCAGAGTCCCATACTATTGAGAACGATGTGAATCAAGGGGCAGATATTGAGATTATGAGTATCGAAAATCACGATGGGCCTTTTGATGATAGCTCTGTCAGTTCACAAAACCATGGGGACCATGTGTTGGCAGAATTTGAAGAAATGCCAAAACCCGGAATTTCATCTCCTAATCCTGAATTTGAAAATCCTTTCAGCAGTGTTTGTGGTTCAATATATGATGGTCTTAATGGTGTCAATGCTGAAATAAATGAACAAGATGACAGTGGGGAGAACAAGTTCTCAACTTTTGTAGGTGATGGACCTGAGGATGAAATAAAGAAAAATGCAAACAATAATGGATTGAGTGAGAATACACCATCTGAAGCCATGGAGTCAGTCCCCAAAACTGAACTAGTGAAGAAAGCTGGCAAAAGCTGCTCAGGAAGTCAGCAAACTCTCACTCCGAAGGTGAAATTCTTCTCTCTAATCTTTTCAACATTTGTTCACCTCTTCATTATCTTTTCATTCAGAAACCAATTACATTCTACTTCAGTCATGTTGCATATTTTAAACCCATTTTTCTAGTTAGGCATGCACCAATTCTGCTATCTGAATCCTTTAGCTTAATATCAATTATTTTTCGTTTCTTACTCCTCTGCTCCGCCAATCCCCCAAACATTAGATGATATCTAGAAGGGAACCAAAAGCTTCCAGACCTCAGGCTAACATTCGTCAGAATCGGAGAAATGTTTCGGGTGATGTTCTCAAATCTCGTGAAAAGGCATCCAATAAAAGCAAAGGAGAGTCTTCACATACAACTTGCACAGAGGCTCATTCATCAAAAACTGCCATTTCACGTACACATGCTGTCCGTAGAACCCCCAAAGTTGAGGTAATCTTTGACTTATTATATTGAAACTTGAAAATCTGATTTGTGCCATTGTCTTTATAAATATGAAATAAAAATTTCTTGAATTCACCAAAGTCTCAATTTAATATAGCCAATCTATTTCTTTCTTAATTCAAAATTTTCTAGGATTCTAAAGTTCTCAAGGGAAGACCTAATCTCGTGAGTAGAAGGTATATATTCTGGTTCTTGTTTTTTTTGTTTTTTTTAAGTTTAGTATATTTGATGAGTTGAGACCATAAACTGAATACCCTTCTGATGTAGTGGTGAGAAGGTACAAACTTCTGGAGTATCATATTCTTCTCCATCGAAGCTCGAGTCTAGATCATATCTAAAGACAACCGCCAGGTTTCACTGCTCTATCTCAATAGATATTCTCTTCTTTTTAGCCATAACATCGACATCAAAATTCTCATATACTTTTAATTTAATATGAATGTAGGCAAAATCGGACTGTCAACTCAGCCATGCAAGATACAGGGAAAAGGGCTTCAACTTCCAATTTCCGAAGCACGGACTTGGCAGAAAGGAGAAAACAGGCAAGCCTTATTTCTGTTATTATAGAGTAATATATATTCCTGTGGGATAGAATATAAATGGCCTACTACTTTATTGTTTCTACTTGAACAACCATTTTCATCAAAATTTGGAGAAAAAATTGCATAATTAAGGAAGTTGATAGATTTAAGAGCCAAGTAAGAACTCGGTAAAAAAGATTAGGTCAGGAGCTTTTCTTATCACTACTTTTAATACTAGAAAGAGAGTTCATGGGATGATGCCGCAGCTAGTGAGTCCCCAAGTAAGACCTCGGTAAAAAGCGATTCGGGGACAAATACTATCTCCTACTGCTGTAATTATAAGTCAATTTAAGAGGTAGAATATTGCAATATTTCAGTTAAAAACTCAAATGTATAATTATCCATTAGAATTATAACTAGTGAACTTCCTACGCAGATTTTTCATTGTTCATTTTATGAACTGGGATGAAGTTCACATTGTCTGCTGCCAAGTGAATGTCAATTTCAATATTCTTATTTGAAAAGCATAATGAAATTGGTTCTTTGCTGTTGTTTCAGGGCAAGGCAGATTCTGAAATTAAGAAATTACCGAAGAACCTTGACATCAGATCAAAACCAGTACCCTCTTCTTATGGTGCAGTCCGACCAGAGTCAGATGGGAAGAAGGTAAATGAGAATTTTTTTCCCATTGATTCTCTCGACTTAGCTATTTAGATTTCTTTTTCTGTTATACACATTCTTTAACTCCAGTCTCTAACTATTAATAAACTACATAATAAATATAGTTACAATCTCGAGAGACCGGCGTATTCAGGGTGCATATTGTAGGTTGTTAACTTGACAGTCAATATTGAATTGGTCTTTTTCTGGATTGCCTGAAGTTACTAGATACTAAGAAAAGAGAAGAGAGCATTGAAAATGCAAATAGGAACAGTTACATGTGTCCCGTTGTAACTAAAGATAGGAAGACTTTGAAATGTAACTAAATATTGACAAGAGCACTCCTATCCGCCTCGTTTGATAATCATTTGGTTTTTAAAAATAAAGCTTAAAAGCACTACTTTCCGTTTGATAAATATAGTTTCTTTGTTTTGTTATCTACTTTCTAAAAGCGTTTTCAAAACTATAGTAAAGTATTTGTGAGGAAACAAGCATAAATTTTAAAAACAGAAAACTAAAATCGAAATGGTTATCAAACGGGCCTAAATTTTGCATCTATTCTTCTCAATGTAGTTAGGAGTAGAGTTGCATTTGCTAAATATTTTGGAAGTTCATGCTATATTGTTTTAGAAGCCTTTGTAACTAACAAAAAACAGAGCAATTAAAGTGATTGATTAAACAGAACAATTAACTGTCCCTTCTACCCAAGTTTTAGGCAGCATTTTTATATCGTTTAAAAAAGAGGGAAATAACTGAAAAGGAAAGTATTTTCAGATATCTTGACAACCAGTACTTTTTTCTAAATATTGAATGGGCTAGATTAGATACTCATTATGTTGATTTGTTAGCATGAATTTCTCCTTTAAGCAATAAATATTTATGGTACTTTGTTTTGGTTCATGGTACATCTCAGGCTGTGTTAAGTGGCACCAAAGTAAGAAACAGTTTAAGGAAGCCCACTGCTGCAGGGTCGTCCTCGCATCCGCAGTTAGGAAAAGACATCGACCGCGCTACAAGTGAAGCACCAAATACTTCAAAGAACACGAGCTACCGTTCAGCCGTGCATGTTGAAGCAAGTGATAGTTCGTCGAGTCCGTCAGAAGCTGTTTCAGAAACCGAAAACAAGAGAAGGAAAGACCAAACGAAGGAGAAGGAACCCAATGTGCAGAAATCCCGAGTTTCGGAGAGCTGCAAGACATCCAAACAAGGAGTTGAGGGGGGGCAGAAAGTCGGGGCTCGGAGAAGCATGAATTTGATGGGGAGAAGAAGGGACAACATTAAGGGTGTTGCTGGCTCCGGAACGGGTCGTTTAGCTGTTGGCGTTACATCGTGAATGATCGTTCATCATTGTTCGTGTTTCGTTCACTTCGCAGGTAGTAGGAATGGTCTGAATATATTGTCCAGGTTCTGTATTTGGCATTCATTATTGTCAATTGCTATTATTATGCTGCATTGTAATTTAGAAGTCATGCATGTGAAGGTTCGGCAGGAATAAACAATAAATTGTGACTAAAAATTTATGTCGATTGTGAAAGACTTTTTTTATATCTTAAATTAATTATCTGTTAGTTAACCACCAGGGCGCTTCATTTAGGCCCTTCGTTTGTCACAAATAGGTCCCTGCAAAATTCGAAACATATAAATTTGAATTGACAAACAGGTCCCTGCAAAATTTGAAACATATAAATTTGAATTTTATGTTTAATGAAACTTTAAAATTTTAATTTTGTGTCTATTAGATCCATAATTTCAAAGTTGAGAGGCTAAATAGAAAAAAAATCAAAAAAAATCTCAAAGTTCACGGTTAAAATTTGTATATTAAAAAAAAAAAAGTGTCAAGTTAAAATTTTAAACAGTGATTTTTTTTTTTTTTTTTTTTTTAAGTGCTTTTTAATTTTTTCTTTTATCAAAAGTTGTTGGAGAGATTCAAAAAAACAAATATGAAGCATTTAAAGAGTACTTTGAGAGGAAGTATTCAACTAACTTTCATCTAAAATCACACACATATATATAATAATAATAATAATAATAATTTTAGATGCTCAAAGTACTTTTTTTTCCTCTTTGGTTTAGTTTTCTTCATACTTTTCACTCTTATATTTCTATGGTTAAACTACCATTTTTATTTCATTTCATTTTAGTCGAGCTAGTTCCAATAAAACTTAAAATTAGTTATACTTTTAGTTTATTGTTTACTTTTCTAAAAAAATTAATTTCTATTAGTTTTCTTTCTATAAAATTTAAAAATATATGTTCACCTTTTATATATATATATATATATATATATATTTTTTTTTTTATATGAAAATTATTATTGTTTAACCAATTTGGATCAAAATCAACTTCAAATTAATTGTAGGAGACCAATTTTAAGTTTTATTGAAAGTACATGGACTAAAATTGAACATTTGAAAGTATATGGACTAAAATGAAAGGAAGCTCAGGACCAAAATGATATTTTAACCTATTTTTATTTAGTTCAAATTGCATTTTAAGGTGTAGTGTTGCTATAGTAATCCTTAGCAAAGATGGGCCGGTAGAAAAGACAATGTTGCTTCCAATGTACCACGCTCGGTAAAGGCTAACTTTCACGACGCTATTAATTACAACATCGCGATCAAATCTTCTAGTAATAATAATGCAGCCAAATCAATCGGAATTGAACTACCTTACACAATTTGATATTAATACATTTTTTTTTGATAACATGTTGGGGTGGAGATTGAACCTAGGAGACCTCATGGTCACTAGGCGATACATCATGCCAATTGAGCTATGTTCTTGTTGGTGATATTAATACATTTATATATATATATAACACTAAATGGTAGATATTTAACCTATATAATAACACCAAAATGAAATAAATATAAGTTTAGAGATTAAACTGAGATTCAAACCCATCATCTTCTTTAATTACTTTCCCAAATGTTGAATTTATTTGCAAATGTAATATAAGAAAAATATCAATTAGGAAATAATCAAGATTTATATACATTTATTAGATTTTCTACATGAGACCAATTAGACCATGATCTTCCTCATAAAAGTTCATCATTAAAAATTTCCAACCAACAAAACGAAGGTTAGAAAAAAAAAAAACAGAATTAAAAAGAGAAGATTCAAACCTACATCATCCCTCAGTTCGAGCTTATTATCTCCATCTAAAATCACTACACAACAATAAAACCAATCAGTCCAAAGAGAACAACCACCGGCAACTCCACAACCATCCTCCTCCGAGCACCGGCGAAGTCTTGATCAATGGGATACAAGTTTCCCGGGGGACCGAGCACGTATATGAAAGACGACGGAGGAGCCGGTGGCGGAGGGCAGTAGGTCGACGATGGCGGTTTCTTCGGTGGGGGCGGCGGAGGTGGATAACGGGTGCACGGCGTACACTTGATGCTCGAATCGTCCCCGATCGCCTCGTCAAACTTCTTAGAAGAGATCAAGCCATGGATGAGTACCACATTAATTGAAAGAATCAAGAACAAATTGAGGATCATTGGAGCATAACAAGGTCGCGTTTGGATGCACATATTGAATTAAAATTTCAAGATTAAAATTGTAGGGAATAAGTGGGTGGTTTGAGGGGGAAAAAAGGAGGAGAGATTTGAAGTTGAAGGAAGGTTGTTTGGAAGGTGAAGGGAAAAGTAGTGGAGGTGGGTGGCTTTTCTTTTAAGGTGTATTTAAAATTCTCAATTGAATTATTTTGTAAAAGAATCTGTCTAAAGATATGAGAAATTGTCACAAATCATGGGTAAGACCTTACAATTTTTTTGTTTTTATTTTTGATTATTTTGATTAAAAAAATCTGGCTTTTCTTTAATATGCTCTCATCCAAGATGTCCATTTGTTCCGTCCCACCTCCGCCCCAAATGGGACGGAGAATTCCCGATTACACAGAAAATGGAGCAGGGAGCGAAGATTTTTTTTGCCTCGTTAGCTAAATGGGGCGAGGACGGGTAATAGCATCTATACTCTTATCTATACTCTTATCTCTCTATTTTGTGTCTTAAATTACAATTGTATAATAAATAACAAATTTCTCTACTGTCTCTCTCCATTTACGTAACAATATTTTATACAATTTGTTGTTTTTTAATTTGATTTACACCATTTTAGGGATTTCTTCCCAAAACAATATATGTATTTTTTTTATACATACACATCATATATAATGTATATATACTTATAAATAGTATGTATTTTTTTTTTTTTTATAGAAAATATCTATTTTTTTTTTGTATATACCCACCATATATAGTACTTGTATATATTTTATACGTGAGTATATACTCATATATATTGTATATATACTTATAGATAATATGTACTTTTTTTTATATATATCCACCATATATACAGATATATACTTCAAGTATATATGGTTTTATATTTCATTTATACATATAAATATTATGTATTTTTTATTAAAAAAATATATATTTTTTATATATACATACCTTAAATATTTCATAAATGAATATATATTGTCGAGATAGAACTTTTTAGACTTGATTATGAGGAGAGAGAGAAAGTTTTAACGATGAGAGATACGTGATTAATGAATAATTAGATCAAGAAGGCATACAAAAAGAAAATAGAATATCATTAATTCCCCAAATTTTGTGATTAATGAATAATGAGATCAAAAAAGCATACGAAAAGAGAATATAATATCATTTTTTTTTCTTCCATATTTTCTACTTTTTGAATTCTAATATTTCCTTAAATGAGATGTTATTTTATTTTATTACTTTAAAACGTTAGAGAAGTTGATAAGGGTTTGAAAGTAATTGTAGTCCAATTTTTATGAAAAATCTTAAAGTAGTTAGACATTTTTGATAAAAATAGAAACTGTGGACATGAATATAAAATCACAGGCATAAGGTGATTGTATTTATCTTTAAAACTAATGTGTTGTTAAGACCCGTTTGATAACCATTTCAGTTTTTTATTTTTATTTTTTATGTTTTTGGTTTTCTGTTTTTAAAACACAAAAACCACAACTTGTGTGATAACTGTTTTTGATTTTTTAGTTTTTTTTAAACAAAAAAAAAAAAATATATTAAAGAATAGTTTGATAATTTTTTATTTTATGCTTTCTATAAATTGAATAACAAACTATTTTTATAATATTATTTCATCTAATGTATGTACGGGTTAAAATGAATAACAAACTATTTTTATAATATTATTTCATCTAATATATGTACGGGTCAAAACCGACTCAAGTTGTTTCGAACGTTGAACATCATCAACCGACAAATGTTCTATATGTATTTCTAAGAATATTTTTTAAGCAATTAATTCGTAGTTCAATGGTTAAAATGATTTTTTTTAAAGTCTAAGGGGTATAATTGAAATTTTACTCAAAGTTCAAGGATATTTGATATAATTTAACCTATTTTAAAAGTACATTAAAAAATTATATGTATCGTGACTAAAATAATACCAAACTCAAATCATACCTAACATCATTGACTGACAAAATTTCACGCATTCGATATTCAATAATTTTTATTTCATAACAATTTTTCTTTTAAAAATACATCATCCATTTTTCTAATGAAGAACAAGTAACTTTAATATTTTCTCTCCTCTTTGACATTGATTTGTGAAAAGAAAGATTGTGAGTTTTAGTTAGATTAAATCATTAAGCACATAAAAGAGAAAAAAAAATAAAATTTCCAAATTTACGATTATTTTCTAAATGTGCTATAATTTCAAATAGGAAAAGTGAAACCACCGACCACAATTTTTCTTATTTAAATATTACTCTTTTATTTGGAATAAAAATATGTATTTCGAACTAATTTTTATTTAAACAATTCACTCATAATATAACAATTAGATAAAAAAAAAATGTTGACATAGTGATCAAGAAGTCCGAACTTCAAGCCCCTATCCTGCATTAGTGATAGTAGTCTACTATTTTATCAATGATTATCCGTGATAACAGTCTATCAGTGACTATCATTGATTTTTTTTTTGCTATATTTATAAAATATTTTATATTTTTGCTATATTTGACATTATTTTGGGTTTGATTGTTATTTATGCGACCAACCCATAAAGAGGTAGTTCTCATTTCTTATTTATTTATTAGTATGCAAGGATTATTAAGAAATAATGATTTTCAGATTTTTTTTTTCTTATAATAATCTAAAGGATTTAAAAAAAAAAAATTTACAAGTTATTTCTTATTATTATTATTTCTTTTTTTAATAACATATAGACATTTTAATTATTCGTTTGTATATTATACCAACTGAACTATCTTCATGTTGATAATAATAATAAACCTTTGGGAAAAACTCAATTTATACCCTTAAACTTTAGAGGTTGTATCAATTAAAACCCTAAACTAATGATTGTATCAATTTAAACCCTAAACTTTCATAAGTGTATCAATTTACACCTTCGGTTAGAATTTTATTTTAAAAACGTTAATTTAAACACGTGAAAACTTATAATTTTAGTCATTTAACCTCTAAACTTCTATAAGTGAATCAATTGTATGAAAATTTAGAGGTTTAATTGATAAATTATAAGTCTCCACGCGTGTGAAAACTAACATTTTTTTAGGAGAGGGTGTAAATTGATACACTTATGAAAGTTCAGGGTTTAGATTGATACAATCAATAGTTTGAGGTTTTAATTGATACAACCTCCAAAGTTTAAGAGTATAAATTGATTTTTACCCTAAACCTTTTTAATGCGTTAATGTGTAGGAGGTTTGTATCAAATTCACAAGTTATTTTGTTATAGAAAAAGATTCACAAGTTATTTAATAATGAACCTTTTTAGCTAGAGCGGGATGATAGTTTTGTAATATTTTTATAAATAATAATATCTTTTGGACTAGTGGAATATGTTTGGCATACATGTTAACATGGCTTAAAAAAAGTTCTAAAAGTGTTTATAAAAAAAGTGTTTATAGAAAATATTTTACATAAAGAAAGTTATAATAATAGTTTTTGGGGCTAAAAGTATGTACAATTATTTCACTTGGAAATATATAACTTAAATAATATACCATTTGCAACATGAGAATGAAACCAATAATACACTATTCTATATAAACTAATTAAACTAATATGGTTAGTTTGATAACTATTTTTGAAAATTAAGCTTATAAAGCATTATTTTCATCACTATTTTTTTTTTTAATTTTGTTATTTAGTTTCTAACAATATCTTCTTCGAAATCGCCGTTTCTGAAAGATCGTCCCAGAGCGCTGCTCTGCCTGCTCAAGCCATTTATGGCGACCTCTATGGTTGAAGATGAATCTATGAAATTTAAAGTTTTTCGGGAGAATCAAGGAGGAATTTTGAAGAAAAAACTATTTTCTTTGGAAATTTTGGGGAGAAAAAAAGTTGGTGATGGGCCATGGCTAATTCAAGTGTTGTTTGTAATCGAAAATGAATCATAAGAGTAGATTGTTGCGCCGTGGATACCACTGCCTTGAAAGTAATTGCGACACGACCTCAGTGTGAATCGTTTGTCGCCGGTTGCTTCCCAAGGTTGCAAAATAGAATACACCTTCAGTTTACAAATCACGAGTTTTAGGACATAAAACCCAACAACCTCACCCTTCTCTATTCATATGAGAAACATGATCCTGCACCTCCATTCATATGAGGAACATGATCCTCCACCTCTCCCACAAATTCCCCTAACGCAACCAAAGCCTCACTATTCATGCAACCCATAGGTAAATTGAAAAATTGGACCCAAAAGGATGCAAACCTGAACTCCATCTTCTCCGACTGGTCGCATTGCTTTGGTTGCTCGATGAGTAAGATAACTCCATAAAAAAACCGTTGTCGAGGCCCGTCAAATACAATTTATAATTACCGATCAACGACTTGTAGTAAACTACAGCGGACCGGGTCGAACTCAGGGAACCGAAATATAAATTCTCTAAATTAAAGTTTATGTAAAAACAATAAATGGGGTTTTTTTTGGATTGCATGTTAATGTAATGAATTAAAATAAACAATTAAAGATAAAGTTTAAACAATTAAATAATTAAAGAAATAAACAAGAGATTACCTTGCTGATTCAGAGATTGTCGGGACTTAATGAATTTTGCTCATCGATTATCCCAATAAAAATACAATTTCTTAATTAAAAGTCTAATCGACTTAACTGGAACAACCATGAAAAGTCTCTAAGATCCTATCATGCAATTTGCCATGAAAAGTCTCTAAGATCCTATCATGCAATTAATCCGACAGAGCATCGTAATTAACTCTAAACTAGTTAATTAGCTGGGCACGATAGCGTTCCATGCTAACTACCTAACAGCTCTAAGCACATGGATTGATTAGAACGTTAATTAAATTGATCAGATTCAATTAAATATTTTTCTATTCCTAAGGTCTGTTATACGCATCATGTTAACTATGAAAAAATCATAATATTAACACTAGTCATAACCTGACCCATCTTGCTACTACAATTAAGCATGCAATTTCTGACAATTACGAATCACAAATTACAAACATAGCATACATGAACAATTAATATTTAATTGATTAAGCTGTCACATTAATCAATACTAATTGCACATGAAATAAACAAAGAATAGAAAACAATTAACCAAGAAATTAAATTTCAATTTAATACATAAAATCTCACAAAAACGTTTAATCCGACAAACCTCTAAATCAGCCTTACAAGCTTAGCCGAACATCGCTAAGACGATCCCGACTACAAAGCACAATAGAAATCTCTAAAGAGAGAGAAATGGAGAATTGAGAGAATATTAGTGATGGTGTGTGTTGGTGTAAGGTGTGTGTTGTAAAGTGTGGACTCTCCCCTTTTTATACTAAAAAGGAACAGGCCCAAACTAATTGCAAATTTAGCAAACTTTAAAATGTTTTGCAAATATGGCAAAAAAACCCGTTTCTATCACTGATAGACTTTATTATATCACTGATAGACTTTTATCAGTGATAGACTATTATCACTGATAGACTATTATCACTGACAAAAATCTATAAAAAGCCGAGGTGATCAGCGATAGACTTCTATCAGTCATAAGATATCAGCGATAGAAATTGTTATATCCGCAAAATTTTTAAAAACATGTTATATTTGCAAACAATAAGTCTTAAATTGTCATTTACTACCATTTCCCAAAAAGGAAATAGCCATTTACTATTTTTAAATAAAAATAAATAAATAAAATATTAAAACTTCTGGTTGAGGAGTGGTTTCTTCGTGGGATCTTGAGTGAAGACTTCTTCGTGGCGGGAGACTTCTTCCTGGATCAATCAGAAGTTGACACGTGTGCGAGGTGATGATTGGAGTAAAAAAAAATGCAATTAATAATAACATTCTCCAAGAATTAAACTTGAGATCAAAGTCTATCATAATCAACTTTTCACCATCAAACCAAGCTTCCAACTTTGAACATTAAATGATTTTTATCTTCATAGTATCATCTGCGGCTCGGTTTGTTGATATTATAGTCTAAAACTCCTCTTTTGAGTTCTTATTTAATATAAGTTTCTCATTCACCTCTAAATGCTCGATTCCTGCAAAACATATGATTAAACACATTAATTTGAATCAACTAACAAGAATTAAAGATTATAAAATAGCACTTTTGGAGTTCTATCAAATAACCCACACCTAAATCTTGCTAGTCCTCGAGCAAGAAATAATTTAAACATTAAAATGAATCGTTGGCTGCAAATTAATAACTCTAACCTCTGTATCTTAAACAATAAAAATATTCACAACTCACAACATTCAAATGCATTCAATCAACGAGAAATTTAAAATTAGTTCTTTCATCCCTTATGTGTGTGTGTAGGTAGCCTTTTCTATCTCGATTTTTATAAGTTCGGGAATATTTTATTCAACCCTCAACTCGTTTTTCCCCTACTTCTGGTCATTTAGAACAAACTATCAAGCATTAATACATTCAAGTAAGCAATATTTCTATTAAGGTGGCTAAAAACAACTTTGGGGATCCCTTAAACTTGCAATATTTTAACTCAAGGGCACTAGCTTTCACACCCAACTGCAGGGCCTCTCACCCAGAACACTCGCTCAATGGGCGGCCTAACTACTCACATTTGGGGCAGCTCTTTTTACCCCTTATCGTTTTACTCATTACAAGTTGATTTTCACTTATTTTCTTGTCGAGCTCAAGCATGGGGCAGCTCTTTTTACCCCTTATCGTTTTACTCATTACAAGTTGATTTTCACTTATTTTCTTGTCGAGCTCAAGCAATAATTTATTTTTTATTTCATTTTTTTTTCTTTTCACAAGGCAGATAGACATGATATACCTCATCAATATCCCATTACAAACTATCATACAAGATAACTTTCTAATCAGTTCTAAGGGCCTTTCAAGGTGACAACAAGCATATAAACCAAATAATACAATCCTAAGTCTTTAAAACCATAGATGAGAAGACTATGTGCACAGTAGTTATAAGAGAATCTAGAGAAAAATTTTAAATTTGACTCAAAATCATGCATGCATTCTCATTCTTTGCAAGAAAAGTGAAAAAAACATAATGAACATAAAATGTCTAAGACACATCATAGATTGTCATCATCATATAATATGCAACCAACTAATCATATTTTCATAATTTAAAAGTCAGATGCTCAATCACATGCTTTGCAAATATATCTCCACCCCCCACCTAAAACAATACATTGTCCCCAATGTATAATTAAGTAGATTGATCCTAAAGAACTGAGAAAATACTTTTTTTTTTTATTAAAGAAAAAAAAAATTGAAGAACAAAAAAATCTTCCCATTTCAATTCCCAGTTAGAGGTGTTCCCTTTCGGTCAACTTAAGTACCTCAGTCTAGACAGAACTATCCATAGGTAGATTTATCCTTAATAGATAACTAAGTAGATTACTCACAAAAGAAACAATAAAGAGAAGAAAACTCCCCTGAAATTTATCATGTATGGTTCTAAGGGCGGTGGTGACGCTCTCGCATCTAACAGGTTCATCTTTTTCTTCAAGTCCAAAAACAACTTGAAACAACTAAAAAGAACTCTGTTAGCAGTTAAATATTGTTGAGAAATTTCTGGCATGTTAGAATAATTAAACAAAATAAAAACAATCTAAAAGAAATATTTTTGTGATTTTTGTAAATTTTGTGATTTTTTTTATTGCAATTAAAAATAAGAGTTTTTTTTTTAGGAAAAATAATAATAATAAATAAATAAATTTAACAAAGACATTTTTTTTTTGTTAAGAAAGACATTTTTTTTTTTAAATAAATAAAAAAAATAAAACAAATTTAACAAAGAGAATTTAATTGGCTCCCCAAAATATTTTTGTGATTTTTTGTAAATTTTGTGATTTTTGTTTTTTCAATTAAAAATATGAGTTTTTTTTTTAATCAAGAAATAAAATAAAAATAAAACAAATTTAACAAAGAGAACTTAATTGGCTCCCCGGCAGCGGCGCCAATTTGAAGCGAGCTTGTCGAGGCCCGTCAAATACAATTTATAATTACCGATCAACGGCTTGTAGTAAACTACAGCAGACCGGGTCGAACTCAGGGAACCGAAATATAAATTCTCTAAATTAAAGTTTATGTAAAAACAATAAATGAGGGGTTTTTTGGATTGCAGGTTAATGTAATGAATTAAAATAAACAATTAAAGATAAAGTTTAAACAATTAAAGAATTAAAGAAATAAACAAGAGATTACCTTGCTGATTCAGAGATTGTCGGGACTTAATGAATTTTGCTCATCGATTATCCCAATAAAAATACAATTTCTTAATTAAAAGTCTAATCGACTTAACTGGAACAACCATGAAAAGTCTCTAAGATCCTATCATGCAATTAATCTGACAGAGCATCGTAATTAACTCTAAACTAGTCAATTAGCTGGGCACGATAGCGTTCCATGCTAACTACCTAGCAGCTCTAAGCATATGGATTGATTAGAACGTTAATTAAATTGATCAGATTCAATTAAACATTTTTCTATTCCTAAGGTCTGTTATACGCACCATGTTAACTATGAAAAAACCATAATATTAACCCTAGTCATAACCTGACCCATCTTGCTACTACAATTAAGCATGCAATTTCTGACAATTACGGATCACAAATTACAAACATAGCATACATGAACAATTAATATTTAATTGATTAAGCTGTCACATTAACCAATACTAATTGCACATGAAATAAACAAAGAATAGAAAACAATAATTAACCAAGAAATTAAATTTCAATTTAATACATAAAATCTCACAAAAAAGTTTAATCTGACAAACCTCTAAATCAGCCTTACAAGCTTAGCTGAACTTGAGATCAAAGTCTATCATAATCAACTCTTCACCATCAGACCAAGCTTCCAACTTTGAACATTAAATGATTTTTATCTTCATAGTATCATTTGCGGCTCGGTTTGTTGATATTATACTCTAAAACTTCTCTTTTGAGTTCTTATTTAATATAAGTCTCTCATTCACCTCTAAATGCTCGATTCCTGCAAAAACATATGATTAAACACATTAATTTGAATCAACTAACAAGAATTAAAGATTATAAAATAGCACTTTTGGAGTTCTATCAGGACCGTTATTCAAGACCTTTTTCAAATCGATTTTGTTCTTAAAACTAATCAAAAAAACATTTTCCCCTACATATTCCACAATTGTACCCCGATGAACATTCCACACACCCTTCATCACATTTCGAAAAGCCTCAATATTAATCAGTTTAGATATAAAAAACTTTGCTTACCAAACATAATGAGGGATCATCCCGTACCTTCGAACTTGATAGGCCTTCATTTCCGCCACAATATCTTCAGCTGAGGTGAGTTTCATCTCTTGACACAACTTTAAAATTTCTTTGATATTCATTGTGCTTATTCAGAAAAAAAAACAGTAACTCCCTTCAGACAGAAGGATTGATACTCTCATACAGAGATAATTCTTCTCATTATTTTTGTGATACAAAAATGTGTCATCACACACCAGTAAGAGGATAAAATAATTAATGTGTCATCACACACCAGTAGGAGGATAAAATAATTAATTAATGCTATAATTACGTAAACATATGGACATATATAACTAGGTGAGACTACTAATAATTCTTATCACAACTTTCATTTAAAAAAAAAGTTAGAATTAGAAGATGACGTTAGAACTCATATAGCCATATATAATATATATATATATATGGACTAATTTTATTAAGGAAATATAGTATTTGTATATCTCCTGTAATTATTGTCTTTAATATTGGCTTGTGCCATGTGTTTTATATACTGTCTAATTAGGTTAGATATGCTAATTAGGTCAAAACCCTAACCCTAGAGTTTCAATATAAATACGTTGTAATCTCTTCATTATTCTATATAAAAAAATACAGAGAGTTGCCTCCATTCCTTCATCTCCCTTCAGGTCAATTCTCTCACTTGGTATCAGAGCTTAGCAATGGCTAACGCCTCAATCAATCCTACCTTTTCCAGCCCTCCCCTCAACCAACTCCTAAATCAAATCACAACCATCAAGCTTGATAGAGAAAATTTTCTTCTATGGAAAACCCTTGCAATGCCCATCCTTCGAAGCTATCGTCTTGAAGGACACCTTACAGGTACAGAAGTCTGCCCGTTTTTGTATGAGATACCAACCAACTATGGTGGAGCAGCAACAATGCGTACACCACCATCCATGGAGTTCTCGGCATCCGGCGGCAACAAGGGATTCACAACTGACAGAATCGCCACGGTTGGCGATTCATCCGCGGCGGCCGACGGAAAGGGTGCGGCGGTGGCCGACGATGTCCCAGCGGTGGCAGACAGGCGTGAGACGGCGACATCGTTAAAAAATGCACCTCTCAGCACTGACGGCGAACCTGCAACAGGAAAAAAATGAGGATTCCTCGATTTTAATTGTAGGTACAAGGTGGGACTCGGGCGGCGAGAGAGTGGATGTATTAGCCCGTATACAACTTTTAGCCTTAAGCCAACTACTAGAAATAACACATAAAGACTGAAACCAGCGGAAGCAACTTCATAAATAAATAACACTCGACTAACTCTAAATACATAAAAGATATTCAGCTAATGGTCTCTTTTTCTCACGTCTCCTCGTCAGCATCACCAACCTCGTAGTAGTACTCATCACCTGCAAAAATTGCATAATTTGTGGGAGTCAGTACATAACACGTACTGGTAAGTAGCTTCTACCTGAGGAGCCACAAAACAACAAACATACATGCGTCACAACGATGTGCTTCTCACATCAAACATATCAACAATAATCATTTGAACATGCTCAATACATAAATAACAACAACATCATGCATACACTCGTGTCATACATATCCATCAACTAACTTGAGCTCTATCAAGCTCTCTCAAAATACATCCGAGTACTAACAACTCTATCCAGTTCTTCTCAAACTCCATTGAGTCCTCTCCGACTCAACCCTAGCTTCAAAAGCTCTCTTAGACTCTATTGAGTTCCCTAAGTCCACTCTCGGACTCCACTGCGTAATCTCAACTCAACTCAACTCGTGGCCCTCATAAGCCCTCTCAGACTAACTCCTTCGAGTCACATCGACCCCTGACCATTTATACCCAGGGCCTCGACACTTCTCTACGGCGCTCAGCGTTCGACCCTTGACCATTTATACCCAAGGCCTCGAACTGTTGCATCGCCCCTTGGCCATTTGTACCCAAGGTGCACCGATGACTTTGCAACGTGTTGGCCCTCCCGTGGCGCCCAACACTTGCTTAAACCATGGTGACATATCACCCCTCGACCATTTGTACCCGAGGTGCACTGATATTCACCCTACTTTCCTTAACACAAACCAATCGACAGTGACATACTACCCCTCGACCATTTGTACCCGAGGCGCACTAGTATTCACTAAACATTCCCTGTAACCACAAGTTACACTCTTTTCTCACAACCTCACTAGACTACATAAATCCTACGTCATGCAACCAGACTAAACTCGAAACCACCCAACATGAATATGTACAACACACCCACAACACATTTATCATGTTGTCCAATCAACACATCATACACAAATAACTTCACCACAATGCAGCACACACATCAATGATCGCATCATCAAATCAATATATTCAAAACCCCACTCAAATATACTAAGCACTCAGTAGTGCTAAGCCCTATCAAAGAAACCATATTCAACAACACATATTACTAAGCACTCATATGTGCTTAGTCTTAACAAAGAACATATATACCCAACATCACACGATTATGTTAAGCACTCACATGTGCTTAGTCTTATCAAGGAATTCACAAACAACAACATATGGACTTCTAAACACTCATATGTGCTTACTCTTATCAGAGAGATCATAAACTAAAACATATGTATTGCTAAGCACTCAGGTGTGCTTAGTCTAATCAGAGACACACAACATACACGGTTCATATAACACATAATATAAAGTAATCAGTAAAGCATGCGTTCGAACATACAACAAATATCAAACAGACTCCACAAGTAAGAACTACTTACAGAATAATCCTAAAATTTGTTCAGAAGATCCCTAAATCAGCCTTAAAAGCTCATTTGCACACTCTAGACTTAAAATCACGGGGTGTTTTATTAACCGTACCCCTTCTCCATTACTTAATAATAAAACACCCAGTGATTTTTTTTTTGCTTCACCTCCTAAGTATGACGCACTTCGTGTCTTTGGGTGTCTTTGTTTTGCCAAAAACCAACTTTGTGTGAAGGATAAGTTTGGTTCTCGTTCTCGTCGGTGTGTGTTTGTGTGGTATCCATTTGGTAAAAAAAAGGATGACGTTTGTATGACTTAGAAGCAAAAGAATTCTTTATATCTCGAGATGTTGTATTTTGTGAACAACAAATTTCTTTCTACAATGATGCTTCCTTACATACTACTAATGATATGTTTGAAAATGCAAAGTATTATGATATCGTGGCTTCTCTTGAAGTTACTTCTTTAACATTCGGGAATGAGAAGGCTTCTGGTATGATAAAATATATACCCCGGGGGAATGCAGATCCCTCTAATTTGGCAGAAGATATACCCCAAGGGAATGAAGATCTCTTGGGTATAGCAGGGGATATATCGTTGCATATACCGACACATACACCATCTGTGGATGGTAACTTGAACTATGGTCACCAACTTCCTACTTCCATATGCCCACGAAAGGAAAATTCCACCAAGAACCTCAACGGTTTGAATCTCTCATCTCTCACACCCAAATGCCCAATGTCGCACAACCCATAAATTCCATTTGAAAAAACACAAAGTGGGATCGGCCTAGGCGTGAAGGGAAATCCAATCGAGCAGATCTTGTCAACATCTCCACCATCGCGCTATAAGATAGAAGTTAAAAACTAACTATTTTCCTTCGTTAAATCTATCGTAATGTATAAAGAAAAATACACAATAAACTTATCTTGTCTAAGAGATTGAATTTGTGTTCTTATCCTTCATTATTTTATTCTTATTGTCACAAAAATCCTGATTGAATCGACATTGAATAAAATTAATTGCTTTCAAATGGTTAAACGTCGATAAACCGGAACGAAACGAGAAAATAAATTGTTGCGCCGTCGATACCACTACGTTGAAAGCAATTGAGACACGACCTCAGTGTGAATCGTCTGTCGCCAGTTGCTCCCCAACGTTAACACAACACCCCTCACTGACGTACACTCGTTAGCTAGAGATTAGAAACAAGATAAAATTTTCGTTGCTCGGTAATATTTTAAAAAGAACTTCTTTTTTCGTGCAAGGCACGATTTAATCAAACCGAGCCAGCCGACGTGTGTGGGGGAAAGGACAATATCCCTCCATACTAACCACTTTTGCAATCTACTGAGGTGTTCCCCTATTTATACCCATTTCCCAATTGTAAATCTTTCATGTGGGATTCTTGCGAGGGATTTTCCTTTGAGCTTGCAAAGGGCCAAGACCCATGGGCTAGTCATTCCCAACAAGATATTTTTCTTGGAGGAAATAAATAGAGAAATAGAGGGAATTTTGTAAAGAAAGCAATGAAGTTGAAGGTTCGAGTCTACATTGCAACACTTATAAAAGTTTGAGGTTACATTGCAACATCTATACAAGTTTGAGGTTCAATTTGATGAATTTGAAAGTTTAGGGTCTACATTGCTACACATATACAAGTTTGGAGTTCAATTTGATGAAATTGAAAGTTCAGAGTTAAAATTGCTACAACCTGCTAAGTTTAGGGTCTAAATTGTTTTTAACCCTAAAAAATACATATTTTTTTTAAAAAATAAATATACATTATCTATAAGTATACATGTCGGATACACTCATGTATGAAGTATATATAAGATATGGTGATTATATACAAAAAACTACATATATATAATTTCTAAAAAATAAATACATATTATCTATAAGTATATATGCAATATATATACTAGTGGAAAATGTATATACGAAGATATATACGAGTGGCAAGTGTATATATCGAGGTATATACTATTGACAATAGTACGTCTGTAGGTATATACATAGTATATATTAATTATTGTGTACAATAATGTAATAAAAATGAAAAATGGAGATGTTGAACGACAATAAATAAGAGACGAAAATCTGATGTTAAAATCGTGGAAAAATCGGTTGAATGACATCTATGTTGAAATTGTGGAAATCCTGAAGAAAAGAATCGAAATTAATTTATGGAGAGAGAAACGTATGATAATTATATTTATGTAATTTAGGAAACAAATGGAAGAATAAACTTTATCATTATGAAGTATCAAAATAATTGTAATGGAGAGAGAATCTTAATGATGAGTATATTGATAAGCAAATATATATGTATTCAAATCTAAAAATAAAAATTGTAAAATAATTGAACATTTTTAACAATATGTCACTAAATGATAATCATTCGGGACAATTTCACCTAATATGCGGAATATTAAAGGGAAATGGTAGTAGATGACCCTTTTTTAGGAACCCATATCGAAAAATATCCCAAAATAATAAAAGTGTGATATATGACCCTTTTCAAATATGGTTTCTCTCCCCCATTATTTTCTCCTTCCTATTTTTACTCCTAATATGTAAAATTATTTTAAATCCTTTAATTTAAATTTTAATCAAATAAAAAATTCCCTTAAATCTCTCCTCCTAATTAAAATAAAATCTAAACCTACCCATCCAACCCTCCCACTCTTTTTCTTGTTCGTGAAACCCTAAACCCCCAATGCTCTCTTTTTTCTTTGTGAAGCCCGAACAACTGTCTCACTTCTAGGCAGTAGCGGCGGCAGCGACGCGCACCGACTTTTCCCTACTAACCGAACATTATTTTGTGCTCTCTTCCAATCAAAATCCCTCCCAAAACCAAATAAATTCAAGAATTTTTCAGTGTTTGAGCAGATGAGGGTGATATGAATTCTACCAATAAAGGTTTTCAATGAAGTTCACGAAGAAGTTGCATTGAAAGAACTCAACTACAGCTCAAGATTCATCTAATGCAAGTCAAACATCATTTAATGAAACGACACTTCAAACTACTTCAAATGGAGCTTCATTTACACATTGGGAGGTTACAAAGACTTGGATGGTTGATGAGTTTTGAATCTCGAATTTATGACACACTTTCATGTAATTTCAGTTTTAAACCTTTCATTTTGAGTTTTTTTTTTTTGACAACATGTTGGGGTGGGGGATTGAACCTAAGACCTCATGGTCACTAGGCGATACATCATGCCGTTGAGCTATGCTCTTGTTGGCTAGGTTACTTTGGAGTTAGTAGCTGTTATGGTATTCATGTACTTGAGAGTTACAACCCTTAAGTTGACAATATGTTACTTTTAGGGTTCATTTGGAGACTATATATAGCCTAGGCAGATCCTTGTAAAAAAAAGGGATTAGGAAGATGAATGAAAGTTGCATAATTTCTTCTTAAGCCATGAGCTTGTTACTTTGCATATCTTGCGTTTAGATTTGCATGCTAGAATCATTCAAGTAGTCTTCATCAAGCTATCTTGTGGAGTGGTTAGAATCTTGAGTTTAGAAACAAGTTTTCTCTACTCTTGATCTTGATCGTCAAGGTAAATCTTATTCTAACTTCTTCCTTGGGTTGATAACATTGATGAACGTCAAATAGACAACTCCACCCTTATAATTCTAGCTTGTTTCTTGTTAAAGTAAATGTATTTCGAGTCAATATTGCAATCAATTTGGTTGAATTAGGTTAAAAGTAAGAAAGTCACATGCCCAGAGTCTTTTTATGAATATGTGGTGAATCTAGGAGTAAAAAGATGAATTTTGATATTATTTGACACATTTTTGGTTTTTTGCAGGAAGCTGTCAAAGTTAACCATGATGCGACCATATTGCTCTAAAGACCATTTTTCTAGTCCGACATCATTGCGGCCGCAATGCTCTGAAGAATAACTATGAAGCTGCAAAGTAAAACAATGCTGGCACAATTTTGTTAAAATGGAGAAAATGCGATGCGCCTGCAATTTTGGCCGCATCGCAACCAAAGACCAAGTCAAGGGCATAACCAATTGCCGTTATGGACTCAGAAGAGTGGGGAGCAAGTCACTTTTCCCTATTTTCGCACCTATCTAACCACTTTTGGAGCTATAAAAAAGACCATTGGCCACCCAATTCAATCGTCCCTGTGACGACCCGACTTTCTATGACATCACTCTAAGGCCGTTACTAAGAGCATGACGTCAAAAAAACTCAATAAATAATTAAAACTCTATTTTAGAAATAATGAAAGCAAAATATAAATGTTCAAAGTCAACAAATACTTTTAAATCGGGATCCGAGTAAAAACATAAAAAAAACAATTAAATAAGTTCATTAAAAATAAAATTTAAAGCTAAAACTATTTGTTATGATCTTTAGCAAAATCGTTGGACTGACTCAAATCATAACGAAATGACTAATGAAAGCGGAAGCTCTGACTCCACGTGTCCCATGACATCATCAACCGATCACCTCGTCAAGCGCCCGGTACGTCCCTAATATTACCTGAAAAAAAGTTTTAGAAAAGAATGAGTATTTTAAATAAAATACTCAATAAGTAACCACACTACTGGGGTCAGGCTAAGCAATCACATGCAACATGAACTGACGGAGGCTTTCACTAGTGGGATCTAAACCCGACTGTTTTGTAATTTTCTGTGATGGCCATCTAAGTGAACAATTAACCCAATCCCGCAATAACTCTCACAACTACTCGGTGTAGTAGACTCCTCTGGAGACTCACCCCTACTGATGGTTAGTTGGCATCCAGTCAGTGGAGCAAAACCTCAGTCTACTAGGTACCAACATGACTAGGGGATGAGTATAATTGCCACTAAATTATCATGACTGAAAATGTGGCATGCAATAATGAGGTCCCACAACATATACTCATCATGTTAAAACATGAAAGTTCGTAACATCAATCATATATTATTTCTCATATACTCGACATGGTAAACATAACATGTCAATCTCATAACTTCCATCATAATCCTCTCTTCTAACATCATACATCATACATCTAACATCCAACATCATCAGAGTACTTTCATCAACATAACATAAACTCTCAGAGCTACATACAAAAATTCAATTCAGCATTTCAACCACATATTTTCAACATTTCAACAGACAACTATTTAACATCTCAATAGACAATTATTCAACATTTCAACATTCAATTAAACCTCAACATACAATTTAATCAATTCCACAATATCAGAAAAAATTTATAACCGAGCCGGAAGGTGGACCAGTAGTAAGGTCACTTACCTCAATTGAATTATTGTAAGAATAATTCTCCTTTATTTTTGCTTGCAGAAGTCTATGTCCAAACCTAAAATATAAATCTAAAATTAGCATTACCATTTGGGTCCCAAACTGCGCTGAAGAAAAATATCAAAATTAAAGGCGATTGTTGCGTGCTCAGTGTGTAAATAAAATGTAATGCGAAGAGCACCCAGAACATGCAAGCATACATGGTCTGCAGCAAGTGATAAGTATTTTTTAATTCGTTTTCCCACAGAGATTGAGTTTAGTTACTAACGAAGTGAGGTGTTAAATTAGAGAGGGTCACTTAAATTGGGTGGATTAGAGGTTGATGTGCCGAAATAACAAAGAATGCAAGCATAAACGAAAGCAAGTAAAAAGATTAAGCTTTGATGTGGAGAAGAAAGAATTGCGGATCTAGCAATGTTCTAGCAATAAAATCGCAAAAGTAAAAGACTGGAAAAATGTTAAGGCAAAAACAGAACTATAGAATTGCGGTTCTCGCAATTATCTAGCAATTAAATTAGCAACGATTTAAGGGTGAGATGGGGAAACAAGGTCGACTTTAGACTCCTCTATAGGCACTTAACTACGATCATTCAGCAGTAGATTAACTTATCATGCATCGATTTAGCTCAGTCTCATGCATCTCTCGATTACATGCATTAGATCTTTTAGTTCACTCATATCCAAGTAAGACATAAACACCTATTTATACAAGCAAGCTACTGAATCGTACTAGGAAAACGCCTATTCCTAGGTCATTTTCTGGCTACCATAAAAGGCTAGCATGAATGGATGACTCTGAACTCTTACTCCTTCCGGAGGTTAGGAATTCTTTAGACAAAATGGATGGCCGATCGAAATTGCCCATGGGATGAAGTACACATACATTCAATGCATTTGAAGCTATCCTACATGCTGAACTCTCGTATTTCTAACCTATAGATTCATCTTTAGCAGACCTTTGTGTGATTAGTTACTCATTGTTGGTGGAGAACTAGAAAAGATGGATTGATTAAGCATGATTTAAAGAATTGAATGAAAGCGATAGACAGAAAAGATAACAAGATGAAGAACTTGAAAAGACTTAAATGATTACTTTCTAAATTAAGGTTCAGAACACAATGTGCGCAGGTATGAAAAACAGTAAAGAACTGAGTAAATTGGAGACGAATCGAATCAGTGTAGCAAATGGAAACGAAAGATAGAGAGCATTAGAGAAAGCTTGTAAAACGGTGCACGGATCTCCTCGTCGCAAACGCCTCGGATGAAGGGGAAGATTAGTTGTTCTTGGGGATGAATTCGATCAGAAGGGAAGAAGGATCTTCTCTTCTTCCTCTCGAACTATCGACGCCAAGGGATGATTTCTTCGTTCCAACAAACGGGGTAAGGAAAATGTGTATGCAGATCGCGTTGTGACGGAGAACTCCACGCTTCTGAGCTGTCTTTCTCCTTCACCCTTCACCTCTTTTTATAGCTTTTGCAGGTACCTTCAGCCACGAAGAACCATCCCTTCTGAACAACAGTCCTCCACGTGGCAGCAGGGGAAGGCCTAGGCGGCTGAAAGATCGCAACAATGACGACTGACGGCTGGGAAAAGTTCAGCAGCAGCAGCTTGGCATTGCGGTTTCCTTGCGATGCTCGCAATGTTCATTGCGCTCAGAGCAATGTTTCAGCAATTCTCCTGCAATGTACATTTTAACTCTTTTAGCATCATTTTTCATCCTTTTTCGTTCCTTTTCCAAATAAGTCTTATTTTAGCTTCATTCCTCGAATTCTCACATTTAAGCACGTATTAAGCTAAATTCTAACAAAAACACTCAAGAGATTAAATGATTTTAAGGTAAATATGACCCTAAATAATGTACTTTTGGAGATGTAACAGCGATGCTCTGAACAATTCCCTAAAATAACTTATAATCCAAAAATTGTCTCTCTACCTTAATGGATCGTCCAAATCCTAAACACAAGAAACCAAGATCTTATACTCAAATTTTCGACATTTACAATGAATTCAAATAGTGGTTGGAGCCTCGTTACCTACTAAAAATTCGCTGCGAGGACGTCAACTCCTGTTGGACAACAATCCTAACGCCTCAAACCTCCTGATTTCAACGCTGGAATGGAATGGGTATTGAATTTTGGGGCTGAACATAACATTTGAAACTAACTAAATCGAAAACAAAAAGGGACTCGGGTTAAAATCGAAGCTTACCCACAATACAGTGGCAGACGAAACATAGGCGACAGAGGGGAGATGGATGAGCAGCGGCGACGGCGAATGAGAGAGCAAGTTGGCGACGTTGGAAGGGAAGAGCCGTCAGCGACGTGGTTGGCAACGGGGAAGGGGTTGAGTGAGAGAGTGAACTGAGAGGGAGGGGGTGGGTTGAAGATTGGAGGGGGAGAGAAGTACAGGAAGGGGAGGCAACGTGCATCTGCTGAAGAAAGAAGAAGAAAAATTCTTCTTTTATACTTTTAGTTTTTTTTTTTAATTAAATAATATTATATTAATAATAATAATAATAATATTTATTATTATTATTATTATTATTATCCTTTATTTATTTTAATTACTTTCCAAACAAATAAACCTAGAAGGATTTAGTAGACTCTAAGCCTAATTCTATTTTTTTTAAGCCTAAATTCCATGAACCTTCCACTCAATCCATTATTGAGCCCGGTAAAACTAATAATTAAGTAACTTATCATACTTGGAGTTCCGGTCATTACAGTCCCACACTAGTCGAAGTCCGAAAATCAAGACTACATTACTCACACCACCCTCCATCTCCATCTCCATCTCACCTCATAGACCCAAATCTCTCTTAGAATCAACCTTTGTACTCAATCCTGCACCCTTAAGTGAGGTTTGTAAGTTGAATTCACCTTGGAAAAGGCTGAATTTAGCCAGGGAGGGAAATCCTAAAGTTATTTTATGCTTTCTTTAGGAATTTGTTAGTTTATTTTTTAGATTTATCCTTGCTCTTTTTAGTATCCAACACTGTTATTTAATTCTTAGTTCATTTATTAAACGTTTTGTATTCATCATTTTTAGATTAATAAAATTTCCTAACATTCCTTTCATTTTGGATTAAGTTCTTTAAGGGAACCGATTTGGTGGATGATGCCCTAAGAATGAAGTGATTTAAGTCCATAAGGCCAAGTTTCCTTCTGCCGTTTTTACTTTTTCTCTCGTTGATTATCATTCAATCTATGAATTAGCTACTTAGGTTAACATGTTAGTTGGGCCAGAGCACTAAGAAGACTCTGGCAATATACAAATCTCATGTGGGGATACGAGCCTAAGAGCCTAGGAATAGGTCGTCACGTAACCTCAGGAATACGACACATCGTAGGACTAAAGAGTTGTATGATTTAATTATCCGAGTTTGCATTAGCCCTAGGAATAAAGGTTTAATGGCTATGGTCTCCTAAAGGTATACTCTGAATAAGAGGTGAATTCATAGTCCATGGTATGTTGGCAATGCGGCGGGTAATGTGCTTGCATTGGGGTAATCCTTCAGGATGAGTGGCTGAACCCAAATCAAAGTCCCTTGTTTTATTTTAAGATTTTACAAAACGATTACTAACCATCTCCCAAACATATTTTCCGGTTGCCTTTGGTTTCAATTCGAAATCATTTTCTTTAAAACTATCTCATAAATATTTTCTTGGGATACGATACTTGAAATACTTCCATACTTTATTACTTGTTGACAACGTGCACTTTCGCTTGGACACTTATTTTCAGAATCAATTTTCATACGCACACATGTTGTCCATTAAGTTTTTGGCGTCTTTGTCGGGGATTGTTCTAATGAGCTCAGTTTGTTTTCTTCCAGAAATTGCGATCAGATTGCGACTGCATCACTACCATCTCAGAACAAGAAGTTTAGCATGGGAAAGTCTTGAAGAAGTTATGTCTGATCAACCACTTCCGACGAATATACCTCAGTCGATCATCTTGTTAACCATAAATAAAAATAAACAAATCTTTTTCTCAAATAATCTAATATTGGTTTGCTTTTCTTTTACATAATAGCCATCGACATGGCAGCATGGAAAGCACACACGATGAAAATTACCAAAGTTGCTGAAAAGTTTGATTATGAGAAACAACGCTTACATTTCCCATTATTACCAAATTTTGGATATCTTTTGTGATTTTTGTGGCGAGAAACATTTTTCTGAGCATTGTCCATTTAGTCTAGCCTTGTATATTTCTTGTGATTGTTGTAGAGGAACTCATGTATTTGACGATTGCCCTTGTAACCGCGATTCTATATTATATGTTGGGCATCAAGATAGTCAGAATTTGTTAGATTCATTTTTTAGTACGAATAATTCAGGAACGATGCAACAAAAGGAAAAAAAAGCCTCAGAGAGCTTGCGAGGGAATATGTAGCAAAAATGAATGAGGGAGACTCAAAGCCAAGTAGCATCTCAACCAAATTTGAAGATCCAGGTGGAACAATGTGCAAATGACTTGAAGATTCTCCCACAAGGAACCTGTTAAGTCTCTGAAAGTGACTTATTTAGGACCCAGTTAGCTTAAGAAGATGTACACTTTTAGGTGTTTTTGATAACATTTAGCCTAAACCTATGCTTAAATATGAGAATGAGAAGAAGGTAGCTAAATTAGGACTTATGCACAATAGGAAAGAAAATGGTTGAAAACCGAAGGAAAAGAATGAAAAAAACTGCATTGCGACAGCATTGCTAAAACATTGCTGAAGCCGCAATATTTCAAGTGAAAACCGTAAGTTGACTGATCTTTTTCTGTTAATTTCCGTGATTTCAGGGATTCGTTCTTTCTCCTCCATCCATTCTGATATATGACGTTGAAGATTGATGGTTCTCCTTGGCCCAAACGCACCTGCAAACTACTATAAAAGGGGGTCAAAGTCGGAGGTTCAAGCATCATCCGAAAGCGTAGAAGTCTTCTCGCAGTCCATCTTTTCTCCTAGTTTTCCTTTGCCGTCTGCTGGTTTGCGAAGCTCAGCTGTTGGAATCGATAATCTGATAGGAAGGAGAGGAGATTCTTCTTCTCTCCCGATTGGATTCATCCAAGCAAGGCTGACCTTTCTCATCCTTCATTCGAGGCGGCTGCAACGAGACATTCGAAGCTGTTTTACTGTTTTTGTTCTTCATTTCTGTTTTCCAATTCTGTCTTGTGTTGTTTCTGTTCTTGTGGCTAGTCTAGATCATTTCGTTGTGTTCTGTCTATCTGTTCTTTACTTTGAGTGTTTCCTTTGTCCATTCAAACAATCAAGTAATCAAGTCTCGATTCTTCATTTCACAGTTTCGTTCCTTTACGTTCTACTGTTTTCCTTTACTGTTTTAAGCACATTTCCCTTCTAAGCATGTCTATTTTATCTCTTAGCTCTGTTCTCCTTATATCCATGAGTAACTAAGTCACTTAGGGGCATGCTAATGACAACTCCATAGGCTAAAAAACGTGAATCAAGCATGTAGGATAGCTCTCGAACATTGATTGTATGTAAGCTTCATCCCACGGGCAATTTCGATTGGCCATCCATTTTGTCCAAAGAACTCCTAACCTCTGGAAGGAGTAAGAGTTCAGAGTCATATTATCATGCTAGCCTTTCAAGGTAACCAGGAAACGGCCTAGGAATAGGCGTTTCCCTAGTACAAACCATATCTTTCTGCCTTAACAAGATGCTTAAGACCTTACTTTGAGTTGAGTAAACTAAAGAATCTAATGCATGGAATCGGACGATACATGAGATTGAGATAGTTTGATGTATAGAGAGTAGATCCAGTGCTTGAGAATCGTATAAAAATGCCTATAGGATAGTCATTAGTAGCCCTTAATTCACCCATTTACACACTTTCGCTGTTATTGTAATTGCGGTAGAATTGCGGTCTCCGCAATTCCGTCTAAGTTTCCATTCTGTTTAGCTGTCTTTGCATTCATTTATTAATTTCGTTTCTTTTCATTTTAGTTTAGCTTTGACTTGTTCTTGTTTATGTTACTACCCTTTACACATTCAGCAAAAATTAGACAATTAAAAACCAATTTTACCCCATCAAATCCACCCCTTCTTTCTTAACAAAACACTTCGCGAATAGCTAAAAATAAGTCTCTGTGGGAAAACGAATGAAATATACTTACTACTTGCTATAAGATCATGTATGCTTGCATGTTCTGAGTGCTCTATCTCTTTTATTGCCTAATTATTTCAACACATTGAGCACGCAACAAGTTTTTGGCGCCGCTGCCGGGGATTTATTTTAAGTGAAAACGAAGTTTGTTAAGTTTGAAACACCAAGTTTATTGCTTATTGAAGCTGATCTGTTTCATTTCTTTTGCAGGTACTATTGGGTTAGTTTATGAGTGAGCCTTCAAGTAGAGATCTAGAGTTCAATCCTGAGCCCGAGAGACTATTTAAAGCCAGAAATAAAGCCAAGAAACGTCTTTTTAAACAACCTCCTATACCTCAAATCATACCTGAAATCGAAGAAATGGAAGAGATAGTTCCAAATCAGGTACCTGTCATTCGCAACCCCATCGAAATAGCGAATGACAAGAATAGTGCCATTCTTTCATATTTAGTACCTATGCCTGGGGAGCTGAACCCCAGCATAATCCGTCCTGAAATCACTGCCAACTCATTCGAGTTAAAGCCAGTGATGTTCCAAATGTTGTCCACTGTGGGACAATTCTTTGGAATAGAAAATGAGGACCCCCACAACCATCTTAGGAACTTCTTAGGAGTTAGTGATACCTTTATCATCCCTGGAGTGTCCCAAGAAGCCTTGAGGCTATACTTGTTCCCTTACTCTTTGAGGGACAAAGCCAAAACATGGTTGAACTCATTACCCTCTGGATCTGTCCTTAATTGGACAGATTTAGCAGAAAAATTCCTAGTCAAATACTTCCCACCTGATAGGAATTCTACCTTTCGTGATGATATAGTAAAGTTCAAGCAAGCTGATAATGAATCTCTTCACGAAGCTTGGACAAGGTTCAAGGACCTTCTTCTCAAATGTCCACATCATGGCATCCCATGGTGTATCCAAATAGAGGTCTTTTTCAAAGGATGCAACCCCAGCACTAGGCAAGTCTTAAATTCATCTGCTGGTGGTTCCATGTTGTCCAAGAGTTACAACGAGGCCTATGAGATCTTGGAGAAGATCTCAGCATCTCACTGTAGGTGGTCAGACGATCCAGTTGAGCCAACTAGGGCTCAAGACAAGGATGCTCTAAGTGCAATGAGCAGCCAAATAAATGCCCTGACCAACCTAGTTAAGCAAATGGCTCAAGCCAATCTCCAAACAAGTGTCAACACCGCTACCGCCATGTCAATGGGCACCCAACCAAGTCAAGGTGAGACACTTGTATGTGGATTCTGTGGGGAAGGGCACCTGTATGAATATTGCCCTGGGAATCCAGCCTCAGTCTGCTACATTGGAAGTCAGCAGCAGCCTAGGAACAACCCCTACTCCAACACTTACAACCCTGGTTGGAGGAACCACCCAAACCTGTCATGGGGTGGCCAACAAAATGCTAACCAAAATCCTAACCAACCTAGACCGAGTGGAACACCTGGTTTCACTCCCCAACATAACCAATCAATGTATCAAAAACCATACAACCAACCTGTAGGATCTTCTGTAGAAAACTTACTCAAGGAATACATAGCTAAGAATGATGCTACTCTTCAAAGCCAGCAAGCTACTCTTAGGAGCTTAGAGAACCAAATAGGCCAATTAGCCAATGAACTCAAGAGTAGGCCCCAAGGTAGACTCCCTGCTGACACCGAGGTGCCAAGGAGAGATGGTAAAGAGCAAGTTCAAGCAATTGAACTTAGAAGTGGTAGACCATTGGTGAGCAACACAAAGGAAACACCAAAGAGAGTAGAGAACACTGAGTCTAGTGCTCCACTGGAGTCTCTGCCAAACCAAGGTCCACCACCAACTAGCACATCAGGAGTCAGGCTAGAACCAATTGTTGAGGAAATAGAAGAAATTCCAAGGCCTCCACCTATCCTAAGGCGCCCTGACGTGCCTGCATATGTGCCACCACCTCCATATCCTCGAAGGCTTAAGAAGAAGCAGGAACAGGAAGTGCATTTTAATAAATTCTTAGAAATTCTTAAGCAAGTGCATGTCAACATTCCTTTTGTAGAAGTTTTACAGTCTATGCCTTCCTATGTAAAGTTTTTAAAAGATATTATTACTAACAAAAAAATAATTGGTGAGTTTGAAACAGTAAACCTCACTGAGGAGTGCAGTGCTATACTCCAAAACAAGTTGCCCAAGAAGGAGAAGGATCCTGGTTCCTTCACCTTACCTGTAGAACTTGGAGGCAAGCACGTGGGCAGAGCGCTTTGTGACCTGGGCGCCAGCATAAACCTCATGCCCCTATCACTATTCCGCCAGTTGGGAATAGGAGAAGCACGTCCAACCACTGTCACTTTACAATTAGCAGACAGATCCATTGCATATCCAGAAGGTAAAATTGAGGATATTTTAGTAAAGGTTGACAAATTTATTTTCCTTGCAGATTTCATTATCCTGGATTATGAAGCAGACAAGGAGGTCCCCATCCTGCTAGGCAGACCATTTCTAGCCACAGGTAGGGCACTTATAGACGTCCAAAAAGGTGAGCTCACTATGAGGGTTCATGATGAAGAGGTGAAATTTAGTGTGTATAAAGCTTTAAGGTATCCCTCTGACCTTGAATCCTGTGCTAGTATGGACGTTGTTGATTCTTTAATGGAAGAACAATTGGAGCATGTACTATTAACTAAGCATGCTAATGAATATGTACAATTAGATGTAGCTGACTTGAATGTATCTGACATAATGGATATGCCTGTAGATAAACCACAACATGTATGTATGAATATAGACCTAACTGATAGATCTGTGAATCCTTTAAAGCCATCCATTGAGCATCCACCTGTTTTAGAACTGAAACCACTACCCACTCACCTCAAGTATGCATATTTAGGGAGTAATGAAACTCTGCCTGTTATCATTTCTTCTAAACTAAGTGAAAAGCATGAGGTTGAACTGATTTTACTGCTTAAGCAACATAGGAAGGCTATTGCATGGACTATTGCTGATATTAGAGGCATTAGCCCTTCTTATTGTATGCATAAGATTATACTAGAGGAAGAGCACACACCTAGAGTAGACCACCAACGTAGGCTGAACCCCTCTATGAAAGAGGTAGTCAAAAAAGAAATAATTAAATGGTTAGATGCTGGTGTGATATTCCCCATAGCTAGTAGCCAGTGGGTGAGTCCTATCCAATGTGTACCTAAAAAGGGGGGGATGACTGTGGTAGTCAATGAGAACAATGAACTGATCCCAACAAGGACTGTCACAGGATGGAGAGTGTGCATGGATTACAGGAAATTAAATAAAGAAACTAAAAAAGACCACTTCCCTCTACCATTCATTGACCAGATGTTAGACAGAATAGCTGGTAGAGCCTACTATTGTTTCTTAGATGGTTATTCTGGCTATAATCAGATTACTATAGACCCTAAGGACCAAGAGAAGACTACCTTAACTTGCCCTTTTGGAACTTTTGCCTTTCGCAGAATGCCTTTTGGCTTATGCAATGCACCGACAACTTTCCAAAGGTGCATGATGGCAATCTTCTCTGAGTTGGATGAGTCCATGATAGAAATATTCATGGATGACTTCTCAGTCTTTGGGGATTCATTCACCAACTGTCTAGAGAATCTAGGACAAGTCTTGGCTAGATGTGAAGAGACTAACTTAGTCCTTAATTGGGAAAAGTGTCACTTCATGGTAGATGAGGGGATTGTCTTAGGTCATAGAGTGTCGAGGGCAGGTGTAGAAGTTGACCGAGCCAAAATTGAGATCATAGAGAAGTTGGTAGAACCTCAGAATGTCAAGGCCATTAGAAGTTTCTTAGGGCATGCTAGCTTCTACAGAAGGTTCATTAAGGACTTTTCTAAGATAGCCAAACCTCTGTGTGAACTTCTAGAGATAAATAGGCCATTCATCTTCTCTAAGGAATGTGTAGTAGCTTGGACCACCCTTAAGAAAGCACTAGTCACAGCCCTTATCATAGTAGGACCAAATTGGGATCTTCCCTTTGAGATGTTATGTGATGCTAGTGACTATGCTGTAGGGGTTATGTTAGGACAGAAGATTGACAAGCTAACACACCCTGTCTATTATGCTAGTAAAACCTTGAATGAGGCTCAATGTAATTATACAACTACTGAGAAAGAGATGCTTGCTGTAGTGTTTGCTTGCGAAAAATTTAGAAACTATATTGTAGGCACTAGGACAATTGTGTACACTGACCATTCTGCCTTGAAGTATCTTATGAGGAAGGCTGATGCTAAGCCTAGGTTGATTAGGTGGGTGTTATTGCTGCAGGAATTTGATTTGGACATTCGAGACAAGAAAGGATGTGAAAACGTGGTTGCAGATCACCTGTCTCGATTGCAGCACAATTGCGAAAAAATTGCGGAGCCCGCAATTTCTGATGCTTTTATTGATGAACATGTCTTTGTTTTGACTCATCGTGATAACGATGAGGAACCTTGGTTTGCTGACATTGCTAACTTCCTTGCATCACAGGTATTACCAGTTTTCAAGGGAGGTCAAGAGAGAAGAGGTTCCTTCATGAAGCAAGGAAATTCATATGGGATGATCCCACACTTTACAGAACCTGTGCTGATGGCTTGCTAAGGAAGTGTGTTTCAGCTGCTGAAGCGAAGTCTGTGCTGCAGCACTGCCACACAGCTCCTTATGGTGGACACTTTGGTGGCCAAAGAACAGCTGCAAAGGTATTTCAGAGTGGCTACTATTGGCCAACAATCTTCAAGGATGCCCACAACTACGCCCACAGCTGCGATGACTGCCAAAGAACAGGTAACCTCAGTCGAAAGGATGAGATGCCCCTCACCTACATCTTAGAGTTGGAGCTCTTTGATGTGTGGGGCATTGACTTCATGGGGCCATTCCCTCCATCATCAGGTAACCTTTACATTTTGGTAGCAGTAGACTATGTATCCAAGTGGGTAGAGGTCAAAGCATGTCCCAATAATGATGCTAAAACAGTCACCAAATTCTTGCATAGGCACATTTTCACTAGGTTTGGGACACCTCGTGCCATCATTAGTGATGAGGGGTCACATTTTATTAACAAGGCTATGGAGAGAGTGTTGGCTAAGTATAACATTAGACATAGAGTAGCCACTCCCTATCACCCACACTCGAATGGACAGGCTGAAATTTCAAATAGGGAAATTAAGAACATCCTAGAAAAAGTGGTCAAGCCTAATAGGAAAGACTGGTCCTTTAAGCTTGAGGATGCACTTTGGGCTTATAGGACAGCGTATAAGACACCCCTAGGTATGTCTCCCTATAGGCTGGTATATGGCAAGACTTGTCACTTACCACTTGAGTTAGAAAACAAAGCATTTTGGGCCATGAAGGAATTGAATTTTTGTGTAAAGGATGCGGGAACATTACGGTCTTTGCAATTACATGAGCTTGATGAGCTTAGACATATGGCCTATGAAAATGCTAAAATGTATAAGGAAAAGACCAAGATTTGGCACGATAGTAGACTTAGAGTTAAGGACTTTAAGAAGGGTCAACTTGTCTTGTTGTTTAACTCACGGTTGAAGCTATTTCCAGGGAAACTTAAGTCGAGGTGGTCAGGTCCATTTGTGATTACTAATGTGTTTGTTCATGGTGCCATAGAGATAAAGAACTTGCAACAAGGCCAACCATTCATGGTTAATGGTGCAAGATTGAAGCACTACTATGAGGAAGGAGATGTAAAGACTCTCTCGGCCTTCCTCTTGACTGAAGCATGACAATGAGAACGAGAGAGGACGAGTGATTGCTGTGCTCGTCAACACAAGGCTCATGCCTTAGTTTATTTTTTGCAATTTTCCGGTTGTCGTTTGTATGTTTTGTTGTATTATTTTAATTGCGAATTTGATGTTGTTTTTATTTATTTTCGTAGGGAATCGAAAGAGGGGATCAAGGAGAGTAACTCCAGCTTTAAAAATCAAGAAAAGATTGAGCCAAATCAAAGATACGGACGAGCAAAGATTGACATTTTGATGAAAAAATATCCCTAAAATTGCGCTGGAATTGCAGGATCCGCAAAAATATAGCCGTTGGGATTTAGCCGTTTCCTTTATATCCGTTAGAAGGCGCTTGATCTGTACGATTCTCTCACTCTCTGAATTCCAAGAAAGCTGCGATTCTCTTCATCTTTGATTCTTCTCTCCAAACCTCCAAGACTCAACAATGGTGTTCACACGGGCTGAAAGATCTGCAGCCAAGAAGAGGGCTGACGACGCTGCTGAAACAGCTGCGAGAGATGCACTGCTTGCCTTGGCTACGGCTGACGCTGCACGCACCGAACGTCTTCCCAAGCTTCCGATCCGTAGGAAGAAGTGGAGGGTTGTCACAGAAATCCCTGCTGGACCCTCTGAACCAGCGGGCACACCCAAGAAGCGCCGGTGGAGTGTCGAGATGGCCGCCGAACCAAGCAAAGCAAAGACTCCCTCTGTGGAGAGTCAAGAAACGGATCGTGCGTCCCACGAGTCGACCAAGAAGGGTTCGTCGCCATCTGCATCACCTGCGCACAACCCTTCACCATCTGAACCAGTGCAGAGCCCAGAGCTCCCTTCATCGCCGCCTGCACAGAGCCCTGAGTTGTCTTCATCACCTCAGAGTTCTGCACAGACACCTACAGCAGCGCAGAACACCACGCCGTCGCACACTTCCCCACGGCCTGACCTTGAATTCCCATATGGGGAGTACCAAGAATCAACGCAGGGCAGTGGGGAAGGTGAGGACGAGGAGGTTTTCTTTCCTGTAAGGGAAGCTAGCCCGGAGAGTCTGGAACAGAAGACTGACTCAATGGAAGAGACGTTGGGGGCGTGCCTGCAGCAGATCACCATTGAGGCAAAGCTCAAGAAGAAGAAGAAGGCCAAGATTCTTAAGGCCAAGCGATCCAAGAAGCTGAAAAAGAAGAAGGCCAAGAGGGCGCCGTCAGCAGACAAAGAGAGCACTGAGCCATCGCTCAAAAGACTCAAGGTTGAGGCTGCAGAATCATCCAAGCCAGCAGACAAAGGGAAAGCCAAGCTTTACCCTGAAGATGAGCCTCAATCCGTGAGGTACGTGTCCTCTGACGCTGAATCCAGAGGCGTTGAGCTGAGAAAGAGGGAGTTGCTGCACGAGAAGGGCTTCCTCGACAGACCTGCTGACCTGCCGCAGTTCTTGCGCGCAGGAATTATAAATCACAGCTGGGAGAAGTTGTGTAGGCCACCCAATCCGGCTTACACAGCTATGGTATATGACTTCTACGCCAACCTGCAAAACTCTGAAGAGGGGCTGTCTGTGGTGAGGGGAGTAGAAGTGGACTACTCAGCAAAGGCCATCAACGAAGCCTATGGCCTCAAGGGTCAAAGACATACCGACTATGCAAGGATAGTTGATGAGCCTACTGAGGCAGTGCTGGAGGAGGCCATTCGAACAATTGGCCAGCCTGAAGCAGCGTGGACTGTATCACGCAATGGGAGGCACACCCTCATGAGTGCCAACCTGACAGCAAAGGCAGCTGTATGGTTTGCCTTTGTAAGGAGAAAGCTGTCCCCTGTGACCCATGAGACGACCATCAACCAGAGCAGATCGCTGCTGGTCTACGCCATTATGCGAGGTCTCACGGTCAATGTGGGGGAAATCATGTCAGCTGCCATTGCTGAGTGCGCCAAGAAAGGTAAGGGACCACTGTTTTTCCCTAACACCATAACCAAACTATGTTTGCTTGCAGGAGTCCCCACTGAGCGAATGGAGCAGCAGATGGCTTACACAGGCCACTTGGAGCTGCCTGCTAGCCTGAGGCTGAAGAGGAAGGGGAATATGGAGTTTGAACTGGATAGGCTGGCTGCTGATCAGTCCCTATCCATGGCATGCCTGATGGATATGCAGAGGAGGATGGCTCAATGGGCCACTTATGCGCAGGCAAGGGACAAGGAAGTTGCAGACCAACTTGGGTGCATCTTCCCTGACTTCCCCACAAATCTCCTGACTCCATGGGTGCCTCCACGACCACGACAACCTGATGAGGATGAAGACGTTTGAGTGCTGGTTTGAATTGCACTGAAGGGAGTATTGCTGTTCCCTTAGAAAAAAAAACAATTTTCTGCTTTCTGATAGACTATGTGAATTATGCTGTTTTTAGTACACTTTTGATCTGTTTTAGATGCTTAGTTTCCTGTTTTTAATTTTGCTTAGTATAGTCTGATGGTAGGAGCCTAGGTAGGTTAGTTTTGTTTTATTTTTAGAAGAGCTTGAATGACTGGAAAGAGCATGCTTAGGGGCCTTAATCACTGTTATATCTGCCCTGACTTAATTGCGAAATAATTGCGGTACCCGCAATTTTTATTACTGAAAGCATGTTTTGGACTGTCTGATTAGCTAGGCTGTGATCTGTTTAAATTCCATCTTTTGCTGCTATCATGACTACCATATATAGCTTATCTAAAAGCATGCTGGATGAGTGTCATAGGACACCCTTTGCTAGTTTAAATCAACCTCTAAAAAGCTCAGCATGCACAGCTTTAAGCCCTTATCTGTCTGTTTTTTTTTAAAAATTACTGCTGCTGTGATATTTGCCGTTCGAATGTTTTGTCTATGCCTAGGGCTTTAGATTCTCTTTGTTTTACCTTAGACTAGATGCTTCTAGGATAGTTCGGGGGTGTGCCACCTCAGACACTCATTGGGGACAATGAGTAGTTGAAGTTTGGGGGAGGCCACCCTAGGCCTAGGAACATTCCTCTCTCCCTTAGAAACATAAGCATTCTTCTTCTCCTTTACAAAAAATGATGAACTGAAAAAAAAAAAAATGAAAAATAGAATAAAGAGGGGGGTCTCTCTTAGGTTGCTAAGTAATCAGTGCCAAGTGTGTGACCCACAAGTGGCATTGCATCAAAAGGCAACCAAAGGAGAGGCCCCACCTAAGTAAGAAAAAGGGAAAAGAATAGGGAAGAAGAATGTATACCTAGGAGTTATAACTTTGTGGCTTAGATGTCCTATTTAAAAAGAACTCTGATCCTCAATTAGCTAAGCACGAAGTTGTAACTTTTAGGGTTGTTTAGGGAGATGAGTGTTTATCCAATGTAGTGATGCCAGGGTTTAGGTTGTTCTTTAAAGTACTACTGTCACCGTTAATACTAAGACTGGCATGACTCTAAGGAATCCTAGACACATTAAAAATAAAGCTAGAAGCATGTACTGAGTCTGAGGTAAAGCTAGGCAGAATTTGAAACCTTAGGGATAGTGGCATGATATGACAAAAGCAAATAGATCAGTTGTAGGGAGTTAATGAAAACAGATGAGTGTTAGGTAGGCGAAGTCAGAAGAAGCTAGATAAGAGGGTAGTTTTAAACTGAGAAGTGTGTCACAGGACAGCAGTGCTATAGATAGGGATATAGGGGAGTCAGTAGGTGGTTAAAGAAAGTGAAACAGCAGCCTAGGTAAGTCCTTAGTGTGCTTGAGGACAAGCAAAACCTTAAGTTTGGGGGTGTGTTAAGTCTCTGAAAGTGACTTATTTAGGACCCAGTTAGCTTAAGAAGATGTACACTTTTAGGTGTTTTTGATAGCATTTAGCCTAAACCTATGCTTAAATATGAGAATGAGAAGAAGGTAGCTAAATTAGGACTTATGCACAATAGGAAAGAAAAGGGTTGAAAACCGAAGGAAAAGAATGAAAAAAACTGCATTGCGACAGCATTGCTAAAACATTGCTGAAGCCGCAATATTTCAAGTGAAAACCGTAAGTTGACTGATCTTTTTCTGTTAATTTCCGTGAGTTCAGGGATTCGTTCTTTCTCCTCCATCCATTCTGATATATGACGTTGAAGATTGATGGTTCTCCTTGGCCCAAACGCACCTGCAAACTACTATAAAAGGGGGTCAAAGTCGGAGGTTCAAGCATCATCCGAAAGCGTAGAAGTCTTCTCGCAGTCCATCTTTTCTCCTAGTTTTCCTTTGCCGTCTGCTGGTTTGCGAAGCTCAGCTGTTGGAATCGATAATCTGATAGGAAGGAGAGGAGATTCTTCTTCTCTCCCGATTGGATTCATCCAAGCAAGGCTGACCTTTCTCATCCTTCATTCGAGGCGGCTGCAACGAGACATTCGAAGCTGTTTTACTGTTTTTGTTCTTCATTTCTGTTTTCCAATTCTGTCTTGTGTTGTTTCTGTTCTTGTGGCTAGTCTAGATCATTTCGTTGTGTTCTGTCTATCTGTTCTTTACTTTGAGTGTTTCCTTTGTCCATTCAAACAATCAAGTAATCAAGTCTCGATTCTTCATTTCACAGTTTCGTTCCTTTACGTTCTACTGTTTTCCTTTACTGTTTTAAGCACATTTCCCTTCTAAGCATGTCTATTTTATCTCTTAGTTCTGTTCTCCTTATATCCATGAGTAACTAAGTCACTTAGGGGCATGCTAATGACAACTCCATAGGCTAAAAAACGTGAATCAAGCATGTAGGATAGCTCTCGAACATTGATTGTATGTAAGCTTCATCCCATGGGCAATTTCGATTGGCCATCCATTTTGTCCAAAGAACTCCTAACCTCTGGAAGGAGTAAGAGTTCAGAGTCATATTATCATGCTAGCCTTTCAAGGTAACCAGGAAACGACCTAGGAATAGGCGTTTCCCTAGTACAAACCATATCTTTCTGCCTTAACAAGATGCTTAAGACCTTACTTTGAGTTGAGTAAACTAAAGAATCTAATGCATGGAATCGGACGATACATGAGATTGAGATAGTTTGATGTATAGAGAGTAGATCCAGTGCTTGAGAATCGTATAAAAATGCCTATAGGATAGTCATTAGTAGCCCTTAATTCACCCATTTACACACTTTCGCTGTTATTGTAATTGCGGTAGAATTGCGGTCTCCGCAATTCCGTCTAAGTTTCCATTCTGTTTAGCTGTCTTTGCATTCATTTATTAATTTCGTTTCTTTTCATTTTAGTTTAGCTTTGACTTGTTCTTGTTTATGTTACTACCCTTTACACATTCAGCAAAAATTAGACAATTAAAAACCAATTTTACCCCATCAAATCCACCCCTTCTTTCTTAACAAAACACTTCGCGAATAGCTAAAAATAAGTCTCTGTGGGAAAACGAATGAAATATACTTACTACTTGCTATAAGATCATGTATGCTTGCATGTTCTGAGTGCTCTATCTCTTTTATTGCCTAATTATTTCAACACATTGAGCACGCAACAGAACCTCGCCTGACAACATAGAGGAAAAAGAAGAAAAAACACAATATGAGGCTACGCCACTTGAAAGGGAAGTTAAGGATGAGAAACAAATGCCTCAATGTACAAATGAATTGGAGATGAATGATAACTCTTCAAATGAGAGTTATGTAGGGTATGAAAGAGTAAATTTAGCCTTTGTTTTGAGTAATTGCTTGCGATAATGCATGTGTATACCCATGTTTGTGATGAGTTCCATAAGTTGGTTGTTATTTAAGCCCTTGCATGCATGAGTAGGAATTTCGCTTAAATGAGTAAAGTTGGCAAACTTTTAGAATATTTAGGTGTTTTGCAAATAGAAGGCTTTAGAAAAGTTCCAGCAAAGAAGAGACCTTTAGGATGCACAAGTTTTGAGTTAGCATTGCTTTTGCAGTTTTTGTACTTAATCAAGTGGGTCTGCCAGCCAGGTTGTTCCCTTCCATATAGATAGAAAGAGCAAAGTATCCTCTTTCAGCCAATGAAAGTGCTCCACCTGTTTTAGGGCAACCTTTGTGCAATCCCAATGCCCTTATTATTGGAGGCTAACCATTTTTGGGAACGAGAGGAATCCAAATACCATTCTTGGAGTAGACGACAAGTTGTGAGATTAAAGACCTTATTTAGTTTTTCCTTGAAGAAGAAGAAATCGTTGGAGAAGACAAGCCACCATTGATTCCAGCCGCCGGAGAAGAAGAGTTGAGCTAACACCTTGGCAAAGAGACCTTCTCCCTCACTGAAGTTTCTTTCGGCATCATCTTCTTCACCACTCTCTCTTCCCTTCTTTACTTTACTTAGTTGAACATCTAAATACTATTGTTATGTTTTCATTGAGCTTTTGTTTTCAACTTGTATCTCAAAGCATGAGTTACTAAGTTTCCAAGGGAAGGATTAAGAGTGTATGGAATAGTTGTAATCTGTTTGCCTTAGCAAAACTGTTCTGAAATTCATCTGAATATGTTTGAGCTTCATCTTTTTGTGTGATTTCGACCGACCATCCATTTCACATAGTGAATGTTTTAGCTTCGGCAGGAAACGAGAATTCTGATTACTCATATTCATGCTAGCCTTTAATTAGGATAGTCTTATTTATGTGAGGTGTTTAGACACAATCACTCACTGGTAGCTCTGGTTTAGAACTATTATTTGTTCCCTAATTATGGCTAAATATCGTGTTTATTGTGGATTAATTGCCTCTATTGTAGGTGTTTCGCGGTAAAGAGCTCGTGGAGTCCAAAGAGCGCATTTCGAAGCTAAGGTCATTTTAGGGCTTCGGGAGTGCACCGAGCAAACAAGAGGAGCCAAAAGATCATGTTGACACATTAGGCCCCGCGTCGGGACACTATAAGGAGCGTCTCGACGCTGCAGGCCCGATTGTCGCTAACTACAAGTTAGTTTAGCAAGATCGATATTATAAATTTAATTTGGCAGGATTCGACACCCTGAGAGTGGCGATAATCAAATATCGACCAAACCAAATTTGGCGTCGTTGCAGGAGAGTTTAAGTTAATCTGTTTTGATTGAATTTGATTTGTTTGTTTGTTTTTAAATTTTTGTTTTGTTTAATTTTTATCTCTCTTGAATTGTATGACCCATTCCTCTCAAGTTAGTAGATTGTAGTTTATTCCAAAGATCGAGAGAGATGAACGGAGGTTGAGAAGAGAAGGCAAAGAAGGCCGGAGGCTGTTTGAAGGAGACGGTTCAGGTACTCCGGAGCGTGAAGAAATGACGAACAATGAACTGCCAAGGACTTTAAAGCAATTGGCGGCGCGATATCTGAACCAACAACCTCTTTGCATCACATATCCCGTTGTCGCAGGTAATTTTGAATTGAAGTCTGGATTAATTCACCAATTACCCTTTTTTCAAGGAAATGCAGGAGAGGATGCGAATAAGCACTTAATGAAATTTCAATGCGTATGTGCCGGGATGAAGCCCCCAAGTGTGACGGAGGAGCAACTGAATTTGAGAGCATTCCTCTTTACTTTGAAGGAAAAAGCGAAAGACTGGCTCTATTATCTACCGTCAGGGTCCATCACCACCTGAAACGAGATGAAAAGGCTTTTCTTGGAAAAGTACTTTCCAGCTTCGCTTACCACCACGTTGAGGAAGAGAATTTATGGAATCACCCAGGATGTTGGTGAATCGCTGCACGAGTACTGGAAAAGGTTTGGCAGACTGTGTGCCAGCTTTCCACACCATCAAAAAGCAGACCAACTGCTAATTCAGTACTTTTACGAGGGAATGACCCCACATGATAGGCAAATGATCGATGCTGCCAGTGGAAGAGCTTTAATTGACAAGACCCCTGCCGAGGCAAAGTAGTTGATAGCGAATATGGCTGCAAATTCACAGTAGTTTGGAGTGAGAGGTGAAGTTGGTCAAGTCCACCAGATAAATCAATCGAATGAAGTGAATGAGATAGAGATTCAGGTTGCTGAGATGAGCAGTTTAATCAAGAAATTTGTTGGAGGAAGCCTGCAAGAGCCAGAAGAGGTGAATGCAATTGGAGGTTATGCCTCCAACCCGAGGAAGTATGATCCCTACTCTAATACATACAATCCAGGATGGAGGGATCATCCGAATTTGAGCTATGGAAACAGAGATGGGCAACAAAGGTTTCAAAATCCGCCTTACGAGAGACCTCAGAATTCTATGCAAGCTCAACCATCCACCTCTGGTAATTTCTATGGAAGAAATGGTCAGAACCATTGTGACAACGACCGATCAGTTTCAAAAGGAAGCTCGCGAGGAGCTAAACAATCATAAGGTTGAACTGTAGAATTTGAACAAGCAGTTGACTCAGATGGACGTGTCAATCAGTAGACTGGAAAGCAAAAGCTTAGAGAATCTTCCTTCCCAACCGACAGTCAACTCATGTGAAAATGTGAGTGCCATTAATTTGAGATGCGGGAAGGAAATTCCTTCCAACACTATTGTAGTAGAGGAAGAGTAGAGCAGGGTAGAGAAAAAGGTTGAAGACCTTGAGCCAATGAGAAAGGGAGTCTGGTTCGATCCTCCCTTAAATTTGAAGAATTACAAGCCCAAGACTCCTTTCTCGAGCCGTCTACTGAGTCCTAGACCAAAAGAAAAAGAGAACCAGATTGAAAAAATTCCATCGCCAGCGCAAGAGAGTGTTTTCATAGCGCCCTTTCCTAGTAGGCTAACTAAGCCTAAGGAAACTGATGTTGATGAGGAAGTCTTGAAGACTTTCCAAAAGGTAGCGGTGAACATCCCTCTGTTAGAGGCCATAAAGAAAATTCCGAAATATTAAAAGTTTTTGAAGAATTGGTGCAGCTGCAAGAGGAAACAGAAGGTTAGTGAAGAGAAAATGAAAAAGGAGAATGTCTCCACTATGTCCAAAGGTATTTTTCCGAAAAAGTGCGAAAATCCAAGTATGTTCACCTTACCTTGTACCATAGGGGACAAATTGATTAAGCATGCAATGTTAGATCTGGGTGCATCAATTAATGTTATGTCTTATGCCATGTTTAAAGAACTTGAATTAAATGATCTGCATGAGACAGGCGTGATTGTGCAATTAGCTGATAGATCTTATGTGCATCCCCTAGGAAAAGTTGAGGATGTTCTGGTAAAGGTGAATGATTTATTTTTCCCTGTAGATTTCTATATGCTGGAGATGGATGAAAACGCATCTCGTATTTCCTTTTCCGTTCTGTTAGGACGCCCCTTTATGAAGACCGTTAGGGTCAAAATCGATGTTGATAAGGGAGTTCTTTCGGTGGAATTCTATGGAATAATGAATGAGTTTTCAATTAATGCTTTGAAATCTGACATGACTAATGGGAATCTGAATTTGAATGATAATGTTGATGTTGTTTGTTCTTTGTTTGAGAATGACTTTGTTGATGTGCGGGGGGCACAAAAGAAAAAACATTCTATGAATTCGAGCAGGTTTGATAAAGTTGGGAGAATGGATGGAGCATCTCCCAAGTTGATGGACAACGGTTGATTCGAGTCCGCGAATACAGTCGAACAATCGACTTTAAAAATTTGCGCTTCTCGGAGGCACCCGAGTTTGGACTGTTATTTCTATCTGTTTTTAAATTTTGGTTTTAGTTGTTATGTTGTTAAAGTTTGTTTGTTTGTTTTGCTTGTTTGTTTTTAAAAGAATAAGAGGCTTGCTTGACTTTTGGACCTTAAATTGGAGGAAAAGATCGCGTCTCTCTTTCCACCAACCTCGCTAAGATCAGGGGAGTTTTCGTGTTCCCCTCTATTTTGTTCGTTTAAAAGTTTTATCTGATGGGTCGATGAATTAGGGACAATGCATTCTTTACGGTTGGGGGTGGAGTTGGTTGTTGGACTTTCTGTGGTTGTCAAGCATGAGCACTCTCTGAATTTGATATGCTTTGGTCTGAATTTGAATGTTGTTCGATGAGGACAATCTAGAAAATGCTTTTAAAATCTTCGTATTTGCATATTAAGAAAAGCATGAGATTGTATGTGTTGGTCGAGTATATTTCAAATTTTTAATTTTTTTGATGTCGCTCCCTTGCATCTATCGAGCACATAGCATCTTATTCTGGACTCTGTAGGCTTAGAATCGCTTTATGTAGCCTGAAGTCTTGTTGTCACCCCGAAAGGCACCCCTAGGGAAGGCTTGATGCATGATAGGTTGTAATCAATTAATCGAGTTATAGCAAAAGCTATTGCCTAAAAAAAAAAAAGAGTGAAAACATGTTGAATAAAAACTCCTGGGATACTTCTCATTCTCAAGTGCACATTGAGAAGTGAGTATTAGTCCTAAAAATGTGAAGCTTGCCGTAGTCAGATATGTTGTGCAGTGGAACTGCGGGTAAGCTGAATCAAAAGCAAGCTTGACATGATAGGCTCTCTTGGAGAAGCAAAGCAAAAAAAAAAAAAAAAAAAAAAAAAAAAAAAGAAAAAGAAAAGGTACTTCAAGAATAAAAGTGGAAGGGTATAAAGTACTCAAAAAAATTTTTTAGCCATTTTAATTTGTTACTCCCTTGAATGTTGAAAAGTAGGTGGAAAACGAGATGTAGGGTTGCATAAGGTTTTTCCGGGTCTATAAGAGTTAGGATAGGATTTCTAATCGCACACGCACGTACGGGAGTAACAGTTTAATTTTTGAAATGTTCTTGATTGGTGCATGCAATTGACTTCTTTATTTTTGTTGTAAATGCCTTGATTTCATAAGCATCGAGGTTAGAGTCGTCAACAAGCATTTTCATTCTTTAGTGATAATTTAGAATTTGCCTTGCTCGAGGACTAGTAAGATTTAGGTTGGGGGTATTTGATAGCTCTCGTTTAGAGCTATTATCTGCTCCATAATTATGGCTAAATACTGTGTTTATTGTGGATTAATTGCCTCTATTGTAGGTGTTTCACGGTAAAGAGCTCGTGGAGTTCAAAGAGCACATTTCGGAGCTAAGAAGGTCATTTTAGGGCTTCGGGAGTGCATCGGGCAAAGAAGAGGAGCCAAAAGATCAAGTTGAGACATTAGGCCCCGCGTCGGGACGCTATAAGGAGTGTCTCGACGCTGCAAACCCGATTGCCGCTAAATACAAGTTAGTTTAGCAAGATCGTATTATAAATTTAATTTGGAAGGATTCGACACCCTGAGAGTGGCGATAATCAATTATCGACCCGACCACTCACCTAGCACGCTTAACAACAACATGGTCATCATACTAGTTGTAGGACGAAAGTGAGCTACTATATTTGGGAATACTGAAAGGATTTTCGAGTTAATGATGTGCGGTTGTTTTAATAAGGCGTAATAGGTTTAAGTTGTTCCTAACGCTTCTAATCCAACTATCTTCTCTTAATCCGATCTTTGTCTTGTTGTTTATTGTTCTCTCGGTTTTCGCGTTTATTTTTTCCCATCATTAGTTGTTAGCCATTCTTTTATTCCTTTGTTAGTGTTTATTTTTGTTATTCCTTTGTTTCGACTTTATTATTGATTTTCCGCTTTTTATGTTCTGTTGTTACTTTAGCGAAAATCACCATAACACAATCTATTTAGTTACTGTTCCCTTTGTCTACAATCAATCACCTTCTAACATAATTTTTTCGTCAAATCTCTGTGGAATTGATATAAATATACTATCACTAGCTGCATTAGATTGTGTGCACTTGAATAGCCTAGGCGCTCCACACACCCACTTTAATACACAACCGGAGCGCGCAACAATGAACCCACAAGAAGCCTTGCTTAACAACACAAAGCATTAAAAACAAGAAGAAAAAAAGCAAAGTGAGGCGATGCCACTTGGAAGTGGATTGAATCAAGAAGGTCATGTACTCGTGGGAAGAAAGTATTCCAACACTTGAAAGCGTCAATAACCCAGAAGGAAGAGAAGAGAGTATAGATAATCCACCTCAAGAACAATATGAAAGAAGGAATCAGAAAATGAAGTTGCAGCCAGCTATGCGCCGCAATTTCATAGGAAGCAACGCTCAATGTGCTCCAAGTATTTGAACACCCTGAAAAAATGAAGGGATGTTCTATTCTCAGTCTAGTGGACATGTCTATCTGTAGTAGCTTGCAAAAAATACCAAGAAAATAAGGATTCAATAAAGAAAAAAAAATAGATCATGGAGGATCACAACGCGTTAGTAGTTGTGACTGAAAGTTTTGCATTCAAAAGCAATTACAGATCTCTTCAGTTGACCGAAGAGAGATTTAAATCCACAATGCCCTCCGTGATCAAAGCACCTTAACTAAGGCTTAATTCTCCTCCAACGTCGAGAGCTAGGTGCAAGATGAAAGTTTACGGACCAAGGAGAAGGAATGAGGCTACAATCTCCCTATTGGAGATTAGATAATTCTTCTTTATTAACCTTTTTGTAGAAAATGAAAAAAACACTATATTTGATCAATTTCAGTTAGTTCCTATGAACGTTTTAATATCTCCACTTATTGTCTCAAGTTTTGGTAAAAGTAAGTTGAGTGGCCGGAAGTGAACAAAACGAAGGAAGTTAGGAAAATGAGCAATGAAGCTGCATCGGTATCCAGAAAAATAAGGATCTCAACCCAACACTCAAGAATCAATACTATATCAGAAGCCCTCAACACTTAACCTCCGATGACCATGGAGAGAAAATCCACTACCAGCCCATACACAAGAAGAAAACTCATGAAGATCAGTTCTAATGGAGAAGTTTTTAGAGAAGTACTCTTCATTCGACACAAATGAGAGGCGAGAAGAAATCAATGTTACTGATAAATCAAGGACAGAACACCCATTAATTGAAGCTGAAAAGAAGTGGAAAAAATGCCCTCATCATAACAATACAACTTGTATCATGATATAAAAAAGAATATATATTTCTTTAAAATAAGAATCCACATGATTCGTTTTAAACTCATGAAATTGGTTGAAAATTTACTTTAGTGTTTCAAGGGAAAATATGAGAAATGAAAATAAAGGAAGGACTGCATAATTGCGGCCACATCGCTCTATATGAACAAATACATTGCAGCCGCATAGTTGAAAAAAATCTCAGGTTTTTGAAATCAAATGTTATAAATAGGAGACCCTAGATTCTCTCTCAACTACATGCAATCCTAACCGAATTTTAAGAGTCTCCAGCTTGAAGAAATTTGCACTCTCACCTCTCAACCTAGAAATTGTTACTCTCACTTCAACATCAAATAAAAAATGAGATTAATTTAACATCTTCTGTCACTTTTAATCGGCCAAAGTTAAGTGAAATGCACACTTTTATCTTAATTTTATCAAGTTTCTTGTAAGTTTAATTAGGAGTCAGTTTTTTTATTATCTACTTTTTACACTTTTAGTCTTTTATTGAAATTTGGCTAATTGTAATTTTAATTACCCACGTTTTGAAGCCTAAAGTTTGAAGAGAAGAGATTGTGATGTGTTGTAGCATGATAAACTCATTCTAATAGGCAACTTTTGGAAAGAAAGAGAGTCCAAATGGGGAGGCTAAATGAACAAAACAAAATGAAGAAATGAAGATAAACCCATGTTAATTGAAAAAGTAGGGCATTGTTTTTTTTTGGTCTGTAGTTTTTTTACGAAAAACAAGTGTTGAAGGGATTGTTTTTGGGGACAAAATAGAGGCTGAACGGCACTGTGGCTAAAGGTTGCAGCAAAAAGTAGAACGAAAAAAAAAAAAAAAAAATGAAATTCAGCAGCAACTTGAAATAATCTTTTATATTGTAGCACTGTTTAGTTGTTTTTAGTGATAGTCGTTTATGATTTATGTAATTTGATAAAATATGTTTATGATTAATGACTGGCATATGTTGAGTAGTTTACTTATGGGTGTTGAATGTTTATCATCTATTTGAGATTAATCGCCTTAAATAGATTACAAACTGATTTTTAATATTGAAAGGTTAAGAATTAGTGAAAAAAGCACTAGTGATGCAAGTATATATTTTTTTTTTTTGAGTACATTAGGGGTGGGGGGATTCGAACCACAGACCTCGTGGTCGTCAACTCATACATATGCCAGCTGAGCTATGCTCGCTTTGGCGATGCAAGTATATATTAATGCTTGCTTAAGTAGTGAATTCAAGGGTGTAGACATACATTTTTGGCTTGCAAAATTAGAGAAATAATGCTTATTGGTGTTCTTGATGCTAGATTTTCATAGACATGTGATTAACTTAGTTCAAGAGTTATTGATCAAGGATTAGAAATCTTTTTCGGGCTTGAAAAATGAAATTCCCATTTACTGCTTGGCCGTGTTCTTGGATTCTTGTAGCATTGTTCTCATTGTTATAACATTGCTATAGCAAATGGGCGAAAATAAGCATAAAAATAAGCCATAAATTCCAGCACCTTAGTCAATCAATTCATACGTTAATTGTTATCAAATTTTCATTTCATATTTCTTAAGATTCTTAGAATTTAATTTTCCTATGTCGAGCTTGTTTTGTGTTAATTTTTTTTTTATCACTTAATTAATTTAGAATTACTTGTTATTAGATCTCAATTTTATATAATTACATTTATTAGTCTCTGTGGGATCGACCTTGTCTACCAATTACTACCTACAATTGCGTAGCGAGTTTTTGCATAACACTTACCAGAGGAGTACTAGTTTCTTTCACTCTTATCTTTCTTAGTTTTAATGTGAAAATGTTCATAGTTTAGTGATTTATTTCTTTAGGTGAGTTTGCTTTGATTTTATTGTGTAGGGTTTAGATGAGTTGTTTTTGCTTTGGTTGATTTTGCTTACTCAATTGAATATGCCTATTTAGAGTAGCATAGAGCATTCAAAATGCTTAGATGAAATTTGTTGTGTCTTAGCATTATTAGAAATTGACACGTGTCGTGGAAGCATGTTTTATTCGGTGTTCTTTAAAAAACCTTTATGAGGAAAAAGAGAGCATATCTAGGTTAATTAGTGCTAACCATAAACTTTGACGTTTTCAAAACTCGTGCATTTATATCAGTCCCTTTCTTTGCAAAAATCATCCTAGTCCAAACTTCCTAGTATTTGGACCATTTAGCACATTTAGGAGAGTTTAGCCTTAGTATTTTTGTGAGCGAAAACCACATCAAACGCCGGTTTGTAGTAAGACATGTAAATACAATAAGTATGACTTAATTTGTTTTTATTAAGGGTCACACTAGACTCTATGATTAAAATTGTTACATGGGGTGAAAATGAAGGTATGGCAAATTAGGAAGCTTTTTTTGTTGAAAAAGAAAGGTAGAAACCTACAAGTTTTACAAACTTGAGGGTTTATGGCTGACACTAAAAACCATGAGACCTCTCCTGAGAGGAGTCCTTTTTAAAGTAACATTGAGTCAAAGCATGTTGTCATGTTTCACTCTCTGATGTTTCTTATTTGTTTAATTTTGATTGCTTGTCCAAGCAATAGGCTATGTTTGAGGGTGTGATGAAAGTCAAGTATACCACTTTTTCCCTATAATTCTAGGTTGTTTCTTCTTAAAGTAAAAGTGTTTCGAGTGAATATTGCAATCAATTGACTTGAATTAGGTTAAACGTAAGAAAGTCACATACTTGGAATCCTTTTATGAATATGTAGTGAATAGGAGTTAAAAGATGAATTTTGATATTATTTTACCAAGTCAAGGGCGTAACCAATTGTTGTTATGGACGAAGAAGAGTGGGGGCAAGCCAATTTCCCTATTTTTGCACCCTAACCACTTTTGGAACTATAAAAAAGACTCTTGGCACACCATTTCAATCGTCCCACACCAAAGTCCAGAAATGAAGACTACACTACTCACACTATTCTCCATCTCCATCCCATTCCAATGACCAAAATCTCTCTTAGAACCAACCTCTGTACTCAATTTTGCACCCTTAAGTGAGGATTGTAAGCTGATTTCACTTTGAAAAAGGCTGAATTCAGTTAGAGAGGGAAGCCTTAAAGTGATTTTAAGGCTTTCTCTAGGAATTTGTTAGTTTATTTTTCAGATTTACCCTTGTTATTTTTACTATTCAGCACTGTTATTTAATTCTTAGTTCATTTATTAAACGTTTTTGTATTCATGCTTTTTAAATTAATGAAATTTCCTAGCATTCCTTTCAGTTTGAATTAAGTTATTCCGATTTGGTGGATGCCCTAAGAATGAAGATATTTAAGTTCATAAAGCCAAGTTGCCCGCTGCCGCTTTTACTTTTTCCCTCGTTGATTATCATTCAATCTTGTTGATCTGAATTAGCTACTTAGGTTAACATTTTAGTTGAGTCAGAGAACTAAGAAGACTCTGTCAATATACAGATCCCATAAAGGGATACGAGACTAAGAGCCTAGGAATAGGTCGCCACGTGACCTTAGGAATAAGGCACACCATAGGCCTAAAGAATTGCATGATTTAATAATCCGAGTTTGCATTAGCCCTAGGAATAGAGGTTTAATGGCTATGGACTCCTAAAAGTATACTCACAGAGGCCGAATAGAAGGTGAATTCACAGTCCATAGTACGTTGGCATTGCGGCGAGTAATGGGGCCGCATTTGGGTAATCCTTGAGGATTAGTGGTTGAACCCGAATCAAAGTCTTTTGTTTTATTTAAAGATTTTACAAAACAATTACCAACCATCTCTCAAACATATTTTTCGGTTACCTTTAGTTTCAATTCGAAAGCATTTTCTTTAAAACTGAACTCACAAACAATCTCTCGGGATACGATACTTGGAATACTTCCCTCGTTGACAACATGCACTTGCGCTTGGGAACTTATTTCAAAAATCAATTTTCATACGCACACATTTTGTCCATCAAACATCTAGATCTAGAAATGTTTAAATTTCTACTTCAAGAGTTCTTGCTAAATTAGCTTGAATGTTTGAACTTGAATTTAAGTTTGCCTTTATCAGAACGGAATGCAATATGAAATACACATTTTTTTTTCCTTCTTTTCTTGTTTCTTAGATTATTCTCTAGTTAAACTTTAAATTGACTTCTCTTTACTAAAATAAGTATCAATAATGTTCCCATTCTTCATATTGTTTTAAATGCCACCAGGCAATTTTCGTCGCCAATGTCTATCTTTGGGAAATATCCTGTAATTTTTTTTAATGTCGTCTTTCTTTTTCCAAGTACGAGTACGTACATTGATTAAAATGATGTGCATATTTGTTGGTTTTCCAATTTAGCTTAAGAACACAAAAAATTCACTGTAAATACAAGTAGTGTGTTTTTTTTTTTTTTTTTTGGAAGCCTATGGTTTTGTTTTCTAATCTAGCTGAAGAACACACAAAATACACTGGAATTGCATGTTCTGTTTTTTTTTTTTTTTTGTGTGGGGAAAAATATGGTTTTGTTTTCCAATCTAGCTTAAGAACACACAAAATACACTCGGTGTAATTGCAAGCTTTGTTTCTTTTGTCTGTGAAACGCTCTCTGTCTATTTTTAGCTTTTCGCCATATATATTATTGAAAGCATAAATAGACATTTATCGAAATTTATCAAAATAACTTATTAGAAAGGGCATTCCTCTCATTGCACCAATATTAAAAAAAAAAAATAAAAGAAAATCCTCCTAAATGGCAAAAAAAAAAAAAAAAAAAAAAAAAAAAAAAAAAAAAAAAAAAAAAAAAAAACTTGCTTACGGCCCGGTCTACAAGTATCTTTTGCAGCCCAACACGTGTCAAGATTTGATTGGCTGAATATTTATATTATTTTTTAAATAAAAAAAAATCCGTCACGCCAGTTTACTTAGATTTTTTTCTTCCGTAACATTCTTTTTCTTCTTCGTCTCCTCTTTTCTCTCACTTTCCTCCATTTCTGGCCTTTGTTTTCAATTTCATCTCTCACTATCTCTTCCTTACTCTATAATAAGTATTTTTTTTCTTTTTTTTTTGTTAACTATTTTTTAACCGAGTAAGATTTGCAATACTCTAAAGGATATCTCTAGACAAATAAAAAAAAAATTGTTATCATTTTTTTTTTTGTGATTTTTCTTAAAAAAAAAAAATCCAATCTATCTTCCCCTCTACTAACCTCAGAGACGTGAAATTTCCACTCTTTCCTTCACTTCCTCTAAAAACCCACTTGAAAATTTATGTCTATATAACATCAGTTCTGCAAATTTCAAATAACTCCAATTGAAATTTCATGGCCTTGAAATTGGAGTGTAGAGAAATGAAGAGAAGGAAAGTAAGAAAAGTTGTTAATTTGCTGAATAAGAAAAGGAAAGTTACTGACAATAAACGGCGTGAAATATTTTTTTATTATTTAAAAATAATTTAAATATTAGTCAATCAAATTATAAGAGGTGGCTGGGCTGCAAAAGATACTTGCAGTCGAGACAACAAGCAAGTTTTACTTAAAAAAAAAAAAAAATAAATAAATAAAAAATCATAAGATTTATGTCCACACGTGAGAAGGCAACAACGTAGTTACTCCAATTTATCATTTTTGCCCCTACCTATTTGATACACACGCAACACTCCTCCCTTCTATTTAGGGTTTAGGGATTAAGTGGTAGGATCCTTCCTTGTATTTAGGGTTTAGGAATTAAATTTTAGGGTCATAATTTCACAACTCATAACTCATATGTGATTGATTTTAAATCTCCCTAAATTACTTTTAATTCAATTTTTTTTTAATTTTTTTTTTTATGTATTTTATATTTCAAATTTAGACGTATGTATATTTATTTTTATTAAATAAAATTCGAATTATTTATATTGTTTTTATATGTTTCATTAATATTTTTTTTTTTATTTAATTGACTTTCTCATATGACAAATTTTATATTTCATGTTTTAATGTATACTATTTTTTCTCCTTTATTTATATTTTGTAATGAGTCGACATTTTTTTCTGCCCAACTCCATATCTTAAAAAATTTCAACTGTTTCAACATATATACTTCGCTTATATACTATAGTCCAACATATATATACTCGTTTATATACTTAATCCAAGAAATCTTGAAATATTTCGATTTTGTTTTTTTAATTCCTAAAATACTCTCCAATTTTAAAAAATTTCAAACAATTTTATAACTTTTTGTGTATTTTATATTCCAGGTTTAGATTGTCATTTAATATATATTTATTTTTATGAAATAAAATTTGAATTATTTATATTGTTCATTAATATTTGTTTGCTTTAATTGACTTTTTACATGTTCAACTTATTCACCGTTTTTCGAAAATTTCAATCAAAATTTGAAATATTTGGCAAAATTTATATTCAATATTTTAATGTATACTATTTTTGTTTCTTTATTTACATCTTGTCATGAGCCAACATTTTTTTTCCGCCCAACCCCATATCTTGAAATATTTCAACCTTTTCAACATATATACTTTGTTTATAGGGCTGGTTGCACAAATAGCAATCAGGCCCAAACTAATTGCAAATTTAGCAAACTTTAAAATGTTTTGCAAATATGGCAAAAAAACCCGTTTTTATCAATGATAGACTTTATTATATCACTGATAGACTTCTATCAGTGATAGACTATTATCTCTGATAGACTATTATCACTGACAAAAATCTATAAAAAGCTGAGGTGATCAGCGATAGACTTCTATCAGTCATAAGATATCAGCGATAGAAATTGCTATATCCGCAAAATTTTTAAAAACATGTTATATTTGCAAACAATAAGTCTTAAATTGTCATTTACTACAATTTCCCTTGTTTATATACTATAATCTAACTTATATATTCCGTTTATATACTATAATCCAATATGTATACTTCGTTTATATCCTCTAATCCAACATAAATACTTCGTTTATATATTATAATCCAACAAATCTTGAAATATTTTTATTTTGTTCGCCATCGTGAACACGTCCAATCTAAAAAAGCTTTTAGGGATTACGATTTAAAAAAAAAAAATAGGAGGAGCTGCGAGGTTGTATCTTATTAGAATTGGAAGAATATCTTATTTTTTTTTAATTTCTTAAACAATCAATTAATTGTAATTACAACTAAAACTAATATATGAATATTTAAGTTATTTCAATTCTTTGTTGGGCCTACATTAGGCAAACTGATGACAAAACTGAAATTAAATTAAAATATTGACATTTGTGAAATTAGAGTTTATAAAATGTCTAACTACGTAAAGAGTCAGAAAATGAATATTAATTGAGAACTGAAATTAAATTAAAATATTGACATTTGTGAAATTAGAGTTTATAAAATGTCTAACTACGTAAAGAGTCCTTCAGAAAATGAATATTAATTGAGATGATTATTTTTTTTTTTTTAGTACATTAGGGGTGGGGGGATTCGAACTAAACACATCTTGGTCATCAAGTCATACATATGCCAGCTAAATGCTCTCTTTGGTATTGAGATGATTATTTAATTTCATTATTTTCCCCAACGAGGCTGCCTATTTAATGAAGATGAGACGCTTAACTGGAGAAATGCATGAACATGATTTTACTCCATTTTTTTTCTTTTTAAAGAATATGTTTTTCTTGAAATTACTTATACCAATTGTTAAGGGTAAAATGAACTTATCTCTAGAAGGAGGCCCACCAAGAAGGGTCGAAAAAGAGAGAGTCGATCCCATACAGTCAACGCGGCAAGATGAAGAGGTTAACCCTGGTGCCAGGTGAAGAGGCCAATTGATCCCTTGGGGTTGGCTCGACCAAGTAGAGTGGCCGACCTCATGAGGCCAGCCAAGAAATGCCTCTCTTCGGGGGGTTACATAATCCTTGTAACGCCCGAGAGTTATTCTCACCATAATGACCCATTTAATTGTGAAAAATGTTCACAAACGGTCATTTGGGAGATCTATTGAAAGGGATTGAGAAAAAGAAAAGGTAAGCCAAAAAATATATTCTTTATACTTGAAGATCCATGCCATATCTATCTCTTTCTCCCTCAACACTAACTTGAGCGTCGAAGCCAGTATGGTAAGTTTCACACCGATCTTAGCTCATTTTCTTGTTTCCTTTGGTGTTGTAGGTCCAAGTTATATCAAATTCACCGTTGGTACCAAAAATCGGTATCAACAGTTGACTTCATATGTGGGGACGACTGTTACGTCTCCAAAAGTGACTATTTTAGGACTTATTTGTGATAGAAAGTTGTGCATTTGTAAGTATTTTTGATAGAATTTAGCTTGAACCTATGCTTATATATGAGATTTAGAAGAATGAAGCTAAATTAGGACTTGTATGCAAAAGGAAAGAAAAGGAATGAAAAACGAAGTTAGAAGAATGAAAACTGTGCATTGCGGAGGCATTGCGGAAACATTGCTAAAACCGCAATGTTTTAAGTGAAATCCGTAAGTTGGCTAACCTTTTTCTGTTGTGATCCGATATTTCAGGGATTCGATCTTTCTCCTCCAGCCACGTAGAAGTACGACGTTGAGAATGGATGATTCTCCTTGGCCCAATCGCACCTGCAGAATACTATAAAAGGAGGTCAAAGAGAAGGGTTGAAACACATCCGAAAAGCGTAGAAGTCTCTTCGCAGCACAATTCTTTCTCCTGTTTTTCTCTTCCGTCTGTTGGGTTGGAAAGTTTAGCTGTTGGAGTCGATAATCTGATAGGAAGGAGAGAAGATTCATCTTCTCTTCTGATTGGATTCATCCAAGCAAGGCTTGCCTTTCTCTCCCTTCAGCCGAGGCATCTGCGTCGAGGCGATCACGCTCAACTTCATTGCTTTCTGCTTTAGTTTCCCATTTTCATTACTGTCTGTTGTTATTTCCTTTCCAATAGCTACTTTAATTCATTTCGTTGCTGTCTGCTTTACTTTAGTTCTTTAAGGCTGTCATTTGTTTAGTTCAATTCTTAATAAATCGAAGTACTATTTTCATCAAGTCACAAGTTTCTTTACCTTCTCTGTTACTGCCTTTAGCTTCTGTTTTAACTTTAATCTTCTTCTAAGCATGTCTTCTTCATCTACACTTTCTATTCTATCTGCATCCATGAGTAACTAAGTCACATAAGGGCATGCTAATGACAACTCTGTAGGAAGAAACACGTGAACCAAGCATGTAGGATAGCTCTCGAATGCATTGATTGTATGTAAGCTTCATCCCACGGGCAATTTCGATTGGCCATCCATTTTGTCCAAAGAACTCCTAACCTCTGGAAGGAGTAAGAGTTCAGAGTCATACACTCATGCTAGCCTCTCAAGGTAGCCAGAAAACGACCTAGGAATAGGCGTTTTCCTAGTACAAATCACAACTTACTGCTTTAACAAGATGCTTAAGACCTTACTTGGACATGAGTAAACTAAAGAATCTAATGCATGAAATCGGAAGATACATGAGAATGAGTTAGTTTGATGCATAGTGAGTTGATCTAATGCTTGAGAATCGTGTGAAAAAGCCTATAGAGGAGTCGTTAGTAGTCCTTGTTTCCACATTTTACACACTTTCGTTGTTAGTAACATTGCGGTATAATTGTTGTTCCCGCAATTCCTTTAAGTTAAAATCTGCCTTAGTCATTTTTCCTCTTCGTTTAGTTATCTCTTCTCTTTGCATTTGAGTTTATCATTTACTTGCACTTGTTTATGCATCCATCCTTTACATATTCCTTAGTAATTAGGCAACTTAAAACCAAATCTACCCCATCAAATCCACCCATTCTTGCTTAACAATACACTTCGCGAGTAACTAAGAATAAATCTCTGTGGGAAAACGAATGAAAAAAATACTTACTAATTGCTACAAGATCATGTATGCTTGCATGTTCTGAGTGCTCTCTTATTGCATATTCCTTTTAAACATTGAGCACGCAACAAGTTTTTGGCGCCGCTGCCGGAGATTTAGTTTAGTGAAAACGAAGTTTGTTAAGTTAGAAAACACAAAGTTTAATATCTATTGGAACTGATCTTTTTCTCATTTCTTTTGCAGGTACCATTGGGTTAGTTTATGAATGAGCATTCAAGTAGCGATCTAGAATTCAATCCTGAGCCTGAGAGATTACTTAGGGCCAGAAACAAAGCTAAGAAACGTCTCTTTAACCAACCCTCTATACCTCAAATAATTGCTGAAACCGCGGAGTCTCCGCAATTCTATCAAGAAGAAATGGACAGACCAGTCCCAAATCCGGTACCTACCACTCGCAATTCCATCGAAATAGCGAATGACAAGGATAGTGCCATTCTTTCTTACCTAGTACCTATGCCTGGGGAGCTAAACCCAAGCATAATCCGCCCTGAAATTACTGCCAACTCATTCGAGTTAAAGCCAGTAATGTTCCAAATGTTGTCCACTGTGGGACAATTCTTTGGAGTGGAAAATGAGGACCCCCACAACCATCTTAGGAACTTCCTAGGAGTTAGTGATACATTCCTTATCCCTGGAGTTTCCCAAGAAGCCTTGAGGCTCTACCTCTTCCCTTACTCTTTGAGGGATAAAGAAAAGACATGGTTAAACTCATTACCCTCCGGATCAGTTCTCAATTGGACAGACTTGGCGGAGAAATTCCTAGTAAAATACTTCCCACCTGATAGGAATTCTACTTTTCGTGACGACATAATCAAGTTCAAACAAGCTGAAAATGAGTCGCTTCACGAAGCTTGAACAAGGTTCAAGGACCTTCTGCTTAAATGTCCACACCATGGCATTCCATGGTCTATCCAAATAGAGGTCTTTTTCAAAGGATGCAACCCCAGCACCAGGCAAGTGCTAAATTCATCTGTTGGTGGTTCCATGCTTTCCAAAAGTTATAACGAAGCCTATGAGATCCTGGAGAAGATCTCAGCATCTCACTGTAGGTGGTCAGATGATCCAATAGACCCAAGTAGAGCTCAAGATAAGGACGCACTCAATGCCATGAGTAGCCAAATAAGCGCTCTGACCAACCTAGTAAAACAAATGGCTCAAGCCAATCTCCAAACTAGTGTCAACACCGCCACAGCCATGTCAATGGGCACACAACCAAGTCAAGGTGAGACACTTATCTGTGGATTCTGTGGGGAAGGGCACCTGTATGAATACTGCCCTGGGAATCCAGCCTCAGTCTACTATGTTGGAAGCCAACAGCAGCTTAGGAACAACCCCTATTCTAACACTTACAATCCTGGTTGGAGGAACCACCCAAATCTCTCATGGGGTGGCCAACAAAATACTAACCAAGCCCCTAACCAGCCAAGGCCGAGTGGAACACCTGGTTTCACTCCCCAACATAACCAATCCATGTATCAAAAACCATACAACCAACCAGTAGGGTCATCTGTAGAAAATCTACTTAAGGAGTACATTGCCAAGAATGATGCCACTCTACAAAGTCAGCAAGCTACCCTCAGGAGCCTAGAGAACCAAATAGGGCAACTAGCCAATGAACTCAAAAGTAGGCCCCAAGGTAGACTACCTGCTGACACTGAGGTGCCAAGGAGAGATGGAAAAGAACAAGTTCAAGCAATTGAACTTAGAAGTGGGAGACCATTGGTGAGCAACACTAGAGAAACCCCAAAGAGAGTAGAGAACAAAGAGTCTAGTGCTCCACTGGAATCTCTGCCAAACCATGGTCAACCATCAACAAGCACATCAGGAGCAAGGCTGGAGCCAATCATAGAAGAGATAGAAGAAATTCCAAGGCCTCCACCCATCCTGAGGCGACCTGAAGTGCCTGCATATGTGCCACCACCTCCATTCCCTCGAAGGCTAAAGAAAAAACAAGAACAGGAAGTGCACTTCAATAAATTTTTAGAAATTCTTAAACAAGTGCATGTTAATATTCCTTTTGTAGAAGTTTTGCAGTCCATGCCCTCTTATGTTAAATTTTTAAAGGATATAATCACTAACAAAAAAATTATTGGTGAATTTGAAACAGTGAATCTCACTAAGGAGTGCAGTGCTATACTCCAGAACAAGCTACCCAAGAAGGAGAAGGATCCTGGTTCCTTCACCCTACCAGTGGAGTTAGGAGGCAAGCACGTGGGCAGAGCTCTTTGTGACATGGGAGCCAGCATAAACCTCATGCCCCTATCACTATTCCGCCAGCTAGGAATAGGAGAAGCACGTCCCACCACTGTCACCTTACAACTTGCAGACAGATCCATAGCATACCCTGAGGGTAAGATTGAGGATATTCTTGTAAAGGTTGACAAGTTTATTTTCCTTGCAGATTTCATCATCCTGGATTATGAAGCAGACAAGGAGGTCCCCATCCTATTAGGCAGACCATTTCTAGCCACAGGTAGGGCCTGATTGATGTCCAGAAAGGTGAACTCACCATGAGAGTTCATGATGAGGAGGTTAAGTTTAGTGTTTTTAAAGCCCTAAGGTACCCCTCTGACTCTGAATCTTGTGCTAGCATGGACATTGTAGATTCACTAATGGAAGAACAGCTGGAGCATGAATTATTGATTAAGCATGCTAATAATTATGTACAATTAGATTTAACTGATTTAAATGTTTCTGAAATAATGGATATACCTGTAGATAAAATACAGCATGTTTGTATGAATAGTGACTTGACTGACAGATCCATGAATCCATTAAAGCCATCCATTGAGCATCCACCTATCTTAGAATTGAAACCCTTACCCACTCATCTTAAGTATGCATATCTAGGAAGTGATGAGACTCTGCCTGTTATTATCTCGTCCAAATTGAGTGCAAAGCATGAAACTGAGTTAATCTTATTACTTAAGCAATATAAAAAGGCTATTGCATGGACGATTGCTGACATTAGAGGCATTAGCCCTTCTTACTGCATGCATAAGATAATATTAGAAGAAGAGCATACACCCCGAGTAGATCACCAACGTAGGTTGAACCCCTCTATGAAAGAGGTAGTTAAAAAATAAATCATAAAGTGGTTAGATGCAGGTGTAATCTTCCCTATAGCTAGTAGTCAGTGGGTGAGTCCAATACAATGTGTACCTAAGAAGGGGGGGATGACTGTAGTAGTGAATGAGAGCAATGAACTAATTCCAACTAGAACTATTACAGGATGGAGAGTCTGTATGGACTATAGAAAATTGAATAAGGAAACAAAAAAAGATCACTTCCCTCTACCATTTATTGACCAGATGTTAGATAGGATAGCTGGTAGAGCTTATTACTGCTTTCTAGATGGTTATTCTGGATATAACCAAATCACCATAGACCCTATGGACCAGGAGAAGACAACCTTCACCTGTTGTTGCGTGCTCAATGTGTTAATAAAAATGAGAAATAAGAGAGAGAGAGCACTCAGAACATGCAAGCATACATGATCTTATAGCAAGTAGTAAGTATATTTCATTCGTTTTCCCACAGAGACTTATTTTTAGCTATTCGCGAAGTGTTTTGTTAAGAAAGAAAGGGTGGATTTGATGGGGTAAAATTGGTTTTTAATTATCTAATTTTCGCTGAATGTGTAGAGGAATGCAACATAAACAAATGGAAGTTGAAATTAGACTCAACGGACAAGAGATGAAATTAATAAACGAAGAAGAAAACAGCTAAACAGAATGGTAACTTAGCAGAATTGCGGCCACCGCAATGTTATCGCAATTGTAAAAACAGCAAACGTGTGCGAAATGGAGAATTAAGGGCTACTAACGACTATCCTATAGGCATTTTAATACGATTCCCAAGCATTAGATCAACTCTCTATGCATCAAACTCACTCTATCTCATGTATCGTCCGATTCCATGCATTAGATTCTTTAGTTTACTCAACTCAAAGTAAGGTCTTAAGCATCTTGTTAAAGCAGAAGTGTTTAGTTTGTACTAGGGAAACGCCTATTCCTAGGCCGTTTCCTGGTTACCATGAAAGGCTAGCATGATTATACGACTCTGAACTCTTACTCCTTCCAGAGGTTAGGAGTTCTTTGGACAAAATGGATGGCCAATCGAAATTGCCCGTGGGATGAAGCTTACATACAATCAATGTTCGAGAGCTATCCTACATACTTGGTTCACGTTTTTTAGCCTATAGTTCTGTCATTAGCATGCCCCTAAGTGACTTAGCTACTCATGGATATATAGAGAACAGAAATATAAGATAAAACAGACATGCTTCGAAGGGAAATGTACTCAAAACAGTAATGCAAAACCGTAGCAGCAGAAGATGGAAACTGTGAAATGAAATCTTGCAATTTGATTACTTTGAATGTTGAACGGACAAAAGGAAACTTAAAGGGAATAATTCAAAGACAGACAACAACGAAATGCAGTAGATTAATCACTAAACTAGAAACAACAACTGATCAAAGCTGGAAATTAGAAAAGGAAGACAGAAAGCAGGAAATGCAGCTCGGAAGCTTCGTTGCAGTCGCCTCGAATGAAGGGGATGAAAGGTCAGCCTTGCTTGGATGAATCCAATCGAGAGAGAAGAAGAATCTCCTCTCCTTCCTATCAGATTATCGATTCCAACAGCTGAGACTCTCACTCCAACAGACGACAAAGGAAAACAGGGAGAAAAGGTGGACTGCGAGAAGACTCTACGCTTTCGGATGATGATTGAACCTCCGACTTTGGCCCCCTTTTATAGTAGTTTGCAGGTGCGTTTGGGCCAAGGAGAACCATCAATCTTCAACGTCATATATCAGAATGGGTGGAGGAGAAAGAATGAATCCCTGAAATTACGGAAATTAACAGAAAAGGATCAGTCAACTTACGGTTTTCACTTGAATAATTGCGGCTTCAGCAATGTTTTCGCAATGCTGTCGCAATGCAGTTTTTTTCATTCTTTTCCTTCGGTTTTCAACCTTTTTCTTTCCTATTGTGCATAAGTCCTAATTTAGCTACCTTCTTCTCATTCTCATATTTAAGCATAGGTTTAGGCTAAATTCTATCAAAAACACCTAAAAGTGTTCATCTTCTTAAGCTAAATGGGTCCTAAATAAGTCACTTTCAGAGACTTAACACACCCCCAAACTTAAGGCTTTGCTTGTCCTCAAGCATACTAAGGACTTACCTAGGCTGCTGTTTCACCTTTTTTTTTTAACCACCTACTGACTCCCTTATATCCCTATCTATAGCACTGCTGTCCTGTGACACACTTCTCAGTTTAAAACTACCCTCTTATCTAGCTTCTTCTGACTTCGCCTGCCTAACACTCACCTGCTTTTATTAACTTCCTACAACTGATCTATTTGCTTTTGTCATATCATGCCACTATCCCTAAGGTTTCAAATTCTGCCTAGCTTTACCTCAGACTCAGTACATGCTTCTAGCTTTACTTTTAATGTGTCTAGGAATCCTTAGAGTCATGCCAGTCTTAGTATTAACGGTGACAGTAGTACTTTAAAGAACAACCTAAACCCTGGCATCACTACATTGGACAAACACTCATCTCCCTAAACAAACCTACAAGTTACAACTTTGTGCTTAGCTAATTGAGGATCAGAGTTCTTTTTTAAATAGGACACCTAAGCCACAAAGTTATAACTCCTAGGTATACATTCTTCTTCCCTATTCTTTTCCTTTTTTCTTACTTAGGTGGGACCTCTCCTTTGGTTGCCTTTTGATGCAATGCCACTTGTGGGTCACACACTTGGCACTGATTACTTAGCAACCTAAGAAAGACCCCCCTCTTTATTCTATTTTTCATTTTTTTTTTCAGTTCATCATTTTTTTTTTTTTTGTAAAGGAGAAGAAGAATGCTTATGTTTCTAAGGGAGAGAGGAATGTTCCTAGGCCTAGGGTGGCCTCCCCCAAACTTCAACTACTCATTGTCCCCAATGAGTGTCGGAGGTGGCACACCTCCAAACTTGTCCTAGAAGCATCTAGTCTAAGGTAAAACAAAGAGAAACTAAAGCCCTAGGCATAGACAAAACATTCGAATAGCAAATATCACAGCAGCAGAAAACTAAAAAACAGGCAGATAAGGTCTTACAGCTATGCATGCTGAGCTATTTAGAGGTTAATTTAAACTGTCAAATGGTGTCCTATGACACTCATCCAGCATGCATCTAGATCAGCTATATAAGGTAGTCATGAAAGCAGCAAAAGAAAGATTTTAAACAGATCACAACCTAGCTAAACAGACAGTCCAAAACATGCTTTCAGTAATAAAAATTGCGGGTACCACAATTATTTCGCAATTAAGTCTGGGCAGATATATCATTCACTAAGGCCCCTAAGCATGCTTTTTCCAGTCAATCAAGCTTTCTAAAAATAAAACTAAACTATCCTACCTAGTCATCTAGCATCAGACTATCCTAAACAAAAGAAAAAACATAAAACAAGCATCTAAAACAGAACAAAATTGGACTAAAAACAGCAAAGTTCACATGATTAACAGAAAGCAGAAAATTGTTTTTTTTTTCCTAAGGGAACAACAATACTCCCTTCAGTGCAATTCAACCAGCACTCAAATATCCTCATCCTCATCAGGCTGTCGTGGGCGTGGAGGCACCCATGGAGTCAGGAGATTGGTGGGGAAGTCAGGGAAGATGCAGCCTAGCTGGTCTGCAACCTCTTTGTCCCGTGCCTGCGCATACGTGGCCCATTGAGCCATCCTCCTCTGCATATCCATGAGGCAGGCCATGGATAGGGACTGATTAGCAGCCAGCCTATCCAGTTCAAACTCCATATTCCCCTTTCTCCTCAGCCTCAGGTTAGCAGGCAGCTCCAAGTGGCCTGTGTAAGCCATCTGCTGCTCCATGCGCTCAGTGGGGACTCCTGCAAGCAAACATAGCTTGGTTATGGTGTTAGGGAAAAACAGTGGTCCCTTACCTTTTCTAGCGCACTCAGCAATGGCAGCAGTGATGACTTCTCCCACGTTGATCGTGAGACCTCTCATTATCGCATATACCAGCAGCGAACGACCCTGGTTGATTGTAGTCTCATGCGTCACTGGGGACAATCTCCTTCTCACGAACGAGAACCAAACAGCTGCCTTAGCCGTGAGGTTGGCACTCATGAGAGTGTGCCTCCCATTGCGTGACACGGTCCAGGAAGCTTCAGGCTGGCCAATGGTCCGAATGGCCTCTTCCAGAACTGCCTCAGTAGGCTCATCAACAATCCGTGCATAATCTGTATGTGTTTGGCCCTTTAGACCAAAGGCTTCGTTGATGGCTTTTGCTGAGAAATCCACCTCTACCCCTCTGACCACAGACAGGCCATCCTCAGGGCTGAGCATATTGGCGTAGAAATCATACATCATGCTCGTGTAGGCTGGATTGGGCGGTCTGCAAAATTCCTCCCAGCCATGGTTTATCACTCCTGCGCGCAAGAACTGCGGCAGGTCAGCAGGTCGATCGAGGAAGCCTTTCTCATGTAGCAATTCCCTCTTCCTCAGCTCCACGCCTCTGGACTCAGCATCAGAGGAGACATACCTCACTGACTGAGGCTCATCTTCCGGGTAGAGCTTGGCCTTCCCCTTATCTGATGGCTTGGCTGACTCGGCAGCCTCAACCTTGAGCCGTTTGAGCGAAGGCTCAGTGCTCTCTTTGCCTGCTGAAGGTGTCCTTTTAGCCTTCTTCCTCTTCAGCTTCTTGGATCGTTTGGCCTTGACAATCTTGGCCTTCTTCTTCTTCTTGAGCCGTGCCTTGATGTTTATCTGCTGCAGGCATGCCCCCAGCGTTTCTTCCATGGAATCATCCTGCTGTGCAGGACTCTCTAGGCTAGCTTCCCTCGCAGGCGAGAAAACCTCGTCTTCACCACCTTCCCCACTGCTCTGAGTGGATTCCTGGTACTCCCCATAGGGGAATTCAGGGTCAGGCCGTGGAGGCGTGTGCGAAGGTGTGGCACTCTGCTCTGCTGTAGGCGTCTGCACGGAATTCAGTGGTGAAGACGGCGTTTCAGGGCTCTGTGCAGGCGGTGACGATGAACGCTCTGGGCTCTGTACTGGTTCAGGTGGTGAAGGGTTGTGCGCAGGTGAGGCAGATGGCGACGAACTCTTCTTGATCGACTCGTGGGACGCACGATCCGATTCTTGACTCTCCACAGAGGGAGTCTTTGCCTTGCTTGGTTCGGCGGCCATCTCGACACTCCACCGATGCTTCTTGGGTGTTCCTGCCGGTTCAGAAGGTCCAGCAGGGATTTCTGTGACAACCCTCCACTTCCTTCTACGGATCGGAAGCTTGGGAAGATGGCCAGTGCGTACAGCACCCTCATCTGCAAGGGTAAGAAGTGCTTCCCTCGCAGCCGCTTCAGCAGCGTCATCAGCCCTCTTCTTGGCTGCAGATCTTTCAGCACGTGTGGACACCATTGTCGAATCTTGGAGGTTTGGAGAGAAGGATCAAAGATGAAGAGAATCGCAGCTTTCTTGGAAATCAGAGAATGAAAGAATCGTATCGAACGAGCGCCTCCCAACGGATATAAAGGCAACGGCTAAATCCCAACGGCTATTTTTTTGCGGATCCTGCAATTCCAGCGCAATTTTAGGGATCTTTTTTCATTAAAATGTCAAACTTTGCTCGCCCGTATCTTTTATTTGGCTCGATCGTTTCTTGATTTTTAAAGCTGGATTTACTCTCCTTGATTCCCTCTATTGATTCCCTGCAAAAAGAAATAAAATTAACATCAAATTCGCACTTAAAATCACACAACAAAACACACAAACGATAACCGGAAATTTGCAAAAAAATAAACTAAGGCATGAGCCTTATGTTGACGAGCACAGTAACCACTCGTCCTCTCTCGTTCTCTTTTCATGCTTCAGTCAAGAGGAAGGCCGAGAGAGTCTTCACATCTCCTTCCTCATAGTAGTGCTTCAACCTCGCACCATTAACCATAAATGGTTGACCTTGCTGCAAGTTCTTTATCTCTATGGCACCATGAACAAACACATTAGTAATCACAAATGGACCTGACCATCTAGACTTAAGTTTCCCTGGAAATAGCTTCAACCGTGAGTTAAACAACAATACAAGTTGACCCTTCTTAAAGTCCTTAACTCTAAGTCTACTATCATGCCAAATCTTGGTCTTTTCCTTATACATCTTAGCATTTTCATAGGCCATGTGTCTAAACTCATCAAGCTCATGTAATTGTAAAGACCTTAGAGTTCCTGCATCTTTTACACAAAAATTCAATTCCTTCATGGCCCAAAATGCTTTGTTCTCTAACTCAAGTGGTAAGTGACAAGTCTTGCCATAAACCAGCCTATAAGGAGACATTCCTAGAGGTGTCTTATATGCTGTCCTATAAGCCCAAAGTGCATCCTCAAGCTTGAAGGACCAGTCCTTCCTATTAGGTTTGACTACTTTCTCTAGGATGTTCTTTATTTCCCTATTTGAAATTTCAGCCTGTCCATTTGAGTGTGGGTGATAGGGAGTGGCTACTCTATGTCTAATGTTATACTTAGCCAATACTTTCTCCATAGCCTTGTTAATAAAATGTGACCCCTCATCACTAATGATGGCACGAGGTGTCCCAAACCTAGTAAAAATGTGCCTATGCAAGAAGTTGGTGACTGTTTTAGCATCATTATTAGGACATGCTTTGGCCTCTACCCACTTGGACACATAATCCACTGCCACTAATATGTAGAGGTTACCTGATGATGGAGGGAATGGTCCCATGAAGTCAATGCCCCATACATCAAAGAGCTCTAACTCTAAGATGTAGGTGAGGGGCATCTCATCCTTCCGACTGAGGTTACCTGTTCTTTGGCATTCATCACAGCTGTGGGCGTAATTGTGGGCATCCTTGAAGATTGTTGGCCAATAGTAGCCACTCTGAAATACCTTTGCAGCTGTTCTTTGGCCACCAAAGTGTCCACCATAAGGAGATGCGTGACAGTGCTGCAGCACAGACTTCGCTTCAGCAGCTGAAACACACTTCCTCAACAAGCCATCAGCACAGGTTCTGTAAAGCGTGGGGTCATCCCAGATGAATTTCCTTGCTTCATGAAGGAACCTCTTCTTCTCTTGTCCTCCCTTGAAAACTGGTAATACCTGTGATGCACGGAAGTTAGCAATGTCAGCAAACCAAGGTTCCTCATCGTTATCACGATGAGTCAAAACAAAGATATGTTCATCAATAAAAGCATCAGAAATTGCGGGATCCGCAATTTTTTCGCAATTGTGCTGCAATCGAGAAAGGTGATCTGCAACCACATTTTCACATCCCTTCTTGTCTCGAATGTCCAAATCAAACTCCTGCAGCAATAACACCCACCTAATCAACCTAGGCTTAGCATCAGCCTTCCTCATAAGATATTTCAAGGCAGAATGGTCAGTGTACACAATTGTCCTAGTGCCTACAATATAGTTTCTGAACTTCTCACAAGCAAACACTACAGCAAGCATTTCTTTCTCAGTAGTTGTATAATTACATTGAGCCTCATTCAAGGTCTTACTAGCATAATAGACAGGGTGTGTTAGCTTGTCAATTTTCTGTCCTAACATGACCCCTACAGCATAGTCACTAGCATCACATAACATCTCGAATGGGAGATCCCAATCTGGCCCTACTATAACAGGTGCTGTAACTAGTGCTTTCTTAAGGGTCTGCCAAGCTACTAAACAGTCCTTAGAGAAGATGAATGGCCTATTTAGCTCTAGAAGCTCACATAGAGGCTTGGCTATTTTAGAAAAGTCCTTGATGAACCTTCTGTAGAAGCCAGCATGCCCTAAGAAACTCCTAATGGCCTTGACATTCTGAGGCTCTACCAACTTCTCTATGATCTCTATTTTGGCCCTATCGACCTCTACACCTGCCCTTGACACTCTATGACCTAAAACAATCCCTTCATCCACCATGAAGTGACACTTTTCCCAATTAAGGACTAAGTGAGTTTCTTCACATCTAGCCAGGACCTGTCCTAGGTTTTCTAGACAGTTTGTAAATGAGTCCCCAAAGACTGAGAAGTCATCCATGAATATTTCTATCATGGACTCATCCAACTCAGAGAAGATTGCCATCATGCACCTTTGGAAAGTTGCCGGTGCATTGCATAAGCCAAAAGGCATTCTGCGAAAGGCAAACGTTCCAAAAGGGCAAGTGAAGGTAGTCTTCTCTTGGTCCTTGGGATCTATAGTAATCTGATTATAGCCAGAATAACCATCTAAGAAACAATAGTAGGCTCTACCAGCTATTCTATCTAACATCTGGTCAATGAATGGTATAGGGAAGTGGTCTTTTTTAGTTTCTTTATTTAGTTTCCTGTAATCTATGCACACTCTCCACCCGGTGACAGTCCTAGTTGGAATCAGTTCGTTGTTCTCATTGACTACCACAGTCATCCCACCCTTTTTAGGTACACACTGTATAGGACTCACCCACTGACTACTAGCTATGGGAAAGATCACACCAGCATCTAACCATTTTATTATTTCTTTCTTAACTACCTCTTTCATAGAGGGATTCAGCCTACGTTGATGATCTACTCTAGGGGTGTGTTCTTCCTCTAGTATAATCTTATGCATACAATAAGAAGGGCTAATGCCTCTAATATCAGCAATAGTCCATGCAATAGCCTTCCTATGTTTCTTAAGCAGTAATATCAGTTCAACCTCATGCTTTTCACTTAGCTTAGAAGAAATGATAACAGGCAGAGTTTCATTACTCCCTAAATATGCATACTTGAGGTGAGTGGGTAGTGGTTTCAGTTCTAAAACAGGTGGATGCTCAATAGATGGCTTTAAAGGATTCACAGGTCTATCAGTTAGGTCTATATTCATACATACATTTTGTGGGTTATTTACAGATATGTCCATTATGTCAGATACATTCAAGTCAGCTACATCTAATCCTACATATTCATTAGCATGCTTAGTTAATAATACATGCTCCAATTGTTCCTCCATCAAGGAGTCTACTACGTCCATGCTAGCACAGGATTCAAGGTCAGAGGGATACCTTAAAGCTTTATATACACTAAACTTTACCTCTTCATCATGAACCCTCATAGTAAGCTCACCTTTTTGGACGTATATAAGTGCCCTACCTGTGGCTAGAAATGGTCTGCCTAGCAGGATGGGGACTTCCTTGTCTGCTTCATAATCCAGGATAATGAAATCTGCAAGGAAAATAAATTTGTCAACCTTTACTAAAATATCCTCAATTTTACCTTCTGGATATGCAATGGATCTGTCTGCTAATTGTAAAGTGACAGTGGTTGGACGTGCTTCCCCTATTCCCAACTGGCGGAATAGGGACAGGGGCATGAGATTTATGCTGGCGCCCAGGTCACAAAGCGCTCTGCCCACGTGCTTGCCTCCAAGTTCTACAGGTAAGGTGAAGGAACCAGGATCCTTCTCCTTCTTGGGCAGCTTGTTTTGGAGGATAGCACTGCACTCCTCAGTGAGGTTTACTGTTTCAAACTCACCAATTATTTTTTTGTTAGTAATAATATCCTTCCAAAACTTTACATACGAAGGCATAGACTGTAAAACTTCTACAAAAGGAATGTTAACATGCACTTGCTTAAGAATTTCTAAGAATTTATTAAAATGAACTTCCTGTTCCTGCTTCTTCTTAAGCCTTCGAGGATATGGAGGTGGTGGCACATATGCAGGCACGTCAGGGCGCCTTAGGATAGGTGGAGGCCTTGGAATTTCTTCTATCTCCTCAATGATTGGCTCCAGCCTGGCTCCTGATGTGCTAGTTGGTGGTGGACCTTGGGTTGGCAGAGACTCCAGTGGAGCACTAGACTCAGTGTTCTCTACTCTCTTTGGTGTGTCCTTTGTGTTGCTCACCAAGGGTCTACCACTTCTAAGTTCAATTGCTTGAACTTGCTCCTTACCATCTCTCCTTGGCACCTCGGTGTCAGCAGGGAGTCTACCTTGGGGCCTACTCTTAAGTTCATTGGCTAATTGGCCTATTTGATTCTCTAGGCTCCTAAGAGTAGCTTGTTGGCTTTGAAGAGTAGCATCATTCTTAGCTATGTATTCCTTGAGTAGGTTTTCTACAGAAGATCCTACAGGTTGGTTATAAGGTTTTTGATACATTGATTGGTTATGTTGGGGAGTGAAACCAGGTGTTCCACTCGGTCTAGGTTGGTTAGGATTTTGGTTAGTACTTTGTTGGCCACCCCATGACAGGTTTGGGTGGTTCCTCCAACCAGGGTTGTAAGTATTGGAGTAGGGGTTGTTCCTAGGCTGCTGCTGACTTCCAATGTAGCAGACTGAGGATGGATTCCCAGGGCAGTATTCATACAGGTGCCCTTCCCCACAGAATCCACATATAAGTGCCTCACCTTGACTTGGTTGGGTGCCCATTGACATGGCTGTAGCGGTGTTGGCACTTGTTTGGAGATTGGCTTGAGCCATTTGCTTAACTAGGTTGGTCAGGGCATTTATTTGGGTGCTCATTGCACTTAGAGCATCCTTGTCTTGAGCCCTAGTTGGCTCAACTGGATCATCTGACCACCTACAGTGAGATGCTGAGATCTTCTCCAAGATCTCATAGGCCTCGTTGTAACTCTTGGACAACATGGAACCACCAGCAGATGAATTTAAGACTTGCCTAGTGCTGGGGTTGCATCCTTTGAAAAAGACCTCTATTTGGATACACCATGGGATGCCATGATGTGGACATTTAAGAAGAAGATCTTTGAATCTAGTCCAAGCTTCGTGAAGAGACTCATTATCAGCTTGTTTAAACTTAACTATATCATCACGAAAGGTAGAATTCCTATCAGGTGGGAAGTATTTGACTAGGAATTTTTCTGCTAAATCTGTCCAATTGCGGACAGATCCAGAGGGTAATGAGTTCAACCATGTTTTGGCTTTGTCCCTCAAAGAATAAGGGAACAAGTATAGCCTTAAAGCTTCTTGGGACACTCCAGGGATGATGAAGGTATCACTGACTCCTAAGAAGTTCCTAAGATGGTTGTGGGGGTCCTCATTTTCTATTCCAAAGAATTGTCCCACAGTGGACAACATTTGGAACATCACTGGTTTCAACTCGAATGAGTGGGCAGTGATTTCAGGACGGATTATGCTGGGGTTCAGCTCCCCAGGCATAGGTACTAGGTATGAAAGAATGGCACTATTCTTGTCATTCGCTATTTCGATGGGGTTGCGAATGACAGGTACCGGATTTGGAACTATATCGTCCATTTCTTCGATTTCAGGTATGATTTGAGGTATAGGAGGTTGTTTAAAGAGTCGTTTCTTTGCTTTGTTTCTAGCTCTAAGTAGTCTCTCAGGCTCAGGATTGAACTCTAGATCACTACTTGAACGCTCACTCATAAACTAACCCAATAGTACCTGCAAAAGAAATGGAAAGTAGATTAGTTTCAATATATAATAAACTTGGTTTTTCAAACTTAACAAACTTCGTTTTCACTTAAAATAAGTCCCCGGCAGCGGCGCCAAAAACTTGTTGCGTGCTCAATGTGTTAATAAAAATGAGAAATAAGAGAGAGAGAGCACTCAGAACATGCAAGCATACATGATCTTATAGCAAGTAGTAAGTATATTTCATTCGTTTTCCCACAGAGACTTATTTTTAGCTATTCGCGAAGTGTTTTGTTAAGAAAGAAAGGGTGGATTTGATGGGGTAAAATTGGTTTTTAATTATCTAATTTTCGCTGAATGTGTAGAGGAATGCAACATAAACAAATGGAAGTTGAAATTAGACTCAACGGACAAGAGATGAAATTAATAAACGAAGAAGAAAACAGCTAAACAGAATGGTAACTTAGCAGAATTGCGGCCACCGCAATGTTATCGCAATTGTAAAAACAGCAAACGTGTGCGAAATGGAGAATTAAGGGCTACTAACGACTATCCTATAGGCATTTTAATACGATTCCCAAGCATTAGATCAACTCTCTATGCATCAAACTCACTCTATCTCATGTATCGTCCGATTCCATGCATTAGATTCTTTAGTTTACTCAACTCAAAGTAAGGTCTTAAGCATCTTGTTAAAGCAGAAGTGTTTAGTTTGTACTAGGGAAACGCCTATTCCTAGGCCGTTTCCTGGTTACCATGAAAGGCTAGCATGATTATACGACTCTGAACTCTTACTCCTTCCAGAGGTTAGGAGTTCTTTGGACAAAATGGATGGCCAATCGAAATTGCCCGTGGGATGAAGCTTACATACAATCAATGTTCGAGAGCTATCCTACATACTTGGTTCACGTTTTTTAGCCTATAGTTCTGTCATTAGCATGCCCCTAAGTGACTTAGCTACTCATGGATATATAGAGAACAGAAATATAAGATAAAACAGACATGCTTCGAAGGGAAATGTACTCAAAACAGTAATGCAAAACCGTAGCAGCAGAAGATGGAAACTGTGAAATGAAATCTTGCAATTTGATTACTTTGAATGTTGAACGGACAAAAGGAAACTTAAAGGGAATAATTCAAAGACAGACAACAACGAAATGCAGTAGATTAATCACTAAACTAGAAACAACAACTGATCAAAGCTGGAAATTAGAAAAGGAAGACAGAAAGCAGGAAATGCAGCTCGGAAGCTTCGTTGCAGTCGCCTCGAATGAAGGGGATGAAAGGTCAGCCTTGCTTGGATGAATCCAATCGAGAGAGAAGAAGAATCTCCTCTCCTTCCTATCAGATTATCGATTCCAACAGCTGAGACTCTCACTCCAACAGACGGCAAAGGAAAACAGGGAGAAAAGGTGGACTGCGAGAAGACTCTACGCTTTCGGATGATGATTGAACCTCCGACTTTGGCCCCCTTTTATAGTAGTTTGCAGGTGCGTTTGGGCCAAGGAGAACCATCAATCTTCAACGTCATATATCAGAATGGGTGGAGGAGAAAGAATGAATCCCTGAAATTACGGAAATTAACAGAAAAGGATCAGTCAACTTACGGTTTTCACTTGAATAATTGCGGCTTCAGCAATGTTTTCGCAATGCTGTCGCAATGCAGTTTTTTTCATTCTTTTCCTTCGGTTTTCAACCTTTTTCTTTCCTATTGTGCATAAGTCCTAATTTAGCTACCTTCTTCTCATTCTCATATTTAAGCATAGGTTTAGGCTAAATTCTATCAAAAACACCTAAAAGTGTTCATCTTCTTAAGCTAAATGGGTCCTAAATAAGTCACTTTCAGAGACTTAACACACCCCCAAACTTAAGGCTTTGCTTGTCCTCAAGCATACTAAGGACTTACCTAGGCTGCTGTTTCACCTTTTTTTTTTAACCACCTACTGACTCCCTTATATCCCTATCTATAGCACTGCTGTCCTGTGACACACTTCTCAGTTTAAAACTACCCTCTTATCTAGCTTCTTCTGACTTCGCCTGCCTAACACTCACCTGCTTTTATTAACTTCCTACAACTGATCTATTTGCTTTTGTCATATCATGCCACTATCCCTAAGGTTTCAAATTCTGCCTAGCTTTACCTCAGACTCAGTACATGCTTCTAGCTTTACTTTTAATGTGTCTAGGAATCCTTAGAGTCATGCCAGTCTTAGTATTAACGGTGACAGTAGTACTTTAAAGAACAACCTAAACCCTGGCATCACTACATTGGACAAACACTCATCTCCCTAAACAAACCTACAAGTTACAACTTTGTGCTTAGCTAATTGAGGATCAGAGTTCTTTTTTAAATAGGACACCTAAGCCACAAAGTTATAACTCCTAGGTATACATTCTTCTTCCCTATTCTTTTCCTTTTTTCTTACTTAGGTGGGACCTCTCCTTTGGTTGCCTTTTGATGCAATGCCACTTGTGGGTCACACACTTGGCACTGATTACTTAGCAACCTAAGAAAGACCCCCCTCTTTATTCTATTTTTCATTTTTTTTTTCAGTTCATCATTTTTTTTTTTTTTTGTAAAGGAGAAGAAGAATGCTTATGTTTCTAAGGGAGAGAGGAATGTTCCTAGGCCTAGGGTGGCCTCCCCCAAACTTCAACTACTCATTGTCCCCAATGAGTGTCGGAGGTGGCACACCTCCAAACTTGTCCTAGAAGCATCTAGTCTAAGGTAAAACAAAGAGAAACTAAAGCCCTAGGCATAGACAAAACATTCGAATAGCAAATATCACAGCAGCAGAAAACTAAAAAACAGGCAGATAAGGTCTTACAGCTATGCATGCTGAGCTATTTAGAGGTTAATTTAAACTGTCAAATGGTGTCCTATGACACTCATCCAACATGCATCTAGATCAGCTATATAAGGTAGTCATGAAAGCAGCAAAAGAAAGATTTTAAACAGATCACAACCTAGCTAAACAGACAGTCCAAAACATGCTTTCAGTAATAAAAATTGCGGGTACCACAATTATTTCGCAATTAAGTCTGGGCAGATATATCATTCACTAAGGCCCCTAAGCATGCTTTTTCCAGTCAATCAAGCTTTCTAAAAATAAAACTAAACTATCCTACCTAGTCATCTAGCATCAGACTATCCTAAACAAAAGAAAAAACATAAAACAAGCATCTAAAACAGAACAAAATTGGACTAAAAACAGCAAAGTTCACATGATTAACAGAAAGCAGAAAATTGTTTTTTTTTTCCTAAGGGAACAGCAATACTCCCTTCAGTGCAATTCAACCAGCACTCAAATATCCTCATCCTCATCAGGCTGTCGTGGGCGTGGAGGCACCCATGGAGTCAGGAGATTGGTGGGGAAGTCAGGGAAGATGCAGCCTAGCTGGTCTGCAACCTCTTTGTCCCGTGCCTGCGCATACGTGGCCCATTGAGCCATCCTCCTCTGCATATCCATGAGGCAGGCCATGGATAGGGACTGATTAGCAGCCAGCCTATCCAGTTCAAACTCCATATTCCCCTTTCTCCTCAGCCTCAGGTTAGCAGGCAGCTCCAAGTGGCCTGTGTAAGCCATCTGCTGCTCCATGCGCTCAGTGGGGACTCCTGCAAGCAAACATAGCTTGGTTATGGTGTTAGGGAAAAACAGTGGTCCCTTACCTTTTTTAGCGCACTCAGCAATGGCAGCAGTGATGACTTCTCCCACGTTGATCGTGAGACCTCTCATTATCGCATATACCAGCAGCGAACGACCCTGGTTGATTGTAGTCTCATGCGTCACTGGGGACAATCTCCTTCTCACGAACGAGAACCAAACAGCTGCCTTAGCCGTGAGGTTGGCACTCATGAGAGTGTGCCTCCCATTGCGTGACACGGTCCAGGAAGCTTCAGGCTGGCCAATGGTCCGAATGGCCTCTTCCAGAACTGCCTCAGTAGGCTCATCAACAATCCGTGCATAATCTGTATGTGTTTGGCCCTTTAGACCAAAGGCTTCGTTGATGGCTTTTGCTGAGAAATCCACCTCTACCCCTCTGACCACAGACAGGCCATCCTCAGGGCTGAGCATATTGGCGTAGAAATCATACATCATGCTCGTGTAGGCTGGATTGGGCGGTCTGCAAAATTCCTCCCAGCCATGGTTTATCACTCCTGCGCGCAAGAACTGCGGCAGGTCAGCAGGTCGATCGAGGAAGCCTTTCTCATGTAGCAATTCCCTCTTCCTCAGCTCCACGCCTCTGGACTCAGCATCAGAGGAGACATACCTCACTGACTGAGGCTCATCTTCCGGGTAGAGCTTGGCCTTCCCCTTATCTGATGGCTTGGCTGACTCGGCAGCCTCAACCTTGAGCCGTTTGAGCGAAGGCTCAGTGCTCTCTTTGCCTGCTGAAGGTGTCCTTTTAGCCTTCTTCCTCTTCAGCTTCTTGGATCGTTTGGCCTTGACAATCTTGGCCTTCTTCTTCTTCTTGAGCCGTGCCTTGATGTTTATCTGCTGCAGGCATGCCCCCAGCGTTTCTTCCATGGAATCATCCTGCTGTGCAGGACTCTCTAGGCTAGCTTCCCTCGCAGGCGAGAAAACCTCGTCTTCACCACCTTCCCCACTGCTCTGAGTGGATTCCTGGTACTCCCCATAGGGGAATTCAGGGTCAGGCCGTGGAGGCGTGTGCGAAGGTGTGGCACTCTGCTCTGCTGTAGGCGTCTGCACGGAATTCAGTGGTGAAGACGGCGTTTCAGGGCTCTGTGCAGGCGGTGACGATGAACGCTCTGGGCTCTGTACTGGTTCAGGTGGTGAAGGGTTGTGCGCAGGTGAGGCAGATGGCGACGAACTCTTCTTGATCGACTCGTGGGACGCACGATCCGATTCTTGACTCTCCACAGAGGGAGTCTTTGCCTTGCTTGGTTCGGCGGCCATCTCGACACTCCACTGATGCTTCTTGGGTGTTCCTGCCGGTTCAGAAGGTCCAGCAGGGATTTCTGTGACAACCCTCCACTTCCTTCTACGGATCGGAAGCTTGGGAAGATGGCCAGTGCGTACAGCACCCTCATCTGCAAGGGTAAGAAGTGCTTCCCTCGCAGCCGCTTCAGCAGCGTCATCAGCCCTCTTCTTGGCTGCAGATCTTTTAGCACGTGTGGACACCATTGTCGAATCTTGGAGGTTTGGAGAGAAGGATCAAAGATGAAGAGAATCGCAGCTTTCTTGGAAATCAGAGAATGAAAGAATCGTATCGAACGAGCGCCTCCCAACGGATATAAAGGCAACGGCTAAATCCCAACGGCTATTTTTTTGCGGATCCTGCAATTCCAGCGCAATTTTAGGGATCTTTTTTCATTAAAATGTCAAACTTTGCTCGCCCGTATCTTTTATTTGGCTCGATCGTTTCTTGATTTTTAAAGCTGGATTTACTCTCCTTGATTCCCTCTATTGATTCCCTGCAAAAAGAAATAAAATTAACATCAAATTCGCACTTAAAATCACACAACAAAACACACAAACGATAACCGGAAATTTGCAAAAAAATAAACTAAGGCATGAGCCTTATGTTGACGAGCACAGTAACCACTCGTCCTCTCTCGTTCTCTTTTCATGCTTCAGTCAAGAGGAAGGCCGAGAGAGTCTTCACATCTCCTTCCTCATAGTAGTGCTTCAACCTCGCACCATTAACCATAAATGGTTGACCTTGCTGCAAGTTCTTTATCTCTATGGCACCATGAACAAACACATTAGTAATCACAAATGGACCTGACCATCTAGACTTAAGTTTCCCTGGAAATAGCTTCAACCGTGAGTTAAACAACAATACAAGTTGACCCTTCTTAAAGTCCTTAACTCTAAGTCTACTATCATGCCAAATCTTGGTCTTTTCCTTATACATCTTAGCATTTTCATAGGCCATGTGTCTAAACTCATCAAGCTCATGTAATTGTAAAGACCTTAGAGTTCCTGCATCTTTTACACAAAAATTCAATTCCTTCATGGCCCAAAATGCTTTGTTCTCTAACTCAAGTGGTAAGTGACAAGTCTTGCCATAAACCAGCCTATAAGGAGACATTCCTAGAGGTGTCTTATATGCTGTCCTATAAGCCCAAAGTGCATCCTCAAGCTTGAAGGACCAGTCCTTCCTATTAGGTTTGACTACTTTCTCTAGGATGTTCTTTATTTCCCTATTTGAAATTTCAGCCTGTCCATTTGAGTGTGGGTGATAGGGAGTGGCTACTCTATGTCTAATGTTATACTTAGCCAATACTTTCTCCATAGCCTTGTTAATAAAATGTGACCCCTCATCACTAATGATGGCACGAGGTGTCCCAAACCTAGTAAAAATGTGCCTATGCAAGAAGTTGGTGACTGTTTTAGCATCATTATTAGGACATGCTTTGGCCTCTACCCACTTGGACACATAATCCACTGCCACTAATATGTAGAGGTTACCTGATGATGGAGGGAATGGTCCCATGAAGTCAATGCCCCATACATCAAAGAGCTCTAACTCTAAGATGTAGGTGAGGGGCATCTCATCCTTCCGACTGAGGTTACCTGTTCTTTGGCATTCATCACAGCTGTGGGCGTAATTGTGGGCATCCTTGAAGATTGTTGGCCAATAGTAGCCACTCTGAAATACCTTTGCAGCTGTTCTTTGGCCACCAAAGTGTCCACCATAAGGAGATGCGTGACAGTGCTGCAGCACAGACTTCGCTTCAGCAGCTGAAACACACTTCCTCAACAAGCCATCAGCACAGGTTCTGTAAAGCGTGGGGTCATCCCAGATGAATTTCCTTGCTTCATGAAGGAACCTCTTCTTCTCTTGTCCTCCCTTGAAAACTGGTAATACCTGTGATGCACGGAAGTTAGCAATGTCAGCAAACCAAGGTTCCTCATCGTTATCACGATGAGTCAAAACAAAGATATGTTCATCAATAAAAGCATCAGAAATTGCGGGATCCGCAATTTTTTCGCAATTGTGCTGCAATCGAGAAAGGTGATCTGCAACCACATTTTCACATCCCTTCTTGTCTCGAATGTCCAAATCAAACTCCTGCAGCAATAACACCCACCTAATCAACCTAGGCTTAGCATCAGCCTTCCTCATAAGATATTTCAAGGCAGAATGGTCAGTGTATACAATTGTCCTAGTGCCTACAATATAGTTTCTGAATTTCTCACAAGCAAACACTACAGCAAGCATTTCTTTCTCAGTAGTTGTATAATTACATTGAGCCTCATTCAAGGTCTTACTAGCATAATAGACAGGGTGTGTTAGCTTGTCAATTTTCTGTCCTAACATGACCCCTACAGCATAGTCACTAGCATCACATAACATCTCGAATGGGAGATCCCAATCTGGCCCTACTATAACAGGTGCTGTAACTAGTGCTTTCTTAAGGGTCTGCCAAGCTACTAAACAGTCCTTAGAGAAGATGAATGGCCTATTTAGCTCTAGAAGCTCACATAGAGGCTTGGCTATTTTAGAAAAGTCCTTGATGAACCTTCTGTAGAAGCCAGCATGCCCTAAGAAACTCCTAATGGCCTTGACATTCTGAGGCTCTACCAACTTCTCTATGATCTCTATTTTGGCCCTATCGACCTCTACACCTGCCCTTGACACTCTATGACCTAAAACAATCCCTTCATCCACCATGAAGTGACACTTTTCCCAATTAAGGACTAAGTGAGTTTCTTCACATCTAGCCAGGACCTGTCCTAGGTTTTCTAGACAGTTTGTAAATGAGTCCCCAAAGACTGAGAAGTCATCCATGAATATTTCTATCATGGACTCATCCAACTCAGAGAAGATTGCCATCATGCACCTTTGGAAAGTTGCCGGTGCATTGCATAAGCCAAAAGGCATTCTGCGAAAGGCAAACGTTCCAAAAGGGCAAGTGAAGGTAGTCTTCTCTTGGTCCTTGGGATCTATAGTAATCTGATTATAGCCAGAATAACCATCTAAGAAACAATAGTAGGCTCTACCAGCTATTCTATCTAACATCTGGTCAATGAATGGTATAGGGAAGTGGTCTTTTTTAGTTTCTTTATTTAGTTTCCTGTAATCTATGCACACTCTCCACCCGGTGACAGTCCTAGTTGGAATCAGTTCGTTGTTCTCATTGACTACCACAGTCATCCCACCCTTTTTAGGTACACACTGTATAGGACTCACCCACTGACTACTAGCTATGGGAAAGATCACACCAGCATCTAACCATTTTATTATTTCTTTCTTAACTACCTCTTTCATAGAGGGATTCAGCCTACGTTGATGATCTACTCTAGGGGTGTGTTCTTCCTCTAGTATAATCTTATGCATACAATAAGAAGGGCTAATGCCTCTAATATCAGCAATAGTCCATGCAATAGCCTTCCTATGTTTCTTAAGCAGTAATATCAGTTCAACCTCATGCTTTTCACTTAGCTTAGAAGAAATGATAACAGGCAGAGTTTCATTACTCCCTAAATATGCATACTTGAGGTGAGTGGGTAGTGGTTTCAGTTCTAAAACAGGTGGATGCTCAATAGATGGCTTTAAAGGATTCACAGGTCTATCAGTTAGGTCTATATTCATACATACATGTTGTGGGTTATTTACAGATATGTCCATTATGTCAGATACATTCAAGTCAGCTACATCTAATCCTACATATTCATTAGCATGCTTAGTTAATAATACATGCTCCAATTGTTCCTCCATCAAGGAGTCTACTACGTCCATGCTAGCACAGGATTCAAGGTCAGAGGGATACCTTAAAGCTTTATATACACTAAACTTTACCTCTTCATCATGAACCCTCATAGTAAGCTCACCTTTTTGGACGTCTATAAGTGCCCTACCTGTGGCTAGAAATGGTCTGCCTAGCAGGATGGGGACTTCCTTGTCTGCTTCATAATCCAGGATAATGAAATCTGCAAGGAAAATAAATTTGTCAACCTTTACTAAAATATCCTCAATTTTACCTTCTGGATATGCAATGGATCTGTCTGCTAATTGTAAAGTGACAGTGGTTGGACGTGCTTCCCCTATTCCCAACTGGCGGAATAGGGACAGGGGCATGAGATTTATGCTGGCGCCCAGGTCACAAAGCGCTCTGCCCACGTGCTTGCCTCCAAGTTCTACAGGTAAGGTGAAGGAACCAGGATCCTTCTCCTTCTTGGGCAGCTTGTTTTGGAGGATAGCACTGCACTCCTCAGTGAGGTTTACTGTTTCAAACTCACCAATTATTTTTTTGTTAGTAATAATATCCTTCAAAAACTTTACATACGAAGGCATAGACTGTAAAACTTCTACAAAAGGAATGTTAACATGCACTTGCTTAAGAATTTCTAAGAATTTATTAAAATGAACTTCCTGTTCCTGCTTCTTCTTAAGCCTTCGAGGATATGGAGGTGGTGGCACATATGCAGGCACGTCAGGGCGCCTTAGGATAGGTGGAGGCCTTGGAATTTCTTCTATCTCCTCAATGATTGGCTCCAGCCTGGCTCCTGATGTGCTAGTTGGTGGTGGACCTTGGGTTGGCAGAGACTCCAGTGGAGCACTAGACTCAGTGTTCTCTACTCTCTTTGGTGTGTCCTTTGTGTTGCTCACCAAGGGTCTACCACTTCTAAGTTCAATTGCTTGAACTTGCTCCTTACCATCTCTCCTTGGCACCTCGGTGTCAGCAGGGAGTCTACCTTGGGGCCTACTCTTAAGTTCATTGGCTAATTGGCCTATTTGATTCTCTAGGCTCCTAAGAGTAGCTTGTTGGCTTTGAAGAGTAGCATCATTCTTAGCTATGTATTCCTTGAGTAGGTTTTCTACAGAAGATCCTACAGGTTGGTTATAAGGTTTTTGATACATTGATTGGTTATGTTGGGGAGTGAAACCAGGTGTTCCACTCGGTCTAGGTTGGTTAGGATTTTGGTTAGTACTTTGTTGGCCACCCCATGACAGGTTTGGGTGGTTCCTCCAACCAGGGTTGTAAGTATTGGAGTAGGGGTTGTTCCTAGGCTGCTGCTGACTTCCAATGTAGCAGACTGAGGATGGATTCCCAGGGCAGTATTCATACAGGTGCCCTTCCCCACAGAATCCACATATAAGTGCCTCACCTTGACTTGGTTGGGTGCCCATTGACATGGCTGTAGCGGTGTTGGCACTTGTTTGGAGATTGGCTTGAGCCATTTGCTTAACTAGGTTGGTCAGGGCATTTATTTGGGTGCTCATTGCACTTAGAGCATCCTTGTCTTGAGCCCTAGTTGGCTCAACTGGATCATCTGACCACCTACAGTGAGATGCTGAGATCTTCTCCAAGATCTCATAGGCCTCGTTGTAACTCTTGGACAACATGGAACCACCAGCAGATGAATTTAAGACTTGCCTAGTGCTGGGGTTGCATCCTTTGAAAAAGACCTCTATTTGGATACACCATGGGATGCCATGATGTGGACATTTAAGAAGAAGATCTTTGAATCTAGTCCAAGCTTCGTGAAGAGACTCATTATCAGCTTGTTTAAACTTAACTATATCATCACGAAAGGTAGAATTCCTATCAGGTGGGAAGTATTTGACTAGGAATTTTTCTGCTAAATCTGTCCAATTGCGGACAGATCCAGAGGGTAATGAGTTCAACCATGTTTTGGCTTTGTCCCTCAAAGAATAAGGGAACAAGTATAGCCTTAAAGCTTCTTGGGACACTCCAGGGATGATGAAGGTATCACTGACTCCTAAGAAGTTCCTAAGATGGTTGTGGGGGTCCTCATTTTCTATTCCAAAGAATTGTCCCACAGTGGACAACATTTGGAACATCACTGGTTTCAACTCGAATGAGTGGGCAGTGATTTCAGGACGGATTATGCTGGGGTTCAGCTCCCCAGGCATAGGTACTAGGTATGAAAGAATGGCACTATTCTTGTCATTCGCTATTTCGATGGGGTTGCGAATGACAGGTACCGGATTTGGAACTATATCGTCCATTTCTTCGATTTCAGGTATGATTTGAGGTATAGGAGGTTGTTTAAAGAGTCGTTTCTTTGCTTTGTTTCTAGCTCTAAGTAGTCTCTCAGGCTCAGGATTGAACTCTAGATCACTACTTGAACGCTCACTCATAAACTAACCCAATAGTACCTGCAAAAGAAATGGAAAGTAGATTAGTTTCAATATATAATAAACTTGGTTTTTCAAACTTAACAAACTTCGTTTTCACTTAAAATAAGTCCCCGGCAGCGGCGCCAAAAACTTGTTGCGTGCTCAATGTGTTAATAAAAATGAGAAATAAGAGAGAGAGAGCACTCAGAACATGCAAGCATACATGATCTTATAGCAAGTAGTAAGTATATTTCATTCGTTTTCCCACAGAGACTTATTTTTAGCTATTCGCGAAGTGTTTTGTTAAGAAAGAAAGGGTGGATTTGATGGGGTAAAATTGGTTTTTAATTATCTAATTTTCGCTGAATGTGTAGAGGAATGCAACATAAACAAATGGAAGTTGAAATTAGACTCAACGGACAAGAGATGAAATTAATAAACGAAGAAGAAAACAGCTAAACAGAATGGTAACTTAGCAGAATTGCGGCCACCGCAATGTTATCGCAATTGTAAAAACAGCAAACGTGTGCGAAATGAAGAATTAAGGGCTACTAACGACTATCCTATAGGCATTTTAATACGATTCCCAAGCATTAGATCAACTCTCTATGCATCAAACTCACTCTATCTCATGTATCGTCCGATTCCATGCATTAGATTCTTTAGTTTACTCAACTCAAAGTAAGGTCTTAAGCATCTTGTTAAAGCAGAAGTGTTTAGTTTGTACTAGGGAAACGCCTATTCCTAGGCCGTTTCCTGGTTACCATGAAAGGCTAGCATGATTATACGACTCTGAACTCTTACTCCTTCCAGAGGTTAGGAGTTCTTTGGACAAAATGGATGGCCAATCGAAATTGCCCGTGGGATGAAGCTTACATACAATCAATGTTCGAGAGCTATCCTACATACTTGGTTCACGTTTTTTAGCCTATAGTTCTGTCATTAGCATGCCCCTAAGTGACTTAGCTACTCATGGATATATAGAGAACAGAAATATAAGATAAAACAGACATGCTTCGAAGGGAAATGTACTCAAAACAGTAATGCAAAACCGTAGCAGCAGAAGATGGAAACTGTGAAATGAAATCTTGCAATTTGATTACTTTGAATGTTGAACGGACAAAAGGAAACTTAAAGGGAATAATTCAAAGACAGACAACAACGAAATGCAGTAGATTAATCACTAAACTAGAAACAACAACTGATCAAAGCTGGAAATTAGAAAAGGAAGACAGAAAGCAGGAAATGCAGCTCGGAAGCTTCGTTGCAGTCGCCTCGAATGAAGGGGATGAAAGGTCAGCCTTGCTTGGATGAATCCAATCGAGAGAGAAGAAGAATCTCCTCTCCTTCCTATCAGATTATCGATTCCAACAGCTGAGACTCTCACTCCAACAGACGGCAAAGGAAAACAGGGAGAAAAGGTGGACTGCGAGAAGACTCTACGCTTTCGGATGATGATTGAACCTCCGACTTTGGCCCCCTTTTATAGTAGTTTGCAGGTGCGTTTGGGCCAAGGAGAACCATCAATCTTCAACGTCATATATCAGAATGGGTGGAGGAGAAAGAATGAATCCCTGAAATTACGGAAATTAACAGAAAAGGATCAGTCAACTTACGGTTTTCACTTGAATAATTGCGGCTTCAGCAATGTTTTCGCAATGCTGTCGCAATGCAGTTTTTTTCATTCTTTTCCTTCGGTTTTCAACCTTTTTCTTTCCTATTGTGCATAAGTCCTAATTTAGCTACCTTCTTCTCATTCTCATATTTAAGCATAGGTTTAGGCTAAATTCTATCAAAAACACCTAAAAGTGTTCATCTTCTTAAGCTAAATGGGTCCTAAATAAGTCACTTTCAGAGACTTAACACACCCCCAAACTTAAGGCTTTGCTTGTCCTCAAGCATACTAAGGACTTACCTAGGCTGCTGTTTCACCTTTTTTTTTTAACCACCTACTGACTCCCTTATATCCCTATCTATAGCACTGCTGTCCTGTGACACACTTCTCAGTTTAAAACTACCCTCTTATCTAGCTTCTTCTGACTTCGCCTGCCTAACACTCACCTGCTTTTATTAACTTCCTACAACTGATCTATTTGCTTTTGTCATATCATGCCACTATCCCTAAGGTTTCAAATTCTGCCTAGCTTTACCTCAGACTCAGTACATGCTTCTAGCTTTACTTTTAATGTGTCTAGGAATCCTTAGAGTCATGCCAGTCTTAGTATTAACGGTGACAGTAGTACTTTAAAGAACAACCTAAACCCTGGCATCACTACATTGGACAAACACTCATCTCCCTAAACAAACCTACAAGTTACAACTTTGTGCTTAGCTAATTGAGGATCAGAGTTCTTTTTTAAATAGGACACCTAAGCCACAAAGTTATAACTCCTAGGTATACATTCTTCTTCCCTATTCTTTTCCTTTTTTCTTACTTAGGTGGGACCTCTCCTTTGGTTGCCTTTTGATGCAATGCCACTTGTGGGTCACACACTTGGCACTGATTACTTAGCAACCTAAGAAAGACCCCCCTCTTTATTCTATTTTTCATTTTTTTTTTCAGTTCATCATTTTTTTTTTTTTTGTAAAGGAGAAGAAGAATGCTTATGTTTCTAAGGGAGAGAGGAATGTTCCTAGGCCTAGGGTGGCCTCCCCCAAACTTCAACTACTCATTGTCCCCAATGAGTGTCGGAGGTGGCACACCTCCAAACTTGTCCTAGAAGCATCTAGTCTAAGGTAAAACAAAGAGAAACTAAAGCCCTAGGCATAAACAAAACATTCGAATAGCAAATATCACAGCAGCAGAAAACTAAAAAACAGGCAGATAAGGTCTTACAGCTATGCATGCTGAGCTATTTAGAGGTTAATTTAAACTGTCAAATGGTGTCCTATGACACTCATCCAGCATGCATCTAGATCAGCTATATAAGGTAGTCATGAAAGCAGCAAAAGAAAGATTTTAAACAGATCACAACCTAGCTAAACAGACAGTCCAAAACATGCTTTCAGTAATAAAAATTGCGGGTACCACAATTATTTCGCAATTAAGTCTGGGCAGATATATCATTCACTAAGGCCCCTAAGCATGCTTTTTCCAGTCAATCAAGCTTTCTAAAAATAAAACTAAACTATCCTACCTAGTCATCTAGCATCAGACTATCCTAAACAAAAGAAAAAACATAAAACAAGCATCTAAAACAGAACAAAATTGGACTAAAAACAGCAAAGTTCACATGATTAACAGAAAGCAGAAAATTGTTTTTTTTTTCCTAAGGGAACAGCAATACTCCCTTCAGTGCAATTCAACCAGCACTCAAATATCCTCATCCTCATCAGGCTGTCGTGGGCGTGGAGGCACCCATGGAGTCAGGAGATTGGTGGGGAAGTCAGGGAAGATGCAGCCTAGCTGGTCTGCAACCTCTTTGTCCCGTGCCTGCGCATACGTGGCCCATTGAGCCATCCTCCTCTGCATATCCATGAGGCAGGCCATGGATAGGGACTGATTAGCAGCCAGCCTATCCAGTTCAAACTCCATATTCCCCTTTCTCCTCAGCCTCAGGTTAGCAGGCAGCTCCAAGTGGCCTGTGTAAGCCATCTGCTGCTCCATGCGCTCAGTGGGGACTCCTGCAAGCAAACATAGCTTGGTTATGGTGTTAGGGAAAAACAGTGGTCCCTTACCTTTTTTAGCGCACTCAGCAATGGCAGCAGTGATGACTTCTCCCACGTTGATCGTGAGACCTCTCATTATCGCATATACCAGCAGCGAACGACCCTGGTTGATTGTAGTCTCATGCGTCACTGGGGACAATCTCCTTCTCACGAACGAGAACCAAACAGCTGCCTTAGCCGTGAGGTTGGCACTCATGAGAGTGTGCCTCCCATTGCGTGACACGGTCCAGGAAGCTTCAGGCTGGCCAATGGTCCGAATGGCCTCTTCCAGAACTGCCTCAGTAGGCTCATCAACAATCCGTGCATAATCTGTATGTGTTTGGCCCTTTAGACCAAAGGCTTCGTTGATGGCTTTTGCTGAGAAATCCACCTCTACCCCTCTGACCACAGACAGGCCATCCTCAGGGCTGAGCATATTGGCGTAGAAATCATACATCATGCTCGTGTAGGCTGGATTGGGCGGTCTGCAAAATTCCTCCCAGCCATGGTTTATCACTCCTGCGCGCAAGAACTGCGGCAGGTCAGCAGGTCGATCGAGGAAGCCTTTCTCATGTAGCAATTCCCTCTTCCTCAGCTCCACGCCTCTGGACTCAGCATCAGAGGAGACATACCTCACTGACTGAGGCTCATCTTCCGGGTAGAGCTTGGCCTTCCCCTTATCTGATGGCTTGGCTGACTCGGCAGCCTCAACCTTGAGCCGTTTGAGCGAAGGCTCAGTGCTCTCTTTGCCTGCTGAAGGTGTCCTTTTAGCCTTCTTCCTCTTCAGCTTCTTGGATCGTTTGGCCTTGACAATCTTGGCCTTCTTCTTCTTCTTGAGCCGTGCCTTGATGTTTATCTGCTGCAGGCATGCCCCCAGCGTTTCTTCCATGGAATCATCCTGCTGTGCAGGACTCTCTAGGCTAGCTTCCCTCGCAGGCGAGAAAACCTCGTCTTCACCACCTTCCCCACTGCTCTGAGTGGATTCCTGGTACTCCCCATAGGGGAATTCAGGGTCAGGCCGTGGAGGCGTGTGCGAAGGTGTGGCACTCTGCTCTGCTGTAGGCGTCTGCACGGAATTCAGTGGTGAAGACGGCGTTTCAGGGCTCTGTGCAGGCGGTGACGATGAACGCTCTGGGCTCTGTACTGGTTCAGGTGGTGAAGGGTTGTGCGCAGGTGAGGCAGATGGCGACGAACTCTTCTTGATCGACTCGTGGGACGCACGATCCGATTCTTGACTCTCCACAGAGGGAGTCTTTGCCTTGCTTGGTTCGGCGGCCATCTCGACACTCCACTGATGCTTCTTGGGTGTTCCTGCCGGTTCAGAAGGTCCAGCAGGGATTTCTGTGACAACCCTCCACTTCCTTCTACGGATCGGAAGCTTGGGAAGATGGCCAGTGCGTACAGCACCCTCATCTGCAAGGGTAAGAAGTGCTTCCCTCGCAGCCGCTTCAGCAGCGTCATCAGCCCTCTTCTTGGCTGCAGATCTTTTAGCACGTGTGGACACCATTGTCGAATCTTGGAGGTTTGGAGAGAAGGATCAAAGATGAAGAGAATCGCAGCTTTCTTGGAAATCAGAGAATGAAAGAATCGTATCGAACGAGCGCCTCCCAACGGATATAAAGGCAACGGCTAAATCCCAACGGCTATTTTTTTGCGGATCCTGCAATTCCAGCGCAATTTTAGGGATCTTTTTTCATTAAAATGTCAAACTTTGCTCGCCCGTATCTTTTATTTGGCTCGATCGTTTCTTGATTTTTAAAGCTGGATTTACTCTCCTTGATTCCCTCTATTGATTCCCTGCAAAAAGAAATAAAATTAACATCAAATTCGCACTTAAAATCACACAACAAAACACACAAACGATAACCGGAAATTTGCAAAAAAATAAACTAAGGCATGAGCCTTATGTTGACGAGCACAGTAACCACTCGTCCTCTCTCGTTCTCTTTTCATGCTTCAGTCAAGAGGAAGGCCGAGAGAGTCTTCACATCTCCTTCCTCATAGTAGTGCTTCAACCTCGCACCATTAACCATAAATGGTTGACCTTGCTGCAAGTTCTTTATCTCTATGGCACCATGAACAAACACATTAGTAATCACAAATGGACCTGACCATCTAGACTTAAGTTTCCCTGGAAATAGCTTCAACCGTGAGTTAAACAACAATACAAGTTGACCCTTCTTAAAGTCCTTAACTCTAAGTCTACTATCATGCCAAATCTTGGTCTTTTCCTTATACATCTTAGCATTTTCATAGGCCATGTGTCTAAACTCATCAAGCTCATGTAATTGTAAAGACCTTAGAGTTCCTGCATCTTTTACACAAAAATTCAATTCCTTCATGGCCCAAAATGCTTTGTTCTCTAACTCAAGTGGTAAGTGACAAGTCTTGCCATAAACCAGCCTATAAGGAGACATTCCTAGAGGTGTCTTATATGCTGTCCTATAAGCCCAAAGTGCATCCTCAAGCTTGAAGGACCAGTCCTTCCTATTAGGTTTGACTACTTTCTCTAGGATGTTCTTTATTTCCCTATTTGAAATTTCAGCCTGTCCATTTGAGTGTGGGTGATAGGGAGTGGCTACTCTATGTCTAATGTTATACTTAGCCAATACTTTCTCCATAGCCTTGTTAATAAAATGTGACCCCTCATCACTAATGATGGCACGAGGTGTCCCAAACCTAGTAAAAATGTGCCTATGCAAGAAGTTGGTGACTGTTTTAGCATCATTATTAGGACATGCTTTGGCCTCTACCCACTTGGACACATAATCCACTGCCACTAATATGTAGAGGTTACCTGATGATGGAGGGAATGGTCCCATGAAGTCAATGCCCCATACATCAAAGAGCTCTAACTCTAAGATGTAGGTGAGGGGCATCTCATCCTTCCGACTGAGGTTACCTGTTCTTTGGCATTCATCACAGCTGTGGGCGTAATTGTGGGCATCCTTGAAGATTGTTGGCCAATAGTAGCCACTCTGAAATACCTTTGCAGCTGTTCTTTGGCCACCAAAGTGTCCACCATAAGGAGATGCGTGACAGTGCTGCAGCACAGACTTCGCTTCAGCAGCTGAAACACACTTCCTCAACAAGCCATCAGCACAGGTTCTGTAAAGCGTGGGGTCATCCCAGATGAATTTCCTTGCTTCATGAAGGAACCTCTTCTTCTCTTGTCCTCCCTTGAAAACTGGTAATACCTGTGATGCACGGAAGTTAGCAATGTCAGCAAACCAAGGTTCCTCATCGTTATCACGATGAGTCAAAACAAAGATATGTTCATCAATAAAAGCATCAGAAATTGCGGGATCCGCAATTTTTTCGCAATTGTGCTGCAATCGAGAAAGGTGATCTGCAACCACATTTTCACATCCCTTCTTGTCTCGAATGTCCAAATCAAACTCCTGCAGCAATAACACCCACCTAATCAACCTAGGCTTAGCATCAGCCTTCCTCATAAGATATTTCAAGGCAGAATGGTCAGTGTATACAATTGTCCTAGTGCCTACAATATAGTTTCTGAATTTCTCACAAGCAAACACTACAGCAAGCATTTCTTTCTCAGTAGTTGTATAATTACATTGAGCCTCATTCAAGGTCTTACTAGCATAATAGACAGGGTGTGTTAGCTTGTCAATTTTCTGTCCTAACATGACCCCTACAGCATAGTCACTAGCATCACATAACATCTCGAATGGGAGATCCCAATCTGGCCCTACTATAACAGGTGCTGTAACTAGTGCTTTCTTAAGGGTCTGCCAAGCTACTAAACAGTCCTTAGAGAAGATGAATGGCCTATTTAGCTCTAGAAGCTCACATAGAGGCTTGGCTATTTTAGAAAAGTCCTTGATGAACCTTCTGTAGAAGCCAGCATGCCCTAAGAAACTCCTAATGGCCTTGACATTCTGAGGCTCTACCAACTTCTCTATGATCTCTATTTTGGCCCTATCGACCTCTACACCTGCCCTTGACACTCTATGACCTAAAACAATCCCTTCATCCACCATGAAGTGACACTTTTCCCAATTAAGGACTAAGTGAGTTTCTTCACATCTAGCCAGGACCTGTCCTAGGTTTTCTAGACAGTTTGTAAATGAGTCCCCAAAGACTGAGAAGTCATCCATGAATATTTCAATCATGGACTCATCCAACTCAGAGAAGATTGCCATCATGCACCTTTGGAAAGTTGCCGGTGCATTGCATAAGCCAAAAGGCATTCTGCGAAAGGCAAACGTTCCAAAAGGGCAAGTGAAGGTAGTCTTCTCTTGGTCCTTGGGATCTATAGTAATCTGATTATAGCCAGAATAACCATCTAAGAAACAATAGTAGGCTCTACCAGCTATTCTATCTAACATCTGGTCAATGAATGGTATAGGGAAGTGGTCTTTTTTAGTTTCTTTATTTAGTTTCCTGTAATCTATGCACACTCTCCACCCGGTGACAGTCCTAGTTGGAATCAGTTCGTTGTTCTCATTGACTACCACAGTCATCCCACCCTTTTTAGGTACACACTGTATAGGACTCACCCACTGACTACTAGCTATGGGAAAGATCACACCAGCATCTAACCATTTTATTATTTCTTTCTTAACTACCTCTTTCATAGAGGGATTCAGCCTACGTTGATGATCTACTCTAGGGGTGTGTTCTTCCTCTAGTATAATCTTATGCATACAATAAGAAGGGCTAATGCCTCTAATATCAGCAATAGTCCATGCAATAGCCTTCCTATGTTTCTTAAGCAGTAATATCAGTTCAACCTCATGCTTTTCACTTAGCTTAGAAGAAATGATAACAGGCAGAGTTTCATTACTCCCTAAATATGCATACTTGAGGTGAGTGGGTAGTGGTTTCAGTTCTAAAACAGGTGGATGCTCAATAGATGGCTTTAAAGGATTCACAGGTCTATCAGTTAGGTCTATATTCATACATACATGTTGTGGGTTATTTACAGATATGTCCATTATGTCAGATACATTCAAGTCAGCTACATCTAATCCTACATATTCATTAGCATGCTTAGTTAATAATACATGCTCCAATTGTTCCTCCATCAAGGAGTCTACTACGTCCATGCTAGCACAGGATTCAAGGTCAGAGGGATACCTTAAAGCTTTATATACACTAAACTTTACCTCTTCATCATGAACCCTCATAGTAAGCTCACCTTTTTGGACGTCTATAAGTGCCCTACCTGTGGCTAGAAATGGTCTGCCTAGCAGGATGGGGACTTCCTTGTCTGCTTCATAATCCAGGATAATGAAATCTGCAAGGAAAATAAATTTGTCAACCTTTACTAAAATATCCTCAATTTTACCTTCTGGATATGCAATGGATCTGTCTGCTAATTGTAAAGTGACAGTGGTTGGACGTGCTTCCCCTATTCCCAACTGGCGGAATAGGGACAGGGGCATGAGATTTATGCTGGCGCCCAGGTCACAAAGCGCTCTGCCCACGTGCTTGCCTCCAAGTTCTACAGGTAAGGTGAAGGAACCAGGATCCTTCTCCTTCTTGGGCAGCTTGTTTTGGAGGATAGCACTGCACTCCTCAGTGAGGTTTACTGTTTCAAACTCACCAATTATTTTTTTGTTAGTAATAATATCCTTCAAAAACTTTACATACGAAGGCATAGACTGTAAAACTTCTACAAAAGGAATGTTAACATGCACTTGCTTAAGAATTTCTAAGAATTTATTAAAATGAACTTCCTGTTCCTGCTTCTTCTTAAGCCTTCGAGGATATGGAGGTGGTGGCACATATGCAGGCACGTCAGGGCGCCTTAGGATAGGTGGAGGCCTTGGAATTTCTTCTATCTCCTCAATGATTGGCTCCAGCCTGGCTCCTGATGTGCTAGTTGGTGGTGGACCTTGGGTTGGCAGAGACTCCAGTGGAGCACTAGACTCAGTGTTCTCTACTCTCTTTGGTGTGTCCTTTGTGTTGCTCACCAAGGGTCTACCACTTCTAAGTTCAATTGCTTGAACTTGCTCCTTACCATCTCTCCTTGGCACCTCGGTGTCAGCAGGGAGTCTACCTTGGGGCCTACTCTTAAGTTCATTGGCTAATTGGCCTATTTGATTCTCTAGGCTCCTAAGAGTAGCTTGTTGGCTTTGAAGAGTAGCATCATTCTTAGCTATGTATTCCTTGAGTAGGTTTTCTACAGAAGATCCTACAGGTTGGTTATAAGGTTTTTGATACATTGATTGGTTATGTTGGGGAGTGAAACCAGGTGTTCCACTCGGTCTAGGTTGGTTAGGATTTTGGTTAGTACTTTGTTGGCCACCCCATGACAGGTTTGGGTGGTTCCTCCAACCAGGGTTGTAAGTATTGGAGTAGGGGTTGTTCCTAGGCTGCTGCTGACTTCCAATGTAGCAGACTGAGGATGGATTCCCAGGGCAGTATTCATACAGGTGCCCTTCCCCACAGAATCCACATATAAGTGCCTCACCTTGACTTGGTTGGGTGCCCATTGACATGGCTGTAGCGGTGTTGGCACTTGTTTGGAGATTGGCTTGAGCCATTTGCTTAACTAGGTTGGTCAGGGCATTTATTTGGGTGCTCATTGCACTTAGAGCATCCTTGTCTTGAGCCCTAGTTGGCTCAACTGGATCATCTGACCACCTACAGTGAGATGCTGAGATCTTCTCCAAGATCTCATAGGCCTCGTTGTAACTCTTGGACAACATGGAACCACCAGCAGATGAATTTAAGACTTGCCTAGTGCTGGGGTTGCATCCTTTGAAAAAGACCTCTATTTGGATACACCATGGGATGCCATGATGTGGACATTTAAGAAGAAGATCTTTGAATCTAGTCCAAGCTTCGTGAAGAGACTCATTATCAGCTTGTTTAAACTTAACTATATCATCACGAAAGGTAGAATTCCTATCAGGTGGGAAGTATTTGACTAGGAATTTTTCTGCTAAATCTGTCCAATTGCGGACAGATCCAGAGGGTAATGAGTTCAACCATGTTTTGGCTTTGTCCCTCAAAGAATAAGGGAACAAGTATAGCCTTAAAGCTTCTTGGGACACTCCAGGGATGATGAAGGTATCACTGACTCCTAAGAAGTTCCTAAGATGGTTGTGGGGGTCCTCATTTTCTATTCCAAAGAATTGTCCCACAGTGGACAACATTTGGAACATCACTGGTTTCAACTCGAATGAGTGGGCAGTGATTTCAGGACGGATTATGCTGGGGTTCAGCTCCCCAGGCATAGGTACTAGGTATGAAAGAATGGCACTATTCTTGTCATTCGCTATTTCGATGGGGTTGCGAATGACAGGTACCGGATTTGGAACTATATCGTCCATTTCTTCGATTTCAGGTATGATTTGAGGTATAGGAGGTTGTTTAAAGAGTCGTTTCTTTGCTTTGTTTCTAGCTCTAAGTAGTCTCTCAGGCTTAGGATTGAACTCTAGATCACTACTTGAACGCTCACTCATAAACTAACCCAATAGTACCTGCAAAAGAAATGGAAAGTAGATTAGTTTCAATATATAATAAACTTGGTTTTTCAAACTTAACAAACTTCGTTTTCACTTAAAATAAGTCCCCGGCAGCGGCGCCAAAAACTTGTTGCGTGCTCAATGTGTTAATAAAAATGAGAAATAAGAGAGAGAGAGCACTCAGAACATGCAAGCATACATGATCTTATAGCAAGTAGTAAGTATATTTCATTCGTTTTCCCACAGAGACTTATTTTTAGCTATTCGCGAAGTGTTTTGTTAAGAAAGAAAGGGTGGATTTGATGGGGTAAAATTGGTTTTTAATTATCTAATTTTCGCTGAATGTGTAGAGGAATGCAACATAAACAAATGGAAGTTGAAATTAGACTCAACGGACAAGAGATGAAATTAATAAACGAAGAAGAAAACAGCTAAACAGAATGGTAACTTAGCAGAATTGCGGCCACCGCAATGTTATCGCAATTGTAAAAACAGCAAACGTGTGCGAAATGGAGAATTAAGGGCTACTAACGACTATCCTATAGGCATTTTAATACGATTCCCAAGCATTAGATCAACTCTCTATGCATCAAACTCACTCTATCTCATGTATCGTCCGATTCCATGCATTAGATTCTTTAGTTTACTCAACTCAAAGTAAGGTCTTAAGCATCTTGTTAAAGCAGAAGTGTTTAGTTTGTACTAGGGAAACGCCTATTCCTAGGCCGTTTCCTGGTTACCATGAAAGGCTAGCATGATTATACGACTCTGAACTCTTACTCCTTCCAGAGGTTAGGAGTTCTTTGGACAAAATGGATGGCCAATCGAAATTGCCCGTGGGATGAAGCTTACATACAATCAATGTTCGAGAGCTATCCTACATACTTGGTTCACGTTTTTTAGCCTATAGTTCTGTCATTAGCATGCCCCTAAGTGACTTAGCTACTCATGGATATATAGAGAACAGAAATATAAGATAAAACAGACATGCTTCGAAGGGAAATGTACTCAAAACAGTAATGCAAAACCGTAGCAGCAGAAGATGGAAACTGTGAAATGAAATCTTGCAATTTGATTACTTTGAATGTTGAACGGACAAAAGGAAACTTAAAGGGAATAATTCAAAGACAGACAACAACGAAATGCAGTAGATTAATCACTAAACTAGAAACAACAACTGATCAAAGCTGGAAATTAGAAAAGGAAGACAGAAAGCAGGAAATGCAGCTCGGAAGCTTCGTTGCAGTCGCCTCGAATGAAGGGGATGAAAGGTCAGCCTTGCTTGGATGAATCCAATCGAGAGAGAAGAAGAATCTCCTCTCCTTCCTATCAGATTATCGATTCCAACAGCTGAGACTCTCACTCCAACAGACGGCAAAGGAAAACAGGGAGAAAAGGTGGACTGCGAGAAGACTCTACGCTTTCGGATGATGATTGAACCTCCGACTTTGGCCCCCTTTTATAGTAGTTTGCAGGTGCGTTTGGGCCAAGGAGAACCATCAATCTTCAACGTCATATATCAGAATGGGTGGAGGAGAAAGAATGAATCCCTGAAATTACGGAAATTAACAGAAAAGGATCAGTCAACTTACGGTTTTCACTTGAATAATTGCGGCTTCAGCAATGTTTTCGCAATGCTGTCGCAATGCAGTTTTTTTCATTCTTTTCCTTCGGTTTTCAACCTTTTTCTTTCCTATTGTGCATAAGTCCTAATTTAGCTACCTTCTTCTCATTCTCATATTTAAGCATAGGTTTAGGCTAAATTCTATCAAAAACACCTAAAAGTGTTCATCTTCTTAAGCTAAATGGGTCCTAAATAAGTCACTTTCAGAGACTTAACACACCCCCAAACTTAAGGCTTTGCTTGTCCTCAAGCATACTAAGGACTTACCTAGGCTGCTGTTTCACCTTTTTTTTTTAACCACCTACTGACTCCCTTATATCCCTATCTATAGCACTGCTGTCCTGTGACACACTTCTCAGTTTAAAACTACCCTCTTATCTAGCTTCTTCTGACTTCGCCTGCCTAACACTCACCTGCTTTTATTAACTTCCTACAACTGATCTATTTGCTTTTGTCATATCATGCCACTATCCCTAAGGTTTCAAATTCTGCCTAGCTTTACCTCAGACTCAGTACATGCTTCTAGCTTTACTTTTAATGTGTCTAGGAATCCTTAGAGTCATGCCAGTCTTAGTATTAACGGTGACAGTAGTACTTTAAAGAACAACCTAAACCCTGACATCACTACATTGGACAAACACTCATCTCCCTAAACAAACCTACAAGTTACAACTTTGTGCTTAGCTAATTGAGGATCAGAGTTCTTTTTTAAATAGGACACCTAAGCCACAAAGTTATAACTCCTAGGTATACATTCTTCTTCCCTATTCTTTTCCTTTTTTCTTACTTAGGTGGGACCTCTCCTTTGGTTGCCTTTTGATGCAATGCCACTTGTGGGTCACACACTTGGCACTGATTACTTAGCAACCTAAGAAAGACCCCCCTCTTTATTCTATTTTTCATTTTTTTTTTCAGTTCATCATTTTTTTTTTTTTTGTAAAGGAGAAGAAGAATGCTTATGTTTCTAAGGGAGAGAGGAATGTTCCTAGGCCTAGGGTGGCCTCCCCCAAACTTCAACTACTCATTGTCCCCAATGAGTGTCGGAGGTGGCACACCTCCAAACTTGTCCTAGAAGCATCTAGTCTAAGGTAAAACAAAGAGAAACTAAAGCCCTAGGCATAGACAAAACATTCGAATAGCAAATATCACAGCAGCAGAAAACTAAAAAACAGGCAGATAAGGTCTTACAGCTATGCATGCTGAGCTATTTAGAGGTTAATTTAAACTGTCAAATGGTGTCCTATGACACTCATCCAGCATGCATCTAGATCAGCTATATAAGGTAGTCATGAAAGCAGCAAAAGAAAGATTTTAAACAGATCACAACCTAGCTAAACAGACAGTCCAAAACATGCTTTCAGTAATAAAAATTGCGGGTACCACAATTATTTCGCAATTAAGTCTGGGCAGATATATCATTCACTAAGGCCCCTAAGCATGCTTTTTCCAGTCAATCAAGCTTTCTAAAAATAAAACTAAACTATCCTACCTAGTCATCTAGCATCAGACTATCCTAAACAAAAGAAAAAACATAAAACAAGCATCTAAAACAGAACAAAATTGGACTAAAAACAGCAAAGTTCACATGATTAACAGAAAGCAGAAAATTGTTTTTTTTTTCCTAAGGGAACAGCAATACTCCCTTCAGTGCAATTCAACCAGCACTCAAATATCCTCATCCTCATCAGGCTGTCGTGGGCGTGGAGGCACCCATGGAGTCAGGAGATTGGTGGGGAAGTCAGGGAAGATGCAGCCTAGCTGGTCTGCAACCTCTTTGTCCCGTGCCTGCGCATACGTGGCCCATTGAGCCATCCTCCTCTGCATATCCATGAGGCAGGCCATGGATAGGGACTGATTAGCAGCCAGCCTATCCAGTTCAAACTCCATATTCCCCTTTCTCCTCAGCCTCAGGTTAGCAGGCAGCTCCAAGTGGCCTGTGTAAGCCATTTGCTGCTCCATGCGCTCAGTGGGGACTCCTGCAAGCAAACATAGCTTGGTTATGGTGTTAGGGAAAAACAGTGGTCCCTTACCTTTTTTAGCGCACTCAGCAATGGCAGCAGTGATGACTTCTCCCACGTTGATCGTGAGACCTCTCATTATCGCATATACCAGCAGCGAACGACCCTGGTTGATTGTAGTCTCATGCGTCACTGGGGACAATCTCCTTCTCACGAACGAGAACCAAACAGCTGCCTTAGCCGTGAGGTTGGCACTCATGAGAGTGTGCCTCCCATTGCGTGACACGGTCCAGGAAGCTTCAGGCTGGCCAATGGTCCGAATGGCCTCTTCCAGAACTGCCTCAGTAGGCTCATCAACAATCCGTGCATAATCTGTATGTGTTTGGCCCTTTAGACCAAAGGCTTCGTTGATGGCTTTTGCTGAGAAATCCACCTCTACCCCTCTGACCACAGACAGGCCATCCTCAGGGCTGAGCATATTGGCGTAGAAATCATACATCATGCTCGTGTAGGCTGGATTGGGCGGTCTGCAAAATTCCTCCCAGCCATGGTTTATCACTCCTGCGCGCAAGAACTGCGGCAGGTCAGCAGGTCGATCGAGGAAGCCTTTCTCATGTAGCAATTCCCTCTTCCTCAGCTCCACGCCTCTGGACTCAGCATCAGAGGAGACATACCTCACTGACTTTGTAGCTCGGAGGGTGGAAGAGCCAGGGGAGGCCGGGTCATTTGATGCGATAATAGCTCCTTCGCATCCCAAAGCGCGGTGCCCTCCCTTTTCTCGAGATTTCAGCAACTGAACGAGAAGTGGTTTAGGAAAGAACTTTCGAATCGCCGCGTCTGGACGAGCGGGCGGAATGTCGGTTCAGGATCATGGGATCCTTTTCTATCGTAGGCTTAGGCTTTCGTAAATGGGGCTCATGGCTTTCGAGAAAAGATAAGTCCCGAGAAGTACTTCACTTAGCCTTTCTATAGTCGTTCTTCCCCAATAATGAGTCAGATCGCACCAATATCAATCCATTTTATTCTATTTATTCCAAGGCAAGGGTTCAACAATCCCGTCGATTTAGTAGAGAGAGAGAGGGGATTTTTGCGAAAGGCTATCAACGTATACGTATATAGATATAGTGAGTGTGTGTGCAGGGTGTAGGTATACCTAATGATTTAATAACTATCTTTGTAGCTCCAGAATGTTTCAGTTTATGCTCCTACCTATTATCTGGATATACCAAGACCAAGACGAGTAAATTCTTGAGCTTAAGTGAGAAGGGCCTCCTCTCCCGCTGATATTTTGCCTGTATGGTGTTTACCGGGGGGGACCCTCGATCCGGAAGGTATGCCACTATCGCCGAACAACTAATGTAGGGTTTTTTGGGGTAAGGGCACCGTCACACTTTTCGTCTAAATAAGTTATCTTTCGTCTGCCGATAGTTTTGACCTGCAAAGTGGAAAATATAGGAAAGAAAACTGCGGCACACACCTTTCTTTTTACCGCTGCAAAAATTATCATTTCTTAGAAAGAAAAAAGCACAAAACCTTTGAAGACTTCTTGCTTCAGCTTCCCCGCTTATTATTGCTATCACCTCAACAACTTTCGACCTGCTTACTTTTTATGCAGATAAATAATGGGCAGACATAGATGAAGCGGTCCCGGGAATGCAAGCCCGATTTTATCTTGTTTCCATTTTATTTATTATCCTTGATCTGAAATTCTTGAAGGATGCAGGATCACTTCCTTACTGGGGTGGATTTTGGTTGAAAGATTTTGATTTTCGGTGCTCTTTTTTTATTTTTGCTTTTCGCATTCTCTTTAAATTCAAAGGACTTTATTTTTATTATTGGGATGAGTGGACGGACGGTAAGCGGCTTCCCGGACTTAGCCGAGGTCAAGATGGTTCGGGGTTCAGGTGCATCGAGCTCAAACTCTTTCCCTCGGTGGGACATTGATCTCGATCTGCCTCCACGGGAAGAAGTAGAAGTTCCCTTTGCCTGCCGCCCTTCGGTGGTATAGTAGTCTTGATAGCAAATCCACCTTCGGCCCTTCGCTTAGTAAGCCCCTCTACGAGCCCTTTTTGGTAGAAACTGAATGATCCCTTGGCTCGGGCAAGAAAGGAATTCCAATTCCTTTATTATTCTTTTTTCTTCTCAATATTGAAGAAAGAATGAAAAAATAAAACAGCAAGTAAAAAAATCAGTAATAATCCCCAGTATAGACTGGTACGATGCAATTCAACATTTTGTTCGCTAAAACAAAACGGAAAGCCCTTTTTCTTATGCACAAGAATAAAAGCCTTTTTTTGCATATTTCTGCAACAGGATAAAGGAAACCGATTGAGAAACTTGCATGGGACTGACTATTCACTCACCTTTTTCTGCTAATGTGCAGACTTCTTCTTGAGTCTAGGAAATAATAATAAAATCAAAAGAAGCGGCTGGGCGAGAACAAAAAGCGGTCGTCGTCCGGCGGCCGGTAGCTCTACTAAGCCAGCTTGTATCTGATCTAAGCCTATCGCCTGCCTGCCTCTAACTTTCTATTGCGCCTGCCATTAACTCCTGTTTACCTTCCTTTCGTCTCGTGCCTTACTCTGAAGTAATAGCTTAGATTAAAGTACGATTAAAGGGATGAGATATCTTGAATCCTTTCTGATTTGAAAAAAAGGTTCTATTACGATGTATACGATGGGATTTTGGTTCATATTCCGGATTGGGTTCATCCTTGTAGTAATCGGATGAACTAGGTTGTACCTATTCCGATTCAAAATGACAAAAGAACCGGGCAACAGTAGGAGCCCTAAAGAGAAAAGGGGCAGGAGCACTCAACCCTTTTAAAATGGCCCCTTTCTTATTATTAGGTTGATTGGTTTGCATTTACGAAAGCCTAAGCCTACGGAACAAACTTGCTCCTTTTGATTAACTCGCTCTTATTAGTGCCTTAGCAGGTGTTCCCCTTTACTTTAGGAGCAAAGCAGAGCTTTTCGGTTCGCTCCCCCGACCTTCTTACCAGTCTGCCTACTTTCTATTGATGGAATATAACAATGCCCGAGCTCCTGCTTTGCTTGCGTTCTTCACCGGCGCTTGTCGAGGATGCATCACTTATCCCGCTCCTAAGGATGAGGCTCCCATGTCCCGCCGACCCTTCAAAAAAGTAAGGTCGTCAAACGGCTCATAGGGAGTCAGAAGCAAGTTGGCACTCGAGGAACCACGGGGCACTCCATACGGAGCAAGCAAGCTTCGCTTATATACCTCTATAGTTGACATCAATACCTATATGATTCCCATTGATGTCAACAAGCGAAGGGTCAAAACTGGTATCAAATTCCACAGCGATGAATGAATCTTCCCCATCTAAGTAGACAAAGTAAACGTCCATACACCTCTGGTCATTCCCGATCTTTCTATTAGAGTGAGAATGAGGGGGATACTGAGCTCTGCTGTCTATTTCTTATTCATTCAGAGCGTTCGACCGGCTCTCGACCCTCTCTTTCTCATACGTCTTTATGAAAGCCTCTCGCCTTTCGAGATCTGGTCCATCATCAACTCAGTCAGATCTTCTTGTTTGCTTGCTTTGATTAGGCGAACTTTACACTCTCTTTCTTTGTTATGCCAACCTTAAAAGCATCCATTTGCATAACGCCGGCCCCAACCTGGGACTTCCCTCCCCCCCCCCTTCCTCTTTTCAATGAAGTGGAAAGTCTTCACTTAGTAGTCAGCATTCTATAAGAGACTTGTCGAGTCTACGAAGCTTTGCTTCTTGTAGTCGGCCCGTAATGCCTCCCTTCATTTGCTTGCCTCCTTCCAGCTCAGAATGTCATTCGCCTTTACTTTAGTATTGAGTATTAAGCCTTCCGCAAAGGTTGCATCTTTGATCCCTAGAGGCTTTTTCGAAGAATCCCGCATACATAGGCATATGGCCTGACAGACCTTCCCTTTCCACCGGAGCTTCATGGGCGTTGCCCCGTTCCCCAATCAGATGTTTGGATGTGAGCTATACTCCGCGAGGAGCCAAACTGGCGTATGGGTTCTTCTTAGTTGGGTTGGGCGGGTTCGACCAGAAATGCTATGCTTACACACAAGACTACCCCTCTTCCCAAAAGCTTCGCGGAGACTACTTTACGACGACGGACGACCACCCGCTCTATTCCCGACTCGAAATCTATCAAAGACTTGTTGGGAGAGAAAATAGGGAGCCCTATACCATACATCCTACTGGCTAGTCTGTTACACTACTTGGATTTGCATCTTGTATAATGGGAAGCCCCTCTTCTCTTCGTCTATTGCTCGGGCGATAGCAGCAAACTGCAGGCTCGAGAGACCTCATTGCCTGAAAGAAAGCTTAGCGCCATGACAAGTGGTATCAGAGCCAAAGGTTCGGCCAGGCCATGGCTAGCGAACCTTTTGGTATGTATTGCCCCCTAACTATAGATCAGATCCACCGGACGAGAAACTAAATTCCGCACTGCTGCTGAGTCGTCGAACACTTTCATTTCAGTGATGAGGTCGCAGAGAGAGAAGTAGGGCTCCTATTGAAACACTTTCCCTCCCTCAAAAGGCGACCTTCTTTCAATACGTTTTGTTACGTTACGCTGCCATTTTTCCAATATCATTGAATAGCATGGCCTGAGGTAGGCATCAGCAGAAAGGCAAGCAAAGGCGTAGGTAACAGATCTACCAGCATCACTATCGGTCAACTTCAACAGTAGCTGGGAATCTCTTCTTCCGCCTATTAGCGGTGTGACTGTGACTTTCTTCTTGAGTAGACTGCTTTCCTTTGAAAGAGCTTTCATAGGTAGGGGCTGCATCTGAATAGGCCCTAAGTTGCCCGAAGCAAGGATCCCTAAAAAGAGGTTGTTTTCTTGCAATTGAATCAAAAGGAACTGTTCTTACCTCAAGGGAGTGCAGCCAGCCTATCCATCAGAACATAATATAGGAAAGTAAGCCCTCTCCCTTGTCAACTCCGAACGAATGCTTAGTTTGTCTCCTCTTTCCTAAGAAGAGTGCCACCCCTTGACCTGACATATTCAGGCCTTTAGGTGAGCTTGCGTAATCGTAATAAGTAAGTAAGCACAACTCAACTCTTCTCCAGGTGACTGGATCGCCCCGGCGGGGTTGCTCTGGGTAGTCCGCATCTTCACAGACATGTCCGATAAGGTGAGGTCGTCTTTCTTTCCAGCTGCCATACAGTTCCGCCTTAAAGCCTTAAAGCAATAAAAAGAGAAAATGAGAGACCCACAGTAATGAGAAAATGACTTGTAACTGTGAAGCTATAAGGTATCATACCCTGGGGATTACGAAATAACAAAAAAGTAAAAGTGACCGAGATGCGAGGGAAAAACTTCTTGTGTCGGGCCGAAGAATGTGCGGGCTCGGAGGCTCAAAATCTAGCATCGGCTAGCAGGCCGACGGCATCGGCAGAGGCGGCTCCAACTCATCGCAATCCTGCTGTGCAACCCCCCCAAGCGGAAATTTCCCAAGAAGATCTATGGACTGAGTTGGAATCGGAGAGGACTCAACTGTTAGTTAGTATCCCATTGGTTTCGGGGTGGACCCTTTCACTCTATTTTATTATATACGCTTAGCGAAAAGCTTACCCGTTCGATTGATTGTTCTAAAGTCGAAGTCGTTTCGTTAAGTCAAATTGAAAGGTCTGTTTTGTCAGTGAAACAATGGAAAGGGAGATCGGACCAACTCTGGAACTTTTAGGCTAATTAAAAGCCAAAACAAAAGTCTCTCCCGTCAGGGAGCGCATTAGATATTTACCTAATCCGGTAGGTAGGTCCTTGAGTAGATCCCACGTTAGCCCCAAGACGAGTAAATGCTTGAGCTTAAGTGAGAAGGGCTTATTTACTGCTACAGCGGAAACCTTCCAATCAGAAGAAACCTGGAGACTCCACTTTCGCTCGGGTAGGCTCAAGATCAGTATACTTAAAAAAATCAATTTTCTGTTGGGTGCTTTCTTTCTTTTCACTTTTCTATTCGCTTGTTTGGTTCCTCGCCTGCGGGATGCTCGTTGGTTCTACGGTTGCCCGTGACCGGCTCTTGATCTTGAGAAAAAAAAAGCCATCCTTCAATCAAGGCAAGGGGGGGTCCCGACCCACAAATGAATAGGAAGCGAGGCGAGGGTCTTTCATTAAAGGGGGAAAAGAGGGGTGGGGCTTAATTAACAGCTCCATCAACAGAAATGACTGAAGCGGCTGTAGGAAGGTATGCAGCTTATTTAGATGCTACTGGTGGATCATATGTTCCCACCTATGCACAGTGGAACGTGTAACCTGCCTGCTGTCTTATTCAACTACATTTGTTCCTATAATCCATAGCCTAATAGAACGCAGCAGCGAGGGCCAACATGCCCATACAGCCAGCGGGGAGGATGGCACTACTGACAAAGACCGTCTGGCAAAAACGCCGTAGGCGCGAAGCGTGGTAGGCCTGCGCCGGGGGAGCAACGCGTGGACAATTTTTTTTGAGCAAAGTCGATATCTCCTTCATTCCTAAGGCAATCTTGGACCTTCTTGGCTGCGCTGTGCTTGGATGCACTTGTATTCCTATCGGGAAGGACATCGCGCTGGTTGTTACAGCTGTCAGAATTTTACATAGAATGTTTCACTCTTTTTTTTGCGATAAAGCTCTAGGGATCAAAGATGCAACCTTTGCGGAAGCAGAAACTCTCCTGCATGGCCATACTTTTGTCCAAACTATTGATTCTTTTCAAGCAATCTAAGAAGAATCTCATCATCGCCCGAAAGAAAGGGCCTTAATTAAGGCTTTCTTTCCTTTATTAGTAAAGAGAGAATCCACAAGTAGGAATAAGAGCATTGGGGAGGGGCCTATCTGCACGACTCTAAACGAATGATTTTATGTGAAGAAGGTGCTTCCTAAAACAAGCACGAAGAAAGGGTCTAAGCCATTCATTTCTGCAAGCAGGGGGGCTAAATGGCATCGTTGATTTTCTTCCCCTTCAAAGATCGGATTCTTCCTCTCGGGTTCCTTCACTTAGAGTAGTGAATCCAGTGAAAGCCGAAGACTAAGAAGAAGGTACGAAAGCCGGGAAAACGACAGAATACGCTTTAGTCGTTATTAAGCCTGGTATGCCTCCGCCCTATGTCCACAATTCCAGACCTTCAATCCTCAATCATCCCTTTTTCCCATAAAGCTTCCTTTCCGGAATCTTTGTTCTTCCTTTTCTTATTTATTAAGACTACTATCACTTTAGAATTATAAACCGAGCCTACTGATAAAAACCTGAACGTCTTTGTTATGTTGAAACCTAAATGTTAAGTCAGCAACACTTCCAAATGCCACTTCTTCCCGTCGCATCCGTCTTCAGGACTGTGACCTGCCTGCTAGGGAAACTGGCTACTGGATTCGTGCCCCTTAACCCTCTCACTCCCTAAGGAATGAAAGGCCACATCTAACTCTGATAGATAGCCTGATTTGTTCGCTGACGGATCCGTTCGAAAGAAGAAATCAACGAATTGACCTCTAATAAGTCAAAGGATATCAAATTCTTGTTTGGCTTTTTTAGAGGTATGATTTCATATAAAAAAAAAGGACGTGTTATATTCTTCCTTTCTTTCGAACTTCGTGAAGAACCCCATTTGAGATCTCCCTCGTTAAGAATAAAAAAGATGAAGACTAGAAATTGCTGAATCAACTGCTCCTCCAGAATGGCCGACCGTACTCCCCAGGCGTAGTGTTTCACGCGTTAGTTGCGCCCCTGATCCGCGTAGGCCAAAGGCAAACACTCATCGTTTACAGCATGGACTACCAGGGTATCTAATCCCTTTAAAAAAGATTTGCCATATCTCCGGGGTCTGTTGATTCAGAATAAATATTTCACTATTGAGAAACTATTGAACGAGGTTGGTATAATGAAAAGACTTAAGATATCATTATTGACCAATTAGTTCAAGAGATTAATGTTAATTTAAGCTTTATAGATGAGGCACGCACGTAAAGCACAAGCTATATTGTACTAGCATCATTCAATAATATATCATCAACTAACTCATTGTATAAGTAGAAATCTTAATTAATTAGAATGTTGTACATCAATTTATTTCTACCCATAAGAAAATCCTACAACAAGCTAATAGTAAGAGGAATAAGAGAACCATACATTTACATATGGCTCTCTTCGAAATCTACGTTTTCGAGCATCCCTCAAAGGAGGAGTCAGACAATGTCTATACTGGGTCGATTTTGGAGCAGGGTCATCGAGTTCTCTCAATAGTTATATGAAGGGTTTTAATGTAATTGAACACCAACTTTAATGTATAATTAATTTAAGTTTGATACTCAGTCGAACCTGGAGCAGGGTCATCGGTCGAATGTGCAGTTCTTATTAGCACAATTTTACCGCTAGTTTTATATGATTCCACTACACAAGGGAGATCCAGAAGAGATGCTGGAAAATGCTCGTCACCAATGGCAAAAGTGTCATTTCTCCCATCCTCTAGATGATAATATAATGAGACCATAAATACCCAATTAAGCCAAACCTCAAATAATTTTCCAATGGCATGGCAAGATTTTAATGTCGGTGTAAAATACTTTTGAAAAATCATAAGAATGTAGAAGTAGTTTCTTAGCTCAGTGGTAGAACGCTTAAATATATGTTTTACTACGCTAGGTTTTAATATTGGTGTAAAACACTATTGAAAAAATCCTACGAATGTAGAAATGGTCTTAGCTTAGTGGTAGAGCGCTTAAATATATGTTTTAGAAGGCAATGTTTTAATGTCGGTGTAGAATACTTAAGAATATCAAAGCCTTCTTAGCTCAGTGGTAGAGCGCGTGGCTTTTAACCACATGGTCATGGGTTCAATCCCCACAGATGGTGTTGAATTTATATGTTTGTTTATTGAAAATTAACCCATTTCTTAAAAAAAAAAAAAAATGGTTTGCAGGCACTTTTTTGGTGACAATCTTGACCGATAAACAAGAAACTTGGAACTTGGTTGGTTGGGTCTCCTTCTGAAGGAGACCGGGAAACAAACAATAAGACCTTGTGTTGCCATATTTCCTTTGGTATTTTTTTTTCGGTCGCCCGACTAAAAACGTGACTGGGAAAGAGCATGAAAACTATTTTTTGAGATTTTTTCCTATAACCCAAAACTTAGAATCTTGAAGTCATCTTACCATCTTAGCTTAGTGGTCGAATGCGTGGCTTGTCGACAATGTTAGGATATTTCTGAGAAAGTTAAATATATTGTTATGGATATCGATGTCGAACTAATGAATACATGAACATAGCTCAACCGACATAAAATATGAACTAGTGACTAAGAGGTCAGGGTTTCGAATCTCATACCTCACATATTGTAAAAAAAAAAAAAATATGAGGGACTATAATTAAAACATTTTTTAAAATGATTAAATCCTCTAATTCTCAAGGATTAAACCTCTCTTCTCGTCAAAAAAAAAAAAAAAAAAAAAACCTCCCCCACACTTTTTTAGCGAACTTGTGTATTCTTTAGGTTTTCTTTCTCCTTCTCCCTTTTCGTTTTCATTGTGTGTTTTTTAGACATATTAGGATACGTGTATTGCTGATGCAAAAATTCAGACAGAAAAAGTCTCATCTGACCTTCACATGTTTCAACGGTAAATTTATAATGATGAATGAAAGGAAATTCTCTTCAAGTGATGCTTCTGATATCCAAACTAGCATGTCTTCCACTACGTCTACTAGTAATCAATCTTCCCAATTTGTTGCATTTGCTCTTGGGAATGACTCCACTAGCCCATGGGCCTTGGTCCATTGCAAGCTCAACTTTGAAGAGAATCCCACATTTGAAATTTTGCAATTTGGGGAATGAGTATAAATAGAGGAATAGGAGCTTAGGAGCCTGCAAAAGTGGTTAGTGTGGAGGAAGGCTCTACCCCTCCCCCACATGCGTGCCATCAGCAAAGGTCTTTTGTCTTGTTTCCAACCCCTCTCTGATGAGTGCACGTCCGAGAGGGTGTTAAGTTAACCTTGGGAAGCAACCGACGAAGAACAATTCACACTGAAGTCGTACCACAATTGCTTTCAAGGCAATGGAATCCACGACGCAACGCTTTTATTTTCTGGTTCTGTTTTCGTTAACAATTTGAAAACAATTTTCTATATTAACAATGTCGTTCAAATCTTAAAAGGAAGCATTTTGAAGAAAAATGGCTCATCAGATCTGGCCAAAATGATTCTCGCATCCACACCTTCGCAACTCCAACCTATGTTTGAATTGAGTCAGATTGTTAAATCTATCCAACTTGGGTCCAATCGTCGGCCGAAGGAGCGGAATCGAAAACTCCTGTTTTTCGTTTTCATTTTTTCCGCACACCAACTTCAAGCCACCATTGTTGTCACGCTAGTTTGAACGACACCCACCCATTCACCACCGTCACTTATGCGGGGGTCTAAGGTTCAAAGTGTGGCGACGTTCCACTATAGTACCCATGCCAAGGATGTTCAGATCGGGTTCATCGAGTTGCAGTACCTACAATGGCGTTCTCGATGTACGTAGGGGGATCTTGGGTCATCCATGTTCATATTTGGTTCATCTACAAGTCAATGATGCTTTTTTTTAAGTCATCTTTTTTTCAGATCTAGTTCAATTTTTGGTAAGGTTTGCGACTGTGAGTGTCCGCTCTGCTTCTGCAATTAGTCCATGGGTAATTTTAGGGCATTTGTGTTGTTTGGTATGAATAGTGAGATGGATGATGGGGTTCAAGTGATTGAATTGGAGTTGAGAAGCTTATGCATGTATTGAAGTGCTTTTGTTGTTTTCTAGATTTTCTCCAAGTATTGGTGCATGTGGAAACTAAAAGTAGTAATCGAATATCCATAGGAAACGTATGTGAAATGCCTGAGAATTTGCATGCTTATTTTCTAGTTATGGGATTTTATTTGTTGTAAGTATGTTTTATATGTTTTAAAATGAATGAGGTAGACTTTAAAGTCTTTGACAAACGGTTAACATGAGTCTGAATCAGAAAATCTACAAATAATTTATAGAATAGAATAATTTGATGGCCAGTTGTTTGTGATCTTGGGTATGCACATGCTAAAAAGACAAAGAAATCTAGGTTCACGTTTCTATGATTGAAATCTAGGTTGTGAAGAATTTTTCCTTCACTTGGATTTGATTATCAATTTTTCGTTTGATAATTTTATTATATGACTAATTATTTGTTCTTTGTGAAGGAGTGCATATCACAAAAGCGGAAGCAATTTGGATCAAGAACACTCTAATTTCATTAATTTAGACATACAAAAAACATGCTCAAAGCTGGAAAATTGCAAATAAGTATGAACACATACCTTTGTTGCTCAAATTCTCCAAACTCGTTGCTTGTTTCTCCTCACGAACGCTTCATGGACCACCTCTAATGTCTTCCCTGCTATCCTCAAGTCTTGGAACGGGTTGTGGGACCCTTCAATGAGAGAGTTCTTGGGAGAGAAGAGAGAAAGGTGTAAGAGAGAAAGTTTGGAAAAACTTCCAACAAAACATCAAAACCAAACTATTTGAGTTTCATCCTATTTATATGCATCAAAAAGCTTCAACAAGTTAAGACATCACAAATGGGATAAGATTAGTCATCAAATAGGTGTCCAAATTTGGGTGAGTTTGAGCATGTAGTAGGTTAGTCATATAACCACTTCAAAACTCATTTGGCAAAACCCATTTTAAATTATTTTGTTAATTTAAAATTAATTCATAATTAATTTTAAACAAAATAATTCTTAATTAATTAAATAATGTAATTAATTAATTTTATTATTTAATTTAATATCAAATATTAATTAAATAATTAGACCAATCCCGATTTCTAAAACCGACCTCTTGAACATGAATCCCTATTCACGTATTAGACCGAACCCATATTTAAATCACATTTAAATATGTCCATCTTTCTTCCAAAACCGAATTTTGAATAATTTCAATTTATTTTCTTAAATAGTGTTACAAGGCTTAGTCCGAGCTAGCAAGGAGAACCTAAAGAACCTACAGATCATGAGCTCCAACGATACGAGATTATCCGGCCAAACTCTTTAGCCTAGCTAATCAACATTCGTTAACCACTAGGTCACTCCACTAAAGCCCAACGATTGCACTCTCCTCACCGTAGATATATTTCTGTCCACTTGATATAACCATGATTAATAAGTCGATTGATGGACCAAAACGTGGGTGTTTAGTTTGGTTCAATTACCTGCAATGGAGATATGGTAAAGTGCAAGTATACACTGTCCATCAAGTAATAAAATAGAAAGTATTCCATGTATCGAATCCCAAGAAACTGTTGTGGAATTTTAGTTTTTAGAAATAATTGTTTTTCGAATGCAAAAAGTAACAAAAATAAATTGATAATATGTTGGGTTGGTTTTGGTTTGAAAAGAATAATAAAATATCGAATCCCAATCATGTTTCAGCCCTAAGTTGAGTTTACTTGACAGCTTGTGACCACAGAGTCACCATATAGTACCTTATGCTTTTGGATTAGATTCATCTCCTATTCAGCCTCTTTGCAAGTACCTTTAGGAGTCTAAGTCATTATACTCACGGTCCAGTGGATAATGTGATCTTAGATGGTTAAGCATGCAATCCTATTGATCCTATAGTCTTTTGCCCCAATCATCAAGGACAATCGACGAAATCCTATTCCTAGGTTTTTCTGCTATATCACCTTTACGAGAGCCGTTAATTACCCGACCTGTCCAGTATTGACATTAACATTTCATGTTGATTAAGTGATCAAGTTAATCTAACATTTTTGCATATATTCAGTAAAGGACGAACCACACAAGGCATAAGGGTAAAACCGTAATTTATAGCTATCAAGCTAGCTCATTTCTTAATGGGCATTCACATAATTGAATCCCTTAGGAAAACTTAGCTCATAATGATAAATAAACTAAAATATTTCATTGATAAATAATGCATAAGTACAAAAACTGCTAAAAGGGTAAAATGGTAATTTTACTCAAAAATCAAGAATAAAACGAAAAATAGAATAAAAACAGAATAAATAAAGGACATGATTAAAATAAAGAAGGTTCTACACTGAAAATGAAATTATAAATGCGAAAACTAGCTAAAGGGTAAAATGGTAATTTTGCATAAAAAATTAAGAACGGAAAGAAATGCGAAATAAAAACAGAATGTAAATAGAAAATGTGCAGAATAAAATAGAAAATAAATCTGGAAATTTTCCAACCTTCTCTCTCTCGAACTCGTGGACAATGGATGAAGGGTCTCTACTCGCTCGATTCACGTCGTCAATGCGAATCGAATCCTCGTAGCACCTTCCTTTCGAAGCTGGCTGAAGTAGAACTCTTCCAGAGGAGTGGTCCGCTCTTGTTGGAGTTTCGGGATTTTGGTGAGTTCTTCGAGAGAGAAAAGAGGTTGATCGACTATGTGGAGATTGATTGTTGTAAAGAATGACCGATGATTTGAATGAAGACTTGAGGTGCCTTTTATAGGCCTTAGGGTTTGTTTGAAGGTTGCTAAAATGGGGGAGAGATCTTTGGGAAGGGTTGTTAGGTCAAATGGGGATTTGGTTTGCTGAATCTTTTGAAGATCTTTGACAAAATATCTCAACAAATTCGTTTGACCAGTCAACTACACTCTACTCTGTGGCCTCTTATGTGGCCACAAGCTGGATTCTGCACTCTGCGACTTCTATGTGGCCAAAAGCTGGATTCTATGACTTTGTGACTTCTCTTTGGCCACAAGCTGAAGCAGAATACAATTTTCCTAAAAATAATTAAAACAACATTAATTCTTATCAAAAATGACTATTTTACCCTCATAATTGCTTCATAATGACAAAACGACCTTGAGCATGTGACTTTCCTATTTTTATTCTTTTCTTATCAATTACATGCACAATTAACTTTAATTTAACTCAAAAACTCAATTAATGAGTAGGCTTTAAAGGGTAAAAACACGACATAAATGGCGTTCATCATCGATCATTCACAGGTCGTTCGTAATTACAGTTGGGTCTAATAAACTGTTTTACCCCTGTAATTACTTCTTGTTTCTTAAGTCTCGTTGATCCTCTAATGAACAATTGGTTCGTGGTCCAACCACCAAACTGAATCCCTCTCGAGCCAATGAGAGGGTGGGGCCCCTTGTTCAAGACCTGAAGTCAGCACTTAAGGGAACAACCTTTCTACTAAACCCTAAAAGCGGGTATGAGTGAATTTCATCTCGCAGGACTATGTTCCCAACTTTGTACCCGGTCTTATCCCCAAGATGGTAGGCTTATGGATTCGGCGATCTGGAGCCACTCTCACCCATGCAAGTCAAAGGATAATCCCGAATAAACAGGAGTTCATAGCGTGCTCAGGATTTAGATCGAGTTACCTAGGTCATCATATGAAAAAGTCAGTCTTTAACAGTAAATGGAGTTATAAAGTAAGAGTGACTTATTTCGCGGTCCAGTCTTATACAAACTCATTGCACAAGACCCCCCTACTCGCATGTCTCCACATGAACGATTTATGATCACATCGTTCGTACTATACAAAGTGGGCGACATCCATAGTATCCCAGGATAAGGTACCTAGCCCTATCCCTATACCATAGACCATTATGGCTATTACTCGAACTTGATCCACATTCATGTCTCCACATGAAGTTCAAGTATACATCATATAGCCAAGGGTTCTTAGTTTATTGGATTTGGGTTAAAGGAACGCAATTCACTTTATTCAATAACACCTTTATTGAATAAACCTCAATAACATCTTTATTGGAAAATAAAATATATATTCAGTTTACAAACCACGAGTTTTAGGACATAAACTCAACACTTTGGACTAATGCAATTGGTAACAAAATTTGATTATGATGCTTATCATTGAGAAAAATTATATTGGCTCAAGTTAAGTTGCAAGTCAAAGTGGATGAAGTTAAAAGTATTAGTTAAGAAGGTACTTAAGGAGGTATTCTTCTGGATTGATTCAAAATCCATTAGTTTTCATTAAATATATTCTTAAATATAGTTTGTAGACTTGTGGTTTTTAATATCTTTGTTGATAGATATTACTTAATTTTATATTTGATCTCATCAAATAACTAGTTTAAATTCATGGGTTAACAAGAGGAATGTCTCAGGGGAGAGTGCAACATGAAAATGTCTAAACCACTCTCATTTTGGAAAAATGTCTAAAAACTAAATTTAGTAAGTAAACCTACAAACTAAGTGGGCAAAAATACCTTCATACTATATGTTAGGTTTTATATCCCAACACTCGTGGTTTGTAAACGTTGTAAATGTAATATGTCTATTAATGCGATAAAGAGTTATTGAGATTTATTCAGTAAATTGTGTTTATTGAATATAGTGAAACGTGTTTGCATTAACCTGTACCAATAAACAACACCCATGGCGAAGGATGAGTACTTCAGCTGCATGTATGACATGAATGTGGATCAGGCTCAAGTAGACAGTCAAAACGGTCTATAGTACATGGATAAGGTTGGGTACCTTATCCTGGTAACACTATTGGATGCGGCTCTCTTTGTATTGTACAAAACGATGTGATCCGAATCGTTTCACATGGAGATGTGCGAGCGGGGGGGTCCTGTGCAATGAGTTTGCATAAGACTAAACGACGAAAAAAGTCGTTTTCTCTTTATAATGCCGTTTACTGATGAGACCGACTATTTCACATTTGATGACCTAAGGTAACTCGTTCTTAATCATGAGCTTGCTATGAACTCCTGCTTATTCGAGAGTATCTTTAGACTTGTATGGGTGAGAGTGGCAGAACGCCCACTCAATAAGCCTACCAACTTAGGGATAAACTCAAATAGGTAGCTGGGGACATAGTGTGGGAAGATGGAATTCACTCCTACCCTCATTAGGGTCTAGTAGAGAGGCGTTCCCTTAATAGCTGACTCCAGGGCTTGAACATGAGGCCTCATCCTCTTCTATGTGAAGAGGATTCTGATCTGTTGATTGGATCACGAATCAAATGTTCATTAGAGGTGTCAGTGGTACTTAAGGAACAAGAGGTATCACAGGGGTTAAACGGTTTAAAAGACCTTGCTGTGATAACGGACACCTGTGAAGGATCGACTTACCCATAATGGTAATATCAAGAGGACATAATATATCTACAGTGAGAAGAGTGCAACGCTCGGACTATAGTGGAGTCTCCGGGGGTTAACGAATGTTGATTAGTTCGTTAAAAGAGTTTTGACTGGATAATCTCGTATCGTTGGAGCTCATGATCTGTAGGTCCTTTAGGTTCTCCTGGCTAGCTTGGATAACGTCGTGCAACAATATAAGAGAAAAGAAAAAGAAAAAGAATTTGTTCAAATTCGGGTTTTGGAATGATGATGAACATATTTAAATATGATTTAAATTTGGGAATGGTCTAAAACATGAATACGATTCATGTGCAAAAAGTCGATTTTCGGAAAACCAGTTTTAGCCATATTATTTAATTAATATTTGATATTGAATTAAATAATATTAATTAATTAAAAAGTTTAATTAATTATTATATATATTATTATTAAAAAGTTTAATAATAAAATATTTATTATTATTTTTAATAATAATAATAAAAAATATAAAAAAATAATAAAAATGTCTTACATGTAAGACATTTGGCTTATTTTTTTTTAATATATATATATATATATATATTATGTTGGCTAAAACAGAAAAAGGTCTTGGGGTTCTTTAAAAAATAAAGTGTGGAGCTTTCTTTTTGGATTGATTTTGCTTCTCCCTACGAGTGTTTGAAGTTTTCAAATTAAAAGAAAGAAGAACCAAGTTTTCCCCCGCTTTTTCCATCTCCTTTCTTTTGATTTCTTCTTGTTTTTCCTTTTTCTTTTTCTCATCGAAACAGAGTCACACAACTCCGTTGCACGACGTCGAGGATAGCGGGACTACCGGAGGTGGTCCTCGGTGCGTTTGTGAGAAGAGCTCGAAGCGTTCGTGACGAGGAACGACCGACAGAACTCGAAGAAATTTAAACTACAAGGGTATGTATTCTAAATTTCTTATTTCCGTCTTTTCGAGCATGTTTCTAGCTTGTTAAATTGAGGAAATTAGAGTTTCAACGATCCAAAATCGCTTCCGCAGCGGTAAACGCACCATCACTATATTCTACAATTTAACGATTAAATGAAATAATGCTCTAAAATAAAGAATGGTTAGGATGAGAGAGAGAAAAGCAATGGATGCCAAAATAACAGAAACGTTAAAATAAAGAAATTGACAACTAGAGTTAAATGGGGGCAATGAAAAATTGCATTTGACGGGTATTGTATACCTGCAGACATACTTTTGTACCCTCACGTCTAGGTCCATCGAGGTTGTATATAGGCCTTTAATACAGTTCATTAATAGCCATCCCAACTTTTGGGTACTCGCCAAATGCCTAATCTAACTCAAAATCCAATGCTGGACAGTGAAAAAATACGCCCAATTCTCACAAATTTAGCGTTGGACGGAGTGGTGATGACTTTCAAAGTTGAGTAGAACGCTTGCAAATTAACAAAAATTAAAATTGAAATGATTGCGGGTTAAGATCGATGCTCAAGCAACCAAGACGATAGATCGTCGGAGGAGGAGAAAACTTACCCGCTGCCACGTCGCACCCTCGCCGGAGACGCAAAAGAAAGAAGTCGTCGTTGGACATGGGTGCGTTGTCGAAGATGAGATCGAAGAGGAAGGGAGGTGTGAGGTGGTGACGATTGGGGAAGGAGTCATGAGTTGAGAAAGGGAGCGGTTGAATGAAGAAAGTGAAGAAAAAGTGTGACAAAGAGAGAAGAAGAATAAGATTTGTTTTGAGCATTTAATTTTTAAAACAATTTCTTTTTTGGTTTTTTTCCCCTCTTATTTTCTTTTCTAAATGTTGAAATTTGAAAACAAATTGGGTACCGTTTTTACAAACTTGAATAAAGAATGCAATGAATGATTTAAATATTCACTCTTCAATTTCCACCCTATTTAATTAATTACATATTTTAAACTTTAACATTCTCCATATCCGGGTTGTGATTACGGGGAGGATTAGAGATTCAAATTTAAGGATTTTATTTTAGATTTCGAAACAAGAATGTTGTGATTAGGGGAGGCTTAGAGATTCAGATTTAAGGATTTTATTTTAGATTTCGAAAACAACAATTCGTTTTTGTATGGATTTTTTTTAATCCGCCAAAATTTGAAACCCCTCGATTATAGGGCCCATATTTTTTTTTGTTCTCGGTTTAGTTGTTAGGTGTGTAATTGTATATACAAGGTGTGTCCTTGTACATACAACAACAAAATTTGAAACCCCTGATTATAGGGCCCATTTATTTATTTGTCACCGGAGACGAGTGTCTACTGCAGACGAGCAGTCGGAGCTGCATTGATCGACGAATGTGTTCGAGCGGAGCAGTCGCTAGAAGACGACGACAGATGAGGAGGAGGAGAAGCTGGAATGGGCGGCGATTGAGAGGTTGTCGGCTTACGATAAGGGTGAGAAAGATGATGTTGAAGCACGTGTGAGCAGCGACAGAAAGGTTGTTCATGAACAAGTTGATATACAACAATCAGTATGCGTACATATGTGTGTCTACATCTCAACACATGTTGGACAACCATTGAAAGTGTATACACACATACATGACTCAACCTGCACTTTACGAGAAGTTAATACCATTTGCACTTAACGAGAAGACTTCAACCTCCACTATTTTGGTTTTTTATTTTATTTTTTATTTTAAGATTAATTAATTAGAAAATAAAGAGTAGTTATTAAAGAATGGAGTTATAATGAATGGGGTTATAATGGGCATGACAAAATATCCATCCTCCTCCCTAAAAACACTCTGGACATGAATTGGAAATAGTTAAAAAATTAGACATTTTTCATTTTAGGTTATTTATCCTAAACATTCCTCTCAATTTCCCTAAATTCATTCAATTTCTTTTTGTTGTTGAAGATATCTTGGTGGTTAATTGGTTCCGCAAATATATCTCAAATTCATTCAGCTTATAATAATTTTTTAATCAATTTTATTTAGGTTAAATATATTATAGATGACATGGGGATTTAACAATTTTATTTCATGGATATATATTTGTTTATTTTATGAGCCCACTATATCAAGTTTATGAAATGAGGTAAATAATAATAATATTTTAGTTATTATTGTATTATTTGCAAACCTCACGTTATGGGTAGTCTTAGTGATCAATTAAACAAGCCTAATTGTCATGATAACATGAGTATGAAAATAGTATGTATTATGTTATTTATTGTTGACAAGTTTTACATGTGACAATTAAAATATGAGTGGAGATTGTTGAAATATTGCTAAAGATGTTTGACACAACTTGAATTTGTGAAGCAAATGAATTTGAGACAATGATGTATTCTAATTGCTTTTCAAGTGTACGATCATAGTCCTCAAGTTGCAATGTTTAAGCCAAACCGAGCATAGCTCAATTGACATAAGCTTGTACTCATGACTAAGAGGTTTTGGGTTCAATCCACGCATTAATTAAAATATCGTTGCAAAAAAAAAAAGTTGCAATGTTTAAGAATATGTTAGTAGTTGGCCATTAATTTTCATGAAATTGAAAATTATTATCATTTACTATTAATTTAGTTTGGCCTTATATGTCTAGTGAAGCTCGTAGAAATTGATGATAGTTTAAGATTTTGATAACTATGTTAAAATGTGTAATATTTATTAGGGTTATTCAAGATCTTGTTGTTGTTATTCATCTTGAAATATCGAGGATGTCTATGATCATCATGAAAAGGGAAAAGAAAAATACTGTCAATTTTTTTTATAAATGATTCATAAATAAAAGCATTAAATGTGTGAAGTATGAATAATACATGTGATTGAGATGCTCCATGTATTGTTACAGAATAAATGTTGTACATCAATTTATTTCTACTCATAAGAAAATCCTACATCAAGCTAATAGTAAGAGGAATAAGAGAATCAAATATTTAAATTTGGCTCTCTTCGAAATCCACGTTTTCGAGCACCCCTCAAAGGAGCGATCAGACCATGTCTATACTCAGCCGAATCTGGAGCAAGGTTATCGGGTTTTCTCAATAGTTATATGAAGGGTTTTAATGTAATTGAACACCAACTTTAATGTATAATTCATTTAAGTTTGATACTCGGTCGAACCTGAAGCAGGGTCATCGGTCGAATCTATAGTTTTTATTAGCACAGTTTCATCGCTAGTATTATATGATTCCATTACACAAGGGAGATCTATAGGAGATGTTGGAAAATGCTCGTCACCAATGGCAAAAGTGCAACTTCTCCCGTCCTCCTAATGACAATATAAGAGACCATAAATACGCAATTAAGCCAAGCCTCAAATATTTTTCCAATGGCATGGGAAGCTTTTAATGTCGGTGTAAAATACTTTTGAAAAAATCAAGAATGTAGAAGTTGTCTTAGCTCAGTTGTAGAACGCTTAAATATATGTATTAGTAGGGTAGGTTTTAATATCGGTGTAAAACACTTTTGAAACAATCATACGAATGTAGAAATCGTCTTAGCTCAGTGGTAGAGCGCAAAAATATATGTTTTAGAAGGCAATGTTTTAATGTCGGTGTAGAATACTTTTGAAAAATCTTAAGAATATCGAAGCCTTCTTAGCTCAGTGGTAGAGCGCGTGGCTTTTAACCACGTGGTCGTGGGTTTGATCCCCATAGACAGCGTTTAATTTATATGTATGTTATAGACTCGGAAGAAGCATGTGTGGCTTGTCTACAAACTACAATGATGTAGACACTTTTAGAAAAATTAAAAATTATAAGAATGTTGTGTTAGAATATTTCTGAAAAAGTTAAATATATTATTATGAATATTATGTCCAATTGTTTATATATAATAAAAATATATGAAAGTTTAATTTATTGGTCTTAGGTTTAATTTGTGCATGATGATGTAGCAGTTCTTGATTGGCCTAAATTTCTCAATCAATCGGTAGGTTTTGTATTTTTTTTTTTTTAAAACTCAAAAACTTGAATGGTTATCGAATGAGGCTTAAACAATTGAGTTTCCCATTTTCTTAATTCCGTGCCTTGATAAAATTATTTTATAACTTTTGCATAATTCAATACCACTAATCAACTTCTTGAAGATTAAAAATTCAAGTTTTCACCGAATCCATTATTGAACTTATTAATACCTGAATTTGGTCAACGATGGATTTACATATCTTGGTGGAACGAGTATAGGCCTACGAGACAAAAGATAAGTGATGCATTGCACCAATGTGGTGCTAACCACACAGGCTCTGACGAACAATTCAGATATGAGAAATATTTAGGAAATATGGAGAGTATGGAAAGATCTTGGTTACCTTTTCCATCATGCCCCTTTCTCCTTTTATAAGCTCTTCATACAACTGTTATGGATTGCTACGCTATAAATGGCCTATTGATGATGATGTAGCAGTTCTTGATTGGCCTAATTTATTGGTCTTAGGTTTAATTTGTGCATGATGATGTAGCAGTTCTTGATTGGCCTAAATTTCTCAATCAATCGGTAGGTTTTGTATTTTTTTTTTTTTTAAAACTCAAAAACTTGAATGGTTATCGAATGAGGCTTAAACAATTGAGTTTCCCATTTTCTTAATTCCGTGCCTTGATAAAATTATTTTATAACTTTTGCATAATTCAATACCACTAATCAACTTCTTGAAGATTAAAAATTCAAGTTTTCACCGAATCCATTATTGAACTTATTAATACCTGAATTTGGTCAACGATGGATTTACATATCTTGGTGGAACGAGTATAGGCCTACGAGACAAAAGATAAGTGATGCATTGCACCAATGTGGTGCTAACCACACAGGCTCTGACGAACAATTCAGATATGAGAAATATTTAGGAAATATGGAGAGTATGGAAAGATCTTGGTTACCTTTTCCATCATGCCCCTTTCTCCTTTTATAAGCTCTTCATACAACTGTTATGGATTGCTACGCTATAAATGGCCTATTGATGATGATGTAGCAGTTCTTGATTGGCCTAATTTATTGGTCTTAGGTTTAATTTGTGCATGATGATGTAGCAGTTCTTGATTGGCCTAAATTTCTCAATCAATCGGTAGGTTTTGTATTTTTTTTTTTTTTAAAACTCAAAAACTTGAATGGTTATCGAATGAGGCTTAAACAATTGAGTTTCCCATTTTCTTAATTCCGTGCCTTGATAAAATTATTTTATAACTTTTGCATAATTCAATACCACTAATCAACTTCTTGAAGATTAAAAATTCAAGTTTTCACCGAATCCATTATTGAACTTATTAATACCTGAATTTGGTCAACGATGGATTTACATATCTTGGTGGAACGAGTATAGGCCTACGAGACAAAAGATAAGTGATGCATTGCACCAATGTGGTGCTAACCACACAGGCTCTGACGAACAATTCAGATATGAGAAATATTTAGGAAATATGGAGAGTATGGAAAGATCTTGGTTACCTTTTCCATCATGCCCCTTTCTCCTTTTATAAGCTCTTCATACAACTGTTATGGATTGCTACGCTATAAATGGCCTATTGATGATGATGTAGCAGTTCTTGATTGGCCTAATTTATTGGTCTTAGGTTTAATTTGTGCATGATGATGTAGCAGTTCTTGATTGGCCTAAATTTCTCAATCAATCGGTAGGTTTTGTATTTTTTTTTTTTTTAAAACTCAAAAACTTGAATGGTTATCGAATGAGGCTTAAACAATTGAGTTTCCCATTTTCTTAATTCCGTGCCTTGATAAAATTATTTTATAACTTTTGCATAATTCAATACCACTAATCAACTTCTTGAAGATTAAAAATTCAAGTTTTCACCGAATCCATTATTGAACTTATTAATACCTGAATTTGGTCAACGATGGATTTACATATCTTGGTGGAACGAGAATCCATTATTGAACTTATTAATACCTGAATTTGGTCAACGATGGATTTACATATCTTGGTGGAACGAGTATAGGCCTACGAGACAAAAGATAAGTGATGCATTGCACCAATGTGGTGCTAACCACACAGGCTCTGACGAACAATTCAGATATGAGAAATATTTAGGAAATATGGAGAGTATGGAAAGATCTTGGTTACCTTTTCCATCATGCCCCTTTCTCCTTTTATAAGCTCTTCATACAACTGTTATGGATTGCTACGCTATAAATGGCCTATTGATGATGATGTAGCAGTTCTTGATTGGCCTAATTTATTGGTCTTAGGTTTAATTTGTGCATGATGATGTAGCAGTTCTTGATTGGCCTAAATTTCTCAATCAATCGGTAGGTTTTGTATTTTTTTTTTTTTTAAAACTCAAAAACTTGAATGGTTATCGAATGAGGCTTAAACAATTGAGTTTCCCATTTTCTTAATTTCGTGCCTTGATAAAATTATTTTATAACTTTTGCATAATTCAATACCACTAATCAACTTCTTGAAGATTAAAAATTCAAGTTTTCACCGAATCCATTATTGAACTTATTAATACCTGAATTTGGTCAACGATGGATTTACATATCTTGGTGGAACGAGTATAGGCCTACGAGACAAAAGATAAGTGATGCATTGCACCAATGTGGTGCTAACCACACAGGCTCTGACGAACAATTCAGATATGAGAAATATTTAGGAAATATGGAGAGTATGGAAAGATCTTGGTTACCTTTTCCATCATGCCCCTTTCTCCTTTTATAAGCTCTTCATACAACTGTTATGGATTGCTACGCTATAAATGGCCTATTGATGATGATGTAGCAGTTCTTGATTGGCCTAATTTATTGGTCTTAGGTTTAATTTGTGCATGATGATGTAGCAGTTCTTGATTGGCCTAAATTTCTCAATCAATCGGTAGGTTTTGTATTTTTTTTTTTTTTAAAACTCAAAAACTTGAATGGTTATCGAATGAGGCTTAAACAATTGAGTTTCCCATTTTCTTAATTCCGTGCCTTGATAAAATTATTTTATAACTTTTGCATAATTCAATACCACTAATCAACTTCTTGAAGATTAAAAATTCAAGTTTTCACCGAATCCATTATTGAACTTATTAATACCTGAATTTGGTCAACGATGGATTTACATATCTTGGTGGAACGAGTATAGGCCTACGAGACAAAAGATAAGTGATGCATTGCACCAATGTGGTGCTAACCACACAGGCTCTGACGAACAATTCAGATATGAGAAATATTTAGGAAATATGGAGAGTATGGAAAGATCTTGGTTACCTTTTCCATCATGCCCCTTTCTCCTTTTATAAGCTCTTCATACAACTGTTATGGATTGCTACGCTATAAATGGCCTATTGATGACCGTTCATAACGTTCGGACAATTAACAACACGAAACTGTCCAAGTGGGGGGGGGGGTTACACCTTTGGTTCGGTCGACCCCTAGGGGTCGGCACTTAATGCCTTGGCCCAACACATAGGGGGTCGGGTTTCTCGTCCACAACAGATCGGTCATCTTCGCTTCCACAAGGAATTGATCCTCCTCACGCCCTCCTCCCCTCCGAAGTAGTAAGTTTAAGACCTAGTCTTTCACTCTATATCCAACAAACTTCTATTTTTTCTCTCTAAAAAATTACTTATGTGCAAACAAAAAAAATTACAGAGAAACTTTTGCAGAAAATAGAAGAGTTCTTTTTTTTTTAATCATCATCACTGTTGCGCTGATTACTTCTGGGCTTCGGATGAAGAGGCCCAAAGATTACAAAATTAGACAACAAGGCTTGTGGGTGCTTGAAGGAGAATGCTCCATGTTACCCTCTCATGCAACCAAGTGTTGCAAACCCTAATCTCATCCTCAGTTCACGAAATGGAGAGAGAAAAGAGATGAGACTTGGCGGAGCTCTTTCTCCTCAACGACCTATGTCCAATTGATTGAAGAATAAGAAGATTAATAAGTTCAAGAAGACGGAGTAGAGGAAGAAGAAGAGGAAGATCCTCAGCTTTATCACAAAGCCTCGAAGATCTATCCAATTTATTAAAGTTTTTTCCTTTGAATCATTACAGTGAGGATTTAAGATTTGTTTTTATACTTTTTATCTCTCTATGTTTCTTCTCTCTTCCACGCTCTCTGAGTTTGAACTATGTATATGGACATTTGAAGAACAAAATTATGTTTTAGAACATAACCAATTTATGGTTATTTTTACAAATCTCCACCTTAAAACATGAGTTTTGTTCTGCGATTTAGCAAAGTTTCTAACCCTCTTTTGTCTAACCCTTTTCAGGTAAGTCGAATCCAACGAGCTCGAGACAGTGGTTGAACTTCAGTTATGGAAGAGGCTTCGTCAACATGTTAGAAACATTCTCTAAGGTATGGACCTTCAGAACTTCAATTTCTCCTTTCTCTATTTGTTCTCGTACAAAATGATATTTAATATCAATGTGTTTTGTTCGATTGTGAAATTGTTGATTTTTGGATAGATGTATAGCACTCTAATTGTCACGGTATATCTTGATTGTAGTTTGCATGATCCCATAGTCTTGTAGCAAACCTTTGAGCCATAAGGCTTCTTTGTTTGCTTCTGATATGATAAAGCTATAAATTCTGCTTTAGTTGATGAGAGAGCTACCACTGGTTGAAGGGTAGCTCTCCAACTTAGGAGATTTCCCCTAGTTAGAAATAGATATCATGTTAGGCACCTTCTTCTATCCAAATCCCCAGCATAATCTGAATTCACATAAACAAATAACTGATTATGTTTATCACTGCAACTCGTATAGGTGAGTTTAGCTTCTGAGGATCCTTGTAGATATCTTAATACCCATTTAGCTGCCTCTCAATGTCTTTTCCCCGGATTAGCCATATATTTGCTAATTAAGCTTGTAGCATAGGCTATGTTTGACCTTGTAGATACCATAAGGTATATTAGGCTCCCCACAACTTATGAATAGGGAATATTAGACATAAATTCCAAGTGTTCATTTTCATCTAGTTTGGGTGAGTTTTGGGCAGATAGCTTAAAGTGTTGAGCCAACGGAGTTGAAACAACTTCAAATTTTCCATGTATTTCTTTAGAGTCTTGCCACAATAGGTAGTTTGACTGATTTGAAGAACTCCTTCTTATCTTATTCTTTTGAATTCAACACCTAGGATTTTTTTAGATTCACCTAGGTCCTTCATGTCAAACTCCCTGACTGCTTCACCTTTTCCATTGCTTGCTTTGATTTACTTGCAAGTAGCATGTCATCCATATATAATAACAAATATACAATTGTAGAGTATGATTTTCTATTTATGTAAACACAACTATCATATGAGCTTCTTTGAAATCCAATTGTTGTCATGTAATCATCAAATCTTTTATACCAACACCTAGGAGATTGCTTTAAACCATATATCCATTTCCTTAATAAACAAACATAGTTTTCCATGTTCTATTTTTCATATCTTTGAGGTTGCTTCATGTATATGGTTTCTGCTAGCTCACCATGTAGGAAGGTTGTTTTAACATCTAGTTGATCTAACTCTAGATTATTTTGAATAACTAAAGCAAGTAGCATGTGAATAGATGTATGTTTAACAACTGGTGAAAATATTTCATTGTAATCTATTCTATGTTTTTGTGTATAGCCTTTAGCTACTAACCTTGCTTTGAATATTGGTTGTTGAACTCCTTGAATGTCATCCTTGTATTTGTAAATTCATTTGCATGCAATTGGCATGAAGTCCTTAGGTAATAGACTGAGTGTCCATGTATGATTCTGATTTAAAGAGTTTCATCTCTTCATTCATTGCATCAATCCATTTCTTTGCATTAGGGCAACTTGTAGATTCATCAAAAGTGTTAGGTTCTGTCTCATTTAGAAATCCACTTTCATTTAGTGTCATGTTAACACAATTTGCCTCATCATACCTTACTGGAGGTGTGCTGATTCTTCTTTGCCTACCTTTTGCAAGATGATAGGTTTCTAGATTAGAAGGATCTTGCATAGAATCACGTTCTCCATGTTTTACTAGATATTCTTCTAGTTTTACCTGAGAGCTTCCTCCTTCATCTTTAGAATCTGATAGATGAGGGATGAATGTTGTCAAACTAGGTTGCTCCACCTCAATTTCTAGTCTATAGGTCTTGTATGTGCTTGTAGTTTGAGTCTCCCTCTCCATGAACATTTCCTCCTCTCTGAATGTCACATCTCGACTATTGATGCATCTTCTTTCAATGAGATGCCAAAGCCTAAATCCTTTAACACCATCTGTAAAACCAACAAACATGCATCTTGTTGCTCTAGGCTTCAATTTTCCTTGGCTTTGATGGACAAACCTCACACAACCAAAGACTTCCAAATGGTCAAGGTTTGGAGGGTGTTTAGTCCACTTTTCTTTTGGTGTAAGGAGCTATTGGGAGCTGTGTGGATACCTATTTAAGGTGTACACCGTGTAGGATGTAGCTTCAGCCCAATATTTCTCAGGTAACATAGCATCAGACAATAGGCATCTAACTCTCTCCATGATGGTTCTGTTGAGTCTCTCAGCTACCCCATTCTGCTGGGGTGTATATGTAACGATCCGACTTTTTATGACCTCATTATAGGACCGTTACTACATGCATGACGTAAGAACCTCAATAAATAAATAAATAAAAACTTTATTTAAGAATAAGGATGGGGAACAATAAATGTTCAGAAACATCTCAAAATCAGTGCAAATACATTTATTTTGGGATCCCGTTAAAAACATAAAAATATATTAAATAAGTTCATTAAGACATGTTTAAAACCAAAACTTCTAGTTCTAAACCACAACCACTAGAGGAACTGACTCCAACGAATAAACTTAAATGAAGGTGGAAACTCAGACTTTGATCCCATGGCATCGTCAACAAAACACCTCGTCAAGCACCATGTACGTTCCTGTCGTTACCTGAAAAAATTGTTTTAAGAAAAGAATGAGTATTTTATACAAAATACTCAGTAAGTAACTCCACTACCGTGGTCAGGCTATGCAATCACATGCATTCATGAATTGACTGAAAACTTTAACTAGTGGGATCTAAACCTACATCTTCAGCTTACCAGTTCATTCCTATTCCTCTAGATGTGCATCAATTTCATACACATCAATCTCGGATGCATCAATTTCATGCACTGAGAACCCTCTAGGCATGCATCACTTTCATACATGGGTGAGCATCACTTTCATACTCATCGGCTCTACGTACATCACTTTCATGTGATTAGAGCCCCTGGACCTGCATCACTTTCATGCAGGCAAATCTCACAAGAAATGGGGTCTTTAAAAATTTCATGACTCATTTATCACACAAATGCATGAGGTCTCACCTAACTCAAATTAGACAAAATAGTTGATGCAACATGGAGTAATTTTCTCCCATGCAAAATTTTAACTTTCAGCATGCATTACCTTCATGAATATTTCATTACAACTACATTAAACTTTATAATGAGTTTCATACATAACCATAACACAAAACTCATCACCATAAAGAAATAATTCATTCTTGACATCATTCACAACAACCTCCCATCAACATTCATAAATTTACTGGCATCACATACATACTTCTCTCACCTTCATAAACATTCAAAACCCTTAAATCACATTTTGTTCATAGACATCTTTCCATTAAAATTAATTTTAACTTCTCCATCACAATTCATTAACATTCATTCTAACTGCTCAATCACAATTCGTTCGTGAACACTCTTCCATCAACATTCATTCAACTTCTCACTCATAAATCATGAATAAACATAAGGATTATGTTTAACAAACAAAAACTATACATGCACGCTACACAAACTATCGATATATCAGCCCACATACACAAAGTACCGATATATCAGCACACAGTTCCCAACCTAGCCCGAAGGCTAGCCGGTAGTAAGGTTACTTACCTTAATGCTAAGTTCGACGAGAAGACTAAAATTGTCACGAATGCTCCTGGTCTCAACCTACAATGAATTTCTAGTGCTTAACACTACTTTTGAGACTAGGACTAGTGCTGTAAAATTTGTTTAACAAATGGACTAAAGCTTACCTAAGTAGTCCCGACTCACCGCCACTCCTAGACTAAATTACTTCAACCCGAGCTTGGTTCCAACATCAAAATAGAGGGGCTTCCAATGTCGAGACAGATCTGGACAAATTGAACAAAATTCCAATTCTTATAATCAGAATCTCAATCATTAGAAATAAATTCAAGAACTAGATAGAGCCTCGATACCCACCAAAACTCCCTACGAAGATGTCAAATCTTGTTGGACAGCACGTTCCAATACTATGTTTCGCCAATCTAACGTTGGAATCGATTGAGTATTGAATCTCGAAGCAAAACAAAACGTTTAAAACTAACAAAAACTCAGATTTGAAAGGAGTTTGGGTTAAAATCAACATTCGATGGACAAGACAAAAGATCATTGGAAGGGGAACGAACTTACCCGCTGGTCGAACGTTGTTGAAAGCTCGCTGGTAGAACGCCGCCAATGATCTAATCGGAGCGGGAGAGGGCACGTCGGCGAACGGTATGCGGCAGGGCAGAGCGACGACACTTGCGGTTGGGCGACTGACGGGCGGTGGAGGCGTGTGATTGGGCAAGCGGAGGGGAAGAGGGAGAGAGAGAGACGACATCGACACTGTGGTGGTTGGAGCTGAGAGAAATGAGAGGGAGAGGGTGGCGGCTCTCTGAAGCCTGGGTCTTCTTCACAATGAAGAAGACCTGTTTTTTTTTTAAACTTTTACTTTAATTTTTTTTTTCATTTTTTTTAATATATTATATTAATAATAATAATAATATTATTATTATTATTATTATTAATTCATTAACTTTTAATTAACTTGGTCAAATTTACTAACCTAATCTCTTTTTTTTCTTAACACACCTCAAACGCCCAATTGAACTCAAATTAATCTTAAATGAAACGCGAAGCGTTACAGTATACCTCAATGTTCGGTATCTTAGAATCCTTTGTTCTTTGCAAAAGTTATCAAAATCTTCATTGCAAAACTCTAGGCCATTTTTAGATCTCAAGCATTTCCCATGCCTAGAGGACTAATTTTCAACAAGCACCTTCCATTCTTTAAACTTGATGAATGTTTGATCCTTAGTCTTAAGGAAATATACCCAACTTCTTCTTGAGTAATCATCAGTGAGGGATAGGAAATACCATGATCCACTAATTGATGGTGTAGGTGTTGGCCCCCATAGGTTTGAATGAATGTAGTCTAGAATTCCCTTAGTTGTATGTTAAGCTTTAATAAAGTTATGTCTTGTAGACTTCCCCAATATACAATGGTCACAAGCTTTGAATCCAATTGTAATGACCCGAACTTCAGGTAAGAAAAATTACTTAATTTATCGGGCTCGATAGTGGGTTAAGTGGAAGGTTCATGGAATTTGGGCTTAAAAAAAAAGATTTGGACTTAGAGTTGACTAAGTCCACTAGGATTATTTATTTTGGAAAGTAATTAAAAATAAATAAAGGATAATAATAATAATAATAATAATAATAATAATATATTTATATTATTATTATTATTATTATTATTATTATATTATTATTAATAATACAATATTACTTAATAAATTTTTTTTTTTTTAAAAAAAAAAACTATCAAAGGCAGCGTAGGTCTTCAGGTGAAGACCCATACTTTTCCCTCTTTTCATTCTCTATCTCAGTCCACAACCCACGCCGCCTCCCTCTTCATCTCTCTCTCCCTCAGCTTCAAACTTTCAGTCGCCGCACACCACCGGCTGATGCTTCTTCTCCCTTCGTAAGTCGTTCGACGCCCAACCACCTTTTTTTCCCTCGTTCTCTCCTCCGACGCCACCTCAGGCGTTCCACCGGCAGCGGGTTCGACGACGCGACGTGGCGGTGACGATCAATCTGCGCAGCAGCAGCGGGTAAGCTTTTCCCCTTCAACGATCTCCTGTATTGTTCTATTGGGTAGATTCAAACCCACACCCCTTTAGATTTTTTTTTTTAATTTTTTGTTAGTTGCAAACTTTTGTCCAACTTCGAAAGTCAATACCCACTCTATTCTAGCATTAAATTTATAAAACTCCACGTTTTAGCTCGCTGTCCAGCACAATTTAACGTCGTGGTAACAAACTCTCAGTAGGATTTGGACGATTAGTCGAGGTAAAAAGACGACTTTTGGAGTAGAAGTTGTTTTGGATAATTGTTCTAAGCATCACCTTTAATTTTGATAATTTTTATTCAGCACAGTTTGAGACCCAAAGGTTTAATGCTAATTTTAGATTTATGTTATAGGTTTGGATTTGAGCTTTACAAGCCAAGTTGGAGGATTAGTCTTGCTAGAATTAGATTTGAGGTAAGTGACCTTACTGCTGGTACGCCTTCGGGCTCGGTTGGGAAATTTTCTAATTGTTTGTTTTGATTTAATTGATGTTACAGTTGGCTGAATAGTTGTCTGTTGAGATGTTGAATATATGTGGTTGATTTGTTGATTCGATTGTGAAGGTTATGAATTTCTGTACTCTGGGAGCTTATGTTATGTTGATGAATTAAGATGATGTTGGATGTTGATGTATGATGTTAGAAGAGAGGATTATGATGGAAATTATGAGATTGTCATGTTACGTTTATCATGTCGAGCATATGAGAATTAATATAGGAATGATGTTTTGAACTTTCATGTTTTAACATGATGAGTATATATGTTGAGGGACTTCATTATTGCATGCTACATTTTTCAGTCAGGATAATTTAGTGACAATTATACCCATCCCCCTAGTCATGTGGTACCTAGTAGACTGAGGTTTCGCTCCACTGATTTGATGCCAACTAACCATCAGTAGGGGTGAGTCTCCAGAGGAGTCTACTATACCGAGTAGTTGTGAGAATTATTGCGGGATTGGGTTAATTGTTCACTCATATGGCCATAACAGAAAATTGTAGGCAAGATTAGGTCCCACTAGTTAAAGTCTCAGTCAGTTCATGTTGCATGTGATTGCATAGCCTGACCCTAGTAGTGGGGTTACTTACTGAGTATTTTATTTAAAATACTCATTCTTTTCTAAAACATTTTTTTCAGGTAATATTAGGGATGTACCGGGCGTTTGACGAGGTGATCGGTTGATGATGTCATGGGACACGTGAAGTCAGAGCTTCCGCTTTCATTGAATATTTTATTAGTTATTTGAGTCAGTCCAACAGTTTGTTTTGCTAAGGATTAGAACGAGTAGTTTTGGTTTTAAATTTTATTTTGAAGGAACTTATTTAATGGTTTTTATGTTTTCACTGGGATCCCGAATTAAAAGTATTTGTTGACTTGAACATTTATATTTTGCTTTCATTATCTTTTTAAAATAGAGTTTTAATTATTTATTGAGTTTCTGAAGTCATGCTCTTAGTAACGACCCTAGAGTAATGTCATAGAAAGTCGGGTCGTTACACCAATGTTTATCTTTTGAGGCAGTATGCCTTCCTTAGATAGAGCTTCAAGTCCTTTGTTGCTTATGTGTGGGAGTCTCTGATGCCAAAGAACTCTTTCATCCATGTTGTTATTGGTAACAACTAGGGCATAATGTACCATTTGCAATCTTTAATTACATATAGATCATTCATTTTAACACCTATTAGCACTGTTTTAAAATCTTTCTTGACTTCAAAAATCCCCCCTGAACCTCCATATTCACATCCAATGGAGTCCAACATTCCTAGGGAAATCAGATTTTTTTTTAGCTTAGGAACATGTCTCACATTCCTTAGTAGCTTCACTGAACCATCTTGGAACTTCATAGACACTGATCTAATTCCAGCCAACTTACAAACATGGTTATCACCCATGTACACTTCTCCTTCATCCCATTCTCCATAGGTTGTAAACCAACCCTTTGATGGAGTCATATGGAATGAGCATCCACTGTCTAGAACCCAATCTTGAACTTGGAGTGTCTCATTTTGTTTGGAGGAGTGATCTGAGGTAGCTAGGGCATTAGATTAGGTAAAAGAACTGTCCCCAACTGAGGCTTCAGTTGGTGCTTTACCCTTTTGCTTATTTTGACTTTGTTGTTTTTTCAAAGCATAGCAATCTCTTCCTAAGTGCCCTGGTTTGTGACAAAAATTTCACTTGGTTATTGATCAACTTAGTCTTGTCTTGATTTTCACATTGGTTCTTGTTGTTTTTCAAACCTTTCTTGGTTTTTCCGTTTGTGAATAAACCTTCTGCATTTGATGTTTGTTTTCTTTGAGATTGAAGTTCCATTTCCTTTGATCTAACTGCAGAAATGATAATATTAGTAGTTAGTTTATCTCAATATTTCAAAGTTGTTTTTACCTCTTTGTAATTTTTTGGTAAATAATTTAATAAAATGAAAGCTCCATTCTCATCTCCCACTTTATCTCCCATGTGCTTGAATTCTGAACTTATTCTTTTAAACTCAATTAGATTATCCATCATGGATTTATTTGCATCCATATTTTATGTAAAGAACTTTTCTCTTAGATAGGTCTTGTTTGGTAAATATTTTGACAGATATAACTCATCAAGCTTAGTCCACATTACATAGGTTGTCTCTTGATCAATAACTTGTCTTAGAAAACAATCATGTAGATTTAGGACCAATGTACCATGGGTTGTTACTTCCATTGTTTTCATCTCTTCTTTTGTAATTGATTTAGGAAGTTTAGTAGGATCTTGTATTGCCTTCAATTCCTTTTGTTGTCCAAGGGCAACCTTGATCTTGGCTTTCCATAGTTCGAAATCTGATTTTCCATCAAACTTTCTCAATGTCATATATTGCAATTGACATGTTTGCTTCAATTTTGAATCTTCTTGTATTTCTTGATTATCAATAATCTAATTATTTCTTCTTCTTGCTGGCTCTGATACCAATTTGTTGGGCTGATTACTTCTGGGCTTCAGATGAAGAGGCCCAAAGATCACAAAATTATATAGCAAGGCTTGTGGGTGTGTGAACAGGAATGTTCCACATTACCCTCTCATGCAACAAAGTGTTGCAAACCCTAATCTCATCCTCAGTTCACGAAATGAAGAGAGAAAAGAAAGGAGACTTGGCAGAGCTTTGGCGAAATGTCTCCTCAACGGCCTTTGTCTGATCGATTGAAGAAGAAGAAGATTATTAAGTTGAAGAAGACGAAGTAGATAAAGAAGAAGAGGAAGATCTTTAGGTTTATCACAAAGCCTCAAAGATCTCTCTGAATTGTTCAAGCTTTTTCCTTTGAATCATTATAGTGAGGATTTAAGATAAGTTTTTATACTTTCTATCTCTTTGTGTTTCTTCTCTCTTCTACACTCTCTGAGTTTGAACAATGTATTTATATGGACATTTGAAGAAAAAAAATATCTTTTAGAACATAACCAATTTATTGTTATTTTTACAATCACCAAAATAACAGTTTGCGAGAGTTTTGAAAAAGAGAAATCAAGGTGGCTAAGCGGAAGGAATACGTTATGGGTGAGAATGAGTCTGAAGCTCAAGAGCAACCACCACCTCTAAGCGACGACGTCGCTCACCACAACTCCATCATTCCTTCTTCATCCACCTCACAATATATAAAATACTTTGTTTCCCTTACCTCTTCCACTCGTGCCGCCACCGCCCTCTTCTTTTTGTGCCGCCGGGAAGTCGCCCCTGAGGGACTGCCAGAAGCGGAGTCGTCATGGTCGCCCGTTGATTCTGGTGGATTTGGGAAGCATCTGGGCGGAGATTGTTGTAGAGAAAGTAGTAGAGAAAAAAGAAGAGAGAAAAAAAAGGGAAGCAATTCTCCACCAAAATCGAGAAACCTATAAGGTGAATTTTCCCTTTTGAAACTCATTTGGTTTCTCTTTTTACTGTAATTATTTGCATTGATTTCAATAGGTATATAGTTTTGTGAATTTTGTATTGTAGCGTATGGAGTATAATTTGTTCAATTGAAATTGGCTTTGTTGAGCTTGATCTAGCATTACTTTGCATGCCTGGTTTATCTAACATTACTCTTTTGTATAATTTTTCTCCAATTTTTGTTTTCCGTGATGGAGCGTATAACGCTGCGGAAGTGATTTGGATCGTTGATACTCTAATTTTATCAATTTAACAAAACAAGAAACATGCTCGAAACAACGAAATAAATAAATAAGAACACATACCCTTGTAGTTCGAATTTCTTCAATTTTGCCGGTTGAATCTCCTCACGTATTCAACGAACCTCCTCTCGAATCTTCGAGGACCACCTCCAGTAGTCCCGCTATCCTCGGGCCGAGCAACAGAGTGGTGAGACTCCTTTACAAGAGAGAAAAACGGAAGAAGAATAAGAGAAATAGACTCTTTTTTTATTGATGGAGCTTCAAAGGCTAAAAAGCCCGATGCCAAGGAAAAAACTCAACAATTTGAGTTTTTAAAAACCTCGACCAAATGAAGAAAACTTTCATCCAAGTAAAAAAAACTCTGCAATCCCACGAAACCACATATATATATATTATATTTTATTATTATTTTAAAAAATTAATTCTTAATTAATTTTAAATAATAATAAATATTTTATTAATTAAACTTTTTAATTAATTAATATTATTTAATTCAATATCAAATATTAATTAAATAATATGGCTAAACCCGGTTTTCCGAAAACCGACTTTTTGCACATGAATCCCTATTCATGTTTTAGACCGATCCCATATTTAAATCATATTTAAATATGTCCATCATTCCTCCAAAACTCGAATTTGAATAAATTCAAATTCTTTTTCTCTTATATTGTTGCACGTCGTTATCTGAGCTAGCTAGGAGAACCTAAAGGACCTACAGATCATGAGCTCCAACGATACGGGATTATTCGGTTCAACTCGTTTAACCAAACTAATCAACATTCATTAACCCCCGGAGACTCCACTGAAGTCCAAGGAAGCTGTAGATATATTATGTCCTCTTGATATAACCATCATAGTCGTGTGGATCCTTCACAGGTCGTTCGTAATCATAGCGGGTCATTTATACCGTTTAATCCCTGCATTACATCTTGTTCCTTAAGTACCACTGACACCTCTAATAAACATTTGATCTGTGATCCAATCAACAGATCATATCCCTCTCTGATCAGGAGAGGATGGGCCCTATATTCAAGACCTGAAGTCAGCTATTAAGGGAACAACCTCTCTATTATCCCTAAAAGCGGGTAGGAGTGAATTTCGTCTTGTTATACTATGTCCCCAGCTACCTATTCGAGTTTATCCCCAAGATGGTAGGCTTATTTAGTCGGCAATTTAAATTGTTTTCAAGTTAACACATATAAGTTGTTTTCAAGTTTTGGAGAACAAATTTGTACACCTCTTTTGCTAATGACTCCTTCATTATTTACAAAAGATACTTTATACAATTGTTCTAATAAACAAGAAATAGAGACGAGGTTCCTTTTGAAGCTATGAACCAATAGTACATTTTCGAGTAAAATGAAACTATCTCTATATGACAACTTAACAGCTCCCACTGCTTTAGCTGAGACAACGTCTCCAGTTCCAACTCTGAGAATTATCTCACCTCGAAAAAGCGGCTGCCAGGAACTAGTTTCCTGAAAAGAAGAACAAACATGATTAGTGGCTCCTGAATCAAGGATCTAGGTATGACTATCATTTTCCACTAAACATGTTTCAACAACCAGTAAATCATATTTACTTTGTTGTTTCTTCTCAGCATTGCTCGTCATGAGGGTATCATTACACACCGATAAGGACAATTGTCCAATTATCGCCTGTAATGAAAACATGATTTCCTTAGCGGAAACCATAACCTCATACTTCTTGACCAACATATCACATATGATGGCCAAGATGTATACTCGGGCTTTATCATTAGCCCTCGTTCATCTATCGTATGCTTCTCGAACTATTCGAGTTGCTGACGAGCAGGGAGGGGGAGGACAATCCTCTGTTAAGACAAACCTGAGATCATCTTGAACGAGAATCATATTCAAGTTCGATTTCCAGGTTACATAGTTATCGCCAGTTAACTTAACGGAAGCTAGTACGTTATCGAAAGAGCTAGACATGCTGAGAAAGAATGTAAATCTATTAGTGAAACAATTTTAACCTATTTAAAAATCAATCAAGAGATTTAACAGAAAATAAAGTACCTAAAACTCTTTATTAACTTGCAACGATACTTTAGTGAGTCAGAATGGTCGCTACCGTAGGGCAGACGAGCACTCATTCACTAAACCAAGACATTTTTGACTAATGCTAATACCAGAATAACTCTAATTCCTATAGCATCTTAGTTATCGCTTTTGGTCAATATTTACTAACTCCTTAGGAAATCTCGTAAGTATGGCCCTCTGTTACGTCTCCAAAAGTGCATATTTTAGGGACTTATTGACCATAGAATTGTGTGAAATCTTAAGCGTTTTTGTTAGAATTTAGTTTAAACATGTGCTTATATATGAGAATTTATAGAATGAAGCTAAATCAGGACTTATTTGTAAAAGAAAGAAAAAAGAAACAAAAACGAAGTTAAAGAGTTGAAATTCTGTGTTGCAGGAAAATTGCGGAAACATTGTTGTCTCCGCAATGTTTTAAGTTGAAAATGTTAAGTTGTTCTAACCGTCCGCCGTTTTGTTGCGATCTTTCAGCCGCCCAATTTATCTCCTGCTGCCACGTGGAAGGTCGTCGTTCAGAATGGATGGTTCTCCTTGACTGAAGAGTACCTGCAAAACACTATAAAAGGAGGTCAAGGGGGAAGGAGAACAACAAGCTTGGAAGCGTAGAACTCTCCATCTCAACGCAGTTTCTTCTCATTTTCTCTCCCGTTTGTTGGATTGAAGGAATCAGCTCTTGGCGCCGATAATCTGAGAGGAAGAAGTGAAGATCTGTCTTCTCTTCTGATTGGATTCATCCCCAAAGAACGCTAACCTTCCCCTTCATCCGAGGCGCTTGCGGCGAGGAGTTCACGCACACGTTTATGCGCTTTATACTGCTTTTTGTCTTTCCTTTTCGTTTCTGTTTGCTGTCATTTACTTCTGTTAGCTACATTGGTTCAATTCGTTTCCATTTGCTTAGTCATTACTGCTTTATAGTCGTTGCACATTAAGCTTTGAATCTTATTCAATAGAGGAATTATTTGACAACTTCGCAAGTCTCTTATTGCTTTCTGTTTTCCTTTGCTTCCATTTAAATACTATTAAGCATGTTTAAACAATATATTCTTCCCAATCCATCATCATCCATAAGTAACTAAACCACACAAGGTTCTGCTAATGATGAATCTATAGGTAGAAATACGTGAATTCAGCATGTAGGATAGCTTCGCACGCATTGAATGTATGTGTACTTCATCCCACGGACAATTTCGATTGGCCATCCATTTTGTCTAAAGAACTCCTAACCTCCGGAAGGTGTAAGAGTTCAGAGTCGTCCATTCATGCTAGCCTTTCATGGTAGCCAGAAAACGACCTAGGAATAAGCGTTTTCCTAGCACAATTCATTAACTTGCTTATATAAATAGATGCTTAAGTCTTACTTGGATACTAGTGAACTAAAGGATTTAATGCATGTAATCAAGAGATGCATGAGAATGAGTTAAATTGATGCATGTTAAGTTGATCCACTGCTGAAGAATCGTATGAAAAAGCCTAAAGAGGAGTCGTTAGTTGACCTTGTTTCCACCATCCGCCCTTAAAACGTTGCTGCTTTAATTGCTAGAAAATTGCTGTCTGCACAATTCCATAAGTCTGTTTTTGCCTTAGCCATTTTTCCAGTCTTTTGTTTTGCGATTTTATTGCTAGATAATTGCTTTCTCCGCAATTCTTTTTCTTCTACATTCGAGTCAATCTCTTTACTTGTCTTTGTTTAAGCTTGCATATCTCGCAAGTTCTTTATTAGTTAGACACATTAATCCCGATTCCACCCCATTAAACCACCTTTTCTAAGTTAACATCTCACTTCGTTAGTAACTAAGAATAAATCTCTGTGGGAAATCGAATGAAAAAAATACTTATTACTTGCTACAAGACCATGTATGCTTGCATGTTCTGAGTGCTCTCACATTGCATTTTAATTTACACATTGAGCACGCAACAAGTTTTTGGCGCCGCTGCCGGGGATTTTGTTTAGTGAACACGAAGTTTGTTAATTTAGAAAAAAAAACTTAATATCTATTGGAGCTAATCTTCTTTCATTTCCTTTACAGGTACTATCAAGCTAGTTTATGAAAGAGTTTCCAAACCTCAACTCGCAACAGAGAGAAACTTTGCAGGTGGAAAACGTATGTGTACGACAAAGTAAATGAATACGCTACAGAACTTAATTGGAGGACGAGTTTGCCCACAACAGTTTGAAGAATTTTATCAGCCATGTGCTTATTGTGGGGATAATCATAACTTGGAGAATTGCCCAACATTGAATTATCAAGAGAGGCAATATCAACAAAGATATGACAACCATTATTCGTACATGTGTGAACATGATCAGTGGCAACTCTCAAATAATCCTTGGGAAGAGCATGTGCAAGTTGCTCATTATGAAGAGTTCTCCCAACATGAAGACTATCAACATTATGCCCCAACTCCAAATGAAGAATTATCACCCACTTTGGAGGCGCTATGGATAGAATTCATGGAAAGGAATGATGCATCCATGAGGAGAATGGATGTACAATTAGCTCAGCTCACAAATGACTTACAAGATCTACTTGCTATAGCAAAATCACCACCACCATGCCCTCAGATGTTCGATTTTTATGATGATGAATCCTTTGTTACCTTCGACTCTGAGAAGAGTGATCCAATGGAATATCCATATGAAATGGTGGAGTTGGTGAAAGTTGAGAAAAATGAAATTGTGCTGGATGAGGCCAAAGAGACTAATGCGCTGCTTGAGGAACAAGAATTTGAAACGTCTGATGTTGCAGCAAGCTTCTCCACCAATGAAAGAGTTGAGCCACCACCACCACAAATGCTCCAGCTGAAGGAGTTAGAAAGAGATGTGCCAGAAAAAGAAGTCCCATCGCATCAAAGTTATGTTGTAGCAAATGTTGTAGAAACAAAACCAACGCACAGAAAGTACAAACCTTGGGATGTTATAACATGCAGTCTCTTTGAAAGAATCAACAATTTCAAGGTGTGGCAGAATGTCCGACCCCGTAAATCAAGACTTAAGTATCTTAAAGGAGCAGAAGTGATGCCTCGAAACATTGAAGAATATCCATATGAGGCAGATTGACAAGGGAGATTTATGATCCCTAAACTCTTAAATTTGGATTTTATCATGCTTTGCTTAGATTTCGTATGTTAGGAGTAGTTTATTTTGGGAATGAAATATTTATTATGTGCCAACAATCATAGTCGTTTTGCATGAATTGATGATGCACTGTGGGCCTATAGGACTGCATATAAAACACCCTTAGGTATGTCTCCTTATAGGCTAGTGTATGGAAAAGCATGTCATCTTCCATTCGAATTGGAAATCAAAGCCTTTTGGGCCTTAAAAGAACTAAATTATTGCGTGACCGATGCTGGAACTTTGCGGTCTCTGCAATTACATGAGTTAGATGAGCTAAGACATATGTCCTATGAAAATGCTAAAATGTATAAAGAAAAAACTAAGATTTGGCATGATAGTAGACTTAGGATCAAGGACTTTAAAAAAGGTCAGCATGTCTTATTATTCAACTCACGGTTAAGGTTATTTCCAGGCAAACTTAAGTCTAGATGGTCAGGTCCGTTTGTTATTACTAACGTTTTTGTTCATGGTGCTATTGAGATTCGGAACCTACACCACGGGCAGCCGTTTATGGTAAATGGTGCAAGGTTGAAGCACTACTATGAGGAAGGAGATGTAAAGACACTCTCGGCCTTCCTCCTATCTGAAGCTTGAGAAACAAATCGAGAGGGGATGAGTGACCACTGTGCTCATCCGTCAGAAGGCTATGCCTTAGAATTTTCTTTAAGTATTTTCGATTGTGGTTTGTTTGTTTATTTTTAGCTTTAATTCAGTATTTTTGTTTTAATTAGGCGAATATTAATGGGAGATCTTCAAGAGGCAATGAAGGAGATGAATCAAGGGGAGAAGGTCCACGAAAAAGATCGGGCTAAATCAAAGATTTGGTTGCTAGATCTTGCAACTCAAATCAAGAAAAATCCCAACGACCAGGCGGATTAATTGCGGCAGACGTGCTGAGTCCGCAACGAAAAAGAGCCGTTGGAATGCACTCAAGTACAAATAGCCGTCGTTGGATCCCTGCCCTCTACGTTTTCTCAATCCGTTGGACCTCCGAAATTCAATCTTCTCCATCCTCTGCATCCCCTACATTCCGATCCTCAAAGAACGAAAATGGTGACCACACGGGGAGATCGTTCCACGCCCAAGAAAGCGTCGCCCGACGCAGAGGTGGAGGCGCTGCTCTCTCTAGCAGACACCGATGTTGCGCAACCCGTACGCCCGTCGAAGCTCCCTGTGCGAAAGAAGAAATGGAAGGTGGCGACTGAAGTTCCTGCTGGTCCCTCTGATCCGGTCGGTACAACCAAGAAAAGGAAATGGAAGGTTGCGGTGGCCGAGTCATCGGTCAAAAAGACTCCCAGCGTAGAAAGTCGTGGGAGTGGCCGCCCATCCTATGAGACGGCCCAGCAAAGACCTGATCCTTCTCCACAGACGCCGGCGCCTGAAGCCCCACTTGAAGAGCACCAAGATTCGGTGCAAAGTGACGAGCCGGCGGAGGAAGAGGAGGTATTTTCCCCCTTGTGGGATGTCAGTCCTGACAGCCCTGTGGAGGGGGGAAGTAAGGACTCCATGGACGAAACACTGGGGGATTGTCTCCAGCAGATAACCACCAGGGCACGCCTCAAGAAAATGGCCCCTGTGATCGTGAAGGGCAAGCGACCGAAGGCCTCCAAACGAGCCAAGAAGAAGAAGAAGGTTGGAGCTGAACCTTCTTTCAAGAAGATGAAAGTTGAGGCCTCTGAGTCGGCCAAAGCGAAGGATAAGGGGACAAAGAAAATGTACCCCGAAGACGAACCTCAAGCTGTGAGGTACGTCTCTAAGGAAGCAGAGGCCAAGGGCCTCGAACTGAGAAAGAGAGAACTCCTCCACGAGCGAGGATTTCTTGATGCATTGGCGGACCTGCCGCAATTCTTGCGCGCAGGGATCATCAACCATGGTTGGGAGGAGCTGTGCAGACCGCCCGTTCCCGCCTATCCTGACATGGTGTATGACTTCTACGCCAACTTGACGCACCCTGAAGATGGTTTGTCCATGGTGAGGGGGATCGAGGTTGACTTCTCGGCCAAGGCCGTCAACGAAGCTTATGCTCTCAAAGGGCATAAGTACACTGACTATGCAAGAATCGTCGAATCACCTTCTGCGGCTGTCTTGGAGGAAGCCCTGCAAGTAATAGGCAAACCTGAGGCGGCGTGGACAATCTCGAGGAATGGGAAGCACACGATGATGAGTGCAACCCTTAAAGACAAGGCAGCTGTCTGGTTCTCTTTTGTGCGCATACGCATCTCCCCTGTGACACACGAAACGACTATCAACCAGGGGCGATCTTTGCTGCTGTATGCTATCATGCGGGGACTCACCATTGACGTGGGTGAAGTCATTGCCGCCTCCATCACTGACTGTTCAAAGAAAGGTAAGGGTCAGCTCTTTTTCCCGAATACCATAACTAAATTGTGCTTACGTGCAGGTGTGCCAATGGAGAAGACTGAGAGGCAGCTGGCTTACACTGGCCATCTGGAGTTGCCCACAATCTTGAGGATGCGAAGGAGGGGCAACATGGAATTTGAGATGGACGGCCTAGCTGCTGCACAATCGCTGTCCATGGCCTGCCTGATGAACCTGCAGCACAAGATGGCTCAGTGGGCTGAGTATGCACAGGCAAGGGACAAGGATGTAGCTGACCAGCTGGGGTGCATATTCCCCGCCTTCCCTACGGAGCTGTTGAAGCCATGGGCGCCTCCTAGAGAAAGGAGAGATGAAAATGAAGATGATTGAATGCCAGCCTGAACGACATTCGAGGGAGTTTTCTGATCCCTCTTGAAAATAAAAAAAACAAAAAAAAAACCTGCTTTTCTGTGACTTGTTACCTCTGTTATTACTCAAATGCATGATCTGTTTTAGTTGTTCTTTTGTTGGTTTAGAGTAGTTTAGTCTGTTTGATTGTTTCTGAGTAGTTAGCTTAGCTTAGTTTACCTGTTTTGTGTAGTGAGTGATGACTGAAAATAGCATGTTAGGAGCCTTGATCACTGCTAAAATTGCTCTGTAGGTTTCATTGCGGATTCCTTGCTGTGTCCGCAATCTTTTGTTAGTTTTCGCATGCTATTAGATGACTGTTGGATGGGCTGTTTCTGTTTATATATCGATATTTTGCTGCTGTAACTGACTTCATTATGTTATCTATCTGCTGAGCATGCTGAGTGAGTGTTATAGTACACCTTCGTTAGTTTAAAATCGCTTCCTTTCTTGCTCAGCATGCACCTCTATAAGACCTTAACATATTGTTTTTTCAAAAGTTCTGCTTCTGTGCTATCTGCTTTGAGAAGGTCATTCTATGCCTATGAGTTTTAAATTTTACTTGTTTTGCCTTAGACTAGATGCTTCTAGGACAAGTTTGGGGGTGTGCCACCTTCGATTCTCATTGGGGACAATGAGGAGTTCAAGTTTGGGGGAGGCAGCCTCTAGGCCTAGGAACATTCTTCTCTCCCTCTTTAGACATGAGCATTCTTCTTTTTTTGAAAAAATGATGAAAAGAAAAATTTTGAAAAACAAAAGAATAAAGAGTAGTGTCTCAATTGAGGTTGCTGAGTAATCAGGGCCATTTGTGTAACCCACAAGTGGCACTGCATCAAAAGGCAAACCAAAAGGAGAGACTCTACTAGAAAAAGAAAATAAAGAGGAAAAGGAAAAACCAAGGAAGAAGAATGTATGCCTATGAGTTATAGCTTATGTGCTTAGGTGTCCTGTATGAATGAACTCTGATCCTCAATTAGCTAAGCACAGAGTTGTAGCTTGTAGGTTTGTCAAGGGAGATGAATGTATATCGAATGTAGTGAGGCCAGGGTTTAGGTTGTTCTAATGTACTACTGTTACTTGTGTGTACTAAGACTGGCATGACTCTAAGGAATCCTAGGTAGCTTAAAAGAAAAACATTAGAAGCATGTACTGAGTCTGGGGTAAAGCAAGGTAGAATTTGAAAACTTAGGGATAGCTGCACAATGAACATAGTGACATTAGGCAGATAGATCAGTTGTAGGAAATTTATAAAGGCAGTAGGTTTTACAAGGCAAGAGAAATCAGAATAAGCAGAATGTGAAGTTAGTTTTAACTTAGAAGAGTGTCACAGGACAGCCATGCGATGAATAGTAAGCTTAGGGAAGTCAGCAAGTAGTCAGATAGAGAGATAGCAGCCCAAGAAAGTCCTTATATTGCTCGAGGACGAGCAATAACTTAAGTTTGGGGGTGTGTTATGTCTCCAAAAGTGCATATTTTAGGGACTTATTGACCATAGAATTGTGTGAACTCTTAAGCGTTTTTGTTAGAATTTAGTTTAAACATGTGCTTATATATGAGAATTTATAGAATGAAGCTAAATCAGGACCTATTCGTAAAAGAAAGAAAAAAGAAACAAAAACGAAGTTAAAGAGTTGAAATTCTGTGTTGCAGGAAAATTGCGGAAACATTGTTGTCTCCGCAATGTTTTAAGTTGAAAATGTTAAGTTGTTCTAACCGTCCGCCGTTTTGTTGCGATCTTTCAGCCGCCCAATTTATCTCCTGCTGCCACGTGGAAGGTCGTCGTTCAGAATGGATGGTTCTCCTTGACTGAAGAGTACCTGCAAAACACTATAAAAGGAGGTCAAGGGGGAAGGAGAAGAACAAGCTTGGAAGCGTAGAACTCTCCATCTCAACGCAGTTTCTTCTCATTTTCTCTCCCGTTTGTTGGAGTGAAGGAATCAGCTCTTGGCGCCGATAATCTGAGAGGAAGAAGTGAAGATCTGTCTTCTCTTCTGATTGGATTCATCCCCAAAGAACGCTAACCTTCCCCTTCATCCGAGGCGCTTGCGGCGAGGAGTTCACGCACACATTTATGCGCTTTATACTGCTTTCTGTCTTTCCTTTTCGTTTCTGTTTGCTGCCATTTACTTCTGTTAGCTACATTGGTTCAATTCGTTTCCATTTGCTTAGTCGTTACTGCTTTATAGTCGTTGCACATTAAGCTTTGAATCTTATTCAATAGAGGAATTATTTCACAACTTCGCAAGTCTCTTATTGCTTTCTGTTTTCCTTTGCTTCCATTTAAATACTGTTAAGCATGTTTAAACAATCTATTCTTCCCAATCCATCATCATCCATGAGTAACTAAACCACACAAGGGTCTGCTAATGATGAATCTATAGGTAGAAATACGTGAATTCAGCATGTAGGATAGCTTCGCACGCATTGAATGTATGTGTACTTCATCCCACGGACAATTTCGATTGGCCATCCCTTTTGTCTAAAGAACTCCTAACCTCCGGAAGGAGTAAGAGTTCAGAGTCGTCCATTCATGCTAGCCTTTCATGGTAGCCAGAAAACGACCTAGGAATAGGCGTTTTCCTAGCACAATTCATTAACTTGCTTATATAAATAGATGCTTAAGTCTTACTTGGATATGAGTGAACTAAAGGATTTAATGCATGTAATCGAGAGATGCATGAGAATGAGTTAAATTGATGCATGTTAAGTTGATCCACTGCTGAAGAATCGTATGAAAAAGCCTAAAGAGGAGTCGTTAGTTGACCTTGTTTCCACCATCCGCCCTTAAAACGTTGCTGCTTTAATTGCTAGAAAATTGCTGTCTGCGCAATTCCATAAGTCTGTTTTCGCCTTAGCCATTTTTCCAGTCTTTTGTTTTGCGATTTTATTGCTAGATAATTGCTTTCTCCGCAATTCTTTTTCTTCTACATTCGAGTCAATCTCTTTACTTGTCTTTTTTTAAGCTTGCATATCTCGCACGTTCTTTATTAGTTAGGCACATTAATCCCAATTTCACCCTATTAAACCACCTTTTCTAAGTTAACATCTCACTTCGTTAGTAACTAAGAATAAATCTCTGTGGGAAATTGAATGAAAAAATACTTATTACTTGCTACAAGACCATGTATGCTTGCATGTTCTGAGTGCTTTCACATTGCATTTTAATTTACACATTGAGCACGCAACACCCTCCATTTTTAGAATTCATAGGACGACCCCAACAGTGCAACCGTAGGGAATGTTAGTGTTGGGAATGACCCTATGTTTCTTTATCCATAAATGGTGATCGAGATGTTCTGACTCCCATGAAACGGCCTACCGTTTGGATGGTGCCCCTAGGGCAGCCTGCAGGAGGAACATGAGAATCTCACGGTTCAATCCAATGGAGGAGACCGCAGGATGTAATGACGCGCATCCTTCTCCCACTTACTATAAATACTTTCTTCATTCACCTTGCTATTGAAAGATGCAAATACCACCCGTCTGGAGATGCCCTATTGACATCATGAGGCCGAACATAATTCTCACGTTGTGAACTTTACGGAGAGCGTAGGAGGAGAGGGATATATCATATATTCCTTCTCAACACCTCTACTAAGTATCTTAGACGGTTTTAGGGTAAAATACTCAGACTTTATCCGGCTAAGAAGATAAAACCTTAAGTCTAGGTAAACTTTTTACCTAAGATGTCTAGGTTATAAATCCTTTATTAAACCTCACACCTCTCACGCATGCTCATAAATTCGGGTTAACTTTTACTCAAGTACCGGATCGTCCCCAGGTAGGAGGTGTTCCGTCAATTTAAGTTCCTCCAACCTTCGACGGGATTTCACCGGGTGAGTTTCTTGTAACCTTAGCATTTACAAGATATCGACCTATTCATCTAATGAAACGAAACGATACATTCAACCCTAAGTGAGCATGCCTTTGTCTTTGTTATAGATTTTAATAATATATGTCAATTTTACAACGCTTTGCAAAACTAAGACTAACTACAACAAACTACATGCTTCTCAAACATGCATAATACTAAGGCAACTAATGTTTGATGTTTAATTTCATAATTAATATAACACTTATATCAATTATTCTATTAAGCAAACAACATACAATTCATGAATTAATATAACTCTTATATCAATACTCATGAATTCCTAAACATGCATACTACATATTATAACACTTATAACATACTTTCAATGTATGGAGCATGCTTCCTACGGTGGGATTTTAAATCTATATGACTTACTTTATGCACATACAATTATGGAATTTAATTAAAACATACATATACAATGCATAATTAATTAAACACACTAAAGTGGACCGGTTTTGGCATCAAAGAAAACAATAACTATTTTATTACAAGCTTGAACAACAAGCTAAGTCTTGAGCGGACTTCGAACTCTTCGTACCGCCTTGGACAAGCTTGCTCCCCCGAACACTTCGGCCAATTTCTCTTCGAGCTTCCCATCGAACCGCCCTGAACGAGCTTGAACTACCACCGAACATTTCGGTCAGCTCAAAACTCGAGCTTCTTTCATAAAGAAACCTATATGGACTCTAATGACTCTAAAAGAATACAGACTCTTCAACACACATTAAAACTCATAGATTCACGGGCAATTACAAATAATAAAATTAAAAAAAAAAACTATGCCAAAACCGAAATAACACTTTAGACGCCCATCAGAAACAATTTCTATATTAAAATACCCACCGAACTTAAATTGATGCAAATTGAGTGATCAAAATACGCTCTGATACCAATTGATGGAGCGTATAACGATGCGGAAGCAATTTGGATCAATGATACTCTAATTTCATCAATTTAACAAAACAAGAAACATGCTCGAAACAACGAAATAAAAGAAATAAGAACACATACCCTTGCAGTTCGAATTTCTTCAATTTCGACGGTTGAATCTCCTCACGTACTCAACAAATCTCCTCTCGAACTCTTCGAGAACCACCTCCGGTAGTCCCGCTATTCTCGGGCCGAGCAACGGAGTGGTGGGACTCCTTTACCAAAGAGAAAATGGAAGAAGAAGAAAAGAAATATACTCTTTTTTATTGATGAAGTTTCAGAGGCTCAAAAGCCAGATGCCAAGGAAAAAACTCAACAATTTGAGTTTTTAAAAACCTCAGCAAAGAACTAAATGAAGAAAACTTTCATCCAAGTAAAAAAAAACTTTGCAGTCCCACGAAACCAATTTGCATCATGTAAGACACATAATAATATATATATATATATATATATATATATATATATTATCATATATTATTTACATGTGTCTTACATGCACAATGCAGGCCAAAGCGAGCATGGCTTAGCGGGCATATGTATGTGTTGACGGCCACGAGGTCTATGGTTCGAATCCCCCCACCCCCAATGTACTCAAAAAAAAAAACATGCACAATGCAGGTAAGATATATATATTAATTAAATTTTTTAATTAAATAATATGGTTAAACCCGATTTTTTGAAAACCGACATAGCCACGTATTTTTGTCCGGCCCTTTTAATTTATTTTGTTGAATTAATAATGTCAATGCATAATTTATGATTTTTGCTTGTTTATTTTTTGTTGTAATTAGTCTCCTAATCATTGATAATTGCATTGCTAATTTAGCTTACTTTTTATCTATTGTTTTGATGGAGTAAAAAGACAAAAAAATCAATTGGTGAAAGTGGTAAAATTTTGAATTTGTATTTGGTTTATAAAAGTGATTTTTCTTTATTGGTGAAAGCTCACTTTAGGTATGAATTCAAATTTTCAAAATGAAAACAAAAATTGTATGCATAAAAGTGGTATTGGTTTTGGCTTTAAAATCCCCATTTTTTTTGTTCATGAGAGGGGGATCCATAATTTCATACATTCTCAACTCCATTCTTCCATTCTTCCATTCTTCCATCTTATATTTTCATCATCCCAACTCCCATTTTTTTTCATACACTTCACACACCTTTATTTTTTTTTCCATACACATTCAAGAACACTATAGAAATTCTAGCTTAGTTGGAGGTTGCACTTGGTAGGGCTTTTGTCCCAAGGATCCGCACCTCAAACAACGAGTGAGTTTAGTGTTCTTGGTTTGCTTCCTCCCCGAGCACCTTGAAAAATGTAGACGAAAGATTTTAGTATAGTTTAATAATCTTTTATTTTGTTTTCTCTCCTTCATTACTCTTCTTTTTACCATGTGAGTTTTTTCACATTTTTGTTATTTTTTATTTTATTATTTTAAGATTTGATTTTACTGTTTTTTTTCTTGTTGTTGTTCATTTCCTTTTTATTATTTTTTTTTACCTTCATTTTTATTTATAAAAATAGTAGTGTTGAGAGAGATAGTTGAAGAAGAAAATGAAGAAGAAAGAAAGTTGAAGAAGAAAAAAACAGAGAGGTTTTAGTAAAAGTAATAAAATGGGAGAGAAAAAGAAAAATAAAACTTTAGTTTGATTTAAAACTAAGATTTTACCTTTAAAAAAAGGTGTTAAAATAATTAAGTTATTATTATTATTATTATTATTATTATTTTAATAAGTATTTGGTACAGTGTCGCCCATCACATTCTTTTTTTATTTTTACTGTATTAGATTTTATTTATTTATAATTTTATATTATTTTTTTTTTCTTTTATTTATTTCAAATTTCTTTTAGTTATATTTCTTTTAGTTATTTGTTTTTCTGTGTGTATTTTATAAAAAAAAAAAAAGTATTATTTTGCTATTTATTCATTTTAGTTGATGTAGCATCAATTTATCTTATTTAATATATTGATCAATTATTTTGTTAGTTTGATATTAGTCATGTTATGATTTAAGTTGTGTTAATCTTTAATTTTAATATCAACTAACTTTCTACAAACGTTTTTATTAAATTATTCGACGATGGAATCTAGAAATATTTGGGAGTCTGATTTTCTAGAATTCTTGAGGTGAGGAATCGATTCTTTGGAAGTCTGAGATCGATTCCAATATGTTTTTATTAAATTTCTAACATATTTATTTGTAGCATTTGTATATTTATTTATATGCTTCGATTAATATTACTATTATGTCTAATGTTTAAATTGTACTTTGCATATATGTTTTGTTTATATGTTGATGTTGTGTTGTTTCTAAAAAAAGCTATTTTTATTGATGTTTTTATAAATTCTTTTAAACTTTTTATCACATTGTAAAATCATTTCAAAATCTTTCAAATTACATTTTTTTTTTATTTATGAAAGTTTTATAAGCAAAATGTTATTTCAAAGTTTTTCTAATTCTTTTTTTCTCAAAAGTGATTTTGATATTTCTAACGTTTTATAAAATATCGTACGATGGAATCTAGAAACATTTGGGAGTCCGATTTTCTAGAATTCTTGAGGTGAGGGATCATAATTTTTGGGAGTCCGAGATTTTGATCCCAAGAAAAAATGAATTTAATTTAAACAAAAAAAATGTTTTGTTTTAAAAAAAAAAACTCTCTTACGAATAACTATCCTATGACGGAGTTTGAGAAATTGTAATATTCTCTCATATTCTCGAGGTGAAGAATATTCCTAAGTATCGGAAATATCTTTAATATAGTCAAAATCGATGGATAATTTCCACTTATTTTATGGGATCATGACTTCAAATATTGGAGTAATGAGCGGTAGAAATAAGACATTGTTTTAAAATATAATGTTTTCAAGCAAACTCTTTAAATAACCTTTTAAATTCAAGATAAAATTTGGTCACCGTTTTAACGGGAGTTGTGGGGTGCTAATACCTTCCTCACACTCAATTGACTCCCGAACCCAAAATCTGTTTTCGCATACCATTTTGTTATATAACTTTTCCCTTTTTTAAAAAAAAAAGTTATTTTATTGTATTTCGGTGCCCAATCACACCATGAAAAAGATTGGTGGCGACTCATTTTATTTGTTAAAATATCCTTTTTTTTCCGAGGACGTCGGCCGCTCCGCGTCGCAGGCACGTGGCGACACGACATTTTGCACATGAATGTCTATGCATGTTTTAGACCAATCCCATATTTAAATCATATTTAAATATGCCCATCATTCTTCCAAAACCCGAATTTGAATAAATTCAAATTCTTTTTCTCTTATATTGTTGCACGACGTTATCCGAGTTAGCCAGGAGAACCTAAAGAACCTACAGATCATGAACTCCAAGGATACGAGATTATTCGGTTAAACTCTTTTAACCGAACTAATCAACATTTGTTAGCCCCTGAAGACGCCACTAAAGTCCAATGGTTGTACTCTCCTCACTGTAGATATATTATGTTCTCTTGGTATAACCATCATAGGCGAGTCGATCCTTCACAGGTCGTTCGTAATCACAGCGGGTCATTTATACCGTTTAACCCATGCATTATATCTTGTTCCTTAAGTACCACTGACACGTCTAATGAACATTTGATCTGTGAGCCAATCAACAGATCATATCCCTCTCTGATCAGGAAAGGATGAGCCCAATATTCAAGACCTGGAGTCAGCTATTAAGGGAACAACCTCTCCACTATCCCTAAAAGTGGGTAGGAGTGAATTCCGTCTTGCTATACTATGTCCCCAGCTACCTATTCGAGTTTATCCCCAATAGTGTTACCAGGATAAGGTACTCAGTCTTATCCCTATACTATAGATCGTTTTGGCTGTCTACTTGAACTTGATTCACATTCATGAAGTCCAAATATTCATACTCCGCCATGAGTGTTTGTTATTATTATAGGTTAATGCAAACATGTTTCACTATATTCAATAAACACTTTACTGAATAAACATCAATAACTCTCTATTGAAAAATAGAAATAATTACATTCACTGCGGTTTACAAACTACGAGTTTTAGGACATAAAACCCAACATTCCGAAAATATAATACTCTGTAATTGCAGTTTGTAAAATTGCACAATTGCATTTAGATGGTACATTGCAATTACAATATATTTGCAATTTACACTTTCATTGCAATGTACCGTATAATTACAATTTGCAAAATTATAAATACACTGTAATTGCAATTTGCAATGTACCGTGCAGTTGTAGTTAACAAAATTGCAATGTACCGACTATAATTGCAATTGCAAGGTACCTTCTAGTGATTGTATTTTCAATTCGAAAATACATTGTATTTTCACTTCTATTAAATTGAAAATACACCGTATTTACACTTCTAGCCAATTGTAAAAACACTATATTTACAATTCTAGTGAACTGCAAATTTTTAGTGAAATAGAAATACAATACAGTATTTACAATTTGGTTATGTTTCCCAACATTTGATTTATGTAGATTTTAAATTATTTGTGTAAACTAAGAACCCGCAAAAACAGGCAAAAATCACTTCAAATCATTTTTTTGGTTTTTCAATTTAAATTATACTAAAGTACGTGTTAATTTATAAAATGTGCAACTTTTTTAAAAAAAAAATTAAATTACACTCAAATCATTATAATCTTGGTTTCAAATGATCCGTTGTAATCTTGGATTCAAATGATCAATTTAATTTAAATATTTAATTTATTGGTGTGATTTGTTGCAAGTATAATCTAGAATCGAAGAAGAATTTTGAATTACACGATAATCTCCCTTAATTCATGAAATTTAGATTCTGTTTAATTTTTCGATTCAATATTTATCATCGGGCCATTTTATTCATTTTTAGACAAAAGACCATATATCTAACTTAAAAAAGAAAAGGACATCTATCGAATTTCATATAAATAAGGCTCATATGTCTCGTATCTAATGTGTTCCTCGTCATGTTGTTGTCCAAAACTATATAAATATAAATATAAAGTATGGTGGTTAGTTTAAACGTCGGTGGGTAGATAGTAGATTGGTAGGTACTGATTGTGGTTCAAAATCATTCTCCGATCACAATTTTTCAAGTAGATGCCATGATAGATTGATTTTCAATACTTCATTTCCAATCAACACAACAACCCATGAGAGTTAAAAAAATGTTTAAATTACATAACTTGTCTTTCGAACTAACCTTTTAATTTGAGAAGTTATTTTATCTTTTAACTCATAATAATAATAATAATAATATTAAATTTTGTATCTAATAAGCCTCTATCATCGTTATCATTTACTTTTTCAGTTTTAACATTTACATGACATTTTAACTATATGAATTAAAAATTTATGTTATGTAGTGTGACGTGCAAACTAAGGCATATTAAATGATAAGTTTCAAGATAAATTCTCAGAAGAGAGAAAAGGAAGAATCTAACCACATAACCATGTCCATCTAAAGAATTAGTTCATACTTTGTGTCCGTTGAACTATGATTATGTTAAAAAATTGAGTGGATTACATTTATAAATTGACTTGCTAGTCTAGCTTGTCCACAGTAAACTTCGAATTAGCTTCTCCTAATTAATTTTTATTTGCTTCAATAAAAATTCAAAAGTAAACCGGAGATTGGTTAAAGAAAACTAAACTAAAATATGAAAAAAAAAAAAAAAAAAAAATTGTAACTTGTGGATCAAGATTTACTTTGATGCATCTTAATCAGGGATTCAAACATACTTAGCTAAAACAATTCAAACACATACATTGGCTACTCGAAACGTAGTAAACAATCTCAAAAAATTAATATTTGCCCAATAATTAATTTAAACGTTTAAGGTGATCTATGACGGATATTTTAACTTGGAGCGCATAATTAATATTTGCCCAATAATTAATTTTAACGTTTAAGGTGGCGGATATTTTAACTTAGAACGCCAAAGGAATTTAAGGTGATCTATAACGGATATTTAACTTGGAACGCCAAAGGAATTTAAGGTGATCTATGACAGATATTTAACTTGGAACGCCAAAGGTAAATTAAGGATTAATCTTCTGATGATTTATCCATTTTCCCAAGGTTAGCTAATGCAAACTAAGGTAAATAAGGATAGCCTATGTTAGGCTAGCTTTTGTGGTCAATTTTGACCTTGGCTTTGCAGCGTATCGACGCTTGGGGCTGTGATTACAAAAATATATGGAATTATTGTCCTCCCCTAAACTCAAATGCACGCCAATCAATATGTCAAAATTCTCCTCCACCACCAGACCATTAATCACTTTTAATATAATATTTGATTAATTAATTTACATACTAATATTCAGAACAATTTGTTAATATCATCCTCTAAAATATTCTTTTAAGTTTTAAACTAATGGAATAATCCGATTCTAACTCTTAGCAATTAAATTCAACAAAATATATATTTTAAGCACAATAAATTCCTTAAACGCACAGAATTTAGGAGCTATAAATTAGCACTTTTAGAGTGTTATCATTGCACAAGTACATGATCGAACCTCAAAAGTTTAAAGGTAATAAAATATTTGTTTAAAAAAAATGACTAGCTATGGGAGTTCTTGTTGGAGTATTTTTTTTTTTTTTTTTTTTTTTTTTTTTTTTTTTTTTTTTTGCAGATTTAGGTTTTGTAATTGTATTGGATGTTTTCAATTATTTAGATTTGTGAACTTTGTTTCTAAGTTTGAGTGATTTTTATCTGCTTGATTTTGAGGTAAGGTTGTGTATTTTTTGCGATTACGTTTAGGCATGATTTTGAGTGTTTTGTTAGTTAAATTTGGTGTCATTTATTGTTTTATTCATAAAACGAATTCAAATCGAATTTTAAAAAGATATTGTAACACTTAATTGAGTCCACGATTTAAAATGATAAATTTGAAACTTAATTCAAAGTTAAAATTTATTCACTTACCTAATGCATACTAAATATTGAACTTCTTTCTTCTTCCTCGATTTTTAAAAGAAGTAAGGATTGTTTGATATAAGAATTTGTAGATGCCTGAAATAAAAGATGTCTGAGAATAATATGTCTGAAAATAAGATTGTTGAAAATAAAAGATGTATGTGTTTAGTTTGTAACAAAACGAAGAGAACGGGAAGTGTGGAAACAGAAGAGAAATGGCACGAAGGAAAGAATTATATCAATTGAGTTTGATAATTCGATGATTTGAATTGAAAAGATTACAAGCTTTTATAGCTAATTAAATAGTAAACTAATACTCATTACTTTTCCCACTCACCTTAATTTTCTCCCATGATCCCACTAAGACATAATCCTAAAAAACCTTAGACACTACCTAAAGAGGTGACACTAGCCTAAATAGGTGGCATCACCTTAATTTCAAAGATTTAAAACTAAATAAATTTGCACTAATTCTTAACACTCCCCCTTAGTGCAAATATACATCCACAACACCAAGTACACTCCTGAATTCTTCAAACTTGGATTTACCAAGCGTCTTGATTGGTAAATATATCAGCAACTTCAAGGATGGTTCCATAGGAGTCGTAATTGACTTTGACTCCTTCATGTCAAACCGAGTTAACAAAGTATTTGCATACGAGACAAAGTATCCACCTGACTTTTCAACCTTCAAGTCAAGAAAACGTCTCGCTTCACCCAAACTCTTCATTTTAAAACCAATAGACAAACCATCTCGAAAAATAAAATTTCCTCTTCTATTAGGATCCATGCATCTCCATCTTTTTCTGTGAGTACCATATCCAACAAATATACAACGCCTAACCTTTGGAACATGAACATAACAAACTGACCCAAAAACTCGAACATAACTCACATTGGGTTTACGAATTATGACGTGACAAGCTGACTGAATAGTTGCTGCCCAAAGCTCCTTTGGAAGATTCTTTGCATGCAGCCAAGACAAGCACATAGATGTAAGGCGTTGAATGCTATGCTCTTTGCAATATGTCTGAAATTGATCAGACATATATTCTCCCCCATTATCTATGCGAAAACACTTTATCGGCAGCATAAATTCTTTCTCCACTAGCTCCTTGAACTGGATAAACTTGGAGAAAGCCTCACTTTTAGCCTCCAAAAAATACACCCAAGTGAACCGAGTAAAATCGTCCACTATAACCATAACATAATGACAACCAGAATAATTGGGTATTTTCGTCGGCCCCATCAAATCTGAATGAACTAACTGCAATGCAACCGTAGCTCTATTATTTGAATTTGGGAAAGAAAGAAAATGTGATTTCCCAAATTGAGAACCAGGACAAACCACATCACGACGAATTTCTTTAAAGATGGGAATACCACCAATAAGTTTCTTCATAGAAATTCTTTGCAACAATTGATAACCAACATGACCCGACCGAGCATGCCAAGGTGTTGCACTATCATTCTCACATGTTTTTTCAACATATGCATCAGTTGCACACAAAACATTGAGGGAATCTTTCCTCTTTCTCGTAAACAAAACATCAACATCAAATTGTTTAATATTAGAAACAATTTTCACATCATCTGGACCAAAGAGAACATACCTCCCAGAGTCGGCAATCTGAGAGACCGAAACCAGATTCTTCTTTAAACCTGGAACATGATAAACATCTTCAAGAGAAATATCACCAACATTTGATGCACCATCCTTAACGTTAACTTGCCCTTCTTGAACAACAGGATGTATGGAATTATCAGCCGTCGCAATGACTCTTCTTCCTTGATGAGTACGTACATCAGAGAGAAGAGAAACATTTCCAGTTGAATGATGAGAACAACCAGAATCAACAATCCAATCCTCATTATAATCTATAAAAGCATTAGCATGCAAATTATTGGGTTGATCAATAACTTCAATTGATAAGCATTGTTCCCAAGTAACTTGTTCAGGTTTGTTACTTTCCTGTACAACATTTGCTTCTGGTTCTTTGAGAATCACCCGACAATTTTGTCTAATATGGCCGAATTTTCCACAATGTTGACACACCACCTTTATCCAACAATCATGTTTGATGTGTCCCGGTTTGCCGCACCTAAAACATCCTTTTGAAGTGCCCTTGGACTGCCTTTCAATTTTGGAATCATTGCCGTCATTTGAATAAAGCTTTGGAGAAGAATGAACTCTTCCCTTGTCTTTTGCATAAATAACAGCCTCCACCTCCGAGTGAGTTTCCTTGTAGTTGCTAAACATTTGTTTCATCAATGCTTCCTGATTTGAAAGCAAATTCTTCAACTCAATGATAGAAGGTTGAGTTGCCCAACCTTGTATCGATGAAATAAATGGCATAAACTCCTTTCGCAGTCCACGAATAAGATAGCGACGCATACGAGCATCACTAATAGGATCATCCTTATCTAATTCTGAAATTTCAGAACATAAAGTTTTAATTTTCAGAAAATATTCTGAAACCGGCAAATTACCTTGAGTCCTTCCAGCAAGTTCGTTCTCCAAATATTGCAACCTCGTCGTGTTCTTTTGAGTGAACAACCTTTCAACTGTGTCCCACACTTTCTTTGGACAACTTACATCACGAACATGCTCAATGTACTCTTTGCCAATGGAAGTCCGCAAAGCAAATAAAGCTTTGCCACACTTGACCTTCCACTTTCTTCGTGCCTCAGCATTCTCCAGAGTATCTTCTGGAATTTCTGCATCATCACCGGAAACAAGATCCCAAAGATCTTGCCCTTGTAGAAAAGCTTCCATACATAGCTTCCAATAGCTATAATTATCACCGACAAGCTTGTCTACACAAACACCGTTTCCACCGTTCATCTTCAACGAGTATTTAAACTCAAACACAAAACTAAAGAACCTTGAAGCTCTGATACCATGTAACAAAACGAAGAGAACGGGAAGTGTGGAAACAGAAGAGAAATGGCACGAAGGAAAGAATTATATCAATTGAGTTTGATAATTCGATGATTTGAATTGAAAAGATTACAAGCTTTTATAGCTAATTAAATAGTAAACTAATACTCATTACTTTTCCCACTCACCTTAATTTTCTCCCATGATCCCACTAAGACATAATCCTAAAAAACCTTAGACACTACCTAAAGAGGTGACACTAGCCTAAATAGGTGGCATCACCTTAATTTCAAAGATTTAAAACTAAATAAATTTGCACTAATTCTTAACATAGTTGTGCATAAAAATACTATCAGAAATTTATGAAAATAAATGTTATATATGTATTTTGTATGATTTCTAGTAAGAATATAAATTTTATTACCTTATAAATATGGATTAATAATCAAATAAAGTTTCAAGTAAATAATATAAATTATTACTTATTTTATATTAATATTTTAAACATGCATTTTATATTAGTTATGTCTAATTATTAAATTATTTTTATATAATTAAATTCCATAACATTCAAAAATTTAAAATTCAATCCGATTTTTACTTTTTATTTATTTTTTATTAATTAATAAAAATTAATTCACATCATTTAAATTTAATCACTAAATTGATTTTAAACTCTCTTAAAAAAAATTTTTTTTAACTATGTCGTCTAAGTTTTTTTTAGTTAATTAATATATTTAATTGATTTTATTTAGTATTAAATTTTAATTGATTAATTTATAGTTTTTTTTTTTTTTTTTTTTTTTAGTACAATTAATTTATAGTTATATTTAGCATTCTAGCACAATAACCAATTGAATAATTAATAATAGGGAATTCTTCATGTCACTTTTAGAGAATTGGTTTGACAAAATGTCCAAAATTAAATCTATCAGACTAATGTCCACACCTGATTTTCGGGTGAACTTAATATTTCACACTTCAGACCATTTTAGCCTATAATTCATACGCACAACTATCTCAATGATTGCTCTAGAATTATGTCAACTTAAAAAAATCAAATATCCCTCTAAATTGATTAGTACGCAATAATTTTCTATTTTTAAGATTTTTTTCTTAAAATTACTCCACCTTATTCTAAATTAATTTAGTTAGAATAGAATCTTGTTTGAATTTTATTTTTCAAATCTTTAAATATTTTGTTTGAATTTATTAATTTAAGTTTAACCATTTAAATCATTAGATTTGTTTTTTTAATGAAGAAAAAGGGGAGAGATCAAAAACAAGGTTTACATTGTCTCTGTTTGTGGATGGAGAGGATAGAGAGATTGAAGCATGATCTGGTTTGATTCACTTCAACGCCTTCTATAAACATCCTGATCGAGCGATATGCGCAGCGGAAGCGGTTTTGGACCGACGATGATACTCTAATTTCATCAATTTAACAAATAGAAAACATGCTCAAAACGACGGAAATAAGAAATTAGAAATGCATACCCTTGTAGTTCCAATTTCTTCAAGCTCCGCCGCACGTTCCTCGTCACGAACTCTTCCGGCCTCTTCTCACGAATCTCACGAGGACCACCCGAGGTAGTCCCGCTATCCTCGGCACCACGCAACAAAGTGGTGAGACTTCGTTAAAAGAGAAAAGAAAAGAAAATAGAGGAAGAAGAAGATGAAAGGAAAGCTGAGGGAAGGAGGCAAAAGGAAAAAAAAGAACAAAAGTTTCCTTTTTTTTTTTTTCTGACTTCGTATCCTTCTCTAAATCTCGCCCAACCTTACAAATATATATATAATTATTAATTAAACTTTTTAATTAATAATTATTATTTAATGTAATATCAAATATTAATTAAATAATATAATTTAATCCGGTTTTTCGAAAACAGACTTTTTTACACATGAATCCTATTCATGTTTTAGGCCATTTCCATATTTAAATCATATTTAAATATGTCGATCATTCTTCCAAAAACCGAATTTGAACAATTCAAATTCTTTTTCTTTTTAATTTCTCTTATACTGTTGCACGACGTTATCCGAGCTAGCCAGGAGAACCTAAAGGACCTACAGATCATGAGCTCCAACGATACGAGATTATTCGGTCAAAACTCTTTTAACCTGAATCAATCAACTTTCGTTAACCCCCGAAGACTCAACTATAGTCCGAGGGTTGCACTCTCCTCACTGTAGATATATTGTGTCCTCTGATATAACCGTCACGGGCAAGTCGACCCTTCACAGGTTTTTCGTAATCACAACTGGGTCATTTAAACCGTTTAACCCCTGCATTACGTCTTGTTCCTTAAGTACCACTGACACCTCTAATGAACAATAGATTTGTGGTCCAACCAACAGATCAATTAACCCTCTCATCTCATGAGAGTGTGCGCGCTAATTGTTCAAGCCCCGGAGTCAGCTATTAAGGGAACAACCTATCTACTAACCCTGAAGAGCAGGTTAGGAGTGAACTCCAATCTTGCTTTACTATATCCTCAACTACCTATTCGACTTTATCCCTGAGATGGTAAGTTATTGAGTCGACGCTAATGGGCCACTCTCACCCATACAAGTCTAAGGATACTGTCTAATAAGCAGGAGTTCATAGTAAGCTCAGGATTAAGATCGAGTTACCTAGGCCATCAAATGAAAATGTCGGTCTCATCAGTAAACGGTGTTATAAAGAGAGAGCGACATATTTCGCGGTGCGGTCTTATACAAATTCTTTGCACAGGACACCCTCACTCGCACATCTCCATGTGAAACGATTCGGATCACATCGTTTTGTACAATACAAAGTGAGCCGCATCCTATAGTGTTACCAGGATAAGGTACCCAGCCTTATCCGTATACTATAGACCGTTTTGACTGACTACTTGAGCCTGATCCACAATCATGTCATACATGAAGCTTAAGTACTCATATTCAGCCAAGGGTGTTGGTCATTGGTATAGGATAACCTAAACACGTTTCACTTTATTCCAGTAAACTCTTTTACTGAATAAAACTAATAACTCTTTATTCTAATCAGAATATTTACAAACATAACAGTTTACAAACCACGAGTTTTAGGACATAAAACCCAACAAACTCCCACTTGGACATAAACGTCTGTGGTGTACATGTTAGGTGGAGAAAACTAATATATCATATATGAGAAGTTTTCTCCCACTGTCCTCTCCAACAACTCGGAGCCCTAGACTCTTCTAGGTGTCACTCAAACATTTTAGCCATGAGAGACTTAGTAAACTTATCAGCATGAAGTACTACGAGGCTTTCCATGTGACCATCACATCTCCTCATGGCACTATTAACGAGCTCAACTTATAAACTTATTGCTGCTTCACAAGCTGCAAATAGACTTAGCTACCAATGAGGAATCAGCAATACAACTCTTGTATTCTACTCCTCTAAGTACAAGGACAAAACTTTAATCGGAATTCAATCCATTTGGACTAATATGACTGACAGCTCCCACTGCATAACACATATCGGGTCATGTATCTCAAAAGATACATATGACCTCCAATATGTAAATGCACTTGGGTGCATCTCGTATCCTCAACACTTGAGGTGTCTCTGGAAACCATTTCCATAGACCATCGAATATTGACAACAACTTGTCAATAAAAGATTTTAGAGACAACACTAGCGATTTGTTCTTACGACTCAGATCAACTTGAATCCTTAGAACAAACTAAGCCTACCTTCAGATCAACTATTTGGGAGTGGGTCGCTAGTTTATGCTAAAATGTCAGTAGTGAATCCTACATCATTCTCAATGATTAGGACAAAAATTACGGGAATTTATTATGAAAGCTTTAACATTGATTAAACACTTGTCAAACAAGGTTTACATAAGATTTGATCACATTATCAAAACTCACAATTCAGGACAAAGATGCTTTCTCCAATTCATAAATGAATCGAATAAGCCAGCAAACTATTTGCTATTTGCCCTCGAAGTATGAATCTTTCTGGTTGAGACTTATAGATACTCAGATCAAGTTTGCAAGTCTTGACATCCATTTGCCTTATTCTATCAAAATAGAACAGAGCAATGTATAAGAGTTATCTATTTAACTTACACCTGACAACAAGAGAAAGAGAGTATACCCAATAAATCTTTTCTCTTCGGGACAGTCCCTTTACTAGAAAGTCAAGCCATAAAGGTTTTCACCTTTGTGGCTTGGTCTCATTACCATCCAAAGATTCATGGCTTTGAACCATTCGACCTTGTCTATGTGATCCATTGTTTGTTTAGAGACAATGAATCCTCAATGTCATCATCAAGTATGATAACTTTGAGTTTAAGACAAGCCAATACGGCGGGCTGGGTTGTCCAACATCCCTCCCACTGCATTGAGGCTTTCTCAATAGTTGAGAAGCTCCAGTTTGATCAACAACCATTATTGAATTCAACTATAGCTTTGTTATTAAACTTGTAAGTCTCAACACACTAGTTGTTTTCAAGTTTAATAGAACATATCAGTATACATCTTTTGCTGAATGAACTGTTCATTATAAAACAAAAGATATTGTATACAATTGTTCAATACAAACCAGTAATATAGACAATAATTACATCCAATGAAATTATTTCTATAAAACAACTACAAAGACTCCCATTAGTTCAGCTGCAATGATATCTCCATATCTCACAGCGAGTAAACCGGCTGTCAGGAACTAGTTTCCTGAAGAAAAACAAACATGATTAGTGGTTCCTGAAGACATCCAGGTATGACTTCATGTCCACTAAGCTTGTTTAGACAAATAAATCACATTTATCTTGTCGTTCTTTCTCAGCCTGTTTCTCAGCAAAGTATTTGGAGCAGTTACGCTTCCAATACCCATCTTCAGTACAATGGAAACATTTTCCTATGTTTGAAGACATTACCTTGCGAACAGTAGGGGCTTTGTCATTTCTCCTGTTACTCTTCTTCTTCTGAATAATCTCATTACTCAGAGAAGCATAGGCTTACTCCCTGACGCCAACCTCTTAAGGAATTTCTTCGAAGTGACAACACTTGCCTCATTCTCTATTCCTTTGGAAGTGTACAGAGACTGATAAGTCTAAAATGACGATGGTAGCAACGTTTACTTCTGCCGCATTAAAGTGGACCATCATGTTAAGGACAAGCTCCCTAACAGAGGTATCCTCCACTATGCGAGAGTTATAAACGAACTTGAGGACTTCATTACAAAGTGATGAGGACGACTGTCCACCATTGCTTGTAATGAAGACATGATTTCCTTTACGGAAATCATAACCTCATTCTACTTGCACAAGGCATCAAATATGCTTGCCAAGATATAGATTTGGGCTTTATCAATAGCCCTAATTCATCGATCGTATGCATCTCGAACACTTTGAGATGCACTCGAGCCAAGAGCTGAAAGACATTCCTCCGTTAAGACAAACCTCAGGTCGTCCAGAATCAGAATCGTATTCAGGTTCGACTTCCAGGTTCGTAATTCTCTTCGGTTAATTTGTCGTGTGATAGGAGCTGTATAAACGAACTCGACATGCTGAAACAGAATGTAAAACTATTAGTGAAACGGTTTTAACCTATTTAAACCAATTAAGAAGTTTAGCAGTATAATAAAGGACCCAAACTCTTCATCTACTGACTACGATACTTTAGTAAGTCAGAATGGTCGCTGCCGAATGGCAGTCGAGTCACTCCTTTACTAAACCAAGACATTCTTGACTAAATGCTAACTCCAGAATAACTCATATTCCTATAGCATCTTAGTTATCGTTTTTGGTCTGGATTTACTAACTCCTTAGCAAATCCCGTAAGTGTGACCCTCCATTTTTAGAACGCACAGAACGGCCCCAACATAGCAACCGAATGGAATGTTAGTGTTGGGAATGGCCCTGTGTTTCACTATCCATAAATGGTGAATGAGATGTTCGATCTCCCATGCCCCATCCCTCCGAATGGATTGATGCCTCCTAGGGTCACCTTGCAGGCGGAACATGAGAATCTCACGGTTCAATCCAATGGAGGAGACCGCAGTAAATACTGATGTACTTTCTTCTCCCACTTACTATAGATACTTACTCCATTCACCGTGCTATTGAAAGTTGCAAATACCATCCGAATGAGGATGCCCTATTGACATCACGAGGCCGAGCAAAATGCTCACGTTGTGAACTTTTAGGGAGTGCGTAGCAGGAGAGGGATATATCATATATTCCTTCTCAACACTTCTACTAAGTATCATAGACAGGGTTTAGGGTGAATACTCAGGTTTTATCTGGCTAAGTAAATAAAACCTTAAGTCTAGGCAAACAATTTACCTGAGATGTCTAGGTTATAAATACTTTACTAACCTCACACCTCTCACGCATGCTCATAAAGCCGGTTAACTTTACTCAAGTACCGGATAGTCTCCAGGTAGGAGGTGATCCGTCAATTCATTTTCCTTCAACCTTAGACAAGATTTCACCGGGTGAGTTTCTCATAACCTTAGCATTTACGAGATATCGACCTATTCATCGAACGAACCAGATCGACTCATTTAACCCTAAATGAACATGCTTTTCTTTGTTATAGATTTTAAAAGTCTAAGTCATTTTTACAACACTTGCAAAACTAGACTTTCTACAACAACTTCTACATGCTTCTCAAACATGCAATCGCTAAGGCATGGCAAGTTGAATATTTAACTTCATATGCAATATAACACTTATATCGATTATGCTCTTAAACACACAACTCCTAATTCATAAATTAATATAACACTTATATCAATTATTATGAATTAAACATGCATTCTATATATTATAACAATTATAACATACAATATGCATCTAAAGTTGGATGTTTAATTTCATAATTAATATAACACTTATATTAATTATTCTATTAAGCAAACAACAACACATTCATGAATTAATATAACTCTTATATTAATACTCATGAATTAAACATGCATCCTATACATTATAACACTTATAACCTACAATATGCATAAAACCAGGACAACATATGTTGTATATTTAATTTCATAATTAATATAACACTTATATCAATTATTTTATTAAATTAACAACATCTAATTCATGAATTAATATAACTCTTATATTAATACTCATGAATTCCCAAATATGCATACTATATATTATAACACTTATAACATATTTTCAATGCATGAAGCATGCTTCCTACGGTGGGATTTTAAATCTATATGGCATACGTTATGCACATACAAACATAGAATTTAATTAAAACATACATTCGCAATGCATAATTAATTAAACACACAAAAGTGGATCGATTTTGGCATTTAGCAAGCAATAACTATTTAAATACAAGCTTGAACAACAAGCTAAGTCTTGAGCGGACTTCGAACTCTTCGCACCGCCTTTGACCAATTTGCTTCCCCCAACGCTTCGACCAATTTCTCTTCGAATTTCTCTTCGTATTGCCTAGAACGAGTTTGAACTTATACCGAACATTTCGGCGAGCTCCAAACTCGAGCTTCTTTCACAAAGAAACCTATATGGACTCTAATGACTCTAAAAATACACACTCTTCAGCACGCATTAAAGCCCATACATTCTCGGGCAATTACAAATAATGAAATTCAAATAGAAACTATGCCAAAATCAATTTTCACTTTAGACGCCAATTCAGAAACAATTTCTAAATTAAAATACCCACCAACTGAAATTGATGCAAATTGAGTTAATCACAAAATCGCTCTGATACCAATTGATGGAGCGATATGCGCAGCGGAAGCGATTTTGGACCGATGATACTCTAATTTCATCAATTTAACAAATAGAAAACATGCTCAAAACGACGGAAATAAGAAATTAGAAATACATACCCTTGTAGTTCCAATTTCTTCAAGCTCCGTTGCACGTTCCTCGTCACGAACTCTTCCGGCTTTTTCTCACAAACGCCAGGAGGACCACCCGAGATAATCCCGCTATCCTCGGCGCCACGCAATGACGTGGTGGAACTTCGTTACAAGAGAAAAGAAAAAAAAAAGAGAGGAAGAAGAAGAAGAAAGGAAAGCTGAAGGAAGGAGCCAGAAGGAAAAATAAGAACAAAAGTTCCCTTTTTGTTTTTCAACTTCCTATCCCCTCTCTGGCTTCTCTAAATCTCTTTTGGCCAACCTTACAAATATATATATATATATTTAATTATTATTATTATTATTATTAAAAATAATAATAATAATTTTATTTATTAAACTTTTTAATAAATAAAAAATATATATATAATTATTAATTAAACTTTTTAATTAATAATGATTATTTAATTCAATATCAAATATTAATTAAATAATATAATTAAACTCGGTTTTCCGAAAACCGACTTTTTTACACATGAATCCTATTCATGTTTTAGGCCATTCCCATATTTAAATATGTCGATCATTCTTCCAAAAATCGAATTTGAACAATTCAAATTCTTTTTCTTTTTAATTTCTCTTATTCTGTTGCACGACGTTATCCGAGCTAGCCAGGAGAACCTAAAGGACCTACAGATCATGAGCTCCAACGATACGAGATTATTCGGTCAAAACTCTTTTAACCCGAATCAATCAACTTTCGTTAACCCCCGGAGACTCCACTATAGTCCGAGGGTTGCACTCTCCTCACTGTAGATATGTTGTGTCCTCTGATATAACCGTCACGGGCAAGTCGACCCTTCACAGGTTGTTCGTAATCACAGCTGGGTCATTTAAACCGTTTAACCCCTGCATTACGTCTTGTTCCTTAAGTACCACTGACACCTCTAATGAACAATAGATCTGTGGTCCAACCAACAGATCAATTAACCCTCTTATCTCATGAGAGTGTGCGCGCTAATTGTTTAAGCCCCGGAGTCAGCTATTAAGGGAACAACCTATCTACTAACCCTGAAGAGCGGGTTAGGAGTGAACTACAATCTTGCTTTACTATGTCCCCAGCTACCTATTCGACTTTATCCCTGAGATGGTAAGTTATTGAGTCGGTACTAATGGGCGACTCTCACCCATACAAGTCTAAGGATACTGTCTAATAAGCAGGAGTTCATAGTAAGCTCGGGATTAAGATCGAGTTCCCTAGGCCATCAAATGAAAATGTCGGTCTCATCAGTAAACGGTGTTATAAAGAGAGAGCGACATATTTCGCGGTTCGATCTTATACAAACTCTTTGCACATGACGCCCTCACTCGCACATCTCCATGTGAAACGATTCGGATCACATCGTTTTGTACAATACAAAGTGATCCGCATCCTATAGTGTTACCAGGATAAGGTACCCAGCCTTATCCGTATACAATAGACCGTTTTGACTAACTACTTGAGCCTGATCCACAATCATGTCATACATGAAGCTTAAGTACTCATATTCAGCCAAGGGTGTTGGTCATTGGTATAGGTTAACCTAAACACATTTCACTTTATTCCAGTAAACTCTTTTACTATATAAAACTAATAACTCTTTATTTTAATCAGAATATTTACAAACATAACATTTTACAAACCACGAGTTTTAGGACATAAAACCCAACAAACTCTCACTTGGACTTAAACGTCTGTGGTGTACATGTTAGGTGGAGAAAACCAATATATCATATATGAGAAGTTTTCTCCCACTGTTCTCTCCAGCAACTCGGAGCCCTAGACTCTTCTAGGTGTCTCTCAAACACTTTCGCCATGAGAGACTTAGTAAACTTATCAGCATGAAGTACTACGAGGCTTTCCATGTGACCATCACATCTCCTCATGGTACTATTAACGAGCTCAACTTATAAACTTATTGCTGCTTCACAAGCTGCAAATAGACTTAGCTACCAATGAGGAATCAACAATACAACTCTTGTATTCTACTCCTCTAAGTACAAGGACAAAACTTTAACCGGAATCCAATCCAATTCGACTAATATTACTGACAGCTCCCACTGCATAGCACATATCGGGTCATGTATCTCAAAAGATACATCTGACCTCCAATATGTAAATGCACTTGGGTGCATCTTGTATCCTCTACACTTGAGGTGTCTCTGGAAACCATGTCCATAGACCATCGAATATTGACGACAGCTTGTCAATAAAAGATTTTAGAGACAACACTAGCGATTTGTTCTTACGACTCAGATCAACCTGAATCCTTAGAACAAACTAAGCCTACCTCCAGATCAACTATTTGGGAGTGGGTCGCTAGTTTATGCTAAAATGTCAGAAGTGAATCCTACATCATTCTCAATGATTAGGACAAAAATTACGGGAATTTATTATGAAAGCTTTAACATTGATTAAACACTTGTCAAACAAGGTTTATCAAACTATTGTTCAAAGCCATAAGATTTGATCACACTATCAAAACTCACAATTCAGGACGAAGATGCTTTCTCCAATTCATAAATGAATCGAATAAGTCAGCAAACCCTTTGCTCCTTGCCCTCGAGGTATGAATCTTTCTGGTTGAGACGTATAGATACTCAGATCAAGTTTGCAAATCTTGACATCCATTTGCCTTATTCTATCAAAATAGAACATAGCAATGAATAAGAGTTATCTATTTAAAGTATACTATAATTTTGTTAGTAAATTTTTAATTACACTTTATTTTTTTTTGTAAGAATTTTATTACTATATTTTTAAGTACACTCAATTTTTTTTAATTAAACTGTATTTTTTTCGATCTTGTATTTTTTTTAGTACACTCAATTTTTTTTAATTATATTGTATTTTTCTCTTTGGAGGTTGATAAGTTAAAAAAAATAGTTTTTATTTTAAAATTTAATAAACTAAGCTAAATATAAAATAAAAATTTGAAACCAATGCATTTAAAAAGAGAAGATGAAGAAAACCAAAAAAATTAAAGTCATAGACATTACAATGTATTTTATATTAGCTATCTCAAATTATTAAATTGTTTATATATAATTAAATTAAGATGGGAGATTGAATCTAGGACCTCATGGTTACTAAGTTATACATCATGTCAGCTATGCTCTGGTTAGTTTTCATTAATTCACCTCAATTAAGTTTAATTATATAAATTGATTCTAAACCCTCCTAAAAAATAATAAATTTAAATTTTATCATCTAAGTTATTTTTAGTTAATTAATTTATTGAATTAATTTTAATTAGTAGTCAATTTTAATTTAGGGCTGGTTGCACAAATAGCAATCAGGCCCAAACTAATTGCAAAATTAGCAAACTTTAAAATGTTTTGCAAATATGGCAAAAAAACCCGTTTCTATCACTGATAGACTTTATTATATCACTGATAGACTTCTATCAGTGATAGACTATTATCTCTGATAGACTATTATCACTGACAAAAATCTATAAAAAGCTGAGGTGATCAGCGATAGACTTCTATCAGTCATAAGATATCAGCGATAGAAATTGCTATATCCGCAAAATTTTTAAAAACATGTTATATTTGCAAACAATAAGTCTTAAATTGTCATTTACTACAATTTCCCTTTAATTTATTAGTTTATAATAAAATAAAATATAGTTAATTAATGGGAAATTATAACAAATGTCAATTTAGAATAAGATAATTAAAAATATAGCATGTTTTTAAAAAAATTGCGGATATGGCAATTTCTATCGCTGATATTTTATGGCTGATAGAAGTCTATCGCCGATCACCTCAACTTTTTATAGATTTTTGTCAGTCATAATAGTCTATCAGTGATAATAGTCTATCACTGATAGAAGTCTATCAGTGATATGATAAAATCTACCCGTGATAGAAACGGATTTTTTTGCCATATTTGCAAAACATTTTAAAGTTTGCTAAATTTGCAATTAGTTTGGACTTGATTGCTATTTGTGCAACCAACCCTTAATTAATTAACTATAAATCATATAAAAATTTAAATTATAGTTATACTTTAATATTTTTTAACACAATCATCAATTGAATAATTAATAATAAGTGTTATTTAGCTACAATCTAATATGATTGTATACTTAATTAGTATAAACTTTATATATATATAAAAAAAAAAAAAAAAAACTAGTACAATTTTTTAATAAAAAATGTAAAAAATATATATACATATATTGAAATTTAAAAAAAAAATTGTGGTTTTTAAATTTAATAAACTAGGCTAAATATAAAATAAATAAAATAAAAAAGATTAAACTAATGCATTTAAAAAGAGAAGAGGAGAAAATAAAAATGAAAGCGATGAACTTTGGACAAAGTCATGAAAATGGGTGGTATAGAAAGTCATTCAAATTGATGCGTGAGAATAAATTATTTACCATCAAGCTATGTGCCAAACATGAGCATGACCTCAGATAATCATCAGAAACACCATTTCTACCTTCGAAGCAATTGCAAATACATAGTGTAATTGAAAACATTGTTTTTGCACTTGTAGTTAGGTGAAGTTTATCTTAATTACACTATATTTACAATTTTGTTTCAATGATGGACATAGTGTAATTTGAAACACTATTTTTGCACTAGGTGAAATTTGTATTAATTACACTGTATTTACAATTTTGTATCACTAATGGACACAGTGTAATTGAAAACACTATTGTGGTGAATTTTGTATCAATAATGGATTGAAAATGTAGGGGAAGTTTGTTCATATTTTTTTTCTTCGTGATTTTGATTGATTTTTTTTTTTCTTCCTGATTTTGATTTTTGAGTTCGATTTTTTAGACCAAATATTTATTATATTTTTGTTATTTTTAATTTTTGATCAGATTACGGGTAAAAGAGGAGGGAGAGAAGGAATTTTTTTTTTGAAAGAATAAGGAACAAAAAAAAAAAAAAATATGAGAGAAAGATAAGTGATATATTTTTACTGTTTGGAGATTACGAGTAAAAGAAGAAGGAGAGAAAGGAAAAAATCTTGAAAGAATAAAAGACAAAAATATATACGAGAGATTAAACTAAAAAAGGAAATATATCCGACTTAAAAAAAAATGACAATTTTAAGAATAAAAAAAGGTACTTTGTTTCCTTGTTCATTAAAAAATTACCATTTTGGCCATTCCTATTATCCTGCCATCAATTTTCACCCTGCGGCTCAACATATATGTGACTTTAATATATGTCCCAACTAGCATATTAATAATATAACTACATCATCATTTCGAAAAAAAATAATATAACTACATCATCGATGATATTAAACAATAACAAAAAAATAAAATGTGTATTTTTTTTTATTGAGAAAATTGTAATAGATATCAATTTAGAATAAAATAATTAAAAATGTAGCACTTTTTTTAAAAAAAAATTGCTGATATGAAAATTTCTATGACTGATAGTATGGTCTATCGCTGATAGTAGTTTATCCCTTCAATTTTTTTATAAAATTTTGTCAGTGACTATCACTATAGTATCAGTGATAGTAGTTTATCACTGATAGTAGACTATTAGTGATAGTCATATACTAACGATAGCAGCATTGAATTTTTTTTTTTCATATTTACAAAATGTTTTAAATTTTGCTAAATTTGTCATTATTTTGGATATGATTGTGCTTCTGCAACCACCTCTCTTTTAAAAGTCTTTTAGTGAAAATAGACATTTTAAAAATTTACAAATAAAATAGAATAAATTAAAATTTCGAATAATAGAATATATTAAAAGTTGGAAAATATGTGTATAAGTGGTAGGATAGACTAGGGTTCACAAAAATTCAAATGCTAGGCTTTGTGGACCAATATGGAATTTAAAAACAAAGTTTGTATGAGAGTTAGCTAATGGTTGTGGCTGTTGGAGAGCTATCGTGTAGTTCAGGATGGAGGTTGGTTGGATTTTGGGGCAGAAAATACCCATCAATAATAACTATAATAATAAAATAACACCCAACTATTAAAACAATTAATGAGTTTTCATTTGATATAAATACCATTAACTTCTCTTCAAAAACCAAATAATAATAATAATAAAAAATTAACTAACAAAATTGAGGAGACATAAATAATGTAGTTGAGTAGATAAAAATATAAAAAATATTAAATAAAATCGGTGTGGATGTCTCTTAATAATTGTTGGTTGTGGATTTAAAATCTTCACGCTCATAATAATCATTGGATTCAAATTTTGAAGTTCTTTTACACTTATCTCTCCTACGTCAATAGTGCAAAACTCTCAGCCACATTGTAACGGTCTCTTTGAATAATTTTTCATGACATATAAGTTTAACGGACGAAGATATTGACATAAAAGAATTGGTATAGCTTTCTTCTTAAAAGTTGTAATTGATCTAAATTTGTGCTTCTCATGTTTGAATCTTGATGTCTTATATACAGTGATGATGATGAACATGACAGAATCTTACTATTTTTTTTGACATTGTGAGGGTGAGGTGAATCCAACCAATGACCTTGACGAAATCTTAATTTGATAAAAGTTGGTGATGTGAGGTTGTCATGCTGTGAAGATTATATGGGCTTGTAAAAGTGGGAGTTGATTGGTGTTTATTCTTGATTTAGATAATGCTATGTGTAAGTGGTTGTAATGATTATGCAAGTGCATTAGTCCGTAGCAAGAAACTGCAAACAATTACTCTCTCTATGTAGTTGAGTAAACAACCTATATGCGAGTTTGGTGGACATCTACACAAGGTTGGGCTAAGCTCAAGCTCTTTTAGCTTATAAGTGAGCGTAATATCTATAAGGAACCCGATTTTCATAATATGCTCACAAGTGTTAAGAATTTCTGCATGCATACACTCTCTCAGTACCTAACGTATACTCCTATTTAAATCGGCTGATCAGACGGACTTAAGCAATTACAAAGAATACTCTTCGCTTACCTCATCAAAACTTAACCTACTCACGAATAGCTTCCTCAAGCTAACATTTGAATCAACCCTCACACGGTGATTTAGCTCATGAGAAAAGATAAAGTGAAAAGGAAACTTGAATGCAGTACGATAAACATAAGGAGCATAGCTCGGTTCCCACACAATATGAACTAGAAAGCAATAAACTATACTATAACAAGGGAAAAAAACTATAAAACTACTCTAATGACCAAATGAAAGATGAACTACAAAGAAATGCTACAATGGCAGTGGGGTTGATCGAAAAATAGCAACGGATTGCCTGGTAAAAGAGATCCCTACCCCCATTCTCTTCTTCATAAATTGGGTTATTGGTAGGCACAACATTCTCTCTCCATTCTTTCTCCTAATCGTTAGTTGATAGCACTCCAAAAGTGCTAATATTTAGCTCCTAAGTCTTGTAAATTAGAATAATTATTTGGGCTTAATTGATATATTTTGTATAATTTAATTGCTAAGGGGTAAATCGGGCATTTGCGATAATTACGAGCTTAAATGAATATTTTAGAATATTTTATTAATTAGTCGTTTTAAGTGATTAAGCTACATTAATTAAATAATTTAATCTTAACTTAAAATCAATTAATGGCTTAATGGTGCAGGTCTTGTTATAAGAATGAGGGAGCCCAAGTTTGAGTTATGGTGGAAGCATAATTTCTATTATTTTTGTAGAAAGTCAACAGTCAGTGGTCAACAACCAGACATCCTCACACGCGGCCCATCAGGACCGCTCCAGCGCGCCCAGCTTGGGCCTAATCGGCCAATTTAGGCCCAACTTTCATTTTCCCAGCCTTTTAAGCATTTAGACCTAATTTTTTGGCCGCACTATTCTCTTGAGAGTGAGAAAAATCGATTTGGGAATTTTGGCCTCGGGTTTGGTGAGTTATTCACTAAATTCCATAGTTTTAGGGAAATTTTGGATCGATTTTTATCACGTTTGGCTAAGATAAGTGCTCTAATTTGAGTTTAGGGTGTCTTTGATGCGATTTATGAGGGTTTGTTCTTAATTTTGTAACTTAGCATGACTGATTGGGCAATTTTTTTTCTTCTAAGCATATCATATGAGCATGTTTGATTGATAGGAGTAGACGACTTTGATTTCAAGCATGATTCATTAGTTAAAGATTATGATGTCGTGCCTCTCTTAATCACCAAGTAACATGGATAAGTTGAGCCATAGGTAACATAGGCTTCCTTGGATTTTGGTTGCAACTTATCTTGAAGAAATAGATAAATCGGAATATTAACTTAGGCTTCCAGGTTAAACATTCGTCGTAGTGCTCCCGTTACTGTCAAATAATAAATATGGGCGGCGTTGGCCCCCAGTTGATTGATTGCCACGTTTAAATAGAATCGAACATTCGCCTCTGTTCTTTATTTAATTTAGGATTGATCATCTTAGATTAATTAAAGAACGGTCTACTTAGAACTCCACGTTTCTATTTAATTATTTGGGTTACTTGTATTAGTAGTTTCGTGCAAGTAAATTACGTGTTTAATTATGCTCTTGCTAAGTACGTTTGAATTCCAATGAATCGAGTCGCATCAAAGTCAATCCCGACACTCAAATTAGGAGCACGCATTACGTTTAATATTTCCGTTATTTAATTTTCTGTTAGCTAGTTTACATGTACTTAGTTCAATTATTCCGTTAGCTAGTTTGCATGCTTACTTTAATTTTCCGTTAGCAATCCCCCTTTTATTTATCGTTTTATTTTATTGTTTTAGTTAATTAAAAAGCAAATATAAATTAATTAGGAGAAAATAATTTAGGTTCCCTGTGGATCGACCCGACTACCACTAGCTGCAAAGCTCAGTTGTAGCGGAATTATAAATGTTATTTTGGCGGGACTCGACACCCCGAAATTTATAGGATAGTCCAAAATCCTAGTACCTTTAGTGTGCCGTGTTCCATGAATCTGCTTTATGGCAGGCGTACGACCTTGGCAAAACGCACATATCTCATTTTCATTATCCGCATATGAGGGTTTGGATTTTACATATGATATTCTTCATTGCTCTACTGCGCTTAGACACTTTTACGCTTCTTCACCTTCCAGATGCACACATGAATGCTGTTTTTAACTCGGCAGGTTGTGTTTTTCCAAAATTGCGTACTTTGGCGGCGCAAGGCTTCTTTTATGCTCATGTTGCCCTAAAATAAGAATGTTGTAAGAGTTTTGTTTCCTTTGCTCCTATATTAGAGGCGTCGTATATATCGGGATCTACCCGTCTACCCGTAAATCTCGTTGTGCATATATATCGGGATCTACCCGTCTACCCGTAAATCTCGCTGTGTATGATTGTATATACTATGACTATATTTTCAAGTCAGCACTTTATTTTCTATATTTAGCTTTTTGTTTCCTAGATTAAAGTTGTGGTTAGTCTTCCCTACAAGATAGGAACTGTAGGACTGTATATATACTCATGGCTTTGGCCATTCTCAATAACAGAAAATATCAGAATATTTGTTCCACAAAACTCTTTATGGTATCAGAGCCACTCCAAGACAAGAGACGACGACGACCATTTTTTTTTATCGTTCTTGAACAATTGAATGGTTGATCCTTCACCACAAAATCCGACGATCGTCATCTCGATGGCAGGTGGTGGAATCCTCAAACCTCTTGACTCCACATCACCATACTATCTCCATCCCTCCGACGAACCGCATATCACAATTTGTCCTAATTGTGTTATGCAGTGAGAATTATAACGAATGGGCTCGTTCAATGGGAAATAATTTTCGTGCGAAAAACAAACTCGGCTTTCTCGAAGGAAAGCTAACCAAACCAGCAGTAGGAACGCCAGAAGCATCTTTATGGGTACAGGTTAATTCCACTCTTGTGGGGTGGATTCATAATACCCTTGATCCAGTTCTACGCTCCTCTATTCCGCAACCAGACGATGTGTGAAATATATGTGGGAAGATATCCGACAACGATTCTAGATAGGCAATGGTCCGAGAATTCATGAGTTAAAAACTCTTTTAGGTACATTGGTGGATGGACTTTTTGAATGTCCAACTAAATTTCAAGTTGTCGAGGCTTGCCAAAATACAATTTATAAACCCGAATGCACCGAGCAATTTGCAACTAAGTGGTAACGGGGTCAATCCACAGGGAATTAAGAAATTTAATTTAATTAAGTCTAGTTCGCTAATTATAAAAAGTATGCACAAATTTGGTAAAAAGAATAGTAATTTGGTTTGGGGGAAGGGAGCTCCTAACGTGCGATGCTAACAGAAAATTAAATGACAAGTGCAAAATTAAATGGTCGTGCTTAACTCCGAGTAATGGGATTGATCGCTATGAATGTTCGGTTCATCGATACAATTTATTAACTAATCATGCTTATGCACACAATTCATTTGGCTAATTTCTAACTCAAATGACCCAAAGATATAATTAGACATGTGCAATTCTAATTGTTCTTGGCCAATAATCCATTCAAGGTAGCGACCCCTAAATTGACCATAAGCCAGTAACGGGAACATTTTGACGGTTTAATCCTAAGACTAACCCGATTTCTCTCTCGCCTTAAGCCTAACATGAAAACGTTAACTAATTCAATTTCCCAACTGTCACTTTGGGTTGAATTACCTAGCCATGCTTAAGCCCTTGCTACCTAGCGGTTTAGGCAATTATACGTCCCAACCTTTAGCCCTCTAACATGCATAGGAATTAGGGCGTCAACCTAACTAAGCTACACATGCTAGATTTGAATAAGAACAAGCAAGAAGATGAATAAACATACTAATTAGCTTCACATTTACAAAGGGGCAAATCTCCCCAAACATCCATAATTCACAAACCCAAACTCGAAATTAAACACTAACCTTAGTTTAGCCTTCCATGGAGGATGAATAAATCAAACCCTCCATGGAAGAGCTTGGTACCATACAAAAAGAGGAAAAAGAAGCTAAAAAATGGTGCAACAATGGTGTAGACCCGAGAGGAAGAATTGGAGAAGAAGATAGATTGAAAGTTAGGCAAAAATGAGGCGTTTTCACGCCTTTAATCGTCGGAGCGTCTCGATGCTGGTGTCCTAAGTTGGCCGCGCGCGCGCGCGCGGGCGTCGAGACGCTAGGACAGCGTCTCGACGCTATCGCGCGTCATTCTGGAAAATGATTAAAATGCCTTCTTGTAGGTGATTTCATGTAGGTGATTTCATGCTAGCGTCTCGACGCTGTTGTCATGCATGCATGCTCTCGGGTTTGTTGGCCAAAACTTGTCTTTCCAAGGCAATTTTTGCCATCTCTTTGATTCTTCAAGCCCTTTCACTCCCGATGCATCTATGAAGCTCTAAAACGCCACTTTAAGCCCCGAAACGTGTCTTTGGACTTCTCGAGCTCTCTACCATGAAATCACCTACAAGAAGGCATTTTAATCAATATTTGACATGGTTCTAGCCAATATTAGGGACATAATAATAGCTCTATTTTGGAGCTATCATACATGCAAACAGCGCGGGCAGCCTGTAGTCAATTACTACAACGAACTAAGGAAAATATGGGATGAACTTGCGGGATATTCGAGTGTTCCGACGTGCACTTGTGATGTTGCCACTGTTCTTGCTACAGAAAAGGAAAACGAAAAGGTACATGCTTTTCTTGTTGGTTTGGACTCAACTCTTTATGGAATTGTTGTTTCAAACATTTTGATGTTGGATCCTTTGCCGAGCCTAAACACGGTTTTTGCTAAAATCGTGACTGAAGAACGACGCCACACTATCGCTCGGTCTCATGAAATCAATCCCGATGTTTTCGGTTTCATGACACAAATCGTTGCCCGGGGGCGAAATGATAGACCTCGAACCAATAGAGTGTTTGCTCACATTGCTCGAAGTCTGGACATGAACAAGACAACTGCTTCAAACGAATTGGGTACCCGAAATGGTGGTTTACTGAGAGTCGCAATAATGTAGTGCAAGGTAGAGGCAGGGGCAGATCCGGTCGAGGGGGAAGAAAAAATGTTGCCAGAGGAGGTCGTGGCCCGATAGCACATGCGACGACCACCTCGCAGCCTGCTGGTGAACATGCACCTGTCCAAGATTTAGATTGGCGTGGTATTCTCGGTCTCTCAAATGATCAGTAGACTACCCTTGTGCACATGCTCAACAATTCAAAAGGGCAGCCCTCTTCACTTGATAAGCTGAATGGTAAGTGTGATTCTACCGAATGGATCATCGATACAGGCTGCTCGAATCACATGACTGGTAATGCTAAATTATTTAGCCAATTGTGTGATGTTTCTTCTACTTTTGTTGGTGTTACGTCTCCAAAAGTACTTAATTTAGGGACTTATTTGCCATATAATTGTGTGAACTCTTAAGCGTTTTTGATAGAATTTAGTTTAATACGTGCTTAAATATGAGAAATCAAGGAATGAAGCTAAATTAGGAGTTATTTGCAAAAGGAACAAGAAAGAATAAAAAACAAAGCTAAAAGAGTTAAAATTGTGCATTGCAGGAAAATTGCTGAAACATTGCTGTCTCAGCAATGTTTAAGCTGGAATTATTAAGTTGTTCCAACCGTCCGCAGTTCTGTTGCGATCTTTCAGCCGCCCAATTTCTCCCCTGCTGCCACGTGGTGAGACGTCGTTCAGAATGGATGGTTCTCCTTGATGGAGCGCATGGCACGCAGCGGAAGTGATTTGGATCATAGACATTCTAATTTCATCAATTTAAACAAACGGAAACATGCAAAAGCAATGAAAAAGAGAAATTAGAACACATACCCTTGTCGTTCGAATTTCTTCAAAATTCACCGCCAGAAGCTCCTCACGAGCTGAACGAGCCTTCTCACGAAACCTTCGTGGACCACCCCCGGTAGTCCCGCTATCCTCGGGCCGAGAAATGGAGTAGTGAGACTCCTTTTACAAGAGAAAAGAAGGAAGAAGCTCACTGAAGAAACTTCTTTACAGAGAGCTGAGGAAGAAGACGGAGAGAGTTTTGAAATTGAAATCAAATTTCAATTTTTACAACAATGAACACCCAAAAATGCACTCATGCATTTTTTTATTATTATTTTTATTTTGATCTGATCTTATATATATACCTTGTATATATATCATACATGTGTCTTACATCTTGCATGTAAGACACATGTATATATATATATATATTTATATATTATTATTATTAAAAATAATAATAATTATTTTATTAATTAAACTTTTTAATTAATAAAAAATATAAATATTAATTAATATTATTTAATTCAATATCAAATATTAATTAAATAATATAATTAAACCCGGTTTTCCGAAAACCGACTTTTTGCACATGAATCCTATTCATGTTTTAAGACCAAATTCATATTTAAATCATATTTAAATATGTGCATATATTAATTAAACTTTTTAATTAATTAAACTTTTTAATTAATTAATATTATTTAATTCAATATCAAATATTAATTAAATAATATGATTAAGCCTGGTTTTCCGAAAACCGACTTTTCACATATGTATCCAATTCATATTGTAGAGCAATCTCATATTTAAATCATATTTAAATATGTCCATATTCTTCCACAAACCCGAATTTGAACGATTCAAATTCTTTTCTTTTCTTTTATATTGTTTCACGGCTTTATTCGAGCTAGCCAGGAGAACCGTAAGGACCTACAGATCATGAGCTCCAACGATACGAGATTATCCGGTCAAAACTCTTTCAACTGAACTAACCAACATTCGTTAACCCCCGGAGACTCCACTAAAGTCCAAGGGCTGCACTCTCCTCACTGTAGATATATTGTGTCCTCTTAATATAACTATCATCAGTAAGTCGATCCTTCACAGGTCGTTCGTAATCACAACGGGTCATTTATACCGTTTAACCCTTGTATTATATCTTGTTCCTTAAGTACCACTGACACCTCTAATGAACAATTGATTTGTGGTCCAACCATCAAATCAGATTCCTCCCTGATCAGGAGAGGATAGGCCCATTGTTCAAGACCTAGAGTCAGCACTTAAGGGAACAACCTTTCTACTAACCCTTAAAGCGGGTAGGAGTGAATTCCATCTCGCACAACTATGTCCCCAACCACTTATTCGATCTTATCCCCAAGATGGTAGGCTTATTGAGTCGGCGATCTGGCCACTCTCACCCGTACAAGTCAAAGGATAAGGTCGAATAAACAAGAGTTCATAGTGAGCTCAGGATTGAGATCGAGTTACCTAAGTCATCACATGAAATAAAAACGGTCTTTACAGTAAACGGTGTTATAAAGAAAGAGCGACTTTATTTCTTGGTTCGGTCTTGTGCAAACTCATTGCACAGGACGCCCTCACTCACATGTCTCTACATGAAACGATTCGAATCACATCGTTTTGTACTATACAAAGTGAGTCGCGTCCAATAGTGTCCCCAGGATAAGGTACCCAGCCTTATCCCTATACTATAGACCATTTTGGCTGTCTACTTGAACTTGATCCACATTCATGTCACACATGAAGTTCAAGTACTCACACTATCGCCATGGGTGTTAGTTATTGGTATAGGTTAATACAAACACAATTCACTAAAAATCAATAACAACTTTATTGAAATAGAATATATACATTCAAACAGTTTACAAACTACGAGTTTTAGGACATAAAACCCAACAAACTCCCACTTGGACCAAAACGTCAGTGAAGTACATGCTGGTCGAGAGAACTAGAATATCAAATATCTAAAGTTTCTCCCACTGTCCTACTGAGCAGCTCGCAGCCCTAGACTTTTTAGGTGTCTCTCAAACACTTTAGCCGTGAGAGACTTAGTAAACGGATCAGCAATGTTGTGCTCCGAGGCTACCTGTGTGACGATCACATCTCCTCGTTGCAATATCTCCCTGATGAGATGATATTTCCGCTCAATATGCTTTCCACGCTTATGGCTTCTAGGTTCTTTAGAATTTGCCACTGCTCCACTGTTATCACAATAAAGGGTGATTGGCAAGTTCATATTTGGAACAATTTCCAAATCTGTCAAGAACTTCCTAAGCCATACAGCCTCCTTCGCTGCTTCGCAAGCTGCGACATACTCAGCTTCCATGGTGGAGTCAGCAATACAACCTTGCTTTATACTTCTCCATACTATTGCTCCTCCGTTAAGAGTGAACACTAATCCTGATGTAGATTTCCTGGAATCTATATCAGTCTGAAAATCAGAGTCAGTGTATCTGTTGCGTGCTCAATGTGTTAATAAAAATGATAAAGAAGAGAGAGAGAGCACTCAGAACATGCAAGCATACATGATCTTATAGCAAGTAGTAAGTATATTTCATTCGTTTTCCCACAGAGACTTGTTTTTAGCTATTCTCGAAGTGTTTTTGTTAAGAAAGATGGGGTGGATTTGATGGGGTAAAATTGGTTTTTAGTTACCTAAATTTTGCTGAATGTGTAAAGGAATATAACATAAACAAATGGAAGTTGAAATTAAACTCAAAGGACAAGAGATGGAACTGATAAACAAAGGAGAAAGCAGCTAACAGAATAACAACTTAGCAGGAATTGCGAGGACCGCAATGTTTCCGCAATTAAACAGCAGCGAAAGTGTGTAGATGGGTGAATTAAGGGCTACTAATGACTATCCTATAGGCCTTTTTATACGATTCTCAAGCACTGGATCTACTCTCTATGCATCAAACTCACTCTAGCTCATGTATCGTCCGATTCCATGCATTAGACTCTTAAGTTTACTCGACTCAAAGTAAGGACTTAATCATCTTGTTAAAACAGGAGTGTTTAGTTTGTACTAGGGAAACGCCTATTCCTAGGTCGTTTCCTGATTACCATGAAAGGCTAGCATGATTATATGACTCTGAACTCTTACTCCTTCCAGAGGTTAGGAGTTCTTTGGACAAAATGGATGGCCAATCGAAATTGCCCGTGGGATGAAGCTTACATACAATCAATGTTCGAGTGTTAATCTGCCTACTTGATTCACGTTTTTTAGCCTATAGTTCTGTCATTAGCATGCCCCTAAGTGACTTAGCTACTCATGGATATGTAGAGAACAGAAATGGTAGATAAGATAGACATGCTTAGAAGGGAAATGTGCTAAAAACAGTAAGCAAAACCCGTAGCAGAAGATGGGAAATGAGAAATGCAGAAATGAACTTTAATTACTGAAATTGTTTGTTGAACAGATAAAAGCTGTAAAGTAAATAGCAACAAGACAGAAAGCAACGAAATGAACTAATCTAGCTACTTAGGAAAAGAACAGCACGAAGCAGAATGTAAAACAAAAGAGAAAGACAGAAAAACAGTAAAGAGTTGCTGGAAAGCTTCGTGGCAGTCGCCTCGAATGAAGGGGATGAAAGATCAGCCTTGCTTGGATGAATCCAATCGAGAGAGAAGAAGAATCTTCTCTCCTTCCTATCAGATTATCGATTCCAACAGCTGAGACTCTCACTCCAACAGACGGCAAAGGAAAACAGATGGAAATGATGGACTGCGAGAAGACTTCTGCGCTTCGAATGATGATCAAACCTCCGACTTTGGCCCCCTTTTATAGTAGTTTGCAGGTGCGTTTGGGCCAAGGAGAACCATCAATCTTCAACGTCATATATCAGAATGGATGGAGGAGAAAGAACGAATCCCTGAAAATACGGAAATTAACAGAAAAAGATCAGTCAACTTACGGTTTTCACTTGAATAATTGCGGTCACCGCAATGATTTCGCAATTCATTCGCAATGCTCATTTTTCATTCCTTTCCTTCGGTTTTCAACCCTTTTTCTACCTATTGTGCATAAGTCCTAAATTAGCTACCTTCTTCTAATTCTCATATTAAAGCATAGGTTTAGGCTAAATGCTAACAAAAACACCTAAATGTGTACATCTTCTTAAGCTAAATGGGTCCTAAATAAGTCACTTTCAGAGACTTAACACACCCCCAAACTTAAGGCTTTGCTTGTCCTCAAGCATACTAAGGACTTACCTAGGCTGTTATTTTATCTTCTTTAACTACTTACCGACTCCCCTATAGCCCTATCTCTAGCAGTGCTGTCCTGTGACACACTTCTAAGTTTAGAACTAACCTCTTATCCAGCTTCTTCTGACTTCACCTGCCTACTATACCCGCTGCTTTTGTTAACCCCCTACTACTGATCTAACTACTTTTATGATATCATGCTATTATCCCTAAGGTTTCAAATTCTACCAAGCTTTACTCCAGACTCAGTACATGCTTCTAGCTTTATTTTTAATGTGTCTAGGATTCCTTAGAGTCATGCCAGTCTTAGTATTAACGGTGACAGTGGTACTTTTAGAGAACAACCTAAACCCTGGCATCACTACATTGGATATACATTCATCTCCCTAGACAAACCTAAAAGCTACAACCTTGTGCTTAGCTCATTTAAGGATCAGAGTTCTTTTTACATAGGACATCTAAGCCACAAGATTATAACTCCCAAGCATACATTCTTCTTCCCCTATTTCTCCTTTTTCCTTTTTTTTTTACTTAGGTGGAGTCTCCCCTTGGTTTGCCTTTTGATGCAATGCCACTTGTGGTTTACACACTTGGCACTGATTACTCAGCACTTGAGAGAGACTCCCCTCTTTATTCTATTTTTCACTTTTTCTATTCATCACAAATTTTTTTTTTTTTTCTTAGGAGAAGAAGAATGCTTATGTCCTAAGGAAGAGAGGAATGTTCCTAGGCCTAGGGTGGCCTCCCCCAAACTTCAACTACTCATTGTCCCCAATGAGTGTCTGAGGTGGCACACCCCCAAACTTGTCCTAGAAGCATCTAGTCTAAAGTAAAACAAAGAGAATCTAAAAATCCTAGGCATGGGCAAAACATTCTAAAAGCAATTATTCCAACAGCAGAAAATTTGAACATAACAGACAGTTTTAAGGACTTATGGTTTATGCATGCTGAGCACTATTCAGAGGCGAATTTAAACTATCAAACTGTGTCCTATGACACTCATCCAGCATGCTTTAAGATCAGCTATATAAGGTAGTCATGCTAGCAGCAAAAGATAGAATATAACAGATCACAGCCTAACTAAACAGACAGTCCAAAACATGCAATCAGTCACAAAAATTGCGGGAACCGCAATTATTTCGCAATTCAATCCGGGCAGATTTAACATTGATTCAGGCCCCTAGCATGCTTTTTCCTGTTACTCATGCATCCTAAAAATAAAACTAAACTATCCTACCTATTCAGCTAACATCAGACTAGACTAAGCAAAAGAAAAAACATAAAACTAAACATTAAAAACAGGTCAAAAGTTGATCCCTAAACAGCATAATATACATGATCCTATCAGAAAGCAGAAAGATTGTTTTTTTTTTTTCTAAGGGAACAGCAATACTCCCTGTAGTGCACTTCAAACCAGCACTCAATTCTCATCATCCTCATCTGGTTGCCTTGGTCGTGGGGGCACCCATGGAGTTAGGAGGTTGGTGGGGAAGTCCGGGAAGATGCACCCCAACTGGTCTGCAACTTCTTTGTCCCTCGCCTGCGCATAATTGGCCCATTGAGCCATTCTCCTCTGCATGTCCATTAAGCAGGCCATGGATAGGGACTGTTCAGCAGCCAGCCTATCCAACTCAAACTCCATATTCCCCTTTCTTCTCAGCCTCAGGTTCGCAGGCAGCTCCAAATGGCCTGTGTACGGCATCTGCTGCTCCAAGCGCTCGGTGGGAACTCCTGCAAGCAAACACAATTTTGTTATAGTGTTGGGGAAAAATAATGGCCCCTTACCTTTTCTGGCGCATTCAGCAATGGCAGCTGACATGATCTCCCCCACATTGACCGTGAGACCGCGCATGATGGCATAAACCAGCAGTGATCTACTCTGGTTGATTGTTGTCTCGTGAGTCACAGGGGACAGCTTTCTCCTCACAAAGGCAAACCAAACAGCTGCCTTTGCTGTCAGATTGGCACTCATTAAGGTGTGCCTCCCATTGCGTGAGACAGTCCACGCTGCTTCAGGCTGGCCAATTGTGCGAATGGCCTCTTCCAGCACGGCCTCAGTCGGCTCATCAACTATCCGTGCATAATCTGTGTGCGCTTGGCCCTTGAGACCAAAGGCTTCATTGATGGCCTTGGCTGAGAAATCAACTTCCACCCCTCTGACCACAGATAGGCCATCCTCAGGGCTGAGCACATTGGCGTAGAAATCGTACACCATGCTCGTGTAGGCTGGATTAGGCGGTCTGCAGAATTCCTCCCAGCCATGGTTGATCACTCCTGCGCGCAAGAACTGCGGCAGGTCAGCGAGTCGGTCGAGGAAACCTTTCTCGTGCAACAGGTCCCTCTTTCTCAGCTCAGCACCCCTGGATTCAGCATCAGATGAGACATACCTCACTGACTGAGGTTCGTCTTCAGGGTAGAGTTTAGCCTTCCCCTTGTCTGCTGGTTTGGATGATTCGGCAGCCTCCACCTTGAGGCGTTTGAGCGAAGGCTCAGTACTCTCTTTGTCCGCCGAGGGCACCTTCTTGGCCTTCTTTTTCTTCAACTTCTTGGCCTTGCCAATCGTGGCCTTCTTCTTCTTTTTGAGCCTGGCCTTGATATTGATCTGCTGGAGGCATGCCCCCAACGTTTCTTCCATAGAATCGTCCTGCTGTGCAGGCTCGGCAGGGCTGTCTTCCCTCATAGGAGAGAAGACTTCTTCTTCCCCAGCATCTCCACTGCCTTGCGTAGACTCCTGATAATCCCCATAAGGGAATTCAGGATCAGGCCGTGGAGAATTGTGCTCTGCTGCTGGTGTCTGCGCAGAACTTAGTGGCGAAGATGGCAGCTCAGGGCTCTGCGCTGCTGCAGGCGTCGGATCAGAACTTTGAGGTGCTGGAGACAACTCGGCGCTCTGTACAGGCGGTGACGACTCTGCGCTTGGCACTGGTTCAGATGGGAGAGGGCTGCGCGCAGGTGATGCAGACGGCGACGAACCTTCTTTGGCTGACTCGTGGGAAGCACGATCAGTTTCTTGACTCTCCACAGAGGGAGTCTTTGCTGTGCTTGGTTCGGCGGCCGTCGTGACACTCCACCGGCGTTTCTTGGGCGTGCCCACTGGCTCAGATGGTCCAGCAGGGATCTCAGTGACCACCCTCCACTTCTTCCTACGAATAGGAAGCTTGGGAAGGGGACCGGTGCGAACGGCACCATCGTCTGCAAGGGTGAGAAGCGCTTCCCTCGCAGCCGCCTCAGCTGCGTCATCAGCCTTCTTCTTCGCTGCAGATCTTTCCGCTCGTGTGAACACCATTGCTGATTCTTGAAGATCTTGGGAGAAGAATCAAAGATGGAGAGAATCGCTGAATTCTTGGAGAGCAAAGAGAGAGATAATCGTAACGATCGAGCGGCTTCCAACGGATATAAAGGCAACGGATAAAATCCCAACGGCTCTTTTTTGCGGATCCAGCAATTTTAGCGCAATTCTAGGGATATTATTTCATCAAAATCTCAATCTTTGATCGCCCGTATCTTTTATTTGGCTCAACCGTTTCTTGATTTTTAAAGTGGGATTTACTCTCCTTGATCCCCTCTTTCGAATCCTTGCAAAAACAAACAAAACAACCATTAAATACGCAATTAAAATTACACCACAAAACATATAAACGATAACCGGAAAAACAGAAAAAATAAACTAAGGCATTGGCCTTGACTAAACGAGCACAGTAACCACTCATTCTCTCTCGTTCTTTTTGTCATGCTTCAGTCAAGAGGAAGGCCGAGAGAGTCTTCACATCTCCTTCCTCATAGTAGTGCTTCAACCTAGCACCATTGACCATAAATGGCTGTCCTTGCTGCAAGTTTTTAATCTCTATGGCACCATGAACAAAGACATTAGTAATAATAAATGGACCTGACCATCTAGACTTTAGTTTGCCTGGAAATAGTTTTAATCGTGAGTTAAATAATAGTACAAGTTGGCCTTTCCTAAAGTCTTTGATCCTGAGTCTACTGTCGTGCCATATTTTGGTCTTTTCTTTATACATTTTGGCATTCTCGTAGGCCATATGCCTAAGCTCATCAAGTTCATGTAGCTGCAAGGATCTCAATGTCCCCGCATCCTTTACACAAAAATTCAACTCTTTCATGGCCCAAAATGCCTTGTTTTCTAACTCAAGTGGCAAGTGGCAAGCCTTGCCATACACCAACCTATAGGGAGACATTCCCAGAGGTGTCTTATATGCTGTTCTATAAGCCCAAAGTGCATCCTCAAGCTTGAAGGACCAGTCTTTCCTATTAGGTTTGACTACCTTTTCTAGGATGTTCTTTATCTCTCTATTGGAAATCTCAGCTTGACCATTTGAGTGTGGGTGATAGGGAGTAGCTACCCTATGTCTAATGTTATACTTAGCCAATATCTTCTCCATAGCCTTATTAATGAAATGTGACCCCTCATCACTAATGATAGCACGAGGAGTCCCAAATCTAGTGAAAATGTGCCTATGCAAGAAGTTAGTGACTGTCTTAGCATCATTATTAGGACATGCTTTGGCTTCTACCCACTTGGACACGTAGTCCACTACTACTAAAATGTACAGGTTACCTGATGATGGAGGGAATGGTCCCATGAAATCAATGCCCCATACATCAAAGAGCTCCAACTCTAGGATGTAGGTGAGGGGCATCTCATCCTTGCGACTGAGGTTACCTGTCCTTTGGCACTCGTCACAGTTGTGGGCATAGTTGTGGGCGTCCTTAAAGATTGTTGGCCAGTAGTAGCCACTCTGAAATACCTTCGCAGCTGTTCTTTGACCACCAAAGTGTCCACCGTAAGGAGATGAGTGACAGTGCTGCAGCACAGACTTCGCTTCAGCAGCTGAAACACACTTCCTTAGCAAGCCATCAGCACAGGTTCTGTAAAGTGTGGGGTCATCCCAGATGAATTTCCTTGCTTCATGCAGGAACCTCTTCTTCTCTTGTCCTCCCTTGAACACTGGTAATACCTGTGATGCACGGAAGTTAGCAATGTCAGCAAACCACGGTTCCTCATCGTTATCACGATGAGCCAAAGCAAAAACATGTTCATCTATAAAAGCATCAGAAATTGCGGTCTCCGCAATTTTTTCGCAATTGTGCTGCAATCGAGACAGGTGATCTGCAACCACGTTCTCACATCCCTTCTTGTCCCGAATGTCCAAATCAAATTCCTGCAGCAATAACACCCATCTAATCAATCTAGGCTTGGCATCAGCCTTCCTCATAAGATATTTTAAAGCAGAATGGTCAGTATATACAATGGTCCTAGTGCCTACAATATAGTTTCTAAATTTTTCACAAGCAAATACTACAGCAAGCATCTCTTTCTCTGTAGTTGTATAATTACATTGAGCCTCATTCAAGGTCTTACTAGCATAATAGACAGGGTGTGTGAGCTTGTCAATCTTCTGTCCTAACATGACTCCTACAGCATAGTCACTGGCATCACATAGCATCTCAAATGGGAGATCCCAATTTGGTCCTACTATGATTGGTGCTGTAACCAGTGCTTCCTTAAGGGTTTTCCAAGCTACTACACATTCCTTAGAGAAGATGAATGGTCTATTTAGCTCTAGAAGCTCGCACAGAGGTTTGGCTATCTTAGAAAAGTCCTTAATGAACCTTCTGTAGAAGCCAGCGTGCCCTAAGAAGCTTCTAATGGCTTTGACGTTCTGGGGCTCTACCAACTTCTCTATGACCTCTATTTTGGCCCTATCCACTTCTACACCTGCCCTTGACACTCGATGTCCTAAGACAATCCCTTCATCTACCATAAAATGGCACTTTTCCCAATTTAGGACTAGGTTGGTCTCTTCACACCTAGCCAAGACTTGTCCTAGGTTCTCTAGACAGGTTTTAAATGAGTCCCCAAAGACTGAGAAGTCATCCATGAATATTTCTATCATGGACTCATCCAACTCAGAGAAGATTGCCATCATGCACCTTTGGAAAGTTGCCGGTGCATTGCATAAGCCAAAAGGCATTCTGCGGAAGGCAAACGTTCCAAAAGGGCAAGTGAAGGTAGTCTTCTCCTGATCCTTAGGGTCTATAGTAATTTGATTATAGCCCGAGTACCCATCTAAAAAACAATAGTAGGCTCTACCAGCTATTCTGTCTAGCATCTGGTCAATAAACGGTATGGGGAAATGGTCTTTTTTAGTTTCTTTATTTAATTTTCTGTAATCCATACATACCCTCCACCCTGTGACAGTCCTTGTTGGAATCAGTTCGTTGTTCTCATTGACTACCACAGTTATTCCCCCCTTCTTAGGTACACATTGGATGGGGCTCACCCACTGGCTACTAGCTATGGGGAAAATCACTCCTGCATCTAACCACTTTATTATTTCCTTTTTCACTACCTCTTTCATAGAGGGGTTTAACCTACGCTGGTGATCTACCCTAGGTGTGTGCTCTTCCTCTAGTATAATTTTGTGCATGCAATAAGAAGGGCTAATGCCTCGAATATCAGCAATAGTCCATGCTATAGCCTTCCTATGTTGCTTAAGCAGTAAAATTAAATCAACCTCATGCTGTTCACTTAGCTTAGAAGAAATAATTACAGGCAGCGTATCATTATCTCCTAGATATGCATATTTGAGGTGAGTAGGTAGTGGTTTCAGTTCTAAAACAGGTGGATGCTCAATGGAGGGTTTCAAAGGATTTACAGTTCTATCGGTTAAATCTATATTCATACATACATGCTGAGGTTTATCTACAGGCATATTCATTATGTCAGATACATTCAAGTCAGCTACATCTATTTGTACATATTCACTAGCATGCTTGGTCAACAGTACATGCTCTAATTGTTCTTCCATTAGTGAGTCAACAACATCCATGCTAGCACAAGACTCAGAATCAGAGGGATACCTTAAAGCTTTGTAAACACTAAATTTTACCTCTTCATCATGAACCCTCATAGTTAACTCACCTTTTTGAACATCTATTAGTGCCCTACCTGTGGCTAGAAATGGTCTACCTAGCAGGATGGGTACCTCCTTGTCTGCCTCATAGTCCAGGACAATGAAATCTGCAAGGAAAATGAATTTGTCAACTTTAACTAGAATATCCTCGATCTTACCTTCTGGATATGCGATGGATCTGTCTGCTAGTTGTAAAGTGACAGTAGTTGGACGTGCTTCTCCTATTCCCAACTGGCGGAATAGGGACAGGGGCATGAGATTTATGCTGGCGCCCAGGTCACAAAGCGCTCTGCCCACGTGCTTGCCTCCAAGTTCTACAGGTAAGGTGAAGGAACCAGGATCCTTCTCCTTCTTGGGCAGCTTGTTCTGGAGGATGGCACTGCACTCCTCGGTGAGGTTTACTGTTTCAAACTCACCAATTATTTTTTTGTTAGTAATAATGTCCTTCAAAAACTTTACATATGAAGGCATAGACTGTAAAACCTCTACAAAAGGAATGTTCACATGCACTTGCTTAAGTATTTCTAAGAATTTATTAAAATGAACTTCCTGTTCCTGCTTCTTCTTAAGCCTTCGAGGATATGGAGGTGGTGGCACATATGCAGGTACGTCAGGACGCCTTAGGATAGGCGGAGGCCTTGGAATTTCTTCTACGTCCTCTACAATTGGCTCTAGCCTGGCTCCTGATGTGCTAGTTGGTGGTGGACCTTGGCTCGGCAGAGACTCCAGTGGAGCACTAGACTCAGTGTTCTCTACTCTCTTTGGTGTGTCCTTTGTGTTGCTCACCAATGGTCTTCCACTCCTAAGTTCAATGGCTTGAACTTGTTCTTTGCCATCTCTCCTTGGTACCTCGGTGTCAGCAGGAAGTCTACCTTGGGGCCTACTTTTAAGTTCATTGGCTAATTGGCCTATTTGGTTCTCTAGGCTCCTAAGAGTAGCTTGCTGGCTCTGAAGAGTAGCATCATTCTTAGCTATATATTCCTTGAGTAGGTTTTCTACAGAAGATCCTACAGGTTGATTGTAAGGTTTTTGGTACATTGACTGGTTATGTTGGGGAGTGAAACCAGGTGTTCCACTCGGCCTTTGTTGGTTAGGATTTTGGTTAGTGTTCTGTTGGCCACCCCATGACAGGTTAGGGTGGTTTCTCCAACCAGGGTTATAGGTGTTGGAGTAGGGGTTGTTCCTAGGCTGCTGCTGGCTTCCTACATAGCAGACTGAGGATGGATTCCCAGGGCAGTATTCATAAGGGTGCCCTTCCCCACAGAATCCACAGATAGGTGCCTCGCCTTGATTTGGTTGAGTGCCCATTGACATGGCTGTGGCGGTATTGGCACTGGTTTGGAGATTGGCCTGAGCCATTTGCTTAACTAGGTTGGTCAGGGCATTTATTTGGGTGCTCATGGCGCTTAGAGCATCCTTGTCTTGAGCCCTAGTTGGCTCTACTGGATCGTCTGACCACCTACAGTGAGATGCTGAGATCTTCTCCAAGATCTCATAAGCTTCGTTGTAACTCTTGGACAACATGGAACCTCCAGCAGATGAATTTAAAACTTGTCTGGTGCTGGGGTTGCATCCTTTAAAGAAGACTTCTATTTGGATACACCACGGAATGCCATGGTGTGGACATTTAATGAGAAGGTCTTTGAATCTAGTCCAAGCTTCGTGAAGAGACTCATTATCAGCTTGTTTAAACTTGACTATGTCATCACGAAAGGTAGAATTCCTATCAGGTGGGAAGTATTTGACTAGGAATTTTTCTGCTAAATCTGTCCAATTGCGGACAGATCCAGAGGGTAATGAGTTCAACCATGTTTTAGCTTTGTCCCTCAAAGAGTAAGGGAACAAGTACAGCCTTAAAGCTTCTTGGGATACTCCAGGGATGATAAAGGTATCACTGACTCCTAAGAAGTTCCTAAGATGGTTGTGGGGGTCCTCATTTTCTATTCCAAAGAATTGTCCCACAGTGGACAACATGTGGAACATCACTGGTTTTAACTCGAATGAGTGGGCAGTGATTTCAGGACGGATTATGCTGGGGTTCAGCTCCCCAGGCATAGGTACTAAATATGAAAGAATGGCACTATTCTTGTCATTCGCTATTTCGATGGGGTTGCGAATGGCAGGTACCGGATTTGGAACTATATCGCCCATTTCTTTGATTTCAGGTATGATTTGAGGTATAGGAGGTTGTTTAAAGAGACGTTTCTTTGCCTTATTTCTAGCTCGAAGTGATCTTTCAGGTTCAGGATCGAACTCTAAATTACTATGTGAACGCTCACTCATAAACTACCCTAATAGCACCTGCAAAAGAAATGAAACAGATTAGTTTCACTCAATGATAAACTTGATTTTTCAAACTTAACAACTTCGTTTTCACTTAAAACAAGTCCCCGGCAGCGGCGCCAAAAACTTGTTGCGTGCTCAATGTGTTAATAAAAATGATAAAGAAGAGAGAGAGAGCACTCAGAACATGCAAGCATACATGATCTTATAGCAAGTAGTAAGTATATTTCATTCGTTTTCCCACAGAGACTTGTTTTTAGCTATTCTCGAAGTGTTTTTGTTAAGAAAGATGGGGTGGATTTGATGGGGTAAAATTGGTTTTTAGTTACCTAAATTTTGCTGAATGTGTAAAGGAATATAACATAAACAAATGGAAGTTGAAATTAAACTCAAAGGACAAGAGATGGAACTGATAAACAAAGGAGAAAGCAGCTAACAGAATAACAACTTAGCAGGAATTGCGAGGACCGCAATGTTTCCGCAATTAAACAGCAGCGAAAGTGTGTAGATGGGTGAATTAAGGGCTACTAATGACTATCCTATAGGCCTTTTTATACGATTCTCAAGCACTGGATCTACTCTCTATGCATCAAACTCACTCTAGCTCATGTATCGTCCGATTCCATGCATTAGACTCTTAAGTTTACTCGACTCAAAGTAAGGACTTAATCATCTTGTTAAAACAGGAGTGTTTAGTTTGTACTAGGGAAACGCCTATTCCTAGGTCGTTTCCTGATTACCATGAAAGGCTAGCATGATTATATGACTCTGAACTCTTACTCCTTCCAGAGGTTAGGAGTTCTTTGGACAAAATGGATGGCCAATCGAAATTGCCCGTGGGATGAAGCTTACATACAATCAATGTTCGAGTGTTAATCTGCCTACTTGATTCACGTTTTTTAGCCTATAGTTCTGTCATTAGCATGCCCCTAAGTGACTTAGCTACTCATGGATATGTAGAGAACAGAAATGGTAGATAAGATAGACATGCTTAGAAGGGAAATGTGCTAAAAACAGTAAGCAAAACCCGTAGCAGAAGATGGGAAATGAGAAATGCAGAAATGAACTTTAATTACTGAAATTGTTTGTTGAACAGATAAAAGCTGTAAAGTAAATAGCAACAAGACAGAAAGCAACGAAATGAACTAATCTAGCTACTTAGGAAAAGAACAGCACGAAGCAGAATGTAAAACAAAAGAGAAAGACAGAAAAACAGTAAAGAGTTGCTGGAAAGCTTCGTGGCAGTCGCCTCGAATGAAGGGGATGAAAGATCAGCCTTGCTTGGATGAATCCAATCGAGAGAGAAGAAGAATCTTCTCTCCTTCCTATCAGATTATCGATTCCAACAGCTGAGACTCTCACTCCAACAGACGGCAAAGGAAAACAGATGGAAATGATGGACTGCGAGAAGACTTCTGCGCTTCGAATGATGATCAAACCTCCGACTTTGGCCCCCTTTTATAGTAGTTTGCAGGTGCGTTTGGGCCAAGGAGAACCATCAATCTTCAACGTCATATATCAGAATGGATGGAGGAGAAAGAACGAATCCCTGAAAATACGGAAATTAACAGAAAAAGATCAGTCAACTTACGGTTTTCACTTGAATAATTGCGGTCACCGCAATGATTTCGCAATTCATTCGCAATGCTCATTTTTCATTCTTTTCCTTCGGTTTTCAACCCTTTTTCTACCTATTGTGCATAAGTCCTAAATTAGCTACCTTCTTCTAATTCTCATATTAAAGCATAGGTTTAGGCTAAATGCTAACAAAAACACCTAAATGTGTACATCTTCTTAAGCTAAATGGGTCCTAAATAAGTCACTTTCAGAGACTTAACAGTATCCTGCAAGGATCAAATCCTTCGCGCCATACACAAGCACATAGTCTCTCGTTCTCCTAAGATACTTGAGGACGTGTTTAACGGCTGTCCAGTGATCATATCCTGGATTGGACTGGAACCTACTGACAATTCCTACTACATAGCAGATATCGGGTCTTGTACACAACATAGCGTACATGAGACTACCAACTGCAGATGTATAGGTCATAGCTCTAAAATAGAGCTATAATTATAACCTCAAATCTAGCTAAATGCCATGCTTAATTTAGTTAAATTGCCTTTTTATAGGTGTTTTCGTGGAAAAGAGCTCGGGAAGTCCATTTATGATTTTCGGGGCTACAACGGTCATTTAAGAGGTTTCGGGAAGTGTTCGGGTCAAGAAGATAGGCCAAACGGAGTTCGGGGGCCAAAACGACCCTAAACTGGGCTTAGACCCGAGAGGGCAGCGCCCAGGCGCTAATCGGAGCCAGACGCCCACGCCCGCGCTCAGACCGCCCACGCCCGCGCCGCACGCCCGTGCGCCCCGCGCGCGCTCCCCGCCCGTCATTGAAAGTTCGCGCGCGTCGCTCGCCCTCGCCCGGTCCGTGTCCGCGCGCGTCGCTCGCCCTCGCCCGGTCCGTGTCCACGCGCGTCGCTCGCCCTCGCCCGGTCCGTGTCCGCGCGCGTCGCTCGCCCTCGCCCGGTCCGTGTCCACGCGCGTCGCTCGCCCTCGCCCGGTCCGTGTCCGAGCACCCGCGCACGCCGCCTCGCCTCGCCCGCGCCCAGACCGCCGACGCCCGCGCGCGTCGCTCGCCCGCCTTAGCGCCCGAGCGCCCGTCATCAAAAGTCTCGCGCGCGCGCCCGCGCGCGTCCTCGCCTCGCCCCAGCCGCGCGCACCCTTCTCTGACGCAAAATGCCCGTCATCTTAAGTCAAAAAAACGCTCGTCCTTAAAAGTCAAGAAATTCCCAATTTTGTAAATTTTCCAGAAAGCTCAGCGCCTAGGCGCTGACTTATAGCGCCTAGGCGCTGTCTCGATTCTGTGCGCGCGCGCCCGTGGCGCCTAGGCGCTGACTTATGGCGCCTAGGCGTTGGTCTGACGCAGAAATGGGTATTTAAGTCCGTTTTTGCTGATTTTAGGTCATTCTCTCCTAATTTCTTCCGCCCCCATCTTTTGTAGAGCTCATTTTTTGAGCCAAAACCTATTTCTTACCTATTATAATACATTGAAGTTGATTTCTTGTTGATTTCTCTTGATTTTCACAACGGGCAACTAAGGTAAGTGCTCTAATTCGAGTTTAGGGGTTGTCTTGATGCTTAGGGAGGGTTTATATGAATTTCTAGCTTGGTTTTGTTAATTTCTTGCATCTCTTGGTCTGTATTAAGAACGAATAACTTTCCTTTCCGATTAGGAGTGACGTCCATAATTAGTTACGCATGCTTAGTTGGCTATTATTGATTTTTGACAAACTTCAATACTTAGTAGCGAAAGTCTAGCTCGTGGCTAATCAATTCGAGCCTAAGTGACAGTTGGGGGTAGGAATTGATTAACGTTCTCACGGCGGGCTTAAGACTAAGAGATAAATCGAATTAGTTCTAGGATTAATTCGTCTCAATGATACTCGTTACTGTTTGTTAATTGATTTAAGCGTCATGAACTTAGATTAATTAGTGGGCATGTTTAATTAGGATTGCACTTCCCTAATTAATTCTTTGGGGTGCTTTGGACCCGTTTGAGACGAAGCATTTTGTGTGCATGAAATAGAATTACCTTGCTAATTAGAATCCCTATGAACTAAGCGCATCAAGATAAATTCCGACACTCGAATTAGGAGCACGTGTTACATTTAATTGTTTTTTTCGCTCTTTACTTTTCGCAATTATTTTTCCGTTAGCTTAGTTTAGTTTTAATTAACTCCCCCTTTATTTGCTTTTGAGTTTTAGTTAAAAGACAAATAGAAATTAGCTAGGAGAAAATAACTTAGGTTCCCTGTGGTTCGACACTCGTTACCACTAGCTGCAAAGCTTAGTAGTTTCGGTATTATAAATGTTATTTTGGCAAGCCTCGACAGCTTGAAATTGGAGTACCCCAAAAGTGCTCTACCAAAATTGGCGCCGTTGCCGGGGAACCATTTAATTTCTCTTAGTTAAATTTTATTTGTAAAAAAAAAAAAAAAAAAAAAATGTATGGTTCCAAGGGATCTCTCTCTGATGAAGTCAGTGAACTGAAAGCTCAAATGTCTGAATTAATTGTTTCGCTTAAATCAACTGTTGAGGATTGTCAGGCATACAACAGAGCTCAAGAGGAAAGTCAAGCTCGCACAGGTTTGTTATTGGAACAAATGGTTGCGCAAATGGCCACTACTAACTTTGAATTGCAGAAGGCAGCAACCATATTCCATCAAGAACAAGCTCAGCCTCAAGAAGAGCCACGGGAAGACTCGTGCCCCGAGTACTTTCCTTTGATGTCTGAGGAAGAAGAGGAGGTTGAGCTTAGCCCCGAGGAATATCCTGAGGAGACTGACGATGCGAATGAGCTGAGTGGAGTTGAGACTTCTCCAGGATTGAAATTCTGGGCAGAATTTCTCGCCTGTGATGAAGAAGATCTCGGAGAATTTTACAAGGTAAGTATTCCTCCACCTGTTGATTTCGATTCAGAGCATGAATTTTGTATTGAAAATTTATTTGAAGAATCATGCATGGATGAGCTTGAGCATATTTCTGATTTTGAAAATGTTTTCGAAAATCTTTTCACTGATGAGTTAGAACCAACTTGTGCTGAAAATGTTGTTTTGATGGATGAGGAAGTGGCAATTGTGCCTTTTAATAATTTATCTCCTATTGTTTTGCCTTGTGATAGTTCATGTATTATAGGAGATTCATCTAGCATGCCCCCTTCCATCTGTGCATCTGAGAATGTTGGTCTTTTGGAGAATTTTTATCTGATCCCTCCCCATATTGAGTCTTTATTTTCTATTCAGTTAGTTGAGTCTGCTGTTATTTTGTTTGAGTCTGTTGAGTCTTTATTTTTCCCAAATATCAAAAATACCAAAAAAATAACAACTCTGTCCGGCTGCCTCCAAAAGTCGAAGAGCTTGCTTCTCTTAGCAGGTTTTATTGATTCAAGGAAGAAGGGGCCGAAGAAGTACGAGAATTTCTATGTACCCTGACAGAGTGGAAGACACGTCGAGCATAACGACGTTAAAAATTTGCGCTTCTTGGGAGGCAACCCATGAGTATTTCAATTTTTGTCTTTACTTTTAGTTTTTGTTTTCCTAGCTTAGCTTTTTCTTGCTTTCTTAGGTAATAAGCGAGAGATGATTTGCATTTTCGATCTATTTTTGAAGACGAGGTTGCGCATCCCTACTCACCGATCCCGCAAAAATTCAGGGGAGGTTTCTGTTCCCTTTAATTTTTGACGTTATCATTGTTTATCTGTGGGATTAGATGCATTGAGGACAATGCAGTCTTTTAGGTGGGGGGTAGAATGTATATTCGAACTTCGTTGTCGTTCTTGAGCATGTCATACTTTAATTTTGAGATGTTTAGGAATCTGAATGCATGTTGTCCGATGAGGACTTTCTGTGATTTGCTTGTGAATACTCCATAGTTGTGCATTGCGAGAAAGCCATGAGAATGTATGCATATTTTGAGCATATTTTAAAATTTTTTCGATTATTCCCCTACATTCACTGAGCACGTAGACCTCTTACTCTTAGTTCTGTAGGCTTAGAATAATTTTATTTGGTCTGAAACCTCGTTGTCACTCCGAAAGGTACCTTTAGGGAGGCTTGATGTGTTAGAATTTATAATGAATCATTTGATTTAGCAAAGCTATGTGCCTATTAAAAAAAAAATGTTCATTGAGAGTAAGAGCATGTTTGAAATATAATCTGAGGTGCTCCTCCTTCTTGTGTTGCCCGTGTAACCAGGGGCGATCGTGTAACCCACGGTTGCCACTGCATGAAAAGGCAACTAACGGAAGTGAGCACTAGTCCTTAAAAACGTGAAGCTAATTAAAAGCTTGACGTGTTAGGCTCTCAAGAAAAGAAAAGATGAAAAAATGGTTAGGCCTTTTGTTTTGTTATTCTTTCTGACATTGAAAAGTCATTAGACTGTTCTTATTGCCAGAAGTAGGGGGAAGATGAGTATTAGGATCGATTAAGGTGGTTCCGGGTCTATGGAAGCTAGGATAGGTGGCGCTAATCACACACACACGTTAGGGAATAGGAGTTAATATTTTGAAATTTTCACAATTTATGCATATGCTTGATTGTTTTCCGTTAGCATGATTATCTTGTTTTTGCAAGTATTGAGATTTGGGTCGTCAGCATGCATGCTTATTTCTATGAGATAAATCTAAGTGTTCCTTGCTCGAGGACTAGCAAGATTCAGGTGGGGGGTATTTTGATAGCTCTAAAATAAAGCTATAATTATAACCTCAAATCTAGCTAAATGCCATGCTTAATTTAGTTAAATTGCCTTTTTATAGGTGTTTTCGTGGCAAAGAGCTCGGGAAGTCCATTTATGATTTTCGGGGCTAAAACGGTCATTTAAGAGGTTTCGGGAAGTGTTCGGGTCAAGAAGATAGGCCAAACGGAGCTCGGGGGCCAAAACGACCCTAAATTGGGCTTAGACCTGAGAGGGCAGCGCCCAGGCGCCGGCGCCCAGCGCCCAGGCGCTAATCGGAGCCAGACGCCCACGCCCGCGCACGCCCGCGCTCAGACCGCCCATGCCCGCCCATGTCCGCGCCGCACGCGCTCCCCGCCCGTCATTGAAAGTCCGCACGCGCGCCCGCGCGCGTCGCTCGCCCTCGCCCAGTCCGTGTCCGAGCGCCCGCGCACGCCGCCTCGCCTCGCCCGTGCCCAGACCGCCGACGCCCGCGCGCGTCGCTCGCCCGCCTCAGCGCCCGAGCGCCCGTCATCAAAAGTCTCGCGCGCACCCTTCCCTGACGCAAAATGCCCGTCATCTAAAGTCAAAAAAACGCCCGTCCTTAAAAGTCAAGAAATTCCCAATTTTGTAAATTTTCCAGAAAGCTCAGCGCCTAGGCGCTGACTTATAGCGCCTAGGCGCTGTCTCGATTCTGTGCGCGCGCGCTCGTGGCGCCTAGGCGCTGACTTATGGCGCCTAGGCGCTGGTCTGACGCAGAAATGGGTATTTAAGTCCGTTTTTGCTGATTTTAGGCCATTCTCTCCCAATTTCTTCCGCCCCCATCTTTTGTAAAGCTCATATCTTAAGCCAAAACCTATTTCTTACCTATTATAATACATTGAAGTTGATTTCTTGTTGATTTCTCTTGATTTTCACAACGGGCAACTAAGGTAAGTGCTCTAATTCGAGTTTAGGGGTTGTCTTGATGCTTAGGGAGGGTTTATATGAATTTCTAGCTTTGTCTTGTTAATTTCTTGCTTCTCTTGGTCTGTATTAAGAACGAATAACTTGCCTTTCCGATTAGGAGTGACGTCCATAATTAGTTACGCATGCTTAGTTGGCTATTATTGATTTTTGACAAACTTCAATACTTAGTAGCGAAAGTCTAGCTCGTGGCTAATCAATTCGAGCCTAAGTGACAGTTGGGGGTAGGAATTGATTAACGTTCTCACGGCGGGCTTAAGACTAAGAGATAAATCGAATTAGTTCTAGGATTAATTCGTCTCAATGATACCCGTTACTGTTTGTTAATTGATTTAAGCGTCATGAACTTAGATTAATTAGTGGGCATGTTTAATTAGGATTGCACTTCCCTAATTAATTCTTTGGGGTGCTTTGGACCCGTTTGGGACGAAGCATTTTGTGTGCATGAAATAGAATTACCTTGCTAATTAGAATCCCTATGAACTAAGCGCATCAAGATAAATTCCGACACTCGAATTAGGAGCACGTGTTACATTTAATTGTTTTTTTCGCTCTTTACTTTTCGCAATTATTTTTCCATTAGCTTAGTTTAGTTTTAATTAACTCCCCCTTTATTTGCTTTTGAGTTTTAGTTAAAAGACAAATAGAAATTAGCTAGGAGAAAATAACTTAGGTTCCTTGTGGTTCGACACCCGTTACCACTAGCTGCAAAGCTTAGTAGTTTCGGTATTATAAATGTTATTTTGGCAAGCCTCGACAGCTTGAAATTGGAGTACCCCAAAAGTGCTCTACCAATAGGGAATTCGTCTCATATGCTCAACCTCTTGAGGTGTCTTAGGAGACTGTTCCTTAGACAAGTGAATTCCATGCCTAAAAGGCAGCGAACCTTTCTTGGAATTCTGCATCGAATATCTTGACAACACCTTGTCAATATAAGATGCTTGAGACAACGCTAGCACTTTGTTCTTACGATTCCTTATGATCTGAATCCCTAGAACAAACTGAGCCTCTCCCAAATCTTTCATTTGGAATTGGGTCGCTAGCCAATTCTTAACGTCAGTTAGGAACCCTACATCATTCCCAATGAGTAGTATATCGTCTACGTACAAGACTAAGAAAGCTACAACAGTATTGACTACTTTCTTGTAAACACAAGGTTCGTCAATATTTTGTTCAAAGCCATAAGATTTGATCGCCGTATCAAACCTTATATTCCAGGATCTAGATGCTTGCTTCAACCCATAAATGGATCGATTAAGCTTTCAAACCTTTTGCTCTTGACCCTGAAGTATGAATCCCTCTGGTTGAGCCATATAGATACTCTCCTCAAGATTACCATTCAGAAAGGCAGTCTTGACATCCATTTGCCAGATTTCATAATCATAAAATGTAGCAATGGATAAGAGTATTCTAATCGACTTTAACATGGCAACAGGAGAAAAAGTTTCTTCATAGTCCACCCCTTCTCTTTGGGAATAACCTTTTGCCACAAGTCGAGCCTTAAAGGTTTGCACCTTACCGGCTTGGTCTCGTTTTCTCTTGTAGATCCACTTGCAACCGATAGGTCTTTCACTATCTGGTTGGTCTACAAGATCCCAGACCGAATTGAAGTACATAGACTCCATTTCGAGATCCATGGCTTTAAGCCACTGATCCTTGTCTATGTCATTCATTGCCTGTTTAAAGGTCAATGGATCCTCAACGCCATCACCAGGTATGACGACTTGAGTTTCAGACAAGCCGATGTAGCGGTCAGGCTGTCTTACATCCCTCCCACTGCGTCGAGGCTTTCTCAACTCTTGAGAAGGACCAGCCTGATCAACAACCTTTGTTGATCCGTCTGTATCTTTCCTGGAAAATTCGGACAAAACAATTTTGCTCGACGGTTGATGATCTCTCATGTGGTCTTCCTCTAAGAATGTGGCATTAGTCGATACTAGTACCTTGTTCTCATGAGGATCGTAAAATAGACCACCTTTCGTTTCCTTGGGGTAACCTACAAATAGGCACAATTTTGAACGATGTTCCAACTTCTTTGGATTGGGTACTAGCACATGTGCCGGACACCCCCAAATCCTGAAGTGACGTAAACTACCTTTACGCCCTCTCCATAACTCATAAGGTGTTTCAGAAACACTCTTAGAGGGAACCATGTTCAAAATATATACTGCAGTCTCTACTGCATATCCCCAAAACAAACTAGGCAAATGAGCATAACTCATCATAGATCGAACCATGTCTAACAGGGTTCTATTTCTCCTCTCGGACACACCATTCTGTTGTGGTGTTCCTGGCGCTGAGAGTTGAGATACTATTCCATGTTCTATCATATAGTCCTGGAATCTTAAATCCATATACTCTCCACCTCGATCTGATCGGAGTGCTTTTATCGATTTACCTAATGTGTTCTCAACCTCTGCCTTATACTCTTTGAACTTTTCAAGAGCTTCGGACTTATGATGCATTAGATAAAGATAACCGTACCTAGAATAATCATCAATGAAACTGATGAAATATTCATACCCTCCTCGTGCTTTGACATTCAAAGGACCGCAGAGATCCGAATGCACGATTTCTAGAGGTTCTTTGGACCTATGACCTTTTTCAGAAAAAGATCGTTTGGTCATTTTGCCCTCAAGACAAGACTCACATGACGGTAAAGAGTTGTCCTCTAAACGATTTAACAGACCACTCTTAACCAATCTCCCAATCCTATTGAGATTAATGTGACCTAGTCTTAAGTGCCAAAGATAAGTACTTAGAGAAAGTTTCTGCCTTTTAGTTTGAGTTTCAGCTGTTTTAAACATTTCAGTGTTCAAAATAGCTTTGGCTTCGGTTGGTCTTAACACATACAAGTTGTTTTCAAGTTTCGCAGAACAAATACGTACACCTCTTTTGCTAATGAACGCTTCATTATGAACAAAAGATACTTTATACAACTGTTCTAACAAACAAGATATAGATACAAGATTCCTCTTGAAGGTAGGAACCAGGAGTACATTTTCTAGTAAAATGAAACTATCTCTATACAACAACTTTACATCTGCCACTGCTTTAGCTGAGACAACCTCTCCAGTTCCAACTCTGAGAGTTATCTCACCTCGAGAAAGTGGCTGCCAAGAACTAGTTTCCTGAAAAGAAGAACAAACATGGTTAGTAGCTCCTGAATCAAGTATCCAGGTATGACAATCATGTTCTACTAAACATGTTTCGACAACAAATAAATCATATTTACCTTGTCTTTCCTTCTCAGCCTTTTTCTCTGCAAGATACTTTGGGCAATTCCGTTTCCAGTGCCCATCTACACCACAATGGAAACATTTTCCTTTGTCTGTAGATTTAGTCTTGCTCTTACCTGCAGCAGGTGCTTTTCCCTTCCTTTTATCTTTCTTCTTCTTTTGAATACTCTTATTCTTAATAGAAGAAAGTTCAGACCTACTCCCTGATGATGACCCCTTTTGGAATTTCCTAGAAGTGACAACGTTTGCCTCCTTCTCTTTTCCTTTAGAAGTGCGAAGGGACTGATAGGTCTGTAGCTCGCTGAGAAGAGAAGTCAAATTATACTTTATCTTGTTCATTACCATATTGGTTCTGAACTGAAGGAAACTCTTCGGAAGAGATTCTATGATAAAGCTTACTTGACTTGACTCATCAATAGTAGCTCCGTTTACTTCCGCCACATTGAAGTGGACCATCATGTTAAGGACATGCTCCCTAACAGAGGTACCCTCCTTCATGCGAGAGTTGTAAACGTATTTGAAGGCTTCATGACAGACCGATGAGGACGGTAGTCCAAACATCTCCTGTAATGAAGACATGATTTCTTTAGCAGAAACCATATCCTCGTGCTTCTTAGCTAACACATCAGATATGTTGGCTAAGATATAGACTCAGGCTTTATCATTAGCCCTTGTCCATCTATCATATGCTTCTCGAACAGTTCGAGTCGCATCCGAGATAGGAGGGGGAGGACAATCCTCTGATAAGACGAACCTGAGATCATCTAGAACGAGAATCGTATTCAAGTTCGATTTCCAGGTCGCATAGTTATCGCCCGTTAACTTATCGGAAGCTAGTAAGTGAATGAAAGAGCTAGCTAGACATGCTGAAAAGAGAATGAAAAATATTAGTGAAAAGGTTTTAACCTAATTTACACACCAATCAAGAATTTAGCAAAGAATAATAATGTACCCAAAACTCATTATTAAACTGCAACGATACTTCAGTGGGTCAGAATGGTCGCTACCGAGGGGCAGTCAAGCATTCCTTCACTGAATCAAGACATTCTTGACTAAATGCTAATACCAGAATATCTCATATTCCTATAGCATCTTAGTTATCGCTGTTTGGTCAAGATTTACTAACTCCTTAGCAAATCTCGTAAGTGTGACCCTCCATTTTTAGAATTCATAGGGCGGCCCCAACGATGCAACCGAATGGAAATGTCAAAGTTGGGAATGGCTCTATGTTTCTTTATCCATAAATAGTGATTGAGATGTTCCGATTCCTATGAAACGACCCTCCGAATGGATCGATACCTCTTGTGGGCACTTAGCAGGCAGAACATAGGAATCTCACGGTTCAATCCAATGGAGGAGACCGCAGGATGTATTGACATACTTCCTTCTCCCACTTACTATAAATACTTTCTCCATTCACCTTGCTCTTGAATTATGCAAATACCATTCGAATGGGGATGCCCTATTGACATCACGAGGCCGAGCATAATTCTCACGGTGTGAACTTGACAGAGAACGTAGGAGGAGAGGGATATATCATATATACCTTCTCAACACCTCTACTAAGTATTTTAAGACGGAATGGGTAAATTACTCAGGCATTATCCGGCTAAGACAATAAGACCTAAGTCTAGGTAAAACAAACTTTTACCTATGATGTCTAGGTGATAAACACTTTATTACCTCACACCACTCACGCATGCTCATAAAGTCGGGTTAACTTTACTCAAGTACCGGATGGTCCCCAGGTAGGAGGTGTTCCGTAAACCGTCAGCTTAAATACCTCCAACCTCGAACAGGATGTCCCCGGGTCAGTTTCTTGTAACCTTAGCATTTACAAGATATCGACCTATTCATCTAATGAAACGGAACGATACATTCAACCCTAAGTTAGCATGCCTTTGTCTTTGTTATAGATTTTAAAAGTCTATGCCAATTTTACAACGCTTTGCAAAACTAAGACTAACTACAACAAACTTCTACATGCTTCTCAAACATGCATCACTAAGGCATGACAAGTTGAATATTTAATTTCATAATCAATAGAACACTTATATCGATTATGCTCTTAAACATTCAACTCTTAATTCATAATCAATATAACACTTATATCAATACTCTGAATTAAGCATGCATCCTATACATTATAACACTTATAACAAATAAAATGCATCTAATGTTGGATGTTTAATTTCATAATTAATATAACACTTATATCAATTATTCTATTAAGCAAACAACATCTAATTCATGAATTAATATAACTCTTATATTAATACTCATGAATAAACATGCATCCTATACATTATAACACTTATAATATACCATGTGCATAAAATTAGGACAACCTATGTTGTACATTCAATTTCATAATTAATATAACACTTATATCAATTATTCTATTGAACTAACAACAACTAATTCATGAATTAATATAACTTTTATATCAAAACTCATGAATTGCCAAATATGCATACGATATATTATAATACTTATAACATATTATCAATGCATGAAACATGCTTCCTACGGTGAGATTTTAAATCTATATGGCATACGTTATGCACATACAAACATGAAATTTAATTAAAACATACATTCGCAATGCATAATTAATTAAACACACTAAAGTGGATCGATTTTGGCATTTAGCAAGCAATAACTAATTTATTACAAGCTTGATCAACAAGCTACGCCTTGAGCGGACTTCGAACTCTTCGCACCACCTTTGACCAACTTGCTTCCTCCGAACGCTTCGGCCAAATTCTCTTCGAATTTCTCCTCGTATTGCCTAGAACGAGTTTGAACTTACAACGAACAATTCGGCGAGTTCCAAACTCAAACTTCTTTCACAAAGAAACCTATATGGACTCTAATGACTCTAAAATACAGTCTCTTTAGCATGCATTAAAGCCCATACATTCTCGGGCAATTACAAATAATGAAATTCAAAAAGAAACTATGCCAAAATCGATATTCACTTTAGACGACAATCAGAAATAATTTCTAAAATAAAACCGACCATAACTTAAATTGATGGAAATTGAGTGGCCAAAAATGCTCTGATACCAATTGATGGAGCGCATGGCACGCAGCGGAAGCGATTTGGATCATAGACACTCTAATTTAATCAATTTAAACAAACGGAAACATGCAAAAGCAATGAAAAAGAGAAATTAGAACATATACCCTTGTCGTTCGAATTTCTTCAAAATTCACCGCCAGAAGCTCCTCACGAGCTGAACGAGCCTTCTCACGAAACCTTCGTGGACCACCCCCGGTAGTCCCGCTATCCTCGGGCCGAGAAACAGAGTAGTGGGACTCCTTTTACAAGAGAAAAGAAGGAAGAAGCTCACTGAAGAAACTTCTTTACAGAGAGCTGAGGAAGAAGACGGAGAGAGTTCTGAAATTGAAATCAAATTTCAATTTTTACAACAATGAACACCCAAAAATGCACTCATGCATTTTTTTATTATTATTTTTATTTTGATCTGATCTTATATATATATACCTTGTATATATATCATACATGTGTCTTACATATTTATATTTATATATTATTATTATTAAAAATAATAATTATTATTTTATTAATTAAACTTTTTAATTAATAAAAAATATAAATATTAATTAATATTATTTAATTCAATATCAAATATTAATTAAATAATATAATTAAACCCGGTTTTCCGAAAACCGACTTTTTGCACCTGAATCCTATTCATGTTTTAAGACCAAATTCATATTTAAATCATATTTAAATATGTCCATATATTAATTAAACTTTGTAATTAATATATTTTAATTAATTAAACTTTTTAATTAATTAATATTATTTAATTCAATATCAAATATTAATTAAATAATATGATTAAGCCTGGTTTTCCGAAAACCGACTTTTCACATATGAATCCAATTCATATTGTAGACCAATCTCATATTTAAATCATATTTAAATATGTCCATATTCTTCCACAAACCCGAATTTGAACGATTCAAATTCTTTTCTTTTCTTTTATATTGTTTCACGGCTTTATCCGAGCTAGCCAGGAGAACCGTAAGGACCTACAGATCATGAGCTCCAACGATACGAGATTATCCGGTCAAAACTCTTTCAACTGAACTAACCAACATTCGTTAACCCCCGGAGACTCCACTAAAGTCCAAGGGCTGCACTCTCCTCACTGTAGATATATTGTGTCCTCTTGATATAACTATCATCAGTAAGTCGATCCTTCACAGGTCGTTCGTAATCACAACGGGTCATTTATACCGTTTAACCCTTGTATTAAAACTTGTTCCTTAAGTACCACTGACACCTCTAATGAACAATTGATTTGTGGTCCAACCATCAAATCAGATTCCTCCCTGATCAGGAGAGGATGGGCCCATTGTTCAAGACCTGGAGTCAGCACTTAAGGGAACAACCTTTCTACTAACCCTTAAAGCGGGTAGGAGTGAATTCCATCTCGCACAACTATGTCCCCAGCCACTTATTCGATCTTATCCCTAAGATGGTAGGCTTATTGAGTCGGCGATCTGGCCACTCTCACCCGTACAAGTCAAAGGATAAGGTCGAATAAACAGGAGTTCATAGTGAGCTCAGGATTGAGATCGAGTTACCTAAGTCATCACATGAAATAAAAACGATTTTTACAGTAAACAGTGTTATAAAGAAAGAGCAACTTTATTTCTTGGTTCGGTCTTGTGCAAACTCATTGCACAGGACGCCCTCACTCACATGTCTCTACATGAAACGATTCGAATCACATCGTTTTGTACTATACAAAGTGAGCCACGTCCAATAGTGTCCCCAGGATAAGGTACCCAGCCTTATCCCTATACTATAGACCATTTTGGCTGTCTACGTGAACTTGATCCACATTCATGTCACACATGAAGTTCAAGTACTCACACTATCGCCATGGGTGTTAGTTATTGGTATAGGTTAATACAAACACAATTCACTAAAAATCAATAACAACTTTATTGAAATAGAATATATACATTCAAACAGTTTACAAACTACGAGTTTTAGGACATAAAACCCAACACTCCTTGACTGAAGAGTACCTGGAAAGAGCTATAAAAGGAGGTCAAGGGGGAAGAAGAACAACAAGCTCGGAAGCGTAGAACTCCCATCTCGACGCAGTTTCTCTCTATTTCTCTTCCGTGTGTTGGCGTGAAGGATTCAGCTGTTGGAATCGATAATCTGAGAGGAAGAAGAGAAGATCCTTCTTCTCTTCTGATTGGATTCATCCCCACACAAAGCTCACCTTCTCCCTTCATCCGAGGCGCTTGCGACGAGGAGTTTCACGCACACATTTATATGCTTTCTATTGCTTTCTGTCTTCTATTTTCTCTACTGTCTTCTGCTATTTGCTTCTGTTTGCTACTTCAACTCAATTCGTCTTCAGTTGTTTAGTCTTTACTGTTTTACAAACGTTGCATTTTAAACTTTGAATCTTACGGAATAGAGGAATCATTTACCCACGTTGCAAGTTTCTTATCGCTTTCTATCTCCCTTTTACTTTCAGTTTGCTTTGAATCATGTTTAATCCACTTAGTCTTCCCAACTCCACACCATCCCTGAGTAACTAAACCACATAAGGGTCTGCTAATGATGAATCTATAGGTAGAAATACGTGAATTCAACATGTAGGATAGCTTCGAATGCATTGAATGTATGTGTGCTTCATCCCACGGGCAATTTCGATTGGCCATCCATTTTGTTCAAAGAACTCCTAACCTCCGGAAGGAGTAAGAGTTCAGAGTCGTCCATTCATGCTAGCCTTTCATGGTAGCCAGAAAACGACCTAGGAATAGGCGTTTCCCTAGCACAATTCATTAACTTGCTTATATAAATAGATGTTTAAGCCTTACTTGGACATGAGTGAACTAAAGGATCTAATGCATGTAATCGAGAGATACATGAGAATGAGTTAAATTGATGCATGATAAGTTGATCTACTGCTGAAGAATCGTATGAAAAAGCCTATAGAGGAGTCGTTAGTTGACCTTGTTTCCCCATCTTACCCTTAAAACGCTGTTAGTTTAATTGCTAGAAAATTGCTGTCTGCGCAATTCTTTTAGTTCTACTTTTGCCTTAGCCATTTTTCCAGTCTTTTGTTTTTCGATTTCATTGCTAGATAATTGCTTTCTCCGCAATTCTTTTTCTTCTACATTCAAGTTAACATCTTTACTTGTCTTTGTTTATGCTTGCATATCTCGCATGTTCTCTATTAGTTAGGCACATTAAACCCAATTCCACCCCATTTATACCACCCTTTCTAAGTTAACATCTCACTTCGTTAGTAACTAAGAATAAATCTCTGTGGGAAATGGAATGAAAAAATACTTATTACTTGCTACAAGATCATGTATGCTTGCATGTTCTGAGTGCTCTCACATTGCATATTTATTTAAACACTGAGCACGCAACAAGTTTTTGGCGCCGCTGCCGGGGATTTTGTTTAGTAAACACGAAGTTTGTTAATTTAGAAAAAAAAACTTAATATCTATTGGAGCTAATCTTCTTTCATTTCCTTTACAGGTACTATCAAGCTAGTTTATGAATGAGTTTCCAAACCTCAACTCGCACAGAGAGAAACTTTGCAGGTGGAAAACGTATGTGTACGACAAAGTAAATGAATACGCTGCATAACTTAATTGGAGGAAGAGTTTGCCCACAACAGTTTGAAGAATTTTATCAGCCATGTGCTTATTGTGGGGATAATCATAACTTGGAGAATTGCCCAACATTGAATTATCAAGAGAGGCAATATCAACAAAGCTATGACAACCATTATTCGTACATGTGTGAACATGATCAGTGGCAACTCTCAAATAATCGTTGGGAAGAGCATGTGCAAATTGCTCATTATGAAGAGTTCCCCCAACATGAAGACTATCAACATTATGCCCCAACTTCAAATGAAGAATTATCACCCACTCTGGAGGCTCTATGGATAGAATTCATGGAAAGGAATGATGCATCCATGAGGAGAATTGATGTGCAATTAGCCCAGCTCACAAATAACTTACAAGATCTACTTGCTATAGAAAAATCACCACCCCCATGCCCTCAGATGTTTGATTTTTATGATGACTCCTTTGTTACCTTCGAATCTGAGAAGAGTGATCCAATGGAATCTCCATATGAAATGGTGGAGTTGGTGAAAGTTGAGGAAAATGAAATTGTGCTGGATGAGGCCAAAGAGACTAATGCGCTGCTTGAGGAACAAGAATTTGAAATGTTTGAGGTTGCAACAAGCTTCTCCACCAATGAAAGAGCTGAGCCACCACCACCACAAATGCTCCAGCTGAAGGAGTTAGAAAGAGATGTGCCAGAAAAAGAAGTCTCATCGCATCAACCCTATGTTGTACCAACGCACATAAAGTACAAACCTTGGGATGTTATAACATGCAGTCTCTTGGAAAGAATCAACAATTTCAAGGTGTGGCAGAATGTCCGACCCCGTAAATCAAGACTTAAGTATCTTAACGAAGCAGAAGTGATGCCTCGAAACATTGAAGAATATCCATATGAGGCAGATTGACAAGGGAGATTTATGATCCCTAAACTCTTAAATTAGGATTTTATCATGCTTTGCTTAGATTTCGTATGTTAGGAGCAGTTTATTCTTTTTGGAATGAAATATTTATTATGTACCAACAATCATAGTCGTTTAGCATGAAGTGATGATGCACTGTGGGCGTATAGGACTGCATATAAAACACCCTTAGGTATGTCTCCTTATAGGCTAGTGTATGGAAAAACATGTCATCTTCCTTTCGAATTAGAAATCAAAGCCTTTTGGGCCTTAAGAGAGCTGAATTATTGCGTGACCGATGCTGGAACATTGCGGTCTCTGCAATTACATGAGTTACATGAACTAAGGCATATGTCATGTGAAAATGCTAAAATGTATAAAGAAAAGACTAAGATTTGGCATGATAGTAGACTTAGGATTAAGGATTTCAAAAAGGGTCAGCATGTTTTGCTATTCAATTCACGACTTAGATTATTTCCTGGCAAACTTAAGTCTCGTTGGTCAGGTCCTTTTGTGATTACTAACGTTTTTGTTCATGGTGCTATTGAGATTCGGAACCTACACCAAGGACAACCATTCATGGTAAATGGTGCGAGGTTGAAGCATTACTATGAGGAAGGAGATGTACAGACACTCTCGGCCTTCCTCCTATCTGAAACTTGAGAAACGAATCGAGAAGGGATGAGTGACCACTGTGCTCATCCATCAGAAGGTTATGCCTTAGAATTTTTCTTTAAGTATTTTCAATTGTGTTTTGCTTGTTTCTTTTTGGTTTTAATTAAGTATTTTTGTTTTAATTAGGTGGATATTAATGGAGATTTTTAAGAGGCAATGAAAGAGATGAATCAAGGGGAGAAAATCCACGAAGAAGATCGGGCTAAATCAAAGATTTGGTTGCTGAATCTTGCAACTCAAATCAAGAAATATCCCAACGGCTAGGCGGATTAATTGCGAAAGATTTGCTGAGTCCGCAACCGAAAAGAGTCGTTGGAGGGTACTCAAGTACAAATAGCCGTCGTTGGATCCCTGCCCTTTACATTTTCTCAAACCGTTGGACCTCCAATATTCAGTCTTCTCCTTCATCTGCATCTCTTACCTTCTGATCCTCAAAGAACGACAATGGTGTCCACGCGATCAGAGCGATCCACGCCCAAGAAAGCGTCGCCTGACGCAGAAGAAGCTGTGGGGGAGGCGCTGCTTTCCTTAGCAGACGCCAACACTGCGCAGCCCTCACGACCTCCGAAGTTGACGGTGCGAAGGAAGAAGTGAAAGGTGGTGACTGAAGTATCTGCTGGCCCCTCTGATCCGGTAGGGACTCCTAAGAAGAGAAAGAGGAAGGTTGCGGTGTTTGATTCACCGAGCAAAGAGAAGCAGACGCCCAGCGAGGAAGACCTCGATAGTAGCCACCCATCATATGAGACGGCTAGGCAGAGCCCCGAACCTTCTCCACAGACACCAACGCCTGAAGCCTCCCCTGAAGAGCACCAAGACTCGGTGCAAAGTGACGAGCCGGCGGAGGAAGAGGAGGTATTCTCCCCCTTAAGGGATGTCGGTCTTGACAGCTCTATGGAGGGGGGAAGCAAGAATTCGATGGACGAACGCTGGGGGATTGTCTCCAGCAAATTACCACCAAGGCACGGATGAAGAAGAGGGCCCCCGTGATCGTGAAAGGCAAGCGGCCGAAGGCTTCAAAATGAGCCAAGAAGAAGAAGGTTGGAGCTGAACCTTCTTTAAAGAAAATGAAGGTTGAGGCTGCTGAATCGGCCAAAGCAAAAGAGAAGGGGAAGAGGAAGATGTACCCAGAGGACGAACCTCATACTGCGAGGTATGTTTAACAAGAAGCTGAGGCCAAAGGCCTCGAATTAATGAAGAAGGAACTCCTCCACGAGCGAGGATTCCTTGATGCATTGGCGGACCTGCCGCAATTCTTGCGCGCAGGAATTATCACCCATGGCTGGGAGGAGCTGTGCAGACCCCCAATTCCAGCCTACCCTAACATGGTGTATGACTTCTACGCCAACCTCACACACCCTGAAGCGTGTCTGTCCACAGTGAGGGACTTCTCTGCCAATGCCATCAATGAGGCCTATGCTCTCAAGGGGTATCCGCATTCTGAATACGCCAAGATTGTTGACTTGCCGTCTGAGGCAGTCCTAGAAGAGGCCTTGCACACGATAGACAAATCAGAGGCATCTTGGGCGGTCTCAAGGAACGGGAAGCACACCTTGATGAGTGCAACCCTTCGAGACAAGGCGGCAGTTTGGTTCTCCCTTGTGCGCAGACGCATATCCCCTGTGACACACGAAACGACTATCAACCAGGGGCGATCATTGCTGCTGTATGCCATCATGCGGGGACTCACCATTGACGTTGGTGAAGTCATTGCCGCCTCCATCATTGACTGCTCCGAGAAAGGTAAGGGTCAGCTCTTTTTCCCAAACACCATAACTAAATTGTGCTTACGTGCAGGTGTGCCAATGGAGAAGAATGAGAGACAGTTGGCTTACACTGGCCATCTGGAGCTGCCCACCATCTTGAGGATGCGTAGAAGGGGCAACATGGAATTTGAGATGGACGGCCTGGCTGCTGCACAATCGCTGTCCATGGCCTGCCTGATGGACCTGCAGCATAAGATGGCTCAGTGGGCTGAGTATGCCCAGGCAAGGGACAAGGATGTAGCTGACCAACTGGGATGCATATTCCCCACCTTCTCTGCGGATCTGTTGAAGCCATGGGCGCCTCCTAACGGAAGGAGAGATGAGGATGAAGATGTTTGAATGCCAATCTGAACGGCATTCGAGGGAGTTTTCTGATCCCTCTTGAAAATAAAAAACAAATAAAAAAAAAACTTGCTTTTCTGTGACCTGTGACCCCTGTTATTAATCAAATGCTTGGTCTGTTTTAATTGTTCTTTTGTTTGTTTAGGATAGTTTGCTTTTGTTTGATGGTATCTGAGTAGTTAGCTTAGTTAGTTTTTGCTGTTTTGGATAGTTATTAATGTCTGAATATAGCGTGCTAGGAGCTTTGATCACAGCTAAATTTGCTATGTAGGTTTATTGCGAAATCCTTGCGGTGTCCGCAATTTTTTGTTAGTTTTCGCATGCTGTTGGATGACTTTTTGATGGGCTGTTTCTGTTTAAATGTCAATATCTTGCTGCTTTACTGACTTCAATATGTGATCTATCTGTTGAGCATGCTGGATGAGTGTCATAGTACACCTTTGGTAGTTTAATTTAGCTTCCTTTATTGCTCAGCATGCACCTCTATAAGCCCTTACCATGTTGTGTTTACAAACTTCTGCATCTGAGTTATCTGTTCTAGGAAGGTCATTTTTATGCCTAGGAGTTTTAAGTTCTACTTGTTTTGCCTTAGACTAGATGCTTCTAGGACAAGTTTGGGGGTGTGCCACCTCAGACTCTCATTAGGGACAATGAGAAGTTTAAGTTTGGGGGAGGCAGCCCTAGGCCTAGGAACATTCCTCTCTCCCTCTTAAACATAAGCATTCTTCTTCTTTGAAAAAAAAAATGAAATGAAAAAAAAATTGAAAAACAAAATAATAAAGAGTAGTGTCTCTCTTGAGGATGCTGAGTAATCGGGGTCATTTGTGTAACCCACAAGTGGCACTGCATCAAAAGGAAAACCAAAAGGAGAGACTCTACTAGGAAAAGAAAAGAAGGAAAAAGAAAAACCAAGGAAGAAGAATGTATGCCTGCAAGTCATAGCCTATGTGCTTAGGTGTCCTGTATGAATGAACTCTGATCCTTAGTTTGCTAAGCACAGGGCTATAGCTTGAAGGTATGTTAAGGGAGATGAGTGTATATCCAATGTAGTGATGCCAGGGTTTAGGTTGTTCTATGAAATGTACTACTGTTAGTGGTGTGTACTAAGACTGGCATGAACTCTAAGGAATCCTAGGTAGCTTAAAAGAAAGACATTAGAAGCATGTACTGAGTCTGAGATAAAACAAGGTAGAACTTGAAAACTTAGGGATAGTTGCACAATGTACCTAATGACATAGGCAGATAAAGCAGTTGTAGGAAATTTATAAAAGACAGTAGGTTTTAAAGGCAGGAGAAACCAGAAGGAGCAAAATGTGGAGTTAGTTTGAACTTAGAAGAGTGTCACAGGACAGCCATGCCTTAGATAGTGAACTTAGGGAAGTCAGCAAGTAGTCAGATAGAGTGATAGCAGCTTAAATAAGCCCTTATATTGCTCGAGGACGAGCAATAACTTAAGTTTGGGGGTGTGTTACGTCTCCAAAAGTACTTAATTTAGGGACTTATTTGCCATATAATTGTGTGAACTCTTAAGCGTTTTTTATAGAATTTAGTTTAATACGTGCTTAATTATGAGAAATCAAGGAATGAAGCTAAATTAGGAGTTATTTGCAAAAGGAACAAGAAAGAATAAAAAAACAAAGCTAAAAGAGTTAAAATTGTGCATTGCAGGAAAATTGCTGAAACATTGCTGTCTCAACAATGTTTAAGCTGGAATTATTAAGTTGTTCCAACCGTCCGCCGTTCTGTTGCGATCTTTCAGCCGCCCAATTTCTCCCCTGCTGCCACGTGGTGAGACGTCGTTCAGAATGGATGGTTCTCCTTGACTGAAGAGTACCTGCAAAGAGCTATAAAATGAGGTCAAGGGGGAAGGAGAACAACAAGCTCGGAAGCGTAGAACTCCCATCTCAACGCAGTTTCTCTCTATTTCTCTTCCGTGTGTTGGCGTGAAGGATTCAGCTGTTGGAATCGATAATCTGAGAGGAAGAAGAGAAGATCCTTCTTCTCTTCTAATTGGATTCATCCCCAAACAAAGCTCACATTCTCCCTTCATCCGAGGCGCTTGCGACGAGGAGTTTCACGCACACATTTATATGCTTTCTATTGCTTTCTGTCTTCTATTTTCTCTACTGTCTTCTGCTATTTGCTTCTGTTTGCTACTTCAACTCAATTCGTCTTCAGTTGTTTAGTCTTTACTGTTTTACAAACGTTGCATTTTAAGCTTTGAATCTTACGGAATAGAGGAATCATTTACCCACGTTGCAACTTTCTTATCGCTTTCTATCTCCCTTTTACTTTCAGTTTGCTTTGAATCATGTTTAATCCACTTAGTCTTCCCAACTCCACACCATCCATGAGTAACTAAACCACATAAGGGTCTGCTAATGATGAATCTATAGGTAGAAATACGTGAATTCAGCATGTAGGATAGCTTCGAATGCATTGAATGTATGTGTGCTTCATCCCACGGGCAATTTCGATTAGCCATCCATTTTGTCCAAAGAACTCCTAACCTCCGGAAGGAGTAAGAGTTCAGAGTCGTCCATTCATGCTAGCCTTTCATGGTAGCCAGAAAACGACCTAGGAATAGGCGTTTCCCTAGCACAATTCATTAACTTGCTTATATAAATAGATGCTTAAGCCTTACTTGGACATGAGTGAACTAAAGGATCTAATGCATGTAATCGAGAGATACATGAGAATGAGTTAAATTGATGCATGATAAGTTGATCTACTGCTGAAGAATCGTATGAAAAAGCCTGTAAAGGAGTCGTTAGTTGACCTTGTTTCCCCATCTTACCCTTAAAACGCTGTTAGTTTAATTGCTAGAAAATTGCTGTCTGCGCAATTCTTTTAGTTCTACTTTTGCCTTAGCCATTTTTCCAGTCTTTTGTTTTGCGATTTCATTGCTAGATAATTGCTTTCTCCGCAATTCTTTTTCTTCTACATTCAAGTTAACATCTTTACTTGTCTTTGTTTATGCTTGCATATCTCGCATGTTCTCTATTAGTTAGGCACATTAAACCCAATTCCACCCCATTTATACCACCCTTTCTAAGTTAACATCTCACTTCGTTAGTAACTAAGAATAAATCTCTGTGAAAAATCGAATGAAAAAATACTTATTACTTGCTACAAGATCATGTATGCTTGCATGTTCTGAGTGCTCTCACATTGCATATTTATTTAAACACTGAGCACGCAACAGTTCGTCTGCCGAATGGTAAACGAACCTTTGCTACCAAGGAAGGCACAATAACTTTGAATAATTATATGGTGGTTTGTCATGTACTATATGTTCCAGATCTCACTTGTAACTTGGTGTTTGTGTCTCACATGTTTGCTGATCAATCATAGTTGATCAATTTTACTGATAAACTTTGCATCATACAGGACTGTGTCTTGAGGACTTTGATTGGAGCAGGTGAACAATGTGACGGGGTTTATTGGTTTCGACCTTTGCGAAAACATCAAGCTTATCGAGCGATTGTGGAAGATAAAAGAGAATTGTGGCATTGTCAACTGGGTCATCCTTCTCTAAAAGTAGACTTTCTTTTGCTAGATACTATTAGAACTCCAGGAAATAAGGATGTTGATGTTATCCATGAATCTTGTGAAATTTGTTTAAGAGCTAAGCAAACTAGAAACATGTTTTCTCTGAGTAATAATAAAGCAACAAATATTTTTTATTTAATCCACTGTGATATATTGTTGGGTGTACAGTATGCCCTAGGATACATGTCTCGCCGGCTTTAGTGCAAGTGGGAGATTGTTGGGATTTATGCCCTAAAGCCTCGTAATTAATTAATAATTATTTGATAATTATTTTATTATTAATATTTGCAATTTATAATATTCATTATATAAATAAAATCCAAGGTTATTAGTGTAATCTTGAACTGTATGTAGTTGACATACGGGAAGATCATGTTCAAGTAATAACCTAAAGGGTCTATAGTATATGGATAAGGTTGGGTGCCTTATCCTGGTAACACTATTGATACGGCCCACTTTGTAATTGTTACAAATGATTTGATCCAAATCATTCATGTAGAGACATGTGAGTGGGGGTATCCTATACAATGAGTTTGTATAAGACTGGACCACGAAATATATAATCTCTCTTTATAAATCCGTTATTTGAGAAGATTAATATTTCATAGGATGATCATATGTGACTCGATCTTAATCCTGAGTGAGTTATGAACTCCTGCCTGTGAGGGCTCGTCCTTTGATTTGTATGGGTGAGAATGGCCTTTATAGCCGATTCAATAAGCCTACCATTTTGGGGACTTGACCAAATAGGGAGTTGGGAACATAAGTTTCACAAGATGGAATTCACTTCTTCCCATATAGGGAAAGTAGATGAGTAGTTCCCTTAAGTGCTGATTTCGGGACTTGAACAATGGGGCCCCACCCTCTCACTGGCCCGAGAGGGACTTGGTTTATGGTTGGATCATAAACAAGTTGTTCATTAGAGAATCAGTGGTACTTAAGGTGTAAGATGTAATTATAGGGGTAAAACGGACTTTTGACCCAGCTGTAATTACGAACAACTCGTGAAGGATCGACTTGCATGTAATGGTTATATCCATGGACACAACTTGTCTTACAGTGCATAAGAGTGCAACTCTAGGCCTATAGTGGAGTGACCTAGAGTTAATGAATGAAAGTCAATTAATTAAAGAGTTTAATTAATTAATTTTGTATCATTGGAGCTTATAAATCTGTAGGTCCATAAGGTCCCCTTGCTAGCTCATAGTAACACTAAAAGGATCAATTTAGTTGAAAGAAAAATTTGAAATATTCAAATTATTATTTAATATATTTGATATATTAAATGTAGAAGAGTAAAATATATTTATTGTATTTGATACATTAAATATTAGAGGAAATAGTTTATGTATACGATACATTAATATTAAAAACTATATACATATGTTATTTGAATGAGATTCAAATTGGTTAAAAGTATATTATAAAAGATTAATTTTATAATATTTGAATAAGATTCAAATAAATATAAAATACATATTTTAATATATTAGATATTAAAATGTATTTTATAAAATAAAATTAATTCCTAAAAGCCTTATTATAAATAAGACATTTAGGTTTAGCCAAAAGGTTGGCCAAAACACACCACTCACAGAGAAAATTGTTCTCTCATTCTTTCAAAGAGCTCCCACAAGCCTTGATCCCGTGTTCGAGTCATAGCGAGGAAGATCTCGTGGAAGAAGGAACTCAAGAAGATGATTGATCTTCAAAGGTAATTGGTACATATGCTTAACTGTTTTTTTAGTTTAATTCTAAACAAAACAAAAGATCGATTCCAATCGCTTCCGCTGCGGGGAATGAAGAGTTCATTCCCTTCAATTGGTATCAGAGCAACTTTGTTTTTGTTTAGAATTAAAAGCTAATGGTGGGTATTTTCATTTATTTTTCATATATGTGATATATGCTAGTTTGCAAAGTTGATTGTTTAGGCATATTGAGGCATTAGATTTAATTGCTTTTGATTAGATCCAATTGTAAGAACCCATTTGGGTATAGGATGTGTTTGTAATTTTATAAAGTATGAATAGTATGAAAAGTGTCCATGGACAAGCTGAATTGAAATTCAAAACAAATGGTGTAGACACCGTATTTGGTCCGGCCATTTGTTTATTATTAATGTTTTTACCTTTTTATTGATTTATTTTTTGTCATATTTGATTAGGTAGTTTTAAATTCATTTTTTATTTTATTTTGTATTTAATTAATTCCGAAAATTCAAGAAAAATAACAAAAAGAAAGTTTTGGTTGTTTGAAAAAGTTTTTACCTATTTTGACAAATAAAATTAACATTTAATGAGTATACAAAATTTTAAGTCATTTTATGGCTAAAGTTTGATATTCATTTATTTACTTCAATGAATATAAAATCTTTAATTTATTTTTGGGTTAGAATTTGATATTCATTTATGAGTATAAAATATTTAATTCATTTTTGGTTTAAAATTTGATATTCATTTATGATATAAAATATTTGTTCATTTTTGGCCTAAAATCTATTTCAATTGAGAAAACATTTCGAATAATAAATTCATTGAGATTTTTACCTTAGATGTGATTTTCAATGGCCTATAAATACCGACTAAGAGAAATAGGTAAAAAAAGGGGAGGAGACGAAGGGAAGATCAGAGCGAAAGGCTCGTAAAATCAAGAGAAAAAGAAAGAAAAGGACGAGAAGAGAAGATCAGAGCAAAAGGCTCGTAAAAGAAAACGATAAGAGAAGATCAGAGCGAAGGGCTCGAGGGACGAAGAAAAGATCAGAGCGGTAAGGCTTGTAAAATCGGGGAGCGACATAGAATATCAGAGCAAAGGCTCGAGAATAGAATATTGACTATAAGAAATGATTTTGAGTAAAATGCTATCAATTCGAAAGATAGTATTTTATTTATTTTTGAGTCAAACCAAAGAACCCATTTTTCTCTCTCCTCCAAAAATTCCAGCATTTTTTTCTCTTTTCTTTACTATTCATCATCATCTAGCTCTAACCCCTCCCTATCCTCATCCAACCATCACCTCACGGCGACCCTACATTCACAGCGCCGAACTAAGCTCCACGACAAGCGGCGGCTCCCTCGAACGAAGGCGACGCGCACGACGGCACACCAACCGAACATCACGACGGCGAACGGCGGCCCACGAGACTACCTCGGCGTTCAAGCGCACGATAGCGGTGGGATCAGAACAGACCAACGGCATAAATGGCGCGGCGGAGCTCGGGCGAAGTTCCATGGCGACACAAGGCTTCAATCTCGACGGCACGACCCCTCCAGCTCCCTCTACACGCAAATGGCAGCTCCCTCACGACGGTCCTACACGAACGCAACGTACACGATGGCAGCCCTATACAAAGCTCTACGGCGGAGCTCCCACGACGGCGGCGTCTCAAGCCAGATCTCAGCGGCGGTACACAACCTCACGCACAAAGGAACGATTCGGCGATGATCCTCAATACTCCATACGCGCAGGCGGCGGAGAAATTCACTGAAGAAGAAGGTATAATTTGAGTTTTTAGGTTATTTACGAAATTGCCATTCATGGCATTTTAATTATAATTTTTAACTTTTTTTTTTGTTTAATTACAAAACTGCCCCTCTTTGTTTTCTTATTTACAATTTTTTTTAGTTGACTTCCAATTCAATATTTAAATTTTATTTTTCATTTTATTTTTCATTTAAGTTATAATGTATTTACCTTTTCAAACTTAGTATTTTTAAGGTATCCTTAAATCTTACCTTAATTCAAGTATGCAAATAAATTTTAATATTTTTTGTAAATATATTTCAAACAAATTCCAACTTTATCTTTAAATTTGATTGATTTTTCCTAAATCTCAATTTAGTTTTATAATCAAAGTCATATTTTCGTTTAAAAATAACGTTTGTAAAATAAAAATAATATTTGTTTTGAGGACTGAGTAATGTGACTTTCGTAGAGTTTCGACTCTCGTGCAAGCACACGAAAATCCTCCGAATCATTAAAAAAAAAATAATAAATCAACCTATTTTACAATTTGAATATTATCATATAAATCCTATGACGGAGTTGGGATAAATTTCTCAAATTCTTGAGGTAAATAATTTCCTTTAAATAAAAGGAAATTTAGATATGATAATTAATTAAAGTTAAATTCACTCAATATATCAAACTCTTACCTTATTTTTAAGGTTAAGCTTTGATTAAAGGAGACATTCATTTTAAACAAAACTATTATTTATTTATTTTCTCAAATTAAGGACATTTTAAAATTAACTGGATAATATAAGATAAAATATGGCTACCGTTTTTAACGGGTGTTGTAGGGTGCTAATACCTTCCCTACGCTCAAACGACCCCCGAACCTAATTTCTCTTTCCGTAGACCAGTTTTTATTTTAAGGTGACCAATCACACCCAAAATGATTGGTGGCGACTCCATCTCTTTTATTTTTTAAAACAAAACCCTTGGAAGAGGACGTCGGCCGCTCCGCGTCGCAATGACGTTGCGACAGCATGGCGACTCCACTGGGGACCTTTTTTTAGAGGGTCAGGCCATTGCATTTTATCTTTTTATTATCCAGTTTTTCATTTTTTTGGTCCTTTGTTTTTTTCTTTTATTTCTTTGTTTATTTATTTTTATTATTAGTTTTTTATTTAACATGTTTATTTATTATCACTGTATTAATATATTTATTGCAATTTACATTTTTGCATTGTCATGCATCACACACACATTCACAAGCCTCCTACCCGGGCTTTACCTTTAGGATTAGAATCGGAGACGGAGTAGTGTGACCTTCGTGGAATTTCGGTTCCCGTGCAGGCGCATGAAATTCTCCACTCAAGCTAACTACGCTGTTTAATCAGATAGAAAGCTTGGGGACCATTTACTTCTAGGAATGATTAGAACATAAATTACACTCATACGCATCCTAGAGCCAACCAATTATTATCCAAAGTTTTGAACTTTAGGATACACATACTTTGTTATATTACATGTTGATCCTTAAACTTATTGTATAACATATATGCAAATCTCATTCATGCATTCATGTGATATATTTATTCTTTTGTATATAATTATTGTCTTTTTTTTTGCTTTGTTTCCTTAAAAATAAGAATAAAAAAAAATCCCGTGTTGGTTTTAAAAAAAATAAAATAAAAAATTGTTTGTTTCCTTAAAAAAAAAAAAGTAAAAAAACCGTTATTTATTTTTGAAAAAATAAATCAAAATCTTAAAATACTAATGAGAGTTGATCTATACTCAATCTTTACCCTCTAAGATTATGATTGAGAATGTAGTGATGTCTACCTTCGAGGGGATTTAATTTGCCTCGGGTAGACACACGGAAATTATCGCTCAAATTAATTCATTTGTTATTCTTATAACATTAGAATTAATTTAGGGGCATCTATCTTTTAGGGTTAGAGTATTATCCTTACATCATTTTTATTTTTTTTTAGGTTTTCAAGTAATTCCATTGTTATATAATAACGTTGAGATTAATTTTGGATCTATTATTTTATTTTATTCTATTTATTTTTCCCTCCTAAAAAAGGAAAAGAAAACAAAACAAAAAATTTACAAAAAGGGAAGTATCCATGTTTCCTTTTGGTAAAACAAAAAATAAAGGTGAGTTTTGTATATATTCTTCCTAATTTTTTTTTTCCCTCTTTAAAAAATGAATCTCTTTAAACTTTCCATTGTTTTTTTTTTCTTTTTTCAAAAAAAAAAAAACAAAAAAAACAAAAAAAACCTAAAAAAAAAAACTACATGTCACATCATTCACATACATCTCATGAACATTTTTTCTATACCCTCGTACATACATAAAATCGCATTCTCATATTGATCCATTCATTGTAGGAAATTCAAAAAAGTTCATTTGCATTCGGGCATACCTTAGAATAAAAATGATGATGTATTTCATGTTCACATATATATAGAGTCACAAGACATTGATTTTCATGCAAACACATCTTCCGCTCATGATTAAAAGTCATTTCTTTATTCTTTTAGTTGCATTTAGAGTCTAGCATTACATATTCACATGCATAATAAATGATTGTTTAATTTTAAGAACGCAACATGTCATTTGTAGCAATCAACGGTTTATTTAAAAAAAAAAAAACAAAAAAAATGTCCAACATCATTTCACACACATGCATATATAAAAAGAAATTCATGCATTATCTCATCCAGCATGTCAAGTCATATCATCTCACACATGCATACATAAAAAATAAAAACCAAAAAAATCATTTGTTATCACATCCTACATCACACCATCAAAATAAATTTTGTGCATCATTTCACATGTCAAATCATCAATTGCATCATATCACACATGCATACATAAAAAAATAAAAAACAAAAAAATCATTTGTTATCACATCCTACATCACACCATCAAAATAAATTTTGTGCATCATTTCACATGTCAAATCATCAATTGCATCATATCACACATGCATACATAAAAAAATAAAAACAAAAAAATCATTTGTTATCACATCCTATCAAAATAAATTTTATGCATCATTTCGCATGTCAAATCATCAATTGCATCATATCACACATGCATACATAAAAAAATAAAAACAAAAAAATCATTTGTTATCACATCCTATCAAAATAAATTTTATGCATCATTTCGCATGTCAAATCATCAATTGCATCATATCACACATGCATACATAAAAAAATAAAAACAAAAAAATCATTTGTTATCACATCCTATCAAAATAAATTTTATGCATCATTTCGCATGTCAAATCATCAATTGCATCATATCACACAGGCATACATATATTAAAAAAAAAAAACAAAAAAAACCATTTTTATCGTACACGTGCATACATCTCGGAAAAATAAAATCAAATTTTTATTCTCCAACATGATAAAAATGCTCATGCATTCGTTATCTCATTTCACATAAAAAAAGGTTTTTTAAATTTTTTTTCATTTTCACAATATCATTTCATGCCTGTTTTACAAAATATTCTCGAATTTTATCACATCCTTCATTATAACATTGAAAAAAAAATGATAGTTTTCATGTTTATTCTGATCATCTTTGTGTTTACTTTGGTCGTTTTTGTTAGCTGAAAACTTAGCAAGAATTTTGAGCAAAAATGTTGAATCATCACTTTTAAAAAAAATAAAAAATAAAATGATGAGTGCTTTCACTACTCTATGATGAGAAATTGTAAACTCTCAACCATTTTATGACCTTCTTGAAAATATTTTTCTCAGTCTTCATTCTTGGGTTAAGCTCTAAACTGAGAGAACTCCATTTTGACCTTCAAATTTCTCATGTGCTACTATACACTCCCGAACAAGGTTTTATTCTTCATACTGGGGCAAACACCCTTTTGCAGTGAATGTTCCTAATCACTCACTGTAAAATCTTGAACTTGCATACCACATCAATTTTGAGGCAATTTACCTTGATTTGTGGATTCACCATAAAATCCCTGACTAAACTCAACATCTACATTTATATGATGTTTCTCTACATTTATATACCCATCTAGCCTTTTGCTAAGCCGCCACGTTTAATTAGATGGCAAACGTTCCAAATTATTCAAGAGAACTTCAAATATAATGAAATAGTATTGAACTCTTGTGACCTACTGCTTCATAATTAAGACTTGTAATTTCTCATATATTTCTCATATTCGATTTCATTTGATCCAAATTCTCATTGCTTTCCATTCTTATCATTTGTCATTTCTCTTTCTAATTCCATTCTTATCATTTGTCATTTCTCTTTCTCGATTAGAAAGTGATTCCAATTTCTAAGATAATAGTTTTGAGAACTAATGAGTCGGTAACTGTGAAAATCATCTCGAAGTCTCAATTTCTTTCAATGAGTTTTACTCGCGGGACATCTTCATCACGATGCCAAGGATTATGGACGAAGAAACAACCTGAGAAGACAATTGGAGTTTGCATAAAAGAGAATAGATTATCAGTTTTTTCTATACGATTGCACAAATTCTTGCTAAATAAAAGAAACTATCTTAAAAAAAAAAAAAAAAAAAAAAACTGCAAGATTTGTGCAAATCAGTAGATCAATGAACTACATCTCGGAATGCTTGGAAAATCTCCTTTGCAAAGCAACCAATTGGGGCAAAGCCTCTATCTTCGCCAAGTTGGGACAAAACTTCCAACTTTGCCACACTGGAGCAAAGCCTTCATCTTTGCCACACTGGAGCAAGACCATCATCTCTAAACTAGAGCAAAGTCTTCGCTTTTGTCACACTGAAGCAAGGTCATCATCTCTAAACTGGAGCAAAGCCTTCATCCTTGCCACACTGGAGCAAGGCCATCATCTCTAAACTGGAGCAAAGTCTTCGCCTTTGTCACACTGGAGCAAAGCCATCATCTCAAAACTGGAGCAAAGTCACCGTCTTTGCCACACTAGAGCAAGGTCACCATCCACACTGGGGGCAAAATCGACATCAACAAGCTGGAACATTTGATTGCACCATTTAAAAAAAAAAAAAAAAAAAAAAAAAAAAAAATACAAGATTGGTGCAATCAAGACATAAAAATAAACTTGATGGTGAAATGCTTTAAAATCTCACTTTTAAATAAACATTGGAGCAAAACCTTCATCTTTGCCATACTGGAGCAAGACCGCCATCAACAAACTGGAGCAAAGTCTTCATCTTTGCAAAACTGGAGCAAAGTCTTCATCTTTGCAAAACTAGAGCAAAGTCTTCATCTTTATCATACTGGAGCAAAGCTACCATCAACGAACCAGGCTAAAGTGTCGCCTTTGCCACATTTGAGAAAAATCATTCATCTTCGTCACACCACCAGACCAAGTCAAGATGGAGATATTATCACATTTATCGAAGACCTCGAGCTTACTCAAAGAAAGGAGAATATATATATACATGAGATGATTTCCTAAGAAGTTGCTTCATGTTCTCAAAACTATTGTCCAAAGAATTGGAATCACTTCATTCGTCTTCCATTGGATCATATTCAATCTCTTACTCAAATATTTGAAATATATCATCAATCTCTTATTGTTCAAGAGATTTGAAAACCACATTCTCCGCTGTTTTTTTTTTCCTTTGGAAGAAAACATGTACATTTTATCTTTTTTTATACTTACTTCAAAGCTAAATTCATTCAAATCATTGTGTCCATTACAAGACTAAATTATGAAGCAGTTAGTCAAGTAAGATATTCAATTCTACAAATTACTTTTGATAGTTCTCTAACCTAGCACATGAGAAACTTCCAAAATATTTACCATGCCTAATATGGTTGAGTACTCTATGATTGACATACATAATCCCTTTCGAGTGAAAGCATTCAAAAAAAAAAAAAAAAAAAATCTGATGATGATAACATTTTCTCTTTTGATTCTTTGTTAAATGTCAGCTAACAACAACAAGGAGAGTAGACAAGGATAATCATTTTCCTTAAACATGAAGATCATTTTGATATCTTGTATTTCGTTTACCAGTTTGAAACAATTCACATCATTATTTTAAATAAAAAAAAAAAAAAATCATTTGTTATCATACACATGCATACATGTTGCATTCATTCATCACATGCATAACATTATCAAACGAGCATTTTAGAGAATTCAGGCAGCTAAGTTTTGAAATAAAAACCGTTGTCTTTCGAAAAACAAAAAAATATTTTGGTTAAATCGAACCCTAATCCAAGATTAGCGGTCGAAGCCTGTGGACATAACCCAGGTCCGTTTCATTTACTTTGTTGGTTAAATCGAACCCTAATCCAAGATTAGAGGTCGAAGCCTGTGGACATAACCCAGGTCCGTTTCATTTCATTTGTTGGTTAAATCGAACCCTAATCCAAGATTAGAGGTCGAAGCCTGTGGACATAACCCAGGTCCGTTTCATTTCATTTGTTGGTTAAATCGAACCATAATCCAAGATTAGAGGTCGAAGCCTGTGGACATAACCCAGGTCCGTTTCATTTACTTTGTTGGTTAAATCGAACCATAATCCAAGATTAGAGGTCGAAGCCTGTGGACATAACCCAGGTCCGTTTCATTTCATTTGTTGGTTAAATCGAACCATAATCCAAGATTAGAGGTCGAAGCCTGTGGACATAACCCAGGTCCGTTTCATTTCATTTGTTGGTTAAATCGAACCATAATCCAAGATTAGAGGTCGAAGCCTGTGGACATAACCCAGGTCCGTTTCATTTACTTTGTTGGTTAAATCGAACCATAATCCAAGATTAGAGGTCGAAGCCTGTGGACATAACCCAGGTCCGTTTCAATTCCTTTTTTGATTAAAAAAAAATAAAAAAATTTATTTGTTGGTTAAATCGAACCCTAATCCAAGATTAGCGGTCGAAGCCTGTGGACATAACCCAGGTCCGTTTCAATTCTTTGGTTGTTTCAAAAAAAAAAAAAAAAAAAAAAAAAAAAAAAAAAAAAAAATCCTTTGTTGGTTAAATCGAACCCTAATCCAAGATTAGCGGTCGAAGCCTGTGGACATAACCCAGGTCCGTTTCATTTCCTTTGTTGAAAAAAATAAAAAAAAAATATAATAAAAATTGTTGGTTAAATCGAACCATAATCCAAGATTAGCGGTCGAAGCCTGTGGACATAATCCAGGTCCGTTTCATTTCCATTAAAAAAACAAAAAAAATCCTTTGTTGGTTAAATCGAACCATAATCCAAGATTAGCGGTCGAAGCCTGTGGACATAACCCAGGTCCGTTTCATTTCCATTAAAAAACAAAAAAAATACTTTTGTTGGTTAAATCGAACCATAATCCAAGATTAGCGGTCGAAGCCTGTGGACATAACCCAGGTCCGTTTCAATTCCTTTGTTGATTTAGAAAAAATATATAAAAAAATTCCTTTGTTGGTTAAATCGAACCCTAATCCAAGATTAGCGGTCGAAGCCTGTGGACATAACCCAGGTCTGTTTCAATTCCTTTGTTGATTTAGAAAAAATATATAAAAAAAATTCCTTTGTTGGTTAAATCGAACCCTAATCCAAGATTAGCGGTCGAAGCCTGTGGACATAACCCAGGTCCGTTTCAATTCCTTGGTTGTTTAAAAAAAAAAAAAAAAAAAAAAAAAAAAAAAAAAAAAAATCTTTTGTTGGTTAAATCGAACCCTAATCCAAGATTAGTGGTCGAAGCCTGTGGACATAACCCAGGTCTGTTTCAATTCCTTTGTTGATTTAGAAAAAATATATAAAAAAAATCCTTTGTTGGTTAAATCGAACCCTAATCCAAGATTAGCGGTCGAAGCCTGTGGACATAACCCAGATCCGTTCAATTCCTTTGTTGTTTTAAAAAAAAAAAAGAAAAAAAAAAATCCTTTGTTGGTTAAATCGAACCCTAATCCAAGATTAGCGGTCGAAGCCTATGGACATAACCCAGGTCCGTTTCATTTCTTGTATTGATTAAAAAAAAAATCTTTGTTGGTTTTTTTTAAAAAAAAAAAAAAATTCTTTGTTGGTTAAATCGAACCCTAATCCAAGATTAGCGGTCGAAGCCTGTGGACATAACCCAGGTCCGTTTCATTTCTTTATTGGTTAAATCAAACCCTAATCCAAGATTAAGGGTTGCATCCTTTGTAAACCTAGGTTTGTCTTAGTTTTAATAATAAACAAATTTTCGCCGGTCCAATACTCTGTCTTCGTCCTTTGTCTACCCTTTCAATTCTTCAAAGATACACAAAGGGGAGCAAGCTGTAGACACCGTATTTGGTCCGGCCATTTGTTTATTATTAATGTTTTTACCTTTTTATTGATTTATTTTTTGTCATATTTGATTAGGTCTTTTAAGTTTTAAATTCATTTTTTATTTTATTTTGTATTTAATTAATTCCGGAAATTCAAGAAAAATAACAAAAAGAAAGTTTTGGTTGTTTGAAAAAGTTTTTACCTATTTTGACAAATAAAATTAACATTTAATGAGTATACAAAATTTTAAGTCATTTTATGGCTAAAGTTTGATATTCATTTATTTACTTCAATGAATATAAAATCTTTAATTTATTTTTGGGTTAGAATTTGATATTCATTTATGAGTATAAAATATTTAATTCATTTTTGGTTTAAAATTTGATATTCATTTATGATATAAAATATTTGTTCATTTTTGGCCTAAAATCTATTTCAATTGAGAAAACATTTCGAATAATAAATTCATTGAGATTTTTACCTTAGATGTGATTTTCAATGGCCTATAAATACCGACTAAGAGAAATAGGTAAAAAAAGGGGAGGAGACGAAGGGAAGATCAGAGCGAAAGGCTCGTAAAATCAAGAGAAAAAGAAAGAAAAGGACGAGAAGAGAAGATCAGAGCAAAAGGCTCGTAAAAGAAAACGATAAGAGAAGATCAGAGCGAAGGGCTCGAGGGACGAAGAAAAGATCAGAGCGGTAAGGCTTGTAAAATCGGGGAGCGACATAGAATATCAGAGCAAAGGCTCGAGAATAGAATATTGACTATAAGAAATGATTTTGAGTAAAATGCTATCAATTCGAAAGATAGTATTTTATTTATTTTTGAGTCAAACCAAAGAACCCATTTTTCTCTCTCCTCCAAAAATTCCAGCATTTTTTTCTCTTTTCTTTACTATTCATCATCATCTAGCTCTAACCCCTCCCTATCCTCATCCAACCATCACCTCACGGCGACCCTACATTCACAGCGCCGAACTGAGCTCCACGACAAGCGGCGGCTCCCTCGAACGAAGGCGACGCGCACGACGGCACACCAACCGAACATCACGACGGCGAACGGCGGCCCACGAGACTACCTCGGCGTTCAAGCGCACGATGGCGGTGGGATCAGAACAGACCAACGGCATAAATGGCGCGGCGGAGCTCGGGCGAAGTTCCATGGCGACACAAGGCTTCAATCTCGACGGCACGACCCCTCCAGCTCCCTCTACACGCAAATGGCAGCTCCCTCACGACGGTCCTACACGAACGCAACGTACACGATGGCAGCCCTATACAAAGCTCTACGGCGGAGCTCCCACGACGGCGGCGTCTCAAGCCAGATCTCAGCGGCGGTACACAACCTCACGCACAAAGGAACGATTCGGCGATGATCCTCAATACTCCATACGCGCAGGCGGCGGAGAAATTCACTGAAGAAGAAGGTATAATTTGAGTTTTTAGGTTATTTACGAAATTGCCATTCATGGCATTTTAATTATAATTTTTAACTTTTTTTTTGTTTAATTACAAAATTGCCCCTCTTTGTTTTCTTATTTACAATTTTTTTTAGTTGACTTCCAATTCAATATTTAAATTTTATTTTTCATTTTATTTTTCATTTAAGTTATAATGTATTTACCTTTTCAAACTTAGTATTCTTAAGGTATCCTTAAATCTTACCTTAATTCAAGTATGCAAATAAATTTTAATATTTTTTGTAAATATATTTCAAACAAATTCCAACTTTATCTTTAAATTTGATTGATTTTCCCTAAATCTCAATTTAGTTTTATAATCAAAGTCATATTTTCGTTTAAAAATAACGTTTGTAAAATAAAAATAATATTTGTTTTGAGGACTGAGTAATGTGACTTTCGTAGAGTTTCGACTCTCGTGCAAGCACACGAAAATCCTCCGAATCATTAAAAAAAAAATAATAAATCAACCTATTTTACAATTTGAATATTATCATATAAATCCTATGACGGAGTTGGGATAAATTTCTCAAATTCTTGAGGTAAATAATTTCCTTTAAATAAAAGAAAATTTAGATATGATAATTAATTAAAGTTAAATTCACTCAATATATCAAACTCTTACCTTATTTTTAAGGTTAAGCTTTGATTAAAGGAGACATTCATTTTAAACAAAACTATTATTTATTTATTTTCTCAAATTAAGGACATTTTAAAATTAACTGGATAATATAAGATAAAATATGGCTACCGTTTTTAACGGGTGTTGTAGGGTGCTAATACCTTCCCTACGCTCAAACGACCCCCGAACCTAATTTCTCTTTCCGTAGACCAGTTTTTATTTTAAGGTGACCAATCACACCCAAAATGATTGGTGGCGACTCCATCTCTTTTATTTTTTAAAACAAAACCCTTGGAAGAGGACGTCGGCCGCTCCGCGTCGCAATGACGTTGCGACAAATGGTTCAAATTAAGTTTTGACTTTAACTCAATTTTGAATTGAGTTTCTTCGGGGCCGCAGTAAGTCATGAATTCATCAAATTCAATTTTGAATTGAGAATTGAGAATTAAGTTAATTTCAATACCTCAATTTTAAATTATTATTCCTTCAAATTAGTTGAATGTCAGAGGCAAGGGTTGCCTTGAATGATGAGATTGGAAAATCAAAGATTATAATGACAGAGGCAAGGGTTGCCTTGAATGATGAAGTGCAGATGGACGTGAAAGGCAAAAGATTGTTTGGTTCAAGTGTATCTCTTTCTTGCGGTGGCTGATAAAGGTAGAAGAGATTATTTAGGGTTTTGTTTAACCTAAATTGTGGTGGATCTCAAAAGGAGAAAATTTTGAAGACCAAGATATGTCTTGGATTTAAATTAATGTAATTTAAATTGTTTTCAATTTCTTAGGATATGCCAAATATGCCGGTCAATTTTGCTGTTTAGTTATGCATGTTGATGTATGATCTGTTTAGTTATGCATGTTGATGTATGATCTGTTTAGTTATGCATGTTGATGTATGATTTAATTTTATTAATCTATTGCATAAAGTATGTCCATCTAGATCAAAATCCCACCATAGGTCAAGGATGATCATGCATTTTAATTATCTTTAATATAAGTGTTATATTTGGAATATTATGATTAAAATGCTTTCTAATTTGATTAGATGATTTCCTAATATGTTTATATTTCCATAGCTTACAATATAATTGTTATATTTGGAAATTTTAAATTAGGATACTTCCTTTCATAATAGGAATCCATATTTTTCTAATAAGGATTAGGATATCTTTTCCAAGAGTGATATTTTTTCGAGATTGGGAAATCTTTTCCAATGAGATTGGGAAAAATCTTTTCCCAATGAGATTGAAAAAAAAAAAAAAAAAAAAATTCCCAATGAGATTGAGAAAAATCTTTTCTCAATGAGATTGAGAAAAATCTTTTCCCAGGATATTTTCCAAATAAGCTTATGATATTTTCCTAATGAGATTAGATTTTTTTTTTCTTATTTAAAAGATAATTTAATTCATTCTTTAAATAGTTTAAATATTTGAATTTAGTTTATCTTTTATTCTAATAATATTAGAATATATGATAATCTTTAATTTTGTTTTAAAGGGTTTAAAATTGTTAAAAATTCAAGATTATCCATAAGGTGAATTAGTTTTTAATAGGATTAAAAACATTGCTTAAAATAAACTTAAGTTCATTGATCTAGTAATTAATAGTTAATTAAAGATTAATGAATTTGAAATAAAAATTGACTATAAGGGAACCCTGTCTAAGAAAGGTTACTCGGGTGAGGTACTTAAGTTGACTGAAAAGGAACACCTCTACCTAAGAACTGGCCTGGGGGTTGAATTAGTCAAATTTTATTTTATTTCATTAAGCAGGCTCATAATGTGATTAGTTTTAAATAGTTTAATATACTTGATAATTCACATTAAAATCAATCCAACCAACATAAGGGTTATGTAAGGGTAGATTGAAAAACTTAGATAAATGAGATTAGCCTAATTTGTCTAAGTAATAGAAAACCCTATTTCATAATACTTAGTGGGAGAAAGACATATGTCAAAATCACCCTACGGTCTCTACCATAGATTCACAACGTGAGATTCATGTGAGGCCTCGAGGCGGCTTTGGACCGTCCCCCTACGGAAGGTGTTTACATGGGTCAATATCAGGGTGAATCTCTTGAGAAAGTATTTTTAAATAGTAAGTGGGAAAGGAAATGTGTCAACATATCCTACGGTCTCTATCATTGGTTCACAACGTGAGATTCATGTGGGACCTCGCGGCGGCTTTTGGACCGTCCCCCTACGGAAGGTGTTTACATGGGTCAATATCAGGGTGAATCTCCTGAGAAGGATAGGATTGTAATTTTATTTCCAATACTTGACCTACCCTACAGCGGCACTTGTTGGGATAAAATTATAAAATCTAAAATGATGGGTTACACTTACAAAGATCTCATTAAGGTTGTTAATGATTTTCTTGATCAAACTAATGGTAACTAAATGTTATAGAAATAAGAGTTATTTTGGGATAACACTTGGTTGAGATTGTCTCAGTTTAGTGAAGGAGCATTTGACCTACCCTACGGCGGCACCTGTTCTAACTCACTAAAGTATCATAGCATTAGAAATTAATGTTTTAGGGTTCATTTATCAAATTGTTTGTTTTCTATGCTGAAATTGAATGAATATTGATTGCATGTTGTTAAATAATATTTTTATTATATATTTCAATATTATGTCTATTTCTCTCAATTTTATTTTTCGTTGCTAATTTGTCAAATTGAGAAAATAATATCACTTGGAAAAATAATGTTAACACTATATAATGACAGTGTAAATTTTTTTCTTTAATTTGTCTTTATTGAGAAACGTTCTCAAAAACCTGTTGTCAATGCTAATCGAATTGTTCGTGAAGCACATGATTAATAAATCAATATAACGAGATGGTTTATACAAATTTTCTATTTGACATATTAGATGTCAAGCTAAGAAGATAAAGAATATGACAACAACATATGAGATATTGTTGAAGTCAATAAAAGCTAGATTTAGATATTTATCTAAATAATCTAAAAAATTAAGTATTACCAAAATCCAAGAAAAGAAACCATATGACTGTAGCTAAAAGAAAATAGTTTCTAAATTAGCATAGTAGTCATAATAAGAGGAATTTATGAAATACCTCTATAAGAAGAACATGGATAAAAGTAAATTTGATTTACTAGATTTTTTCATTACCACCTATATAGTAGATTCAGATCCACTATTAAGATTTGTTCTTCATTACATTTTATATAATTCTTGGAAAATACTTAATTATGTAGAATGATCTCTACTTGTTGGCACCAGAAAACTCATCTCAATTAATGTAGTGGGAGACATTAAGATGTCCATAAAAAATAATTGTTATTTAATGCTGAATATGGTGTTTTTAGTACCATAGGAGAAATTCAATTTCTCTAACTTTATTACTAATAAAATGTTCATATAGTATGAATATTTTAGTACTAAATTTTTATTTTCAAAATTGTTTGAAAAGTTCAGCCGAAAAATAAGAATAATTTGTATGTGTTAAATTGTTAACATATAAAATACTACACAGTGAGATATTCAGGATTATAGATTCCAGAATATAAAGACAAATTATATTCTCCTAAAATATGATACCCGTCTTTGGCATTCAAGATTGATTCTGATCAATTTGAATAAAAAGACTACTACGAAGTGATTCTCTAAATGTTAGAGTTAATTACTTTATATGTCTTAAGATCTTGCCTTTCATGCAAGATAATCCCTAGGTTTTTGTTGGAAAAGCCTACAGGCCAAAGAACACCGATGAATATTTCATCACTCTAGCTGATGGTTATTCAAGAAATAAGTATCGTAACCTAATGCAACATAAGTCTGAATATTTTGAAAAGTTCAAGGAATATAAGACTCAAGTTGAAGGTCAATTAGGTAAATCTATCAAGACACTATGATCAGATCACAGTGAAAAGTACAGGAACCTTATGTACTAAGACTAATTGATAGAAAGTGAGATTTTATCTCAACTCTAGCACAAAGTACAATTGTGTGAAATTGTGCTGTAAGAGGAGAAACAAGACCTTGTTAGACATGGTCAGAACAATAAAGAATTACACGTCATTATTAGACTCTTGTTAGGATATACAATATAGATTGTATAGTGAACATCATTATATCTAAAAGGTGTCCATGAGACAACTTTGAGATTATAGAAGAGTAGTAAAGTTAGTTTACAACCCTTCGAGTTTTGAGAGTTTTAAGCATACATGTTGAAACTTGAATATGTTCAATAGTGTTGAAAAGTTGGTTCCAAGTGAAGCCACTAAATAGTTAATAAAAGTTGTTAACAATTTAATTACATTTGATAGTCAAATGGATCCTAGTCATGAATTGGATAAGCCTCATCGTAGTGGGAGAGTTATGAGATGACCCGACCGTTACAAGAGCTTATATGAAGCCTAAGTTGTCAAATTAGATGACAAAATGTAGGGCTTCTTGACCTCAAAGTTGAAATGAGGGTCAATGACAAAGACTAGTAGACCAAAGTCATAAATCTCGAGATAGAGTAGATGTACTCATCTTTATCTAGAAATTGTAGATATTCGTGATGGGGTAAAACCCATAGGTTTTGAATATATCTACAAAAGTAAAAGATTTGTAAATAAGAAGGTACAGACCTTCAAAATAAGACTAATGACAAATATAGATGGAGAAAGTAAACTATGGATAAACTTTCTCATTTGTTGTCATATTAGAGTATATAAGCATTTCCTAATTCATAGTTGCATATGAGATATGTCAAGTGAAGGTTTAAGAAATCTTTTTTTTGAAAAGAAGTCTTAAAGAATGCATTTACAAATCAATTACATGAGTTCAATTTCAAAAATTAAAAGCAAAAGGTTTGCAAGCAGTAAAGGTTCATTTATGAAATGAATTTGATCACTAGATTTTTGAATGTAAGGTTTGATAAAAGTATCAAAAACTATGACTTTGAATAAATATTAATGATATTGTATAAACAAGAAAATCATTAATTACTTAGTGGAATTTTCTCATATTTTATGTGGATGACTTATTACCCATTGTGAAGGTTGTAAGATTTGAATCCAACATAAAATGTTGACTACCTAACCAATTCTAAATGAATGATTTAAATTACTGGGTATGTCCTAAAATAGAGTTTTCGAGGACAAAATATTATTTATGTCTCACACATCTTATATTGACAAATTTGTTGTCAAGTATATGATGTAGTACTTCAAAAAATGATAATGTATCATTCTTACATGAAGTTTAGAATGTCTAAGGAATAGTGTCCTAAGACATTTCAAAATGTTGAGAACATAAGATTGACTATCTGCGTTTGAGTGGGAGAAAATCTAATGTACACGTGAGACATGACATTTGACAGTAAAATTGGTTAGCATTCATTAGTTAACCCAATGGTATGACCATTGCACGGAAAAATAAAAACTTTTCTCAAAATATCTATGGATAAATTGAGAAATTATATTTTTGTGTATGAGGTTAAAGATTTGATCTTTACGAGATGCACTGGTTTTAACAAAGATTTATGGAAATCTATGTTTATCCTAGATGATGGAGTACGGTATGCAAGTTAAATGTTCTTACTTATGAAGTAAAGAACTTGCATAACTCAAATAATTTCTTATTGGTCTGAAAGATGTTTCAGATATAGTTAAGCCTAAAACGTTTTATGTAATGGCTAAACTTAAGGAACTTAGATAACATCAATATATAGGGTATCCTGAGAGAGAAAGAATCGTGGTAGGACCAAGATGACTTTTAATTGACAATCGTTTTGATCTATATAAAAAGACTTTCTAGGCTAAAGTGTTTGAAAGCCACCTAGAATGTCTAGGATTATGAGACATGTCTCATCTTCACTAGGGCAAGTGGGAGAACATGTTGGGTGTAGAGTATGCCCTAGGATACATGTCTCACCGGCTTTAGTGCAAGTGGGAGATTGTTGGGATTTATGCCCTAAAGCCTCGTAATTAATTAATAATTATTTGATAATTATTTTATTATTAATATTTGCAATTTATAATATTCATTATATAAATAAAATCCAAGGTTATTAGTGTAATCTTGAACTGTATGTAGTTGACATACGGGAGGATCATGTTCAAGTAATAACCTAAAGGGTCTATAGTATATGGATAAGGTTGGGTGCCTTATCCTGGTAACACTATTGATACGGCCCACTTTGTAATTGTTACAAATGATTTGATCCAAATCATTCATGTAGAGATATGTGAGTGGGGGTATCCTATACAATGAGTTTGTATAAGACTGGACCACGAAATATATAATCTCTCTTTATAAATCCGTTATTTGAGAAGATTAATATTTCATAGGATGATCATATGTGACTCGATCTTAATCCTGAGTGAGTTATGAACTCCTGCCTGTGAGGGCTCGTCCTTTGATTTGTATGGGTGAGAATGGCCTTTATAGCCGATTCAATAAGCCTACCATTTTGGGGACTTGACCAAATAGGGAGTTGGGAACATAAGTTTCACAAGATGGAATTCACTTCTTCCCATATAGGGAAAGTAGATGAGTAGTTCCCTTAAGTGCTGATTTCGGGACTTGAACAATGGGGCCCCACCCTCTCACTGGCCCGAGAGGGACTTGGTTTATGGTTGGATCATAAACAAGTTGTTCATTAGAGAATCAGTGGTACTTAAGGTGTAAGATGTAATTATAGAGGTAAAACGGACTTTTGACCCAGCTGTAATTACGAACAACTCGTGAAGGATCGACTTGCATGTAATGGTTATATCCATGGACACAACTTGTCGTACAGTGCATAAGAGTGCAACTCTAGGCCTATAGTGGAGTGACCTAGAGTTAATGAATGAAAGTCAATTAATTAAAGAGTTTAATTAATTAATTTTGTATCATTGGAGCTTATAAATCTGTAGGTCCATAAGGTCCCCTTGCTAGCTCATAGTAACACTAAAAGGATCAATTTAGTTGAAAAAAAAATTTGAAATATTCAAATTATTATTTAATATATTTGATATATTAAATGTAGAAGAGTAAAATATATTTATTGTATTTGATACATTAAATATTAGAGGAAATAGTTTATGTATACGATACATTAATATTAAAAACTATATACATATGTTATTTGAATGAGATTCAAATTGGTTTAAAGTATATTATAAAAGATTAATTTTATAATATTTGAATAAGATTCAAATAAATATAAAGTACATATTTTAATATATTAGATATTAAAATGTATTTTATAAAATAAAATTAATTCCTAAAAGCCTTATTATAAATAAGACATTTAGGTTTAGCCAAAAGGTTGGCCAAAACACACCACTCACCTCTGCAGAGAAAATTGTTCTCTCATTCTTTCAAAGAGCTCCCACAAGCCTTGATCCCGTGTTCGAGTCATAGCGAGGAAGATCTCGTGGAAGAAGGAACACAAGAAGATGATTGATCTTCAAAGGTAATTGGTACATATGCTTAACTGTTTTTTTAGTTTAATTCTAAACAAAACAAAAGATCGATTCCAATCGCTTCCGCTGCGGGGAATGAAGAGTTCATTCCCTTCATATATGGGGTACGTATTCTTTGTTTTCTAGTAGTGATACTTGTTATTTCTTAACTATTGTTGATGATTGTTCTCGAGTTGTATGAATATATTTGATGACTGTCAAAGCTGAGGTATCACAACTTCTTAAAGATTTTTGTCGCATGGTTAAAACTCAATTTTATAAGCATGTTAGGATTCTTCGAAGTGATAATGAGAAAGAATTTACATGTCTTTATCTATTTTATGATGTTCATGGTATTCTCCATCAAACCTCTTGCGTTGATACACCGCAACAAAATGGGCGTGTAGAACGTAAACATAGGCATATTCTTAATGTGGCTCGGGCATTACTTTTTCAAGCTAATCTACCTATTTCTTTTTGGGGGGAGAGTATTCTGACAACCGTCTATGTCATCAACTGCACCCCTACTCCATTACTCAATAATAAAACACCCCACGAAATTCTTTTTGCATCACCTCCTAAGTATGAAGCCCTTCGTGTGTTTGGCTGTCTTTGTTTTGCCAAAAATCAGCCTCGTATGAAGGACAAGTTTGGCTCTCGTTCTCAACGATGTGTGTTTGTGGGGTATTTGTTTGGTAAAAAGTGATTGTGTTTGTATGACTTAGAAGAAAAGGTATTCTTTATATCGCGAGATGTTGTATTTTGTGAACAAAAAATCCTTTCTCCGAAGATGTCTTCTTGCATAATGTTGATAATCCATCTGAAAATACGAAGTATTATGATAGTGTAGCTTTTCTTGAGGATATTGTCTTACCATATGGGAGTAAGGATGCCTCGGGCATAGCCGAAGATATAGAGATGGAAAATGTTGAGTCCTCGGGTATGCCAGCAGATATACCTCGGGGGAATGCTGAGTCTTCGAGTATGTCAGAAGATATACCACTGACTATACCGGTATGTACACCACCTGCAGTTAGTGACTTGGATACTGGACATGTACCTACGGTTGAACCTGTTGTGCCTGAAACTGGTCGAGGCCATCGACTAAAGAAACCCTCTTATAGAATCAAGGGTTTCATCACCAACATTGTCCGCGTTACCAAACCCGTCACATCACCTGTTCATGATTCATCAAAGTCCTCAGGTACTCCTTTTCCCATTGCTTATTATGTAAATTGTGATAATTTTTCTGCAAAACACACCCATTTTTTTGCAGCAATTACTACAGGAACTTGAAAATAGTAGCTATGGATCTATAGCAATTAGCAATTAACATTAAGGTGGTCAGTCCTCAGGTACTCATTTTTTTATTGTAGGGAGGAAGAGCTGATTGCTAAAGTGACGGTATGGAAAAGCCAATGACTAGCTGAAGTGGAAGAGGCAGACTGCCATTAAACCGTTGCGAGAGATCCGTACGAAGTGACGTCGAGAGATTCTTGCGATTTTACCAAAACCAGTAAAATCGCAGTAACGGTAACTTTTACCAGCAACTCATTGGTGAAGAAATGTCGGCGTAATGATAGCAGCAGCAAAATGGTTTCAACAGTAACAAATATTTGCAATTCTATAAAAGCCCCCTTCCAACCTACTTCTCAGATTTCACAAGAAAGCTTCCCTAACCTTCCAATCCTCAAAAGTCCAAAACCCTAAATCCGTTACTAAAGCCACAATGTGCACATGATATTTCTTACTTCCCAGTAATACATTTCATCAATAAGAAATATGTTGCACATGATATTTCTTTATAAGGCCACAATGTGCACAATTCAAGAAATATTATCCAAAATATTTCTTACTAAATTGTTAAGTAGCAAAATCACATAAGAGCATAATCACAACACAAGTGCATCTCTCTATGTAACAATTTTAAATGAATAAGTTAGTTTTTTTAGGAAAATGATTTCAACCAAGATTTTTTCCTAAAAAATCTAGAGGGTAAAATGGGGAATTCGGTGGAGGAGATTGATCGGGTGACAACCATATCTGGACATTACTCAGACGCTTTTTTTTATCTTTTTTTTTTTCAAAATTGAACCCTCAAAATGGACATTTAGAAGGATTTTTCATAATGAAGTCAATTATTATGAGTAAAAATACATGTTAAGGCCGAAAGCCCAAAAGGCTGCTCCCCTATGGAGGTGAAACCAAGTGTGATAAATGGGGCTCATAGTTAAAGTCTCAGCCGTTTAGAAAATTCATAATAGTCTGCTTTAATAAGATGTTATGAAAGACATAGAAAATTAAATGTCCTAATGGTTATAGAATTTCGATGACTATATATATATAGAAAGGAATCATAGAAGGAAAGAGTGAGTTATTTTTACGTACTCAGTCTACTCTCCAATTTTAGAGATTCCTTTTGTTATTGACTTGATTGTTCTAAGCCCTATAGTCTAACACCACATTAGTGTTAGTCTTATTTATTTTTATTTTTTTTTTTTGCACGCATATCTTGATCCGTCTTAAAATAAAAAAAAATCATCGTTGACCACGTGTTGGTATCAAGAACTACTAAATTGATCAATATACTTCGATTTCCTATCCCTTAACATTTCAACTCGTGATTTTTATTATTCTCGACAAACCTACATCATAGTTGTAGACACTGTAATTTGTCCGGCCTTGTTTATCATTATTTCTAAGTTTTCCTCATTTTAGGGTTTTTCCTTGCGTTTCGCTCAATAGTTTGTTAAAATCATTTAATCTCCTATTTCCCTCTTTTCCTTGTTATTTTCGAGATTTTGAGGAAAAGACACAAAAAAAATCTTCTCCCGTTTAAGGACGTTTCAAAAACGTTTTGTTTTAGGGTTTAGTTTTATAGTTTTGGTTTGGGGTTTTAGATTTAAGTAGATTTGGAGTTTCAATTCAGGGTTTCATATTTAAGGAGATTTGGGGTTTCAATTTAGGGTTTCAGATTTGAAGTTTTAATTTAAGGAGATTTGGGGCTTTAATTAAAGTCGATTTTTGGGTTTTGATTTAGAGTTTCAGATTTAGGGTTTGCATATTTTAGGGTTTTAAAAAAATAATAATGAATTTTTCAAATCGATTTCTTTTAAATTAGGTTTTTCAAGATAAATTTCCAAATGTTAAATTTTAGAATTTAATTTTAAGGCTTGATTCGGTCAAATAATTTTAAATTTATTTATAAATTAAATAGTTGGTTTGACCAAGATAAATTCAAAAATTATCTCCAAAATTAAATTCTTTCCTTTAAATTAAACATTTTTTTTTCAAAACAAATTTAGAAGGGGTTTAAATTGGGAAGTTTGTTAATGTTTTTTTACGATTTCAAAAAAAGGTTTTGTTTTTGGGAAATCTTTTAAATTAAAACGTTTTTTCAAACAAATTTAGAAAATGTTAGATTTGGAGGGTTTGTTAGGGTTTTGTGGATTTTAAAATTGTTTTCGTGGGAAATTGAAGATCATTTGGGGTTTGTTAGGGTTTTATTGATTTTAAAAATAGTTTTTTAGGAAATTGAAGATCCCATCAACTCTATAAATAGAGATTATGGGATAGGTTGAAAAGGGGGAGAAAAAAAAAAGGAAAAGACAAAAAGTCAATAGTCTTTTTTAATTTTACGTTTTTCTCTATTCCCTCATCTTCTTTCTTAGGTTAAACTTTAACGCTGGCGCAGACGTCAGCAGGTGAGGTGCGAACGACTCAGACATCGGCACCACCACACACGGCGACGCTCCGACGACATTCACCATTTTCAAACAAATTCGAGCGACGACGTTAAATCCCCATTTTTCGACGGCGGACAGCAGCGAAGTTCAAAGAACCAGGCGGTAGATGGCGACTACATGAAGAAAATCTCTTCTTCACGTGGTGAAAATCTGTTTTTTTATTTTAGGTTTAAGTTAATTCCAAAATTCTCATTGTGAAAATTAAAAATATAATTCCACGGTTTCCTTTTAATTACATGTTTTAATTGTTTATGATTTGTCTTGGTTTCAAAAAAAAAAAAAAAAAAAAAAACTTTTTGTTTCCACTTCATTTATTTAGACATTCTTAGTTTTTTTTAAAAAAAATTATATTTTAGATTAGATATTTCAAATGTCTGGTTTTTTTTTAAAAAATTAGATCTTTAAATGATTTCTTTTCTTTTTTTAAATTCATCTCACAATTAATGTTTTCAAATGTTTTTTTAAAATTGATTAAAAGAATTAAGTTTTCCAAATAATGTTTTTAATTGATTTAAAAATTAGATTTTTTAAAAATATTTAGATATGTTCAAAATTAAATATTATCATGTAAAAATCTTATGACGGAGTTGAGATTTTCTCAAATTCTTGAGGGTGATAATTTCTATTTTTATTTAAGGGAAATTTAAAACATGATAATTAATTAATGGGTAATTTCACCCACTATATCAAATTTTTACCTTATTCTTAAAGTTAAGATATGATTAAGTGAGACATTTTTTTTTGACATAAATCTATTTATTTTCTCAAATTAAGGACCATTTTTTTTAATAAATTTAATTAGATAATAAAAATAAAATTTGGCTACCGTTTTAACGGTAATACCTTCCCTACACTCAAACAACCCCCAAACCTTATTTTGATTTCGTAGACCACTTTTAGGTGACCAATCACACCCAAAATGGTTGGTGGCGACTCCATCTCTTCCATTTTAAACAAAATCTTTGAAAGAGGACGTTGGCCGCTCCGCGTCGCAAAACGTTGCGACAATAGTATCCACTAATTGGACAGTAAAAAAAACACATGTTTTTCAACTTTTTAATTATTTTTGTCTCACTTCCACTCTTTCTATGCTCTCAATCAAACCCCATTCTTTTATTAACCAAGGTCAGCCTTAGCTCACTTTTCTTCCTCAACAAGGGCCCACAACATCTTCAATCGCATAAATAGCCTAATTTTCTTGGTATCATTTTTATGTTTCAAGACTTCATCTAATAGAGACTTTATATTTTGTTTTAAAAAATATTTTTGAAATTTTAGCCATTTGGTTTGTAATAATTTTTACACTGCCTTTAGAATATCTTTAGAAAAAATATTTTTTTAAACCAAATCATTTTTTCTATCCTACTTCTCCAAATGAGAATTATTTAGGGCTAAATTAGAAGAGAATTAGAGTCTGCATTGAGTAATAGCTTGAGAAGAGTTGTGATTTAGGGTGATTTGTGCCACATAAGAGTAATGGTCTGCTTCAGAGTACTTATGTGAAATTTGTAAAGAGTAAAGCTTGATTTGTACCTAAATAAAGTCTTTGTGTCTAAAATCAGGTTTTCGCAAAGAGCTCGTAGAAGAAAAATGGGCGCAAAGCAGGGATCTTGGGTTTTGCTAAAGACATTTTGGAGGAGCAAAACTTGTGCAAAAATTGTACCTGATCACGTAAATTGCCAGAATGTGTCCCCTGTCGTACACAAAAGATGCTTTTTCCGTTTTCAGACAGTCAATGGAATTGCAGCATCCATTTTAGGGCAAAATGAGGCGAAACCCTTGGAGTATAAATAGAAAATGGTAGAAAGAGAAAGTGAGGATAAAAAGAAAAGAGGAGAATTATCGAAAAAGAGAGCCACCATTGGAGAAGAAGTTGTGATTTTCGAGAGCTAAGAGAGGAAAAATCAAGAGAACATTCTCTTTGGGGGAAGGAAGCATCTATCTAGTTCTTCATCTTCAAGAAGAAGAAAGAAGGGTTGCTGACCGAAGAAGACAAGAAGAATCCGTGCGAAGCAAGCTTACCTTCTTCAGACTTCCGAAGCTTCTTCATCTTTATTTCTTTCTAGTTAGAAGCCTACTTTAAGTTTTGTAATGAAGTTCTTTACCATTTTGAGTATTTCTAGTTTCATGATGAACTAACTTCCGAAAGGGAGGGCTAGGAGTAAGTGACAACTCTCCAAATGAGAGTTATTTAGAGTAGAAAAAGAAGAAATATTGAGTCTTCATTGAGTGATTGATGTGTTTTGGTAGTGGATTTTACGAATGTCCACAAATCTCAGGTTGTCGAGACCGGCCAAAAAGAAATTTATAAACCCGATTCCACCAAGCTATTTGTAGCTTAATGGCAACGGGGTCGATCCTCAGGGAATTATATTAAATTCGACTCAATTCAATTAAATTTGCTAATTAAAGGAATATAAAATTTGGGGATTTTGGAACAATTCTAAAACAAGCTAACGGAAAATTAAGAATTGAAGGAAAAGCAAAATTTACCAAAGCGTTCAACTTGGGATGCTCGGGATTGTTAATTAGCAAATTTTAGATCATGGACTAACGGAAGAATTAGCTACAATTAAATGAACACACAATTCGCTTATGGCGAAAAATCGAAATAAACACGCCCCATGGATATTAATGAGAGAAATAAATTACACTAATTAAACGTAACAATTGGACATTGGGGCCAACGCTCGCCCAAGAACAATTGTTAGTAACGGGCTAATTATGACAATTATCTAAATTCGGAAGCCAAAGATAGTGTATCGATTTGAATTCAATCCTCAAGAAGAATCAAAGAAAGGATAACATCGAAGCCAATGCATCGATTGGTAAATTAATCTCTCGTTACTAGACGATTAAGAGAGGCAAGGCATCATAGCTGCATTAGATCATGTGCACTTGCATGTTTTGAGTGTTTGTTAGAAATTAGACCTCGCAGTAGACATGCAACACCTACCTTTGAAAAAATTAATAATATAAAATGTGTTTAGCATAGTTTCTTGAGTATTTTAAATGGTAAAATATATATATATATATATATATAAATAAAAACTACTTTAAAAAATTATCAAAACATTTTTTAACGAAACATTCAACTTATAGATTATCCAAAAAGTACTTTAAAAGGATTAATCAAGCATGTTCAAAAGATGTAAGAAAAAAAAACAGAATTGTAAACTTTTGTTGCTGAAAGCACATTATTATTATTATTATTTTATTCTTATTTTTATTTTCATTAATTATATATATATATATATATATATATATATTATATTTTTTTTAAGACATGAAGACAATTTTAATAAAAAAAATTTTTGAAAAAAAATGCTTAAACTATAAAGTATTTCAAACACAACAATTAAAATTGGATAAAGTTGTGTTAATAACATATTTTTAATGTAATGTGATTTATTTTAACTTTATTATAATTTTTTTTTTAATTCAACAATAGAACAATTGTACCAGATGTCAATTTAGAGTAAAATAAATAAAAATATAGCACTTTTTTTTAAAAAAAATGCAAATATGACAATTTTTATCACTGTTAGTAGTCTATCGCTAATAGTAATCTATCAATTATAGTAGTCTATCACCTCAGTTTTTTTGTAAAATTTTGTCAGTGACTATCACTGATAATAGTCTATGAGTGATAGTCATATATCAGCGATAACAGTCTATCACTATATATCAGCGATAGCAGTCTATTAGTGATAGTCACTGATTTCTTGCCATATTTGTAAAATGTTTTAAATTTTACTATATTTATCATTATTTTGAGCTTGATTTCTATTTATGCAACCAACCCTTCAACAACATGTCTCAATTAAATTCGAACCAATCTATTTTGTTCACTTAATTAATTAAGTTAGGATGAAGTTGGATAGAACATAAATATTATTTTGACTTTAATTAACCCTAAACACATACTAATAATAGGGGTAAGTTTGAAATTTTAAAACTAGATATAGTTATAAATTAATAAAAGAGTAGTCAATTATTTCACATTATGAAGCATTCATATATATTTGGCCTCCATCCAAATTATCATTTCTTCTTCTTCTCACATTTCTTCGTTTACCCAATTTTATTATAACCATGAAGTTGAAGGCTACTTTTCCGACAAAATTGATTCGAATCCGACAAACCTCCCTACACTTGCTCACTAAAAAACGACATGACCTAGGGAGAGAGAGAGATTATTGTCTATCGATGTGGTTAATATTATAGTTACGTGGCAGTTAATTAGATGTACAGCTGTGTTTTTTTATAGCTTCTTTAATTTGTCAACATTCATTTCAATAGTGATACGTACGTGTAAAGCTCAGCTCCATTGAACCAATAGTTTGCCTATTCTACTAAGCTAATAAAAATAATTGCTTTTAGTTCTTTTTTTTTTTTTTGTTTTATTTATTTTAGGCTAAATTATATAATTGTATTGAATACTCATATTCTTTTTCACCGATACTACTATTGACATTTTCTAAACGTTTCAAAATTACTTTTCGAATAAAAACATCACGGCAAGAATATTGGTTTATGTCGACGATTGTTTTTTTATGGGAACAAGTTTGTTGGCCTAAATGACTTCTCTCGACATCATAAAAGAGCGTCGGGATAAGAATGGACCCTCCTGACCCTGTGTCATGTGGCGTCAGGAGTAATCATTTAGGCCAACGAAAACCCAGCCGCGGGAGAAGGAACTTATCCCTACGCCGACATGACGTCGTCGAGTTAAGTTTAAAGAACTCCAAACGCAAGGTTATGTGGCATGAAGAAGTATATATCCCGACGCGAGTAATTCTAGCGTCGGGATAAGTTCATTTAAATCTATATTCGATTTACAATATCGCATCCACGCATTCCCCTGTTCTGTCTTCTACATTGTTTTTCTCACGCCACCATCGACCCTGACCGTCGTCATCCCTTTGTCGTCAACCCTTTGCCTTCACCCATCATTTGCCACCATCGACCGCCACCTTCGACAATCGGTCATGGTTCTTGTTTAGATCGCAAGTTCGATCGCTACCGTCGTTCGTCAGTTGTCCACAATCGCCCTTTGAAGGTTTTGTGAGAAATATCTAACACTTAGATTTCTAATTTCTCAAGCTACATGAACTCTTCATCACTTTCACCTTCCAATCTTCTCCTTCCAAAGTTTTTCTCTTGTAAAGAAGTCTCACCACTCCGTTGCTCGGCCCGAGGATAACGGGACTACCGGAGGTGGTTGTCAAAGAGTTCGAGAGAAGTTTCGAAGGGTTCGTGAGAACATTCGAGCATCGGAATAGAAGTTTTTAGAACTACAAGAGGTAAGTGTTCTAATTTCTTTTATTTCAAAGTTTTGAGCATGTTTCTAGTTTAGCTAAATTGATGAAATTAGAGTGTCAATGATCCGACTCGCTTCCGCTGCGCTACATGCGCTCCATCAGTTGCATGTTAATAATTCGAGAAAAATAAGATGCACATTCATAAAATGTATGAATGCAATGTGGGAGTCATTCGATGAGATGAAACAACATCTATACACAAATGGAAGATCCCACTTCTACAATCATTGGGTATATCATGGAGAATCAGTCGACTTATCTAGAGGATTCGAAGGTCACACAATTCATGCAATAGACGATGATGGATTAGATAGTACAAAATGTAATGTTGTTGAAGGAAATGAGATGAAACAACATCTATACACAAATGGAAGATCCCACTTCTACAATCATTGGGTATATCATGGAGAATCAGTCGACTTATCTAGAGGATTCGAAGGTCACACAACTCATGCAATAGACGATGATGGATTAGATAGTACAAAATGTAATGTTGTTGAAGGAAATGAGATGTTGAATCTTTCTAAATGATCTACAAGTCCCAATTGACGATGCAATCGTAAATGGAGAAGACGGGGAGAATAATGAGATGGCCACTAATGTCCATGAAAGGGATACTTCGAATCTATTTGAGGACGTAATGATTGAAACACGTAATTAGTTGTATCATGGTTGTACACATATTTCTTTGTTGAGTGGTGAAGTTGATGCATATCAAGGTTCTTAACGGTTTGAGTAACAAGTCATTCGATATGTTACTAAATTTGTTGAAGGAAGTATTTCCATTCGGTGCATTTATACATAGTTCAAATTATGAAGCTAAGAGGAACTTGCGTGCGTTAGGGCTAGGCTATAAGTCTATTCATGCTTGCAAGTACGATTGCATGTTATATTGGAAATAATTTGATGATTGCCAACAATGACTAGTATGTGGGGAGTTTCATTATGAAGTTAAAGTTAACGATGGAAAAGGTAAGAACATCCCACATAAGGTTTTACGTCATTTTCCATCCATACAGAGGTTGAAGCGATTGTTTGCATCGAAACAAGGTGCTTCTGAAATGAGGTGACATAAAGATAAGCGTGTTGATACGGATAATATATTACGACATCCTACATATGTCGAAGGTTGGAAACATTTGGATCGTGAATTCTCTCAGATTTCTTCATACGCACGAAATGTTCATTTAAGATTAGCTTTAGATGGGTTCAATCCGTTCGGGAATATGAGTACTTCATACAATATGTGGCCCGTGAAACTTGTTCTTATAATTTGCCACCATGAAAATGCATGCAGAAGATAAACTTCTTTATGTCTTTACTTATACATGGGCTCAATCTCCTAGCAGAGAAATTGACGTGTAGTTGCAACAATTGATAGAAGAGTTGAAAAACTTATGGAATAATGGTGTATACACTTATGATTGTGATAGATATGAGTATTTTCAACTACACACAAGCTTGTTATGGACTATAAATGATTTTTCTTTGTACGACGACTTATTTGGGTGGAGTACTAAGGGTTACAAAACATGTCTCATTTGTAGAGAAGATACGTCATCGTGTGGATTAAGACGAAAAAAATGTTACATGGGACATCAACGTTATCTTCCATCGGATCACCGTTGGCGTGAGAGTAAGCTACATGACGAGTATGTAGAACGTAGACCTCCTCCAATTAATTGTAAGGGATGAAGAACAAATTTTACAACAAATAAGTATGCTCAATTTTTCCTGGCTTAGTAAGCATCCAACAAAATAAGATAAGAAAAGGAAACGATTTAGTCCTACTTGGAAGAAAAATAGTATTTTTTTTCCAACTTCTGTACTCGACAAGAATTTTGTTACGACATAATTTGGATATAATTCATATTGAAAAGAACATTTGCGACAACTTGGTTGGCACATTGTTAAATATCGAGGGAAAAAAAAGGACACTACAAATGCTTAGAAGGAATTGAAGGATTTGAATATAGGAAGAGAGTTACACTTGAGACAGGAAATGAATAAAGTTGTGAAGCCACATGTTGCGTATACATTAACTGCTAGTGAAAGAGTTGCATTTTGTAAGTTCTTGAAATTTGTGAAGTTTCCTTATGGGTTTGTGTCGAATATATCACGATGCGTGTGAATGAAAAAAATGGAAAAATATGGTGGTTGAAAACCAACGACTCTCATGTCCTCCTTCACATATTCTACCTATTGGTGTTCGAGCATATTTACGAACGTGTCCATTGCTATTGTTGAGCTATGTTCATTCTTTCATGATATATGTGCCAAAACAATACGCATTAGCTAGTGATTTGGATCGATTACAAGCAGATATTATAATCATAATTTGTAAATCAGAAAGAATAGTTCCACCGACATTTTTTGATGTAATGGTGCACCTTGCCGTTCATTTGTCATATGAAACCAGTCAATCCACTTAGTTACGTGGAGATGTTGAGTGTAATTTCTACGATATCTTGAATGAAGTCTTGGATCTCCAATATTCCAAGAGAAGACATGTTTTTATGTTTAGGGTTACATGGTTTGATAAGACAGCACAAAGAATATAATAGAACACACATAGATTTAGGGTACAAATCAATTAATACATCTCGATATTGGTGTGTCGACGGGCCAAAATATAGTACTAATTGGAAAGTGGTGCGAGTAGTACAAAATAAACGTTTATATGGAACGTGTCAGAAGTAGAAGATATTGAGAATGATCATAGCTCAACAATTTGGGAAGGACAACTTAACGAACACGATGATGATGATTTCATAAACGATGAAGATGACGATAGCGAATAACTATATGTAAATGTATGTGCATTTCATTATTTATTTTTTAAGTATTGATCATTATTTTACATTATCTCATGTGTGCTTGTACGCACCGGTAAAATTTGTATAATTATTATTTTACAATATCATATAATTTATACCGTATTATATTATACATATTTAACATTAACAGAAATCAAGCATGAAATATTATATTTATCATTTTTTTTTTTAGATGTAATTATGCATTATTAATTTTTAATTCAAGATTTGGATAAATTTTAAAAAATAAATATGTAATTATGCATTCTAAGATTATCCTTATCCAAGATTATCCTTATCCAGATCCAAAGTGGCTGTAAATAAGTAGGAAAAAGTTGGGAAACTCACAACTACCCTCCATACATCAACATGGATGATAAGGTTTCTGTATTTGCCATCAGAAAAAATAAATAAACAAATAAAGAAAATAATGGGGAAAGATATAAACAAGTGGGAATCTTATTAATTTTACCTGTCCAAGAAAAAAGTTCTCACACGTGCCACACGTGTATTAGCCAAGGTTCACACGTGCCACACATAAGTCCTCTTTTAGTTTGTTTCTATAAATTGATGGGAGAGCTCACAACACACATACCATAAAATGGAGAAGAAGAAAGTTGAGAGATCTCAAAAACAGCATATAGGTACATTTTCTTATTCATATATATATATATATATATATATATATATATATATATATTTTATTTCTTAATTTCTCATTACTTCAATTTATATACATTACTTTGGATTTTTTTTTCTTTTTCTTTTTTTCTTTTCAAATTCAATCCATATTCTATCCCCTCCAATTTTCAATCGTTTGAGGAGCGACTGAAGTACAAAACTTAATAAAACAAAGGCAAGGTTTTACGAGTAAATTAAAATGAAAAATTTTGAAATCTTAATTTTTTTTTTATATACATATATTTTTAACCATATAGGATTGATTTAGTAGTCTAAAGGAACTTGAGACTATTCTTTTAAAGGAAAAGGGTTGAATCATTAGCATGGTCACCTATCTAAAAATTAATTTTAAATTTTTTGCGATTAGTCCAGATGCGCGTAAGCTGACCCAGACACTCACGGATATTAAAAATATATATATATATATATTTGAATTTAAGATGGGAAATTGTTTTCTCAATTGAATTTTTAATTTTTTTTTTTTTTTTCAGATGAGATTTGGTTATTGGAAGAAAGGGAGGATGAATTCAATGCGATGCTTGTCAAGTAAAAAGCCTTCTGTTGTAAATCACAACCTTTTGCTCTCGTTGTCTGTTCGACCTTGAAATTTTCTCTTAACAAACCAATTTCATTTGTTTTACCCATTTTCTTCACAAAATAAATTATTAAAAAAGGAAAAAAAATAATTAAAAAAAAACCCTAAATTTTGGATGGATTCGTTGGTAGGTAGGAGCCAAAGTTTTATTTGTTGGTAGGTAATAAGGTGCATGTGCCTTTGCAGAAAGGAAAAAAAAAAAAAGAAAAAAAAAAGAGGTGCATTTGTGCACGAAGTTCTATTTGAAACCAACCACAACAAAAACTTAACTATATTTCTTCTCGACCATTGTATTCATGATCTCTTAATCAAATGTATAACTTTATGAATAGAATGATTATTTTTTTACTTTTTAAAAATTTATAGATTGAAATGATAAGATTTCCCTGGATTTGATTGAATTTTAAGATAATTTATTAATTTAGCAATGTTATATTTTAATTTCTATTAATATGTTAAGATTGAAAAGTTATATCACCTTTTTTTTCTTTCAAAAAAAGAAAAAAAATACAATTATTTTTAAATATGTATTTTTTTTTACCACATTTTTTAAAGGGTTGGTTGCACAAATAGCAATCAGGCCCAAAATAATTACAAATTTAACAAAGTTTAAAATCTTGTGCAAATATGACAAAAAATCAGTGACTATCAATAGACTTTATGACTATTACTGATAGACTTTATGATTATTACAACTTCTATCACTGATAGATTATTATCACTGACAAAATTCTATAAAAAAAATACTATTATCAGCGATCTTCTATCAACAATAAACTTCTATCAGCGATAAATCATACTATCAGTGATAGAAATTGTCATATCTGTAAAAAATATAAAAAAGTACTATACTTTTAATTATTTTACTCTAAATTGACATTTGTTACAATTTCCCTTTTTTAAATATGTCTCCGTTCCAAACAAAACATTCTAAAATTATTTCTTGATTTCGAAGGGAGGATTAGAGAGGTTACTGGGGTCATACCCAAGCAATCAATAAATAAGTGAATTTTCTTTTGAGTATATTGAGAGTGGGGATTCGAACCACAAATGGTCATCAAGACATACATATGTCTGGTGAGTCATGCTCACTTTGGCATAAATAAGTAAATTATATTAATATTTTTTATCTCCTAAAAATAAACTACATTAGAAAGTTAGTAAAAACTCTTATTCAACTGGTTTGGATAAAAAAAAAATCAATTTTTTTTTTTTTTTTTTTTTTTAGAATGACAACATGAAATGAGAAATTTGAATCTCTGACTTCTTGATCAATTGTTCTTACATTATATCAGTTAAAATATGCTCATGTTGGCTTTAAAGTTTGGTTAAAATACTAAAATTTTATATTTAATTTGTTATTTTTTATATTGTTTAAATTTTTTATTTTAAAAGATAGGATTAAGTTTTCTCATTATAACCATCAAAATTGACATATCTCCCATAAAATATATATTTTGGATTGAGAAGACAGAGGTGAGAGATTCGAAATTTCTCACTCTACTAAAAATTTAATAAGAATAAGAGCATGTTTGGGAGTGATTTTGGAAGGATCAAAATCACTTTTCCATGCACATAATCACTTATATTTCAAAATTGTTATGTTTGGCAAAAATTAATTAGTGATTTTTTAATAATTCAAAATCACTTTGAGTGATTCCCGGTCAATCACATAGGAGGTGATTTTTAGTGATTTTTGGTCAGTGATTGTGAGAAATTTATTTTTCAAATAATTATTAATTTAAATTAAAAATACGAAAACTGTTATATAGATATATACTAATGTACTATTTTTACAAATTATAATTTTTGCTTTGTTGGTAAATGTGACTGGCTGCATCCCCATAAGGCCCAAGTTCGATTCCAACGAAGCTTTTTTTTTTTTTTTTTTTTTTTTTTTTCTTTTCTTTTCTTCTTCAGTTTTGCAATATATATATATACTTTTAAATCTTTAATAATTTATTTTTCAAAAACCCTTTTGAAATCAAAGATTTTTTTTTCAAATTTTAAAAATATATATACTTTTAAATCTTTGGTAAATTATTTTTTTTAAAATAAAAATAATTTGATAAATATTTTAAAATTTCATTATTTTATTATATATTTTGGTAGTTTTTTTAAAACATTATATTTAGGTAGTTAATAATTTTATAAATTAATATAAATCTTATATATATCAATACATTTTAAATTATAATTTTAAGAATTTAGTAATTTTGAAATCACTTTGAACCAAACCAAACATTAATAATTTACAATCACTTCTAATCATATAAAAATCACTTCAATCCAAACATTAAAATGATTATATGGAAATCAATTTTATAAAATCAATTGTAATTAAATCTCTTCTCCTAAAATCAATAACTCAACAATCACTCTCAAACATGTCCTAAAAAATTAAAATGATTGTGTTTGGAGGAATTAAAATATGAGGTCGATCAAACAACAGACACAAGGGATTAGCAGAAGACTATTTATTTGACAAAGGATTTGCATGGAATTCAACGCCTCCAATTGGTTGAGCTTTCAAAATCGTCGTCCACCATACTCCACATGTAGTAGTCCTATTTTCAAGGGAAGTTTTTTATTTTATGAGAAGCAAAGTTATTTAATATGATGGACACAATGTGATTAATATTTTTTTTTTTTAGAACAATAAATCAGATATGAAAATTTAGACTTTCAAATCTCTCAAAGAATACATATCAATTATATGTTTACTTTGATATTTGTGTCCTCTATTCCTAAATTACAAGAAAAAATCAACTCAAAATGAGTGGTTATCTCTTTTAACTTTATTAGCACAAGCACCAATGCCACTTAACTATTAGTAGGATGTGTTTCTATTGTATATGGTGTCTGGGTCGGATCTCATTTTTGGATCGAATACTCGTTTGGGCTTCGTGAGCTCTGATACCATATTAGACATTATGGGGTTCCATCTTAAAACTAATTAGTGATAGGAGGAGTAATCCATGTATGTTATTATATTGTGAGGGAGGTCTCTTCATTTTTCCGATGTGGGGTCCTCAACAATTTCTAGCAGTTATATATGAAATATAAACACAAGGATTAACAAAAAGGTAATTTATTTGGCGAAGGATTTATTTGAAATTTAATGCCTCCAATTAGTCGAGGCTCCATGACCGTTCATAGTCAGGTAACGATCTCGAATCTGAAGAAGTTATTTAAGTATGGCTAACATAATTTGACTGTCCACTTTTATATCTTTATTCTTTTGTATACATCATGTAGTTGAGTTATGCTCTTGTTTCTTCATTTTTATACTTTTAAATATATCTGCCTAGGATATTAAAACAATATAATTATATATATATATATATATATATATATATATATATATATATATCAAGGGTGACAATGTGATAATATATGTATACATACCCAAAATTCTCCTCTCTTAAAGAAAATTCTTTGGTGGAATTAATAAAAAAGTATATATGAGGAGGTTCTTCAAATAAATACCTTGATGAAAAAAAAATGATAATAAAATTAAACTATTGTTTTTCTGTTTTGTTTTATTATATTTTTTATTTTTTTTTTAAAAAAAAATTACTGGTGTTTGAAGTTTAGGTTTGATAGTAATCAAGTCCACAAGGTTTCAAATCAAACAATTATACTCCTTAAGTATGAGTTAAGCATTTTTTTAGTCTCCGTCCTCTAACTTTCGTGAATTTATTAATGGAGGTGTGATGTGACACTCATTCAAGACACATGGCAGCTGACGTGGATAACACTTGGATTTAAAATTTTATGAACTACTGTGATAATATCTCCACCCTTAGATTAAAAATTCTTTGATTATATCTCAACTGTTAGAAAATTTTCCTAAACACAACATTAAAAAAAAACGAAGGTTTAGGGTTTCGTGAGTTTTCTATTTTTCTTTGTGAGTTCAAGAAAGATTGAAGGTTTAGGGTTTCGTGGTTTCCAGTCGCGCACCAGTTTGATAAATAGTATTTTAGGTTTATCTTTCTATTGTTGTTTTTTATCAGTAGCAGCTAATCAAAGTTTAATTATATATGAAATTCTTTCGCAAAGCATGTTCAATATAATGGCTATTGATTTCATCACATTACTTAATTAAGATGCGAATAATTAACAATTGGGTTTTTCTTTTCCTGTTTTGTTGTTGACTTCCTTTGGTATTTGTATGTTATAATAGGTTGAGATTAATTACATTTTTTTTTTTCTTTTTTTGCAAAAGTAGATGTATTACTTGTTAAAAAAATTAGTGCAAAACTATTTAATTTCTTTTATTTATTTTAAATAAATCTTATGTTGCCACCTATTTAGACTATTGCCATGTATTTAGGTAGTGGCTTAGATTTTGGAGGATTATGTCTTAGTGGCATAATGAGAGAAATTTAAGGCTAGTGGGATAGATTAAGGATTATTAATTTACTATTTAATTAGCTATAAAAACTTGTAATGTTCTCAATTCAAAATATCGAATTCATTTGAGCAATTCTTTCCTTCGTGCAATTTCTCTCTTGTTTCCACACTTTCATTCTCTTCGTTTTGTTACATGGTATCAGAGCTTCCAGGTTCTTTGTTTTGTGTTTTGAGTTTAAATACTCGTTGAAGATGAACGATGGAAACAGTGTTTGTGTAGACAAGCTTGTCAGTGATAATTATAGCTATTGGAAGCTATGTATGAAAGCTTTTCTACAAGGGCAAGATCTGTGGGATCTTGTTTCCGGTGATGATGCAGAAATTCTAGAAGATACTCTGGAGAATGCTGAGGCACGGAGAAAGTGAAAGGTCAGATGTGGCAAAGATTTATTTTCTTTGCGGACTTCCATTGGCAAAGAGTATATTGAGCATGTTCGTGATGAAAGTTCTTCAAAGAAAGTGTGGGACACACTTAAAAGGTTGTTCACTCAAAAGAACACTACGATGTTGCAATATTTGGAGAACGAACTTGCTGGAAGGACTCAAGGTAATTTGCCGGTTTCAGAATATTTTCTGAAAATTAAAACTTTATGTTCTGAAATTTCAGAATTAGACAAGGATGATTCGATTAGTGATGCTCGTGTGCGTCGCTATCTTATTCGTGGACTGCGAAAGGAGTTTATGCCATTTATTTCATCGATACAAGGTTGGGTAAATCAACCTTCTATCATTGAGTTGAAAAAATTGCTTTCAAATCAGGAAGCATTTATGAAACAAATGTTTAGCAACTACAAGCAAACTCACTCTGAGGTGGAAGTTGTTCTTTATGCAAAAGACAAGGGAAGAGTTAATTCTTCTTCAAGGTTTTATTCAAATGACGGCAAGGATTCCAAGGTTGAAGGGCAGTCCAAGGACAATTTAAAAGGATGTTTTAGGTGCGGCAAGCCGGGACACATCAAACGTGATTGTCGGGTAAAGGTGGTGTGTCAACGTTGTGGAAATTTCGGCCATATTAGAAAAAATTGTCGGGTGATTCTCAAAGAAGCAGAAGCAAATGTTGTACAGGAAAGTAACAAACCTGAACAAGTTACTTGGGAACAATGTTTATCAATTGAAGTTATTGATCAACCCAATAATTTGCATGTTAATGCTTCTATAGATTATAATGAGGATTGGATTGTTGATTCTGGTTGTTCTCATCACTCAACTGAAAATGTTTCTCTTCTCTCTGATGTACGTATCCATCAAGGAAGAAGAGTCATTGCGACAGCTGATAATTCCATACATCTTGTTGTTCAAGAAGGGAAAATTAACGTTAAGGATGATGCATCAAATGTCGATGGTGTTTCTCTAGAAGATGTTTATCATGTTCCAAGTTTAAAGAAGAATCTGGTTTCGGTCTCTCAGATTGTCGACTTTGGGAGGTATGTTATCTTTGGTCCAGATGATGTGAAAATTGTTTCTAATATTAAAAAAAATTGATGTTGATGTTTTGTTTACTGGAAAGAGGAAAGATTCCCTCTATGTTTTGTCTGCAACTGATACCTATGTTGAAAAGACATGTCAGAATAATGATAGTGCAACACTTTGGCATGCTCGGTTGGGCCATGTTGGTTATCAATTGTTGCAAAGAATTTCTATGAAGAAACTTATTTATGGTATTCCCATCTTTAAAGAAATTCATCATGATGTGGTTTGTCCTGGTTGTCAATTTGGGAAATCACATCGTCTTTCTTTCCCAAATTCAAATAACAAAGTTATTGTTGCATTGCAGTTAGTTCATTCAGATTTGATGGGGCCGACGAAAATACCCAGTTATTCTGGTTGTCGTTATGTTATGGTTATAGTGGACGATTTTACTCGGTTCACTTGGGTGTATTTTTTGGAGGCTAAAAGTGAGACTTTCTCCAAGTTTATCCAGTTCAAGGAGCTAGTGGAGAAGGAATTTATGCTGCCGATAAAGTGTCTTCGCACAAATAATGGGGGAGAATATATGTTTGATCAATTTCATACATATTGCAAAGAGCATGACATTCAACGCCAAATGACATGTCCCAACACTCCACAGCAGAATGGAGTTGCTGAACGTAAATTAGCACATCTTACATCTATGTGTTTATCTTGGCTGCATGCAAAGAACCTTCCAAGGGAGCTTTGGACAGCAACTATTCAGTCAGCTTGTCACGTCATAAATCGTCTACCTCCATGGGCGGGTTCAGATTTATCTTCTTTTGAGGTACTATATCGTCGTAAACTCAATGTGAGTTATCTTCGAATTTTTTGGTCAGTTTGTTATGTTCATGTTTCAAAGGTTAGACGTTGTATTTTTGTTGGATATGGTACTCACAGAAAAAGATGGAGATGTATGGATCCAAATACAAGAGAAAGTTTTGTTTTTCGAGATGGTTTATCTATTCGTTTTGAAAAGAAGAGTTTGGGTGAAGCGAGATGTTTTCTTAGCTTGGAGGTTGAAAGATCAAGTGGATATACTGTTTTAATACAGGTCCAGAGGGTATTTCATGGTGCAGTAAGAAGTAAACCTTTGTTGCTTTTTCAAGTTGTGAAGCAAAATATGTAGCAGCTACTATGGCTACTCAAGAGTGTATTTGGCTAAAAAGACTTGGGAGAATTTTTTCAAGCTTGGATGATCCAGTTTCCATTTTTTGTGACAATGAAAGTGCAATCATGCTTGCAGGGAATCCAATGTTTCATGCTCGTACAAAGCACATTGAAACACATTTTCACTTTGTTCGAGAGAAAGTTCTGATGCAAGACATTCAATTACAGAAGATACACTTCAAGGAGCAAGTTGCTGATATATTTACCAAGGCGCTTGGTAAATCCAAATTTGAAGAATTCAGGAGTGCACTTGGTGTTGTTGATCGTATGTTTTTCACTAAGGGGGAGTGTTAAAAAATTAGTGCAAACTATTTAATTTCTTTTATTTATTTTAAATAAAGCTTATGTTGTCACCTATTTAGGCTAGTGTCATGTATTTAGGTAGTGGCTTAGATTTTGGAGGATTATGCCTTAGTGGCATAATGGGAGAAATTTAAGGCTAGTGGGATAGATTAAGGATTATTAATTTACTATTTATTTAGCTATAAAAGCTTGTAATGTTCTCAATTCAAAATATCGAATTCATTTGAGTAATTCTTTGTTTCGTGCAATTTCTCTCTTGTTTCCACACTTCCATTCTCTTCGTTTTGTTACATTACTAAGATAAAGCGACCTCAAAGCCCGAGGTCAAGGGCACCACAGTAACAAAAACACAAGACCCACTAGCGAGCCAGGAGCCAACTAACAACAAAAACCAGAAACACCCACCAAGGGAGAATCTCACAGCCCGAAGGAAGGCATAAAAGACTCACCAAGCCCACAGACAGGTAAGAGCCAAAACAACAAAACCACAACCTTGAAACATCACAATCGTGCACATGCGAGCACGAGAGTAACCACAACCAACAAAGAGCAAGAAAACCACAACACACAGGCCACAACGAGGCACCAACACAGACTGAACAGCCAGCACCACCCAGGTCAGAGAACCATTGAAACCAAGCCGGCAACCGCAACACCACCCAAACCACAACCGTCAACGCACAAAGGTAACAAGCGGATAACGCCCGCTAGCCAAAAGTCGAACTACAAAACAAAACACATGAGCACACAAAATTCAAGCCTAAAAACCCCAAAGTACAACAGCCACTAAACAAACAATGAGCACTAAAAGCACGGAAATGAATCCAACCTCAATGTTGCAGGAAAAATTTTACAAAGGAAGAGGACACTCAGATGCCATAGAAACAAAGTAAACCATCAGACCCTTGGTGTGTGTGTGTGTGCAAGTCTCCCCACGCAGGCCCTTATAAGTCCCGAAAAGGGTTAAATGGCCCCATCAGCTTGGTTGCCCCCTACTCTGGCAATAAGGACAGAGAACAAGTCTGCAAGTGTTGCGTGCTCAATGTGTTGAAATAATTAGGCAATAAAAGGGATAGAGCACTCAGAACATGCAAGCATACATGATCTTATAGCAAGTAGTAAGTATATTTCATTCGTTTTCCCACAGAGATTTATTTTTAGCTATTCGCGAAGTGTTTTGTTAAGAAAGAAGGGGTGGATTTGATGGGGTAAAATTGGTTTTTAATTATCTAATTTTTGCTGAATGTGTAAAGGGTAGTAACATAAACAAGAACACGTTAAAGCTAAGCTCAAATGAAAAGAGACGAGATTAATAAATGAAGGTAAAAACAGCTAGACAGAATGGAAACTTAGACGGAATTGCGGCGACCGCAATTCTACCGCAATTATAATAACAGCGAAAGTGGGTAAATGGGTGATTTAAGGGCTACTAATGACTATCCTATAGGCATTTTTATACGATTCTCAAGCACTGGATCTACTCTCTATGCATCAAACTATCTCAAACTCATGTATCGTCCGATTCCATGCATTAGATTCTTTAGTTTACTCAACTCAAAGTAAGGTCTTAAGCATCTTGTTAAGGCAGAAAGATATGGTTTGTACTAGGGAAACGCCTATTCCTAGGCCGTTTCCTGGTTACCTTGAAAGGCTAGCATGATAATATGACTCTGAACTCTTACTCCTTCCAGAGGTTAGGAGTTCTTTGGACAAAATGGATGGCCAATCGAAATTGCCCGTGGGATGAAGCTTACATACAATCAAGGCTTCGAGAGCTATCCTACATGCTTGGTTCACGTTTTTCAGCCTATGGAGTTGTCATTAGCATGCCCCTAAGTGACTTAGTTACTCATGGATATAAGGAGAACAGAACTAAAGGATAAAATGAACATGCTTAGAAGGGAAATGTGCTTAAAACAGTAAGGGAAAGCAGTAAAATGCAAAGGCGAGAGACTGTGAAATACTGAACTTTGCGTTTGAATAATTGATTGTTTGAATGAACATAAAAGATACTTAAAGTAAAGAACAGCAAGACAGAACTCAACGAAATGAACTGAATGAACCACAAGAACAGAAACAACACAAGACAGAGTTGTAAAATAGAAATGAAGAACAGAAAGCAGTAAAACAGCTCGAATGACTCGTTGCAGCCGCTTCGAATGAAGGATGAGAAAGGTCAGCCTTGCTTGGATGAATCCAATCGGGAGAGAAGAAGAATCTCCTCTTCTTCCTATCAGATTGTCGATTCCAACAGCTGAGCTTCGCAAACCAGCAGACGGCAAAGGAAAACAGGAGAAAAGATGGACTGCGAGAAGACTTCTACGCTTTCGGATGATGATTGAACCCTCGACTTTGACCCCTATTTATAGTAATCTGCAGGTGCATTTGGGCCAAGGAGAACCATCAATCTTCAACGTCGTACTTCAGAATGGATGGAGGAGAAAGAACGAATCCCTGAAATAAAGGAAATTAACAGAAAAAGATCAGTCAACTTACGGTTTTCACTTGAAACATTGCGGGAACCGCAATGTTTCCGCAATGCTGCCTTAATGCAGTTTTTTCATTCTTTTCCTTCGGTTTTCAACCCTTTTCTTTCCTATTGTACATAAGTCCTAATTTAGCTACCTTCTTCTAATTCTCATATTTAAGCATAGGTTTAGGCTAAATGCTATCAAAAACACCTAAGAGTGAACATCTTTCTAAGCCAATTAAGTCCTAAAAAGGTCACTTTTGGAGACGTAACACACCCCCAAACTTAAGGTTTTGCTTGTCCTCAAGCAATATAAGGACTTTCCTAGGCTGCTGTTTCTTCTTCTTTAACTACTTACTAACTCTCCTATATCCCTATCTATAGCTATGCTGTCCTGTGACACACTTCTCAGCTTAGAACTACCCTCTTAACTAGCTTCTTCTGACTTCGCCTGCCTAACACTCCTTCTGTTTTTATTAACTCCCTACAACTGATCTATTTGCTTTTGTCATATCATGCCACTATCCCTAAGGTTTCAAATTCTGCCTAGCTTTACCTCAGACTCAGTACATGCTTCTAGCTTTATTTTTAATGTGTCTAGGATTCCTTAGAGTCATGCCAATCTTAGTATTAACGGTGACAGTAGTACTTTTAGAGAACAACCTAAACCCTGGCATCACTACATTGGATAAACACTCATCTCCCTAAACAACCCTACAAGTTACAACTTTGTGCCTAGCTAATTTGAGGATCAGAGTTCTTTTTAAATAGGACATCTAAGCCACAAAGTTGCAACTCCTAGGTATACATTCTTCTTCCCTACTTCTTCTTTTTCTTCTTCCTTAGGTGGAGCCTTTCCTTTGGTTGCCTTTTGATGCAATGCCACTTGTGGGTTACACACTTGGCACTGATTACTCAGCAACCTGAGAGAGACTCCCCTCTTTACTCTATTCTTCATTTTTGTTTTTCAGTTCATTTTTTTTTTTTTTTTTTTGTAAAGGAGAAGAAGAATGCTTATGTTTCTAAGGGAGAGAGGAATGTTCCTAGGCCTAGGGTGGCCTCCCCCAAACTAAAACTACTCATTGTCCCCAATGAGTGTCTGAGGTGGCACACCCCCAAACTTGTCCTAGAAGCATCTAGTCTAAGGTAAAACAAAGAGAATCTAAAAGACCTAGGCATAGACAGAACATTCTAAAAGAAAATATCATAGCAGCAGGAATTTGAAAAAAAAACAGACAGATAAGGTCTTAAAGCTGTGCATGCTGAGCTTTTTAGAGGTTAATTTAAACTATCAAAGGATGTCCTATGACACTCATCCAGCATGCATTTAGATAAGCTATATAAGGTAGTCATGTTAGCAGCAAAAGATAGAATTTAAACAGATCACAGCCTAGCTAAACAGACAGTCCAAAACATGCTTTCAGTAATAAAAATTGCGGGGACCGCAATTATTTCGCAATCAAGTCAGGGCAGATATAACAGTGATTAAGGCCCCTAAGCATGCTCTTTCCAGTCATTCAAGCTCTCCTAAAAATAAAACAAAACTAACCTACCTAGTCACCTATCATCAAACTATACTAAGCAAAATTAAAAACATAAAACTAAGCATCTAAAACAGATCAAAATTGTACTAAAAACAGCATAATTCACATAGTCTATCAGAAAGCAGAAAATTGTTTTTTGTTCTAAGGGAACAGCAATACTCCCTTCAGTGCAATTCAAACCAGCACTCAAACGTCTTCATCCTCATCAGGTTGTCGTGGTCGTGGAGGCACCCATGGAGTCAGGAGATTTGTAGGGAAGTCAGGGAAGATGCACCCAAGTTGGTCTGCAACTTCCTTGTCCCGTGCCTGCGCGTAAGTGGCCCATTGAGCCATCCTCCTCTGCATATCCATCAGGCATGCCATGGATAGTGACTGATCAGCAGCCAGCCTATCCAGTTCAAACTCCATATTCCCCTTCCTCTTCAGCCTCAAGCCAGCAGGCAGCTCCAAGTGGCCCGTGTAAGCCATCTGCTGCTCCATTCGCTCAATGGGGACTCCTGCAAGCAAACATAGTTTGGTTATGGTGTTAGGGAAAAACAATGGTCCCTTACCTTTCTTGGCGCACTCAGCAATGGCGGCTGACATGATTTCACCCACGTTGACCGTGAGACCTCGCATAATGGCATAGACCAGCAGCGATCTGCTCTGGTTGATGGTCGTCTCATGGGTCACAGGGAACAGCTTTCTCCTTACAAAGGCAAACCATACAGCTGCCTTTGCTGTCAGGTTGGCACTCATGAGGGTGTGCCTCCCATTGCGTGATACAGTCCACGCTGCTTCAGGCTGGCCAATGGTTCGAATGGCCTCCTTCAGCACTGCCTCAGTAGGTTCATCAACGATCCTCGCATAATCAGTGTGTCTTTGGCCCTTGAGGCCATAGGCTTCGTTGATGGCTTTTGCTGAGTAGTCCACTTCTACTCCCCTCACCACAGACAGCCCCTCTTCAGAGTTTTGCAGGTTGGCGTAGAAGTCATATACCATAGCTGTGTAAGCCGGATTGGGTGGCCTACACAACTCCTCCCAGCTGTGATTTATAATTCCTGCGCGCAAGAACTGCGGCAGGTCAGCAGGTCTGTCGAGGAAGCCCTTCTCGTGCAGCAGCTCCCTTTTCCTCAACTCAATGCCTCTGGACTCAGCGTCAGAGGACACATACCTCACTGATTGAGGCTCATCTTCAGGGTAAAGCTTGGCTTTCCCTTTGTCTGCTGGCTTGGATGATTCTGCAGCCTCAACCTTGAGTCTTTTGAGCGATGGCTCAGTGCTCTCCTTGTCTGATGAAGGCACCCTCTTGGCCTTCTTCTTTTTCAGCTTCTTGGATCGCTTGGCCTTGAGAATCTTGGCCTTCTTCTTCTTTTTGAGCTTTGCCTTGATGGTGATCTACTGAAGGCACGCCCCCAGCGTCTCCTCCATTGAGTCATTCTTCTGTTCAAGACTCTCCGGGCTAGCTTCCCTCATAGGTGAGAAAACCTCCTCGTCCTCACCTTCCCCACTGCCCTGCGTTGATTCTTGGTACTCCCCATATGGGAATTCAGGGTCATGCCGTGGGGAAGTGTGCGACGGCGTGGTGCTTTGCTCTGCTGTAGGTGTCTGCGCAGAACTCTGTGGTGAAGACGGCTGCTCAGGGCTCTGCGCTGGTGGCGATGAAGAGAGCTCTGGGCTTCGCACTGGCGAGGGGCTGCGCTTGGCTGCCTCATGGGATGGCTGGCTTTGTTCTTGACTCTCCACAGAGGGAGTCTTGTTCTTGATTTCTTCATCGGCCACAGCCATACTCCATCGACGCTTCTTGGGTGTGCCTGCTGGCTCAGAGGGTCCAGCAGGGATTTCAGTGACAACCTTCCACTTCTTCTTGCGAAGCGGGAGTTTGGGAAGGCGTTCAGTCCGCGCAGCGTCAGCCGTAGCCAAGGCGAGCAGTGCGTCTCTCGCAGTTGTTTCAGCGTCGTCAGCCCTCTTTTTGGCTGCAGATCTTTCAGCCCTTGTGAACACCATTGTTGAGTCTTGGAGGTTTGGAGAGAAGAATCAAAGATGAAGAGAATCGCAGCTTTCTTGGAATTCAGAGAGTGAGAGAATCGTACAGATTAAGCGCCTTCTAACGGATATAAAGGAAACGGCTAAATCCCAACGGCTATTTTTTTGCGGATCCTGCAAATCCAGCGCAATTTTAGGGATATTTTTTCATCAAAATGTCAATCTTTGCTCGTCCGTATCTTTTATTTGGCTCAATCTTTCCTTGATTTTTAAAGCTGGAATTACTCTCCTTGATTCCCTCTTTTGATTCCCTACAAAAAGAAATAAAAGCAACATCAAATTCGTAATTAAAATCATACAACAAAACACACAAACGATAACCGGAAAATCACAAAAAATAAACTAAGGCATGAGCCTTATGTTGACGAGCACAGCAATCACTCGTCCTCTCTCGTTCTCGTTTTCATGCTTCAGTCAAGAGGAAGGCCGAGAGAGTCTTCACATCTCCTTCCTCATAGTAGTGCTTCAACCTTGCACCATTAACCATAAACGGTTGGCCTTGCTGCAAGTTCTTTATCTCTATGGCACCATGAACAAACACATTAGTAATCACAAATGGACCTGACCATCTAGACTTAAGTTTCCCTGGAAATAGTTTCAACCGTGAGTTAAACAACAAGACAAGTTGACCCTTCTTAAAGTCCTTAACTCTAAGTCTACTATCGTGCCAAATCTTGGTCTTTTCCTTATACATTTTAGCATTTTCATAGGCCATATGTCTAAGCTCATCAAGCTCATGTAATTGTAAAGACCGCAATGTTCCCGCATCATTTACGCAGAAATTCAACTCTTTCATGGCCCAAAACGCTTTGATTTCTAACTCAAGTGGTAAGTGACAAGTTTTGCCATATACCAGCCTATAAGGAGACATACCTAGGGGTGTCTTATATGTTGTCCTATAAGCCCAAAGTGCATCCTCAAGCTTAAAGGACCAGTCTTTCCTATTAGGTTTGACCACTTTTTCTAGGATGTTCTTAATTTCCCTATTTGAAATTTCAGCCTGTCCATTCGAGTGTGGGTGATAGGGAGTGGCTACTCTATGTCTAATGTTATACTTAGCCAACACTCTCTCCATAGCCTTGTTAATGAAATGTGATCCCTCATCACTAATGATGGCACGAGGTGTCCCAAACCTAGTAAAAATGTGCCTATGCAAGAATTTGGTGACTGTTTTGGCATCATTAATGGGACATGCTTTGGCTTCTACCCACTTGGATACATAGTCTACTGCCACTAATATGTAAAGGTTACCTGATGATGGAGGGAATGGCCCCATGAAGTCAATGCCCCACACATCAAAGAGCTCCAACTCTAAGATGTAGGTGAGGGGCATCTCATCCTTTCGACTGAGGTTACCTGTTCTTTGGCATTCATCACAGCTGTGGGCATAGTTGTGGGCATCCTTGAAGATCGTTGGCCAATAGTAGCCACTCTGAAATACCTTTGCAGCTGTTCTTTGGCCACCAAAGTGTCCACCATAAGGAGCTGTGTGGCAGTGCTGCAGCACAGACTTCGCCTCAGCAGCTGAAACACACTTCCTTAGCAAGCCATCAGCACATGTTCTGTAAAGTGTGGGGTCATCCCAGATGAATTTCCTTGCTTCATGAAGGAACCTCTTCTTCTCTTGTCCTCCCTTGAAAACTGGCAATACCTGTGATGCAAGAAAGTTAGCAATGTCAGCAAACCAAGGTTCCTCATCGTTATCACAATGAGTCAAAACAAAGACATGTTCATCAATGAAAGCATCAGAAATTGCGGGCTCCGCAATTTTTTCGCAATTGTGCTGCAATCGAGAAAGGTGATCCGCAACCACATTTTCACATCCTTTCTTGTCTCGAATGTCCAAATCCAATTCCTGCAGCAATAACACCCACCTAATCAACCTAGGCTTAGCATCAGCCTTCCTCATGAGATACTTTAAGGCAGAATGGTCAGTGTACACAATTGTCCTAGTGCCTACAATATAGTTCCTGAATTTCTCACAAGCCAACACTACAGCAAGCATCTCTTTCTCAGTAGTTGTATAATTACATTGAGCCTCATTCAAGGTCTTACTAGCATAATAGACAGGGTGTGTTAGCTTGTCAATCTTCTGTCCTAACATGACCCCTACAGCATAGTCACTAGCATCACATAACATCTCGAATGGGAGATCCCAATCTGGCCCTACTATAATAGGTGCTGTAACTAGTGCTTTCTTAAGGGTCTGCCAAACTACTAAACAGTCCTTAGAGAAGATGAATGGCCTATTTAGCTCTAGAAGCTCACACAGGGGTTTGGCTATCTTAGAAAAGTCCTTAATGAACCTTCTATAGAAACCAGCATGCCCTAAGAAACTCCTAATGGCCTTGACATTCTGAGGCTCTACCAACTTCTCTATGATTTCTATCTTTGCCCTGTCAACTTCCACACCAGCCCTTGACACTCTATGACCTAGGACAATCCCCTCATCTACCATGAAGTGACACTTTTCCCAATTAAGGACTAAGTTAGTCTCTTCACATCTAGCCAGGACTTGTCCTAAATTCTCTAGACAGTTGGTAAAGGAATCCCCAAAGACTGAAAAGTCATCCATGAAAATCTCTATCATGGATTCATCCAAATCAGAGAAGATTGCCAACATGCACCTTTGGAAAGTTGCCGGTGCATTGCATAAGCCAAAAGGCATTCTGCGAAAGGCAAAAGTTCCAAAAGGGCAAGTAAAGGTAGTCTTTTCTTGGTCTTTGGGGTCTATAGTGATCTGGTTATACCCTGAATAACCGTCTAGAAAACAGTAATATGCTCTACCAGCTATTCTGTCTAACATTTGGTCAATGAATGGTAGAGGGAAGTGGTCTTTTTTAGTTTCTTTATTTAGCTTCCTATAATCCATACATACTCTCCATCCTGTGACAGTCCTAGTTGGAATCAGTTCATTGTTCTCATTGACTACCACAGTCATCCCACCCTTTTTAGGTACACATTGAATAGGGCTCACCCACTGGCTACTAGCTATGGGAAAGATCACACCAGCATCTAACCATTTTATTATTTCTTTCTTAACTACCTCTTTCATAGAGGGATTCAGCCTACGTTGATGATCTACTCTAGGTGTGTGCTCTTCCTCTAGTATAATCTTATGCATGCAATAAGAAGGGCTAATGCCTCTAATATCAGCAATAGTCCATGCAATAGCCTTCCTATGTTGCTTAAGGAGTAAAATTAAATCAACCTCATGCTGTTCACTTAGCTTAGAAGAAATAATTACAGGCAGTGTATCATTATTCCCTAAATATGCATACTTGAGGTGAGTGGGGAGTGGCTTTAATTCTAATACAGGTGGATGCTCAATGGATGGCTTTAAAGGATTTAAGGATCTATCAGTTAATTCTAAATTCATACATACATGCTGAGGGTTATTTACAGATATGTCCATTATCTCAGCTATATTTAAGTCAGTTAATTCTAATCCTACATATTCATTGGCATGCTTGGTTAGTAACACATGCTCCAATTGTTCTTCCATTAAGGAGTCTACTACGTCCATGCTAGCACAGGATTCAAGGTCAGAGGGGTACCTTAAAGCTTTATACACACTAAATTTCACCTCTTCATCATGAACCCTCATAGTGAGCTCACCTTTTTGGACGTCTATCAGTGCCCTACCTGTGGCTAAAAATGGTCTGCCTAACAGGATGGGGACCTCCTTGTCTGCTTCATAATCCAGGATAATGAAATCTGCAAGGAAAATAAACTTGTCAACCTTTACTAAAATATCCTCAATTTTACCTTCTGGATATGCAATGGATCTGTCTGCTAATTGTAAAGTGACAGTGGTTGGACGTGCTTCTCCTATTCCTAGCTGGCGGAATAGTGATAGGGGCATGAGGTTTATGCTGGCGCCCAGGTCACAAAGCGCTCTGCCCACGTGCTTGCCTCCAAGTTCTACAGGTAAGGTGAAGGAACCAGGATCCTTCTCCTTCTTGGGCAGCTTGTTTTGGAGTATGGCACTGCACTCCTCAGTGAGATTTACTCTTTCAAACTCACCAATTATTTTTTTGTTAGTAATAATATCTTTTAAAAACTTTACATAGGAAGGCATATGTTGCGCGCTCAGTGTGTATGTAAAATGTAAATGCGAAGAGCGCTAAGATCATGCAAGCATACATGGTCTGCAGCAAGTGATAAGTATAATTTAATTCGTTTTCCCACAGAGATTAAGTTTAGTGACTAACGATTTGGTGTGTTAGATTAGATAAGGTAACTTAAATTGGATAGATTTTGGGTTGAGGTACAGGAATATAAAAGATGCAAGAAGAATGTAAACATAAATGCAAAGCTAGCAAAGAGGTAAAGTCATAATGTGGAAAAGTAGAATTGCGGTTCTTGCAATAATCTAGCAATAAATTAGCAACGATTTTAATGTAAAGTAAGGCAGCAAGGTCGACTTAAGAATCCTCTATAGGCATTTAACTATGATCATTCAACAGTAGATTAACATCTCATGCATCGTCTTAGCTAGTTCTCATGCAACTTCCGATTACATGCATTAGTTTCTTATATTACTTCTGTCCAAGTAAAGCTAACAACCTAATCATAAACACATGCTAATAAACGTGCTAGGAGAACGCCTATTCCTAGGTCATTTTCTATTTACCATAAAAGGCTAACATGAATGAACGACTCAGAATTCTTACTCCTTCCAGAGGTTAGGAATTCTTTAGACAAAATGGATGGCCGGTCGAAATTGTCCATGGGATGAAGATCACATACATTCAATGCATTCATGCTACTTTACATGCTGAATTCACATACTTTTATCCTATAGATTCATCTTTAGCAAACCTCTATTGAATTAGTTACTTATGGTGTTCGAAGAACTAAAGGAAATGAGTTGATTACACATGAAACAGAGAACTTACAAACCTAATTGATTGAAATATAATTAAATGAAGAACTCAACAAAACAACAAATTGATTAAGAGATGACAGAATGAAGAACTCAATAAAACCAATTGATTACTCTTTTAAGAAAACAATTCATATAATAATCCGTAAACAAACATATGTCAATCCGAAAGCAACCATGAAAGGGAAAAGCAGTAAATGATTCAGAACAACATTTAAAGGAAAGCAGAAATTAAATTCGAAAGCGGTAAAGGAGAGCAGTAAAGGAAAGTAGTAAAGTAAAGCTGTAAATAGCGTGAGGATTTTCCAAGTCGTGAATCGCCTCGGATGAAGGGGAAGATTAGCTGATCTTGGGGATAAATTCAATCAGAAGAGAAGATGGATCTTCTCTTCTTCCTCTCGAATTATCACGCCAAGGGCTTGTTTCTTCGATCCAACAAACGGGGGAAGAGGTTTCGTCTTCGGGATTCTGCACGATCGGGATCTCCTCACTTCTCAGATTGTGTGGAATGAATTGAAGTGAATTCAATTTGATTGCTTTGATCCTTCATTTAACTCTCTTTATATAGCCTCCAGGTGGTTGCAAAAGGTTGCTCAATAATTGTGGATCACCATTCAATTTTGTGAGGTAGTCAAGCTTGACATGTGGCAGCACCAGGGAGAGTTGACTACTGGAAAAACTCAGTCAACAAAGACTGTTGACTGGAAAAAAAAATGCAGCAGCAAAGATTGAATTTTTCAGCAATGTACCTGCAATATACATTTTAGCTTGTTTTTCATCATTTTTCATTCTTTTTCGTTCATTTTCCAAATAAGTCATATTTTAGCATCATTTCTCAAATTCTCGCATTTAAGCACACATTAAGCTAACTCTTAACAAAAACACTCAAGAATGTACAAGGTTTTAAGGTAAATATAGCCCTAAATAATGTACTTTTGGCGAGGTAACACACCCCCAAACTTGAGTTATTGCTCGTCCTCGAGCAATATAAAGGCTTACTTTGGCTGCTAAATCTTGTCTTTTAAACTCTACCTAACTGATTTGCTGACTTCCCTAGGTTTACTGTCAAAGGCATTGCTGTCCTGTGACACTCTCTTAGGCTAAAACTAACTTCATACTTTGTCTATTATGATTACCCTTGCCTTTAAAACCTTCTGTTTTTACTAACTTCCTGTCTTTTGGTTTATCTGCCTATATCATTGAGCTCATTGTGCAGTTATCCCTAAGCTTTCAAATTCTCCCTAGTTTTAACTTAGACTCAGTACATGCTTCTAATGTCTTTATTTTTTAATTACCTAGGATTCCTTAAAGTCATGCCAGGCTTAGCACACACGAGTATCAGAGTTCAGTATCCATAGAACAAACTAAGCCCTGGCATCACTGTGTTGGATAGACACTCATCTCCCTTGACATACCTTCAAGCTACAACCATGTGTTTAGCAAACTAAGGATCAGAGTTCAATTTCACAGGACATCTAAACACTTAGGCCGTAGCTCTTTGGCACACATTCTTCTTCCTTGGTTTTACTTTTCCTTTTTTTCTCTTTTGGCAAAGTCTTCTCTTTGAATTGCCTTTTGATGCAGTGCCACTTGTGGGTTACACAACTGGCCCTGATTACTCAGCATCCTTAGAGAGAGACAGTACCCTTTACTTTTCTTTTGCTTTCTTATTCATTTTTTTTTAGAAGAAGAATGTCTATTTTTCAAAGGAGAAAGGAGTGTTCCTAGGCCTAGAGGTTGCCTCCCCCAAACTTAAACTTCTCATTGTCCCCAATGAGAGTCTGAGGTGGCACACCCCCAAACTTATCTTAGAAGCATCTAGTCTAAATAAAAACCAGACAGACTTAAAACTCCTAGGGATGGAATGACCCTCATAGTGCAGATAACTCAACAGCAGAAATTTACTAAAACCAACATGGTAAGGTCTAACAGAGGTACATGCTCAACAATTCATGAAGCTAGTTAGAACTAACAAAGGTGTACTTGACACTCATCCAGCATGCTCAATAGACAGACTACCTATGGACATCAGTAATGCAGCCAAATCATGAGATTTAAAAACAGACAACCCATCAGAAATTCATACACCAACATGCTTAAACTAACAAAATATTGCGGTGTCCGCAGAGAATTCGCAATGATTCCAACAGAGCAGTTTTAACTGTGATCAAGGCTCCTAGCATGCGATATTCGTTCATAAACAACTACAGAAAATAGCAAAATTATCTAAGCTATCTAATCAGACGACATTAAACTAGACTAAGCTACTCTACTTAGGCAAATATTAAGAATTTAAAACAGAACAAACAGTTGATATTGGTGGGGTAACAGGTCACAGAAAAGCAGATTTTTTTCTTGTTGTTGAGAGGGGTCAGAAATACTCCCTCGAATGCCGTTTAAAAATCTCCAATTGCCACGCTCCTAAATCACAAAAAACAAACTTAATTAAAGCTAGCAATAACAATACAGTAATCAATCTAAAAGAAAAACAATAACGAAAGACTATATATTCCATATTCCTCTGATGATTGAGCATAATGATCATTCCATTGAACGCCCTTGCTCATCCTTTCTTGACTTGCTTTTTAGGCTTCGGATAAGAGGAATGCTGAGAGCGTTTTCACGTCTCCTTCCTCATAGTAGTGCTTCAATCTAGCACCATTCACCATGAACGGTTGACCTTGTTCCAGATTTCGAATTTCAATTGTACCATGAACAAACACATTAGTAATCACAAAAGGACCTGACCAACGAGACTTTAATTTGCCAGGAAACAATTTCAATCGTGAGTTAAACAATAGAACATGCTGTCCATTTTTGAAGTCCTTAATCCTAAGTCTACTATCATGCCAAATTTTAGTCTTTTCCTTATACATTTTAGCATTTTCATATGACATGTGTCTTAGTTCATCCAACTCATGCAATTGCAGAGACCGCAATGTTCTCGCATCGGTCACGCAAAAATTCAACTCTTTTAAAGCCCAAAAAGCTTTGTTTTCTATTTCGAGGGGGAGATGGCATGCTTTTCCATAAATTAGCCTATAGGGGGACATTCCTAAAGGTGTTTTATATGCAGTTCTATATGCCCACTGTGCATCATCAATTCATGCTAAACGACTATGATTGTTGGCATATAATAAATATTTCATTCCCAAAATAAACTACTCCTAACATACGAAATCTAAGCAAAGCATGATAAAATCCTAATTTAAGAGTTTAGGGATCAGAAATCTCCCTTGTCAATCTGCCTCATATGGATATTCTTCAATGTTTCGAGGCACCACTTCTGCTCCTTTAAGATACTTAAGTCTTGATTTACGGGATCGGACATCCTGCCACACCTTGAAATTGTTGATTCTTTCAAAGAGACTACATGTTATAACATCCCAAGGTTTGTACTTTATGTGCGTTGGTACAACATAGGTTTGGTGTGATGGGACTTCTTTTTCTGGCATATCTCTTTCTAACTCCTTCAACTGGAGCATTTGTGGTGGTGGTGGTTCAACTCTTTCATTGGTGGAGAAGCTTGCTGCAACCTCAAACATTTCAAATTCTTGTTCCTCAAGCAGCGCATTAGTCTCTTTGGCCTCATCCAGCACAATTTCATTTTTCTCAACTTTCACCAACTCCCCCAATTCATATGAAGATTCCATTGGATCACTCTTCTTAGATTCTAAGGTAACAAAGGAGTCATCATCATAAAAATCAAACATTTGAGGGTATGGTGGTGGTGACACATAGGTAGGCAAATCAGGTTGCCTAGGGGGAGGCCTAGTAATTTCTTCTGGTTCCTCAATGATAGGTTCCGGCCTCACCCTTGTTGTGCTTGGTTGTATTTGATCACAGTTAGGCAGAGAATCCAGTGGAGCACTAGACTCTTCATTCTCTACTCTCTTTGGTGCTTCTCTGCTACTCATCACCAATGGCCTTCCACTCCATAGTTCAATAGCTTGAACTTGTTCCTTACCATCCCTTCTTGGAGTTTCTGTGTCTGCAGGCAGCCTGCCTTGGGGCCTATTCTTCAGCTCGTTTGCCAACTGCCCAATCTGATTCTCTAAGATTCTCAAGGTTGCTTGCTGGCTCTGCAAAGTTGCATCATTCTTTGCTATGTATTCCTTCAGCAAGTTCTCCACTGATGTTCCCATCGGTTGGTTGTTGACATATTGTTCCTGATATGGGGGTTGACTAGTTTGTTGGTGTTGAGTGAAACCAGGTGGTCCACTCGGTCTTGATTGATTTTGCGTTTGGCTTGTGCTTTGTTGTCCACCCCAAGAGAGATTTGGGTGGTTTCTCCAACCAGGGTTATATGTATTTGAATAGGGGTTGTTCCTTGGTTGTTGTTGACTTCCAACATAGCACACCGAAGATGGATTAGCAGGGCAATAGTCATACATATGCCCTTCCCCACAGAATCCACAAACTAGTGCCTCACCTTGGTTGGTTATTGCTGTGCTTGTTGAAACAGTTGCCACTGTCTTGACACTTTGTTGAATATTGAGTTGAGTCATTTGCTTCACCAGGTTGGTCAGAGCATTAATCTGGCTGCTCATTGCGCTGAGTGCATCCATGTCTTGAGCCTTCCTTCTGTTTGGCTCCACAAGATCCTCTGACCATTGACAATGTGATGTTGAGATTTGCTCCAAAATCTCATAGGCTTCGTTATAGCTCTTTGATCGCATCGAACCTCCAGCTGAGGAATTCAAGACTTGCCTCGTGCTGGGGTTGCATCCTTTGAAGAATACTTCAATCTGGATACACCATGGAATGCCATGGCGTGGACATTTGAGTAGAAGATCTTTGAATCTGATCCAAGCTTCATGCAGTGATTCATTTTCGGCTTGCTTGAACTTGATGATGTCAACACGAAAGTCAGAGTTCCTATCTGGAGGGAAGTATTTTACTAGGAACTTTTCAGCAAGGTCTGTCCAATTGACAATTGATCCAGAGGGGAAAGAGTTCAGCCACGTCTTGGCCTTGTCTCTTAATGAATATGGAAAAAGGTAAAGTCTCAAGGCCTCTTGAGACACTCCTGGGATGACAAAGGTGTCACTTACTCCCAAGAAGTTTCTCAAGTGGTTGTGGGGGTCTTCATTTTCCACTCCAAAGAATTGTCCAACTGTGGACAGCATTTGAAACATGACAGGTTTTAACTCGAATGAGTGAGCTGTAATTTCGGGGCGTATGATGCTCGGATTAAGCTCCTCAGGTATTGGTACAAGGTATGATAGAATAGCACTATCTTTATCATTCGCAATTTCAATAGGGTTGCGAATGATAGGTGCATGATTTGGTGCTTCTTCTGCTCTTTCCATTTCAGCTTGTTGTGGTTCAAATTGTACTGACTCTGCGTGGTCAACAATGTGCTGAAGTACAGGTTGCTTTTGCTGTTTAAAAAGGCGTTTCTTAACTTTATTTCTGGTCCTTAGAGTTCTTTCAGGCTCAGGATCAAATTCTAGATTGTGATTTGGAAACTCATTCATAAACCAGCTTTGTTGGTACCTGTAAATGCAAAAGATTAGCTCCAATAAATTAAGCTCTTCTAAAATAACACAAATCGTGTTTACTAAACAAAATCCCCGGCAGCGGCGCCAAAAACTTGTTGCGCGCTCAGTGTGTATGTAAAATGTAAATGCGAAGAGCGCTAAGATCATGCAAGCATACATGGTCTGCAGCAAGTGATAAGTATAATTTAATTCGTTTTCCCACAGAGATTAAGTTTAGTGACTAACGATTTGGTGTGTTAGATTAGATAAGGTAACTTAAATTGGATAGATTTTGGGTTGAGGTACAGGAATATAAAAGATGCAAGAAGAATGTAAACATAAATGCAAAGCTAGCAAAGAGGTAAAGTCATAATGTGGAAAAGTAGAATTGCGGTTCTTGCAATAATCTAGCAATAAATTAGCAACGATTTTAATGTAAAGTAAGGCAGCAAGGTCGACTTAAGAATCCTCTATAGGCATTTAACTATGATCATTCAACAGTAGATTAACATCTCATGCATCGTCTTAGCTAGTTCTCATGCAACTTCCGATTACATGCATTAGTTTCTTATATTACTTCTGTCCAAGTAAAGCTAACAACCTAATCATAAACACATGCTAATAAACGTGCTAGGAGAACGCCTATTCCTAGGTCATTTTCTATTTACCATAAAAGGCTAACATGAATGAACGACTCAGAATTCTTACTCCTTCCAGAGGTTAGGAATTCTTTAGACAAAATGGATGGCCGGTCGAAATTGTCCATGGGATGAAGATCACATACATTCAATGCATTCATGCTACTTTACATGCTGAATTCACATACTTTTATCCTATAGATTCATCTTTAGCAAACCTCTATTGAATTAGTTACTTATGGTGTTCGAAGAACTAAAGGAAATGAGTTGATTACACATGAAACAGAGAACTTACAAACCTAATTGATTGAAATATAATTAAATGAAGAACTCAACAAAACAACAAATTGATTAAGAGATGACAGAATGAAGAACTCAATAAAACCAATTGATTACTCTTTTAAGAAAACAATTCATATAATAATCCGTAAACAAACATATGTCAATCCGAAAGCAACAATGAAAGGGAAAAGCAGTAAATGATTCAGAACAACATTTAAAGGAAAGCAGAAATTAAATTCGAAAGCGGTAAAGGAGAGCAGTAAAGGAAAGTAGTAAAGTAAAGCTGTAAATAGCGTGAGGATTTTCCAAGTCGTGAATCGCCTCGGATGAAGGGGAAGATTAGCTGATCTTGGGGATAAATTCAATCAGAAGAGAAGATGGATCTTCTCTTCTTCCTCTCGAATTATCACGCCAAGGGCTTGTTTCTTCGATCCAACAAACGGGGGAAGAGGTTTCGTCTTCGGGATTCTGCACGATCGGGATCTCCTCACTTCTCAGATTGTGTGGAATGAATTGAAGTGAATTCAATTTGATTGCTTTGATCCTTCATTTAACAATCTTTATATAGCCTCCAGGTGGTTGCAAAAGGTTGCTCAATAATTGTGGATCACCATTCAATTTTGTGAGGTAGTCAAGCTTGACATGTGGCAGCACCAGGGAGAGTTGACTACTGGAAAAACTCAGTCAACAAAGACTGTTGACTGGAAAAAAAAATGCAGCAGCAAAGATTGAATTTTTCAGCAATGTACCTGCAATATACATTTTAGCTTGTTTTTCATCATTTTTCATTCTTTTTCGTTCATTTTCCAAATAAGTCATATTTTAGCATCATTTCTCAAATTCTCGCATTTAAGCACACATTAAGCTAACTCTTAACAAAAACACTCAAGAATGTACAAGGTTTTAAGGTAAATATAGCCCTAAATAATGTACTTTTGGCGAGGTAACAGCATAGACTGTAAAACTTCTACAAAAGGAATGTTGACATGCACTTGCTTAAGAATTTCTAAGAATTTATTAAAATGCACTTCGTGTTCCTGCTTCTTCTTAAGCCTTCGAGGATATGGAGGTGGTGGCACATATGCAGGCACGTCAGGGCGCCTTAGGATAGGTGGAGGCCTTGGAATTTCTTCTATCTCCTCAATAATTGGCTCTAGCCTGGCTCCTGATGTACTAGTTGGTGGTGGACCTTGGTTTGGCAGAGACTCCAGTGGAGCACTAGACTCGGTGTTCTCTACTCTCTTTGGTGTGTCCTTTGTGTTGCTCACCAAGGGTCTACCACTTCTAAGTTCAATTGCTTGAACTTGTTCTTTACCATCTCTCCTTGGCACCTCGGTATCAGCAGGGAGTCTACCTTGGGGCCTACTCTTGAGTTCATTGGCTAATTGACCTATTTGGTTCTCTAGGCTCCTAAGAGTAGCTTGCTGGCTTTGAAGAGTAGCATCATTCTTAGCTATGTATTCCTTGAGTAAGTTTTCTACAGAAGATCCTACAGGTTGGTTGTATGGTTTTTGATACATAGATTGGTTATGTTGGGGAGTGAAACCAGGTGTTCCACTCGGTCTAGGTTGGTTAGGATTTTGGTTAGCATTTTGTTGGCCACCCCATGACAGGGTTGGGTGGTTCCTCCAACCAGGGTTGTAAGTATTGGAATAGGGGTTGTTCCTAGGCTGCTGCTGACTTCCAATGTAGCAGACTGAGGCTGGATTCCCAGGGCAATATTCATACAGGTGCCCTTCCCCACAGAATCCACATACAAGTGTCTCACCTTGACTTGGTTGGGTGCCCATTGACATGGCGGTAGCGGTGTTGACACTTGTTTGGAGATTGGCTTGAGCCATTTGCTTAACTAGGTTGGTCAGGGCATTTATTTGGCTGCTCATCGCACTTAGAGCATCCTTGTCTTGAGCTCTAGTTGGCTCAACTGGATCATCTGACCACCTACAGTGAGATGCTGAGATTTTCTCCAAGATCTCATAGGCCTCGTTGTAACTCTTGGACAACATGGAACCACCAGCAGATGAATTTAGGACTTGCCTAGTGCTGGGGTTGCATCCTTTGAAAAAGACCTCTATTTGGATACACCATGGGATGCCATGATGTGGACATTTGAGAAGAAGGTCCTTGAACCTTGTCCAAGCTTCGTGAAGAGATTCATTATCAGCTTGTTTGAACTTAACTATATCATCACGAAAGGTAGAATTCCTATCAGGTGGGAAGTATTTGACTAGGAATTTCTCAGCTAAATCTGTCCAATTAAGGACAGATCCAGAGGGTAATGAGTTCAACCATGTTTTGGCTTTATCCCTCAAAGAATAAGGGAACAAGTATAGCCTCAAGGCTTCTTGGGAAACTCCAGGAATGATAAAGGTATCACTGACTCCTAAGAAATTCCTAAGATGGTTGTGGGGGTCCTCATTTTCTATTCCAAAGAATTGTCCCACAGTGGACAACATTTGGAACATCACTGGCTTTAACTCGAATGAGTTGGCAGTGATTTCAGGACGGATTATGCTGGGGTTCAGCTCCCCAGGCATAGGTACTAGATATGAAAGAATGGCACTATTCTTGTCATTCGCTATTTCGATGGGATTGCGAGTGACAGGTACCGGATTTGGAATTATTCCAGCCATTTCTTCTTGAGACAATTGCGGAGGAATTTTGGTTCCCGCAATTATTTGAGGTATAGAGGGTTGGTTAAAGAGACGTTTCTTGGCTTTATTTCTGGCTCTAAATAGTCTCTCGGGCTCAGGATTGAACTCTAGATCACTACTTGAATGCTCACTCATAAACTAACCCAACTAGTACCTGCAAAAGAAATGAAACTAGATTAGTTCCAATAGGCAGTAAACTTGATGTTTCAAACTTAACAAACTTCGTTTTCACTTAAAATAAATCCCCGGCAGCGGCGCCAAAAACTTGTTGCGTGCTCAATGTGTTGAAATAATTAGGCAATAAAAGGGATAGAGCACTCAGAACATGCAAGCATACATGATCTTATAGCAAGTAGTAAGTATATTTCATTCGTTTTCCCACAGAGATTTATTTTTAGCTATTCGCGAAGTGTTTTGTTAAGAAAGAAGGGGTGGATTTGATGGGGTAAAATTGGTTTTTAATTATCTAATTTTTGCTGAATGTGTAAAGGGTAGTAACATAAACAAGAACACGTTAAAGCTAAGCTCAAATGAAAAGAGACGAGATTAATAAATGAAGGTAAAAACAGCTAGACAGAATGGAAACTTAGACGGAATTGCGGCGACCGCAATTCTACCGCAATTATAATAACAGCGAAAGTGGGTAAATGGGTGATTTAAGGGCTACTAATGACTATCCTATAGGCATTTTTATACGATTCTCAAGCACTGGATCTACTCTCTATGCATCAAACTATCTCAAACTCATGTATCGTCCGATTCCATGCATTAGATTCTTTAGTTTACTCAACTCAAAGTAAGGTCTTAAGCATCTTGTTAAGGCAGAAAGATATGGTTTGTACTAGGGAAACGCCTATTCCTAGGCCGTTTCCTGGTTACCTTGAAAGGCTAGCATGATAATATGACTCTGAACTCTTACTCCTTCCAGAGGTTAGGAGTTCTTTGGACAAAATGGATGGCCAATCGAAATTGCCCGTGGGATGAAGCTTACATACAATCAAGGCTTCGAGAGCTATCCTACATGCTTGGTTCATGTTTTTCAGCCTATGGAGTTGTCATTAGCATGCCCCTAAGTGACTTAGTTACTCATGGATATAAGGAGAACAGAACTAAAGGATAAAATGGACATGCTTAGAAGGGAAATGTGCTTAAAACAGTAAGGGAAAGCAGTAAAATGCAAAGGCGAGAGACTGTGAAATACTGAACTTTGCGTTTGATTAATTGATTGTTTGAATGAACATAAAAGATACTTAAAGTAAAGAACAGCAAGACAGAACTCAACGAAATGAACTGAATGAACCACAAGAACATAAACAACACAAGACAGAGTTGTAAAATAGAAATGAAGAACAGAAAGCAGTAAAACAGCTCGAATGACTCGTTGCAGCCGCTTCGAATGAAGGATGAGAAAGGTCAGCCTTGCTTGGATGAATCCAATCGGGAGAGAAGAAGAATCTCCTCTCCTTCCTATCAGATTGTCGATTCCAACAGCTGAGCTTCGCAAACCAGCAGACGGCAAAGGAAAACAGGAGAAAAGATGGACTGCGAGAAGACTTCTACGCTTTCGGATGATGATTGAACCCTCGACTTTGACCCCTATTTATAGTAATCTGCAGGTGCATTTGGGCCAAGGAGAACCATCAATCTTCAACGTCGTACTTCAGAATGGATGGAGGAGAAAGAACGAATCCCTGAAATAAAGGAAATTAACAGAAAAAGATCAGTCAACTTACGGTTTTCACTTGAAACATTGCGGGAACCGCAATGTTTCCGCAATGCTGCCTTAATGCAGTTTTTTCATTCTTTTCCTTCGGTTTTCAACCCTTTTCTTTCCTATTGTACATAAGTCCTAATTTAGCTACCTTCTTTTAATTCTCATATTTAAGCATAGGTTTAGGCTAAATGCTATCAAAAACACCTAAGAGTGAACATCTTTCTAAGCCAATTAAGTCCTAAAAAGGTCACTTTTGGAGACGTAACAGCAAGCACGCAAGAGGAACAAAGGCAACTGTCCTTTTTTTGTTTTTTGTTTTTATTATTGTTTTTCCAAAGCAAAGGGAGAATCTCAAAAGTCACTTGTACCTTCGTTCCAGTTTACCCGCAGAGGCTACTGCCTGATATCTAGGTACGAGCACAAGTCACTAGTAAGAATGCATGCACATAATCACTACCTAAGTAAACCTGCCAACTCACACCTTCGTTCCAGCTTACCCATAGAGGCTACTGCATGATATCTGACTACGAGCATAAGCCAACAAAGTTAACTCAAGAAGGAGAAGTATCTCTCAAAATTTGCTTTGTGATCATTTGTTGTTATTATTTTTTTTATATATTTTGTTTTTCACAGAACCCCAGACCCTCTCGCAAGCAAACAGACTAGAAGCCTTTTGGGGTGACACCAAGCTACCAGGCCGGATAACCCCAATCTAAACCTTTAGAGCCCAACTAGGAGGCAAAGTAAGTGTCAGGACAAAGCACGAGACTGACAGAATAACCAAAAGAAACAAGCATCCTCATGACCTAACACCTGCAAAACAAACCCTAAACACATCTCAGGTTGTCCTACCCATATCTGACAATGAAAGCATAGGAACAGACCATCAAACCACACAAGCACCTCGAGCAAAAAACCACCCACCCCAACCGAAGTAAAAGAGAGATACACTCACCTGATACAAGAGAGGGGGAACGTACCGATCCTCCGGCCAGACCCTGCAAGAGGCACGCCCAAACTACTAGAAAGTCACACACAAATCTGCACCCACTAGCAAACAAACGAAACACCAAAAATTTCCCATAAGGGACACAACCACAACGACCCACCACCACATGAGGGAAGGCAGGGCACGAACACCAAAGCCCCCTGCACGAAATGCGTCAGAGCACCACCTGCAAAAAAAAAAAAAAAACCAAAGTAGTCCTAAGAGGTGGCAGCAGAAACACCATCCACCCAAGCTGAACAACAAGCAGTAAAATCTGACTTAACCTCATGCAAAACTGCAAGAGGAGTACAATTGCCAGGTCCATGGAGCCGAAGATTCCGCTCCCGCCAGATATGATAAATCACCGCACACCAAATCGAGCCGAAGAAGAGTCAGTTGATCATCTGAAACTCCACGAGATTTCTCTTCCATCATTCTGAAACTCCGACAAGAGCCAAAATCTCCTCTGGAAATCATTCTACTTCAATTCTTACTAAAATGAAGGAGCTGCGAGGATTCAATTCACCTTGACGCAATGAAATTGAGCGAGTAGACAACCTTCCATTCCCACGAGTTCCCAAGAGATAGAGTGTCAGATTTCCAGCTTGAACTTTATTGTTTTTAAGTAGAACGTTTGTCATTTGAATTCTGTTTTTTTATTGTCATTTACATTCTGGTTTTTAATTTCCATTTACATTTCGTTCTTAGTTTCCAAGTGAAATTACGTTTTTACCCCATCTCTTTTTTGTACTTAGGAATTATTTATCAATTAAATCTTTGAATTTATTTCCCATTATGAAACAATTTTTCTCTTTTTTACCTTGTGTGGTCCATTCCTTACTGATTTTATGAGAAAATGGTAAGTTAAATTGTCCATTCCTTACTGATTTTAAGAGAAAATGGTAAGTTAAATTGGCCATTTAAATTAGCATGAAAGTTGAGTTCGATACTAACCCGGTCGGGCAATAAACAATTTCCGTAAAGGTGATGTAGGAGAAAAGCCTAGAAATAGGATTTCGGCAATTGTCACTTATGACTAGGGCAAAAGACTATAGGATCAAATTATTGCACGTTAACCACCTAAGATCAAATCATTCATAGAAATATAGGTTTAATTGCTTAAGACTACTAAAGATGGTTTAAATAAAGGTTGAATAGGGGATAAATATAATCAACATGCACAAGGTACTATGTGGCGACCTTGTGGCCACAAGTTGTCAAGTAACTCTACTTAGAGTTGAAACCTAATTGAATCCCCTATTTGATTATTCATATCAAAAACCAATTTCTCTTTAAATATGAATTCCACAACAGTATACCATACTTGGAATACTTTCCAAATTATTACTTGATCAACTGTGCACTTGCACCTAACCATCTTTTCTTAGCAGGTTATTGAACTTAAATACCACACCCACATTTTGGTCATCAGCAGACCACACCACTATATGGAAAGTCATGAACTCATAATCAAGACTGCATAATATGCCTATTAAATAACCCAAATATAATTGCTATTTAATTTATTATTCATACATGAATCAATTATTAAATTAATTTCAACACTTAAACTTTGGAACGAGAGCAAGTTTTTTTGCATTCCAATTTTCTATATTGCACCTTTAATTCAAAACATCAAGACAAGTTGTGGTTATGTTTGAACCTACAAAGTCGGAGTATAAAAAATAGGTTTGAGAAGACATCTGGACCAGGTGCTTTGGTTGGAGACATCATTTTCAATGTCAGTTCAGTTAAGAGGTTATATAAGTTGCTAATTCATCACAATCCTAACCTTAGGAGCCACATGCGGTAAAACAACTTCTATAAGTTGGTCGTGTGCAAGAGGTTGTGGAGAAAATGCTTTTGAAATAAGAGTTCAAGGTAACTTCATTATTGCGATGATTTGTGGTTCAATACCCATTTGTGGAGAAAATGCTTTTGAAATAAAGTATTATTGCTTTTGTTAATATGGTAAAAAAGTATTGAGCATGATTGATTTATATGAGATTATCTCCTCTTCAATTCTCTAAAATAGTATCAGGGTCATACGTCTAGCGACTGTGGTTTCTATATATATATATTTCCTCTACGTTTCGCTCGCAAACGACGAAGACATGGAAGAATCGTCTAGAGGGAAAAATGTTTTGTCAATAGAGAAGAGTTCATGTTCAGATATTTTGAATTCTTCTCAGATTCTAAAGGTCATTAACCCTGGGAGCAAAGTCAACACAGTAAAATTAGATGACGAAAATTTCCTTTTCTGGAAGCTTCAAGTACAAAAAGCGCTTCTTGACCATGGCTTGGAGCAATTTATTGATGAAAATGTTGAGATTTCGTCTAAGTCCCTAAAATCAGACAATTCTACCATATCAAATCCAGCATATGACTTGTGGGTTTGTCAAGACAGTTTAATTACCTCTTGGTTCGTGGGCTCTATGTCGAACGAAATACTTTCAGAGGTGCTCTATTGTACGATGACTCAAGGTGTCTTGAAAATCCTGAATGGTCGTTTCTCCTCCAGAAATTTGGCTCGTGCTATGCAACTCAAATTAAAATTGGAGACCATGAAGAAATGTAACCACAATCTAAAGGATTATTTTCTTAAAATTAAAATCTTGTTGATTCTTTGGCAGCAACAGGGAAAAAGGTTTCCCAAGAAGATCAGATAATGCACATTTTAGTCAACCTAGGTTCTGAATTCGACTCCATGGTCTTAGTGATTTCTAAAAAAGATGAGACTTCTTCACTTCAGAAGGTGTATTCCCTCTTATTGACGTAGGAGAACCGCAACGAAAGAAATTCATCCATTAATACAAATGGTTCAATTCCCTCTATCCACTATACGACAGTAACAAAAAAGCATAATCAGAATCCGTCTTCACAAAACTTGGGTCAAAATTTATCTTCACAAACCCATTGGGATCATCAACAACGAGGCAAGAATCAGAATTCTAATGGAGGCAGATCGAATCGAAGAAACTTGAATAGCAATAATAGAAAGATTCAATGTCAATTGTGTGGTTGTTTTGGACATCTGGCAAATCGCTGTCAGTTGAGGTTTGAGAGGTGGTTTCAAGATCCTAATTCACAACAACAAAATGGAAACAATTTTCCACTGATGCCTTCATAGAATCCTCAAGGGGGTTTCCCTCCACAACAATCAATCTCCGTCTTTACTCTTCAACATGAGTTGAACAATCATTGATACCCTGACTCTGGTGCCTCTAATAATGTTACAAGTGACCATGCAAACCTATCCATCGGTTATGAATATCTGGGAGACAACAAAGTCCATGTAGGCAATGGTGCAGGTTTGGAAGTTCTTAACATTGGATCCTCTTTTTATAAATCTTCTGCTAATCCCAATGTCATATTTCATGTCAAAAACTTTCTTCATGTACCCTCTATAACAAAGAACCTAATTAGTGTAAGTCAATTTGCCCAATAAAATAATGTGTACTTTGAGTTTCACCCCCTCTCTTTGTTTTGTGAAGGGCATTTCAACTGGCCAAACTCTTCTCCAAGGCAAGATAGTTGATGAACTCTATCAATTCACACTGGAAAAAGCTCAGTCTCATAATTCTAGTGATGGTGTTCAGCCTCAGTCATCACACCTCAAGTCCTTCATATTTCCTCTATGTCTCTTTTTTCGAGTAGTAAAACCATGTTGCATTGCATAATGGTACCTCAAATGTTTAGATTTATGGTACAGTCGCTTAGGACATCCATCATTTGTGACGGTTAAAAAAGTTCTAGATTTTTATAATGTCTCATATTCAAGTAATAAAGCATCATCGTTGTGTCATGCATGTGCCATTGGAAAAAGTCATAACTTGTCATTTTTTGATTTCTGACTATGTACATTGTTCCTCTTCAATTGGTTGTGGCTTATCTTTGGAGTCCATCCTTTAAACTATCTCGCGGTGACTTTCGTTACTATATTAGCTTTGTTGATGTGCATTCTAGATTCACTTGGGTATATTTTATTACATCAAAATCGGAGGCTTTCTAAGCCTTTCTTATTTTTAAAACGTATGTAAAGGAGCTTCTCGGTCGATCCCTTTGTCGCCTTAAACTGATGAAGGTGGTGAATTTTGGTCATTTAGTCCTTACAAAGAGCATGACATAGAACATCATATAACGTATCCTTATACATCCCAACAAAATGACATTGTTGAACGTAAACATCGCCAAATTATTGATATGGGTCTTACCGTGTTATCACAGGCCTCCTTGTCATTAGAATTTTGGGGTGATGCTTTTTCCACTGCTACTTATTTAACTAATCGTCTTCCAACAATAGTTCATCAACACCTTTCACCTTTGAAACACCTTTCACCTTTGGAAGTATTATTTGGTTACAAGCCTGATTACTCTTTTTTAAAAACTTTTGGTTGTCTCTATTATCCCGCATTGAGACTCTATAGCCATCACAAAATTGAACCACGATCCACCTCTTGCATTTTTTTTAGGTTAAAGCACTAAACACAAGGGATATAAATGTCTATCTTCATTGGGTCGTTTATATCTCTAAGCATGTTAGATTTAATGAGACAATTTTTCCAGCGTCATCCCCCACTTTTTTCTCACATATATTCCCCCATAAATGGTCAAATCCTTCTTAACAATTATATTCAATCCTCATGTGACTACTTTTTCCACTTTTCATCTATCTTCCTACACTACACCATCTCATCAACCTCTCCATGACGCATTTGTACCTACCTCTTTAGAACATTTATTGTCCAATGTACCTTCCTCCATCTCTACTCCCAACTTGTGAACCTACTCCCACCTGTGATCCTCCAACTTTAATTTCTCCACAAAATTCCTTTTTGCCTTCACCCATAAATGAAATCTCAGACTCCCTTTCCATTTCTGCACCAGTGCCTATATGTGGGCCTGTTGTCAATCACCACTCACCACTGTATGGTCACTCGAGCAAAGACATCTTCAAACCTAAACTTCTTTTGGCTGAGTATATTGAAGTTGAACCACCTATTATCAAAGCAACACTTAAATGTCCTCATTGGGTAAAGGCAATGCAAGATGAATATGATGCTTTATTGCAAAATGATACGTGGACTTTGGTATTTCCTCCCTCTTATAAGAAGATTATTGGATGCAAATGAGTTTTTAAAATAAAACGACATTCAGATGGTTCAGTCGCTCGGCATAAGGCTCGCTTTGTTGCCAAAGGCTTTCATCAAGAGGTTGATCTCGGTTTTAGTGAAACTTTTAGTCTTGTTGTTAAGCCTACCACGATAAGAGTTTTATTTACTATTGCTCTTCCTTTTGGCTAGCCTTTATGTCAGGTTGATATTAACAATGTTTTTTTTGCATGGATTTCTTAATGAAGAGGTGTTTATATCCCAGCCTCCTAGAATGGTCTCTCACTGCAATCTGAATATGGTATGTCGACTAAAAAAGCTATATATGGACTCAAACAAGCTCTACGAGCATGGTTTGATAGACTGAGTAACTTTCTTCATTCTCTTGGATTTATTAGTTCCAAGGTTGTTGCGTGCTCAATGTGTAAATTAAAATGCAATGGTAGAGCACTCAGAACATGCAAGCATACATGATCTTGTAGCAAGTAATAAGTATTTTTTCATTCGATTTCCCACAGAGATTTATTCTTAGTTACTAACGAAGTGAGATGTTAAGTGAGAAAGGGTGGTTTAAATGGGGTAGATTTGGGTTGAAAGTGCCTAACTATTAAGGAACGTGCAAGATATGAAAGCATAAACAAGGACAAGTAAATAGGTAAACTCGAATGTAGGAGAAAAAGAATTGCGGAGAAAGCAATTATCTAGCAATAAAATCGCAAAGCAGAAAACTAAGAAAAATGGCTAAGGCAAAAATTTGAACTAAGAAAATTGCGCAGACAGCAATTTTCTAGCAATGTTACTAACAGCGAATTAGGGGTAAAGTGTGGAAACAAGGGCTACTAACGACTCCTCTATAGGCTTTTTCATACGATTCTTCAGCAGTAGGTCAACTCACCATGCATCAAATTAACTCATTCTCATGTATCTCTCGATTTCATGCATTAGATCCTTTAGTTTACTCATGTCCAAGTAAGGCTGAAGCATCTATTTATATAAGCAAGTTAAGGATTTGTGCTAGGAAAACGCCTATTCCTAGGTCGTTTTCTGGCTACCATGAAAGGCTAGCATGAATGGATGACTCTGAACTCTTACTCCTTCCAGAGGTTAGGAGTTCTTTGGACAAAATGGATGGCCAATCGAAATTGCCCGTGAGATGAAGCACACATACATTCAATGCATTTGAAGCTAACCTACATGCTTGATTCACGTATTTCTACTTATAGGCTTGTCATTAGCATACCCTTATGTGGTTTAGTTACTCATGGATGAAAATGGAATGGAAAGAATAGATGGTGTAGACATGCTTAGCAGTAATGAAGTGGAAATAAAAGAAAACAGAAACGATAGAAGCAACAAGGGATTCGTGAACTAGTCAAAACACTTCTTCGATTTACTGAGGTTCAAAACTTACAAAGCAACAACTCTAAACTGATGAAAACTAAACAGAAGGAGACGAAATGAACTAAGGTAGCAAACTTAAACAAATAGCAGAAAGCAGTAGTGAAAACAGACGACAAACAAATGGCAGAAAGCAGTAAACGTGTGCGTGAACCCTCGCCGCAAGCGCCTCGAATGGAGGAAGAAGGAGAGCTTTGTTTGGATGAATCCAATCAGAAGAGATGAGAGATCTTCTCTTCTTCCTCTCAGATTATCGACTCCAACAGCTGAGTCCTTCAAACCAACAAACGGAAGAGAGAAAACAGGGAGAAAAGACTGCGTTGAGATGGGAGTTCTACGCTTCCAGCTTATGTTTGTCCTTCCACTTTGACCTCCTTTTATAGTGTTTAGCAGGTACGATTCGGCCAAGGAGAACCATCCATTCTGAACGTCGGCCTTCCACGTGGCAGCAGGAGAGAGAATGGGCCGCTGAAAGATCGTAACAAAATGGCAATCGATTAGACAACTTAACAAATTTCACTTAAAACATTGCTGAGACAGCAATGTTTTCGCAATGTTTCAGCAAAATGGAAATTTCAACTCTTTAGCTTTGTTTTTGGTTTTTTTTCCTTCCTTTTACACACAAGTCCTAATTTAGCTCTATTCTACAAATTCTCATATATAAGCACATGTTTAAGCTAAATTCTACAAAAAACGCTTAAGAGTGTACACCATTTTATAGCAAATAAGCCCCTAAATTAGTCACTTTTGGAGACGTAACACACCCCCAAACTTAAGGTTTTGCTCGTCCTCGAGCAATATAAAGGCTTATTTAGGCTGTTATCACTCTATCTAACTACTTGCTGACTTCCTTAAGTTCACTATCTAAGGCACAACTGTCATGTGACATTCTTCTAAGTTCAAACTAACTCCACATTTTGCTTCTTCTGATTTCTCTCCCCTTATAATCCTACTGTTTTTATAACCTTCCTACAACTGATCTATCTGCTTTGGTCATTAGGTTCATTGTGCAACTATCCCTAAGTTTTCACATTCTACCTAGCTTTACCCCAGACTCAGTACATGCTTCTAATGTTTTTCTTTTGAGCTACCTAGGATTCCTTAGAGTCATGTCAGTCTTAGTATAAACCAGTGACAGTAGTACATTTCATAGAACAACCTAAACCCTGGCATCACTACATTGGAAATACATTCATCTCCCCTAACAAACCTACAAGCTACAACTCTGTGCTTAGTTAATCGAGGATCAGAGTTCATTCACATAGGACACCTAAGCACATAAGCTATAACTCATAGGCATACATTCTTCTTCCTTGGTTTTTCCTTTTTCTTTCCTTCTTTGGTAGGGTCTCTTCCTTTGGTTGCCTTTTGATGCAATGCCACTTGTGGGTTACACACATGGCACTGATTACTCAGCAACCTCAAGAGAGACACTACTCTTTATTCTTTTCATTTGTTTTTTTTTTTTTTTTTTTCAGTTCATCATTTTTTTCAAAGAAGAAGAAGAAGAATGCTTATGTTTAAGAGGGAGAGAGGAATGTTCCTAGGCCTAGGGCTGCCTCCCCCAAACTAAAACTTCTCATTGTCCCCAATGAGAGTCTGAGGTGGCACACCCCCAAACTTGTCCTAGAAGCATCTAGTCTAGGGTAAAACAAGGAGAATCTAAAAGTCTTAGGCATAGAATAAACTTCGGAAAGCAGATAACACAGCAGCAGATTTTTGAAAACAGTAAGTGAAGGGCTTAAAGAGATGCATGCTGAGCAATTTAAGGGAGGTAATTTAAACTTACCAGAGGTGTATTAAGACACTCAACCAGCATGCTCACAGATAGATCCTATATGGAAGTCAAGAAGGCAGCAAGAGAGCAAAAGTTAAACAGAACCAGCCTATCTATCAGTCATCCAATAGCATGCGAAAACTAACAAAAATTGCAGACTCCGCAAAAAATTCGCAATAAACCTACAGGGCATATTTATCAGTGATCAAGGCCCCTAGCATGCTATTTCCAGTCATCCAAAACTACTCAAAACAGTAAAATAAACGAAACTAACTACTCAGATACCATCAACCTACACTAAACTACCCTAAACAATCAAAGAAATTAAAAACAGATCAAGTATTTGATTGAAACAGCATTCACAAAGTAACAGAAAAGCAAGTTTTTTTTTTCAAGAGGGAACAGGAGTACTCCCTCGAGTGCCGTTCAGACTGGCACTCAAACATCCTCATCCTCATCTCTTCTTTCCCTAGGAGGTGCCCACGGCTTCAACAGGTCAGTAGGGAAAGCAGGGAAGATGCACCCCAACTGATCAGCCACGTCTTTGTCTCGGGCCTGTGCATATTCTGCCCACTGCGCCATCTTGTGCTGTAGGTCCATCAAGCACGCCATGGAGAGTGATTGAGCAGCAGCCAGGCCGTCTAGCTCAAACTCCATGTTGCCCCTCCTTCGCATCCTCAAGATGGTGGGCAGCTCCAGATGACCGGTGTAGGCCAACTGCTTCTCATTTTTCTCCATTGGGACTCCTGCACGAAGGCACAATTTAGTTATAGTGTTAGGGAAAAATAACTGACCCTTACCTTTCTTCGAGCAGTCGGCAATGGAGGCAGCAATGACCTCACCAACGTCAATGGTGAGGCCCCTCATGATGGCGTACAACAGCAGTGATCTCCCCTGGTTTATAGTTGTCTCGTGGGTCACAGGGGAGAGACGTTTGCGCACAAAAGAAAACCAGACGGTCGCCTTGTCGCGCAGGGTTGCACTCATCAGGGTGTGCTTCCCGTTCCTTGACACTGCCCACGATGCTTCTGGCTTGCCAATCGTGTGCAAAGCCTCCTCCAAGACTGCCTCAGATGGCAGGTCAATAATCTTGGCATAGTCAGAATGGGGGTATCCCTTGAGGCTGTAAGCCTCATTGATGGCATTGGCAGAGAAGTCGACCTCTACCCCTCTCACCGTGGATAAGCAGGCGTCAGGATGTGTGAGATTGGCGTAGAAATCATACACCATGCCGGTGTAGGCTGGGATTGGGGGTCTGCACAGCTCTTTCCAGCCGTGGGTGATGATTCCTGCGCGCAAGAACTGCGGCAGATCAGCCAATGAATCAAGGAAACCCCGCTCGTGGAGGAGCTTCTTCTTTCTCAACTCGAGGCCCTTGGCCTCTGCTTCTTGCGAGACAAACCTCTCAGCTTGAGGTTCATCCCCGGGGTACATCTTCTTCTTCCCCTTCTCTTTTGCCTTCGCCGATTCAGCAGCCTCAACCTTTAATTTCTTTAAAGAAGGTTCACCACTAACCTTCTTCTTCTTGGCTCGCTTGGAGGCTTTCGGTCGTTTGGCCTTCACGATGACAGGGACCCTCTTCTTGAGGCGTGCCTTTGTGGTGATCTGCTGGAGGCAATCCCCCAACGTCTCATCCATAGAGTCTTTGCTTCCCCCCTCCGTAGGGCTGTCAAGACTGACCTCCCTCAAGGGGGAGAAAACCTCATCTTCCTCCGCCGGCCTCTCGCTTGGCACCGAGTCTTGGTGTTCTTCAGGTGGAGCTTCAGGCTCCGGCGTCTGGGGAGATGGCTCAGGGCTCTGTCTGGCCGTCTAATAGGATGGGCGGCCACTCCCTCGACTCCCCTCACTGGGAGTCTTTGCTTTGATCGGTGCATCCTCCACCTCAACCGTCCACTTCCTTTTCTTCGGTGTACCGACTGGCTCAGACGAACCAACAGGGATCTCAGTCACCACCTTCCACTTCTTCTTACGCACTGGAAGCTTCGGAGGTCGTGAGGGCTGCGCAACTTCGACATCTGCTAAGGAAAGCAGCGCCTCTCTCGCAGCTTCTTCTGCGTCAGGCGACTTCTTTTTGGGCGTGGAACGATCGGCTCGTGTGGATACCATTTTCGTTCTGTGAGGATCTGAAGGTAGGAGATGCAGAGGAAGAAGAAGATCGAATTCTTGAGGTCCAACGGATGAAGAAAGCGTAAGGGGCAACGATGATCTGACGGCTATTTGTACTCGAGTGGATCCCAACGGCTCTTTCTGTTGCGGTCTCAACAAATTTACCGCAATTAAATAGCCTAGCCGTTGGAAGATTTCTTGATTTAAATCGCAAGATTCAATCAACCAAATCTTGGATTTAGCCCGATCTTCCTCGTGGATTTTCTTCCCTTGATTCATCTCCTTGATCTCCTCTTAAAGATCTCCTATTTAAAATTCACCTAATTACAACAAAATCCGTAAGTAAAATCACAAATAAACAATTACAACAAAAACCGAAAAAATACTGGAAAAAAAACTAAGGCATAGCCTTCTGCTGGATGAGCACAGTGGTCACTCATCCCTTCTCGATTCGATTCTTAAGCTTCAGATAAGAGGAAGGCCGAGAGTGTCTTCACATCTCCTTCCTCGTAGTAATGCTTCAATCGTGCACCATTGACCATAAACGGCTGCCCGTGGTTGAGGTTGCGAATCTCAATAGCACCATGAACAAACACGTTAGTTATCACAAAAGGACCCGACCATCTGGACTTAAGTTTGCCTGAAAATAACCTTAACCGTGAGTTGAATAATAAGACATGCTTGCCCTTTTTAAAGTCCTTTATCCTAAGTCTACTATCATGCCAAATTTTAGTCTTTTCTTTATACATCTTAGCATTTTCATAGGACATATGTCTCAGCTCATCGAGCTCATGTAATTGCAGAGACCGCAAAGTTCCCGCATCGGTCACGCAATAATTTAGTTCTTTTAAGGCCCAAAATGCTTTGATTTCCAATTCGAATGGTAAGTGACATGCTTTCCCGTACACAAGCCTATAAGGAGACATACCTAGGGGTGTTTTATATGCAGTCCTATATGCCCAAAGTGCATCGTCTAACTTAATAGACCAATCTTTTCTATTAGGTTTGACCACGTTTTCAAGTATGTTCTTAATTTCCCTATTGGATATTTCAGCTTGTCCATTTGAGTGTGGGTGATAAGGGGTTGCTACTCTATGTCTAACATTGTATTTAGCTAACACCTTTTACATAGCTTTATTAATAAAGTGGGTTCCCTCATCACTAACTATAGCCCGTGGTGTACCAAACCTTGTGAAAATATGCCTATTAAGGAACTTAATGACTGTTTTGGCATCATTCGATGGACATGCTATGGCTTCTACCCATTTAGATACATAGTCTACAGCTACAAGTATATAGAGATTACCTGCAGAAGGAGGGAATGGTCCCATGAAGTCGATGCCCAACACATCAAAGAGTTCCAACTCCAAGATGTAAGTGAGAGGCATCTCATCCTTCCGACTAAGGTTACCTGTTCTTTGACATTCATCGCAGCTGTGCGCATGGTCGTGGGCATCTTTGAAGATCGTGGGCCAATAGTAGCCACTCTGGAACACCTTTGCAGCTGTTCTTTGGCCACCAAAATGTCCCCCATAGGGAGATGTATGGCAATGCTGTAGCACAGACTTCGCCTCAGCAGCTGATACACACTTCCTTAGTAAACCATCTGCACAAGTCTTGTAAAGTGTAGGATCGTCCCAGATGAACTTCCTAGCTTCATGTAGAAACCTCTTCTTTTCTTGCCCCCCTTTGAAAGTTGGTAGTACCTGCGAGGCAAGGAAATTAGCAATATCCGCAAACCACGGTTCCTCATCGTTATCACGATGGGTTAACACAAAGACATGTTCATCAATAAAGGCATCAGAAATTGCTGGCTCAGCAATTTTATCGCAATTATGCCGCAATCTAGAAAGATGGTCAGCAACTACATTTTCGCATCCTTTCTTATCTCTAATGTCTAGATCAAACTCTTGCAACAATAATACCCATCTAATTAACCTAGGCTTAGCGTCAGCCTTCCTCATTAGGTATTTTAATGCAGAATGATCAGTGTACACAATTGTTCTAGTTCCTACAATGTAATTCCTAAACTTTTCACAGGCAAACACTACAGCTAGCATTTCCTTTTCTGTGGTTGTGTAATTACATTGTGCTTCATTCAGTGTCTTACTTGCATAGTATACAGGATGTGTTAGTTTATCAATTTTTTGTCCTAGCATGACCCCTACTGCATAGTCACTCGCATCACACATCATTTCAAATGGTAAGTCCCAATTTGGTCCTACTATAATAGGTGCTTTGACTAATGCTTCTTTAAGTGTTGTCCATGCTAAGAAACATTCTTTTGAGAAGACAAATGGTTTGTTTAGCTCTAGCAGCTCACACAAAGGTTTAGAGATCTTGGAGAAGTTCTTAATGAACCTCCTATAGAAACCTGCATGGCCTAGAAAACTTCTAATAGCTTTTACATTTTGAGGCTCCACTAGCTTCTCTATTATTTCTATCTTGGCCCTATCGACCTCTACTCCTGCTCTAGACACTCTATGACCTAGGACTATCCCTTCTTCCACCATAAAGTGGCATTTCTCCCAATTCAGGACTAGGTTGGTCTCCTCACACCTAGCTAGGACTTGTCCTAAGTTCTCTAAACAATTACTAAAAGAATCACCAAAGACCGAGAAGTCATCCATAAATATTTCTATCATGGATTCATCTAAGTCAGAGAAAATGGCCAACATGCACCTCTGGAACGTTGGTGGTGCATTGCATAAGCCAAAAGGCATTCTGCGAAAAGCAAATGTTCCAAAGGGACATGTAAAGGTTGTTTTCTCCTGGTCCACAGGGTCTATGGTGATTTGGTTATATCCAGAATAACCATCTAAGAAACAGTAGTAGGCTCGGTCAGCTATCCTATCTAACATCGGATCTATAAACGGTAAAGGAAAATGATCTTTTTTTGTTTCTTTGTTTAATTTTCTATAGTCCATACAGACTCTCCATCCTGTCACAGTTCTAGTTGGAATTAGTTCATTATTCTCATTAACTATGACAGTCATCCCCCCCTTCTTAGGTACACATTGGATTGGACTTACCCATTGACTATTGGCTATAGGAAAGATTACACCTGCATCTAACCATTTTATTATTTCCTTTTTTACTACCTCCTTCATGGAGGGATTCAACCTACGTTGGTGATCTACTCTAGGTGTATGTTCCTCTTCCAATAATATCTTATGCATGCAATAGGAAGGACTAATACCTCTTATGTCAGCAATCGTCCATGCAATAGCTTTTTTATGTTGCTTAAGCAGCAAAATTAGCGCAATTTCATGCTTTTCACTCAATTTGGACGAAATGATAACAGGCAAAGTATCATGCTCTCCTAGATATGCATACTTAAGATGATCAGGCAATGGTTTTAATTCTAAGAGAGGTGGATGCTCAATTGATGGTTTCAATGGATTCATGGATCTTTCAGACAAGTCATTAGTCATACACACATGCTGAGGTCTGTCCACAGTTATATCCATTATTTCAGAAATATTTAAGTCAGTTGTATCTATTTGTACATAATCATTGGCATGCTTAATCAACAGTTCATGCTCAAGTTGTTCTTCCATCAGTGAGTCTACTACATCCATACTAGCACAAGATTCAGAATCAGAAGGATACCTTAGAGCTTTAAAGACACTAAATTTAACCTCCTCATCATGAACTCTCATGGTGAGCTCACCTTTCTGAACATCGATCAAGGCCCTACCTGTGGCTAGAAATGGCCTGCCTAGTAAGATTGGTACCTCCTTGTCTGCTTCATAATCCAGAATGATGAAGTCTGCAAGAAAAATGAATTTGTCAACCTTGACAAGAATATCCTCAATCTTACCCTCAGGGTATGCTATGGATCTGTCTGCAAGCTGCAAGGTGACATTAGTAGGACGTGCTTCTCCTATTCCAAGCTGATGGAATAGTGACAGGGGCATGAGATTGATGCTGGCTCCCAGATCACAAAGAGCTCTGCCCACGTGCTTGCCTCCCAACTCGACTAGTAAGGTGAAGGACCCAGGATCCTTCTCCTTCTTTGGAAGCTTATTCTGGAGTATAACACTGCACTCCTTAGTAAGATTCACTTTTTCAAATTCACCAATGATCTTTTTGTTAGTAATAATATCTTTCAAAAACTTAACATAAAAAGGCATAGATTGCAAAACCTCTACAAATGGAATGTTCACATGCACTTGTTTTAAAATTTCTAGAAACTTATTAAAGTGCACTTCCTGTTCTTGTTTTTTCTTCAGCCTTCGAGGGAATGGAGGTGGTGGCACATATGTAGGCACTTCAGGACGCCTAAGGACAGGTGGAGGCCTTGGAATTTCTTCTGGTTCCTCTATGATAGGCTCCAGCCTCACCCTTGTTGTGCTTGTTGATGGTTGATCATGGTTGAGCAGAGAATCCAGTGGAGCACTAGACTCTTCATTCTCTACTCGCTTTGGTGCTTCTCTATTGTTGCTCACCAATGGTCTTCCACTTCGAAGTTCAATTGCTTGAACTTGCTCTTTTCCATCCCTTCTTGGCACTTCAGTGTCAGCAGGCAGTCTACCTTGGGGCCTATTCTTCAGTTCATTTGCTAACTGCCCTATTTGGTTTTCTAGGCTCCTAAGGGTGGCTTGCTGACTTTGTAGGGTAGCATCAATTTTTGCAATGAACTCCTTGAGTAAATTTTCTACTGATGACCCTATTGGTTGGTTATATGGCTTTTGCTACATGGATTGGTTATTTTTTTGAGTGAAACCAGGTGTTCCACTCGGTCTTGGTTGGTTTGGTGCTTGGTTAGCATTTTGTTGCCCACCCCAAGAAAGGTTTGGGTGGTTCCTCCAACCAGGATTGTAGGTGTTAGAATAAGGGTTGTTCCTAGGCTGCTGTTGACTTCCAACATAGCAGACTGAGGCTGGATTCCCAGGGCAGTAATCATACAGGTGCCCTTCCCCACAGAATCCACAGATTAGTGTCTCACCTTGACTCTTTGGTGCGCCCATTGAAATGGCTGCTGCGGTGTTGACACTAGGTTGGAGATTGGTTTGAGCCATTTGTTTGACTAGATTGGTCAGGGCGTTTATTTGACTACTCATTGCACTAAGTGCATCCTTGTCTTGAGCTCTCCCAGGCTCTACAGGATCGTCTGACCATCTACAATGAGAAGTTGAGATCTTCTCCAAAATCTCGTAGGCTTCATTGTAGCTCTTAGAAAGCATGGAACCTCCAGCTGAAGAATTCAGCACTTGCCTTGTGTTGGGGTTGCATCCTTTAAAGAACACTTCTATTTGGATACACCATGGGATGCCATGGTGTGGACATTTAAGTAAAAGGTCCTTGAACCTTCTCCAAGCTTCGTGAAGGGATTCGTTTTCGGCTTGTTTGAACTTAATGATATCATCACGAAAGTTGGAATTCCTATCAGGTGAGAAATATTTGACTAGAAATTTTTCAGCCAGATCTGTCCAATTGACAATTGATCCGGAGGGTAAGGAATTTAACCACGTTTTGGCTTTATCTCTTAATGAGTAGGGGAAGAGGTAAAGCCTCAAAGCTTCTTGGGAAACTCCAGGGATAAGGAAGGTATCACTAACTCCTAGGAAGTTTCTTAGATGATTGTGTGGATCTTCGTTTTCCACTCCAAAGAATTGTCCCACAGTGGACAGCATTTGGAACATTACTGCCATTACTGGTTTAACTCGAATGAGTTGGCAGTAATTTCAGGGCGTATAATGCTTGGGTTTAGCTCCCCAGGCATAGGAACTAAGTATGAGAGGATGGCACTATCCTTGTCATTCGCTATTTCGATGGGGTTGCGAATGGTAGGTGCTGGATTTGGGACTGGTCTATCCATTTCTACTCGCTGGAATTGCGGTGACTCCGCGGAGTCAGCAATGTTTTGAGTTATAGGGGGTTGTTTGAAGAGGCGTTTCTTAGCTTTGTTTCTGGCCCTAAGTAATCTTTCAGGCTCAGGATTGAACTCTAGATCGCTACTTGAATGCTCATTCATAAACTAACCCAATGGTACCTGCAAAAGAAATGAGAATAGATCAGCTCCAATAGGTAGTAAGATTTGTGTTTCTAACTTAACAAACTTCGTTTTTACTAAACAAAATCCCCGGCAGCGGCGCCAAAAACTTGTTGCGTGCTCAATGTGTAAATTAAAATGCAATGGTAGAGCACTCAGAACATGCAAGCATACATGATCTTGTAGCAAGTAATAAGTATTTTTTCATTCGATTTCCCACAGAGATTTATTCTTAGTTACTAACGAAGTGAGATGTTAAGTGAGAAAGGGTGGTTTAAATGGGATAGATTTGGGTTGAAAGTGCCTAACTATTAAGGAACGTGCAAGATATGAAAGCATAAACAAGGACAAGTAAATAGGTAAACTCGAATGTAGGAGAAAAAGAATTGCGGAGAAAGCAATTATCTAGCAATAAAATCGCAAAGCAGAAAACTAAGAAAAATGGCTAAGGCAAAAATTTGAACTAAGAAAATTGCGCAGACAACAATTTTCTAGCAATGTTACTAACAGCGAATTAGGGGTAAAGTGTGGAAACAAGGGCTACTAACGACTCCTCTATAGGCTTTTTCATACGATTCTTAAGCAGTAGGTTAACTCACCATGCATCAAATTAACTCATTCTCATGTATCTCTCGATTTCATGCATTGGATCCTTTAGTTTACTCATGTTCAAGTAAGGCTGAAGCATCTATTTATATAAGCAAGTTAAGGATTTGTGCTAGGAAAACGCCTATTCCTAGGTCGTTTTCTGGCTACCATGAAAGGCTAGCATGAATGGATGACTCTGAACTCTTACTCCTTCCAGAGGTTAGGAGTTCTTTGGACAAAATGGATGGCCAATCGAAATTGCCCGTGGGATGAAGCACACATACATTCAATGCATTTGAAGCTAACCTACATGCTTGATTCACGTATTTCTACTTATAGACTTGTCATTAGCATACCCTTATGTGGTTTAGTTACTCATGGATGAAGATGGAATCGAAAGAATAGATGGTGTAGACATGCTTAGCAGTAATGAAGTGGAAATAAAAGAAAACAGAAACGATAGAAGCAACAATGGATTCGTGAACTAGTCAAAACACTTCTTCGATTTACTGAGGTTCAAAACTTACAAAGCAACAACTCTAAACTGATGAAAACTAAACAGAAGGAGACGAAATGAACTAAGGTAGCAAACTTAAACAAATAGCAGAAAGCAGTAGTGAAAACAGACGACAAACAAATGGCAGAAAGCAGTAAACGTGTGCGTGAACCCTCGCCGCAAGCGCCTCGGATGGAGGAAGAAGGAGAGCTTTGTTTGGATGAATCCAATCAGAAGAGAAGAGAGATCTTCTATTCTTCTTCTCAGATTATCGACTCCAACAGCTGAGTCCTTCAAACCAACAAACGGAAGAGAGAAAACAGGGAGAAAAGACTGCGTTGAGATGGGAGTTCTACGCTTCCAGCTTAAGTTTGTCCTTCCCCTTTGACCTCCTTTTATAGTGTTTAGCAGGTACGATTCGGCCAAGGAGAACCATCCATTCTGAACGTCGACCTTCCACGTGGCAGCAGGGGAGAGAATGGGCCGCTGAAAGATCGTAACAAAATGGCAATCGGTTAGACAACTTAACAAATTTCACTTAAAACATTGCTGAGACAGCAATGTTTTCGCAATGTTTCAGCAAAATGGAAATTTCAACTCTTTAGCTTTGTTTTTAGTTCTTTTTCCTTCCTTTTACACACAAGTCCTAATTTAGCTCCATTCTACAAATTCTCATATATAAGCACATGTTTAAGCTAAATTCTACCAAAAACGCTTAAGAGTGTACACCATTCTATAGCAAATAAGCCCCTAAATTAGTCACTTTTGGAGACGTAACACACCCCCAAACTTAAGGTTTTGCTCGTCCTCGAGCAATATAAAGGCTTATTTAGGCTGTTATCACTCTATCTAACTACTTGCTGACTTCCTTAAGTTCACTATCTAAGGCACAGCTGTCCTGTGACATTCTTCTAAGTTCAAACTAACTCCACATTTTGCTTCTTCTGATTTGTCTCGCCTTATAATCCTACTGTTTTTATAACCTTCCTACAACTGATCTATCTGCTTTGGTCATTAGGTTCATTGTGCAACTATCCCTAAGTTTTCACATTCTACCTAGCTTTACCCCAGACTCAGTACATGCTTCTAATGTTTTTCTTTTGAGCTACCTAGGATTCCTTAGAGTCATGTCAGTCTTAGTATAAACCAGTGACAGTAGTACATTTCATAGAACAACCTAAACCCTGGCATCACTACATTGGAAATACATTCATCTCCCCTAACAAACCTACAAGCTACAACTCTGTGCTTAGTAAATCGAGGATCAGAGTTCATTCACATAGGACACCTAAGCACATAAGCTATAACTCATAGGCATACATTCTTTTTCCTTGGTTTTTTCTTTTTCTTTCCTTCTTTGGTAGGGTCTCTTCCTTTGGTTGCCTTTTGATGCAATGTCACTTGTGGGTTACACACATGGCACTGATTACTCAGCAACCTCAAGAGAGACACTACTCTTTATTCTTTTCATTTGTTTTTTTTTTTTTTTTTTTTTCAGTTCATCATTTTTTTCAAAGAAGAAGAAGAAGAATGCTTATGTTTAAGAGGGAGAGAGGAATGTTCCTAGGCCTAGGGCTGCCTCCCCCAAACTAAAACTTCTCATTGTCCCCAATGAGAGTCTGAGGTGGCACACCCCCAAACTTGTCCTAGAAGCATCTAGTCTAGGGTAAAACAAGGAGAATCTAAAAGTCTTAGGCATAGAATAAACTTCGGAAAGCAGATAACACAGCAGCAGATTTTCGAAAACAGTAAGTGAAGGGCTTAAAGAGATGCATGCTGAGCAATTTAAGGGAGGTAATTTAAACTTACCAGAGGTGTATTAAGACACTCATCCAGCATGCTCACAGATAGATCATATATGGAAGTCAAGAAGGCAGCAAAAGAGCAAAAGTTAAACAGAACCAGCCTATCTATCAGTCATCCAATAGCATGCGAAAACTAACAAAAATTGCAGACTCCGCAAAAAATTCGCAATAAACCTACAGGGCATATTTATCAGTGATCAAGGCCCCTAGCATGCTATTTCCAGTCATCCAAAACTACTCAAAACAGTAAAATAAACGAAACTAACTACTTAGATACCATCAACCTACACTAAACTACCCTAAACAATCAAAGAAATTAAAAACAGATCAAGTATTTGATTGAAACAGCATTCACAAAGTAACAGAAAAGCAAGTTTTTTTTTTCAAGAGGGAACAGAAGTACTCCCTCGAGTGCCGTTCAGACTGGCACTCAAACATCCTCATCCTCATCTCTTCTTTCCCTAGGAGGTGCCCACGACTTCAACAGGTCAGTAGGGAAAGCAGGGAAGATGCACCCCAACTGATCAGCCACGTCTTTGTCCCGGGCATGTGCATATTCTGCCCACTGCGCCATCTTGTGTTGTGGGTCCATCAAGCACGCCATGGAGAGTGATTGAGCAGCAGCCAGGCCGTCTAGCTCAAACTCCATGTTGCCCCTCCTTCGCATCCTCAAGATGGTGGGCAGCTCCAGATGACCGGTGTAGGCCAACTGCTTCTCATTTTTCTCCATTGGGACTCCTGCACGAAGGCACAATTTAGTTATAGTGTTAGGGAAAAATAACTGACCCTTACCTTTCTTCGAGCAGTCGGCAATGGAGGCAGCAATGACCTCACCAACGTCAATGGTGAGGCCCCTCATGATGGCGTACAACAGCAGTGATCTCCCCTGGTTTATAGTTGTCTCGTGGGTCACAGGTGTTGCGTGCTCAATGTGTAAAGATAAATATGCAAAAGGGTAGAGAGAGCACTTAGCACATGCAAGCATACATGGCCTTACAGCAAGTAGTGAGTATATTTAATTCGTTTTTTCCACAGAGACTTGTTTTTAGCTATTCGCGAAGTGTGAATGTTAAGAAAGATGGGATGAATTTGATGGGTTAAAATTGGTTTTTAATTAACTACTTTTTGCTGAATGTGTAGAGGGATATAACATAAACAAAAGCAAGTTGAAATTAGATGCAAAGGATAAGAGATGGAATTAATAAACGAGAAGGAAAACAGCTAAACAGAATGAAAATTTGGCAGAATTGCGTGGACCGCAATGTTTCCGCAATTAACTGGCAGCGAAATTGATTAAAATGGGGAATTAAGGGCTACTAATGACTATCCTATAGGCAGTTTATTACGATTATCAAGCTTTGGATCAACTCTCTATACATCAAACTCACTCTATCTCAAGTATCGTCCGATTCCATGCATGAGAGACTCAAGTTTACTCGACTTCAAAGTAAGGTCTTAAGCATCTTGTTAAAGCAGGAGTGTGCACTTTGTACTAGGGAAACGCCTATTCCTAGGCCGTTTCCTGATTACCATGAAAGGCTAGCATGATTATATGACTCTGAACTCTTACTCCTTCCAGAGGTTAGGAGTTCTTTGGACAAAATGGATGGCCAATCGAAATTGCCCGTGGGATGAAGCTTACATACAATCAATGTTCGAGTGTTAATCTACCTACTTGACTCACGTTTTTTAGCCTATAGTTCTGTCATTAGCATGCCCCTAAATGATTTTAGTTACTCATGGATATGTAAAGAGCAGAAATGGTAGATAAAGTAGACATGCTTAGAAGAGAAATGTGTGTAAAACAGCAAGCAAAACTCGTAGCAGAACAAGGTAGAACTGTGAAATGCAGAAACTTACTTCGATTACTTTAAGTGTTTGAATAACAAAGGAAAGCTTTAAAAGACTGAATCCAAGACAGACAACAACGAAATGCAGTAATTGAAATGACTAAACTAAGAACAACAATGATCAGTAATGGAAATGAGAAGAAAAGAACAGAAAACAGTAAAGGCTTGCTGAAGACTTTGTGGCAGTTGCCTCGAATGAAGGTGGTGAGAATTCAGCCGTGCTTGGATGAATCCAATCGAGAGAGAAGAAGAATCTTCTCTCCTTCCTATCAGATTATCGATTCCAAAAGCTTAGACTCTCACTCCAACAGACGGTAAAGGAAGAACAGTGGAAAGGGTGGACTGCAGAAAGACTTCTACGCTTCGAGTGATGACTGAACCTCCGACTTTGGCCCCCTTTTATAGTAGTCTGCAGGTGCGATTGGGCCAAGGAGAACCATCAGTCTTCAACGTCATATATCAGAATGGATGGAGGAGAAAGAACGAATCCCTGAAAAGTCGGATCTAAACAGAAAAATGTCAGCCAACTTACGGTTTTAACTTGAATAATTGCGGCCACCGCAATTATTCCGCAATGCAGTCGCAATGGTTATTTTTTCATTCTTTTCTTCGGTTTTCACCCCTTTTTCTACCTATTGTGCATAAGTCCTATATTAGCTACCTTCTTCTAATTCTCATATTAAAGCATAGGTTTAGGCTAAATGCTCACAAAAACACCTAAATGTGTACATCTTCTTAAGCTAAATGGGTCCTAAATAAGTCACTTTCAGAGACTTAACACACCCCCAAACTTAAGGCTTTGCTTGTCCTCAAGCATACTAAGGACTTACTCAGGCTGCTGTTTCTTCTTCTTTTAACTACTCACTAACTCCCTTATATTCTTGTCTCTAGCAGTGCTGTCCTGTGACACACTTCTTAGTTTAGAACTAACCTCTTGTCTAGCTTCTTCTGACTTCACCTGCCTACTATACCCACTGCTTTTGTTAACCCCCTACTACTGATCTAACTACTTTTATGATATCATGCTATTATCCCTAAGGTTTCAAATTCTACCAAGCTTTACTCTAGACTCAGTACATGCTTCTAGCTTATTTTTAATGTGTCTAGGATTCCTTAGAGTCATGCCAGTCTTAGTATTAATGGTGACAGTGGTACTTTTAGAGAACAACCTAAGCCCTGGCATCACTACATTGGATAAACATTCATCTCCCTAAAACAACCCTACAAGTTACAACTTTTGTGCTTAGCTACTTTGAGGATCAGAGTTCTTTTTAAATAGGACATCTAAGCCACAAAGTTATAACTCCTAGGTATACATTCTTCTTCCCTATATTTTTCTCTTTTTTTTTTCTTAGGTGGAGCTTCTCCTTTGGTTGCCTTTTGATGCAACACCACTTGTGGGTTACACACTTGGCACTGATTACTCAGCAACCTAAGAGAAACTCCCCCCCTTTATTCTTTTTTTCATTTTGTTCATCATTTTTTTTTTTAAAAAGGAGAAGAAGAATGCTTATGTTTCTAAGGGAGAGAGGAATGTTCCTAGGCCTAGGGTGGCCTTCCCCCAAACTTCAACTACTCATTGTCCCCAATGAGTGTTTGAGGTGGCACACCCCCAAACTTGTCCTAGAAGCATCTAGTCTAAAGTAAAACAAAGAGAATCTAAACATCCTAGGCATAGGCAAAACATTCTAGAAGCAACTATCCCAGCAGCAGAAAATTTGAACATAACAGACAGGTTTAAGGCCTTATGGTTTATGCATGCTGAGCACTATTCAGAGGCAAATTTAAACTATCAAAGGGTGTCTTATGACACTCATCCAGCATGCTTCAAGATCAGCTATATAAGGTAGTCATGCTAGCAGCAAAAGGTAGAATTTAACAGATCACAGCCTAACTAAACAGACAGTCCAAAACATGCTATCAGTCACAAAAATTGCGGGAACCGCAATTATTTCGCAATCCAATCTGGGCAGATTTAACATTGATGCAGGCCCCTAGCATGCTTTTTCCCGTTACTTATGCATCCTAAAAATAAAACTAAACTATCCTACCTAATCAACTAACATCAGACTAGCCTAAGCAAAAGGAAAAACACAAAACTAAACATCCAAAACAGATCAAAACTTAACCACAAAACAGCATAATATACATTACTCTATCAAAAAGCAGAAAAATTGTCTTTTGTTTCTTTAGGGATCAGTAATACTCCCTCTAGTGCTCTTCAATCCAGCACTCAATTCTCATCATCCTCATCTGGCTGCCTTGGTCGTGGGGGCACCCATGGAGTTAGGAGGTTGGTAGGGAAGTCTGGGAAGATGCACCCCAACTGGTCTGCAACTTCTCTGTCCCTCGCCTGCGCATAGTTGGCCCATTGAGCCATTCTCCTCTGCATGTCCATCAAGCAGGCCATGGATAGGGACTGTTCAGCCGCCAGCCTATCCAACTCAAACTCCATGTTGCCCTTTCTTCTCAGCCTTAGGTGTGCAGGCAACTCCAGATGGCCTGTGTAGGGCAGCTGCTGCTCCAAGCGCTCGGTGGGAACCCCTGCAAGCAAACACAATTTGGTTATAGTGTTTGGAAAAAATAATGGTCCCTTACCCTTCTTAGCACACTCGGCTATGGCAGCAGTGATGACCTCTCCCACGTTGATCGTGAGACCTCTCATTATAGCATAAACCAGCAGCGAACGGCTCTGGTTAATTGTAGTCTCATGAGTCACCGGGGAGAGTCTTCTTCTTACGAATGAAAACCACACAGCTGCCTTAGCCGTGAGGTTGGCACTCATGAGCGTGTGCCGCCCATTGCGTGAGACTGTCCAGGAGGCCTCAGGCTGGCCAATGGTGCGGATGGCTTCTTCCAGCACAGCCTCGGTCGGCTCATCAACTATCCGTGCGTAATCTGTGTGAGGCTGGCCCCTTAGACCAAATGCTTCATTAATGGCTTTGGCTGAGAAATCAACCTCCACCCCTCTGACCACAGATAGGCCATCCTCAGGGCTGAGCACGTTGGCATAGAAGTCATACACCATGCTCGTGTATGCTGGATTGGGAGGTCGGCAGAATTCCTCCCAGCCATGGTTGATCACCCCTGCGCGCAAGAACTGCGGCAGGTCAGCCAGTCGATCAAGGAACCCCTTCTCGTGCAACAGGTCCCTTTTCCTCAGCTCCACGCCCCTGGATTCGGCATCAGATGAGACATACCTCACTGATGGAGGTTCATCTTCAGGGTAGAGTTTTGCCTTCCCCTTATCGGCTGGCTTGGAAGATTCAGCAGCCTCCACCTTGAGGCGTTTGAGCGAAGGCTCAGTGCTGTCTTTGTCTGCTGAAGGCACTCGCTTGGCCTTCTTCTTCTTCAGTTTCTTGGCTTTCTTGGCCTTCTTCTTGGCCTCCTTCTTCTCCCTCTTAATGTGGATCTGTTGTAGGCAGGCCCCCAACGTCTCCTCCATGGAATCCTCCTGCTGTGCAGGCTCATCAGGGCTGTCTTCTCTCATGGGAGAGAAGACTTCTTCTTCGCCAGCATCTCCACTGCCTTGCGTGGACTCCTGATAATCCCCATAAGGGAATTCAGGATCAGGCCGTGGAGAGTTGTGTTCTGCTGATGGTGTATGTGCAGAATTCCATGGCGAAGACGGCAGGTCAGGACTCTGCACAGCCGCAGGTGGTAGATCAGAACTCTGAAGCGCTGGAGATGACTCGGCGCGCTGCGCAGGCGGTGATGATTCTGTGCTTTGCACCGGTTCAGATGGGAGAGGGCTGCGCACAGGTGACACAGACGGCGACGAACCTTCCTTTGCTGACTCGTGAGATGCACGATCAGGTTCTTGACTCTCCACAGAGGGAGTCTTGATGATGGTTCGTTCGGCGGCAGTCTTGACAGTCCACCGGCGCTTCTTTGGCGTGCCCACTGGCTCAGATGGCCCAGCAGGGATCTCAGTGACCATCCTCCACTTCTTCCTACGAATAGGAAGCTTACCAAGACGGCCAGTGCGTACAGCACCCTGATCAGCAAGGGTGAGAAGCGCTTCCCTCGCAGCCGCTTCAGCTGCGTCGTCGGCCTTCTTCTTGGCGGCGGATCTCTCAGCCCTAGTGGAAACCATGGTCGAATCTTGGAGGTTTGGAGAGAGAGATCAAAGGTGGAGAGAATCGCAGAAATCTTGGAGAGCAAAGAATGAGAGGATCGTATCAAACGGGCGCCTTCTAACGGCTATAAAAGCAACGGAAAAATCCCAACGGCTCTTTTTGCGAATCCAGCAATTTCTGCGCAATTCCAGGGATAATATTTCATACAAATTCCAAACTTTGATCGCCCGTATCTTTCATTTGGCTCAACCGTTTCTTGATTTTTAAAGCCTGATTTACTCCCCTTGATCCCCTCTTTCGATTCCCTACAAAAACAAATAAAACAAACATTAAATACGCAATTAAAATCACGCTACAAAACATACAAACGATCATCGATAAAAACAGAAAAAAATAAACTAAGGCATTGGCCTTGACTAAACGAGCACAGTAACCACTCGTTCTCTCTCGTTCTCTTTGTCATGCTTCAGTCAAGAGGAAGGCCGAGAGAGTCTTCACATCCCCTTCCTCATAGTAGTGCTTCAACCTAGCACCATTGACCATAAATGGTTGTCCTTGCTGCAAGTTTTTAATCTCTATGGCACCATGAACAAAGACATTAGTAATAATAAATGGACCTGACGATCTAGACTTTAATTTGCCTGGAAATAGCTTTAATCGTGAGTTAAATAACAGTACAAGTTGGCCCTTCTTAAAGTCTTTAATCCTGAGTCTACTGTCATGCCATATTTTTGTCTTTTCTTTGTACATCTTGGCATTCTCATAGGCCATGTGCCTAAGCTCATCAAGTTCATGTAGCTGTAAAGATCTTAATGTCCCCGCATCCTTCACACAAAAATTCAATTCTTTCATGGCCCAAAATGCCTTATTTTCCAACTCAAGTGGCAAGTGGCAAGCCTTGCCATATACCAACCTATAGGGAGACATACCTAGAGGTGTCTTATATGCTGTTCTATAAGCCCAAAGTGCATCCTCAAGCTTAAATGACCAGTCTTTTCTATTAGGTTTAACTACCTTCTCTAGGATGTTCTTTATTTCCCTATTTGAAATTTCAGCTTGACCATTTGAGTGTGGGTGATAGGGAGTAGCTACTCTATGCCTAATGTTATATTTAGCCAATATCTTCTCCATAGCTTTATTAATGAAATGTGACCCCTCATCACTAATGATAGCACGAGGAGTCCCAAATCTAGTGAAAATGTGCCTATGCAAGAAGTTAGTGACTGTCTTAGCATCATTATTAGGACATGCTTTAGCCTCTACCCATTTGGACACGTAGTCTACTGCTACTAAGATGTACAGGTTACCTGATGATGGAGGGAATGGTCCCATGAAATCAATGCCCCATACATCAAAGAGCTCCAACTCTAAGATGTAGGTGAGGGGCATCTCATCCTTACGACGGAGGTTACCTGTCCTTTGGCACTCGTCACAGTTGTGGGCATAGTTGTGGGCGTCCTTAAAGATTGTTGGCCAGTAGTAGCCACTTTGAAATACCTTGGCAGCTGTCCTTTGTCCACCAAAGTGTCCACCATAAGGAGATGAATGACAGTGCTGCAGCACAGACTTCGCTTCAGCAGCTGTAACACACTTCCTCAACAACCCATCAGCACAGGTCCTGTAAAGTATGGGGTCATCCCAGATAAATTTCCTTGCTTCATGGAGGAACCTCTTTTTCTCTTGTCCTCCCTTGAACACTGGTAATACCTGTGCTGCACGGAAGTTAGCAATGTCAGCGAACCAAGGTTCTTCATCGTTATCACGATGAGTTAAAGCAAAGATATGTTCATCTATAAAAGCATCAGAAATTGCGGGGTCCGCAATTTTTTCGCAATTGTGCTGCAATCGAGACAGGTGATCTGCAACCACGTTTTCACATCCCTTCTTGTCCCGAATGTCCAAATCGAATTCCTGCAGCAATAACACCCATCTAATCAATCTAGGCTTAGCATCAGCCTTCCTCATCAGATATTTTAAAGCAGAATGGTCAGTATATACAATGGTCCTAGTTCCTACAATATAGTTCCTAAATTTTTCACAAGCAAATACTACAGCAAGCATCTCTTTCTCTGTAGTTGTATAGTTACATTGGGCCTCATTCAAGGTCTTGCTAGCATAATAGACAGGATGTGTGAGCTTGTCAATCTTCTGTCCTAACATGACTCCTACAGCATAGTCACTGGCATCACATAGCATCTCAAATGGGAGATCCCAATTTGGTCCTACTATGATTGGTGCTGTGACCAATGCTTCCTTAAGGGTTTTCCAAGCTACTACACATTCTTTAGAAAAGATGAATGGCCTACCTAGCTCTAGAAGCTCACATAGAGGCTTGGCTATCTTAGAGAAGTCCTTGATGAACCTTCTATAGAAGCCAGCATGACCTAGGAAACTCCTAATAGCTTTGACATTCTAGGGCTCTACCAACTTCTCTATGACCTCTATTTTCGCCCTATCCACTTCTACACCCGCCCTTGACACTCGATGTCCTAAGACAATCCCTTCATCTACCATAAAATGGCACTTTTCCCAATTCAGGACTAGGTTAGTCTCCTCACACCTAGTCAGGACTTGTCCTAGGTTTTCTAGACAGGTTTTAAATGAGTCCCCAAAGACTGAGAAGTCATCCATGAATATTTCTATCATGGACTCATCCAACTCAGAGAAGATTGCCATCATGCACCTCTGGAAAGTTGCCGGTGCATTGCATAAGCCAGAAGGCATTCTGCGGAAGGCAAACGTTCCAAAAGGGCAAGTGAAGGTGGTCTTCTCTTGATCCTTAGGGTCTATAGTTATTTGATTGTAGCCTGAATAGCCATCTAGGAAACAGTAGTAGGCTCTACCAGCTATTCTGTCTAGCATCTGGTCAATAAATGGTATGGGGAAATGGTCTTTTTTAGTTTCTTTATTTAGTTTTCTGTAATCCATACATACCCTCCACCCTGTGACAGTCCTTGTTGGGATTAGTTCGTTATTCTCATTGACTACCACAGTTATTCCCCCCTTTTTAGGTACACATTGGATGGGGCTCACCCACTGGCTACTAGCTATGGGGAAAATTACTCCTGCATCTAACCACTTTATTATTTCTTTCTTCACTACCTCTTTCATAGAGGGGTTTAACCTACGCTGGTGATCTACCCTAGGTGTGTGTTCTTCCTCTAGAATAATTTTGTGCATACAATAAGAAGGGCTAATGCCTCGAATATCAGCAATAGACCATGCTATAGCCTTCCTATGTTGCTTAAGTAGTAGAATTAAATCAACCTCATGCTGTTCACTAAGTTTAGAAGAAATAATTACAGGCAGTGTTTCATTCTCTCCTAGATATGCATATTTGAGGTGAGTTGGTAGTGGTTTCAGTTCTAAAACAGGCGGATGCTCAATGGAGGGCTTCAGAGGGTTAATAGTTCTATCAGTTAAATCTATATTCATACATACATGCTGAGGGTTATTTACAGGCATGTTCATTATGTCAGCTACATTTAGATCATCTACATCTATTTGTACATATTCACTAGCATGCTTGGTTAACAGTACATGCTCTAATTGTTCTTCCATTAGTGAGTCAACAACATCCATGCTAGCACAAGACTCAGAATCAGAGGGATATTTTAAAGCTTTGTAAACACTAAATTTTACCTCTTCATCATGAACTCTCATAGTTAACTCACCTTTTTGCACGTCTATTAGTGCCCTACCTGTGGCTAGAAATGGTCTACCTAGCAGGATGGGTACCTCCTTGTCTGCCTCATAGTCCAGGACAATGAAATCTGCAAGGAAAATAAATTTGTCAACTTTAACTAGAATATCCTCAATCTTACCTTCTGGATATGCGATGGATCTGTCTGCTAGTTGTAAAGTGACAGTAGTTGGACGTGCTTCTCCTATTCCCAACTGGCGGAATAGGGACAGGGGCATGAGATTTATGCTGGCGCCCAGGTCACAAAGCGCTCTGCCCACATGCTTGCCTCCAAGTTCTACAGGTAAGGTGAAGGAACCAGGATCCTTCTCCTTCTTGGGCAGCTTGTTTTGGAGGATGGCACTGCACTCTTCGGTGAGGTTTACTGTTTCAAACTCACCAATTATCTTTTTGTTAGTAATGATATCCTTCAAAAATTTTACGTATGAAGGCATAGACTGTAAAACCTCTACAAAAGGAATATTCACATGCACTTGCTTAAGTATTTCTAAGAATTTATTAAAATGAACTTCCTGTTCTTGCTTCTTCTTAAGCCTTCGAGGATAAGGAGGTGGTGGCACATAAGCAGGCACGTCAGGACGCTTTAGGATCGGTGGAGGCCTTGGAATCTCTTCTATGTCCTCTACAATTGGTTCTAGCATGGCTCCTGATGTGCTAGTTGGTGGTGGACCTTGGCTTGGCAGAGACGCCAGTGGAGCACTAGACTCAGTGTTCTCTACTCTCTTTGGTATGTCTTTGGTGTTGCTCACCAATGGTCTTCCACTCCTAAGTTCAATTGCTTGAACTTGTTCCTTGCCATCTCTCCTTGGTACCTCGGTGTCAGCAGGGAGTCTACCTTGGGGCCTACTTTTAAGTTCATTGGCTAACTGGCCTATTTGGTTCTCCAGGCTCCTAAGGGTAGCTTGCTGGCTCTGAAGAGTAGCATCATTCTTAGCTATATATTCCTTGAGTAGGTTTTCTACAGAAGATCCTACAGGTTGATTGTAAGGCTTTTGGTACATTGACTGGTTATGTTGGGGAGTGAAACCAGGTGTTCCACTCGGCCTTGGTTGGTTAGGATTTTGGTTAGTGTTTTGTTGGCCACCCCATGACAGGTTAGGGTGGTTTCTCCAACCAGGATTGTAAGTTTGTGAGTAGGGGTTATTCCTTGGTTGCTGCTGACTTCCTACATAGCAGACCGAGGATGGATTCCCAGGACAGTATTCATAAGGGTGTCCTTCCCCACAGAATCCACAGATTGGTGCCTCGCCTTGACTTTGTTGGGTGCCCATTGACATGGCTGTGGCGGTATTGGCACTGGTTTGGAGATTGGCCTGAGCCATTTGCTTGACTAAGTTGGTCAGGGCATTTATTTGGGTGCTCATGGCGCTTAGAGCATCCTTGTCTTGAGCTCTAGTTGGCTCTACAGGATCATCTGACCATCTACAGTGAGATGTTGAGATCTTCTCCAAGATCTCATAAGCTTCGTTGTAACTCTTGGACAACATGGAACCTCCAGCAGATGAATTTAAGACTTGTCTGGTGCTGGGGTTGCATCCTTTAAAGAAGACTTCTATTTGGATACACCATGGAATGCCATGGTGTGGACATTTAATGAGGAGGTCTTTGAATCGTGTCCAAGCTTCGTGAAGAGACTCACTTGGAGCTTGTTTGAATTTTATGATGTCATCACGAAAAGTTGAATTCCTATCTGGTGGGAAGTATTTGACTAGGAATTTTTCTGCTAAATCTGTCCAATTGCGGACAGAGCCTGAGGGTAAAGAATTTAGCCATGTTTTGGCTTTGTCCCTCAAAGAGTAAGGGAAAAGATATAGCCTCAGGGCTTCTTGGGAAACTCCAGGGATTAGGAAAGTGTCACTAACTCCTAAGAAGTTCCTAAGGTGGTTATGGGGGTCCTCATTTTCTATTCCAAAGAATTGTCCCACAGTGGACAACATTTGGAACATCACTGGCTTTAACTCAAATGAGTGGGCAGTGATTTCAGGACGGATTATGCTGGGGTTCAGCTCCCCAGGCATAGGTACTAAATATGAAAGGATGGCGCTATCCTTGTCATTCGCTATTTCGATGGGGTTGCGAATGGCTTGCGCCGGATTTGGAACTACATCGCCCATTTCTCTAGTTTCAGGTGTGGTTTGAGGTATAGGAGGTTGTTTAAAGAGACGTTTCTTTGCCTTATTCCTAGCTCGAAGTGATCTTTCAGGTTCAGGATCGAACTCTAAATCACTATGTGAACGCTCACTCATAAACTACCTTAATAGCACCTGCAAAAGAAATGAAACAGATTAGTTTCACTCAATGATAAACTTGGTTTCTTAACCTTAACAACTTCGTTTTCACTTAAAATAAGTCCCCGGCAGCGGCGCCAAAAACTTGTTGCGTGCTCAATGTGTAAAGATAAATATGCAAAAGGGTAGAGAGAGCACTTAGCACATGCAAGCATACATGGCCTTACAGCAAGTAGTGAGTATATTTAATTCGTTTTTTCCACAGAGACTTGTTTTTAGCTATTCGCGAAGTGTGAATGTTAAGAAAGATGGGATGAATTTGATGGGTTAAAATTGGTTTTTAATTAACTACTTTTTGCTGAATGTGTAGAGGGATATAACATAAACAAAAGCAAGTTGAAATTAGATGCAAAGGATAAGAGATGGAATTAATAAACGAGAAGGAAAACAGCTAAACAGAATGAAAATTTGGCAGAATTGCGTGGACCGCAATGTTTCCGCAATTAACTGGCAGCGAAATTGATTAAAATGGGGAATTAAGGGCTACTAATGACTATCCTATAGGCAGTTTATTACGATTATCAAGCTTTGGATCAACTCTCTATACATCAAACTCACTCTATCTCAAGTATCGTCCGATTCCATGCATGAGAGACTCAAGTTTACTCGACTTCAAAGTAAGGTCTTAAGCATCTTGTTAAAGCAGGAGTGTGCACTTTGTACTAGGGAAACGCCTATTCCTAGGCCGTTTCCTGATTACCATGAAAGGCTAGCATGATTATATGACTCTGAACTCTTACTCCTTCCAGAGGTTAGGAGTTCTTTGGACAAAATGGATGGCCAATCGAAATTGCCCGTGGGATGAAGCTTACATACAATCAATGTTCGAGTGTTAATCTACCTACTTGACTCACGTTTTTTAGCCTATAGTTCTGTCATTAGCATGCCCCTAAATGATTTTAGTTACTCATGGATATGTAAAGAGCAGAAATGGTAGATAAAGTAGACATGCTTAGAAGAGAAATGTGTGTAAAACAGCAAGCAAAACTCGTAGCAGAACAAGGTAGAACTGTGAAATGCAGAAACTTACTTCGATTACTTTAAGTGTTTGAATAACAAAGGAAAGCTTTAAAAGACTGAATCCAAGACAGACAACAACGAAATGCAGTAATTGAAATGACTAAACTAAGAACAACAATGATCAGTAATGGAAATGAGAAGAAAAGAACAGAAAACAGTAAAGGCTTGCTGAAGACTTTGTGGCAGTTGCCTCGAATGAAGGTGGTGAGAATTCAGCCGTGCTTGGATGAATCCAATCGAGAGAGAAGAAGAATCTTCTCTCCTTCCTATCAGATTATCGATTCCAAAAGCTTAGACTCTCACTCCAACAGACGGTAAAGGAAGAACAGTGGAAAGGGTGGACTGCAGAAAGACTTCTACGCTTCGAGTGATGACTGAACCTCTGACTTTGGCCCCCTTTTATAGTAGTCTGCAGGTGCGATTGGGCCAAGGAGAACCATCAGTCTTCAACGTCATATATCAGAATGGATGGAGGAGAAAGAACGAATCCCTGAAAAGTCGGATCTAAACAGAAAAATGTCAGCCAACTTACGGTTTTAACTTGAATAATTGCGGCCACCGCAATTATTCCGCAATGCAGTCGCAATGGTTATTTTTTCATTCTTTTCTTCGGTTTTCACCCCTTTTTCTACCTATTGTGCATAAGTCCTATATTAGCTACCTTCTTCTAATTCTCATATTAAAGCATAGGTTTAGGCTAAATGCTCACAAAAACACCTAAATGTGTACATCTTCTTAAGCTAAATGGGTCCTAAATAAGTCACTTTCAGAGACTTAACAACAGGGGAGAGACGTCTGCGCACAAAAGAAAACCAGACGGCCGCCTTGTCGCGCAGGGTTGCACTCATCAGGGTGTGCTTCCCGTTCCTTGACACTGCCCACGATGCTTCTGGCTTGCCAATCGTGTGCAAAGCCTCCTCCAAGACTGCCTCAGATGGCAGGTCAATAATCTTGGCATAGTCAGAATGGGGGTATCCTAATTAATTTATATTTGTCTTTTAAATTAAAACAATAAAATAAAGCGATAAAAATGGGGGAGGTTAAGGGAAAACTAAACTAACCAGAAAATTAAACTAACGGAAAATTAAATAGCGAAAAATAAAGAAAGGAAAAATAAATGTAACATGTGCTCCTAATTCGAGGGATCGGGATTTTCTTGATGCGCTTTTATCATAGAAAGGGATTCTAATCATGCTTAGCCATTGTATCTCATGCACGCGAAATGTTTGCTCTTCTCCGTAACAAACATCCCAATGAATTAATTAGAGGCGTAAATTCTAATTAAACATGTTCTTTAATTAATCCAAGTTGATCAAGCCTAAATTGATTAAAGAACAGTAACGGGTAGCATCACGACGAATTACTCCTAAGACTAATTCAATTTTTCCCTTTACCTCAAGTCTATCGTGAAAACAGTAATTAATTCATACCCCCAACTGTCACTTAGGCTCGAATTAATTAGCCACGCTTAGACCCTTGTTACTTGGCGATTGAGGCAATTATACGTCTTAATCTTTAACGGTAAAACATGCATAGGAACTAGGTTATCAATCCTAATTAGGCTACACATGCTATTGGGATACATACCAAGAAAGAGAATACAAGAAATCATGCAATTCTAAGCTAGAAATTCAAACAAACCCTCACTAAGCATCAAGATAATCCCTAAACTCAAATTAGAGTACTTACCTTAGCCAAACGTGTTGAAAATCGATCCAAAATTGCCCAAAAATTGTGGAATTTGATGAAAAGCTCACCAAACCCGAGGCCAATTCAAAAATATCTAATAGTGCGGCTAAAACTAGGTTAAAAACGCTTAAAACCGAAAAAAATGAGTTTGGGCCAAAACTGACATATTGGGCTGCGTAGGGGCGCTGGCGCGCGCACAGGGGCTGCTGGGCCGCGCAAGGCCACGTGCGGTTCGGACGCGCAGTGCTGAGGAGCGGGTCGCGCGCGCGCGTCTGGGCTTGAGGTGCTGACCGTTGACTTTTACAAAATGTAAGAAAATCATGCATCCGTCTAGAACCGGACCTAGACTATCCCAATTCCTTAACCAGGCCAACACCATTAAGTCAGTAATCAATTTTGAATTAAGATTAGATTATTTAATTAATGTAGTATAATCACTCAAAACAATTAATTAATAAAATGTTTTAAAATATCCATTTAAGCTCTTAATTAATGCAAATGCCTGATTTACCCCTAAGCGATTAAATTATACAAAATATACCAATTAAGCCCAATTAATTATTCTAATTCTCAAGACTTAGGAACTAAATATTAGCACTTTTAGAGTGCTATCAAAATACCCCAACCTAAATCTTGCTAGTCCTCGAGCAAGGCTACTCTGAATTTTTTCTAAAGACCGATATTGCATGCATCGACTCTAACCTCAATGCTTTAAAACACAAGGCACTTACAATCACAAGAAAGCGATTAATTGCATGCACAAATTTAGAACATTTCAAAAATTAAACTGCTACTCCCCTACGTGCATGTGTGATTAGCCAACCTATTCTAGCTCTGATAGACTCGGAAAAACCATATGCAACCCTACATCTCGTTTTCCCCCTACTTCTAGCAATTAAGAACAGTCTAAAGACTTTTCAACATTCAAGAGAGTAAGAAATTAAAAGGCCTAAATTTTCTCCTTTTTTCACTTTTCTTTTATTTACTTCTCCAAGAGAGCCTAACACGTCAAACTTGCCTTCGTTTCAGCTTACCTGCAGTTTCACTGCACACTGTATCTAACTACGGGCAAGCTTCACATTTTTAAGGACTAATGCTCACTTCTTAATGTGCACTTTAAGAAGGAGGAGCACCTCAGGAGTTTTTATTTTCATGCTTAGTCTCTGTTTTTTTTTTTAAGCAATAGCTTCGCTATAACACGATTAATTTAATACAACCTATCATGCATCAAGCCTTCCCTAGGGGTGCCTTTCGGGGTGCCAACAAGATTTCATGCAACATAAGACAATTCTAAGCCTACAAAACCAATAATAGGATGCTACGTGCTCGATAGATGAAAGGTAGCAACATAAAAATTTTACAAATTTTTGAAAAATGCTCAACATGCACATACAATCTCATGTTTTCTAGATATGCAAATACGAAGAATTTAAAAGCATTTCATAGATTGTCCTCATCGAACAACATGCAACAGCAGACCAAAGCACTTGTAATTTAGAATTTCCACAACTCAACAACTACAGAAATCCAACAAACTTCTCCACCCCCAACCTTCAAAGGATACACAGTCCTCTATGTATCACACATCAGACTAAGCAATTAAAATTACAAAATTTAAGGGAACAGAAAACCTCCCCTGAATTTTGTTAGGTTGGTGGTTGGAGCAGCGCAGTCCCTGCCCAAATATCTCGTTCCTTAGGCCACAAACCACTACAAAAGAAAAGCAAATAAACTAAGCTAGGAAAAATAAAAACTGAAAGTAAAGACATGAATTTAAAAACACATGGGTTGCCTCCCAAGAAGCGCGATTTTTTTAAACGTCGTTATGCTCGACGTGTCCTCCACTCTGTCAGGGTACATAAAAATTATCGTACTTCTTCGGCCCCTTCTTCCTTGAATCAACAAAGCCTGCTAAGAGAAGCAAGCTCTTCGACTTTTCTAGGCAGACGAACAGAGTTGTTATTTTTTTTTTTTTTTTTTATATATGGAAAGAAAGACTCAACAAACTCAAACAAAATAAAAGAAGACTCAACTTACTCAACAGAAATAAAAGACTCAACTAACTGAATAGAAAATAAAGACTCGACCAGGGGAGGGGTCACATCAAAATTTCCGAGGTGACCAACATTCTCTGATGTACAGATGGAAGGGGGAATGCTAGATAAATCTCCTATAATACATGAATCGTCACAAGGCAAAGCAAGAGGAGATAAATTTTCAAAAGGCACAATTGTCGCTTCCTTATCCATCAAACCATTTCCAATACAAGTTAGTTCAACATCCTCAGAGAAAAGACTTCCAAAAATATTTTCATTAATAGAAAGATGCTCGAGCTGATCAATGCATGAATCCTCAAAAAGATTTCCAATGTAAAATTCATGCTCTAAATCGAAATCAATAGGTGGAGGAATACATACCTCTAAGAATTCTCTGAGATCTTCTTCATCACAGGCGAGAAATGCTGTCCAGAATTTCAATCTTGAAGAAGTCTCAGCTCCACTTCTCAGTTCGTTCGCATCGTCAGTCTTTTCAGGATGCTCCTCAGGGCTAAGCTCAGCCTCCTCCTCAGTCACACTACTCTCGTCGTCACATGTCAGGAAATTCTCAATTTCTTCCTCAAAATCGGGGTACATTTCGATGATGACCTTCTTCTTAGTGGTTTGGAGAGGGTTCTGTGAAACTTCGTCGGTTTCACTCCTTGCAAAATGTCCCCAATAATGTCGTCGAAAATCTGTCATGCTAAACGAGAAGACATAAGAAAATCAATTTTTTTTTTTTGGTTTTTCAAACAAATAAAATTTAGCTAAGAGAAATTAAATGGTTCCCCGGCAACGGCGCCAATTTTGGTAGTAGGATTTTTTAATGTCCTACAATTTATCGGGGTGTCGAATCCCGCCAAAATAATATTTATAATACTAATACTACTGAACTAACTTGTAGTTAGTGGTAACGGGTCGATCCGCAGGGAACCAAAATCAATTTCTCCTAATTAATTTATATTTGTCTTTTAAATTAAAACAATAAAATAAAGCGATAAAAATGGGGGAGGTTAAGGGAAAACTAAACTAAGCAGAAAATTAAACTAACGGAAAATTAAATAGCGAAAAATAAAGAACGGAAAAATAAATGTAACATGTGCTCCTAATTCGAGGGATCGGGATTTTCTTCATGCGCTTTTATCATAGGGATTCTAATCATGCTTAGTCATTGTATCTCATGCACGCGAAATGTTTGCTCGTCTCCGTAACAAACATCCCAATGAATTAATTAGAGGCGTAAATTCTAATTAAACATGTTCTTTAATTAATCCAAGTTGATCAAGCCTAAATTGATTAAAGAACAGTAACGGGTAGCATCACGACGAATTACTCCTAAAACTAATTCGATTTTTCCCTTTACCTTAAGTCTATTGTGAAAACAGTAATTAATTCATACCCTCAACTGTCACTTAGGCTCGAATTAATTAGCCACGCTTAGACCCTTGTTACTTGGCGATTAAGGCAATTATACATCCTAATCTTTAACGATAAAACATGCATAGGAACTAGGTTGTCAATCCTAATTAGGCTACACATGCTATTGGGATACATACCAAGGAAGAGAATGCAAGAAATCATGCAATTCTAAGCTAGAAATTCAAACAAACCCTCACTAAGCATCAAGATAATCCCTAAACTCAAATTAGAGCACTTACCTTAGCCAAACGTGTTGAAAATCGATCCAAAATTGCCCAAAAATTGTGGAAATTGATGAAAAACTCACCAAATCCGAGGCCAATTCAAAAATATCGAATTTTCTCTCTCTATAATGAATAGTGCGGCTAAAACTAGGTTAAAAACCAAAAAAATGAGTTTGGGCCGAAACTGGCAGATTGGGCCGCGCAAGGCCGCTCGCGGGTCGGCAGGCGGGCGCGGAGCGCTGAGGAACGGGTCGCGCGCGCGCGATGGGCTGAAGGACGTGCGAGGGTGGGCCGTCTGGAGTGCGTCTGGGCTTGAGATGATGACCGTTGACCGTTGACTGGAGTTGTTGACTTTTACAAAATGTAAGAAAATGATGCATCCATCTAAAACAGAACTTAGGCTTTCCCAATTCCTTAACAAAACCAATAACATTAAACCACTAATCAATTTTGAGTTAAGATTAAATTATTTAATCAATGTAGTATAATCACTCAAAACAATTAATTAATAAAATGTTCTAAAATATCCATTTAAGCCCTTAATTAATGTAAATGCCTGATTTACCGCTGAGCGATTAAATTATACAAAATATATCAATTAAGCCCAATTAATTATTCTAATTCTCAAGACTTGGGAGCTAAATATTAGCACTTTTAGAGTGTTATCATCGCCGCTTGCTTCATCCGTTTTTAGTCTTCTTCATCCCTTTTTCCCATCGTCGCCGATCTGAATTGTGGTTTACTAAAAAATTTGAAAGAGACTTTTTTAGTCGTTTTCCACATGGGTACATTTCTTTATTATTTTTTGGGTACATTTTTCGATTTCATTTGATCCCAATAATCTATGTACATAGAACACCTTATTTGACACATTTTAGGTCTTCATCATCTTCGTTGGTGTATGTGGTAATAAGATTTTTGAATATCCTATAAATTTCGGGGTGTCGAGTCCCGCCAAAATAACATTTATAATACCGCTACAACTGAGTTTTGCAGCTAGTGGTAGTCGGGTCGATCCGCAGGGAACCTAAATTATTTTCTCCTAATTAAATTCTATTTGCTTTTTAATTAACTAAAACAAAAACGATAAAGTAAAACATTAAAGTAAAGGGGGAATTTGCTAACGGTAAAATTAAAGGAAAACAGGCATAAAGTAGCTAACGGAAAATTAAAACTAATTACATGTGCTCCTAATTTTAAGGGTCGGGGTTGACCTTGATGCGACTCGATTCATTGGGATTCAAACATACTTAGCAAAAGCATAATTAAACACATAAACGGTTGCCCGGCAACCCTGAAGCAACCGGCCACATATATATTAATCAGAATTTTCAATTCTAATTAAACGATGCTATTAATTAACTCGGATTGATCAGTTCTAAATTAACTAAAGCAGTAACTAGCATTTTATGACGAACATTCAATTAAGCATCCTAAATGCTAATTGATTACCCGGCAACCCTGAAGTAATCAACATTCACAACGTTTAATATGATACTTCGATTTGTTCTACTCCTCTGTGTTACTAAGTCGATTAGGAGAGGCACGACATCGCTAATCTATAACAATAGAGCATGCTAGAAAACGAGATTGTCCGTCTAGAAATCTAACACAGTCATGGATTAAGCAAGAAAGAGTAAATGCTCAATCAGTCATGCTAAGCTCGAAATTAAAGATCTAAACCCTCATGAATTGCATCAAATTTAACCTCTAACCTCAAATTAGAGCACTTACCTTGCTCGGGATGAAAACAAAGTTGATCCAACCAAGTCTTTGCTTTGGTATAGAAGAAAATGGGAGAAAACCCCAAAATTCTAGAGAGAAAACGCTAAAAAAATGTTCAAACCCGAGAGAGAATGACCTAAAAAACGCTAAAAAATGGGTTTTATACAGTCGTAGCATCGAGACCCTACAAGCCTCGTACGAAAATTTCCAGCGCCTGATGTCGTGGTAGCGTCGAGAGGGGTCTGTGCCTGAGGAAAAATAATGGAAATTCTAGAGACGCTGGGGTCTGTGCCTGAGGAAAAATAATGAAAATTCTACATTCCCCTGGTCTTAAACTCTAGACAATCATTCTACCAAGGTTCCCTTACACCAACAAACCACTAATCACAATTGAGATAATATTTGATTAATTAATTTATATGGTATAAACGCTTAAAACGATTAATCATTATTATCCACTAAAATTTTATTTTAAGCCCTTAATTAATGCAATGGTCCGATTTACCCCTAAGCAATTAATTTCCACAAAATATAAACATTAAACACAATTAATTACTTAATTCGCAAGACTTAGGAGCTAAATATTAGCACTTTTTGAGTGCTATCAAAACCCCCAACCTAAATCTTGCTAGTCCTCGAGCAAGGAAAACTCTAAATTAGCTTCTAAGGACTATACATGCATGCTTCTAACTCAAATCTCGATGCTTTAAGAATCAAGGCATTTACATAAACAAGTAAGCAATCGATCGCATGCACTTAATCAATGAACATGTCAAAAAATAACTATTACTCCCCTACGTGTGTGTGTGTGTGATAGTTAACCTCTCCTAAACCATGCAAGCTCGGAAAAACAACATGCTACAATTCATCTTGTTTTCCCCCTAATTCTAGCATTGAAGAACAGTCTATAGCTTAATCACATCAGAGAGAGCAACAAATTAAGAGACCTAAAACATTTTCTCATTCTTTTTTTTTTTTTTTTGAGTACTCTGTACTCTTTGTTGTGGTTCTTTGAACCCAACTTTTTCTTTTTTCTTTTTCTTTCCAATCCCGAGAAGCCTAACATGTCAAGTTCATGCATAAACTTCACATTTTTAAGGACTAACGCTCACTTCTTAGGTGCACCATTAAGAAGGAGGAGCGCCTCAGGAGAAATTTTTAAACATGATTTTTCTTTTTTTTTTATTAAGTTAATAGCTTTGCTAACTCGATTGACCTATTACAAACTCTCATGCAACAAGCTTCCCTAGGGGTGCCTTTCGGGGTGACAACAAGAATTCATGCAACATTTTGTTAATCTAAGCCTACGGAGTCTAAGAGAAGTTGCTAAGTGATCTTTAGATGCAAGGGAGCAACAGAAAAAAAAAAATTAAAAATTTTTGACATGAACTCAATCAGTGCAAACAACTTCATGCTTATCCATACATGCAAATACGAAGATTCTAAAAATATTTCCTAGATCATCATAATCAGAAAGCATGCAAACAGAGTCCAAAAAACTTCAAATTTAAACTATAATCATGCTCAACGACTATACATGAATCCAACAGATAACCATCTCCACCCCCAACCTTCAAAAGATACATAGTCTTCTATGTATCCACATCAGATAAAGCAATAAAAACTACCAAATTTAAGGGAACAGAAAACCTCCCCTGAATTTTGTTAGGTTGGTGGTTGGAGTAGCGCGATCTTTGCCCATTATCTTGGTCATTAGGCCAAACCCCTACAGAAGAAAGCAAACAACAAAAAGGAAAAACAACAAATAAAATCTAACTAAGAGAAACTAAATGGTTCCCCGGCAACGGCGCCAATTTTGGTAATAAGATTTTTGAATATCCTATAAATTTTGGGGTGTCGAGTCCCGCCAAAATAATATTTATAATACCGCTACAACTGAGCTTTGCAGCTAGTGGTAGTCGGGTCGATCCGCAGGGAACCTAAATTATTTCCTCCTAATTAAATTCTATTTGCTTTTTAATTAACTAAAACAAAAACGATAAAGTAAAATATTAAAGTAAAAGGGGAATTTGCTAACGGTAAAATTAAAGGAAAACATGCATAAAGTAGCTAACGGAAAATTAAAACTAATTACATGTGCTCCTAATTTTAAGGGTCGCGGTTGACCTTGATGCGACTCGATTCATTGAGATTCAAACATACTTAGCAAAAGCATAATTAAACACATAAACGGTTGCCCGGCAACCCTGAAGCAACCGGTCACATATATATTAATCATAATTTTCAATTTAATTAAACGATGCTATTAATTAACTCGGATTGATCAGTTCTAAATTAACTAAAGCAGTAACTAGCATTTTATGACGAACATTCAATTAAACATCCTAAATGCTAATTGATTACCCGGCAACCCTGAAGTAATCAACATTCACAACGTTTAATTTGTTCTACTCCTCTGTGTTACTAAGTCGATAAGGAGAGGCACGACATCGCTAATCTATAACAATAGATAACAATAGAGCATGCTAGAAAACGAGATTGTCCGTCTAGAAATCTAACACAGTCATGGATTAAGCAAGAAAGAGTAAATGCCCAATCAGTCATGCTAAGCTCAAAATTAAAGATCTAAACCCTCATGAATCGCATCAAATTTAACCCCTAACCTCAAATTAGAGGAAAATTAATAAAAATTTTGCATTCCCCTAGTCTCAAACACTGGCCAATTGTTCTTCCAAGGTTCTCCTGCACCACCAAACCACTAATCACAATTGGGATAATATTTGATTAGTTAATTTATATGGTATAAACGCTTAAAACGATTAATCATTATTATCCACTAAAATATTATTTTAAGCCCTTAATTAATGCAATAGTCTGATTTACCCCTAAGCAATTAATTTCCACAAAATATAAACATTAAACACAATTAATTACTTAATTCGCAAGACTTATGAGCTAAATATTAACACTTTTTGAGTGCTATCAGTATGCATGCTCTTGTTCATATGTATATATTATATAATATATACTCGATATATATACCCGATTACATTATGTCAACCTGCAATATATTTCATGATATATCCCAGAAGTATATTATATTTGATATATAATGTTCCTCGTAATGACATATTTTATTTTTTATTTTACTAAAAATAAAAGCGCATATTTTCAGCATAAGGGCTCTTTTTTTTTAGTTGGCACTCTGTAGTGAAACGGTCATCTTCCTTGTTTAGAAGTTCACTCCTCTTCTAATGGTATTTTTGTTAATCAAGCTAAGTATCTCCACGATCTGTTTCACACATCAGGAATTACTTCCGCTAAGTCTTGTTTAACTTCTATGTCAATATCAGTTGATCTACATGCTTCCGCACCATTATTCAACGATGCAACTCTTTCTCGCCTGCTTGTTGGTTCACTTCAATATCTCACATTTACCAGACCTGACATTGCCTTTGTTGTTAATAAAGTAAGTCAATTCATGCATCGTCCCACAGTTGTTCATTTTTCTGCTGTCAAACGCATCTTACGGTATCTTTGTGGGACCAAACCACTTGGTGTTATGTTTCTAAAAGGAGATCAGTCTCTTACTGCATTTTGTGACTCTAATTGGGCCGGTGATACCTCTGATCGACGATCTACATCTGGCTTCATTGCTTTCCTTGGCTCTAGTCTGATATCTTGGTCGACCAAAAAGCAACCAACTGTCTCACGGTCTTCCACAGAGGTTGAATACCGTTAACTAACTACTACAACGGCTGATCTATATTGGCTACGACAACTTCTTTGTGATCTCCATATTCCTTTAACAAAACCTCTCATACTATGGTGCGATAATATTTCAGCAATTTCACTTGCCAACAATCCAGTTTTTCATGCTCGCACGAAACACATCGAAATTAACTATCATTTCGTTCGTGAGAAAGTTTTCGTAAGGATATTTCCATCCACTTTATATCTTCCAAAGACCAACTTGCTGATTTACTTACAAAACCGTTGTCCTCCCAAATACTTTTATCTTTTAGGGACAAACTTCTAACCTCAGTTCAGTCTTCAGTTTAAGGGGGCATATTAGTGTATATTGTATCTTACATTATTACCTTTATTCTTGCCATACTTTTTGCATTTAATTGTTTTATATTCTTGTTGTATTTTAGCTAAAGTTTAGCCTTTGATTTGTCATCTCATGTATATAAAAGTCTATCAATAGTATCAATAAAACACAAGGCAAATTATTCAATTGTCCAATATTCTCTCTACTCTTATACTTTCTCCTTCTCATTTCATCATTTTATATTTTTTATTTTCTCCCATTATTTTCCTCCTCTTTTATTGCACTCGCTTCGTCCGTCGTTCCATGCGCGCCACCCTTCTTCTTTCTCCTACTCATTTCTTTCTTCTATACTATAGACCGACCGACGGTCCGTCGGTTTGTACAAAGCTAAAAATAGTAAATGTGATATGAATTATCTTGACAATCAAATTCATATCTCAGATGAAGCTCAAAGAGGTCAAATCATTGTTATGGATCAAGGACAAAAGTCAACAAAGAAGAGAAATGCATTGACTTCAATCTAAGTCCAAATGCATGGATTCATATGAAGACTTTATTAATGTTGTAATTCAAATTTGAATTCCTAGAACCATTTAATTAAGTAGTTGAAGTTTTCCTTTAAATATGTAGTTGGATGTTCCATTAATTAGGTAGTTGGAGATTTCCATTTATTGGGTTGTTGGAAAGTATAAGTTAGGTTGTTGGATAAATCATTAATTTGCATGTACTAGAATTCCTTGTCTATAAAAGAAATTTGTTTTGTCAAATGTAAGACACAACTTTGATATGTGAAATGAAACTCCATTGAGAGCTATTTGGTTACCTTTTGCATTTCTGGTATGCCTTCCATGTTTTAGAAGCATTCTATTAGACTTGATCAATCTAATAGTGAAGTGTTTCGGTTCAATGTTAGGGACAAGTTCCTCATCCTTGGATATTCGATCTAAAGGTACTTCTTTCCTTCTCTTTATCTTGGGGTGAAACTGAATGTATTAAGGGGTTCTAGTGTTTGTGATTCAAAGGTTCGTATAACCAAGGGGTTCTTTTCTTCTTTTTTAGTGTTTGTAGTGAAACGATCATCTTCCTTGTTTATGCATGTTTTTTTATATGTATTTATTATATAATATATACCTAGAATATATAGACTTCATTAGGTTCTGACCCTTGACCCCTTTTATAACTTGTAATATAGTACGTCAATTGTAATATAACCGATTTTTATATTAACATTAATGCATCTTCTTATTACATATTGGTTATATAAATCATACCCTGCGAGTTATATCCATAAAACATGTTTATTTGAATTTTTATTTCGAATAACAATGGATACAACAAACACTCTTTCACTACTCCAGGCATCTGTCATAAAAATCATTTACTGTTATATTCAACAAACAAAGTTTCAATTTTTTTTTAAACCTACAAAAACAGATCTATATTCTCAAAACACTATCAAAGTTTGCATATAAAATACCCTGATATATACCCTGTTTATATCAGAAACCACAAACGAACACATAAACCACAAACCATAAAAACATACCTTGATGTATACCTTGTTTATATCAGAAACCTCAAACAGTCTCAGAAACCACAAACAACAAACCATATATAATACCCTAATATATATCCTACTTATATCAGCCCTGGTATATATAATAAAACTGCCAACATGTAAGTCAAAATTTCAGTTGCAAACAACATGCAATAGCAAAAAAACAAGTCTCAGAACGGCGGTGTAAATTTTTCGGCAGACGCCGGCTCAAATTCTAACTAAATTACCTGGTATTTATATGGTATTTTTGTGGCGGCCGACAGTGATCCAAATAAAACAGTTATGCAGACGGACTGGAGACGATAACCATACGGCGGCGAAAACCAAAACCAAAATCTTTTGCAGCGAAAACTTACTGGATGATGAACAAAGCGGCGTAGAGAGTACAAAACCGACGATGGTTCAACCCTAACCCTTCTGCGACGAAAACTTACCGAAGATGAACAAAGCGGCGCAGAGAGTACAAAACCGACGATTAGTAAACGGGCGGCGACGATGGGGGACTAACGTCAGCAACTTGGGTGTTCGTTTTAATCAAGAGAAAAGAACCAAAGACATAAATCTCATTGGGTGCTCGTCGCCTAAAATCGTTTTCTTTGAAGAAGATCTTTGATATTAATTTCAAATCGTTTTCCTTTTAAGGAAAGAATTTCAAATCAATCATTAAAACTATTTTTTTTCTAAAGAAAAATGTAAAAGTTATAACATTGGGGTTAGAAAGGTAAATTTACTAATCATCTCTTTTTCTATTTTTGGACCAGCACAACATGTAATAAAAACATTATGTTAAACATTTTTAAAATAGTGTATCTTGATGATTGCCCCTAAAATTAGGCTAGCTTCAAAAAAAATAAAATATCTTGAATTTATTAGTACGCAACACTTTCCTATTTTATTCAAGTTTAATTTTCCCTAAAAAAAAGCTCAAACTTATTCAAAATTAATTTAGTTAGGATAGAATCTTGTTTGAACTTTCTTTTTCAAATCTTCATTCTCAAATCTTTACATATATATTTTGTTTGAATTTGTTAATTTAAGTTTAACCATTTAAATCATTAGATTTTTTTTAACGAGGAAGGAGAGAGACCATAAACAAAATTCAAAGTCTCGTTAGGAAGCCTCTCGATTTCTTTGTCGATGGAAAGGATCGAGAAACTACAAATTAGAGAAGAGACTAGAAACAAAATTCAAAATCTCATTAGGAAGCCTCTCGCCTTCTTTGTTGATGGAGAGGATCGGAAAACTACAAATTAGAGAATGGAGAATCTTCGCCGACGAACTCCAATGAAGACCTATGTTTTGCAACAGAATTCACGATGATCGACAACAAATGTATTGCACACAATCCTTAGAGGAGCTGAACTCTGCACAACTCGCTTCAAAATTATGGCAACATGGTGGGTTTCAATGAGTTAAGAGGTAAGAACTCTAGATCCAGCTAACTTCTCTTTGATGGTGGAGTTCCAATGAGTTATGTGATTCTTTCTCTATTCTTTGTCGATATTTTTTTTTTCATCTGCTCTTCCCCTGTTTCGAGTCCTTTCATTATTTCTCTATGACGGTTGTCATTGCAGTAGCACGATAATCACATTATCTTTCTCTTTATTCTTTTTCGTGTTCGTGCATTTTTTAATTGATTGTGATATCGTTTATGGTTCCCCACGGAATACATATGGATAAATATGTATAATCACATTCTCTTTCTCCTTATTAATCATATTTGGTTCCCCACCATATGGATAAATATGTTTTAGAAACTTAGATTTTAGATTAGATATGGTTTAGCAACTTAGATTTTAGATGTTTTCATTATGATTTTTGAGTGAACTGTATTTTTTAAATTTTAAGTACTCTATATTTTATAAACTTAGATCAAGTTTTCTAATTCCACTGTATTTTAATTATAAACTTAGATCAACTTTTCTAATTCCACTATGTGATTTGAATTGTTCGTTTTTTTAGGAGAAAAAACAGGTGTAACTAAATTTGATTATGTGTGTTAACGTTACTTTCCACTAATTTGAATTGTTCATTATTTTAAGGAGAAAAAAATAAGTGCAACTAAATTAGATTATGTGTGTTAACTGATTTAATTCACCATTTTAAGATAAATTTAGAATTTGTTAAGCAAGAGTTAGATTTTGTGGGTTAACTAGCTGATTTAGGCTCCGTTCGGCATTGGGGTAGCTTTTAAAATAATTACTGACAACTTTGCTTTTAAAAAAATCAACTGTTTTAGGAAACAAATTAGTGTTTGGTAAATTTTAGGAAACAAATTAGTGTTTGGTAAATTTTAGCGGTAGACTTGAATAAGTTGGTTACTGTGTTTGGTAAATAAATATTAAATTATTGTGATTTAGCTATAATGACTAAAATAGACATAGTATAAAAATTTGTATAATTTTTTTTTTTTAAGGAAAAAACAATAAGGTATTGTTTTTTAAAAAAAAAATTGCATTTGATTTATTAATTTAAACAATTATAAAAGAATTTTTAGTGGTGGGAAAAAAAATATTAAATATATAAAACAATTCTTAATTTTGAAAATATTTGAAAATTTGGGAAGAAACGGATTGTTAAAGATTTTAAAAGCTAGGAGAGAACAAATTTTTAGAAGAGTGTAAAATGAGTGTGTTATGGAGAAGTGATTTTAACGGATTATAAAATAATTTGATTTACCAAACACAAAACGCGGTTAAAATTTTATCTTAATCACTTCCAACCCTCTCAAACGCAATCCCAAAACGCAGCTTTAATGCATCATTTTAAGATAAATTTAGAATTTATTCAATAAGGGTAGTTTAGTCTTTAGTAATCGACATTAAATTTTGGACATTCCTCTAATTATCCCTAAGTTTGGTTTGGGTTGAGAAAACATGAGGCCCAAACTTCGAAAACAATATATGTATATATATATATATAAAAAAATTAAATCAATAATTGATTATATTAGAGTGTGATTCAAAGAACTAAGGAAAATGTAGAATGTCTTAGCTAGGTACAAATTGAAAAAATTAATATTCATGAATTTCCCTTTCTGGATTATTCTCTCTTTCTTGATTATTCTCCAAATTAAAAAATTAATATTCATGGTCTTCTAACCTCTTCTAGGAGTCTTTTGAGTTCTCAGAGTTCTCCCTTCCGTAATATCTCAGAATTTTGATTTCTCATGATTTTTTTTCTTTCTGGATTATTCTATATTTTTCTGAGTCATTCTCTGAATTCTTCTCTATTTTTTTTAGGTTAAAATTTAAATTTGCATGAACATTGTGTGGCCTTGAATTTATTTGCCTTCACGTTAAACTTTTAGATTTGAGCTTTTAGCCAAATTATGATTTAATTAAGAGATATTTTCACAAATGGACTATTATTTGACTCATATTTTCATAAATGTTTACTATTTTTTTTTTATCATTTATATTTTTTTTTTTTTTGAGTGATTATGGTGTCATTTAATGAATTTGTTTTAATTTGATCTTACCATTTTATCCTTCATTTAAAAATAAAGATATTTTATTACTTTTTTAATTTTACAGTATTAATTAGGTGCTTTTAATTATGTATTTTATTACTTTTTAAATTTTACGAGGTGATTTTACTTATGGCAATTATCAATTATCATTAATTAGATTTTGTTATTAATAGAATTTTATTTTGTATGTCATTTGTTACAAAAAAAAAAAAAAAAAAAAAAAATGATTTCCTACATCAATTTCTCTTCTTCTCTCTAACCATCATTTTCATTTGTTACCAAAAACAATTTTCTCCATATATATCTGAAACAGTCACATAAACTACAATCATTAATAATACTCTGATATATATCGTAGTATATACACCACCCTTATATATATATCATGTTTATATCAGAAAACATCAACCATTAAAAAATTATATGATATATATGGTGTATATAGGGTCTATTATATAAAAACAAAACTCCCAAACCAAAAAAGTCAAAATAGTGCATTAAATCTACCATGATGGCTACCGACGGCGACTGGGTGTGCGATACCGATGGCGAAGTATGATGGTTACCGACAGCGACGGTGTAGATGAAGTTGGAGAGTTGGTGGCGAAACCAGAAAAGAGGACGGTGGTGTAAAGCAACAACGACCTATAGGGTACCGACGACGACGTTGGTGGGTTATCGGCGGCTAGGTTGGTTGGTTACCGGCGGCGAATGATGTAGGGTATCGATGACGGCAAGCGACAATTTATAGAAGATGATTTGAATACCAAAAAAAAAAAAAAAAAACTTGGGAGGGGTTTTGAAATTCCAAAAGGATGAATTTTTTGTTTAAAAAAAAATTATATATTTTCTATATTATTATTAATTAATTTCAAATCAATCATTATTATTTATTATTTATTATCATTATTATTTAATTTTACCTATTGTGATATTTTTTTTAAGAAAAACGTAATACATTAATATAGGGATAAAATAGTAAAAATACAAATTATCTTCTTTTCTATTTTTGTACCATATAGACATGAATGTAAAAAAAAATTATGTAAAACATTTTTGTAATATCTAATATCTTAATGACTCATTTATATTGAAACCTCTTTTTGGAGTATTCGATTTTAACTTTTACAATGCGGCAATGCTAGTTTTATTTGATTAAATAGTGCTAATGAAGACTGCACATGTGTTTTTTTTTCTTCTTTAATTTTAATTTAAAGACTTGTTAATTTATAATTGGTCTCAAATTTTTTTTTTTTTTTAGTACATTGGAGGTGGGGGAGAGGTCATGAACACATACATGTGTCAGCTGAGCCATGCTCGCTTTGGCGGTCTCAAAATTATTAATAATATGCAGCTTTAATTATTAATAATATGCAGCTTTGTCATCAATTTAAAATAATAATATAATAACGTGACAATATGTGATTTGCCAAACTTTCTAATTCAACACCATTTTTTTTTTTTTTTTAGTACATTGGAGGTGGGGGATTCGAACAATAGACTTCTTGATCGTCAACACATACATATGTCAGTTAAGTTCTTTGGCTAATTCAAAGCCACTTAAATGATAAATAAGGTAATAAAATAGGTAGTAATTGTCAAATCGAATGTAGATCAATGAACATAAACATGTGTGCTCGAGACTATGAAGTCTGAAGTTCGAATCCTCAACCGATAGGAATAGAGTGTAAAGTTTTACATCTCCTTGTTAGGTAGAACATTAAGAAAGAGCATTACAAAAAACCAAGAGTGTTATTCATAATTAGAAACATAAAAACCTTACAAAGAAGAAGAGAAAACAAGAAGCAAAACAAATGAATGATCAACTAATCTTCTTATCCATATTCCCAATGAGTTGCTTCATTTGAAATCTCCAAAACAAGAAATAAGCCAACCCAAACCCAACCAAAATATATATCCAAACCCTCTCTTCTTCATTCTCTTTACTAGACCTCATTTCCTCAATCCCAAATCTCTCCCTTCCCAAATTACCATTCAACCCCTCATTCACATACCCATTCAACACATACACTCTCGCTTGATCCCCCACACTTACACTAGTGGCAAACTTCTCTTCATCGAGGTCATTTTCGTCATAAACCACCCCTTCCCCCCAGCTATCCTGACTCTTCAGGAACCACAGCTTTTTATAAGACACCACCAAAACGACGCCGTCTTTCCTCATCGCTATCCCGTCCGCCCCTTTCAGATCCTTGTTCAGTAGAATCAGCCTCGCCGTCCCCTCGTCGGCGTCCACCTTGTACATCTTCCCGGTGTTCGATTGCACCACCAGAAGGTACCCTTTGCTGACGTACACGGCGCCGTTTAGCCCCGACGACGAGTAGACTTCGTTTGCTGTTACGGGATGGGAGCTGTACGTCGTCGATTTCGAGAAGATCGAGGCCGATCCGTGTTTGTCTACCTTCCAGATGAAGTTCCCGGCGGAGTTTGTGATGAACGCGTTGCCTTTGAAGTCCACCGCGACCGCGTTCGCGACGGGGCGTGGATTGGGGGTTTCATCGGAGGAGGGGAGAGGAGTGAGGGAGATGCGGGTACGGGATCGGAGGTCGTAGATGGCGAGAGCGTTGAACTCCGGGAGGGGAGCGGTGGCGTGGACGGCGGCGAGGAGGCGATTGTTGATGGAATCGATAGCGAGGCCTAAGATCGAGACGTTTTCGGGGAGGTTGGGATCGTGGATTAGAGTTTCGGCGACGCCGGCGTCGGAGACGGAGACGAGAGAGCGGTGGTGGAGTGAGCCGACGATGAAATGCTGAGCTGATGCGTCCCAGACGAGGCCCTCCGGGTAGAGATTTGGGGATCGGAAATCGATGAGATGGGGATTCCGAGCTAGGGTTTGCGAGAGGAGCAATTGGAGGAAGAAGAAAAGGAAAATTGGAGAGTGTTTAATCGCCGCCATGGGAGTAATTGAGATGATTTTTGATGGATTAATGATTTGAGGAAGGAATTTATATATAAGGAAGAAGATGAAGAACAATAGGAATTTGAGCGAAGAAGATAACTGGGTTTCTTGTCAAAGGGGGTGGAGTTTTTTTTTTTTTTATTAAATTATCAAAAATACCCTTTCAATTATGTACTTATAATTTAAAATTTTACAATTTTCCTTAAAATATGTTCCAAAAGTGTCTATACGATAAGCTCACATTTACTCATTAATTACGATTGAAGATTGAGCTTAGGCCAGCCCGGCCCAAATAATCAAAGGCTCAAATGGCTGGCCCAAATAATCAAAGGCTCAAATTTGGACCCAAGTTTTACGAACCTCCACCACTATGGTCCATAACTCAATCCATTAAAATTCCTTTCAGATCGAGTTTGAGTTGATCCTATTGAATTAAAACTTTATTTATAGAGGAGGAACCTTACTCATCCTCAAAACTTTTGGAACAATAAAATCATGGATTAAGACTCTATTTATGATGGACCTCTCCCCATTTTCCAAACTTTTGATGTGGGACAATAAAATAAAATGATAAATATTTTGGATGGTTTCTACCTCAAGTCTCTTCTAATTTCTCTCTCATAATCATACTACAACTCTTATACTTCTCAAAATTATGTCATGCATGACTATGAGTATGAATTGTCAATTTATTCCTAATTTTTTTAAATAAAACATAAAAATAAAATTCTTATTAATAGTCCATATTTTCCATGACCATCATGATTGCAGGTAGTTTTAGCATATAAATGTAGTGTAGTTGGGCATGAATAATTTTTTTATTCATTTTTTTCTTCAAATTATTTTTAATATTACAAATTATATATATATATAGTATTATTATATTGGATTGGACCTTTAGGTTAACCCAACAAGTCGATCCAAATACAGCTCAAACGGGCTAGTTCATGAGTCGATCCAATTAAAAAATATATATTCATATCCAATCCAATTAATGAAAGGGTTGGGTCGGGCCGAGTCGGTCAACAGTTGACCATGGGTCGGGCCGAGTCGGTCAACGGTTCACCATGGGTCGGGCTTGGATCGAGCTTGAGTAGGGTTTGGGTCGGCCTTTGGGTTTCGGGCCCAATGATGAGGCTGATTGAAGATTGCATGGGTCCCACCCTTTTTTTTTTTTCCATGTTTGCTCATTTATCTTTAAATGCTCATTGTCATCTCATTTACTTTCTTCTTCCTTACACCTTCTTCGTGTCACCTTCTTCTTCGTCTCTTCTTCTTCCCTCCTCCAGCCAACCTCGTCGTCGCCGCTCACCTCACTCCGGCCAATTTCGTCGTCGCCGCCCACCTCATTCTGGCCCACCGCCGCCCATATGGTAGAGTTTCTTTTTCTTTAAAAAAAATGGGTTTTCTTATTCTTTCTCAATGAGTTTCTTAAAAAGAGAAACTCATTTTGATAAAAAAAAGATGAACAAATTGTTGGTGTTGGATAAAAGATGAACAAATTGTGGAGAAAAGAGGGAAACTCATTACTTCAATACGTTAATGGGGGAGGGAAGAGATTGAAGCACCAATGACGAAAAACGAAGAAAGAAGAGAGAATAAACAGAGGAAAGTGAAGATTCATGTTGAAAAATGGGTTCACGAGTACCCACACGAGTAACGCCCTGAAAACGAGATAACACATGATTCTGAACACGATTAAATGGTAAATTCATGAATGATTACATGCAAGTAAACATTATGAATGGAATTCAGATTACGTTTGATATAGCCTTAAGTAAACACTATCAAAAGTAAACCGATTACGATTGAAGCAATTGATTTATTACGATTGAAGCAATTGATTTATTACGATTGTTGGGGAAAATCCAAGTGGTAAACACCTAAGATGTAAATTGACGCAACGACTACTATGTAAAAGTTAGAAGGCATACATGATATCATTTGCAATATCATTGGCGTGACAATTGGTATGTAAAATTAATTATATAAATGATATATTTTTAGATGAAATAAATGATAACGCCTTTGATAAAAAAAATATATTTTTGGAACAAATTCAAGGTTCAAGGTATATTTTGAACAAATTTCAAAGTTCAAGAATAAAAAAGAAATGTCAAAGCGAGCATGGCTCAACGGGCATAAGTTTGTGTTGACGACCAAGAGGTCTGTAGTTCGAATTACCCCACCCCCAATGTACTAAAAAAAAAAAAAAAAAATGAAACAGATAATTAAAATTGAAACTTACCCAAACCTTCTTTTTTTTACGTGTTTACTTCCGGGTTCAACACTAATTATAAAAATGAGTTGCTAAATTTTAAAAAATATATATATATATATTGGAGTGGGGATCGATTTATAACTATTTTTTGTTTCCAGTTTTTAAAAAATAGAAAATCAAATTTGTTTGATAACTATTTTTGGTTTTTGGTTTCTAGTTTTTGGTTTTCCAAAACAACAAAAATTCAAATTTAGATAATTACTATTTGTTTTATATTTTTTTATAAAATAAAAATTTAATTTTCTAAAGTAACGTTAATTTATTAGAATGTAAAAATTGCAAGAATTTAGATAAACAAGGATGCTCCTTGAATAAAACAAAAAATAAAAAGCAATTAACTAAAAAATGACTTAACAATCATGAACAAATCTCACAAAAATTACATAACTTGACCCGACTTACCTCCAAATTGGCATTACGAGTGTTCGAGCATCACCGTAACGATTTCCGATAAGTGTGGGTGCAAATTTGGGCCGAAACCGGACTAAACCCACGTCTTTAGCAACTTTCAGTCAAGGAGGCTTAGGTTTAGGATACTTGTTAAACCCATGAATTTGTCTGATAAACCTTATGCGTGATTGATAGGAGGGTCGCTCTTCATATATCTCTTTGGTTTCAAATTTTGGGTCACTGTGAACTCAGAAGAGTGATTTGATTACGAGCAAAGCCTACGAGCTTGACCGATCACAACCGATTGAATCAAATATCGAACTGATGGTTGTTGGTTTAAAACTTTGGTTCACTGGGAACTCGGAAGAGTGATTTGATTACGAGCAAAGCCTCCGAGCCTAACCGATCACAACTGATTGAGTCAAACATTGAACTGGCGGTGGTGGAAGCGTGAGGCAGTGAATAAGGTGAAGATTACAGTATTTCGCAACAAAAAGATTTTGAATGTATATCCATATCCATGGCTGACCTCCAAACTTTCTCCATAACCAACAAAATCCATCTGTAATCTGATCATCTTGTTCTTGTATTTGAAATAGTACCTTTGAGGCAGTGAATATGGTTAGTATGTCAAAATACTAAGAATTTGCCTCTAAATTTATTGTTTTTAACCCAGAAGTAACATCTATAACTATTGAACACAGTTTCTTAAATTCGAAAATCAAAATCAACTTTCTAAAACTACTACCAAATGCATTTTAAAAACTAGTAAGAACACAATATACAATAACTTTTTGTCCATTGAATCTTTAATTCTGGACATAAAATTTCCAGCAAAGTCCCGTCAGGGATACTTGTTCCGCCTAGATACAAAAATAATTGAACTTCAATAAATTCAAGACTTCAGAATGTTTTCTAGATGAGTCAACACATCATCAGTATCATACATCACATAAGCATTCATTAGATAATAAAAACGTTTGATAGAAACAGGAATGCACAACTAAAACCGAGGGAGACAGAAAAAGAAGAAAGCGATTGATTCAAAAACTAATCACTTGAATACCCATCGTCATTCTCATCCTCGTGATCTCTCACCACTTTCTCGATCATCTTTCTTCGTACTCCTTCGAGCACGGATTTTCTCGATCCATCATTAAGCACTGGATCTGCTTGACAAAGAACTAATGCAACACCTGAAAACCATCAACACAGATTTACTTCTTGGTTAAACAAAACAAAAAATTACATGATCAGTTGCAGATATCAAGAGCTTACAACCCAAATATGCCCAACATAGTAAAACCTGGGATAATGATGTAGAGGCTTATAGGTTTTTCCTATTCGATCTTTCAGTTTTTTACCCACTGCAAATTAGTCTTTACAGTTAACATTACTTTTCTATTTCGGCTAAGAACTAGATGTTGGGCTGTGAGTATATTCACACTATTTGGTTAGTTAGTTAGGCTTTTGCTTGTATAAATATAGCCATGTATGGGTCATCACTTTTTCTTAATAAAAGTCCCAGTAAACTTGATCTCCATTAAAGGAAATTTCCCATGGGAAGTATGCTCTGATAGTTTTCCTTTTTTTTTTCTTTTGTTTTGGATAAGAAACAAAGAGACCTCATATTAACCAAAAGAAAGCAAACCGCAGTCTAAAGGCCTTAGGGATGAAGGATCCCTAAGCCTAGATCAAGAGGATCAAAAAAGGAAGGGCCTCCAATCTAAATGAATGAGAGAACGTTGTGTGTTACAAAAAGAATTGTGTAAAGCACTCCAAGAAAAGGCTGTGAACTGTATATTTTCACATAAAAACACTGAAAGTAGAGGTCTTATCTGAGAACAGTCTTCTGATTCTTTCCTTCCAAAGAGCCCAAAGGAAAACTCTAAATGCATTACTCCACAAGACTTTTGCCTTCTCTTTGAACCACCAACCAGACAACCATTCAAAAAGACGATCTTCCACTTTCTTCGGAGGGAACCAAACCAAATAAAACAGTTGATGATGTACATCCTACCCTTAAGCGCAAACTCACAATGGAGGAAAAGGTGTTTGTTGGACTCTTCACTCTTGTAACAAAGATAGATATTTGGAGAGAGCCAAACGTGGATTTTATTTTATTTTTTTTTTATTTTTTTTTTAAGGAACCTGGATTTCTCTTTGAATTCTAGTTATCAAATAAAATACTGTGTAAACTTGACGGTATTGAAAGTGGGATTTTAGAGGGTACAAGTTAGCGAGACATCCAATTCCAACCAGCAGCCTTCATTACAGTTCAAGTTGTTAAGTCATCAATTTCTCCGAGAGCAAAGTTTGTAAAGCATTCCTTAGACGCGCGTTTCACAGAACCAACTAAAGTAACATACTAGATTTGATGAAGTAATCGATGTTGATGGCTTAGAATTCAACCATATAACATGATTTCAAATGCAAATTGTGCCATGATTAAATTATTGACATCACACAAATGTGGAAATGATAACATACTCTCGAATATCTAACAAAATTTCATGAAAGATTGTTGAACATTAACGCAATGATATCTCCTCACTAGCTAGATACAAAGTTGCAGAGGGCACAAAAAAAGCAAAAGAGGCATTCTTAGTTGAATATAAATGTGTACCTTCTGGCGTGCATCTTCTGCCAAAACTTCGAAGGCCCACGTGATTTGCTTTCACTGCACTATTGTTGTAAACTAACAAAGTAGGAAGATTACAATCTGGGTAGTTCGGAATGCAATCAGTGGATATTATTTTAACAAATTTTGTGGCTGGATATCTCGCAGCCAGTTCTTGCAAACAGTTCATCAACACATCGCATTCTTGAATTCTATCATAAGATCATATTATAACATAACATGGATATTAACACCAGAGAGTAAATGTCAACAAAATAATGCAGAGAACATAAAAACATTCAGGGCGTTGGATATGGATGGTACCCTTCTTTGTAGAGAATAACGACAACCCAAACATCAGACGGAGCCTGTGAAACCTCTCGCACAAAATCCGACCCTGATATTGGATTTACTGATCCAAATTTAGAGATTTTAGTTGCTTCTCTAATCTCCTCCAACTTCCTTTTCCTATCCCAAAAATAAGGTTGCATCAAATTAAGAGATTTTGCAATTATTTTCTCGCAGAATCCCAAAAGTAAGATTAAGATTTCCTTAATAAATCAGTCGATGTCATTTGATTTCCTCCTGGCCACAAAATTGACCAATTCAGCATCAAGATCAACTGATGTCAGTTTTACTAATTTAATTAGTTCTCCCAGCGATGAATAAAATTACAGAAAATGAGAAAAGCAACAAGAAAGAAGGAAAAGCAACCTATACTCTTGGAGGAAGTTGTCATCATCAAGATCTAGATCATCCTCAAGGTCTTGGAGCTCCTCTTCCGTCTTATGGTCGATCCAAGACTTGTCTTTGGGGATGGACGCCTCATCTTGGGCAGGCGTGAAGGCTGGGGGCTTGAATGGAGCAGGCTTTGGAGGTAGGTTTCCTAGCTTTCTCTGAATGTCATCCCACTGAGTGGAGGCTCCTTCAACGTCCTTGTACACAAAGTGGTAATCAGCCATTGTTTAGCGAGCTCTACAAGCCACGGGCCTCAATTTCGTGAGGATCAGTGGTATTGTGACTTTGCAAAAGGTTTATTTTAATTTTTTCGTCTTCGCCCTGCAAAATAGAGTTAAAGATAATGGATAACAAACAACTTAATGTAAAATCAACATTATTCAACCCTGCTACTAAAATAAAAAGAAAAGCACTTGCAGAGCCATTCTGAATAATTTGTATGCCTTTGTAAAGAGTCACATACACAATACCTATAAGTAAACGGGCCAAATAAGAATTCCAAGAAAATATTTTAGCTGACATATTTAGCCAACAATTGCTCATTGTGAAGTTGAACTATTAACACAAGCATTTCTAGATCCCAATTACCAATAGAAAACAACCAAACCTCCAACTCTTAGGATAAACTTGGGAGGACTTTTGAAAATGAGATAAACCAATCAATAAAACAAACATTTCTCAAAGAGCAGGTGGCCAACTACATCTTAGTGAGATATAAGCATGGCAGATACCTTCCTGCCCCTTTCAACCCCAAATAATTGCTTACTTAAAATTGCACTCCATTGAAACACAATGCATCAAACCATCTAACCTATACTAACTAACCAACCAACCAACCAAAAACTGAAACTGAAAAAGGAGGAGAGAAATGATGGTGGTCAATAAAAATTGAGATCATAATTTGAAAATGGGACAAGCAAAGAACACACAAACGACTAAAAAACTCAAGTTTCTAAAACATCCTCTCAAGCTTGTAAAAAAGTACTTCTAAAACTCCGTTTCAACTCTAAAGTGACCTTCAATTTGTCTACCCCAGAACCCAAACAACAAAAAAACCCACGAACAACAAACCCACATTTGACGATTACCATTCAAACCACAAATTGAGAGCAAGTAGAAACAAACCCACAAGCAGAACAGAAACGAGAAGAAAAGAAAAAAAAACAAAATGGTTGGAGTTCAAATTTCAATCAAAATTCAGAAAACCTCAACAATCCCCAAAACAGAAAAGAAGAGAATAAAAACCTTGAAGATCGCAGGTGAAAGACGAAGGACGGAGTTTAGAATAAAAACCCAAAATCGATGTATTTGGAGTGGACGGCGGCGGCGTTGGGAGAGTCGACGTCGGAGGAGACAGTGACGATGAAGAAGGTGAGATAGAGATGAACGCAGACAGTTTCTTCTTCCTCACATTCTCTCCTTCTCGAATATATAAAGCTAAGTCGTAACTCGTAAGGGGTAGAGTTTTTTTTTTTTTTTTTTTTTTTTTTTGAAAATGTATTTTCAATTATGTTCTTATAATTTAAAATTTTACGATGGTAATCATGAACTTTATGATTGAACTCATGACTAGGGATGGCAAAATTTCCCGCGGGGTCGGGGAATCCCCGATTTGACCGGGTACGGGGTCAAATCGGGGATTTTATTCGGGTCCCCGATCGGGGACGGGGCGGGGGCGGGGATCGATCCCCATCCCGCCCCGACCCCGCCCCGAATAGTTTTTTATTAATTTTTTAAAAAAATATATATATAATATATATTATATTTATAAAATATAGTAATATTTTATATATATTATTTTTAAAAAAAATTTAATTTTACTGTCAGTTTATATATATATATTTTATTTTATTTTTTTAATTAATTTCATAATATAATAATTTTCTTACTAAAAAAATGTTAAATATTTTTTTTTATAATTAGTTTTAAATAAATAAAACAATAATAATACTAATTTTAACCAAGAAATGATACACCATTTTAATATATTTATTGATATTTATTTAATTTTTTCAAAAAAAAAAAAAACAAACAAAGAGACGGAGATTTTTTCTCCGCGGGGACCCGATCCCCGAACGGGGATTCCCCGACCCCGACCCCGACTTCTCAAAACGGGGAACGGGGCGGGGATGGGGATGAAAAATCCCCGCGGGGACGGGGATGGGGAGTGCATCCCCGACCCCGCCCCGCCCCGTTGCCATCCCTAATCATGACCTCATAGTCACGAGCACAACCTTATGCCAATTGAGCTATGCTCGATTTGGCAACTTTGAAATATGTTCCAAAAGTAGATTTGAAGTTTTTTTAGTTAAAATAAGATATAAATTATGGAACCACTAATAAGTAAAAGTTAGATTTAACAAGATAATTTACGTGGCAACTAATGTATAAAAATTAATTAAATAAATGATAAGGCGAAAAATATACTTTTGACACAAATTTAAGGTTGAAGAGTTTATTTTGAACAAATTTTAAAGTTCGAACATAAAAATGAAACAATTTTAAAATTGTGCATAATTGAAACCTACTCCAAAATCTAGGACTATTTTTTATAATTTAACCTCCTTCTCCTTTTCATACGAGTTAACTTTGGGATTCAACCCTAATTATATATTTGAGTTAACTTTGGAATTCAACCCTAATTATATATTTTTTTAGATGGAGTCATCTAGTAATTGGTGTCTTATATACTGTGCTAGGGTGAATTTGTTTTTGTTTTTTTTTTTCATTTTCAATTATTGATTTTAAAAATTCGAAGATGGGCCACCTGCAAAACATTTTTTTTATGTAGGAGAAGAAGGAAAGAGAGAAAAAAAGAAGAAGCAGATGGCGACAATGAGCGACAAGGATAGACAACAACGATCATGGATGGGAGTCCGCCTCATCATTGGGCTGGCCCGGAGAGGTAAAGGCCCAAGCTCGGCCCTAGCCCAACGAGCTTAAGACATTCTTTGAGTCTGGGTCGGGTCGTCTCAACCTCCAATTGTTAGGCTCATGACCTAACCCTTGGACTTGGTTCATTGGATCAAAGTTTGGGTTGAGCCCGGCCCATTCGATTAGCTCCGTATTAATTATTTAATTATTTTTTGATAAAATAATCTTTAGATTTTTTTAAACCAAATTTTATTAAAAGCTTATTAAATTTATATTTTATATTTTTTTTTATTTTATGGTATTGTGCTATTATTTTTACTTAGTGATGTTACAAATTTTATTTTAGTATTATATTCTTTTAGAAATGTTTTATTTATTTTTTACGCTTCTAAATTTTTTATTCATTATAAGTTATACTATCAAAAGTATAAAAATATATTTTAAAATAAAAGAATAAATAACTTTACAAATTTAAATATGAAATATATAATATATATAAGAAATTATATGTCATTTTTTATTAATTATAAGTTATACTAAAAAAAAAAAAGTATAAAAATATATTTTAGAATAAAAGAATAAATAACTTTACAAGTTTAAATATTGAATATATAATATAAAAAAAAAAATTGTATACAGCCTTATATTTGGGTTACTCCAAAGATAAGTTTGTTGGGTCGGTCGGACGAACCAATTAAAATATGGTACAAACGGACTGGCCCATGGGCCCACCCATTTTTCAGATAATTCATATTTAATCCAATGTTTGGGCTGAGCTAACTTGGGTCGGTCAAACTTTGACTTTGGGTTAAGTTTGGGTCGGCCTTTGGGCCACGAGCTCGATGATGAGGCTGAGATGGTAGAGGATGAGGGAGAATGGAGGAGAAAACAATATAAAATTAATTAATTTTTTTTTTTTAATTTTAAAAAATAAAAAATATTTTTTATTTTAATAAAAAATAATTGTCACTTGTTTTTCGTTAAGTAATGGAAAAATAGATGAAGTGACAGAAAATTGTAAAATGAGATATATGTTTGATAACCATTTGTTTTTTTTGTTTTTCCACAATTTCTTTACAATTGTCTTCATCTTTCCTAAGTAGGCATTTAAATTCTTAGCAAAATTTCAAAAACAAAAATAAATTAATTTTTTTTTTTTTAAATAGATGTAGAGACCAAAATTGCAAAATGAGATAATAAGTCTCGTTTGATAACCATTTTATTTTTTATTTTTGAAAATTGTACTTATTTTTCTCACAATTTCGTTACTTCATCTTTCTGTTTTTTAGGCAATTTCTTTACTTTATCTTTCTTAAGTAGACATTTAAATTCTTAGTTAAATTCTAAAAATAAAAACAAGTTTTTTTAATACAAGACTTCACTTGGATATTAAAAAATACCTAAGAAGTAACTATAAATCTAAAATACACATTTATATTTATAAATATCAAAATAGAAAGAGAGTAACTCATGACATTTTGATTCAAACTCAAACACACTAATCTAATTTATTGTGTTATGCGGTCAATTCATTAAAATGATGTACAATGTTTATAGATTTAATTTATAAATTTATATGTTTTTATTTAAGGTAACATATGTCAATTTAGAATAAAATAATTAAAAATATAGCATGTTTTTAAAAATTTGAGGATATGACAATTTCTATCGCTATATCTTATGGCTGATAGAAGTCTATCGTTGATCACCTCAGTTTTTTATAGATTTTTGTCAGTGATAATAGTCTATCAGTGATATGATAAAGTCTACCAGTGATAGAAACATATTTTTTTGCCATATTTGCAAAACATTTTAAAGTTTGCTAAATTTGGAATTAGTTTGGGCCTAATTGCTATTTGTGCAACCAGCCCTTTATTTAATCTATATACTTTAAAAAGATGCTTTTTTTTTTTTTTTTTTTTGAATAATAAGTCCCGAGCAGGACAAGCAACAGAGAAACTAAATAAACATAACATCTGATAAGATGAAACTCGAAACTTCCGGAGGATAGTCCTCTAGCCAAACCTCGTCGCAACGCTTCAGAAGACCCAATCTTGCCAGTTCATGAGCAGCACGATTCCCCTCTCGATGAGTGAAGACACAAGAACTGCCTTGACGACCGACCATCAAAATACGGAGATGAGATAATAAAACTCCTACCTCAGACTCATCCTCCCCAACCAGGCTCAACAAATTACAGACATGCAAGGAATCTGTTTCTAACGTAATAGGAGCGAAGCCTAACTCAACCGCCAATTTCCACCTCTCACAAACGGCTAATGCCTCAGCCATATCCACATCAATCACATGACGAACAAAACGGAAAGCAGACAACATCACCAACCCCTTTGAATCTCGAATAATAACCCCCAACCCCGCACACCCATCCCGCGCGTCCAGCCCTGCATCCACATTAATTTTATAGCAATCATCGAAAGGCGGGACCCAACGCCCACGAGCCCGAGATGGACCCAGATGGTCAAGAATTGGGAGCCTCTTATTGGCCTCCCGAAAATTCAGAACATACCTTTCTGCCCATTCACCCAAAAAATCAACTGACAACTGGTTGAAAAAAGACAATCGGGTAGCATTCCGAAAATTCCAAAACGACCAGACAAGGACTAACCATTCTTCGAATAAAACCCATCCTAACAGATCATTCCACCTCATCACTGCAAATAACAAGTCCAAAAGAGGACACCAAACAAAATCGACATAAAGAGAGGCAAATTTAGAAGCCCGCCAACCAACCTTAATCTTCTTACAATGGAAAAGAATGTGAGCGACATCCTCCCCTTTCCAACCACATAGCCCACAAACATTGGAGACCTCAACTCCCCGCCGAAGCAAGTTCGGACCCGTAGGAAGTCTATTCAAACATAAACGCCACCCAAAAATCTTGATCTTACTAGGAATATTCCTCCTCCAAAACCCTTTCCACCACCCCTGGAACATCGTCGGAGTGGAAGATGAAGGAAGAACCGCCAAGAGCCTTGACTGCGCAAACTTATACTCAGTTTAAAAAGATGCTATTTTCAAATTTTAAGACTAACTCTAATATAATACAAAGTGCTAAATATCTAAATACTGCTCTCTAAACATGACATAATTTGCTTTGAGAGAAAAACCACGTAAATAATGTTTAAAAGTGATCTAAAATGCACAAACAAAAGTACAAGTTCTTTATGACTCAAATTATGAAAATTTCATTGGGAGACTCATCAATATCTATATTCGACACTCTACTCCATATCGTGGACATTTAGAATGAGGTCGGCTCGACTAAATCCGAACACAATGGGAGTCGAATCCACAACCTTTTGATCCAAAGTCAAACGCATTAATCCACTGCGCTATGCAGTCAACTTGTTAAAAAAAAGTAGTGTATGTATTAATGTAATCTATTATAGTTATAGTATAAGTTTATAAGCTTTTACTTAATCTATATAGTCTAAAATGTTAGTTATTACGCCCTTCGATTTTTAGGATTATGTTTGTGAACACACAATAGATGTCACTAGCTTCTTAGTTGGCTTAAATAATGAATTTTAAATCGTTGGGACGAAGATACCTACAAAATAAAGAAAACAAACTTCGAACCTCAAGTCAGTAGGGTGACAGCTGACATTGGAGTTCTTAATTATAATTGACTTACTTCCTTCGTAGTATGAGGTGAAATAGAATGATTTGTATACAGGTCGGCTCGGCCGGAGCCGACCACACAAATAGCTGACATTGGAGTTCTTGGATTATAATTGACTTACTTCCTTCGTAGTATGAGGTCAAATAGATTGGTTTGTATAGAGGTCGGCTCGACCGGAGCTGACTACCCAGGCCGACTTGACCTGAATCCATTAAAAAAAGAGTGGTCAAATAGATTGGTTTGTATACAGGTCGGCTCGGCTGGAGCTGACCACATAGGCCGGCTTGACCCAAAAAAAAGTCGAGCCCCTAAGAGTATGTCATACTAACTAAATGGGAGTCAAACCCACGACCTTTGGATCCGAAGTCAAACACACTAATCCACTACGTTATGCGGTCAACTTGTTAAAAAGAGTAGTGTATGTATTGATGTAATCTATTATAGTTATAGTATAAGTTTATATGCTTTTACTAAATCTATATAGTTAAAAAGTTAGTTAACCCATAACCTTTTAATCCAACGCGCTAATCCACTACGCTATCCGATCAACTTATTAAAAAAAGTAGTGTATCTATTGATGTAATCTATTATAGTTATAGTATAAGTTTATATGCTTTTACTTAATCTATATAGTCTAAAAAGTTAGTTATTACGCCTTTCAATTTTTAGGATCATGTTTGTGAATACACTATAGATGTCACCAGCTCCTTAAGTGGCTCCAATAATGATCTTTAAATTGTTGGGACGAAGAGACCTACAAAATAAAGAAAACAAACTTCGAACCTCAAGTCAGTAGGGTGACTGACATTGGAGTTCTTGATAATTGACTTACTTTCTTCGCAGATTGACTGACATTGGAGTTCTTGATAATTGACTTACTTCCTTCGCAGATTGATTTGTATACAGGTCGGGAGCCTCAAGTCAGTAGAGTGACAACTGACATTGGAGTTCTTGATAATTGACTTACTTCCTTCGCAGATTGACTGACATTGGAGTTCTTGATAATTGACTTACTTCCTTCGCAGATTGATTTGTATACAGGTCGGGAGCTGACCACACAGGCCGGCTCGACCCGGCTCCATTAAAAAAGGATCTTGATAATTGACTTACTTCCTTCCCAGATTGGTTTGTATACAGGTCGGGAGCTGACCACACAGGCCGACCCGACTCCATTAAAAAAGGAGTCGAGCCACTACGAGTATGTCAGGACTAAGCCGGTTCGACCCGGCTCCATTAAAAAAGGATCTTGATAATTGACTTACTTCCTTCGCAGATTGGTTTGTATACAGGTCGGGAGCTGACCACACAGGCCGACCCGACTCCATTAAAAAAGGAGTCGAGCCACTACGAGTATGTCAGGACTAATTTTGACCACAATAGAAGCCGAACCATCTTTTGATCCAAAGTCAAATGCGCTAATCCACTACGCTATGCGGTCAACTTGTTAAAAAAAGTAGTGTATGTATTGATGTAATCTATTATAGTTATAGTCTAAGTTTATATGCTTTTACTAAATTTATAGTCTAAAAGTTAGTTATTATTCTTAGGTGGCTCCAATAATGAATTTTAAATTGTTGGGACGAAGAAACCTACAAAATAATGAAAATAAACTCCAAGCTCAAGTTTCTTTCTGAGCCCCCTTAGAGTATGTCATACGAAGGTAATTCGACCATAGTGGGAGTCGAACCCACGAACTTTTAATTCAAAGTCAAACGTGCTAATCCACTGCGCTATGCGGTCAACTTTTAAAAAAAAAAGTAGTGTATGTATTGATGTAATCTATTATAATTATAGCATAAGTTTATATGCTTTTACTTAATATATATATTCTAAAAAGTTAGTTATTACGCCTTCAATCTTTCTTATGTGCCCAAATCACATATATATATATATATACATATTACTTAATATATATATATATATATAATTATTATTATTATTAAAAACAATAATAATAATTTTATTTATTAATTTTTTTAATAAATAAAAAATAATAATAATAATTTTATTTATTAATTTTTTAATAAATAAAATATATATATATATAATTATTAATTAAACTTTTTAATTAATCATTATTATTTAATTCAATATCAAATATTAATTAAATAATATGATTAAACCCGGTTTTCGGAAAACCGACTTTTTTACACATGAATTCTATTCATGTTTTAGGCCATTCCTATATTTAAATCATATTTAAATATGTCCATCCTCCTTCCATAAACCGAATTTGAACAATTCAAATTCTTTTTCTTTTTCTTTTTCTTTTCTTTTATACTGTTGCACGGCGTTATCCGAGTTAGCCAAGAGAACCTAAAGGATCTACAGATCATGAGCTCCAACGATACGAGATTATTCGGTCAAAACTCTTTTAACCCGAATCAATCAACTTTCGTTAACCCCCGGAGACTCCACTATAGTCTGAGGGTTGCACTCTCCTCACTGTAGATATATTATGTCCTCTGATATAACCGTCACGGGCAAGTCAACCCTTCACAGGTTGTTCGTAATCACAGCTGGGTCATTTTAAACCGTTTAACCCCTGCATTACATCTTGTTTCTTAAGTACCACTGACACCTCTAATGAACAAAAAATCTGTGGTCCAACCAACAGATCAGTTAACTCTCTCATCTCATGAGAGTGTGCGCGCTAATTGTTCAAGCCCCAGAGTCAGCTATTAAGGGAACAACCTATCTACTAACCCTGAAGAGCGGGTTAGGAGTGAACTCCAATCTTGTTGTACTATGTCCCCAGCTACCTATTCGACTTTATCCCCAAGATGGTAGGCTTATTGAGTCGGCGCTTATGGGCGACTCTCACCCGTGCAAGTCAAAGGATACTATCGAATAAGCAGGAGTTCATAGCGAGCTCATGATTGAGATCGAGTTACCTAGGCCATCAAGATGTATAAGTCGGTCTCATCAGTAAACGAAGTTATAAAGAGAGAACGACTTAATACGCGGTACGGTCTTATACAAACTCTTTGTACAGGACGCCCTCACTCGCACATCTCCATGTGAAACGATTCGGATCACATCGTTTTGTACAATACAAAGTGAGCCGCATCCTATAGTGTTACCAGGATAAGGTACCTAGTTTTATCCGTATACTATAGATCGTTTTGACTGACTACTTGAGCCTGATCCCCAATCATGTCATACATGAGGCTCAAGTACTCATATTCAGCCAAGGGTGTTGGTCATTGGTATAAGTTAACTTAAACACGTTTCACTTTATTCCAGTAAACTCCTTTACTGAATAAAACTAATAACTCTTTATTCTAAATAGATTATTTACAAACATAACAGTTTACAAACCACGAGTTTTAGGACATAATATAAAGTGAAATAAATTTATTTGTATACAGGTCCACTCGACCCGACTCCATAAAAAGACAGATGGCATTGGAGTTCATGGATTATAATTGACCTACTTCCTTCGTAATATGAGGTGAAAAAGATTGATTTGTATACAGGTCGGCTCGGCCGGAACTAACCACACAGACCGGCTCGACTTGACTCCAACGACCTTTTAATCAGAAGTCAAACGCGCCAATCCACTGCGCTATGCAGTCAACTTGTTAAAAAAAGTAGTGTATGTATTGATGTAATCTATTATAAGTATAATATAAGTTTATATGCTTTTACTTAATCTATATAATCTAAAAAGTTTGTTATGAAAACAAACTCACAGGTCGGCTCAGGCCCGACTCAATTAAAAATGTAGTCGAGCCCTAATAGTATGTCATACTAACTAAATTCGACCACAATGGGAGTTGAACCCACGACCTTTTGATCCAAAGTCAAACATGCTAATCCACTACGTTATGCAGTCAACTTGTTAAAAAAAAGTAGTGTATGTATTGATGTAATCTATTATAGTTATAGTATAAGTTTATATGCTTTTACTTAATCTATGTAGTCTAAAAAGTTAGTTATTAGGCCTTTTAAATTTTTAGGATTATGTTTCTGAACACACTATAGATGTCACATGCTTCTTAGGTGGCTTCAACAATGAATTTAAAATCGTCGGGACGAAAAGACCTACAGAATCAAGAAAACAAACTCCGAAGCACAAGTCAGTAGGGCGACAACTGGCATTGGAGTTTTTGGATTATAATTGACTTACTTCCTTCATAATATGATGTGAAATATATTGATTTGTATACAGGCCGGCTCAACCTGGCTCCGTAAAAAGACGGATTATAATTGACTTACTTCGTTCCTAATATGAGGTGAAAGAGATTGATTTGTATACCGGTCGGCTCGGCCGGAGCTAACCACACAGACCGGCTCGACCCAACTCCATTAAAAAAGAAATTCGAAGGGTATGCCATACTAGCTAAATTCAACCACAGTGGGAGTCGAACCCACGACCTTTTGATCCGAAGTCAAACGCGCTAATCCACTGCGTTATGCGGTCAACTTGTTAAAAAAAAGTAGTGTATGTATTAATGTAATCTATTATAGTTATAGTATAAGTTTATATGCTTTTACTTAATCTATATAATCTAAAAAGTTAGTTATTAGGCCTTTTAAATTTTTAGGATTATGTTTCTGAACACACTATAGATGTCACATGCTTCTTAGGTGGCTTCAACAATGAATTTAAAATCGTCGGGACGAAAAGACCTACAGAATCAAGAAAACAAACTCCGAAGCACAAGTCAGTAGGGCGACAACTGGCATTGGAGTTCTTGGATTATAATTGACTTACTTCCTTCATAATATGATGTGAAATATATTGATTTGTATATAGGCCGGCTCGACCCGGCTCCGTAAAAAGACGGATTATAATTGACTTACTTCGTTCCTAATATGAGGTGAAAGAGATTGATTTGTATACCGGTTGGCTCGGCCGGAGCTAACCACACAGACCGGCTCGACCCGACTCCATTAAAAAGGAAATTCGAAGGGTATGCCATACTAGCTAAATTCAACCACAGTGGGAGTCGAACCCACGACCTTTTGATCCGAAGTCAAATGCGCTAATCCACTACGCTATGCGGTCAACTTGTTAAAAAATGTAGTGTATGTATTGATGTACTCTATTATAGTTATAGTATAAGTTTATATGCTTTTACTTAATCTATATAGTCTAAAAAGTTAGTTATTACGCTTTTCAATTTTTAGGATTATGTTTGTGAATACCCCATAGATGTCACCTGCTTCTTAGGTGACTTCAACAATGAATTTTAAATCGTCGGGACGAAAGGACCTACAGAATCAAGAAAACAAACTCTGAAGCACAAGTCAGTAGCCTACAGAATCAAGAAAACAAACTCTGAAGCACAAGTTAGGGCGACAACTGGCATTGGAGTTCTTGGATTATAATTGACTTACTTCCTTCATAATATGAGGTGAAATAGATTGATTTGTATACAGGCCGGCTCGACCCGGCTCCATAAAAAGATGGATTATAATTGACTTACTTTCTTCTTAATATGAGGTGAAATAGATTGATTTGTATACAGGCCGGCTCGACCCGGCTCCATAAAAAGACGGATTATAATTGACTTACTTCCTTCCTAATATGATGTGAAAGAGATTGATTTGTATACTGGTCGGCTTGGAGTTCTTGGATTATAACTGGCTTACTTCCTTCATAATATGAGGTGAAATAGATTGATTTGTATGAGGTGAAATAGATTGATTTGTATACAGGCCGGCTCGACCCGAGTCCATAAAAAGACGGATTATAATTGACTTACTTCCTTCCTAATATGAGGTGAAAGAGATTGATTTGTATACCGGTCGGCTCGGCCGGAGCTAACCACACAGACCGGCTCGACCCGACTCCATTAAAAAAGAAATTCAAAAGGTATGCCATACCCCATAACCTTTTAATCCAAAGTCAAACGCACTAATCCACTGCGCTATGCGGTCAACTTATTAAAAAAGTAATGTATGTATTTATGTAATCTATTATAGTTATAGTATAAGTTTATATGCCTTTACTTAATCTATATAGTCTAAATAGTTAGTTATTAAGATTATGCTTCGGGACGAAGGGACCTACATAATCAAGAAAACAAACTCCGAAGGTCATTATAATTGACTTACTTTCTTCGTAGTATTAGGTGAAATAGATTGGTTTGTATATGAAGTGAAATAGATTGGTTTGGATACAGGTCGGCTCGACCCGACTCCATCGAACCCCTAAGAGTATATCGGAGTCGAACCCACGACCTTTTGATAGGAAGTTAATCAAACTAATCCACTGCGCTATGCGATCAACTTGCTAAAAAAAATAGTGTATTTATTGATGTAATCTATTATAGTTATAATATAATTTATATGCTTTTACTTTTTAAATCGTCGGAACGGGACCTACAAAATCAAGAAAACAAACTCTGAAGCTCAAGTTGGTCGGTTCGGCCGAAGATGACCACACGAGCATGTCATATTACAAATAGACAAATAAACATTTAAACTTTAGTCATACTAACTAAATTGGACCACAGCGGGAGAAGAACCCACGACCTTTTGAATCAAACGCGTTAATCCACTGCGCTATGCGGTCAACTTGTTAAAAAAAGTAGTGTATGTATTGATGTAATCTATTATAGTTATAGTATAAGTTTATATGCTTTTACTCACTCTATATAGTATAAAAACTTAGTTATTACGCCTTTCAATTTTTAGGATTATGTCTGTGAACACACTATAGATGTCACTTGGTTCTTAGGTGGCTTCATTAATGAATTTTAAATCGTCGGAACGAAGGGACCTACAGAATCAAGAAAACAAACTCCGAAGCACAAGTCAGTAGGGTGACAACTGGCATTGGAGTTCTTGGATTATAATTGACTTACTTCCTTCATAATATGAGGTGAAATAGATTGATTTGTATACAGGTCGGCTCGACCGGAGCTGACCAGACATGCCGACTCGACCCGGCTCCATAAACAAAGGAGTCGAGCCCCTAGAAGAGCATGTCATATTATAAATAGACATTTAAATTTTACTTGATTTCAAAAGTACCACACAGGCGGCTTGACCCGACTCCATAAAAAAAAGGAGTCGAGCCCCTAAGAGTATGTCATACTATAAATAGACATTTAATTTTTTTTGTTTTCAAAATCCAAGCCAATTTTTTTTTTCTTTCGGTTTTTGCAAATTTTACTTGTTTTCTCAAAATTTCTTTAACAAGATAATTATCAAAATAGAAAGTTAATAACTAAACTCAACCATAATAGGAGTCAAACCTACGACCTTTTGATCTTAAATCAAATGCATTAATCCACTGCGCTATAGTGTAAGTTTATTTGCCTTTACTTAATCTATAGAGTCTAAAACGTTAGTTATTACACCTTTCAATTTTTAGGATTATGTCTATGAGGCCACATTTCACACTATAGATGTCATCTGCTTCTTAGGTGGCTTCAACAATGAATTTTAAATTGTCGGGACGAAGGGACCAACAAAATCAAGAAAACAAACTTCGAAGCACAAGTCAGTAGGGCGACAACTAGCGTTGGAGTTCTTGGATTATAATTTACTTACTTTCTTCATAGTATGAGGTGAAATAGATTGGTTTGTATACAGGTCGGCTCTGCCGGAGCTGACCACACAGGCTGGCTCGACCCGGCTCCATAAACAAAGGAGTCGAGCCCCTAGAAGAGCATGTCATATTATAAATAGACATTTAAATTTTACTTGATTTCAAAAGTACCACACAGGCGGCTCGACCCGGTGGTAGTGGCCGAATGACCACCTTTTCGGGTTGTCGAGACCCGCCAAATTAAATTTATAAACTGCCTAAAGCTTCTCTAGTTTATAGATAGCGATACTCAGGTCGATCCACAGTGAACCTTGAATTAGCCTCTCATAATTAATTTCTAATTGCTTTAATTAAAACTCAAAAGTAAATGGGGGAGAAAGGTTAATGAAAGTTAAACTAAAATTTAAACGTGCAGAAATTAAACTAACGGAAAATTAAAGAACAATAAAATAAAATTGTGACTGTGACATGTGCTCCTAATTTAAGGGATCGGGATTGACTGTTGATGTAATTCAGATCATCGATGCTTTCGAGACTTAGCTAAAATGTCATAAACACGCAAATTACTTGCCCAAATCATAAACAACTAAATAACCAAACAGAGTTAATTAGGACTTGACGAATCCTAATTAAACTTGGTAACTAATTCAACTGGGGGCGATCGTTCCATATCGAATCGATTACCAGTGACAGGTAAGATTGCGACGAACTAATTAAGTGAAATCTCTACCAACTAGCCCGATTTATCCCTTCCCCAAAGCCTATCATGCAACTAAGATGAAACACGGTCGTGTTCATATAGACATAATTAGACTCGCGTTACTTTTGATTAGAAAAGGCTATCACATTCTAATCTTTAACAATATAACATACAAATTCAAATAGAGCGTCAATCTAAATAGGAGTTTATGCTATTCAAATATGCTTATGAGAAGGAATGCTTATGAATAAGAGACTAAGTAGAAATTAAGCCCAAATCTCACCTAATACATCAACAAATCAATCCTTAATCTCAAATTAGAGCACTTACCGTACGTGCCCGTTGTGCAAATCAAACCAAATCCACAATGTTTGAGCTTTATTTACAAGAAAAGGGAAGAAAATGGAGTTCTAGCTCAAAAACCCGAGCTTACAACAATGGAGGAAAAGGGAAAAACGAAGAAAATGACCTAAAAATCGGAGAAAAGCCTTATATAATCGCCGTAGCGTCGAGACGCTACAGACAAAAACTCAGATTGCGCGCGTTCGCAGCGTCGAGACGCTTGCTCTCGGGTTTGGAGCAATTTCTTTGCCTTTGGTTGCTCCCTTTTGGAAAATTCTTCTCTTTTGAAGCTTCTCTTTTCTCGAAGCGATCCCGAGGCCTCAAAACTACCTTCTTAGCTCCGAAACATGTCCTTGAAATCCTCGAGCTCTCTAACCGTGAAACACCTACAACCAAGGCAAATTAACATAATTTTACAGGGTATTTAGCTGGAATTAGGGAGTAAATTATAGCTATAATTTGGAGCTATTAAAATACCCCCAACCTAAATCTTGCTAGTCCTCGAGCAAGGCTACTCTGAATTGAATCTAAAGACTGATATTGCATGCAATCGACTCTAACCTCGACACTTTTAAAAATAAGGCATTTACAACAAAAGAGATCAATCAATTGCATGCACAAATTGAGAACATTTCAAAAATTAACTATTATTCCTCTACATGCGTGTGTGATTAGCCAACCTATCCTAACTCATGCAGACTCGGAAAAACCTCATGCAACACTACATCTCGTTTTCCCCTACTTCTAGCAGTTAAGAACAGTCTATAGCTTATCCACATTAGAGAGAGTAACAAATCAAGAGGCCTAAACATTTTCTCTATCTTTTTCTTTTGAGTACTTTGTACTCTTCTTTTTGGTTCTTTGAACCCTACACTTTTATTTTCTTTTTCTTCTCCAAGAGAGCCTAACATGTCAAGCTCGACCTAAGCTTCACATTTTTAAGGACTAATGCTCACTTCTTAACGTGCACTTTAAGAATGAGGAACGCCTCAGGAGGATTTTTCAACATGTTTTTTTTTTTCTTTTTTATTATTATTATTAGGCTATTAGCTTTGCTATACTCGATTAACCTATTACTAACTCTTATGCATCAAGCTTTCCCTAGGGGAGACAACAAGATTCAGGCAGCAAAAGATAAATCTAAGCCTACGGAGCTAAGAGCATGTTGCTCGATAGATGAAAGAGAGCAACATAATTTTTTTTAAAAAAATTTGAAATGAAGCTCAATAGTGCATACAATCCATGCTTTTCTAAATATGCAAAAACTAAGAATTTAAAAGCATTTCATAGATTGTCCTCATCGAGCAACATGCAACAGCATACCAAAACACTTCTAATTCAGAATCTCCATAGCTCAACAACTACAGAAATCCAACCAACTCCACCCCCAACCTTCGAAAGATACATAGTCCTCTATGTATCACACATCAGACTAAGCAGTTAAAACTACAAAATTAAAGGGAACAGAAAACCTCCCCTGAATTTTGTGAGGCTGGTGGTTGGAGCAGCGCGGTTCTCGCCCAACATCTCGTTCCTTAGGCCAAAAACCCCTACAAAACAAAACAAAGGAAAACTAAAAACGGAAAGTAAAGACAGGAAATTGAAAATTAATGGGTTGCCTCCCAAGCAGCACAATTTTTTAACGTCGTTATGCTCGACGTGTCCTCCACTCTGTCAGGGTACATAGAAATTCTCATACTTCTTCGACCCCTTCTTCCTTGAATCAACAAAACCTGCTAAGAATAGCAAGCTCTTCGACTTCTCGTGGCAGCCAGACAAAGTTTTTTTTTTTTTTTTTAATATATGGGAAAAATAAAGACTCAACAGACTTAAATAAAACAAAATAAGACTCAACTGACTCGACAAAAAATAAAGACTCGACAGACTTAGGAGAAATAGGAAAAGAGCATGCATCAATAGAGGAATTTACAGGAAATAAAACAGATAGAGACTCGTCAACCTCTAACTCTATCACCTAAATCTCCTCCTCGGGACTAGGCTCGGCCTCATCCTTGATCTCTCCAACCTCATTCTCGCATGGCAAAAAATTCTTGATTTCTTCTTTGCGATTTGGGCGTAATTCCTCGAACATAAAATCAATTTGCTCCCTCATTTTTTAAAGATCTAGGTTATAGAACAAAGAGGATTGATTTTTCAGCTTGGGATGCTCTTGTGCGGGGTAGGCTTCAAGAAAGTCGGTTTGTGGCGACTCAGGACATGTGTAGGAAGTATGACCCCCAACCGAGCAAATACAACATTTTGCTCTTGCCTACGTTTCTCTAATAAATGTCCACCAAACCTCGGAGTGCAGCTTTTTCATTTCCCTCTGAAGTCTTTTTATAGCATGCAATCTTCTAACCCACTCATCACTATGGCGAATAATCTCGATTTCTCCATCAAACTCTCTAAATTGCCTATCGTGATCAAGAACAATTTCTTCAGCTTCACGCCTTGAAGCTATCACCCATTCTTCTAAACGAACATCTGCCATACTAAAACAAGAAGACACAAGAATAAGAAAATATTTTTTTGATTTTTAAACAAATAAAATTTAACTAAGAGAAACTAAATGGTTCCCCGGCAGCGGCGCCAAATTCGGTAGTGGCCTTTTGAATGGCCACCTTTTCGGATTGTCGAGACCTGCCAAATTAAATTTATAAATAGCCTAAAGCTTCTCTAATTTATAGATAGCGGTAGTCAGGTCGATCCACAGGGAACCTTGAATTAGCCTCTCCTAATTAATTTCTAATTGCTTTAATTAAAACTCAAAAGTAAATGGGGGAGAAAGGTTAAAGAAAGCTAAACTAAAATTTAAACGTGCATAAATTAAACTAACGGAAAATTAAAGAACAAGAAAATAAAATTGTGACATGTGCTCCTAATTTAAGGGATCGGGATTGACTGTTGATGTAATTCAGATCATCGATGCTTTCGAGACTTAGCTAAAATGTCATAAACACGCAAATTACTTGCCCAAATCATAAACAAATAACCCAACAGAGTTAATTAGGACTTGGCGAATCCTAATTAAACTTGGTAACCAATTCAACTGGGGCGATCGTTCCATATCGAATCGATTACCAGTGACGGGTAAGATTGCGACGAACTAATTAAGTGAAATCTCTACCAACTAGCCCGATTTATCCCTTCCCCAAAGCCTATCATGCAACTAAGATGAAACACGACCGTGTTCATATAGACATAATTAGACTCGCGTTACTTTTGATTAGAAGAGGCAATCACATTCTAATCTTTAACAATATAGCATACAAATTCAAATAGAGCGTCAATCTAAATAGGAGTTTATGCTATTCAAATATTCTTATGAGAAGGAATGCTTATGAATAAGAGACTAAGTAGAAATTAAGCCCAAATCTCACCTAATACATCAACAAATCAATCTTTAACCTCAAATTAGAGAACTTACCTTAGGTTAACCGTTGTGCAAATCAAGCCAAATCCACAATGTTTGAGCTTTATTTACAAGAAAATGGAAGAAAATTGAGTTCTAGCTCAAAAACCCTAGCTTACAACAATGGAGGAAAAGGGAAACACGGAGAAAATGACCTAAAAATCAGAGAAAAGCCTTATATAATCGTCGTAGCGTCGAGACGCTTGGACAACGTCGAGACGCTACAGACGGAAAACTCAGATTGCGCGCGTTCGGAGCGTCTCGACGCTTGCTCTCGGGTTTGTTGCAATTTCTTTGCCATTGGTTGCTCCCTTTTGGCAAATTCTTCTCTTTTGAAGCTCATATTTTCCCGAAGTGATCCCGATGCCTCAAAACGACTTTCTTAGCTCTGAAACATGTCCTTGGACTCCTCGAGCTCTCTAACCGTGAAACACTTATAATCAAGGAAAATTAACATAATTAAGCACGATATTTAGTTGGAATTGGGGAGTAAATTATAGCTCTAATTTGGAGCTATCACCCGGCTCCATAAATAAAGGAGTCGAGCCCCTAAGAGTATGTTATACTATAAATAAACATTTAAATTTTACTTGTTTTTAAAACTTAATAGCATGTCATACTAGGAATATTTTCAAAATCCAAGCCCATTTTTTTTTTCGGTTTTTGCAAATTTTACTTGTTTTCTTAAAATTTATTTTAAAATAACTATAAATATCAAAATAGAAAGTTAAATAACTAAATTCGACCATAGTGGGATTCAAACCCACGATCTTTCAACCCGAAGTCAAATGCACTAATTCACTGCACTATAGTGTAATTTTATATGCCTTTACTTAATTTATATAGTCTAAAAAGATAGTTATTAGGCCTTTCAATTTTTAGGATTATGTTTGTGAGGCCAAATTTCACACTATAGATGTCAACTTCTTAGGTGGCTTCAAGAATGAATTTTAAATCGTCGGGACGAAGGACTTGTTGGGTTTTATGTCCTACAACTCGTAGTTTGTAAACTGTTTGTATGTAATTATTCTATTTTGCATTAAAGTGTTATTGAGATTTATTCAGTAAAGTTGTTATTGAATAAAGTGAATTGTGTTGTATTAACCTATGCCAATAACAAACACTCATGGCGACAGTGTGAGTACTTGAGCTTCATGTATGATATGATTGTGGATCAATTTCAAGTAAACAACCAAACCGGTCTATAATATATGGATAAGGCTGGGTACCTTATCTTGGTAACATTGTTGGATGCAGCTCACTTTGTATAGTACAAAACGATGTGATCCTAATCGTTTCATGTGGAGACATATGAGTGGGGGTGTCCTGTGCAATGAGTTTGCATAAGACTAAACCGAGAAACAAAGTCGTTCTTTCTTTATAACATCGTTTACTGTAAAGACCGACTTTTGCATATGATGACTTAGGTAACTTGATCTCAATCATGAGCTCGCTATGAATTCTTGTTTATTCAAGATTATCATTTGACTTGCACGGGTGAGAGTGACTAGGTCGCCGACTCACTAAGCCTACCATCTTGGGGATAAGTTTGAATAGGTAGCTGGGGACATAGTGCATCAAAACGGAATTCACTTCTACCCGCCTTTAAAAGATAATAGAGAGGTTGTTCCCTTAAAAGCCGACTCCATGTCTTGAACAAGAGGTCTCACCCTCTCCTTGGCCAGAGAGGGATCTGATTTGCTGGTTGGACCACAAATCAATTGTTCATTAGAGGTGTTAGTGGTAGTTAAGAAACAAGATGTAATGCAGGGGTTAAACGGTATAAATGACCCGTTGTGATTACGAACGACCTGTGAAGGATCGACTCACTAATGATGGTTATATCAAGAGGACACAATATATCTACAGTGAGAAGAATGCAACCCTTTGACTTTAGTGGAGTCTCCGGGGGTTAACGAATATTGATTAGGTCGGTTAAAAGAGTTTAACCAGGTAATCTCGTATCGTTGGAGCTCATGATCTGTAGGTCCTCTAGGTTCTCCTGGCTAGCTTAGATAAAGCCGTGTAACAATATAAGATAAAAAGAATTTGAATTTATTAAAAATTCGGTTTTTGGAAGAATGATGGACATATTTAAATATGATTTAAATATGGGAACGGTCTAAAACATGAATAGGGATTCAGGCGCGAAAGGTCGGTTTTCGAAAAACTGAGATTAATCATATTATTTAATTAATATTTGATATTGAATTAAATAATATTATTTAATTAAAAAAATTAATTAATTAAAATATATATTATATTTATTTAAAAAGTTAGTTATTAAGGATCGACTCACTAATGATGGTTATATCAAGAGGACACAATATATCTACAGTGAGAAGAATGCAACCCTTTGACTTTAGTGGAGTCTCCGGGGGTTAACGAATATTGATTAGGTCGGTTAAAAGAGTTTAACCAGGTAATCTCGTATCGTTGGAGCTCATGATCTGTAGGTCCTCTAGGTTCTCCTGGCTAGCTTAGATAAAGCCGTGTAACAATATAAGATAAAAAGAATTTGAATTTATTAAAAATTCGGTTTTTGGAAGAATGATGGACATATTTAAATATGATTTAAATATGGGAACGGTCTAAAACATGAATAGGGATTCAGGCGCGAAAGGTCGGTTTTCGAAAAACTGAGATTAATCATATTATTTAATTAATATTTGATATTGAATTAAATAATATTATTTAATTAAAAAAATTAATTAATTAAAATATATATTATATTTATTTAAAAAGTTAGTTATTACGCCTCTTGTGATATTGAAGTTCTTGGATTATAATTGACTTACTTCCTTCATAGTATGAGGTAAGCGTTAATCCACTGCGCTATGCAGACAACTTGTTAAAAAAAAATAGTGTTTGTATTGATTTAATCTATTATAGTTAAAGTTTAAGTTTATATGCTTAATAGTGTTTGTATTGATTTAATCTATTATAGTTAAAGTTTAAGTTTATATGCTTTTACTCAATCTACATAGTCTAAAAGTTAGTTATTACGCTCTCAGTTTTTAGCTATGTCCAAAATTTTTTAACAAATTTTTTAACATAAAAGTGTTATTTTGAGCCTGACAAAGTTCTTTATGTAAATATGCTATGCGAACTTGGTCTCCAATATTACAATTGTTTCTTAAACCACGATCTGAATCTTCTAAATTTAACAATTGTTTGAATATCCCACAAATATATTTGCCTTGGATTTATATTTATTATTATTACCTCTTATGAGGGGGCTAAGCACACCAATTCCAATACACCAACCTACAATTTTGAAATTTTAACATAATATTATAATACTAATCTATACATAAACAAAAATCGAGGGAGGCTCGATCCCCTGGTCCCTAAGTAAATTTGCTCCTGATTTTTAGGATTATGTTTGTGAGGCCAAATTTCACACTATAGATGTCACCTGGTTCTTAGGTCGCTTCAACAATGAATTTTAAATCGTCGGGACGAAAAGACCTACAAAATCAAGAAAACAAACTCCGAAGCTCAAGTCAGTAGGGTGACAGCTGACATTGGAGTTCTTGGATTATAATTGACTTACTTCCTTCATAATATGAAGTGAAATAAATTGGTTTGTATACAGGTCGGCTCGGCCTGAGCTGACCACACAAGCCAGGTTGACCCGACTCCATAAATAAAGGAGTCGAACCCCAGAAGAGCATGTCATATTATAAATAGGCATTTAAATTTTACTCGTTTGCAAAAGTTATTAGTATGTCGTACTAGGAATATTTTCAAAATCAAACAAGTTTTAAAAAATAAAATCTTTTAAATTTCAAAATTTGGGTTGGATTTTGTGAGTCAAATCCACGACCTTTTGATTCGAAGTCAAACGCGTTAATCCACTACGCTATACGGGTCAACTTGTTAAAAAAAAATAGTGTATGTATTCATTTAATCTATTATAGTTAAAGTATAAGTTTATATGCTTTTACTTAATCTATATAGTTTAAAAAGTTGTTATTACGCCTTTCAATTTTTAGGATTATGTCTGTTAAGGCCAAATTTCACACTATGGATTACCTGCTCCTTAGGTGGTTTCAACAATGAATTTTAAATCCTCGAGACGAAGAGACCTACAAAATCAAGAAAACAAACTTCGAAGCTGAAGTAAGTTGGGTGACAGCTGACATTGGAGTTTTTCGATTATAATTGACTTACTTCCTTCATAGTATGAGGTGAAATAGTTTAGTTTGTATACAAGTCGGCTTGGCCCGACTCCACGAGCACCTAGAGGAGCATGTCATACTATAAATAGACATTTAAATTTTACTTGTTAATTTTACTCGTTTTCGAAAGTAATTAACATGTTTGAATATTTTCAAAATCCAAGCCAAAGTTTTTTTTTTAAAAAAAAAAATCTTATTGTTTTTCTCACAATCTTTTAGGTCTTCATCTTTTCTAAGTACACATTTAAACTTTTTAGCCAAATTTCAAATACAATTTTTTTTAAAAAAAAAAAATCTTTTAAATTTCAAAATTTGACTTGAATTTTGAAAATATTCCTATAAAAATAACTATCAATTTAAAATACATATTTATAAATATCAAAATAAAAATATAAATAATTAAGTCTAACACAGTGAGAGTCAAACCTACGACCTTTTGATGCCAAGTCAACATGCTAATTTACGACATGCGGTCAACTTGTTGAAAAATGTAGTGTATGTATTAATTTAATCTATTATAGTTAAATTATAAATTTATATGCTTTTACTTAATCTATATAATTTCAAAAGTTGTCATTATTGTCAAACCGAGTCTAGCTTAATTGTCATAAGATTGTGTTCTTGACTAATAGCTCATAGGTTCAATCCTCGCATTGCATGCCATACACCGTTCTAACAGAGTGATGACGTGACACATATTTTTAATTAAAATAATATATATATATATATATATTATTTATTTATTTTTTCTTTTTCTTTGTCTTTCTCTTTCTCTTTCTCTTTCTCTTTCTCCCTCCTCCTTCCTCTATCTTCCATCTTCTTTCTTCCTTGGCCGTCGTCGGCGATACGACTGTTTTTTTTTTTGTTTTCTCTTCTCTTGTTCATCTCCATCTCCCTCTCTCTTTCTCATCCTCCTCCTTGACTCTTCTCCCTCCCATGGCTGAAGAATTTTTTTTTCTTCGTTTTCTTCTCCCCCTTTCTTCCCCTAAAAAAAATTATTATTATTATTAGAAAAATTAAAGGTTTGTTTTGAAACATGACCCAAAATGTTTTTTTATTAGAAAAATGATCAAATCAATTTTCCTGGGTTTTTATTAATATTTAACAAGCTACTAAAATACCCCTAACAAAATCTTTCTTTCGAAAAAAACATATTGTTCATTAGAGAATCAGTGGTACTTAAGGTGTAAGATGCAATTACAGGGGTAAAACGGACTTTTGACCCAGTTGTACTCACGAACAACTCATGAATGATTGACTTGCATGTAATGGTTATATCCATGGATTGTCCTACAGTGCAGAAGAGTGCAACTCTAGGCCTATAGTGAAGTGACCTAGAGTTAATAAATTAAAGTTAATTGATTAATGAGTTTAATCAATTAATTTTGTATCATTGGAGCTTATAAATTGTAGGTTCATAAGGTCCTCATAGTAACACTACAAGGATCAATTTAGTTGGAAGAAAAAATTGAAATATTATTCAAATTAATATTTTATATATTTTATATATTAAATATAAAAGAGGAAAATATATTTATTGTATTTGATACATTATATATTAGAGAAATTAGTTTATGTATTAGATACATTAATATTGAAAACTATATATATACATATGAAATTTGAATGAGATTCAATTAAATGTATATTATAAAAGATCTTTATGATATTTGAATGAGATTCAAATAAATATAAAATACATATTTTAATATAATAGATATTAAAATATATTTTATTAAATAAAATTAATTCCTAAAGGCCTATAAATAGAACATTTAGGTTTAGTCAAAAGGTTGACCAAACTCACTACTCAGTTTCCTTACGCAGAGAATTGTTCTCTTAAAACTACATTCTTTCGAGAAGGCTCCCACAAACTCTTTGTCCCGTGTTCGAGTCATAGCGAGAAAGATCGTGTGGAAAAGGAACATAAGAAGATTGTGGTCTTCAAAGATATTATTTGCGTAATCTTGTAATTTAAGTTTAATTTTAAATAAACCAAAAAATCAATTCCAAGGCTTCCGTTGCGGGGTTTGAAGTGTTCAATCCCCTCAGTATTTTAGTGGGAGTTTGACATGAGAGATATTATATAGGAAGAACATTAAGCAAATATGTTGTCATTTGCAATGCATGCTTCGAAAAAGAGGGTGACATAGAAGAGTGTCAAAAGATGAACAATGTTATTAATAGTTCTAATCTTTCTTTCGACTTTACCATTTTGCGAGGATGTGTGAGGACAAGAAAAATAAAAACGCACCCCATGTAGTTCACAAAATTTGTGGAATGGTGCATTGTCATATTCTCTACCATTATCACACTGAGAGCATTTTATCTCCTGTTCAAATTGAGTGTGAACATATGCTCGAAAAAACATAAACACTTAATGCACTTGGGACTTAATATGCGATTGGAAAAGTCCAAAAAAATTTGAATAATCTTCTAGAAACATAACATAGTATTGATGCCAGGAAGAGCTCAAAATTGGCGATGTCCAAAGATCGTTATGCACAATATCAAATGACAACAAAGTAGAAGACTTGGAATTAATAAAAGATAATTTGATGTGCTTCCCAAGAAGACAAGAAGGACAAAAAATATCTCTAGACTTATTACATTCAATGAAACGATTTGTCTTAAGAGAATGTAATATATTTGCTCCCGGTTGTCCAAGACGTTCATGCCATAAGTGAGAGAGAATAACAGGAAAAGAAGATGGATTAGTGGATGAAATTGAAGCAGTAGTGAAATGATAAAGATCTCTCATGCTATCACATCTCATGATTTGCATCCCCGTCCATAAATCCTTCACAGAAAACCCAATAGGATCAAACTCAACATAAACAAAATTTTGAGTACTAAATTGACACACTAAAATAAGGTTTTTAATGAGTTGAGGAGCATGCAATACATTACGAAGTGATAAGGGTGGGTTAAGAGATGGAAGAGTTGTATTACCACAACCAACAATTCGAATCTTATGACCATTTCCGACAATGATATTTTTATTTTTGCTCAATTGAAAATAAGACGAGAGATTACCTCCATTGGATGTCATGTGAGATGTAGATCTAGTATCCATATACCACTGATCATCCGACACTTGGAGAGAAAGAGAGTGCATGACATGCTGTATATTAGTAGGAGCATAAGAAGGTGCAATAGAAGCGGAATAAGCCTCTGCAGGAGGGCGGGGGCCCAAAACCTCATGATGTCGTGGGGAAGGTTGCCTTGACCAAATTGTCGTGGGGTAGCGGCAAGGAGGCACGGGCCACGGAGACGGACCCCACGGACTCCAGCCAGGGTAGGGCCACGCTGGTGGGTAGGTTGCGGGTCGTGGCTACTGCTGCATAGGAAAAGAACTACCAGACTGTGATTGGTAGACCGCGGGATGTCGAGTCCCGACCAAATTAATATTTATAAACGCTGGCTAACTTACCTAGCTTGTAGATAATGGAAATCAGGTGTCGATCCACAAGGAATTAATTTTAGCTTAATCCTAATTCTAATTTTACTTGCTATTTAACAAAAATACCAAATGGGGGGTTTTCGAATTAAAGATTAGAAACATGCAATTTAAAGAGCGGAAGAGAAATTAATGAATTTGACAAACGCGTTTAATCTAAAGGGTCGGGATTGACCATTGATGTAATTCAGATCACAGATGCTGTCGACTTAGCCAAATTATTACAAACACACAAATAATTAAATGCCCATACCAGGAACAAATAACCAAAGAAACTTAATTAAGACTTGACCGATCAAAATTAAACTTGATAATCAATTCAACTGGGGGCGACCGTTCCATATCGAATTGATCATCAGTGACGGATAACACTGCGACGATTTAATTGATTGAAACCTCTACCAATTAACCTGATTAGCCTCTTCTCCAAAGCCTATCATGCAACCAGAATGAACATGGTCATGCTCATGTAGACATAATTAAACTTATGTTACTTTTGATTAAGAGAGGCGACCGCATCTTAATCCCTAAGGGGGTGTTTGGGGGGGCGAGTTGGGTAGGGTTGGGTGGGTTATTATAACCCACCCCATGTTTGGGGCACCGATCTAGGAAGAGGGCGTTTGGGGGTTATTATAACCCTCGAGTGCTACAGTAACATTGTAGCACTCTGTAATTTTTTTTTTTTTTTTTCAATTTGTCGATTTTACTCTTTTTTTTCGGTTTTTTTTTTCAATTTTTTCACTCAATTTGCCGATTTTTTCTCTATTTGTTTTTTTTTCCACCCAATTTGGCGATTTTTTCTCTATTTATTTTTTTAACTTTTAAAAAATTAATATGTAATATACATTTAATTATACAAATACAACAAAAAGTGGTAGAAAAAAATAAACTAACATAAACACATATTTCAAACTCCATGTTAAAGAAAACTGTATTACTTCTCTCTCCACCGAACCTCTTGTTGTCGATTATTTGTGATTTCCTAAATAATATTTATTTTTTTAACTTTTAAAAAATTAATATCGTAATATACATTTAACTATACAAATACAACAAAAAGTTGTAGAAAAAAAAATAAACTAACATAAACACATATTTCAAACTCCATGTTAAAGAAAACTGTATTACTTCTCTCTCCACCGAGCCTCTTGTTGTCGATTATTTGTGATTTCCTAAATAATATTTATTTTTTTAACTTTTAAAAAATTAATATCGTAATATACATTTAACTATACAAATACAAAAAAAAAAAGTTGTAGAAAAAAAAATAAACTAACATAAACACATATTTCAAACTCCATGTTAAAGAAAACTGTATTACTTTTCTCTCCACCGAGCCTCTTGTTGTCGATTATTTGTGATTTCCTAAATAATATTTATTTTTTTAACTTTTAAAAAATTAATATCGTAATATACATTTAACTATACAAATACAACAAAAAGTTGTAGAAAAAAAAATAAACTAACATAAACACATATTTCAAACTCCATGTTAAAGAAAACTGTATTACTTCTCTCTCCACCGAGCCTCTTGTTGTCGATTATTTGTGATTTCCTAAATAATATTTATTTTTTTAACTTTTAAAAAATTAATATCGTAATATACATTTAACTATACAAATACAACAAAAAGTTGTAGAAAAAAAAATAAACTAACATAAACACATATTTCAAACTTCATGTTAAAGAAAACTTTATTTTAAACCCACACTATACAACTCTGCACCCCAAACACAGACTTACTAAACCCACACTATACAACTCTGCACCCCAAACACAGACTTACTAAATCCACAGACTATTATAACCCACCGACTATAATAACCCACCCTGCGCCCCAAACGCCCCCTAACTAATTAGCATGCAAAATCTAAATGGAGAGTCAATCCATAGAAGAAAAGATGCTAATAAATATGCCCATGAGAAGAGATGCTTGCAATTAAAGAACTAAGTATGAAAATTCAGCCCAAATCTCACTTCATTACATCAATAATCAAATCCCCCACCTAAAGATTAAGACACTTACCTTTAGCTATTCATATTGTTGAGTTTTATGTCCTAAAACTCGTGGTTTGTAAACAGTCATGTTTGTAAATAATCTATTTAGAATAAAAAGTTATTAGTTTTATTCAGTAAAAGAGTTTTACTGGAATAAAGTGAAACGTGTTTGAATTAACTTGTACCAATAACTAACACTCTTGGCGAAGTCTGGGTACTTGAACCTCATGTATGACATGAATGTGGATCAGGTTCTAGTATACAGCCAAAATGGTCTATAGTATATGGTTAAGGCTGGGTACCTTATCCTGGTAACACTATTAGATGCGACTCACTTTGTATTGTACAAAACAATGTGATCCTTACCGTTTCACATGGTGATGTGCGAGCGAGGGCGTCATGTGCAATGAGTTTGCATAAGACTGAACCGCGAAACAAGTCGCTCTCTCTTTATAACACCGTTTACTCAAGAGACCGACTTTTTCATATGATGACCTAGGTAACTCGATCTCAATCCTGGGCTCGCTATGAACTCCTATTTATTCGAGAGTATCCTTTGATTTGCACAGGTGAGAGTGGCCAGATCGTCGACTCATTAAGTCTACCACTTTGGGGATAAACTCGAATAGGTAGTTGGGGACATAGTACAGCAAGACGGAATTCACTTCTAACCCGCTCTTCAGGGTTAGTAGAGAGGTTGTGCCTTTAATAGCTGACTCCAGGTCTTGAAAAAGAGCTCACCCTCTCCTTGGCCAGAGAGGGATCTGATATGCTGGATGGTTCACAGATCAGTTATTCATTAGAGGTGTCAGTGGTACTTAAGGAACAAGATGTAATGTAGGGGTTAAATGGTTTAAATGATCCAGCTGTGATTACGAACGACCTGTGAAGGATCGACTCACCTGTGATGGTTATATCAAGAGGACATAATATTTCTACAGTGAGGAAAGTGCAGCCCTCATACTATAGTGGAGTCTCTGGGGGTTAACAAATGTTGGTTGATTCGGTTAAAAGAGTTTTAACCGGATAATGTCGTATCGTTGGAGCTCATGATCTGTAGGTCCTTTAGGATCTCCTGGTTAGCTCGGATAAAGTGGTGTAGCAGTGCTATGGGGTAGAATTTGGAGAAATCCAAATTCGGGTCTGTTGATCGAGGTTAAACTTATTTAAATATGATTTAAATATGTAACTAGAGGAAGATGTATTTAAATATGATTTAAATACTTGACCGGAGAAAAAAATATGAATAGAGGTTCATATTGGAAAAGTCGGTTTTCGGAAAACTAGGGCCAACTTTATTATTTAATTAATACTTGATATTAAATTAAATAATAATTTTATTAATTAAAAATGTTTTAATTAATAATAATTATTAATTATAATAATTTGTTATTATATTAATAATTTAAGTTAATGTATACATACATGTTTGACATGTGTAATCCATTAACTTTTGGCAAAATGAGATTTGGATGGGTTTGTAGTAATCCATCCATTCGACCAAGAACTTTCTCTCTTCTCCTCTCTTCTCCCTCACGGTTTTTGCATCTTCAATGGTTGAAGAAAGGCAAAAACTTGGGCTGAAGTTATTGTTGAAGCTTGAAGTTATGGGGTTGATGCTTGAGGGTTTATTTTGAAGAATTGAATAGGTATGAAAAGTTCATTTTATTCCCTCATTATTGAACTTCAATTTTTTGAAGGTTCATAGGAATGTTGAGATGAATGTTTGAAGGGGTTGTTGAAATGTTCAACATATTCAAGCATGTTCTTCATCTCCATTCTAAACTCCAAACTTCTTCTTTTTCAATTCCCCTCTTCCTCTCAACAAACCCCCTTTGCTCAAGGAGTCCCACAACTCCGCTACTAAGCCCGAGGTTAGCCGTGTTCGTGGTGCGTTCGTGACCGGAGGAGATGTAGAGATCGAGGGGGATGTAGAGGTGCTGAGGAGACGAGAAGACAAACAAAACGTAAGGTATGTTTTGCCGAGGTTTCGCCCTCTAGTAAATTTACCGGTCGGTAAATTGGTCGAATTTACTGGTCGGAAATTTACCTGTGGGGGCGTTTCAGCGCTTTGTGCGTTGGTTCCTCGGTGTGATTTATCGGTCAGGCATACCGGTGATCACTTTACCGAAGTAACCGGCCGGTAAGTGTTACCGGTCGAAGGCCAGACCAGTATATTGGTAAAATTCTTGTGAAGTCTTTTTCTCGGTATATTGGTCCAGGGCTTACCGGTATCGTTGTACCGGTCGAGTTTACCCAAAACTTACTGAAATAAGTTCCTCGATTTACCGGTGTATGTTTATTGAAACATTGAACTGGTTTACCGGTAGGTAACTTACCAGTTCGGTTTAGCGATGTGAAGTTACCGGTGTCGGTTTACCTGTGTTGATTTCTTCATATGGTTTACCAGTCGAGTTTTACCAGTGTGCTCTTACCGGTTGAAATTTACCGGTGTGCCATTTACTGGTGTAGGCTTGTGAAGCGAACCGGTCTGGCACACCTCGGTAAATTTACTGGTGGCTCCTTACCGGTTGAAATGCTTGTGAAGCATTTACCGGTTGAGGCTTACTGATAAGCCTTTTACCGGTGAAAAGTCATGTTTTTACCGATGACTTATCAAAGCCTTTACCGGTGGTCACTTATCGGTCAACCCTTTTCCGGTTGACCTTTACCGGTCGGTAAGTTGACTTTACCGGTGGGTCTCGGGGTTAGAAAAAATTCAAGTGTTGGATATTTTTCTCTCTCCCGTTTGTTGCTTATTGATTGCTGAATATCCTCAGCCAGTTTAGGCTTTTTCCGCTGCACCTCTAGTTGTCTTAGGAATTCATTTCCATCACATACAAGTAGGAATAGTAAAGAACTCCATAGAAAGCTTCAAGAAAGTCATCAATGGAGGTAGAACAGGCCAAAAATGGCTAAAAATCGCTAAAGAACTGAGAAGGGAAGGTTGAAGATGACCTAAAATCGGAACGTTTCGTTTTTATACTCGCCATAGCATCGAGACGTTGCGGGGCAGCGTCGAGACGCTACGGACGGAAATACTCAGCGCGCGCGCAAACGGAGCGTCGAGACGCTTCGGGACAGCGTCTCGACGCTTGCTCTCGGGTTTGAGAATTAAAATTCCAACTTTTGAGCAACGAGACGCTCTTCTTGCGTCTCTTCTTGACCCGGTTCCTTCTCGAAGCTCCTAAAACACTTGATTTAGCTCTAGAACGTGTCTTTGCACTCCATAAGCTCTCGATCGTGAGTTCACCTATAACAAGGCCATTTAGACATCAATTAGCACGATAAATGACTAGCATTAGGGAGTAATTAATAGCTCTTTTAGGGAGCTATCAAACACCCCCAACCTAATTCTTGCTAGTCCTCGAGCAAGAAAATATTGAATTTTTGACGCACAAGAAAGAATTTACATGCTAACGACTCAAACCTCATGCATTAAGAAAACAAGGTAGTTGCACAAACAGAGAACAATTAAATGCATGCATAGGTTGAGAACATTTTAAAATTTAAACTATTACTCTCTAACGTGTGTGTGCTTAGCTCCCTTTATCCTAGCTCTTCTAAACCCAAAATAACCTTAATCAACCCTATGACTCGTTTTCCCCTACTTTTGGCAATAAGAACAGTCTAATAGCTTTTCAACGTCTGAGAGAGCAACAAATCAAGCGGCCTAGATTTGGGAGCACTTTATAATCTTCAATTTTTATTTTAAAACAACTTTTCTTTCTCTCCATTTTTTTTTTTTTACTTATCTTTCTCCAAGAGAGCCTTTCCGTGTCAAGCTTACCTTCGTTCCAGCTTGCCTGCAGTTTCACTGCACAATGCATCTGACTACGGGCAAACTTCACACATTAAGGACTATTGCTCTCTTTTATTAGCTATCGTTTCATGTAGTGACAACCGTGGGTTACACGATCGCCCCTGGTTACTCGGGCAACACAAGAAGGAGGAGCATCTCAGGAGATTTATTATATTTCTTTCTCTCTTCTTTTTTTTTAGGCTATAGCTATGCTATATCACAATTGAAGTATTACAAACACTAACGCATCAAGCTTTCGCTAAGGTACCTTTCGATGTGACAACGAGGGTTCAGGCTAAATAAGATAATTCTAAGCTTTCAGAACCAAGATTAGGGAACTATGTGCTCAGTAAATGCAGAGGAGTAAAAGATTTTTTTTGAAATAAGGCTCAAAATGCGCATACATTCTCATGTTCTTCGAAAAGCACAAATACGGAGAATTCATAAGCATATCATAAATCGTCATCATCGACTCACATGCAAAAACAGACTCATACTTTTCCAATTCAGAATTCACAAACTCGACAACCACAAGATTCACAAAGACAACCACCTCCAACCTAAACGATGCAATGTCCCCATTGTATCAAATCTCAAATATGCATCCAGTTCAACAAAAGAAAGGGGAACAGAAAACCTCCCATGATTTTTGTGGAGATGAGGGTTGGAGGAATGCGTCACTTTCCTACAAATCTGTCTGTTAGGTCAAGCATTTTTACTCCTTCAAAGAAAACAAACACAACAAACTTCAGAAAACAAACTACTAAAAGCAATAACAAACAAACAAAAAGTACAGTTCAAGCTCGGGTACCTCCGAGAAGCGCAAATTTTTAGTGTCGATTGCTCGACTGTATTTTCAAACTCTAATCACCCGTTGTCCATCAACTTGGGGGATGCACCATCCATCTTCCCATCTTTCTCAGACCTATTCAAAACAACAAAAAAACTTTTCTTTTGTGCCTTCAACACAAAAACATCATCATAATCAGATAAACAACCAAAAGGACCATGATCATCATCCATAATTAATTTCAAATTCTCATTCTCAGAATAAACAACATCAATCTTATCATCCACATAATTTTTCTTTTTTTGTGCATCCTGCACATTAGCTATATCTAATTGGCACAAATAACACATCATATTAAAATTCTCAGCAATTCATCGGATTTCAGAGCACCAATTTTAAACTTGTTCAAATCTCCCTCAAATTCGATAGACAGGACTCCTTTATCGACATCAATTTTAACCTTCGCAGTTTTCATGAAGGGACGTCCTAGTAGAATAGATGTTGAGGTACATGGTGATTTGTCATTCATGTCAAGTACATAAAAGTCAGCTGAAAAATACAAATCATTCACCTTGACTAATACATCTTCTACTTTTCCTAGAGGGCATACGTGAGAACGATTAGCTAATTGAACCATCACGCCAGTTTCATGCAAATATTTAAGTTTTAAACCTTTGAAAACAGACAATGACATGACGTTTATTAATGCTCCTAGATCTAGCATAGTGTGCTCAATTTTAATATCACCAATTATACAGGGCAAAGAAAACATACCCGGATCTGAGCATTTTTGTGGCAAATTAATTTGAGAAAGGACCGAGATGTTTTCACTTACCACCTTGACTTCCTTGCCCTTTTGCTTCCTCTTAGATGTGCACCAATTCTTCAGAAACTTCGAGTATTTAGGGATCTGCTTTACTGCTTCCATCAATGGAATGTTTATAGCCACCTTTTTTAAAGTCTCCAAGACTTCCCTGTCTGCATCATCCTCCCTAGGCTTGGGCATGGCCAGCCTACTTGGGAAGGGGGCCTTTGGCAAACAATCCTTGAGGTTCAATCATCTGATTATCACTGAAATTTTGAGCTTGTTGAACCTGATGCACTTGACCACCACGCACTCCGAACTGCTGGAAATTCCCAGCCATGTTCGAAATCAACTGTCTCGCTTCGGCAGGTGTTTTATCAATAAGGGCTCTGCCACTAGCGACATCAATCATATGTCTGTCATGGGGCACCATGCCCTCATAAAAGTACTGGATCAGAAGTTGATATGCGATCTGATGGTAAGGAAAACTGGCACACAACCTCCCGAATCTGTCCCAATATTTATGAAGGGTCTCTCCATGATCCCGCGTGATCCCGTAAATTCGCTTCCTCAGTGTAGTTGCCAACAATGCAGGGAAATACTTTTCCAGGATAAGCCTCTTCATTTTGTTCCATGCCGTGATCGATCATGACGGCAAGTAGTAGAGCCAGTCCTAAGCCTTATCCTTCAGAGAGAAGGGAAAGGCTCTCAAATTCAACTGTTCCTCGATCACTCCCGGTGGCTTCATCCCGGCGCACACACAGTGGAATTCTATCAGATGTTTTTGGGCGTCATCACCTGCATTGCCATAAAAAGAGGGAAGTTGGGGAATTACCCCATATTTAAGCTCAAAGTTACCTGCGACAACCGGATACGTTATTGTTACGTCTCCAAAAGTGACCTTTTTAGGACTTATTTATCTTAGAAAGATGTACACTCTTAGGTATTTTTGATAGGATTTAGCTTAAACCTATGCTTATATATGAGAATTAAAAGAAGGTAGCTAAATTAGGACTTGTGTGCAAAAGGAAAGAAAAGGAATGAAAACCGAAGTTAAGAGATGAAAAATGTTCATTGCAGTAGCATTGCGGAAACATTGCTGAAACCGCAATGTTTCAAGTGAAATCCGTAAGTTGACTGATCTTTTTCTGATATTTTCCGTTATTTCAGGGATTCGTTCTTTCTCCTCCATCCATTTTGAAGTATGACGTTGAAGATGGATGGTTCTCCTTGGCCCAAACGCACCTGCAGATTACTATAAAAGGGGGTCAAAGTCGAGGGTTTGATCATCATCCGAAAGCGTAGAAGTCTCTTCGCAGCTCCATCTTTTCTCCTGTTTTTCTTCTCCGTCTGTTGGTGTGAGAGGTTCAGCTGTTGGAGTTGACAATCTGATAGGAAGGAGAGAAGATTCATCTTCTCTCCTGATTGGATTCATCCAAGCAAGGCTATCCTTTCTCCCCCTTCAGCCGAGGCATTTGCGACGAGGCGTTCAAGCTCAATTACTGCTTTCTGTCTTTTATTTCTAATTTCCAGCACTGTTTTGTTGTGTTTCCTTTTCCAGTAGTTAGTTCATTTCATTTCGTTGCCTTCTGTCTTTATGTTATTCACTTTAAGCTTCCCTTCGTTCATTCAAACAATCAAATAATCAAAGCACAATTCTTCATTTCGCAGTCTCTAATCTTTGTGATTTACGGTTTTGCTTCGCTGTTTTAAGTTTATTTCTCTTCTAAGCATGTCTACTTCACTTCTTATTTCTGTTCTGTCTATATCCATGAGTAACTAAGTCACATAGGGGCATGCTAATGGCGATACTATAGGCTAAAAAACGTGAACCAAGCATGAAGGATAGCTCTCGAAGCATTGATTGTATGTAAGCTTCATCCCACGGGCAATTTCGATTGGCCATCCATTTTGTCCAAAGAACTCCTAACCTCTGGAAGGAGTAAGAGTTCAGAGTCATACACTCATGCTAGCCTTTCAAGGTAGCCAGAAAACGACCTAGGAATAGGCGTTTTCCTAGTACAAACCATAACTTTCTGCTTTAACAAGATGCTTAAGACCTTACTTGGACATGAGTAAACTAAAGAATCTAATGCATGAAATCGGAAGATACATGAGATTGAGTGAGTTTGATGCATAGTGAGTTGATCCAATGCTTGAGAATCGTAAGAAAATGCCTATAGAGGAGTCGTTAGTAGCCCTTGTTTCTCCATTTTAAACACTTTCGCTGTTAGTAACATTGCGGTAGAATTGCTGTTTCCGCAATTCTGCTAAGTTTAAAATTCTGTTTAGCTAAATTCCTCTTCGTTTATTAATCTCTTCTCTTTTCATTTGAGTTTATCTTTGACTTGCACTTGTTTATGTTGCTACCCTTTACATATTCCTTAGAAATTAGACAATTTAAAACCAATTCTACCTCCTCAAATCCACCCATTCTTTCTTAACAATACACTTCACGAGTAGCTCATAATAAATCTCTGTGGGAAAACGAATGAAAAAATACTTACTACTTGCTATAAGATCATGTATGCTTGCATGTTCTGAGTGCTCTCTCTCTCTTATTGCTTATTTATTTTAACACATTGAGCACGCAACAAGTTTTTGGCGCCGCTGCCGGGGACTTATTTTAGTGAAAACGAAGTTTGTTAAGTTTGAAACACCAAGTTTATTGTCTATTGTAGCTGATCTATTTTCATTTCTTTTGCAGGTACCATTGGGTTAGTTTATGAATGAGCCTTCAAGTAGTGATCTAGAGTTCAACCCTGAGCCTGAGAGATTATTTAAGGCTAGAAATAGAGCCAAGAAACGTCTCTTTAAACAACCCCCTTTACCTCAAATAATTGCTGAAACCGCAGAGTCTCCGCAATCTTCTCAAGAAGAAATGGATAGATTAGTTCCAAATCCGGTACCTGTCACTCGCAATCCCATCGAAATAGCGAATGACAAGGATAGTGTCATTCTCTCATACCTAGTACCTATGCCTGGGGAGCTGAACCCCAGCATAATCCGCCCTGAAATCACTGCCAACTCATTCGAGTTAAAGCCAGTGATGTTCCAAATGTTGTCCACTGTGGGACAATTCTTTGGAGTGGAAAATGAGGATCCCCACAACCATCTTAGAAACTTCCTAGGAGTCAGTGATACATTCATCATCCCTGGAGTTTCCCAAGAAGCCTTAAGGCTCTACCTCTTCCCTTACTCTTTGAGGGACAAAGCAAAGACGTGGTTAAACTCATTACCCTCTGGATTAGTCCTCAATTGGACAGACTTAGCAGAGAAATTCCTAGTCAAATACTTCCCACCTGATAGGAATTCTACCTTTCGTGATGATATAATTAAGTTCAAACAAGCTGAGAATGAGTCTCTTCACGAAGCTTGGACAAGGTTCAAGGACCTTCTTCTCAAATGTCCACACCATGGCATCCCATGGTGTATCCAAATAGAGGTCTTCTTCAAAGGATGTAACCCCAACACCAGACAAGTTCTAAATTCATCTGCTGGAGGTTCCATGTTGTCCAAGAGTTATAACGAAGCCTATGAGATCTTGGAGAAGATCTCAGCATCTCACTGTAGGTGGTCAGATGATCCAGTCGAGCCAACTAGAGCTCAAGACAAGGACGCACTCAATGCCATGAGTAGCCAAATAAGCGCCCTGACCAAAGAAGTTTACTAGAATAAAGAGTTATTAGTTTTATTCAGTAAAGAAGTTTACTAGAATAAAGTGAAACGTGTTTACGTTAACCTATACCAATGACCAACACCCATGGCTGAATATGAGTACTAGAGCCTCATGTATGACATGATTGTGGATCAGGCTCAAGTAGTCAGTCAAAATTGTCTATAGTATACGGATAAGGCTGGGTACCTTATCCTGGTAACACTATTGGATGCGGCTCACTTTGTATTGTACAAAACGATGTGATCCGAATCGTTTCACATGGAGATGTGCGAGAGAGGGCGTCATGTGCAAAGAGTTTGTATAAGACCGAACCGCGAAATATGTTGCTCTCTCTTTATAACACTGTTTACTGATGATACCGACATTTTGATATTGATGGCCTAGGTAACTCGATCTCAATCCTGAGCTCGCTATGAACTCCTGCTTATTCGATAGTATCCTTTGACTTGCACGGGTGAGAGTGGCCCATAAGCGCCGACTCAATAAGCCTACTATCTTGGGGATAAAGTCGAATAGGTAGCTGGGGACATAGTACAGCAAGATTGGAGTTCACTCCTAATCCGCTCTTCAGGGTTAGTAGATAGGTTGTTCCCTTAATACCTGACTCTGGGGCTTGAACAATTAGCGCGCACACTCTCATGAGATGAGAGGGTTAATTGATATGTTGATTGGACCACAGATCTATTGTTCATTAGAGGTGTGATAACTCCATTTTGGAGCTAAATATCACTCCCTAACTCTAGCTAAAAGTCGTGCTTAAACGTTTAATTTATCTTGTTTATAGGTGATTTGCGGCAAAGAGCTCATGGTGTCCATTGGACACGTTTCGTCGCTTAGGAAGTTGTTTTAGCACTCCGAGATTGCATCGGGAAAAGGGGAAATTAAACCATGAAGATTTAGAGAAAATTGCCATGCAAAGGCAATTTTCCAGCCCCAAACCCGAGAGCAAGCGTCGAGACGCTGCTCAACGCTGCCTGGCGTCGAGACGCTCCAAAGGGGCGCGCACGTTGAAATTATCGGGCCCGCGTCGAGACGCTAACCGAGCGTCTCGACGCCATCGCGACAACGCGCGCTGAGATTTTTAGGTCGCAGCGTCGCGACGTTGGTCTAGCGTCTCGACGCTCCAACGAATTATATAGGCCATTTTGACGATTTTTCTTCATCTTCTCCGCCATTCTCTCTCGGGTTTCCGCCATTGTTAGGCGTTTTTTGAGTTTTATCTTTCTCTTTAGCTTGGAATTATGTCCAAGGTCCCCATGGAAGCATTGGCATTCAATTTCTCCATGGAAGGCTAAGGTAACGTGTAGGATTTGGGAGGAATTTTGGGATTTTTGCTAAGTTTGTAATGTTTTGATAATTGGAACTTTAAATTCTGTTTTGGCTTAATTGTTGCTATGCATCTACTGTTCTTGCTTAATCCATGCATGTGTTAGATTTCTAGACGGGCAATCTCGCTTTCGAGCATGTTCTATTGTTATAGACTAGCGATGCCTTGCCTCTTCTTGTCGATTTAGTAACACAGAATGGTAGAACAAATCGAAGCATCACATTATTCACACTGAATGTTGATTACTTTAGGGTTGTCGGGTAGTCAATTAGCATTTAGCGTGTTTGATTGAACGTTCGTCGTGAAGTGCTAGTGACTGTTTGGGTTAATTTGGGGTTGATCACTCTAATTTAATTGTGAACACTGTTTAGTGAGGATTGCGAAATTCGTCGATGGAAGAGATGGTAAGGACCATCGTAAATTCGACGAGCCAGTTTCAGAAAGAAGCTCATGAAGAGCTAAATTCGCACAAGGCGGAGCTGCAAAATTTGAACAAACAGCTCACTCAAATGGCCGTGTCGATCAGTAAAATCGAGAGCAAGAGCTCAGGGAAGCTTCCTTCCCAAACCACAGTGAACTCGTGTGAGAATGTGAGTTCAATCCAGCTGAGAAGTGGGAAAGCAGTTCCCTCTAGAGCTGTGAAGGAAGCAAAGAAGGACAACCTGAATGTGTCCTCCCCAAGCCATCTTGAGAATGAGAATGTTGAGAAAAAAGAAGAGCAGAAGAATGTGCAAGAGAATGTTCCCGCAACACCCTTCCCTAGTAGGCTTGCGAAGCCTACCATGGTGAGCGAAGATGAGGAGGTCCTCAAAACCTTCCAGAAGGTGATGGTGAATATTCCACTCTTGGAGGCGGTGAGTCAAATTCCAAAATACGCCAAATTTCTAAAGAGTTGGTGCACAAAGAAAAGAAAGTCAAGAGTGACTGATGAGAAGAAGAAAGAGAATGTCTCGGCAATTCTTCCAGGTTTGTTGCCAACCAAGTGCAATGACCCAGGTACGTTTACTATCCCATGCATGATAGGTAGCAAAGTAGTTCAAAATGTCATGCTAGACCTAGGTGCATCTGTGAATGTTATGTCTTATGCATTGTTTCAAGATCTTAAATTAAATGAAATGCATGAAACTGATGTGGTTGTGCAATTAGCCAATGGGTCTTGTATCTGTCCTAGGGGAAAGGTCGAGGATATTCTTGTCAGAGTAGGAAGCATGATGTTTCCTGTAGACTTTTTGTTTTAGATATGAATGGGAAATCTCTGAATGTCTCATCTTCCATGTTGTTGGGGCGTCCCTTTTTAAAGACCGCTAGGGTCAAAATTGATGTGTATAAGGGCGTCATTTCTTTGGAGTTTGTTGTAAGTATCAATGAATTTTTCATGTTTGAATTGAAGTCTGTGGAAACTGTTGGTTGTCTAGAATGTGTTGAGGATAAGAGTTTGACATCGAGCTTGAGAGATGATTCTTATGTCTCTGTTAGGAAAAAAGATTTAAATTTGAATGATGATGGTATTGTTTTTTATGGAACTAATAATGATGATATTTACGTGCTCGAAGCACGAAGAGAAAAAAATGTTTTTGAATGATGTTTGCAGGGTCAGCGTGGACGAGGAATTGATTGGAACGTCCCCCGCGCTGTCGGATTATGGTTGAGTTCGTTGGGAGAATTCAGTCGAGCAAACGACTTTAAAAATTATGCGCTTCTCGGAGGCACCCGAGTGTTGAACTGTTTTTAAGTCTTTAAATTTTGTTGTTTTAGTTTAGGTTTCGTAGTTTAATTTAGCTTAATTAGCTTGCTGTTTTTTTTAGGAGACAGAGGAGAAGTTGAGAAAATTGGGCTTTAGAAAGAAAGTGTCACCTCTTGTCCCTCGCAAAGATCAGGAAAGTGTCGTTTTCCTTTCTTTTTATTTTGCGCATCTGATTAGAAGCATTGAGAACAATGTTATCTTCTGAGGTTGGGGGTGGATGTATTGGATTTCCATGTGCAGTTTGTTGAGCAATGTAACTTAGAATTTGAAGTGCTTGGGACTCTGTTTATTGCTTTCTAATTGTGATAATCTAGGAAGTGCTTTTTGGAATCTTGGCATTTGCATATCTAGTTTTTGCATGAGGTAGCTTTGCATTTATTAGGTTCATGTCAAAAAAATTTAAAAAAATTATGTTGCTCTCTTCCATCTATCGAGCACTTAGCAACCTTTTCTTAGACTCCGTAGGCTTAGTTTAATCGCATGTTGCATTGATTCTCGTATTCACCCCGAAAGGCACCCCTAGGGTAGCTTGTTGCATGAGAGTTAGTGATTAATTAATCGAGTTAGCATAAGCTAAGCCTAAAATAATAAAAAAATAGAAAAGCATGTTGTTTAGAAAATTCTCCCGAGGCGCTCCTCCTTCTTAATGGTGCACTTAAGAAGTGAGCGTTAGTCCTTAAAAATGTGAAGCTTATGCATGAGCTTGACATGTTAGGCTTCTCGGGTTTGGAAAGAAAAAGAAAAATAAAAGTTGGGTTCAAAGAACCAAACAAAGAGTACAAAGTACTCAAAAAGAGAAAAGAAAAAGTATGAGAAAATCGTTTTAGGCCTCTTAATTCGTTGCTCTCTCTTATGTGATCAAGTTTAGACTGTTCTTAAATGCTAGAAGTAGGGGGAAAACGGGATGACATGTTGCATGCGGTTTTTTCGGGTTTACGAGGTTTAGGATAGGTTGGCTAGCACACACACACACGTTAGGGAGCGATAGTTAATTTTTGATGTGTTCTTGATTAAATGCATGCGCCGATTGCTTTCTTGAATATGTAATGTTTAGATTTGTAAAAAGCATGGAGGTTTGAATTAGAAGCATGTATGCATGGTCCTTTAGAGTCGAATTGTATGTTTGCCTTGCTCGAGGACTAGCAAGATTTAGGTTGGGGGTGTTTGATAACTCCATTTTAGAGCTAAATATCACTCCCTAACTCTAGCTAAAAGTCGTGCTTAAACGTTTAATTTATCTTGTTTATAGGTGATTTGCGGCAAAGAGCTCATGGTGTCCATTGGACGCGTTTCGTGGCTTAGGAAGCTGTTTTAGCACTCCGGGATTGCATCGAAAAAAGGGGAAATTAAACCATGAAGATTTGGAGAAAATTGCCATGCAAAGGTAATTTTCCAGCCCCAAACCCGAGAGCAAGCGTCGAGCAGAAGCGTCGAGACGCTGCTCAACGCTGCCTGGCGTCGAGACGCTTGCCCTTGCGTCGAGACGCTCCGAAGGGGAGCGCACGTTGAAATTATCGGGCCAGCGTCGAGACGCTGACCGAGCGTCTCGACGCCATCGCGACAGCGCGCGCTGAGATTTTTAGGTCGCAGCGTCGCGACGCTGGCCTAGCGTCTCGACGCTCCGACGGATTATATAGGCCATTTTGACGATTTTTCTTCATCTTCTCCGCCATTCTCTCTCGGGTTTCCGCCATTGTTAGGCGTTTTTTGAGCTTTATCTTTCTCTTTAGCTTGGAATTATGTCCAAGGTCCCCATGGAAGCATTGGCATTCAATTTCTCCATGGAAGGCTAAGGTAACGTGTAGGATTTGGGAGGAATTTTGGGATTTTTGCTAAGTTTGTAATGTTTTGATAATTGGAACTTTAAATTCTGTTTAGGCTTAGTTGCTGCTATGCATCTATTGTTCTTGCTTAATCCATGCATGTGTTAGATTTCTAGACGGACAATCTCGCTTTCTAGCATGTTCTATTGTTATAGACTAACGATGCCTTACCTCTCCTTGTCGATTTAGTAACACAGAATGGTAGAACAAATCGAAGCATCACATTATTCACACTGAATGTTGATTACTTTAGGGTTGCCGGGTAGTCAATTAGCATTTAGCGTGTTTGATTGAACGTTCGTCGTGAAGTGCTAGTGACTGTTTGGGTTAATTTGGGGATGATCACTCTAATTTAATTGCGAACACTTTTTAGTTAGGATTGCAAAATTCTGATTAATTATTATGAGGCCGGTTGCTTTAGGGTTGTCGGGCAACCGTTCACGTGCATATGACATTAGATGTTATAATACTTAGCAAAGTCCCGAATCTCCCAAATCCAACACTTTTTAATCTCAATTACATTTTTCCGTTAGCGCCTTTTACACTTGACTTGCATGATTAAAAACCCCCAGCAATTTAACTACACCTCGAACAATTAATTTCAATTTGTATTCTCTCTCTGTGGTTCAACCCTGTTACCGCTAGCTGCAAAGCTAAAGGCTACAGATTTATAAATTCATTTTGGTCAAGCTTCGACAGCTTGAGAATTAGTGGGATATTCCAAAAATTCACACCACCAAGGTGTCAGTGATACCTAAGGAACAAGACGTAATGCAGGGGTTAAACGGTTTAAATGACCCAGCTGTGATTACGAACAACCTGTGAAGGGTCGACTTGCCCATGACGGTTATATCAGAGGACGTACATAATATATCTACAGTGAGGAGAGTGCAACCCTCGGACTATAGTGGAGTCTCCTGGGGTTAACGAATGTTGGTTAGTTCGGCTGAAAAAGTTTTGACCGGATAATCTCGTATCGTTGGAGCTCATGATCTGTAGATCATTTAGGTTCTCCTGGTGTTACGTCTCCAAAAGTGACCTTTTTAGGACTTATTTAGCTTAGAAAGATGTACACTCTTAGGTGTTTTTGATAGGATTTAGCTTAAACCTATGCTTATATATGAGAATTAAAAGAAGGTAGCTAAATTAGGACTTGTGTGCAAAATGAGAGAAAAGGAATGAAAACCGAAGTTAAAAGATGAAAAATGTTCATTGCAGTAGCATTGCGGAAACATTGCTGAAACCGCAATGTTTCAAGTGAAATCCGTAAGTTGACTGATCATTTTCTGTTATTTTCCGTTATTTCAGGGATTCGTTCTTTCTCCTCCATCCATTTTGAAGTATGACGTTGAGGATGGATGGTTCTCCTTGGCCCAAATGCACCTGCAGATTACTATAAAAGGGGGTCAAAGTCGAGGGTTCAATCATCATCCGAAAGCGTAGAAGTCTCTTCGCAGATCCATCTTTTCTCCTGTTTTTCTTTTCCGTCTGTTGGTTTGCGAGGTTTAGCTGTTGGACTCGACAATCTGATAGGAAGGAGAGAAGATTCATCTTCTCTCCCGATTGGATTCATCCAAGCAAGGCTGATCTTTCTCATCCTTCAGCCGAGGCGGTTGCGACGAGGCGTTCAAGCTCAATTACCTGTTTTCTGTCTTTCATTTCTAATTTCCAGCTCTGTTTAGTTGTTGTTTCTTTTCTAGTGACTAGTTCATTTCATTTCGTTGCTTTCTGTCTTTGTGTTATTCGCTTTAAGCTTTCCTTTGTTCATTCAAACAATCAAGTAATCAAAGCAAAACTCATTATTTCACAGTTTCCTATCTTTGCTGCTACTGTTTTCTCCTTGCTATTTTAAGTTTATTTCTCTTCTAAGCATGTCTACTTCATCTCTTCTTTATGTTCTGTCTATTTCCATGAGTAGCTAAGTCACATAGGGGCATGCTAATGACAACACTATAGGCTAAAAAACGTGAACCAAGCATGTAGGATAGCTCTCGAAGCATTGATTGTATGTAAGCTTCATCCCACGGGCAATTTCGATTGGCCATCCATTTTGTCCAAAGAACTCCTAACCTCTGGAAGGAGTAAGAGTTCAGAGTCATACACTCATGCTAACCTTTCAAGGTAGCCAGAAAACGACCTAGGAATAGGCGTTTTCCTAGTACAAACCATAACTTTTTGCTTTAACAAGATGCTTAAGACCTTACTTGGACATGAGTAAACTAAAGAATCTAATGCATGAAATCGGAAGATACATGAGATTGAGTGAGTTTGATGCATAGAGAGTTGATCCAATGCTTGAGAATCGCGAGAAAATGCCTATAGAGGAGTCGTTAGTAGCCCTTGTTTCTCCATTTTACACACTTTCGCTGTTAGTAACATTGCGGTAGAATTGCTGTTTCCGCAATTCTGCTAAGTTTATAATTCTGTTTAGCTAATTTCCTCTTCGTTTATTAATCTCTTCTCTTTTCATTTGAGTTTATCTTTGACTTGCACTTGTTTATGTTGCTACCCTTTACATATTCCTTAGAAATTAGACAATTTAAAACCAATTCTACCCCCTCAAATCCACCCATTCTTTCTTAACAATACACTTCACGAGTAGCTCATAATAAATCTCTGTGGGAAAACGAATGAAAAAATACTTACTACTTGCTATAAGATCATGTATGCTTGCATGTTCTGAGTGCTCTCTCTCTCTTATTGCTTATTTATTTTAACACATTGAGCACGCAACAAGTTTTTGGCGCCGCTGCCGGGGATTTATTTTAGTGAAAACGAAGTTTGTTAAGTTTGAAACACCAAGTTTATTGGCTATTGAAGCTGATCTATTTTCATTTCTTTTGCAGGTACCATTGGGTTAGTTTATGAATGAGCCTTCAAGTAGTGATCTAGAGTTCAACCCTGAGCCTGAGAGATTATTTAAGGCTAGAAATAGAGCCAAGAAACGTCTCTTTAAACAACCCCCTTTACCTCAAATAATTGCTGAAACCGCAGAGTCTCCGCAATCCTCTCAAGAAGAAATGGAAAGATTAGTTCCCAATCCGGTGCCTGTCACTCGCAATCCCATCGAAATAGCGAATGATAAGGATAGCGCCATACTCTCTTACCTAGTACCTATGCCTGGGGAGCTGAACCCCAGCATAATCCGCCCTGAAATCACTGCCAACTCATTCGAGTTAAAGCCAGTGATGTTCCAAATGTTGTCCACTGTGGGACAATTCTTTGGAGTGGAAAATGAGGATCCCCACAACCATCTTAGAAACTTCCTAGGAGTCAGTGATACATTCATCATCCCTGGAGTTTCCCAAGAAGCCTTGAGGCTCTACCTCTTCCCTTACTCTTTGAGGGACAAAGCAAAGACGTGGTTAAACTCATTACCCTCTGGATCAGTCCTCAATTGGACAGACTTAGCAGAGAAATTCCTAGTCAAATACTTCCCACCTGATAGGAATTCTACCTTTCGTGATGATATAATCAAGTTCAAACAAGCTGAGAATGAGTCTCTTCACGAAGCTTGGACAAGGTTCAAAGACCTTCTTCTTAAATGTCCACACCATGGCATCCCATGGTGTATCCAAATAGAGGTCTTCTTCAAAGGATGTAACCCCAGCACTAGGCAAGTCTTAAATTCATCTGCTGGTGGTTCCATGTTGTCCAAAAGTTATAATGAAGCCTATGAGATCTTGGAGAAGATCTCAGCATCTCACTGTAGGTGGTCAGATGATCCAGTTGAGCCAACTAGAGCTCAAGACAAGGACGCACTCAATGCCATGAGTAGCCAAATAAGCGCCCTGACCAACCTAGTCAAGCAAATGGCTCAAGCCAATCTCCAAACAAGTGTCAACACCGCCACAGCCATGTCAATGGGCACCCAACCAAGTCAAGGTGAGACACTTAGCTGTGGATTCTGTGGGGAAGGGCACCTGTATGAATACTGCCCTGGGAATCCAGCCTCAGTCTGCTATGTTGGAAGCCAACAGCAGCCTAGGAACAACCCCTATTCCAACACCTACAACCCTGGTTGGAGGAACCACCCAAACCTGTCATGGGGTGGCCAACAGAATGCTAACCAAGCTCCTAACCAACCAAGACCGAGTGGAACACCTGGTTTCACTCCCCAACATAACCAATCCATGTACCAAAAACCATACAACCAACCTGTAGGGTCTTCTGTAGAAAATCTACTCAAAGAATACATAGCCAAGAATGATGCCACTCTACAGAGTCAGCAAGCTACTCTTAGGAGCCTAGAGAACCAAATAGGGCAACTAGCCAACGAACTCAAAAGTAGGCCCCAAGGTAGACTACCTGCTGACACTGAAGTACCAAGGAGAGATGGTAAAGAGCAAGTTCAAGCAATTGAACTCAGGAGTGGGAGATGTTGCGTGCTCAATGTGTTAAAGATAAATAAGCAAGAAGGTAAAGAGAGCACTCAGAACATGCAAGCATACATGGTCTTACAGCAAGTAGTAAGTATATTTCATTCGTTTTTTCCACAGAGACTCATTTTTAGTTATTCGCGAAGTGTATTTGTTAAGAAAGATGGGGTGGATTTGATGGGGTAAAATTGGTTTTTAATTATCTAATTTTTGCTGAATGTGTAAAGGAATATAACATAAACAAATGCAAGTTGAAATTAGACTCAAAAGACAAGAGATGGAATTAATAAACGCAGAAGAAAACAGCTAAACAGAATGAAAATTTAGCAGAATTGCGGAGACCGCAATGTTATCGCAATTAACTGACAGCGAAAGTGTGTAAATGGGTGAATTAAGAGCTACTAATGACTATCCTATAGGCATTTTTATACGATTCTCAAGCACTGGATCTACTCTCTATGCATCAAACTCACTCTATCTCATGTATCGTCCGATTCCATGCATTAGATTCTTAAGTTTACTCGACTCAAAGTAAGGTCTTAATCATCTTGTTAAAACAGAAGTGTTTAGTTTGTACTAGGGAAACGCCTATTCCTAGGCCGTTTCCTGGTTACCATGAAAGGCTAGCATGATTATACGACTCTGAACTCTTACTCCTTCCAGAGGTTAGGAGTTCTTTGGACAAAATGGATGGCCAATCGAAATTGCCCGTGGGATGAAGCTTACATACAATCAATGGTTCGAGAGCTATCCTACATACTTGGTTCACGTTTTTAAGCCTATAGTTCTGTAATTAGCATGCCCCTAAGTGACTTAGCTACTCATGGATATATAGAGAACAGAAATACAAGATAAAACAGACATGCTTAGAAGGGAAATGTACTCAAAACAGTAAGTCAAAATCGTAGCAGCAGAAGATGAAAACTGTGACATGAAATCTTGCAATTTGATTACTTTGAATGTTGAACGGACAAAAGGAAACTTAAAGGAAATAATTCAAAGACAGACAGCAACGAAATGCAGTAGATTAATCACTAAACTAGAAACAACAACTGATCAAAGCTGGAATTTAGAAAAGGAAGACAGAAAGCAGGAAATGCAGCTTGAAGCTTCGTCGCAATCGCCTCGAATGAAGGGGATGAAAGGTCAGCCTTGCTTGGATGAATCCAATCGAGAGAGAAGAAGAATCTCCTCTCCTTCCTATCAGATTATCGATTCCAACAGCTGAGACTCTCACTCCAACAGACGGCAAAGGAAAAACAGGAGAACAGATGGACTGCGAGAAGACTCTACGCTTTCGGATGATGCTTGAACCTCCGACTTTGGCCCCCTTTTATAGTAGTTTGCAGGTGCGTTTGGGCCAAGGAGAACCATCAATCTTCAACGTCATATATCAGAATGGATGGAGGAGAAAGAACGAATCCCTGAAATTACGGAAATTAACAGAAAAGGATCAGTCAACTTACGGTTTTCACTTGAATAATTGCGGCTTCAGCAATGTTTTCGCAATGCTGTCGCAATGCAATTTTTTTCATTCTTTTCCTTCGGTTTTCAACCTTTTTCTTTCCTATTGTGCATAAGTCCTAATCTAGCTACCTTCTTCTCATTCTCATATTTAAGCATAGGTTTAGGCTAAATGCTATCAAAAACACCTAAAAGTGTACATCTTCTTAAGCTAAGTGGGTCCTAAATAAGTCACTTTCAGAGACTTAACACACCCCCAAACTTAAGGTTTTGCTTGTCCTCAAGCACACTAAGGACTTACCTAGGCTGCTGTTTCATCTTCTTTAACCACTTACTAACTCCCTTATATTCTTGTCTATAGCAATGTTGTCCTGTGACACACTCCTTAGTTTAAAACTACCCTCTTATCTAGCTTCTTCTGACTTTGCCTGCCTAACACTCCTTCTGCTTTCATTTAACTTCCTACCACTGATCTATTTACTTTTGTCATATCATGCCACTATCCCTAAGGTTTCAAATTCTGCCTAGCTCTACCTCAGACTCAGTACATGCTTCTAGCTTTATTTCTAATGTGTCTAGGATTCCTTAGAGTCATGCCAGTCTTAGTATTAACGGTGACAGTAGTACTTTTAGAGAACAACCTAAACCCTGGCATCACTACATTGGATAAACACTCATCTCCCTAAACAACCCTACAAGTTACAACTTTGTGCCTAGTTACTTTGAGGATCAGAGTTCTTTTTAAATAGGACATCTAAGCCACAAAGTTGTAACTCCTAGGTTTACATTCTTCTTTCCTACTTCTTCTCTTTATTTTTTTCTTTCTTTCTTACTTTGGTGGAGCCTCTCCTTTGGTTGCCTTTTGATGCAACGCCACTTGTGGGTTACACACTTGGCACTGATTACTCAGCAACCTAAGAGAAACTCTCCCCTTTATTCTTTTTTCATTTTTTTTTTCAGTTCATCATTTTTTTGTAAAGGAGAAGAAGAATGCTTATGTTTCTAAGGGAGAGAGGAATGTTCCTAGGCCTAGGGTGGCCTCCCCCAAACTTCAACTACTCATTGTCCCCAATGAGTGTTTGAGGTGGCACACCCCCAAACTTGTCCTAGAAGCATCTAGTCTAAGGTAAAACAAAGAGAAACTAAAGCCCTCGGCATAGACAAAACATTCGAATAGCAACTATCACAGCAGCAGAAAACTAAAAAAAAACAGGCAGATAAGGACTGACAGCTATGCATACTGAGCTATTTAGAGGTTAAATTAAACTATCAAAGGGTGTCCTATGACACTCATCCAGCATGCATCTAGATAAGCTATATACAGTAGTCATGATAGCAGCAAAAGAAAGAATTTAAACAGATCACAGCCTAGCTAAACAGACAGTCCAAAACATGCTTTCAGTCATAAAAATTGCGGGGACCGCAATTATTTCGCAATTAAGTCAGGGCAGATATAACAGTGATTAAGGCCCCTAAGCATGCTTTTTCCAGTCACGTAAGCTTTCTAAAAATAAAACTAAACTATCCTACCTAGTCAGCTAACATCAGACTATACTAAACATAATTAAAGACATAAAACTAAACATCTAAAACAGATCAAAATTGTACTATAAACAGCGTAATTCACATGATTAACAGAAAGCAGAAAATTGTTTTTTTTTTCCTAAGGGAACAGCAATACTCCCTTTAGTGCGATTCAAACCAGCACTCAAACATCTTCATCCGCATCAGGCTGTCGTGGGCGTGGAGGCACCCATGGAGTCAGGAGATTCGTAGGGAAATCAGGGAAGATGCAGCCTAACTGGTCTGCAACCTCTTTGTCCCGTGCCTGCGCATACGTGGCCCATTGAGCCATCCTCCTCTGCATATCCATGAGGCAGGCCATGGAGAGGGACTGATCAGCAGCCAGCCTATCCAGTTCAAACTCCATATTCCCCTTTCTCCTCAGCCTCAGGTTAGCAGGCAGCTCCAAGTGGCCTGTGTAAGCCATTTGCTGCTCCATGCGCTCGGTGGGGACTCCTGCAAGCAAACATAGCTTGGTTATGGTGTTAGGGAAAAACAGTGGTCCCTTACCTTTCTTGGCGCACTCAGCAATAGCAGCAGTGATGACTTCTCCCACATTGACCGTGAGACCTCTCATTATCGCATACACCAGCAGCGATCGGCTCTGGTTGATTGTAGTCTCGTGAGTCACTGGGGATAGTCTCCTTCTCACGAACGAAAACCAAACAGCCGCCTTAGCCGTGAGGTTGGCACTCATGAGAGTGTGCCTCCCATTGCGTGACACGATCCAGGAAGCTTCAGGCTGGCCAATGGTCCGAATGACCTCTTCCAGGACAGCCTCAGTAGGCTCATCAACAATCCGTGCATAATCTGTATGTGTTTGGCCCTTGAGACCATAGGCTTCGTTGATGGCCTTGGCTGAGAAATCCACCTCTACCCCTCTGACCACAGACAGGCCATCCTCAGGGCTGAGCACATTGGCGTAGAAATCATACACCATGCTCGTGTAGGCTGGATTGGGCGGTCTGCAAAATTCCTCCCAGCCGTGGTTGATCACTCCTGCGCGCAAGAACTGCGGCAGGTCAGCAGGTCGGTCGAGGAAGCCTTTTTCGTGCAGCAACTCCCTCTTCCTCAGCTCAGCACCCCTTGACTCAGCATCAGATGAAACATACCTCACTGACTGAGGCTCGTCTTCAGGGTAGAGCTTTGCCTTCCCTTTATCTGATGGCTTGGCTGACTCGGCAGCCTCAACCTTGAGTCGTTTGAGCGATGGCTCAGTGCTCTCCTTCTCTGATGAAGGCACCCTCTTGGCCTTCTTCTTCTTCAGCTTCTTGGAGCGCTTGGCCTTAAGAATCTTGGCCTTCTTCTTCTTCTTGAGCTGTGCCTTGATGTTGATCTGCTGGAGGCATGCCCCCAACGTCTCCTCCATGGAATCATCCTGCTGTGCAGGACTCTCTGGGCTAGCTTCCCTTGCAGGCGAGAAGACCTCGTCTTCACCACCTTCCCCACTGCCCTGAGTGGATTCCTGGTACTCCCCATAAGGGAATTCAGGGTCAGGCCGTGGAGGCGTGAGCGAAGGTGTGGCACTCTGCTCTGCTGTAGGCGTCTGCACGGAATTCAGTGGTGAAGACGGCGTTTCAGGGCTCTGTGCAGGCGGTGACGATGAAAGTTCTGGGCTGTGCACTGGTTCAGATGATGAAGGGTTGCGCGCAGGTGAGGCAGATGGCGACGAACTCTTCTTGGTCGACTCGTGGGACGCACGATCGGTTTCTTGACTCTCCACAGAGAGAGTCTTGGCTTTGCTTGGTTCGGCGGCCGTCTCGACACTCCACCGGCGCTTCTTGGGCGTGCCCGCTGGTTCAGAAGGTCCAGCAGGGATCTCAGTGACAACCCTCCACTTCTTCCTACGGATCGGAAGCTTGGGAAGAGGCCCAGTGCGTACAGCCCCAGCATCTGCAAGGGTCAGAAGTGCTTCCCTCGCAGCCGCTTCAGCTGCGTCATCAGCCTTCTTCTTGGCTGCGGATCTTTCAGCCCTGGTGGAAACCATTGTCGAATCTTGGAGGTTTGGAGAGAAGGATCGAAGATGAAGAGAATCTCAGTTTTCTTGAAAATCAGAGAATGAGAGAATCGTATCGAACGAGCGCCTCCCAACGGATATAAAAGCAACGGCTAAATCCCAACGGCTCTATTTTGCGGATCCTGCAATTCCAGCGCAATTTTAGGGATTTCTTTTTATCTAAATGGCAAACTTTGTTCGTCCGTATCTTTTATTTGGCTCGATCGTTTCTTGATTTTTAAAGCTGGGATTACTCTCCTTGATCTCCTCTTTCGATTCCCTATAAAAACAAATAAAACAAACATTAAATACTTAACTAAAATCACACCACAAAACACACAAACGATAACCGGAAATTTGCAAAAAATAAACTAAGGCATGAGCCTTGACTAAACGAGCACAGTAACCACTCGTTCTCTCTCGTTTTTAGTTTCATGCTTCATTCAAGAGGAAGGCCGAGAGAGTCTTCACATCTCCTTCCTCATAGTAGTGCTTCAACCTCGCCCCATTGACCATAAATGGTTGGCCTTGCTGCAAGTTTTTTATCTCTATGGCACCATGAACAAACACATTAGTAATCACAAATGGACCTGACCATCTAGACTTAAGTTTCCCTGGAAATAGCTTCAACCGTGAGTTAAACAACAATACAAGTTGACCCTTCTTAAAGTCCTTAACTCTAAGTCTACTATCATGCCAAATCTTGGTCTTTTCCTTATACATCTTAGCATTTTCATAGGCCATATGTCTAAGCTCATCAAGCTCATGTAATTGTAAAGACCTTAGTGTTCCTGCATCTTTTACACAAAAATTCAATTCCTTCATGGCCCAAAATGCTTTGTTTTCTAACTCAAGTGGTAAGTGACAAGCTTTGCCATATACCAGCCTATAAGGGGACATTCCTAGAGGTGTCTTATATGCTGTCCTATAAGCCCAAAGTGCATCCTCAAGCTTGAAGGACCAGTCTTTCCTATTAGGTTTGACTACTTTTTCTAGGATGTTCTTAATTTCCCTATTTGAGATTTCAGCTTGGCCATTTGAGTGTGGGTGATAGGGAGTGGCTACTCTATGTCTAATGTTATATTTAGCCAATACTTTCTCCATAGCCTTGTTAATGAAATGTGACCCCTCATCACTAATGATGGCACGAGGTGTCCCAAACCTAGTAAAAATGTGCCTATGCAAGAAATTGGTGACTGTTTTAGCATCATTATTAGGACATGCTTTGGCTTCTACCCACTTGGACACATAGTCCACTGCTACTAATATGTACAGGTTACCTGATGATGGAGGGAATGGTCCCATGAAGTCAATGCCCCACACATCAAAGAGCTCCAACTCTAAGATGTAGGTGAGGGGCATCTCATCCTTTCGACTGAGGTTACCTGTTCTTTGGCATTCATCACAGCTGTGGGCATAATTGTGGGCATCCTTGAAGATTGTTGGCCAGTAATAGCCACTCTGAAATACCTTTGCAGCTGTTCTTTGGCCACCAAAGTGTCCACCATAAGGAGATGTATGACAGTGCTGTAGCACAGACTTCGCTTCAGCAGCTGAAACACACTTCCTCAGCAAGCCATCAGCACAGGTTCTGTAAAGTGTGGGGTCATCCCAGATGAATTTCCTTGCTTCATGAAGGAACCTCTTCTTCTCTTGTCCTCCCTTGAAAACTGGTAATACCTGTGATGCACGGAAGTTAGCAATGTCAGCAAACCAAGGTTCCTCATCGTTATCACGATGAGTCAAAACAAAGACATGTTCATCAATAAAAGCATCAGAAATTGCGGGATCCGCAATTTTTTCGCAATTGTGCTGCAATCGAGAAAGGTGATCTGCAACCACATTTTCACATCCCTTCTTGTCTCGAATGTCCAAATCAAACTCCTGCAGCAATAACACCCACCTAATCAACCTAGGCTTAGCATCAGCCTTCCTCATAAGATATTTCAAGGCAGAATGGTCAGTGTATACAATTGTCCTAGTGCCTACAATATAGTTCCTGAATTTCTCACAGGCAAACACTACAGCAAGCATCTCTTTCTCAGTAGTTGTATAATTACATTGAGCCTCATTCAAGGTCTTACTAGCATAATAGACAGGATGTGTTAGCTTGTCAATTTTCTGTCCTAACATGACCCCTACAGCATAGTCACTAGCATCACATAACATCTCGAATGGGAGATCCCAATCTGGCCCTACTATAACAGGTGCTGTAACTAGTGCTTTCTTAAGGGTGGTCCAAGCTACTACGCATTCCTTAGAGAAGATGAATGGCCTATTTAGCTCTAGTAGCTCACATAGAGGCTTGGCTATCTTAGAAAAGTCCTTGATGAACATTCTGTAGAAGCCAGCATGCCCTAAGAAACTCCTAATGGCCTTGACATTCTGAGGCTCTACCAACTTCTCTATGATCTCTATTTTGGCCCTATCGACCTCTACACCTGCCCTTGACACTCTATGACCTAAGACAATCCCCTCATCTACCATGAAGTGACACTTTTCTCAATTAAGGACTAAGTTAGTCTCTTCACATCTAGCTAAGACTTGTCTTAAATTATCTAGACAGTTGGTGAATGAATCCCCAAAGACTGAGAAGTCATCCTTGAATATTTCTATCATGGACTCATCCAACTCGGAAAAGATTGCCATCATGCACCTTTGGAACGTTGCCGGTGCATTGCATAAGCCAAAAGGCATTCTGCGAAAGGCAAAAGTTCCAAAAGGGCAAGTGAAGGTAGTCTTCTCCTGGTCCTTAGGATCTATAGTAATCTGATTATAGCCTGAATAACCGTCTAAGAAATAATAGTAGGCTCTACCAGCTATTCTGTCTAGCATCTGGTCAATGAACGGTAGAGGGAAGTGATCTTTTTTGGTTTCTTTATTTAATTTTCTGTAATCCATACACACTCTCCACCCTGTGACAGTCCTTGTTGGAATCAGTTCGTTGTTCTCATTGACTACCACAGTTATTCCCCCCTTTTTAGGTACACATTGGATGGGGCTCACCCACTGGCTACTAGCTATGGGAAAGATTACACCAGCATCTAACCATTTTATTATTTCTTTCTTAACTACCTCTTTCATAGAGGGATTCAGCCTACGTTGATGATCTACTCTAGGTGTGTGCTTGTTAAGTCTCTGAAAGTGACTTATTTAGGACCCATTTAGCTTAGGAAGATGTACACTTTTAGGTGTTTTTGATAGCATTTAGCCTAAACCTATGCTTTAATATGAGAATTAGAAGAAGGTAGCTAATTTAGGACTTATGCACAATAGGTAGAAAAAGGGTTGAAAACCGAAGGAAAAGAATGAAAAAATAAACATTGCGAATGAATTGCGAAATCATTGCGGTGACCGCAATTATTCAAGTTAAAACCGTAAGTTGGCTGACCTTTTTCTGTTTAGATCCGACTTTTCAGGGATTCGTTCTTTCTCCTCCATCCATTCTGATATATGACGTTGAAGACTGATGGTTCTCCTTGGCCCAAACGCACCTGCAAACTACTATAAAAGGGGGTCAAAGTCGGAGGTTCAGTCATCACTCGAAGCGCAGAAGTCTTCTCGCAGTCCACCATTTCCATCTGTTTTCCTTTGCCGTCTGTTGGAGTGAGAGTCTCAGCTGTTGGAATCGATAATCTGATAGGAAGGAGAGAAGATTCTTCTTCTCTCTCGATTGGATTCATCCAAGCAAGGCTGACTTTTCATCACCTTCATTCGAGGCGACTGCCACGAAGTTTCCCAGCATTCCTTTACTGTTTTTCTGTTCTGTCTCCTCATTTCCATTTCTGATCACTGTTGTTCTTAGTTTAGAGTTTTAATTACTGCATTTCGTTGTTGTCTGTCTTGGTTTCATTTCTTTCAAAGCTTTCTATTGTCATTCAAACACTCAAAGTAATCAAAGTACAATTCTGCATTTTACAGTTTCTATCTTGTTCTGCTACGGTTTTGTCTTGCTGTTTTAAGCACATTTCTCTTCTAAGCATGTCTGTTTTATCTACCCTTTCTGTTCTCCATGTATCCATGAGTAGCTAAATCACTTAGGGGCATGCTAATGACAGAACTATAGGCTAAAAAACGTGCATCAAGTATGTAGGATAGCTCTCGAATCATTGATTGTATGTAAGCTTCATCCCACGGGCAATTTCGATTGGCCATCCATTTTGTCCAAAGAACTCCTAACCTCTGGAAGGAGTAAGAGTTCAGAGTCATATAATCATGCTAGCCTTTCATGGTAATCAGGAAACGGCCTAGGAATAGGCGTTTCCCTAGTACAAACTAAACACTCCTGCTTAAACAAGATGCTTAAGTCCTTACTTTGAAGTCGAGTAAACTTAAGACTCTAATGCATGGAATCGGACGATACTTGAGGTAGAGTGAGTTTGATGTATAGAGAGGAGATCCAGTGCTTGAGAATCGTATAAAAAGGCCTATAGGATAGTCATTAGTAGCCCTTAATTCACCCATCTGCACACTTTTGTTGCTGTTGAATTGCGGAAACATTGCGGTCCTCGCAATTCCTGCTAAGTTGTTATTCTGTTAGCTGCTTTCTCCTTTGTTTATCAGTACCATCTCTTGTCCTTTGAGTTTAATTTCAACTTCCATTTGTTTATGTTATATTCCTTTATACATTCAGCAAAACTTAGGTAATTAAAAACCAATTTTACCCCCTCAAATCCACCCCATCTTTCTTAACAAAAACACTTCGAGAATAGCTAAAAACAAGTCTCTGTGGGAAAACGAATGAAATATACTTACTACTTGCTATAAGACCATGTATGCTTGCATGTTCTGAGTGCTCTCTCCCTCCTATTTATCATTTTTGTTAACACATTGAGCACGCAACAAGTTTTTGGCGCCGCTGCCGGGGACTTATTTTAAGTGAAAACGAAGTTTGTTAAGTTTGACACGTCAAAGTATTTTCCATTGAATTTGATCCATTTTCATTTCTTTTTCAGGTACCATTTAGGGTAGTTTATGAATGAGACTCCAAGTAGTGATCTAGAGTTCAACCCTGAGCCCGAGAGATTACTTAGAGCTAGGAATAGAGCCAAGAAACGTCTCTTTAAACAAACCCTTTTACCTCCAATCATTGCAGAGACTAAAATTCCTCCGCAATTACCTCAAGAAGAAATGGCTGGAGTAAATCAAAACCTGGTGCCTGTCACTCGCAATCCCATTGAAATAGCGAATGACAAGGATAGCGCCATCCTTTCATATTTAGTACCTATGCCTGGGGAGCTGAACCCCAGCATAATCCGTCCTGAAATCACTGCCAACTCATTTGAGTTAAAGCCAGTGATGTTCCAAATGTTGTCCACTGTGGGACAATTCTTTGGAATAGAAAATGAGGACCCCCATAATCACCTTAGGAACTTCCTAGGAGTTAGTGACACCTTCCTAATCCCTGGAGTTTCCCAAGAAGCCCTGAGGCTATATCTTTTCCCTTACTCTTTGAGGGACAAAGCCAAAACATGGTTAAATTCTTTACCCTCAGGATCTGTCCGCAATTGGACAGATTTAGCAGAAAAATTCCTAGTCAAATACTTCCCACCTGATAGGAATTCGACCTTTCGTGATGATATCATAAAGTTCAAGCAAGCTCCAAGTGAGTCTCTTCACGAAGCTTGGACAAGATTCAAAGACCTTCTCATTAAATGTCCACACCATGGCATTCCATGGTGTATCCAAATAGAAGTCTTCTTTAAAGGATGCAACCCCAGCACCAGACAAGTTCTAAATTCATCTGCTGGAGGTTCCATGTTGTCCAAGAGTTACAACGAAGCTTATGAGATCTTGGAGAAGATCTCAACATCTCACTGTAGGTGGTCAGACGATCCAGTAGAGCCAACTAGGGCTCAAGACAAGGATGCTCTAAGCGCCATGAGCACCCAAATAAATGCCCTGACCAACTTAGTCAAGCAAATGGCTCAGACCAATCTCCAAACCAGTGCCAATACCGCCACAGCCATGTCAATGGGCACCCAACCAAGTCAAGGCGAGGCACCAATCTGTGGATTCTGTGGGGAAGGGCACCCTTATGAATATTGCCCTGGGAATCCATCCTCGGTCTGCTATGTAGGAAGCCAGCAGCAGCCAAGGAACAACCCCTACTCACAAACTTACAATCCTGGTTGGAGAAACCACCCTAACCTGTCATGGGGTGGCCAACAGAACACTAACCAAAATCCTAACCCACCAAGGCCGAGTGGAACACCTGGTTTCACTCCCCAACATAACCAATCAATGTACCAAAAACCTTACAATCAACCTGTAGGATCTTCTGTAGAGAACCTACTCAAGGAATATATAGCTAAGAATGATGCTACTCTTCAGAGCCAGCAAGCTACTCTTAGGAGCCTGGAAAACCAAATAGGCCAATTAGCCAATGAACTTAAAAGTAGGCCCCAAGGTAGACTCCCTGCCGACACCGAGGTACCAAGGAGAGATGGCAAGGAACAAGTTCAAGCAATTGAACTCAGGAGTGGAAGACCATTGGTGAGCAACACGAAGGACACACCAAAGAGAGTAGAGAACACTGAGTCTAGTGCTCCACTGGAGTCTCTGCCAAGCCAAGGTCCACCACCAACTAGCACATCAGGAGCCAGGCTAGAGCCAATTGTTGAGGACGTAGAAGAAATTCCAAGGCCTCCACCTATCTTAAGGCGTCCTGACGTGCCTGCATATGTGCCACCACCCCCATACCCTCGAAGGCTTAAGAAGAAGCAGGAACAGGAAGTTCATTTTAATAAATTTTTAGAAATACTTAAGCAAGTGCATGTTAACATTCCTTTTGTAGAAGTTTTACAGTCTATGCCTTCTTATGTAAAGTTTTTGAAGGACATTATTACTAATAAAAAAATAATTGGTGAGTTTGAAACAGTGAACCTCACCGAGGAGTGCAGTGCCATCCTCCAGAACAAGCTGCCCAAGAAGGAGAAGGATCCTGGTTCCTTCACCTTACCTGTAGAACTTGGAGGCAAGCACGTGGGCAGAGCGCTTTGTGACCTGGGCGCCAGCATAAACCTCATGCCCCTGTCCCTATTCCGCCAGTTGGGAATGGGAGAAGCACGTCCAACTACTGTCACTTTACAACTAGCAGACAGATCCATCGCATATCCAGAAGGTAAGATTGAGGATATTCTAGTTAAAGTTGACAAATTCATTTTCCTTGCAGATTTCATTGTCCTGGACTATGAGGCAGACAAGGAGGTCCCCATCCTGCTAGGTAGACCATTTCTAGCCACAGGTAGGGCATTAATAGATGTTCAAAAAGGTGAGTTAACTATGAGGGTTCATGATGAAGAGGTAAAATTTAGTGTTTACAAAGCTTTAAGGTATCCCTCTGATTCTGAGTCTTGTGCTAGCATGGATGTTGTTGACTCACTAATGGAAGAACAATTAGAGCATGTACTGTTAACCAAGCATGCTAGTGAATATGTACAAGTAGATGTAGCTGACTTAAATGTATCTGACATAATGAATATGCCTGTAAATAACCCTCAACATGTATGTATGAATATAGATTTAACTGATAGAACTATAAATCCTTTGAAACCCTCCATTGAGCATCCACCTATTTTAGAACTGAAACCACTACCTACTCACCTCAAATATGCATATCTAGGAGATAATGATACGCTGCCTGTAATTATTTCTTCTAAGCTAAGTGAACAGCATGAGGTTGATTTAATTTTACTGCTTAAGCAACATAGGAAGGCTATAGCATGGACTATTGCTGATATTCGAGGCATTAGCCCTTCTTATTGCATGCACAAAATTATATTAGAGGAAGAACACACACCTAAGGTAGATCACCAGCGTAGGTTAAACCCCTCTATGAAAGAGGTAGTGAAGAAAGAAATAATAAAGTGGTTAGATGCAGGAGTGATTTTCCCCATAGCTAGTAGCCAGTGGGTTAGCCCCATTCAATGTGTACCTAAAAAGGGGGGAATAACGGTGGTAGTCAATGAGAACAACGAACTGATTCCAACAAGGACTGTCACAGGGTGGAGGGTATGTATGGATTACAGAAAATTAAATAAAGAAACTAAAAAAGACCATTTCCCTATACCGTTTATTGACCAGATGCTAGACAGAATAGCTGGTAGAGCCTACTATTGTTTTTTAGATGGGTACTCTGGCTATAATCAAATTACTATAGACCCTAAGGATCAAGAGAAGACCACCTTCACTTGCCCTTTTGGAACGTTTGCCTTCCGCAGAATGCCTTTTGGCCTATGCAATGCACCGGCAACTTTCCAAAGGTGCATGATGGCAATCTTCTCTGAGTTGGATGAGTCCATGATAGAAATATTCATGGATGACTTCTCAGTCTTTGGGGACTCATTTAAAACCTGTCTAGAAAACTTAGGACAAGTCCTGACTAGGTGTGAGGAGACCAACCTAGTCCTAAATTGGGAAAAGTGCCATTTTATGGTAGATGAAGGGATTGTCTTAGGACATAGAGTGTCAAGGGCAGGTGTAGAAGTGGATAGGGCAAAAATAGAGGTCATAGAGAAGTTGGTAGAGCCCCAGAACGTCAAAGCCATTAGAAGCTTCTTAGGGCATGCTGGTTTCTACAGAAGGTTCATCAAGGACTTTTCTAAGATAGCCAAGCCCCTGTGCGAGCTTCTAGAGCTAAATAGACCATTTATCTTCTCTAAGGAGTGTGTAGTAGCTTGGAAAACCCTTAAGGAAGCACTGGTCACAGCACCAATCATAGTAGGACCAAATTGGGATCTTCCATTTGAGATGCTATGTGATGCCAGTGACTATGCTGTAGGAGTCATGTTAGGACAGAAGATTGACAAGCTAACACACCCTGTCTATTATGCTAGTAAGACCCTGAATGAGGCTCAATGTAATTATACAACTACAGAGAAAGAGATGCTTGCTGTAGTCTTTGCTTGTGAAAAATTTAGAAACTATATTGTAGGAACTAGGACCATTGTATATACTGACCATTCTGCTTTAAAATATCTTATGAGAAAGGTTGATGCTAAGCCTAGACTGATTAGATGGGTGTTATTGCTGCAGGAATTTGATTTGGACATTCGGGACAAGAAAGGTTGTGAAAATGTGGTTGCAGATCACCTTTCTCGATTGCAGCACAATTGCGAAAAAATTGCGGAGACCGCAATTTCTGATGCTTTTATTGATGAACATGTATTTGCTTTGGCTCATCGTGATAACGATGAGGAACCGTGGTTTGCTGATATTGCTAACTTCCGTGCATCACAGGTATTACCAGTGTTCAAAGGAGGTCAAGAAAAGAAGCGGTTCCTGCATGAAGCAAGGAAATTCATCTGGGATGACCCCACACTTTACAGAACCTGTGCTGATGGCTTACTGAGGAAATGTGTTTCAGCTGCTGAAGCGAAGTCTGTGCTGCAGCACTGTCACTCATCTCCTTATGGTGGACACTTTGGTGGCCAAAGGACAGCTGCGAAGGTATTTCAGAGTGGCTACTACTGGCCAACAATCTTCAAGGACGCACACGACTACGCCCACAGCTGTGATGAGTGCCAAAGGACAGGTAACCTCAGTCGCAAGGATGAGATGCCCCTCACCTACATTTTAGAGTTGGAGCTCTTTGATGTGTGGGGCATTGATTTCATGGGACCATTCCCTCCATCATCAGGTAACCTCTATATATTAGTAGCAGTGGACTACGTGTCCAAGTGGGTAGAAGCAAAAGCATGTCCTAATAATGATGCTAAAACAGTCACTAGCTTCTTGCATAGGCACATTTTCACTAGATTTGGGACTCCTCGTGCTATCATTAGTGATGAGGGGTCACATTTCATCAATAAGGCTATGGAGAAGATATTGGCTAAGTATAACATTAGACATAGAGTAGCTACTCCCTACCACCCACACTCAAATGGTCAAGCTGAAATTTCCAATAGGGAGATAAAGAACATCCTAGAAAAGGTAGTTAAACCTAATAGGAAAGACTGGTCATTTAAGCTTGAGGATGCACTTTGGGCTTATAGAACAGCATATAAGACACCCCTAGGCATGTCTCCCTATAGGTTGGTGTATGGCAAGGCTTGCCACTTGCCACTCGAGTTAGAAAACAAAGCATTTTGGGCCATGAAGGAATTAAATTTCTGTGTAAAGGATGCGGGGACATTGAGATCTTTGCAGCTACATGAACTTGATGAGCTTAGGCATATGGCCTATGAGAATGCCAAAATGTATAAGGAAAAGACCAAAATATGGCACGACAGTAGACTTAGGATCAAAGACTTTAGGAAAGGCCAACTTGTCCTATTATTTAACTCACGTTTAAAGATATTTCCAGGCAAACTAAAGTCTAGATGGTCGGGTCCATTTGTTGTTACTAATGTCTTTGTTCATGGTGCAATAGAGATAAAGAACTTGCAGCAAGGTCAGCCATTTATGGTCAATGGTACTAGGTTGAAGCACTACTATGAGGAAGGGGATGTGAAGACTCTCTCGGCCTTCCTCTTGACTGAAGCATGACAAAAAGAACGAGAGAGAACGAGTGGTTACTGTGCTCGTTTAGTCAAGGCCAATGCCTTAGTTTATTTTTTCTGTTTTTCCGATTATCGTTTGTATGATTTGTGGTGTGTTTTTAATTGCGTATTTAATGTTTGTTTGATTTGTTTTTGTAGGGAATCGAAAGAGGGGATCAAGGAGAGTAAATCCCACTTTAAAAATCAAGAAACGGTTGAGCCAAATAAAAGATACGGACGGGCAAAGTTGGAGATTTCAATGAAATAATATCCCTGGGATTGCGCTAAAATTGCTGGATCCGCAAAAAGAGCCGTTGGGATTTTATCCGTTGCCTTTATATCCGTTGGAAGCCGCTCGATCGTTACGATTATATCTCTCTTTGCTCTCCAAGAATTCAGCGATTCTCTCCATCTTTGATTCCTCTCCCAAGATCTTCAAGAATCAGCAATGGTGGCCACACGTGCTGAACGATCCGCAGCCAAGAAGAAGGCTGATGACGCAGCTGAAGCAGCTGCGAGGGAAGCGCTTCTCGCCCTTGCAGACGATGGTGCCGTTCGCACCGGTCCTCTTCCCAAGCTTCCTATTCGTAGGAAGAAGTGGAGGGTGGTCACTGAGATCCCCGCTGGGCCATCTGAGCCAATGGGCACGCCCAAGAAACGCCGGTGGAGCGTCAAGACGGCCGCCGACCCAAGCACAACCAAGACTCCCTCTGTGGAGAGTCAAGAACCTGATCGTGCATCCCACGAGTCAGCCAAAGAAGGTTCGTCGCCGTCTGCGTCACCTGTGCGCAGCCCTCTACCATCTGAACCAGTGCCAAGCGCAGAGTCGTCACCACCTGCACAGAGCCCTGAGTTGTCTCCAGCACCTCAGAGTTCTGATCCGACACCTGCAGCAGCGCAGAGCCCTGAGCTGCAGTCTTCGCCACTGAGTTCTGCGCCGATACCATCAGCAGCGCACAATTCTCCACGGCCTGATCCTGAATTCCCTTATGGGGATTATCAGGAGTCTACGCAAGGCAGTGGAGATGCTGGGGAAGAAGAAGTCTTCTCTCCTATGAGGGAAGACAGCCCTGCCAAGCCTGCACAGCAGGACGACTCTATGGAAGAAACGTTGGGGGCATGCTTCCCACAACTCAACACCAAGGCCAGGCTCAAGAAGCAGAAGAAGGCCACGATTGGCGAGGCCAAGAAGTTGAAGAAAAAGAAGGCCAAGAAGGTGCCCTCGGCGGACAAAGAGAGTGCTGAGCCTTCGCTCAAACGCCTCAAGGTGGAGGCTGCTGCATCATCCAAATCAGCAGACAAGGGGAAGGCTAAACTCTACCCTGAAGACGAACCTCCGTCAGTGAGGTATGTCTCATCTGATGCGGAATCCAGGGGTGTTGAGCTCAGGAAGAGGGACCTGTTGCACGAGAAGGGATTCCTCGACCGACTCGCTGACCTGCCGCAGTTCTTGCGCGCAGGAGTGATCAACCATGGCTGGGAGGAATTCTGCAGACCGCCTAACCCAGCCTACACGAGCATGGTGTACGATTTCTACGCCAATGTGCTCAGCCCTGAGGATGGCCTATCTGTGGTCAGAGGGGTGGAAGTTGATTTCTCAGCCAAGGCCATCAATGAAGCCTTTGGTCTCAAGGGCCAAACGCACACAGATTATGCACGGATAGTTGATGAGCCGACTGAGGCCGTGCTGGAAGAGGCCCTTCGCACAATTGGCCAGCCTGAAGCAGCGTGGACTGTCTCACGCAATGGTAGGCACACCTTGATGAGTGCCAATCTGACAGCAAAGGCGGCTGTGTGGTTTGCCTTTGTGAGGAGAAAGCTGTCCCCGGTGACTCACGAGACGACAATCAACCAGAGTAGATCACTGCTGGTTTATGCTATCATGCGCGGTCTCACGATCAATGTGGGGGAGATCATGTCAGCTGCCATTGCTGAATGCGCCAGAAAAGGTAAGGGGCCATTATTTTTCCCCAACACTATAACCAAATTGTGTTTGCTTACAGGAGTTCCCACCGAGCGCTTGGAGCAGCAGCTGCCTTACACAGGCCATTTGGAGCTGCCTGCGAACCTGAGGCTGAGAAGAAAGGGGAATATGGAGTTTGAGTTGGATAGGCTGGCTGCTGCACAGTCCCTATCCATGGCCTGCTTAATGGACATGCAGAGGAGAATGGCTCAATGGGCCAATTATGCGCAGGCGAGGGACAAAGAAGTTGCAGACCAGCTGGGGTGCATCTTCCCGGACTTCCCCACCAACCTCCTAACTCCATGGGTGCCCCCACGACCAAGGCAACCAGATGAGGATGACGAGAATTGAGTGCTGGTTTGAAGAGCACTAAAGGGAGTATTGCTGTTCCCTTAAGATACAAAAGACAATTTTTCTGCTTTCTGATAGGATCATGTATATTATGCTGTTTTGGGATCAACTTTTGATCTGTTTTTAATGTTTAGTTTTATGCTTTTTCTTTTGTTTAGTCTAGTCTGATGTTAGCTGAATAGGTAGGATAGTTTAGTTTTATTTTTAGGATGCATGAGTAACAGGAAAAAGCATGCTAGGGGCCTGAATCAATGTTAAATCTGCCCGGATTGAATTGCGAAATAATTGCGGTTCCCGCAATTTTTGTGACTGATTGCATGTTTTGGACTGTCTGTTTAGTTAGGCTGTGATCTGTTAAATGCTATCTTTTGCTGCTAGCATGACTACCTTATATAGCTGATCTTGAAGCATGCTGGATGAGTGTCATGGGACACCCTTTGATAGTTTAAATTTGCCTCTGAATAGTGCTCAGCATGCATAAACCATAAGTCCTTAAGACTTTCTGTTATGTTCAAATTTTCTGCTGCTGGGATAGTTGCTTTTAGAATGTTTTGCCTATGCCTAGGATTTTTAGATTCTCTTTGTTTTACTGTAGACTAGATGCTTCTAGGATAAGTTTGGGGGTGTGCCACCTCAAACACTCATTGGGGACAATGAGTAGTTGAAGTTTGGGGGAGGCCACCCTAGGCCTAGGAACATTCCTCTCTTCCTTAGGACATAAGCATTCTTCTTCTCCTAAAAAAAAAAAAAGTGAAAAATAGAATAAAGAGGGGAGTCTTTCTCAAGTTGCTGAGTAATCAGTGCCAAGTGTGTAAACCACAAGTGGCATTGCATCAAAAGGCAAACCAAGGGGAGACTCCACCTAAGTAAAAAAGGAAAAAAGGAGAAATAGGGAAGAAGAATGTATGCTTGGGAGTTATAATCTTGTGGCTTTGATGTCCTATGTAAAAAGAACTTTGATCCTTAATGAGCTAAGCACAAGGTTGTAGCTTTTAGGTTTGTCTAGGGAGATGAATGTATATCCAATGTAGTGATGCCAGGGCTTAGGTTGTTCTCTAAAAGTACCACTGTCACTGTTAATACTAAGACTGGCATGACTCTAAGGAATCCTAGACACATTAAAAATAAGCTAGAAGCATGTACTGAGTCTGGAGTAAAGCTTGGTAGAATTTGAAACCCGAGGGATAGTGGCATGACATCATAAAAATAGCTAGATCAGTAGTAGGGGGGTTAACAAAACCAGCAGGTATAGTAGGCAGGTGAAGTCAGAAGAAGCGTGATAAGAGGTTAATTCTAAACTTAGAAGTGTGTCACAGGACAGCACTGCTAGAGATAGGGATATAGGGGAGTCGGCAAGTAGTTAAAGAAGATAAAATAAACAGCCTAGGTAAGTCCTTAGTATGCTTGAGGACAAGCAAAGCCTTAAGTTTGGGGGTGTGTTAAGTCTCTGAAAGTGACTTATTTAGGACCCATTTAGCTTAGGAAGATGTACACTTTTAGGTGTTTTTGATAGCATTTAGCCTAAACCTATGCTTTAATATGAGAATTAGAAGAAGGTAGCTAATTTAGGACTTATGCACAATAGGTAGAAAAAGGGTTGAAAACCGAAGGAAAAGAATGAAAAAATAAACATTGCGAATGAATTGCGAAATCATTGCGGTGACCGCAATTATTCAAGTTAAAACCGTAAGTTGGCTGACCTTTTTCTGTTTAGATCCGACTTTTCAGGGATTCGTTCTTTCTCCTCCATCCATTTTGATATATGACGTTGAAGACTGATGGTTCTCCTTGGCCCAAACGCACCTGCAAACTACTATAAAAGGGGGTCAAAGTCGGAGGTTCAGTCATCACTCGAAGCGCAGAAGTCTTCTCGCAGTCCACCATTTCCATCTGTTTTCCTTTGCCGTCTGTTGGAGTGAGAGTCTCAGCTGTTGGAATCGATAATCTGATAGGAAGGAGAGAAGATTCTTCTTCTCTCTCGATTGGATTCATCCAAGCAAGGCTGACTTTTCATCACCTTCATTCGAGGCGACTGCCACGAAGTTTCCCAGCATTCCTTTACTGTTTTTCTGTTCTGTCTCCTCATTTCCATTTCTGATCACTGTTGTTCTTAGTTTAGAGTTTTAATTACTGCATTTCGTTGTTGTCTGTCTTGGTTTCATTTCTTTCAAAGCTTTCTATTGTCATTCAAACACTCAAAGTAATCAAAGTACAATTCTGCATTTTACAGTTTCTATCTTGTTCTGCTACGGTTTTGTCTTGCTGTTTTAAGCACATTTCTCTTCTAAGCATGTCTGTTTTATCTACCCTTTCTGTTCTCCATGTATCCATGAGTAGCTAAATCACTTAGGGGCATGCTAATGACAGAACTATAGGCTAAAAAACGTGCATCAAGTATGTAGGATAGCTCTCGAATCATTGATTGTATGTAAGCTTCATCCCACGGGCAATTTCGATTGGCCATCCATTTTGTCCAAAGAACTCCTAACCTCTGGAAGGAGTAAGAGTTCAGAGTCATATAATCATGCTAGCCTTTCATGGTAATCAGGAAACGGCCTAGGAATAGGCGTTTCCCTAGTACAAACTAAACACTCCTGCTTAAACAAGATGCTTAAGTCCTTACTTTGAAGTCGAGTAAACTTAAGACTCTAATGCATGGAATCGGACGATACTTGAGGTAGAGTGAGTTTGATGTATAGAGAGGAGATCCAGTGCTTGAGAATCGTATAAAAAGGCCTATAGGATAGTCATTAGTAGCCCTTAATTCACCCATCTGCACACTTTTGTTGCTGTTGAATTGCGGAAACATTGCGGTCCTCGCAATTCCTGCTAAGTTGTTATTCTGTTAGCTGCTTTCTCCTTTGTTTATCAGTACCATCTCTTGTCCTTTGAGTTTAATTTCAACTTCCATTTGTTTATGTTATATTCCTTTATACATTCAGCAAAACTTAGGTAATTAAAAACCAATTTTACCCCCTCAAATCCACCCCATCTTTCTTAACAAAAACACTTCGAGAATAGCTAAAAACAAGTCTCTGTGGGAAAACGAATGAAATATACTTACTACTTGCTATAAGACCATGTATGCTTGCATGTTCTGAGTGCTCTCTCCCTCCTATTTATCATTTTTGTTAACACATTGAGCACGCAACAGTGCTCTTCCTCTAGTATAATCTTATGCATACAATAAGAAGGGCTAATGCCTCTAATATCAGCAATAGTCCATGCTATAGCCTTCCTATGTTGCTTAAGCAGTAAAATCAGTTCAACCTCATGCTTTTCACTTAATTTAGAAGAAATGATAACAGGCAGAGTTTCATTACTTCCTAGATATGCATACTTGAGGTGAGTGGGTAGTGGTTTCAGTTCTAAAACAGGTGGATGCTCAATGGATGGCTTTAAAGGATTCACAGGTCTATCAGTTAAATCTATATTCATACATACATGTTGTGGTTTATCTACAGGTATATCCATTATGTCAGATACATTCAAGTCAACTACATCTAATCCTACATATTCATTAGCATGCTTGGTTAATAATACATGCTCTAATTGTTCTTCCATCAAAGAATCAACAACGTCCATACTAGCACAGGATTCAAGGTCAGAGGGATACCTTAAAGCTTTATATACACTAAACTTCACCTCTTCATCGTGAACCCTCATAGTAAGCTCACCTTTTTGGACGTCTATAAGTGCCCTACCTGTGGCTAGAAATGGTCTGCCTAGCAGGATGGGGACCTCCTTGTCTGCTTCATAATCCAGGATAATGAAATCTGCAAGGAAAATAAATTTGTCAACCTTTACTAAAATATCCTCAATTTTACCTTCTGGATATGCAATGGATCTGTCTGCTAATTGTAAGGTGACAGTGGTTGGACGTGCTTCCCCTATTCCCAACTGGCGGAATAGTGATAGGGGCATGAGATTTATGCTGGCGCCCAGGTCACAAAGCGCTCTGCCCACGTGCTTGCCTCCAAGTTCTACAGGTAAGGTGAAGGAACCAGGATCCTTCTCCTTCTTGGGCAGCTTGTTCTGGAGGATGGCACTGCACTCCTCAGTGAGGTTTACTGTTTCAAACTCACCAATTATTTTTTTGTTAGTAATAATATCCTTCAAAAACTTAACATATGAAGGCATAGACTGTAAAACTTCTACAAAAGGAATGTTAACATGCACTTGCTTAAGAATTTCTAAGAATTTATTAAAATGCACTTCCTGTTCCTGCTTCTTTTTAAGCCTTCGAGGGTATGGAGGTGGTGGCACATATGCAGGCACGTCAGGGCGCCTTAGGATAGGTGGAGGCCTTGGAATTTCTTCTATCTCCTCAATGATTGGCTCCAGCCTGGCTCCTGATGTGCTAGTTGGTGGTGGACCTTGGTTTGGCAGAGACTCCAGTGGAGCACTAGACTCAGTGTTCTCTACTCTCTTTGGTGTGTCCTTTGTGTTGCTCACCAAGGGTCTGCCACTTCTAAGTTCAATTGCTTGAACTTGTTCTTTTCCATCTCTCCTTGGCACCTCGGTGTCAGCAGGAAGTCTACCTTGGGGCCTACTCTTGAGTTCATTGGCCAATTGGCCTATTTGGTTCTCTAGGCTCCTGAGAGTAGCTTGTTGGCTTTGAAGAGTAGCATCATTCTTAGCTATATATATTCCTTGAGTAAGTTTTCTACAGAAGATCCTACAGGTTGGTTGTATGGTTTTTGGTACATTGACTGGTTATGTTGGGGAGTGAAACCAGGTGTTCCACTCGGTCTAGGTTGGTTAGGATTTTGGTTAGTGTTTTGTTGGCCACCCCATGACAGGTTTGGGTGGTTTCTCCAACCAGGGTTATAGGTGTTGGAGTAGGGGTTATTCCTAGGCTGCTGCTGGCTCCCAACATAGCAGACTGAGGATGGATTCCCAGGGCAGTATTCGTATGGGTGCCCTTCCCCACAGAATCCACAGATAAGTGCCTCGCCTTGACTTGGTTGGGTGCCCATTGACATGGCAGTGGCGGTGTTCGCACTTGTTTGGAGATTGGCTTGAGCCATTTGCTTAACTAGGTTGGTCAGGGCATTTATTTGGGTGCTCATTGCACTTAGAGCATCCTTGTCTTGAGCCCTAGTTGGCTCAACTGGATCATCTGACCACCTACAGTGAGATGCTGAGATCTTCTCCAAGATCTCGTAGGCCTCGTTGTAACTCTTGGACAACATGGAACCACCAGCAGATGAGTTCAAGACTTGCCTAGTGCTGGGGTTGCATCCTTTGAAAAAGACCTCTATTTGGATACACCATGGGATGCCATGATGTGGACATTTAAGAAGAAGATCTTTGAATCTAGTCCAAGCTTCGTGAAGAGACTCATTATCAGCTTGTTTAAACTTAACTATGTCATCACGAAAGGTAGAATTCCTATCAGGTGGGAAGTATTTGACTAGGAATTTTTCTGCTAAATCTGTCCAATTGCGGACAGATCCAGAGGGTAATGAGTTCAACCATGTTTTGGCTTTGTCCCTCAAAGAGTAAGGGAACAGATATAGCCTTAAAGCTTCTTGGGACACTCCAGGGATGATGAAGGTATCACTGACTCCTAAGAAGTTCCTAAGATGGTTGTGGGGGTCCTCATTTTCTATTCCAAAGAATTGTCCCACAGTGGACAACATTTGGAACATCACTGGCTTTAACTCGAATGAGTTGGCAGTGATTTCAGGACGGATTATGCTGGGGTTCAGCTCCCCAGGCATAGGTACTAGGTATGAAAGAATGGCACTGTTCTTGTCATTCGCTATTTCGATGGGGTTGCGAATGACAGGTACCGGATTTGGAACTATATCGTCCATTTCTTCGATTTCAGGTATGATTTGAGGTATAGGAGGTTGTTTAAAGAGTCGTTTCTTTGCTTTGTTTCTAGCTCTAAGTAGTCTCTCAGGCTCAGGATTGAACTCTAGATCACTACTTGAACGCTCACTCATAAACTAACCCAATAGTACCTGCACAAGAAATGAAAAGTAGATTAGTTCCAATAGATAATAATCTTGGTTTTTCAAACTTAACAAACTTCGTTTTCACTTAAAAATAAGTCCCCGGCAGCGGCGCCAAAAACTTGTTGCGTGCTCAATGTGTTAAAGATAAATAAGCAAGAAGGTAAAGAGAGCACTCAGAACATGCAAGCATACATGGTCTTACAGCAAGTAGTAAGTATATTTCATTCGTTTTTTCCACAGAGACTCATTTTTAGTTATTCGCGAAGTGTATTTGTTAAGAAAGATGGGGTGGATTTGATGGGGTAAAATTGGTTTTTAATTATCTAATTTTTGCTGAATGTGTAAAGGAATATAACATAAACAAATGCAAGTTGAAATTAGACTCAAAAGACAAGAGATGGAATTAATAAACGCAGAAGAAAACAGCTAAACAGAATGAAAATTTAGCAGAATTGCGGAGACCGCAATGTTATCGCAATTAACTGACAGCGAAAGTGTGTAAATGGGTGAATTAAGGGCTACTAATGACTATCCTATAGGCATTTTTATACGATTCTCAAGCACTGGATCTACTCTCTATGCATCAAACTCACTCTATCTCATGTATCGTCCGATTCCATGCATTAGATTCTTAAGTTTACTCGACTCAAAGTAAGGTCTTAATCATCTTGTTAAAACAGAAGTGTTTAGTTTGTACTAGGGAAACGCCTATTCCTAGGCCGTTTCCTGGTTACCATGAAAGGCTAGCATGATTATACGACTCTGAACTCTTACTCCTTCCAGAGGTTAGGAGTTCTTTGGACAAAATGGATGGCCAATCGAAATTGCCCGTGGGATGAAGCTTACATACAATCAATGGTTCGAGAGCTATCCTACATACTTGGTTCACGTTTTTAAGCCTATAGTTCTGTCATTAGCATGCCCCTAAGTGACTTAGCTACTCATGGATATATAGAAAACAGAAATACAAGATAAAACAGACATGCTTAGAAGGGAAATGTACTCAAAACAGTAAGTCAAAATCGTAGCAGCAGAAGATGAAAACTGTGACATGAAATCTTGCAATTTGATTACTTTGAATGTTGAACGGACAAAAGGAAACTTAAAGGAAATAATTCAAAGACAGACAGCAACGAAATGCAGTAGATTAATCACTAAACTAGAAACAACAACTGATCAAAGCTGGAATTTAGAAAAGGAAGACAGAAAGCAGGAAATGCAGCTTGAAGCTTCGTCGCAATCGCCTCGAATGAAGGGGATGAAAGGTCAGCCTTGCTTGGATGAATCCAATCGAGAGAGAAGAAGAATCTCCTCTCCTTCCTATCAGATTATCGATTCCAACAGCTGAGACTCTCACTCCAACAGACGGCAAAGGAAAAACAGGAGAACAGATGGACTGCGAGAAGACTCTACGCTTTCGGATGATGCTTGAACCTCCGACTTTGGCCCCCTTTTATAGTAGTTTGCAGGTGCGTTTGGGCCAAGGAGAACCATCAATCTTCAACGTCATATATCAGAATGGATGGAGGAGAAAGAACGAATCCCTGAAATTACGGAAATTAACAGAAAAGGATCAGTCAACTTACGGTTTTCACTTGAATAATTGCGGCTTCAGCAATGTTTTCGCAATGCTGTCGCAATGCAGTTTTTTTCATTCTTTTCCTTCGGTTTTCAACCTTTTTCTTTCCTATTGTGCATAAGTCCTAATCTAGCTACCTTCTTCTCATTCTCATATTTAAGCATAGGTTTAGGCTAAATGCTATCAAAAACACCTAAAAGTGTACATCTTCTTAAGCTAAGTGGGTCCTAAATAAGTCACTTTCAGAGACTTAACAGGAGACCATTGGTAAGCAACACCAAAGAAACGCCAAAGAGAGTAGAGAACAATGAGTCTAGTGCTCCACTGGAGTCTCTGCCAAACCAAGGTCAACCATCACCAAGCACATCAGGACCAAGGCTGGAGCCAATCATAGAAGAGATAGAAGAAATCCCAAGGCCTCCACCTATCCTAAGGCGACCTGAAGTGCCTGCATATGTGCCACCACCTCCATTTCCTCGAAGGCTAAAGAAGAAACAAGAACAGGAAGTGCACTTTAACAAATTTCTAGAAATTCTTAAGCAAGTGCATGTTAATATTCCTTTTGTAGAAGTTTTACAGTCTATGCCCTCTTATGTAAAGTTTTTGAAGGATATTATCACTAACAAGAGAATAATTGGTGAGTTTGAAACAGTCAATCTCACTGAGGAGTGCAGTGCCATACTCCAAAACAAGCTACCCAAGAAGGAGAAGGATCCTGGTTCCTTCACCTTACCAGTAGAGCTAGGAGGCAAGCACGTGGGCAGAGCTCTTTGTGACCTGGGAGCCAGCATAAACCTCATGCCCCTGTCACTATTCCGCCAGCTAGGAATAGGAGAAGCACGTCCAACCACTGTCACTTTACAACTAGCAGACAGATCCATAGCATACCCTGAGGGTAAGATTGAGGATATTCTTGTAAAGGTTGACAAGTTTATTTTCCTTGCAGATTTCATTATCCTGGATTATGAAGCAGACAAGGAGGTCCCCATCCTATTAGGCAGGCCATTTCTAGCCACAGGTAGGGCCCTGATAGATGTCCAAAAAGGTGAGCTCACAATGAGGGTTCATGATGAAGAGGTCAAATTTAGTGTTTATAAAGCCTTAAGGTACCCCTCTGACTCTGAATCTTGTGCTAGCATGGACATTGTAGATTCATTAATGGAAGAACAGCTGGAGCATGTATTATTAACTAAGCATGCTAATGAATATGTACAATTAGATTTAACTGACTTAAATGTTTCTGAAATAATGGATATACCTGTAGATAAAACACAGAATGTATGTATAAATAAAGACCTGACTAACAGATCCATGAATCCTTTAAAACCATCCATTGAGCATCCACCTGTCTTAGAATTGAAACCTCTACCCACTCACCTCAAGTATGCATATCTAGGAAGTAATGATACTTTGCCTGTGATTATTTCTTCTAAATTAAGTGAAAAGCATGAGGTTGAACTGATTTTATTACTTAAGCAACATCGGAAGGCTATTGCATGGACTATTGCTGACATTAGAGGCATTAGCCCTTCTTATTGCATGCATAAGATTATATTAGAGGAAGAGCATACACCCCGAGTAGATCACCAACGTACGTTGAACCCCTCTATGAAAGAGGTAGTTAAAAAGGAAATAATAAAATGGTTAAATGCTGGTGTGATCTTCCCTATAGATAGTAGTCAGTGGGTGAGCCCTATACAATGCGTACCTAAGAAGGGGGGATGATTGTGGTAGTCAATGAGAACAATGAACTGATTCCAACTAGGACTATCACAGGATGGAGAGTTTGCATGGATTATAGGAAACTCAATAAGGAAACCAAAAAAGACCACTTCCCTCTACCATTCATTGACCAGATGTTAGATAGAATAGCTGGTAGAGTTTACTACTGCTTCTTAGACGGTTATTCAGGATATAACCAGATCACTATAGACCCTAAGGACCAAGAGAAGACAACCTTCACTTGCTCTTTTGGAACTTTTGCCTTTCGCAGAATGCCTTTTGGCTTATGCAATGCACCGGCAACATTCCAAAGGTGCATGTTGGCAATCTTCTCTGATTTGGATGAGTCCATGATAGAAATATTCATGGATGATTTCTCAGTCTTTGGGGATTCATTCACAAACTGTCTAGAGAACTTAGGACAAGTCCTGGCTAGGTGTGAGGAGACCAACCTAGTCCTAAATTGGGAGAAGTTCCATTTCATGGTGGATGAAGGGATTGTCTTAGGTCATAGAGTGTCTAGAGCAGGTGTGGAGGTCGATAGAGCGAAAATTGAAATAATAGAGAAATTGGTAGAACCTCAAAATGTCAAAGCCATTAGAAGTTTCTTAGGGCATGCTGGCTTCTATAGAAGGTTCATTAAGGACTTTTCTAAGATCTCCAAGCCTTTATGTGAACTTCTAGAGTTAAACAAACCATTCATTTTCTCTAAAGAATGTTTCCTAGCTTGGAAGACCCTTAAGGAAGCACTAGTCACAGCACCTATTATAGTAGGGCCTAATTGGGATCTCCCCTTTGAGATGTTATGTGATGCTAGTGACTATGATGTAGGGGTTATGTTAGGACAAAAGATTGACAAGTTAACACACCCTGTGTACTACGCTAGTAAAACACTTAATGAGGCACAATGTAATTACACAACTACTGAGAAGGAGATGCTAGCTGTAGTGTTTGCTTGTGAGAAGTTTAGGAATTACATTGTAGGCACTAGGACAATCGTGTACACTGACCATTCTGCTTTGAAATACCTTATGAGGAAGGCTGATGCTAAACCTAGGTTGATTAGATGGGTGTTACTGCTGCAAGAGTTTGATCTGGACATTAGAGATAAGAAAGGATGTGAAAATGTGGTTGCGGATCATCTTTCTAGATTGCAGCATAATTGCGATAAAATTGCGGAAACCGCAATTTCTGATGCTTTTATTGATGAACATGTCTTTGTATTGACTCATCGTGATAACGATGAGGAACCTTGGTTTGCTGACATTGCTAACTTCCTTGCATCGCAGGTACTACCAACTTTCAAGGGAGGTCAAGAGAAGAAGAGGTTCCTTCATGAAGCTAGGAAATTCATATGGGATGATCCTACACTTTACAAGACATGTGCTGACGGTCTGCTCAGGAAGTGTGTGTCAGCTGCTGAGGCGAAGTCTGTGCTGCAGCACTGCCATACAGCACCCTATGGTGGACACTTTGGTGGCCAACGAACAGCTGCAAAGGTGTTCCAGAGTGGCTACTATTGGCCAACAATCTTCAAGGATGCCCACAACTATGCACACAGCTGTGATGAATGCCAGAGAACAGGTAACCTTAGTCGAAAGGATGAAATGCCTCTCACTTACATCTTAGAGTTGGAGCTCTTTGATGTGTGGGGCATTGACTTCATGGGACCATTTCCCCCATCATCAGGTAACCTTTACATACTGGTAGCAGTAGACTATGTATCTAAGTGGGTAGAGGCCATAGCATGTCCCAATAATGATGCCAAGACAGTCATAAGATTCCTACATAGACATATCTTTACTAGATTTGGAACACCTCGTGCTATCATTAGTGATGAAGGGACACATTTCATTAATAGAGCTATGGAGAAAGTGTTGGCTAAATACAATGTGAGACATAGAGTAGCCACCCCTTATCACCCACATTCGAATGGACAAGCTGAAATTTCAAATAGGGAGATTAAGAACATACTAGAAAAAGTGGTCAAACCCAATAGAAAAGATTGGTCGTTTAAACTCGAGGATGCACTTTGGGCATATAGAACTGCATATAAGACACCCCTAGGTATGTCTCCTTATAGACTTGTGTATGGCAAAGCATGTCACTTACCATTCGAGTTAGAAATTAAAGCATTTTGGGCCCTAAAAGAGCTGAATTATTGCGTGACCGATGCGGGAACATTGCGGTCTTTGCAATTACATGAGCTTGATGAGCTTAGACATATGTCCTATGAAAATGCTAAAATGTATAAGGAAAAGACCAAGATTTGGCATGATAGTAGACTTAGGATTAAGGACTTTAAGAAAGGCCAGCTTGTCTTATTATTTAACTCACGATTGAGATTATTTCCAGGCAAACTTAAGTCCAGATGGTCAGGTCCATTTGTAATAACTAATGTGTTTGTTCATGGTGCAATCGAGATTAAGAACCTACAGCAAGGGCAACCGTTCATGGTTAATGGTGCAAGATTGAAGCACTACTATGAGGAAGGAGATGTGAAGACTCTCTCTGCCTTCCTCTTGACTGAAACGTGAAAATGAGAACGAGAAAGGACGAGTGATCACTGTGCTCGTCCATGCGAGGCTCATGCCTTAGTTTATTTTTTCTATTTTTCCGGTTAACGTTTGTGTATATTTTTGTGTGATTTTAATTACGAATTTGATGTTGATTTTATTTCTTTTTGTAGGGAATCAATAGAGGGAATCAAGGAGATTAAATCCAGCTAAAAAAAATCGAGGAGATATTGGGCCAAATCAAAGATTCGGTTGAGCAAAGATTGGCATTTAAACTCAGAAAATCTCCAACGGTCACTAGAATTGCGCTGGATTTGCAGAATCCGCAACAAATATAGCCGTTGGGATTTCCATCATTACTTATATCCGTTAGACGCGCGCTGATCCGTACGATTTCCCAATTATCTGAACTCCAAGAAATCTCTCTCCCTTTTCATCTGCAATTCTTCTTTCTAGATTCCCACGACTCAACAATGGTGCTAACGAGAGCTGAAAGGTCTGCGTCCAAGAAGAAGGCCGACGACGCTGAAATTGCTGCGAGGGAAGCACTTCTTGCCCTGGCAGATGCTGAGGCTGCGCGCACTAAAAGACTCCCCAAGCTGCCTGTCCGCAAGAAGAAGTGGAAGGTAGTTACGGAGATACCTGCTGGACCCTCTGAACCAGCAGGCACACCCAAGAAACGCAAGTGGAGTATGGCGGTGGCCGAAGAAGCAAGCAAGGAAAAGACTCCCTCTGTGGAGAGTCAAGAAAGTGATCATCGGTCACACGAGTCACCCAAGCAGAGCTCTTCGCCATCTCCACCAGCGCGAAGCCCTGAGCTTCCTTCATCGCCGCAGAGTTCTGAACACACCCCACCAGCAGAGAGCCCTGAAGCATCACCCACTTCTCCACAACCTGACCCTGAATTTCCATATGGCGAGTATCAAGAATCGACGCAGGGTAGTGGGGAAGCTGAGGAAGAAGAGGTCTTCTCTCCTTTGAGGGAAGCCAGCCCTGAGAGCCCTGCGCAGAGGGATGATTCGATGGACGAGACACTGGGGGATTGCCTCCAGCAGATGACAACAAAGGCACGATTGAAAAAGAAAGCCGCCAAGGTTGTCAAGGCCAAACGGCCAAAAACAAAGAAGAAGTCCAAGAAGAAGAAGTCCAGGGGTGCGCCTTCATCAAAGAAGGGAAGTGATGAGCCTTCCCCAAAGAAGCTCAAGATTGAGGCTGCTGAGTCAACCAAACCGAAAGACAAAGGGAAAGCCAAGCTTTACCCTGAAGATGAGCCTCAATCAGTGAGGTACGTGTCCTCTGATGCTGAGTCCAGAGGCACTGAGCTGAGGAAGAGGGAATTGCTGCACGAGAAGGGATTCCTAGACGCCCTCACAGACCTGCCGCAATTCTTGCGCGCAGGGATCACGAATCACGGTTGGGAGGAGCTGTGCAGACCACCCAATCCAGCCTACTCCAGCATGGTGTATGACTTTTACGCCAACTTGATGAATCATGAGGATGGCCTGTCTGTGGTCAGAGGGGTTGAGGTGGACTTCTCAGCAAAGGCGATCAACGAAGCCTATGGCCTCAAAGGCCAAAAACATACTGACTATGCAAGGATAGTTGATGAGCCGACAGAAGTTGTCCTGGAGGAGGCAATTCGACTCATTGGCCAGCCTGAGGCATCGTGGACAGTCTCGCGCAATGGGAAGCACACCCTGATGAGTGCTACCCTCACAGCCAAGGCGGCTGTCTGGTTTTCCTTCGTGCGCAGGAAGCTGTCTCCAGTGACCCATGAGACCACCATCAACCAAAGCAGATCACTGTTGGTCTACGCGATCATGCGAGGTCTCACAATCAATGTGGGCGAGGTCATTGCAGCTTCAATTGCTGACTGCGCCAAAAAGGGTAAGGGACCACTTTTCTTTCCTAATACAATTACTAAGCTTTGCTTATGTGCAGGGGTTCCAGTAGAGCGAATGGAAAGGCAACTGGCTTACACGGGCTACCTGGAGTTGCCTACTGCCTTGAGGTTGCGCAGAAAGGGAAACATGGAGTTCGAGCTCGATGGCCTGGCTGCTGCTCAGTCTTTGACCATGGTCTGCCTGATGGACCTGCAGAAGAAGATGGCTCAATGGGCCACCTATGCTCAGGCGAGGGACAAGGAGGTTGCTGACCAATTGGGTTGCCTCTTCCCTGAATTCCCCACGGACCTGCTGACTCCATGGGCGCCTCCACGACCACGAAGGAATGATGATGAGGAAGACATTTGAGTGCTAGTTTGAGAAGCACTGAAGGGAGTATTGTTGTTCCCTTAGAATAAAAAAAAAAAAAAAATCAAACTGTTTTTTTTACCATGTGAATTATGCTGTTTTGAGTTAGTAGTTTGATCTGTTTTAGTTCTTTAATTGTAGTATTTAAATTTGTTTAGTGTAGTCTGATGATAGCTGAATAGGTAGATTAGTTTAGTTTCATTTTTGTATAGCTTGGATGACTGGAAAGAGCATGCATAGGGGCCTTAATCACTGATATATCTGCCCTGGATCTATTGCGAAATAATTGCGGAAACCGCAATTTTTATTAGTAAATGCATGTTTTTGACTGACTGTTTAGCTAGGCTGGTTCTGTTTAAATTCTGTCTTTTGCTGCTATCTTGCCCACCTTATATAGCTTATCTAAAAGCGTGCTGGATGAGTGTCATAGGACATCCTTTGATAGTTTAAATTAACCTCTAAAAAGCTCAGCATGCATAGCTTTAAGTCCTTACCTGACTGTTTTTACGAATTTCTGCTGCTGTGATATTTACTTTTAGAATGTTCTGTCTATGCCTAAGGCTTTTAGATTCTCTTTGTTTTACCTTAGACTAGATGCTTCTAGGACAAGTTTGGGGGTGTGCCACCTCAGACACTCATTGGGGACAATGAGTAGTTTAAGTTTGGGGGAGGTCACCCTAGGCCTAGGAACATTTCTCTCTCCCTTAAAGCATAAGCATTCTTCTTCTCCTTTAAAAAAAAAATGATGAGCTGAAAAAAAATGAAAAATAGAATAAAGAGGGGTGTCTCTTTTTAGTTGCTGAGTAATCAGTGCCAAGTGTGTAACCCACAAGTGGCATTGCATCAAAAGGCAATCAAAGGAGAGGCTCCACCTAAGTAAGAAAGAAAGAAAAAGGAAAGGGAAGAAGAATGTATACCTAGAAGTTGCAACTTTGTGGCTTAGATGTCCTGATTAAAAAGAACTCTGATCCTCAATTAGCTGAGCACAAAGTTGTAGCTTGTAGGGTTGTTTAGGGAGATGAATGTATGTCCAATGTAGTGATGCCAGGGTTTAGGTTGTTCTCTTAAAGTACTACTGTCACTGTTAATACTAAGACTGGCATGACTCTAAGGAATCCTAGGTAGCTCAAAAGTAAAAACTAGAAGCATGTACTGAGTCTGGGGTAAAGCTAGGTAGAATTTGAAACCTAAGGGATAGATGCACGATATGATAGAAGCAAGTAGATCGGTTGTAGGGAGTTAATGAAACAGCAGGAGTATTAGGCGTGCGAAGTCAGAAGAAGCAATATGAAAGGTTAGTTGTAAACTTGGAAGTGTGTCACAGGACAGCACTGCTATAGGTAGGAATATAGGGGAGTCAGTAAGTGGTTAAAGAGGATGAAACAGCAGCCTAAGTAAGTCCTTAGATTGCTCGAGGACGAGCAAAACCTTAAGTTTGGGGGTGTGTTACGTCTCCAAAAGTGACCTTTTTAGGACTTATTTAGCTTAGAAAGATGTACACTCTTAGGTGTTTTTGATAGGATTTAGCTTAAACCTATGCTTATATATGAGAATTAAAAGAAGGTAGCTAAATTAGGACTTGTGTGCAAAAGGAGAGAAAAGGAATGAAAACTGAAGTTAAAAGATGAAAAATGTTCATTGCAGTAGCATTGCGGAAACATTGCTGAAACCGCAATGTTTCAAGTGAAATCCGTAAGTTGACTGATCCTTTTCTGTTATTTTCCGTTATTTCAGGGATTCGTTCTTTCTCCTCCATCCATTTTGAAGTATGACGTTGAGGATGGATGGTTCTCCTTGGCCCAAATGCACCTGCAGATTACTATAAAAGGGGGTCAAAGTCGAGGGTTCAATCATCATCCGAAAGCGTAGAAGTCTCTTCGCAGCTCCATCTTTTCTCCTGTTTTTCTTTTCCGTCTGTTGGTTTGCGAGGTTTAGCTGTTGGAATCGACAATCTGATAGGAAGGAGAGAAGATTCATCTTCTCTCCCGATTGGATTCATCCAAGCAAGGCTGATCTTTCTCATTCTTCAGCCGAGGCGGTTGCGACGAGGCGTTCAAGCTCAATTACCTACTTTCTGTCTTTCATTTCTAATTTCCAGCTCTGTTTAGTTGTTGTTTCTTTTCTAGTGACTAGTTCATTTCATTTCGTTGCTTTCTGTCTTTGTGTTATTCGCTTTAAGCTTTCCTTTGTTCATTCAAACAATCAAGTAATCAAAGCAAAACTCATTATTTCACAGTTTCCTATCTTTGCTGCTACTGTTTTCTCCTTGCTATTTTAAGTTTATTTCTCTTCTAAGCATGTCTACTTCATCTCTTCTTTATGTTCTGTCTATTTCCATGAGTAGCTAAGTCACATAGGGGCATGTTAATGACAACACTATAGGCTAAAAAACGTGAACCAAGCATGTAGGATAGCTCTCGAAGCATTGATTGTATGTAAGCTTCATCCCACGGGCAATTTCGATTGGCCATCCATTTTGTCCAAAGAACTCCTAACCTCTGGAAGGAGTAAGAGTTCAGAGTCATACACTCATGCTAGCCTTTCAAGGTAGCCAGAAAACGACCTAGGAATAGGCGTTTTCCTAGTACAAACCATAACTTTCTGCTTTAACAAGATGCTTAAGACCTTACTTGGACATGAGTAAACTAAAGAATCTAATGCATGAAATCGGAAGATACATGAGATTGAGTGAGTTTGATGCATAGAGAGTTGATCCAATGCTTGAGAATCGTGAGAAAGTGCCTATAGAGGAGTCGTTAGTAGCCCTTGTTTCTCCATTTTACACACTTTCGCTGTTAGTAACATTGCGGTAGAATTGCTGTTTCCGCAATTCTGCTAAGTTTATAATTCTGTTTAGCTAATTTCCTCTTCGTTTATTAATCTCTTCTCTTTTCATTTGAGTTTATCTTTGACTTGCACTTGTTTATGTTGCTACCCTTTACATATTCCTTAGAAATTAGACAATTTAAAACCAATTCTACCCCCTCAAATCCACCCATTCTTTCTTAACAATACACTTCACGAGTAGCTCATAATAAATCTCTGTGGGAAAACGAATGAAAAAATACTTACTACTTGCTATAAGATCATGTATGCTTGCATGTTCTGAGTGCTCTCTCTCTCTTATTGCTTATTTATTTTAACACATTGAGCACGCAACACCTGGCTAGCTCGGATAACGTCGTGCAACAGTATAAGAGAAATTAAAAAGAAAAAGAATTTGAATTGTTCAAATTCGGTTTATGGAAGGAGAATGGACATATTTAAATATGATTTAAATATGGACATATTTAAATATGATTTAAATATGATTTAAATATGGGAATGACCTAAAACATGAATATGATTCATGTGTAAAAAAGTCGGTTTTCGAAAAATCGGGTTTAATCATATTATTTAATTAATATTTGATATTGAATTAAATAATAATTATTAATTAAAAAGTTTAATTAATAATTATATATATATATATATTTATATATTTTATTTATTAAAAAGTTTAATAAATAAAATTATTATTATTATTTTTAATAATAACAATAAAATATATATATATGTGTGTCTTGACATATATATTTTGATATATATAATATGTTTGGCTGGAGGGAAAAAAGGAGAAGTTTGGCTGGGTATACGAATTAGAAGTTGGAAAAACTTCACAAGTTTAAAATAAAAAAATAAAAAAATAAAAATCTTCTTCAGCCTCTGTCCTCCTCTTTCAGTTCTTCTTCCTTCTTCATTTTTTATTCTTTTCTCTTGGTTTCAGAGTCCCACAACTTCGTTGCTCGACGCCGAGGATAGCGGGACTACCTAGGGTGGTCCTTGCATCGTTCGTGAGAAGAGGCCGGAAGAGTTCGTGACGAGGATCGAGCGGCGGAAGTTGAAGAAATTCGGAACTACAAGGATATGTATTTCTAATTTCTTATTTCCGTCGTTTGACCATGTTTTCTATTTGTTAAATTAGAGTATCATCGATCCAAAATCGCTTTCCGCTGCGCATATCGCTCCATCAACTTCGACATGGCAACAATTGGTAGAAGATGAAGAAAAACTAGGCAGAATTACAAACTCTCTACTGCTCTGGCGAAAATGCTACAGTCGGACAGAACACAACGGTGGAAGTGGCGAAGAGACGACGGAGATTTGCGAAGTTGGTTGTCGAAACGGAGAGCGGCAGCGCAAATCGCATAGATCTGGGCAGAGCACGGCGATCGCACGAGGCGACGGACAATCTGGGCTGCTGGAGAACACCGGATGAAGCTGTGTACTGATGTCGTACGGTTCTGGGCAGGCTTTAGCGGCGGAAGAAGCAGTTGTGTTGTTGTCGTGATTTGGGCAGACGAGGTGGCGGGCGGAGCGACAACAGCTGCTGGCAGTCAACTAGGACAAAAAGAAAGACAAAAAAAAAATTAATCATAACTCTGATATCATAATAGACGAATAACTTTGTTACTTTTCTCACTAATTTCATTCAATACATATACAAAATGTACATAAAGTTAAATACGTAAATATACAACAAATAAATATTTACATAATTTAATATACATTACTATTGACATCTTTCCATTCTAGTTTAGATTCCTTATTTTATTCATTCGCTCAAACCCTACACCTCAATTTTTTGTTTTGGTTATCCATTCATTACAATTTGATAAAAGATTTATTAAAACATTCGTATATATATATATTTTTTTTTGTAATGTTTCTATTTCCTCCTTTTTAGGGATTACCTCATCAGATTCTATGAGTTGAGTTCAGTTGAACGATAGAACCACCATTTTTAAAAAATAAAATGCTACTTTAGTAATTTTGCATTTAATTAGTTAAATGGATTACCATTTTTTTTTTTTTTTTTTTTTTTGAAGAAAAGATGACCTTCTTTTAAAGCTCGTTTTATTTATTTTCATTATAGAGCAAATGTATGTTGAACAAATATTTGAAGTTATACATTTTGTTAGATCTCAGCTTTTATCGGAAAAATAAATAAACAATAATAATAATAATAATAATAATAAAAAAAAGGGGATTAGATCTCAGTAATTATTTAAAATGAATTTAATATAAAAAGGGATTAGATCTCAGTAATTATTTAAAATGAATTTAATATATATATATATATATATATATATTTTTGATAACATGTAGAATGGAGAATTAAATTTAGGACCTCATAGTCACCGATAAATACACCATACGCTCTTATTGGATCTGTGAGTTTTTTTAAGGTAGATGTTGGAAAAAATTCAAAGTACTGATTATGAAAAAATCCCTGAAACAAAAAAGAATAAAAAATTTAAAATAACAAAATAAATATTTTACGTAGTTAAAAGGGCTGGTTGCACAAATAGCAATCAGGCCCAAACTAATTGCAAATTTTGCAAACTTTAAAATGTTTTGCAAATATGGCAAAAAAAACTCGTTTCTATCACTGATAGACTTTATTATATCACTGATAGACTTCTATCAGTGATAGACTATTATCTCTGATAGACTATTATCACTGACAAAAATCTATAAAAAGTTGAGGTGATCAGCGATAGACTTCTATCAGTCATAAGATATCAGCGATAGAAATTGCTATATCCGCAAAAATTTTAAAAACATACTATATTTGCAAACAATAAGTCTTAAATTGTCATTTACTACAATTTCCCTAGTTAAAATGAATTTAAATACTTATTATTGAATTATATTTACATTTGTTATGTTTTATGTTAATTTTTTTTAATCGATTTTTAACCGTATAATAAAAATGTTGATTCATGTCGAAAAAATAAAATACAATATTTAATGAAACGTTTCAACTATACACATGGAGAATTTTTAGTATATCTTTCATTCTCTCGGTTCTCCCTCACTTTCATCTTCTCCGTTCTCTTCCTTCATTATTTCCTTCATTTTTTTCAGTTGGTTTAGAACAACAAAATCAAAATCACCATGACGGCCACTAATTTTTTAATTAACAAATTTTATTCTCTTCCATTTTTTTTCATTCTCTCCTTCCTCTTTCTCCCCTTTATCTTCTTCAAAAGGTTGTTATTTAAACAATTTTATGAGTTGAAATTTGTTAATAATTTTTCTCATATTCATGTGATTTCTCTGTATGGGGTCTGTATTGGATAATCATTCTTCTATTTAACTTGATTAGTACTTACATTGAAAACTTAGATTATCTCCTGAATTTATAAACCAACAAAATTAAAATATTCATGTGCTAATAATTTTTTTTTTAACTATTTCTTGAATTATTTGATTAATACTTGACATTAAAAAACTTTGTGTTCATTGTTGGATTATCTCCTGAATTTAGAAAGAAAAAAAAAATTGATTTTGTTCTTCTAGAGATAAAAGAGAAACAACGGAGAAGATAAAAGAGAAGAAAAATGAACCCACATAGAATTTAGGAAATTGTAACAGATATCAATTTAGAATAACATAATTAAAAATATAGCATGTTTTTAAAAAATTTGCGGATATGGCAATTTATATCGCTGATATCTTATGGCTGATCACTTCAACTTTTTATAGATTTTTGCCAGTGATCTATCACTATAGAAGTCTAATATGATAGAAATAGAAACGAATTTTTTTTTTAGTCATATTTGTAAAATATTTTAAAGTTGCTAAATTTGTAATTACCTTTGACCTAAATGTTATTTTGGAGAATTTCTAGTACATCCGTGGTATGGAGTTTTTTCATATCACTGCCTTTAAATAAAGGACACAGATAATTAACCAAACTTAACAAATTGTTTTTGACTGGTCCAACCCTATTAAATTCTCTTCATTTCTAATATTTTTTTTCATTATTTTCTTTTATTAGAGAAAATTTAACGACCATTTTTTATCTCACGTTAAAATTCGTTTATAAATAAAACTGGAATTTAACATAATAGTGAATTATGAGTATCATTTTTCACTATTTATATCTTTCATTTTATTTTTTCATGTTACATTAAATAAATTTTTTTAATCTCACGTTAAAAAAAATGCAAACATGTTTATTAAAAAAAATTAAAATATATCCAATAATAAAGCATCAATAACAAATAAACATTAATTTAAAATATGTTATGATTTTATTTGAAAATAAAATATTATTAAATTATATAACAAGTACCCGATTAAATGTAAACCCGAAAAAACCAGTATTATAAAATGCAATATTTGAAAAGTGATTTGTTGGATAAGTTGAACATCCAACTACATAATTAGAATTGACTGAGACATTTGTCAGTCTTAGAATTTTGATCTAAATAGATAAACAACATAAAAATTCGTTAATATATTATCGAGAACCTAAAATAATTGATAAAGTTGAAATCATAGAAATATATATATATATATATATATATATATATATATATATATAAAATATTAATAAAAAAAAAAAGTTAGAAGGATAAAATATTAGAAAAGAAGATAAAAAAACGAGAAGACAAAGAGTAAATAAAAAAAAATATTAATAATAATTTTAAAAAGTAATAAAAAATAAAAAGAGAGAATTTGAGTAAAAAAAAATGAACGTTTAAATTTTCATTCAGAAAATAATAAATTTAATATGGTGGGACTTAGAAAAAAAAAACAAAAAAAATTATTAAAAATGAAGAGAATTTAATATGGTGGGATCCAACCAAAACAGTTTGTTAAGTTTAATTAATGACTGTCCTTTATTTAAAGGCAGTGGTATGGAAACACTCCATACCAGGGATGTACTAGAAATTTTCATTGTTATTTGTGCAACCCGTCCTAAAATTTAATATTTTTTTAATTTTAAAAAAATCAAAAAACTTTATACCACACCACTAGAAAATTTCCCCTAGAAAATTTCCCCTATCACATCTCAACAAGTCAACAGAATGAACGTGTAGCGGTATAGGAGTCGGATGGTCCCTACAGGGGAGAATTTCTAGTACATCCGTGGTATAGATCCAGGAGAATTTCTAGTACATCCGTGGTATGAAAAAACTCTATATTTCAAAAAATGACACGTGGCGAAATGGTTATTTAACTAGACCCAAACTATTAAATATATTATTTTTTAAAACTATTTCGCCACGTGTCATTTTTTGAAAGGCAGTGGTATGGAGTTTTTCCATACTACAGATGTACTAGAAATTCTCTCGTCCCCAGGTTTGATTTAATAGTTAATAAATAATAAACCAAAGGAGCGACAGGTCATCAAAAAAATATCTATAATTGGAAAAACAAAAGGCAAACTGCCACGTCATCTCCATAGAAAATTCTGGAACACACTATTCTCGTTCACGGATATTTTCTTCTCTTTCGAATCTTCTGGACTTTCCCAAACTCCCACATATAAAATAACCACTTCGTCTTCTACATTCTGCCCTCTCAATTTCTCACCATACATTTCGCCATTGTTCAGCGCTTCCAGTTTTTTCTTCAATCTCTCTGTGATGCGATGATGGAGATGGAGGCTGAATGTGGCTCGAATTCGTATTACAGCATTCTCGGCGTCGGTTCTGGTTGTTCGAGCGATGAAATTCGCAGAGCTTATCGTAAGCTGGCCATGGTATTTCCTCCTCCTTCTCTGTTTCTCTTAATTTTTGCTATTCTGTGAACGGCATTGTAGTGATGGAAGTTAAATTTGTGATTCTTTTAGAGTTGTTGTTGTGATGGAGAATGTGATTCAATTGGAGGAAGAAGATTATTGGAGAGCTTTGGATTTTTCTAGCTTTCTCGAATTCTGAAAATTCTGATCTGTAATTTCTTTTATTGGATTCTTCGAGATCAATATTCTGAAAATTGAAATTCAACGGAGAAAGAAGGATCGGAGAAATTTTGATTTTCTGATTCAGTTAGGTTACTCTTTCTCGAATTCTGAGTATTGATCTTCGTAATTTCTTTCGTTCTTGCTGATTTTTGGATTCTTCAAGATCATTATGATGAAATTTGGATTTCTGGCTCTGATAGTTAGTTAGGTTATTCTCGAATTTCCGAATCGTGCTTTGTAATTTCGTTCATTATATGCTTCTTGTGGTTTCAGAAATGGCATCCCGATCGATGTGCGAAAAATCCTTCGCAGTTAGGAACATCCAAACGCAAATTCCAACAAATCCAAGAAGCATATTCAGGTGAGTTGAAAAGCCCTAATTCCTCCATCTGTGATGTGTTCTTCAGAATAATCCAGAAATCTGATTTAATTTCCTTTCATCTCGTTGGATCAGTTCTATCAGATCAGAGAAAAAGAAGACTATACGACGCCGGAATTCAAGATTTCGATGATGACGAAGACGAAGAGGTGTAGTATTAGTATTACCAAACTTTTCTTCCGCCATAAAATGTGACTCAGCTCATCATCTAACAATTCCGTCATTGTTGTGTTTCTCCAGGGAATGTGTGATTTCATGGAAGAACTGTGGTCGCTAATGGCGGAAGGAAAGAAGAGAGAGGTAAAATACGACGAAAGTTCTCTTCTGTAATAATGCTACATTGGTAGTTCTTGAAATTTAGAGGGATTTTTGTTAATGGAATTTCGCCATTGTTGGGTGGACAGGAAAAGAGCTCGAGCTTGGAGGAGTTGCAGGGGATGTTGATGGAAATGGCGAAAGGGTTCGATTTTGGTGGTTGGTCTTCTTCTTATGGAACTTCTGATTGTGAAATTACTCAATGCCCCAAGGAATTCTGTTTCGACAGAGACTCCCATGTACGTGTGTGCCAGTGATGACACGTTGTAGGGTAATTTTGTAAATTTGTCAGAACCCAACAATTTTTGTGTAAATCTAACCGACAAGAAAATTGTCCCAACTCAAACAGAGTCCAACTGACATATGTATTAGGGGTGTAATCGGTTCGGTTTGGGTGCTGAACCGAAGCCGAACCGATAGGAAATATATCAAGTTTGGTGAACCGAAACCGAACCCACACTAGAATCTAACTGAACCGAACCGAGCCGATTAACCGACGATTTGGTCGGTTCGGTTTATCGGTTCACCGTTTACTCTTTTGTTAGACTGTCTACAGATTTTCGAATTAAAAATTAAATTTAGACTTGACTAATGTTCGAACTTGAGACCTTGTGTGAACAAAATCTAATGCTAACCAATTTGGCCAAATATCTTTTGATTACCTATTTGACTTTAAATATATATAATATAAATATAAACTGTGTGTTATTTTTTTCTTTTAACTTTTATTCATTATTTTTTTTTTTAAGGTTTCATTTTTTTTTTTATTCTTCTATTATTTTTATAAATTTTATTTTTATTTATCTTTTCCATCCTTTATTTTATTATTTATTATTTATTTTTCACTTATTATCTTTGTTTTAGATTTTGTTTTACAAATTATAATTTAATTAAAAAAAATAATAATTTAATTTTAACTTTAACCTTAATCTAACAAATTCAATTGAAAATTCATGAAATAACAAAACATTAACTTTATAATAAATTTTAAAAATTACAATCAAAATTCAATTCTAAATAAGAATAAGAGAGAAATTAATATAATTTTGAAACATTCTCATTCATGAAACATTTTCCTTCGCTCTTTGTCTTTTAACTGCTTCCTCCACGCAAGATTTGAAATCTACAAAATAATAATAATAATTAAAGAAAAATTAATGTAATTTTAAAATTAAGTTTCAAAAATTAAAAAAAAATTCAAACCTTCTTCAAGGAGAGAAACTTCCTCCAAATGTGATTGGAGGTCGAAACTGATAGCATTAGAACGTAGCCAATTTTGTGCACAAATAAGTGCCTCAACTGTGGATGGAGCCAAAGTGGAGCGAAAAGGATCAATCACTCTCCCACCAGTACTGAATGCGGACTCAGAAGCAACTGTAGACACTGGAATTGCCAAAACATCTCGTGGAACCTTACTAAGAACCTTATACCTAGAAGAGTTCAAAGAACCTTATACCTAGAAGAGTTCACTTTCCACCATTCTAAGATGTCATAATTCTCATCTACTTTTGCACGACGTTCCAATAAGTAAACATCCACCTCTGTGTCCACATTAAAATCATCTTCATCATCTTCCATATCAGCATGTTGAAAGCGAAAATGATTACTTGTTATAATAGAAGAATCATTAGAAGTAGATTGACTAATCTGACTCCTTGACATAAAAGATGATGAACTTGAACGTGAAACAGAAGCATTCTTAGACTCTAACAAATTATACTCGTTGAACAATCGTCTCAACACATCTTCCACTTTTTTTCCTATTTCCTTTGCCACTTTATCTTCAAATAACTGATTCAAACAGTACATAAGGAACTTCATCTCGAGAACAAATGCAACATATAATAAGTAATTCGCCTTTTCACTATTCCCCCAATACTTATCATATTTAAATTGCATTTTGGTCACAACATCAGTAATAATTGAACTATCATTACCCGAAGAATACTTTTGTATACAATTTTGAATAGTTGCGATTTCATCGAAGACCATATTAGAAGTAATATAAAGAGAACCGGAAATTCTATGAGTCACCTCATAAAATACAGACAAGAACTTAGTAAATATGCGAGCGACCTCCCAATCTTTACTATTTGGATTCTGTTTCTCATCTTTCATTTTCAAGTATGCAGTGTCGTAATAATCTAATCTATCAAATGCCTTCTCAAATTTTTCAGCTGCCTCAAGCATCAAATATGTAGAGTTCCACCTAGTTGGAACGTCAAGACATAAAAGACTCTTGCTAGATATATTCTCATCGTCAATACACTTCTTAAATTTAGCAAATCGAGCTGGAGAAGATCTAACAAATCTAACAGAATTTCGAATTCGTGTCACTGACTCATGCACATCTTTCAAGCCATCGTTCACAATCAAATTAAGAATATGTGCACAACACCTAACATGCAAATACTCACCATCCAAAATCAACCCATGTTTGAAACGTTCAACTAGATAAGCAATAGCAGTATCGTTGGACGAAGCGTTATCAACAGTCAATGTCAATATCTTTTCAATCCCCCAATGTTTCAAACATCGTTCAACTTCTCTTCCTATGGTCTCACCTTTATGATCATCTATTTGAGAGAAATTGATGATCCTCTTATGCAACTTCCAACTACTGTCAATAAAATGTGCGGTCAAGACCATATAGTTAATATTTTGACAGGATGTCAATGTATCAGTTGTGAGTGAAATTCTATAGGCTTGATCTACAAAAAGTTCTTTCAAAGCTTGTTTTTTAGTGGCATATATAGCTAGAATATCCTTAGCAATTGTAGTTCGAGAAGGAAGAATAAATTTAGGTTCCAATAAAGTGATGGTCCCATCCACAAACCTTCTAAATCCTTCACTCTCCACAAATCTAAAAGATAACTCATCAATTATGATCATTTTAGCAAGAAGTCTTCTAGCATTGTCTACACTAAAAACTGCACACCTAAGAGAGGTATTTGTTATATTTTCTCCCACGTCACCATTCTTTTTAAATACCAATTGTTGTTGAGATGCATCTTTTGTCTTTACCAAAGGACTTTGTTTGCAATAACTCTCAATATGCATTCTCATTGTCCCTGTCCCATTCCTTTTTGTATGACATGCATATATAGTGCCACAATAATTACATTTGGCTTGAGGTCTATCTTCGGTACAATCAAGTAATTTAGTAAAGTGATCCCATACCATAGAAGTTCTTTTCCTCTTTTTTTCATCCTTAGGCGGTGGTGGTGGTGGTATCTCAGCAAGCTCGTCCATAGTGTCATTCTCTTCCGAATCAATTTCACCCTCATTCCTAGTTGAATTTGTCATAATTTGATAATTTGATAGCACGTCACCTTAAAAAAAATTGAAGTATTAGTCAATAAAGAAAATTCACTAAATATTAACTAACGATTAAGTCAATAATTCTAAGTATTATAAGTTAATAAGAAGAACCTTACCATTTACTTTTTGAATGATAATTTTGAATTTAAAAAAAAAAGTAAATTTTTTTTTTTAATTATAATTTATATTTATTAACTAAAAGAAATAAACTAAAAAAATATATGAAACTGAAAAATATAAACTCAAATTAATCTTATAAATGTAAAAATTCTAATTATTTAATATTTTCAAAGTAAAAAGATTTGTCAATTATATCTTACCTACTTAACAAACAAATCTATAAATGTACAAATTCTAATTATTTTATATTTTAATTATTACTAATTCATCACCACTTTAAAATTAAATTATATATTCTAATTATTAATAATTCATTTCCACTTTAAATTTAAATTATAATGATTAAAGTCTATTTTATTGAAACAAAATGTTATATTAAAAAAAAGAAAAAAGAAAAAAAACTAACCTTTGAAAGTTGGAAGTAAAGTCACGTGGGAAGGTGAAATGATGAAATTGAACTTGTGGAGCACTCCTCTTTTTACTATTATCTATGCTTTTATGGGGTGTACAATCAAAGTACTATTGTGGAGCAATAACATTGGCCATTTGGTGAGGTGATGTGACTATTGAGTATTGACTTGACTAGCACACTCTCCAAGTTGAGTTGACAACTCAATGTTGAAAATTCAAAAGTTAAACACCACACCCAAAATTTTGAAGAAACTTAAACCAAACGTCTTTCTCACTCTCAAACTCTCTCTCTATCTTTCTCTCTACTCTCTAACTTCAACCTTCAACTTATGTCTTATGGTGTGGACTCTGGGTGTCATGGGTTTTTTATACTTGAAACGATTTGGAAACCAAACGATTTGGAAATGAAACGAAGAAAAAAGATGCAGTGTACCTCTACCTTGGAAACCATCGAAATTCAAAACGAAGAAGAAGAAGAGATGCATATTGCATCGATCCAAACATTGTTGTTGCAGGAAGCTTGGAAGTGGAATGGATGCATCGATCAGATCCAGTACCTTGGAAATTGTCGCAGCTACTCGGCTTCTTATCGGTCGGTTCGGTTTCTTATCGGCGTGATTCATGGAAAACCGAACCCGACCGATTTTGTTCGGTTTCTCCAACCTCCAAACCGCAGCCGACCGCCTAGACCGAACCGCAACCGAACCGACGTCGGTTTCGATCGGTTTGGTCGGTTTTAACTTGCACCCCTAATATGTATGTCTTGATGAAAGGTATGTCATGATGAGAGGTTTGTGGTAGGTTTGTGTTTCGGAAAAAAAAATTGTCCCAAACTTTCATTTTTTTTAGTTAGTTAAGTTTAGAATTTTAATTGATACGATGTTTTTTAGGCTGTTTGTTTTAATATTGTATTTTTTAAAACTTATTATAAAAATATTGTAACTTTCCAACTCTTTATAAAAATATAGCAATTTTAAATAAAGGTCGTCTTTTGAAAAGACGACCTTCATATCTTGTTCCACGTGGATGAAGGTCGTCTTTTCAAAAGACGATCTTGCTCCACATTGGATGGAGGTCGTCTTCATCTTTATTTATTAAAAAATTGATATCTTTTTAACCAGATATTCAAAAAATTTTAAAAATGTATGGTTGGAAAGCTAACAGCGAGAGCTTCAATTTGATATGTGGTTTTACTATTTTTGGAGTTGTTTATCAAAAGATAAAGACCATCGAAGTTGGACTATAATTCTGCAAATTTTAGAACTGAAGATTCTTTGCAAATTTTAGAACTGAAGATTCTTTTGAATAGTGCATTCAAAAATTGACATCTTTTTACTCAGATATTAAAAAATTTCTAAAAAGATACGGTTGAAAAGCTAACACAGAGAGCTTCAATTTGATATCTAGTTTCACTATTTGTAGAGTTGTGTATTAAAAGATACAGATCGTCGAAGTTTAGCTACAGTTTTGAAGTTTTCAGTCGTATCTTCAGTTTTGGGTTTAGTGAAGTTTTCATAACTTTGACGATATATATCTTTTGATACACAACTCAAAAAATAGTGAAACTAGGTATCAAATTGAAGCTCTCTGTGTTAACTTTCCAACAGTACCATTTTCGATTTTTTTTAATATCTGGGTAAAAAGATGTCAATTTTTTAATGCACTTCTCAAAACAATCTTCTGTTCTGAAATTTGCAGAGTTATAGTCCAACTTCGATGGTTTTTATCTTTTGATACACAACTCCAAAAATAGTGAAACCAGGTATCAAATTGAAGCTCTCGTGGTTAGCTTTCCAACCATACATTTTTTGAAAATTTTGAATATCTGGTTAAAAAGATATCAATTTTTTAATAGATGAAGTACATAATGATGAAGGTCGTCTTTTCAAAAGACGACCTCTATCCCATGTGGAGCAAGATCGTCTTTTGAAAAGACGACCTCCATCCACGTGAAACAAGATGTGGAGGTCCTCTATTTAAAATTGCTATATTTTTATAAATAGTTTGAAAGTTAGAATATTTTTATAATAAGTTTTAAAAAATACAATATTAAAAAAAAACAGCCACGTTTTTTAGGAGTATAAATTGATTTTTACCAAAACATACTTGCAAGAACAACCAAAGCAATCTCCTCCAATACATAACACCAACGAATAGTCCCACCAATGCCTCGACCATCCCCATACATTCTAAACATCTTACTCTATAAAGGACCTTCATTACTGTAGAATCACGAATATGTTAAACATGAGAGAGAATTTGTATTACAGATTTATCTATGTTCGAATATGTAATTGATACGTTATTTTACACATCTCATTTTTTATGTTACAGTACACGTTGGAGGAAAAAAAAAAAAAAAAAAATTAAGTATTGGGAGGGAGATTGAACAAAGGTGGAGTTAAAAGATGGCGGGAAATCGAAGGAATGTGGAGTGGAAAGATTGAGGGAAAATAGAAGGGGAGTAGAATGAGAAAGAGAGCTTCGGGTTAAGTTTTTTTTTTTAATTATAAAGTGCTTAATAAATTTTATTTTGTAGGCTTTTAATGGGTAGTTTGTGGGTTAGTAAAAAAAATTAAAGTATGCATCGGGATAACATGAAGAAAATTAAATAATCGTTTTGATAGGTGTTCAAAATGTTTATTTATTGGAAAAATGTCTAAAAGTTAAAAAGAGGTTTGGGAATGATATGTTTTGGTTGTGCATGAGAATGACATCAGATATTTATGAAAATATATGTTATTGGTGTATTTTGTGTGATTTCGGAAAATTATTTGTCGGTCATGCGGAAGCAAACCTCCGTAGAAGTACTGAATAAGGAGTTGATCGGTTATCTGATGGTGGGGGTAACTTTCACTCGGTCGGCCAAACCTCTCTCAGCACTCGTAGAGAGTCTCGCCTTGCTTTTGTGAGATCCCATAAATCTTTTTTCTAATCGAGGTAGCCCTAGAGGCAGAAAAATACTTCTCTAGGAATAACACTTTCAAATCGCTCCATGTAGCAATAGATCTCGATGGAAGATAATACCGTCATTCTCTTGCCTTATCCTTTAAAGTAAAAGGAAAGACCCTTAAACTCAGTTGGTCCTCATGACCTCTTATGGCTTCAACGCGGAACACACCATTTGAAACGCCTTAAGATGTTTGTTAGGATCCTCACCTACATAACCATGAAAAGAAGGTAGTAAGCTAATTAAACCAGATTTTAGTTCAAAATTACCTGTTACTACCGGATACAATATACACAATGGTTGTCGGTCTAAGTCAGGCGTTGCGAGTTGTCTAAGAGTCCTCTGGAGCTCATTATTCGCCATGGCTTCCATCTCTTCCTTCCTTCATAAGCCGCTGCCTCACTCGATTTCAATGATAAACTGCACTCAACAAACTTGAGAGGAACGGGTCACACTATAAAAGAAAGATAAATACTAACAAAACAATTTCTTTTTAATTTTTTTTTTTAAAAAGCAAACAAATAAAATTAACCAAGTCACATTAATTTTAGCTCCCCGGCAACGGTATCAAATTTGGAGGTGATCTGGTGAACACACAGGTTGTTGAGACCTGCCAAATTGATATTTATAAGCTGCCTATGCTTCTCCAATTTGTAGATAGCAGTAGTCAGGTTGATCCGTAGGGAGCTAGTTCTAATCTGCACTTAATTAAATTGAATTTGTCATTTGAAGAAAACACTGAGGGGTTTGATTGGTTTTTAGAAACATGCGAGAAAATAATACTAACAAAAGAAATTAAACAATTAAACAAATGTGCTTGACTTGAGGAATCGAGATTTTCAATTAATGCATTTCAGATCATTGAATTTTTACATACTTAGCCAGAACACATTCAAACACATAAATTGCCTACCCGAAATTGTCGTAGTGATCAATCCTAAATTAATCAAAGCCAATGACGAAAAAATTATGACGGATATTTGACTTGGATAGCCTAAGTCAATGTTTCGATTTCTCTTCTTCCTCAAGGTTAGCTAACACAATCAACGGTAAAGATGCAATGCTATCCACGACTTAACTTAACCTCTGTTACCTTGGTGATTAGGAGAGGCACGACGTCACTAATCTAATTAACGACTTAACATGCATAAACAACTTGAGTGTCAGTCAAATCAAAGATACATGCTAATAGAAATATGCTTATAGAAGAAGAAGATGCTTGAATAGTTAAGACTAAGTAGAATTAAATTCACAAATCTCCCATCAATACACTAAATGAACACTCTTTAACCTCAAATCAAGTCACTTACCTCTAGTCTTACATGGTAGATGGAGTATTCCAAGCTTCCATGGAAGTCTTAGAGTTCATAAAACAAAGAGGAAGAAGAAAAACTCCAAAAATGGTGGAAAACTGCAAATCCCGAGGCTAAGACAAAACTGAATCTAACCTAAATCGGAGAAGATGACTTTTATACTCGTCGTAGCGTCGAGATGCTAGGGTTTAGGGTGTAGCATCGTAGCGTCGAGACGCTACAGGCAGCATCACGACGCTATAAACAGAAAATCAGTGCGCTACTTCGGAGCGTCGCGACGTTAAAACCTATTTTGCTCTCGGGTTTGAATTTCTGATTTCGCCTTAGAGCAGCGTCGGGACGCTCATTGCAGCGTCTCGACGCAGGACCTTCAGTGTCAACTTGTCATTTAGCTTCTCTACTTTGTCTGATTCACTCCTGAAGCCTTAAAACGATTTTCTTAACTCTGAAATGCGCTCTTGGACTTCACGGGCTCTCTACCGTGAAACACCTACAATAAGATCAATTTATCAACATTAAGCACGATAATTAGCTATAATTAGGAAGTAAATAATAGCTCTTTTAGGGAGCTATAAAGAGTAGTCATCTACCTTGAACTCCGAAGAAAGTCGACACAACAAAGTCACCCTCGAATTTCGCCAAACAGTTACTGCTTGCGAAGATCCATTGTTTTCTCCAATTTTTTAAAGTAGGATACTTGACAATGGATTCGTCAGGAAAGCGAGGGAAAAGGTAATAAAAAAAGAGAGGTGCATCAACTTTTCTTCAAGACGTGAATGACATAAAGTCTGAAACACTAATCAGAGAAGCGTTCTCTTGTCGGAGCAACAAAACGTAACACCTGATCAATGAGTACCACCCATTGGGAATGAGTTGGCCCAGAGCAAGGTTCACCAACGACAAAAATTTCTGCAGGAAAGGGTAGAGCGAAAGTCGAACACCGTTCTGAAACATGGCAAGTAGAGTGCCACTTCTCAGGAGGAGGGAGCTCCAAACTCCCACCAGCAGCCAAGGTTCTCATCTTCACATCCACATAAATGTGATAAGAACTCCTAAAATTATCCAAGGTTTCTTGAGTTGAAGCTCTCGAGGAACAGACTCGATGAGTAGTAATTCCAACGGAAGAAGAAGGACGACGCTTGGTTCGATTCTCCAGAGAAAGGTCGAAGGTAGCATCATCTAGATCAGTCAAAATTGATTCTTTTACTTGAGGTAAAGCTAACAAATCACCCATGATGGAAGAAAAGTGTTGAGGGAATGACCACCAAAAGAGAGCGGTAGGCGCGAAGACAATAGGTAGGAGGCAAAACCTTCTACTTTGTGGCAGTCATTGGATAAACCCTAGAAGGGGTCGACCCGAGTAGAGAAACCATCAACACCTTCGATGGGGTCGGTCGACGCGACGAAGATCGATCCCTCAAGGGATCGGCTGTGGACGAGGAACCCGACCTCCGAAGAGGTCGACTCGAGTAGAGGAATCGTTGACCCCTTTGACGGGGTCAACGGGCGCGAAGAGGACCGATCCCACAAGGGATCAGTTGTGATCAAGGAGCCTGGCCCTTCTATGGGTCGGGCCGAGATACCAAGTGTCGACTCCAAGGGGTCGGTCGAACCTCGAACGTAACCCCCCTCCTTTGGACGGTTTCGTGTCATTAATCGCCCGAACGTTACAAATGCTCATTAATAGACTAATTATGAGCATAACGATCCATAACAACTACTTTGAGAACTTATAAAAGGAGAAGATGAATGGTGGAAAAAGTAACTTGAATACTTTCCATATGAGCTACATTCTTCCCAAATATGGAAATTAACTTTATATTTCCTAAATCACTCACATATCTGACTTGATCGTTGAAGTCCGTGTGGTTAGCACCACACAGGTGCAAGACATCACCTATCTTCTGTCTTACAGGTTCATACTCGTTCTGCCAGAATATATAAATTCATCGTTGACCAAATTCATGTATTGAAAAAAAAAAAAAAACTCTATTTTTTGCGTGTTTATTGAATTTTTCATGATAAAACTGAGGGTCTGTTTGGTTGGTGATCTGAAAACAAAAATTCGAAAACAAGGGATTCAACGAAAACAAAGTTGTATTTCACGTTTTCAAATTGTGTTTGGTAGCAGATTTAAAAATTGGATCTCAATTTAACTAATTCTTCGAAATGTGTTTAATTTTTTTTTATAAACCATAAAACTAGTTGTAGTCACCAACTAAATACGAGATTGAATATAAACTATTATTAATTAATTTATGAACATATTTTATGTTATAAATTTTGTATAATTATTATTTTATAATATCATATAATTTATAGTACATTATATTATACATATTTTAATTTAACAAAAATGATTTGACCTGAAATATTTTATTCATTAAAAATTTTATCATTCTAAATATAATTCTAAATTTTAAAATTTTAAATTCAAAATATGGATACATTGTAAAAAAAATTGTTTCAGAATTTACACGATTTGGATCACACAATTTGGAAACAGTTTTCAAAAACAGAATCTAGATTGCATACTAAATACATAGAGGGCTTAGTAAATTTGAAAACATAAAACAAAATCTTGATTCTCTACCAAACGGGCCATGGATATAGTTTTGATAATACATTTTTGGAATCTAAAAAGTAAAATGTAAAATGTTGAGTTTTAACGGGACGCTCAAATTTCTACCCTCACATTTTGTAACTTATAGGTTATTTAGGCTTTAAAATTTGTCTAATAAATGATTTAAATTTTTAATTTGTATCTAATAGGGGCCGTTTTTTAATAATATTGCCTTTTTTAAAACTTATTATAAAAATATGGTAAGTTTGAAACTATTTATAAAAATATTGCACTTTTAAGACGACTTCCACACGCAAGCAAAGATCGTCTTTTGAAAAGACGACCTTGCTCCACATGGATGGAGGTCGTCTTTTCAAAAGACGACCTCGTTCCACATGGATGGGGTATGTACTTCTTTTATTAAAAAATTGATATCTTTTTACTCAGATATTCAAAATTTTCAAAAAAGGTATGGTTGGAAAGCTAACAGCGAGAGCTTCAATTTGATAGGTGGTTTCACTATTTTTGGAGTTGTGTATCAAAAGATAGAGACCATCGAAGTTGGACTATAGTTATGCAAATTTTAGAACGAAATATTATTTTGAGGAGTGCATTAAAAAATTGATATCTTTTTACCCAGATATTCAAAAACTTCGAAAAGGGTATTGTTGGAAAGTTAACATAGAGAGCTGATACCTAGTTTCACTATTTTTGAAGTTGTGTATCAAAAGATATATATCGTCAAAGTTATGAAAAGTTCACTAAACCTAGAACTGGAGATACGACTGAAAACTTCAAAACTGTAGCAAAATTCGACGATCTGTATCTTTTAATACACAACTCTACAAAGAGTGAAACTAAATATCAAATTGAAGCTCTCTGTGTTAGCTTTTTAACCGTATTTTTTTCGAAATTGTTTAATATCCGGGTAAAAAGATGTTAATTTTTTAATGCACTCCTCAAAACAATCTCCAGTTCTAAAATTTGAAGAACTATAGTCCAACTTCGATAGTCTCTATCTTTTGATACACAACTCCAAAAATAGTGAAATCACCTATCAAATTGAAGCTCTCGCTGTTAGCTTTCCAACCATACCTTTTTTGAAAATTTTGAATATGTGAGTAAAAAGATATCAATTTTTTAATAAAAGAAGTACATACCTCATCCATGTGGAGCGAGGTCGTCTTTTGAAAAGACGACCTCCATCCTTGTGGAGCAAAGTCGTCTTTTCAAAAGACAATCTTTGCTTGCGTGTGTAGGTCGTCTTTTCAAAAGACGACCTCCAATTAAAAGTGCAATATTTTTATAAATAGTTTCAAACTTACAATATTTTTATAATAAGTTTTAAAAAATGCAATATTATTAAAAAACAGCCAGAGTCCTATAATTTTAAATAATTTTTAGTACCACATAGTAAAAAAAAACTTAAAAGATAGAAGAGTTTAGCAGATACCAAACTGTAATTGGACAATTGGGTAAACTACATAATAATGAGTATAGTTAGTTTTAAAAATTATTGGGACTTTACAAAGTTAAGAAATTTATTAAATAAAAATTAGAGTGAGATATAAACGGTAATAATACATTTTTTTTTTGAAAGAGGTAATAATACATTTTAAATTTCTTTAAAAATACACAATCAAACCTCGACTCTAGCCCATACGTTCACTCAACTTATTATTATGTTGTTTGATAATTTTGTAAGATTTTAACACTATTATTATTATTTTTTTATTATTATTTTTTTTTTTTTTTTGTCCTTTACCGTTTGGTTCTCAAATTTTAGATTTTTTATATTAATAATGTTCTTTAAATAAATTATTACAAAAATAGGATAATTTTCAAAGTATTTATAAAACTAGGGTACCTAAATCGTGTACCATGAGCACGATTTCTCTAAATCGTGTACTATGGACACGAGTTATGATCTTCCACTGTCACATGTAACTCGTGTCCATGGTACACGATTTAGGGATAACTCGTGTCTATGGTACACGACTTAGGAGTAACTCGTGTACATATTACACAACTTAGGTTGACACATCATGTAAATCGTGTTCATGGTACACGAGTTACTCCTTAAATTGTGTACCATGAACACAATTTAGGAAAGTCGTGTTCATAGTACACGATTTAGGTACCCTAATTTTGTAAATACTTTCAAAACTATCATATTTCTATAATAAGTTATTTAAATTAGTATAAAACATTCTCAAATTTTATTTAAATGGCACTAGAAAACAAAACCTCGGGTCAAACTCAGCCTTTGCGGTGGTTATGGGTATCTGTTTCACTTAAAGCCTGCGATTTTCAATATTTGATTTCTCCCATAATTTCCACGTTCTAATTTGGCGTCTTTAAATTTAGTCCATTGTATTAAAAAAAAATGTTTTTTTTTTTTTTTTTTTTAACGTGTTTTAATTTTATGTCAATTGAGCTATGCTCGATTTGATAATTTTTTTTTTTTTTTAAGTTATGTTCGGTTTGACAATTTACTTTTCTTTTTCTGAGTTTAACAAATGAGAGATTCCACCTAATTTAGTAAATAAAATTTATGTCATTTCAAACTTAACTTAATAGATACAAACTATCGTTTATTTTTTGCAAAAAAATTATAAAGAAATTTTAGTTTTATTTTACAAAACGAGCATAGTTCAACCTACATACATTTAAATCAAATAGTAGAAGTTCGAATCTCGTCCTCCCAATTGGAAAAAAAAAATTTGATCAATCAATTCAAGTTGCAATATTTTCCACGGTACCTTCTTTTTGACATTTCATTGTTTCACATCAATTTCATAAATAGAGACCCCATAAGAAAACCTCAAGCTTCCTTCTTCTTTCTTTTTCAAAGAAAAGAGTCGAAAATCCGTCTGGGAAAAATGGCTGCTCACTTCCTTGCTGTTTCATCCTCAACTTCTTCAGGCATCAATGGCAGAGGCATTTCATTTCTTCCCCTCTTTTTTTTTTCTTTTCTTTTTCCTGTATTTATGTTGTTATTTGTGTTTGGAATTTCAGCTAAATACCCTTTTCATTTCGACTTCTTGTGTTTTGTTTGGTGATTTTGTACCTTTTGAGTTCTGACCCAGGTTGTTAAATGGGATTTTACCTTCAAATTCCATGAACTTGTAGAAACAAACTTTGGGGATCTTTTAATTGGACAGAACCCAATGTAAGAGAGAGATTTCATTGTTGAATTGAAGTAGTATATGTCTGGTTTCTTGCTTGAAATGCTGCTGTTTTTGGAAGCTTTTTGTTGGTTTTAATCAGACATGAGATTTCATTGCTGTTCTTTGCATTTTTCTGTTTTTGGTTCCCAAAATTAATAGGAGTTGGCAGTTTTAAATCAACTAAAGAGGAGGTCAGCTTAGCTTTGGAAAACATTTTCAATCTGATCATTTGAACTTTTTCACCTTAGTTGGGGAGCAACTTCCTGGATGTCTTTCACTGAAGAGAAATCCAAGACATTTGAGGTTTTCAAATGGTTATAGAACAAAAGCAGCATCAAATCCTAATTTAAAGGCGGTCGAGATCCCGCGTCAATGGTACAATCTGGTTGCAGATCTTCCTGTAAAACCTCCTCCTCCATTGCATCCCAAGACTTTTGAACCAATCAAACCCGAAGATTTGTCGCCTCTCTTTCCCAATGAATTGATTAAGCAAGAGGCAAGTACTGATCGGTACATAGACATCCCCGATGAAGTTGTCGATATCTACGGGCTTTGGCGCCCAACTCCTCTGATCAGGTTTGTGGTATGTCTTTCTAAAATGCAGGCTTGTTTACCACATTGATTTCTGTTATGACATCTTGAATCCTTCCCCTGTTGACTTTTTCATATTTGCATCTTTTCATTACTCTAAAGCATCTAATTGCGATTTTCGACATCTGTTAGAGCCAAGAGGTTAGAGAAGCTTCTTGACACGCCGGCCAGAATTTATTACAAATATGAAGGAGTTAGCCCTGCCGGGTCGCATAAAACCAACTCTGCTGTTCCACAAGTTTGGTATAATGTACAGGAAGGTGTCAAGGATGTTGTTACAGAAACTGGAGCTGGTCAATGGGGATGTGCTTTGGCCTTTGCTTGTAGCTTATTTGATGTCGGTTGCGAGGTAAGAAGCTATAGTTGTGAAAAGCTGTTGAATTAGAATGTCGAAAAGCTGTTCAAAACTGAACTTCTTGGTTGCTTCTGTAACATATCACATGAATTGTATCTTGTATCTTTAAATAGGTGTGGCAAGTGCGTGCGTCTTATGATCAAAAACCGTATCGACGACTGATGATGCAAACTTGGGGAGCAAAAGTACATCCATCTCCGTCCGATCTCACGGATGCAGGTAGGAAATTGCTTCAAGCTGACCCGTCAAGTCCGGGAAGTTTGGGAATTGCTATTTCAGAAGCTGTGGAAGTTGCAGCCCTCAATGCTGATACCAAGTACTGCTTGGGAAGTGTCCTCAACCATGTTTTGCTTCACCAAACCGTTATCGGTGAAGAGTGTCTAAAACAAATGGAAGCTTTAGGTGAGAGCCCGGATGTCATCATAGGATGCACCGGCGGGGGATCAAATTTTGCAGGTCTTAGCTTCCCGTTCCTTCGTGAGAAACTTGCTGGGAAAATAAGCCCTGTTATTAGAGCAGTTGAACCTGCAGCATGTCCTTCGTTAACGAAAGGCGTTTACGCTTATGATTATGGCGATACAGCCGGGATGACTCCGTTGATGAAGATGCACACACTTGGTCACAACTTCATTCCTGACCCAATTCACGCTGGTAATGTAGAACACGCTATCGAAACAAATATAACGCATCAAACTCTTTGTTTCTCTTGATCATCATCTTGGCTTACTTCTTTTTCGCAGGTGGATTACGATATCATGGTATGGCTCCATTGATCTCACATGTCTATAATCTCGGCCTTATGGAAGCTATATCACTTCCCCAGACAGAATGCTTTCAAGGTACCAATACACACCCGAATTTATCCGAAAGTTTACTGGAAAAACAAACTAGAGCGGCCACCAATGTAGTAACTAAGTTTCTCTTTGTTTGCAGGTGCTATACAATTTGCTCGATCGGAAGGACTAATACCAGCACCCGAGCCAACTCACGCCATAGCGGCAACTATCCGAGAGGCTCTTCGCTGCCGGGAAACCGGAGAATCAAAAGTTATTCTCACAGCCATGTGCGGGCATGGTCACTTTGACTTGCCAGCTTATGAGAAGTATCTGCAAGGAGGGATGACAGATCTTTCTTTTGCAGAGGAGAAGATAAAGGAATCACTCACCAGCATTCCTCAGGTGGCTTGAAGTTATATGGACTGTAGTTTCTTTGAGGCTTTAGATTTTGAGATTCATATAGATATTATACATGATAGATTCCTATTGGTACATTTGGTTACAATTTTCCTATCGAGACTAGATGTCGTATTTACGAGCTGACGGACCGTTGAAAGGTTGTTTGCTTGCAAGAATTGCGATGTCCGACATCTTTAGATAACCGAGTGTATAAGTAAGATCATTGTGTTTCTTTGGCATGGTATGTTTATAGGAAGCCATTCCTATGCTGTGCCATTTGACGTTAAAAGGAATAACTTGAAATAATTCAAAACAAGAACATTGGCATATGAAATTATTCTAATTTAATACAAATTTTCAATTTATTGTAGACTAATTAATGTGCCAAGTGTAATTCGAATCTCTGTTTATATTTTATGTCGGTATGTTCCTGTTGGCGCTTCGGTTTAAGTTGTTGGTCTTTCGCCAACATGAGCATAGCTCAACTGACATAATGTATGAACTATGAGCAAAATATCTCAAGTTCTAGTCTAGGGAACTTCTGATTACAAAATTACTCAAATACCCCAAGGAATTATGTTCGGACAGTGACCCTCCCATGTACATGTGTGGAACTGATTTGGACACGTAGTAGGGCACTTTTGTAATTTGGCGAGAATCCCAAATGTAAATCTAACGGAGTTTAGAAAAAAAAAAAAAAAAAAAAAAATCACCACCAACTTCCCATTTCAATTTTTGTTCAGCTTCAACAATTGTGACTATTCTGAACATGATTCTAGGTCAACCGATATATTGTATGACCTAGTTATCAAAAGTTTGAGGCTCAAATTTTTGACTTCGAATGTTGTCGGAAAAAAAATAAAAACAATTGTGGACCATTGCCAACGTGAGCTATGAACTAGTGACCATGAAGTTCACGGTTAAATCCTTCACCCCATGTTATGTGTAGATTATTAATGATGATGGTAATTGATGTTTTATCCTTAGGATATTAAATCTTCGTTGACATATTGACATTTTAGTTTTATTGAACTCAATATATATAGGGAAATTGTAACAAATGTCAATTAGTATGATCTGATAACAGTCTATGGGGGATTGAACCTAGGACCTCATGGTTACTAGGCGATACATGCCGTTGAGCTATGCTCTTGTTGGTTTTTGGGTTTCATTGTTGTTTGTGTAACTAGCCCTATATATCTATATATATTTAAAATAAAAGAAAAAAAAACTAATTGAAAAGGTTGAATTTATTTTATTTATTTTGTTTGAAAGAAGGCTTAATTTAATTGAGTTCTCCCTCAAGACAATTTTTTCAGTCACGCTTCATCTTCTTCCTCAGTCCTCACACCTTTCAATCGTCTTTGTACCTTGCACTTGTCCCCAATCGCTCCTCATCTTCTCCCTCACACCCTTCCAAGTTACAGTTAGTTTTTTTTCCTATGTCTGGAAGGATGTAATCAAGAGCATAATATAGAAAAAATGACGACAATTTCGGGGAATTGCAAAATCTGGCTTTCGAAAAAGTTTGACAAAAAGTAACTGAAATTGAAATTTTAACATTTTTTACCTAATTTTGTTTGCGGACCCATCTTTTCAATTTTTTTTAATGTGAAATTCTATTTCTACCCTTCTTAAAAAAAAAAAAAAAAAAAAAAAAAAAAAGTTGAAAGCTCCCAAAAAGTTTATCTCCTCCCTCCTTTCCTCTCCTCTTTCTTCTCCCTCCTCTCTTTCTAGTATAATTGCTCCAAATTGTGCCTCATATTTTATGTATAATATATTTTATTCTCCCAATTAAAAAAAAGAACTAAATAATAGATTTTATTTATTTTTTCGCATTTACGTATTTTTCAACACAGGAAAGAAGTTTAAATAAATTCAAAAGAAAAGAAAGATAACTCTCCAACCCATCTTGTCCAAATTAATTTGTTTTTGCAAAGGAGTGGTTTTTTTTTGTTTTTTTTTATAACATGCAAATGAGTAGTTCAATTTGGATATGGAGTCTCTCAGTAGTGTAACTCAAATTTCTCACCATCGAATCCTCACATTTTTTTTTTTTGCCTTAATTTTTGTTTAATTGGTAAGTAAATAATAACATGGGAATTGTGATTTAATTTTGGGTTAGTTGCACAAATAACAATCGGGCCAAAACTAATTGCAAATTTAGCAAAGTTTAAAACCTTTTGCAAATATGGCAAAAAATCAGTAGCTATCATTGATAGATTTTATGACTATTACTGATAGATTTTATGACTATTACTGATAGACTTTATGACTATTACTGATAGACTTCTATAAGTGATAGACTATTATCACTGACAAAATTCTATAAAAAAAGACTATTACCAGCGATAGACCATACTATCAGTGATAGAAATTGTCATATCCGCAATTTTTTTTAAAAAAGTGCTAGATTTTTAATTATTTTACTCTAAATTGACATTTGTTACAATTTTCCTTTAATTTTGTAGTTTTTATTTTTGATTAAAAAAAAAATAATAATTTTTTTATGGAAATTGAGAATTAATTTTTTTACTGATTTAAAAAAAAATGATTCGCCCTCGAAAAAAAACAGATGATGGTGTACAAAAAAAATTCAGATCATGCCAAAAAAATAATAATAATAATAATAATAATCAGATCCCAGCGACAATCCCAGCCGATTTTTTTTTTTTTTTTTTTTTTTTTTTTGACGATATTCATTTTGCCAAAAATGGGAAAATGGGTGGGAAAAGGAAAAAAAAATTGAACCTTCCAATTCAACCTCTTCCCTTAAAAAGATTTAAGCCCAGAAATTGTAACATATGTCAATTTAGAGTAAAATAATTAAAAATATAGCATTTTTTAAAAAAAATTGCGGATATGACAATTTCTATCACTGATAGTATGGTCTATCGCTGATAGAAGTCTATCGCTGATAATAGTATTTTTTTTGTAGAATTTTGTCAGTGATAATAGTCTATCAGTAATAGTCATAAAGTCTAACAGTGATAGCCACTGATTTTTTGCCATATTTGCAAAAGGTTTTAAACTTTGCTAAATTTGCAATTATTTTTTGCCTGATTACTGTTTGTGCAACCAGCCCATGTTAATATGTTTCCAAAATTTAAAAAGAGATGATTAATAGGTTTTTTTTTTTAAGTTAACAATAATCATGGAGAAGCAAATTTTAAGATTTATTAAAAGTATAAAGATTAAAATTGGACATTTGAAAGTATTTAGATTAGATTAGATTAAAATGCTAAAAGTTAGCACGGTCTGTCATAGAACAACCTATTATGAAGGATAAATGGAAAAGGTTCGGGAAGATTAATAGACTCCCAAAAACGAAAAATTAGTGTGTGGAAAACGATTAACGATTCTATTCCCACCAGAGTTAATATTTAAAAAAGAGAAATCGATACTAACATCTCGTGTCCTTTTTGCAGGAAAAATGGAGGAGACCACTTGTCATGTGTTTTGGATGTGTAAGTTCTCTAGACATCAGTTTGTCTCGAATTTTTGCCCCACTTACAAGGTTTGTTTGATGGATGCTTGGGAATGGATGGATGCGCATATGAACAAAGAAGACATGTTTAAAGAAGATATGTTTAAAGGTGTGATGATCCTTTGGGGTATTTGGAATCACATGAATTCAAGTATTCGGAATGTTAAATGTAGACATCGTATTTGGCCCAGCCATTTGTTTATTATTAATGGTTTTATCCTTTTTATTTATTTATTTATTTGTCATATATGATTGATACTTTTAAGTTTTAAATTCACTTTTTTTATTCTGTATTTAATTAATTTCGAAAATTGGAGAAAAATAACAAAAAAAAATAACGTTTTAACTGTTTTGAAAGATTTTTACCTAATTTGACAAATAAAATTAGCATTTTATGAGTATAAAAATTTTAAGTCATTTTATGGCTAAAATTTAATATTCATTTATTTCTCTCCCATTTTTTTTTGGTTAAAATTTGATATTCATTTATGAATATAAATTATTTAATTCATTTTTGGGTTAAAAAATTGATATACATTTATGAGTATAAAATATTTAATTCATTTTTGGGTTAAAATTTTATATTCATTTATGAGTATAACATATTTGTTCATTTTATGGTTAAAATCGATTTCAATTGAATATAAAATTTTGAGTGATGAATGGCTTGATTCTAACCTTGTTTGACGTTTTCATCATCTATAAATACCGACTAAGGACATCCGATAAAGAGGAAATAGAAGATCAGAGCAAAGGCTTATGCAATTTAGAGCAAAATGTTGAAAAAAAACAAAATTTGATTTAGTCAAATCAAGTCAAAATTGATTTTTCTCTCAAATCCAAAATCTCAAAATTACTTTCTTTTCCATCTCATGCATGCAAATCGAGGATCTACTATTCATCATGTTCCCTATCTCCAACCACCATCTCCGGCAACTACGTCCAACGAGGTCCACGGCGGCAGCACACACAGCAAGTAAACGACGACGAAACTCCTCGACGGTCCTCGGCGTTCTTCGAACTTCGGCGGCGACCTTGAGCATCAGCTGCAGGGCTACCCGAAAGCAGACGGCGGCGGCGCGAACTCGGACGTTGAAGCTCCGACGAAGCTCAAGCAAACAGCGGCTGAAGTTCTTCTTCGGGGTAAACAATTTTTTTTGGGTTTTTGTTTAAATTACAAAATTGTCACTAACATTTAATTTCTAAATATATTCCATGGTTTATATGAAATTTCAAATATATCTGGGGTCTATATGAGTTTCAAATATATCCTTGGTTTATATGTGTTTCAAATATACCCGGGTTTATATGAGTTTCAAATATACCTTGGTTTATATGAAATTTCAAATATACCCCTGGTTTATATTAGGTTCATTTTATGCTTCTGTTTCTAATTATATTTTAAGTTTGTTTGATTACATCTTTGTTATCGATTTTAAATTACACAAGTATGTCATTATATGTCATTTACAAAATTGCATTTTTAAAGTTTTCCAATTGATTTCTAAATTATTTTAAATCTAAAATTTCAAATGAATTGTTAAATTGATTTTCGATTGATTTTCAAACTTTTGTTTCCATTTAATTTTAAATCTACAATTTTTAGTGATTTCAAAATTTATTTTTTCAAAGTATTTTCAAATGAATTAGTTTTTTTTTAAAAAAAATGTTTTAAGTTGACTTTTAAGATTGTTTTAAAAAAAAGAAAATTTATTTGATTTTTAAAGTGGTTTCGAGATGAATTTCAAATTAAATTTTAATCGAAGATATTTCAAAAATTGTTTTCTAAAATCTTTGTTTTTATTGCGTGATCCCGTTATGGGATTAAGGCAACTAAAGGCAAAATTGATGGGTAATTCTACTTATAAATCGAGCCCTTACTTTATTTTAAAGTTAAAACAAGATTAGTTGAGACATTCTCTTTTAATTTTATTTCTTTTTTTTATATTAAATTAAGGACATTTTCAATAACTTTAATTGAATAATAAAAATAAAATTTTGGTTACCGTTTTTTTTAAACGGGTGTTGTAGGGTGCTAACACCTTCCCTACACCCAACCGACCTCCGAACTTGATTTCTGTTTTCATTGACTAGTATTTGTTTTAAGGTGACCAATCACACCCAAAATGATTGGTGGCGACTTCATCTCTTTTATTTTTAAAACAAAACCCTTCAAAGAGGACGTCGGCCGCTCCGCGTCGCGATGACGTTGTGACAGCATGGCAACTCCACTGGGGACTTTTTTTTAGAGGGTCAAGGCCATTGCATTTTATTTTTTTTATCCAATTTTTTTTTTCGTGGTCCTATGTGTGTGTTTTTTTTTATGTATTATTTATTTTTATACTTGATTTATAGCGACTTTAGGTTTCATTGTCATGCATTACACACACAATCACAAGCCTCATACCCATACTATACCTTTTAAGACTAGAATTGAGAATGTAGTAGTGTCGACTTTCGAGGGGATTTAATTGCTCCCGCATAGGCGCACGAAAAATTCCCGCTCAGATTAATTTCTTTGTTATGTTATAATATTATAATTAATTTGAGGGTCATTTCCTTTTAGGATGATTTAGAGCTTAAATTACACTCATATACATCCTAGAATTGTTAGTTTTCCTTTTTTTTTAGCATTAAAATGTATCTTTAGTGTATCGTGCATTTTTCACGTTTATCTCGAACATGTTCTTTTATGTGGTTTTTTTTTTTATTTCCATTACTACTATTCTAGTTTGTTCCTTCCTTGTTTAGCTTTGTCATGCATTCCACACACCAACCACAAGCTTCTTACCCGGGCTACGCCTTGTAGGATTAGAATTGAGAATCGAGTAATGTCGACCTTCAAGAGGATATAATTGCCCTTGTATAGGCGCACGAAAGATTCTCGCTCAAGTTAATTCATTTGTTAATTTTTAGCATTCAAATTAATTTGGGGGTCTTTATCCTCTAGGATTAGAATTTTACGGTTACATCATTTGTAATTTTGTTCATTTTAATTATTTGTTGATTTTGGATTCTGAAGTGATTTTGTTTCATTACATTTATGGTTGCATCTTTTTTTTAGTTGGAGTTAATCTTTATTTTTATTTTTTTTATTTTTCTAAAAAGAAATCCAAAAAAATCAAAATACTAAAATCTCAAAGTAAAAGAAAATTATTAAGTTTGTTCTCTTCCATAAAAATATTTTTTTTCTAAAAAATATATGTAGGATTCTTTCCTACATCTAAAAATAACATAATAAAAAGTTTTAACTTGTGCTTAGATTGTGCTTAGAGTCATGCGTTAGATCAAATATTTTTAAGATTTAGTAGTGTAGACCTTCAATGAGATTGTCAATTTCCCGTGCAGGCGCATGAAAAGTTTTATTTCATTTTCACTCATTATTAGAGTTAGTAGTGTCGAGAGGGGATTTAAATGTCAATGTATTGGCGCATGAAAGGTCTTATGTATTTGTTTTTTTCTTGTTTCATTATTATTATTATTTTTTTAAAAAAAAAAAATCTTGTCACAAAAAAATAATTAAAATAAATAAAAGTAAAAAAAAAAAATTAAGATGGAGTAGTGTCGACCATCGAGGGGATGTAAATGCCCCGTAGTGTTTTTACTTAAGTTATTTCATTTGTTATTTTATAACATTGAAATTAAGTGTTGAGTCTTGTCTTCTAAAATTTTAGTCTATGATTTTCTTTCATTTAAAAAAATAAAAAATAAAAAATCTGAATAACAAAAAAATGTATAGCACATCATTCATACACATCTGATCTAGGAGTATGACATTTTTAGACACCTTCATGCACTTCCATAAGATCATATTGGTTCATTCATTATATGAAACTCAAAGAGTTCATTTGAGTTTTTGACATATCCTAGAATGTAAGCATCATGCATTTTTCACGTTCATAAATTGGTGACTCATTGGAGTCTCCTGCAAGCACAAAATTTCTCTCTCGTGAATACTTTTTTTTCTCTTTCTAAATACATTTAGGGTCTAGACATATTTACATGCATATAAAAAGAAAATTTCATGCATTGTTTCATTTTGCATGTCAAGGCATTAACATTTAAAAAGAATATATATTTGTTAGTTGCATAAAATCATCCCATATATGCATACAAAAGAACAAAACTAAAAAATATTCATGCATCATCATCTCATTCTGCATGTCAAATCATTTACCTCATCAATTCTGCATGTCAAATCATTTACCATCATCAATTGCATAATATCATCTCACATATGCATACAAAAGAGGACAAAAATAAAAAATATTCATGCATCATTATCTAATTTCGCATGTCAAGTCATAACATTTAAAAAAAAAAAAAAATTATTTATTAGTTGCATAAAGTCATCTCATATATGCATCATAAAAAAATAAAAATAAAAAATATTCGTGCATCATTATCTCATTCCGCATGTCAAATCACCAATTGCATCATAGCATCTCACACATGCATACATAAAAAAATAAAAACAAAAAAATCATTTGTTATCACATCCTACATCACACCATCAAAATAAATTTTATGAATCATTACGCATGTCAAATCATCAGTTGCATCATATCATCTCACAAATGCATATATAAAAAAATAAAAACAAAAAAAATCATTTGTTATCATGCACATGCATACATCACAAAAATAAAGTTTTATTTTCATCTCACACATGATAAAAATGTTCATGCATCATTATCTCGTTTCACATAAAAAAACATTTGTTATTCATCAATTTCATAATATCATCTCACACATGTTTTTCACAAAACATTATCGATTTTTATCACATTCTTCATCACATCATTTAAAAAATAAAATAAAAAAATAAAAACATTTTTGTGTTCACTTTGATTATTGTTGTGTTTACTTTGGTCGTTGTTGTTAGTTGAAGCATTAACAAGAATTATGGACAAAAATGGTGAATCATCGCTGGGAGGAAAAAAAAATGATGCGTGTTTTCACTACTCTTTTATGGGAAATTGTAATTCTCAATCATTTTATGACCTTCTTAAAAATATCTCTCTCAACCTTCATTGTTGGCCTAAGCTCTAAATTGAGAGAACTTTATTTTGACCTTAAAATTTCTCATGTGCTAAAAATACACTCCCGAACAGGGTTTTAATAATCACACTAGGCAAACACCCTTTTGCAGTGAAAGTCCAAAATTACTCACGGTAAAACCTTGAATCTGCACAATGCCACATAAACTTTGAGGCATTTTACCCTTATTTGTGGATTCATCTTTAAATCCATACCAAACTCGTCATCTATATTATATGGCGCCTCTCTACCCACCTAGCCTTTTGTTAAACTTGCCACATTTAATTAGATGACAAACATCCCAAATTATTTAAGAGAACTTCAAATGTAATGAAATAGTATTGAACTCTTGTGATCTATTGCTTCATAATTGAAACTTGTGATTTTTCATATATTCCTCATATTCAACTTCAACTGATCCAGATTCTCATTTTTTTTCATTCTTATCATTTGTCATTTCTCTTTCCTCAATTTGAAAGTGATTCCAAGACTAGAGATAATAGTTTTAAGCACAAATGAGTCAGCAACTTTGGAAATTATCTCAAAATCCCAGCTTCATTCAACGAGTTTTGCTTGAAGGATCTTCATCACGATGACAGGGGTCATGGACAAAGAAACGACATAGAAGGACTACAAGAGTTGTAAAAGAGTAACCATATATCATCAATCTTTTGTATGTGATTGCACAATCTCTTGCTAAATAAAAGAAACAATGTTTACCAAAAAAAAAAAAAAAAAAAAAATGCAAGGTTTGTGCAATCAATAGATCAAGGAACTACATCCGGAATGCTCGAAAAATCTTCTTTGCAAGGCAACCAATTGGGGCAAAGCCTCCATCTTCGCTAAACTGAGACAAAATTTCAAACTTTGAAAACTGGGCAAAGCCTCACCTTTACCACACAAGAGCAAAGCTACCGTCAGCAAACTGGAGCAAAGTCTTCATCTTTGCCATACTAGAGCAAAGTCTTCGTCTTTTCCATACTGAAGCAAAGTCTTTGTCTTTGTCATACTGGAGCAAGACCACCATTACCAAGTTGAAGCAAAGTCTTCGTCTTTGCCACACTAGAGCAAGGCCACTATCCACACTAGGATCAAAATCAACATCAGCAAGCTGGAGCATTTGATTGCGTCATTTATTAAAAAAAAAAAAAAAAAAATGGTGCAATTAAGACATCAAAAAACTTCATCGCGAAATGCTTTAAAATCTCACCTTTAAATCAACATTGGAGCAAAGCCTTCGTCTTTGCCATACTGGAGCAAGACCGTCATCAACAAACTGGAGCAAAACCTTCATCTTTGTCACACTGGAGCAAAGTCTTCATCTTTGTCATACTGGAGCAAAGCTACCATCAACAAATCGGGCAAAAGTGTCGCATTTGCCACATTTGGGCAAAATCATTCATTTCGTCACACCACGAGACCAAGTCAAGATGAAGATAATCAAATTATCGAAGACCTCGAAGTTACTCAAAGAAAGAAGAATTTATATATGAGATAATTTCTTAAGGGGCTGCTTCAGGTCCTCAAAATTATTATCCAGAGAATTGGAATCACTTCATTTGTCTTCCGTTTTATCATATTCAATCTCTTACTCAAATGTTTGAAAATATATCACCAATCTCTTATTGTTCAAGAGATTCGAAAAAAATTATTATCCAGAGAATTGGAATCACTTCATTTATCTTCCGTTTTATCATATTCAATCTCTTACTCAAATGTTTGAAAATATATCACCAATCTCATATTGTTCAAGAGATTTGAAAATCACATTCTCCTATGTTTTTTTTCTTTTCGAAGAAAACATGTATTGTTTAGCATTTCATACTTACTTCGAAGCTAAATTCATTCAAATCATTGTGTCTATTACAAGACTAAAGTTATGAAGCAGTTAATCGAGTAAAATTCTACAAATTACTTTTGGTAGTTTTCTAAACTAGTACATGAGACAGTTCCAAAAAAATCCACCACGCCTAATATGGTTAAGTGATCTACGATTGACATACATAATCCCTTTCGAGTAAAAGCAAAGCAAAAAAAAAAAAAAAAAAAAAAAAAAAAAAAAAAAAAAAAATCTCCTATGATGATAACATTTTCTCTTTTGATTCTTTACTAAGTATCAACTAACAAGAACAATGAGAGTAGACAAGGATAATCACTTTTCTTAAACATGAAAATCATTTTGATGTCATAATTTTCACATATCTTGCATTTCGTCAATAGGTTTAAGATCATTTACATCATTATTTCTCAAAAAGCAAAAAAACCATTATCATATATCATGGTTAGATAGCGAAAGTCAGTCATATAAAGATCATGCTTACATGCTGCATTTACGACTTTTCAATTTACCATTGGCATGCACATGCATATATGTTGCAATCATGACATTTTTAAAATCTACTATTGGCATACGCATGCATACATGACAATTTTAGCAGGCATATGCATACATATTACATTCATAAGATTCATTTTTCTACCATTGATCATCATGCCTTCAAAATCAATTTCATTGGTCAAACCAAAACAAATCAAGGAACACGTTGTCATACGTGATAATGAACAAGTTCCACCCATAACGAACATTGAAATTTATCCACATGATTTTAATCTATTGACATTTTGCATTTTTGCATTTGCATGTCAGCACATTCTCTTTAGAGAGTCATTCATCAATTCATACTAGTTTTCATGTCCTGTGACAATCATAACTCATGCATTTAAGTCTTCTTCATATTCATGAAGTCCTAATGTTTTCGAAAGAACATTTTAAAAAAAAATCTCTAAAAAAAAAGTTTCATTTTTGACAACTAAGTTTTGAAATAAAAATCGTTGTCCTTTTAAAGAAAATTTCTGAAATATGAAGTCCCTGTTTTAAAAGTATCTTTCATTTTGGCAGCTAAGTTTTGAGATAAAAATCGTTGTCCATATTTTCAAAAAAAAATAAAAAAAAACAAAAAAACAAAACAATTTTAAAAAAATCAAAATTAAAATCAAGATCAATCACTCAATCTTTTACATTTATTCAGTTGGTTAAATCGAACCCTAATCCAGCATTAGCGGTCGAAGCCCGGGAGATAGCCCAGGTTCGTTTTAATTTTCAGTTGGTTAAATCGAACCCTAATCCAGCATTAGCTGTCGAAGCCTGGGAGATAACCCAGGTTCGTTTTAAATTCCAGTTGGTTAAATCGAACCCTAATCCAACATTAATGGTCGGAGCCCGGGAGATAGCCCAGGTCCGTTTTTCATTCCGATTGGTTAAATCGAACTCCAATCCAGCATTAGCGGTCGAAGCCCGGGAGATAGCCCAGGTCCGTTTTAAATTTCAGTTGGTTAAATCGAACCCTAATCCAGCATTAGCAGTCAAAGCCCGGGAGATAGCTCAGGTCCGTTTTAAATTTCAGTTTGTTAAATCGAACCTTAATTCAGCATTAGCGATCGAAGCCCAGGAGATAGCCCAGGTTCGTTTTAATTTTCAGTTGGTTAAATCGAACCCCAATCCAGCATTAGCGGTCGAAGCCCGGGAGATAACCCAGGTCCGTTTTAAATTTCAGTTGGTTAAATCGAACCTTAATCCAACATTAGCGGTCGAAGCCCGGGAGATAGCCTAGGTCCGTTTTAATTTCCAGTTGGTTAAATCGAACCCTAATCCAGCATTAGCGGTCGAAGCTCGGGAGATAGCCCGAGTCTGTTTTAATTTTCAGTTGGTTAAATCGAACCTTAATCCAGCATTAGCGGTCGAAGCCCGGGAGATAGCCTAGGTCCGTTTTAAATTCCAGTTGGTTAAATCGAACCATAATTCAGCATTAGCGGTCGAAGCCCAGGAGATAGCCAAGGTCCGTTTTAAATTCTAGTTGGTTAAATCGAACCCTAATCTAGCATTAGCGGTCGAAGCCCGGGAGATAGCCCAGGTCCGTTTTAAATTTCAGTTGGTTAAATCGAACCCTAATTTGCATTAGCGGTCGAAGCCCAGGAGATAGCCAGGTCCGTTTAAATTTTTAGTTGGTTAAATCGAACCCTAATCCAACATTAGCGGTCGAAGCCCGGGAGATAGCCCAGGTCCGTTTTAAATTCAAGTTGGTTAAATCGAACCCTAATCCAGCATTAGCGGTCGAAGCCTGGGAGATAGCCCAGGTCCGTTTTAAATTCCAGTTGGTTAAATCGAACTCTAATCCAGCATTAGCGGTCGAAGCCTAGGAGATAGCCCAGGTTCGTTTTAAATTCCAGTTGGTTAAATCGAGTTTTAATCCAAGATTAGCGGTCAAAGCCTATGGACATAACCCAGGTCCGTCTTAGTTTTAATAATAAACAAATTTTCGCCGGCCCAATACTCTGTCTTCGTCCTTTGTCTACCCTTTCAATTCTTCAAAGATACACAAAGGGGAGCAAACTTTAGACACCGTATTTGTCCCGGCCATTTGTTTATTATTAATAGTTTTACCCTTTTTATTTATTTATTTTTTTGTCATATTTGATTGAGTCTTTTAAGTTTTAAATTCATTTTTTTATTCTATATTTAATTAATTTCGAAAATTGGAGAAAAATAACAAAAAATAACGTTTTAACTATTTTGAAAGATTTTTACCTAATTTGACAAATAAAATTAGCATTTTATGAGTATAAAATTTTTAAGTCATTTTATGGCTAAAATTTAATATTCATTTATTTCTCTCTCATTTTTGGGTTAAAATTTGATATTCATTTATGAATATAAATTATTTAATTCATTTTTTGGTTAAAAATTTGATATACATTTATGAGTATAAAATATTTAATTCATTTTTTGGTTAAAATTTTATATTCATTTATGAGTATAACATATTTGTTCATTTTATGGTTAAAATCGATTTCAATTGAATATAAAATTTTGAGTGATGAATGGTTTGATTCTAACCTTGTTTTACGTTTTCATCATCTATAAATACCGACTAAGGACATCCGATAAAGAGGAAATAGAAGATCAGAGCAAAGGCTTATGCAATTTAGAGCAAAATGTTAAAGAATTTTTTTTTATTTAGTCAAATCAAGTCAAAATTGATTTTTCTCTCTCATCCAAATTCTCAAAATTACTTTATTTTTCATCTCATGCACGCAAATCGAGGATCTACTATTCATCATCTTCCCTATCTCCAACCACCATCTCCGGCCACTACGTCCAACAAGGTCCACGGCGGCGGACCAAGTTTCACGGCGGCGGCACACACAGCAAGTAGACGACGACGAAACTCCTCGGCGGTCCTCAGCGCTCTTCGAACTTCGACGACGACCTTGAGCATCAGCGGCAGGGCTACCCGAAAGCAGACGGCGGCGGCGCGAACTCGGACGTTGAAGCTCCGACAAAGCTCAAGCAAACAACGGTTGAAGTTCTTCTTCGGGGTAAACAATTTTTTTTGGGTTTTTGTTTAAATTACAAAATTGCCACTAACATTTATTTTCTAAATATATTCCATGGTTTATATGAAATTTCAAATATATCTAGGCTCTATATGAGTTTCAACTATATCCCTGGTTTATATGAGTTTCAAATATACCCGGGTTTATATGAGTTTCAAATATACCCTGGTTTATATGAAATTTCAAATATACCCCTGATTTATATTAGGTTCATTTTATGCTTATGTTTCTAATTATATTTTATGTCTGTTGAATTACATCTTTGTTATCGATTTTAAATTACAAGTATGTCATTATGTGTCATTTACATTTGCATTTTTAAAGTTTTTCAATTCATTTTCAAATTATTTTAAATCTAAAATTTCAAATGATTTTAATTTAATTTTCTATTATTTTCTAAATGAATTGTTAAATTGATTTTCGATTGATTTTCAAACTTTTGTTTCCATTTAATTTTAAATCTACAATTTTGAGTGATTTCAAAATTTATTTTTTCAAAGTATTTTCAAATGAATTATTTTTTTTAAAAAAAATGTTTTAAGTGACTTTTAAGATTATTTAAAAAAAAGAAATTTTATTTGATTTTTAAAGTGGTTTCCAAATGAATTTCAAATTAAATTTTAATCGAAGATATTTCAAAATTTGTTTTCTAAAATCTTTGTTTTTATTGCGTGATCCCGTTATGAGATTAAGGCAACTAAAGTCAAAATTGATGGGTAATTCTACTTATAAATCGAGCCCTTACTTTATTTTAAAGTTAAGGCAAGATTAGTTGAGACATTCTCTTTTAATTTTATTTCTTTTTTAATATTAAATTAAGGACATTTTCAATAACTTTAATTGAATAATAAAAATAAAATTTTGGTTACCGTTTTTTTAAAACGGGTGTTGTAGGGTGCTAACACTTTTCCTACACTCAACCGACCCCCGAACTTGATTTCTGTTTTCATTGACCAGTATTTGTTTTAAGGTGACCAATCACACCCAAAATGATTGGTGGCGACTCCATCTCTTTTATTTTTAAAACAAAACATTTAAAAGAGAACGTCGGCCGCTCCGCGTCGCGATGACGTTGCGACACTCAAGACAACATTGCTGCCAATTTATTCGAAGAAATTAGGACTATTTATAGACATTTAAGGGAGCTTCAAGAATATACGAGAGCTTGCCTTCCCATCTTAAGATTAGAGAGCCGCGTGAGTTAGAACGAGTAGAAGCTGCCGCTGCCAGGGTGTTAGAAGATTAACGTCGATGCCTCGTGGAATGATGATCATAATAGAGACAGTCTTGGCTGGGTGGTTCGTGACTCCCGAGGATCTCCCATCTATGTTGGGTACAAAATGTGTTATAGGAAATGACTTATTAAGGCGTTGAAAGGCGAGGCAATTCTCGTCGATTTGAGGTCCATCGTGCGATGTGGTGTTTCTGATTTCGGGCAACTCTTCGTGGAGTCGGACTCTTTGGAGGTTGTGAGAGCGCTTAATCACCGGGGCTTGGGCCGATCGAAGACGAAAACTATCCTAGATGCAATTAGAGAGGAAACAGTCAATCTCGGTTGTGTTTCTTTTGAGTATTGTCCAAGGTCATGTAATTTAGCTGCTCACCATCTTGCGAGGGTTGTTATTGTGAATTTTGTCGCTTTGCCTTCTTCTCCTTCGGTGGAAAAATGAGGGTTATTTTAAAAAGAACTTTAGGGCCCGTTTGATAACATTCTCATTTCATGTTTCTTGTTTCCCGTTTCTTGTATTTTGAGAACTAGAAACATAAACACGATAACTACTTTTGTTTCTTGAAAAAAAGAAATCGAAACATTTTCTATTTCTTGAAACAATGAAATAAAAACAGAAACAGAAACAGAAACATCATGTTTGATAATAATTTCTTGTTTATTTTTTTCCCTATGTTTTTCCTTTTTTATAGTTTAAATAGAATTTAGTTTAGATAATCTAAAAAAAAACTATCCAAAGTTTACCTAATCTAATTCAAATAAGTCTCGATGTAAAATTTAAAACAACGATAAAACTTATCCTTCAAATGTTGTCAAAATTTGATGGGTATGACATCTCTCACTCGAGTCATTTTTATCTTAAATGATGTTGACTTGGATCCAACTCAGTTATATATAGCTCTGTAAATGTCGTGGTTGTAAAATATTAAAATGAGACTAAATGCATATTTTAGTGAGCAAAATTTATATTTGTAAAATTCCAACGGGGTTCATCTATACTAAAAATTATAATAATATATAAATAATACTACAAAATTAAGAAATAAAATAATAAAAAATAATTATCAAAAGTTACTTTATAAAATTCTAGTAAGCATCGATGCAAAATATTTAACAACAATAATAAAATTGTTTTTATCCCTGAAATGTTATTTAAATTTGTCAAACCGAGCATAACTCAATTGACATAAGGTTGTGCCATTGATTAAAAGGTCATGGTTCAATCCCTGCATTAATTAAATACTTTGCAAAAAAATATGTTACCCAAATTTGATCCAAGTGAGATTAAATGCATGTTTTAGTGAGAAAATGAGACAACATAGTTATCAAACAAGTCTTTTTCTTAAAAAAAAAAAAAAAAAAAAAACGTGGTGTCGGTTCAGAAGTGAGGTTAAATGCATGTTTGAGAAAATGAAACAACATAATTATCAAACAAATATTTTTCTTAAAAAATAATGCGAAATAAGAAACGTGATATCAACTCAAAAGTGAGATTAAAGGCATATTTTAGTGAGAAAATGAAACAAGATAGTTATCTTTCAGTTTGGGTTGCCTCTACACGGGAGAATTTCTAGTACATCCTTGGTAGGGAAAAACTCCATATCACTGCCTTTCAAAAAATGACACGTGGCGAAATGGTTATTTAACTAGGACTCACATTATTAAATATATTATTTTTTAAAACCATTTCGCCACGTGTCATTTTTTGAAAGGCAGTGGTATGAAGTTTTTTCATACCACCGATGTACTAGAAATTCTTCCGCTTCTACACTGTATGAGGTGACATAGTTATCAATCAAGTCTGCTTCAGTTTGGGTTGCCTCTACACGGTATGAGGTGACGATGTGTTGGTGATGTGTGTTAATGAATTTTTTTTTTTTAAAATAAACAAAAAGAGATTAGATTAAAAAATGAAATGTAATAAAAAAAATAGAAAATTCAAAATGATATTTAAACCTAAAATAATTTCTCCACAAGCAGACTTTCCACGATTTTTTTTTTTTTTTTTTTTGAGTTCACTTTCCACGAGTTTTATCAAAGAAGGAAAAAGAAAGCCGCCTTTCGAAAGGCAAGCTTTTTTATTTATCACTTCTTCTTCTTCCTTCTTATTTCTCACCAGTACTCGCCTCTCACTTCCCTCTCAATCTCCCTCTTCATTTCCTCTTCGCCCTTGATTTCTTTCAATTTCTCTCTTACACTCAATATAATCCTCAGTTTTTGGCATTTCCAGACTGGGAATTTGTGAATACACTGGCGGCAAGGTGATTTTCTCTCCATTTTCTACCTCCCCCCCTCTTCTAGATCTTCAAATCAATCTAAATTTGCACTTATGATGATTCACAAGCCTTTTTTTCCCTGTATTTATATACACTATTCCAAGTTACCCAATACCCACCATACATTTTGAGAATCGACACACATTATTCACTGACACTTCATATTTGCAGACTCTTACAATCCTAATTTTTCCTTTTTTGAATAGTCAATTAAGTCATTTGGGTAGATGCATATACTGAATTTGTATCGACCCTCTTTCGGGCATCTCTGGCAATGCGGTGGACATAAGGATTTGCGGAGCTGTTCTAGAGGGTTAACACACATCCCAATCTCTACTGCTCACGGCTTAGTTTCCAGGTGTTTTTTTGGTTTCCTAGTGTCACCATGTGTGTTGCAAAAGAATTTCTACAAGGTTTATGCAATTAGGAGTAAGGAAAACAAAGAATTTGAGATCATGAATGGGAAATTGGATGCATGTTGAGTACATTTCTGTAACGTGAATGTATGTTTCCAAACTAATATAATAAGAAACCAAGGACAAATTGGCAAGAACAACTTCTGGGAACAAAAAATGATAGGAACTAAAGAAAAGATGGCCTTCTGTTCGTGTTGATTGTTATTTGGTTTTGATGAAATTAATATGTGCACTAATGCGGGATGTTGGTATCTCATGATTACTAGTTCATAATTATAATAATTCATATATCTTAGAATGTAAAATCGTTGAAATGTGTTACACCTCAATCTCAATTATGGCTGATGTTGTATCAGACATTAAAAGAGTTTGTTAAACTCATGATCCTCTTTTTAGTACTATCTTGTCAAGCAAATTTGATGTCCAGAAAAATTCATATGTAATGGTTCTTTTATCTTAATGTAGAGCTCGTCTGTTTGTGCTGTAAAGATTTATGGTGACTTGTTAACTTTCCCCTTTGTTAATGAATCAACAACTTCAGGAAAATTACTGCAATGTCTGCATCTGTGTCAAAAGATTCTGGGATATCAGTTGCATCAGCAGCAATCCAGCCTCCATCTCACCCTACCTATGATTTGCCTGGCATCATCAAGTTAGCCCTTGCAGAAGATTCTGCTGACTTTGGTATAATAAATTGTTTTCATTATTATTTTTTTTTTAATATTCGATGGTGATGTTTGGGTTTACCTCCCACTCCCATTCATTGTGATGCAAATTGCGTCTGAAGATTAAAAAAACTAAGAAAGAAATAAGTTGCTGAAATTTTCCGTTGCCTAGTAATCCTAAGTATATGTTTTGCTTTCTAGGTATGCTTTTGATCTTAAGTCTTATTTTGGTCGGATAAGAAGTTTATCGATGCAATCTTTCAAATCATCAATGTAATTAGATTTTAAAACTAAGATCTACTTGAGGTAATTCTGTTGTCTCTCTGACAGAAGTCCAGCAAGACAATAGAATTTTAAGCAATTTCCATTGAAGGATCTCCTAGCCAATGCTTGTAGATCCAAGTCTTAACCAGATATTCTACTATTTTCTTCATCATTTTTCTATTCTTTTCCTCTGTGAGCGGAATTCTTAAATCTGATTTTAGATCAATTTCAATTGCCAGTAGTTGTTCTAATGGGCCAACTTCCAACGTATAGACCTAGCAACCTGCATCAGATGATTAATTCCTTTTTTAAAATTATTTCCTGAGGCATCATGTTTGTATCAAGTTTTCACCTTATAAAGTTAAAGCTTCTCGTTGGTGTTCTCTCTCTAAAGCTTTTGCTGGATACTGAGGTCTTCTTATAGTTTCCTTTTGATTCTTGTTGGTTGTTTACTCTTACTTCTGTTTTTAGTTTTTTTATCTGCTTTTGGTCTACATTTTGTAGTTTTTTTTTTATTGTTGTATTGGCTCTCTCTTCTTCATTAATGAAAAGATTTGTTTGTTTGTTTTTTTTTTTTTTTTTGACAGGAACCAAAGAATTGAAATAGAAACCAAAGAGTTGAAATAGAAATTGTATTGATAACTTGCAGATAAGAAAATACGGAAAACCCCCCAAGTAATTTGAGGAAATTGGATACCTCCCTCTTAAGCAAACTCAAGCTCAACCAACTAATTAATTGCTTACTTTCACCCCTCCCACTCACTCTTTTTGCAATCACTTTCTACTAATAGTCTCCTTAACTAATGACTAACATATCAATCCTTAGTATCCTCGTAATATTTCTAACATCTATCCTGATAGTATTCCTAACACAATTGTAGGTGATGTAACATCTCTGGCAACCATCCCCTCTGACATGGTAGTGGATGCTTTCTTCTTGGCCAAAGAGGATGGCATTGTTGCTGGTATTGCTCTTGCAGACATGGTATTCCAGGAGGTTGATCCTTCAATCAGGGTAGCGTTGATGTTTTCTCTCTCTCTCCCCCCACCCCCCTTTTTGGTTCTTGTGGAGTTATTTATGAGATGGACGTGTTCTCATTCATCTTAATCCACATTTCGTCTTCAGGTGGAATGGTCTCAAAAGGATGGAGATTATATTCATAAAGGACTACAATTCGGAAAAGTATCTGGTAAGAGTAGAAAATCTCTAGGAAGCCTATAAAAACTATGTGTTGAGCATAGTGTTGGTATGGGATGCACTCAAACACATGATTTGAAGTGTGTTATTATTATTATTTTTTTATTTTTTTTATTACTTCTATACATGTTGGGACATGCTCATGACTCATGAGAAAGGGTTGGATGGCAGTTTAGTTTGGTTAGTAGCTTTTCAAGGTTCTTCTTCCACAACGGACAACGGTTTATTTAGGAAATTACGCAACACTTCATCATAGTGTGTGCAAGAGAGAGATTTTGTTATAACTTTTATTTTGATTCCAAAGCACACCCAGTGATGTTGAGGCGCGCGCCTCAGGCGTCGGGCGCAACCAAGCGAGGCGGAATGGGGAGGAAGCGCCTCTGTAGTGCGCTAGGTGACGATCTTCAAACGGGCGCGCGCCCGTCGTCGCCTTCGCGTGAGAAGGATGCGTGCGTCCGATGTTTTTTCATCTTTTGGCTTTTTTTTTTTTTAATTCGTTTGAACTTAAATAAATGGAAACCCTAAAAGCCACTTAAAAAAACTTAAGTTTTAAACTTAAAGCCCAAGCCCAAGTCCAATAAAAAAGATAACTTTCCAAATTCCTATCCGATTTATTTTCCTTTCCCATTCCTTCCGCTTTTCAAATTCCATATAAACTTCTTATAATAATTTTTTTTCCATTCCTTCATCGGCGCTTCACCTTCAGAATTTCCCATGCAAATTATTCCTTCAACTTTCCAATTCCATTCCTTCAGTTTTTTTTTCAACTTTTTTCATTCCTTCGGTCTTCTTCCAACTTCAATTCAACTTTTCACATTCCTTCAGTTTTTTTCCATTACTTCAACATTACTTCTTCTTGAATCAACAACATTTTTCTCTTTTTAAGAGCGGCTTCTATTTTTCTCCATCTTTACTATTCAGCGGCTGCTCTTGACATTTGATGTTTTACCATTTAGTGTTTTGGAACTACTAGAACTTGATTATTATTGGATGTGTTTGACATTTTTACTTTATAAATTTATAAATTTATGCTCTCTCTCTATATATATATTATGTGTTTATTTATTCATTGCGCCTCGCTTCACTCGGGTTTCGCCTTTTTGTCGCCTCTCGCCTTCGTGCTATCAAGGGGCATGTCGCCTTGCGGTTGAAAACACTGAGCACACCAATACTCACGAACTCAAGAGATTATGAAGAACATGAAGAATACTTGGAGGTTTTTTTTTTTTTTTTTTTTTTTGGGTGGGGGGGGGGGGGGCAATGATATTGATGGTATTGTTGAAACATTTATTCAAGATCTTCATCAGAATAATTTGTCTGAAAAACACAGAGATTCATTTATTGACCTCAATGATTTACTCTGGGATGATGAACACCATCAGATAAGTTCGAATGTCATGGAACATCAATTTCTTTTGAATTTTGCTGAGTATTTTGACGAAGAAGATGAAATATTAATCTGTTTGGATAATCTTTTACTATTGTGGAAGAAAATTTGGGGCTGGAAAATTTTCAAAACCAAATCCATGAAACTGCAGTGGAGAAAAACCTTGTTGAAATTCTTGAGGTTGATGTTGGAAGATATTCAAAGAAGGGTACTATTGTTAAGTTTGGAACTTCAAGAGAATTTTCAAGAAAATATTGCAATCTCATTAAGTCATTACATTGGAACCTAATATACCCAAGAAATAGGGGCTCCTTCAAAAATCTAAATTTTGATTTGTTGCCGTGGATAGTTACGCAAGAAATAGGGGCTCTTTTTCCCTCCATATCAGACTTCCTAAAACTTACAGAAACTATGCCCAAGCCCAAGTTGAAATCTCCCCATGCTAACTTGATATGGAAGTTTAATGTTCCTAAGAAAGTGAAGTTCTTCCTTTGATCTTTTGCTTGGAGAGGACTAGCACCCATGAGAAGATCTTGAAAAAATGTAGCCATTACGTGCCCTGTCTTCATGTCACTGTTATAATATATTGAAAATATATTATTTATTATATTAAGGGAGAATTACATGGGGATTTATATAGATATTGTTATGATAAATAAGGAAGGAACAAACACAATTAAGGACAAAATAATCTATAACAAATAAGGAAAGAATAATCCCTAACCTAAACCCTAAATCCTAACACCCTCCCTCAAACTCAAGATGGTAGCTGAGAAACCAAATTGAGTTTGTTAGGTAATTTGGACGAACAGACGCAGATTTGAATCTTCACGACAGAGAATTTGCAAGAACCGACGGAGGCTGGCAGATGCACAACGAACAGGGTGAACCAAAATAAACCGAACCGAATCAGAGTAAACTGAATAAGATTGAAACGAAACCAAACCGGATTGAATTGAGGTTGAAACGAAATCAATCCGGATTGAACCGGGGTTGAAGCGAAAGCGAACCGGATTGAATCGGGGTCAGTGTTTTCAAAGCGCAAGGCGCACCGCAAGGTTACATGCCCCTTGATAGCCCGAAGGCGAGAGGCGACAAAAAGGCGAGGCCCAATGAATAAATAAACACATAATATATATATAGAGCATAAATTTATAAATTTATAAAGTAAAAATGTCAAAGTTGAAGTTGAAAAAAAAAACTGAAGGAATGGACGAAGGAATGGAATTGGAAAGTTGAAGGAATAATTTGCATGGGAAATTCTGAAGGTGAAGCGCCGATGAAGGAATGGAAAAAAAATTATTATAAGAAGTTTATATGGAATTTGAAAAGCTGAAAGAATGGAAAAGGAAAATAAATCGGATGGGAATTTGGAAAGTTGGAAGAATTTGGAAAGTTATCTTTTTTATTGGGCTTGGGCTTTAAGTTTAAAACTTAAGTTTTTTTAGTGGCTTTTAGAGTTTCCATTTATTTAAGTTCAAACGAATTAAAAAAAATGAAAAAAAAAGAAGATGAAGAAACATCGGGCGCATGCTTCCTTCTCAGGCGGAGGCGTCGCCGGGCGACGACGGACGCGAAAAGGCGCGCGCCCGTTTGAAGATTGTCGCCCAGTGCACTACGGAGGCGCTTCCTCCCCATTCCGCCTCGCCTGGTTGCGCCCGGCGCCTGAGGCGCGCGCCTCAACATCACTGATCGGGGTGAAACAAAACTGAACTGGTTGAACCAAAACCGAACCGGGGTTGAGTCGGGTTGAAACAAACCAAAACTAGGTCTGGATTGATGAAAATATGTCTGAAATTTGCGTGAACTTGGCAGACGCGCAAACTTGGCGGTGCGGCGGAGGAACTTGGGCGGCGTATCTGGGTCGGCGACAAGTGGTGGACAGCGAGGGCGGAGGCGTGCAGATCTGTACGAAGGTGCATCGTAGGGCGGAGAGGTGACATATCTTATCGAATGTGCGCGAACAAGAGGATGCGCGGCAGGGGACGGTATGATTCCGGAGCGGGAGGCGGTGGGCGGAGGGAACAGCGACGGAAGGCCGAAGAAAGAAAAGCCAAATAAAAAACTAGTGTTTCTTGGACGAACGAAATCAGATGAACAAAAAATCAGAGATGAACGAAATTGGGCGACGGCGACAGACGCCAAGCTGCTGCCCTAGGGTTTTTGATTTCTTAGGGTTAGGGTTTTAGATGAGCTCTGATACCATGTTATAATATATCGAAAGTATATTATTTATTATATTAAGGGAGAATTACATGGGGATTTATATAGATATTGCTATGATAAATAAGGAAGGAACAAACACAATTAAGAACAAATAAGGAAAGAACAATCCCTAACCTAAACCCTAAATCCTAACAGTCATAAAGAGGGTGAATCTTTAGACCACTTATTTCTTAACTGTTCTTTTTCCTTTGAGGGTTGGGCCTCTATCCTCAAGGAATTGGGTTTCTTAGCCCGCCTGCCTAAACATGTAGATGAGTGGCTTCTTGAGGTTCTAAAAGGGTTGGTACTTGAAAGGAAAAGCTAAGATTATGTGGAATTGCGTAGCTAGGGTGCTTTTGTGGGACATTTGGTTGAAAAGGAACCAAAGAGCGTTCGAAGGTAAAGCATCTTCCTTTGACAGTTTTTATAATAGTGTACAAATCACCCCTTCGTCATGGTGCTACATACATAGGAAATTATTTTGTAATTATAGCTGTTTCATGATCCTTCGAGAATGGAAAGCTCTTCTTTGTTAACTTTTTGCGAGGGGGCTCTCTCTTGCTCCGGCCCTCAGGTTGTTTCTTCCTTTTTTTTAATTTACCAAATTTCTTAAAAAAAAAGATACTGAAAGCACTTAATTAAGTAAGAATCTAAAGTGATATATTTTATTGAATGTGTTTTTGATATCTATGCATGGGTATTTAGTGTAAAATGGTAAACTTCCATATCATGTGTTCGTTTTTGTGTTCTTAGGAGAATATAGAGGAAAAACATTCCTATCAATTAAAAATTCCTACTTTTTTATATGCAGGGCAGGCACAAAGCATCCTTGTAGCTGAAAGGGTGGCACTAAACTTTATGCAGAGAATGAGTGGAATTGCAACTTTAACTAAGGTACTTTTGTTTCCTTTATGATGAAACCAAGAAGTAGCTTGATAGTATCAGTTTCTTTCGTGCAATATATAAATATCGGGACAGGGGGGTGAGGTAGCCAACAACATAAGGGGCATGGTTGTGCTATGTGCACAACGTGTGCACCAGTTGCGTGGGTTGTGCCTATGCTCGCCTGGCACCGTTGGCGGCCTCACCCCACCTGCGTCCCTCGTGCATACATATGTATTGCCTTGCATGGTTGTGCGCACTTCTACACACAACACTCATGTCGTGGCCATTTGGCCCGTGTGTGGTTGCTAGTCACCTTCTCTGGGTGCTCCTAGACTCGAACACACTTGATCGTATCTTGTCTTGTGCACCATACTCTCCTTGGCCGACACTTAAGAGTTAAGCCTTTTGACATCTTCATCGAGGTTGACTCCATTCTTCTTTACAAATTGGTCACGGGTTAGATGCTCCTTCTAACATTTAATTCACACTGCTAATCTCTTATCAAAGTGTTACAAAACATAAACCTTTATAAACACTTAAAGGAATTTCGCCTAACTACCAGGCCCTTTACTAGGAAATTTAAAACAAAAACAATAACGTAATTTAGAGAAATAGAAAGCTAAGTGAAAGAAAAATCCTAAATTTGGACTTGGGAGTCATTTCCCCCACTCCCTCCACTCTGGGTAGGCGTGACCTTTCGCTGCTCACACGGCTCCTACACTCTCCATCCGAGGTCTATTTCAAGGTAGGCGTGACCTTTCGCTGGTCAAGGGGTTGAATGGCTTGCTGTCTCTACCTCTCACCACTCTCCCCCTCCTTGGGCACTTCTTTGATGAATGGAAGACGTCGCATAGCCAACATCCTTTATTGTATGCTAAACATGACCTTATGCTCTCGCTTAGGTCTAACTCTTCCATGGAGTCACTTATCATAATGACTTCCTTCTCCATTGTTGTTCTAATCTTGGTTGAGGGATTGCCTTGATTGAAATTTCTACGAGGACTTCCCCCAATGTGTAGAGGATTGTGCTCTTTTGTTGCTTGTTGGTGTCCCACAAATTGTCGCATAAGATCATTCTCCTGCAGAAGCATGACAATCTCGTTCCTCATGTCTTCCATGCATCGCACCATTTGATCATTCATTTGCAACATTGTGTCCACCATGTTGCTGAAATGGTTCCCAATTCTCCCAGTGTACCCGCCCAAGGAATTCTCCTAGGCTCAGAATTCTCTCTTGCTGTTGTTCCCCCATAAAGGTTGGAGGATGGCCGTGGACATTCAAGTCTGGCGATTCTCGATTCCAAAGTTTTGTCCAATTCTACGAAACGAACAGAAAAACTTACAAAGCAGGACAAGGAACATTTTTCGGGAAAATAAAATCAATGAAGTAGAGGAAAACCATCAAGGGTTGGCCTAGTGGTCATAAAGGGCCTTGGGACTTCAATGTCCTCCTAGAGGGAACGGGTTCAATCTTTGGTGGCCACCTATCTAGGAATTAATTTCCTACGGGTTTCCTTGGCAGCCAAATGTTGTAGGGTCAGGCGGTTTGTCCCGTGAGAATAGTCGAGGTGCGTGTAAGCTGACCCGGACACTCACGGATATCAAAAAAAAAAAAAAAGAAGAGGAAAACAATGGATGTTGGAGTGAAGTCGTGGATATGCATGCTTAGCCAAGCATAAAGAGAATCCGTGAGAGGTCTTGTTATCCGAAGGTGGGGGTGCCTTAGGGTGTGTTCGTGAAAGATGCTTTGTAACATTATTCCTGTATACAAGAATTGTGTATGTAAAGGTTAGGAAAAAGTTTCTCATATGATTGGCTTTGTATGACTTTGCTTGTGTTAATGCTTGCCTTACTTGTACAACGAGAGATATGTAAACCTTGTGAAAGAGTGTTGCGAGTCATGTCCTATCCGTGCAATATTTGTTTCAAAAGTAAATGGCTATTTTTCCTCCGTGATGTGGCTCAAGTATATGTCCTCCAGTCCTGGATGTTATTCCCATTGCACGCAGTACTTATTTTTGGAAGGGATTGTTGCTTCTTCAAATCAGTACTTTGAATAATCTAAGATCTTCACGTTAATATTTTAGTGAAAATTCTTTAATTAACTAGGACGTACAGGTATTTGTAATAAGAATATTTTAATTTTTGAACCATCATTTTGTTCTAATTTTACCATCACATGATTATTAATACACAATGTTGATGTTTTATTTATCTCATAACAAGTCATTACTGAAATATGTTTACATAAACTAATCTACTTTAATCATCAAGTCTTCGGTGATGTTGTGATCTGTGTTTTTAGAAAAGTGAGGTTTCGTAGTGTCCTTGTTTTAACCCCTGTCAATGTTTCTGCATCTTAGTTTAATTAATTAGGAAAGAAAATACTGAAGATAGTTTTTTTAAAAAAATACCTGCAATAATATATTATTGATCATTTGCTACGCCGGAACTGATTTTTTTTATATAATAATTTAAAACTGATCGCTGTGGCCATGTTCTGAAAAGATCATGAAAGCAATATCAGACCAGCCCCTAGTTTTTTAATACACTTGGATTTTATGGTTATTTAGCCTATTGCTTATTTTGGTTAGTACTAAGAAGTATCTGACTTCAACCATTTTGCAGGCAATGGCAGATGCTGCAAGCCCTGCACGTATTCTGGAGACGAGAAAAACTGCTCCAGGTTTACGTTTGGTGGATAAGTGGGCGGTGTAGATCACTTCCTTGGCTCTATTCTTACAGTAACTTTTTTTGGCCGTCTACACTTATTCTTTATTGATTTTTTTTACAGGTATTAATCGGTGGAGGTCAAAATCACAGGATGGGTTTATTTGATATGGTGTTGATAAAAGATAATCATATATCAGCAGCTGGAGGCATCTCAAATGCCATTAAATCGGTTGACTTGTATCTGCAACAAAGAAATCTTAAAATGAACGTTGAGGTATTTTCCCAAATCCTAACGCTTTTTTTCCTAAGGTTGTCAAATCAATTGTTTTTCTAGCTATTCCGAGTCCTTTTTGTTTGTTTTTATATTGCAACATCTTTTGTATATGATCTCTTGAAAGCATTTTTTTCTCCAAATTGTTAGGAGTTCCTTCTGAATAGTTGATGTCCCAAGTCAGCTCTTTTTTTTAAGGAACACAAATACATACATTAAATTGAAGAGTTTCAGAAGAGGAAAGAAAAATAACATATCCATCCTAACCAAGGCAAGGGAGGTCATATAAACTCTTCTCCTTAAAAGATCCTCCTACTACTTTTACTTCTTTCAAGCAAGCCAAATCTCCCATATTCACTAATAAAGCACTAGTCCATGAACTTTCCCTTGTCTTTCAAGGGGGTGCACACACATCACTCTTAGAAAAGAAGCAACGTGAAATCCTTCTTTCCTTACAAGAGCTATAAACAAATTAACAGCAAAGACAAAAGCTTATTGGAGAAGAATTATAATACATTTATATAAATCTAGTAGACACTTATGGATATAAAAAAAATGTGTGCGTGTGTATATATGCACCTGTAATTACTTATATTGTAATAATAAGCGTGCACTCTGATTTTGTTTAAATTAAATTGAATTGTTAACAACTTGCTTACACCTATGTTTTGTTATTTATTAAAGATTTGAGATTCTCTTCTTGATATGGTTCAACATGCTAATTTTTGTTTTTATAGTGAATACTTTAGATTGAACTTAATTTTGTTTTGGTTATATTTTAATCATTTTTCAGGTTGAGACCAGGACTCTTGAGGAAGTACATGAGGTACTACACTATGCAACTCAAAACAAGACGTCCTTGACTCGGATGATGTTGGATAATATGGTAGTTCCACTCCCAAGTGGCGATGTTGATGTGTCCATGCTTAAGGAGGCTGTAGACATCATCGATGGGAGATTTGAGACCGAGGTAATGTGTAATACTGGCACAGTTTGCAGGATAGAATCTGGATGATTGAACAAATCACTTTTATCAAAAGTAGACAAGTCTTGGTTAACCAATGTTTGATTAAGATTATTTCTTTATAATATAAGTAGTAAAACTGTTTTAGAAGTTTCCTAGTAATATTGCTTTGTTTGGCAAAGAAAAGGACTTTCATTTGCACTAAAATTCCTTGGTCAAAATTCTGTGCACCGGGAACTTGAAGCCTATTGATGGCCTTTAAGTTTTGCATATAGTAGTATATTTTTCTCACTGGATGCCTGTAAATAAGGATGGTTTTTTACTTCGGCTAATTAATACATCGAGTTATTAATGGATTTTGGTTACTAACAGGTGGTAATGGTTGTATATTAGGTTTCACCCTTTTGAAGCATGGCCATTTTGGCTCACGTAGCACATTTAAGTTTGATAGATATTTGACAATGTGATACTCCAGCACCCAACAGGCCAACACTTAACTCACCTTATGCTAGAGTGTCTGGTTTATAAATTTTATTGCATGAACATTATTTAAAAAGTGAGGGACAGAAATGAAGAATTTTCAATGAAATACATTGGATTATTCTTCTTAAACATATATTTTTATGGACGCAATACATATTTGATTTAAGATTATATTTTAATCTTAAAATATTGGAACATCTAGAAATATGTTGTTGGATTCAACTTCTTATCAATGTTAATTGATCAACTACACTTGAGGACAAGATGTGTTTCAAGGGCATAGTAACGTTAGAGGCAGTTAGGATCAAATTTCTTTTATACCAATTATCAAAATGATAAAGTTTACTATTATTAATAAAAAAAAAAATAGAGAGCTACATATCAAGAGGAAAATTTGAGAGCTCCCCTTGATCTCGCAAATTCTTAGATCTCTCACCAAAAGTCTACCTCTCTATATACAGAAAGTATCCTAAATAGCCTAGGAGCAACCTCACAACATTCCCATTAGTTACATAGGGCCCCGCTTGCTAATACACTACTTCTCGATCTAATTATGGGAACCTCCTTGCCCCTAATCCTCTTCCTACGATACACATAGCAGCTCTCTATCATAGCCCTCTCATGCTAGCTTGCCGCTTGCATATATTTGTACCATTTTGTTACTAGTGAATATCAGTTTCAATCTCTATTAATATGGTATTAGAGAATTTTACAATTAGGAAAGAGAAAAATGACTCAGAATTTTTTGAAGATTAGATGAAAGTGATAAAGAAAGGATACGGATAGTTGAAGGAAGAAATTCCAACACTGCCTGGCTTGGAGTGTGCGATGGAGCACCTTGCACACAGAGAAAATTGGTGTAGAAAAGGAGTGAATTCGAAGGATGGAGGTGTAATAAGCAGAAGGGAAGATTGTAGAGCAAGGAGAGTCATCTAGAATATGCAGTGCTGGAATTGGAGCCCGAGGTGAGATTCACAGCAAAAAACTCTTTGATTGGGGGCAGATACAAAAAAGTTCTTATTTATTTTTATTATAAGAAACAAAATGAAAATAAGAAAGAGAGTATCCAAAAGATTGCGGAGACACAAAAAGGATCTCTAGATAGTCAACAAAATTATGAGGGCACAATTACAAAACAAGGTTGACATGTCGATTCTTTTAGGTGAGAACTTAGACCTTGTTTTTTTTAGTTGAATGCTATTTTGAATTACACAAGTTGAAGGATTTGAGAAGCTTTTGTAGTGGTTGTGTGGGCAAGGTATCATTGGGTGAAGACTCGCGTAGGAGGCACCGTTTCTGAGTGCTGGTGTCTCTTTGAAGTTTGAACTAGTGCAATGTTGACCCTTGCAAGGAGAAAGCATGTGAAAATGCATTTTGGTAATCATACAATACAAGACACGGCGTTTCTTTGAAATCCGATGTCCACCACTGCCATACTTTCAGAGGAGGTGCTTAATAGTGCATTTGTCAATGGTCCTGGGTCCAATTATTCAACTGGTGGTCCTTTGCCTAAAAGCCATTGGATTGGTTGAAATAATAGAAACAGCCAACTTATTGAGGACAGCTATTGGGTTATTGGAGTTGAATCCAAAGGTAGGTGGTAAGGCCCAAGAAAATCAACAGAGACTCAGCACTGTTACCATCGGGAACTGCGCATCAGTTTGATGCAAGGAGACCCCCTATAAGCACCAGTGAGAAGTGGGATGATCTAGGTGAAACTTGAAAAATCCTCTAATAGAAATGAGGATACAGGAAAGAGAGGAAGGTAGGAGAAAGTGGGGGGAGAAACTGTGGGCAGAAGAGAAGAGTGGAAAAGTGTAAGGTTTTCAAAGAATTATCAGTGGATGTGGATCCCATGGAAGGGATTAAAATTGATTCCATTTTTGGAGGAATAAGATGCATAAATATATGAGGTTAATGTTTGAATATGTTGGGACCCTCAAGTGACAGCATGGGTGGTAATGGAAACTTATTGATTGTGGCTGCCTCCTAATAAACGTTGGATGTAGGTTCATGTGGCTGCCTCCTAATAACCGTTGGATGTAGGTTCATTTAACGGTGTAAAACTACCAGTCAAATTGTTTCCGCCTCTTCCAATAATTTCCGTGCTAATGACTTGGAATATTTGGAGAAGTTCTTTATAGTTTAGTTCACCTCGAAATGAAAAGCTTAATAAATGAAAACCCTCATTTTTGTCTTGTTGGGTGGGCCTAATATCACAGATTTTAAAAAAGAAACCTACAAAAAGATGCTGAATATGTTGCCATACTGAGAATGTAATTTAAATTTTGTTGAATAATTAAAATTTGGATTTTGACATCTTCTTTACTTGTTTGTAGCTTGCATCTAGGAGGATGCCCTATCCTGTAGATGCTTTTTAGTTATATAATAATTACCTTTTTCTTTTTTGAAAAATTGAAATTAGATTTTGATTTGCCTATTTTCTGGTGGCAGGCTTCAGGAAATGTTACTCTGAATACGATACACAAAATTGGACAAAGTGGGGTTACTTACATATCCAGGTATAATCCACAGATTGTAATATTTTATCAGTAAGCTATTTTTAATTTCAATTTCAATTTAAAATTTTAATATATATATATAAATAATTTCACATGCAATTGCTTCTTCTAAACCTCTCTAGTGTCATCAAGAAAGCTTGAAAAGATTCGCTAACAGCCTGCTGATACTAAGAATCCCAGAAAAGCACCTATGACTGCTAGGAGTTACTATAAAATCCCAGCTATATTTTTTGACACATTAAAGACCATATGAGGAAATATCTCTTGATTGCGATGTATCCCATAGATTCAATTTGTATTTCCTTCACAATATCTTATCATTGGTTTCCTCATAGCATTTACTGTTGGCCTAGTAGTAGAATCCTTGAACCCACTTCCACCTGTTTTGGGAAATTTTCTGAAAATTTCCCGGAGTACGTACTCCCATTATTCACACCGTTTTACCTTCATAAATAATTATTTAATGTCGGTAGACTTCACATTAATTTTAAATGATGTTGACGTGATAGGCAGTTAATGGAAAGAGTATCCATACTCCCGTAGTACTGGAAATTTCCCCGCTTGTTCCCTTCGAGGTAAAGGTGTCATAATATTCGTATATTCTATCGTTCTCATAGAAGTTCCAAGTCCATATCTAATAGAGCAAATACTCTATGCTGCTGTCTTCAATAAATTCGGTTCCAACCAGCTTAAAACAAAACAGTGCATCTTAGATTTGATGGTGAACTGTTACTAGGTGATTCAAAGATCAAATCATAGAGACATCTTTGATTCAGTTATCCGAGCAGTTCAGTCGAGACTCGAGTCGAGTCTAGTGAGGATGTTGGTCTCTGCCAGTTATGCTAATATCTGCTCCATGTAACACAGAAAGCAAAAGTAGTCTGGGAAAAACTTACCTGCTGCAATTCCATTCTTCACAAACAAAGAAACAATGTCTAAGTTAAAATATACTCTCAAGGAAACTTGTTAAAGAACTCTCATTTCCATTTATAAAAGTTGAAGCATAGAAGAAAATAGTTGTAAAACAGAGGGAATTTGGTTGAGAAGTGAAAACTTTGAAAACCACTTGCCACACACAAGTAAGCAGAGAAGTGTTTTTACTTTACTGACTGCATTATCCATATGATTCCATCTCATCAGTTAAATTTGAGGTTGTGTTGTAATAATGTAATCAAGGAGAGGAGAACTTTTGACTAAAACCTAGTGGAAGTGGGGATCAACCTATGCAATTTAGGGACTTTCTCTTCTTGTTATCTTTTGAGATGATCTTTGATGACTTTATATAATTTTTTTTGCAGTGGTGCGCTGACACATTCTGTGAAAGCACTTGATATCTCTCTCAAGATTGACACAGAGTTGGCCCTTCAAGTTGGAAGACGTACAAAACGAGCCTGATTCTAAATCCCCACTTATTTGGTAATCATTTGACCTCATCTCAGCTTTAATTATGCTTCAACTCGTTATTATATTATTTGCATGGAAATTTAAAAGGAAAATTGTAAAAGATGTCAATTTAGAATAAGATAATTAAAAATATAGCATGTTTTTAAAAAAATTGCGGATATGGCAATTTCTATCGTTGATATCTTATGACTGATAGAAGTCTATCGCTGATCACCTCAGCTTTTTATAGATTTTTGTCAGTGATAATAGTCTATCAGTGGTAGAAACGGATTTTTTTGCCATATTTACAAAACATTTTAAAGTTTGCTAAATTTGCAATTAGTTTGGGCCTGATTGCTATTTGTGCAACCAACCCAATTTAAAATGATTTAAATCATTTTTATCATGTTTAAAATCACTCTCAAACTCACATTTTAATCATTCAAAAATTAATTTTGATTCTATGAAAATCGTGTTTAAGAGTATAAAACCAAAAAAAGTATATAATTGTTTTTTTTTTTTTTTTTGTAAATCCTAATTAATATTCAAAATATTTGTTTAACTATTAATTTAAATCTTTTTTTTTTTATAAAAAATGATTTTAAAAAATATTCGTCGATATGGATATCTCTGAAAGATTCGGATGCGGAGATCGATTGATCAATATGAATCTCGAGAGTGGATGGTTGACCGGCGCATAAAATTGAAATCTCGATATTGATATCGTTATTTTCATCCATTTCTAAACGTACCCTTTTTATTGAACCATAAAAAAAATGTTTTTTTTTTTCTTCATATTCCTAACCAAGTTGGATATTTGTTGCTTCTTAATTAGTGGTAGTTATATCCAACATTTAAACGGAACTTAGATGCCTTTGTTTGGAAGCTATGCCTTCTTTTTTCTTTTTTTGGGTATGACCTAAGTTTTCTGTTTGTAGCCTCAATTAATATTTTTATACTTTGTTTTGTGAACTATTTAATAAAAACTCGATGACATTTATTTATTTTTTTGGACAATAGTCAATTTATACTCTTAAACTTTGATAGTTGTATCAATTAAAACTCTGAACTTTATAAGTGTATCAATTACCCTTTCATACAAGCCAAAGCGAGCATAGCTCAGCTGGCATATGTATGAGTTGACGACCACGAGGTCTGTGGTTCGAATCCCCCCATCCCCAATGTATTCAAAAAAAAAAAAAAAAAAAAAAAAAATTACCCTTTCATACAATTGATTCACTTATGAAAATTGCTAAAATCACAAGTCTTCACGTGATTAAATTAACATTTTTAAGATAAAATCTAACCGAAGGGGTAAATTAATACACTTCTAAAAGTTCAGGGTTTTAATTGATACAACTTTAAAGTTTTAGGGATATAAATTGATTTTTGTCTTAATGACTGACATAGACAAGTGTTTGCCGTAGACATTTCAGTTTTTGGCATTATTTTTTGTGATCTAATAAAAATTCAATTTGTTTTTCGTTTTCAAAACTTGGCATTGATTTTGAAAATATTCTTATAAAGTAGATAGCAAAACAAAGAAATCTGTAGCTAGAAGTAGTGTTTATAAGCTTAGTTTTCAAATACCAAAAGGTTATCAAACTGTGCTCTAAAATGAAATATGTATAAAAGCTTAAAAATACCAAATTGGTGTCAAAGCGAGCATGGCTCAGCTGGCATATGTATGTCTTAATGATCAAGAAGTTTGTGGTTCGAATCTCCCCACCTCCAATGTACTCAAAATCAAATTGGTACTTGATCTTATTTTAAACTTGTACCAATTGAAGAGTTGAATATATGTTATATTTCAGTTTGTCAAATTGATATGAGAACTTTAGTATAAGTTAACTGGTTAAGGCAAATATTCTCGAGTAGAATGCTTCTTGGAAGTTACTTATGAAAGGTCGAAGTCACATGGTTGCGTGTAGTGCTTATAGTTGCAAAAGTTTGAACATATTTTCTCTTTTCTCTTTGTTGCAGGGACTAGGTGAGATGCCTTGCTTTATTAGCTCGTGAATAATGACTCATTTCTTTCAAACCAAACTTATAATAAATTAAAAAGTGAGTTAGAGAAGAAAGCTACATTGTATTGTATTGTAGCAGCCAATCTCAAACTTTATTATCATATCCTATCCTATCTTCATCTTCATCTTCTATATTATTTATTTCCAACAAAAAGTTGTTCCCTTTTTTTTATGTTATGGTTCTTTCTCACCATACACTTTTAATGCTTTCTTTCTCTCTATCTTCCTTCCCCAATCCCCACCTTGTTTTGTTGTTGTGTTGTTGAGTCGAAATGTTTGTAGGTTGAGACACGAGCGTCATGCTTTTGTGTCGAATGCTTTACCCTAATTTTATACCTATACGATGTTTGACGGATTTTTTTTTGGGTTGGAGGGATAGTTTTTGAAATCAATTAAAAAAAATGGTGTTTTTAAACAATTTAGAAAAAAGGAGTTGATTTTTTTTTGTCTTCTATGGGAGTATGCAGGTTGAATTTACGCAGTCACTTGGCATTAAATTTTTTTTGATAAAGTACTAACCGTTTAAATGACATTTAAATTTAAGAAAAATAAAATAATTGTTTAGGATCGAGAAAGACGAAGTTTCCAAAACGACGATGGCGTCGGTATCAATCCTTTTGGCCAATGAACAAATTTTGAAAAGCAATCCAACTCCGATGAATCTCCTTAAGCTTCCTCCTCAATCTCACCAACTTCCTCGTCTCCTCTACCGTAAGTAGTCCCTCCAATGTCCCTGGCGGTGGTGTCAAGCTGAATCCTTTTGCGCAAAACGATATCGATGGCGACTACGAGTTGCTCCATCACATTCCCAATTCCGATCGGCAATGGTGGTGGAATAAGTGATCGCGTGAATGTCGATGGAGGAGGGGAAGAATTGTTCGCTGGCGATGTAACCATTCAGAAATGTTACAGAAGCATTGGTACAGTCGCATTGAACACGTCTGTACAATACCCTTCCGACCTCGTTCTATTTTTTATCACTTTCACGAACTCATTGTACCCTTCTTTCACCGGAACCCCAATTCTCAACCTCTTCCCTGTTGTTGGCCACTCCCATCCTCTCGGCGTCGTCGTCGTTTTCCCCCATTTTTCGTTCACATTAACAATCTCAAAATTCCCCGATTGCAGTTGTCCATTCACGATCTTCAATTCCCTATCTTCGAACTTAGTCCTCCTCAACGTTTCTCTATTTTTCTCTGTCTTCAAAAAGCCCCAGAATTTGAAGATTCGTGTTGGTTCAACCTGCGTACTCCCATAACGGACAAAAATCACTATTTTCTCTAAATTGTTTAAAAACCAACTTTTTTTTAATTGATTTCAAAAACTACCCCTTCAATCCAAAAAAAAAAAAACCTATGTTTGACTCTCATTTTTCTTGTTTTTGAAAATTTCTAGCACCATTTCTTTTACAATGATTTTCATTTTTTTTAAGGGAACATTTAAATTCTTTATCAAATTCTAAAAACAAAAACAAATTTTTTAAAAAAAAAAAAATTCAAACCTCGGCTTAAATTTTTAAAACACTTGTAAAAGGTGATTATAAAACAAATGAACCCATAGGCAAAAGTAGTGTTGATAGATTTAATTTTAAAAAATTAAAAATCAAATGAAGTCTTAGTGATATTATTAATCGGTTTGCTTATCATTGATTAGATTAATGTTGTGATCGAATTAAAAATGTTGATAAATGCGATAAGTTTAGAATGTGTTAATCATTAATTGGTACATATTTGAAGTGAAATAGGCCACTTTTAAAATAATTTAGATTTAAGATGGAATTACATAGTTAACCCTAAAATTTTGAAGGCTTGATTTTTCTATTACCTTGAGTAACAAAGTGATAGCTCTTTTCTAGTTGTGTATATTGTTTTTGGCATAGGATACTTATTAGACCTTATTTTGATTGAACATAACAATGTAGATCAATTATTAGAAGAAGAAAAAAAAGTGAAAATGTAATATGGATTTTTTATACATAGTTCAATAATAAGAGGGTATATTATACCTGTCACTTCATTTCATCCAAGTGTCCACTTTACTTTCTCTCCTGTGTACCACATTATATCAAATTAGCATGAAAATATCCGTAAATTGAAGGGTTAATCGATTTCTTCGATATTCGCAAAATATTTATAAAAAAAATATCAGAATCATAATTTAAAGTTGAGGTCAATTGATAATTGACACACTAGATAAGATTTTAAATTTATGACTGGACTTTACTGAATAAAAATAAAGTCAGCCCATACACAGAATTTAAAGAGGGTGATGAAATGATAAGCAAATTCTGTCATCATCTTGTTGTTGTTGCAGTGACGTTGTCGTCTGAGGGAGGTGCCAACCCAAACCCACCCTGCTTTTTTATGCATCAGATCAGAGCAGAGCAGAACAGACCATGTTATTTTATTCTATTCTCTTTTGGTGTCTTTCATTTTATTCTTTTCCAATTACCCAAAAAGCATCCCTCTAATCCTAGGGCTCCCCCAAGTTATTCCCACTCATGTCCTCCATGTAGGATCACTCCCCTACAGATTCTCTTTCTCCATTTCCACATTCTTACTCTCCAAGGCAAAGGCTTCTAAAATCAAATTAGCTCTGTTGTAAGGTGTCAACCTATTAGGCTAAGACATCTATTTCATTTTCTTAAAATTAGAGGTTCAAATCTCGGGCGTTTGTTGTACTCGAGAAGAGATCAAGAAAGAGAGAGAGAAAAAAATAAATAAATAATGTTATGAGGTTGCATAATGGTTCTATTTTGTCCCCTTTCTTGGCTATGAAGTTGCCTTGTTTCGCAAGTTCAAAATAGCCCTTTCCTTTTTGTTTAATGCAATAGAGTTTTTCTATATTCCACAATCTACTGGTGAGGGTTATCATTTGACTCATGAAAATTGAGTTTTTCCACTACGTTCTTAGAATTTTTCTGGAGAGAAAAGTCTCTTGTTTTCTAAAACAAATGTTACTTTCTGCTTTCTCTCTCTAGTACGCGTTTCTCTTTAAAAAAAAAAAAAAAAAAAAGTCTCCCTTCCCCTCTCTCTCTCTCACAGATAATATTATATCATTTTTTTTCTCCAAATATGAAAGTTAAGCTCGTGAAAAGAGAATCAATCAACATTGAGAACAACACTAGTCTAAACCAATAGAAATTATTCGAGGAGGCTGCCACAATAGAGAGAAACTATAAAGATATCTCGAGAATTTGTATTCAGTGGTTATTCGAAGCATGCATATTTTAAAATCTACATCCAACAGAATATGGCGACCTCATTGAATAATTGTTCCTAGACTAGGCCAAAAAATGAAAACTTACGCTGCTAATGCTCAACCCCGAGGGAGTTTTCTCACAAGCTAGCTAGTGGTCCATAGTTGATACTTGATCACATAAAAACACAAAAGCACAAAAGCAAAATCCATATTTGATTAGAAGGTCTATGTTATTCCCACTTGAAACAACTTTTCTCCATCAATAATGAAAGCAACTTTTTCCTAATCACAGTGATCAGAAAGAGAAGGTTTAGAGTTTAGACCAACTGTTTAGGCTTAGACAAAACAAAGCTATATCTTTGAAATTGGTTACAGAAAGTGCACCACTTAACAAAGAAACCTATGGCAAGTGGGGATTGTGCCAAGTCATGTCATTTGGGGTTTTCTAGCCGACCATGCTCCATAATTAACATGAATTTGATGGTGTGCCTCTTTTTTCCTCTAAGGTATCATTATGATGAAACCACAACAGTCCTAAACTTTATTTGACAATTTTGGAAGATACCTTTCCTAGATGATAATTGATCAAAAAGTGCTTGACTTTTTGATTTAGGGGCTAATTTTGTTCTTAAGTGGAGATGTGAGAATATTTGATCTTTCTTCTATTCTTAGAGAATGATCCAAACCTCAATTCCACTAGAGTTTATATTTGCGAAAGGTGATTAGTACCTCGAAAAGTAGTGTTTAAAAATTAAATATATATTTTAAGAACAAAATAAATGAATATTTCTTCTACAATATTTGGGAGAACATAAAAGTGCTTTGGTTAGAAAACACTCCTAAAGTGTTTTTAACCCAAGTGCTTGATTGAAAAGCCCTTAAAACTTTTTTAAAATTATATAACTAAACATCTAAGTGAATTGTTATAAAATACTTTTTACTAAAGTTATTATAATTAAGGTACTTTTGCAAAAAGCATTGCCAAACATATCAATAGTGTTTGAGAATTGAGATTACTTTTTTTCTTTTTCTTTTTGAAAAAATAGTTGAGGTGACTCGTAAGAGTAGTATTTGCATGTGAAACACTTTTTAGAACATTGTTTCATCTAAAAGCACTTTAAAATGCTTTTTAAGAATTTTCAAAATCTGGGAAAATTTTTAAAAGTACTTTTAATTAGTAAATTAGAAAAAATAAACAAAGGAGTTACATTTCATCCTTTCATAAAAGCACACCTTATCTTTAAAGTGCATAATCAGTCAAAATACAAGAAAAAGTATTTTTAATAGGTCAAAATCACAATCACATGAAGAAAACCAATATATGTGGGCATCCAAAATTGCAAAAACCATTGAAACCACATTAAATAACCCAAAAATAATTTTCAACAAAATCCCAAAGTCTAAAAGAGACAGGGTCATGGCATGAACTATGAAAGGCCTCAAAGTGGTTGGCATCCTCATTTTTCAGACAAACACTATCCAAATCATATATTGACTTTATCTACCACATCAATAAATATATACCTATACATGTCATATGGAAGGGAATCTAACATAAACAAATGAAGAAGGCAAAGGATCATAAATGTGGGACCAGAGTAGCTCTAATTTGACAAAGAAATCACAATAGAAAACTAAAACATGCCAATCTTTGAATACAAAATCCCCACCAAAAAGCATGATTCAAAGAAGAGAAAGAGAAAAAAAAACATACCCTTTGTGGAGCTGAGTCAGGCATGATGACTAATCCGCCCATGGGCGGCGCTGGGAGTACGTTTGTTTTCCCCCTGCCCGCCCAACCGATGCCATTGGCGTATCAAAATGACGCAAGCATTTTCACAAACACTTGGTGTGCATTGTGGACCATTCGCTTTGCCTACTCATCTTCCTGCCAAAAAAAAAACCCAATTGAGAATCAAATCCAGATGTATTTTTAAACTAATGAATCGATTTGGTGCGGGAAAACGCCAAGAAGATAACGCAATTCAATCAATCGATTGCAATTGAATTAAATAATTTGTTTTGAGAAGAAAAATGAAGGGCTTAGGGCTTATCTTTGGGCGAAGCTTGTCAGCATATACGTTGCTGTCTCACCAAACAAACGCCAAAAATTCTCTGTGTATGCTTCTGCTCTGTCGCCATTGCCTTCATTCGCTCTCAGCTTCTTCTCTCTTTTGGTCTCCATCTCATCTTTTTATGTCATATACCTTTTTTTGTGATAACTTGAGACCTTGGGTATAGGTCAATTTTTTTAACTCAACTCTAAATTGTTGTATTTTGCATTTTTTGCTTTCTATTTAATTTTCGCTAATTCAACCACTAATGCGTTTTCATTTGAGTTTGCAGGTGTTAAAAGTGATTTTGGTGTTCGGTAAGATGGGGGATCGAACCTAGGACATCTTGATCTCTAGTCGTTAGATCATGTCAGTCGAGTTAGATTCTGGCTAGAGAGAAAGAAAAATAAAAAAATCAGTTTGTTAACCACTCTTTTGTAAAATCAATTAATTGTAACTTTTGATATTCCCAAAAAAAAATCGGGATATGTGGAATTAAGGCCCACGAGATTGACCTGAAATACAGTAATTAGTCTGATATCACTCTTGCTTAGATATTTCTAGCTCCCGCTCTCCTTTAGTGCAGGCTCCATTTTATAATTAAAAATTTCTCCTTATTGAACGTGAGCAAAGAAAAACAACAGCAAGAGTGATGTGAGCAAAATGTCATTTTGACTACTTTTTAATATTTCGGGTTAATCTCTCAAATGGATCTTAATTTAGGGTCATCTGCCTAAATATCCCAAAAAATCTCATATCCCTTCTAAGTGACTCTTCAAAAATCTTATTTTGTCCCTCATTTATCATAAATTTTCAAATTAAATTTAAAATTTATCGAACACTTATTTACTTGACATTACAACTCATTTTTCTAAAAAGTATATTTCTCAACAAATATTTTAAAAGTATCGTAATCTCAAACTAATCATAAATCTAACCAAAATAAAATAAAATGAGGTAAGTCCTTCAACAAAATGTAGCTCTAATTTGATTTTACTTTAAAGTAAGTCCTTAAAAAACTTATAAGTTTCAATAAAAATTAAGTTTTTTCACAAAATTAAATTTGATTGCGGCATAAGATGTATCATTGAATGACTCTCCTGAAAATTACAAAAATTTCAACAAAATGTAGCTCTAATTTCATTTTACTCTAAAGTCTCGTCAATTTTAACATATATTTTACAATTCAATAAACGCACATGAGAATATTTTTCTAACTGTTTTTCAATAAAAGTTTATCGAAAGTCAAAATTTGCAACATTTATTCGAGCTTAAGGTATACATTACATCAGTTATCTAAGTTTATGGTGCAATTTGATGAAATTGATAGTTTATGGTAAAATATGATACACCTTGTCAAATTTTAGGTATATTTTGATATTTTTACTAATACTTTTGAGTTCATGATGCTTTTGAGTGAAATGAGATTTTTTTTCTTTCTTTTTTGAGAATCCTGAAAAAATGTTTAAATATTATTTTGATCTATGTAGTCTCGATTTTAGTTTATTTTGGTTCATGTACATTCAAAATGTCTATTTTAGTCCATGTATTTTCAACTTTGGTTCATTTTAGTCCTTGTAATTTTAAAAAATGACCATTTTGGTTTCTTACTTTTCATTTTATCTCATTTCTTTCAAACATAATTTTAACCTGACATTTCACTTATTAAATTTTTGGAAATCCGGTTATAAATTTGTATTAAATGATTTCTATTGTGTACAAAATTTATGTTTAAACTTTGTAAACAATAACCAAATTGGTCACTTTTTAAAAATATAAAGACCTAACCAGACGTTTTGAAAGTACAATGACTAAAATGAATAAAAGTTGAAAATGCAGAGACCAAAATGAAAATTACTTCCGAGTGACCAAGTATACCTCAATTAGTCCATATATAAGTAACTTCTCTTAGTCTTAGACTCTTGTGTTTAATCATCACTCCTTGTTTGAAATTGTTATAACTTTAATTATAACAATTTCATAAGTTTAAGTGTATAGTTTTAATATTAACCTGAACATAGTGCTGCTAATTAAAACATTATATATAATATATGATTGAATTGTTAAAGTGAACATAACTCAATGATAATTGACATCTATTACTCCTTCGAGGGAAGAGATTCAAATCTATCTATCTCTATTTGTTGTACTAAAAAAAATACTATGTTTGAATTCTCGGTTGAACTTAAAAAAACGGATATGTTATTTAGAGTTGAAGGTTACTTACTTTACTAGAATTTTAAAATACATGATTAACAACCAAATAGTTTTCTAATCCTCGAGAATGACCAACATTTAGGCAATAAAACATTTTTTAAAGTAGAAAATAATTCAAATAAATCTAATTTATTCATATCACCAAATTCTATATGATATTATTAGAAACAAAAAAAATTATCAAACTTTAGATAAAGATAATTATTAAATCATTATTAGAAAATGTTCAAAAATAAAATATGTCATTATATGTATTTGAATTATATCATTTATTTTTACAAAAAATGAAGAGCAAAATAAAAGAAAAATATATAAAATGGAGAGGATAATTGGAGAAATAAAATTTCTTTACTTATATTAACATCCTAAATATATAGTATAGATTAATGCTATAACTATAAATGTCAACATGAGTATAGTTCAACTGACATAATGTATGAACTATGAGCAAAAAATTTTAAGTTCGAATTCCCTCCGTAAAAAAAAAAAAATATATATTACTTATATTAACATCCTACATATAACATAGATTAACACTATAACTATAAACTTTATAAGCCAACAAGAGTATAGCTCAACGATATGATGTATCGCCTAGTGATCATGAGGTCCTAGGTTCAATCTCCCACCTGGAACGTGTTGTCAAAAAAAAAAAAAACTTTATAAATGAGTATTGGTGTAGCCAAATCGAACATGGCATAAAGTTGTATTCAATCCTCGCATTAATTAAATACCTTTGCCAAAAAAAAACATAACTAGTTATAATAATTATAATTTTTGAAATGGTTAACAACAAAAGAGTACTACACCAAAAAGATATAAGAGTAAGAAGATGACACACTCAATTTTAACATGATACAATTTTTTCAAAAATATACGACTACCTATATAATAAAGGTATAACTAAAGATAACGTTGTACTAAAAAAATAAAAAAAATCACAGATAGATAACGTTGTACTAAAAAGAAGAGATAATATTTAGGGGCCGTTTATTACCGACAATCTTAACCAAGTAATGAGAATGAAAATTGTGGGACACATTCTATTCTCTTTGGTTCTTTGATGATGTTTGTCAAAATTAGGAATGAGAATAAAACTTTGAGGCTCACTCTATATTTTCCAATCACATTCTCATTCTTCGTTCTCTTAAAAAAAATGGATCAATCTCATTCACATTTTTATTAAGTGGAACTCACGTCACCTTTTTTGTTTACTTTTCATTCTGATTCCGAAGAAGTAAACGCGTTCTTACTTCAAACCTATTAATTAATACAATTAAAGATTTATTAAAACTCCATTCTCAATAAATCCATTCTTCTAAAATGTTACAATTTTTTTTTTTCAGTTACAAGAACATTTTCGCAAACTCTTTGGTTGTATTTTTTTTTTAGTACAAGTATCAATAAATGTGAGTATGGGGATTTGAATCTCCGACTTTGTATGCATATTTTGAGCTTATTTTAAAAAAATTCCGAATACTCCCTACTTTCATCGAGCACATGGCTCTTACTCTTGGTTCTGATAGGCTTAGAGTTACGCATCATCGCCGCCCCGCGCATCACCGCCGCACGCTGCAGCCCCGTCCCTGCTCCGCCGCATCACCGCAGATCCGCGCCTGCTCCGCAGCCCCGCGCGCCGTCTCCCATTGATCTTGTTCAACGAATTTCGAGACAGTCTCAACATCCGCCATCCTCCCATTTCAGTGGGGCTAGACGCGCGCGCGGGGGCCGGGCGTGAGGGTGGGGCTAGGCACGCGCGCGGGGGCGTGCGAGTGGGGCTAGACGCGCGCGCGAGAACGTGCCGGTGGGGCTAAGCGCGTGAAATAAAAGAATACATGTCAATTATCGTTGAACGATACTTAAGTTGAGGTTGTAAATTGATTATTAAAAGAAACGTAATTCATTTAAAATAAATTTCTCTGTATAATGTAGATTTTATTTTTTTAAAAAGAACCAAATAGTTATGGAAGAAAACTAAATAATATAAATTTGATGTTTGCTTCAATTCTGTTTGGTGAGCATGCGGAAAAATATCTTATTTCTAGCCGCAAAAGTTGACACATGACAAAAAAAAAAAAAAAATAATAATAATAATAATAATAATAATGAAAATAAAAATAATATATATATATAATTTAAATTTTCAAGCCAAATTGAATCTAACTTTTTTTTTACACCAAAATGATTTCTAACTTGAGGACTCGCCAAAGGTGGAATTATCTATAATGTTAAAGGAGTTGATTTAGATATTTTATATTAAAACGTTAAATCATAATTTAATTAACCAAAATAAGTTTGGTAAGAAATTAAATCTGAAAAATTAGAAATAAAGAACATTTAAGTATATGTGATAAATATAAAGACTCATATATGATAATTCTTTCGTTTTCTATTTTAGTATTTTCTTTTTTTTTTTAATAAATAGGATTGTTTTATATCCCACAACGTTTTTTTTTTTTAATTACTAAGTAAATTTTAAAAACTAAACAAATATATTTGTATCTTTCTACATCTATTCTTCTCCTCTCTTTAAATATTTAATAATGTACCCTTAAAAAAATATAAATTCAAGATACTCGTAATTCAATTTTTTTCCGAACTTAAATCGATAAGTTATACTTAAAAATGACATTTAGGTCAAGTAATAAAGATTAACACAATCATACAACAAGATTTATGAAAAAAATATATGTATATAGAAAACTCCATTATTTTAAAACACTGTTTTTTGTTATTTGGGTATTACCTAGCTTTAATAAATAATTTAAAAAAAAAAAAAAAAAAAAAAAAAACTAAAAAAATCTACAAGCTCCCATTGTTTTGTTTGAATATAATTTTCTTAATATTTAGTTTGATGTTTTCGCTGGAAAGATTATCAACCCTATTTTATAAGAAAATATTTTTTACGTAAAAAAAACAAAACCCTTTAAATGATATAGAAATGATACTTTACTTCAATTCGCGACAATGAGCATGCGATAAAAATATCCTTATTTTTATTTAGAGTCACAATAATTGACATAAAAGAGGAATAGTCGGAAACTTTAGGTTAGTGACTTCATGTTCAGGCTGAAGTTGGCCCACTCACTTCACGTCCTCCCGACTTGGGGACGACCCCCACGAGATTTCGATCCAATCTAAAGGAAAGAGTCAGAAACCCTAAGTCAATGATGAATAAATATAAAACTACGACTCCAATAAAGTAAGTCCAATTGAATTCGTTTTCTCCTAACATAAAGCTTGTTGCACATTTTTTCTGACTTAAGCATCAAAACGTGCGTAAAAAGCACCACACCGATGTGCAGTTTTCTTTGTTTTGCAAGTCACCTCGTATCGATTTTTTCATTGAATCCGTGCGAATCAGACGAAATCGACCAAGCCAAAATTGTGCAACAACATATATCCTAATTATTTCGTCAACTCTTTCTATAATTTTTTTCAATCTATATTTTTTTTTTATCTCTAACTTTTTTTCCATCTCTTCCTCTAATATTTATAGAGTTGCAAATATTATGATAAAAATTTTGACAAAAAAAAAAATATTATGATAAAATTTGAAAAATTACACACTTAACAACAAAATGATATCTTACCTTTAAAAGAGAAATTATTCGAAGAAGCGGTCACAATGTAGCTTACAATTTTGTATTGTTGGATGGAGAGAGAAAAATTACCAAACTATTTTGATTTTGTATCTAATAACTATTAGGGACAAACAAATTTTAAGATCTACCTCTGAGGGTTTTAAAGAGACGAGACCACATTGTGGCGACTTCATTGAATAATTTGTCCTTAAAAAGAGATGCGCAAGAACATGATACTCACTCCACTCGACGATTTTAATGTGATTCAATTTTTTTCGGAACCTATATCTATAAGTTACACCTAGAGTTCACATCTATGTCAAAAAAAAAAAAAAAAAAAAAAAAAAAAAAAACTTCATTATTTTAAAGGCTGCAATTTTTGTTAGTTGGATATTATCTAGTTAGAAGAAGAAAAATAAAAAATAAAATAAATAAATAAAAGGAAAAAGAAAGAAGAAAAAAAACTCCTCAAGCTTCCATTGTTTGAATATAATTTTCTTGCCAAAGCGAGCATAGCTCAGCTGACATATGTATGACTTGATGACCAAGAGGTATGTGGTTTGAATCCCCTTCAATGTACTCAAAAAAAAAAAAATAATAATAATAATAATAATTTTCTTTGTATTTAGTTTGGTGTGTTTATCGCGGGAAGGATTGTCCACCCCCACCCTATTTTTCAAGAGAATAATTTTATATATATATTATAAATAAAAAAAAAAAAGCTATCTAAATGATATAAAAATTATACTTTACTTCAATTCACAAAGTTGAGCACAGAAAAATATCTTTATTTATTTATTTATAGCTACAATAATTGACCATTTTTTTTAAAAAAATAAAAAATAAAATTAAGGGTTGGTCGCATAAATAGCAACCAATGTCCAAAATAATGTCAAATATAGCAAAATATAAAATATTTTGCTAATATGTAGCGAAAAAAAAAGTGATAGTCATAAACTGATACTGACTAATCAAAATTATCATATTTGCAATTTTTTTTCTAAATGTGCTATAGCTAGAAATCCTAAATTGATATCTAGTCTAATTTTTCTAAAATTAATTATGCAAAAACTATAATGTGTGTTAGAATTATTGCAATAATGAAATTTTTCAAGTTGCAACAATCAATCAAAACGAGCATAGGTCAATTGACATAAAGTTGAGCCCGTGACTAAAAGGTCATGAGTTCAATCATCGCATTAATTAAAATACCATTGCAAAAAAAAAACAATCGAATAGTATTTTTCCTATGAAAAGTAAATTTGATAACTCACCAAAATTGAATTATTTAGAATGTTTGAGGAGTTGATTAAGATATTTCATTAACACTAAATCACAAATCTATTAACCAAAATAACTCATTTTTCTCTCTAGCTCATATATCTCTACATTCTTTTTTTCCCTCTTTTCCTCTAATATTTTTACTCATATAAATGTAACAATAAAATTTTGAAAAACATACTTATAGAATAAAATTTTATTTTCATTATTAAAAAGATAAATTTCAATTTCATAATTATTATATTGTTCATAAACGTAAATTATTAAATAACTCTTTGTTTTTTAAAATAGATAACATAAAATGTTAGCAAACGTAGTTTTGCTATGAACAAAAAGGTAGTTGTAACCGAAGTTTCGACAATATACCTAAAAAAAAAAAAAAAAACCCTTTTCTTTCTCCCTAGGGTTTCTTCTGTTGTGCAGGTCGGCGTCTTCCTTGTAGCGGCGGCGGCGGCGCTACCCCGGGGTGGCCTATTTGGCCGGGTCGTTGACGATCTTGCCGGCGGTAGGTGAGGTGGTCGTCGTATGGGGAAGAAGAAGAGTGTTGAGGGACCTTCGGCGGAGGACGGCCATGGATCGATCTCGGGAGGGTTGGCGAAAAAGCCATTACCGAGTAAGCGTCTGTCAGAGGTGAAGAGTCTCTTGAGGGCGGGAGGTAGCACGGTTCTTGGGCTAGAAGGGATTCCAGAGGTTGGGGTTCGCCGGGGGAAGCCCTCTTTCGATTTGGGTTTTGCCTCCGGCGAGGTCTACGGGGATGGAGATCCGTGTCTCGGCGGCGTATCTGGGGAGGCGGCGGGGGCGTCAGTGGTAGATCTTGCCGTGCAGCCAAGTTTCCCTCAGTCGGTGCAGGTTGGGGCTGGTGGTGCGCCGGGGGAGATGGAGAGCGATTCAAGGGGGAGTCTCGGCCCTGTGCAGATCGTCCGGTCGGAGGCATCTCTTGAGCGGTCGGACCGCTCTGTTTTTTCACCTGGGCAAGCGAACCGGACCGATTCACTTTCTGGCCGGTCGAACCGGACCGGTTCACCTTCTGGTCGGTCGAACCAGACCGGGTCACCTCCTGGCCGGTCGAATTGGACCGGTTCACCTTCTGGCCGGTCGAACCGAACCGGTTCTCCGTCTGGCCGGTCGAACCGAACCGGTTCCCCTGTAAGTGCGGCATCTGACTCCTTTGTGCCTGGTCCTGTGCAAGCTATTGACGTTGTGGTGGGTCCTGGTCAATCTCGGGGATCGGAATTTGGGCCTATTGGTTCTTCCAGTTTGGGGGGAGATGGTGGCAAGGGCGTGGATAAGTCCAAATCATCGTGGGCGTCGCTGTTTGGTACCTCAAATGCTAACGAGGAACCTATGGTTTATACCCCATTGCAGGTTATTGATGGTGTGCGTGTCGTTGTTCCCCCTCCAGGTGCTCGTGAAGAGGGTATTGCATTCTGGCAGCATTCGTTAGTTGGTCAGTTTGTGGAAGGGCGTATCTCCTATACTGTGCTTTCCCGTTTGGTGGGCCAGATTTGGGGTCGTGTTGAGATGCCAGTTATCTCAACTATGGACAATGGTTTAATCATGTTTCGTTTTCGATCTGCGGCTTCTCGTGATTGGGTCCTATCGAATGGTCCATGGCATATAGGCGGTCGTCCCATTTTGTTGCGGCAATGGACTCCAGGGATTGCTCCTGAAACTTTTGTTTTTGATTCGGTTCCCGTTTGGGTTTCTCTTTTTAATGTGCCGTTTGAGTTGTGGAATCGTAATGGGTTGAGTTCTATTGCTTCTGCTGCGGGTAAACCTATTTGTATGGATCAAACAACCACGGATCGCTCTCGCCTCTCCTTTGCCAGGGTTTTAGTGGAAGTGGGGGTGAACGATGTGTTGCCTTCGTCAGTTCCGATTAAGCTTGAGGTGGGGATTGTTGTGGTTAGACTTGAGTATGCTTGGAAGCCGAAGCGTGGTTCTCATTGCCAGGTTTTTGGGCATTCTAGTTCCTCTTGCAGCAAACAGGTGCCTGGTGAGGCTGGTGTGGGCTCGGTTGCGCCCTCTGTTGTTGCCCACTCTGTTCCCCGCGCTGTCCCTTTGGCTATTCCTCTTAGGTCTACTAGTTCCTTAGACCAGGCCCCTGTAGTTCAGGTTAAGGTTCCTAGAGCTGCCAGAGCTCGTAAATCAGATGTGGTAAGAGCTTCCCTTGATCCTCCTCGTTTGAGTGGTTCCCGTAGTGAGATTACTTCAGGTAGGGGCCCTTCGGTGTTCAATTCTTTTGCTGTTCTTGCGCCTGTGGATTTAGAGATGGTGTCAGTCTCAGATGCAGTGCCCCCCACTACTCTGTGTGGCGCCTCGAGTCCTTCTTCGGAGGATCTCTCGCGTCCGTCCCGGGTAGGCCTGGATTCTATGGCTATTGTGGTAGATAAGGTATGTGGTGATCCTCCCCCGGATCAGGGTTTGGTCAATCCTACTTTCCCTGTTATTTATGTCTAGTTGGTGTTCTTGGAATGTGAGGGGGCTCAGTGATCCTGCCAAGGGTCTTGCTGTTCGTTCCTTCCTTCAGTCTGCTCAGGTGGGTTTCTGCGGTTTGTTGGAAACGAAGGTTAAGGCTCATCAGTTTCAGTCAGTGCTTCGGAGATTTGGGAGAGGGTGGCAGTGTGTCTGTAGCTATGGTGAATCTGGTTTAAGCCGTATTTGGGTCATGTGGCGTTCGTCGCGGTTCTCCTTTACCCCTTCGGTTATTGGGCCTCAGATGATCTGGGGCACCCTGGTGGATCGTTCCTCTCAGATGTCCTTCCATGTTGCTTGTGTTTATGCTCCTAATTCCGAAGTTGAGAGAAGAGTGGTGTGGAACGATATTATTTCTATGTGTCATTCTTGGTCCCTTCCTGGGGTGGTTATGGGTGATTTTAACGCCATTCGTGTTTCTACCGAGTGCTTTGGGGGGAACTTGATCGAATCGGAAATGTCTGCTTTTGATGGTATGATTTCTCATTCGGATTTGGCTGAGCTTCCTGTGTCAGGTAGTTGGTTCACGTGGACTAAAACTCCCCAGGGGCCGTCTGATATTATGAAGCGTCTGGATAGAGTTTTAGTTAATTCTAGTTGGATGTCCACCCAACCTGTTTGTGAGGTTCGTGCTCATAGCTGGGGTATTTCAGATCATTGTCCGCTACTGTTTACTATTGGGAGTCAGTCCCACCGTCGGTCGCCGCCATTTCGGTATTTTAATCACTGGGCGGAGGACCCCCATTTTTTAGATACTGTGGCGTGTAGTTGGATTCAGCATCATGACATCTCTCCGTTAGCTGGTTTCGTCAAGAATCTGAAGTCTCTTAAGCCCATTCTTCGTCAGACGTTTGGGTGCTCATTGTCGAGCCTTAGTTTGCAAGTGTCTGCAGCTCGTGCTGTAATGGAAAAGGCTCAATTAGCTTATGCTGAAGACCCGTTGTCGCCTGACCTCCAGGCCCTAGCCAGTAGCGCTTCTCAGGATTTTTGGGCGTTGACACGGAAGGAGGAGGCCTCCCTTAGGCAGAAGTCCAGGGTCCAATGGCTAGCTCTTGGTGATCGTAATTCCAATTTTTTTCACCGTAGTGTTAAATCTCGGATTCTCAGTAGCGGCATTCAGTCTTTTACCAGTGCTAGTGGTGGTATTTTGACCTCTCATTCTGATATTGCTAGGGAGGTGGTAGCTCACTTTCGTGGTATTCTTGGATCTCAGTCGATCGGCTATAGGGATCTCACTGACCAGTTGTCTGCGATTGTTGGGTTTCGCTGGTCCGAGGATTGTTGTGTCGATCTGGTTAAGCCTGTCTCGTTTGAGGAGGTCAAGCGTGTGGTGTTCGCGATGAGTAGCAGTAAGGCCCCTGGTCCCGATGGCTTCTCTGTGGGGTTTTTTAAAGCAGCTTGGAGCGTTATTGGCAATGATTTCTGTGCTGCGGTGTGCCATTTTTTCTCTTCCTATTTTCTTCCTCCTGGCGTGAATGCTACTGCTATCACGTTGATTAGGAAGAAGGATGTTCCTATAGGCCCTGATGATTATAGGCCCATTTCGTGTTGCAATGTGGTTTATAAATGCATATCGAAGATCCTGGCGAATCGCTTGAGTTCGTGGCTTCCTGTATTTGTTGGCCCTAACCAATCTGCGTTTGTTAAGGGTCGGTGTATAGTTGATAATGTTCTTTTGTGCCAGGAACTGGTAGGTGGGTACCACCTTAATAAGGGCCTTCCCCGTTGTGTTATGAAAGTTGATCTTCAGAAAGCGTATGATTCGATCCATTGGGATTTTTTGTTTGGCCTTTTGTTAGCTATTGGGACCCCTGTTCAGTTTGTGAGTTGGATTCGGGCTTGTATCACGTCCCCTACATTTTCTTTCATTGTTAATGGGTCGTTGGAGGGGTTGTTTTCGGGTCGTCGTGGGCTTCGTCAGGGTGATCCCTTGTCTTCGTACTTGTTTGTGATGGCTATGGAGGTTTTATCCCGTCTTTTGAATTCTCCCACTACAGGATTCTCTTTCCACCATCGTTGTGAGAAGATTCGTCTGACTCACCTTTGTTTTGCAGATGACCTAATGATCTTTTGTAGAGGGGATTATTCTTCGCTTGCCTTCGTTCATTCCGCTCTCTTTAGGTTTCAGGGGTTATCTGGTCTTTGTGCGAATTCAGCAAAGAGCTCGATGTTTTGTGCTGGGGTCTCCTCGTCAGAGGCCTTAGGTCTGGCTAGGGTGATGGGTTTTCCTCTTGGCTCTCTTCCTGTTCGTTATTTGGGCCTTCCTCTCATTTCTGGGCGGCTCTCTTTTGCGGATTGTAAGCCTCTCCTGGAGAAGATCATGGAGCGGGTCCAAAGTTGGTCGGCGCGTGCTCTTTCGTATGCTGGTCGTCTGTTGTTAATTCGGTCTGTTTTGCAAAGCTTTCAGGTCTATTGGGCGAGTGTGTTTGTTTTGCCTTCTCGCGTTGCTGACGAGGTTGATCGCATCCTTCGAGCTTATTTGTGGCGAGGGTGCTCCTCTGGTAAAGGTGGAGCGAAGGTGGCTTGGGGGGATGTTTGTGTCCCTAGAGATGAGGGTGGCCTTGATATTCGTCATATTCGTTCTTGGAATGTGGCTGCTGTCATGAAGCTCCTCTGGCGTCTTTTTCTGCACTCTGGCTCGTTATGGGTGGCCTGGGTGGATGCTTATATTCTTCGTGGTCGTTCCTTGTGGTCCATTCCGGTATCGGCCAGTTGGTCGTGGTGTACTAGGGCCATTTTCCATCTCCGAGAGCAGTTTCGTCCGCTTGTCCGTATTGCCATTGGGGATGGGCGGCGTTGCCATGTGTGGGCAGATTCATGGCTTCCGGGGGGGCCCATTGTACAACGTTTTGAGGCTGGCCTAGTTGATACTGTTGGTAGCACGCCTCATGCCCTGGTGTCAGATTTCCTGCTTCCGGATGGGTCGTGGCAGTGGCCCTGCGTGACTTGGGAGATGGAGGATCTGCTTCCCCTAGTTCAGGCTTCTGTTCCCAATTTGTTACAGCCTGACCGAGTTATCTGAGACCCAGGTAAATCTGATGTCTTCTCGGTGGCTAGCGCGTGGGAAGTTCTGCGGCCTCGTCGTGATTGTGTTCAGTGGGCCAGCTTATTGTGGTTCGGAGGTAACATTCCCAGGCACGCTTTCATAGCGTGGTTGGCGGTTCGGGATCGGTTATTTACTAGAGCTCGTCTCCATGTTTGGGATCCTTTAATCCCGTCAGATTGTGTGTTGTGCTCTGCTGCTGTAGAGACGAGAGATCATCTTTTGTTTGAATGTCCGTTCAGTGAGCATGTGTGGTTGGGTCTTCTGCGTTGGGGTCACTCCTCTCATCGTATTGTTGTTTGGTCAGCTGAGCTGACCTGGATTAGTGCCATGGGGCGAGGTGATCGTCGTAAGCGTCATGTTTGGAGGCTTGCTTGGAGTGCGGCCATTTATCATATTTGGAGAGAGCGTAACTCTCGCGTTCATGGGGGTAGGCTTCGCTCTTCTCAGTCTGTGTTTTTAAGTGCCCAGGCTGATTTGGTGTATAGGTGTGCCTCGTGGCAGGGGGCGTTAATGACTTCTGTGTCTATTAGCGTTCCTCCGTGGGATTTATTTCCTTGAAGTCTTTCTGTTTCTTCGTTTTGTGTTCTTGAGTGCCTTGGTCCCGGGCTGTGGGACCCTCCTCGTTTGCTTTTAGTAATATATACTACCTTTGCAAAAAAAAAAAGGTAGTTGTCAAAAATGATTTTCTTTTATTTTTTTTAAAGAAGAAAAAAAAAATAGCGCTCGAAATTTAAAATGAAATTTAAACCCCTCAAATAGAATGATTCTTTAATCAGAAATTGTTATAGATAACTACTCTACAATAACCGTAATGAAATATAACTAACTTATTTTACTATTGATATACCATAACTAACTAGATTATAGGGAAAAGAGAAGACATGTTATATTTAATATGCCCCTTGTAGATCACCATATTTACAAGACTGCCCAGCCAACCAATTTGTTATTTCAACTAACCAAATTTATTTATTTTAGGAATGGAAAAAACGTAACAACTCACATTCAACCCTCAAGCATCAAAATATTTTTCCTATTATTTCGAACTCCCCTCCTACATTTATGGCTTCAACAAGTTGTCTTTATGTATATATCTAGCACTCTTGATCTAATACATTTCCAAAAAGGTACCCAAATCGACAGTCACTACACATTTACGGTGGCTCCATCCCGAGACAATGTATCAAATGAGGTGTAAACAGTTACATACTTACAATTGGGGGTAGACTGACAGTCAATATGCGTATAGACCACACCACAATATTTTTTGTGTTGAGAAATGAGGTGTAATTAGGAGTATGTACCTTGAAACTAGATTGATCGGTCAGGTTACCAACGAATTACCAACAAAAGACAAAGTATGGTATCAACATACATACTTAGATTTATATAACACATTGTAACATGGTGTGGATTCAACGTTATACATGCAGGTATACACGGGGACCATTAATTTACTTCTCAATTTGATTCAAAGTATGTATAAAGTTAGTTTGAAGCTACTAACAACAATTACCGACAAACGAGGATATCACGAGATGAACATACATGTTTAGACTAATATAACATCGTACATACATGTCGACAAACATTCTAAGAATATATTTGCATCGTATAAACTAGTTTGTACACAGACAAACATACATGAGGGTGATGTATATAACAACAGATACAGGGTATATCACCCAATCATACATAACTAATCCCTATATGCCTAACGTCGACAATAAAAGTACACAACAAAGCAATGAACTACACTCGTGGTATATACTATGGTTTACTAGGACAGGTATACGATGAGGGAGGTATATGACAACAGATACAAGGTATCCCATCCAAATTTTCAGGAGTCAGAACCGCACCCTTATTCCTTTTGTCTGCCTTCCCTCTTCGTTTATTGCCCGATGACCCTAAGGAAGTCTCACACAGATTCCCCCTTTCGCGGTTCCTATAGAACAACAAGCAAATTTATGTAAATACAGATATAGGGGAGAAATGTCAATATGAATGACTGTAAATAAAGATACATACATCCCTTGATTCACCATGTTTCCTAGACTCCCGATATTTCTCTTTCTCCTTTGTTTTCGGCCTACTCCCCTCGGATGTCCTTTCTCGTTTCACCCCCTTGCTGGGTTGCGGGGGGTCATTTGTCTCATTCTTCATTGCACTCGTTACTTCGAGTAGCGAGTTTTGAAGGCGTATACTTCAAAGTACAACCACAATACATTCAAATAGAGGATTTATCACTACATATTAACATACAGAATGAACATGAGGGTCATAATCTAATGGGTAGTACCTCGACGTCGTCATCCACCTGAATTGGTGACGTTTGCTTCTTCGTTTTTTTAGTCTACATTACACCGACAACTTTCAACCTTTCACTCGTCATTGCCATCTAAAAAAACTCAGACTACATATGTGATACAGAAAATATAGATTAAATAAACCAAAATTCTTAAAAATCGGTCAATTAAATAAACCAAAAAGGGACAACAAACAAAATCCCTAAAAATCGGTCAATTAAATATACCAAAAAGGATAACAAACAAAATCCCTAAAAAATCAGGATTTATCCAAAACACATATCTCAACAATACTATATTGTTCATTCATTCAATCAAACGTACCGGAAGTCTTGAGGTTCGATTTGCACCGTGGTTTGGATGGAGATTCACGGACTCACGGTGGTTGCCCAAGTTGTCCGCTGCGCACGGTGGAGATCCGATCAGTGGTGGGCAAACAATATCTAGCTTGCGCCAACGGGAATGAGAGTCTGAAGAATGAGACTCACGGTGGTTGGGGTCAATTTTCTAGTATGTTTTTTGGACTCCATTGGGAGTCAGAAGTCTCGATTTTCTGGTACGTTTTCGCGTTGGGGTCAATCTCGTAGAATGGGACTTACGGTGGTTGGCGCCGACGAGAATGAGACTCACAGTGGTTGCCCAAGTTACCCGATCGATATATAAATGGTACGTTTTCTGGACTTCATTGTCGTGTTCGTCGAGTCAGTGTATACTGGAAAATATAAGGACTGAAAGGTCTGGTTTTTGTTTGTCGAGTCAGTGTATATTGGGAAATACAAGGAGTGGAAGATCTGATTTTTGTTCGTCGAGTCAGTGTAAAGTCCGATTTTTGTTCGCCAAGTCAGTGTATACTGGGAAATACAAGGAATGGAAAGTCTGGTTTTTGTTTCATTCAAAATTTTCAACAATTTACTAGTGTTACGTTTTTTCTCCCAACTAATTTATCTCTCATAAAATCAACCATTTTTTAAAATCAAACATTTTTTAGTTGATTTAATTTTTCAACGGGGTATTTAAGTCTAGTTTAAATAGTTTACTAATTATAGTTGTTAGCTATATTTCATTAATTTAAAGAGGTTAGTTATTTTTCAGTAACCATTATTTCATTCTAGATATTTCTCTGGTTGCCCCTCCTTTAATTATCCACACCAATTACTAAAATTAAAAAAAAAAAAAAAAAAAAAGTAAATCCTTCTAAATGTCCCTTTGGTTTTTAAAAAATATCCAAAAAAAAAAAAAAAAACTTCAGAGGTCACACTAGTCAAGCATGCTCAACAATTATCTTGATTCTCCCAATTTTGCCCCTATCAAAATTTTCAACATATCTTCCACATTTTTCAGGAAAACATTAATCCCTCGTAAATCTCTCTTTTTTAAATATAAAACAAAATTGCTTAGTGAATCTCGAATTTAATTTTTCAAATGTATGTAAATCCATAATTCAAAATGTAGGTTATTGAGATCTAGTAAATGGCAGGGAGGTTTCTCCCCTCACCACCACTCAACCTTCCAATCACCATTACGCAGCACCTATTGATTGATAAATTTGGAAAGAAATCGTTCTCATTTTCATCGTCGCTCAAGCACACGAGGCAAAAAAAAGAGTGTATTTAGAATGAAAAACAAATTAATGTGATTGAATTATGATCTTCCGTTGTTCACACTCCTCAGACTAAGAAATCAAGTAGAAGAAGAAAGAAGACAAAGAAACAAAAAACAAAAAAACACACACAACTCAGCTACAACAACAATTCTCATCTAGACTACTTTAGGATGTGGTATGCATTCTAGATCCATCTCACTTTTTAATCCCATCTTTTCTAACCTGTAATTTAAGATACTTTTTTTTTTATTTGAAATTAGACTAGTTTAACAACTTAGATTTTAGATTTTGTTCCCCTTCTTTTGCTTTTATTCTTATTATTATTTTTTTTTTAATTACACTGTATTTTTTCAATTTTCTTAATAGATTTTTTATTACAATATTTTTTAGGATGAATTTTGTTATAGATTTTAAATTACACTATTTTGTTAGTTTTGTTACTAGGTTTTCATTTGAAGTTTGTAGGATGGATTTTGTTAATATTTTTAGGATGAATTTTGTTAGGATATTTGCATTCTACTCTCTTAATACTACGGTGTATTTCCATTCTACTCTTTTGAATACAAAGTATTTCCATTCTACTTGTTTGAATGCAAAGTATTTCCAGCGTCTGCTTGAATACTGAGTATTTCCAGCGTTTGTTTGAGTACATAGTGTTGGGTTTTATGTCCTAAAACTCGTGGTTTGTAAACTGAATGTATATTCTATTTTGCAATAAAGTTGTTATTGAGATTTATTCAGTAAAGTTGTTATTGAATAAAATGAATTGTTTTTACTTTTAACCTAACTCCAATAACCAAAGAACCCATGGCTATAGGTTGTATACTTGAACTTCATGTGTGACATGATTGTGGATCAAGTTCAAGTAATAGCCAGAACGGTCTATAGTATAGGGATAAGGCTGGGTACCTTATCTTGGTACCTTATCTTGGGGACACTATTGGACGCGGCCCACTTTGTATAGTACAAACGATGTGATCCGAAATCGTTCATGTGGAGACATGTGAGTGGGGGTGTCCTATGCAATGAGTTTGCATAAGACTGAACCGCGAAACAAGTCGCTCTTTCTTTATAACTCCGTTTACTGTAAAGACCGACTTTTTCATATGATGACCTAGGTAACTCGATCTGAATCCTGAGCACGCTATGAACTCCTGTTTATTCGGGCTTATCCTTTGACTTGTATGGGTGAGAGTGGCCCGAGATCGCCGACTCAATAAGCCTACCATCTTGAGGATAAGACCGGGTAGGTAGCTGGGAACATAGTCCTGCGAGATGGAATTCACTCCTACCCGCTCTGAGGGATTAGTAGAGAGGTTGTTCCCTTAAGTGCTGACTCCGGGTCTTGAACTAGGGATCCCACCCTCTCATTGGCCCGAGAGGGACTTGGTATAGTGATGAGATCACATACCAATCGGTTTGGTGGTTGGACCACAAACCAATAGTTCATTAGAGGATCAGTGGGACTTAAGGAACAAGATGTAATTACGGGGGTAAAACGGTTATTTTGACCCAGCTGTAATTACGAACGACCTGTGAAGGATCGACTTACTAATGATGGTTATATCAAGAGGACAGAAATATATCTACGGTGAGGAGAGTGCAACCCTTGGACTTTAGTGGAGTCTCCGGGGGTTAACGAATGTTGGTTAGCTTGGTTAAAGAGTTTGACCGGTTAATCTCGTATCGTTGGAGCTCATGATCTGTAGGTCCTTTAGGTTCTCCTGGCTAGCTCGGATTAAGCCGTGTAACAATATGAGAGAAAAAGAATTTGAATTTATTGAAATTCGGTTTTGGAAGAATGATGGACATATTTAAATATGATTTAAATATGGGATCAGTGTAAAACATGAATAAGGATTCATGTGTGATGATTCGGTTTAAGAAACCGGGATTAGTCTTATTATTTAATTAATATTTGATATTGAATTAAATAATAATATTAATTAATTAAAAAGTTTAATTAATTATAATTTATTTTGCTTATTAAAATTAATTATGAATTAATTTTAAAATGACAAAATATTACAAGTGTGATTATAAGTCAAAGTGGAATTATCCATGTTGAGTGGATTTATCCAAGTTGAGTGGGTTTGTCCAAGTTGTGAAGTGGATTGTGAATCACCAACAACATGCATATAAACTCATCAATTTTGGAACACTTGGTTGAAGACTAATCCATCCAATTTGAGGTGTCATGCTAAGCAAAGACTTTGTTGCATGTGAATTGCCTATAAATTGGATGAAGATCAAATGGTTTGAGGTTGATGAATTTTCAAAGAGTTTGAATGTTTGGATGAGCATGAAGAGTTCATGGTACTTGAGAAATTAGAAAGCTAAGTGTTAGACTTCTTCTCACAAAAACCTCATCACTTTCATCTTCCCATCTTCTTCTTCCAAACTTTTTCTTTCATAAAGGAGTCCCACCACTCCGTTGCTCGGCCCGAGGATAGCGGGACTACCGGAGGTGGTTCTCGAGGAGTTCGAGGGAAGCTTCGAAGGGTTCGTGAGGAGATTCGAGCATTGGAAGAGAAGTCGTTAGAACTACAAGAGGTATATGTTCTAATTCCTTTTGTTTCAAAGCTTTGTGCATGTTTCTTATTTAGCTAAATTGATGAAATTAGAGTGCCAATGATCCGTCTCGCTTCCGCTGCGCTACATGCGCTCCATCAATTGGTATCAGAGCGTTTTTTGGTCACTCAATTTGCATCAATTTAAGCTCGGTGGGTATTTGTTTTAGAAATTATTTTTCTGGGCGTCTAAAGTGTGATTCCGGTTTTGGCATTTTTTTTTGAGCTTTTATTTGTACTTTGTTTTGTAATTGCCCGGGCGTGTATGGGCTTTAATGTGTGAAGAAGAGTCTGTAAAAAATTCGGAGTCATTAGAGTCCATATAGGCTTTCAATTCAAAGACAGAAGCTCGGGTGTCGAAAAAAACAGCATGCTGTTTTTTTGCTGTTTTTTTTTCTGCAAAATTCCAGCACAAAACCGGTTCAGCGCAAGGTGGAAGAAACAGTCCGGTTCGGTCCTCGGATGGTCCGGTTCACTGAAAGTCAGACCGGTTCCTTGTTCTTCACCCTCTGGAGGTCCGGTTCAGCGTTCGTTGGGTCCAGTTCGGGTCGGTATTGGTCCAGTTACGGGCTGTTGAAGTCGGGACAGCTGTTATGGACCGGTTCAGTTTTTTTTGAAGTTTTGAAGTTGCTGTTTTTTTTTGGTCGGTTCAAGCAAATTCAAGCTGGTTCGTGGCGGTTCGAAGGGTTCGGAAGCGTCTCAACTTAGTTGATGAATTATTATTGTAATAATTTAGTTGCTTGCTTGTCCGTGATGCCAAAACCGGTCCACTTTAGTGTGTTTAATTAATTATGCATTGTGAATGTATGTTTTAATTAAAGTATCTTGTATGTGCATAAAGTATGCCATATAGATTTCAAATCCCACCATAGGAAGCATGTTGCATGCATTGAAAGTATAATATAAGTGTTATGTTGTATAGTATGCATGCTTAATTCATGAGAATTAATATAAGTGTTATATTAATTTATGAATTGGATGTTGCTTGTTTAAAAGTAAAATTAATATAAGTGTTATATTAATTGTGAAATTAAACATACAACATAGTTGCCTTAGTTGAATATAATTGTTATATTCTTGCTTGGGAAGCATGTTATAAATTGAATGTAATGGTTATATTCGAGCTTAGGAAGCATGTTATAGAATGTCTTTGTTTTATAAAGCGTTGTAAAATGAGATAGACATTTAAAATCTATAACAAAGATAAATGCATGCTCACTAAGGGTTAAAGAATTCCAATGCGATTAGGAATTTAGTATCGATTCGTTTTAATAGTTAAAATAGGTCGATATCTTGTAAAGCTAAGGTTACGAGAGAACTCACCCGGTTTGATCCTGCACTAAGGTTGGAGGTATTTAAGATGACGGTTTACGGAACACCTCCTACCTGGGGATCGATCCGGTACTTGAGTTAAGTTAACCCGGCTTTATGAGCATGCACGTGAGAGGTGTAAGGTTATAAAACGTTTATCACCTAGACATCTTAGGTAAAAGTATGTTCTACCTAGACTTAGGTTTTATTGTCTTAGCCGGATAATGCCTAAGTAAAACTTTACCCAAACCATTCTAAAATACTTAGTAGTGGTGTTGAGAAGGTATATATGATATATCAATCTCCTCCTACGTTCTCCGCAAAGTTCACACCGTGAGATTTATGCTCGGCCTCGTGATGTCAATAGGGCATCCCCATTCGGATGGTGTTTGCATAAATCAAGAGCAAGGTGAATGGAGAAAGTATTTATAGTAAGTGGGAGAAGGAAGTATGTCAATACATCCTGCGGTCTCCTCCATTAGGTTGAACCGTGAGATTCCCATGTTCCGCCTGCTGGTTGCCCATAGTAGCACCGTCCATTCGGAGGGCCGTTTCATGGGAGTCGGAACAACTCAATCTCCAGAAATGGATAGGGTCTCTTAGGTCCATTCCCAACTCTGACATTTCCATTCGGTTGCACTGTTGGGGCCGACCTCTGAGTTCTGAAAATGGCGGGTCACACTTACAAGAATTACTAAGTTGTTAGTAGATTCTTGACCGAAGTAGCGATAACTAAGGTGCTATAGGAATATGAGTTATTCTGGTATTAGAATTTAGTCAAGAATGTCTTGGTTCAGTGAAGGAGTGATTGACTGCCCCTCGGTAGCGGTTGCTCTGACTCACTGAAGTATCGTTGCAAATTAATAATGATTTTTTTTGGGTACATTATTACTTTTGCTAAAATTCTTGATTGGTTGTTAAAAATAGGTTAAGTTCAATTCACTAATAGAATTCATTCTTTTCAGCATGTCTAGCTCGTTTATCCAATTACTAGCTTCTGATAAACTAAACGGCGATAACTACACGACCTGGAAATCGAACTTGAATACGATTCTTGTTATCGATGATCTTAGGTTTGTCTTAACAGAGGAATGTCCTCCCCCTCCTAGCTCATCTGCAACTCGAACTGTTCGAGATGCATTTGACAGGTGGACTAGGGCTAATGATAAAGCCCGAGCCTACATCTTGGCCAGCACATCCGATGTGTTAGCTAAGAAGCATGAGGTAATGGTCTCCGCTAAGGAGATCATGGATTCATTACAGATGATGTTTGGACAACCGTCCTCATCGGTCTATCATGATACCCTCATGGCGAGCAAAGCTGAGAAGAAACAACTAAGTAAATATGATTTACTCGTTGTTGAAACATGTTTAGTGGAACATGATAGTTCTGCCTGGATACTGGATTCAGGAGCCACTAACCATGTTTGTTCTTCTTTCCAGGAAACTAGTTCCTGGCAGCTGCTTGCTGAAGGTGAGATAACTCTCAGGGTTGGAACAGGAGAGGTTGTCTCAGCCAAGGCAGTGGGAGCTGTCAAGTTGTTATATAGAGATAGTTTCATTTTACTTGAAAATGTACTGTTGGTTCCTAGCTTTAAAAGGAACCTTGTATCTATCTCTTGTTTACTTGAACATTTGTATAAAGTATCTTTTGATTTTAATGAAGCGTTCATTAGCAAAAGAGGTGTACATATATGTTCTGCGAAACTTGAAAACAACTTGTATGTGTTAAGACCAACAGAGGCAAAAGCTATTTTGAACACCGAGATGTTTAAAACAGCTCAAACTCAAACTAAAAGGCAGAAACTTTCTCCAAGTACCTATCTTTGGCACTTGAGACTAGGCCACATTAATCTCAATAGGATTGGGAGATTGGTTAAGAGTGGTCTCCTAAATCAGTTAGAGGACAACTCTTTACCACCATGTGAGTCTTGTCTTGAGGGCAAGATGACCAAACGATTTTTTTCTGAAAAAGGTCATAGGTCCAAAGAAACTCTAGAGCTTGTACATTCAGATCTTTGTGGTCCGATGAATGTTAAAGCACGGGGAGGGTATGAATATTTCATCAGCTTCATTGATGATTATTCTAGGTACGGCTATCTTTACCTAATGCATCATAAGTCCGAAGCTCTTGAAAAGTTCAAGGAGTATAAGGCAGAGGTTGAGAACACATTAGGTAAAACGATTAAAACACTCCGATCAGATCGAGGTGGAGAGTATATGGATTTAAGATTCCTGGACTATATGATAGAACATGGAATAGTATCCCAACTCTCAGCGCCCGGAACACCGCAGCAGAACGGTGTGTCCGAAAGGAGAAATAGAACCCTGTTAGACATGGTTCGATCTATGATGAGCTATGCTCAACTGCCTAGTTCGTTTTGGGGATATGCAGTAGAGGCTGCTGTATATATTTTGAACATGGTTCCCTCTAAGAGTGTTTCAGAAACACCTTATGAGTTATGGAGAGGGCGTAAAGGTAGTTTACGTCACTTCAGAATTTGGGGGTGTCCGGCACATGTGTTGGTGCCCAATCCAAAGAAGTTGGAACATCGTTCAAAATTATGCCTATTCGTAGGCTACCCCAAGGAAACGAAAGGTGGTCTATTTTACGATCCTCAACAGGACAAGGTGCTTGTATCGACAAACACCACGTTCTTAGAGGAAGACCACATGAGAGATCATCAACCTTCGAGCAAAATTGTTTTGACCGAACTTTCCAGGAAAGCTACAGATGGGTCAACAAGAGTTGTTGATCAGGCTGGTTCTTCTCAAGAGTTGAGAATACCTCGACGTAGTGGGAGGGATGTGAGACAACCCGACCGCTATATGGGTTTAACGGAAACCCAGGTCGTCATACCTGATGACGGCGTTGAGGATCCATTGACCTTCAAACAGGCAATGGATGACATAGACAAGGACCAGTGGCTTAAAGCCATGGACCTCGAAATGGAGTCGATGTACTTCAATTCGGTCTGGGATCTTGTAGAGCAACCTGATGGTGAAAGACCTATCGGTTGCAAGTGGATCTACAAGAGGAAACGAGACCAAGCCGGTAAGGTGCAAACCTTTAAGGCTCGACTTGTGGCAAAGGGTTATTCCCAGAGGGAAGGGGTGGACTATGAAGAAACCTTCTCCCCTGTTGCCATGTTAAAGTCGATTAGAATACTCTTGTCCATTGCCACGTTTTATGATTATGAAATTTGGCAAATGGATGTCAAGACAGCCTTTCTGAATGGCAATCTTGAAGAGAGTATCTATATGGCTCAACCAGAGGGGTTCATAATTCAGGGTCAAGAGCAAAAGGTTTGCAAGCTTAATCGATCCATTTATGGGTTGAAGCAAGCGTCTAGATCCTGGAATATAAGGTTTGATACTGCGATCAAATCTTATGGCTTTGAACAGAATGTTGACGAACCTTGTGTCTACAAGAAAATAGTCAATTTTGTTGTAGCTTTCTTAGTCTTATATGTAGATGATATCCTACTCATTGGGAATGATGTAGGGTTCCTGACTGACGTTAAGCAATGGCTAGCGACCCAATTCCAAATGAAAGATTTGGGAGAGGCTCAGTTTGTTCTAGGGATTCAAATCGTAAGGAATCGTAAGAACAAAATGCTAGCGCTGTCTCAAGCATCTTATATCGACAAGGTGTTGATACGATATTCGATGCAGAATTCCAAGAAGGGTTCTTTACCTTTCAGGCATGGAATTCAATTGTCAAAGGAAGAGTGTCCTAAGACACCTCAAGAAGTTGAGGATATGAGACGAATTCCCTATGCATCAGCAGTCGGTAGTCTGATGTACGCCATGTTATGTACACGACCCGACATATGCTATGCAGTGGGAATTGTCAGTAGGTACCAGTCCAATCCAGGATATGATCATTGGACTGCCGTTAAACACATCCTCAAGTATCTTCGGAGAACGAGAGACTATGTGCTCGTGTATGGCGCGAAGGATTTGATCCTTACAGGATACACTGACTCTGATTTTCAAACCGATAAGGATTCAAGGAAATCCACATCGGGATCAGTGTTCACTCTTAACGGAGGGGCAATAGTATGGAGGAGTATAAAACAAGGTTGTATTGCTGACTCCACCATGGAAGCTGAGTATGTCGCGGCTTGCGAAGCTGCGAAAGAGGCTGTATGGCTTAGAAAGTTCTTGACGGATTTGGAAGTTGTTCCAAATATGAATTTGCCTATCACACTTTATTGTGATAATACTGGTGCTGTGGCAAATTCGAGAGAACCAAGAAGTCATAAGCGTGGAAAGCACATTGAGCGGAAATATCATCTCATCAGGGAGATAGTGCATCGAGGAGACGTGATCGTCATGCAGATCGCCTCAGAGCACAATATTGCTGATCCGTTTACAAAGTCCCTCACGGCTAAAGTGTTCGAGGGGCACCTCGTGAGTCTAGGACTACGAGTTGTACAGTAGGATAGTGAGAGAAAAGCCATGGAAATATTTGATATGCCAGTTTTTCTCATCCCGCATGTAATACTCCACTGACGTTTTAGTCCAAGTGGGAGTTTGTTGGGTTTTATGTCCTAAAACTCGTGGTTTGTAAACTGAATGTATATTCTATTTTGCAATAAAGTTGTTATTGAGATTTATTCAGTAAAGTTGTTATTGAATAAAATGAATTGTTTTTACTTTTAACCTAACTCCAATAACCAAAGAACCCATGGCTATAGGTTGTATACTTGAACTTCATGTGTGACATGATTGTGGATCAAGTTCAAGTAATAGCCAGAACGGTCTATAGTATAGGGATAAGGCTGGGTACCTTATCTTGGGGATACTATTGGACGCGGCCCACTTTGTATAGTACAAACGATGTGATCCGAAATCGTTCATGTGGAGACATGTGAGTGGGGGTGTCCTATGCAATGAGTTTGCATAAGACTGAACCGCGAAACAAGTCGCTCTTTCTTTATAACTCCGTTTACTGTAAAGACCGACTTTTTCATATGATGACCTAGGTAACTCGATCTGAATCCTGAGCACGCTATGAACTCCTGTTTATTCGGGCTTATCCTTTGACTTGTATGGGTGAGAGTGGCCCGAGATCGCCGACTCAATAAGCCTACCATCTTGGGGATAAGACCGGGTAGGTAGCTGGGAACATAGTCCTGCGAGATGGAATTCACTCCTACCCGCTCTGAGGGATTAGTAGAGAGGTTGTTCCCTTAAGTGCTGACTCCGGGTCTTGAACTAGGGATCCCACCCTCTCATTGGCCCGAGAGGGACTTGGTATAGTGATGAGATCACATACCAATCGGTTTGGTGGTTGGACCACAAACCAATAGTTCATTAGAGGATCAGTGGGACTTAAGGAACAAGATGTAATTACGGGGGTAAAACGGTTATTTTGACCCAGCTGTAATTACGAACGACCTGTGAAGGATCGACTTACTAATGATGGTTATATCAAGAGGACAGAAATATATCTACGGTGAGGAGAGTGCAACCCTTGGACTTTAGTGGAGTCTCCGGGGGTTAACGAATGTTGGTTAGCTTGGTTAAAGAGTTTGACCGGTTAATCTCGTATCGTTGGAGCTCATGATCTGTAGGTCCTTTAGGTTCTCCTGACTAGCTCGGATTAAGCCGTGTAACAATATGAGAGAAAAAGAATTTGAATTTATTGAAATTCGGTTTTGGAAGAATGATGGACATATTTAAATATGATTTAAATATGGGATCGGTGTAAAACATGAATAAGGATTCATGTGTGATGATTCGGTTTAAGAAACCGGGATTAGTCTTATTATTTAATTAATATTTGATATTGAATTAAATAATAATATTAATTAATTAAAAAGTTTAATTAATTATAATTTATTTTGCTTATTAAAATTAATTATGAATTAATTTTAAAATGACAAAATATTACAAGTGTGATTATAAGTCAAAGTGGAATTATCCATGTTGAGTGGATTTATCCAAGTTGAGTGGGTTTGTCCAAGTTGTGAAGTGGATTGTGAATCACCAACAACATGCATATAAACTCATCAATTTTGGAACACTTGGTTGAAGACTAATCCATCCAATTTGAGGTGTCATGCTAAGCAAAGACTTTGTTGCATGTGAATTGCCTATAAATTGGATGAAGATCAAATGGTTTGAGGTTGATGAATTTTCAAAGAGTTTGAATGTTTGGATGAGCATGAAGAGTTCATGGTACTTGAGAAATTAGAAAGCTAAGTGTTAGACTTCTTCTCACAAAAACCTCATCACTTTCATCTTCCCATCTTCTTCTTCCAAACTTTTTCTTTCATAAAGGAGTCCCACCACTCCGTTGCTCGGCCCGAGGATAGCGGGACTACCGGAGGTGGTTCTCGAGGAGTTCGAGGGAAGCTTCGAAGGGTTCGTGAGGAGATTCGAGCATTGGAAGAGAAGTCGTTAGAACTACAAGAGGTATATGTTCTAATTCCTTTTGTTTCAAAGCTTTGTGCATGTTTCTTATTTAGCTAAATTGATGAAATTAGAGTGCCAATGATCCGTCTCGCTTCCGCTGCGCTACATGCGCTCCATCACATAGTATTTCTAGCGTCTGTTTGAGTACATAGTATTTCCAGCGTCTGTTTGAATACAAATTATTTACATCGTATGTTTGAATAAGTGTATTTTTCTTTGTTTTTTGTTTTTTTTTTCAATCGCATTTTCATCTTGCATTTTCAAATACATGAATGATAAGTGGTAGATATATTCATTTTTTAATGGTGGATAATTTTAGGAGAATTGATTATAAAGTATCCCTGAAAAACAGATCTAAATTAGAGATTTGAGATTAACTCACTGATTTAAATTAGACATCTCATTGATTTTATGCATCATTTTAGGATAAGTTCAGAATTTGTTGCAGTAGTTTAGTCTTTAGTGTATAGGTTGACTCATGCTAAATATAATTTTTAGACTTTCTGACAATAAAAAAAATATATTGAACACCAATCAAAATGGTTATTTAATTTTGGACATTCTTCTCGTTATCCCATACAAAAAATCATGACCCTATTTGATTGGGAGTTTGTTTTTGAAGATTAAGGGTTGTTTGACCCACGGAGGGGAAATAGAGTTGAGGGGGTAAGTTTACTTCCGTTTGGCTCATGAAGTTGTTGAACTCGGGTAAAAAATATCTCATCAACTCCCCATACTTCAAAGTAGTTACTATTGAAATTTGTTTCATTTTTCAAGGCAACACATTTATCTCTTTTCCTCTCCCTCCTTCCCTCCCACAATATTTTTAATTAATTAAAAAAACGTAATTTAAACAAAATGTGTAAAATGACTAAAAATGCAATTCAACCTATTTTTATTATTTTAAATATAAATTAGTTGTTCGGTCAAAATTGGTACTTAAACAAAATTCAAAATGTAGTATTCCTACCATGGAGATAAATAATAACATTAGATCCGTTTAAATTAATGGATTAAAATCTTTCAAATTCACATGTAATATTTAACATACTAGTGTACGACTCTTTTATTTCAAAACTATTCAAATAAAATGAATAATTAATGTGAGTGATATTGAAAAAAGAATGTGAAGTATTGTGGTAAAATTATTTTTGTTATCTTCAAATAACTTTGTGAAGTATACATAAAATAAAAAACAAAAATCACATTCTTAAAATTTAAATGAGTGGAGGCGTAGAAGGATGTGTTTGACACATGGATCAAGGTAAGACTATACTTAAGTGTTATTTTTTTTCTTTAAAGAAGTTTGTAAAAGGGCTGGTTGCACAAATAGCAATCAGGCCCAAACTAATTGCAAAATTAGCAAACTTTAAAATGTTTTGCAAATATGGCAAAAAAACCCGTTTCTATCACTGATAGACTTTATTATATCACTGATAGACTTCTATCAGTGATAGACTTCTATCAGTGATAGACTATTTTCACTGACAAAAATCTATAAAAAGCTTAGGTGATCAGCGATAGACTTCTATCAGTCATAAGATATCAGCGATAGAAATTGCTATATCCGCAAAATTTTTAAAAACATGCTATATTTGCAAACAATAAGTCTTAAATTGTCATTTACTACAATTTTCCTTTGTAAAATATAGGTATATTAATAAAAACAAAAAAATCTCAATCTTAAAATTCATAAAATTAAATATGAGTCCTACTAAAACTAAACTGAATATATATATATATATGATAATCAATGGGAGAGATATTGAAAAAATAATGGAGGTCGTGCTCAAAATTATTTTTCTTGTCTTCAAAGAAAATTTTAAATGATATATAAAATAAAATAAAATAAAATCATTCTTAGAATTTATTGGAAAAAGTCCTTAATAATGAAATTTTGAAAGTTTGTAGAGAAAAATTGTGCAGAAAAAAACCGCCAAAATAAACTCATACTTCAGAACTCAACAACTCCCTGCCCAAAAACACACAGACCTCAAAAGTCCAAACTAAACATCTGTTTGCCCCAAACACATAGATTTGAGAACTCTCAGACTAATTAACTCCCCAACTAAACAATTCAGACTAATTAAGTTATAACAACTATCTAGCTATAGCAAGTAGAGGAAAAAGTGGAGGTTTGTGTTTATTATGGAGGAATGATGTTACTGTGAATGTTCGATCTTCCTCTTCAAATCATATTGTTTGCGGTGTTATTTGGCAAGGTCTTAAGTGGAAGTTTTCGGGAATCTATGGATGTCTGGAAACTCATAATAAAAAGTTCACATGTGATCTTATTTGTCGCCTTTCAAAAAATGATTCCTCCCCGTGGCTGATTGGTGGGGATTTGAACGAATGTTTATATGCCAGAGAGCAGCGAGGCGGGTCGACTCGAACTAATCGAAATATGACAAGATTTCGTGAAACTATGAATGAGATGAATCTCCGAGATTTGGGCTTTGAGGGAAATATTTGTACTTGGGATAATAGATGTATTAATGGTCCGGTCATCCTGAAACGACTAGACCGTTTTTTGGGAAACGAAAATCTTTGTAATTTATTTGCTAATATAAAAGTCTCTCATTTGCGTTGGTACTCCTCTGATCATAAGCCAATTTGTGTTGATTTAAGTGTTAATGTTCCGATTATTTCGTCTCTTTATGTGGCAAAATCTTTTAGATTCGAGGAAATGTGGACTTTGGAAGATAAATGTCGGGACATAATCCAACAAAGTTGGAGTGGAGGGGATCCCAACACCCATGTAAATATGAGACCTTTGGAATCTATCACATCAGCTTTGTCCACTTGTGGACAAAGACTACAACATTGGGGAGACTTCAGAAGAAAAGGTTTCGTGAGGATATTGATCAATACAGAAATCAGATTCAGTCTGTTTATAATCAGAGAGGGGGCCCAATTTTTAGGGAAATTACTAGACTGAAGGCCCTCTTGGAAAAATGCGTTGGATGTAGAGGAATTGTACTAGAAGCAGCGATCCAGGGAAAACTGGATTAAGTGGGGTGATAGAAATACTAAATGGTTCCACAAAAAAGCATCGTTGCGCAAAGAGAAAATTACTATCCATTTCATCTGTGATACGAGTGGTCAATGGTTTTCGAGAGAGAGGGATATTGAAAAGGTCTTTCTTGACTACTTTATGAGCCTCTTTAATTCTGAGCGGCCCACTGATCATCAAATGATAGAGGCAGTTAAAGACGTCCTGCGAAAGGTTACAACAGAGATGAATGATTTGCTAATGACCCCATTTACCGAAGAAGAAGTACGCCATGCTCTCTTTCAAATGTTCCTCTCTAAGGCCCCTGGACTAGATGAGTTTCCTACTTTTTTCTTCCAGAAATACTGGGATATTCTAAAGGCCCAGATGTTAGCTTTTTGCCTTAACATTTTGAATGGTGGTAATTCTGTAAAGGAGTGGAACAACTCTAATATTGTTCTCATTCCGAAAATTAAGCATCCAAAAGAGGCAACAGATTTCAGGCCAATAAGTCTTTGCAATGTTTCTTATAAAATCATTTCAAAGACCTTGACAAACAGGTTGAAACTGATTCTTCCAGACATTGTTTCAGAATTTCAGAGTGCTTTCGTGTCAGGCAGACTGATAACAGATAATATTCTGGTGAGCTATGAATGTGTCCAATACATTATGAATAGAAGAACTGGTGGAAATGGTTTAGCGACAATCAAACTGGATATGAGTAAAGCTTATGATCGGGTTGAATGGTGCTTTCTCGAACACATAATGGAAAAATTGGGGTTAAAAGAAAAATAAAATAGCTGGAATAGCTCAGTTGGTTAGAGCGTGTGGCTGTTAACCACAAGATCGGAGGTTCGACCCCTCCTTCTAGCGAAAGTTTTTCCCATTTCTCAAAATGAGTTTTTTTTTTTTTTTTTTAATTGTGATTAGTGGTCTGGTGGTGCAGGGAAACTTTGGTAGAACGATTTTTTTTTTTTTAATTGTGATTAGTGGTCTGGTGGTGCAGGGAAACTTTGGTAGAACGATTGGTCAGAGTTCGAAACCAGAGGAAGGGAAACTTTGGTAGAACAATTGGCCAGAGTTCGAAACCAGAGAAATGCAGAATTTCGATTATTTTTCAGTCGGTTATTTTTCAGAGCGCATCACCTAGATAGCAATGATTTAAAATATTTAACTGCATTATATATCGCCTATAAAGGCAAATTTTTAAGCAAAAGAAAAATGTGATAATTAAATATACATTTAAAAAAAAAATCATCCGAGCTCAAATCATTAAAACCAACATTGAATTAACAATGATTTTATAATTTAATCTACAATATCCTAAATTAACTTTAGTAATTAATTCATAACAATCTTAACTATTTAAGAGTTAAAATTTTATTTTTGTTATTTTCCATATCCTTAAAAAAAAAAAAAATTCTATAAATACACAAAATCCATCATTAATTGAGTTCATAAACCAATTAAAAAAATGAATGAATAATCCTCAGCACTTGCTTTCTTTTTAAGAAAGAAACCAACAAATCACCACAAGATATTTATATTTATGAAATAAGAAATATAATTAAGAACAAGTCATAAAAACGGCGTCGTATGAGGGAATTAAAACGCAAAGAATATTTCATACCAAATCCAAGTAGTGGAATACCACATTTTAATTCTCATTTATTAGATCCAAAAAGTAAAATAATTATAAAAAAAAAACCAAATTTAATTATATTATTAATTGTTGCTTCCTTTACAATTCATTCCATAAGAAATAAAAATATTTTTCTTCAATTAGACATTGGGATATTTTAGAATAGATAAAAAGTATATAACCTTTTTAAATAAATAAAATAATATATTTTAAAATTTTAATGAGCTTGCTGAAAAATATTGACTTTTGCATAATTTGAATAAAATTATTAATTAATATTAATATGCATTCAAATAACTCAATCCACTACAAAAATGCTGATGGAGGATCTATGTGGCAAATGGAAAAAGAATAAACTCTCATAATCAATTTTTTTTTTTTTCTATGACAATAATTATTATTTTTAAATAGAATGGATATATAGATATTTCTAATGATAATAATTATAATTTAATATAAGTGAATACAAATATAATAAATTGCTATATATATATAGTTTAGATCATTCCCACTTATTTAATTTTGATTTTTTAAGTTTCTAATGTTTTATTTAGTTTTTCAACTTTCGAACTCCAAAAAAAAAAAAAAAAATCAACTTTCAAATCTTTTATTTTAATCATTCAACTTGCCATAAAAAAATTATTTAATCCTCATTATTATCTTGTCATTAATGATTTAATCCAAACTTGATTTCATTTTGAAATACGATTATTGTTAAATACTCGTCCATATTCACATGTAATCATCGAATAAATGAACAAAAAAAAAACATGTTTTTTTTTTTTTTTAGTACATTGGAATGGGAGATTCGAACCACAGACCTCTTGGTCGTCAACACATACATATACCCGCTGAGCAATGCTCGCTTTGGCAAAAAAAAAAAAAATGCTTAATTATGCTAAGTTTCTGTTAAATAATTTTCAAAAATCTTAACCTCAATGATTTTTTTTTTTTTTTTACCTTTAATTTTGTTTTGTTTTATTATTTATTTATAATATGGGTTGAGGATCGAACTTAAGACCTGTTAGTTTCTAGTCGTTACATCATGCTAATTGAGCTATGTTCGTTGACTGTTACCTTTCAAAATTAAGGTCATGTTTGATGAGGAACTCATTTTTAATTTTATGTTTTTTAAAATTGTGCTTCTTTTTCTCACAATTTCTTTATTATGATTTTCACCACTCTTAAAGAATCATTGAATTCCCAATAAAAAAAGAAAATATATTTGAAAAAACAAAGGATGTCCGGTAGGAAAAACAAGTTCTTACAAACAATTTTTTTTTTTAGTTTTCAAAACTTAGATTGAATTTTGAAAACATGTTTTAGAAAGTAGACTACAAAACAAAGAAACTTGTGAAGAAACTACGTTTATAAGCTTAATTTTTAAAAATCAAATGGTTATAAAAAAAAAAAAAAACTAAAATATAATGTTTGAAAGTTTTATGATGAAAATAGAATAGCATTTAATTTTAAAAAATGAATTATAAGTTTAAATCTAAAATTTGGCCACATAACTAACTCCATTATATTTTGGTTTAGGCAACTCTCAAGTCTCAAAACATCTATTTTAGCTTATAAACTCTAAAAAATATTTATGAATTTCCATAACATATTATTGTATGAGCTTAAAAGACAAAAAAAAAAAAAAAAAAAAAAAAAAAAAAAAAAATTATTCTCATTATGTGACTCCAAAACATGTTCAAATTAACATATTAATAAGTCAACAAGAACATAGCTCAAATGCATGATATATAATCACGAAGTCCTAGATTCAATCCTTATCCCAACATGTTGTAAAAAAAATATATATATATATTAATAAAAGTATGTATAACCCTATTACAAATATGTCGAACAATGAATGAAAAACACAAGGATAAGAGATGAAATATATTTTAACAAAAAAAGTGTGGAGGTTTAAATCAAGCCGATATTACTTTAGTATGCACACTCAAAACTAGGTCATTTAAGTTGTTAAAAATAAAGACCAAAATGATTGTTTTTAAAAATGTAGAGATTAAAATGAAATAAATTTAAAAACAAGATCTAATATGAAACAAATTTAAAAATTTAAAGACGTAATAAAATGAAAGTTCCAAGGTCTAATATAAACCTTAAATTTCCAAGGTCTAATATGAATCAAATTTAAAAGTTTAGAAACCTAATAAAATGAAAGTTCAGAGAGCAAAATAAAATTTAAACCTTCAATTTTGAAACTTCAGAATTAAATAAATATTCTAAGAAATCAGAATACTAAAATAAAGCAACCCTAAAAGTAAGAATCTAAAATAAATATTTTAAATGATTTATCTAGAATTTAAATTATACTAGAATAACCATCAATAGTTGACCTAATAGTCATAAAAAGTCTGAAACTTCAATGCCCTTTTAACGGAAATGAGTTTAATCATTGGTGGTCATCTACCTACGATTTTTCTTAGCAGTCAAATATTGTAGGATCAGACGGTCTATCCCGTGAGAATAGTCGTCGATGATTCAAGTCAAATAAAACATAACTCAATAGACATAAGATTGTGTATCACGAAAATATTTTTGAAAAAAAAAAAAAATCCATCATTCAAATACTCGAGCCACCTTTATTGTAAAAAATAATTTATTTTGAAAGGAATAATTATAGTTTGGGTGTAAAATTTGACCCGTTAGCTTAGCCCCCAATCCAGTAAAATACCACGTTCTAGAAATGTCGTCAAAGGCGCGTGTATCACACGTGCATACACCGAGCGTGGGCCCCATAAAGCAAATAAATAAAATTATTTTTAAAAAATGAATCTAATCTAATTTATAAATATATATTTTTAAAATAATTACACAAAATTGACTATGAATTAGAGCTGACTGTGCTTTCTCATCTTTCTGACGCTGACTTGTTGACCAATCAACAGCATGGATTTGAACTCCAAAAACCCTAAATTAAAAACAAAACAAAAAGTCCCAAAAATTAAGAAAAAATAAAAATAAAAAAGAGTGGGAAAACACACCTTGTATTTTGTAAACCCTAATTTTAATATTCCTAATTTATCAACTTGATGGGAATGCTCAAATAAATAAATATCTAAATTATATTTTGTTTCTTTCCCAAAATTGCACTTCTATCCTTACACCCTTTATTTACTATAAATTTTACTCTTTTTTTTTTTTTTACAAAAACAAAAAAAAATTATTGTTGAAAGTAGTTTTATAACTTAATTTAAAAAAAAAAAAAATTGAATTTTTTAAAATGTGTGTTGTTTTTTAATTTTTGGTATCTTTTAATTAACTTTGAAACTTTAAAAACAATAATTTTGGTCGGACTTTTATTTAGTTTTAAACAAATTAATAACTTCGGAGTATTTTTTTAGTATGTGAATTTGACATATTTTTTTTTTACAACACGTGAGAACATAAAATTGAATCTAGAATCTCTTAGGGATTGTTTGGAGTACGTTATTATAGTCGGTGATTATAATAGTCTATGAGTTGTAATAGTTGTGAATATTAAATACTATTCAATTTAGTATAGTTTCTTTATTGACGGTTATTTATAATAGTCGGTGGGCCAAACGTAAATTGAGTCATAATAACTTAGTCTATCAAATTTCAAGTTGGTGTCTCAAATACCCCTTAATCACTCACGAATCAATCAATAAAGCTATGTTTTTGTTGACTACGAACATGTTATTATAAGTCAAGTAAATTATAGATAATGATAAAAAAAATAATAAAAAAATAAGGAAAATTATACAATTTAGAGTAAAATAATTAAAAATACAACATTTTTATTTTTTATAAATATGACAATTTCTATCATTGATAGCAGTCTACCACGTCTATTTTTTATAGAATTTTGTCAGTGACTATTACAGATAGTCTATCATTTTGTCAATGAATATCAACGATAGCGGTCTATCAATGATAGTTACTAATATTTTGCCATATTTATAAAATATTTTAAATTTTGCTATATTTACCGTTATTTTGGATGTAAGAAAATGAAACAAACTAAAAAAATTGAAGGGGTAAAAGAAATTAAAAAGTCAAAAGATAATATATGGGGAGAGAGAAAAAGAAAATGAGTAGAGAGAGAAAGGAAAGTATTGGGATGGGTTCGGCCCGGTCCGGTCGGTTCGGTTCGCTTCATATCTTTATTATTTATTAATTTATTTATATACGGGCATCGGCGCACAGTGAGATTTCTCGTCGAATAATTATGATAAAAGAAAAGAAAAGCAAAAGAGAGAGAGAACAGAGAGAAGAAAAACAAAGAACCCAGCAAAGAATTGAAGTTGAAATCAGAAAGGAAATGAAAAAAAAATGGGAGATTGAAGAACAAAGTGATTCTTCAGATGGGAAAAACGAACAACAGTAGTAGAAGAAGAATTTCTGGTTGTTGTTGTTGTTTATGTTTGGTTAACAAAGACAGAATTTCAAGCTTCGAGATGCGAGCTACTGATTCCGGTAGAAAAGCAACCTTCTCCGTACTCCTTCTATACCTCCTTTTGATTCTCATTTTACCAAGCATTTAAAACCCAAATCTCTTCCCAGTTCCATTCTACTTCTTCTTCATAACTTGCTAATTTCTGCTTCTGCTTCTGCTTCTGCTTCTTTTCACTCCAATCTGGTCTTTTTTCCTGTTTGTTCATCTGGGGTTGCTTAATTTTGACTTGGGTTTCTCTTTTTATATCCAATTAAGCTGACTCTTTTCTAACATATGATCTTTTTTTACTGGATTCTGACCTTGGGTTGCTTAAATCGGTTGCCAGATTCATTCTTGAGGACTCTGCCAACAGTTAGCTTTTAGGGTTTTGTTTTGTGTCTTCTCTTGTTGTTGTTGTTTTGTCGTTGTAGGTGATGATACTGGTCTTTATTGGCTTCTTTGGTCTTGGGGGTTATTACTGTGATAGGATTTTGGTGTAAATACTGCTAGATTTTGTGCTTTTCTATATCCTTCTTTTGAGGATTTGTTAATTTTTTTCTTCTTTGGCTTTTGGCCCCCATTTTTAGAGAAAGAAAGAGAGGGGAAGAAATATACAGTATAGAGTCTTGAGATTCATACAAACACATCCCAAAGCGCCCCATCATTTTTATTGTGGGTATTACTCAGTTTCTTCTTTTTGATTGGAACTTTTGTGGGTATTTTGTTTTGAAGGGGTAGATTTTCTTTTTCCATTTTATTTCTATATGTGAAAAAGAAGAAAAAAAATTCCATATATTGAACTTGAAAGAGGAGTGGTGTTATACTGTTTCAATTTTGAGGAGTCATCGAGGTTTTAATTCTTCTTGGATGATTGACTGTTTATGGGAATACCTGATAGTTCGATATCAAATCTGATTGAGAAGGTTTGGTCTTGGAGTTTCTGGGGACCTGAGGAATTTGTGATGCCTAACAATAGTTACAAAATGTGTTGTGAGTGTGATACAAGCCTTTCCAAGATGTCTCTGAGATACCTGTGCCAGAGTTGTAATCAATCGTCTTGCGGAAAATGTATTCGGGGTTATGAATCTTATGTTGTTCAATCAGATGGTATGAAGGTGGGTAATGAGGCTGTGAAGAGTATCAAGTTGTGCAAGTTTTGTTCCGATGCTAACCTACGGTGTGAGGGTGGGAGGAGACATGGTGAGAAAGTACATCCTTCTCTCTCCCCCAGAGATAGCCCAGAACCTCCTTCTCCTAGTTATGATGGTGCAGACAAGTCTCCTATGAAGACCGAATCGATTCCCAATGATCGCCTGAGTCGATATCTTGAGTCACAAAATTGTGGCTATTCTCCCTGTGCAGCATCACATAGGATTTTGAGCTCGTTTAATGCTCATCCATCTCCTATTTCTGTTCGCCACTCCCCTAACTGGTAACATTTGATTTGAAAGCGAATGCCTGTTTGTTCCATAAATTTTTGGTATCGTAGTACCTGCTGTAACTTTAATTAACCATGTAGTTTTTGTTTAAAATGAAGTTCAATATTTGTAAAAGTGCTTGTAAGCGAACAATTTCTTATTAAGTGCCCATCGTAATGATGCATCAGTCTCAATATTGTTTTCGTTTGAGTACCTCAGAAATTTTATGTGAGAAATTATAAAATCCACTTTTAAATAAAAACTCTTTCGTTTGGTCTGGTATATAGTTTTGTTGGTAGTATTCAAGTTTCTGATTTTGGATGACGCTACTGGGATAAAAATATAATTCACTTCCACTTCAAATCAAGAAATAAAATTAGATGTAAAACGTAGTTGTCCCTCCCTGTTGTCCTATTCTTCGATTTCAAATACTAATATAGGAAAGTGACATGAAATGATTCGATACACTTATCTCATTTTTTTTGTTTTACTAATGTAGGAGTGATGAAGATGATGCAGAAGATTCTGGGAGACATTTTTTTAGCCCATCAAGTGATTATTTCCGTGACAGTTCAGATGTAGAGTCAAGTAGTATTAGTACTAGAAACGACTTCTTTAGTTCTCATTTTGGGGAATCAAGTCCTTCTGACAGCCCCTCAAGGAATGATTATACTTTAAACAAAGCTGATTCTGTTGTACAGACTGTAGATCCAGGTCAAAGGGTGAATCTATTGTCCCAAGAGGCTGAGACCATTTTAAATAGGTCTGAGAGATTGACTGAAGGTCAAGATAACAAACATACTTGCTCTAGTGACCTGCCAACTACTCAGAATCAAGATGAAAATGTAGAAAGGCCATTAGATTTTGAAAACAATGGTCTTATATGGTTCCCCCCACCTCCTGATGATGTAAATGACGAGTTGGAGAATAATTTCTTTGCCTATGATGATGAAGACGACAATATTGGGGATGCAGGTGCTATGTTCTCTACGAGCAGTAGCCTTTCTAGCATGTTTCCAGCAAAGCAAAATTTGCATGAGGAGAATAAGGAGCCTCTCAGAGGTATGGTTCAGGGTCACTTTAGGGCTCTTGTTGCACAACTTTTACAGGGGGAGGATATCAAATCTGGAGGAGATTATGTTGAGGACTGGCTTGATGTTATTACCACAATAGCCTGGGAAGCTGCAAATTTTGTGAGACCGGATACTAGCAGAGGAGGCAGTATGGATCCTGGGGATTATGTGAAAGTAAAATGCTTAGCCTCGGGATGTCCTCGTGAAAGGTATAACTTATGGCTATTACTGCAGCTTGGAATTCCCTTTATGAAAATAGCCTCTGTGTCCTTCACGTATATATCATATGTTCTGTTTTGACTAATGTCTTGAAGTCGTTTATCTTTTTTCTCAGCACACTCATAAAGGGAGTTGTTTGTACAAAAAACATAAAGCACAAACGCATGACCTCCCAATTCAAAATTCCCAGGTTACTTCTTTTAGGAGGATCCCTTGAATATCAGGAAGTTGCTAACCCGTTAGCTTCTTTTAAATCATTATTGCATCAGGTACTTGTCTTTAGTTTTAAGAAAATCAGCATTCAGTTCATCTTCTTCTTACATATGTTTAAGTTTTTTATGCTTACAAAATGCTACAACTAGTTAAACGTAGTTTTTTTTGGTTATATTGTTCCTTGACATCTAATTTTTTGTATCTTATTTTTGCAGGAAAATGATCATCTGAAGACAATTATTTCAAAAATAGAGTCTCTTCGCCCCAATGTTCTGCTGGTGGAAAAGAGTGTATCTTCGTGCGCACAGGAATATCTGCTGACAAAGGAAATATCTCTGGTACTGAATGTTAAAAGGCCGTTACTAGAGCGTATAGCCCGTTGCACTGGTGCTTCCCTTACTCCATCAATTGATCATATTTCCACAGCACGTTTGGGACATTGTGAACTTTTCCGGTTAGAGAGAGTGACTGAAGAGCACGGAAATGTGAATCAAAATAAAAAACTATCCAAGACCTTGATGTTCTTTGAAGGATGTCCAAAGCGCTTGGGTTGCACGGTAATTCTAGGCTACTTTTCATAACCATTTTTCATTGGGTTTTAATTTAGGATGTCGTTTAACTTTTCTGTCTTCAGTTATTTTCTTACTTATACTAACTGATAATATAATGCATCAAGATTAGTTTATGCTTAAAAATGTTGTTGATGAATATTTTTGGGTACCTTGTAATACTTTTACAGAGAGTTTTTTTTTTTAATAAAAAACAAGTACTTGTATTAATCACAAAAAGAACAATCTAAGGGCTGGGGGAATCTTCCCCCCGCCCAAAGAGCTATAAGAAAACCTTCCAATCCAAAGATATCATGTGAAGAATATAATTACAAAATAATTTATTGTGGTTAGAACACTACCAAGAAGACTTATACTTACATCATCCCCAAAAATTTCCTCATTAACCATTTTATCTTTGAAGATTCAATGGTTCCTTTCTTTCCAAGTGAGCCAAAGAAGAGCTCTAGCCGCACAACACCACAAATTTCTAGCTTTTCCCCTAAATCTCAACCCCCTCAAACATTCGGTCATCCGCTCTTCCAACTTAAGAGGTAAGCACAACGAGAGGCCAAATCCCTTAAAAAGCCTATTACAGGCGCTAGTCACAAAAGGGCAATGGAGAAAGAGTTTTTTACTATATTGTAACTTTTCAAATATCGTTTAGAAGTTCCTGTTTCGGGTTTAAAAAATGTTGTTGATGAATAGTTAATTAGTAAACAAAAAGATAACACATGGAAACAAAATATTTGGTTTTTTGGTTATGTAAATAGTTTATACTTGATTGTTTTCAGAAATCATACTTACTAATGTGTTTTTATATAAATATTTTTTGTATATATTTTCAGATAACAAAAAGTAGTTTTTTGAGTGCAGCTTTCAAACAACCTAACTTTTTTTTTCTGACATAGCCTTTAAGTCATAATTTAAATTTTAAACTAATGAATCATGATATGGATCCTGTAGACTTGGGAAAATGTTATTTTATAGAACTTCTGTTTTGCTTCTAATCTTGTCACCATTCTTCTCATAGGTCTTGCTGAAAGGCATGTGTCGTGAAGAACTTAAAAAAGTTAAACATGTTGTTCAATATGCAGTATTTGCAGCATATCACTTATCTCTTGAGACTTCCTTCCTTGTGGACGAAGGTGCTTCTCTGCCTAAAATGCCAAAGCGCTCTCTTTCTGTTGAAGATAATTGCTCATCAGAAAATCCCGATGCTCCCGTGTCATCCAATTGTCTGGTTGATGTCTCCACTGGAGATAAATTTTCTGCTCTTAATACTGAGCTTGAAGAATCTAATATAGACTCGATGGTTCTTCACCTTGATAATAATAACTTTCTACTGTCTACTGGCTTTGAAGACTCTAGCATCATTGATACTCTCCCTGACACATTCAATGATGATTCACAAACCGATTTTGATCTAAAGCCTTCTCTTAGTCATTGTGAGGAATTAAAGGATGGTACGACAGTTTCTTTTGCTATCCGAAGTCTTTCTGAATCTGAATTGCCAAAAACATTGGAACGGAGAAAGGGAAAGTCTGGTGGGATTCCAGAGTTGCGGAAATCTGAAAGTTTTGATGAAAATGATCTCTCTAGTGAATACTTCTCAGCAGCGGATACTCACCAGAGCATTTTGGTATCCTTTTCAAGCCATTGTGTACTTAAAGGAACTGTATGTGAGCGCTCTCGTCTTTTGCGCATAAAGTTTTATGGCCGTTTTGACAAGCCTTTAGGGAGATACCTACATGACGATCTCTTTGACCAGGTTTATTTCCTTATTCTATATATCTAATTGAAACATAAATTTGTTTTTCTTCTGGATATCTGTATAATTTCGAGGTGGTATTTTATTTAGTTTGCGTTCTCATTGCAGACATCAAGCTGTCGACCCTGTAAGGAGTCTGTTGAGGCCCATGTTCTGTGTTACACCCATCAGCAGGGTAATCTTACAATTAATGTTAGACGCCTACCCTCTATAAAGCTTCCTGGGGAAGAAGATGGTAAGATATGGATGTGGCACCGGTGCCTCAAGTGCGCCCAAAAAGATGGAGTCCCCCCAGCAACTCCTAGGGTTGTTATGTCCGATGCTGCCTGGGGGCTTTCTTTTGGAAAATTTTTGGAACTTAGTTTCTCAAACCATGCGACTGCAAATCGAGTTGCAACTTGCGGTCATTCATTGCAGAGAGACTGCCTCCGTTTCTATGGGTGTGTTGGGCATCTCAATTCAGCATTGATTTTACTATTTTTATTGGATGTTGCTTGTCTCTGAATGAGAAGTTTCTTGATACAGGTATGGGAGCATGGTTGCATTTTTCCGATATTCGACCATTGATATTGTCTCTGTTAACTTGCCCCCTTCTGTACTCGAGTTCAATAGCCATGTTCAGCAGGAATGGATATCAAAAGAAGCTTCAGAGGTGGTTTTGAGAATTTGAAATGTAATTTACATGTTTTCAAAATCTTGCTTTCGTTTACTCAAAGTACTTTTTGGTTTTCAATGCAGATTATTGGTAAAATGGAAAGCTTGTATGCAGAGATTTCTGATGTTGTTGATAGGATGGAACAGAAAAGCAAGTTGTTAACGCAGGAATTGTCAGACTCAAGTGAGGTGCAAAGCCACATCATGCAAGTGAAAGAACTGATTCAAAAGGAGCGAAGTGATTATATCGTGAGTGCTAAGAACAATTTGAATATGATAAATATGTTACTTGTCATTGCACATTTGTATACGGTACTATGTTTTCACGAGTATATCTAATTAATTGCTGATTTAATAGTGTATGTTGCAACCTTTCATGATGGAACCTTCGCTACTGGGGATGATTTCTGTCGACATTCTGGAACTGAATCGCTTGAGGCGTTCCCTATTAATTCACACACACTATTGGGATCACCGGCTTTATTCACTAGATTCCCTCATTAAAAGGATTTTAAATCTCAAGACTGATGTGTCTTCTCCTGTAATGAGAGATTTGAAAAGTGATTCTGCTCACAGTGATGGGAAAATTGAATCTGGCCATAATGAGAATATTCATGAATGTTCTTTGGTCCATGAGTCTGCTGGAAATGATTTACAATCAGAGCAGAAGGAAGAGTCTACAGCATTTGAATGCTCCACATCAACCTCAAATCAGGCATGCAGGGAGGAAACTCACACAGATGGGGAACTGATTGCCTCCATGGCTTCTGAAAGCATTCCTTCTTATGGATCCACTCTTTCTGAGAGAATAGATTGTGCATGGTCTGGAACTGAGCAATCTGTGAAGAAATCACATGCTGTTTCTGCACTGCAAGCAGAAGAACCTCTAGATGGGGCAGCGAAGCAGATGAGTCAAAACGATAATCCTCAAATTAGAAGGGTGATGTCACCTGTGAGAGTTCATTCCTTCGATTCTGCGATGAGAATGCAAGAGAGAATCAGGAAAGGATTGCATTCGTCATCTACCTTTCAGTTGTCAACAATTAGATCTTTCCATGTTTCTGCAGATTACAGTAGTATGCTGAGGGATCCCGTTTCTAGTTTAACTAGAGCCCACTCTCAAGTGTTGCCATGGGAAACACAGAAGTTAAATTTATTACTCAGCTCAACTCCATCTTTTATCTCGGCATCTCATGTCCCCGAAGGTGTTCGGCTGCTGCTTCCACAGACTGGCAATAATGATATAGTCATCGCTGTTTATGACAATGAACCTACTAGCATAATTGCATATGCCCTCAACTCTAGAGAATACGACGACTGGGTTGCTGATAAGTTTACTGATAACGAGAGAGGCCGGAGTGTCCCTAGAATTAGTATCGAAGATTCTCGGCCTTCAACTCTTTCAGCTTGGCAGTCTTTTGGTGCTCTAGACTTGGACTATATCCACTATGGAAACTATGGTTCCGAAGATTCCTTGAGGACCCTGTTTTCAGATCCCAAAAAATCTCCCCATTTGAGGATTTCATTTGGAGATGAATCTTCAACATCTGGGGGCAAAGTCAAATTCTCTGTCACTTGCTATTTTGCAAAGCAATTTGACTTGCTTAGAAAGAAGTGCTGCCCCAAGGGAGTGGATTTTGTGAGGTCTTTGAGTCGCTGTCGTAGATGGAGCGCACAGGGTGGAAAAAGTAATGTTTATTTCGCCAAGTCATTGGATGAAAGATTCATTATTAAACAAGTCACGAGGACAGAGCTTGATTCTTTTGAGGAGTTTGCTCCTGAATATTTCAAGTACTTGTCACATGCTCTAACCTCTGGAAGTCCAACTTGCCTTGCAAAAATTCTTGGTATCTATCAGGTAAACATATTTAGGTTTCAAATTCTATTTTGGTTCTTGAACTTTTAGGTGTACTCTATTTTGGCCCTTAAATTTTCTAAATGTCTATTTTGATTCCGGAACTTTAAAAAATAACTATTTTGGTCTACGAACTTAAGATGTTTGTCTTAGGACATCAACTTTAAAATGCTAAATAAAAAATATCCCTGAATTTTGCCATTTATTTAAAAAATGCTCATATTCTTTCAAAAGTCAAAAGATTGCCCTTGACCTTTCATAAACGTTTCAAAACTACCGTTGGAGTAGAAATTCGCTAGAATGTTGGATGGAAAGTCGACGTGGCAGTGACCTGGAACGGCGTGACGATGATTAGAACGCTTGTCTGGATTAAGTCTGAAAGAACAACGTTCCGCCACGTCGAGTAGTCTAATATTTTGATGGATTTCTACTCCAATGATAATTTTGAAACGTTTATGAAAGGTCAAAAGATAATATTGCAACTTTTGAAAGAATAAGAGTATTTTTTAAACAAAGGGCAAAGTAGAAGGGTATTATTTTTTTATAAATTATAACTTTAAAACACAATCATTTTGATTTTTGTTATTGCTCTACCACCTAATAATGCACCTATTTAATACCCTTGGCCAACCTATGCGGCTTCAACATTCACCTATGTTGGTGCGTTGATACACAATTGAAGCCATATTATCCATGTGTTAAACAATTAATTAACGGAAGAAACAAAATTGTTATTATATTTTTGAAAAGTTTGACCGAAAAACCCTAAACCCTAAACCCTAAATCTTGAAAGTTTAATACAAATTTTAATATTTAACTTTTTGTCCTGTGTAATGGCAGGTCACCGTTAAACACCTGAAAGGTGGGAAAGAAATGAAGATGGATTTGATGGTGATGGAGAATCTTTTTTTCATGAGAAATATCTCAAAGGTTTACGACCTCAAGGGCTCTTCACGGTCTCGTTACAACCCGGACACGACCGGTGCTAACAAGGTTCTACTCGATCTGAACCTTTTGGAAGCACTGCGGACGAAACCCATATTTCTCGGAAGCAAGGCCAAAAGAAACCTTGAAAGGGCTATCTGGAATGATACATCTTTTTTGGCGGTAAGAAGCTGCATTATTGAATTCTTAATTTGTGTCCTTTAGGCTTGGTATTTTGATTAATTGGTTCGGATAAACGGCACGAAATTGGATGGATGTTTGATTTGTATTCTGTACTTTATTGTTCATATGGGAGCAAATTTACTGATTCTCCTTCACATTCTTCAGTCGATAGACGTTATGGACTATTCGCTTTTGGTCGGGGTTGACGAGGAGCGGAAAGAGCTCGTTTTAGGCATCATTGATTTCATGAGGCAATATACATGGGACAAGCAATTCGAGACGTGGGTGAAGGCGTCGGGGATACTCGGAGGGCCGAAGAATGCTTCTCCTACGATCATCTCGCCAATACAATACAAGAAACGGTTTCGCAAGGCAATGACTGCTTACTTTCTCACAGTTCCTGATCAATGGTCTTCTTGATTTTATGGTGGATCATTGTATTCTTTTGTTCATGAATAAAGGGATTGCAATTGCAGATAAATTTGAAGGAATCCCTCTCATTCTTTTCTTCTTTTTTACCTTTCTGTCTCTTAGATTGTGTACAAAGAAACAAAGATTAGGTTCAAAAGAGAGAGGGCCTCCACCCTTTAGAATGAAGAGTTGTACTTTTTTTTTTTTTTTTTTTTTTCCCATTCTAATGAGAAAAATGTCTGTAGAAGCCAAAGTCTGCATGTTCTGATTTCTATTGGTATTTTGCTTTATTTATTTAAGTTTTTGAATTCTGTTTGAATTATAGAATTCGTAAACAATTTTAAAAAACAGATTGCATATCAAAAGTTCGCTGGACTAGTGAATCTGAAAATATAAAACATAATCTGAATTCTCTAACCCTTACTATTACTCGAACCCTTAACTATTACTCGAGGCCAGTTCTTGGATTTGGCATGTTTTTGTTGAAGGAATTGCAAACATAGAATTTTTAAAAAGTATTAGAAATATATTATTCCCTATAAAATGATTTATTAATCCACCATTGATTTTGATAAATATACTTTTATTTCATATTATAATCACTAGTTTTTGTAATTGATGAATCATCGAGATATTAACTCAATTTTTTTTTTCTTTTTTTACCACATGTTGGAGTGGGCATTGAACCTAGGACCTCATGGTCACTAGACATACATCATGCTGTGAACCATGCTCTTGCTGGCAGATATTAAATGACTTTAATCATAACAATTACTTACAATAATAGACTATAATATTTCCTATATATAATCATTAATTTGTGAAATATAACTCTAAATATAATCATTAATTTTTTTAAACCATAATTTGAATTTATATTTCTCTAGTCTTATTTTTTTTTAAGTTCAATAATGTATTAACTTGTAAACTAAGCTTAGATTGACTTATAAAATCATAAAAGCTGAAAGTTGGATATCTACTTTCACATTTTTTTTTTTTTTTTTTTTCAAACAACCACTAAGACAGCTTATAGTGAAGTTTGATTCTTTGTACAATAATTTAAAATATATTATTATTGGAGGTTAGATGTTCGATACTCCACTTCACATTAATTTAATTATCTTACAAAAAAATAAATTATAATTTTAACTTAACTGAAAGAAAAAATAAATAATATGTATCTTCCAATCTTCCAACGATCTTATACCATTTATGAAGGGAAGGGGTATTTGTATGGATGACCCTCCTCTCGGCAGACGTAATTTTTTTTGACCTTCTTTTGAAATTTTATGTTTTTTTTACCTTCTTTCGTGATAAGTAAGTGTCTTCTCCATATGAAAAGTCATTCGTCTCTTTTGCTTATCACGAGGGCACCATAATTGTCTCCTCGTGATCGTGCTCAGTAAAAGATACTACAGAATTTGTGCACTTGCTTATCACGACAGAAGGTCAAAAACCATAAGTTTTAAAAAAACTGAGTTAAAAAACCTCACGCACCCCGAGGGGTGGACCATCCGTACAAAAACTCCCACTTATGAAGTCTTAAGGTAGCAAGAATAAAAATAAAAATAAAGAATACTAGCATATTATAGGCAAACTAAGTAAACTAATCTATCCTATTGATTGTGCTACAAATCTATAATTTAAACTTATGTTATCATATTGTGTTGGACTGAAATATTTTCTTTTGGAGGCAATGCAATTTATAGTTAGGATAGGACAAATGGTCTAATCTAAATTGCTTATTTGATGGAATGAAATAAAAGGAATCCTATGTATGAAGACATCACAAATCTATTGTTCACCTACAAAAGAGAAATAATAAGCACTTGAGCATTTAACTAACATTAGTGTCTACACTAACTTGGATGACCATGTTAGGATGTTGGTATTTACAAGCAATAATAATAGCTAAATGTGGATCACCATCTGAGTGGTTAGCGTTAGCGAGTAGTTGTGTGTTGTCGATTATTGTTGTCTTTGATAAGACTAAGCACATATGAGTGTTTAGCGAGTTGTGTGTAGTCAATTATTGTTGTCTCTGATAATACTAAGCACATTTGAGTGCTGAGCGATTTGTGTGTTGTCTTTTATGAAGTCTCTGATAAGACTAAACACATCTGAGTATTTAGCGTGCTGTGCTTGAGTTATGTTTTGAATAGGTTGATCTGTAAGTTGGACTGTGGTTGTTGTGTAATGACTATGTGCTGAGAAAGTAATGTTGTTTTGGGTGAATAACATGTGGCTTGGATGATTTGGTGTAAAGCATGTTGAATTACTACGTGTTGGGGGTGATGAGCATGTTGTGAGATTGTGGACCTGAAACATGGTCTAGATTGCATGATGTGTGAGATGCATGTATTCTAGTTGGACTGTGAGGATGGAGGTCAGAGTCTTGTGGGTTGACAGAGACGTTTGATGAATACCAGTGCGCCTCGAGAACAAATCGTCTAGGGCTGGTATGTCACCGTTGGTTTGTCAGTGCCACCGTTGGTTTGACAATAAGTAATCCGCTAATGGGGTTAGAGATGCATACACATACATAACATGATTCATGACATCATAAAACACGTGAGACCTAAGCCTTGTTAACATTGGCATATTTCTTGACCAAATGAGCAATTAACCCATCCCAAAATTTGGTTGTTAACTCCGGATGATAGACAAGTTTCACGTGTGACACGCAAACTCAAACAAATGATAGTTGGGATACATGGTTGTAGACACCGCATTTGGTTCAACCTTGTTTATTATTATTTTATTTTTACTCATTTCTTAGTTTTTTTTATCTCTTTTTTTTCGTTAAGTTGTTTGAGTCTTTTAATTTTGTCTTTACCCTTTAATTTTGAAAATTGGAGAAAATAACACAAAACAATTTTTTTTTTTTAATTTAATTTTGTTTGGACTTTTTATAAGTTTTTTTTAAGCTATTTCCATTTAGTTTTATTTAAAACCTTTTGATTAGAGTTTCTTAAGATTTAGGGTTTCTAAGAGGGAGATGTGTCCCAATTGAAATTGGACACCTCACCCCAGTAACCCTTTTTATCCACATTTTTTTTATCTATAAAAGGAAAGTATGGGGGAAGACAAAAGGAATGTCCACATAAGGAAATGTTATCCTCAAATCCGCCCACCACGACAATGACGCTCCGATGAGACCACAACGACGCACGACGAAACTCCGACGACCCTGTTCATCTTCTTCCTTCACTCCGGCAGGCGACGACGCATCTCGAATAGACCAACAGTGAAGCACGACTCCGAAAATGTGAGCTTGAAGTACGACGACGAATCTCGAACCTCACAGACAACGAAAATGGAGGACTGGTGAATGGATTGTCAAGGCCGCCAAATTACATTTATAAACTGGTATCTACTCTAACTTGTATAATAATGGTAACCAGGTCGATTAGTTTCTCTTAATTAACTTTTAATTTCCTTAATTAAAAACTCAAAAGGAAAACCTGAGGAGTTTGCTTAAAGTAAAAGTAAAACTAAAACATGTAGAAAATTAACTAACAAAAAATCATAAATTGAAATTGTAACCGTGGTCCTAATTTAAAGGATCATGATTTACTTTGATGCAACATAAATCATAGGAATTCTAACATACTTAGCTATTCTATTCCAAGCACACAACTTGTTTGCTCGGACCTCGGACCCGTAACAAACAATCCAAATAATTAACTAAGATCATGCAATCCTAATTAACTTGGCAATAAAATCAACTGGGGGCGACCGTTCCATATCGATTAATTGCCAGTGACGGGAAACACTGTGACTGACTATTCTTTTGGGACCCCTACCGAATAGTCCAATTTGTCCCCTAACCCGAAGCTCGTTAGGCAAACTAAAGTGATCATGGATAGCCGATGTCACATAGGCATAACTAAACCCTTTTTACTTGGCGATTAGGACACGACACTCGTGTCATTAATCTTTAACTATTTCACCGACAAAAACAATTAGAGCGTCAATCCAATCAAAGTTGCTAGCTAATGTGATATGCTCATGAGAAGAGGATGCTTGAAATAAAAAAATGCTAAGTATAAATTAAGCACAAACCCTCACTAAATGCATCAAAGATATAATCCCCACCCTTAAATTAGAGCACTTACCTTAGGTGCTCGTGATAAAAATCTTATCCAAGCTACAATAGTTTAGCTTTGATACAAGAGAAATGTGCTGAAATTAGAGAGAATTTGAGGCCAAGCCTCTCAAAATCGAACTACAATAAAAATAGGGAGGCGAAGAATGACCTAAAAAATGAAACATGATGCTTTTATACTACAGGCAGCGTCGAGACGCTACAGATGTAAATGGGGCGCGCACGTGTTTTCGAGGCGGAGCTTCAACAAATTTTTCAGACGTAGCGTCACGACTCTACACCCCAACGTCTCGATGCTAGCTCTCGGGTTGATCTTTAATTTCAGCTCTGTTGAGCGTCGTGACGCTTGCCCCTTGGGTTGGATGCCTCCTCCTCCATTTGACAACTTCAATTTGAGCGCTAATAACTTCTTTTTGCACCATTTGATGTCGTGGACTCCTTTGTGCTCCCTTTCACTCAAAATCTATACATAGATAAAATAAATAGAAGTGGATGTTTACTGCATATTCCAACTTGCCGACGACGATATTTTCCTCTTTTCTCCTTACAATTTTTTAGTTGAATGTTTACTGCATATTTCGATTCTTGCATTTAAAGGTATGAGTAGCTAATTTTCTATTCGAGAATTGGCCATCAACCCCAGTTGATTGCAACATGTTTATGTGAAGTTTATTTTAGAAAGTATCTTTGAATATTCATCTTAAGAGCTCTTGTTTAAACTACTTTTGTCCGACTGATCATCCGATAAAAAGTAATAGTGCATTGCGGCTTCAGGAGGAGTAGTGCACATGAATCACTTAAGAGCAGCGAACGTGAGCTTAAAAACCACGGGGGTTAGGAATAGAGATATTACAACCAGTCGCAAACGCATGTAAGGATAACACATTAATGAACAAACTAGAGTGTAGAAATATATTTAGTTTAGTTTGCATAGCGCGATTCTGACCAAGAAGGCGCTTGAAGATCTCTCTGCTTAGATTTATGTCTTGCTATTATTTACACCAGCACATAAGCATGTACGCGTAAGTAGGGTAGCCATCTACCAATATCTTGAATGCTTTCTTGCATTACTTTCATCTACTGTTTATTTTACTTTCCTTGTATGAATAACGATCAACAACCATTTTATTACTTTGTTACCACATCTGATGCATGTTATTAAGTTACGATGTATTTGATAACTCGCTAAAGCAAATCATTCATATTTTGTGTGGATCGACTCTAAAATATTTCTAGGTACTACACGCTAGCACTCTGGTATATACTTGTGCCATTGTGGTAGAAGACTCATTTCATAACCCATATATTCACCTTCATTTTACCCATCGTATGTCCACACACAAATAAAGCACCGAGTCAAAGTGAACCACTGATCCTCTAATGAACAATTTGTTTATGGTCCAAACATATACTAAGTTCCTCTCGGGCCAGTGAGACGGTGACCCCCATATTGTTCAAGTTCCGAAATCAACGCTTAAGGAAACTACTCATCTATTTAACCCTATATGTGAATGAGTGAATTTCATTTTGTAAGATTATATTCCCAACTCCATATTTGGCCAAGTTTCCAAAATGACAAGCTTATTGACCCGACTATAAAAGTCATTCCCACCTATGCAAATCAAAGACACGCCCTCACAAGCAAGAGTTCATAAGTCACTCAAGATCGAGATTGAGTCGCGCATATGATCATCTGTTGTGCAAGATTAATATTTTTTTACGGATTTACACTTGAAAGGTTAAATATTTTGTGGACTAGTCTTATATAAACTCATTGTATATGATACCTGTTGCGTGCTCAGTGTGTGCGCAAAATATATGTGGAACGCTCAAATCATGCAAGTATACATGGTCTATTGCAGCAAGTAATAAGTATTTTTATATCGTTTTCACAACGATTTGATTAAGTTTATGCTAAGTCTAGATCAATAGTTAAGAACTTCTCTGTATAATATTTCAATGTGTAATTGGGTTTCAACACCCTGTATTTATACACAAATGGAACACTTATTTAGGGTTCATGATAACAACAATAACAAAAAAGATCATGATAGTAGAGATTTTAGGGAAATATACATAACCATAAGGCACACAAATAACTAGCTCTTAACAGAAGTTGTTGAATGAAGCTACTGGATGTTGGAGGCAACCTGCGAAATCAAAGTTCTTGGTGCAACCAGACTCCCAGCTTGACTTAGATTGTCAGCATGGGATTTCATTAGGCGTAAATATTCACCAATTTTTAAAGACCCTTTTCGAGACTGCTGAAATACCTGTCGGAGGAAGTCTTCCCCGACTCTAGATTGCAAACCGAAGAGCTCCAATACTGCCTCCCACAAATCTTGAGCGCTTTCATATCCCATCACTTGCGTGGCAACTTCGGCGGTCATTGAGTTGTACAGCCACCCAAGAAGTAACTGGTCTGTGGTCACCCATGCTTCAAACATTGAGTTTGCTGTTGAGGTTACACTAGACGTTTTGGTGCTGCTCGCCTCACCATCTGAGATTGTTATCTTCTCTAGTGTGACATTTGCGACTTGTCGGATGAGCTTCGGTGGGCAAGACTCCTCTCCAGTCAAGTGCCCTTCCAATTTGTAGCTTCGCAGAATGGGGAGAGCAAGATTTTTCCAGAGCAAGAAGTTTCCCCGTTCTAGCTTAATTGTGGTAATTTGGTTGAGGAGTTGGTTTAGTGGGGTTCTAGTGAAGGTCGTCGTTAGCGACGATAATGCAACAGAAGTGGAGGTGATCGAGGAAGTGACGTTGGTCATCTTGTGCTCTGATACCAAGTTAAGGTTCTCAAAACAATGGACAATAGAGAGAACTTCTCTGTATAATATTTCAATGTGTAATTGGGTTTCAACACCCTGTATTTATACACAAATGGAACACCTATTTAGGGTTCATGATAACAACAATAACAAAAAAGATCAGGATAGTAGAGATTTTAGGGAAATATACATAACCATAAGGCACACAAATAGCTAGCTCTTAACCGAAGTTGTTGAATGAAGCTAATGGATGTTGGAGTCTTGAGTGGTATCTCTAATATAAATTGAAGACGAATGTAACCGGTGACAAAATGTTGTTTGATGGGCATGTAGAAATAACTACAGAACATAAAAAACACAAAAACAAGGAAATAACGAAAAATGCTGAGACAAAACCTTAGCAAAATAACTAAAGACAGAGAACACAACCACAAATAAACGATGCGATAATAAAGCGATAACGAAATAAATGCAAAACAAGAACAAAAACAAATTCTTTACTAATGAGAACACACGGTCAGGTTAGAAGTGACTTGAAGTAAACAATCACAAAGATGCTTTAGCGACACAAATGCTTAAGCTAACCACACAACATAATCATAAATCCTCTCGGTATTTCACACATTAGAAGCTAACTCTCATTGCACTCCTATTCATAGGTACAGATTGTTTACAAGCGTGCTAAGCAAGTGAATATCTATAAACTCCTTGCTAATACCATGAAAGGCTAACATAGGCATGAATATTCAGAGACGACTACTTCTCTTGAAGGTCAAGAACTCACTAATGCATAATGGGTGGCCGGTAGAAAATGCATTATTAACATGGATGCAAACATGGTTAGAAATATTTGCAAATGATAGATAAAACTTCAAAGGATTCTTTACTTCATACTCCTAACCTTCACCTTTCGGAGATTAGTTCATGCTACAAGATAGAAGCACAAACAGACTCAAAGAAAACATGCTTAACAACAACAAAAACTTAATTAGAAGAGTGGATCATATTTTGAGGGTAATGAGTTGTATCTCTTTTTTTTTTTATCACGTGGAGTAGAGACTTCCTCCTAGTTTTTAAAAGGATGAAATTTAAACTAGTCATATAATGCCACTAAGAAATAGTGAATTACATTTATTTTTGTAATTAGTTCATATTTTTGGTCCCTAAATTTAATTGAATTTCTATATTTATAAAATGCATCATTACTATTGTCTTTGATTAAAGTTTACCAAATGCCATGTTATTAATAAAAAATTAATAAAAATACAACCTAACATTTTTTTTTTTGCGAATATTCAAAATGTGGAGCATGATGTGACATTTTGATTTAATAACATAGAATGAGATTAGGACAAGTTGTACTAAAAAAAAAAACAAATGATGACAAGTCCCATTAGTTACAGAACTAAAAATTTACACTAGATTTTAAAACAATTTTGTGGAAATGCAAAAGAATGCTAATTGAATATTTGTAAAGATAATTAAAAATAATTTTTTCTTCTCGCATTCAATACAACATTTGAGAGTGAGGTTGATTCGAACCTCTGGCTCGTTGATACATAGTTTTTGGGTTATTCTTTACTAAACAAATATAATGACATTGAGATTAGAGATGTCCATTTAACCCGCTCCCCTCTTAGCCCGTGGGGACCCGCCCTGAGCGGACGGAGAATCCCCGTTTACACGGGAAATGGGGCGGGAGTAGGGATCGTTTTTCAAATTTCTTTCCTTTTTTGATCCACCCAATTTAGAATTTGAAACCCTAGGGGCAAGTTTGGTTGGTGATCTGAAAACATAAATTTGAAAACAAGGGATAAAATGAAAACAGAGTTGTATTTCATGTTTTCAGATATGTGTTTGGTAGCAGATTTATAAATTGGTTCACAATTTAATTAATTTTTCAAAATGAATTTGAAAATATTTTTATAAACCGTAAAACTAGTTGTAGTTACCAACTAAATATTATGTTGAATATAAACTATTATTAATTAATTTATGAAAATATTTTATGCGGTATTTCCAGAGGGCGGACCTCTTGACTTTTTTTTAACAACGTGTGGGATGGGGGGAACCGAACCTCCTGACTTAAACTTGCTACAAGTGGCAACATTTTCCTCTCCACTTTTTCCTTTGTTCTTCGTCAAAGACTCAAAAGTTTGCAGTTCATTTAGAAAAGTAGTGAGGTTGTAAGTAATTTTGTTCATAACAACATTATTTTGGAGTTGGAAAAAACTCTTGGAGAGAGTTTCTAGAATAAACCTGACCTGACTGGATTAATCTATAATAGCATCATTCATTTCAACAACATTAAAGTGGACCATCATGTCGAGAATTCGTTCTCGCACTGATGACCCTTGTTTCATGCGTGCTTTATGAATAAACTTTAGAACATCATGCTTAATTTGATTGGAAGGTTGTCCAAACATTTCATGCAGTGACTCCATCATCTCATATGTTGTCGTCATGCTCTCTAGTTTTTTTGGCCAAAACATCAGTTATGCTTGCCAAAATATAGACCCTTTTGCCTTTTCATTGGCCTTGATCCAACGATCATATGCATCACAAGTATTTCGTGCAAAATTAATAGGGGGTTCTTGAGAACATTCCTCCGTGATAGCACTCTAAAAGTGCTAATTTATAGCTCCTAAGTCTTGTGCGTTTAAGGAATTTATTGTGCTTAAATTATATATTTTGTTGAATTTAATTGCTAAGAGTTGAATCATACCATTCCGTTAGTTTAGAGCTTAAAAGAATGTTTTAGAGGATAATATTAACAAACTGTTCAGAATGATAATAGTATGTTAATTAAATAATCAAATGTTATACCAAATGTGATTAGTGCATGGTCTAGTGGTGCAAGAGGTTTTGACATATCAAAGAGTTTGAATCTGGGGGAGGACAACAATTTCATTTATTTTGTAATTAAAGCCTCATTTCAACATCAAACCCGAGAGCAGCGTCGAAAAGCTCGCGCGCGTCTCATTTAGAAATGTTTTTTTAAACCTTCAGAAAGTCATTTCAAACAGATCCTTAACTAGATTCTTCCCTTTTTGTGTTAAGGTTCTTTCTTTTCCTTGAAATGAGTTATGGTGACCGTGATTGAAAATTCAGTTGATGAAAAAAGCTCACGGTGGAATAAATCTAGGTCGATGGATTTTCTAGATTGGTTCGAGCCCCACGCCGGACGTATTGTTGTTTTATATATTTATTTTATCTTACTCTTTTAGGTTAAATATGTCAAATTTCCTTAATTTTCTTTACATAATTTTTATGTTGGTCCTTAATATTTTAAAATTCTCAAATTTTCCCTTTTAAGTTCTTTTTATAAAGTTGTTAACAAATATTGTAAACTCTCTTTAAAATTTCAATTAGATCGTCTAGTTCATAACTTTGTAGTTGTGGGTTCGAGTCCATGATGGGCGTTTTTATAGTAATATTTTTTGCCCCTAGATTTAATTTGATTTCTATATTTATAAAATGCAGAGTCCACGATGGACGTTTTAATAGTAATATTTTTTGCCCCTAGATTTAATTTGATTTCTATATTTATAAAATGCATCATTAATATTGTTGTCAATTTAACCCGCTCCACTCCGACCCCGTGGGGACCCGGCCCGAGCGGGACTGGGAATCTCCGTTTACACGTGAAATGGGGCAGAGGTCGAGATCGTTTTTCAAATATCTTTCCTTTTTTGATCCACCCAATTTAGAATTTGAAACCCTATGGGCAAACTTGATTGGTGATCTGAAAACATAAATTTGAAACCAAAGGATTTAATGAAAACAAAGTTGTATTTCATGTTTTCAGATATGTGTTTGGTAGCAGATTTAGAAATTGGATCTCAATTTAATTAATTTTTCAAAATGGATTTGATAATATTTTTATAAACTGTAAAACTGGTTGTAGTTACCAACTAAATATTAGGTTGAATATAAACTATTATTAATTAATTTATGAACATATTTTATGCATTATATCTAGAGGGCGAACCTCCTTACTTTTTTTTTAACAACGTGTGGGGTGGGGGGAAGCGAACCTCGTGAACTTGCTACAAGTGGCAACATTTGCCTATCCACTTTTTCCTTTGTTCTTCGTCAAAGACTCAAAAGTTTGTAGTTCATTTAGAAGAGTAGTGAAGATTTTGTTCATAACAACATTATTTTGGAATTGGAAAAAACTCTTGGGGAGAATTTCTAGAATAAACCTGACGTGACTGGATTAATCTATAATAGCATCATTCATTTCAAAAGCAATAAAGTGGACCATCATGTCAAAAATTCGTTCTCGCACGGATAACCCTTCTTCCATGCGTAGGTTATGAAGCATCATGCTTAATTTAATTGGAAGGTTGTCCAACAAAAAAAAAAAAAAAAAATTAATTGAAATAAAAAGAAGGTAGGACAATCGCTCATAATTTTAACTGTTTGATATATCAATTTAAACCAAACTATGAATTTGGTTCATAATTCAAATTTTTGATTTGAGGCCAAATTCTATTGAACTTGGAATAAAATTTGGATTTCGGTCAAATTTTTATTTTGGCCACCAATTTTGATTTATGAAAAAATTGAGATTTCAACCAAATTTGACTTACATTGATTCAATATAAAATTTGAACTCAAATCTTGATTTTGTGATAAAATTTAGAATGTGCCCAATATGAATTAGAATTCCATATCCAAATTTAACTGGTTTAATAACAAGTTATCTTGCCAACGTGAGCATAACTCAATCAACATAATGTATGAACACTAGTGACCAATAAGTCACGGGTTCGATCCCCCACTCCGACAAGTTGTCAAAAAAAAAAAAAAAATAACAAGTTATCTTAATGCTTTAAACAAAAGGGTATTTGCATAAATTCATTGAGTGGCAAACTTGTAATATAGATCTTCTTCCTTTTCTAGTGAGATTTTTCGTAGGCATTTGCCAGGTCTGAAGTTTCTATCCAATGCTCTTGGATGCCATGGTCTTCCATGGTGTTTTTCCTAACTCCTTCACCTGATCTTCAGGTGTTTGGTTAGAGACTCCACTATAGTCCGAGGGCTGCACTCTCCTAAGTGTAGATATATTATGTCCTCTTGATATAACCATCACTGGTGAGTCGATCCATCACAGGTCGTTCGTAATAACAACTGGATCATTTATACCGTTTAACCCCTGTATTACCTCTTGTTCCTTAAGTACCACTGACACCTCTAATGAACAATTGATCTGTGGACCATCCAGCAGATCAGATCCCTCTCTGGCCAAAGAGATGGTGGACCCTTGTTCAAGACCTGAAGTCAGTTATTAAGAGAACAGCCTCTCTACTAACCCTGAAAGCGGGTTAGGAGTGAATTCCGCCTTGCTGTACTATGTCCCCAGCCACCTATTCGAGTTTATCCCCAAGATGGTAGACTTATTGAGTCGGCGATCTGGCCACTCTCACCCGTACAAGTCAAAGGATACTCTCGAATAAGCAGGAGTTCATAGCGAGCTCAGGATTGAGATCGAGTTACCTAGGTCATCATATGAAAAAGTCAGTCTCTTCAGTAAACGGTGTTATATAGAGAGAACGACTTGATTTCGCGGTTCAGTCTTATGCAAACTCATTGAACAAGACGCCCTCGCTCGCACATCACCATGTGAAACGATTCAGATCACATCGTTTTGTACAATACAAAGCGAGCCGCATCCAATAGTGTTACCAGGATAAGGTACCCAACCTTAACCATATACTATAGACCGTTTTGGTTGTATACTTGAACCTGATCCACATTCATGTCATACATGAGGTTTAAGTACTCAGACTTCGTCATGGGTGTTAGTTATTGGTACATGTTAATGCAAACACGTTTCACTTTATTCAATAAACTCTTTTACTGAATAAAACTCAATAACACTTCATTACTAAATAGAACGATTGCAAACACAACTGTTTACAAACTACGAGTTTTAGGACATAAAATCCAACAAACTCCCACTTGGACTAAAACATTCGTTGTGGTGTACATACTGGTTGAGAAAACTAAGATATCATAAATCCGAAGTTTTCTCCCACTATCCTACTAAAAAACTCGCAACCCTAAACTCTTTAGGTGTCCCTCAAACACTTTAGCCGTGAGAGACTTAGTAAACAAATCAGCATGAAGCGCTGCGAGGCTTTCTATGTCACCATCACATCTCCTCGTAGCACTTACAACGAGCTCTACTAACAAATTTTGCTGTTTCGTAAGCTGCAACATACTTAGCTACCACAGAGGAATCAGTAATACAACTTTTGTATACTATTCCTTCATATTAGGACTACACTTTAACGGCAGTCCAATGATCAAATCCAATTGGACTATTATCTACTGACAACTTCTACTTCATAGCACATATCAGGTCGTGTATATAAGAAGGCATACAACAGACTACCGATATGTAAATGCACAGGGAATGCGTCTCAACTCCTCAACCATTGAGGTGTCATGGGAAACGATTTTCTTTGACAACTCAATTCCTAACCTGAAAAGTACTTTACCTTTCATTCGGAATTCTACATCGAATATTGACAACACCTTGTTAATATTAACAACACCCTGACAATATTAACAACACTTTGTGAATATAAGATGTTTGAGACAACAATTACTTAATGTCAGTCAAGTATCCTACATCATTGGTAGAGCACTTTATGTGGTACTCCAAATTCAAGCTGTCGAGGCTTGCCAAAATACAATTTATAAACCCGAGTACACCGAGCTATTTGAAGCTTAGTGGTAACGGGGTCGATCCACAGAGAAATAAGAAATCTAATTTAACTAAGCTTAATTTGTTAATTATAAAAAGTATGCACAATAAAAGAATGGTAATTTGGTTTGGGGGGAAGGGAGCTCCTAATATGCAAGCTAACGGAAAATTAAAGGGCAACGTGCAAAATTTAAATTGGTCGTGCTTAACTTCGAGAAATGGAATTGATCATTATGGATGTTCGGATCATCGATACAATTAATTAGCTAATCATGCTTATGCACACAATTCATTTGGCTAATGCTAGCTCAAATGACCCAAGGATTTAAATAGACACGTGCAATTCTAATCGTACTTGGCCAATAATCTATTCAAGGTAGCGACCCCTAAATCGACTATAAGCCAGTAACGGGAACATTGTGACGGCTTAATCCTAAGACTAACCCGGTTTCTCTCCTGCCTTAAGCTTAACATGAAAACATTAATTAACTCAGATTACCAACTGTCACTTTGGGTTGAATTAATTAGCCATGCTTAAACCCGTGCTACCTAGCGGTTTGGGCAATTATACGTCCCAACCTTTAGCCCTCTATCATGCATAGGAACTAGGGCGTCAACCTAATTTAGCTACACATGCTAGATATTATGAAGATCAAGCAAGAAGATGCATAAACGTATAAATTAACTTCACATTCACAAAGGGGCAAATCTCCCCAAACATCCATAATTTCACAAACCAAAACTCAAAATCAAGCACTAACCTTAGTTTAGCCTTCCATGGAGGATGAATAAATCCAATCCCCCATGGAAGAGCTTAGTAGCATACAAAGAGGAGAAGAAGAAGTCCAAAAATGGTGGATTTTCGCCTAGACCCGAGAGGAAGAAGATGATGAAAAGTTAGAGTAAAAAATGGGCAAAATTAGGCGTTTTCACGCCTTCAGTCGTCGGAGCGTCGAGACGCTAGGCAAGCGTCTCGACGCTGTGCCCTAAGTTGGCCGCGCGCGGGCGTCGAGACGCTAGGCCAGCGTCGCGACGCTGTCGCGCGTCCGTCTGGAAAATGTATCGGGCTGGCGTCGAGACCCTCGGGTGGCGTCTCGACGCTGGGGCGCGCGCGTGCTTCAGATGATGTCGGGGCGGCGTCGAGACGTTCGGCCAGCGTCTCGACGCTGCCGCCCATGCAAGCATGCTCTCGGGTTTGGATGGCCAAATTGTGTCTCTTCAAGGCAATTTTTGCCATCTCTTGGATTCTTTAAGCCTTTTCACTCCCGATGCATCTATGAAGCTCTAAAACGACACTTTAAGCCCTGAAATGTGTCTTTGGACTTCCCGAGCTCTCGACCATGAAATCACCTACAAGAAAGCATTTTAATCAATATATGTCATGGTTTTAGCCAGAATTAGGGACATAAAGATAGCTCTATTTTGGAGCTATCAATCATTCTCAATGATTAGAATACATGTTATGCAAACAGAGTAGAGAGCTACAAAATTGACTAAATCCTTCTAGAAACAAGATTTATCAATATACTGTTCAAAACCATAAGATTTGATACCATATCAAACCTTATAATTCAGGATATAGATGCTAGTTTCAATTCATAAATGGATTGAATAAGCGCGCAAACCTTTTGCTCTTAACCCTGAATAACGAATTCCTATGGTTGAGCCTTATAGATACTCTACTCAAGATATCAATTTAGAAGATAATCATTCTGAAAAGCAGTCTTGACATCCATTAGCCTAATTTTATCCCAATAAAACGTGGTAATGGATAAGAGTAGTCTATATAACTTTCAAGTGGCAACAAGGGAAATAATTAATTCACAATCATCCCCTTCCCTTTGGGAATGGCCTCTTTGCCAGAAAATAGAGCTTTAAAGGTTTGCACCTTATTGGCTAGGTCTCATAACCTCTTGTAGAACCACTAGCAACCAATACGTCTTTCACTATCTGGTTGGTCTACAAGTTCCCAGACAGAGATGAAGTACAAATACTCCATTTCGAGATTCATGGCTTTGAGCCACTGGTTCTTGTCTACAACACCCCTTACCTATTTAAAGGTCAGCAGATTTTCAATGTCATCATCAAGTATGATAACTTGAGTTTAAGACAAGCCAATACAGTGAACCGGGTTGTCCTACATCCCTTCCACTGCATCGAGGCTTTCTCAACTGTTGAGAAGAACCAGTCTGATCAACAACCTTTGTTGATCTATTGTAAATTTCTTGAAAACTGTTAGTCTTAACATAAACAAGTTGTTTTCTAGATTTGCAGATCAAATTTGTACACCTCTTTTGCTAATGACAACTTCATTTCAAACAAAAGATACTATATACAAATTATCAAGCAAACATAAAATAGAGACTAGGTTCCTATTCCAAATAGGATCCATCTGTACATTTTCAAGTAAAATGTTATAATCTCTATTCAACAACTTATTAGCCCTCATACTGCAACAACTGAGACAACCTCTTCAAAAGCACGTTATCTCTCGTCGAAAATGGCTGTCAGGAACTAGCTTCCTGAAAAGAAGAATAAACATGTTTAGTGGGTCCTGAATCACGTATTCAGATATGACAATCATATTCCACTAATCATGTTTCGACAATCAGTAAATCATATTTACCTTGTCTTTCTTTCTCAACCTGTTTCTCTGCAAGGTACTTCGGGCAATTGTGCTTACAATGCCCATCTACACCACAATGGAAACATTTTCTTTTGTTTGTAGATTTTACCTTGCTCTTGCTTACAACAGGGGCTTTACCCAGACTTATTCTTTGAAGCAGACCCTCTTTGGAATTTCTTTGAAGTGACAACATTTGCCTCCTTCCCTTTTCCTTTGGAGGTGTGCAAAGACTAATAAGTCTGCAGCTCGTTGAGAAGAGAAGTCAAGTTATATTCTATCTCGTTCATTACTATAAATGGTTATGAACTGAAGGAAGCTCTTCAGAAGAGATTCCATGATAAATGCAACTTGATTTTTCTCATCAATGGAAACTCTATTTACTTCCGCCACATTGAAGTGGACCATCATGTTAAGGACAAGCTCCCTAACAGAGGTTCCCACCTTCACGCGAGAGTGGTAAACAAAATTGATGTTTCTCGAACTATTCGAGTTGCATTCGAGCTTGGAAGGAGAGGACAATCCTCCGTTAAGACAAACCTTAGGTCATCAAGAACACGAATCATATTCAAGTTCGATTTCTAGGTTGCGTAATTCTCGTCGGTTAACTTGTGAGAAGCTAATAGATGAACAAAAGAGCTCAACATGCTGAAACATAATGTAAATCTATTAGTGAAACAATTTTAACCTATTTAAACCAATCAATAAGGTTTAACAGTAAATAAAGTACCCAAACTCTTTATTCACTCGCAACGATACTTTAGTAAGTGAGAATGGTCGTTACCTTGGGGCAGTCAAGCACTCATTTACTAAATCAAGACATTCTTGACTAAATGCTAACTCCAGAATAACTCATATTCCTATAGCATCTTAGTTATCATTTTCAGTCAAGATTTATTAACTCTTTAGCAAATTGATAACGCTATTTTGGAGCTATATTTCACTCCCTAATTCTAGCTAAAAGCCGTGTTTAAATGTGTAATTTACCTTGTTTTTAGGTGATTTGCGGCGAAGAGCTCATGGTGTCCATTGGATGTGTTTCGAGGCTTAGGAAGCCGTTTTAGCGCTCCGGGAATGCATCGGGAAAAAGGGAGTTTCAAGCATGAAGATTTGGGAAAAAATTGTCATGCAAAGGCAATTTTCAGCCCCCAAACCCGAGAGCAAGCGTTGAGCGGAAGCGTCGAGACGCTGAAGAGGCGCGCGCGCTGGAGATTTTGGGCGCAGCGTCGAAACGCTGGCCTAGCGTCTCGACGCCATCGCGACAACGCGCGCTGGAATTTTTAGGTCGCAACATCACGACGCTGGCTTAGCGTCTCGACGCTTCGACGGATTATATAAGCCATTTTAGCATTTTTTCTCCATCTTCTCCGTCAAATACTCTCGCGTTTCCGCCATTGTTGGCCATTTTTTGAGCTTCTTTTCTTCTCTTTAGCTTGGGATGATGTCCAAAGTCTCCATGGAAGCTTGGACTCTTCAAATCTCCATGGAAGGCTAAGGTATTGTGAAGGATTTTGGAAAATGTAGGGATTTTGTATGGTTTTGTAATATTTTGATAATTTAGATCTTAAATTTTGTTTTGGCTTGTTTGTTTGTATGCATCTACTCTTCTTGCTTAATCCATGAGTATGTTAGATTTGTAGAATGATAATCTCGTTTTCTAGCATGCTCTATTGTTATAGATTAGCGATGCCTTGCCTCTCCTTATCGACTTAGTAACACAGAAGAGTAGAATAAATCGAAGCATCATATTGAGCATTATGAATGTTGATTACTTTAAGGTTGTCGGGTAATCAATTAGCATTTAGCATGTTTAATTGAACGTGCGTCATGAATTGCTAGTGACTGCTTGGGTTATTTTGGGACTGATCACTCTAATTTAATTAGCGAGCATTGTTTAATTAGGATTGTCAAATTCTGATTAATTTATATAAGGCCGGTTGCTTTAGGGTTGTCGGGCAACCGTTCACGTGCGCACTACATTCATCGCCATGCCATAGAATTAAATGATAAATGTTACATTACTTTGCAAATCCTGAAACTCCCAAATCCATCACATTTGAATCTCATTTACATTTTTCCGTTAGCACTTTTTGGACTTAACTTGCATGTTAAAAACTCCCAATTTTGTGACAATCAATCTATTTAAACTTTGAGCAATTAATTTCATCTTTAGACTCTCTATGTGGTTCGACCATGTTACCGCTAGCTGCAAAGCTAAGAGCTACAGGTTATAAATTTCATTTTTGGCAAGCTTCGACAGCTTGAGAAATTAGGAATATATTCCAAAAATTTTCCCACCAAAAATTGGCGTCGTTGCCGGGGAGAGCAACTAAAATGAAATTATGTTTGTTTTAGATTTAGGTTGATTGTTTGCTTTCTAAATTTTTTTTTTCTGAATTGTTTGTGTGTGTTTGAGATTTTTGTTGTTGTATGACCCGTTCTTCCGAGTTGAGTGGATTGCAGTATATTCCTGAGATAGATAGGAAGGAGCGAAGGTTGAGAAGAGAAGGCCGCGAGGGCCAGAGATTGTTTAACGAAGAAGGATTCGGTCCCTTCTTGCGCGACGAGATGGCACAAGAAGAAGTGCCAAGGACATTGAAACAGCTGGCAACGCCAGATCTGAACCAGCAACCGCTCTGCATCACGTACCCAGTGGTAGCAGGTAACTTTGAATTAAAGTCAGGTTTAAATCACCAGTTGCCTTCTTTTCATGGTAATGCAGGCGAGGACGCAAACAAGCACTTGATGGAGTTCCATTGCGTGTGTTCGGGGATGAAACCCCCAAGCGTCACGGAGGAGCAGCTGAACTTAAGGGCATTCCCCTTTATCTTGAAGGACAAATCCAAGGACTGGCTGTATTACTTGCCCTCCGGATCGATCACGACGTGGCAAGAGATGAAGAGGGTGTTTTTGGAAAAATATTTTCCTGCCTCTCTTGCCACCACGCTGAGGAAGAGAATTTATGGAATTACCCAGGACGTGGGTGAGTCTCTGCACGAGTACTGGGAACGCTTCGGGCGCCTGTGAATCCCTATTCATATTTTCCTTTGAGCACATATTTAAATCATATTTAAAAGCCGAATTTGGATTTCTCCAAATTCTTTCCTTTGCATTGCTACACCGCTTTATCTGAGCTAACCAGGAGAACCTAAACGACCTACAGATCATCAGCTCCAACGATAAGAGATTATCCAATTAAACTCTTTTAACCGAACTAATCATCATTCGTCAAACCCCCGAAGACTCCACTATAGTTCGAGGGTTGCACTCTCCTCACTGTAGATATATTATGTCCTCTTGATATAACCATCACTAGTGAGTCAATCCTTCACAGGTCGTTCGTAATAATAATTGGGTCATTTTTACCGTTTAACCCCTGTATTACCTCTTGTTACGTCTCCAAAAGTGATCTTTTTAGGACTTGTTTGTCATAGAAAGATGTCCAATCTTAGGTGTTTTTGATAGGATTTAGCTTAAACCTATGCTTATATATGATAATTAGAAGAAGGTAGCTAAATTAGGACTTGTGTGCAAAAGGAAAGAAAAGGGATGAAAAACGGAGTAAAAGAATGAAAAAACTACATTGCGACAGCATTGCGGAAACATTGCTGAAACCGCAATGTTTCAAGTGAAAACCGTAAGTTGACTGATCTTTTTCTGTTAATTTCCGTTATTTCAGGGATTCGTTCTTTCTCCTCCATCCATTCTGAAGTATGACGTTGAAGATGGATGGTTCTCCTTGGCCCAAAAGCACCTGCAGATTATTATAAAAAAGGGTCAAAGTAGAGGGTTTGAACATCCTCCGAAAGCGTAGAAGTCTTCTCGCAGCTCCATCTTTTCTCCTGTCATTCTTCTTCGTCTGTTGGTGTGAGAGTCTCAGCTGTTGGAATCGACAATCTGATACTCCCGATTGGATTCATCCAAGCAAGGCTATTCTTTCTCCCCATTCAGCCGAAGCAATCGCAACAAGGCGTTCACGCTCAATTTCAGCTTTCTGCTCTTTATTTCCATTTCCAGCTTTGTATTGTTGTTGTTTCTTTTCTAGTAGCTAGATCAATCCATTTCGTTGTGTTCTGTCTTTCTGTTATTCACTTTAAGTTTCTCTTTTGTTCATTCAAACAATCAAGTAATTAAAGCATAATTCTTCATTTCTCAATTTCCTATCTTTGCAACTCACTGTCTTACCTTGCTGTTTTCAGTTTATTTCTCTTCTAAGCATGTCTCTTTCATCTCTTATTTCTGTTCTCCCCACATCCATGAGTAACTAAGGCACTTAGGGGCATGCTAATGACAATACTATAGGCTAAAAAACGTGAATCAAGCATGTAGGATAGCTCTCGAAGCATTGATTGTATGTAAGCTTCATCCCACGGGCAATTTCGATTGGCCATCCATTTTGTCCAAAGAACTCCTAATCTCTGGAAGGAGTAAGAGTTCAGAGTCATACACTCATGCTAGCCTTTCAAGGTAGCCAGAAAACGACCTAGGAATAGGCGTTTTCCTAGTACAAACCATAACTTTCTGCTTTAACAAGATGCTTAAGACCTTACTTGGACATGAGTAAACTAAAGAATCTAATGCATGGAATCGGACGATACATGAGATTGAGTGAGTTTGATGCATAGTGAGTTGATCCAATGCTTGAGAATCGTGAGAAAATGCCTATAGAGGAGTCGTTAGTAGCCCTTGTTTCTCCATTTTACACACTTTCGCTGTTAGTAAAATTGCGGTAGAATTGCTGTTTACGCAATTCTGCTAAGTTTAAAATTCTGTTTAGCTAAGTTCTTCGTCGTTTATTAATCTCTTCCCTTTTCATTTGAGTTTAACTTTGATTTGCACTTGTTTATGTTGCTACCCTTTACACATTCCTTAGAAATTAGACAATTTAAAACCAATTCTACCCCATCAAATCCATCCATTCTTTCTTAACAAAACACTTCACGAGTAGCTTATAATAAATCTCTGTGGGAAAACGAATGAAAAATACTTACTACTTGCTATAAGATCATGTATGCTTGCATGTTCTGAGTGCTCTCTCTCTCTTATTGCTTATTTATTTTAACACATTGAGCACGCAACACCTCTTCTTTCTTAAGTACCACTGACACCTCTAATGAACAATTAATCTGTGGACCCTCAAACATATCAGATCCCTCTCTGGCCAAGGAGATGGTGGGCCCTTATTCAAGACCTGAAGTCAGCTATTAAGGGAACAAACTCTCTACTAACCCTGAAAGCGGGTTAGGAGTGAATTCCATCTTGTTGTACTATGTCCCCATCCACCTATTCGAGTTTATCCCCAAGATGGTAGGATTATTGGGTCGGCGATCTGGCCACTCTCACTCGTACAAGTCAAAGGCTACTCTCGAATAAACAGAAGTTTAATTATAGCGAGCTCAGGATTGAGATCGAGTTACCTAGGTCATCATATGAAAAAGTCGGTCTCTTCAGTAAACGGTGTTATAAAGAGAGAGCGACTTGATTTCTCGGTTTAGTCTTATGCAAATTCATTGCACAGGACGCCCTCGCTTGCACATCACCATGTGAAACGATTCAGATCACATCGTTTTGTACAATACAAAGCGAGCTGCATCCAATAGTGTTACCAGGATAATGTACCCAACCTTAACCATATACTATAGACTGTTTTGGCTATATACTTGAACTTGATCCACATTCATGTCATACATGAGGTTAAAGTACTCAGACTTCGCCATGGGTGTTAGTTATTGGTACATGTTAATGCAATCACGTTTCACTTTATTCAATAAACTCTTTTACTGAATAAAACTCAATAACACTTTATTGCTAAATAGAACGATTACAAACACAATTGTTTACAAACTACGAGTTTTAGGACATAAAACCCAACAGGTAATAGACTGAGTGTCCATATTTGATTCTGATTTAAAGAGTTCATCTCTCCATTCATTGCTTCAATCCATTTCTTTGCACTAGGACAACTTGTAGCTTCATCAAATGTGTTAGGCTCAGTTTCATTTAGGAAACCACTTACATTTAATGCCATATTAACACAATCTGCCTCATCAATCCTTGCTGGTGGTGTAATGATTCTTCTCTGTCTATCTCTTGCAAGTTGATAATTTTCTAGATTAGAATGATCTTGCATAGAATCATGTTCTTCATGTTTTACTAGGGATTCTTCTAGTTTTATTTGAGAGCTTCCTCCTTCGTCTTTCAGATTCTGATAGATGAGGGATGCATGTAGTTAAATTAGGTTGCTCTACCTCAATTTCTAGTCTAGAGGTCTTGTCTGTGCTTTTAGTTGAGTCTCCCCCTCCATGAACATCTAATCTTCTTGGAATGCTCGGCTATTGATGCATCTTCTTTCAGTGGGATGCCAAAGCTTAAATCGTTTAACACCATCTATAAAGCCAACAAACATGCATTTTATAGCTCTATGCTTCAATTTACCCTGGCTTTGATGGACAAACCCCACACAACCAAAGACTCTCAAATGATCTAGGTTTTGAGGGTGTTTAGTCCACTTTTCTTCTGGTGTAAGTAGTTTTAGGGAGATGTGTGGGCACCTATTTAAGGTGTACACAGTGTAGGATGTTGCTTCAGCCCAAAATTTCTCAGGTAACATAACATCAGACAATAGACACCTAACTCTCTCCATTATGGTTTTGTTTAGCCTCTCAGCTACACCATTCTGTTGAGGTGTATACCTCACTGTTCGGTATCTTAGAATCCCTTGTTCTTTGCAAAAATTATCAAACTCTTCATTGCAAAACTCTATGCCATTATCAGTTCTCAAGCATTTCACATGCCTAGAAGATTGATTTTTAACAAGCAACTTCCATTCTTTAAACTTGTTGAATGCTTGATCCTTAGTCTTAAGGAAATATACCCAACTTCTTTTTGAGTAATCATTAGTGAGGGATAGGAAATACCTTGATCCACTGATTGATGGTGTAGGTGTTGGCCCCCATAGGTCTGAATGAATGTAGTCTTGAATTCTCTTAGTTGTATGTTGTGCTTTAATGAAGCTATGTCTTGTAGACTTTCCCAATATGCAATGGTCACAAGCTTTGACTCCAATGCTTATCTTTTGAGGTAATATGCCTTGCTTAGATAGAGCTTCTAGTCCTTTGTTGCTTATGTGTGAGAGTCTCTTATGCCAAAGAACTCCCTCATCCATGCTGTCATTGGTTACAACTAGGGCAGATTGTACCATTTGTACATCTCTAATCACATATAGACCATTCATTTTAACACCAATCATCACTGTTTTTTAATCTTTTTTAACTTCAAAAGTCCCCCCTGAACCTCCATATTCACATCCAATGGAGTTCAACATTCCTAGGGAAATCATATTCCTTTTTAGCTCAGGAACATGTCTCGCATTCCTTAGTAGCTTCACTGAACAATCTTGGAATTTCATAGACACTAATCCAATTTCAGCCACCTTGCAAACATGGTTATCACCCATGTACACTTCTCCTCCATCCCATTCTCTATAGGTTGTAAACCAACCCTTTGATGGAGTCATATGGAATGAGCATCCACTGTCTAGAACCCAATCTTGAACTTGGAGTGTCTCATTCTGTTTGGAGGAGTGATTTGAGGTAGCTAGAGCATCAGAATAGGTAAAAGAGCTATCCCCAATTAAGGCTTCAGCTAGTGCTTTACCTTTTTGTTTGTTTTGACTTTGCTGTTTTTTCAAAGCATAACAATCTTTTGCTAAGTGTCCTGGTTTGTGACAAAAATTACACTTCATTTTGGACTTGTCTTGATTATCTCCTTGATTTTTGTTGTTTTTCCAACCTTTCTTGTTCTTCCCTTTTATGAATAAACCTTATGAATTTGAAAATTGCTTCTTTTGTGATTGAAGTTCCATTTCTTTTGATCTAACTGCAGAATTGATAATATCAGTAGTTAGTTTATCTTTACCATATTTCAAATCTATTTTTACTTCTTTGTAATTTTCTGGTAAGGAATTTAATAAAATGAAAGCTTCATTCTCATTTTCCACTTTATCTCCCATGTTCTGCCACGTTGTTCATACATGCACAATTCGATGAAACCCTAAGGAAAATCCTTCAGTTTCGTAATGTGAGGGAAATGAGAGAAAAGTGTTGAAGCTCTGGCAAATTTTTCTCTCAAATGGAAGCCTCTGTGTGTTTAATTGATGAAGAAGAAAATCAAGATGAAGAAGACAAAGCGGATGAAGAAAGGAGGAAGATCTTCAGCTTTATCACAAAGCCTCTCAGATCTGTTCTTTTATTCAAGATTTTTAAGGATTTTTTACTGAGAGTTTCTTTTGTTTACAAAGATAAGTATCTCCAATCTTTCAATCTCTCTCTCTGATTCTCTCTTCTTTTTCTATGAACATACATGTATTTATAAGGACATCCTCTAAGAACTATATTCTGTTTTAGAACATAACCATATTCATGGTTATTTTTACAGGCTTGCCATTTACCTTTGGAATTAGAGAATAAAGTTTTTTGGGCTCTTAAAACATTAAATGTTAGCCTCCAAAATGATGGAACATTTGCTGTCTTTGCAATTGAATGAATTAGAAGGACATAGGCACCTTGCTTATGAGAATGAAAAATTGTCTAAAGAAAAGACCAAAATGTGACATGATAAGAGTTTGAAACCAAAGATTTTTGAAAAAGGACAAAGGGTATTGTTGTTCAACTCAAGGCTTCAACTTTTTCCAGGCAAATTAAAATCTCGATGGTCAGGACCATTTGTTATCACTAATGTTTTTCTTCATGGTGCAGTTTCAATTCAAGATCCTAATCAAGGTGAGCCATTTGATGTTAATGGAGCAAGACTCAAACATTATTATGGAGAAAATGTGCAGAGGAAGCTTACAACTTTCCTCTTGAATTATGAATGAAATTGCGAGCGGTTCATGGGAGCATAATTTCAACATAAAATCTTTATGCTCCATTCATTTGTTTGACGTCAATTTCTTTTGTAATTAGTTAAGTTAATGTTGGGTTTTAATTTTTTGTTTTGTTGGACAGGTAAATGCTTTGTGGGATGAGTTATTGAAAAACGAAAAAAAGGAAATAACGGCTAGTTGAAGGTGTCCAAGCGAAATCGCAGCAAACTTCTGAGGACGTTACAAAGAAAAATAAATGACAATGTCATCGCGGATCCGAAGCGATTCAGTGTTCACGAAAACGGTAAAAAATGGCTATAATGGTATTTTTTTTTAAAGAAAACGCATTAGACAATTAAGACGTTTTATTGGAGAAGTTTTGCTGGAGTAATGACGCCCTTGCATTTTTCTCTCTCTCTTTGCTCTTTCGAAATTCCCCATTTTCCTTATTTGAGTTCTTTATCCCGAAATCTTGGAAATTCTCTCCTGCCCACCGTCTAGATAAATCTTCCTTTGTGCAATCCCAAAAAGAAAGCAAAAATGGTGTCCACTCAGGATTCGAAGCCAAGCTACCCCTTCATCGTCAAAGAGCTCCTGAATAGTGAAGAAATCAGCCATAAAAGAGAACGATGCAGCCCTAGAGGAAAGTAGACCCTTTATTGTTGCTGGTGAAACCTTTGTGCCAGCAACAACAAAAGTATCGCTTAATCTCAGCCTTGTTGCGGATCACGCAACAGGAATGAAAATTGCAGAGCCTCAATCCCCCATTACCATGGTAGCCCGCTCTTCAGAGAAGAGCAAGAAAGGGTAAAAGCCAAAGCAGTCTCAACCCTCAGTTACTCTTAGCCAAGCATCGCCTTCAACCGACAAGGCCAATAATGCCTTAGCCAGTCCACCGTCACAGACCTTCAAGAAGAGATCGTGGACAAATGTATCTACAATTCGCCAGCCGAACATTGAGTTCGAAGCTGAAAAAGAGAGCAAGAAGGACGAAGAGGAAGACAAGGTTGAGGAGATTGTCGTGGAAGTTGCTGCACAAGAAGAGGCAGTTGAAGATGAGGATCTGTGGGAAGAGACACCGAGGGAAGATGAGAAAAATGATGAGGAAGAAAAAGAGGAGGAAGAAGCTTCCAGATTGCGGAACGCGAGAATCTGGCGAAATTAGCTGAACAACTCGAGGCCGAGTTGGATGATGAATCAGAAGAAGAAGTCCCAAAACCACCTAAGGAAAATAAGAGAAAAATCGTCAAGGCCAAGCGCCCCAAGCCTTCAAAGAAGGCCACGTTGCCAAGACCACCACCACCGCCAGAAGTGCAATTCAAGATAAAAGCGCTGGAAGAAAGATGGATGAAGAGGAAATAACGTTATCTGGGCGTTATATCCCCCGCGCAGCGAAACATTATGGACGGGCGACCTGCTACACGAGCGTGGGTTCGTGGAACCCCTAGACTAGTTGTCGCCATTCCTGCGCCAGGAAATTATCTCAATCTAGGTTGGAAAGACTTATGTTCGCCCCCAATTACCGCTTATTCGGACCTAGTGTACAACATCTACGCCAACATTGAGTTCGAAGAGGGCTCCTATTCCGTTGTCAGAGGCGTAAAAGTCGATTTCTCTCCAAGCGCAATCAATGTCGTTTACGGACTGAGGGACTATGCAAGGTTAGAAAATGCTACTTTGGTAGCGAACCCTACGACAACGGTATTAGAGGCGGCATTGAAGGAGGTCGACATTCCAGAGGCGTGATGGTCAGTGTCCAAGCAAGGCAAACACACGTTATTGAACTTCTACCTAAAAACCAAAGCAAACATGGGGTTTTCCTTGCTCAAGAGGCGTATCCTCCTAGTCACGCATGAGACATCCATCAATCGCAATTGAGTCATACTTTAATATGCAATCATGAAGGCATTCACCATCAACGTTGGTGAATTAATTTGCGGGGCGATTCGCGATTCAGCCAGAAAGGAAAAAGATCAGCTTTTCTTCCCTAACACCATAACCCAACTTTGCATTTCTTCAGGCGTGCCAATCCAAGACGAGGAACGAAAGTTCCCTTATTCGGGGCATATCGACATGCCTAACCTAGTGAAATTGTAACGGGAGGATGATGATCCCAAGGGAGGCAACATGATGTCGGAGCTGCTTGTGTTGATGAGCGTGAGGATTGAAAACGCTTAAGGGATGTTTGTCTAATCCCTATCCTCGCCCTGCTTTTAAAAAAAAATCAATGTGTTACCTTGTTTGTCTTTTATTTAGAATACTTAGCTTAGATTTGTTAAAGTCTTTTTTGTTATACTTTTTGTGTTAGCTTAGTAGGATAGTTAATTTAGGAGGTTAGTGTATAATGTAGATCTCTCTAGCCTGATAAATAAAAATGCATGTTTTCAATTCGGAGTCTCGGAGCAATGTGTTTAAGTTCGTGTTGGTGTCACTCTCTTGTGCGCACTTTAGCTTATTTGCATTTCTCCTGCATATTATTGTTAGAGTCGCAAAAATTTAGCAATACTTAAGCATTACCTTCTGATTTTGTCTTGTGATGATGCCGCTTGTGTTCATTACTAAGCTAGGTTAGTTTGTTTTCTCTATTAGCCTAGGTCTAGTAGAACTTGTTGGATGAATGTCTAGTACTATGTCTAAGTGGTGAAGTTCGATTCCCTCAAGAAAAAGAATGGAACTTATAAGACCATCCTTTAGTAAGCTAGCAATCCTATAGCATTTTATATCTAACTTAGAAGAGCTCATTTCAGAACTTAATAGTGAAAATGTTACTCGAGTTTCAATCTTCAACTAGATGCTTTTAGCAAAGTTTAGGGGAGAAACCGCCCAATACTCTCATCGAGGACAATGAGATGTTTAAGTTTGGGGATGAGGCAACCTGTCGAAAAAGTTCCCAAAAATATTCCTCTTGCCTAAGTAGTGACTTTTCTTGGCCTTGCGAAATTTTTTCTTTTTGTAGGTTGTTGAGTAACCAGGATCGGTTGTGAAACCCACAACTGACACTGCGTAAAAAAGCAACTAAGAAAATGAGAAATGGTAAAGAAAAGAAAGTGCATAAATGCAGCAAGGAAAGGAAAAGTTAATTCTTGAGATACAACTCTAAAAGGCTTAGATGTTCTTGTTAATAATCAGATCCTAAGTACAGAGCTAAGTGAATAGTTGTATCTGAAAGAATTCTCTTAGGGAATGAATGTGGATCCTAAAGGATGATGTCATGTCTTAACTGTTCTATGAGTGTGTAATCTGTTACTTAGTTGATTAAGAATTGCATTATTCTAGAAGATTTTGGAAAAAGAAAAAGAATCAATTAAAAATCTAGAAGCATGTACTCAGTTCAAGATTGGATAAGGGGAAGATTTTATACCAAGGAATGAGTGCACTATGAGCTTGAAGAATAGGTGGGTATTACAAGATGATAGGGGGTTGATGGCATAGAGAGTAGAATGAGTAAAAGAAGACAAGCTCTAGCTTAGATTAAATCACAGGACAACAACGTTACTAGCCAAGATAGCATAAAAGAAGATTTTACTAAGATAGCAATTTCGCGGAAATGTTGAAGTAGCATTATTGAGCAGCTTAGGGTAATACTTTCGACATTGCTAGATATAGTTCCATTCGTGAAGAGAACGATATATAAAGCTTAACATTACTCAGGGACGAGCAATGATTCAAGTTTGAGGGTATGATAACTCTCCAAATAAGGGTTATTTAGAAGTATTTTAGAAGATAAAATGAACATTTATTAGAGTAGTTGCTTGTAGAAGTGTTTGGTTATGAGCTATTTGTGTCAAATTACCTTGAGAACCAACTTTGAACCTCTTTTGCTTATTATGTAGATAGTGAAGCCTGAATTGTGAGTAAATAACGCTTTTATGGCTATTCAAGAGGTTCGCGGTTAAAGTTTACCAGCAAAAGGAACGCAAAGCTGAGATCTTTGGAATTGCAGAACGTATTTTGGGAGAGCAAAACCTCCGCAGAAGTTGTACTCTGCCACGTGCTGTGATAGTTTATGTCTTCTTCCGTACACACAGAAAAACATTTTGCTTTTCTGCCATCCAATAGAAATGAATTCCCCATTTTAGGGCAATTCCTTGGGAAACCCTAATGATATATAAAGAAAATGATGAAAGAGAGAAAGGGTAATCAAATCATTATTGAAGGAAGAATATTCTTAGGATTTGTTTTGACGGATTTGGAAGAGAAACATTCTCTTGGAGAAGAAGACCTCGAAGGGACAACTGAGAGCTTCGATTTTTAGAGTCATTCAAGGTGTTGAGCAAGGCTATCGATCGCCGGAGGAAGGAAGCAATGGAGCATTGTGGTTGAAGACACCCTTCCAACAACATTTGAAGCTTTTCCTCACCTATTTTTCTTGTTCTTCGTTGTTTATCTCCTGTGTATCACTTTCAGTAGAGTTGTAATGAGTAACTTGTTATTATTCATTGTTTTAGCATTATGAACTAACTTCTTAAGGGAAAGGCTAGAAGTATGAAATAATTTATGGAATGAATGTTTTAGCATTATTTTCGCAACAACTATCAAAGCATGTTTGGTTTACTTCTAATCATGCATTTTCGACCGGCCATCCATTATGTGTTTATGATTTCATGATCTTCGAAAGGAGTAGAGATGTCTGAATATTCATGTTTTTGCTAGCCTTTCATGGTAATCAGTGAGAAGTCTAGACATAGTCACTCACATAGCACACTAAAATTGTTGGGTTTTATGTCCTAAAACCCGTGGTTTGTAAACAGTTGTGTTTGTAAATACTTTATTTAGTAATAAAGAGTTATTAAGTTTTATTCAGTAAAAGAGTTTACTGGAATAAATTGAAACGTGTTTAGAATAACCTATACCAATGACCAACACGCATGACGATTCATGAGTACTTGAGCTTCATGTATGACATGATTGTGGATCAGGCTCAAGTAGATAGTCAAAACGGTCTATAGTATATGGATAAGACTAGGTACCTTATCCTAGTAACACTATTGGATGTGGCTTGCTTTGTATAGTACAAAACGATGTGATCCGAATCGTTTCACATGGAGATGTGAGAAGCGAGAGCGTCCTGTGCAAAGAGTTTCCATAAGACTGAATCACGAAACAAGCCGCCCTCTCTTTATAACACCGTTTACTGAAGAGACTGACTTATTCTTATGATGGCCCAGTTAACTCGATCTTAATCCTGAGCTCGCTATGAACTCCTATTTATTCGAGAGTATCCTTTGACTTGCACAAGTGAGAGTGGCCAGATCGCCGACTCAATAAGCCTACCATCTTGGGGATAAACTCGAATAAGTGGTTGGGGACATAGTACAACAAGATGAAATTCACTCCTAACCCCCTCTTTAGGGTTAGTAGATAGGTTGTTCCCTTAATAGCTGACTCCAGGGCTTGAACAATGGGCGCCCACCCTCTCCTTGGCAAGAGAGGAATCTGATCTGCTGGTTGGACCACAGATCACTTGTTCATTAGAGGTGTCAGTGGTACTTAAGGAACAAGAAGTAATGCAGGGGTTAAACGGTTTAAATGACCCAGCTGTGATTACGAACAACCTGTGAAGGGTCGACTTTCCTATGACGGTTATATATAGAGGACATAATATATCTACACTGAGGAGAGTGCAACCCTTAGACTATAGTGGAGTCTCCGGGGGTTAACGAAAGTTGATTAGATCGGTTAAAAGAGTTTTGACCGGATAATCTCGTATCGTTGGAGCTCATGATCTGTAGGTCCTTTAGGTTCTCCTGGCTAGCTCGGATAATGCCGAGCAACAATATAAGAGAAAAGAAAAAGAAAAAGAATTTGAATTGTTCAAATTCGGGTTTTTTTGGAAAAATGATGAACATGATTTAAATATGGGAATGGTCTAAAACATGAATACGATTCATGTGCAAAAAAGTCAAATGTATTCAAGGGGGTTTTTATAGAACATATCAATAAGCAAGACCCATGCTTCGAGTTGTTTCATGCCATAAATAAACGCGAACACTCAAGAAATCTGTCGGACAGGCAGATTCACATCTCTTACAACCAACACAGTCTTCTGTTCTTGGAGCCGAAGCTATTTGCTTCGCTTTATATCCGCCCTATGGTATCATTTCTAATACATCTGTGGGGCAAGCTCAGACACATTGAGTACACTATATACATGTATCATAAATCTTTACTCAATGTGACATTGGATCTAGAATTTTTTTTTAAGATTATAAATTTTTGATCGAGTAAATTTGTAAATGAATTATATATTTAGATACCAGATGAGTCAATAATTTATCCGGATGTGTACCATGCACCCGAATTTACATATAGTAATGTCCATCTCATACCAAAAACAAGTCATTTATGGATATTGTTAAGAAATGATAGACTCGAAGGCCCTGAATGCTATGAGGTGTTCGAAAATAGTTGAATAATAGGATCACTATGACTATACTCGTTGGTAAATATATATATATATATATTTATATATGTGGTAAGTTCACTTAGTGACTTCGTGGGTTGTTGTTTTGCTTTAAAAAAGTTTGGAAAAGTTTGACTCTCAAAAAAAAAAAAAAAAATAAGAGGTTTTTTTAAGCTTCATTATTCTCTCGATGAACTTTTTTTTTTTTTTTTTTCTTTTGAAGTTAAAAATAGAGACAATTCCTTAAATCTATTCCTCTTTTTTTTTTTTTTCCTTTTCTCTTCATAACGGAGTCCCACAACTCCGTTATACGGCACCGAGGATAGCAGGACTACCGGAGGTGGTCCTCGAGATGTTCGTGAGAAGAGGCTCGAAGAGTTCGTGACGAGGAACGAGCTGCAGAGCCGAAAAAAATTAGAACTACAAGGGTATGTATTCTAATTTTTATTTTTTCCGTTGTTTGAGCATGTTTTCTATTTGTTAAATTGATGAAAGAGTATCAACGATCCAAAATCGCTTTCGCTGCGTGTACGCTCCATAAAAAATAACATGCTTGTATGAATAGAAGTATAACGAAAGTTATATCTTCTAATGTTTGAACACCGAAAGGTTTCTTATGGTTGTGCTATGTGGTTAGCCTATGCATTAATTCTGCTAATACATTCATTTCACATTCTGGATCATAGAGACTTCTAGCCTGACCCTGTCTGTTTTCGTTGTTATTTCGTGTGTTTACCTTTGCGATTATTTTGTTGCTGCAAAAGTTGTTATACTTCGCATGTTTGTCAATTGTTTATGTTTTATCGCTACCATTTTAAAAACGCATTTTTTTCGCATTACTATTCTTCGCCAGTATAGTTGTTTTCGCGTTATTCTTGTTTCTGTTTTATTTACACAAAGATATCCCCTCATACATATTTGGTTATCGGTTACATTCTTCTTAGGTCGATTCATTCTAGCAATACATACACCAATTTTTTGTGGATACGTTATAAATAAACTTATTACTTGCTGCACAAGACCATGTTATCTTACATGTGATTTGAGTGTTTTGCGATAATATTGACCCCGCGATAAAATGCAACAGTCAGGGGTAAATCCTTTGGGTTCTTGTGTGCCGGCAGGCTTTGGTTGACAGTCGATAAAACTTTAGTGTGTCGATCGGGGTGGGTTGCTCCGTCTTTTGATCCTCCGGTGTTGACGTCTTTCGTACTGCAGCTCATGGCTTCCAATGGTATTGCAAGGATGCTGGCAATGGCTTACTCGTTCCCACAAACGATGCCAACAGTTGATACCGAAATTTGGTATCAACGGTAAACTTGATTTGATTGGTGGAACGAGCTTCATCTTGCAACACCTGAAAAGAAAGGGGGTAAGCTAAGACCGGTGGGGGGGCTTTCCACACCGACTCTAACGCTTAAATTAGTCTTCAAATGAGAAACAAAGAGAGAGCTAGACCTGAATATGAAATTTGAATAAAATCAAATAATTTACCAAATATGATATAGATCTTCTCCTTACATAGGAGTCCATATATGACCATTTGGAGCCATTAAACGATCGGTTATGAGAATCTTTATGACTCTCATAACTCTGGTTGTTACAAAAGTCGTGCAACGGCCTTGGAGGAGACGTTTGGCTTTCAACTGTTGATGTCGAGCTGACCCTAGAGAATGGTCGATATTTTTCTCCCTCTCGGACGAGCCGACCCTGCAAGGAGGGTCGACCTTCATGCTGAGTCGAGTCGAGCCGTGGCCGAGCCGAGGGAGCTCGACTCCATCAAATGGAGTCGAGGCCGAGGCCGAACCGAGCTGCTTTTGGCCCTTTATTTCTCCTTAGCGTTTTAGTCCGTTGAGTCTTTACAACTTTATGATGATTATTTTACTCATAACCATTATCAAATTGGGTATTATTATTGGGTGAAAAAAAATACAAAAGATGTACCTACATCAATATTTATATTAAAATATATTAAGAAATTTCAAAAACTAAAAAATAAAGAGTTTATGGGACAAAAACATTTTATTTTTACTTTTAAAGAAAGTAGAATAAATACTTTTTTTTTTTAACAATATTTAATTAATGCGAGGATTGAACCCATGACCTCATAGTAACAGGCACAACCTTATGCCAATTGAGCTATGTTCGATTTAACAAGTAGAATAAATACTTTGAGCATCATCATAGGACTTGTTTCCCCTCTTAATGAAGATCATAATAATTTTCTAAAACAATTACAAATTAATATATTTTAAACAACTATTGTAAATATATTACTTTTAGTTATTAATTAGGGCTGGTTGCACAAATAGCAATCAGGCCCAAACTAATTGCAAATTTAGCAAACCTTAAAATGTTTTACAAATATGGCAAAAAAACCCGTTTCTATCACTGATAGACTTTATCATATCACTGATAGACTTCTATGAGTGATAGACTATTATCACTAACAAAAATCTATAAAAAGTTGAGGTGATCAGCGATAGACTTCTATCAGTCATAAGATATCAGCGATAGAAATTGCCATATCCGCAAAATTTTTAAAAACATGCTATATTTTTAATTATCTTATTCTAAATTGCCATCTGTTACAATTTCCCTGTTAATTATTATTGATTAACTTTATTTATTATTAGTTTTTTTTTTATATATAATTGGTGGGAGTGACCAACTGAACTCGTGAAATCTTAATCACTAGTTTATACAATATGTCGGTTGAATTCTGCCCATGTTAGTAATTGATTAATTTTAATACTGGGTTGGTTGCACAAACAGCCATCAAACCCAAAATAATTGCAAATTTAGCAAAATTTTAAACATTTTGCAAATATGGCAAAAAATCAGTGGCTATCACTGATAGAAGCTATCGTTGATATAAGACTATCATTGATAGACTACTATCAGTGATAGACTACAATTCTATAAAAAACTGAGGTGATAAACTACTATCAGCGGTAGACCATACTATCGAAATTGTCATATCTGCAATTTTTTTAAAAAAATGTTTTATTTTTAATTATTTTAGTCTAAAACATGTTTTAATTTTATTTTATATGATAACGATTAATTAACATGAATCGGTAATTAATTAACTATAATTATAACACTCACTAACTAATCTAGATATTAATTAATTTTGCCTAGTACCTTACGTAAGCCATACGTGTACTTTTTTCAAATATTCTTTTTAGTTGCAATTTTTTTAAAACTTTATCTTAAAATATGCTAAATATGCTATTGGTTTGTCTTTATGCACTTGAACCATATTTAAACCTTAATTTTATTACAAAACAACTAATCCCATGGTGGACTTAAAAAAAAATATATATATATATATCTTAAATATTTTAATGGGAAGTTTTCCTAAACAACCACAGTCCACAAAGTGATTTTAAATCCACCAAAACAAAATTTGTCTCTTTCTCAAATAGTACAAAATTTGTCTCTTTCTCAAATAGTACAAAATTTGTCTCTTTCTCAAATGTAATATATTTAGAGTAAGTGGTGAGAGAACTTAAAAAATTAAAATTTTCAAATATTTTGACAAATCGAGTTCAACCCTGTTATGATGAACTTTGAATATAAGAACTATAGCAGGTGAGATTTGAAAAGTTTTTTTTTTTTTAATTATTATTATTATTAGATGACTTTTTTTATAGCACTTGTGTGGTGCTAAGATAGAACTTCAGATGACTTTTTTTTATAGCACTTGTGTGTTGCTATGATAGAACTTCGAAGAAAAGTTAAGGAAAATGTGAGGAAGAGGGGTTGACCCAATGGAGCACGTTTATTTGAAAATTAATACCTAACTTATGATAACAATAATGAAAGATGATGCACATGCACTACACTTTCCTCATTACTTGAATATATATATATATATATATATATATATATATATGAAATTGTTGTGTGAAATTTTTGAATAGTTATATGTGGATGTGACACGCATAATTGATAAAGTCAATATAGTAGAATAGACATATAATAAGCAAGAGGTATATGATAAGTTACATGTTGTTAAGAGTAAACTACTTAGAGCACATTATATGTGTTAAGGTAGGATTAGGATGAGCATGCCTATAGCTGAAATCTAGAAAAGTGGGATGAGGATATGTAACTTGATTGATATGGTCTATCCGAACATAACTCAATGGATATAGATACTAATTACCATTTCAAAAGTCGATGGTTCGATTCATTATTGTCACAATTGTTGAACCTAAAAAAAAATACTTTGATTGATATGTGAAAGGATTTGTCCCGATTGCAACCATTATATCTAGTTAGAAGATAGACCGTACCATTGTTCGTAACTAATATGACTTGATATCTTAGCAGTACTACAAAAATAAATTAAATAGCATAGGCTTAGGGTACACGAAAGTTTGGAGACAAAAAAAAAAAAAAAAAAAAATTATTTTCTAAATCAAAAGTTATGTACTTTTTATGTATTTAATGATGGAGATGAGAAGATTATACTAAGACATATATTCATTTTTGTCACAAAATTTTGATTATTTATTGTCTTGTTAATGAATCCTAGTTGTGAACTTTTGTACTTCACTTTATCAGGGTGTTGAATCCTACTAAATTAAATTTATAAATACCGATCCTACTAAGCTAACTTGTAGCTAGTGGTATTCGGGTTGATCCATAGGAAGCGATTTATAACCTTAACTTAATTGAATTGAATTTGTGATGTAATAAAATAGAGGGTTTTGTTTGGGAAAATCAATGAACATGCGAGAAATTAGCTAACGGTAAATTAAAACGGAAAATATAAATTTGACAAGAATGCTTAATTAGAAAGTATCGGGATTGATCTATTGTATTTCGGTTCATTGATAAACAAGGAAATTTGCCAAGATGCTCATGCACACAAAATGTTTGGCCATATTCCGACTCAAACACCCCAATGAATTAATTAGAAACATACGATTTCAATTAAACATGCTTCTTAATCAATCTAAGGTGATAAGTCCTAAGTTAATCAGAAAACAATAACGGGTAGCATCGCGACGAATTAATCCTAAGACTAATTCGATTTCTTTCCTAACCTTGAGCCCACCATGAAACCAATAACCAACTCATACCCCTATCTGTCACCTAGGATCGAGTTACTTAGCCACAATTAGACCCTTGCTACATGCAATTAAGACTTATCAGGAATTAGTGCTAGTCAACTAACATGCGTAACAATCAAGACGTCATTCCCAATAAGAAATGCATGTTATTCGAGATTTATACGAGTAGAAGATGCAAGAGTTCATACAAAGATGCTAAACATACTTTATAGCACTAATCTCACCTTAATACAATAGTAAATCAATCTCTCAACTAACTAATCAAGCATATACCTCCTAGCTTTCCATGGAGAAGAAGCTCCTCCAAGAATCCATGGAGTTTCTTGCTCTCATACAACCCAAAAGAAGGAGAAAACCATTAAAAAAAAGGGAGAAAACCAGCAATCCCAGGGGAGAGAATGACTAGAGAGTGACCTAAAATCGGAGAAGAAAGGTTTATATAGTGTCATAGCGTCGAGACGCTACAGACGAAAATCTTCAGCGCGCGCGCGTTCGAAGCGTCGAGACGCTAGGCCCAACGTCTCGACGTTGGGGCAACGTTGAGCAGCTTCTCGACGCTATAGGTCGACGCTTTCTCTCGGGTTTTTCTTAAATATGATTGAGCAGCGTCGAGACGCTAGGGACAACGTCGAGACGCGGGACCTCCAGTGCAACTTTGGACTTTTGCTTTTCTTCTTTGCCCGATTCTTCCCCGAATCTTCTAAAACACCCCCTTAGCACCGAAACACGTCATTGGACTCCTTTAGCTCTCAACCGCGAAACACCTACAACAAAGGAAATTGATCACAAATAAACACGATATTTAGCCATAATTAAGGAGTAAATAATAACTTAAAATGAGAGTTATCAAATCCAAAGAGAAATTATTTAAAAAAAAAATTAATCTCAATTTGGTCTAAGTTTCTTCATTTTAATTTTGGAACTCTAAGAATATTAATCTTAGTTTTTGAACTTCAAAAAACAAAGAAGTCTTTTTCATACCAATCGCAGGCAACCTCAACATGAGGTCACAAACATGATGTCATGTTGCCCTTTCCAAGGGCCTATGGCCGACCCCTAGAGTCCGATCAGAGGACCTACGAGATCCACCTCCTGTCAGTCCGGAGATCCCTAGTCTCGCCATGATCGACCCCCCCCCCCCCCGAAATCAAGGTGATGAATGTCCGTTGACGCCCTTACAACTGATTGCGGGCAGCAATACGACGATGCGTGCAAATTCGCCTGATCCCCCCCCCCCCCCCCGAAATCAAGGTGATGAATGTCCGTTGACGCCCTTACAATTGATTGCAGGCAGCGGTACGACGATGCGTGCAAATTCGCCTGGGATCAGGGACCGTCTCATCTTCATGATAAGGAAGTGTACGGACTGGCGCGGACCGTCCCATCCTTCCTCTCATATATATATATAAAAGTTCACCCTTCGTTAAGAGGTACGCAATTCTCACTACTTGCACTCCGTTTAAGCTTAGAAGTTCTCTACTGACTTAGGCATCGGAGTACAATGAGCCTAGACCCACACCGATGTTAGTTTGCTCTCACTCTTTGCAGGTTGGCTGTTACGTCTCCAAAAGTGACCTTTTTAGGACTTAATTATCTTAGAAAGATGTTCACTCTTAGGTGTTTTTGATAGCATTTAGCCTAAACCTATGCTTAAATATGAGAATTAGAAGAAGGTAGCTAAATTAGGACTTAAGTACAATAGGAAAGAAAAGGGTTGAAAACCGAAGGAAAAGAATGAAAAACAAGCATTGCGATAGCATTGCGGAAACATTGCGGACACCGCAATGTTTCAAGTGAAAACCGTAAGTTGACTGATCTTTTTCTGTTAATTTCCGTGATTTCAGGGATTCGTTCTTTCTCCTCCATCCATTCTGAAGTACGACGTTGAAGATTGATGGTTCTCCTTGGCCCAAATGCACCTGCAGATTACTATAAATAGGGGTCAAAGTCGAGGGTTCAAACATCATCCGAAAGCGTAGAAGTCTTCTCGCAGTCCATCTTTTCTCCTGTTTTCCTTTGCCGTCTGCTGGTTTGCGAAGCTCAGCTGTTGGAATCGATAATCTGATAGGAAGGAGAGGAGATTCTTCTTCTCTCCCGATTGGATTCATCCAAGCAAGGCTGACCTTTCTCATCCTTCATTCGAGGCGGCTGCAACGAGACATTCGAGCTTGTTTTACTGCTTTCTTCTTTTCATTTCCATTTTCCAGCTTTGTCTTGTTGTTGTTTCTTTTCTAGTAGCTAGATTAGACTATTTCGTTGTGTTCTGTCTTGCTGTTATTTACTTTAAAGCTTTCATTTGTTGAGTCAAACAATCAAGTAATCAAATCTCAATTCTTCATTTCACAGTTTCTCGCCTTTGCACTCTACTGCTTTGCCTTACTGTTTTGTCCTTAATTTCCGCCTAAGCATGTCTGTTTCATCTCTTATATCTGTTTACCTTATATCCATGAGTAACTAAGTCACATAGGGGCATGCTAATGACAACACTTTAGGCTAAAAAACGTGAACCAAGCATGTAGGATAGCTCTCGAAGCATTGATTGTATGTAAGCTTCATCCCACGGGCAATTTCGATTGGCCATCCATTTTGTCCAAAGAACTCCTAACCTCTGGAAGGAGTAAGAGTTCAGAGTCATACTATCATGCTAGCCTTTCAAGGTAACCAGGAAACGACCTAGGAATAGGCGTTTCCCTAGTACAAACCATATTTTTCTGCCTTAACAAGATGCTTAAGACCTTACTTGGACATGAGTAAACTAAAGAATCTAATGCATGAAATCAGAAGATACATGAGAATGAGATAGTTTGATGCATAGAGAGTTGATCCAATGCTTGAGAATCGTGAGAAAAAGCCTATAGGATAGTCGTTAGTAGCCCTTAACTCATCATTTTACACACTTTCGCTGTTATTTACATTGCGGTAGAATTGCTGTCTCCGCAATTCTGCTAAGTTACAATTCTGTCTAGCTGTTTTTGTCTTCATTTATTAATCTCGTCTCTTCTCCTTTGAGTTTAGTTTTGACTTGCACTTGTTTATGTTGCTACCCTCTTCGTATTCAGTAGGAAATAGACAATTAAAAACCAATTCTACCCCATCAAATCCACCCCTTCTTTCTTAACTTTACACTTCATGAATAGCTTATAATAAATCTCTGTGGGAAAACGAATGAAATATACTTACTACTTGCTATAGGACCATGTATGCTTGCATGTTCTGAGTGCTCTCTCCACCTTATTTCTTATCTATTTTAACACATTGAGCACGTAACATTGGCCTCAGATCAAACAATTCTCTCGCGATCTGAAGACCAACTCCGAGGAGTCCAGATTCTTGCATCAACATTTGGCGTCGTCTGTGGGAAATGAGTGAAACTTAAGTCAAGCATTCTACCCTCTTTCAAAAAACAATAGCAATGTCACCACAAATGTCGGACAAGGAAACCGCAAAGGACTCGGATCGGAGGAAGGCGGTCGATAACATCCAAGCCCTAGAACTGACACTTCAGCCTGCTGAAACACCTCTTCTACCCACGGCAAGCGAAAAGGTCCTCCAACCTTCAACGTCCCGATCCCTTACCCAAACAACCAAGGCAAAGGCCAAGGTCGTCAAGCCCCCCGAGGGGACCAGGGGATGAGGACAACCTTCCAAGAGGCCTTATAGGCTCAAATGACTGACTTCCTATGGAAGATGGATGCCATGCAAAAGAAGTTATGTCAGCGCCACGACGCGGTAGAGCCCAATGAATTTAGAGCGAGGTTCGATCCCCGAAAAGTGAAGGAGAAACTCCGAGACGAAATCCCTCACAAAAGTCGAAGCAAACCTCAAAGGCAGACGGTCAAGCTCAGGCTCGGACCCTCAGTCTGAGATCTTCTCCGACACCCCTTGGGAGACCTCTGTGAGTACTTGGACGCTAAAGTCTATCGCGAGGGCACGCCGACCAAGAGGCACGGAGGCGTGAGGCAAGCCTCGGACTCGTGGTACGAGTTCACCAACCGATCGTGGAAGGACTTCAGGTATGATCAGTTGAAGCAAGAAATTTCTAGAGAATTGAGGGGAAAACTCGTCGAAAACAAGCACGAAACTCCGATGGGAAGGATCGAGCACGCAAAGGAATTATTGAAAAAGGACCACGCTCCCTTCAAAGTTGGAATTTGAGTCGTTCGGATGCCGAAAAACAGAGAAAACACCCTACTAAAATTACCGGTGACTAAGGAGTACGACGAAAGATTCGACCCCATAGAGCATGTCGAGAACTTCCGGGCGACCATGGAGCTGCATAACGTCCTTGAGGAAACCTGATGTCGAGCGTTATATCTACCTATCGTTTATCGGGGCTACGCAAAAGTGGTATCAAAAGCAGAAGAAATGGGCGTTCGGGTTCTACTACGAGTTGGCTGGAGCATTCATTGATCAATTTGTGGGCAACCACGTGACGGAGCAGCCGATCTTCCACCTGTTCACAGTAATTCAAGGGCGAGCACGAGACCCTCAAGTGTTCGTGGGGAGATTCAAGACGATTGTACTACAGACCGGCCACACCTCAGACGATACCCAATGCATTGCCTTTTTCCAAAGGCTCAAATCTGACCTGCCTCCAGTCCCTAGGCAAGCGCCTCGTCATCACTTACACTAAACTTCTCAATAGAGCCCTCAAGTACATTTCAGCCGATGAGCTAATAGCGACTCGAAAGCAGAACATCGTGGTCAAAGAACATGCCCCTGTGGGAGGAAAGGCAAGGGTATCAGACGCCCCGTCAAAGAGGGAATTCAACAACTGCGATTGACGCAACGTTGGTGAAACAATTTTGACCCGCTCAAGCTTCACAAAGAACGATCGCTTCACACCTATCAACGCCACAATCGACCACATCCTGGCCCATGTCAAAGGCGATAACGTCCTTCGATGGCTGGAGAAAATGAAGTCAGGCGGGGAAAAAAAGACCACTTCAAGTATTGTCGCTTCCATAGAGGGCCCAGACACGATATCGAAGACTGCCACGAGATGAAGAGACAAATGGAGAACCTCATTCAGAGAGGATTCCTGAAGGAATTTGTAGGGTGGCCCCTGGCCCCAGACTAGAAGAACAAAGGGAATGACCGACGCCGGGACCATACCCCAAGGAGGATAAACGACAGAAGGATATTCAGACTATCTTTGGTGGACCAGCAGGAGGCGACTCGGGTCGCAAGAGAAAAGCGTTGACCAGAGCAGCGAGGGCGAACCCTCAGACTAGTTACGAGGTAAACCTTGCTCAAGGTGAAGGGGAAGAGCACGACCTCACATTCACCGAGGCTGAGGCGATGCGCCACCTCCAACCACACAATGACGCTCTAGTCATCACGGTCCACATCGACAATGTCCGCATATTGCGGTTGTTGGTCGAAGGCGATAATTCAACGAACATCCTCTCCCTCGCGGCGTATGACCAGCTCGAATGGTCGCGGAGCAAGTTACGAAAAATTACGACCTCTCTGGTCGGCTTTTCTAGGGAAATAGTGATGCCTGAAGAAGTGACCGAGGTGCCAGTTCGGGTCGACGATGGTGCCCTCGAGGGCACAAGGCTAGTGGAATTCGTAGTAATCTGCACGACCTCAGTGTATAATGCAATTCTAGGTCGACCAAGCCTCCACGCTCTAAGGTTCATGCCCTCGACTTACCACCAGCTCATGAAGTTTGCCACGACGGAAGGAATCTGAGTAGCCCAAGACCTCTCGCGAGTGCTACGCGATGGCCCTTAAGGTCGAACGAGTCTATGTCGTCACCAAAGAAGAAGAACCAATGATCATACCCGACACCGAGGACAAACCAAAACGGTGGCAGAAGGCATTGACGGTCGACGTGGGGGAACATGTCGAGCTGAAACCGGGACGACATGTGAGTATCGGGGCGCAACTGTCTATAGACCTCAAGGCCAGACTGACTGACTTCCTCGGAAGGATCGAAGACGTCTTCGCCTGGTAGCATGAGGACATGTCGGGCATCGACCCCCGAGTAATGGTACACCGATTGAACATTGACCCGATAGGTAAGTCTGTCCGACAAAAGTGTAGGGCGATGGACCCAACTCAAAGTTTCGCCGCCACCGAGGAGGTTGAAAAACTCTTAAAGGCCGGGTTCATCCAGAAGTCCCACTGCCCTCAATGGCTCTCGAACATCATCATGGTAAAGAAACCAAATTGAAATTTATAAACTGGCTTGCTTATCTAGCTTGTAGACAGCGCAAGTCAAGTCGTTCCTCAGGGAGCTAGAATTAATCTAATCTCAATTTAATTCTATTTGTAATTTAATAAAACAAGGGGGGGTTGGTTGGCAAATTTAGGAAACATGCAAGAAATTAAGCTAACGGAAAATAAATCGCAAATTTACAGTGTAAACAAACATGTTTAATTCAAAGGATCAGGATTGATCACTATTGTACTTCAGTTCATCGATATTCAAGGGAATTTAGCTAAGATGCTCATGCACATGATTTGTTTTACCATATTCTAGTAGAAACAACCCAACGAAATAATCAGAAACGTGCAATTCTAATTAGACTTGCCCCCTAACTAATCTAAGGTGATCAATCCTAAACCAATTAAAAGGTAGTGACGGGAAACATCGCGACGAACTATTCCATAGAACGATTTGATTTTTCTCCTAACCTTAAGCCCACCATGTAATCTCTAGCAAATCTTACACCTACCATTTGTATAATATCGAATTATTTAGTCATGATTAGACCCTTGTTACTTAGCAATTAAGACTTGTCAAGGACTTAAAAGGCTAACAATCTAACATGTGTAACAATTAGAGCGACAATCCTAATTATAAAGGCATGATATTTGTTACAAATATAGGAAGAATATGCAAAGAGCTAAACACATGCTAAATAGGCATTAATAAGCTAATCTCCTTGAATACAATAGTTTAACAATCTCTCAACCTCCAAATTAAGCACTTACCTCCTTAGCCTTCCATGGAGAATGAGATTCTCCAAGAATCCATGGAGGAACTTGAGTTCATACACAAAAATAAAGAGAAAAACCCAAAAACTTTAGAGAAAATTGCAAATCCCGAGGCCAAATGAACAGTGAATGACCTCAGAATCGAAAAATTCCTTTTTATACTCGACGTAGCGTCGAGACGCTACGAACGGAAAATCCTCGTGCGCGCAACTTCATAGCGTCGAGACACTCTTTACAGTGTCGCAACGCTGTGATCAATTTTTCTCTCAGGTCTGAATTCTGGAATTGTATTTGAGCAGCGTCTCGACGCGGAACCTTTAATGCCAAATGAATCATTGCTTCTCATCTTTGCCTGGTTGATTCCTGAAGTCTTAAAATACTCCTTTTAGCATCAAAACGCGCCCTTAAACTTCTCGATCTCCCAACCGTGAAATACCTACAACAAGGCCAAATTATCATTATCGAGCACAATAATTAGCCAGAATTAGAGAGTAAATAATAGTTCATTTTGAGAGCTATCAAATACCCCAAAAAATAAATCTTGCTAGTCCTCGAGCAAGGCAAACTCGGAATTATCTCAAAAGAATGAATTTGCATGCTTAAGACTCTAACCTCAATGCTTATGAAAACAAGGCATTTGCAACAAAAGAAAGCAATCAAGTGCATGCACAAGTTGGGAACATTTAAAAAATTTAACTCATACTCTCTTACGTGCGTGTGTGTGTAGACCTCTCTACTCTAGCTCTTATAAGCCCGAAAAAACCTTATGCAACCGTAGATCTCGTTTTCCCCCTACTTCTAGCAATAAGAACATTCTATGGCTTTTAGCATTAGAGAGAGCAACAAATCAAAAGGCCTACTATTCTTTTTCTTTTCTTTTGAGTATTTTGTACTCTTCAACCTTTTATTTTTAAAAACCACTTGTTTTCTTACTTTTCTTCTCCAAGAGAGCCTTTAATGTGAAGCTTGTCTTCGTTCCAGCTTACCTGTCGTTCCACTGCACAACATATTTGACTACGGGCAAGCTTCAAATTAATGACTAATGCTCACTTCTTTTAGATACCCTTTCATGCAGTGACTACCGTGGGTTACACGATCGTCCCTGGTTACTTGGACAACACAAGAAGAAGAAGCATCTCAAGAGTTTTTATTCAACATGCTTTCACTTTTTTTTTTATAACTTTAGGCAATAGTTATGCTATATCACAATTGAATTATTACAACCACTAATGCATCAAGCCTCCCCTAGGGGTGCCTTTCAGAGTGACAACAAGATTTTGGGCTAAATAAGACAATTCTAAGCCTACAAAACCAAGAATAGGAGGCTAAGTGCTCGATGAATATAAGGGAGTAACAGAAAAAAAAAATTAAATATGCTAAAAAACGCATACAATCTCATGCTTTTCGAAATATTCAAATACGAAGAATTCAAAAGCATTTCATAGATTGTCCTCATCGAACAACATGCAAAAACAGACCTAAGCATCTCAAATTCAGAATTTTCCATATGCTTGACAACTAAAGAAATTCAACAACCAACTTCACCCCAACCTTAAATGATACATTGTCCTCAATGTATCAACTCATCAGATAAAGAAATTTAATGAACAAAACATAAGGGAATAAGAAAACTCCCCTAATCTTTGTGAGGTCGGTGGATAGAGAGGCGCGATCTTTTCTTCAAAATGGGTTCATTTATCAAGCACTCCTCTTAATTCTCCTAAGAAAGGAACACAAACACACCAAAACAAACTTCAAAATTATAACAAACGAAAAACAACAAATAACAACAAGCAAAGCAAATACAGTCCAAGCTCGGGTGCCTCCAAGAAGCGCAAATTTTGAGAGTTGATTGCTCGACTTTACCAACAATTTTCCACTCATCCATAGTCCAACATCTTGGAAGATGCTCTATCAATCTTTCCAAATTCAACCATCCTACCCATTTCCACAGAAAATTTCTTGTTTGGTGTATCCTGCATATTAGCAAAATCTATCCGGCACAGAGAATACACCAAATCAACACTCCCAACAGATTCACCAGATTTTAAACTAATTCAGATCTCTCTCAAATTCTACAGATAAGACTCATTTATCAACATCAATTTTAACTTTTGCAGTTTTCATGAAGGGGCGTTCTAATAGAATTGATGTAGAGATACAAGATGGTTTTTCGTTCATGTCAAGCACGTAAAAATTAACAGGGAACTATAATTCATTCACCTTAACTAACACATCTTCTATCTTTCCCAACGGATGCACATAGGAACGATCAACCAATTGCACAATTACACTAGTTTCATACAAGTCATTAAGTTTAAGTTCCTTAAAAACAGAATATGACATTACATTAATAGATGCTCCTAAGTCTAGCATGGCATGATCAATCTTTTTCTCCCCAATGGTGCAAGGTAAAGAAAACATACCTGGATCCTTGCATTTTTTTGGCAAATTACCTTGGGATGGCTGAGACATTTTCACCTTCCACCTTAGCTTTCTTTTCCTTAAACTTCCTCTTGGAAGTGCACCAATTTTTCAGAAACTTTGAGTATTTGGGAACTTGCTTCATCCCTTCCAACAGAGGAATATTCACTGCTACTTTTTGAAAAGTTTCCAAAACTTTCTTATCTGCATCGTTCTTCTAAGGCTTGGGTTTTGCTAGCCTACATGGGAAATGAGCTTTAGGAACATATTTTTGTACAATTGAAGGTGGTTTCTTAGCTTGACTTTCATCTTCCTTTGGCTCTAGACTCAACAATCTGCTTGAGAAAGGAGCTTTTGGAACATATTCTTTTGAGGGAAAGGGTGGATCAAAACGTATCCCCCTCTATGTTGTCATAGGCCTTTCTACCACCAGCTCCGGCCGACTCTGATCACTCTCCACAAGTGTAGTGTTGGAAGGGATTTCCTTCCCACTTCTCAAAGACATCGCACTCATATTCTCACATGAGTTCTGTTAAGTCTCTGAAAGTGACTTATTTAGGACCCATTTAGCTTAAGAAGATGTACACATTTAGGTGTTTTTGTTAGCATTTAGCTTAAACCTATGCTTTAATATGAGAATTAGAAGAAGGTAGCTAATTTAGGACTTATGCACAATAGGTAGAAAAAGGGGTGAAAACCGAAGAAAAGAATGAAAAAAAATAACCCTTGCGAATGCATTGCGGAATAATTGCGGTGGCCGCAATTATTCAAGTTAAAACCGTAAGTTGGCTGACATTTTTCTGTTTAGATCCGACTTTTCAGGGATTCATTCTTTCTCCTCCATCCATTCTGATATACGACGTTGAAGATTGATGGTTCTCCTTGGCCCAATCGCACCTGCAAACTACTATAAAAGGGGGCCAAAGTCGGAGGTTCAGTCATCATTCAACGTGCGGAAGTCTTCTCACAGTCCACCATTTCTCTCGATTTTCCCTTGCCGTCTGTTGGAGTGAGGTTCTCAGCTTTTGGAGTCGATAATCTGATAGGAAAGAGAGAAGATTCTTCTTCTCTCTCGATTGGATTCATCCAAGCACGGCTGAATTCTCATCACCATCATTCGAGGCGACTGCCACGAAGATTTCCAGCACACCTTTACTGTTTTCTGCTCTTTCCTTCTCAATTCCATTTCTGTTCAATGTTGTTCTTAGCTTAGTCATTTACTTATTGCATTTCGTTGTTGTCTGCCTTGAATTCATTCTGTTTAAGCTTTCCTTTGTCATTCAAACACTTTAAGTAATCAAAGTAAGTTTCTGCATTTCACAGTTATTCCTTATTCTGCTACGAGTTTGGCTTGCTGTTTTACACACTTTTCCCTTCTAAGCATGTCTACTTTATCTTATATTTCTGTTCTTCATATATCCATGAGTAACTAAATTCACTTAGGGGCATGCTAATGACAGAACTATAGGCTAAAAAAACGTAAGTCAAGTAGGTAGATCAACACTCGAACATTGATTGTATGTAAGCTTCAACCCACGGGCAATTTCGATTGGCCATCCATTTTGTCCAAAGAACTCCTAACCTCTGGAAGGAGTAAGAGTTCAGAGTCGTATAATCATGCTAGCCTTTCATGGTAATCAGGAAACGGCCTAGGAATAGGCGTTTCCCTAGTATAAACTGAACACTCCTGTTTTAACAAGATGCTTAAGACCTTACTTTGAAGTCGAGTAAACTTGAGTCTCTCATGCATGGAATCGGACGATACTTGAGATAGAGTGAGTTTAATGTGTAGAGAGTTGATCCAAAGCTTGATAATCGTAATAAAATGCCTATAGGACAGTCATTAGTAGCCCTTAATTCACCCATTTAACCAGTTTTTCGCTGCCAATTAATTGCGGATTAATTGCGGTTCTCGCAATTCTGCTAAATTGCTTTCTGTCTAGCTGTTTTCTTCTTCGTTTATTGATTTCATCTCTTGACCTTTAAGCCTGATTTTCACTTTAATTTGTTTATGGCATGTTCCTTTATACATTCAGCAAAAAGTAGTTAATTAAAAACCAATTTTACCCCATCAAATCCATCCCATCTTTCTTAACAAACACACTTCGCGAATAGCTAAAATTAAGTCTCTGTGGAAAAAACGAATTAAATATACTTACTACTTGCTGTGAGACCATGTATGCTTGCATGTTCTAAGTGCTCTCTCCATCCTTTTGCTTATTTATCTTTACACACTGAGCACGCAACAAGTTTTTGGCGCCGCTGCCGGGGACTTATTTCTAAGTGAAAACGAAGTTGTTAAGTTTAAGAAAACCAAGTTTATCATTGAGTGAAACTAATCTGTTTCATTTCTTTTGCAGGTACTGTTAAGGTAGTTTATGAGTGAGCGTTCACATAGTAATTTAGAGTTCGATCCTGAACCTGAAAGATCACTTCGAGCTAGAAATAAAGCAAAGAAACGCCTCTTTAAACAACCTCCTATACCTCAAATCTTACCTGAAAACAAAGAAATGGGCGATTTAGTTCCAAATCCGGCACCTGCCGTTCGCAACCCCATAGAAATAGCGAATGACAAAAATAGTGCCATTCTTTCATATCTAGTACCTATGCCTGGGGAGCTGAACCCCAGCATAATCCGTCCTGAAATCACTGCCCACTCTTTCGAGTTAAAGCCAGTGATGTTCCAAATGTTGTCCACGGTGGGACAATTCTTTGGAATAGAAAATGAGGACCCCCATAATCACCTTAGGAACTTCCTAGGAGTTAGTGACACCTTCCTAATCCCTGGAGTTTCCCAAGAGGCCCTTAGGATATATCTTTTCCCTTATTCTTTGAGGGACAAAGCCAAAACGTGGCTAAATTCTTTACCCTCAGGATCTGTCCGTAATTGGACAGATCTAGCAGAAAAATTCCTAGTCAAATACTTCCCACCTGATAGGAATTCTACTTTCCGTGATGACATAGTCAAATTCAAACAAGCTCCAAGTGAGTCTCTTCACGAAGCTTGGACTAGATTTAAAGATCTTCTCGTTAAATGTCCACACCATGGCATTCCATGGTGTATTCAAATAGAAGTTTTCTTTAAAGGATGCAACCCCAGCACCAGACAAGTCTTAAATTCATCTGCTGGAGGTTCCATGTTGTCCAAGAGTTACAACGAAGCTTATGAGATCTTGGAGAAGATCTCAACATCTCACTGTAGATGGTCAGACGATCCTGTAGAGCCAACTAGAGCTCAAGACAAGGATGCTCTAAGCGCCATGAGCACCCAAATAAACGCCCTGACCAACTTAGTTAAGCAAATGGCTCAGGCCAATCTCCAAACCAGTGCCAATACCGCCACAGCTATGTCAATGGGCACCCAACCAAGTCAAGGCGAGGCACCAATCTGTGGATTCTGTGGGGAAGGACACCCTTATGAATACTGTCCTGGGAATCCATCCTCGGTCTGCTATGTAGGAAGTCAGCAGCAGCCAAGGAACAACCCCTACTCACAAACTTACAATCCTGGTTGGAGAAACCACCCTAACCTGTCATGGGGTGGCCAACAAAACACTAACCAAAATCCTAACCAACCAAGGCCGAGTGGAACACCTGGTTTCACTCCCCAACATAACCAGTCAATGTACCAAAAACCTTATAATCAACCTGTAGGATCTTCTGTAGAAAACCTACTCAAGGAGTATATAGCTAAAAATGATGCTACTCTTCAGAGCCAGCAAGCTACCCTTAGGAGCCTGGAAAACCAAATAGGCCAGTTAGCCAATGAACTTAAAAGTAGGCCCCAAGGTAGACTCCCTGCTGACACCGAGGTACCAAGGAGAGATGGCAAGGAACAAGTTCAAGCAATTGAACTTAGGAGTGGGAGACCATTGGTGAGCATTCCAAAAGACACACCAAAGAGAGTAGAGAACACAGAGTCTAGTGCTCCACTGGAGTCTCTGCCAAGCCAAGGTCCACCACCAACTAGCACATCAGGAGCCAGGCTAGAACCAATTGTAGAGGACATAGAAGAAATTCCAAGGCCTCCACCGATCCTAAAGCGTCCTGACGTGCCTGCTTATGTGCCACCACCTCCTTATCCTCGAAGACTGAAGAAGAAGCAGGAACAGGAAGTTCATTTTAATAAATTCTTAGAAATACTTAAGCAAGTGCATGTGAACATTCCTTTTGTAGAGGTTTTACAGTCTATGCCTTCATATGTAAAGTTTTTGAAGGATATCATTACTAACAAAAAGATAATTGGTGAGTTTGAAACAGTAAACCTCACCGAGGAGTGCAGTGCCATCCTCCAAAACAAGCTGCCCAAGAAGGAGAAGGATCCTGGTTCCTTCACCTTACCTGTAGAACTTGGAGGCAAGCATGTGGGCAGAGCGCTTTGTGACCTGGGCGCCAGCATAAATCTCATGCCCCTGTCCCTATTCCGTCAGTTGGGAATAGGAGAAGCACGTCCAACTACTGTCACTTTACAACTAGCAGACAGATCCATCGCATATCCAGAAGGTAAGATTGAGGATATTCTAGTTAAAGTTGACAAATTCATTTTCCTTGCAGATTTCATTGTCCTGGACTATGAGGCAGACAAGGAGGTACCCATCCTGCTAGGTAGGCCATTTCTAGCCACAGGTAGGGCACTAATAGATGTGCAAAAAGGTGAGTTAACTATGAGAGTTCATGATGAAGAGGTAAAATTTAGTGTTTACAAAGCTTTAAAATACCCCTCTGATTCTGAGTCTTGTGCTAGCATGGATGTTATTGACTCACTTATGGAAGAACAATTAGAGCATGTCTTATTAACCAAGCATGCTAGTGAATATGTACAAATAGATGTAGATGATCTAAATGTAGCTGACATAATGAACATGCCTGTAAATAACCCTCAGCATGTATGTATGACTATAGATTTAACTGATAGAATTATTAACCCTCTGAAGCCCTCCATTGAGCATCCACCTGTTTTAGAACTAAAACCACTACCAACTCATCTCAAATATGCATATCTAGGAGAGAATGATACGCTGCCTGTAATTATCTCTTCTAAGCTAAGTGAACAGCATGAGGTTGATTTAATTTTACTGCTTAAGCAACATAGGAAGGCTATAGCATGGTCTATTGCTGATATTCGAGGCATTAGCCCTTCTTATTGCATGCACAAAATTATATTAGAGGAAGAGCACACACCTAGGGTAGATCACCAGCGTAGGTTAAACCCCTCTATGAAAGAGGTAGTGAAGAAAGAAATAATAAAGTGGTTAGATGCAGGAGTAATTTTCCCCATAGCTAGTAGTCAGTGGGTGAGCCCCATCCAGTGTGTACCTAAAAAGGGGGGAATAACTGTGGTAGTCAATGAGAATAACGAACTAATTCCAACAAGGACTGTCACAGGGTGGAGGGTATGTATGGATTACAGAAAACTAAATAAAGAAACTAAAAAAGACCACTTCCCCATACCGTTTATTGACCAGATGCTAGACAGAATAGCTGGTAGAGCCTACTACTGTTTCCTAGATGGCTATTCAGGCTACAATCAAATAACTATAGACCCTAAGGACCAAGAGAAGACCACCTTCACTTGCCCTTTTGGAACGTTTGCCTTCCGCAGAATGCCTTTTGGCTTATGCAATGCACCGGCAACTTTCCAGAGGTGCATGATGGCAATCTTCTCTGAGTTGGATGAGTCCATGATAGAAATATTCATGGATGACTTCTCAGTCTTTGGGGATTCATTTAAAACCTGTCTAGAAAACCTAGGACAAGTCCTGACTAGGTGTGAGGAGACTAACCTAGTCCTGAATTGGGAAAAGTGCCATTTTATGGTAGATGAAGGGATTGTCTTAGGACATCGAGTGTCAAGGGCGGGTGTAGAAGTGGATAGGGCGAAAATAGAGGTCATAGAGAAGTTGGTAGAGCCCCAAAATGTCAAGGCTATTAGGAGTTTCTTAGGGCATGCTGGCTTCTATAGAAGGTTCATCAAGGACTTTTCTAAGATAGCCAAGCCTCTATGTGAGCTACTAGAGCTAGGTAGGCCATTCATCTTCTCTACGGAATGTGTAGTAGCTTGGAAAACCCTTAAGGAAGCACTGGTCACAGCACCAATCATAGTAGGACCAAATTGGGATCTCCCATTTGAGATGCTATGTGATGCCAGTGACTATGCTGTAGGAGTCATGTTAGGACAGAAGATTGACAAGCTCACACATCCTGTCTATTATGCTAGTAAGACCTTGAATGAGGCCCAATGTAACTATACAACTACAGAGAAAGAGATGCTTGCTGTAGTATTTGCTTGTGAAAAATTTAGGAACTATATTGTAGGAACTAGGACCATTGTATATACTGACCATTCTGCTTTAAAATATCTAATGAGAAAGGCTGATGCTAAGCCTAGACTAATTAGATGGGTGTTATTGCTGCAGGAATTCGATTTGGACATTCGGGACAAGAAGGGATGTGAAAACGTGGTTGCAGATCACCTGTCTCGATTGCAGCACAATTGCGAAAAAATTGCGGACCCCGCAATTTCTGATGCTTTTATAGATGAACATATCTTTGCTTTAACTCATCGTGATAACGATGAGGAACCTTGGTTCGCTGACATTGCTAACTTCCGTGCAGCACAGGTATTACCAGTGTTCAAGGGAGGACAAGAGAAGAAGAGGTTCCTCCATGAAGCAAGGAAATTCATCTGGGATGACCCCATACTTTACAGGACCTGTGCTGATGGGTTGTTGAGGAAGTGTGTTACAGCTGCTGAAGCGAAGTCTGTGCTACAGCACTGTCATTCATCTCCTTACGGTGGGCACTTTGGTGGTCAAAGAACAGCTGCCAAGGTATTTCAGAGTGGCTACTACTGGCCAACAATCTTTAAGGACGCCCACAACTATGCCCACAACTGTGACGAGTGCCAAAGGACAGGTAACCTCAGTCGTAAGGATGAGATGCCCCTCACCTACATCTTAGAGTTGGAGCTCTTTGATGTATGGGGCATTGATTTCATGGGACCCTTCCCTCCATCATCAGGTAACTTGTATATTCTAGTAGCAGTAGACTACGTGTCAAAGTGGGTAGAAGCTAAGGCATGTCCTAATAATGATGCTAAGACAGTCACTAATTTCTTGCATAGACACATTTTCACTAGATTTGGGACTCCTCGTGCTATCATTAGTGATGAGGGGTCACATTTCATTAATAAGGCTATGGAGAAAATATTGGCTAAGTATAACATCAGACATAGGGTAGCTACTCCCTACCACCCACACTCAAATGGCCAAGCTGAGATTTCCAATAGGGAGATAAAGAACATTCTAGAGAAGGTAGTTAAGCCTAATAGGAAGGACTGGTCTTTCAAGCTTGAGGATGCACTTTGGGCTTATAGAACAGCATATAAGACACCTCTAGGCATGTCTCCCTATAGGTTGGTATATGGCAAGGCTTGTCACTTGCCACTTGAGTTAGAAAACAAGGCATTTTGGGCCATGAAAGAATTAAATTTTTGTGTGAAGGATGCAGGGACATTAAGATCTTTACAGCTGCATGAACTTGATGAGCTTAGGCACATGGCCTATGAGAATGCCAAGATGTACAAAGAAAAGACAAAAATATGGCATGACAGTAGACTCAGGATCAAAGATTTTAAGAAAGGCCAACTTGTACTGTTATTTAACTCACGATTAAAGCTATTTCCAGGCAAATTAAAGTCTAGATGGTCGGGTCCATTTGTTGTTACTAATGTCTTTATTCATGGTGCAGTAGAGATAAAAAACTTGCAGCAAGGACAACCATTTATGGTCAATGGTGCTAGGTTGAAGCATTACTATGAGGAGGGGGATGTGAAGACTCTCTCGACCTTCCTCCTACATGAAGCATGAAGTTAGAAACGAGAGAGAACGAGTGGTTACTGTGCTCGTTTAGTCAAGGCCAATGCCTTAGTTTATTTTTTCTGTTTTTTTTCGATGATCGTTTGTATGTTTTGTGGTGTGATTTTAATTGCGTATTTGATATTTGTTTTATTTGTTTTTGTAGGGAATCGAAAGAGGGGATCAAGGGGAGTAAATCGCACTTTAAAAATCAAGATTCGGTTGGGCCAAATGAAAGATACGGGCGATCAAAGTTTGGATTTTGTATGAAATCTTGTCCCTAGAATTGCGAAAATATTGCTGACTCCGCAAAAAGAGCCGTTGGGATGTCATCCGTTGCTTTTATAGCCGTTAGAAGGCGCCCGCTTGATACGATCTTCTCATTCTTTGCTCTCCAAGATTTCTGCGATTCTCTCCATCTTTGATCTCTCTCTCCAAACCTCCAAGATTCGACCATGGTTTCCACTAGGGCTGAGAGATCCGCCGCCAAGAAGAAGGCCGACGACGCAGCTGAAGCGGCTGCGAGGGAAGCGCTTCTCACCCTTGCTGATCAGGGTGCTGTACGCACTGGCCGTCTTGGCAAGCTTCCTATTCGTAGGAAGAAGTGGAGGGTGGTAACTGAAATCCCTGCTGGCCCATCTGAGCCAGTGGGTACGCCCACGAAGCGCCGGTGGACTGTCAAGACTGCCGCCGGACCAAGCAAATCCAAGACTCCCTCTGTGGCGAGTCAAGAATCTGATCGTGCATCCCACGAGTCAGATAAAGAAGGTGCGACGCCGTCTGCATCACCTGTGCGCAGCCCTCTGCCATCTGAACCAGTGCCAAGCACCGAATCAGCACCGCCTGCGCAGAGCGCCGAGTCATCTCCAGCACCTCAGAGTGCTGATCTACCACCTGCGGCTGTGCAGAGTCCTGAGTTGCCGTCCTCACCATGGAGTTCTGCGAATACCCCATCAGCAGAGCACAAGTCTCCACGGCCTGATCCGGAATTCCCTTATGGGGATTACCAAGAATCCACGCAAGGCAGTGGAGAGGCAGAAGAAGAAGAAGTCTTCTCTCCCATGAGAGAAGACAGCCCTGATGAGCCTGCACAGCAAACGCCTGCTGATGATTCTATGGAGGAGACGCTGGGGGCCTGTTTCCCACAACTCCAGGCGAGGCAGAAGGCCAAGAAGAAGGCCAACAAGGAAGCCAAGAAAGCCAAGAAACTGAAGAAGAAGAAGGCCAAGCGAGTGCCTTCGGCAGAAGAAGACAGTGCTGAGCCTTCGCTCAAACGCCTCAAGGTGGAGGCTGCTGAATCTTCCAAGCCTACTGATAAGGGGAAGGCTAAACTCTACCCCGAAGATGAACCTCCATCAGTGAGATATGTCTCGTCTGATGCTGAATCAAGGGGCGTGGAGCTGAGGAAAAGGGACCTGTTGCACGAGAAGGGGTTCCTTGATCGCCTAGCTGACCTGCCGCAGTTCTTGCGCGCAGGGGTGATTAACCATGGCTGGGAGGAATTCTGCCGACCTCCCAACCCAGCATACACGAGCATGGTCTATGACTTTTATGCTAACGTGCTCAGCCCTGAGGATGGCCTGTCTGTGGTCAGAGGGGTAGAAGTGGACTTCTCTGCTAAGGCCATCAATGAAGCATTCGGTCTAAGGGGCCAGCCTCACACAGACTATGCACGGATAGTTGATGAGCCGACTGAGGCTGTGCTAGAAGAAGCCATCCGTACCATAGGCCAGCCTGAGGCCTCCTGGACAGTCTCACGCAATGGGCGGCACACGCTCATGAGTGCCAACCTCACGGCTAAGGCAGCTGTGTGGTTTTCATTCGTGAGAAGAAGACTCTCCCCGGTGACGCATGAGACTACCATTAACCAGAGCCGTTCGCTGCTGGTTTATGCTATCATGAGAGGTCTCACGATTAACGTGGGAGAAGTCATCAATGCTGCCATTGCCGAGTGTGCTAAAAAGGGTAAGGGGCCATTATTTTTCCCCAACATTATAACGAAGTTATGCTTGCTTGCAGGAGTTCCTACCGAACGCTTGGAGCAGCAGCTGCCCTACACAGGCCATCTGGAGTTGCCTGCACACCTGAGGCTGAGAAGGAAGGGCAATATGGAGTTTGAGTTGGATAGGTTGGCTGCCGAGCAGTCCCTATCCATGGCCTGTTTGATGGACCTGCAGAGAAGAATGGCTCAATGGGCCAACTATGCGCAGGCGAGGGACAGAGAAGTTGCAGACCAATTGGGGTGCATCTTCCCAGACTTCCCCACCAACCTCCTAACTCCATGGGTGGCCCCACGACCAAGGCAACCAGATGAAGATGATGAGAATTGAGTGCTGGTTTGAAGAGCACTAGAGGGAGTATTACTGATCCCTCAAGAAACAAAGACAATTTTTCTTGCTTTTTGATAGAATGATGTATATTATGCTGTTTTTGAGTCAATTTTTGATCTGTTTTTAGTATTTAGTTGTATGTTTTTCCTTTTGCTTAGGATAGTCTGCTGTTAGTTGATTAGGTAGGATAGTTTAGTTTTATTTTTAGGATGCATAAGTCACGGGAAAAAGCATGCTAGGGGCCTGAGTTAATGTTAAATCTGCCCAGATTGTATTGCGAAATAATTGCGGTTCCCGCAATTTTTGTGGCTGATTGCATGTTTTTGACTGTCCGTCTAGTTAGGCTGTGATCTGTTAAATTCTATCTTTTGCTGCTAGCATGACTACCTTATATAGCTGATCTTGAAGCATGCTGGATGAGTGTCATAGGACACCTTTTGTTAGTTTAAATTTGCCTCTGAATAGTGCTCAGCATGCATAAACCATAAGTCCTTAAACCTGTCTGTTATGTTCAAATTTTCTGCTGCTGGGATAGTTGCTTCTAGAATGTTTTGCCTATGCCTAGGATGTTTAGATTCTCTTTGTTTTACTTTAGACTAGATGCTTCTAGGACAAGTTTGGGGGTGTGCCACCTCAAACACTCATTGGGGACAATGAGTAGTTGAAGTTTGGGGGAGGCCACCCTAGGCCTAGGAACATTCCTCTCTTCCTTAAGACATAAGCATTCTTCTTCTCCTAAAATTTTTTTTGTGATAAATAGAAAAAGTGAAAAATAGAATAAAGAGGGGAGTCTTTCTCAAGTTGCTGAGTAATCAGTGCCAAGTGTGTAAACCACAAGTGGCATTGCATCAAAAGGCAAACCAAGGGGAGACTCCACCTAAGTAAAAAAAGAAAGAAAAAAGAGAAATAGGGGAAGAAGAATGTGTGCTTGGGAGTTATAATCTTGTGGCTTAGATGTCCTATGAAAAAAGAACTCTGATCCTTAATGAGCTAAGCACAAGGTTGTAGCTTTTAGGTTTGTCTAGGGAGATGAATGTTTATCCAATGTAGTGATGCCAGGGTTTAGGTTGTTCTCTATAAAGTACCACTGTCACTGTTAATACTAAGACTGGCATGACTCTAAGGAATCCTAGACACATTAAAAATAAGCTGGAAGCATGTACTGAGTCTGGAGTAAAACTTGGTAGAATTTGAAACCTTAGGGATATTAGCATGATATCATAAAAGTAGTTAGATCAGTAGTAGGAGGGTTAACAAAAGCAGTGGGTATAGTAGGCAGGTGAAGTCAGAAGAAGCTAGACAAGAGGTTAGTTCTAAACTTAGAAGTGTGTCACAGGACAGCACTGCTAGAGGCAAGAATATAAGGGAGTTAGTGAGTAGTTAAAAGAAGAAGAAACAGCAGCCTAAGTAAGTCCTTAGTATGCTTGAGGACAAGCAAAGCCTTAAGTTTGGGGGTGTGTTAAGTCTCTGAAAGTGACTTATTTAGGACCCATTTAGCTTAAGAAGATGTACACATTTAGGTGTTTTTGTTAGCATTTAGCTTAAACCTATGCTTTAATATGAGAATTAGAAGAAGGTAGCTAATTTAGGACTTATGCACAATAGGTAGAAAAAGGGGTGAAAACCGAAGAAAAGAATGAAAAAAAAATAACCCTTGCGAATGCATTGCGGAATAATTGCGGTGGCCGCAATTATTCAAGTTAAAACCGTAAGTTGGCTGACATTTTTCTGTTTAGATCCGACTTTTCAGGGATTCATTCTTTCTCCTCCATCCATTCTGATATACGACGTTGAAGATTGATGGTTCTCCTTGGCCCAATCGCACCTGCAAACTACTATAAAAGGGGGCCAAAGTCGGAGGTTCAGTCATCATTCAACGTGCGGAAGTCTTCTCACAGTCCACCATTTCTCTCGATTTTCCCTTGCCGTCTGTTGGAGTGAGGTTCTCAGCTTTTGGAGTCGATAATCTGATAGGAAAGAGAGAAGATTCTTCTTCTCTCTCGATTGGATTCATCCAAGCACGGCTGAATTCTCATCACCATCATTCGAGGCGACTGCCACGAAGATTTCCAGCACACCTTTACTGTTTTCTGCTCTTTCCTTCTCAATTCCATTTCTGTTCAATGTTGTTCTTAGCTTAGTCATTTACTTATTGCATTTCGTTGTTGTCTGCCTTGAATTCATTCTGTTTAAGCTTTCCTTTGTCATTCAAACACTTTAAGTAATCAAAGTAAGTTTCTGCATTTCACAGTTATTCCTTATTCTGCTACGAGTTTGGCTTGCTGTTTTACACACTTTTCCCTTCTAAGCATGTCTACTTTATCTTATATTTCTGTTCTTCATATATCCATGAGTAACTAAATTCACTTAGGGGCATGCTAATGACAGAACTATAGGCTAAAAAAACGTAAGTCAAGTAGGTAGATCAACACTCGAACATTGATTGTATGTAAGCTTCAACCCACGGGCAATTTCGATTGGCCATCCATTTTGTCCAAAGAACTCCTAACCTCTGGAAGGAGTAAGAGTTCAGAGTCGTATAATCATGCTAGCCTTTCATGGTAATCAGGAAACGGCCTAGGAATAGGCGTTTCCCTAGTATAAACTGAACACTCCTGTTTTAACAAGATGCTTAAGACCTTACTTTGAAGTCGAGTAAACTTGAGTCTCTCATGCATGGAATCGGACGATACTTGAGATAGAGTGAGTTTAATGTGTAGAGAGTTGATCCAAAGCTTGATAATCGTAATAAAATGCCTATAGGACAGTCATTAGTAGCCCTTAATTCACCCATTTAACCAGTTTTTCGCTGCCAATTAATTGCGGATTAATTGCGGTTCTCGCAATTCTGCTAAATTGCTTTCTGTCTAGCTGTTTTCTTCTTCGTTTATTGATTTCATCTCTTGACCTTTAAGCCTGATTTTCACTTTAATTTGTTTATGGCATGTTCCTTTATACATTCAGCAAAAAGTAGTTAATTAAAAACCAATTTTACCCCATCAAATCCATCCCATCTTTCTTAACAAACACACTTCGCGAATAGCTAAAATTAAGTCTCTGTGGAAAAAACGAATTAAATATACTTACTACTTGCTGTGAGACCATGTATGCTTGCATGTTCTAAGTGCTCTCTCCATCCTTTTGCTTATTTATCTTTACACACTGAGCACGCAACAAGTTCACCGTTGTCTGTGAAGATAGATTTCATGAGCTCTTGCTCTCAAGCCTACTGATCGAGACCGCTATCGTCTATGACATCTGTTTGCTCAGATTCTGAATTTCAGCCTTGTGATTATTCAACTCCTCACGGGTGTCTTTCTGATATTGACAGGTGGTTCTAACGATAGTTTGTATCATATCTTCCAAAGATTTTCCTGAGGTAGAAGGTTGAGCTTGTGTAGAAATCTAGAGCCTCTCATAAGATTGATTTTGAAATATTTGTTGCCCTTCCTGATTTCCATAGCTCAAGTTAGGATGATCCCTCCATCCTGAGTTATACGTGTTAGAATAGAGATCATACTTTGTAATGATCCCAAATTTTATATATAATTAATTAACTTAAAATGGGATCATTACTCATAACGCATAATTTTCTTTTTAAATAAAACTTTGTTCTTCCATAATCATAAGTCTTAACGACTTAAATAAAACTTAAAGTTTATCTGAAGCAACGGAAATTATAAAACAATGTCTATAAATGAAATAAACATAAACTAAAGTTGTGATCATAAATCATTAAACATAAAATTTTGGGCACATCTCATGGTTCTTCTTCAATGCCAAGATCATCCTTGATAAATTCACCATCATCTACAGGGCTATCTGAAAAATATAAAACCATGAGAGGTAGTATAAAAATACCTTGTAAGTGGTTCCTACCATAAGGAACCTTAATGCTCAAACACACACATCATGCTTATATGCTTGCATGCATATCACATCCTAACATGTAGACCATGAAACAATCAATCTTAACATACTTGTACTTGTACTTGTACTTGCTTACATATCCTTACATACATACATACTTATATCCTTGATTTGGCGTCATGCTAAGCAGAAATACCCCATACCATAACCGTCAATTTCGCATGAATATTTACAAGTTAATTACCCCTTATAAATATCATTAACATGAACTAATTTTGTTTCCTAGGGCCCAGCCCGTTAGCAGAAACCATTCTTGTCATATCATACATCTAGCTGCATAACATAACTGCTTAATTTGGGTATTTCATGCATACCATATTCTTCCCTAACTCCATGACTCTACTTTACTTGACTCCATGAATGTAATGTAACACACATATATTTCATACTCAACCTAAGCATGCTTCACTAACCAATCATAGTAACATAGATCATGTGAAGCATAAAAACATGCAAAAATAACATGACATTACATACTTTGCAAAACAACAAATATCATAAAATAACAAATAAATCAAGCATATAATCAAACAATATAATAGAACTCACTTAGAATCAATTCCACGATAAAACAATTAATTAAACATCATAATTATACCATACAACAATCAATTCGGTCACTTATGATAGAATCCACTTACCTCAAGCTTCAAATCTAAATCATTTAAAGCTTCTTAAATAACATATGATACAAATTAAATTAGGTCTAACTTAAATTTAGTTTTCCTAAAGAAACTTCATCCACTAGCTATAAAACACACTAACTTTACTAGCTAGTTTAATTTTCATATTAATTCACATAGTTAATATTAATCATAAAAATTAAAATTAAAAACTCATAAGATAATTTTTGTGATCATATTAAGCTCTGATTTATAGATAAAAATAAATACATTAAAATAATTTACTACTCATAGAATTTACAAAAAAAATTGAAAATACAAATTGCAATAGTTTTTACCGATTTCAAGCCCTGTGAAAATATATTCATGAAAGTTAATTTGAACTCCTTAAAAACATATTTAAGCTTACTTTATGCTACTGGACATGATAAAAAAAAACTTCAAAACAAATACATTTAAACTTCTATATCATTCAATTTGGAGCTAGAACTAGGAAATAACGTAAACCAATAAACATCATTTTAGAGCAATTTTAAAGATTGTTTTTTAAGCATTTTAATTCTGATTTTCAGCCCCTAAATCAACACTTTGTAAATCTAAACCAACACCTAAAATTTCCCATGAGAACCCCTAAACAATTTCAAACAACATGGAAAAAAAGGCTTACCGATGATGTGTTTTTCCTCTCTACCGTAAACAAGGAATGAAGAAAATTTTTTAGCAACTAAATAGATTTAAATGATGTTGGAATAACTTAGAAAAATAGGAATGAACATATTTAGGATCTATGAAAAATATCAAGAAAAGATTCACTACGAAACTAGATGGAAAACAACTCATTTCTTACCGATTTGGTGCAACCGATGAACGATCTTGTAAAATCCAAGAACAACACTTGAAACAACATGGAAAACAAGTGATCATTTCTCAAAGATGAGATTTACAGCATTAGAATAGGTGCTAGAGAGAAAATCTTGGAGATTTCTTTAGACTATCTTGGAATGACAATGAAAGAACACATAGAACTTAAGAATATAGTTCATTGGAATTTAAAGCAACCGATTGTTTCCCCTTCTCTTTGTAGGAACATCCAAGAGGTCTTACAACATGTCATTTGGCTCTTCAACTCACCCACATAAATTCCTAATGACCCTTGGGTGAAAGTCTAAAAGATGTCTTAAGAAAAACTTACTAAGATTAAAGAACTTAATAAATGAGATGACTATTTTTCTCCTCTTTTGTCTACTTACTTTGACCAAGATAAAAGATGGAAGGTAAAGGTCAAAAATTATATTTTTACTTCTTTTATTACCTTGTAGTAAAATAGTTTATAAAATAATACAACTTATGGTAAAAGTTACAATTCACTATACTTATAAGTAACCACAACATTTGACTCTCGGATAAATAACTAAATACAAATTCAATAACTTATTCATATATGAAATGAACTTCTCTAACTATAACAATCATAACAAACAAACAACAATAGTAAATTATGAAAATACCCTTAATGGTAATGTGGGACATCACATACTTCCTTGGGTTGGAGGCATATCCTTCAATAACATTGACCTCCTCAGTCTCATGCACATTATTTCCTACAAATCGCCAGATCAAACTGTTCATTTCTGCAAGTTGAGCTTTAATCTCATTCACTTCAGTAGAATGATTCACCTGGTGGACTTGTCCACTTCCTCCTCTCACTCCAAATTGCTGGGAATTTCAAGCCATATTTGCGATCAATTGTTTTGCTTCAGTAGGTGTTTTGTCAATCAAGACGCCTCCGCTAGCAGAATCAATCATTTGTCGATTGTGTGGGGTCATCCCCTCATAGAAATACTGGATAAGCAACTAGTCTACTATCTGATGGTGAGGAAAATTGGCACATAGTCTGCCAAATCTCTTCCAATTATTCATGCAAAGTCTCTCCAACATCCTGAGTGATCCCATAAATTCTTTTCCTCAGTGTGGTTGCAAGTGAAGTAGGGAAATACTTTTCCTGAAAAAGTCTCTTCATCTCATTCCAGGTGGTGATCGAGTAAAACAGGAGGTAATAGAGTCAATCATTCGCCTTATCCTTCAGAGTGAAAGGAAGGAACCTCAAATTTAGCTGCTCTTTCGTCACTCCAAGGGCTTCATCCCCAAACATACACAATGGAACTCCATCAGATGCTTGTTAGCATCCTCGCCTGCATACCATGAAAAGAATGCAGTTGGTGAATTAATCCGGATTTAAGTTCAAAATTACCTACAACTACCGGATACGTAATACACAGTGGTTGTTGATTCATGTATGGCGCTGCTAATTGTTTTAGAGTCCTCTAGGGCTCATTATTCACCATTTCTTCGCGTTCAGGAGTCCCCTAACCGTCTTCTTCGAACAACCTTCTTCCTTTCTTTCCTTCTCTTCTGAGTCGTCGCTCCCCTCTCTCGATCTCTGGTATAAACTAATAATAATAATAACACAAAGTAAAGATATTTCAAGATACGGCTAAAGATGTTGACCACGTGCTCTGATACCAAATAATAAGCGTCCAACGATGCTTGATTTACAAAGCTAGAGGTTCTCCTAGGATCCTTGTAAATGCCCACAAAGAAGACTAACTTAACGATTGATTCCAACCAAAAGTTTAGTTAGAAGATGAATGACTCTTAGATTACACTTAGAATCTATGATTGTCACTCTTAGATCCCAAGACGACTCACTCCAGAATTAGGTTGATCAAAACTAATTCAATGAATCGATTAACACCAAACCTAAAACAATATTAGAAAGAAACAACACCAAAAGGGTTTTTAAGGAAACACATGTTCTTGATAAGCATAATCCGTGTTTTGAAGAGCCTTACAAGCCTTTAAATATGCCAAATGGTTGTTCAAGTTACCAAATACCAAAGGTCTCCAAAAGTCATTAAATGCAGAATTAAAGAAAATAGAACCTAGGGAATGAAATTCAATTGCACAACAATTGAGAAGTCAAATTGAAAATCTAAAACCATAGAAATGCTTTAAAATGTCTTAGCTAGCTAGTGTAGAACGCGCTCCATTAGATTCCAACGTTTGATTAGGTTTGACATCCCAAAATTCTAAGAGGTGCAAGTTGGACAACCCACTGTTCAGAACTTCTGTATACTTTTTTTGTCCCTCGTGCCATCTTTTAAACTAGAAGACTTTTCCTGTGTCATCTTCACACCATTCTCTTCTTGACTCATTGAAGTAACATTGTAAAGAAATTTGGGTTAAAAAATCTTTGTTTCTTCTTGTGCATTAGCTAGCCTTTGAAGATGTAGTGTAAAAGCCTCTTGAAACTTCTTTGCCTTGCTTCTTGTAATGGCTCCTTCGAGTACATGTAATGGTTCAATGATTGGATCTGGATCACTTTTTTCGGCAACAAATAATAGAATATTTTTTATTTTTTATTTTTTGCGCTGATTCATAAAATTATGATGTAAAAATAATTTAAACAAAAACACGTGTTATATATAGAAGAGAAAAGTTTGGTGGAGATTGGGGTACACATTTGTACATATTTTTCAAAACTCAATTGGTTTTGAAGTTTTTTGAGTCTTTGCCCACGGTAACCCCAAACTCATCAGACATTCTTCTTCTTCCTCTGATTTTCATTTCTTTCTTTTCTCTTCTCTTTTAACGGAGTCCCACAACTCCGTTGCCCGGCGTCGAGGATAGCGAAACTACTGGAGGTGGTCCTCGGGGCGTTCGTGAGAAGAAGCTCGAAGCGTTCGTTAGGAGAAACGACCGGTGAATCTTAAAGAAATTGGAACTACAAGGGTATGTATTCTAAATTTCTTATTTCCGTCTTTTCGAGGATGTTTCTTGTTTGTTAAATTGATAGAAATTAGAGTTTCAACGATCCAAAATCGCTTCTGCAGGGTTATACGCTCCATCAATTGGTATCAGTCTTTGAGGATTGTTGTTGACAATTGAGGAGTCTCAAAACAACGTGAACCGCCAAGGTCGAGTCTCCGATAATTCGATCAAGATGTCGAAATCGGCACGTTCGACAAGCTCATGAACTATGCAATTATCTCAGGAGCTTCAATTAACCAGTTTAAGACACCAAGGTGTGTGAAATATGAACCCATCATTGAGCTATTGAATTCAACGGTCGTGTCAAATTACTTCAGTCCCGAGTGCCCAAAATGGGTTCCAGGTCACAATCAATGGAATTGAAAGGACATTTAATTGGGAAAGAATTTTGCCCTTTTGATTAATTTAGTGATTTATGTTAACGCGATTCATACCCTTTTACATTTTGATGGATACTTTCGATGAACTCGAGAAGGAAATCATCAATTACATGTCTAAAATCATTCCATTGAAACCCATCGACCCATTGTTCTTAAATCCGAAAATAAAATTAGATACAAAGGTCCCTGGCGATTTCCTAAAAGGAGAGGATTGTATGGAGTGGCTAAATTCAAAGCCCCCACAATTCATCCTTTATGTTTCATTTGGAAGCATCGTTTACTTGAAACAAAAGCACCCATTTGGTTGAATTACAATTTCAAGTTATATTTTAATTGTCTTTTACATTATAATTTTTCCTAAAGGGTTGAGGGATGAGGGGAGAAAAAAAGGAGAGATGGAGGGATTTTTGTGTTAATTAAAACCAACCATGAAATGTGTTATAGACGAAGTATTTGTTGAGTGTTCAAAACATGGCTTGAATTTAATAAATATATTTAGAAAGTAGATGAGAAAATAAATAAACTCACAAGTGGAAGTAATATTTATAAGAGTAATCTTCAAAAAAACAGATAAAAAACCCAATGTACCTTTTAATAACCATTTTATTTTTGAAAATTGTGTTTATTTTCTAACCATTTTATTTACCATAATTTTCATCTTTTTAAGAAAATATTGGAATTTTTAGCCAAATTCTAAAAAAAAAAATAGAGTTAAAAGAGTTGTGAAAGATAAATGGAACCTTAGGCTTAATTAAAAAACAAATTGATTATTCCTTAAAAAGTTGTTTTTTACGGACTTAAGAGTTGATTCGTTTGAGGATTTGCAGATGTCTAGGAATAGAAAATGTCTGTGAATAAGATGCATGAGAATCAATAATGTCTGTGTTTGGTGTTGCATGAGAATGTCATCAAATTTGGAAATAAATTATAAATAATTAATTGTTGCTTATTAATTCATTTTATTAAGTCAAATTATTAGTTCTCAAAAAAAAAAAAAAAAAAAAAAAAAAAAAAAAAAAAAAAAAAAAAGTCAAATTATTAAAAATAAGTGTAAGCAATTAGATTTTATTTTAATCTTCATTCATTAATAACTATATAATTTCAGGTGGTTGATTTTATTTAGCAATCAATCTTAATAATTGTCTTGAAATGTATTTAATAAATTTATATAAATTTTTAATTCTAATTATTTAGTAGAATAATAAAATCGTAGTCTTTCATCAAAGATAATGATAAAACAGAACAAAAGATAATAAAAAAAAGTACGAGTTATCTATTGAGAATTGTTTAGAATCGCATAGGTTGCTAGTTATCGCATATGTTTCTATGCGATCCTGGTTCATCTTAAATAATGAAGCTACTGAAATCAATTAAAAAAAAAAAACTTGGGAAGAAGTTACGTTGTAAAATAAAGAAAGAAGAAGAAAGCAACCTATGCGAGTTATGCGATCGCATAGGTTGTTGGCTATCGCATAACAACCTATGCGATCGCATATGTTGCTATGCGATTCTGGTTCATCTTAAATCAAGAAATCTGAAATCGATTTAACAAAAAAAAAAAAAAAAAAACTTGGGAAGAAAAAATGTTGTAAAAAAAAAGAAAAAAGAAAGAAGAAGAAGATTTAAAAAATAAAAAAACAAATAGGAAGAAGATGACATAACAGTGGCTTTCGGAGAAAGTCGCCCAACTAAAGGCCATCAGAAAGTCATACTTATGATGCTTGAGCTAAAGGTATGCCCGAACATAAATTCAAAAATCGCAAATCAAACATGGCCATGACCATCAGATGCCCATTTCCATCCTTATGCCCACCCTCAAAGACGTCAACCAAACGACGTCTTAGGGGGTGTTTGGCCCAAGGATTTGTTGGAAAAGGAGTTGGGGGAGAAGTTTTATCCCCGTTTGGCTCACAAACTTGTTGAACTCGGATAAAAAATATCAGCTCCCCAGACTTCAACAATAATTATCATTCAACTCCCCAAACTTCTACAGTAATTACTATTCAACTTTGTCCCGTTTTTCAAGACTGCACATTTCTGTCTCTTCCCCTCTCTCTCCCTCACTCCCACAATATTTTTAATTATTTAAAAAAAAAATAGTTTAAACAAAATGTGTAAAATGACTAAAAATGCAATTCAACCTATTTTTATTATTTTAAATATAAATTAGGTTGTTCAATCAAAATTGGTAGTTAAACCAAATTCAAAATGTAGTATTCTTACAATAGAGAGAAATAAAAACATCAGCTTATGATACGAAACCTTAGTGAATTGGATCAAAACCCTTTGATTATACGAACCCTTGAATCACAAACAGTAAATCCCCTTAATACATTCATTTTTGAATAAGATGGATATAAAAACACGAAAGAAAGATAAATGATATACCCGACCTAGAGCCAAAGCTCTGATACCAAATGATAAGCGACAAAATTGCTAGATTTATAAAGCTAGAGGTTCTTCTACGATCCTTGTAAATGTTCACAAATATGACTAACTTAACCATCGATCTCAACCCCTAAGAAAGGTTAGACGACAAATTACTTAGACGGTCAAACAAATCAAGGATCGGACAAAGTTTGTGGCTCCCATCAACCCTTTATCTTCAAAGCACTCCACAAGCAAGATTGATCAATCCTCATTTGAATGCTCCAAATATACATGCATTCTATCACAAGAACACACAAGAATCAAAGCTTAAAAGCTTTCAAAGTTTAAAACTTAAAATACTACATTTCATGTTTTCATCATATCATTACAATGTGGATAACCTTTTTTATAGCCTATTAGGAATATTCGAGAATTCCTTATTACAATACATATTAAATACAACAATTAGAATATTAAAGTCTAATACATGTATTTAACTAATACATTCAACTAATACATGTATTTTAAAAAAAAACTAATACATTCACCTATTTAATACTTACATGTATTTGAACATCAAATAAACTAAATACATCTTTTGTGCATTAAATGTTATGAATGAATGTCCTTTGCAACTCATCACCAAAGACTTGCAACTCTTCAAATCTTCAAATTTCGTGCATCTCTTTGTAACCCTTCATAAATTCATGGCAACTCTTAAAAAATGCATGTTTCGGCTTCAATTCTTCTACTGGTCAAAGTCATAATCCATTGGACATGATAAATTAATTCTTCTTGAGATGATCAGACGAGGACCAATCATATTCGTATCATTCTCCCTTTCTTTAAGGAGATTCGTCCTTGAATCTAAAGCATCACTTGCCAGGAACAATCGGCTTGAGAGGAGAAGTTTGAGAGTTATCATTGGTTAAAGAGAAAAAAAAACTTATATATTTTTTTTAACCGATTTCTTTTTCTTGCTACTGATTATTTTTTTTATTTTTTATTTTTTTCAATGGAAAAGGAAGTAAGATGTAGGTGGAATTGATAAAGATAGATGATATACCCGACCTAGAGCCAAAGCTCTGATACCAAATGGTACGTGTTGTGAGTACAAACAAAGTCCCACATTGGTTAGGAAAGGGGAAGATCTTGGGTATATAAGTAAGGGACAACATCTACATTGTAATGAGGCCTTTTGGGGTGACCAAAAGAAAAGCCATGAGGGTCATGCCCAAAGTAGACAATATCATTACAATGTGGATGTTAGTTGTCCCTAACAGTACGAAACCTTAGTGAATTGGATCAAGAACCCCTTGTTATACAAACCCTTGAATCACAAGCAATAAAACCCGAATAAGATGGATATAAAAGACACGAAAGAAAGGTAAATGTTCACAAATATGACTAACTTAACCATCGATCTCAACCCCTAAGAAAGGCTAGACGACAGATTACTTAGACGGTCAAACAAATCATGGATCATACAAAGTTCCCTTGATGTTCAAAGCACAACCCCTAAGAAAGGCTAGACGACAGATTACTTAGACGGTCAAACAAATCATGGATCATACAAAGTTCCCTTGATGTTCAAAGCACTCCACAAGCAAGACTGATCAATCCTCACATGAATAAAGCTTTGAAGGTTTAAAACCTAAAATACTACATTTCATGTCTTTATCATATCATTACAAATGTGGATAGCCTTTTTTATAGCATATTAGGAATATTTTAGAATTCTTTATTACAAAGCATATTAAATACAATAATCAGAATATTAACGTCTAATACATGTATTTAACTAATACATTCACCTATTTAATGCTTACATGTATTTAAACATCAAATAAACTAAATACATCTTCTGTGCATTAAATGTTATGAATGAATGTCATTTGCAACCATTCACCAAAGGTTTGCAACTCTTCAAATTTCGTGCATCTTCTTGCAACTCTTCATAAACTCATGGCAACTCTTTAAAAATGCATGTTTCGGCTTCAATTCTTCTACCGGTAAAAGTCATCATCCATTGGTCATGAAAAATTAATTCTTTTTTAGGGTACTTTATGTTGATCAGAAGGGGCCAATAATATTTGTATAATTTATTTGGATTCGTTTAAATTAATGGATTAAAATCTTCCAAATTCATTAACACTATTGTATGACTCTCTTTTATTTCAAAACTATCCAAATAAAATGAATAATTAATGTGAGTGATATTGAAAAAAGAATGTGAAGTAATGTGGTCAAAACTATTTTTGTTATTTTCAAAGAAATTTGTGAAGGATACATAAAATAAAAAACAAAAATCGCATTCTTAAAATTTATTGAAAGAAGTCCTTAACAATCAAAATATGAAAAATTATAGAAACAATTGTACAAAAAATAGCTAAAATAAACCGTAATTACTGAGTTTTCGAGTGCTGTGGATTCAAATGAAATGACAAGTTTAAGAGGGTGGAGACGGAGAAAGATGTGTTTGACACATAGGTCATGGTAAGATTATACTTATGTGTTGTTCTTTTTTTTTTCCTTAAGGAAGTTTGTAAAATATATCTACATTAATAAATAAATAAATAAAAAGTAAATCTCAATCTTATAATTCATAAAATTAAGTATGAGTCTTAACAAAAATGGATATATATATTTGATAATCAATGTGAAGAAATAATGTATGGTATTGTGCTCAAAATTATTTTTTTTTTTTTCAATTTTTTTTTTTTGTAAAAGATAGATAAAATAAAAATAAAAAAAATCATTTTTTGAATTTATTGAAATTAGAATAAGTCATTAATAATAAACTTTTAAAAGTTTGTAGAAAAAAATTGTGTACAACAAAACAACTAAAATAAACTCAGACTTCAGAACTACAGGTTCAACAACTCTCTACCTCAAACACACCACAAACTTCAGATTAAACAACTCTCTGACCCAAACACATATAGAACGACTAAATAACTACCAAACTAAAAAGCTTCAACTCCCCCAACTCCATAGGTCAAACCCCCGAGTTTTAATTGATTCAACGTATAAAGTTTGGTATAACGCAATAAAACAAAAAAGAGAAAAAAAACAAATTAATAAACGTGAGCACAAGCCGCGAAATTAGAAAATTTGAGAGTTGGCGCCAAAATGCTTCCCTTTAATCTGCGCGCGAAAACCCTGAAAATACCTTCCTCATCCCGCCAAACAATTTCTTTTATCTTCAACCTTCTTCCATTCCATTCCAATTTCCATTCCAATTCTTCTCCGCCTCCAAAGAATCCCATCCTTCCTCTCAATTTCCTCCCACATGGATCTCTCCAACATTGCCAGGAAGCTCGATCTCTCCGACTCCGAATCCCTCGTCCGAAAAGCAAGCGAATTCCGTCGCCTCTCCGATCTCCATTTCAATTCTTCCGTTATTGGCGTTGTAAGCTTCCCTCTACATCCCTTTCAGTCGGTAGGTTATGGGTTCTTGTCAATTTTCCACTTAATTTCCTTTTCTTGTTTTTCTAGGGTGAGGTTTGCAAGGCCATAATCTGTTTGGAAATCGCCGCTACAAGGTAGTAGATTCAACTTTCTTTCATTCTCGTTTCTAATTTCTAATTCCACTGGTAATTGGATCTTTATTAGAATTTGTGCATGTTGTTTCAGATTAGGGATCTTATTTGATAGATCGAGTGCTGTCAAGTTAAGCGGGATGTCGGAAAAGGCGTATACCAGATCTTTCAATTTGTTGCAGAATGGTCTTGGTTTCAAGTGGGTATTTCTTACTCTTCGTTTCTCTTTTTTGTGAATCTTTATTGCATTTAGTTACCTTAACGATTTGGGGTTTTGGTGTTGTAGAAACAGACTTGATATTAGAGAATTGGCAGTGCAGTTTGGGTGTGTTAGGCTGGTTACTCCAGTCCAAAAGGGCTTATCTCTGTAAGATTTCTATAATTAACAAAACTTCAGTTTCTTCTCATTTCTACTCATATCTTGTTTTTGTTTGGAAGTGTGAAGTATACTGAGAACAGTACTATTGCTCATCAAATTGTTGGCCAATGATAGTTGAATCTGTAGCCTTCTATCAATTATTATGATCTGTAATTTTGGATCCCTTTTAAAATACCTAGTGGTTCATATCATGACATCTATTTTTATTTGTTTCAGATACAAGGATCGGTTTGTTGCATCGCTGCCAGCATCTCGACGGGCGAATGCTGACTTCTCCCGATCCGTATTTACGGCTGTAGCATTCTACTTGTGTGCAAAAAAGCACAAGGTACTGGAATGATTTATATTCATCTTTTAAGTTTGGCAACAATGATATTTGCTTGCCCTGTAATTCTTACTGGAAATGTTGCTTCATTTAATAGCTCAAGGTCGACAAAGTTAAGCTTATTGAACTCAGTGGTACATCTGAATCTGAATTTTCAAGTGTAAGAAAAGTTTCCTCCCTGTTGAATTGTGCATAGAAATTGAGGCAAATATTAACAAATTATTGCCATCGCAGGTTGCTAATTCTATGAAGGACTTGTGCTTTGATGTCGTTGGTATTTCTAGTGAAAAGAAAGATCCTAGAGATGCCAAAGGGAACAGAGGTATGTGTCTCTCATGCCTTCATTTCCTTCATTTTCTCTCATTTATTTTGTTGGCTTATGTTTTTTCCCCCTCCCCCATGATTTGATTGCAACAGACCTATTAGATGCGTTGCCAGAGAAAAGGAAACTCGAGGATGGTGGTTATTTATCTGGTGATGGCGAAGAGGTATCGAGTAGCTGCATTCCAAGTTCTTGAATTTCATGAACGAAGTCTAATTGTTCATGTTCCCATGCTTTACATTTTTGCTCCAAATTGAGAGAAAAGTCTAGAAGAGTTGTTTTTCAATATCTAATGTTTCTCAAGCCTTTTACTGTTGTTTCAAAATGTTGTTTGTTTCAATGTCTTGATGTAATGTTTGTTTCATTTCTTGTTCCTTTCATGCTTATAACTTGGTATTGACCATTAATGTGGCGTGCAATTTATAGTTTCCAAGATCAAAACGACGCAAGCCAATGGCTGAACAAGCCTATAATCAATGGAAATCCTCTGTCATTGCTTCCAATAAGCTGACAAAGACAACAGGTCTTTTGAAAGTATTCATTTTGTATTGTTTCGATGTTAACTGAAGTAGTTAGCTTAGTTATATGACATCTAACTATACTATTGTACTCTTTTTCCAGTTCTTGGCAAGCGGACCAGGCAAATTTCGCTTCACTCTTTCAAGGAAAATAAGGAAACAGATGTTAAGTAGGAAATGAGCAAATCTTTGTCGTGCTTCATATGAAGATTTTCACAGAAGGGAGAGAAGTGGATGGTTGAAGAACCCCTCTGTTTCTTTCTATCAAATTGATTTGCTAAGCACTTGTGCTTGCATCAGGAGGGTAAAATCAATCCCTCAGCCTCTCTTAACTTTTATTCTTACAAAATGTTATTGTGCCACAGAAATCATTTGGCATGTACACAATAGTTGTCCCAATGTATAGACTAATTTATTCTGGTGAAATTTTTTGAATAGACGTAGAGAAGTATTTATCAATGTGTGGTAGGCGTAGTCAACACCTGAATCATTGCTGACAAAATCTAGACGATTGTGCAATAGGGCTTGGTGTCCTAAATGACTATCCAAGAGGTACATTTTGAAAGAAAGCCAAACAATACAAATGTGCTTGAAAATGGCTTCATTTGGGTTTGGTGTGATCGAAATCTACAATCGAACTCTTCATTTTGCCCTCTGGATGATTAGTATGCAACAACTTCCTATTATGATCAATTCCTTGATAAACACGATATACATAGGCCAACACACATTTTCACTTTCATGGTGAATGACGAGTCCCTCTAAGATTACATTATGAGGTTTAAATCTAACATGTTGAACGTCATGAATGTTCGAATGACACAACTTGTTTGACCCTAATTGTAGGCCTTATAGACAAGAGGCTAGTGTGGTCATTAGGGGAGAGGCCTGCAACCACCATTTTTGATGTGTGTTTCTATAGTTGCTTTTGAGAATGATAACTTGTGAATAAAAAGTTATTTAGTACTAAATTTCAGCCTATTATCTACCTCAATGGTCGAAAAGAAGTTGAGCTTTAACTATTTTGCATGATATTCATGTATATTATACGCGCGCAAGAATACAACTATCTTTGTTAGCATAATGCATAATCTACTTAGTTTCAATAAGATGAGTAGTAAGGTGTAACGCTAACACATGGAGATAGGTGCATCATTCGGGAAGTTGAGAAGCTGAGTGTTGATCCTTTTTTTTCTTTACCATCGCGTCTATTGTCTTATTTTATTGTCGCGTTATCTTTTTTTTTCTTATAAAAGTCGGTTACCCACATGTAACACACTTATTTATTATACAAGCCAAGTATTACTTGTTAGTGCGCTAGTGTATACTTGTGTCACCGTGATAGAAGACTTAGTTGTATGCAATTTCATCTCTCTTGTACCATTCTACAACGTTGATTTTTTTTTTTTTTTGACAACATGTGGGGGTAAGGGATTGAACCTAGAACCTCATAATCACTAGTCGATACATCATGTCGAGTTATGCTCTGGTTGGCTATAGCGTTGATAACTTGTAGGGAAAAATATCTTTTTGTCCCCCGAATTTTCAAAATTTACAATTTAGTCTCTGAGGTTTGAGAATAGGTTTAAAAGGTTTTCGTCCTTGCTTTTTCCAACGTCTACAAATAATAGAATAATTTATATTATTATTTTTGTGCTAATTTAGAAAATTCTAATGTAAAAAACAATTAAAACAAAAACACCAATGATTCTACCCTTGGTCTTTGAGGGTTGTTGTTGACAATTGAGGAGTCTCTCAACAACATGAACCACCAAGGTCGGGTCTCCGATAAGTCGATCGACCCACTTGAGATCAAGATGTCGAAACTGGCACGTTCGACAAGCTCATGGACTGTGCAATTATCTTAGGAGCTTCAATTAACCAGTATAAGACACCAATGTGTGTGAAATATGAACCCATCATTGAGCTATTGAATTCAAGGGTTGTGTCAAATTACTTCAGCCCCAAGTGCCAAAAATAGAGTCCAGGTCACAATCAATGGAATTGAAGTGACATTTAATTGTGAAAGAATTTGGCCCTTTTGATTAATTTAGTGATTTATGTTAACCCAATTTAGTAAATTATCGATGCCATTTTACATTTGGATGGATACTTTCGATGAACTCGAGAATAAAATCATCAATTACATGTCTAAAATCATTCCATTGAAACCCATCGGCCCATTGTTCTTAAATCCCAAAAAAAATTAGAAACAAAGGTCCCTGGCGATTTCCTAAAAGCAGAGGATTGTATGGAGTGACTAAATTCAAAGCCGCCACAATCCATTGTTTATGTTTCATTTGGAAGCATCGTGGAGGATTTTAAACCAGAGACTAAAAATATATGTTTTTTTTTTTTTTTTTTGAGTACATTGGGGGTGGGGGGATTCGAACCACAAACCTCTTGGTCATCGAGACATACATATGTCACTAAGCTATGCTTGCTTTGGCGACTAAAAAGATACGTTTGAAAACCCAGAGACCAAAAATGTAATTTTTCCTTACTTGTAATAACAAGTTATTTGGGCACCAAAACTTGACTATTGATTGACTCAAATCGTTGAAATATGACTTAAATAATAGAAATAAGAGTAATGTAGCATACAAGCACGTGATGGACGTAATATGTGTTGAACTGTGTGAATTTCTTGAAAATCATTTGAATTTTCATTTCTATTGTGTTATCCATAACATGTCCCTGCAACAGGTAAAAAAGTTATTAACGCGTTGAAATGTCCACTGTGTTGAAGCGAGAGAAGAAAAGGACATGGGAAAAAGACGTGATGACCAAAATGTGGGTGTGATATTTAGTTTAATAACCGGCTATGAAAGATATGGTCAAGTGCAAGTATACATTGTCAATCAAGTAATAATTTGGAAAATATTCCAAGTATCGAATCCCAAGAGACTGTTGTGGTAGTTTTGGAAAGAAATAGTTTACCGAATGCAATGAAAGTTAACAAAAATAAGTTGATGATAATTGATTGGTTTTATTTTAAAATGATAATAAAAGCGGGGATCCAATCATGCTTCAACCCTAAGAAAAGTCTACTTGACAGCCTGTGACCACAGAGTGCAATGAAAGGTAACAAAAATAAGTTGATGATGATTGATTGGTTTTAGTTTAAAATGATAATAAAAGCGGGGATCCAATCATGCTTCAACCCTAAGAAAAGTCTACTTGACAGCCTGTGACCACAGAGTCACCACATAGTACCTTGTGCTTTTGGACCAGATTTATCTTCTATTCAGTCTCTTTGCAAGAATCTTTAGAAGTCTAAGCCATTAAACCTACCTTTCTGTGGATAATGTGATCTTAGGTGGTTAAGCATGAAATCCTATTGATCTTATAGTATTTTGCCTCAATCATCAAGGACGATCGACGAAATCTTATTTCTAGGTTTTTCTGCTACATCACCTTTACGAGAGCCAATAATTGCCCGACTGGTTAAGTATCGACATTATCATTTCATGATAAATTAAGTGATCAAGTTAATCTAACATTTTTGCATATATTCAGTAAAGGATGAACCACACAAGGCATAAGGGTAAACTGTAATTTCAACTGTCAAGCTAGCTCATTTCTTAATGAGATTCACATAATTGAATCCCTTTGAAAAATTAGCTCATAATTGAAAATAAATTCAAAAACTTCATTGATAAATAATGCATAAGTATAAAAACTAGGTAAAGGGTCGTAAAATGATAATTTCACTTGAAAACTAAGAACAAGATGAAAATGAAAACAAAACAGAATGTAAATGATAATTAAAAAACAGGGTGCAAATAGAAAAAGTTTAGATTAAAACAAAAAAGTAAATCTGGAATTTTTCCAACACTCTCTCTCGAACTCGTGGATAATGGATGTGAAGGAAATGAACGCTTCAAACCCCGCAGAAGAAGCGTTGGAATCGATCTTTTTGATTTATTTAGAATTAAACTTAAATTACAAGATTAAACATATAACTTTAAAGAACTACAATCTTCATGTGTTCCTTCTCCATGAGATCTTCCTCGTTATGACTCGAACACAAGACCAAGGCTTGTGGGAGCTTTTTTGAAAGAATGAGAAAACAATTCTCTTTGCAGAGGGTGAGTAGTATGTTTTTTACCAACCTTTTGGCTAAACCTAAATGTCTTATTTACAGGACCTTTAGGAATTAATTTTATTTAATAAAATACATTTTAATATCTATTATATTAAAATATATATTTTATATTTAATAATATACATTTAACGAATTTGAATCTCATTCAAATTTCATATGTGTATATATAGTTTTCAATATTAATGTATCTAATACCTAAACTATTTTCTCTAATATTTAGTGTATGATGTACACACCGTATTTGGTCCGGCCATTTGTTTATTATTAATATTTTTACCCTTTTTATTTATTTATTTATTGTCATATTTGATTGAGTCTTTTAAGTTTTAAATTCGTTTTTTATTTTATTTTGTATTTAATATATTCTGAAAATTCAAGAAAAATAACAAAAATATGTAATTTTTTTTTACCTATTTTGACAAATAAAATTAACATTTAATGAGTATAAAAATTTTAAGTCATTTTATGGCTAAAGTTTGATATTCGTTTATTTACTTCAATGAATATAAAATCTTTAATTTATTTTTGGGTTAAAATTTGATATTCATTTATGAGTATAAAATATTTAATTCATTTTTGGTTTAAAATTTGATATTCATTTATGATATAAAATATTTGTTCATTTTTGGCCTAAAATCTATTTCAATTGAGAAAACATTTCGAGTAATAAATTCATTGAGATTTTTACCTTTGATGTGATTTTCAATGACCTATAAATACCGACTAAGAGAAATAGGTAAGGGGACGAGAAGAGAATATCAGAGCGAAGGGCTGGAAGGAAAAAAAAAATAGAGCGAAAGGCTACCAAGTTGGGGAGAAATGTTAGTTTGAATGGTCAAAACTATTTTTTGACTAATTTAAAATAACTTTTTCTTCCCTCCAAAAGTTCACAACCATTTTCCTCCATTCCTCCCATCTCATGCAAAAAAAACCAACAACCATCATCTTCATCCAACTATCATCTCCGGTGAATATCGGCAACCACAAGCACGACGACGGCGACAGGCTCGATTGAAGAAAGAGGTCTATTTTTAGGTTTTTTCATGTTATTTACAAAAATGTCATTTACAATTTTGTCATTACATGTTTAAGTACAAATATGCTTCTTATTATTTATTTAGTTACAATTTTGACATTTGACCTCCAAGTTAATGTTTGGTTTTTTTATTTTTTTCAATTAAAGTTATGGTATATTTTCCTTTTTAAATTTATGATTTTAAGGCATCTTTCAATTTTACCTTAATTTAAGTCTTGTAAATAAATCTTATTTATTTGTTTTAATACATATTTCAAATGAATTTCAACTTTGCCTTTAATTGAAATTTTCCAAATAAATCTCAATTTTGTCTTATAATCCATATTCAATAACTTTGTTTAAAAATAAATGTTTTGCTAAATAAAATTGTATTTATTTTGAGGGCTGAGTAATGTGACTTTCGTAGAGTTTCGACTCTCGTGCAAGCACACGAAAATCCTCCCAATCATTTTCAAAAAAATAAATCAACGTATTTTAAAATTTAAATTTATCATATGAAAAATCCTATGACGGAGTTGAGATGAATTTCTCAAATTCTTGAGGTAAATAATTTCCTTTAAATAAAAGGAAATTTAGTTGTGATAATTAATTAAAGTTAAATTCACTCAATATATCAAACTCTTACCTTATTTTTAAGGTTAAGATTTGATTAAATGAGACATTCATTTCTAACAAAACTATTATTTATTTATTTTCTAAAATTAAGGACATTTTAAAATTAATTGGATAATAAGATAAAATATGGTTACCGTTTTAACGGGTGTTGTAGGGTGCTAATACCTTCCCTACACTCAAACAACCCCCAAACTTAATTTCTCTTTTCGCAGACCAGTTTTTGTTTTAAGGTGACCAATCACACCAAAAATGGTTGGTGGCGACTCTATCTCTTTTATTTTTTAAACAAAACCCTTGAAAGAGGACGTCGGCCGCTCCGCGTCGCGATGACGTTGCGACATATGAAATACAATAAATATATTTTCCACTTCTACATTTAATATATCAAATATATTAAATATTAATTTGAATATTTCAATTTTTTCTTTCAACTAAATTGATCCTTGTAGTGTTACTATGAGCTATCAAGGAGACCTTATGGACCTACAGCTTATAAGCTTCAATGATACAAATTTAATCGATTAAACTCATTAATCAATTAACTTTAATTTATTAACTCTTGGTCACTCCACTATAGGCCCAGAGTTGCACTTTTATGCACGGTAGGACAAGTTGTGTCCATGGACATAACCATTACATGCAGGTCAATCTTTCACGAGTAGTTCGTAATTATAGCTGGGTCAAAAGTCTGTTTTACCCCTATAATTACATTTTACACCTTAAGTACCACTGATTCTCTAATGAACCACATGTTTATGATCCAACCATAAACCAAGTCCCTCTCGAACCAGTGAGAGGGTGGGGCCCCATTGTTCAAGTCTCGAAATCAGCACTTAAGGGAACTACTTATCTACTTTCCCTATATTGAAAATATTGAATTTCTTCTTGTGAAACTTATGTTCCCAACTCCCGATTTGGTCAAGTCTCCAAAATCGTAGGCTTATTGAATCAGTTATAAAGGTCATTCTCATCTATACAAATCAAAGGACGAGCCCTCACAGGTTGGAGTTCATAACTCACTCAGGATTAAGATCGAGTCACATATGATCATCCTGTGAAATATTAATCTTCTCAAATAACATATTTATAAAGAGAGATTATATATTTCGTGGTCCAGTCTTACACAAACTCATTGTATAGGATACCCTAACTCACATGTCTCTACATGAATGATTTGGATCAAATTATTTGTAACAATTACAAAGTGGGTCGTATCAATAGTGTTACCGGGATAAGACACCCAACCTTATCCATATACTATAGACTGTTTAGGTTATTCCTTGAACATGATCCTCTCGTATGTCAACTACATACTGTTCAAGATTACACTATTAACCTTGAAGTTTTATATATAATGAATATTATAAATTGCAAATAATAATAAAATAATTATCAAATAATTATTAATTAATTATGAGGCTTTAGGGCATAAATCCCAACAGGATGAAGGGTATCTACTCGCTCGATTCATGGCATAAATGTGAATTGAATCCTCGCAGCACCTTCCTTTCAGAAATGGATGAAGTAGAACATTTTTCAGAGGAGGGTTAACTCTTGTTGGAGTTTCAGAATGGAGAGTTCTTTGAGAGATAAAATCAGATGATCGAATGTTGTGAAGATCGATGCTTGAAATTGAGAGTTTGGGGCGCCTTTTATAGCCTCTAGGGTTGTTGGAGGTTGCCGAAAATAGGGGATTGATCTTTGACCAAGGTTGTTGGGTCAAATGAGGAGTTGGTTGCTAATTTTTCTCAAGTTGTTGAACAACCCAAAAATCCCGTTTTGACCCAGTCAACTACCACTCTGGTGCCACAAACTAGAGTTAAGAGACAAATTTCCTGCGTATGACCAAAAAACAGTTAATTCTTATAAAAATGACTCTTTTACTCTCCAAATTGTTTCATATTGAGAAAATGACCTTGAGCATGTGATTTTCCTATTTTTTCTATTTTTTAATCAATTACATGCACGTTTATATTCAGGTTTAATCAAAAAGTCAATTAATAGACATGATTAAAGGTTGAAAAATACTACCTAATTGACGTCATCATGACACTTGTGGTATTTTTCAGAATCAGATAGTGGTGCGATATTTTGTACAATAGAGAGCGATGAGACGAACCAAAAAACAACCTATAGGCGGATGGACCACTGACCAACGCTCTAGCCATACCTGAAGGAAAGTGACATTTCTGGCACCTATGGTCACAACCAATTGTGTGAATCCCCTATTTAATGCTCCATTGTGTCATGATGAATGATATATCATATCTCCCAGGAGAAAATAGCGTAGAAGTTCTCTCATTTTGTTCTTGTTCATCTTTTTCTTCAACCTCTGGAAGTTAAAAAAGGTGGAGTGACAACCACCATTGAAGAGCTGAAGGAAGTGCAAAGAAAAAAGGAATCAGTTAATCGCGCCATTAGTTTTCCTGTTTACTTAGTTCTATTGCCTTATTTTACTTTCATTTCCTTTATATTCTTATTCATTTCTTAAGTGTGTTTTCATAGATATTCCCAATATATGCTAATAATGGGTGCCATCTACCTACTCTTCGTATGGGTGGAGCAACAATATTTCTTTCGAACAAAAGATCTGAGAGAAGAAGATCCAAAGATCTTCCTATGAAGCCATCAAGGATATGGACAAACTGGGGGAAGAATAATTTTGGACGAACTGGAGAAGAACTTGTAGTTGTCCTGTAGTTGTTCGATTGGCACCATCAAGGATGACACTTACCGATTCGACTGAAGATCCGACCTTTTTTTTTTATGTAAAACCCCGATGGATGATGGACGAATTGTGATATTTGAGGTTGGTTTTGGGTAGATCCATCAGGGGTGGGTTGAGATCTTAAGGATGTGGAATTGAAAAAGGAATTATTGAAGGAATTGATGTTGAAATCGAGGGTTTGTAAATTGTAATTGGAGGGAAAATCATAGAAATTAGGGGGTGGAACTGGTTTTGATAGTTATGGTGGGAAAGATGCAAAGGTAGTGGTTGTTGTTGGCGAGAAGAAATTAGGGGAGGAATATTAATATTGTTTAATTCATGACGACTACCCACACCCCACCCAATCTCTCTTGCATTCATTGAATCCAACGACTTCAATTATGCCGAGCTGAAAGCAAAAATTTCAAGGAGTTAAAATGTTAGTGTACACATCAGTGGTGTCTTCTTCAGAAGAATTTCTTGGTAACTTGATCTTGTGTATCTAAGTGTAAAGCTCAAGAATCTGTTTTTTCTCTTCTTATTTGAAGTAGGTGATAGAACTCCAAAAGTGCTATTTTATAACCTTTAATTCTTGTTAGTTGATTCAAATTAATGTGTTTAATCATATGTTTTGTAGGAATCGAGCATTCAGAGGTGAATGAGACACTTATATTAAATAAGAACTCAAAAGAGGAGTTTTAGAGTATAATATCAACAAACCGACCCGCAGATGATACTATAAAGATAAAAATCATTTAATATTCAAAATTGGAAGTTTGGTCTGATGGTAAAGAGTTGATTATGATAGACTTTGATCTGGGGTCTCCACGAAGCACGAAGAAGTCATCCCACTAAGAAGAAATCACTCCTACACCACAAGTTTAATATTTTATTTATTTATTTTTATTTAAAAATAGTAAATGGCTATTTCCTTTTTAGTATAAAAAGGGGAGAGTCCACACCTTACCTCACACCTCACACCTCACACCTTACACCATTTCCCACACACCTTTCTCCACACACCATCATTTTTAGAGTTTTTTATTTATTCTTATGTTCGACTAAGCTTGTAATGCTGATTTAGAGGTTTGTCGGGCTTAACGTTTTTGTGAGATTTTTGGTATTAAATTGCAATCTAATTTCTTGATTAATTGTTTTCTATTATTTGTTTATTTCATGTGCATTTAGTATTGGTTAATGTGACAACTTAATCAATTAAATATTAATTGTTCATGTATGCTATGTTTGTAATTTGTGATCCGTAATTGTCATAAATTGCATGTTTATATATAGTAGCAAGATGGTCAGGTTATGACTAGTGTTAATATTATGGCTTTTCCATATTTAACATGGTGCGTATAATAGACCTTAAGAATATAAAAATGTTTAATTGAATCTGATCAATTTAATTAACGTTCTAATCAATCCATGTGCTTAGAGCTTCTAAGTAGTTAGCATGAAACGCTATCGTGCCCAACTAATTGACTAGTTTAGAGTTAATTACGATGCTTTGTCCGATTAATTGCATGATAGGATCTTAGAGACTTTTCATGGCTGTTCCAGTTAAGTCGATTAGGCTTTTAATTAAGAAATTATATTTTATTGGAGTAATCGATGAGCAAAATCCATTTTAAGTCCCGACAATCTCTGAATCAGCAAGGTAATTTCTTGTTTATTTATTTAATTCTTTAAACTTTATCTTTAATTGTTTATTTTAATTCATTACATTAACCTGCAATCCAAAAACCCCCCGTTTATTGTTTTTACATAAACTTTAATTTAGAGAATTTATATTTCGGTTCCCTGAGTTCGACCCGGTCCGCTGTAGTTTACTGCAAGCCGTTGATCGGTAATTATAAATTGTATTTGACGGGCTTCGACAAGCTCGCTTCAGTTGGAGAGATTCATATGTGGATTAGGTTTTAATGTTAATTATATTCTAAGATTCATCTATGTCTAAATGCTAATTGCTTCTAGTATTAAAACATAAGTTTTACAAACTTTTTGCAATGGTTTAGAATTATACGGTATGAAAAACAAATGCTAGGTTAAATGTCCATTCTTGGATATTTCTCCTGTATAAAACCGGCTGGGGAGGAAAACCCGATACGCGTATTTGGCGATTGTCGAGCCGTGGCCAAAGGTATTGGGTTTCGCGAAGGTTGATTTGGTGACAGGGGAGGTAACAAAACATATATATGGCGGTAGAAAATTTGGAGGGGAACCATTTTTTTTTAACGAATGACCCGAATGAAGAAGACGATGGGTACATTATGGCGTTTGTGCACGACGAGAGGACATGAAGATCAAAGCTGCAAATAGTGAACGCCATGGATTAGAAAGTTGAAGCTACAATCAAATTGTCGTCGAGAGTGTCGTATGAGTTTCATGGGACATTCGTCGACGCAAACAATTTTCAAAATCAAGCTTAAAAAAAATAAACAAAACAGATAGTGATTTTAATTTCGATTAGGCGATGGAGAAATTACCAGAGGGATTGGCTTCGAGACACGTCCCTCTCTGTGGTGTTGTGTTCTGTCTTGTAATTTATTTGTTATGCAATTCATATGTGTAGGTTGAGGGGGAGATGCGAACTATCAACTTACTAAAAATGTTACTAATCAAGTAATCATATCATTAATATTCACTTTCAGTCACCAGACCAGTCTCACCCAAATTGTTGTTGTTCATGATTCTAGATTGATGCACTTTGGTAGAGCACAAATTCTTTCGTTCCCACAGATGTCGTCAACGGTTGATGTTGAAGTGAGGATACCTTTGTCTTTTAACGTTTCACTTACTTATATTAGGTCGTATTGTAACCGAAATGATAAAATCAATATACCCTATTAATGGTGTTCAGGAAGTTACAATTCAAGAGAATTATGTTACCATCCTAATCACTTAGGGAATGTCATTCGTCCACTTTTGGGGTTGACACGAGGGCAATCCACCATCGAGCCATAGGCTGACTTGCTGGTCAGCCTTTATTGGCGATTTGAGGCTGATACGAGGATCAATCCTTCATTGGGCCATGGGTTGTTCTGCTGGCCAACCCTTCCTTGGCGGTTTGGGGTTGATGCGAGGATCAATCATCCATTAGGTCATAGGCTGACCTGCTGGTCAGCCCTTCATTGGCGGTTAGGGGTTGACACGAGAGTCAATCCTCCATTGTGGCCATGGACCGACCTACTGGTCAGCCCTTTACTGGCAGTTCAGGGTTGACGCGAGGGTCAATCCTCTGTTGGGCCATGGGTTGACCTGTTGGTTAGACCTTCATTGATAGTTCGGGGTTGACGCGATGGTCAATCCTCCGTTGGGCCATGAGCTGACCTTCTGGTCAGCCCATCATTGGCGATTGTCGGGACATGGGTTCACCCGTAAGTAAGTCTTTCCCTATCCTTCATCGCTTCATCGTTTGACCCGTGGGTCGACTCTTCTTAGGAAAGGTTGGCGACATATTGGCTTACTCTTCTCGGGCGTGGGCTGACCGGCGGGACAAGCCTCTCACTTCTTCAGCATGGGCTGACCCGCGGGTCACCCTCCCTCAGCTACACATGGGCTAACACACGGGTCAACCCCTCATTTTCCATGGGGGTAATAAGAAGAATGTCTTGTTTTAATTAGGGGTAATGGAAAATGTCTAAAGTTCAGAATGATTTTCATTCTATGTCCAGAGTAATTTTAGGGAGATGTTCGTTTTATTTTGCTTCCCATTATAGCCCTACTAGTTTTCTCTATTTTCGAAATCCCTATTAATTAATTTTGAAATTAAATAATTTAATACCAGATTTTGTTTGGATGATGTTGGTGATTTTTAGTAAAAGCATTTGTCGTTAAGTTATTTTGGCCATTTATACCTCTATGGATTCCTTTGAGTGTGACCGCGCACATACACCTCTAGTAGAGGTATATATATGGACACACTTCAAGGACTTCCTCCAACCCGTGTAATCCTGATGTGATCGTAAACCAACAACAACTCCTACATTTATGCATTGTCTCACAATTTTCCAAATTTTGCCCCTGAATCTTCAAGAAACCTTCCGCCTCCCTCGTATGAAGTTGTATCGGAATTTAATTTGCAGCTTCGTTTTCCAGTACTCCGCCACAGGCAAATTGTGTTTTTGTCCTCTCATAATCAGAATTCATGATCAGTAAATAACACGGTGGAAGGCGAACGTCCCACCAGAGAACACCAACCAAATTTCTAATTCAAAAATAGAAAAATTAAGGATGTTTAATTTTTATTTTTTCTTAACGAGTGTTTATACATTAAAAAAACTAAGGTTATATCTAAAAAATTTAAATAGCAGAACAAAATTTAAAAAAATAAATAAAAATTTGTACTTTTAAAAAGCTTGGAGGTAAACCGCATCCCCTCAAAAAAAATGTGTTAACCAACTATGTTTCAAAATCTTCTTTTCAGTTTTTTTTTTAACGAATGTTTATAGATTTCAAGAACTAAGGTTATATCTAAAAACTTTAAAGAGCTAAATAAAATTTGAAAAAAAAAAAAGTTGCACTTTTAAAAAGCTTGGAGGTAAACCGCATCCCTAAAAAAAATGAGTTAACCAAACTATGTTTCAAAATCTTCTACTCTAAACCATATCCAACTTTGTAACTACCCTAAATCTTTTTCAGCTTTTTTTTAACGAGTGTTTATAGATTCCAAGAACTAAGGTTATATCTAAAAAAAATGTAAATAGCTGAATAAAATTTGGAAAAGAAAAAAAATTGCACTTTTAAAAATCTTGGAGGTAAACCGCATCCCTCAAAAAATGGGTTAACCAACTATGTTTCAAAATCTTCTACCCTAAACCATATCCAACTTTGTAAGTACGTTAAATATTTTCAGCCGATTCGAAATTAGATTATTCAAATTCCCGAAATATTAAACCCTAGATTTATATACCTAAATCCTCTATAACCAAACTTACCATAATCTCCTAGTTATGCGTTTTGAAGCCAGACACCAACAAGAAATGGTAGGGAGGACAAACACTTACCAAGTTTGTGGAATCTGTTAGAGGTAGGTAGGGTAGACCGCCGTTGAGTTTGGGATGTGTCACTGCGGCGAACACTTCGATGGATGGACCTCCGAACGCTGCATTGAATGGCGGGGGTTGTCGCGTGAGGGGATGGATTTGTATGTGTTTGGTTGAGGAATCACTTTGGTTGAGAGATTGTATACAACCAGTATGTATGCTTTTGCAAGGCGAATCAGTTTGGCGCAGGGACGGTATACAACCAGTCGAATAATGGGTGGAGTGTTGCAGGTGGTTGGGGAAACGCTCAGTCAGTCATGTAAGGAGTTCAACATGCAACATTAACTCATGCCATCACATCCATCAGTTACAGATGGTTGACCAACCCTCTGCTTTTCTTTTATTACGTTGTATATCGCCTTGTATACAACTGACGGAGACAAATTCTTTTGTGGCAACATTATTTCCTCAAGTATACAAGGACGTTTAATTCAGTATTTCCTCAGGTAAACATGGACGTTTAATTCAGTTTCGTTGCCTAGGTGTATAACCATGTAACTATAACGGGTTAAGTGTCAATTATATTTTCATTTTTTAACGCCTCTGTTAACTTCACATCCATAACTTCCCTCACCCTCCTCCCAACAATTACCAATTTTCCAGCATCTTTTTTATTTAATTTCTAAATTGTATAAATTGTAGAAGGGTATGTTTTTCGATTAGTGGATAAACTGACTTACTAAATATAAGGTATAGACATTATTCAAAAAAAAAAAAAAAAAAAAGTGTGTTAGACATTTTTCATGTTGGACTCCTACGTTTTAGACATTCTTCTTGTTACCCCATTAGTATGTCTGGGCTGACTCGCGAGTCAACCCTTCCTTTGTCATGCATGGGCTGACCTGTGGGTTAACCCTTTATGGCAACGGGCCAATTCAACGTTAATTCTTTGTTTGGGTCGGGCCTAATTTGGCAGTAGGTTGGGCTTTCTTGAATGCCTCGACGTTTTATGAATTTTAATAATTTTCACCCACAATACATTCAATGGTAGAGAGTTGTTAACCATATTGATCCATTTTTTTTCATATAAATTCTCGTGTATAAAGAGAGATTTATGGAAGAAAATTGATGTATGTGAAAAAAGTAAGAGAAAAAAAATGTATGAAGGAGAAGTTGGTTAGATAGTGAAAAGTTGGTGAAAAAAGATTTGGAAAAAAAGATTTGGAAAAAAAGATTTGATTGGATAGAAGAAGCATGTATGACATTAAAACTAAAAGCACTAGATCAAGCATCTAAGGGCCCGTTTGATAACGTTCCGTTTCTTGATCCCTGTTTCCTGTTTCTTGTTCCCTGATTCTTGTTCCCTGTTTTTTGAGAACTAGAAACAGGAACATGTTTGATAACTACTCTTGTTTCTTGAAAAAAAGAAACAGAAACATAAACTTGTTTGATAACGTTTCTTGTTTCTTGTTTCTTGAAAAAAAATTAACAAAATAGATTGATAATTATTTTTTTGTTAATTGTTTCTTTTCTTTATGTTTTTTTCTTTTTTATAGTTTAAATATAATTTAGTATACATAATATAAAAAAGATATAACATGCATTAAAATATATATATACAAAAAAACTATCAAAAGTTTACATAATCGAATACAAATAAGTCTCGATGTAAAATTAAAAATAACCATAAAATTGTATTTATACTTAAAATGTTACCCAAATTTGATTTGGTATATGTTTTTTTTGTGTTAACCGGGTAAGGAGACATTTGTTTAAGAATAAGGAATTGAGCCTTCTACACACCAAAACAACATTCAATAACATTTTGGAGTGAGAAATGTCGGTAGTTAAACATTTATGAATGATGTCTCTTTTCTCTAAAATCTCGAAGTCATTGTCAATTTGTCTTTAGTTGTTATGAACCGTGTTTTAAATTTTCGTCGACGTGTATACATCTTCATCGACATTGAATGTCGACGTTATATAATATCGACATGAGAGGTGAATCGACATTTCAATTATATTTTAGATAAATTGACGTTAAATAACTAAAATATAATTATTGTGAATCTAATATTTAATAGTAAGAAAATTAAACTTATTTAAAAATCGTGAATTGCTTATTTTTGCAAAGTTTGAAATGTGGATGTTGATGGAAATATCGATAAACTTTATCAAATGAGCCATAAACTTTTTGTTATAGAGTTATATCTATACTTGTTTTTTATTTTCAATGTCTCAATCTTATGAAAATGTTGATAAAAAAATATCGATAAATGTCGATGTGGATAGATATTTATGAAAAAAAAAATATTTTTTAAAAATATATACTTAAATTAATAAATAAACATTTTAACATAGTTAGGATAAAAGACTTATAATTAATATTAGGTTCACATTATTATTAATATATTCTCAAACAAAACAAAAATAAAAAGTGGCAAAATTCAAAATTAAAATAATATATAAAAGAAATACTGCAAAATTAAGAGGAAGAAAAGATAAAAAAAAAAAATGTCACTTCTAAGATTTGAACCTTAAATGTAATGGGATTAAATAAGCACCCCTCTTACCAACAAACAAACCACACTTTTTGGCTTAAATAGGAACCGAAGTATACAAATGGGAACGGAACAGAAGAAACAACTTTTTGGTGTTTCTCAATTTTTGCCATTTTTTTAGAAACGTTTCTCAAAATTTAGAAACAAGAAACGGAAATAGTTATCAAACAAGTCTGTTTCTTAAAAAATGAGAAACTGAAACAGGAATCAGGAAACGTTATCAAACGGGCCCTAAATTACATTTTTTTCTTAAAAAATAATAATAATAATAATAATAATAATAAAATATTCTAAATACTTTAATCATTTTTGAAAAGTACTCTGAGTTGGAGTCATCCACATTTGAGATATACAATTATTTTAACCATTTAAAAGTATCTTAATCATAGTCGGAGACATTCTCAAACATTATTGGTCGCGAAAAATTCTTTTAATTTAGTTTTATCTCTAAAACGATACTAATCTTACATGGCTTATATACAAAATTAATGTATAGAGTTAAAATTAATCGAGAAAATGATGTTTTTCATAAGTAATCGTTTTCTACAAATGAATAATAGTTATATTATTTTTTACTCATTATGACTAATATGTTAATATATATCACCCATATTATAAATTTGACATTAAACTTAATAAAACCAAGTACTTTTTAAGAAAAAAAGAAAAATTTTAAAAAAAATAGGACTAGTTGCACAAATAGCAATCAAGCCCAAACTAATTACAAATTTAGCAAACTTTAAAATGTTTTGCAAATATGGCAAAAAAATGCGTTTCTATCACTGATAGACTTTATCATATCACTGATAGACTTCTATCACTGATAGACTATTATCACTGACAAAAATCTATAAAAAGCTGAGGTGATCAGCGATAGACTTCTATCAGTCATAAGATATCAACGATAGAAATTGCTATATCCGCAAAATTTTTAAAAACATGCTATATTTTTAATTACCTTATTCTAAATTGACATCTATTACAATTTCCCAAAAAAATATTACTAATAATTTTTATTTATTTATTTATACAATAAAAAAACAACATAATTTCAAAAAAAAAAAAAAAAATATTAAATAAATAAATCTTTTTTTAATATATATTTTTCTTAACTTGTTTGTTAACGTTTGAGTAACAGTACTTAAAAAAAAAAGGGAAATTGTAATAGATGTCAATTTAGAATAAGGTAATTAAAAATATAGCATGTTTTTAAAAATTTTGCGGATATGGCAATTTCTATCGCTGATATCTTATGGCTGATAGAAGTCTATCGCTGATCACCTCAGCTTTTTATAGATTTTTGTCAGTGATAATAGTCTATCAGTGATAATAGTCTATCACCGATAGAAGCCTATCAATGATATGATAAAGTCTATTAGTGATAGAAACGCTTTTTTTTACTATATTTGCAAAACATTTTAAAGTTTGCTAAATTTGCAATTAGTTTGGGCCTGATTGCTATTTGTGCAACCAGCCCTAAAAAAAATAACTATCTGAATTATTTTAAGTTTGAAAATTTATTTTCAAAGGTTTTGAAATATTGACAAAACATATTGAGAGAAATAATTCAAATGGTTAGTCAAACCGTTAACAAACAACATGTGGAAAATTATAATAGTTCTATTTTAGTGAATTGTTGTTCAAAATTTTGGAAATAAATACCCACAATTCCTAAATGGAAAAGGATAAAAAGTCAAAGGACTGGAAAAATATTAGCGGTCAAGATAATATCAATTCGCTAGTAAATTACCATAACGACCAACTGGTCAAATTTCGAGGGTACCAGAGTTCTCCATTTTAAAATAAAAAAATATCATTTTGATCCTTTAAAACTTGTAAATTTGTTCTATTTCAGTCTTTAAATTTTTAAATTTATTCTATTTTAATAATTAAACTTTTCGAACGTCTATTTTTAAATTTATTCTATTTTGTCAAAAGTATGGTCAAACATTATTAGGGAGAATTGTTCTCTCAAACTATTTAAAGACTCTCAAAAGCTTTTGGTTCTATGTTCGAGTCATAGCGAAGAAGATCGCATGGAAAATGAACACAAGAAGATTGTGGTCTTCATAGATAATATTTGCTTAATGTTGTATTTTAGTTTAATTCTAAATAAATCAAAGAACGATTCTAACGCTTCTACTGTAGGTTTGAAGTGTTCATTCCCTTCAATGGCGTGAAAAATGTCATAAAGTACCGGTCTTTCTCGTTTACCTTAACGAGACCGACCAAAAAATGGTATGAATGACCCAAAAGGAGTAGGGGCAAGTAACATGAAGACTCTCCACCTCCTTAAGAAGTTAAAATTATATTTAGAGGATTAACCAGAGGAGAGTTTGGAAGGAAGAAAAAAGAAAAAGCACGGAAAACATAAAGCACCATGTCAGCATATAAAATATTCTTGGTCATGCAGTAGGAAAAACAAATTCCAACTTCACCGAGGTAGAAACAAGACAGTTGCACTGACCACAAAACAATGCCTTAGTCTTTGCAGTGATGGTAGCCGATGTAAATATCCATCATATCTTTGTTGACGATGGAAGCCCGTTAGATATGTTGTCCTTAATAGTTTCAAAACCAACGAGGAGTCGAAACAAATCCAGACAAAAATACAAGCAGTGATTTAAATGAAGTCACCAAAGAGCTTGAGGCAGCATGAGGCCAACCCATGAAGAGGTCGGCCAAAGAACATGAGGCCAACCCCCGGAGGGATCGACCAGGCAACACGAAGCCGACCTCGAGAGAGGTGGGCGAAGCAGCATGAGACTCATCGCCATAGGTGTCGGTTGGGCAACATGAAGCCTATCCCATAAGTGTTGGCCAAGCAACGAGAAGACCGATAAAGTGACAGGCGTCGAGAGAAAGAATATCCCTCGATAGCTAGAAGTCTTCGGCAAAAATGTTGTATGCAAAATGCAACATAACAATACTTTGTCATTTGCAAATTTAAATCAAATGACATTGTCGCTCCATCTCCTTTCCTTACTCGAGCATATCAGTGTGTGGCGGATCTAGAAATTTAAGTCAGGAGGAGCTAAAATAAAATTAACCACAAAAAAGACAAAGTTAGGACTTGAACCTAGGTGGTGATGGGGGGCTAAACATGCATTTACTACTAAGCTCAAAGGTAATTTTAAAAAATTTACCACAGATTATATACAAATTAAGTAAGTTGTCATAGTTGAGGAGGGGCTCGAGCCCCCTCTGGGCCTAAGGTAAATCCGCCCCTGAACACAAATATCTATTCAAATTAAGCTACATGGAAGGTGGTGAAAAAAATTCAAAACCAAATAAAGATACATAGTCTCAACCAAAGCAACAAAGTAGATGGAAGTATGCGAAATTTCAAGCAAAGCGACAAAGAAGAATCAAGTCAGACATTGACAAACTCCAGAACATCATCAAGAAAACTCTCATTCATAACAGCACCAAAATCCTCAAACCAAAAGAGAGGATCCAGAGTTCCTTGAACTGACTGTGCAGAAACTCAAAGTCACTATTAGGATAACATTCCTTAGCGAAATCAACAGAAGAGGTTACTCTGATTTTCATCAACTCATCCTGCAGAGAAATGTACTGAAGGTTCTTCTTGAACTCGTCAGTTAGAAATGACGGGTCCTTCAACCGAGCATCTATTGTAGCAAGTTTCTCTTTGGTCTCAACAAGGTCCAACTAAGATAAAGCCAAAGACGCCTTAACTTCCACTAGTAGTTGAGCAGTGTCGGTGAGAAGAGCTTCCACGCACTCAATGTCAGACTTAGGAATAGAAAATCGACGAAAATGAAGAATCTCGTCGAAAAGTCAGATGCAATCATATCCAAAACACTTGCAAACATAATAACCATCAGAAAAGTTGACAACCCGATCGCCAATAGGAAGTGAGCGGTCTGCAAAATACATTTGCAAATAATGTATATACATTTACAAGTATACACTATATATAAGTATATAATATATGCATATATAGTTCATCAAACAGAAAGCAAAACGCTCAATCAATAACGTCGAAACCCTCAGCCACAAGCAATCTGCCACAAACATGACATGCCCAGAACACATACCAAGAAGACGAATCCTTGTAAGGATCAACCAAGAATAAATAAATGACGTTCCTTATAAGTTCGACCGAGTTTCAAGAAGACCGACCCTTGCAAGGGTTGGCCGAATGAAATAGAGACTGACCTCGGCGGGGGTCGGCCAAGGCCGAAGGTATTTGACTCTCTTGGGAGGAGTAATCTCATCGGAGAGGAATAAAAAATGTGACCCCCTTGGGAGGAGTAACCCCCTTAGAGAGGACCGAGAAACGCGACTCTCTTGGGAGGAGTAACTCCCTCAGAGAGGAGCGAGAAATGTGGCCCTCTTTTGAGGAGTACTCCTCGGAGAGGAGCAAGAAACGAAACCCGTAGGAAGAGTAACCCCTCTGAGAAGAGTGAGAAATGTGACCCCCTTCAAAGGAGGAGCGAAAAAGATGACCTCTCGGGAGGAGCCGAAGGGATGACCCCCTCAGGAAGAACTGAAAAGGATGACCCCACGGGTGGTCGATTATATTTCACTTTGACGAATAAACCAAGTCCTACCTCAAGTAAACGCTCAACCCGGGTGCAAGAAAGCGATCATGTAAAGAGCACGTCGCCCAATTGACAAAACTCCAGCTCGAGAGTGGGGGCAACTGTTATGGGCAAAAAATATATGCTGAGGCCTAATTCAAAGAGGTCGACCAAAGTAAGAATAGCCGACCTTTATAGGGGTCAGCCAAATCTAAGAACGATAAGACCGACCCTCGTAGGGGTCGACTAAAGGGAATCAAGTCGACTTTATAGAGGTCGGCTCAAAATGACTAAGTCGATCCCCATAGGGGTCTACCAAACAAAGAAAGGTTGATCCCCATAAGAGCAACTCACAGTGAGCAAGTTGATCCTCCTTAGGGGTCGGCTCAAGAAGCGAAGATCACTGACCCCCTTAGGGTCAGCCAAAACGTGTTAGATTTATTGGACAAATATATATATAAAATGTGTTTGGGCTATTTTTTATTTGGAACTCAATAAAAATAAGGTGATCATTAAGCATTTATTATTTTTATTGAGTAAGTTACATAATTAATATAATTAATGGTATGGAAGTTATGTGTAGAAACCGTCAAATTTATTTATTATTTATGATGGTTAAATAATAAATAAATAACAAATATATAAAGGGTTGTGGTTCCCCGATTCATAAGTGATAAGTTTTCATATCTCATTAACCTCCATCGTTAGAGAGAATAAGGGAGAAAACCGCTTGTAGAATTGGAAGAGCAAACCCAATTCAAAGATCTTCTTCATCATGAATCCAGGTACGCTTCCGCTTATTTAACCAACTCATGAACATAGAGATTCATGTATTAGGTTTGTGATTCATGCATATTAGATATTATCAATCTATAGGATTATAGATTAAAGCCTAAAAGAAATCTAACAAGTTAGAATCATGAACTTAGGAATAAAGAAACCCTACAAATCCTCCTTAGGGGTCGGCTCAAGAAGCGAAGATCACTGACCCCCTCAGGGTCAGCCAAAACGTGTAGAAACGACGATATTTGGTCAATTACACAATCATAAACATGGATTGTTTCAAAAAGCTCATGCATATGTCATTTTTGCTCATGAAACGGCCACATTTGGACAATGATATATAAAGAGGAGACCACCAAAGGGAATGGTAAGCTAATTTCACCCTCATTATACTCTCTCAACACCCCCAATATACGATTACTAGCTTGATCGACGGAGTCATGTGGCTAACACCACACCAGTATTTAGACATCACTTTCTTCTTTGTTTTGCAGGGACACCACACGTGTATTTAGACATCACTCTCTTCTTTGTTTTGCAGGGACACTTTTGTTCCTCCAGAAATACAAATTTTTCATCAACCAAATTCTGGTATCAACGATGTTCATTTGTTTTTTAGAAAAAAATTAGCATCAAAGAGACCGTTGATCAAATTTAAAATTCATGAGTCTGATAAGTAACAATAATCTTATAGTTTTTTTTTTTTTTTGCAACGGTATTTTAATTAAAGCGAAGATTAAACCCATGACCTCTTAGTCACAGATACCCAATTGAGCTATCCTCGATTTGACAATAATCTTATAGTTGAAGGAATAGTTATATATTTTCTCCTTACATATATAAAATAAAAAAGTAAATGGTATTACAAATCTTGAATATATGACTGTGATAAAGCATGGTTAGTTTTCTTTTCTTAAAATAAGTTTTAAAATTAATATATTTTAAAACTAAGTTAGAAATAATAATATTTAAAAAAACTTTCAAGAGGGTGCCGAAGGCCCCACCACACATCTTTTGAGATTTCGTAAAAATCAATATGCTTTTCATTAATACTCTAAAAAAAAAAAAATTAGAAATGATAGATCTAAATAAAATCAATACCAATCTAATTATAAGTTTATAAAAAGTTTACTAATCAAAATACTTTCTGCTAACTCGGATAATGAATTATTGTTCACTCTAATCATTCAATGGTCAATTGAATTTATATGGAAGAATCAATTAAAATGCAAAGTAACTTCAACTAAATTGTATAAACTAATTTCTTAGAAAAGAGAAATGATTATTAGAAATGAAAATATATTACACTATTATTTGAGTCTTAATTTAGAATTTAACTATGCACAAGCATTTTAATATGATTTAATTAACTTTTTTTTTCTTTTTTGAATAATAGGATTTAATTGACTTGATACATCATTATTGGGTTTTAATTTTGTTGTTTCGATAAATTATTTTATGGGCTGGTTGCAGGTCCAAAATAATTGCAAATTTAGTAAAATTTAAAATATTTTACAAATATGACAAAAAAATCAGTGGGTATCATCGATAGACTTATGACTATATAGACTTCTATCACTATTAGGACAAAATTCTATAAAAAACTGAATCTATCAGCGATAGATCATACTATCAATGATAGAAATTGTCATATTCGTAAATTTTTTTTTTAAAAAAATGTTATATTTTTAATTATTTGATTCTAAATTTACATCCATTACAATTTTTCGTTGTTTTATTAATCTATAATGTAATTTATTGCTCTATATTATTGGGTTTTAATTTTGTTGTTTGAAAAGGATTTTTTATTATTAATATTTTTGTTCAAATGGAAAGAGAAAAAGTTGAGAAGACTTATTTTTATAGCACTTTTGTGGTGCTAAGATAGAACTTGGAAGAAAAGTTAAGGAAAATGTGGGGAAGAGGGTTGGCCCAATGGAGCACGTTTATTTGAAAATTAATACCTAACTTATGATAACAATAATGAAAGATGATGCACATGCACTACACTTTCCTCATTACTTGAATATATATATATATATATATATATATATATATATATATGAGAAATTTTTGAATAGTTATACGCAGGGTCGAATCCAGACATTAAGATTTGGGAGATGAAAAATATATGTTATATAAAAAAAAAAAAATAATAAGTATATCAAAAGCTTCCTAACTTAGTACCATCATATAATATAGTTTATTTCAATATCTCATGAAATAGAAGAAAAAAAATTACAAGTTTTGTTTATGAACTTTAAAGCTAAGTGTATTAGATTCCTAAACTTTAAAAACTCTATAATTGGGTCTCTAAACTTTTAATATATTATCTTATAGGTTTCTAAATTTTTAACGAGTCCAATAGATCCTTAAACTATTAATTTTGTTTCTAATGAATCGCTGAATTTTAAAAAATGTCGAATAAGACATTGATCTATCAAATATAAAAATGAAAGTTGAAAAATATATATTGAACACTTTTTAAAGTTCGTGGATCTATCAAACACAAATTTGAAAGTTCAAAGACTTATTAGACACTTTGAAAAAAAAGCTATTCAAGAAAAAATACAAGAAAAAATACAATATAATGTGAATACATTTTTAAAATTGATAGAGGAGATATTTCGACTAAATCACTCTTAGAAAGATTAACAAATAAATATGAATTAATTTTAAGATTCGTTGAAAGTATGAAAATTAAATTTGAATGGTTGAAATTGCAATGACTAAAACAAAATATATTTCAACATTTTTTTTAAATAAATATATAAAATATATATATATATATATATATATATATATAGAATTGAAATAATAATAATAAATTATTTTTTATAGAATTAAATATGAAATGTGTTTATTATTTATATTTATAAAAAAAATATATTAAATAAAAACAGTATCTTAATATTGAACTTAGGACCTCAAAGAAACTTGATGTGTGAAATTCACTGAGTCAAAAATATTTTACCGACTTTGGGGGCGGTTGTATAGAAATATTTTATGGTATTATTTCTGTCTATACATATAAAAAAAAATTAAAAATATTAGGGGGGCTGCCCCCTCTTGTTCCTTCATAAGTTCGTCCCTGATTATACGTCGATAACATCATACATAATTGATGAAGTCAATATAATAAATTAAAAATATAATACGTCAGCGGATAAGTTACGTATTAAGGTAGGATGAGCATATGTAACTTGATTGATATGGTCAGTTCGAACATAGCTTAATGGATAAAGGAACCAATTACCTTTCAAAGGTCAATGGTTCGATTTACCACTGTTATAATTGTTGAACTAAAAAAAACTTGATTGATATGTTAAAAGATTCATCCTCGCGTGGTGTGATATGAAGACTTATTTAACTGATTGCGTCGTAACTAATGACTTCATATCCTAGCAATGGAAGAGGTGACCCGACAAAAATAAATTAAATAGGATAGGTCTTATACTACCATTGAAAGTTTGGAGACAAAAATAAAAAAAAAAAAAAAAAAAAAAAAAAAAAAAAAAAAATAATAATAATAATAATAGAATTTAAATTTATTTTCTAAATCAATAAATTATGTACTTTTTATGTATTAAATGATGGAGATGATAAGATTATACTTAGACATCTATTAATTTTTGTCACAAAATTTTGGTTATTTATTGTTTGTGAATCCAAAGAGCAATTATTTAAAAAAAAAAAAAAAAAAAAAAATCCCAATTTGATCTTTGAAAGTTTATTCATTTTAATTCTTGAACACTGAGAATATTCAACTCAGTTTTTGAACTTCAAAAAACAAACAAGTCATTTTCATACCTACCCTTATTTTTTCAATTAAAACCAGTTTATGTGTCACTTCAATACATATCTAGATCAACATGTTAATACATATTACATTTAATATTTTATCAATACTTTAACACACTCATTTGTGATCTTAAAAATTTGTACAAAACTAAACAAATTGTAATAATAGTTGTTGGAATACCTTGAATCTGTTATGAGACCCTCTACGACTGGTTGGTCCAAGGCGGAGCGCCCTAGTGGGGGTATGGAGACAACGCCCCTACAGAAAAAATCTGATTTAGCTTTTTACTTATTTGTTTTGGGCTTTGACCCATTTTGTATTAGGTCATTAGAATGATGTCATATATAAACCTTCTAATGACTTCAGTCGTCCCTATCTGTTATTTGTAATCTTTCTTACTTCGTAATAATACGACTCTCCCTTCTGCCCGTGGACGTAGCTAACACGACGTTAGTGAACCACGTAAACCTGTGTCGTTCTTCTTCTGCACTTACTTATTCTTTGTTATCGATTTATCGTAACAATAATTTTACAAAGTTTTTGAACATAGGAATACGATACTAAATTACCATCAAACTCGGAAGTTTAAATTAATAAGATACAATAAATTTAATATTTCATCAATACTTTAATAATACATACATCCAAAATCACCTTTAGTAGATTAATCATTAAGACCAAAAATAATTTTTTTTTTTTCGAGCTCAATAATATATGAGGGTGAGGGAGTTACAACTTTTAAGCTCTTGATCAATACTATTTTTTAACCAGTTGAATTATGTTCAGATTCATCATATATATATAAAGATTAAAAAATATTATTTTAAAAATTAGTTCCAACTCCACCCTCAAACAAATTTAAAAGTTCAAGACTGATTAATGAAATTAAAAAGAAAATAAAAGAAATCTTCAAACACCACAAGTCCAAAAAGTGGGAGGTCCTACCAAAGAGAGATGAACATATGTAATTTGTCTTTGATCCAATGTGAATGCACCAATTTTTTCTTGAGTTAGTTATCATAGTAGTATTATATTTTATATATAATAATAATTAGGTTAAAAGTTAGCCCCATTTTTCTTACTAGTTTTACGATTTTTTTTTTTTTTTTTTTTAAGTGAGAAAAAATGTGTATAGATAGATTGGTAAAAGAAAATGTATACGATGGGCCACTATAATATGATTATCCTCTAATAAATGTTGGATGCTGGTTTAAAATTAGTTTATTCCTTAATAATTATTTGATATAAGTTTGAAGTATAATTATTAAAATCTCGTTTGATAATCATTTTTTTTAATTTTATTTTATAAATTTGGGAGGGACTAATCCCTTCCCGTGTGCCAAAAGAAGTTGGTGAGAGAGTGTAGAGAGTGAAAAGTTGTGAAAGAAGATTAGATTGAATAGAACTTAGAAGTATGTATGAGATCATTAAAAGCATTAAACACAGTGTTCGAGCAAGATTTTGGACCGCTTCTTTCCGTCGTGCTCCGTCGCTGAAGATCGTCATGATCAACCTGTACCTGCATAAGGAAGGAAAGAGAAAATTTGCACCGGTGTAGGGCTTGGCCCACACAGCTCCGATGCTTAAGTCAGAGAGGTTTGAACATAAGTAGGAGTGAGAGTGTGTAAAGAAGTGCGTAGAGTTACGCCTCTTGTTACGTACCTCCTCCTCCTAGAACATGAAGGGTATTTATAGGTGGTGAGAAGGGAGTGTTCCCCGGACGGTTTTGTCGGCCTATCATCACGCAGATCCTCGAACCGGGGTGAGGAGATACGGACCAACCGGAGTCGACCCGTATACCTTGTCATGATGAGGGTAACGTCGTCCCCCGATTCTCGAAGGTATTGGGGGCGTTGCTGTACCACTTTCCCGTGGTGAGTTAGGTTGTCTTGTCGATCATTTCTCACGCTGATCGAGAGGTAGCCTGGCAACAACGGATACTCGGGTGATTTGTTAAGTCTGAACCCTCGGAGTCCTAGGGTCGGCCCTAGGTTGTTGACTTGTCCGACGTTGGTGTCGTGGCCGCGACTTCTTGGAGAAGCGGGTCGTGACGTCAACGGCTGACCGTAGCGTGAGGTAGCCCATAACACAAAGCATCTGTGATTAAGAATTACCTTTTGCCAAATCGAGCATAGCTCAATGATCATAAGATTTTGCCCTTGATTAAGAGGTTTGATCTCCACATTAATTAAAATATTTTTGTAAAAAAAAAAGAATTACTTTTTAAAAAAAAAAAAAAAAAAAAACTATATACTTTTGGCATTTTTTAAAAGTACTTTATGTTGTAGCTAATCATCCACATTTGAGTTATACAATTATTTAACTATTTAAAAGTATCTTTGTCATAGTTGGCGACATTCTCAAATATTATTGGCTGGTTAGCGAGAATTTTTTTTAATTTAGTTTTATCTTCTAAAATGATACTAATTACACATCTTATCCAATTTAAAGTATAGAGTTGAAATTTACTGGTATGAGAAAAAATGATTTTTTTCATAACTAATCATTTTTTAAAAAATAAATAATAATTATATTATTTTTTACCTATTATGACTAATATGTTAATATATAATGCCTCATATTATATATTTGACGTTAAACTTAAATAAATCCAAGTACTTTATAAGAAAAAAAAAATTAAAAAAAAAAATAAATCTTTACTATTAATTATTTAAGATTTACAATTTTTTTTTAAAAAAAAATTGCACGACTTTAAAAAGAACGATTTTTTGTTTTGTTTATTTATACAATAAATAAAACAACATAATTTCAACAAAAACAAAAACAAAATTATAAAAAACAACAACAAAAAAATTAATTTATTTTCAAGGTTTTGAAATATTGAATTTTGAAATATTGAAAAAACACATTGAGAAAAATAATTCAAATGGTTAGTCAAACCGTTAACAAACAACATATGGGAAATTATAATAGATTCCTATTTTAGTGAATTATTTCAAAATTTTGGAGATAAATACCCCCAATTCTTAAATGGGAAAGGAGGAAAAGGCAAAGGATAGGAAAAATGTTAGCCGTCAAGATAATCCCATTTCTCTAGTAAATTACCATAACGACCAATTATGTTGTCGTGTCAAATCTCGAGAGGACGAAAGTTCTTTGTTTTAAATTGAAAAAATTACCGTCTTATAACTATTTGGAGTGACCTAGAGTTAATGAAAATTAATTAATTAATAAGTGATTATCACTTATAAGTGATTACAAACTATATATACATATGAAATTTGAATGAGAATCAAATTGATTAAATGTATATTATAAAAGATTAATTTTATGATATTTGAATGTGATTCAAATAAATATAAAAATACATAGTTGAATATAATAGATATTAAAAAGTATTTTATTAAATAAAATTAATTCCTAAAGACCCTATAAATAGGACATTTAGGTTTAGTCAAAATGTTGGTAAAAAAATACTACTCACCATCTGAGAATTGTTCTCTCATTCTTTTAAGAAGGCTCCCACAAACCTTGTTCCTGTGTTCGAGTCATAGCGAGGAAGATCTCACGGAGAAGATCATAGTGAAAAAGGTTATTGATCTTCAAAGGTAAAATATTGCTTAATGTGTATTTTTAGTTTAATTCTAAATAAACCAAAGAAACGATTCCAACGTTGCTGCTGCGGGGTTTGAAGCGTCCATTCCCTACATGGCCAACATTTTTTACCTATTACATCAATTAAAGCAGCCATCGAGAGTCTTGAGAAGAATATTTCGAACCGACTAAAAGTTGGAAGACCGAGAAATGACCTAACGCCGAATCAAAAGTTGAAGGTTCCAAACTCAACCTAGATAGTACGAGATCTCGCTAAAAGGAAAGACCACGCGATTGAAGGCCAAGGTAAATCTCAAATGAGAAGTCCCTCATAATTGAGAAGTTACGGTTGGAAGGGAACGCAAAGCAACTAGAGTTGCAAGAGCGATTGTCCCAGACGAGCAACCACCAGAGGCCATTCCAAAATTCAAAGTCCAATTCGAACTGACAGTCTATGAAGTCACTCGTCGTGAGTCAAGTGCATCTAGCCGTTTGAGGAAATTGTTCTGAGATCAGATCTGTGAAAACTAAGGACTTCTGAAATAGGAGAAGTATAAAGTCGACCTTGAATAGTGGAACTACAACGTCTCCAAAGCCAGTTAGGTGACATAATGGGAGCTTAAGGGTATGACGGGGACAACCTGAAAAGCCTCTTAGAGTAGGTAGATCCCTCACTTACGGATGAGGTCATTTAGGAAGAAGTATCGGAGAAGTTAAAAACTCCCGGTAATGCAAGCTTGTGGCGAGTCAAAAGTGATGGAGCGCAGCGGAAGCGAGCCGGATCATTGGCACTCTAATTTCATCAATTTAGCTAAACTAGAAACATGCTCAAAACATGGAAATTAAAGAAATTAGAACACATACCTCTTGTAGTTCTAAAATCTTCTAATCCCGATGCTCGAATCTTCTCACGAACACCTCGAACCTTCTCTCGAACACTTCGAGGACCACCTCCGGTAGTCCCGCTATCCTCGGGCCGAGCAACGGAGTGGTGAGACTCCTTTATGAAAGAAAAAAGGAAGAAGAGATGGATAGAGAAGTGATCTTTGTGATAAGAGTTTTGAAGGAGAATTGTCACACAATCAAAGCTTCCAACAAAACTAAAAAAAAAACATCATCAAACTAAAACCATTTGAACTCCATCCAATTTATAGGCCATTCACATGCAACAAACTCTTTGCTTAGCATGACACCTCAAAAATGGATGAATTAGTCTTCACACAAGTGTTCAACAATTTATGAGTTGCATGTGGTTGGTGATTCACAATCCACTTCACAACTTGGATGAACCCACTCAACTTGGATAATTCCACTTGTAATATTTTGTCATTTTAAAATTAATTCATAATTAATTTTAATAAACAAAATAAATTTTAATAAACAAAATAAATTTTAATTAATTAAACTTTTTAATTAATTAATATTATTATTTAATTCAATATCAAATATTAATTAAATAATAAGACTAATCTCGGTTTCTTAAACCGAATCATCACACATGAATCCTTATTCATGTTTTAGACCAATCTCATATTTAAATCATATTTAAATATGTCCATCATTCTTCCAAAAATGAATTTGAATAAATTCAAATTCTTTTTCTATCATATAGTCCTGGAATCTTAAATCCATATACTCTCCACCTCGATCTGATCGGAGTGTTTTAATCGTTTTACCTAATGTGTTCTCAACCTCTGCCTTATACTCCTTGAACTTTTCAAGAGTTTCAGACTTATGATGCATTAGGTAAAGATAGTTGTACCTAGAATAATCATCAATGAAGCTGATGAAATATTCATACCCTCCCCGTGCTTTAACATTCATCGGACCACAAAGGTCAACATGTACAAGCTCTAGAGTTTCTTTGGACCTATGACCTTTTTCAGAAAAAATATCGTTTGGTCATCTTGCCCTCAAGACAAGACTCACATGGTGGTAAATAGTTGTCCTCTAACCGATTTAGGAGACCAGTCTTAACCAATCTCCCAATCCTATTGAGATTAATGTGGCCTAGTCTCAAGTGCCAAAGATAGGTACTTGGATAAAGTTTCGGCCTTTTAGTTTGAGTCTTAGCTGTTTTAAACATCTCGGTGTTAAAAATAGCTTTTGCCTCTGTTGGTCTTAACACATACAAGTTGTTTTCAAGTTTCCCAGAACATATATGTACACCTCTTTTGCTAATGAACGCTTCATTAAAATTAAAAGATACTTTATACAAATGTTCAAGTAAACAAGATATAGATACAAGGTTCCTTTTAAAGCTAGGAACCAACAATACATTTTCAAGTAAAATGAAATTATCTCTATATAACAACTTGACAGCTCCCACTGCCTTGGCTGAGACAACCTCTCCTGTTCCAACCCTGAGAGTTATCTCACCTGCAGCAAGCAGCTGCCAGGAACTAGTTTCCTGGAAAGAAGAACAAACATGGTTAGTCGCTCCTGAATCCAGTATCCAGGCAGAACTATCATGTTCCACTAAACATGTTTCAACAACGAGTAAATCATATTTACTTTGTTGTTTCTTCTCAGCTTTACTCGCCATGAGGGTATCATGATAGATCGATGAGCACGGTTGTCCAAACATCGTCTGTAATGAATCCATGATCTCCTTAGCGAAGACCATTACCTCATGCTTCTTAGCTAACACATCAGATGTGCTGGCCAAGATGTAGACTCAGGTTTTATGATTAGCCCTAGTCCACCTGCCAAATGCATCTTGAACAGTTCGGGTTGCAGACGAGCTAGGAGGGGGAGGACATTCCTCTGTTAAGATAAACCTAAGATCATCGATAACAAGAATTGTATTCAAGTTCGATTTCCAGGTCGTGTAGTTATTGACGTTTAGTTTATTAGAAGCTAGTAATTGGATAAACGAGCTAGACATGCTGAAAAAGAATAAATTCTATTAGTGAATTGATTTTAATACATTTCATACATCCAATCAAGATTTAGCAAAAGTAATAATGTACCCAACAACTCATTATTAATTTGCAACGATACTTCAGTGAGTCAGAGCAACCGCTACCGAGGGGCAGTCAATCATTCCTTCACTGAATCAAGACATTCTTGACTAAATGCTAATACCAGAATATCTCATATTCCTATAGCATCTTAGTTATCGCTGTTTGGTCAAGATTTACTAACTCCTTAGCAAATCTCGTAAGTGTGACCCTCCATTTTTAGAATTCATAGGGCGGCCCCAACGATGCAACCGAATGGAAATGTCAAAGTTGGGAATGGCTCTATGTTTCTTTATCCATAAATGGTGATTGAGATGTTCCGATTCCTATGAAACGGCCCTCCGAATGGATCGGTACCACTTGTGGGCACCTAGCAGGCAGAACATAGGAATCTCACGGTTCAATCCAATGGAGGAGACCGCAGGATGTATTGACATACTTCCTTCTCCCACTTACTATAAATACTTTCTCCATTCACCTTGCTCTTGAATTATGCAAATACCATCCGAATGGGGATGCCCTATTGACATCACGAGGCCGAGCATAATTCTCACGGTGTGAACTTAACAGAGAACGTAGGAGGAGAGGGACATATCATATATACCTTCTCAACACCTCTACTAAGTATTTTATGACGGAATGGGTAAAATTACTCAGGCATTATCCGGCTAAGACAATAAGACCTAAGTCTAGGTAAAACAAGCTTTTACCTATGATGTCTAGGTGATAAACACTTTATTACCTCACACCACTCACGCATGCTCATAAAGCCGGGTTAACTTTACTCAAGAACCGGATGGTCCCCAGGTAGGAGGTGTTCCGTAAACCGTCAGCTTAAATACCTCCAACCTCGAACAGGATGTCCCCGGGTGAGTTTCTTGTAACCTTAGCATTTACAAGATATCGACCTATTCATCTAATGAAACAGAACGATACATTCAACCCTAAGTGAGCATGCCTTTGTCTTTGTTATAGATTTTAAAAGTCTATGCCAATTTTACAACGCTTTGCAAAACTAAGACTTACTACAACAAACTTCTACATGCTTCTCAAACATGCAACACTAAGGCACGACAAGTTGAATATTTAATTTCATAATTAATATAACAATTATATCGATTATGATTTTAAATATACAACTCCTAATTCATAAATTAATATAACACTTATATCAATTCTCATGAATTAAGCATGCATCCTATACATTATAACACTCATAACAAACAAAATGCATCTAATGTTGGATGTTTAATTTCATAATTAATATAACACTTATATCAATTATTCTATTAAGCAAACAACATCTAATTCATGAATTAATATAACTCTTATATTAATACTCATGAATAAACATGCATCCTATACATTATAACACTTATAATATACCATGTGCATAAAACTATGGCAATCTATGTTGTACATTCAATTTCATAATTAATATAACACTTATATCAATTATTCTATTGAACTAACAACAACTAATTCATGAATTAATATAACTTTTATATCAAAACTCATGAATTGCCAAATATGCATACGATATATTATAACACTTATAACATATTTTCAATGCATGAAGCATGCTTCCTACGGTGGGATTTTAAATCTATATGGCATACGTTATGCACATACAAACATGGAATTTAATTAAAACATACATTCGTAATGCATAATTAATTAAACACACTAAAGTGAATCGATTTTGGCATTTAGCAAGCAATAACTAATTTATTACAAGCTTGATCAACAAGCCACGTCTTGAGCGGACTTCGAACTCTTCGCACCGCCTTTGACCAACTTGCTTCCTCCGAACGCTTCGGCCAAATTTTCTTCGAATTTCTCCTCGTATTGCCCAGAATGAGTTTGAACTTACACCGAACATTTCGGCGAGTTTCAAACTCAAACTTCTTTCACAAAGAAACCTATATGGACTCTAATGACTCTAAAAATACAGACTCTTTAGCATACATTAAAGCCCATACATTCTCGGGCAATTACAAATAAAGAAATTCAAAAGAAACTATGCCAAAATCGATATTCACTTTAGAATCCATTCAGAAACAATTTCTAAATAAAACCCACCATAACTTAAATTGATGGAGCGCTCATGGCACGCAGCGGAAGCGATTTTGGATCATAGACACTCTAATTTCATCAATTTAAACAAATGGAAACATGCAAAAGCGATGAAAAAGAGAAGTTAGAACACATACCCTTGTCGTTCGTATTTCTCCAAATTCACCGCCAGAAGCTCCTCACGAGCTCACCGAGCCTTCTCACGAAACGTTCGTGGACCACCCACGGTAGTCCCGCTATCCTCAGGCCGAGAAACGGAGTGGTGGGACTCCTTTTACTAAAGAAAAGAGGAAGAAGAATCACTGAAGAAACTTTTTCTTCAGAAGCTGTGAAGAAGGCAGACGAAAGAGAAAATCAAAATTGAATTTCACAAATTCAATTGTCATTCGTGTACCCCAAAGTGCACTGAGTTTTTAGATTTTCTTTTTCCTTTTTTTTTTTAATTTTTTTTTATTTTGATCTGTCAAAAATATATACCTGTGTATATATTTTACATACATGTGTCTTACATCTTGCATGTAAGACACATGTATATATATATATTATTATTATTATTATTAATAAAAATAATAATAATTATTTTATTAATTAAACTTTTTAATTAATAAAAATATATATATATATATTAATTAATTAATATTATTTAATTCAATATCAAATATTAATTAAATAATATAATTAATCCCGGTTTTCTGAAAACCGACTTTTTGCACATGAATCCTATTCATGTTTTCAGACCAATCACATATTTAAATCATATTTAAATATGTCTATCCTTCTTCCACAAACCCGAATTTGAACGATTCAAATTCTTTTCTTTTCTTTTATACTGTTTCACGGCTTTATCCGAGCTAGCCAGGAGAACCGTAAGGACCTACAGATCATGAGCTCCAACGATACGAGATTATCCGGTCAAAACTCTTTCAACCGAACTAACCAACATTCGTTAACCCCCGGAGACTCCACTAAAGTCCAAGGGCTGCACTCTCCTCACTGTAGATATATTGTGTCCTGTTGATATAACTATCATCAGTAAGTCGATCCTTCACAGGTCGTTCATAATCACAACGGGTCATTTATACCGTTTAACCCTTGTATTATATCTTGTTCCTTAGGTACCACTGACACCTCTAATGAACAATTGATTTGTGGTCCAACCATCAAATCAGATTCCTCCCTGATCAGGAGAGGATGGGCCCATTGTTCAAGACCTGGAGTCAGCACTTAAGGGAACAACCTTTCTACTAACCCTGAAAGCGGGTAGGAGTGAATTCCAGTCTTGCTACAACTATGTCCCCAGCCACTTATTCAATCTTATCCCCAAGATGGTAGGCATATTGAGTCGGCAATCTGGCCACTCTCACCCGTACAAATCAAAGGATAAGGTTGAATAAACAGGAGTTCATAGTAAGCTCAGGATTGAGATCGAGTTACCTAAGTCATCATAAGAATAAATCGGTCTTTACAGTAAACGGTGTTATAAAGAAAGAGCGATTTTATTTCTTGGTTCGGTCTTGTGCAAACTCATTGCACAGGACGCCCTCACTCACATGTCTCTACATGAAACGATTCGAATCACATCGTTTTGTACTATACAAAGTGAGCCGCGTCCAATAGTGTCCCCAGGATAAGGTACCCAGCCTTATCCCTATACTATAGACCATTTTGGCTATCTACTTGAACTTGATTCACAATCATGTCACACATGAAGTTCAAGTACTCACACTACAGCCATGGGTGTTAGTTATTGGTATAGGTTAATATAAACACAATTCACTAAAATTCAATAACAACTTTATTGAAATATAATATTTATTTACATTCAAACAGTTTACAAACTACGAGTTTTAGGACATAAAACCCAACAAACTCCCACTTGGACTAAAACGTCAGTGGAGTACATGCTGGTCGAGAGAACTAGAATATCAAATATCTAAAGTTTCTCCCACTGTCCTACTGAGCAGCTCGCAGCCCTAAACTTTTTAGGTGTCTCTCAAACACTTTAGCCGTGAGAGACTTAGTAAACGGATCAGCAAAGTTGTGCTCCGAGGCTACCTGTGTGACGATCACATCTCCTCGTTGCACTATCTCCCTGATGAGATGATATTTCCGCTCAATATGCTTTCCACGCTTATGGCTTCTAGGTTCTTTAGAATTTGCCACTGCACCACTATTATCACAATAAAGGGTGATTGGCAAGTTCATATTTGGAACAACTTCCAAATCTGTCAAGAACTTCCTAAGCCATACAGCTTCCTTCGCTGCTTCGCAAGCTGCGACATACTCAGCTTCCATGGTGGAGTCAGCAATACAACCTTGCTTTATACTCCTCCATACTATTGCTCCTCCGTTAAGAGTGAACACTGATCCTGATGTAGATTTCCTAGAATCTATATCAGTCTGAAAATCAGAGTCAGTGTATCCTGCAAGGATCAAATCCTTTGCGCCATACACAAGCACATAGTCTCTCGTTCTCCTAAGATACTTGAGGACGTGTTTAACGGCTGTCCAGTGATCATATCCTGGATTGGACTGGAACCTACTGACAATTCCTACTGCATAGCAGATGTCGGGTCGTGTACACAACATAGCGTACATGAGACTACCAACTGCAGATGCATAGGGAATTCGTCTCATATCCTCAACCTCTTGAGGTGTCTTAGGAGACTGTTCCTTAGACAAGTGAATTCCATGCCTAAAAGGCAGCGAACCTTTCTTGGAATTCTGCATCGAATATCTTGACAACACCTTGTCAATATAAGATGCTTGAGACAGCTGTTAAGTCTCTGAAAGTGACTTATTTAGGACCCATTTAGCTTAAGAAGATGAACACTTTTAGGTGTTTTTGATAGCATTTAGCCTAAACCTATGCTTAAATATGAAAATGAGAAGAAGGTAGCTAAATTAGGACTTATGCACAATAGGAAAGAAAAAGGTTGAAAACCGAAGGAAAAGAATGAAAAAACTGCATTGCGACAGCATTGCGAAAACATTGCTGAAGCCGCAATTATTCAAGTGAAAACCGTAAGTTGACTGATCCTTTTCTATTAATTTCCGTAATTTCAGGGATTCGTTCTTTCTCCTCCATCCATTCTGATATATGACGTTGAAGATTGATGGTTCTCCTTGGCCCAAACGCACCTGCAAACTACTATAAAAGGGGGCCAAAGTCGGAGGTTCAGTCATCATCCGAAAGCGTAGAGTCTTCTCGCAGTCCATCTTTTCTCCCTGTTTTCCTTTGCCGTCTGTTGGAGTGAGAGTCTCAGCTGTTGGAATCGATAATCTGATAGGAAAGAGAGGAGATTCTTCTTCTCTCTCGATTGGATTCATCCAAGCAAGGCTGACCTTTCATCCCCTTCATTCGAGGCGACTGCAACGAGGCTTTCAAGCACCCTCTACTGTTTTCTGTCTTATTCTTCTAATTTCCAGCTTTGATCAGTTGTTGTTTCTAGTTTAGTGTTTTATCTACTGCATTTCATTGTTGTCTGTCTTTGAATTATTTACTTTAAGTTTCCTGTTGTTCGTTCAAACATTCAAAGTAATCAAATTACAAGTCTTCATTTCACAGTTTCCATCTTCTGCTGCTACGGTTTTGTCTTACCGTTTTAAGTTCATTTCCCTTCTAAGCATGTCTGTTTTATCTTACATTTCTGTTCTCTACATATCCATGAGTAGCTAAGTCACTTAGGGGCATGCTAATGACAGGACTATAGGCTTAAAAACGTGAACCAAGTATGTAGGATAGCTCTCGAACCATTGATTGTATGTAAGCTTCATCCCACGGGCAATTTCGATTGGCCATCCATTTTGTCCAAAGAACTCCTAACCTCTGGAAGGAGTAAGAGTTCAGAGTCGTATAATCATGCTAGCCTTTCATGGTAACCAGGAAACAGCCTAGGAATAGGCGTTTCCCTAGTACAAACTAAACACTTCTGTTTTAACAAGATGCTTAAGACCTTACTTTGAGTCGAGTAAACTAAAGAATCTAATGCATGGAATCGGACGATACATGAGATAGAGTGAGTTTGATGCATAGAGAGTAGATCCAGTGCTTGAGAATCGTATAAAAATGCCTATAGGATAGTCATTAGTAGCCCTTAATTCGCCCATTTACACACTTTCGCTGTCATTCAATTGCGGTAAAATTGCGGTGTCCGCAATTCTGCTAAGTATCATTCTGTTTAGCTGTTTTCTTCTTCGTTTATTAATTCCATCTCTTGTCTTTTGAGTCTAATTTCAACTTGCATTTGTTTATGTTGCATTCCTTTACACATTCAGCAAAACTTAGATAATTAAAAACCAATTTTACCCCATCAAATCCACCCCTTCTTTCTTAACAAATACACTTCATGAATAGCTAAAAATGAGTCTCTGTGGAAAAAACGAATGAAATATACTTACTACTTGCTGTGAGACCATGTATGCTTGCATGTTCTGAGTGCTCTCTCTACCTTCTTGCTTATTTATCTTTAACACATTGAGCACGCAACAAGTTTTTGGCGCCGCTGCCGGGGACTTATTTTAAGTGAAAACGAAGTTTGTTAAGTTTGAGACACCAAGTTATTTTCCATTGAGTTTGATCCATCTTCATTTCTTCTTCAGGTACCATTTAGGGTAGTTTATGAATGAGACTCCAAGTAGTGATCTAGAGTTCAACCCTGAGCCTGAGAGATTATTTAAAGCTAGAAATAGAGCCAAGAAACGTCTCTTTAAACAACCCCTTTTACCTCAAATAATTGCTGAAACCGCAGAGTCTCCGCAATCCACTCAAGAAGAAATGGCTGGAATAGATCAAAACCTGGTGCCTGTCACTCGCAATCCCATTGAAATAGCGAATGACAAGGATAGCGCCATCCTTTCGTACCTAGTACCTATGCCTGGGGAGCTGAACCCCAGCATAATCCGTCCTGAAATCACTGCCAACTCATTCGAGTTAAAACCAGTGATGTTCCAAATGTTGTCCACTGTGGGACAATTCTTTGGAATAGAAAATGAGGACCCCCATAACCACCTTAGGAACTTCCTAGGAGTCAGTGATACTTTCCTCATTCCTGGAGTGTCCCAAGAAGCCCTGAGGCTATATCTGTTCCCTTACTCTTTGAGGGACAAAGCCAAAACGTGGTTAAATTCATTACCCTCAGGATCTGTCCTCAATTGGACAGACTTAGCAGAAAAATTCCTAGTCAAATATTTCCCACCAGATAGGAATTCGACCTTTCGTGATGATATCATCAAATTCAAACAAGCTCCGAGTGAGTCTCTTCACGAAGCTTGGACAAGATTCAAAGACCTTCTCATTAAATGTCCACACCATGGCATTCCATGGTGTATCCAAATAGAAGTCTTCTTTAAAGGATGCAACCCCAGCACCAGACAAGTTCTAAACTCATCTGCTGGAGGTTCCATGTTGTCTAAGAGTTACAACGAAGCTTATGAGATCTTGGAGAAGATCTCAACATCTCACTGTAGGTGGTCAGATGATCCAGTAGAGCCAACTAGAGCTCAAGACAAGGATGCTCTAAGCGCCATGAGCACCCAAATAAATGCCCTGACCAACCTAGTTAAGCAAATCGCTCAGGCCAATCTCCAAACCAGTGCCAATACCGCCACAGCCATGTCAATGGGCACCCAACCAAGTCAAGGCGAGGCACTTATCTGTGGATTCTGTGGGGAAGGGCACCCATATGAATACTGCCCTGGGAATCCATCCTCAGTCTGCTATGTTGGGAGCCAGCAGCAGCCTAGGAATAACCCCTACTCCAACACCTATAACCCTGGTTGGAGAAACCACCCAAACCTGTCATGGGGTGGCCAACAAATCACTAACCAAAATCCTAACCAACCTAGACCGAGTGGAACACCTGGTTTCACTCCCCAACATAATCAGTCAATATACCAAAAACCATACAATCAACCTGTAGGATCTTCTGTAGAAAACTTACTCAAGGAATATATAGCTAAGAATGATGCTACGCTTCAAAGCCAGCAAGCTACTCTTAGGAGCCTAGAGAACCAAATAGGCCAATTAGCCAATGAACTCAAGAGTAGGCCCCAAGGTAGACTCCCTGCTGACACCGAGGTACCAAGGAGAGATGGTAAAGAACAAGTTCAAGCAATTGAACTTAGGAGCGGAAGACCATTGGTGAGCAACACAAAAGACATACCAAAGAGAGTAGAGAACACTGAGTCTAGTGCTCCACTGGAGTCTCTGCCAAACCAAGGCCCACCACCAACTAGCACATCAGGAGCCAGGCTAGAGCCAATTATTGAGGAGATAGAAGAAATTCCAAGGCCTCCACCTATCCTAAAGCGCCCTGACGTGCCTGCATATGTGCCACCACCTCCATACCCTCGAAGGCTTAAGAAGAAGCAGGAACAGGAAGTTCATTTTAATAAATTCTTAGAAATTCTTAAGCAAGTGCATGTTAACATTCCTTTTGTAGAAGTTTTGCAGTCTATGCCTTCTTATGTAAAGTTTTTGAAGGACATCATTACTAACAAAAAAATAATTGGTGAGTTTGAAACAGTAAACCTCACTGAGGAGTGCAGTGCCATCCTCCAGAACAAGCTGCCCAAGAAGGAGAAGGATCCTGGTTCCTTCACCTTACCTGTAGAACTTGGAGGCAAGCATGTGGGCAGAGCGCTTTGTGACCTGGGCGCCAGCATAAATCTCATGCCCCTGTCCCTATTCCGCCAGTTGGGAATAGGGGAAGCACGTCCAACCACTGTCACTTTACAACTAGCAGACAGATCCATCGCATACCCTGAAGGTAAGATTGAGGATATTCTAGTGAAAGTTGACAAATTTATTTTCCTTGCAGATTTCATTGTCCTGGACTATGAGGCAGACAAGGAGGTCCCCATCCTGCTAGGCAGACCATTTCTAGCCACAGGTAGGGCACTTATAGACGTCCAAAAAGGTGAGCTTACTATGAGGGTTCATGATGAAGAGGTGAAGTTTAGTGTATATAAAGCTTTAAGGTACCCCTCTGACCTTGAATCTTGTGCTAGCATGGACGTAGTAGACTCCTTGGTGGAGGAACAATTGGAGCATGTATTATTAACTAAGCATGCTAATGATTATGTACAATTAGATGTAGCTGACTTGAATGTATCTGACATAATGGATATGCCTGTAGATAAACCACAACATGTATGTATGAATATAGATTTAACTGATAGATCTGTGAATCCTTTAAAGCCCTCCATTGAGCATCCACCTGTTTTAGAACTGAAACCACTACCTACTCACCTCAAGTATGCATATCTAGGAAGTAATGAAACTCTGCCTGTTATCATTTCTTCTAAATTAAGTGAAAAGCATGAGGTTGAACTGATTTTATTGCTTAAGCAACATAGGAAGGCTATAGCATGGACTATTGCTGATATTCGAGGCATTAGCCCTTCTTATTGCATGCACAAAATTATACTAGAGGAAGAGCACACACCTAGGGTAGATCACCAGCGTAGGCTAAACCCCTCTATGAAAGAGGTAGTAAAAAAGGAAATAATAAAATGGTTAGATGCAGGAGTGATCTTCCCAATAGCTAGTAGCCAGTGGGTGAGCCCCATCCAATGTGTACCTAAAAAGGGGGGAATAACTGTGGTAGTCAATGAGAACAACGAACTGATTCCAACAAGGACTGTCACAGGGTGGAGAGTGTGTATGGATTACAGGAAATTAAATAAAGAAACTAAAAAAGATCACTTCCCTCTACCGTTCATTGACCAGATGCTAGACAGAATAGCTGGTAGAGCCTACTATTGTTTCTTAGACGGCTATTCAGGCTATAATCAAATAACTATAGACCCTAAGGATCAAGAGAAGACCACCTTCACTTGCCCTTTTGGAACTTTTGCCTTTCGCAGAATGCCTTTTGGCTTATGCAATGCACCGGCAACTTTCCAAAGGTGCATGATGGCAATCTTCTCTGAGTTGGATGAGTCCATGATAGAAATATTCATGGATGACTTCTCAGTCTTTGGGGACTCATTTTCAAACTGTCTAGAAAACCTAGGACAAGTCCTGGCTAGGTGTGAGGAGACCAACCTAGTCCTAAATTGGGAAAAATGCCATTTTATGGTGGATGAGGGGATTGTCTTAGGACATAGAGTGTCGAGGGCAGGAGTCGAAGTTGACCGAGCCAAAATTGAGATCATAGAGAAGTTGGTAGAGCCTCAGAATGTCAAGGCCATTAGAAGCTTCTTAGGGCATGCTGGCTTCTACATAAGGTTCATTAAGGACTTTTCTAAGATAGCCAAGCCTCTGTGTGAGCTTCTAGAATTAAATAGGCCATTCATCTTCTCTAAGGAATGTGTAGTAGCTTGGACCACCCTTAAGAAAGCACTAGTCACAGCCCCTATCATAGTAGGACCAAATTGGGATCTGCCCTTTGAGATGTTATGTGATGCCAGTGACTATGCTGTAGGAGTGATGTTAGGCCAGAAGATTGACAAGCTAACACACCCTGTCTATTATGCTAGTAAGACCTTGAATGAGGCTCAATGTAATTATACAACTACTGAGAAAGAGATGCTTGCTGTAGTGTTTGCTTGCGAAAAATTTAGAAACTATATTGTAGGCACTAGGACAATTGTATATACTGACCATTCTGCCTTGAAATATCTTATGAGGAAGGCTGATGCCAAGCCTAGGTTGATTAGATGGGTGTTATTGCTGCAGGAATTTGATTTGGACATTGGGACAAGAAAGGATGTGAAAACGTGGTTGCAGATCACCTGTCTCGATTGCAGCACAATTGCGAAAAAATTGCGGACCCCGCAATTTCTGATGCTTTTATTGATGAACATGTCTTTGCTTTGACTCATCGTGATAACGATGAGGAACCTTGGTTTGCTGACATTGCTAACTTCCGTGCATCACAGGTATTACCAGTGTTCAAGGAAGGACAAGAGAAGAAGAGGTTCCTTCATGAAGCAAGGAAATTCATCTGGGATGACCCCACACTTTACAGAACCTGTGCTGATGGCTTGCTAAGGAAGTGTGTTTCAGCTGCTGAAGCGAAGTCTGTGCTGCAGCACTGTCACACATCTCCTTATGGTGGACACTTTGGTGGACAAAGAACAGCTGCAAAGGTATTTCAGAGTGGCTATTACTGGCCAACAATCTTCAAAGATGCCCACAACTATGCCCACAGCTGTGATGAATGCCAAAGAACAGGTAACCTCAGTCGAAAGGATGAGATGCCCCTCACCTACATCTTAGAGTTAGAGCTCTTTGATGTATGGGGCATTGACTTCATGGGGCCATTCCCTCCATCATCAAGTAACCTTTACATATTAGTAGCAGTGGATTATGTGTCCAAGTGGGTAGAGGCCAAAGCATGTCCTAATAATGATGCTAAAACAGTCACCAACTTCTTGCATAGGCACATTTTCACTAGGTTTGGGACACCTCGTGCTATCATTAGTGATGAGGGGTCACATTTCATTAACAAGGCTATGGAGAGAGTGTTGGCTAAATATAACATTAGACATAGAGTAGCCACTCCCTACCACCCACACTCAAATGGCCAAGCTGAAATCTCAAATAGGGAAATTAAGAACATCCTAGAAAAAGTGGTCAAACCTAATAGGAAAGACTGGTCCTTCAAGCTTGAGGATGCACTTTGGGCTTATAGGACAGCATATAAGACACCCCTAGGTATGTCCCCTTATAGGCTGGTATATGGCAAGGCTTGTCACTTACCACTTGAGTTAGAAAACAAAGCATTTTGGGCCATGAAGGAATTAAATTTTTGTGTAAAAGATGCGGGGACACTGAGGTCTTTGCAATTACATGAGCTTGATGAGCTTAGGCATATGGCCTATGAAAATGCTAAGATGTACAAGGAAAAAACCAAGATTTGGCACGATAGTAGACTTAGAGTTAAGGACTTTAAGAAGGGTCAACTTGTTTTGTTGTTTAACTCACGGTTGAAACTATTTCCAGGGAAACTTAAGTCTAGATGGTCGGGTCCATTTATCATTACTAATGTGTTTGTTCATGGTGCAATAGAGATAAAGAACTTGCAGCAAGGCCAGCCATTTATGGTCAATGGGGCGAGGTTGAAGCACTACTATGAGGAAGGAGATGTGAAGACTCTCTCGGCCTTCCTCTTGAATGAAGCATGAAACTAAAAACGAGAGAGAACGAGTGGTCACTGTGCTCGTTCAGTCAAGGCTAATGCCTTAGTTTATTTTTTCACTTTTTTCGGTTATCGTTTGTATGTTTTGTGGTGTGATTTTAATTAAGTATTTAATGTTTGTTTTATTTGTTTTTATAGGGAATCGAAAGAGGGGATCAAGGAGAGTAATCCCAGCTTTAAAAATCAAGAAACGATCGAGCCAAATAAAAGATACGGACGAACCAAGTTTGCCATTTAGATAAAAAGAAATCCCTAAAATTGCGCTGGAATTGCAGGATCCGCAAAATAGAGTCGTTGCCTTTATATCCGTTAGAAGGCGCTCGATCGATACGATTCTCTCATTCTCTGATTTCCAAGAAAACTGAGATTCTCTTCATCTTTGATCCTTCTCTCCAAACCTCCAAGATTCGACAATGGTGTCCACAAGGGCTGAAAGATCCGCAGCCAAGAAGAAGGCTGATGACGCAGCTGAAGCGGCTGCGAGGGAAGCACTTCTGACCCTTGCAGATGCTGGGGCTGTACGCACCGGACCTATTCCCAAGCTTCCGATCCGTAGGAAGAAGTGGAGGGTTGTCACTGAGATCCCTGCTGGACCTTCTGAACCAGCGGGCACGCCCAAGAAACGCCGGTGGAGTGTCGAGACGGCCGCCGAACCAAGCAAAGCCAAGACTCTCTCTGTGGAGAGTCAAGAAACAGATCGTGCGTCCCACGAGTCGCCCAAGAAGAGTTCGTCGCCATCTGCCTCACCTGCGCACAACCCTTCATCATCTGAACCAGTGCACAGCCCAGAGCTTTCATCGTCACCGCCTGCACAGAGCCCTGAAACGCCGTCTTCACCACTGAATTCTGTGCAGACGCCTACAGCAGAGCAGAGTGCCACACCTTCACACACGCCTCCACGGCCTGACCCTGAATTCCCCTATGGGGAGTACCAGGAATCCACTCAGGGCAGTGGGGAAGGTGGTGAAGACGAGGTCTTCTCACCTGCAAGGGAAGCTAGCCTAGAGAGTCCTGCACAGCAGGATGATTCCATGGAGGAGACGCTGGGGGCATGCCTGCAGCAGATCAACATTGAGGCAAAGCTGAAGAAGAAAAAGAAGGCCAAGATCCTTAAAGCCAAGCGATCCAAGAAACTAAAGAGGAAGAAGGCTAAGGAGGTGCCTTCATCAGAGAAGGAAAGTACTGAGCCATCGCTCAAACGACTCAAGGTTGAGGCTGCCGAGTCAGCCAGGCCATCAGATAAGGGGAAGGCAAAGCTCTACCCTGAAGACGAGCCTCAGTCAGTGAGGTATGTTTCATCTGATGCTGAGTCCAGGGGTGCTGAGCTGCGGAAGAGGGAGTTGCTGCACGAGAAAGGCTTCCTCGACCGACTTGCTGACCTGCCGCAGTTCTTGCGCGCAGGCGTGATCAACCACGGCTGGGAGGAATTTTGCAGACCGCCCAATCCAGCCTACACGAGCATGGTGTATGATTTCTACGCCAATGTGCTCAGCCCTGAGGATGGCCTGTCTGTGGTCAGAGGGGTAGAAGTGGATTTCTCAGCCAAGGCCATCAACGAAGCCTATGGTCTCAAGGGCCAAACACATACAGATTATGCACGGATTGTTGATGAGCCTACTGAGGCTGTTCTGGAAGAGGCCATTCGGACCATTGGCCAGCCTGAAGCTTTCTGGACCGTGTCACGCAATGGGAGGCACACTCTCATGAGTGCCAACCTCACGGCTAAGGCGGCTGTGTGGTTTTCGTTCGTGAGAAGGAGATTGTCCCCAGTGACTCACGAGACTACAATCAACCATAGCCGATCGCTGCTGGTGTATGCGATAATGAGAGGTCTCACGATCAACGTGGGAGAAGTCATCACTGCTGCTATTGCTGAGTGCGCCAAGAAAGGTAAGGGACCACTGTTTTTCCCTAACACCATAACCAAGCTATGTTTGCTTGCAGGAGTCCCCACCGAGCGCATGGAGCAGCAAATGACTTACACAGGCCACTTGGAGCTGCCTGCTAGCCTGAGGCTGAGGAGGAAGGGAAATATGGAGTTTGAACTGGATAGGCTGGCTGCTGATCAGTCCCTATCCATGGCCTGCCTGATGGATATGCAGAGGAGAATGGCTCAATGGGCCACTTATGCGCAGGCGAGGGACAAGGAAGTTGCAGACCAACTTGGGTGCATCTTCCCTGACTTCCCCACAAATCTCCTGACTCCATGGGTGCCCCCACGACCACGGCAACCTGATGAAGATGAAGACGTTTGAGTGCTGGTTTGAAGTGCACTAACGGGAGTATTACTGTTCCCTTGAAAAAAAAAAAACAATTTTCTGTTAGAATATGTGAATTATGCTGTCTTTTAGTACACTTTTGATCTGTTTTAAATGCTTAGTTTTATGTTTTTAATTTTGTTTAGGATAGTCTGATGATAGGAGCTTAGGTAGGTTAGTTTTGTTTTTATTTTTAGAAGAGCTTGAATGACTGGAAAGAGCATGCTTAGGGGCCTTAATCAATGTTATATCTGCCCTGATCTAATTGCGAAATAATTGCGGTACCCGCAATTTTCATGACTGAAAGCATGTTTTGGACTGTCTGTTTAGCTAGGCTGTAATCTGTTTAAATTCTATCTTTTGCTGCTAACCTGACTACCTTATATAGCTTATCTAAATGCATGCTGGATGAGTGTCATAGGACACCCTTTGCTAGTTTAAAATCAGCCTCTAAAAAGCTCAGCATGCACAGCTTTAAGCCCTTAACTGTCTGTTTTTTTTAATTTACTGCTGCTATGATATTTTCTTTTAAATGTTCTGTCTATGCCTAGGGCTTTAGATTCTCTTTGTTTTACCTTAGACTAGATGCTTCTAGGATAGTTTGGGGGTGTGCCACCTCAGACACTCATTGGGGACAATGAGTAGTTGAAGTTTGGGGGAGGCCACCCTAGGCCTAGGAACATTCCTCTCTCCCTTATAAACATAAGCATTCTTCTTCTCCTTTACAAAAAAATGTTGAACTGAAAAAAAAAAAAATGAAAAATAGAATAAAGAGGGGGTCTCTCTTAGGTTGCTAAGTAATCAGTGCCAAGTGTGTGACCCACAAGTGGCATTGCATCAAAAGGCAACCAAAGGAGAGGTCCCACCTAAGTAAGAAAAAAGGAAAAGAATAGGGAAGAAGAATGTACACCTAGGAGTTATAACTTTGTGGCTTAGATGTCCTATTTAAAAAGAACTCTGATCCTCAATTAGCTAAGCACAAAGTTGTAACTTGTAGGTTTGTTTAGGGAGATGAGTGTTTTTCCAATGTAGTGATGCCAGGGTTTAGGTTGTTCTTTAAAGTACTACTGTCACCGTTAATACTAAGACTGGCATGACTCTAAGGATTCCTAGACACATTAAAAGTAAAGCTAGAAGCATGTACTGAGTCTGAGGTAAAGCTAGGCAGAATTTGAAACCTTAGGGATAGTGGCATGATATGACAAAAGCAAATAGATCAGTTGTAGGAAGTTAATAAAAGCAGGTGAGTGTTAGGCAGGCGAAGTCAGAAGAAGCTAGATAAGAGGGTAGTTTTAAACTGAGAAGTGTGTCACAGGACAGCAGTGCTATAGGTAGGGATATAAGGGAGTCAGTAAGTGGTTAAAGAAGAAGAAACAGCAGCCTAGGTAAGTCCTTAGTATGCTTGAGGACAAGCAAAGCCTTAAGTTTGGGGGTGTGTTAAGTCTCTGAAAGTGACTTATTTAGGACCCATTTAGCTTAAGAAGATGAACACTTTTAGGTGTTTTTGATAGCATTTAGCCTAAACCTATGCTTAAATATGAAAATGAGAAGAAGGTAGCTAAATTAGGACTTATGCACAATAGGAAAGAAAAAGGTTGAAAACCGAAGGAAAAGAATGAAAAAACTGCATTGCGACAGCATTGCGAAAACATTGCTGAAGCCGCAATTATTCAAGTGAAAACCGTAAGTTGACTGATCCTTTTCTGTTAATTTCCGTAATTTCAGGGATTCGTTCTTTCTCCTCCATCCATTCTGATATATGACGTTGAAGATTGATGGTTCTCCTTGGCCCAAACGCACCTGCAAACTACTATAAAAGGGGGCCAAAGTCGGAGGTTCAGTCATCATCCGAAAGCGTAGAGTCTTCTCGCAGTCCATCTTTTCTCCCTGTTTTCCTTTGCCGTCTGTTGGAGTGAGAGTCTCAGCTGTTGGAATCGATAATCTGATAGGAAAGAGAGGAGATTCTTCTTCTCTCTCGATTGGATTCATCCAAGCAAGGCTGACCTTTCATCCCCTTCATTCGAGGCGACTGCAACGAGGCTTTCAAGCACCCTCTACTGTTTTCTGTCTTATTCTTCTAATTTCCAGCTTTGATCAGTTGTTGTTTCTAGTTTAGTGTTTTATCTACTGCATTTCGTTGTTGTCTGTCTTTGAATTATTTACTTTAAGTTTCCTGTTGTTCGTTCAAACATTCAAAGTAATCAAATTACAAGTCTTCATTTCACAGTTTCCATCTTCTGCTGCTACGGTTTTGTCTTACCGTTTTAAGTTCATTTCCCTTCTAAGCATGTCTGTTTTATCTTACATTTCTGTTCTCTACATATCCATGAGTAGCTAAGTCACTTAGGGGCATGCTAATGACAGGACTATAGGCTTAAAAACGTGAACCAAGTATGTAGGATAGCTCTCGAACCATTGATTGTATGTAAGCTTCATCCCACGGGCAATTTCGATTGGCCATCCATTTTGTCCAAAGAACTCCTAACCTCTGGAAGGAGTAAGAGTTCAGAGTCGTATAATCATGCTAGCCTTTCATGGTAACCAGGAAACGGCCTAGGAATAGGCGTTTCCCTAGTACAAACTAAACACTTCTGTTTTAACAAGATGCTTAAGACCTTACTTTGAGTCGAGTAAACTAAAGAATCTAATGCATGGAATCGGACGATACATGAGATAGAGTGAGTTTGATGCATAGAGAGTAGATCCAGTGCTTGAGAATCGTATAAAAATGCCTATAGGATAGTCATTAGTAGCCCTTAATTCGCCCATTTACACACTTTCGCTGTCATTCAATTGCGGTAAAATTGCGGTGTCCGCAATTCTGCTAAGTATCATTCTGTTTAGCTGTTTTCTTCTTCGTTTATTAATTCCATCTCTTGTCTTTTGAGTCTAATTTCAACTTGCATTTGTTTATGTTGCATTCCTTTACACATTCAGCAAAACTTAGATAATTAAAAACCAATTTTACCCCATCAAATCCACCCCTTCTTTCTTAACAAATACACTTCATGAATAGCTAAAAATGAGTCTCTGTGGAAAAAACGAATGAAATATACTTACTACTTGCTGTGAGACCATGTATGCTTGCATGTTCTGAGTGCTCTCTCTACCTTCTTGCTTATTTATCTTTAACACATTGAGCACGCAACAACAGCGCTAGCACTTTGTTCTTACGATTCCTTATGATCTGAATCCCTAGAACAAACTGAGCCTCTCCCAAATCTTTCATTTGGAATTGGGTCGCTAGCCAATTTTTAACGTCAGTTAGGAACCCTACATCATTCCCAATGAGTAGTATATTGTCTACGTACAAGACTAAGAAAGCTACAACAGTATTGACTACTTTCTTGTAAACACAAGGTTCGTCAATATTTTGCTCAAAGCCATAAGATTTGATCGCCGTATCAAACCTTATATTCCAGGATCTAGATGCTTGCTTCAACCCATAAATGGATCGATTAAGCTTGCAAACCTTTTGCTCTTGACCCTGAAGTATGAATCCCTCTGGTTGAGCCATATAGATACTCTCCTCAAGATTACCATTCAGAAAGGCAGTCTTGACATCCATTTGCCAGATTTCATAATCATAAAATGTAGCAATGGATAAGAGTATTCTAATCGACTTTAACATGGCAACAGGAGAAAAGGTTTCTTCATAGTCCACCCCTTCTCCTTGGGAATAACCTTTTGCCACAAGTCGAGCCTTAAAGGTTTGCACCTTACCGGCTTGGTCTCGTTTTCTCTTGTAGATCCACTTGCAACCGATAGGTCTTTCACTATCTGGTTGGTCTACAAGATCCCAGACCGAATTGAAGTACATAGACTCCATTTCGAGATCCATGGCTTTAAGCCACTGGTCCTTGTCTATGTCATTCATTGCCTGTTTATAGGTCAATGGATCCTCAACGCCATCATCAGGTATGACGACTTGAGTTTCAGACAAGCCAATGTAGCGGTCGGGCTGTCTTACATCCCTCCCACTGCGTCGAGGCTTTCTCAACTCTTGAGAAGGACCAGCCTGATCAACAACCTTTGTTGATCCGTTTGTAGCTTTCCTGGAAAATTCGGACAAAACAATTTTGCTCGACGGTTGATGATCTCTCATGTGGTCTTCCTCTAAGAACGTGGCATTAGTCGATACTAGTACCTTGTTCTCATGAGGATCATAAAATAGACCACCTTTCGTTTCCTTGGGGTAACCTACAAATAGGCACAATTTTGAACGATGTTCCAACTTCTTTGGATTGGGTACTAGCACATGTGCCGGACACCCCCAAATCCTGAAGTGACGTAAACTACCTTTACGCCCTCTCCATAACTCATAAGGTGTTTCAGAAACACTCTTAGAGGGAACCATGTTCAAAATATATACTGCAGTCTCTACTGCATATCCCCAAAACGAACTAGGCAAATGAGCATAACTCATCATAGATCGAACCATGTCTAACAGGGTTCTATTTCTTCTCTCGGACACACCATTCTGCTGTGGTGTTCCTGGCGCTGAGAGTTGAGATACTATTCCATGTTCTATCATATAGTCCTGGAATCTTAAATCCATATACTCTCCACCTCGATCTGATCGGAGTGTTTTTATCGATTTACCTAATGTGTTCTCAACCTCTGCCTTATACTCTTTGAACTTTTCAAGAGCTTCGGACTTATGATGCATTAGATAAAGATAACCGTACCTAGAATAATCATCAATGAAACTGATGAAATATTCATACCCTCCTCGTGCTTTGACATTCAAAGGATCGCAGAGATCCGAATGCACGATTTCTAGAGGTTCTTTGGACCTATGACCTTTTTCAGAAAAAGATCGTTTGGTCATTTTTCCCTCAAGACAAGACTCACATTGCGGTAAAGAGTTGTCCTCTAAACGATTTAGCAGACCACTCTTAACCAATCTCCCAATCCTATTGAGATTAATGTGACCTAGTCTTAAGTGCCAAAGATAAGTACTTGGAGAAAGTTTCTGCCTTTTAGTTTGAGTCTCAGCTGTTTTAAACATTTCAGTGTTCAAAATAGCTTTGACTTCGGTTGGTCTTAACACATACAAGTTGTTTTCAAGTTTCGCAGAACAAATACGTACACCGCTTTTGCTAATGAACGCTTCATTATGAACAAAAGATACTTTATACAACTGTTCTAACAAACAAGATATAGATACAAGATTCCTCTGGAAGGTAGGAACCAGGAGTACATTTTCTAGTAAAATGAAACTATCTCTATACAACAACTTTACAGCTCCCACTGCTTCAGCTGAGACAACCTCTCCAGTTCCAACTCTGAGAGTTATCTCACCTCGAGAAAGTGGCTGCCAAGAACTAGTTTCCTGAAAAGAAGAACAAACATGGTTAGTAGCTCCTGAATCAAGTATCCAGGTATGACGATCATGTTCTACTAAACATGTTTCAACAACAAGTAAATCATATTTACCTTGTCTTTCCTTCTCAGCCTTTTTCTCAGCAAGATACTTTGGGCAATTCCTTTTCCAGTGCCCATCTACACCACAATGGAAACATTTTCCTTTGTCTGTAGATTTACTCTTGCTCTTAGCAGTAGCAGGTGCTTTTCCCTTCCTTTTATCTTTCTTCTTCTTTTGAATACTCTTATTCTTAACAGAAGAAAGTTCAGACCTACTCCCTGAAGACGACCCCTTTTGGAATTTCCTAGAAGTGACAACGTTTGCCTCCTTCTCTTTTCCTTTAGAAGTGTGAAGGGACTGATAGGTCTGTAGCTCGCTGAGGAGAGAAGTCAAATTATACTTTATTTTGTTCATTACCAAATTGGTTCTGAACTGAAGGAAACTCTTCGGAAGAGATTCCAAGATAAAGCTTACTTGACTTGACTCATTTATAATAGCTCTGTTTACTTCCGCCACATTGAAGTGGACCATCATGTTAAGGACATGCTCCCTAACAGAGGTTCCCTCCTTCATGCGAGAGTTGTAAACGAATTTGAGGGCTTCATGACAGACCGATGAGGACGGAAGTCCAAACATCTCCTGTAATGAAGACATGATTTCTTTAGCAGAAACCATATCCTCGTGCTTCTTAGCTAACACATCAGATATGCTGGCTAAGATATAGACTCGGGCTTTATCATTAGCCCTTGTCCATCTATCATATGCTTCTCGAACAGTTCGAGTCGCATCCGAGCTAGGAGGGGGAGGACAATCCTCTGATAAGACGAACCTTAGATCATCTAGAACAAGAATCGTATTCAAGTTCGATTTCCAGGTCGCGTAGTTATCGCCGGTTAACTTATCGGAAGCTAGTAAGTGAATGAAAGAGCTAGACATGCTGAAAAGAGAATGAATAAATATTAGTGAAAAAGTTTTAACCTAATTTACACACCAATCAAGAATTTAGCAAAGAATAATAATGTACCCAAAACTCATTATTAAACTGCAACGATACTTCAGTGGGTCAGAATGGTTGCTACCGAGGGGCAGTCAAGCATTCCTTCACTGAATCAAGACATTCTTGACTAAATGCTAATACCAGAATATCTCATATTCCTATAGCATCTTAGTTATCGCTGTTTGGTCAAGATTTACTAACTCCTTAGCAAATCTCGTAAGTGTGACCCTCCATTTTTAGAATTCATAGGGCGGCCCCAACGATGCAACCGAATGGAAATGTCAAAGTTGGGAATGACTCTATGTTTCTTTATCCATAAATGGTGATTGAGATGTTCCGATTCCTATGAAACGGCCCTCCGAATGGATCGGTACCACTTGTGGGCACCTAGCAGGCAGAACATAGGAATCTCACGGTTCAATCCAATGGAGGAGACCGCAGGATGTATTGACATACTTCCTTCTCCCACTTACTATAAATACTTTCTCCATTCACCTTGCTCTTGAATTATGCAAATACCATCCGAATGGGGATGCCCTATTGACATCACGAGGCCGAGCATAATTCTCACGGTGTGAACTTAACAGAGAACGTAGGAGGAGAGGGACATATCATATATACCTTCTCAACACCTCTACTAAGTATTTTATGACGGAATGGGTAAAATTACTCAGGCATTATCCGGCTAAGACAATAAGACCTAAGTCTAGGTAAAACAAGCTTTTACCTATGATGTCTAGGTGATAAACACTTTATTACCTCACACCACTCACGCATGCTCATAAAGCCGGGTTAACTTTACTCAAGAACCGGATGGTCCCCAGGTAGGAGGTGTTCCGTAAACCGTCAGCTTAAATACCTCCAACCTCGAACAGGATGTCCCCGGGTGAGTTTCTTGTAACCTTAGCATTTACAAGATATCGACCTATTCATCTAATGAAACAGAACGATACATTCAACCCTAAGTGAGCATGCCTTTGTCTTTGTTATAGATTTTAAAAGTCTATGCCAATTTTACAACGCTTTGCAAAACTAAGACTTACTACAACAAACTTCTACATGCTTCTCAAACATGCAACACTAAGGCACGACAAGTTGAATATTTAATTTCATAATTAATATAACAATTATATCGATTATGATTTTAAATATACAACTCCTAATTCATAAATTAATATAACACTTATATCAATTCTCATGAATTAAGCATGCATCCTATACATTATAACACTTATAACAAACAAAATGCATCTAATGTTGGATGTTTAATTTCATAATTAATATAACACTTATATCAATTATTCTATTAAGCAAACAACATCTAATTCATGAATTAATATAACTCTTATATTAATACTCATGAATAAACATGCATCCTATACATTATAACACTTATAATATACCATGTGCATAAAACTATGGCAATCTATGTTGTACATTCAATTTCATAATTAATATAACACTTATATCAATTATTCTATTGAACTAACAACAACTAATTCATGAATTAATATAACTTTTATATCAAAACTCATGAATTGCCATATATGCATACGATATATTATAACACTTATAACATATTTTCAATGCATGAAGCATGCTTCCTACGGTGGGATTTTAAATCTATATGGCATACGTTATGCACATACAAACATGGAATTTAATTAAAACATACATTCGTAATGCATAATTAATTAAACACACTAAAGTGAATCGATTTTGGCATTTAGCAAGCAATAACTAATTTATTACAAGCTTGATCAACAAGCCACGTCTTGAGCGGACTTCGAACTCTTCGCACCGCCTTTGACCAACTTGCTTCCTCCGAACGCTTCGGCCAAATTTTCTTCGAATTTCTCCTCGTATTGCCCAGAATGAGTTTGAACTTACACCGAACATTTCGGCGAGTTTCAAACTCAAACTTCTTTCACAAAGAAACCTATATGGACTCTAATGACTCTAAAAATACAGACTCTTTAGCATACATTAAAGCCCATACATTCTCGGGCAATTACAAATAAAGAAATTCAAAAGAAACTATGCCAAAATCGATATTCACTTTAGAATCCATTCAGAAACAATTTCTAAATAAAACCCACCATAACTTAAATTGATTGAAATTGAGTGGCCAAAAACGCTCTGATACCAATTGATGGAGCGCTCATGGCACGCAGCGGAAGCGATTTTGGATCATAGACACTCTAATTTCATCAATTTAAACAAATGGAAACATGCAAAAGCGATGAAAAAGAGAAGTTAGAACACATACCCTTGTCGTTCGTATTTCTCCAAATTCACCGCCAGAAGCTCCTCACGAGCTCACCGAGCCTTCTCACGAAACGTTCGTGGACCACCCACGGTAGTCCCGCTATCCTCAGGCCGAGAAACGGAGTGGTGGGACTCCTTTTACAAAAGAAAAGAGGAAGAAGAATCACTGAAGAAACTTTTTCTTCAGAAGCTGTGAAGAAGGCAGACGAAAGAGAAAATCAAAATTGAATTTCACAAATTCAATTGTCATTCGTGTACCCCAAAGTGCACTGAGTTTTTAGATTTTCTTTTTCCTTTTTTTTTTTTTTTATTTTTATTTTGATCTGTCAAAAATATATACCTGTGTATATATTTTACATACATGTGTCTTACATCTTGCATGTAAGACACATGTATATATATATATATTATTATTATTATTAATAAAAATAATAATAATTATTTTATTAATTAAACTTTTTAATTAATAAAAATATATATATATATATATATTAATTAATTAATATTATTTAATTCAATATCAAATATTAATTAAATAATATAATTAATCCCGGTTTTCTGAAAACCGACTTTTTGCACATGAATCCTATTCATGTTTTCAGACCAATCACATATTTAAATCATATTTAAATATGTCCATATTTAAATCATATTTAAATATGTCTATCCTTCTTCCACAAACCCGAATTTGAACGATTCAAATTCTTTTCTTTTCTTTTATACTGTTTCACGGCTTTATCCGAGCTAGCCAGGAGAACCGTAAGGACCTACAGATCATGAGCTCCAACGATACGAGATTATCCGGTCAAAACTCTTTCAACCGAACTAACCAACATTCGTTAACCCCCGGAGACTCCACTAAAGTCCAAGGGCTGCACTCTCCTCACTGTAGATATATTGTGTCCTGTTGATATAACTATCATCAGTAAGTCGATCCTTCACAGGTCGTTCATAATCACAACGGGTCATTTATACCGTTTAACCCTTGTATTATATCTTGTTCCTTAGGTACCACTGACACCTCTAATGAACAATTGATTTGTGGTCCAACCATCAAATCAGATTCCTCCCTGATCAGGAGAGGATGGGCCCATTGTTCAAGACCTGGAGTCAGCACTTAAGGGAACAACCTTTCTACTAACCCTGAAAGCGGGTAGGAGTGAATTCCAGTCTTGCTACAACTATGTCCCCAGCCACTTATTCAATCTTATCCCCAAGATGGTAGGCATATTGAGTCGGCAATCTGACCACTCTCACCCGTACAAATCAAAGGATAAGGTTGAATAAACAGGAGTTCATAGTAAGCTCAGGATTGAGATCGAGTTACCTAAGTCATCATAAGAATAAATCGGTCTTTACAGTAAACGGTGTTATAAAGAAAGAGCGATTTTATTTCTTGGTTCGGTCTTGTGCAAACTCATTGCACAGGACGCCCTCACTCACATGTCTCTACATGAAACGATTCGAATCACATCGTTTTGTACTATACAAAGTGAGCCGCGTCCAATAGTGTCCCCAGGATAAGGTACCCAGCCTTATCCCTATACTATAGACCATTTTGGCTATCTACTTGAACTTGATTCACAATCATGTCACACATGAAGTTCAAGTACTCACACTACAGCCATGGGTGTTAGTTATTGGTATAGGTTAATATAAACACAATTCACTAAAATTCAATAACAACTTTATTGAAATATAATATTTATTTACATTCAAACAGTTTACAAACTACGAGTTTTAGGACATAAAACCCAACAATTTTAACTATTAAAACGAATCGATACTAAATTCCTAATCGCATTGGAATTCATTAACCCTGAATGAGCATGCATTTATCTTTGTTATAGATTTTAAATGTCTATCTCATTTTACATTGCTTTATAAAACAAAGACATTCTATAACATGCTTCCTAAGCTAGAATATAACCATTACATTCATTTTATAACATGCTTCCCAAGCAAGAATATAACAATTATATTCAACTAAGGCAACTATGTTGTATGTTTAATTTCACAATTAATATAACACTTATATCAATTACACTTTTAAACAAGCAACATCCAATTCATAAATTAATATAACACTTATATTAATTCTCATGAATTAAGCATGCATACTATACAACATAACACTTATATTATACTTTCAATGCATGCAACATGCTTCCTATGGTGGGATTTGAAATCTATATGGCATACTTTATGCACATACAAGAGACTTTAATTAAAACATACATTCACAATACATAATTATTTAAACAAACTAAAGTGGACCGGTTTTGGCATCACGGGCAAGCAAGCAACTAAATTATTACAAGAATAATTCAAAAAATATGTTGAGACGCTTCCGAACACTTCGAACTGCCCCGAACCAGCTTAAAATTGCTTGAACCGGCCAAAAAACAACAACAACAAAGCTTCAAATAAACTGAACCGGTGCAAAACAGTTGTCCCGACTTCAACAACCCGGAACTGGACCTATAACGACCCGAACCGGACCAAACGAACGCTGAACCGGACCTCTAGAGGGTGAAGAACAAGGAACCGGTCTGATTTTTAGTGAACCGGACCGCCCGAGGACCGAACCAGACCGTTTCTTCCATCTTGCGCTGAACCAGTTTTGTGCTTTTTTTTTTAAAAAAAAAAAACCAGCATGCTTTAGACCAAATAAATTTTAATAAACAAAATAATCCGAGCTAGCCAGGAGGAACCTAAATGTAATATTTTTTTCATTTTAAAATTAATTCATAATTAATTTTAATTAACAAAATAAATTTTAATTAATTAAACTTTTTAATTAATTAATATTATTATTTAATTCAATATCAAATATTAATTAAATAATAAGACTAATCTCGGTTTCTTAAACCGAATCATCACACATGAATCCCTATTCATGTTTTAGACCAATCCCATATTTAAATATGTCCATCATTCTTCCAAAAATGAATTTGAATTATTTTTCTCTCATTGTTACACGGCTTAATCCGAGCTAGCCAGGAGAACCTAAAGGACCTACAGATCATGAGCTCCAACGATACGAGATTAACCGGCCAAACTCTTTAGCCAAGCTAACCAACATTCATTAACCCCCGGAGACTCCACTAAAGTCCAAGGGTTGCACTCTCCTCACCGTAGATATATTTATGTCCTCTTGATATAACCATCATCAGTAAGTCGATCCTTCACAGGTCGTTCGTAATTACAGTTGGGTCAAAATAACCGTTTTACCCCCATAATTACATCTTGTTCCTTAAGTCCCACTGATCCTCTAATGAACTATTGATTTGTGGTCCAACCACCAAACCGATTCGTATGTGATCTCATCACTATACCAAGTCCCTCTTGGGCCAATGAGAGGGTGGGATCCCTAGTTCAAGACCCGGAGTCAACACTTAAGGGAACAACCTCTCTACTAATCCCTCAAGGCGGGTAGGAGTGAATTCCATTTCACAGGACAATGTTCCCAGCTACCTACCAGGTCTTATCCCCAAGATGGTAGACTTATTGAGTCAGTGATCTCGGGCCACTCTCACCCATACAAGTCAAAGGATAAATCTGAATAAACAGGAGTTCATAGCGCGCTCAGGATTCAGATCGAGTTACCTAGGTCATCATATGAAAAAGTCGGTCTTTACAGTAAACATAGTTATAAAGAAAGAGCGACTTGTTTCGCGGTTTAGTCTTATGGAAACTCATTGCACATGACGCCCCCACTCGCATGTCTCCACATGAACGATTTCGGATCACGTCGTTTGTACTATGCAAAGCGAGTCGCGTCCAATAGTGTCCCAAAGATAAGGCACCCAGCCTTATCTCTATACTATAGACCGTTCTGGCTATTACTTGAACTTGATCCATAATCATGTCACACATGAAGTTCAAGTATACAACCTATAGCCATGGGTTCTTTGTTTATTGGAGTTTGGGTATAAGAAAACGCATTTCACTTTATTCAATAACAACTTTACTAAATAAACTTCAATAACAATTTTATTGCAAAATAGAATATACATTCAGTTTACAAACCACGAGTTTTAGGACATAAAACCCAACAAAAAGACCCCTTAGAGCACAACGACACGTTTTGGGTGTGGATGGAGCAACACGACATGGAAGATGCCATAAAGTGTCGACCCTTCTCGTTTACCTTAACGGGACCGACCTAAAAATTGTATGAACGACTCAAAAGGAGTAGGGGCAAGTAGCATGAAAACTCTCCACCTTCAAGAAGTAAAAATTATATTCGGAGGATTAACTAGAGGAGAGTTTGGAAGGAAGAAAAAAGAAAAAACACGGGAAACATGAAGCACCCCGTCAGCATAGGAAATCTTCTTGGTCATGTAGTAGGAAACAACTTCCAACTTTACCGAGGTAGAAACAAGACAGTTGCATTGACCATAGAACAATGCCTTAGTCTTTGCAGTGATGGTAGCCAATGTAAGGATCCATCATATCTTTGTTGACGATGGAAGCCCGTTAGATGTGTTGTCCTTAATAGTTTCCAAACCAACAAGGAGTCGAAACAAATCCAGACAAAAATCACAAGCAATGCTTTAAATGAAGTCACCAAAGAGCTCGAGGACGCGTGAGGCCAACCCATGAAGAGGTCGGCCAAACAACATGAAGACAACCTTCGGAGGGGTTGACCAGGCAACATGAAGTCGACCCCGAGAGAGGTCGGCGAAGCAACATGAGACTGATCGCCACAGGCGTCAGTCGAGCAACATGAAGTCTATCTCATAAGGGTTGGCAAAACGTCGAGAAGACCTGACAAAGAGACAGGTGCCGAGAGAAAGAATATCCCTCGATAGCTAGAAGTCTTCGACAAAAATGTTGTATGCAAAATGCAACATAGCAATACTTTGTTATTTGCAAATTTAAATCAAATGGCATTGTCGCTCCATCTTCTTTCCTTACTCAACCATATTGGTGTAAACAAGTAAATTAAAATAAAAAAGACCTGAGTGGGGGAAAATGGTGGAAGAACACAAATATCTATTCGAATTTCGCTACATGGAAGGTGGTGAAAAAAATCAAAACCAAATGAAGATACAAAGTCTCAATCAAAGCAACAAAGTAGATGGAAGTATGCGAAATTTCAAGCAAAGCGACAAAGAAGAATCAAGTCACACATCGAAAAACTCCAGAACATCATCCATAAAACTCTCATTCATAACCGCACCAAAATCCTTAAAACCAGAATGGAGGTCGCAGAGTTACGTGAACTGACTGTGCAGAAACTCAAAGTCACTGTCATGATAACATTCCTTAGCCAAATCAACAGACGAGGTTACTCTGGTCTTTATCAACTCATCTTGCGGAGAAATGTATTGAAGGCTCTTCTTGAACTCATCAGTCAGAAATGATGGGTGCTTCAACCGAGCATCTGTTGGAGCAAGTTTCTCTTTGGTCTCAGCGAGCTCCAACCGAGATAAAGCCAAAGACACCTTAGCTCCCACCAGTAGTTGAGCAACGTCGGTGAAAAGAGCTTCCCCTTGCTCCAACAGAGCGGCGAAGACGAAGGCTTTGCCCTAGTGTCGCAAAAGTGAAGGTTTTGCCCCAGCATGACAAAGGTCAAGGATTTGCCTCAGCTTATTAATTTGCAAATGAGACATTCCAAGTGTCCTCAAGATGTAGCTTTTCATTGCATTAGCCTTGCGTGTATTTTTTTTTTTTTTTCAAAAAGAAATGGTGCAACCAGATGTGGAAGATTGACAACATATAATCTTTCTGATGCACCTCTAGCATACCTTCCATGTCATTTATTTATCTAGTTCCTTGAAATTGTGATGATGTAAACCCCGAGCGAAAACTCATTTAAGATCTTGAGATAATTTCTAAAGTTACTAACTCTCTAGCTCTCAAAACAAACATTCTTAGTCCTAGAATCAATTTCTACTTGAGGGAAGAGGTAAATCAAAGGATAGGAAAAAGGAAGATGAATTTATAATAGATGAAACTAGAATAGAGAAGTATGAAATTACAAGTCTTATTTGTGAAGCAGTAAATCACAAGTGTTCAACACCATTTCATTACATTTGAAGGTTTCTTGGTAATTTTCGGTGGATAATTTTGAGAGGTTCGCCACATAATTGAGTGTGACATGCTTTGCAAAAGGCTTGGTGGATAGATAAATGTAGAGATACACCGTATAAATGTAGATGGTGAAATTAACCAGATATTTTTAGGGTGGACCTACAATTTGAGTAGATGGCTTCAAAACTACGTGTGGCAGGCCGGTACAAGGGTTTTTTACAATGAGTAATTTTGAACTCTCACTCCAAGATGACTTGCCCCAGTGTGATAATTAAAACATTGTTTCGTGGGGTATGGTGGTAATATACATTTTCGCACATGAGGGATAATGAAGGCCAAAATACAGCTTCTCTCGAATTTAGAGTTTGGTTTAACAATTAAGCTTGAGAAGAGTATTTTGAGAGGTCATCAAATGGTTGAGACTCGACAAATTTTCCAATAGAAGAAAAGTGAAAGAAACCATTTTTTTTTATCATATTTTTATATTTTCTCCAAATGATGGTTCACCATGATTTTGTCATTAATCTTTGCTAAGGTTTCAACTAATAAGAACGATCAAAGCAATCACAAAGATGATCCAAGTACACACAAAAGATAAACATTTTTTTAGAAAATGACTTGATATGCAGAATGCAATAATGCATGCATGAAAATGATGCTATGCAACTCATTTTAATCTTTTTATTTTAAACTTATCATACAATAATGAATCAATCTTTATGTATGTATGTGATATGATGCAACAAATGATTATTTGAAGTGTTACAACTTATTATGCAAATGCATGCATGATGTTATGCAATTGATTTTTTTCTTAAATGTGAAAATAGCAAATGCACTAAGACCTTTCATGCGCCAACACGGGGGCATCTACATCCCCTCGAAGGTCGACACTATTAGCTCTGAAAATGAAATAAGATTTTTCATGCGCCTGCACGGAACATTGACAATCCCATCGAAGATCGACACTACTAAATCTTAAAGATATGTGACCTAAATTAAATGATGCATGACTCTAAGGATGACTTAAAACTTTTTATCATGTTATTTTTTGGTGTAGGGAAGAATTCTAAGCATTTTTTTAGAAATAAAAGAAGGTATTTTTATCAAATAAAACATGAATATTTTTTTTTTTTTTTGAGATTTTGGAACGTTGATTTTTTTGGATCTTTAGGTTTTGAAGTTTTTTTTTTTAAAGAAAAAGAATAAAATAAAAATTAACTCAAACTTAAAAAGATGCAACAATAAATGTAATGAAACGGAAGGACCTCAAAATCAAATCAACAAATAATTAAATGAATAAAATTACAATGATGTGACGGTAGAATTCTAGTCCTAGAGAGGATAATAATGTCTCCAAATTAATTTGAATGCCAAAAATTAACAAATGAATTAACCTGAGCGAGAATCTTTCGTGCGCCTATACAGGGGCAATTATATCCCCTTGAAGGTCGACATTACTCGATTCTCAATTCTAATCCTAAAAGATGGAGCCCGAGTATGAGGCTCGTGACTGTGTGTGAGGACAATAAAGTGTGGGAAAAAAAAACGATAATAATTCCAATGGAAATAACACCCAAAAAGAATATGTGCATGATGTAAACACTATGTAGCATAAATATGCATGAAAATAATAAAAACAAAATATATGTTGACTGGCTCTAGGATGTAATTGAGTGTAATTTATGTTCTAAGCAATCCTTGAAGAAAACCGTTTCCGAGCTTTCCAACCGATTAAACAATGTGGTTAGCTCGAGTGAACATGTGTGTGAAATGCATGATAATGCAAACAATGTAACTACGATAAATAAAACATGTTAAACAAAACAATGCATAACAACAAAAACAAACAAGGACCAGAATAAAGTCTCATAATAAAATCAATGTAATAAACAACAGAATAAATTGAAAATAAAAATGATGTGAGGGTAAAGTTCTAAACATAAGGATAAATGCCCCCAAATTAATTTGAATGCTAAAAATTAGCAAATGAATTAACTTGAGGGAGAATCTTTCGTGCGCTTATACAGGGGCAATTATATCCCCTTGAAGGTCGACATTACTCGATTCTCAATTCTAATCTTAAAAGGTAGAGCCCGGGTATGAGGCTTGTGAATGTGTGTGAGAAATGCATGACAGTACAATAAAAAATAATATCGATAAATAAAGAGTTAAATAAAGCAATACATAACCAATAAATAAATAAAACAAAAACAAACAAGGACCAAAAAAAAAGAAAATTGGATAAATAAAGATAAAATCTTATGGCCCGACCCTCTAAAAAAAGTCTCCAGTGGAGTCGCCATGTTGTCGCAACGTTTTTGCGACGCGGAGCGGCCGACGTCCCTCCGTTAAACGGGGGTTTTTAAAAAGAAATAAAAACAAAAAGGAGTCACCACCAATCATTTTTTTGGTGTGATTGGTCACCTAAAAGTGGTCTACGAAATAAAAAATAAGGTTCGGGGGTCGTTTGAGTGTAGGGAAGGTACTAGCACCCTACAACATCCCGTTAAAACGGTAGCCAAAACATTTATTCTAGATTATCCAACTAAATTTTGAAAGGTTCTTAATTTGAGAAAAATAAATAAAATTAAAGTAAAAAATATGCCTCACTTAATCATATCTTAACTTTATAAAGTAAGAATTTGATATAGTGGATGAAATTACCCATTAATTAATTATCCTGTTTTAAATCTTCCTTAAATTATTTAAGGAAAATATCAACTCAAGAATTTGAGAAAATTCCAACCCCGAATTTACTAGATAATATTTAAAATATTAAATTCACTTTGAAATTTTTTGAAAAATCTAATTTTAAAACAAATCAAAACTATTTTGGAAAATCAATTTAAATTTTGAAATACTAATTTTAAAAACCAATAAAAAAAATGAATATTTAATTTACCGAAAAAAAGAAAGGTAAAATAAGAAGTTATATTTTTTTTGAAATTTTTAGATGAAATTAAGATTAAAATAAATAATATAAATAAACAATGAAATGCAAAATAACGAAATCAGATTTTAAATTGATGAATGAGAAATTTATAAATAAATTGAAAGCTTTAAAATTAACTCACCTTTTTCATCTTTGCATCCTCCGTCTGTGCATTCCACCTCTGCAAGCACTGCATCGTCTGTTGTATGCGTTCTATCGTCGTCGTGGAAGTCTCGTTCGCGTGGAGTTCTACCGTTTGCTCCGCCGAAATTTGGGGTTGAAAGATCATGAAAATGATGAGGGAGGAGTTGGAACAAAAAAAAAAAAAGAAATAATAGAGGTAGTGAGGAATTTAGAGGAAAATTTTAGGAGAAAAAGTAAAATCAATATAATAAACAACAGAATAAAAGTAGAGACAATGTGAAAAACGTGTTTATTAAAAGTGTGTGTTTCAATAGGAAAATATACATACCTTTTCTTTTAGTTAAAGTGCTTAAAAAAAAAAGTGTGTAACATAAATCAGGTCGGGGTTTTTCAGGAATGATCCGCCTCTAAGAATTTTAATGAAATTTAATTTAAGATTTTAAAATACATTTTTTGTTTTTAATTTTTTTTTGTCTTTTACGGATGTCATTAGAACTATCCATCGCGAGAAAGGAATGCAATTTTTTTTCTCTAGGAAGTAAATGACCATCACGATTCTACCCTTCCAGTTCGTAGAAAAAAATCGTGAATGTTCGAGATTGCGACAAGGAGAATCACGAATTTGAGAACGAAGCGAAGGTATTACGAACTTTTCACGTGATGGGTAATGCTGATAACCTCAGAAAAAAAAAAAAAAAAAAACAAAAAAAACAAAAAAAAATATTTTTAAAAATTATTCCAAACGCATCTTAATACTTTCATAAAAATATACATGTTGATATAAAAAAATTAGTTATTACCCACTCAATTTTTTATTTTTTTTATTTTTATATTTATTTGATTATTATTATTTTAGAAATACAATTACAAATGGGCCATAAATTAAGATTAAATGTATTAAAAACTAGAGAAATTTTATCGAATGATCTTAATTTTGTACCATATTTTCAAATATGTCTAACCTATTGACAATTTTCATTTCATTTTTATTTATTAATATGATTTTCATCGAGTTTTTCTCTCCATAATATTACTTTTATTCTTTCTATTTTTTTTTTTACTAAATTACAAAATATAATAAATACAATTTTCTCCCTCAGATTATTTTCAATTTTTTTTCTTCATAATTTCAACAATTTTAGCCTAGATTTCATTCAACCATTCGAAATCACATTTCCTTAAAATGTCTGTTTCCTTATATAATTTTTTTTTATTTATTTAATTTATTATGAGTTATCATTTGTGGAGAAAAAAAAAATAGAAAGTTTGGACATAAATAAAAAAATGATAGTAATTTAAAGTAATGTATTTATCTCTAAAAACAAATTCTCCAAAGGAAGAGAGGAAGAAGGTGGTCCAACTTGGTCTCCAAGCCAAGTGCTGAAATTTAGAACCCAAGCTTCTAAATTGATGAGCTGAGGGACATTTTGGACTTTAGACTATTTTTAATATTATTTAACTTTAACAAAAACAGTTTAGATTATTATATATTACAAAGTTGCCAAGCAGAAAACTTTTGGATGAGAGCAACTACAAAAACCTTATATGGATAATTACCTTTTTACCTTTCATTTTTTTCATTCATATTTTTAAATTACATCACGATTGAAGAGTCGAGATTTTCCTTCGACAAAAAGTGTCTTTGTCGACAAGGAGATTTAAAACCCGCTCCCAAAATACTTCAACTATGCTTTTTTTTGTTTAATCCAACAATTTCAGATTGAGAGATTGAACCATTCATCTCGACAATCATAATTAGTATTTCGAATTGAATACTACATGTTAATTACCAAAAAAAGCTATATATATAGGGAAATTGTAGTAAATGACAATTTAAGACTTATTGTTTGTAAATATAGCATGTTTTTAAAAATTTTGCGGATATAGCAATTTCTATCGCTGATATCTTATGACCGATAGAAGTCTATCGCTGATAACCTCAGCTTTTTATAGATTTTTGTCAGTGATAATAGTCTATCAGAGATAATAGTCTATAACTGATAGAAGTCTATCAGTATCACTGATAGAAGTCTATCAGTATCACTGATAGAAGTCTATCAGTGATATAATAAAGTCTATCAGTGATAGAAACGGGTTTTTTTGCCATATTTGCAAAACATTTTAAAGTTTGCTAAATTTGCAATTAGTTTGGGCCTGATTGCTATTTGTGCAACCAGCCCATATATATATGTTCACGGTAGTTAATAATTGTACGTTTCAAATGTTATAATTTAATAAAACTATTTTATATTTAACTTCTCATTAATAATTTAACAAGAATACATTTGAAAAGATGATATTTAAGGAGTAAAGATTTGTTTGGATTGACTTTTCAAATATTTAATTTTGAAAAGAAAAAAATATTTTGAACAAGATTTGTACCGTTTTGACAACCATTCAAAATTGACTTTTAAAAATAGAGTTGGAGAAATAAGTTATTTGGAGGGAAACACTTTAGATTAAATTTTAGAAAAAAAAATGTTTAGAGTGTTTAATTCTGAATCCTCCCAAATTTTTATAATATATGAAAATTACAAAAATATCATCACAACTACACATACTAAATCTTTCTAACTTCACTTCCACCATAGCCACCGACAGCAACCAGGACCAAGGATCGATGGTTAGCAACCAGAATTAGGGATCGGTGACCAGCGACCACTCCAGCGATAGTCGGTTGTCGCCGACCACCAAGATCAGCCACTAGCGACCAAGACCGAGGACTAGAGACCGAAATCGACGACCAGTGGTCAATGACTAGGATCAACAACCAGTGGCTAGCGATCAAAACTAGGGACCACTAACAAACAACCACCTACCATCACTAGACTGGTCACTTGTCACCGGTCATCGGCGACCGGGACTAGGGACTAGTGACTAGGGACCGAGACTGGGAGTTGCGACCACCTACCATCGTTGGAGTTGTCCTGGTCACCAGTCCATAGTCTCGGTCGCTAACCACCGGCTGCCGACCACCACCCATCGACGACTACTGCCGACAACCACCCACCGTTGGCGATCGAGATCGAAGGTCGACAATCGGTGATCGGTGGCGGACGATCGAGACCAACGATGGTAGGTGGTCATCGATCCAGGTTCCTTCTGAGGGGTCATCATTTTTTGTTCCTCCTGAGCGGTCACTCTTTCGCTTCTTCCCTAGGGGCCACCCATCATTTTCAATTCTTCTTGAGAGGGTCATCCTTTTGAGCTGCTCATATCATTTTTCGGTCGGTCTCGTTAAGGTAAACGAGAAGAACCGATACTTTATGGCATCTTTCACGTTGTGTTGCTCTTCGTCTTAAACTGATCGACTCATGGCGGTCTGGAATCACTTTCGTCGACCCTAGGGGCAATTTTGACATCTTGAGGGTCGTTTTCTGAGGGTCTCTTACTTTTCTTGGCTCATCTTTTATCCGCTATCTCCGAACGGTCGGACGTATTGGACTGCTGACAAATGACCTTGCCGCTGGGTTTATCGGGTATGACCCCAACTCTCTGATCGTTCTTCAGTCTTGGCACGCCTTTGGTAGTTGTCTGTTATAGACACTTGACCTCGGTGATCCCGGCCGTTTGTCATTTCCTTTTATTCGCAATTTGCTAGCGGGAGGATTTATTAGTAGGGACTTTATCTGCCCTTCTACCGTAGGTCCCTTCCCTTTGGTCGGATCTCGTTTCAGATTAGGAACTTCTGATTGTTGATTCGTTGCTGTAAATTTTATTTTGGTCTTTTGACTCCTGGGTCATCTTTCGGGCTTACTGCAGTTTATTTTTTCTTTCGCATGAGATCCAGGATACCGATTACATTTTTGTCTAACCCCTGGACTTTTGTTTCTAGAATTACATATTGTTTCGGTATGAATTATTGACTTGTAGACGGGTCTAGCGTTGCTGACCGTGCCCCTACCCTGTCGGATCTGACTCTACCAACCTCGCTTTTTGCACTGCTGGCAGATGCAATATTCGACCTGACGATCGCTCTCGTCAATGGGGATGTTCAAGTCACGAACCGCTACTTGTCTTGGGTGTTGGGCTCGATCCAACTCTTCATCTTCCATCACTTGATGGTTGGTTTCTTCCATATGGTTATTCGCCATTTTGATATTTAGATTTATGCCGGATATTTTCATTGAATTACTTGTTCTCACACACAACGCCAACTGTTGATACTTGAATTTTGTCAACGATGAATTTGTATCTTGGCGGAACGAGTATGGACCTGCAAGACAGAATAGAAGTGATGCATTGCACTAGTGTGGTGTTAACCACACAGGCTTCAAATATCAAGTCAGATTTGGGAATGATTGGAAAAAATATGGAGAAAATCCATATATTATTTGGCATGAAATAACTTATATGGAATGAAATTTAGTTATCTTTTTCATCATCCTTCTTCTCTTTTTACAGGCTCTTAATATAGCCGTTGTGGACCATTTTTTGTATTAAATGGTTCATTGATGAGTGTTGTAACGACGGTCGAGAGATTAATGACAACATAACCACCCAAGTGATCGGGGCGGTTTGACTTTGGTTTGGTCGACCCTTCGAGGCCGACACTATGCATCTCGGCCCGACCCTTGAGGGATCGACTACTCTTGCATCGACACTTTGGGAGTCGATTCCTCTCTCGCAGTCGGTCCATTCGCCCGATCGACTCTTCTGGTATCTCTCTCATTTCCTTTGGACCAAAATCCTTAATGATTTGGGCTTCTAACCCAAAGACTTAATTTCGTCATGGTTGATTTTACACCTAACAATTTACATATTTTGGAAACAATAAAATCAAGTTTTTCTCCTTTCTAATTTCCGTTTACAGTTTTTTTTTAAAAACATAAGTAAAAATATTATTTTAACATTTATTGCTTATAAAATACATGATAAATATAAAAATAAATAAATATAGCACATTTTTTAATATAATCTAGTAGGTTGTTAGAGGTGAAGAAACAAGAAATAGTTGTTTAAACACACTTTTTGCCTCTACTATTTTAGGGGGAAGAAACATAAAATAGTTGTCAAACACACTCTTTATCTTTCAATAAAAAGAAAGAATAAGAAAAGAAAAAAATAGTTATCCAATTGAACACTTATTTTTTTTTCTTATAAAAAAAACAATAAACAATTAATAGAAATTAAGAAATAATAAACTAGAAACAGTCACGTTACCAACCTAAACCTACTTTCACACGTGTCTTAAATACTTGTCTATGTAAAATTAAATCAACAAACCATTCAAAATTCAAGGACGAATACATCTGTAAATCATATATCGGAAGTTCAATTTTATGGATATATCTATAGATATATTAAAGAAATATTGATATCGACGAATATATTTGTAAATCAATTTTTTAAAAAAAATTATATAAATTAATAATTAAGTTATTTTTACTTCCAAACTAAGTTATAGATCTTGTTATTAATAGATGATTTTTTTTTTCTTATGTTTTACCTGTATTTATAAAAGGTATCGGAGATATTCATTAATCCTTAATATCTATATTGAGCTCTTCGATTTACAGTTATATCCACGGACATATCCCATCGTCAAAATCAAATTACATAAATGTCTAAAATCTCACCACGAAAACTCGAATTTAACTAGAAAGTTGAGCATGTAAAAAAGTCGATAAACTTAGCAATAAAATACTCAAACCTACCTCGGCACATGTATCCCATTTGGAAGAATAATATTATGTAATTAGAAATTTTAGACTCAATTTAAAAATAGACTTTTCAAATTTGATTAATAAATAGAGAGTAGAAGAAGAATTCAACAATTAATGGGGATTTTGAGGTCAAATATCCGACAGTGTCACTGCAAATTCGGGAAATAGTTTTTTTTTTATTGAACCAAATGCCGTTTTTCAGTGTCCTCAAAATCCTATTGTTTGTTTGTGTCCAAAAAAAAACAATATTTTGGAATTGTTTCTTGCACTTTTTTTTTTTAATTGAAATTCAATTTATAGTTATTAGGTTAAATTATAATCTAGTTACTATGATTTAGTTTAGATTTATTTTTAATTTTGTTTCTGGAGTTCAAGATGGTTTTATTTTTAAATGGGATTTAATTAATGTGAGGTAAAGATCAAACTATGACCTCTTCACGGCCGGATACAGACATTGATGTTTGGAGGTCCAAAAAATTATAGTATATAAATATTAAAAAAAAATCGCAAAAAATACAGAGGTTCGAATTCACTCTCAAATTATGTTGACATTAAAAAAAAGTTATCAGTGATAAGCATATCTAAGTGTATTAAAGACTCACGGACTAAGTTTAAATAAATTTAAGTACCATCATATAATTTTGCTCATCTCTATATTTAAAATATATATATAATGAGTCCCTAAACTCTAAAAAGTATTTAGAGTCCATAAATGTTGAATCGATTCCTATACTTCCAATTTCGTTTTTAATGAATTCCTAGATTTTAAAAAATGTCAAATAAACACAAGGATATATTAGACTTAAACTTGAAAATTTGAGGACCAATTAGATACAAAATTGAAAGTTAAAAAATATATTGAACTCTTTTTGAAGTTCGTGAGTCTATTCAACACAAAATTAAAAGTTCAAAGATTTATTAGACATTTAAAAAAAAAAAAAATATTCAAGAAAAAATACAATATAACGTGAATTTGTTTTCAAAATTTATAAAAGATGTTACTATAGTTTAAATTACTTTTAAAAATGTTAATAAATAAACTAATACTAAGATTTAATTTAAAGATTTGTTTAAAAGATTTGTTTAAAGTATGAAGAGTGCTAAATTTAGATATGTGTTTTTTTTTTAAAGATTAATTTCATGTTTTGTTAGTGTTGATGCAAGAATCTGGACTCCTCTAAGGTGGGCCTCGGATGACCAAGTAAGTTGTCTGGTCTGAGGCCGACCTGCAAAGAGAGAAAGGAAACTTGCACCAGTGTGGGGATGGACTCACTGTACTCCGATACTAAGTTAGAGAGAGAGAATGAGTTCTAAGCTTAAGTAAAAGTCAGAGTAGTGCGAATTTCTTACATCTTCAAGGAGATGTTCCTTGATTTATATAGAAGAGGGTTGATGGGACGATCGGTGTCAGTCGGTACGTCTCATCATGAGGACGAAACGTTCCTTAGTCCTAAGCAAATTAGGTAGGATCGACATACCGCCGCCCGTGATACGAGGTAGTGGTGTCAGCTGACATTCCTCGTCCTAATCTCAAGGGGTGGCGGTAGCGGCGCGGCTGGAGATCTCCGGATAGACCGGAGGAAGATCCCGTAGGCCTCTTGTTGGGGCTCTAGGAGTCGACCTAGGCCTTAGGAGTGTGATCTTAACGTTATGACCTCATCATGAGGTGGTCCATGACGTTAGGTCGACCACCTCGTGTGGAGGTGGTGGTGACGTGATAAGGGATCTTCGGATGGTTCGGAGGATGGTCCCGCAGGTCTCCTAGTCGGGCCTCAAGGGTCGGCCTAGGTCTCAGGAGCGGTAATGCGATTGGGGATCTCCAAGTGGTCCGGAGGAAGGTTTCACAGGTCTCCTGGTCGGGCCTCAGAGGTCGGCCGTAGGCCTTAGAAGCGGTTATGCGACTGAGGATCTCTGGGTGGTTCAGAAGATGCTCCTGCAGATCTTCTGGTCGGGCCTTAGAGGTCGACTTTATGGCTCAGGAGCAGTTAATACCGTTAGACCCACAACCTCATGTTGAGGGGACTTTGAAGAATTAAGTTAAATTTTCACTTTTAAAAATGATTTTGGAAAATTTAATTGATTAAAAAACTATACCTTAAAGCATTTGCTAAAAAATAAGATAATGGTGAATATTTAAATTTATAATTTATAAAAAAAAAAGATAAACAAAAAATATTTGAGGGAGAGATAAATAAAATATGTAATCTTAAAATTTTATTCATTAATTTGTTTAATCGAATTATGGATAGAGAAATGCTTTTTTTTCTTCCTAAACCCTAAAATCTAAGCCACCACTATTATTATTATTTATTATTATTATTATTATTTTTTTTTTTTTTAAGGGTTAGATTCTCACTTCCTCAACTTTGCTTTAAATTTAAAAATTTAGTTTCGAATTTTCACATCTCTATTTAATAAATTTCTTTTTTCTTTTTTTTTTCAAATAAATATTCAACTTTAAATTTAAATTTTATGTCTATTAGAATTCTTATCTATTCAACATTATTTAAAATTTATGAATTAGTTAAATATAAATATAAAATTAAAAGATTAAGGTCCTATAAAATACAAATATAAATATAAAATTAAAAGATTATAAAATACAAAGTTCAATTTTTTTTTTTAATAAATTCGTCCACAAAATTAAAAATTCAAGGATATATTAGATACTACTTAATATTAAAAAAAAATATTGTCAAAATAAAAAAATCTATTAGATATACTTAAAAATTTAGAGACCAAATTTAAATTAGGATGGAAATCAACATCAAAGAGGTTAGAGATGTTGGAAAAGAAGTCAAAGGTTAGAAGGAGGGACATGAAGAATTTGAAAACAAAAGAATACCCTTGGATCCATGCCCGTGATTAACGCCTACACCTATCCCCATTTTTGTATTAAACTAAAACTATATAATTATATAAATACAAAATAATAATCAAATCAAATCAAAAACCTTACCTTCTCTTCTTCTTCTTCTCTTCAAATTTCTAGAGGATGGAAAATTCATACAACATCATTTTCCTTTTCAATCTCTTGAGAAATATGGGCTTTTTGGACTTGCTAGTTTATCGTTAGCATTTGAAATTATATATGGTATGCTTTGATTGTCGGGTTGCGGCATATGTTTTTAATTAATGTTGACTGTGTGTTTTTTCGACAACATGTGGAGTGAGAGATTCGAACCGTACCTCTGATCTCTTAGTCGAGAGTTTATATTTATGTTAGTTGAATTTGCTCATGTTAACGGATGTAGAGACTCGGTGTTACGCAAATAGAATTGACGAAGTTGATGAAAGTGGACTATTATTATCCGACGTAAAAATGGAAGTTAAGGAATTGTAGTTAGCATTTGAAATTATATATGGTATGCTTAAATTGTCGCGTTGCAGCATATGTTTTTAAGTAATATAGATTGTGGGTGTGTTTTTTCTTATAACATGTTGGGTGGGAGATTCGAACTTCGAACTTCCGACGTATATCTTAGTCGAGAATTCATACTTATGTCAATTATGAATTATACTCATATTGGTTAATGTAGATTTTGTATTACGCAAATAGAATTGACGGAGTTAAATGAAAGTGAACTATTATTATCGGACGTAAAAATGAAAATTATTGAATGTGATTAGAACTTAAAAAGTTTTGAAACTAAATAAAGACAATTTTAAGAGTTTAAAGTTGTTTGACATTGATTTTGTTTGTTAGTATTCTACTTATGAAAATTAGGATACTTATAGTTTATAACATTATTTTTCGTTCAAATGTTGATTTGTTTTGTTATATTTATCCTTTTAAAAAAGGTGTTTCAAAATATTAATCTGAACATAATTCAATAATAATCAATGCAACATGGTGTAAATGTTGGATATTCGATGTTCGAATACTCACTTCAACTAAAATAAGAAAAATGAAAAAACAATAATAATGTTTCTCAAAATGTAAGTCACAATTTCGAAACTGAAAAATAAATATAGTTTTAAAAACTTAGTTTAAATTTTCTGAAATTTAGCTAAGAGTGCATGCATTTTTTAGAATGTTAAAAATGTTGGAAAATTTAACGATTTTATTAAGTTCATTTAATTATTTTATTTAATTAAAATTTAATTGTCTTATAAGAAAAGAGAAAAGAAAGAAGACTGAAACTCTCTCCTCCTTTCAAAGAAAAGAGTTAGAAGGAGGAGCGCGTGATTGTGTTTTGACGTTTCTTCACTCTAAGTATAGGGGGAAAACCCGAATACATAAGTTTTTTAAAAAAAGAAAAAAACCAGAAAGACGTGCGAATGTTTTTGCTGTCCAAAGATTAATTCGATCCAAAAATTATTTGTTAAAATCTGAACGCATACTAAGAGCTTAGTTGCACAAAAGCAATCTTAGAGGGATTTGTATACTGAGAGTTGAGTGCCTAAAAACTCAGTACGAAGTGGGGACAAACGGATATAATTATATTTTTAAAAATCAAAATTAAAATCGTTTATAAAATGAAGATTAATTTATATTTTTTGCAAATGTATTTTAATTAATGTGGAGATTGAACCGATGACTAAGACACAATCTCATTCCAATATAATTGAGCTATACTCGGTTTATTGAGAATCGAGATTAAATTTGGCATAAAGAGATATCATCGATCTTAAAATCAATTGGCTTGGATGTATTTATATTATGAGTGAAGTCCATTCATCTTTTCAACGTGGGATCTTCAATCCAATTTTCTTAAATAATTTAAGAAGTAAATATACATAATTTTTTTAACAAACATGTTGGAGTCGGATTGAACCTAGACTTCATGGCCACTAAGGGGGCGTTTGGGGCGCAGGGTGGATTATTATAGTTGGTGAGTTATAATAATATGTGGGTTATAATACTCTGTGTTTGGGGTGCAGAGTTGTATAGTCTGGGTTTAGTAAGTTTGTGTTTGGGGTGCAGAGTTGTATAGTGTGGGTTTAAAATACAATTTTCTTTAACATGAAGTTTGAAATATGTGTTTATGTTAGTTTATTTTTTTTCTACAACTTTTTGTTGTATTTATATAGTTAAATGTATATTACATATTAATTTTTTAAAAATTAAAAAAATTAATATTATTTAGGAAATCACAAATAATCGATAACAAGAGGCTCGGTGGAGAGAGAAATAATACAGTTTTCTTTAACATGGAGTTTGAAATATGTGTTTATGTTAGTTTATTTTTTTTCTACAACATTTTGTTATATTTGTATAGTTAAATGTATATTACATATTAATTTTTTAAAAGTTAAAAAAATAAATATTATTTAGGAAATCACAAAGGTTCTATGAAGAGAAAAATTTGGGATGAAATGGAAGATAAAAAATCGTGAGGTGAGGAAGACAAAGAGAGAGAAAAAATCGGTAAATTGAGTGAAAAAAATAGAAAAAAAAACAAAGAGAGAAGAAAACTCGAAAAAAAAAACAAAGAGAGAAGAAAACCCGAAAAATTTAATGAAAATGAAAAAAAAAAAAAAAAAAAAAAAAAAAACTGTAGAACTACTACAGTGTTACTGTAGAACTGCTACAGTAAACACTGTAGCAAACCGGGGGTTATAATAACCTCAGCCCCAACTTATACAGTTGCGGCTCCAAACATGGAGTGGGTTATTTAAGCCCACCCCACCCTACCCAACTCGGGGGGCCAAACAACCCTTAAACGATACATCATATTAGTTCGAGCTATGCTCTTGTTGGCTAAATATACATAACTTTAATCTAATTAACAAGATAAAGTAAAAAAGCAAACATTTTTTATATATAGATCGTGTAGGATTAAAAAAATGTGGGGAAATTTTATAAACCCCATTCTTAGCTCGAAAGGGACACTTTACGTAGTTTTTCTGCATTGTCAAACGTGATTTTTTATTTCAATTTTCAAAATTTGCCTTCTTTGTTTGACCACAAAAAGAAAGAAGAAAAGAAAAATCACTTTTTAACCCACCAAACAAAATCTTCTCTATTATAAGATCCTTAGTCTTCAATTGAGTCTCTCTTATACGCCCACCCACCCACCATCTTCCTCCCTCTCAAAATCTTTCCCTTTTGGCTGCTATGGGAAACACCTTTGGAGTTAAGAAGACGGTGAAGGTGATGAAGATCTCCGGCGAGACGATCAAGCTCAACCCCCCGGTTCAAGTCGGGGACGTCGTCAAGGATTATCCTGGCTTTGTTCTCCTCGAATCCGAGGCTGTGAAGCACTACGGAGTCCGAGCAAAGCCATTGGAACCCCACCAAAAACTTAGCACGAAGAGACTTTATTTTCTCGTCGAGCTACCTAAAGCTCCAAAAGAACAGGTGACCGATAGTACTACAGTACATTTAATATTTTTGTTTTCATATCCATAATACTCTCTGATCATTTTTCAAGCTAATTATTATTTGTTTTTGCTCTGATACCATGTTAGTTAAGTAATGTTTTATTCATATTCTTTAACACAGGCTCCACGACGGGTACGGTCGGCGATCAACATGAGTGCAAAGGACAGGTTGGAGAGCTTGATGTTGGCGCGACGGTCGGCATCAGACCTAACTATCATGAATCCAAAGAGCGTGTTGCCGGAGGAGGGTGGCGGAGAGGGATCGGGATCGGGATCGGGAACGACACGGTTGAAGGTACGGCTGCCGAAAGCGGAGGTGGAGAGGCTGTTGAAGGAGAGCAAAGATGAGAAAGAGGCAGCAGAGAGAATTGTGGGACTGTACATGAATAAAACTAGAGAAAGTGTGTGTGAAAATGATCGGAAGGAGAAGGAGAAGAAGGATATCATCAAGCCACGTGAGGTGCGTATGCCTTTTATTTTACTTTTTTTAGTTATTGCAATTTCCCTACATAAAATTTCTAACTCACTTTTATCTCAAAATAATTCTTATTTTTTGTTTGTAAATTTACATCAGTTTTTGGTATGTTTTATTTCATTGTTTCTTTTTTTTAAAAAAATATAAACAAAATTATGGTAAGGGATTGTTATATTAATTACTTTTAAAATATTTATAATGTATTTTATAAGTACAAATTGATTAAAAAAAACTAATTACGAATATTTTATAGGGCTGGTGCCCAAAATAATAGCAAAATTAACAAAATTTAAAACATTTTGCAAATATGACAAAAAAATTAGTGGCTATCACTAGTGATAGTCACTGACAAAATTCTATAAAAATACTGAGGTGATAGACTACCATCAACGATAGACCATACTAATAAAAATTGTCATATTTTTAAAAAAAAGAAAAAAAAAACTATATTTTTAATTATTTTACTCTAAATTCACTGTTACAATTTTCCTATTTTATATATATAAGAATGAGACTTTGTATTTTTTAAATTTGGGAAGTCATCTAGATTCAATATTAAGTTTAAAATTAATATTGAGATATATAAATTTAAGAAACTAAATAAAATATTTAAAATTTAGAATCAAATAATAATATGAAACTTCAAAACTAAAATAAAATTTCAAACTAGGTGTTGTTCCTCACTGGTTTCTTGTTAATAACATTTTAACATCACAATTACTATTAAAATACCATGGTTAAAGGGAGCTAAAATATAAAAGAAAAATATTTAAAATATATGAAATGATATTGATTTAGAAATGTAATTAATATTTAATTGGGTTTTTGGTGATCAAGTAGTTGCACTTTAAAAAAGAAAAGAGTTTGTTGCAATTGCAACTATAAATTAATTAAATAAAAAAGTAAATTTAAATAGAGGACACCAAGTTGACTCACTCACCATCCAATGAGTCTATTTTTCATTTATTAGTGATTTATTAGTGCTTTGTTTGCCAAAACCACATCAACATTTTTTTTAAGATACCCACCTTTCCTTATAATTCTTTTATAATATAGAATATTATTCTCAAATTTATTTTTTAGAATAAGATAAATTATATTTTTGGTGTTCGAAATTTGAATTTGGTAGCATTTACGGTTTTTAAGGTTTAAAGCTCAACATTTTTTGTCCGTAGAATTTATATTTGGTGTGTTTTTTTATCTCTCCGTCAGTTTTCCTGTTAAATCTTGATAGAAATGTGATAACTATTTTTTAATAAAAAAATATTTTTTAAATATTTTAATTATTAAAAATAAAATAATAAAAAAAATATATCTTCTTTCTCCTTCTCCCTCAACTTCCTGTCTTCTACTTCTTCTAGTCAGCTACCAATTGACACTTGAATGAAAAGTGGAGCCTCAATCAGTTTGCGGCCGCCCCAAAATTAAGACCCAAAAAAGAGGGGAGAAAGAAAAAGGAGAGAAAAAAAGAAAAAAAGATTTATTTTTTGTTTTTGTTTTTTTATTTTACTATTTTTTTTTTTTTAAAAAAAAAAAAAAATTTAACAGAAAAATTAACGGCAAGAAGGCACCCAATGCAAAGTTCATGGACTAAAAATGTTGAATTTAAAATCTTAGGGATCAAAAATATAATTTACCTTTCGAATATTACATAATGGTAAATATGATGGAGAATTTAAAGGGCTGGTTGCACAAATAGCAATCAGGCCCAAACTAATTGCAAATTTAGCAAACTTTAAAATGTTTTGCAAATATGGCAAAAAAATTTGTTTCTATCACTGATAGACTTTAGCATATCACTGATAGACTTCTATCAGTGATAAACTATTATCACTGATAGACTATTACCACTGACAAAAATCTATAAAAAACTGAGGTGATCAGCGATAGACTTCTATCAGCCATAACATATCAGCGATAGAAATTGCCATATCCGCAAAATTTTTAAAAACATGCTATACTTTTAATTATCTTATTTTAAATTGACATCTGTTATAATTTCTCGAATTTAAATGCATATAAAATTTAGAAGAAGTATAAATATATTTAACTACTTAACTATATTGAAGCTGATTAGTCAATTAAACCAAGTTCAATGACACATGGTATATATTTAAAATCTCTATATTATTTATGCATATATAAAAAATATTAAAAAAATAAAAGAATTTTAAAATTTTAAAGGACAAATAACTCTAATGGTCTTTGAAGTTTGGGTTTGATAGCGTTCTAAAAGTTTTAAATCTAACAATTATACTATCTAACAATTATACTACTGAGGTTTGAATTTAGTTCGTTTTTTGTCCTTCCGTCAAAATTTCTGTCGAGTCCTAACAGAATCTGACGTGACACTTATTTTTAATTATTAACATTATTTTAAAAGAAATTTTTTTTTTCATATAAAAAATATTAAAAAAATAAAATAATTTTAAAATTTTAAATCTATCCTGATAATTAATGATAACATTTATGACATTTAACCTAAAGACCCAAAGTTGACTTTATCACCATCTTGTCAATTTTTGTTTGATTAGTGCTTTGTCTTCTAACCCATTAATCACACATTTTTCGTACCAATCTTTAATTCCATCTCTTCCTTAGAATTTTCTACCCTACAAATATTGATGTTTTTACTTTCATATAATTCTTATTTTTCAAAATTAATAAAAAAAAAATAGTTTTTTTTTTAAATAAAATTAATCATTAGTTCTACTAATCTTTTAAAATCTTAAAAGATAGGATAATTTTAAACTTATTTTTAGATGAAAATTTTCATTATATGATCTTAAAATTTTAAACCATACCTTTCATAATTATATTTCTTACTATATTATAACTAATTAACTCTCACCACCTTTGGATGAATCCATTTTTAGTTGATTAGTAAATTATTAGTTTGTTTCTATTTTTTTAAACATATATAATTCGACCCGTCTTTTTTCTTTTCATTTTATAAAAAATTAAAAAAAAATGGGTTAAAAATGCAGAAGCGACGCGTAAGTTTCATGACGACAATGGAAGTAGGGACTCAAATAACAGTGGCATCTTAATTGACAAGAACAACAAGATTCGTGAACAAATGAGTTGAAGACTAGAATAATATAGTGACGATCTACTTATAGTAGTATGCCACGTCCTTCACTTCAACTTCTAGTATTTGAATTTTGAACAAGTTTTTGTAGAATATAGATAGATTTACTACCCTTTATACATCCATTATGTACTTATAGTTAACCTCAGAATACATATGTAGCTACCTAATGTGTCATGGACAATATTTTTTTTTTGGCTCAAATATATAGTTTAATGATTAATGTATGCAACACATTTTTCATTTTCTTTCCTAATCTTCTATAAGTTTTAATTTATTTTTATGTATTAATATATATTTTTTCAACTATGTCACTACTTTCACTAAACATGTAAAAAGGAATGATGTGTGAGTTTAAAAAAAAAAATGATGTTTTTATGAGATTGTGATTATTTGGTAGTATTATAAAATTTTAGGGAAAAAATCAATTTTGAGCATCACTACAAGAATTTTTAGATTTTTCCGACGGCAGGCGCATGGACCGGGCGTTGGGAAAAACGTATTTTTTCCAATGCTATTCATGCGTCGAAATAAATACACTTTCCCCAACGCGAACAAATGTGTCGGTAAAAATAGGGCTATCGCGTCGCATGTGGCGTCGGGATAGATGGCTTATAAAAAAGTGATTTAAGGCGTTGAATGCCCTAATGTCCATAGATTAGTTCCCCGTCAATCGAAGCTCAGCGGCGCTTCCGCTCCTTAACGATCGGTCGCCATTTCCATCTCTCTTTTTCTCGGTAAACTCTAAGGGCCCGTTTGATAACGTTCATGTTTCTTGTTCCCTGTTTCCTGTTTTTCTTGTTCCCTATTTTTTAGAACTAGAAACAAGAACATGTTTGATAACTACTCATGTTTCTTGTTTCTTGAAAAAAAGAAACAGAAACAAAAATTTGTTTGATAACATTTCTTGTGTTCTTGTTTCTTGGAAAAAAAAAAAAAAAAATAGAAACATTATCATGTTTGATAATTTTTTTTTTTTTTTTTTGTTAATTGTTTCTCTTTTATCTTTATGTTTTTTCTTTTTTTATAGTTTAAATAGAATTTAATATACATAATATAAAAAATATATAAATGCCATAAATAAAAAAATAATAATAAATAAATAAATATCCAAAGTTTACATAATCGAATACAAAAAAGTCTCAATGCAAAATTAAAAACAACCCATAAAATTATATTTATACTTCAAATGTTATCCAAATTTGATTTGATTTGATATATGTTCTTGTGTGTTGAGAGGGTAAGGAGACATTTATTTAAGAATATAGGGAAGCGAGTCTCCAACACGCCAAACAACGTTCAATAATATTTCGTAGTGAAAAAATGTCGATAGTTAAACACTTATTCCCTACCTCGAGGATGATGTCTTCCTTAGTCTAAAATCTCGAAGTCGTTGTCAATTCGTCATTGTTTGTTATGGATCGTGTTTTAAATTTTCGTTGACGTGTAGACATTTCTACGTGTCAATGAGCTCAATATCGACATGAGAGGTGAATCGACATTTCAATTATATTATAGATAAATTTATGTTATATAACTAAAATATTACTATTTGTGAACCTAATATTTAATAGTGAGAAATTTAAACTAATTTAAAAATCTTGAAATGCTAATTTTGCAAAATTTAAAATGTCGATGTCGATGAAAATGTCAATGCCTCAATTTTATGGAAATGTTGATGAAAATATCGATAAAATGTCGATTTCGATAGATATTTATGAAAAAAAAAAACATAAAAATTAATAAGTAAATATTTTAATGTATTTAAATAAAATATGTATCCTAAAAAAACAATAGCAAAATTCAAAATTAAAATAATATATATATAAAAAAAAAAAAAACACTACATAATTAAGAAAGAAAGAGAGAAGAAAAAAAGGGGTTATATTCAGAATTTGAAGCCAAGAGCTAATAGGTGAAAAATTTATTTGAGTGCTTCTCTTGTGAATGAACCAACACTAATTAATCATCATTTTAAGAACAAATTAATATAAAGAGAAGCCGAACAGGGACAAACACGAAAGTTTCTCAAATTTGACCTCTTTTTTAGAAAGGTTTCTCAAAATTTAGAAACAAGAAACGAGAATAGTTATCAAACAAGTCCGTTTTTAAGAAATGAGAAACAGAACGTTATCAAACAAGTCTTAAATTTCCCGATCTCGTCTCTCTCAATATCCCGGGATCGGCCGTTTATTGCTCGTCGAAGATTGCATTGAAACAATCGGGCCTTTTCTTCTCCTCACTCTTCCAATGTCGTCATCTTCATTGCATTCTCTCAGTCCTTCGCCCATTACGACCGTGTCCTCAGGAAAATGGTACCTCGTTGTTCCTGGTATGTGTTTTTGATGTTTTATAGGTTAGATTTTGGGTTGTTTGTTTGTTTAGTTTGGTGACAGACTTATTTCAATTATAGTTTATGAAATTATTAGATGATTGAAGATATTAATCTGGAATGGATGTTGGGTCTCTCTTTTCATTCATCTGTTATATGATCGCTTTACTTTAATTTAGTGGTTAGAACACGATAATTTAGGACGCAGGGTTGATTTTGAAATAAATTAGACAAATAGAGTTGTTTTTTAAAAGAATTCAAAAAATAAATAGAGTTAGTTTTTGAAAAGAATTAAAAAAAAATGGTTGTTTTTTTGTTTTTATTAAAATGCGCAAGTTGAGAAATGACCAGTCAAACGACCGACACGTGACCCAATCGTATGGCGCCACGTGTTTTTGTGGGTCTCCCTAATTTTTTTCCAACTTTTTTTCTTTTCTCTATTTTTTTTATTTTAAATCTTTTTTTCATCTACCGAATATTATCATTATTTTCAACCAATCAAATAAATTTTGAAGATTCAAAATAACAATATAGAAATAAATAAATCAAAACTAAATTACAAATAAACTTCTAACCATATTTATAACTGTACTAAAAAAACCATATTTATAACTTTATATCTAATTGTAAAAAAAAAAAAAAAAAAAAAAAAAAAAAAACTTTAAATCTAATTATCTCACTTAATTTTTTTTTTAAAATAAACTTAAATAAAATAAATTAATGCTCAAAATATCAATCATCATATCTAAATTATATATCGCTGAACACCTCAACTTTTTATAGATTTTTGTCAGTGATAATAGTCTATCAGTGATAATAGTCTATCACTGATAGAAGTCTATCAGTGATATAATAAAGTCTATCAGTGATAGAAATGGATTTTTTTGCCATATTTGCAAAACATTTTAAAGTTTGCTAAATTTGCAATTAGTTTGGACCTGATTGCTATTTGTGCAACCAACCCTAAAAATAATAAGAAGAAGAAAAATTGTAACAGATGTCAATTTAGACTAAAATAATTTAAAATATATCATTTTTTTAAAAAATTTGCGGATATGACAATTTTTATCGCTGATAGAAGTCTATCACTAGTCTTTTTTATAGAATTTTGTGAGTGATAATAGTCTATGAGTGACAGTAATAGTAAAAAAGTCTATCCCACTGATTTTTTGTCATATTTGTAAAAGATTTTAAACTTTGCTAAATTTGTAATTATTTTGGTGCGGCAACGTGCAGATTATGAGCTCCAACGATACAAGATTATCCGGTCAAAACTCTTTTAACCGAACTTACCAACATTCGTCAAACCCCCGGAGACTCCACTATAGCCCGAGGGCTGCACTCTCCTCACTGTAGATATATTATGTCCTCTAATATAAGCGTCACAGGCAAGTTGACCCTTCCCAGGTTGTTCGTAATCACAGTTGGGTCATTTAAACCGTTTAACTCTTGCATTACATGTTGTTCCTTAAGTACCACTGACACCTCTAATGAACAATAGATCTGTGGTTCAACCAACAGATCAATTAACCCTCTCATCTCATGAGAGTGTGCGCACTAATTGCTCAAGCCCCGGAGTCAGCTATTAAGGGAACAACCTATCTACTAACTCTGAAAAGCGGGTTAGGAGTGAACTCCAATCTTGTTGTACTATGTCCCCAGCTACCTATTCGACTTTATCCTCAAGATGGTAGGCTTATTGAGTCGGCGCTTATGAGCCACTCTCACCCGTGCAAGTCAAAGGATACTTTCGAATAAGCAGGAGTTCATAGCGAGCTCAAGATTGAGATCGAGTTACCTAGGTCATCAAATGAAAATGTCGGTCTCATCAGTAAACGGTGTTATAAAGAGAGAGCAAAATATTTCGCGGTTCGGTCTTATACAAACTCTTTGCACAGGACTCCCTCACTCGCACATCTCCATGTGAAACGATTCAGATCACATCGTTTTGTACAATACAAAGTGAGTCGCATCCAATAGTGTTACCAGGATAAGGTACCCAGCCTTATCCGTATACTATAGACCGTTTTGACTGACTACTTGAGCCTAATCCACAATCATGTCATACATGAAGCTCAAGTACTCATATTCAGCCAAGGGTGTTGGTTATTGGTATAGGTTAAACTAAACACGTTTCACTTTATTCCAGTAAACTCTTTTACTGAATAAAACTAATAACTCTTTATTCTAAATAGAATATTTACAAACATAACAGTTTACAAACCACGAGTTTTAGGATAAAACCCAACAATTTTGAGAATCTTGGGTTGTTTAGGAATTCTTCGTGGAAAGTGGCTTTTAATTCGTGAGCTTGTTTGTTGTTCGTTGTATGTTAATATGTATGTTTAATGATTATTTTATATTATGGTTCATATGAATGGTTTTATGTTATTTCGCGCCTCTGATAATACTAAGCATATATGAATGCTTAGCATGATGTATTGTTGTATGTGTATTTTCTGTTAAGACTAAGCACATCTGAGTGCTTAGCATTGTTGTGTGTTGTTGAACATATATTCTCCGATAAGACTAAGCACATCTGAGTGCTTAGCATATTGTGTGTATGGTTAAATATATTCTCTCTAATAGGGATTAGCACTACTGAGTACTTAGTATGTTTGAGTTGTGTTCTGAATGGTCAATTGATGGTTGAATTGTGGTTGTTGTGTGATGACTGTGTGCTGAGAATATTTGTTGTTTGGGTGAATAATATGTGGCTTAGAGGATATGGTGTAAAACATGTGGAACTAGTGTGTGTGTTGTGGTGTTAAGCATGTTGAATGGTTGGGGTTGCCTAGGTTAGCATACTCTATAGGTGGTGAGCATGTTATGAGAGCATTGACCTGAAACACAGTCTAGGTTGCATGACGTGTGAGAGTCATGCATTTCAGTTAGACTGTGAGGATGGAGGTGTGTCTTGTGAGCTGACAGAGACGTTGGGTAAATACTAGTGCGTCTCAGGTACAACTGGTCGAGGGGTGCTATGTCACCATCGATTGGTTAGTGTAAAGGAAAGTATGATGCATATAAGTGCACCTTGGGTACAAATGGTCAAGGGGTAATATGTCATTGTGGTTGTAAGCAAGTGTTGGGCGTCGCGGGAAAGGTCAATATGTTGCAAAGTAATCGGTGCACCTTGGGTACAAATGACCAAGGGGTGATGCAACAGTTCGACGCCTTGGGTATAAATGGTCAAGGGTCGAACATTGAGCGTCGTAGAGAAGTGTCGAGGCCCTGGGTACAAACGGTCAGGGGTCGACGTGACTCGTAGGAGTTAGTCTCAGAGGGCTTGTGAGGGCCATGAGAGTTGAGTTTGAGAGAACTAAGTGGAATTCGAGAGTAGACTTAGAGAGTCCAGTAGAGTCTGAAGAAGCTTGTGAAGCTAGAGATGAGATTGAGAGAGCTCAGTGTAGCCCGAAAGTGGGTTATGTGAACTCAGTGAAGTTGAGAGAAGCTGGAGTTGAGTTGCATGATTGTTATTGTGTTATATGGATATGAGTTTCATAATTGTAACATGTTATGTTGTGTATGAGCTTGATGTGGATAGCATGTTGTTGCTTTGCATGTTGTTTGCTGAGTGGTAGCTTCTCAAGTGGGAGCTACTTACTCAGTACGTGTTATGTATTGACCCACCTACATATTTTGCAGGTGATGTGAGGTACTATGATCCTGATGATGCCGATGAGAAGACGTGAGAGGACGCACCATTAACTAGTTTTTTGTTCTTAGTTTGACTAACTAGATTTTAATTACATGTTTAGTTGAGTTTAGTTCATTTTCATTCATCATTAGTTATATTTTATTTACATTGAGTTGTTAGCTTTTCTTTTATGGAATAAGTCGTCCTAGGTTAGGACTTCGTGTTTTTGTCTGGTTGTAATAAACTTTGAACTAGCCATTATATGAATTGTGTGGAATTTCTAGCTTTAACAGGTGTTCGTTAATTGGGTAGTTGTCGCGGTTACGCCGTTTTGTCGCCAAAATTTCGGGGTATCACAACGAGTATGGCTTAAAGTTAAAGGTCGATTGTTAATGTTCCCTTGTTAGGTCTAAAATTTGGGGTTGTTACATTATCTCCCATAAAAACAGCACCTCCCTCATATGGTTTGTAAGTCACAAACCATTCTTTTGAGTAGGTCATGCCGTAGGTACACCTTGAGTCAAGGACCTAGTCTTCCTTTAACATTCTCACTCCCTATTTATGGTCTTTTTCTCCGTGGTAGCTAGCATTTATGAATACTCAAAATTGTTTTCCTTAATAGAGACATCTTCTCTTCCATGCTCCCTACCTTTTCTGAAATTTCCATTTCTAAAATCTCCATGATAGCACTCTAAAAGTGCTAATTTATAGCTCCTAAGTCTTGTGCGTTTAAGAAATTTACTGTGCTTAAAATATATATTTTGTTGAATTTAATTGTTAAGGGTTGAATGGTGCAGCCTAAGAGGGTAAAAGGAGAATTCTCTCCAAGAATCAACCAAGTATTATTTTTTAATCAAAAGTTAATGAATACAAAGGAGCAATGCTCTATTTATAGAGGATTGGAAAACTAATCATAATCCTAACAACCCAATGAAACTAAACATAATCCTAATTAATCAAATAAAACAATCATATTTCTAATTAACCAAGGAATTAACCCAAAATATCTAATTAACCACGAATCCTACTACATCATATTCTATCCCTCCAAAAAAAACTCGTCCTCGAGTTTAAAAAAGAAAATGAAGATAGGTAGAAACAAGCGAACTGTCCGACTAGAAAGATGTTTTATTCGGTGGTTGCAAAAGACTTCAACTGAAAATTGCGTTCTAATTTCATCAACACGCCAAAGTGTGCTAATGCTCCCCAAAGTTTGGTTTCTATGCCAAAAGTCTTGTAAATCTAAAATCATATGCAATAAGATCTAGTAGTCTTCAAAAATTCCTCCAAATACACATACTTTTTTAGTGAAACAAAGTTCATCTGCTTTCATAAAGATGTCTTTCTGACTTGACCAAATTTGTGAAGGATTTAGTCTTTCATGTAACAAATTAAAATTAGATTCTTGAAGGAATTTTCTTGAAAATTCTCTTGAAGTTCCAAACTTAAGAATAGTACCCTTATTTGAATATCTTTCAACACCAACCTCAAGAATTTCAACAAGGTTTTTCTCAACGGCAGTTTCATGGATTTGGTTCTGAAAAAATTTCAGCCCCAAGTTTTCTTCCACAAGAGTAAAATGATTATCCAAACAGATTAATATTTCATCTTCTTCGTCAAAATACTCAGCAAAATTCAAAAGGAATTGATCTTCCACGACATTCGAACTTATCTGATGGTGTTCATCATTTGAGAGTAAATCATTGAGGTCAATAAAAGAATCTTCATGTTTTTCAGACAAATCATTTTGATTAAGATCTTGAATACATTTTCCAAAAATACCATCAATATCATTAACATCAATCGTTTCTTTCAATACTTTTTCAACTTTATCTTCCTCATCAAAATATTTTCAAATTTTAGAAAACATTTCTCTTCTTTGTTGAAAAAATCATAATCTTTAACTCCAAGTCCATGAAAAAAACCATCTTCTTCGTTGGAACAATTGTAATCTTGAACCAAAAAACCTTCATTTCGGCATTCTTGGAGTTTATCCTGATAAAAAATGTTCCCAACATTTTTTGGAAGGTTGGCTTTCTGTTCTTGGAGCATTTCTTCTTGTCTATCTTCACAGTTTTGGTGTGTATCTTCGTGGTAAAAATCTTCTTTTCTCGAACTTTCATAATCTTGATTCATGAATCTTGAAAATTGATGTTTTAGAGGCATCCCCATTGTATTTTCTTGAATCTTTCTCATATTATTCGTGAGTTCTTAACTTTGGGTGAATTCTTCATTTTCTTGACTACTACTTTCAAAATCTATCATTCTTGGATTTTCGAGTTCTTGTTTTTTGGTTGTATAATGGTCTAAAACGCTAGACATATTTCTCAAAAGATGTCGGATTTCAACCACCCCTTTTTTGATTTCCTCTAAGACTTTGTGATTGATGTAGGGATTTAAGTGGGTGTTTGAATAGGCTTCCGCCTTTCTTGGTCGTGATTCAAATCCGGAAGTGGATTTTCTGACTTTAAACTCCCTTCTTGGACGGTAAAATTCCATTCTTGAATTTTCTTGCTTGTTTCTTGAAAACTTCCTTGTTTCTTGAAAAGATAATACTCTAAAAGGTAATCTCTTGTAAAAAAAATGTGGGTTGTCGAACAACGAGCACAACACACGAAGCTCTCTCTTGCGATCAATGTCAACAAGAGTTTCCCGGTCTTCCACCGGCGGCAGCCACGTTGGCCCAGACGGATGCTCTGATACCAATTTGGTGTAGCCTAATAGGGTAAAAGGAGAATTCTCTCCAAGAATCAACCAAGTATTATTTTTTAATCAAAAGTTAATGAATACAAAGGAGCAATGCTTTATTTATAGATAATTGGAAAACTAATCCTAACCGTAACAACCCAAGGAAACTAAACATAATACTAATTAATCAAAGAAAGCAATCATATTTCTAATTAACCAAGGAATTAACCCAAAATATCTAATTAACACGAATCCTACTACATCATATTGGTTGAATCAGATCGTTGCATTAGTTTAGAGCTTAAAAGAATATTTTAGAGGATAATATTAACAAATCGTTCTGAATGCTAATAGTATGTAAATTAATTAATCAAATATAATGTTAAAAGTGATGAATGGTTTGGTGGTGCAGGAGGTCTTTGGCATATCGATGGGCTTAAGTTTGAATTTTGGGGAGGACAGCAATTTCATATATTTTTGTAATCAAAGCCCCAAGCGTCGCGACGCTTGACGATGCACGCGTGAGAAATCTCTATCTTAAGCGTCTATAGAAGTAGCAATGGTCTAATCGTAGATAAGTATTTCGAGCCTATACAAATGGTAGGCGCTGGATTTACTTATTGTTTTCATGGCGAGCTCATGGTGGGCTTAATGTTAGGAGAGAAATCGAATTATTCCACGAAATAGTTCGTCGGGATGTTACATGTCACTGTCTTTTAATTAACATAGGATTGATCACCTTAAATTAGTTAAAGGGCAAGTTTAATTAGAATTGCACATTTCTAGTTAGTTTGTTTGGATGTTTGTACCGGAACATGGTCAGACATTTTGTGTGCTTGAGAATAGAATAATTATGCATGTTAGAATCTCTATGATCTAAGTCGCATTAAAGTAAATCTCGATCCCTTAAATTAGGAGCACAGGTTACAATTTTATTTTCTGCTCTTTAATTTTCTGTTAGTTAATTTTCTACAAGTTTTAGCTTAACCAATCTCCCGTTTACTGTTGAGTTTTAATTAAAGCAAATATAAATTAATTAGGAGAAGCCAATTCGAGGTTCCCTGAGGATAACCTGACTACCGCTATCTACAAGCTAGATAAGCATAACCCGTTTATAAATAGTAATTTGGCGGGCCTCGACAACCCGTTCACCACTCCACTTCTTCTTTGAGGACAATTTCGTTTGAAATATCCTTCTTTATGATAAATGTAGCATTTCAAAACATTTCTGCCTTTTAAATTATTGTGCCCTTTTAAGAATCGATTTTTCTTGAAATGGTTTTTTCCCTTTGAGAAAAGATATCCAGCTCCACCATTTCCCTTGTTCTCCGACTTTAACTCAAGTTCCTTACATTTAATTGTTGTGATAACGAAATCTAGAGAGATTGGGTCCCTCTCATATTTGAGTGCATTCTTCCCATCCTTATAGGCTTCAGGTAGAGAATTTAGAAAGATTATAGCTTCATTTTCATCTCCCAATTTTTCTCTAGCTGCTGCAAATTCAATGGTGAGTTTCTTGAACTCGTCAAGATTCTCATCAAGTGATTTTGAACTATTCATTTTGAATGTAAACAATCTCTCTCTCAAATACATCTTGCTTGGTGCATCTTTCTTGACATATAGGACTTGTAGTTTAGTCCACACATTAAATGCATCAATAATCTGCCTTAGTACATTATCATTTACATTCAAAATTAGAGTATCACATGTGGTTTCTTCCATTTTATTATTCTCTTCATTTGTCATTGAAGCTGGTAGTTTTTCAGGATCATCTAAAGCCTTGAGTGTAGATTCTTGGGTTATAAATTATAATTACTTGAATTCTTTTGCACCATAGATTCAAATTTCTATTCTTGGTGAACTTTTCAATTTCATATTTTGTTGTAGTCATTCTTTGATGAATTCTTGATGCTTTGGTTCTTCGATGAGTTCTTGATGGACCTTGAATTCTTGATGCTCTCTTGAATGAACCTGGGCTCTGATACCAATTGTTAGTGAAAACGTGAAATATCAAAATCGCCCTTCAATTGACACATGGGCTATGAGTTGTCAATGTCCATCAATTTACTTATGTCATCACATCCATTTACTTGGTGAAAATTCATTTTCACTTTTGTTGCTTTCTCTCACATGCAAACAAAAACTTCGAAGAGAAAAAGAAGCTTTGTGTTATGGCGATTTCGAGATGAGACAATTTGCAAAAACACGAAGAACAAACATGAAGAAGATGGAAGAACTCAATGAATTAATAGTGGTTCAGCCTTGAGGCTTACATCCACTTTGGAAGCGGTCGGTAAATACTTTTATTTATCAATGGAAAATGGATTTACACATGACTAAAGAAAATCTCATACAATTGTTTTTTTCTCTCTAACCTCTCTATTACGTATTTATAGAGCTAACTTCCAGCTTCCTCTTCATACAAGGAGTCTTTTTTCTGATGATTAGAAGACGAGTAATCTGTTTTAACTTGTAATATGTTCGAGTTTTTAATTGACTTAGAAATCAGTAGAATAATTTGTTTCACCATTTATTTTTAAGAGTACCTTGATTATGGTGCTACTAATCACCTCACTAATAATTTCAATAATTTGGCTCTTATGAGAAACAATCAGGTGCAAGTTTGAATATATCTCATTTTAGCTACTCTTCCTTCAAATCTCGTATGAATCATCTCTTTCACCTAAATAAAATTCTTCACGTACCTCTAATTACCAAAAAAATTGATTAGTGTCGGCGAATTTGCTAAAGATAATTTTGTTTTCGTTGAATTTCACTCTGATTTTTGTCGTGTGAAGCACCGAATTACTGGCAAAATCCTACTCAGAGGGCCACTCCATAATTTGTTGTACAAGTTTAATCTATTTTCACACCACTCCTTAACTAATGGCTCAAACTCTCCTCTCTTTTAAATAAAATGTTTGTTAATTCTCCTATAGTACTTGGTGCTTCTATTTTTCCTACTGCTTTAGATACTCAACATAGAAGACTTGGGCACCCTGCCCCTAATATTGTTAAGCATATTCCAAAGTTTTGTACTCCTCATGTATCTACTTCAATGAATATCAATTTCCGTCATGGACCCGGCCGCATATAAAACATCTCGTAATGGTTTTCGCTATTATATATGTTTTGTGGATATTTTTCCCGTTTTACTTGGATTTACTTCCTAAATTCATAATCAAATGCCTTTCCCGTTTTCATAAATTTCAAAAACATCCATCGAAAACTTCTTGGAATGTCTATATTACGGTTTCAATTTGATGGAGGAGGGGAATTTAAAGTATTCACACATTTTTCTCAAACGAAATGACATTGAACGTCGTTTTTCATATTGATGATCAAAAAGTGTACGTGTGGTATTCCGACTAAGAAAATAAAAGCGTACGTGCACGCTGTCAACAAATAGTAAGTATAGGAACATTTCAAGATATCGTATCTCAAGAGACTCTCGGTACGTTTCACTTGGAAAAGTTGGGGTAATTGTACAGATATTGTATCCCTTTGTTTGGACCAAAAAAATATTATAATTTAATCAATTGCCATTTTAAATATTGCACCCATCAAACTTCTTATGTCAGCATTTCTTTGTTATTTTTTTATTTTATTTATTTATTTTTCTAAATGAGCATATGGATTTAATAACAAAAGTTTCTCAGAGTTTTCGTTTCTTCATAATGAATAATTTTGAATCTATACATCATTTTCACATATAAATCCTATACAACATTCATTTTGTTTCTTAAACTTTCAAAAAAAAAAAAATATATATATATATATATATTATTATTTATTTTATTTATTTTATTTATTTTTGTTAGTCTTCAAACTTTGAATAAAAAACTGTTCTTTTTTTTTTTTTGTGATATCTGTGAGTGTCCAAACCAGCTTACGCGCATCACGACTAATTTCACGGGATAGGCCGCCTGACCCTACAACATTTGGCTGCCAAGAAAACCCGTAGGAAATTTATTCCTAGGTAAGTGGCCACCAAGACCTTTCAAAAAAAAAAAAAAAAAAAAAGTGGCCACCAAGAATTGAACACATTCCCTTTAGGAGAGCATTGAAGTCCCAAGGCCAATATCATTTTAGTTTTTATACTTTGAGTTTCATTTCATTAGCCTTATACTTTCAAATGTCCAAATTTAATCACTCTACTTTCAATAAAACTTAATACAGTTAATTTATTGTTAACTTCTCGGCAAATAAATTAGTTTCTAAAAGTCTTTCACTATAAATTTTGGAAATATGAACACGTATCTTTTCTTGCATGAAAATTATTATTATTATTTAACTAATTTCGATAAAAATTAACTTCAAACTAACTATAGTTACCCTAACAATTTCAGTCCTTATCGCTAATTTTTCATTAATCATTTGAAAAAAAACTAAATTTATTTCCAAATCCAACACCTATAACCAATGATGAAAATATCGATATCCATGTTGATATCGGCATTTCAATTTTACGGATATATCCATGGATATATCGATAAAATATCGATATCCATGAATATTTCTGTAAATCAATTTTTAAAAAAAATATATTTAAATTAATATTTAAATTATTTTACTTCCAATCTAAGTTATTGATCTAGTTAGTAGTATCTAGATTCATATTAAATTTAATATATGATATTTTTGATATTTTATGAGTATTTATAAAAGATATTGAATATATCCATTACCCTTTAATATTTATATCGAAGTCTCCGATTTACGGATATATCCACGGATATATCGACATATCCACAGATATTTTCATCCTTGCCTATAACTTCATACAGTTGTGGAACAGACATTGTGCTAATGTCTATAAAAATACTATTAACCAATGGTTGAATGTTGGGGGACAAAAATAGGTTGGAAGAAGAAGATTTAAACCTCTTTTGTAATCTTTGGTCCTCCAAATAGCAAATAGAATCATTCCTAATAACAGCAAACAGTGACAATTTGATAGCAGAGTATGAAATGTTTCTTTCAGTATATTCTAATGTCAAAACTCAGAAGATGTTCTTACAAAAATGAACTGAACAAAGAAAAAATAAATAAATAAAAAACAGAACTATTCCCAAACAGTACCTTTTTTTTGGTTGTAATAGAAATTTGTTAAGAGAGTGAGTCAGTAAATGAATTTATACACACTTGTACAATATAATGAAGGAATCAAGTACACAGATTCAAGGAGATTGGCTTTCATTAGCCATCCATCCCTAATTCTTTGTTATCACAAGCAAAGAGAAGGGGCTGAAAATTAATTGTCAAAAGTAATGGGGAACTCAAAAAGTGGAAAAAATGATGGTTGAAAAATCCACACCTTTTCTTATAGCTGCTGTAGTTTTCGAAGATGCTCCAACAGTGAAGTAGCCTTCCTTTTTGCTCTCTCTGTTCCGCTCTTGGCGAGCTCGGTCAGTGGAATCACGGCGCCGAGCCTACTCATGCAAGAAAGATTTTCGGTATCTCGCTTACACAAAGCAAGCAAAATAGCAGCAGCATTTTCTTTGTTGCGAGGCAATCCAGTCCTCACCAGGTCTATTAGAACAGGTATGGTACTGGCTTTCACCATGGCTGCTTTTGCTTCTTGATGGCTGGCAAGAACCGACATTATCGTGAGAGCTTCGTCGACCATGGAGTTAACTGAGTTTGTAAGCATCTTTAATAGAGCTGGAATGATCCCTGCTCTCACAGCCCTTCCCTTGTTCCCCTGATAAATACACAAATTAAATAGTGCTGTTGCAGCATCCTTCTTCCCTCTTGAGCTTCCATTTTCGAGTAAATCGACAAGAGCCGAAATGGCCCCAGAAGCACCAATGATTATCCTATTTTCATCAGCAAGAGACAAGCTGAAAAGTGTTGCTGCTGAATTTTCTCTCGCTTCCATGCTTCCAATTCTCAGAACTTGAACAATGGAAGGTATTGCACCAGCAAGCATAATTAGTCCCTTGTTATTCTCATATATTGAAAGGTTGAGAATGGAAGTAACTGCATTTTCTTGTATTAAAACATCATCAGCAGTTAACAGATTGACCAAAGCAGGAATTGCTCCTGCTTCCGCTATCAGTATTCTATTATCTGTGCTTCTTTTCGATAGAGATCGAAGTTCTGTCACAGAAGCTCTCCGCTCCTCGATTGAATGACTAGTTAACTTGCGGACCAGAGTTTCAATGGCTGCCATCTCCTCACACACATCACGGTATGATCCGTCACACTTTTTGATCTTTCCGTTGGTTAATCCTGTTGGTTGCTCAATATTGTGATTAACACACCATTGACTAACAAGACTTCGCAGTACATAATTTGGGGTGAGAGTCAAATTTTGGAGCTTCTGCTGAGTTTTGGGACAAGTGGTATTCCCACAATCTATCCATCTCTGTACATAAGATCTCTCATACGTCTGTGTTGTAAGAAAGAGAACTATTAAGAAAAGGCATAAAAGAATTCAAGTTTTTTGAACTCTAAAAGCTCAAATTCATCCCAAGAAAATATTGAGATCCTGTTTGATAACCATTTGTTTTTTAGTTTTTGAAATTTGTGTTTGTTTTTTCCACCATTTCTTTTCAATGGTTTTCATCTTTCTTAAGGAAAGATTTGAAATTCTTAGCCATATTCAAAATAGAAAAACAATTTGTTGAAAACTACTTTATTTTTTTTATTTTTTTTTTAGTTTTCAAAACTTTGACTTGGATTTTGAAAATACTTGTAAAAGATGGATGATAAAATAAAAGAACTAATATGTGGAAATAGTGTTTATAGGCTTAATTTTCAAAAACCATGGTTATCAAACGGAACCTTGGTATTTGGTTTTTAGTTTTTGAAAATTGAGCTTATAAATACTACTTTCACTCATGAATTTTTTTGTTTAGTTAGCAACTTACTAAAGTGTTTTCAAAATCTAAGCCATTTTTTAAAAACTAAAAACGATAGAAAATCATAATAAAAAATTGTGAGTAAACAAACATAATTTTCAAAAATAGAAAACTAAAAACGAAATCATTATCTAATGATAATAGGAGCCTGACTAATTCATGGAATTCAAAATCATACCTGGCCTGTGGACACAATAACAGGATCCCTCATTATTTCAAGGGAAATGGGGCATAAAAAATCATCCGGTATTGAAACTCCATCTGAGCTCTTCACCTGGTCTCCATTGTTTTTGGCAGGGTCAACCTGTCCATCAGAACAAACCTCTGAAGAGGATGGAAGTTTCTCAAGTCCTTTGAAAATCAGCTGATCCACACCATTATTCATCAAGCCTCTACAATTTGGAAAAACATCAAATTTCACTGTAATCTCATGATCAACAACGCCATTCTCCTCGACATCAAAGTTATCAACCCAGTTGTTCAGATTTAATTGATCCATGTTTTTCTTCAGCAACTGAGATTGAACAACCGATGGCGGAATTGCAGTCAGAGAGCCATATTTTTCTGCTGCTCTTCTCAATTGAGCTCTCACTAATTCAACCTAAAGAATCAGTAAAAGATTTAGAGTATGCTCAGAATTTGAATAGTCAAACAGTGGTTTTTCTTCCCTTAAATCCTACCTGTTCTTGAACTTCCTCTGATATATTAAAGCGGTCATAAGGAATATTTCCCAATGCCTTCTCTAACTTCCACGTCACACATTGGAATTGAAAGAGTATCTTCTTAGAAACTTCTTCCTTCAAAATTAAAACGTAAGAGAAAATTCAGAAAAAGGTATACCATCCCACTCTGTACATACGTATTTCAAAGAGAAGAAAATTGGCCTAACAGTCAATCCGAACCAAACATAACTCAATGCATAAGGCATCAATTACCATCTCTAAAGTTGAAGGTTCGATCCCCACCCACAGGTGTTGAACTCAACAAAATTGGCCAAACATCTTAGCAACATTCAGGAACGTCAAAGTTTGAAATAACGATTACAACCAAACGGCTATGCTATGCAACTAAACTCCATTGCAATTAGATACTCAATGGATAAGACACGAATTACAAATTATCAATACTAATTAATAATCCAGAAAAAAATATAGCAATTTCCTCTATCCTTGTTGTAAGTGCAAACAAAGTCCCACATTTGTTAGGAAAGGGGAAGATCATGGGTATATAAGTAAGGGACAACATCTCCATTGTACTGAGGCCTTTTGGGTGGAACCAAAAGCAAAACCAGGAGAGTTATGCCCAAAGTGGACAATATCATTACGATGTGGAGGATAGTTGTCCCTAATAAGTGGTATCAGAGTCATGCCCCTTATTTAGCCATGATGAAGAGTGGTCTGGTTAAAGGTGATAATGCTCGAGGTTTAAACACGGATAGATGACTATTTGAGGGGAGGATTGTTGTAAGTGCAAACAAAGTCTCACATTGGTTAGAAAATCATGAGGGTTATGCCCAAAATGGACAATATCATTACAATGTGGAGGTTAGTTGTCCTAACGCCTAACATTCCTCATTCTAGATTCTTGTATCCAACACCATCTATACGACAAAGAACAAGAAGGTAACCAAAAATAGCATATGTGAAAGCGGTGCTTTAAAGTCAAAGTTCATCACAGTTGTCCTCCACAGCGTAATTTGTGCAATTGGATACTCAAAGATGCAGAAAATAGGATATCTCAACAGCAAATACGCGTCGTTGAGGCAATACTAGGCACGAAATTTAAGGTACTCCCTAAAAATCAATGAAATTATGGGTCCTCTTTTCCCCTTTATGTACATCGAATGACAAATTTTCAAAAAAAAAAGAAAAACTTCGAATGACAAAATCAACACCATCAAAGGCTAGTAAATGAAAACCTATAACCAAACATGAGATAGAGATCGTGAGAAACAAGAAACGATTCGTTAATTCAATCAGTAGTATCATAAAGCATAAATTCTGACCCGAAAAGCTAGGTTAAACTAAAAAAACATAATCGAGAAATCCAGCAACTAAATGTGTTAGCGCTAAATCGAAGTTCCTAACCAGAAGAAAGTGAAGTGAAGTTTAAGAGGAATATAATGCAGGTGACTGAAAATGAATACAAACACCATCAAATTAAGATACAACTCTTCAATTTCAACAAAAATCCAAGAGAAAAAGAAGAAGAAAAAAAACGCTTACAGAAGAAGAAGTGCAGGACCGGAAAGTGGAAGCGATGAAAATGAGGCGCTTAGTATCCTTCAATGCCGCGACTAAATCACACAACCATGGAATCGAAGAAGAAGAAGAAGACGAGGAAGAAGAAGATGCATCAACAGGAGGAAATTGGAGGGCATTGAAGTCTCGGATCTCCTCAAACAAATGCGTCAAAAGCACGATCCGACGAACGAGATCGGTGCAATCCTTCTTGAAAAGCTCACCAGTGTTGGTCCCCGCCGACATACGAACGACATCGAGAACAAAGCCCAGTAGAGCCAAAGCCGGTGGAGTGTCGCTGTCGGCGGCGACAATTCCGGCCATTATTCCGACCAAAGTGCCGGGATTACACAATGTTAATTGAAGAATTTAGAGGAAAAATGGAAGAAATTTTGGGGAGAGAGAATCTGTGAGGTGTGATGAACCAATAGAAAATGAGGGAGAAGAAAACAAAGAGGATACAGTTGGAAACAGAATAAAATGAATTGTATAAACAATAATTTTTAATTTCTTTTTTTCTTTTCTTTTTTCTTTTTTCTTTTTTCTTTTCTTTTTAAATAAGTTGTTAGAATCCAAGAAATTAAAATAAAGTTTATCCAACTCTACAAAAATAAATTTGTTTGATTGTTTCAATGGAAACAAATTGTATAACATGTATGCATGTAATGTGGTGTGTGGGCTAAATTGTTTTAAATGTTCTTCTCAACAAAATAAATAAATAATTTTAAATGATCTTTAAAAAAATAAGTCTATTTGTTCTTAATTTTGCATTTTGATGTTTTAGGGTGTGTCTGGCCACGGATTTGTTGGAGAAGGAGTTGAGAGGAGAAGTTAACTCCCCGTTTAGCCCACGGACTTGTTGAACTCGATAAAAAATATCAACTCTCAGACTTCAACATACTATTCAACTCCTCAGACTTCTGGAGTAATAATCACTATTTAACTTTGTTCCATTTTTTTAGACAACACATTTCTCTCTCTTTTTCTTTTTCTCCCTCCTTCCCACAATATTTTTAATTATTTAGAGAAAAAAAATGTAATTTAAATAAAATCGGTAAAATGTGGAAAATTGCATTCTTAAAATTTATTGGAAGAAAAGTCTTTAATAATGAAAATATAGAAAATTATAGAAAATAATTGTACAAAAAAAAATAGCTAAAATAAATCATCATTGTTGAGATGCTGATTTTCGGGTGAAGTGGATTCAAATGAAATAACAAGTTTAAGAGGGTGGAAGCGAAGAATAATGTGTTTGACACATGAGTTAGAGGAAGACTATACAATGTGTTGTTTTTATTTTTAAAGAAGTTTGTAAAATATACCTACATTAATAAAACCAAAAAAATCTCAATCTTAAAATTCATAAAATTAAAGATGAATCATAACACGGATATATATATATAAATTCTACCAATAATAAAATTCTACAAATAATTTTTTTTTTTTTTTATTTATAAAAAAAAATAATAATAATAATTTCAACACAATACTTCCTATTATTTTTCCTCATAGTGTGTTCAATTATTTTTATTTTTATTTTTGGTCGAAATTTGTAAATATAAATAAAATAAAAATAAAAAATAAATTCATTTTTAGAATTTATTGGAATTTGAATAATTCCTTAATAATGAAAATTTGAGATTATATAGAACAAATTTGTGTAGAAGAGAGCAGTTAAAATAAACTCAGATTTCAGAACTCCAAGTTCAACAACTCCCTACTCCAAACACACCACAGACTTCGGAAGTCTAGACTAAACAACTTTCTGCCCCAAACACACATACTTCAGAACTCTCCAGACTAAACAACTCTCCAGATTAAACAACCTCGGACTAAACAACTTCAACTCCCCTCAACTCTTTGGGTCAAACGCCCCTTAAGGTTTTTTTAATTGTTAATCTGAGTATAACTCCATCCATAAAATATTTGGATCCCTTATCTCACGACTGTTGAAATTTTTTTTTTTTTTTTTTTTTAGTACATTAGAGTTGAGAATTCGAACAACATACTTCTTGGTCGTCAACACATACATATGTCAGCTGAGTCATGCTTTGGGGGTTAGAAATTATCTTTTAGTTGGTTAGAACATTATATGTTTCTCATAAAGGTCAGATATTTGAATTCATACCTACCTGTTATTATTTTATTTTATTTTAAAAAAAAACTTTACTCTTCATCTTTTAATGTGTTTTAAGAAAAAAAAAAAAAAAAAAGTTAAGATTGAAGTTATAATTTAAACGGTTGGGATAAAATTGAAACGTACTCTTGTAATTAGTTGTAATTAGTTTCAATTTTGCCTCCAATATTTTAAAAGTTTCTATTACATTCTCAATTTTTTTTTAATTTGTTGAGATATTTTAACAAAAATGATTAATAGTGTTGTTTTTCAAAGAGTTTGGTTGACTAATATTTCTTCATTTTACAATTTTAGTATTCTATTCACTCAACCGATCAAATTAGTCAATATGAGCATAGTTGGACATAAAGTATCAACTAATGACCAATAAATTAGAGGTTCGATTCTCCCACTCCATTTAAATTAAATATCTTTGAGAAGAAAAAAAATCAAGATAAGATTAGTCCTAGAAGCAGCATAACATAGGATATAAGCAACAAATTTGAAAGAAAAACAAAAAAGAAAATAAGATTAGTCCTAGAAGTATAAGATGGACTATAAGCAACAAATTTGATGTCTTAGAGTGCACTCTATCGTATAGAATTACATAGAATAAAATAAAACAACCACAGTTGTCTCCTTGTAATCGTGCTCAGGAAAGGGTACGAATGATTTTGTGCACTTCCTTATCACGAGAGAAGGTCAAAAAACATGAGTTTTCAAAGATTGGGTTAAAAAATCTCACGCATCTCGAGAGCTGGGTCATCCGTACAAAAACTCCAGGTTATATATTTAATGGTGCAAAAGTGTGTAACAAATTTCAATTCATTTCTCCTTTTCATATGTGTGAGAAAATGTAAAACAATTTTTTTTAATATAAAAATTGAATTTGTTTACTAATAACTTCTTTGTTTTGTTTTCCCATTTAAAAAAAAAATACATTGGACCTTTTCCAATTTTTCTTAGTTCTTAAATTTCAATTCCGATTTTAAAATGTTTTCAAGACAATAGGAAAAAAACAAAAAGTATTAAACAAGCATAAGTTTAAAAAATAACAAAAAAAATAACGAAATCATCATCCAACTAATTTAATCAATTTAGTATTTTCCATGACATGCAAAAAGAACAAACAACCTTAGCCGGCGGATGAAGTGAGAGTGAGATTTTTGTTTTTAATTTCAACATGTGTTTCCGACACAAATAAATCCATTGTATTGTAAATATTTATATATAATCCTACATTATCTAAAAGGCTAAAGAAATTTAAAAATAAAAAAAAATAAAAAATAAAAAAAAAAAAAAAAAAAATTAGTCGAGAGGCCACCACAATGTGGCCGAGTAGTTTTGATCGGTTAGATTAAGAGAGAGAAAATGTAAAAATATTTCTATTTTTTATCCAATGATTAACAGATAAATTGTAAGATCTAGATGTGATGATTTCAAGAGACAGTCACATTGTGATTGTCTCTCTCTTTGAATAATTTGTCTAAAAGAAGAGTCCAACACTTTGTCGGATGGCATAGAGTCTAAGTGATCTGATCGAAACACAATTGTCGATTCAAGTATAACTTAATTAATCAAAACACACCATTATCGATTCACGTGATTTTTAATTTCTTCCGAAGTTAAAGATTATATATATATAGATTTAGATTTAGAGTGGTAGATTATATTTAAATCTTCATCTTCTTATTTAAATTGTAATACTCTAATTCTTTTCAAAAAAAAAAAAAAAAAAAATTGTAATACTCTAAATAAAAAAAATTATAACACAATTGTAATTCCAACATAATTCATCTAATCAAGACATTAACAACTTTATTTACAAGTGGTAAATTCAAATTCAAATTAATAAACATTGATACAAGCAATAAACTCAATTGATCAAAGTATTGATTAATAACTTCTCGTATCAATCTAGTATAGATCATAAATCTACACGTAGTTGCTAATCTTATACATATAACTCAATTGGTCAAGACATTAATTAATAACTTTCGTTGTAAATCACATGATCAAATCTTTTCTTTAATTCGAATTGTAATACTCTAAATAAAAAATTCAAATATTGTTGTAGATTAACTATACACAAACACAACAAAATTTAACTAGTTAAAATATTAACAACTTCTATTATTAATTTAATTGATTAAAATATTAACAACTTCTATTATTAATACGGATATGGAGTTATAACTCAATTCGTCAAAGTAAATAACAATTTCTCTTATAAGTCCTACCTTCAATAATAATTGTTTTTTTCAAACGTATTTTAATTAATGACCAAGGATGAAAATATCGATATCCATGTTGATATCGGCATTTCAATTTTACGGATATATCCATGGATATATCGATAAAATATCGATATCCATGAATATTTCTGTAAATCAATTTTTTTAAAAAAATATATTTAAATTAATATTTAAGTTATTTTACTTTCAATCTAAGCTATAGATCTAGTTAGTAGTATCTAGATTCATATTAAATTTAATACATTACATTTTTGATGTTGTATGAGTATTTATAAAAAATATTGGATATATCCATTACCCTTTAATATCTATATCGAAGTCTCCGATTTACGGATATATCCACGGATATATCGACATATCCACGGATATTTTCATCTTTGGTCCTGACCTCTTAGTCAAAGGCACAATCTTATGTCAATTGAGCAATGTTCGATTTAGCAACAATCTTAATTGTTGATATGAGCATAATTCATTTAATTCAGACATCATTATTATTAGTAATCTCTTATCAAACCGATCGTGTAGGTTCAAATCTCTACTCATTGTTTGGATATCCGAGATCGAAAAAATCCAAAGATAAATGTATGATATATATTGGTTCATAAACCCAAGTTGGGGATGAGATGAGAAGTGAGAAGGACAGGCTGCCCCACGGCCCCCACCCATGTTCTGCTTCGTCTGTACACACAAGCTCAGTCAGTAGAAAGCACTTCCCCATTTTTCCGTTAAGCTTGAAATAAAGGTTTTTTTTTCTCTATCTTTAAATTTGGAGGAAAATTTCAATTATACTTCTTAGATTTTGAAAATTTTCATTTTAACGTTTGACTTCGAACTAACGGTTTAAAAAACTATCCTTAAAAAATATATATATAACATTTATCAGTCAATAATGTTCGACCTTCGAAACAAAATCCATACATATATTAGATGAAATAATATTATAAAAATAGAAAGCATAAAATAAAATAAAATAAATAAATATCAAACAAATATAATTTTTACTTTTAAAATATAGAAAACATAAAACATAAAACATTAAAATAAAAAACTAAAATAATTAATAAAAGGCCCTAAAATATTCACAAAAGGAAGGGAAAGAACCCTTGATAGGCTTCCAAGGAAAGGGAATTTAATATCGTCTTCTCCAAATGTTTAAGTAATTTAGAAATTACAAACATCAACCAAACTCAAGCAATGCTTGAATTTGTTCAATGAAAGAGATTTAATCATCATATCAATTGGATTATCATTGGTTCTAATCTTTCTCACAACAATATCATCTCGAGCAATGACTCCACGTACAAAATGGTATCGAATATTAATGTGTTTTGTCTTCTCATGAAACATATGATCTTTTGTAAGGAAGATAGCACTCTGACTGTCACAAAATATTGTAGTAATCTTTTAAGTCTTCACTTAAGCTCACCAAAACAATATTATGCAATCAACATCATGCCTCTTTGATTTTCTACCCTTGTTCTTCTTTTACTTTCTCTACTAGCCCCGACTCCTTATCTTCTCATATCTTATGGCTTGAAAACCTCACCTTCTAACCATAAAAGAGAGGATTAGAAGAAGTTAAAGTAAAACTATCAAACTATCAAATCCATGACGGTCACTTACCTACAACATTAAAATTCTATGAGATTCTTGACAACCAAATGTTGTAGAATCAAGTAGTTTTTCCATGAGATTAGTCGAGATGCATGTAAGAAAGCTTGCTACAACTCTTGGGATAACTTTTTCACAATTTGCATGATGTTTCTTTCTTCTTATTGCCACTAAGCTCCTGCCTTAGAACTTGAAAGCTGACAAACCACTGGACCTTTAGGTGTCAATAACCACTAAATTAGACCGAACTAAATCACCTAAGAGTAACTAATTTAATAGATCAAGTAACTAGGCACTAGGTTCTATTTCCTTGCACTTGTCACATATTTCCAGCACAAACAACATGAAGTCTCGACAAAAGATTAGATTTGTCTCCAAATAAATGACGAGTATCAAAGAAACAAGAATGGTTGCTACTAGAGATGAAAATAATGAAGAATGAGAGATAAATGTATAAATTGAAACCATAGAAAGAAATCATATAAACAAGAGATGAGAAGAAAAAGGAAATAGGCCTCAACATTACCCAAAAATAAGTTATACTTCCCAGTGCTAGACCCTGACATTACCAACCAAAACATTATGCTTCCCAATGTCTGCTTTATCATAAAGGTTAAACTTTCATTCATACCTTTCCATAGGGTGACACAAGCTGTCGAGCTTTCTTTCCCAGCCTCTTCTTCATATCCTGTAGCTAGAAATAAAATAACACAATCCCGATCAAAAGAAAAATGTAATAAACGAACAAAAATTATTTACTCGAACAATTTCTTATCACTATTGGCTATGGAAGGCTCCAGAACCAAAGCAATCTGGTCTATTGGCTTTCTTGCTTATGCAGTACTTCGACCGCCAAGCCTCGCTTATGTTGAGTGTGTGCACATGTGTTAATAAATGAACAAAACTATTATCTCGATCGAGATCTTATCACTGGCTATGGAAGGCTCCAGAACTAAAGCGATCAAGATATGCTCCTCAATAGACAAGTGATTCATAACTCATAAGGATCACCCAAACATAATGTTGCCTCTCACGAGAGAAGATTCTGGATTTAGAAGAATTTTTCAACTAAGTTAATAAGTTTTGATAACTGAATATTCATTTTCATTCATAGTTTGTTCTTTGCTAAACTTGAGACGAGATAACTCCGATAAGAACAAAACCTGGTAATATTATTCTAGCCACAAAGTACAGATTGGAGAAAATTAACTCATTAAAAATGGACATTTACCACAATGGACATCTATCTCAAAAAAAAAAAGTATCCTTACAAAATGATTTTTTTTTATAAGGTACCAAACTTTCATTGAGAAAAAATGAAAGAATACAAGAACATCCAAAAAAAGATAAATCCAAAGGGAGGCCCCTCATAAAAAAAAGGGTTGAGTCAAGTAATAAGAGACCTATAGAATAATTACAAAAAAAGTTGCGTCAACGACGCCCATAAAGAAACTTTAAATCTAATAAGGGACCAAATAGCACTAGGCTACCTTTCCGAACCTTTAAAGGTTCTATTGTTTCTTTCCAAAATGATAATGATAAGGAAAATGTCTAAGCTAATCAAAACCAACTTGATATGGGGAGAGAACTAATTGGCATCAATGATGAAAATAGGCTGTAAGAATAGCACCCACAAAGTAGACATCTGAGCATCAAAAATTGAATTAGCTCATATCATTTGAGCTCTTAAGGGTTTGAAATGCAGAGGCGCAATTTCTAATTTTCTATATGTAGAGCATTCAAATTTCTAGTAAACGTTGAAAACATCATGGTAGAGTTAACATTAGGGAAAATTATAAATGTTAGAGATTTGCAATGAAGGACATGAGAATATGAAAGAAAGATAAGCAGAGAAGATATACTCATTGTGATCATTGAAATTTGAAACTTCAACTTACAAGGAAATGCCCTTAACAACTCTCCCAAAAGTCGATAGAAGGACCTGTACCATGCTATTACTAGTAAAGTACAAACTTGCAAACACGTAAAGTACTGGCAATTTCTATTTTTCAAGTTGCATGAGTATAGAACCACCAAACTCTCCGATAAATACAACCCTTTAAGATGGACAAAGATAATAAGATAAAGGGCCTTCAGCAACACATGTCAAAGACAAAACATATTTGCTCTAGCTCAAACTTAAAGCTTGTTTGATAAGCCAACTAAAAGGGATAACCAATATTTAGCAGTGATTCACATATCCTTACATGACATATTTTCTTGCTACCCTGAGAATTATTATATAAACATCTCAATATGGCACCATATGAGGCTATGCAGCAAAAGGATCATGTGAAGGGACAACCTCTTGACCTATGTGGCGCTGAACAAGCCGTTGAAGATCATCCATCACCTTCCGCTCACGTTTTGATTTTTCTTCATAGTTATACATTGCAAGGGCTCTTTTATCTTCAGCACTGTAAACTTGGTTTTCTTTTCTAATACGGATTGCATTCATTCTCTGATGCCTGCTACCGCTCATCACATAGCCAAGGGTCTCAAAGGTCTGAATTTCATCAGCTGAAAGACCCACTTCACCACGCCGTGGAATACGCTTCCCTTGCTGAACATACTGTGCAATGGCGTCACCTTCTCCAGGCCTAAGAGCACCACCATAGCTAATATGGCCCTCAGCTCTTGGCAGTGGCATTGGTCCAACTGGCATGTCATTATCAAATGCAAGATTCTTTTGTGCCTCCAAAATTTCCTTAATCTTCAAAGCTTCGTCATTAATCTCGGCCATTTTCTCTCCATCAACCATTAATGTACTAGCATCAACGTCTTCAGTACCAGAATTCTCCTCAAAAGAGGAGCTCTTGCTCTCCGTTTCTGACTGTCTTTTTCTCTTGCTCCTGGATTTCGATGAAGTAGAAGAGCTCTTCCGCTTCCTTAATTTTTCGTCTTCACTTTCCTCACTCTCATCCATATCACTGTACCTCTTCTTCCCACTATTCTTGGACCTCTTTGTACGACTCCTTTTTTTTGACCTGACACGGTCACTGTCATCAGAATCATCTGTCTCACTTCCTTCACTGTCCTCTGTATCGTTGTACATACTCTTCTTCTTATTACTACTCCTGATATTCTTATCTTTTCTGTTCCTCCTATTCGTCGACTTCTTTCTTCCCCTCCGACTTTCTTCCTCTGATTCACTTTCACTCTCGCTCTCGGTGTCGCTGCCGGACTCTGAATCACTAAGAGACGATTTTCTACTTCTACGCCTGGAACCTGAACCCTTCAATTTCCTCCTTTTCAATTTGGTATCAGATAATTGAGAGTCGGAGTCAGAATTCTTAATTTTATCAGATACATATTTTTCTTCATGTTGTTTTTTCTTGCCCGAGTCACTTTTATCTCCACCATCGTCGTCCCCATATTTCTCCAAAATGTCATCAGCTTTCTCCTCATACTCTTCGTTATCATTCCTGGGTGGGCTAGGGGTCACTCTCCAAATACAATACCTCAATACCTTCCTGAGCTTCTGCCTCTTCAACCTCCGATATTCCTCATAGTTCAACCCCTTCAGCTCCTCATCTGAGTCGGACTCTTCAGACGCTCTCCCGTTTCTGTCCAGATACGGCCGCCCTCCAGTACGCCCAAATCTCTTGGGCAGACCGTTCTGGTCTCCATCAGCCCTAGGGCTCCGCCTAACGTCTGTGTAGCCAGGCGAGACAGACCGACGATGATGGTTGTAGCGATCATAACTTTCATAGTTAGGGCTACGACGCCGACGGTAATCGCCGCCGGAGGCATAGGAGTCCGGAGAGTAGCGACCGGATCGATATCTACTCTCTGGGATTTCCACGGTAGACCCTAGCCTACCCATTTGTTGAATTCGTCTCCCGATTAGATTCCAGAATTTACCTAATCTTCCTAACTACTACCTCTAATGTTATCGAAATAGTCTCAGATTGTTGATTAACAGAGCAGAATATGATCAGAAGGATGCAAATGGAAGCTCGTACCTGGACCTGGCAGCAAGAACAGAGCGGGAGAGAGAGAGAGAGAGAGAACGCCGGTCGCCGAGAGAGAATGCGAAGATCGGAGAGATGGAGAATGGGCGGCGAGCGACGGGGCTGGGATACATTTGGAATGGGTAATGGGCCGTTGGGCTTTGAGTGGGCTTCAAAAGATTTGAGATATTTTATCAAAATAAAAATGAAAATTTGAGAAAATCATTTTCATTTAAATTATGTAACCTAAACTAGTTGATTCGATTCGGTTCATCTCAATTTGCTAGTTCGGTTGACTTCGAACAACAAATCGCCAAAATAATTTGAAGTGAAATACATTTTGAACTTAAATATTGTAGTTTGGTTACTTTTATTTTATTTAACTAACATATTTACGAGTGTCACTCTCACGTCATGTCAAATCATCACTTGTTAGTTCAATTAATGTCTTGAACTCGATATCAACACGAGTTTAACAGAATATTTGAGACTTCTATACTTATTCTAAAAAAATGTCATAAGTTTGAATTTCTCATCCTAAATGTAATCTAATATTCTAGGGAGAGAGAAAACGCATCATTGATATTTAAGGGCTTGTTTGGTAACGTTCCTGTTTCCTGTTTCTTGTTCCTGTTTCTCATTTTTTAAGAAACGGACTTGTTTGATAACTATTCCCGTTTCTTGTTTCTAAATTTTGAGAAACGTTTCTAAAAAAAAGGCAAAATTTGAGAAACTTCAAAAAGGTGTTTCTCCCAGTTCCGTTTCTCTTTATATTAATCTGTTCCCAAAATGATATTAAATTAGTGTTGGTTCATTGGCAAGAGAAGCACCCAAATAAACTCCTCACCTATGAGGTCTTGGCTTCAAATCCTCATTATAACACCTTTTTTTTTCTTTTTTTTTCTTTTTTTTTCTTTCTTAATTATGCAATGTTTTTTTTTTTTTTTATATATTATTTTAATTTTAAATTTTGCTATTTTTTTTTTAAGATACATTACTAATTACTTTTTATTTTATTTAAATACATAAAAATATTTATTATATTTATTTATTAAATTTGTTATATCTTTTTTTTAAATACATTAAAATATTTATTTGTTAATTGTAAAAAAAAAATTATTATTATTTTTTATGTTTTTTTAATAAGTATCTATTCACATCGATATTTTCATATTTTCATCGAGACACTTTAAACTTTGCAATTAGCATTTCAATATTTTTAAATTAGTTTAAATTTCCCACTATTAAATATTAGATTCACAAATAGTGATATTTTAGTTATATAAGATAAATTTATCTATAATATAATTGAAATGTCGATTCACCTCTCATGTCGATATTGAGCTCATTGACACGTAGAAATGTCTACACGTCAACGAAAATTTAAAACATGACCCATAACAAACAATGACGAATGACAACGACTTCGAGATTTTAGAGCAAGGAAGGCATCATCCTCGAGGTAGGCAAAAATGTTTAACTATCGAAATTTTTTCACTGCAAAATGTTATTGAACGTTGTTTTGGCGTTGAACGTTGTTTTGGCGTGTTGGAGACTCGCTTCCCTATTCTTAAATAAACGTCTCCTTATCAACACACAAAAACATATACCAAATCAAATCAAATTGCAATTTATTTTTATTTATTTATTTATTTATTTTTTAATGCATGTTATATCTTTTTTTATATTATGTATACTAAATTTTATTTAAACTATAAAAAATAAAAAATAAAACATAAAGAGAAAAAAGAAAAAAGAAACAATTAACAAAAAAAAAATTATCAAACATGACGATATTTCTATTTTTTTTTTCAAGAAACAAGAAACAAGAAACGTTATCAAACAAGTATGTGTTTCTGTTTCTTTTTTTTTTCAAGAAACAAGAAACATGAGTAGTTATCAAACATGTTTCTGTTTCTGGTTCTAAAAAAACAGGGAACAAGAAACAGGGAACGAGAAACGGGAAACAGGGAACAAGAAACAGGAACGTTACCAAACGAGCCCTAAGTGACCATGTTTAAATTTTTTGGAAATAATGTTGAAAGTCAAATACTAAACTAAGAAAATTATTGGGATATAATTATACAAGTTCAAGAACTAAATTAACTCAAAAATAATAATTTTTTTTTTTTTTTTTACTAACATGTTGGGGTGGGGATTGAACCTAAGATCTCATGGTCACTAGAAAATAGATCATGTCGTTGAGTTATGCTCGTTGACAATTATTATTTAACGATTTTTCAGATATATATTTGCATATAAAAAGTGTTATAAAAGATAGAAAATTTGTTAGGTTATTACTTATTTTGTCATTTATATTTATAGTCGAGATGTTGAGGTTCATTTTTCTTTATAAGATTTAAGAGTTATGTTTTAAGAGTAAAAACTATAAGTTTTTTTTTTTTTTTATTTCTAAATGTTTTAATATTCTAAAATAAAATAAACTCCTTTTTAAAGTCCAAGTAAACTATAGTCATACGTAATTAATTTTACCTTTTTTCTAAAATTGTTGCGAGTCTATCATGATTATCTATAATTGAAAAATCTTTTAGTATATAAATTATAATAAAGAAAATTTATTATCACAATATCAAAGTATATTTTTCTTTTTTGCGAAGGTATTTAATTAATTTGAGGATTGAACTCATAATCTTTTAGTCAAAGATATAACCTTATGTCAATTGAGTTATCTCGATTTTGACAAGTATATTTTTCTTAATAAAAGTATAACATTTGTTACACCATATAAAATAAAATAAATATAAAACAAAATAAATATTTGTCATATACCATTGACTAAGAAATTTCGCTCAATCAATAAGTGACATGTCATGCATAAATTGATGACAAAATTACAATCAAAATCAAATTAGATCATGTTGAAATTAGGCTCAATATCAAAGCGGTCTTATTTAAATGACAATTTAGTCCAAAAAAAATTAGGTTCAAAGCTCAAAGTCCAAAGAGTTGGACTCAAAGGCAATCAAAGCCCAAACTCATTATGTGTCCATTGCTGAGAAGTTTTCCTTCATTTTATGAGTTGCAAAAGTTTTAAGATTTCAAATCTTTTGATATTTTATAATTAAGTTAAATGACCATTGTAAAGTCACATTCTAACTTTTTTTTTTTTTTTTCAATCACATTTAGAAAAATCAAAGTGATTAAAAATATAATTTAAAAAGATAATAAAATAAAAAATAATATATAATTTAAAAACGAAAAATCCCAATCTAAGATGAAATACAAAGTTGTACATCAAACCAAGCATCACAAATTTGTAACTTTTTTTTTAATACTTTTGTTCATTACGTGAGAATGTTGTATGACTTGGTGGCCTTAATACTATTGTTAATTAGGTGGGAGAGTTTTTTAATGGGGTGTTTTAAAATATTTTTTTTTAATTTTTTAATTAAAAAAAGGATCGGGAGCACAAATAGCAATCAGACCCAAAATAATTGTAAATTTAGCAAAGTTTAAATTTTTTTGCAGATATGACAAAAAAATAGTGATTATCACTGATAGACTTTATGACTATTACTGATAGACTTGATGACTGTTACTGATTGACTTCTATCACTAATATACTATTATCACTCACAAAATTCTATAAAAAAAAAATTACGATAAACTTTTATCAGCGATAGACCATACTATCAGTGATAGAAATTGTCATATCCGCATTTTTTTTTTAAAAATGCTATATTTTTAATTATCTTACTCTAAATTGACATTTGTTACAATTTTCCTTAAAAAAATGCATTTAAGTATTATATAAAAAGTGACTCATTGCTAAATTGAGGATAACTCAATTGATCTAAAGTTGTGTTATTGTTGAATTTCGTATTAATTAAAATGTCTTTTAAAAAAATAAGTGACCCATTTAAGTATTATATAAAAAGTGATGGTAAAATTATCTTACAAAAGTTTCTCATCATTCACAGGTTTGAATAGGACAGTGGATGTTTAAAAAAAAAAAAAAAAATAGTGGAAATTATGTTTTTTTAATAATTAAATGTTTCAAAACTCTTAAAATTCTATCATAATTATGAAACTAATTTTACTTGTAAATTATTTAATTGTTCAATTAATTATATATTAATTTTACTTCTAAATTATTTAATTGTTCAATTAATTATATATAAAATTGCATTGTTTTAAATGATACTCGATATTATATGAAAGGGCAAAATGCATTTTTGGTCCCCAGATTTGAGTACAATGTCTATTTGGTCCCTGAGGTTTCAAAATGAACACTTTAGTCCCCAAAATTTGATAACTAGTTCTAAATGATCCTTTGACCGTTAGTTGACTAATGAAAAATGAAGTGGAAGTTAAGTTGGTTGACTGTGTATCGATTAGTCGACAAATTTATGAATTTATTATAAGTTAGTTTATATTTGGCCCACCGACTATTATAACACATAGTCAATAAAGTAATTATTATAACAATCGAGCGCCCTAAAAAAGATAAAGTAATCATTGATGCAGCAGAAGTGACAAAATTGATTGGCTTTGAGTTCACCATGTGGCTTTATTGCCTAAAATTAAGGCAGTAAAAATAAAATGATAAATATAATCATCCAAATATATATATATATACAGGAAAAGAAATGTTGAAAGGGTCAGTTAAAATCTTTGAGTCTTTTCTTGAGCACATCCATTGATCTCTTGCGGGTGTTTTGCTTTGTATTTCTGTTAGAAAGGCTCCCAAATATCCCATCAGGAGAGTCCCTGAACTTCTCACATATACTAGCCACTTTCTTATGATCCAACATGAAGTAATTCCTCTGTCTTATCACTGGATTCATGAAGTTCTCAGGCTGACTGCTCTGCAAAAGGTTGATCAATTGTCGGGCTTCGGTTAAGCAGCTTCGAAAACTTCCTCCTTCGTAGATTTCGCTCAATCCCGTGCTGTGGAATCTCTCGTCTGCAAAAGCTTCCAGCATTTTCAGATCAATGTTGATGCTCAACACTGCATTCGCGTTAAACCTTTTCACACTGTCGCTAAGAAAAGCTGAACTTATAGAGTACGAGATATGATCGAGTGCTCCACTCCCGACCTTATACAAAGCTTCCATCGGTAGAATCTGTTGCGCGGTCGACATTATCGTGTCCAGATAAATAAGCACTTCATTTATATAGTCATTTGCATCTGTAGAAATCTCCTCAGAAGTCCAACCAATATTCTCAGTAAGAGCCATAAACTCATCTAACTTCGTGTTCACCAATGTCAACAATGCAATATAAGCTGCATCCCTTGAAGTTTTAAGAACTACTTTTGCAGCGAAACCGCTTTGTGGCCTCGCAACCGCTCGAGCAGGCATCCCACATAACTGACCTGCATGCCTCAGGAAATAGTCACAGGCTCTTTCCAGAACTGTTATATTCGCAGCTATTTGCATCGCTTGAGAAACACCAATGGATGCGCCATGGATAATATTGAGTATTGCTTCATTTAAAACATCTATTAGGAGCCTATCCAAATACTTCTTCACCACTTCAAAAAGATTAGAATGTGCACTATACGACAAGTAATCGACGCACCCTTTAATGAACGACCTCACAATGCGGCAGACATCAGGAACCGTCGAAGAAAACGGTGCTATAAATGGAAATGCAGGTATTATATCAGAAGTCTGAAGAATAAAAGCCAGAACGTTGTTTTCATAATCACTGTCTTTTTTCAGAACCATCTGCTCATAGGAGTCATTAGCAAGAACATCCACCATCTGTTCTCGACACTCTTCCAAAAGAAGCTCGTGGTATTTGTCTCTAGTTTTTTTCAAAGTTTCGAGAACCGGCCCAACTTCATATCCATATTGTCTAAGAGCAGATGCCAGAAGAGTAACGTAATCCTTCACTAGGAGAAGGTGAGTTGCAGAATCCATGATGGAAAATTGTACCTCAAGCACTTTTGTCACCTTGCCAACAGCAGTTTCCAACATTGCTTCAACCTGTTCAGCTGACAATAGCCCTTCTGCAGTCCTCAAGACACGATCCTCGACTATAAAATATCCTGCAATTTGAGCTAAATAGGTCTGATAGGATTCGATAAACGGCTGAGAATAGGAAATTTGCAAGTCAGAATTAAGCTGCAACATTCGATTCCGGTAGTAATATTCACGAAATTGCACTTTGATCCCAAGACATGTATGAATGTGATATGCTCGATAAAGAGGTACAAGATCAAACTTTAGAATGGAGTCCTCATCAACCTCTCCAACATCTAAAGTATATGCAAAATCTCCTAGCCCTGAAATGTTTTGTTCCTCAGCCTTCCTTTGACGTTCTAACATTTCCTCGTCTCTTTGACGAGTAGTTGCCGCATGACCTATAGCTGTTTGCCCAATAACCTTAGCAGAACTCCTTACATGAACGAGCCATTCATTAAATTGAGTGGACACTTTCTTCTCGATATGAGATTTGATCACAGGAATTCTTGTCTCAATGACCAGTCTCAGTGTCTTGACAGAAATTTTCTGCAAATAGTTCTTCTCAATCAGATCGACGTTTTTCAATGCAGGGTAAAACTGGCCTTTAGAAATATGATCATTGCACTTGACACAAAGATCAAGCACCTGAACACAATTCTGGGACATTTTGATGGCTTCAGTCACATTTTGTTTTATTGAATAACATTCAAGAAGCTCTTCGAGTTTAATCAAAAGCACGCTCCCAACCTCTTGCAATTTAAAATTATCAGTGGATAGTTCGGCCTTCAGCTCTTCGGCGTCAACCAAAACCCCACGAAGTTCATCAACTGCACGGATAAATTCCTCGTAGTGAGTCTTGCACAACTCCTCGATTTCTACTTCTTTCTTCTTTACAACGTGTCTCAGCTGATGAAGGAGAGTTTCTGGTCGACTCATTTCAAATGCATGTCTAACAATGGGACCAAGATCCTCGCCATTCCCAATTAATGTTGCAAGGACTAGGTCTTCTGCAGTTTCACCATTCTCTGCAGCAGCTCTCCGCTTCGGTTTTGCCTCCATTGTAACGATCAAACTCTACAAAGATGTAAAATACATATTAATACACTATCCTACATACTATATAGATATCGAGATTGTCATATGCTACTCAATAAAATGCTACAAAGCGTGCAATATTCATGTTCAATCAGTATTCAATTCAAAAATCAACACCAGCATACTTAGCACTCTAGCTAGTCCAATTCAATTCATAATAAAATATGTAGAGAATACCTTCATACACAAAGTATCCAGACATGATTTTTCCTACAACATATTTGTCTACAATGAGATAATAGAAATCTTGTGGGTATTTCTTTTTCCTGTCTCTTTTTTTGGTGGGGGTTGGGAGGATCCAAATGTTTATTTTTTGAGTTCAACAACAAGTGGCGGTGGGGGATTCGAACCTCCGACCTCAAGGTAAGTAATACATGAAAATTACCGCTAAACTATGCCCACTTTGGCGAGGATCAAATATTTATTCTTAGCTTATAATGCCAATTTACAAGTGGAAACACAAAGAAAGACCATCCACCTAATAAGAAAGTAAGTAACAGGGGAAGAAAACATACTTATTTGTTTCAAAACGAAAACTAGATATAGATGGATAAGGGAAGGTTCTAAAATATTATCCCTCAATTATTAAAAAAAAAAAAAAAAAAAAAGTGCACCATCACTAACTTTTATGAACACAAGGAAAATTGAGAAACAAAAAAAAAACAGTTAAATTTAGATATGTATTATAAAATGTCAGATTTTTAAGGGGAAACATAGGGAAAAGAGAGGATTAAGAAAAGAGTATTGAAACTTGTGGAAAATAAAATGCAAGTTAGAAGTCATCATTCATATAAGCACTTTCAAAAGATGTCAAAAAGCCTTAGGCAAAAATTCTTAGAATATGAGAGCGACTTGAAAACCAGACGATGTCGACAATGTAGACCTCGCCCGAGCAAAATTGAGCGGACGAGCGGCTGGAGAAATGCTAATGCAATGCAAGCAATGAAGTTCTAACCTAAATAATGAAAAAATGGGGATAAATTCCCTTGTACTTGTACATATAAATCCCCATCATCAGACATTCCCCCTTGTTAACCTCCTAAGGTTGGGTTTTACAACCTTAGATTTCTTCTAATCTCCTAAACATTGTTCTTCATTCACATTCCACATTTTCTTTATTCATACCCTTATTAGGCTTCAAGCAATCAAAGATGCAATTACATCACATGAATATGGTTGGATCTGGATTGCTCTACAATTTTCTTGCAATTGCTCTACAAGTTTCTTGCAATTGCATTCGCCTATAACCCGCTCAATGCTGCCATACTTTTCGTACATCTATTTTTACCTTTTTATGGTTTGTATTTTCATCTCTCTATGCAAAAATTAAATCCTTGGTAGTTTATTTGTGTGTTTATGCCTTAACATTTTTGTTTTGGATTATTATGTATGAGATCATTGATTGTTTGATGTTTCTGAAAATTTAGAGAGTGAAGCAACTATTACCATTTTCAGTCTTTGAATTTTTCTTATCGTATGTGTTACGATAGAATCGAATAACAAAGAATAAAAGCATAACTGACACAGAATTTACGTCGTTCACAGACGTTGTGTTAGATACGTCCACGGGCAGAAGGAAGAGAACAATTGTATTACGAACAAGAGAGAATTACAACAATGACAGACTAGGGTTTAGGAGCGACTGAAGTCATTAGAAGCCTTATATATGACACTCTTTCAATGACCTAATGCAAAATGTGTCAAATTTAAAAACAAATAGAAAAACTCAAATCAGCGAGATTCCCCTGCCGAACCAGTCGTAGCTGTTCAAAACAGATTCAAGGCATTCCAACACAGTCCGGTTTGTCCGGTGAGAATTCTTGTCTTTGGATTTGGTTTCTTTTAATTGTTGTTAAAGAACCATGTGAACAGAAGATTAGATTCTTTTGTAATTTTTTTCATGGCGTAGAACTTTCTGGGTATTATTATTCATGTTTCCATGGAGATGTATAGGTCTTAATCTTTCTTCAATTAAAATTTTAGAAATCATTGGGAAGAAAAGTGATGGGGTTATTTATGCAGCTATTGACATGAAAATTGGGTAAAATATTGTAATTACAGAAAAACAAAAGTTGTATCCAAATCAAACACAGAATTTGGTTCCAATTGAATTGAGCCCAGAAAAAGGAAACAAAAAGGGAACTAATGAATGAATGATATAATTACAAATTACAGCAGAATAGAAGAATTGGGTTATGATCTTAGCTGCAGAATCAAAATGGATAAAAGGGTAGGGAGAATGAACAGGTTCACGACAAATTCATCTGAACACAAAGAAATTATCTAAAAGGAAACAAAAACAATCTGAAAAGAGAATGTTCCTTAGAAAGAACAGAAGAAAAACAGTGAAAAGTTGGATAAATACCTTAATGAGAGATTGATTACGTAAGAGGAAATGGAGTGAATCTCAGGAGAAGGAAAAATTCAGGAAGAATTATTGGGATCTGGGGTTAGTTTAGTTTAATTTTTTCTTTTCGTCCTTTTTCACTCTGGAGGATCTTACCTTCCAAAGATGAAAAACATTTTTTTTATTATTCTTTTGATAAATTCTTGCAAACTTGCATGTAAAATTGAAAATTTAAGGTTAAAAAATAATAATAAATAAAGTGTATTTATTTCAGAGGAATCGATGAAAATTTCACTTTTTTATTTATAAATGTAACAGATTTAGAAATTAATTACAAATATGACAATTTATATGAGAATTTTTATAAACTTTTACCACAATCATTTTTTTTTTTTTGTGTATCATTATAAGATTATTAAGACTATTTTTATAGTCTATCAACTAGACCTTTATTTTATAGTTTATCAGCGATAGATTTTATTCATTATAAGATCATTAAGACTATTTTTATAGTCTATCAACTAGACCTTTATTTTATAGTTTATCAGCGATAGATCGATTTAAAATCTTTCTTTAATCTCGATGATTGTGAATTCAGAAAGGAGTTATTGGGTTCTTCATCGTGATCATTGGAATGAATACTTCTATAAATGATAATTATGTCATAATTGTAAATATTTTAAAATTGTGTTAAATTTGTAATTGACCCTTATTTTAATGCTATCAATTTAATATCCATTTACCAAACACTATAACATACCTTATCCCGGCCTTAAATTCAAATTTACCAAACACTAAGGGGTCGTTTGGCCCACGGAGTTGGGGGAATGAAATTGGGGGAGTGGGTTTACTCCCCATTTGGCCCACGAAGTTGTTGAACTCGGGTAAAAAATAAACTCTCAAGATTTCAACAGTAATTACTATTGAAGTCGTCTCATTTTTCAAGGTAGCACATTTATCTCCCTTCCTCCCCCTTTCTCCCCTCCCTCCCTCAATATTTTTAATTATTTAAAAAAATAGGTGTAATTTAAACAAAATGTGTAAAAGGACTAAAAATGCAATTCAATCTATTTTATTATTTTAAATATAAATTAAGTTGTTCAATCAAAATTAGTACTCAAACAAAATTCAAAAGGTAGTATTCCTACAATTGAGAGAAATAAAAACATCACCTTATTTGGATTCGTTTAAATTAATGGATTAAAAATTTTCAAATTCACGTGTAATATTTAACACTATTGTACAACTCTCTTTTATTTTAAAACTATCCAAATAAAATGAATAATTAATGTGAGTGATATTCAAAAAAGAAGGTGAAGTATTGCGCTCAAACTTATTTTTGTTGTTATCATCAAAGAAATTTGTGAAAGATACATAAAATAAAAAAACAAAAATTGCATTCTTAAAATTTATTGGTAGAATCCTTAATAATGAAAATATGGAAAATTATTATAGAAAAAATTGTACAAAAAAAATAGCTAAAATAAGTCATCATTGTCCTGTATTTCAGGTGTAGTGGATTGAGATGGAATGACAAGTTTAGGTGGGTGGAGGCGGAGAAGGAGATGTGTTTCACACATGGGTCACGGTAAGACTATACATTTGTTCTTTTTCTTTTTTTCTTTAAAAAAGTTTGTAAAATATACATACATTAATAAAATAAAAAAATAAAAATTTCAATCTTAGAATTCATGAAATTAAAATAAAATAGCAAAATATGAGTCATAACAAAGGTTAAGTGTCTTTAAATACCGACCTCCCACATTTTTTTTTTATCGCCCCAAAGTGACAAGTGATCAACAAGAAATAAAGATGAAGATCATGGGAGCAAAACTCTTCAATGAAGTAAATAGCGACAAGAAGATCCGCAGTCATATTCCTTCATGTTTGAGCTTCGCTAGGTATGAACTCGGGTTGCGCTCGCTCAAAGTTCGTGTTTCTCTTACTCCAAACTCGAGAATTGCTCGCTTAGAGTTCAAGTTTGACTTTCGCTCCTTTGAAGTTTTAAATTCGAACTTCGTTCCCTTTAGGTGCGTGAATTGCTCACCCTCATGTTCGAGCTTCGCTTACATCAAATTCGAGGTTCGCTAATTCCAAGTTCTAGCTTCGTTTCTTTGAAGTTCAAACTTGAGTTTCACTCATTTCAAGTACACGCTTCGCTCGTCTCAGTTTACAGTTCGCTTACTTCAAATCCGCGTTTTGTCCATTCTAAGCGTGCACTTCACTTACTTCAAGTATGCGCTTCGCTTTCCCAAGGTTCGAGGTTTCGCTTGGCTTAAAGTCCAAAATCAAGTGTCGCTCACTTCAAATTCAAGTTCGTGAAGTTCAAATCCAAGTGTTGCTCGTTTCAATTTCAAGTTCATTTTGCTGATGGAGCGCATAAAACGTAGCGAAAACGAATTGGATCATTGGCACTCTGATTTCATAAATTTAGCTAAACAAAAGCATGCTCGTAACTTGAAAAATAAGATATAAGAACACATACCTCTTGTTGTTCGAATTTCTTTAATTCTGACACTTCAATCTTCTCACGAACTCTTCGAAGACCGCCTCCGGTAGGCCCGCTATCCTCAGACTGAGCAACGGAGTGATAAGACTCATTTACAAGAGGAAACAATTGGAAGAAGATGGAGAAGATAGGAAAGGTCTATCTCTGATGGAGGTTTTTGAGAGTGAAAAAAAATTCATGAAGTTTTCATCAAACTTTCTCTCCTCAAAACCAGCAACCATACGAATTCAACATCTTCAACTTGAAAAAATAAGCTCGACCCTTTTTCTTAAAACTTACTTGTTAAGTCTTGTTAAGCAAAAAAATGATTACTCAATAGGTGTCTCACATGCATAAACATGAAAAAACCATTATGTAATTATATATATTATTTTATTATTTATTATATTTTAATTCATAAATATTATTTAATTCAATATCAAATATTAATTAAATAATAAGACTAATCCCGACTTTTCGAAAATCGACTTTTCGCTAGTCCTATATGTTCATCATTTTTCCAAAAACCGAATTTGAATAAATTCAAATTCTTTTTCTCTTATATTGTACCACAGCTTAATCCGAGCTAGCTAGGAAAACCTAGAGGACCTAAAGATCAGAGCTTCAACGATACGAGATTAACCGACCAAACTCTTTAGCCAAGCTAACCAACATTCGTTAACCCCGGAGACTCCACTAAAGTCCGAGGGTTGCACTCCCTTCACCGTAGATATATTTATGTCCTATTGATGTAACAGTCATCGGCAAGTCGATCATTCACAGGTCGTTCGTAATTACAGATGGGTCATATAAATCGTTTAACCCCTGTAATTAGATCTTTCTTCTTAAGTCTCACTGACACCTCTAATGAAAAATTTATTTGTTGTCCAACTAGCAAATTGGATCCCTCTCGTGCCAGAGAGAGAGTAGGCGCCTATTGTTCAAGACTCGGGGTCAGCACTTAAGGGAACAACCTCTCTACTAAACCCTAAAGACGGGTAGGAGTGAATTTCATCGTAGAACTATGTTCTCAGCTCCCTACTCGATATTATTTCCAAAGTGGTAGGCATATTGAGTCGGCGAATATGGTCTCTCTCACCCATACAAATCAAAGGATAATCCCGAATAAACAAGAGTTCATAGTGTGCTCAGGATTCAGATCGAAATACCTAGGTCATCATATGAAAAAAAAAATCGATCTTTACAATAAACGGAGTTGTAAAGAAAGAGCGACTTGATTTTGCGGTTCAGTCTTATACAAACTCATTGCACATGACGCCCTCACTCTCATGTCTCCACATGAACGATTTCGGATCACATCGTTTGTACTATACAAAGTGGGTCGCGTCCATAGTGTCCCCAGGATAAGGTACCCAACCTTATCTCTATACTATAGACCGTTCTGGCTATTACTCTGATGGAGCGCATGGCACGCAGCGGAAGCGATTTGGATCATAGACACTCTAATTTCATCAATTTAAACAAACGAAAACATGCAAAAACAATGAAAAAGAGAAATTAGAACACATACCCTTGTCGTTCGAATTTCTTCAATTTTCACCACCAGAAGCTCCTCACGAGCTCACCGATCCTTCTCACGAAATCTTCGTGGACCACCCCCGGTAGTCCCGCTATCCTCGGGCCGAGAAACGGAGTAGTGGGACTCCTTTTACAAGAGAAAAGAAGGAAGAAGCTCACTCAAGAAATTTCTTTACAGAGAGCTGAGGAAGAAGACGGAGAGAGTTCCGAAATTGAAATCAAATTTCAATTTTAAAACAATGAACACCCAAAAATGCACTTTTATTATTATTTTTTTTTTTTTTTGATCTGATCTTATATATATATACCTTGTATATATATCATACATGTGTCTTACATCTTGCCTGTAAGACACATGTATATAAATATATATATATATATATATATATATATATATATATATATATATATATTATTAAAAATAATAATAATTATTTTATTAATTAATAAAAAATATAAATATTAATTAATATTATTTAATTCAATATCAAATATTAATTAAATAATATAATTAAACCCGGTTTTCCGAAAACCGACTTTTTGCACATGAATCCTATTCATGTTTTAAGACCAAATTCATATTTAAATCATATTTAAATATGTCCATATATTAATTAAACTTTTTAATTAATATATTTTAATTAATTAAACTTTTTAATTAATTAATATTATTTAATTCAATATCAAATATTAATTAAATAATATGATTAAGCCTGGTTTTCTGAAAAACCGACTTTTCACATATGAATCCAATTCATACTGTAGACCAATCTCATATTTAAATCATATTTAAATATGTCCATATTCTTCCACAAACCCGAATTTGAACGATTCAAATTCTTTTCTTTTCTTTTATATTGTTTCACGGCTTTATCCGAGCTAGCCAGGAGAACCGTAAGGACCTACAGATCATGAGCTCCAACGATACGAGATTATCCGGTCAAAACTCTTTCAACCGAACTAACCAACATTCGTTAACCCCCGAAGACTCCACTAAAGTCCAAGGGTTGCACTCTCCTCACTGTAGATATATTGTGTCCTCTTGATATAACTATCATCAGTAAGTCGAACCTTCACAGGTTGTTCGTAATCACAACGGGTCATTTATACCGTTTAACCCTTGTATTATATCTTGTTCCTTAAGTACCTCTGACACCTCTAATGAACAATTGATTTGTGGTCCAACCATCAAATCAGATTCCTCCCTGATCAGGAGAGGATGGGCCCATTGTTCAAGACCTGGAGTCAGCACTTAAGGGAACAACCTCTCTACTAACCCTTAAAACGGGTAGGAGTGAATTCCATCTCGCACAACTATGTCCCCAGCCACTTATTCGATCTTATCCCCAAGATGGTAGGCTTATTGAGTCGGCGATCTGGCCACTCTCACCCGTACAAGTCAAAGGATAAGGTCGAATAAACAGGAGTTCATAGTGAGCTCAGGATTGAGATCGAGTTACCTAAGTCATCAAATGAAATAAAAACGGTCTTTACAGTAAACGGTGTTATAAAGAAAGAGCGATTTTATTTTTTGGTTCGGTCTTGTGCAAACTCATTGCACAGGACGCCCTCACTCACATGTCTCTACATGAAACGATTCGAATCACATCGTTTTGTACTATACAAAGTGAGCCGCGTCCAATAGTGTCCCCAGGATAAGGTACCCAGCCTTATCCCTATACTATAGACCATTTTGGCTGTCTACTTGAACTTGATCCACATTCATGTCACACATGAAGTTCAAGTACTTACACTATCGCCATGGGTGTTAGTTATTGGTATAGGTTAATACAAACACAATTCACTAAAATTCAATAACAACTTTATTGAAATAGAATATATACATTCAAACAGTTTACAAATTACGAGTTTTAGGACATAAAACCCAACATACTCGAACTCGATCCACAACCATGTTACACATGAAGTTCAAGTATACAACCTATAGCCATGGGTTCTTTGTTTATTGGAGTTAGGTTAAAATTAAACGCAATTCACTTTATTCACTAACAACTTTACTGAATAAATCTCAATAACAACTTTATTGCTAAATAGAATATACATTCAATTTACAAACCATGAGTTTTAGGACATAAAACTCAACATTTGCCTCACAAAAAAAAGACGTATAGTAGAGACGAGAAGAATTGCAAAAAAAAAAAAAAGTTGAACAACCTCTCTTGGTTGGATTCTGAATGGGGCAGAGTCAACACACTACATGGGATAGCCCTACAAGTCGTGGTTGAAACCCTACTAGTGGACATCTCGGGTAGAGTCAATACACTACATGGGATAACCATACTGATGGAGCGCATAACACTGCAGAAACGATTTGGATCGTTGACACTTTAATTTCATTAATTTAACTAAACGGAAACATGCTTGAAACTTCAAAAAATAAGAAATAAGAACACATACCTTTGTATTTCGTATTTCTTCAAATCCCGAAGCTTGAATCTTCTCACGAACTCAACGAAACTTCTTTCGAACTCTTCGAGGACCACCTCCGGTAGTCCCGCTATCCTTGGGCCGAACAACGGAGTGGTGAGACTCCTTTACAAGAGAGATGGCTTGGAAGAGGTCTTTTTTTAGCAAAAACAAAATGAGTTTTTCATATCCATTTTGCAACTAATGAGCTTATTCTAAGCTTTTCAAAAGCTTAACATTTAAGCTTTGAAGTAGGTTTGTCAATGGACACATGTCAAAGCATGCAAATGCAAATGTATTATTTTATTATTATTTAAAAATTAATTCAAAATTAATTTTAAATAATAATATATATATATATATATATATATATTTAATTATTTTTTTAATTAATATAATCTATAATATATTTATTTTAATTAATTAAACTTTTTAATTAATTAATATTATTTAATTCAATATCAAATATTAATTAAATAATATGATAAATTCTGATTTTCCAAAAACCGACTTTTCGCATATGAATCCTTATTCATATTTTAGACCGTTCTCATATTTAAATATGTCCATCATTCTTCCAAAACCGAATTTGAATAAATTCAAATTATTTTTCTCTTATATTATTGCAGGGCTTAATCCGAGCTAGCTAGGAGAATCTAAAGGACCTATAGATCATGAGCTCCAACGATACGAGATTACCCGATTAAACTCTTTTAACCGACCTAATCAACATTCGTTAACCCCTAGAGACTCCACTAAAGTCCAAGGGTTGCACTCTCCTCACTGTAGATATATTGTGTCCTCTTGATATAACCATCATTAGTGAGTCGATCCTTCACAGATCGTTCGTAATCACAGCGGGTCATTTATACCGTTTAACCCCTCTATTACATCTTGTTCCTTAAGTACCACTGACACCTCTAATGAACAAATTGATTTGTGGTCCAACCAACATATCAGATCCCTCTCTGGCCAAGGAGAGGGTGAGACCTCTTGTTCAAGACATGAAGTCAACTATTAAGGGAACAACCTCTATGTTATCCCTAAAAGGTGGGTAGAAGTGAATTCCGTCTTGCAAGACTATGTCCCCAGCTACCTATTCGTTCTTATCCCCAAGATGGTAGGCTTATTGAGTCGGCGATCTGACCACTTTCACCCGTGCAAGTCAAAGGATAAGCTCGAATAAACAGGAGTTCATAACGAGCTCAAGATTGAGATCGAGTTACCTAGGTCATCATATGAAAAAGTCGGTATTTATAGTAAACGGTGTTATAAAGAAAGAGCGACTTGATTTCTCGGTTCAGTCTTATGCAAACTCATTGCACAGGACGTCCTCACTCACATGTCTCCACATGAAACGATTCGGATCACATCGTTTTGTACAATACAAAGTGAGCCGTATCCAATAGTGTTACCAAGATAAGGTACCCAACCTTATCCATATACTATAGACCGTTTTGGCTGTCTACTTGAAAACTTGATCCACATTCATGTCATACATGAAGCTCAAGTACTCATGCTATCGCCATGGATGTTTGTTATTGGCATAGGTTAATATAAACACAATTTCACTTTATTCAATAACAACTTTACTGAATAAATCTCAATAACACTTTATTGCAAAATAGAATAATTACATTCAAATTAACAGTTTCCAAACTACGAGTTTTAGAACATAAAACCCAACACCTACAAGTCGTGGTTGAAACCCTACGAGTGGACATCTCGGGCAAAGTCAATACATTGCATGAGATAGCCCTACAAGTCGTGGTCGAAACCCTACGAGTGAACATCCCTTGCAGAGTCAATACACTGCATGGGATAACCCTACAAATCGTGGTTGAAACCCTACGACTGGACATCCGGGCAGAGGGACAAGATGAATCATAAAAAAAACTTGAAGAGAATTTAGATGATTATAACAATATATGCACGGGTTTAGCCAACACTGGAGAGAAACTTGATGATGAGAATCAAGCGATAATTCTTCTAAATTCATTGCCTAATAGTTGCAAAGACATAAAAGCTACAATTAAATATGGTAGAGATTTTTTGTCACTATCTATTGTTCTGGATGCTTTAAGATCAAATGATTTTTAAATTAAATCAGAGAAAAAGGAATCAAAGGCTTTATTGGCTAGAGGAAGACCTGAAAACAGAAAAAACTCGTGAGGTAATTAAACAAGCAAAACATAGATCTATGTCAAGAGGAAAAAAAAAGAAGAGAAAATGTTATCATTGTCACAAGGAATGACATCTTATTAAGAAAAATCATCAATTGAAAAATACGAATAAGAACTTAGAGGAGGATGAAGAACAAAACTCAACTAATATCCACGAGAGATATGAGTCGGCAGAGGTTTTAACAATCTCTGAAAAACACTCTTAGAGATGAGTGAATTCTTGACTTCGAATGCTCCTACCATATGACCCCTTGTAAGAATTATTTCCTTGAGTTTGAAGAGCTAGATGGAAGTAAGGTCTTTATGGGCAATGATCAATATTGTCAAGTCAAGGGGATTGGTTCAGTTAGACTAAAAGAGTAGGATGGTATGGAGAAGATACTGCTCAATGTTAGATTTGTGCCAGGATTAAAGATAAATTTGATTTCTCTTGGTCACCTTGATAAAGGTGGGTATAGTTACAAATCAGAGGGTTTCGTTTTAAAGATATATAAGGGATCTTTGCTAAAATTGAAAGGTTTTTTGAGAAATGGTATGTATGTTCTACAAAACTCATTAGAAACCTCAAGTTGTGCAAATGTTGTTTTAGACCAAGTTGATAAATATAATATTTTATGGCATTAGAGGATGACACACATTTCACATAAAGGACTTGTGGAATTGCATAAGCAAGGTTTGTTTGGAAAGTTCAAACTTTTTGAATTGTCATTTTGTGAACATTGCACTTTAGGAAAATCTACGAGAGTTAAATTTTCTAAGGGAGTGCATTAGTCCAAAGGAGTTTTGGAATATGTTCACTCAGATCTTTAGGGTTCAGCTAGAGTATCAACACTTGGTGGCGGTAAATATTTTATGAGTATAGTAGATGATTTCTCAAGAAAATTGTGGGTGTATATTTTGAAAAACAAGAGTGATGCATTTGATACTTTTACTCATTGGAAATCATTAGTTGAAAACCAAACAGGTAAAAAAGTAAAAGTACTAAGAACTGATAATGGTCTTGAGTATCTTAATGATAACTTTGTAAATTTCTGTAAAAATGCAGGAATTAAGCGACATCGCACAATACTTTATGCACCTCAGTAGAACGGTTTAGCAGCGAGGTTCAATAGAACATTGTTGAAGAGGGTGAGGTGCATGCTTTCAAATGTAAAACTTCCTAAAGTTTTTTTAGAAGATGTAATTGCCACAACAACTTATTTGATTAACATAAGCCCTTCTTCATCAGTCCTGAATATATGAAGACTCCGGAGGAGATTTGGACGGGTAAACCACCCAACTTAAACCACTTAAAGGTTTTTGGTTGTGCAGCTTATGCACTCATTCGTCAAGATAAGTTTGAACCTCGTTCAAGAAAGTGTATCTTTCTTGGTTATCCTTTAAAATGATATAGATTATGGTTGCTTCAGCCAGGTGAAGGAAGATGTATTATCAACAAGGATGTGAAATTTGATGAAACAAATTTGCCATGGGACCCGTCAGATAGTCTAAGTTATGGTAAAACAAGGGACTTGTCATCAATTTTTTTTTAGATTGAGTTAGAAAAATCTCAAGTTGAAGGTACATCCAGAGGTAACATATCAGTTGAATAACCAGGGGAAATTGGAATTAAAATTCATCAAGAGTTGGAAACTTCTGAAACACAGCAACATGTGGAAAATATTTCTTTTGAAAATGCAAGTGAGGATTCACAGTTGGCAAGAGATAGGCAAAGAAGAGTCACTCGACCTCCAACAAGATTTGATGAAGCAAGTTTTGCAGCTCATTATAATGATTTGATAGCTTATGCTTTGAACGATAATGAATATCTTCTTAGTGATGAACCAACCAATTACTTTGAGACAATGAATTCAGAGCAAAGTAAGAAATGATATGATGCAATGGGGGGGGGGGACTTCATTACATAAAAATGAGACGGGGGAATTGACAAAAAAAATCATATGATCACAAACTTGTTGATTGTAAATGGATTTATAAAATCAAACCAAGTCCGAGTGAGAAGGATCACCCAAGATTCAAAGCTAGACTAGTTGCAGGTTTCACATAAAAATATGGAATAAACTACAATGAGGTTTATTCATCTTTGTGGTAAGACATACCTCTACTCGTGTTCTTCTTTCGTTAGTAATTCAGTTTAATTTGGAACTTGAACTAAAGGAGGTTAATATAACTTTCTTATATGGAGATTTAGAATAAGACATATACCTGAAGCAACCTTAAGGGTTCCTAGAAAAAGGGAAAGAACAATTAGTTTGCAAGTTAAGTAAATCTCTTTATGACCTTAAGTAATCACCAAGACAATGTTATAAGAGATTTGATAATTTTATAGTCAATTGTGGTTTCAATAGAAGTGTTTATGATAATTGTGTTTATTTGAAGAAAGTTTCAGATCATGTGTCAGTATTTCTTCTTCTTGATGTGATGATATGTTGATATCATCTTAGAATATGTCAGAAATAATATGTTTGAAGTCTGAATTGAGTAAATAGTTTGCAATGAAAGATTTAGGGTCTGCAAAAAGGGATCCTTGGTATGAAAATTCTAAGAGATAGAGTTGTTAGTAAGTTTCTTGTTACTCGTAGTTATTTTGAGAAATTAGTGGAGAGATTTCACATTGATTCGGCTTTAAAGTTTCTTTAGCTCAACATTTTAAGTTGTTAAAGGTCCAGTCGCCTAAGTCAAATGAAGGTATTGTTGAAATGTCAAAGGTTTCTTACTCAAATGCATTGGGTTGTTTGATGTATGGTATGACATGTACTCGACCAGACTTTGCACATGTTTTAATTGTAGTCAGGTTTATGAGTTGTCCAGGGAAGCCACATTAGGAAGCTGTAAGGTGAATTTTAAGGTATGTCAAGAGAACATCATAGAGTGGTTTGATTTGGGAACATTAGAGAGTGGTTTGATTTATACAGAAGATAATCATGATGTGTCTTGTTTAGAAGGTTCTGTGAAGTCTGATTTTTCTGCAAGAAGACCAACTACTAGTTTTGTGTTTAAACGGTATGAAAATACTATTATTTAGAGATCATCTCTCCATCCAATGGTAGTCTTGTCTACAACAGAGTCATAGTATGTTGCTCTTACATAATCAAGTAATTTGGCTTAGGGGTTAGTGTCCGACTTGATTTGTGATATTCATGTACCAAATGTTCATTGTGATAGCCAAAGTGTCTTGGCATTGTCTAAAAATTCTCTCTTTCATGATCGAACTAAGCATATTGATGTTAAGTTTCATTATTGGACAAATATGGCGGTTAAGAAGGAGGTGATGTTGGAGAAAGATGGCTTATAAAGACAATCTTGCAGATATATTTACAAAATCTTTAACAAGTTTGAGATTCAAATGGGTGATTTGTTAATGTTGATTCGAGATATATGGCAAAGTTGTTTTCTAGATTATTAAAATATTTAGACACCTTTATTCAAAATCGAATTTAGATTTTTTTAAAAAAAAATTGAATATATGATTTGAATCAAATCTTCAATTTCACGATGTTTGTTTGTTTGATTTTTTTTTTTTTTTTTTTCTTAATTTGATTTAGTTTTTTTTTTATTTGAACTAACTTACATTTGCTCTAGATTTTTTTCACACATTCAAGTATCAATCACTATTGAGGAGGGAATTTGAACTTGAAACCTTGAGACGCTTAAAGTTCATATATTATTATAGTTGAGTTATTCTCCTGATGACTTTTTGAATTGTTTGTTTATTATGTTCATCTAGTTATTTTTTTTTAAGTTATATTATTATTAAGTAATCTCTTTATATTTTTTTTTTGTTATATTTTTTTTTTTAATAAAAAAATATGTTGCCCAAACCTATTTGCTCAATTTTCTCCAACACTTCAATTTTCGGATCCAACTCAACCCTTCAATTTTCCGGTTAGGTTGAGTGGTCGGGTTAATATTTTTTTTTCTTAATTATTTAAAATACATTTCTACCTATTATTTTTTTCAATTCTTTCCTCCAATATATAAAAAATGAACCAAAAATTAATCTTAAGGATTTTGGACTTTTGGAATGGAAGAGATAGAAGAAGAATGAGTTAGGATTGCCTGTGAATATAAAATTATGGTTAATAGATGATATTATTTGTATTAAAAAAAACATGAATTCGGGTTGGTTCGTGTTGAACCAACCCAACCCTAAATAAACATAACCCACCCCAATTCTTACAATTCGAGTTGGGTATGTGGGTTGTTCGGATTATCTGGTCATTTATACCCCTAATATTATATTATTGTTGTTAAGTTCTATTAACTTAGCTCTATTTTTTATTATTGTTAAGTTCTATTAACTTAGCTCTATTTTTTTTTTTTAGGTTTTTCTTTGCACCAGATTTTTTTTAAAAAAAATATTCTAAGTTCACACGTACTATTGATTTTTATTTTCCTATTTATTTTTTTGTTTGTTTTTTTATCTTTTTTTTAAAACATGTTACATATCCCTATTTTCTCACCCGTACATGACATTTGCTCTTTTTTTTTAATTGTGTTATCAACCTTCATTTAGCCACATGGGGTCTGCCAAAGCGAGCATAGCTCAGCGGGCATATGTATATAGTTTGGATCAACGTGTCTGATGCGCCCAAAGTTTGAGCTCTCTCAATGTCAACTTGTGTTTTTTTTTTTTATTTTGTTTTTAGTTTGTTAAAAAAAAACATAATTCTATTTTAATATTTTAAATCTTTAGATTTTTTGTATCTAATAAATACATTATTATTATCAAACCGAACCTGGTTCAATTGACATAAAATTCTGTCATTGACTAAAAGGTCAGAGGTTTAACTTCTGCATTAATTAAATACTTTTGTAAAAAAAAATACACTTCTGCATTAATTAAATACTTTTGTAAAAAAAAATACGTTATTTTTTACTAATATGTCTTTATTAGATACAAAATTAAGAGATTAAGGATCTATTAGATTTAAAATTGAAAGTTTTACACATTTTAAAGTTCAAGAACTATATAGACATAAATCGAAAATTTCAAAGACTAAATTTGCAATTAACCCTCTTGAAATTGTGCCATCTTGACAAAAATTATTGGATCCGCCATGCTCCCATATTTTTAAACAACTTAATATTTGCTTCATTTTTTTAAAAAAAAATCTGATAATTGATCTCTGCTTATTTTATTTTTTATTTTGTTCTATTTTTTTTTTTAAATAAGATTAAGTTAAATGATCTCTATTTTCTTTTTTATATGTTCCGTTTTTTATTTTAATTATGTCAGGCTTTATTTCCTCGATTTTTTTTTAAAATTAACATGACATTTGCTTTTTATTGCCCCTAAATTCTCTAACAATTTTGCAGGCAAAATTAAAAGTTTTAGAGAGTTTTACACACATTTGAAAGTTCAAGAACTATATAGACATAAATCGAAAATTTCAAAGACTAAACTTGCAATTAATCCTATTGAAATTGTGCCCCTCCCGACAAAAATTATTGGATTAACTCTTGGCCTATTGTTGGTCCTGATGTCATCCAGTGCTGCTTGAGCATCCTTAATGGGGGCTTATCTCCGGCTCCTATAAATGAGACACTGATTGTTCTCATTCCGAAGGTTAAGCGACCTCGTCGAATTACTAAATTTCGCTCTATTGCATTATGTAATGTTTCATACAAGCTTGTGTCTAAGGTACTGGCTAACAGGTTGAAGCCGATTTTAAATGAGTTGATTTATGACCACTATAGTGCTTTTATCTCGGAGAGGTGTGTATTGGATAACGCCATATTGGGTATGAATGCCTTGTTGGAATATTTATTGGGAAAACCCCAATATATGATTATTCAAGAATAAATACATTTAATCCCAGAACAATCATAACAAACTTTTGGGATCTAAGCATGGAAGAAAAACTAAATTAGAGGGGAAAGAAAAACTAAATTAGAGGGGATTAGAATTACCTGGAACCTTTAGATGTGATGAATCCATAGCCTGTAATACTCTGCCATATTGGGGTATGAATGCCTTGTTGGAATATTTATTGGGAAAACCCCAATATATGATTATTCAAGAATAAATACATTTAATCCCAGAACAATCATAACAAACTTTTGGGATCTAAGCATGGAAGAAAAACTAAATTAGAGGGGAAAGAAAAACTAAATTAGAGGGGATTAGAATTACCTGGAACCTTTAGATGTGATGAATCCATAGCCTGTAATACTCTGATGGTTTGTGGTCTTCCTCATCTATGCAACCCAGACCAATCATGGACAATTCTCTCTATCAGATGGGGAATAGGAGGCTAAAGCTGCATAGCTTATTGGGGATCACAACCTAAACTATATATATGTTGATCCTAGGTTTCCCATAATTCCCTAGGACCAACGGGCTGGTTTCTGCTCAGCAGGCCACACCACTTCTTTATGGGAAGTCTTGGCCCATAATCAAGATCACTCAAATGCCTATTAAATAGCCCAAATATAATTGCTATTGAATTTGTTACCCACATATGAATTAATTATTTAATTAATTCCAACAATCTCCCACTTGGGCAACAATTTCCTTATTAGCAATTATTAATTTATTCTTTAGTGCACAACTTAATGCTATTTTAAAAATAACTTCCCTTTAATCACAACCCGGTCCATTTTGTATACCAATGAGGAACCAAAGCGACTTTTGTCACATGTATGGTCGCAACTCAGCCTTCAATGATCACCACACCAAATATACTCAATGACATGGATCAAGTGTGGAAGAGCAGCATGAAAATTACATGTAATGTGATCTAAACATGTCTATTTTCAACTGGTCAACTTTATTCTTTAGAGAGATCAAACTTAACTCTTTCTAGCCTTATGTTAAACTACTGTTAGAAAGAAAGTGATTCAGAGTATCAAAAATAATTCATCTTCTTTATTCTGCAGAAACAAAATTTTGTGTCTACTTTACGAAAGCACAAACTCCCACTCAACTGACGTACCATAATTTTCACACCTATATGAGCATTATGCTCCCAAAACTTTTGTGTGTGAAATTTCTTAATGAACGTATCTGTAATGATGAAGTTGTATTCCTTTAGACACAATAAAAACTCTGAATTTTCTTTATCAACTAAAGCTTATGATTCTGAAAAGCTTTTGTTGCTATAAATTGAAAAGAATTACAAATTCTTGTCAAGACAACTTAGTGACAAGAATTAAAATTTATGAGTTTCTTGCCACACAAAATGTTATGACCACAAACCTTAATGATAAAAGAAACTACTTCAAATGACTATTTGTCACTTTTATTTACCGTAGTATCTTTTACTCATTTAGTGAACATAACAGGGAAGGTGGATCCTGTTGGCAACTCTTACTATTATCAAAATCAAATTACCTCATGATCTCTACTTTATTTGATTTTGACGAGTGAGCGTGTATCATTTTGTTAATTACCTTAAAACTCTTTAGATCCAATTAAGAGTTATAAAAATATTGCCTTTTGTTATTGATATGAATACGGAAGCGGAAGCGGATAAAGTTCAAGCATGAAATTCTTCATTTATTTATTCAAGGGACCTTTATTGAGACTAAATTTGTAGCCTTTAATGATTTGAATATTTCTTAGTGCATACAACTTTATGCTAGAAAACTTGGGAGACTTTCTGACATAACCTCTTTTGTGAAATCTCAATGTTACTTGAGATTGATCTCACAATATCATTTCACAATATAAAAAGAGATATTCATACAAGCTTTCATCCTATAGCTTATTATTTATCACGTCATAGTCATATTACACTAAGAAAATAATTTTACTCCTACTAAGTTTGTAATCCATAATTATCACTTCTGTATACCTTAGACCTTAAATGTGATAATTAATGAATGAAGCTTATGAAGTTACAAACAAAGACCTTATTAAGATCACAAATGGAATGAAACCTTTGAAACCTTGTGTTACTACATCAAGAGTTTCTAAACTATATAGGCTATCAATCTTTATATCTATTTTACATAACTTTTAAAAATAGTTTTGAAGTGTTATCACAAGTCTCTAAATAATTAATGTCACCCATAATAATTGAAACATAACAACTAGACAAACCTTATATCTTTCAACACACATTACCTCTTAAAGGCAATATGAGAAGATGTCAAATATTGTCATTGTTGTTTCACCTAATTCTTTGTGACATTAATTCTCTATTTTAAGAGTTAAATCTTTGTTTGACTTTAGGGGAAGATAATGAAATCATCTTACTTTTACGTTTAAGTCAAACTTAAATCTTTATATTTGGATTTCTCTCATCTCTTGTAATTACTTTAATAACACTTTTAATAATGTTGAGTTTGTCTTACTTAAATGAGGAGAATCTTAACTAATGTTTTCACATATAGAAAATAACTCAAATACTCTTTTCATAAGGATAGCATTCCTCATTTTATCTTCCCCCTCAAACTCAACATCCTTAAGAAAGTAAAGATATCTAGCAAATGAACCTAAGTGAGAATTAATTTTAGAAATCATGAAAATGACTAGTGTACCTAGAATAACAACAAATAATCTTTAAGTCCAATTTTTTCTTATTGACCTTTAGAACCAATCATTAGTTGGACATCTCTAAATGCAAACATAATGTTAAGCATTTGCCTAACCTTTAATTGCAAGAGAATTAGTTGTTGTTTTATGTGGTACACCACTTTAACTTTATGCTGCAATCTTAAGTTTTTTCCCAAAGAAGTTAAATGCAAAGAGAAATAATTTGTCATAATTCTAACCTCATCTTTATGAGTCTTGAACCATTCTATAAGCAACACACTTTACTCAGGTTTGCCTTAAAAAACGTCTTACTTAATGGCTCTATAAATTCTTAAAGAAGTTTAACAAAAGGCCTTAGACATTCTCTACCAAATTCATAGGGTTTCATCACTAGAAACTAATCATATGACTTTCAAGATATCCAGAACTAAAGACCTCTCTGACATCAAACATAAGTGACTTCACTGAGAATATATTTATGAAAATATTAAACAATATTGTTAAGCATTTTAAGAAACCATATAAAATAGACTATGAAAGATTGTTCAAAGAGAGTAAACCTCTCAATGCACTTAATTATTGACTATTTCATTATTTTCCCCTTAATCCTATTTTATACAGACTCGAAAATTTGTTAAATCAAAAGAACAAATCATCAATGAATAGAAATACTAGAGTCTATTCAACACATGGAAGTCTGACATGCAAACTAAACTAACTTTGTTTAAATCCTAAGTGAGAAGTCAAATTTTCTTTATACATTATGAAAAGAAGTACTAAGAACATATTTTCCTACATGTCCAAATTTTCTAAAAAAAAAGAAAAAAAAATAGGAGAAATCTGGATCCTAATTTTTTAGTAATTTGGACTAATATGTTCAAAATGCATCTTTGTGTCGACTTTAATTTCTCCCTTAAGGAAATAGTTAATTGAGTACATTTTGTTCTTTCATACTTAAAACAATTTTCTTCAACATACCATCGAAGATTCGCTCATTAAGGGTTCCTCTACCCTTACAAGCATCATAGTGTACTCTCTTATGTTCCATTGTTCTTCATTTAGACACATTTAACCAAAAGTTTAAATGTCTCTTACTTTATGTTCATTTCAGAACAATCTTTATCTTTTAAAGAAATTTCCTAATTATTTCCTTATCAAACATGATTCCCTTGAATAAAAATTTCATCATCATAAAGCTTATGAAATTAAGATTATTTCATTTTTTTTTTTTTTAATATAAATCCCAATTAATCTGAATGGGATGTTGCTAAGTAGAAAAAAAAAAAAAAAAATGAAAGTGTTTCTTTATTCATAACAACGTGAACAAAAATATTCTCAAAATCAAACAAGGCAATAGTATTTAAAATTTTGAAAAACAACTAAAACATGCTCATGAATAACTTAGTATTTATAAAAATACCTTAAAATTAAACTTTATGAGGACAACAAGATACCAAACACAACATTGACAACCTTCCTTTGGGTCGACTGTCAACTTGCAAACAGTACTCTCAATGTGGTGAGGAAACACTGATACCTAATCCGGTCAAGTGAAAGTCTTCCTTTGGGCCGACAATCACTCACATGGCATAACTTTATATTATTCATGTTTTATCACCAACTAACCTTAGATGTACCTGCTATTTGGCCAAACTGACGCCTTCCTTTGGGCCGACAACAGAACGCATAAACAACAGGTTCACAAACATCTAATTAACTATGAAGATGTCAATATAAAAAATCAGAGGCTACTTTGGCAGCATGATCCATCAAATCAACACTAACATAGAAAATCAGATTATTATGCAAAACACATTTATTTTAATTACTATTAATTTCATCGTTATGAAAATGAAATTACCAAAATTATTTTCAAAATTAAGAGTAATATCTTTACATGCATAATTTATAAAGGGAAAAGTCCTCAAAAATAAAAATTAGAATGCCCAAAACTTTATTGGGATTTCAACCCACCTGACAACCTAACATATGCATTGGGCATCACATTTAGAATTCAATAATAAAATATAATAACTTATCCCTTTTAGAAGATAGTCTTCCTTTGGGCCGACTAACAACTTCAAGGACACATCATTATGTTATTCATACTTATTATTGGTATTTGTTGTTTGGCCAAATTGTAACCTTCCCTTGGGCCGATCACAATCTGCATAAGCAACAAATACACTCCATCTAATAATCTAATAACTTTATAAATGTTTTAATTTACAAAACATTCAAAATAAATTGTACTAATTGTGCTAATTTTTGATACCTTATTAAGCACACCAAAATGAAAAATTAAATAATTCTCTCACACTTTTTCATGCCCAAATTCAAATTTATAACATAAGGCATATATATAATTTTATAAACAAATACTATTGTTATAAAAGGAAAATACAAACAATAGTATTATCTTTAAAATTATATATATTAACATAACATAAAATTCATTATGTTATATGTATATTTGCAGTGGGCCAAGACCCACTGCAAATCTTTGGCCCACTGCAAATCTCATGCTACGGTGCCCTAGCACCTCTTTAAGCCATTTTCTGCAACAACAGTGTTGCTGCGAACACTATTTTTTTTTTTTCCTTAATTCTTTCTCTTATGATCTTTCTTCATGACAACCACCATACAGTCAAAGATTGAAAATGAAAACATTTTTTTTTTATCATTGAGCCAAAAGATGCATATGAAAACATTCATAATTCTTAATGATATAACTCAAATATGCAAAAGCATCCGAATTAAATTTGACTATTCAATCGTTCGAGTAATTCACACAACATGTTGTAAAATCATTCTAAAATCCTATTGAATCGAAATCTTATGAATCAAAGGAAAGACAACATGTTTGATAAAATTAGTAATCTACCATGCAAAAACCGCTCTGATACCACTTGTTGGAATATTTATTGGGAAAACCCCAATATATGATTATTCAAGAATAAATACATTTAATCCAAGAACAATCATAACAAACTTTTGGGATCTAAGCATGGAAGAAAAACTAAATTAAAGGGGATTAGAATTACCTGGAACCTTTAGATGTGATGAATCCATAACCTGTAATACTCTGATGGTTTGTGGTCTTCCTCATCTATGCAACCCAGACCAATCATGGGCAATTCTCTCTATCAGATGGGGAATAGGAGGCTAAAACTGCATAGCTTATTGGGGACCACAACCTAAACTATATATATGTTGATCCTAGGTTTCCCATAATTCCCTAGGACCAACGGGCTGGTTTCTGCTCAGCAGGCCACACCACTTCTATATGGGAAGTCTTGGCCCATAATCAAGATCACTCAAATGCCTATTAAATAGCCCAAATATAATTGCTATTGAATTTGTTACCCACATATGAATTAATTATTTAATTAATTCCAACATGCCTCCCTACTTTGAAATCCAAGGACAAGGGAAGACAGGGTTGGCTGCTCTGAAGCTTGACATGAGCAAGACCTATGACCGGGTGGAATGGGTCTTCTTGGAAGGCATTATGCGTCAGAAGGGGTTTGCTCTCGCTTGGGTGAGTTTGCTTGTGCAGTGCATCTCTTCTGTCATGTATTCCTTTAATCTGAATGAACGTCGATGTGGGGAGGTGGTACCGAGTCGAGAGTTTCGACAGGGGGACCCTTTAACTCTATATTTATTTCTTCTCTGTGCGGAAGGTTTGTCGCAATTATTGTTCAGGGCCGAAACGAAGGAGCTTATCTCGGGGTTGAAACTTTCTCGTGGGGGCTGCCTATCTCCCACATTTTTTTCGTTGACGATAACCTCTTATTTTTCAGGGCAACGGAGGGTGAAGCCTCCTTAGTACAAGGTCGGTTGAGGCGTTATGAGAAGGCTTCCGGACTGACTGTAAATTTTGGCAAATCTACCATCTCCTTCAGTCGTAGTACAAGTGTGGTGATGCAGGTTCGTGTGAGTCGGATCCTTCAGGTGAGACAGACTCCTTTCCATCAACAATACCTAGGGCTTCCCTCTTTCATGCCACACAATCGATCTGGTACCTTTATTTATTTAAAGGAGCGCGTGTTGCGCCAACTTCAGGGATGGAAGGGGAAATTATTTTCTGTCGGTGGTAGGGAGGTCCTTTTGAAGGTTGTTATCCAGGCTATTCCGTGTTATACTATGAACTGTTTTAGGCTCCCTAAGGGGCTTCTGCAGGACATTAATCGTCTCATGGCTCGGTTCTGGTGGAACGGGTTCGATGAGGACCGATGGTTGCATTGGGTGAGTTGGAAGAAATTATGCCGACCGAAGTGTTTGGGAGGACTGGGCTTCAGAGACCTCGAGCTTTTTAATCAAGCTCTTTTAGCGAAACAGTGTTGGCGGCTGGTACATTACCCGACATCTTTCTTAGCGCGAGCCTTGAAAGGCCGATACTACCCGAATTCCGATCTATTTACCGCTCCATTGGGGTCATCCCCGTTCTTCATCTAGAGGAGCCTGTTATGGAGAAGAGAGTTGTTGGAGTTGGGAGTCCGTTGGAGTATTGGCAGTGGTGAAGGGGTGGGGGTATATGAGCACAATTGGGTTCCTGGATCTACCAGTTTACGTATTACTTCGCCAGTTACTTTGCCCCCTCAGGCAAAAGTGTGCGATCTGTTTACTGCTTCTAGGGAATGGGATGAGGCCAAACTATGGCTTCATTTTAGTCCAAAGGAGATTCGTGCGATTTTGACGATTCTGACCGACCGACGACATACAGGGGACCAGGCTATATAACATTCTTATCACCATTCCCACTCTCTCTTTAAATTTTCTTTCTTCATCTCTACCTCTCATTCGTTTTTTGTCCTTCGACTAGAGAAGAAAGAGATGTCGTCGTCGGGGCTACAATCTTCAACGGAGCCAGTTTTAAGTCGCTGCCAATCTTTGTGTTTAGAGAGGGAAGGAAAGGAGAAATGGTGGGTCTTTCGGATTCACCGCTCCCCATCCCAACTATGGTTGCATCGTTGCTACTCCTTTTGCAATTGCGTGGGTGTTGTCATTGGAGGCTTTGACCGGAGGACGAAAAATGACATGGGAGGGAGAGATGAAGAAAGAAAATTGAGAAAAAGATAGTGAAAATCGGTTCAAGATAAAAGGGGGATGAAAATCGTAATCGTGCTCAATGATTTTTTTTTATGGATGGAGGGGACTTGCTAATTAGGAGAGAAAGTAAAAAAAACATGCGTTTTAAAAAATATGGTCATTTGACCTTTAGACCCGAGCAAACGTGCCAAACCCCCTAAAAAAAATTGATAGTGGCAAAAAAAAAAAAAAAAAAACGATAGTTTGGGAGAAGCTTTATTCTTGATAATAACCCCGCCTTCTCCCTCAGCTTCCGCCGACATCTCTCCTGTTCAGTGCGCAGCAGCCGTCTCTCCACTCGTGCCGCAGTCGCCGTTTCTCTCCGCTCGTCCCGCAGCTGTCTCTTTCCCCTCAGGTACTGAGGGTTGACATTGTGTAGAAGTAGAAGTTTGTCTGAGTTGAAGGACTACTGCAATGGCCATCGACTGCCTCGTTCTTGGTAATCCACTAATTTCTCCATATGTATTCTTTCTCTAATTACGTTTTCCAACTTTGTTCTTAATCTTTCTATTCATCCTTTAGGCGCTGGGCAAGAAGTTGGGAAAAGTTGTGTGGTCGTCACAATCAATGGAAAACGAATTATGTTTGATTGCGGAATGCACATGGGCTATCAAGACCATCGTCGATATCCCGATTTCTCTCGCATCTCTGCTTCTCGCGATTACAATACTGCTCTCTCTTGTGTAATCATCACTCACTTGTATGTTATCAACAATTCTCTGTTACATTACATTACAATGCTGTGTTTTTATTTGTTGTTTCTTTGCTATTTTGCAGTCACTTGGACCATATAGGTGCTCTTCCATACTTCACTGAAGTTTGTGGCTATAATGGACCCATTTACATGACGGTAAAATTCATCTAATACACATGCTTATAGATGTTTGTCCTTTTGGTTTAACTATGGTTCGTGTTAGATTGTTTTTTTTTTTGGTTAAGAAACCGAGCTCTCATTAAGAAAAATGAAAGAATACATGATATACAAAACAAAAAGTACCAAAAAAGTGAGAATCCGACCGAACTACAAAAAATGACTCCAATCCAAAAGAACAAGACTAAGACGATAATTACAAAGAGGCCTAGTGACCGACGCCCATAAAGAGTCATTAAAGTTTGCCACCTCCCAAACCTCACCACCTGGTCTCTCGAACTCTCGAAAAGCCAAATACTCCACAAAACAACAAAGAAGCTAGCATGCCACAACCACAACACTTTGCCCCTTTCCCTAGGGAGGCTTCAGAAGCTCCTCCTCCAACATGGACCACCCATCTCTATTGCGAGCCCCATAAACTCCGAACGAACTCAACCAGCGACTCCATAAATTGTTTTTAAAGAGGTAAAGAACTCTGCATTTGACATTTTTTGTATGAAGCCATCACTAAAGGAAAAAAAAAAAAACAAAAAGAAAGAAAGGAAAGGCACATACAAATTATCGTGGGAATTTTTTTGAATTCACGTATTACTTTCTTTCGTAGATCTAAATTCAGAGATACAGAAAACTTTGGACTCTTTAGTCCTGCAATAAAAGTTTATTGTCAATATTGGTTTCTTACATGTTGATATTGGTATTGAAGCTGTTTCTTTACTTCCCTTCGGCTGCAGTATCCAACAATGGCATTGGCTCCTTTAATGTTGGAGGACTACCGAAAAGTGATGGTTGATCGAAGGGGTGAAGCAGAGATATTTACTAATGATCATATAATGGAGTGCATGAAAAAAGGTAACTGAGTTATGTCAAGAACGTCAGTGGTATGCAACTAGTCTCTCTTGGTTGGAAATGTGATTGTTTAGGTGATCAAAGTATAAGCGTTATCTCTATTTTTGAAAATGGTTGATACATCGATGTGCCATGGTCCGCCGAGGAGGATGTTACAGCTGCGCATGTCCATGTTGATTACCTCACATACAATGTGGATATTACTTCAATTTCTTTTTTTACCCTTGCAGGGTTCTAGGTGGGGTTTCCTTTTTTTAACTCCAGTGCCTTCACCAATTCCCTAGATACTATGTTCTCACAACTTTTGCCATCGATGATAATGTCACCATACGTCATTAAGTTGTATACTTAGCTCTCTTTAGGGGGCTACGATTTCTGTTATTGGTTTATTTGGCCTTGCTTTGTATCTTTTGTCTGATTCCAAATACTTTTGAATTTTGACTTCTTGTGCAACTCTTATTTTTGCATTTATTTCTTTATCAAATTATTAAATGAATCTTGTTCTTTTTTTTTTTTTGCTTGTTTTTTTTTCTACCTAACAAACATAGTGTAGAAAGAGAAACCTTTAACTGAATATGGCAAAATGCTATTTTATGAGATCCCCACCCTTCATGCTCAACTACTTGTTCATCATTTTTGTTTGTACCCCTACCCATTTGCTTCATTTGTTGATTGTACTTGCTCAGATTGAGTTTTAGACTGCATTATTGGTAGTTGCGTATGACTTAACAATTAAGTTTCTGTAGGTACTTTTTTAATTTTTTTTTTTTTTTTTAAAATGTCTTTGACGTACATCAATTGTTGTGTCATTATTTTTCTTCTGTATTTTAAGATTTTCTGTCATTGGTTTTGATTCACCTGCAGTTATACCTGTGGATTTGAAGCAGACCATAGAGGTTGATGAAGATCTTCAAATTCGTGCTTACTATGCTGGACATGTAATGCCTGGTTTGATATATTTAGTATTCTTATTTTGCATCTCTTACTATAGCTTCTTTTAGAGCTGGCTGACAATCTTCCTCATGGGTGGACGGTGGTAGACATGTCCTAGGTGTTATTGCTAAATTTCATCCTTGTTTCATTACTAAACTCGACTTTCATAATGTTGTTAAGCCTCTCTCTCTTTTTCGTTTTTCCCCAAAATAAACACTAATGCACGTGCTATAACATTAACTATAGCAACCTTTTAACTAACTTAGGTTGGAGGGGATTTTTGTAACCTCCTTGATAGATGATATCCCTTCCCTCAAGCCTTTAAGCTGTACACACTTTTTGGTTTTAATTAATATTCTCCATTTTCTATTAGAAGAAAGAAAGAAAGAATTTTCAAATGCATGAGCTTTGAAAGTCTCCTCTTTTTTTTATTTTTTTTCTTGTTCCAGTTTTTTCGGCTGGCATGCGAATCTGGAGACTCAATGAACTATTTCGAATCCAACAAAATACATATTTCTGAAGTCTGTGCATTCTCTGGAATTCTATTTTTTTTTTAAAAGGTACCGGACTTTCATCGAGAAAAAATGAAAGAATACAAGAGCATACAAAAAAACAGCCCCAAGGAAGGAAAAAACCCGCTATAAGAAGGAAAAAACAGCCCCAATCCAGAGTAATAACACTCAACGGGTAATTACAAAACAAACGCGTCACCGACGCCCATAAAGAAACATGGAACCTGCATAGGGACCAGACGACCCACGGGTTCGTCTCCTTCCCTCTAAAAGTCCTATTGTTCCTTTCACCCCATAAAAGTCCTATTGTTCCTTTCACCCCATAAAGCCCACAAGATAGCACACACACTCGCTTGCCAAAAAAAATTTCCTTTCTCCCGAAACGGCGGATGGAGAAGGAACTCCTCGATCATCATCCTAAGGTCCCTGGGCCTGGCTAACAGGAAGCCAAACACCTCAAAAAAATAATCCCAAACGGACCGAGCAAACTCACAGTTCCACAGGATGTGATCCAAGTCTTCCTCCGCCCTCCGACAAAGGATGCAACAAAACGGGCCCACAAGGGAGGACGACCTCTTCGCAAGCCGGTCCAAGGTATTAACCCTACCATGTAAAACCTGCCAGATAAAAAACAAGACCTTCCTTGGAACCTTCACCTTCCAAAGGGCCGAAAAAACCGACTCAACCCCCGGGGAAGGAGCCAAAAACCAAAGGAAGAGCGACCCACAAGAGAATCCCTCAACCGGATCAAGAGACCAACTACGAATGCCCCTCCTCCCCGAATAAAGAACACAATCCCCAACAAGCGACAACAGAGCCAAAACCTCTGAAATCTCTCTATCAGACAGCGCCCGCCGAAAACCCAAAGACAAAGAAGGAGAGCCCCCTGAAGAACTGACAACCTCAGACACAACTCGATTTTTCATGTCCGAAAGATGGAACAACCGAGGGAATAAAGAACAAAGAGGACGCTCCCCCATCCACAGATCCTCCCAAAAGAAAGTGTCACTCCCATTTCCCACAGAAAATCGAACAAGGTTAGAAAAAGAAGGTAGCTCAAGAGAAATATCCTTCCACGGGCTCCTGAAAGTGCCTTTAATCCCCTCCGAGACCCACTCGAAGGGATACGGACCATGCTTACTACCAATGATCCTATGCCACAGAGAGTTAGTTTCAAGAGGGAAACGTCAAAGCCATTTAGCCAACAACGCTTTATTACGGTACTTTAAATTCCCCAACTGAAGGCCCCCAAGGCTTACCGGTTTCCCTATAGTATCCCACCCCACCAGGTGCTCCTTTTTCTCTTCCAATCCCATCCCATAAAAAGTCCCTCATGAGTTTCTCCACAGTCTTACACACATAACAAGGAGCTCTAAACAGGGACAAGAAATAAGTGGGGATGCCACTCAGAACTTGCCGAATAAGAGTGATTCTCCCCCCCTTCGAGAAGAACTTCTTCTTCCAACTCGCCAATCTTTTACGAACCTTATCCACCACCGGCTCCCAAAACGGAATGGTCCGAGGACTATGGCCCAACGGAAGACCCAGATAGGACGAGGGAAGGAGACCAACCTCACACCCGACCAGGGCTGCCCAACTAGCCACTTTGTCCGGATCAAAGTTTAAACCAATAATCTGGCATTTGCTCCTATTGATCTTTAAACCAGACATGGATTCAAAGAAAGTCAGAATATGGATTAAGACCCGGAAAGATTCTTCCTTGCCAGAGCAAAATAAAATAGTATCATCCGCAAACTGAAGATGAGATAACAGAACTCTTTCCCGACCCACCTCAAATCCTTCTAGAATCCGGCCCTCCACCCCTCTAGAGATAATTCTGCTCAAAACGTCCACGACAAGCAGGAAAAGAAAAGGGGAAAGAGCATCACCCTGACGGAGACCCCTAGTAGCTTTGATCCTACCTTTGGGACTCCTGTTAATCAAAATGGAATACATAACAAAATTTAAGCACGTCCCAATCCAAGACCGCCACTTAGAGCCAAACCCTTTCTTAACAAATCGATCGATTTAGTTTCCTAGAATATTTTTGTAGGTGAATGTGAGTTCTTATGTTGGACATAGGGTATTTATTTAACAATAAGTTAATAGGCTTAAATGAGAGGGATAACATTGCTAAGGATGTAGCAGTTTGAGTTGGACATATCAATATACCAAATTCCATCCGATGTGACATTCAGGTGATAACTGATAGTTTGATTAAGAAATTGTAACTTATTGCTTCCCTGTTCTTTTTAAATGGATTCTTTTTGCATATTCATTTTTTATATCGGATATGGGAATGCAAGAATCCAGTTATTAGTTGCTTGCTGTGTATATGCATATATCAATCTTCTATTTTACAAATTGTGGACCCCATACTGCGTCGTTCCTTTATCCCCAGTTTAAATATAGTCTACCAGCAACTTAAGCATGGATTATAGCCCAGAGTTGTAAACTTAGTTTTTAATATTGCTGTGTCTGTGTCTGCTGTCTACTGTTGGTGCTTACTTGACTTCTGCTCAAAGTTTTTTCTTATTGCTTCTCATGAACTTTCTCCATCAGCACTTCAATAGTAAATGTGGAATGTGCATATTTATATTTTTATCATGTTCTTAAGGTTTTAGGAGCTGCAATGTTTTATGCTAAAGTTGGAGATGCTGCTATGGTATACACAGGAGACTATAATATGACACCTGATAGACATCTTGGAGCAGCTCAAATCGATCGATTGCAATTAGACCTTGTTATAACAGAGTAAGTGCAAGACAATAATTTACATGTTATAGTGTTAGTTGGTTATACACTGTTTAAACTTCAGCTATCCAAAACAATTTATTTTCCGACTCTTGATTTTCCTCTCTCCCACAGGAAAGCTGTATAGTAACATTGAATCCATTATCTAATTTTGGCAAGAAAGTAATGGTTTCAATTTTCATCTTCTAAGCATAACTTAACTAGCATTATATATTTGTCTTGCTTGAATATCCAATCCCACATTGTTGGACTCAAAAATAGGGGCAGAAGTAACTTTTGTACTTACAGAGAACATGGGTGTTGGGCATTTTAAATAATCCCCAGGGCACATCAAATACAAGGAATTATATGACCATTAAGGAAAGAAGAATAATTTAATAAAATCATCCACCCATGACCTATTTGCATGCTGTACATAGAAAAAGAATGATGGTCATAAGGAAGTATGCTACGTCAAATGGGTTGAGATTGGACTTAAAATAAATAGGTTTTAATACTCCCATAAAGTCGGGTTGTATTTTCCAATTAAGCGTTTAGTTACTAGTTTGTTTGGATTTAGTTTGACAGTTTGCAAAGTAGTTTGAAGAACTAGCAGAACTAGCCGTTGGTTTGGTAGGTTGTTAGATTTATAGCTGTTGGAGGGGACTTACGAACGAGTGTTGAAGACATTCAACGAGTCTTGGGTACAATGGCAATACAATTAGAACAACTTTCTGTATAACAACCCACACAACAACTACAATAAATCTATGAAACAAGATTCAGGGTTAACAATCAAGAAGTGGTCAACAACCGTGCAAGAAACCATCCCATAAAGTCGGGTTGTATTTTCCAATTAAGCGTTTAGTTACTAGTTTGTTTGGATTTAGTTTGACAGTTTGCAAAGTAGTTTGAAGAACTAGCAGAACTAGCCGTTGGTTTGGTAGGTTGTTAGATTTATAGCTGTTGGAGGGGACTTACGAACGAGTGTTGAAGACATTCAACGAGTCTTGGGTACAATGGCAATACAATTAGAACAACTTTCTGTATAACAACCCACACAACAACTACAATAAATCTATGAAACAAGATTCAGGGTTAACAATCAAGAAGTGGTCAACAACCGTGCAAGAAACCATCCAAGGCTGCGATCATATTCTTCAGGCGAGGCAAGGGCGGCAACAAATCCTATTCAGGCACCACGAATTCAAGAACTTCGAATTGGGGACCAAGATTCTGAATTCTTAAGTGAAGGACATTTTGTGCATAGGTTTTTGGGAGAAAGAAGAAATGAAAGAGGCTTACAAAATCAAGAACAAGGGCAATCCCAACATTGACTACACAATGAAAATTGATCTTCCTACCTTTAGTGGCAAAATCGATTTGGAAGTTTTTGTTGATTGGATCAAGAACGTAGAGAGCTTCTTCAACTACATGAACACTCCAAAGGAGAAGAAGGTTAAGTTGGTAGCTTTGAAGTTAAGAGTTGGAGCTTTGGCTTGGTGGGATCAACTCCTAGGGAATCGAAGATGAGCTGGGAAAAGGCCAATCTGTAATTGGCTGAGAATGTTAAGGTTAATGAAAGATTGTTTTCTACCAACAAATTATGAACGACTCCTATGGCTATACCAACAATACCCAAAATGCCGACAAGGAGACTGTATTATGGCCGCGTATACTGAAGAATTTCATCAACCAAGTGCAAGAACCAACCTAGTTGAGAATGAAAATTACCAAGTTGCAAGATTTGTGGATGGGCTTCGCGAGGAAATTCAAGACCAAATAGATGTGGAAATAAGTCCACTGTCTTCTCTAGACTAAACCTTGATTATGGTTGTTATAGTATACTTGTGAATATAGGAGCTTATTAGTCTTTTGTCCTTTATTGTAATTTATTATTATTAGGTTAGGGCTTTCATGTATGCCTATATATTGTTAACTCTACTAAATAGAAAGGTGAATGATTCCCTCATATTTGTCTAACAATATCATGGTATCAGAGCTATGGTACTTGTTCTTTTTCTAGGGAAATTAGGGTTTTGTTAACCATTAGGGATTTGTGAATCTTTGGTTTGGGATTTTGGATCCTTTTGTTTTCAACATTGGGTTTTGTGGACTTGTTCCTTCTAAACCCATTCTTCCACCATTCTTTCGCCGCCGCCGTCAATGCTCGTGCCGCCACAAGTTTGGCCATTTTTTCGTCACCGCCTAGCCCAGGAGGAAGCCTAGACGCCGATCAACAAAACCCTAAAATCCAGTCCGCTTCTGACCTGTGCGTGACGCTCACGCACCGCCACTTTCTCCACCACTTTTCCCACGCGCCGACGCGTGCTCGGCCGAGATCTTCTTTGATTTTGTGGTTTGCCGTTTTTTTTTGCCATTTCCGACTTGCTGCGTGATTTTTGTGGTCTTTATTAGACAGCATGAGGTTCCATCCTAAAACCAATTGGTGATAGGAGGAGTAGCCCATGTGTGTTATATTATGAGTGAGGTCCCTTCATCTTTCCGATGTGGGATCCTCAACATGCCCCCTCAAGATGGTGCCTCTTTGGGTTCACCATCTTGGGTCGGATCCCACTTTTTGGACCGAATACCCGTTTGGGCTTAATGGGCTCTGATACCATATTAGACAGCATGAGGTTCCATCCTAAAACCAATTGGTGATAGGAGGAGTAGCCCATGTGTGTTATATTATGAGTGAGGTCCCTTCATCTTTCCGATGTGGGATCCTCAACAGTCTTCATTGGCTCGAGTTAGAAGTTGTTTTGGAAAAAGGAAAATAGGGTTTGTATTGGGAACTCCATCCAAATCTGATTTTCAAAGTTGTGTGGTCACTCGATTTTTTTTTCGTGGATTTAGATCCAGTCATTAATCTATGGCCGAGCAAGAGCTAGCAAGTACATCAAATTTGGGTCAATCGGGGACTCAGACCATCTATGGTTCATATCAGAAGCCATTTGTTGATTCTCTGGTCGAGTTTGCTAAATTTACACCGTACCAGAACTCATCGAAAGCATCTTCTTCATCATGCCCGCTTAACACTATTGCATCTTGCTGGGTTAGGTAACATGAACCATTGTTTGATTTCATCAACTACCAAATGGGTCATCACTCGGGTGCTATCGACCATATGACAGGTAATCCCAATTTTTTTCCACTCTTGCGTCATCTTAGATCCCTTGCTAAGGTTACTTTGGCAGATGGATCAACATCTTCTGCTATTGGATTTGGCACTATAATTCTAACCCCATCTCTTTCTTTGTCCTCTGTCCTACATTTGCCTCAACTTTCCTTTAATTTGATCTCGATTAGTAAACTCACTCGTGATCTTAATTGTTGTGTCTCATTATATCATGGTTATTGCTTGTTTCAGGATCTAGTGACGAAGAAAATTATTGGTAGAGGACATGAATCTGGAGGACTATATATTTTTGATCATCAATTGTCGAAAGTGGCTTGTTCTGGAGTCGTCTCTCCTCTTGATGCCCATTGTCGTCTAGGTCATCTATCTATTTCAGTATTAAGAAAGCTTTGTCCTTAATTTCATAACTTGCCTTCATTAAATTGTGACTCGTGTCAATTTGCCAAATTTCATCGTCTTAGTTCGAGCCCTAAAATTGATAAGCGAGCAAGTGCGCCTTTCGAATTAGTTCATTATGATATTTGGGGTCCTTGTCCAGTTGTGTCCAAAACTGGATTTCGATACTTCGTTTCCTTTGTTGATGATTACTCTTGAATGACTTGGTTATATTTTATGAAGAATCGTTCTGAGTTACTTTCTCACTTATGTAATTTTCATGCTGAAATTCGAACTCAGTTTGATGTTCCCATTAAAATTTTGAGAAGTGACAATGCTGGTGAGTACTTTTCAGAAGCACTTAGATCGTACCTATGTAAGCATGGAATTATTGATCAATCATCCTATGCTGATACTCCATCTCAAAATGGAGTTGCTGAACGAAAGAATAGGCATCTTCTTGAATCTGCAAGAGCATTATCCTTTCAAATGCATGTTCCAAAACGTTTTTGGGTTGATGCCATTTCTACGACCTGTTTTTTGATTAATCGCATGCCTTCATCTATTCTTAAAGGTCAGATTCCTTATCATGTTTTCTTTCCAACAAAACCTTTATTTCCTATTGAGCCAAAAATATTTGGTTGTACTCGTTTTGTTTGGGTTGTTCGTCATAATCTGACAAAATTAGATCCCAAATCTTTGAAGTGCATTTTCCTAGGCTATTCTCGTGTTCAGAAAGGATGCAGATGCTATAACCCTAGTTTGAACATGTATCTTGTATCTTGTGATGTTATTTTTTTTGAAGACAAGTATTTCACTTTATCTTTGCCTAGTACGAGTCGGGGGGATGATGATGATATTTTTATCTATACACGTGTGTCCATTACATCCTCCCCCGATCAACCTCCTTTGGAATCTGTCCCTACTCGTCCACCGATTACTCAAGTTTACTCTAGACGACAACAACCTCTAGGTGAATGTCTTGTACCGGAAGATTCTTCGTCATTAGATTCCCGACTAAGTGATGAGCTCCCTATTGCTCTTCGTCAAGGTAAACGTTCTTGCACTTTCCCTATTTCTTCATTTGTCTCTTATGACCACTTGTCATCTTCTACATGTTCTTTTGTTGCATCTCTGGATTGTATCTCGATTCCTAAAACTGTTCATGAAGCCTTGTCTCATTCTGGTTGGCGCAACGCGATGATAGATGAAATGAATGCCTTAGATGATAATGGTACTTGGGATTTAGTATCCCGTCCTGCAGGGAAGAAGGCTATCAGATGTAAATGAGTGTTTGGTATTAAGGTTAATCCGGATGGGTCAGTTGCTCGATTAAAAGCGCGCCTTGTTGCCAAAGGCTATGCTCAGACGTATGAGATTGATTATATTTATTTTGATACATTTTCTCCTGTTGCTAAATTATCTTCTGTCAGGTTATTCATTTCTATGGCTGCTTCTCAATGTTGGTCTTTGCATCAGCTTGACATTAAAAATGCCTTTCTCCATGGCGATCTTCAGGAAAAAGTTTATATGGAGCAACCACCAGGGTTTGTTGCTCAGGGGGAGAATGATAAAGTATGTCGCCTTCGCAAATCTCTATATGGATTGAAACAAAGTCCAAGAGCATGGTTTGGAAAATTTAGTCAAGCAATTGAGCAGTTTGGAATGAAGAAAAGCAAGTCAGATCACTCTATCTTCTATCGACGATCTAAGAGTGACATTATTCTACTTGTCGTATATGTTGATGATATTATCATTACTGGAAATGATGCATCTGCATTTTATCTCTAAAAACTTTCCTCCAAAGCCAGTTTCATACTTAAGACTTGGGAACATTAAAGTACTTTTTGGGTATTGAAGTAATGAGAAGCAAGAAGGGTATCTTTATGTCACAAAGGAAATATGTGCTTGATTTGCTATCCGAGACGGGAAAATTGGGAGCCAAGCCATGTATTACTCCATTGATGCCTAATCTGCAACTTACAAAAGATGGAGAACCATTTAAAGATTCAGAGAAATATAGAAGATTGGTTGGAAAGTCGAATTATCTTACAGTGACACGGCCATGCATAGCTAGCTTATGCGGTAAGTATTGTGAGTCAATTTATGTCTTCACCTACAGTGGATCATTGGGTTGCAGTACAACAAATTCTATGTAATTTGAAGGCTGCACCTGGACGCAAGATCTTATATAAAGACCATGGTCATATGAAGATTGAGTGCTTTTCAGACGCCGATTGGGCAGAATCAAGAGAAGATAGAAGATTGACTTCTGGTTATTGTGTTTTTGTTGGGGACAATTTGATTTCATGGAAGAGTAAGAAACAAACTGTAGTCTCGCGATCAAGTGCTGAATCAGAATACAGAGCTATATGATCCAGCTTGAGGGGGAGTGTTATAGTATACTTGTGAATATAGAAGTTTATTAGTTTTTTGTCCTTTATTGTAATTTAATATTATTAGGTTAGGGCTTTCAATAACTCTACCAAATAGAAAGGTGAATGATTCTCTTATATTTGTCTAACAATATCAATGTTCTCCTAGTTAAATATAGGAGAGTTTTTTGTTCCTGATGCTTTTTCATAGGTACTTCAGCATGTGTGTTCACTGCAAAATGTTTCTATTGTTAATCTTCCAATGCTTGTCTTCCGCAGGTCTACATATGCAACAACCATCCGTGATTCTAAATATGCCCGTGAGAGAGAATTTCTTAAAGCTGTATGTGATTTTAAACCAGATTTACCTTTTCTGCACCTTCAATATTTTCAATTATAAATTGGATAAGCTGGTTTTTTATTCATTGTTATGCATACTGGCATGTAAACAATTCAGGAGCCAGGAGGACATAATTAAAGTTTAGCGAAGTTGTCATCCTGTCCTAATTCCAACATGGCATATTGTTGATATTAGGGATAGACTTCAGAATGATATATTTTCTGCCCCTCATTTGAAGAAAACAAAATCTTCTATTATGTTGTAGGGTTTATTTTGTGATGGTTCAAGACCGTAGGTTGGTTGATGCCTATACTGTTTTGTGAAGGGTGTTACAGCTTTTCATTTGATTATTTGTGTAGGGTATTGCATGTGAGAATTGTAGACTCGCTCATAGTTTAAGACCACAATATAAGATAGAAACTGGTATTCTTTTATTCTTTTCTCAATGAAAGTACGATACTTCATAAAAAAAAAAATAAAGATCGAAAGTGGTAAGGAATGACTACTGGCCATTGATTGGTGATTTAAATCCATCATAAACTCATAAGTTCTCTAATAGATGCTGAATTATTTAACTTTAAAATTCATAATTTTTAGCAATTGAAATGATCTGAAACATGATATTTTTCCCGGATAATTTGATGTAGGTTCATAATTGTGTGGCTAGTGGAGGGAAGGTCCTTATTCCTACTTTTGGACTTGGACGGGCTCAGGTACTTCACTGAATATTGCGTGTGGCTTTTAAATCTTTTACTGCAAGCTGCATCTTTCATGACTAATTTTCTCATTTTATATAATACTAATATAATTTTGTTATAAAATTTTCCATTACGAGCAGGAACTCTGTATCTTGTTAGATGACTATTGGGAGCGCATGAATCTAAAGGTTCCAATATATTTTTCAGCAGGTATCCTTCATCTTTGAATAACAAGTTTTCATTTCATCCTTATGCATACTAGTAGATATGTGTTAATACCTATTAGTCAACTTTTCAGCTTCCTGTTTCCTTTTCATGATTTCCGACTGTCTTGTAACTTGTAAGCCCATGGTCTGCTTCAATAATCTTCTGCCTTTTTCGAGAATTGCAACTGCCGAAAGGCTTTGGTCATATTTTGAGGAAGTGGATTCACGGTTGTATGTCTAGTGTTAACTATTCGATTATTATTAATGGTCGACCTCGGAGTAAAATCATTTCGAGCTAATGCTCAAAAGATACAAACTCCAAAGGGAGTGAAAGAAAAATAAGAATACAACAAAATGAACTTTAAGTGGACACATGTTTTCCTTTTGAACTTCAAGTAGACACGTTTGATTTTGAAATTAGATTATGATTTTTCTTTCCAAATCCTAAGTATTATGATTTTTCATTTTCACTATGTGAATTGACTCGGTACACATAGAACTATGTAACTGTAAGAAATATATAAGGAGGATCAGGCTGAATCGGACTTTAGCATCATTCCTTAGAATTACACCACCATGAGAAAGAGTTGATAACTACTAAATACGTTTCCTTAAAATTGTTAGAAATTGCTTTGTTTCATATATAGTTTTTCTCACTCTGTTGTTTATTTCTTTTCTCGACTTTTACGTGCTTGTGTTCATATTTATGCTTTCAGGTTTGACTGTTCAAGCCAATATGTACTATAAAATACTCATCAGTTGGACCAACCAGAAGGTTAAAGAGACGTACTCTACAAGGAATGCATTTGACTTTAAGAATGGTACTGTTTCCTTCACATGATTGGAAACTATTGTTCCTAAAAAATCTACCATAAAATAAATTTTATTATGGTGAGCTTATTTGCTTACCAGTGAGGTGATGTGGGCACCCTTGTTCCAAGTGGCAGCCTAGGTGGGGACATTTATTGAGTATTGAGGCATCTTACCTGAACAATTGAGGGAGTGGAAATTAAGGGCACGTTGGGAGTAATTTTGGCCATGCCAAAATCCCTTTTTTCATTGTCCAAATCACTTGCATTTTAAAATAATGATGTTTGACAATGCTGTAGTAGTGATTTTGAGAAAATCCAAACTCACTTTAAAGTTTAAAGTGATTCTAGTTCCTAGGACTAGGAGTAGTAGATGGGAGGTGATTGACTAGGAATCTGTAAGGTATCTCTTTACTTGTATTGATAAATAGAGGAAATAAGCCCTAAGACAATACAACAGCCCCACCCCAGCCAATTCGAGAGGGCTGGTAACCTCTCCTTCCCCTCTGTATTTCGAAAGCAAAATGATAACAAAAAGCATAAAATTAACAGAAAGCTCACTCCTAGGTATATACTACCCAAATCCCTTTGTGGTCCCCCTTTTCCTCGCCTTTTCCTCATGTAACTAACTTGTCTAGGGTGAATTGCCTTTCCTACCCCTCCTTGTGTAATGCTTGGTAATCGCACCCTCCGGGGTCAAAGACACTTTGTCCTCAAGGTGATACTTAGGGAACTGGCGGCGGAAGTCTTCAAGTTGCTCCCAAGTGGCCTCGTGGGCTGGTAAGTTTTTCCAGCTTACCAATAATTCAGTAGCATCAATGTGTGTTCTCTTTCGGTAGCCCAATATTACATGTGGTTTAGAGGGCCAGTCAAAATCATTAGTCAGTAAAGGAGGTCCACTCTATAGATTGAGTAAATACAATTATTTTATCTGAAGGAAATGACACCATTTTAGTAAATACAGTCTCTTTTCTTTTCTTTGAAGGAACTTTGTCTGTAAGGACGTATCTTCAAAAAGACCCAATCGTCCTCAGTGTACTCCACTTCTTTCTTGTCCCTATCAGAGAATATCAGAGAATTTCTTCATTCGATCTTTCAATGCTTGCATTGCTAAATCACGCTCATTGAGTTGCTAGTCCAAAGTGGAATTAGTAGTTTTCTGATCCCCATGCGTAAGCAAGGACGGGGTGGACGACCATAGACAACCTGAAATGGCGTGATGCCAATTGATATATGGAACGCGGTATTATACCAATATTCCGCTCAACATAGCCACTGCACCCATTGTTTGGGTTTCTCGCTACAAAAACAGCGTAAATATGTCTCGGCATACTTGTTCACTATTTTTGTCTATCCGTCAGTCTGAGGATGGTATGCGGTGCTCCGTCGGTGCGGAGGGCCTTGAATTTGGAAGAGTTTCGTGCAAAAGTGGATGATAAAGATCGATCTTATCACGATCATAAATGATGGACTCAAGGAATCCATGGAGTTTGATTGCGTCTTTTATAAAAATGGCTGCCATTGACTTTGCTGTAAATGAATGTTTAATAGCAATAAAATGACTGTATTTACTCTATCTATCCACCACCACTAAAATGGTGTCATTTCCTTCGGAGTAAATACAGTCATTACTCGTGGAATAAAATTTTCATCCTTTCAATGAAAAATGACTGTATTTACTCAATCTATCCACCACCACTAAAATGTCATTTCCTTCAGATTTATGAAGTTGAAAATACCCGTTGCTCGTCTTCTCCCTATTTTTTTTTCACTCTGTTTTCGGTCTGAGGGTCTGACGTTTCTCCTGACTCTTCGATTCCCTTTTGTTTCTGTCTGGATCCATCAATCACCATTGATGATGAAGCTTTGTTTCTTAGGTAAGCCATTTCGGCTGCAATCGTCGCTAGAGCCGTCACGGTTTCATACCGATGAGCTCCGCATCCGTCACGGTTTCATACCAATGAAGTTTGCGATAACTTGGCCAGAGTACTCTCCATCGCCGGAATCTTCTGAACATTCGTCTTAATACCGATGAGCTCCGCATCCGTCAGGTCGAAGCGTTCTTCCAACCGCCTTTGCGCCATTTTTCCGATTCTCCCCAAGGTGAAATGCTCTCATACCAATATGTAAGGTATCTCCTTACTTGTATTGATAAACAGAGGAAATAAGCCCTAAGGCAATACAAACAACCCCAACCAATTCGAGAGAGGTGGTAACCTCTCCTTCTCACTTGTATTGCAAAAGCAAAATCAATAACAAAAAACATAAAATTAACCGAAGGCTCACTCGTATATGCTCACTCCTACGTATATACTAACCCAACCTTGTGTACTAACTTGTCTAGGGTGAATTGCCTCCTACCCCTCCTTGTGTAATGCTTGGTAATCGGAGGCCTGATAGGAATCAATTACCAAATGTAATGCCTTCAGAAATTTGATGATTCTAAAATCACTTTTGAAATCAAAGATTAATAATTTAAAATTTAATTATATAAAATTCACTTTTAAAAGAACCAAGCGATGAAGTGATTTATTATTAAAGGTCTTTTATGAAATCATTTATAATTAAATAATTGTTGCTAAAAACACTTATTCTAAAGTCTCTTCCAAACATCCCTTTATCACTTTTTACAAGTTCACTTATTGATTAAATCACTTTTGCAACATTTATTCTAAAATCACTTCTAAACATGCCCCGATTAAATTTGAACATAGAACACATTTATCCTAGTTCTCTGAGTGACTCATGTTGGATTCAAGGTTTGATAACACATTGCAATTGCCATATTATTAACCACTCAGGAAGTACTTATATAAACTTGGGTTACATGTTGCAGTTCAAAAATTCGACCGTTCTATGGTTGATGCTCCTGGACCTTGTGTTCTCTTTGCTACACCAGGGATGATCAGTTTCAGTGGTGGTTTTTCTCTTGAGGTTTTTAAGCGCTGGGCACCTTCTAAATTGAATCTCATTGCATTAGCTGGGTATGTATGGCTACTCTCTTTTGGCTGACGCTTTATCTTCATTATTCCAATGTACTTTTGCAGGCTCGTTCTTTGATAAACCATAAAGTCATCCAACTTCTGTGACTGAGCTTTTGCTTTCACTTTTTCCGCTCTTTTTTTGTTTGTTTGACAATTATCCCAACTTTTGCTTATGTTCTTCGTAGTTTGTGTTTGGTCATGTATATGGTCTATACATCCAAGGATAATCTGAATTTAAAATTGCCATTTTTTTTAATAAGACGAAATTTTTCATTGAAATGATGAAAATTTTATCCCATGTAGGTATTGTGTGGCCGGAACTATTGGACACAAGTTAATGCCAGGCAAAACCACCAAAATTGATGTGGACAAGGACACTCAAATTGATGTGCAATGCCAGGCTAGTATCTATCAGACCTTACATTGTTGCGTTTTCCTTTTTGAATATGATTATTAGAATCATTAATCTTCAGCTTTCCATATCACTCCTCTGTGGAGTTTGTTTCCTTTGAGCAATAGTCTTTTTTCACTATATTAATGAAGAGGTTTGTTTCTTGTTAAAAAAAAAAATCTTCAGCTTTCCATTCCTTAACTAGGCCAAAATTGCATCTCGTTCTGGATTTAAATATTTCTCAGAGGTTCACAACTTGGTTGCTTTTGCTGCTACATGAACATTGTGTAATATAGCTTTTTTGGATTTGGGCTATTCCTAAGGGGAAACTAGGAAGAAAAAAACTAACTTACAATGAATGGTGCCATGGTGCTAACATTCTTGTATTTCACAATGAAGAGGTTTCCAACCATGACTTCAACTTCTTTGTTATTGGCCCCAGACCCCCAAGAAAGCTAAAAGATTATTACAGCTCCTCAAATTTGTTTATTTTCCACTTTTTTCCCTCAGAATTGAAGCATGTTCACATGGAAAACATGTGAACGAAAAATTTGTTCAATCAGATTGTCTCACTTTAGAAGATAATGAAACATTGTATATCGACTGAAAATTAGGCTGGGATCATGTTTTGATAGGTTAGAATAAATTTAGTTTTTTAATATAATCTTACCAATATTAATTACTACTAGATTCAAAAGTTTCTGTTGATAGGTTTGGTTATTTTTTTTTTTTAATAATTCCAACATTTTTCTAAGCTTAAAAATTAACGAGACTCAACAAGTGAACTATAAATATTAATCGGAGAGGAAAAGATGTGACATTTCAACTCCGAATGTCCTATTTGATACCAATTTAGGTCTTTTTTTTTGTGTGTGTGAGTTCTCTAAGTGATATTTGTACTAATTGGGAGGGGTTTTATTTTTTCTGAAGACATTTGGGAGGGATTTTTTTTTAACCTCAATTAGTCTTGTAAATTTCATTACTTCAATGAAATCCGTTCCCTGTTTCTCTTCACAAAAAAAAAGTGAAAAAAAAGAGAAAAAAAGAGAAAAAATTAAAATTAATGTATATGATTGATTCAGGTTTTCTTTCTCTGTCTTGGAAAACAGATGCAATATGCGATGTTGAGAAAGATAGATAAAAGACCTCTTTTGTTTTTTTTTATTTTCCTTGGTAAGAAACTGAGCATTTCTCGAGAAAAAAGAAAGAAAAACTAGGGCATACGAAAAACAAGCCCGACAAAAGGGGAGTCCAAAAACTAACTACAAAAACAAACTCCAATCCAACAAAATAAAAGTAAGATTAAAGACCTCCTTTTGGGTATGTGCGTGAGAAGGAGAGATAGAGGTTGTGGTACTTTTCAAGTGAATCAGTATTTTATTTAAAAATGGGTCAAGCACCTTGAGCGATTGGGTGAATACAGAATTGTGAATGCAAATGGGACTAAAACATAAACATGTATAAAGGGCCTGGTTTTGGAAAACTCAAAGTATAGGGAATGTTTCTGCATTTACACGTTATTTTAAGTACCTCTGTTAAAGTTTTGAAAATCGAAAAAGATGTGGCTGGACTTCTTTTTCCGTTTATTATGTATATATATTTTTTATAGTCATGTAATTATTCTATTCAATTTTCCTGACTATATATATCTATGTTTCATCCCAGATTCACCAACTGTCATTCAGCCCACATACTGATTCCAAAGGAATTATGGATCTTTTGAAGTTCCTTAGTCCCAAGCACGTTGTACTTGTACATGGAGAGAAGCCTAAAATGATTACTTTAAAGGACAGGATTCATTCTGAACTTGGAATCCCATGTCATTATCCTGCCAATAACGAAACCATATCCATTTCTTCAACTCTTTTTGTCAAAGCAGAAGCCTCAAGCACGTTTATTCAGAGCTGTTCAACTCCCAATTTCAAGTTTGTAAAAAGAAACTTGGATGATATGATTGATCCTAATTTAAAAGATTCAAGTTTGAAAGCAGGAGGAGCTTCAAGCATGTTTGTACGCAGATGCTCGAATCCCAATTTCAAGCATTTGAATAGAATTTTGGATGACAAGTCTGATTCTAGTTTAAGTTGTGGTCCAGAGCTACAGGTAAATGATGATAGAGTGAATGAAGGGATCTTGGTGATGGAAAATGGTAAAAAAACAAAGGTGGTACACCAGGATGAACTACTGGTTCTCTTGGGAGAACAAGAGCATGAGGTTAGGTTTGCTAATTGTAGTCCCATATATTTTGGAAGCTTAGATGAGACCCATGTTATGGATTGGCTTTCCCAGCTATCTTCAAAGCTTTCAAGTGAACTTTCAGATAGGAATGTTCAAAATCTTGGGGAGCATCTTCAAGTTGAATCATTTACACTGTCCATTTGCTCAAAGGAAAATTGCCCTTACAGAAGTAGAAATAGAATTGAAAATGAATCTGCTGTAGTATTCTGTTGCTGTAGTTGGCTAGTTGCAGATGAAATCCTTGCATGGAAAATCATTTCCATCTTGGAGAAGCTTGATCTCAGTGCAACATGAAGGATCTAATATGCTGGTTTTTTTATTTATTTAAATTCATGGAAGCAGTTATTCCACATGGGAAGATGCATTTTGAAGTAAGCTCAATTTATGACTTGTTTGGCAAAGGAAATGATCTACTGCTTATCGCTGAGTACTCGGTGTCTGACGTTGATAGTCTGACGCCGAATTGAGAGGTTTAAAATTCTGAATTTTTGGTTTTGGAAGTTTTGAATATGGTTGGATTGGAACGCTATCATGGTAAAATTGCAAGCGGACTTGTGAAGAGTGGTGAGTTTTTTATATCAGGTTCTCTGGTTAATAAGTTTATTTGTTTTCTTTGCATCATAGAACTATTGTCTATGAAGAGTTCACGGTGTAAAAACTGGCCAAGTTAATGTATTATTATTATATATATATTTTTGGACTCAATAACATGTAGAAATTGAGGATTTGGACCACTAATCTCTTTAGTTGAGGATTTATGTTTGCTTTAAACCAGTTGAGCTATGTTCATGTTCGCTAAGTTATTATTTGCTAATAAGAATTCTCCAATTTGTTTCATTTCCATTGTATTTGTGAGGTTTATTTTATACACGTTATGCTTTTACTAGTTTTCATCTAATAGGTGCACTCCATTTTATTGTGTTATCATTAAATTACAAAGTTTTCACATCCACAACAGGTTTAAAGCTGAAGGAAATCATCAGGATGTCAAAGTTTTGGAAGCGAAAGCGATCCTCGAATACATTGCGTCTCAATTTTGTGGTGGAGTCCGACGCCCTCGAGGTTATTAAACTCCTCACAAAGGAGTCTATTGATCTCTCAGAATGTTTGGCCTGTAAAATAGATGATTTTGCGCTGTTGCTGGGAATTTCGTTTTAATCCTATTGCCATAGGTCGTGCAATTCGGTGGTGCATCGGCTCGCTCGAGCGGCCACTGGTTCGACGGTTGATTTGGTCCGGGGTCTCTCTTCCACGCTGGAAGAGGAATCGTTTTTTTTTGGGAGGCTCTGTTTTGCCAAGTTGGTCTGCTTTAAATGTGAATTTGGTTGTAAAGGTTGTTGCTGAGACAATTGTGGTTTAATGAATGATATTTGCTTTAAAAAAAAGAAAAGTTTTCACATCCACAAACGATAGATTATCTTTAAACAAAGTTTTATATAAATTTTATCGGTTAAGTTGTAGGTTTATAGGTTTATTTTAAGGGTTCAAACTCTTAATATTATATCTAACAAATGTCTAATATAAAAAATCTTTCTAAAAGTCCATTTTGAAAAAAGTCAAAAAAAAAAAAAAATTTTTTTTTTGAAAAATTACCAACACTAAAATCAAATTTTACCTTGTGTTTAACCGTTGTAGGGTTTGGAGGGGTATTTTAGTTTAGGGCATCATTTTAGATTATAGTATTTAACCCTTTCTCAAATAAAAAACATGTTTGAACATTTTTTAAAACTGCAAATTAAAAACGAACATTTCTCTTGTTATCCCTTAGACATTAAAATGAAAGCAAGAAACTTATTAGGCAATGTTTAAAAGTTTAAAGATATGTTAAATACATTATTGAAGTTGTAGGAATTTACTAGACATTTTTTAAAATTTAGGTACATATTAAATACAACGGACCAAACTATAATTTAATCATATTTATTCTATAGTATTCATGTAATCTCCTAACATATATTTTAATTATCAAAGCATAAGAGATTAACTAAAAAGTAAATTCGTCTAACATGTCGAAAATAAAAAACAAAAAAAATTGTCTAAGAAGGATTTTTTTTTTGTTATTTTTGCAGTAACAAAAATTCAAAAAAAAAAAAAAAAGATTTAGAGATTCTAATTTCGTGATATTTCTCATAATGTTTCCTATTTTTTTCTCGAATAGTTTGTAAAAATAGTCTTTAATCTAAAAAAACAATTGAAAACATTTTCGACGTCGTACTTCCAAGTCACAAAGCATGCAGGCAAGGATGGAAATATCCGTGGATATGTCGATATATCCGTAAATCGGAGGCTTCGATATAGATATTAAAGGGTAATGGATATATCCAATATCTTTTATAAATACTCATAAAACATAAAAAATATCATATATTAAATTTAATATGAATCTAGATACTACTAACTAGATTTATAGTTTAGATGGAAAGTAAAATAATTTAAATATTAATTTAAATATATTTTTTTAAAAAAATTGATTTACAGAAATATTTATGGATATCGATATTTTATCGATATATCCATGGATATATCCGTAAAATTGAAATGCCGATATCAACATGGATATCGATATTTTGATCATTGCATGCAGGACAATGTCAATGTCCTCTGAATTTGGATTTCGAATTTTGGTCCTAGGATACTACACTTTTTTTTTTTTTTTTTTTATTTTTCTAATTAATTCATTAATTTTTTTTTTTATATAATAAGACGGGAATGATGATTGAACCTACAACCTCATGAGAGGTAGGTTGGAAAAATGCGAGATATAAATAATGTGGAATAACAAACTAAATTATATCTTTCGTTCCCACTTCACAGATTAGAACCAAATAAGTTATTGATCACAAAAAACAATAATAAATAGAAGCGAAAAGAGAATGACACTGTAAGTTATACTGGTTCCCCGATCTCGGGACTACGTCCAGTCTTCTGCAATTGATGGTTCAACTATAATGGAGATTACAAGAAGTCTCAATTCAGCGCTACAAACTATCATCAATAGTCCAACAATGACTATTGACTTTTAAGTATCACAACCCGATAACTTGGGATCAACAACGAAGAAGAAACCGCTCAAATCTTAAATATATATATATATATATATATATATATATATATATATATATATATATATATATATATATATATATATATATATATATATATATATATATATGATTTGTTTTTTTCGAAATGCTCACTGCCTTCAAAAAGGACTCCACGGCCAACTTTTATTTTTCTTTGATGAATAATGAAGCACCAGTAACTTCATTTTATAGAGAAACATTACTTAACAAGATCAATTTGGGCTAAATGGGCTTGATTGATTGTTCTTCAATTTTTGACTTCACACTCCTAACAAGGTTGTTAGGTAGTGATAATAGGTGCCAATTAGTGTTGAGTTTGACTCAATTTAATAGGTAATTTAGGAAGGAGTGGTTGATTTTGAAATAAATTAAAAAAATAGAATTGTTTTAAAAAGAAGGGAAAAAATCAATTTATACCCCTAAACTTTGAGAGTTGTATAATTAAAACCCTAAACTAACAATTGTATCAATTTAAACCCTGAACTATCATAAGTGTATCAATTTACACCTTCTGTTAGATTTTATTTGAAAAAAATTAATTTAAACGGGTGGAGACTTATGATTTTAACAATTAAACCCATAAACTTTCATAAATGAATCAATTCTATGAAAGTTTAAGAGTTTAATTAATAAATTACAAGCCTCCACACATGTAAAAGCTTACATTTTTATACTAGAAGGTATAAATTGATACACTTATGAAAGTTTAGGGCTTAAATTGATACAATTGTTAGTTTAGGGTTTTAATTGATACAACCCTCAAAGTTTAGGGGTATAAACTGATTTTTTCCCTAAAAAGAATTCGAAAAATAGGGTTGTTTTTTTGTTTTTATTAGAATGGGCAGATTGAGAACGCACACCTCGTCAAAACGTGTTCACTTAATTTTTTTTTTAAATAAACTTAAACGTTAACAAAACAAATTATTTGATTGAATTTTTGTTATCAACTGCTATTTTATATATATATATATAGAGAGGGCTGGTTGCACAAACAACAATCAAACCCAAAATAATTGCAAATTTAGCAAAGTTTAAAACCTTTTGCAAATATGACAAAAATTCAGTGACTACCACTGATAGACTTTATGATTATTACTAGACTTCTATCAGTGATAGACTATTATCACTGACAATTCTATAAAAAAAGACTGTTATCAGCGATAAACTTCTATCAGCGATAGACCATACTATCCGTGATAGAAATTGCCATATCTGCAATTTTTTTAAAAAAATGTTATATTTTTAATTATTTTACTCTAAATTGACATCTGTTACAATTTTCCTTTAATTAATTGTGAATAAAAATCAAGACTTTCGCAATTTGTATGTGAAATATTTCATTGGGTCCTTGTAAGCCGAGACTCATTTCCTTTCATCCTTATTTTTTTTTAAATGTCCAAAATTAGTCTCTATACTTTTTAATAAATCTTAAAATTAGTCTTATTTATTTTTTTTTTAATTTTTTTTTTGAATTTGGTAAAACAATAATAATAATTTACATTCAAGAAAGGACATAATGTGAATAATATCTTTCACAAAATTTATAGAGGAAAAACGACCACATTGTTTTTTCGTTCTTGAGTTCTGAAAAGTGACTGTTCACACGAGAATTCAAAAGTAATTTGATACATGTAAAGTGAACTTGAATTGTATTGATTTGAATAAGTGAAATAAAATATCTATGTTTATCTTCAAATTCTTTCCTCTCTCAAATGTAAATTTGTCTTTAAGGTTTCACGACTTGTTCTTGATGTTCAATCTTCAGCTTCTTGAAGATGTTGAATCTTCAGCTTCATGAAGAGTCAATTTATGTCATGAGGTCTTCAGTTCTTCAAAGAGATTTTTGTTCTTCGAAGTCTTCTGATCTTTAAGTCTTTAGTTGATAAAGTCTTTAAGATTTTCAGTCTTTTAGGAGTTTTCTCTGAATTTTCTGAACTCTGGATCTTCTTCCTCCTCTCTTTGGATTCTCAATCTTGTGAACCTTTGAAATGAAGGATAATTTTTCAATTTATAGAGCTAATTTGCATGAGTATGTTGTGGGCTTGAGCTTTGATGAATTTTGAGTCTAATCGTTTGGGTTTGGGTTTGGGTATTGTTAGTTTTGGGGTGGAACTCTTTAAACTTCGAGCAAAATTATTATGGGTGCAACTAGAGTAAAATATTTTTAATGTGTTGAGTTAATGTGTTGAGACCAAAATACCCATTGATATTTACCCGTTGAAAAATTCAATCCCCTACGAAAAAGAATGATTTAATGAGAGAGAAGATTGTGGGAAAATGAAAAAGAAAATAATAACAATTAGTAAACCGCCAGACTAATTTGAATTAACCAAATATAAATGATGATTTAATGAGAGAGAAATGATGGTAAAGATCCAAACCAAAACTTCAAATCGCAAATTAGTGTATAGACACGTATACACTATCTTGAAGATCCGGAAAATGGAAATCTCAATGTTGATATATCCTAATTTGGCTAAAGAGAATCCTATCCAAGAAAATCTAATTCAAAGTATTATTCAAATCCAAAGTTATCTAAAGTTAATGAATACACGAGACATAGCTCAACCAACATATTGTATAGACTAGTGATCAAAAGGTCACGGGTCCGATTCTCAACCCTCAAATGTTGTATATATATACAAAAAAAATAAATACACAAGAGATGTTCTCTATTTACTGAGAATTAAATTCTCAGTGCAAAATTTTCCGAATCCATAATTAGACTAAACTAATGTTTTCTGACAATGTTTGAAAATGAATTATGGCTTTGAATGACTCTTTAGTGGATTTGAAAATTCTAATGAATGACCCGTGAATGAATCTGGCCCATGTAAATTGCCTTTAGGGTTGAAAAAAAATTCCAAAATGCCCCACTCTTATTTTTCTTTCTTCTTCATCGTGAGCCTCCAATACCCAAACTAGGAAGGAAAATACGATTTCTCCTTTCCGTTGATAGATGTGAAGAGAGATTGAACTAATTCCTGAAACAAATTGAGATAATGGAGGAATTTTGATATGCTGATTATTTGGTGGTTGAGTTGGATGACTCGTTGCTAAAGGTGTCATAGTGGATTTTGAAATTCTATTTTATGTTCTGATAATCTTTTTCTCTACTATCTTCTTTTTTCTTCCCACCACAAAAGAATTTCAAATTCACAACCAAACACAATTTTCAAATTTTGTATTCAAAATCAAAGTTTTTAAATTGGAATCAATCCTGTTTTCAAATATAATGAAAATAAGAAATTTGTTTTCATTTTCTACTAAATTCTTGTTTTGGAAAACAAATTTTCGGATTACGAACTAAACGATTACTTTTCTGTGTGTTTATATTGCAATTGAGTTGAGTTTGATTTAAATTATGTTAGTTTTGTAAATTTTTAAAACTCCTGTTATATTTAGAAATATATATGTTATTAATATTAATAAACAACCATCTTAAAAATGTGTAGCTTTCATAGCTCAGTTGGTTAGAGCACCCGTTTAGTAAGCGGGAGGTCTTGAGTTCAACTCTCAATGAAAGCATTTTTCTATATATCTCGTGAAATGAAAATGTTGTTTTTATTGTTGGTGGCCGTCCTCCTTTAAAAGGAGTCACCACCAATCATTTCGTTGGCCACCATAAAAACAAAAAGGTATTTCAAAAATCAAGTTTGGGGTTGTTTGAGTGCAGCGAAGGTGTTCCCGTTGGTTTGGGAGTTGTTTGAGTGTAGCGAAGGTGTTCCCGTTGGTTTGAGGGTTGTTTGAGTGTAGCGAAGGTGTTCCCGTTGGTTTGAGGGTTGTTTGAGTGTAGCGAAGGTGTTCCCGTTGGTTTGGGGGTTGTTTGAGTGTAGGTATTTCAAAAGACGGGTTCAGGGGTTGTTTGAGTGTAGGGAAGGTGTTCCTGTTGGTTTGGGGGTTGTTTGAGTGTAGGTATTTCAAAAGACGGGTTCAGGGGTTGTTTGAGTGTAGGGAAGGTGTTCCTGTTGGTTTCGGGGTTGTTTGAGTGTAGGTATTTCAAAAAATGAGTTCGGGGGTCGTTGGGGGTAGGGAAGGTGTTTGAGTGTAGGTATTTCAAAAAATGGGTTCGGAGGTCGTTGGGGGTTGTTTGAGTGTAGGGTGTTCCAGGGGAAGGTGTTCGAAGGGTTGTTTGAGTGTAGGGTGTTCCCTTAAAAATTGTAACCATATTTTATTTATCCAACTAATTTAGAAAAAATGTCCTTAAATTTAGAAAAAAAATAAATAGTTTGATTTTAAATAAATGTCTCATTTCCATCTAATTTCACTTCAAAATTAAAGTAAGAATTAGATGTCTTCAAATCACTCATTAATTTACCATCATTTATCTTAAGAATTTGAGAAATTTATCTCAAGCATCTCCTAAGATTTACAAAGTAAAAATTAAAAGAAGTTGAAATTCATTTTGAAATATTTTTGAAAAATCTAATTTTAAAACAACACCGGTAGAAAAGTATAATTTTAAAATCAATTGAAATTCATTTCAAAACTAATTTTAAAATTAATCGAAATTCATTTCGAAGACAATTTTTAAAAGTCAATTGAAAATCACTTGAAATAATAATTTTAAAATTAATCGAATTTGATTTGAAAGACAAATTTTAAAAGTCAATTAAAATTAATTTGAAAACTAGCTTTAAAAATTGTCGCAACGTCACCGCGACGCGGAGCGGCCGACATTCTTTCTTGGAGGTATCTTTCGAGAGAAGGGTTTGGAGTCGCCACCAACCAGCTTAGGGTGTGATTGGTCACCCGTTTTAAAGGATAAGGATAATCTATGAAACGAGAAATCGAGCTCGAGAGTCAGTTGAGTGTAGGAAAAATGTTAGCACCTCACAACACCGGTTTAAAAAACGGTTACCACATTTTATTTTAAAATTATCGTATTATTTGGGTGGTCCAAAGGAAAATGTTTTTCAAACAATGAATACACACGAATGCTTGTGAGTGGCTCAATGCCTTTTCTCGATAATATTTAAAGATATACTCTTCAATATTGTGTTAGAGGTTTCACTATTTCTAGGGGCGAACCCCAAGAAAGTTCACTACTAATCTCAAAGTATTTATTTTGAAAACAAATTAATTTTGACGAGAGTTTTTATTTTTTTGCAAATAATAGTTATTCTATTTCAAGAATTTAAAGTTGGAAGAAAAACATTTAAAACTGGAATTTCTTATTTCAGAAATTAATTTTAAAAACAATTTATCTTTTATTTCAAGAATTTGATGTTAAAAAAAAAGTGTTAAAATCAAGATTTCTTATTCTAGTGATTGAGTGTAAAAACCAAACTATTCTTTATTTCAAGAATTTAGAAGAGTTTTCTTATTTGAGAAAAGACATTTAAGAGGGGAGCGATTTGTTTTAATTTAAACGTTCTCGCCAAACATTGACTTGAATAACCTTTCTTATTTCAAAACTTTCAAAAGGGAACGAATACTTATTTCAAAATTTGTTGCCAAAATCAACCTTTTATTTTTAAAACTAGATTATTATATATTATTATTATTATTATTTTTTTTTTTTTGTTTAAAGAGTTGCTTGATAAATTACTTTGTTCTAAATTAACAAAAGAGTAAAACTTGCTTGCAGGCTCGGCTACAAGCATCTTTTGCAGCCAGCCATGTGGTAGTGGATAAGTATTTATATCATTCTTTTAAAAAAAATCCTATCTATTTTGTAACGAGTAAAACTTGCTTGCGGCTATAAGTATCTTTTGCAGTCCAACCACACGTCATTATTTGATTGACTAATATTTAAACCATTTTTAAATAATAATAAAATCTTTCACGCCCTTTACTTGATTTTTGTCCGTAACTTTCCTTTTCTTATTTCATCAAATTAACTGCTTCTCTTACTTTCTCTCTCTTTATTTCTCTGGACTCCAAACTTCAAGGTCATGGAGTTTCAATTGGGGTTATTTGAAATTTGCAAGGCTGATTATGTGTTATATAGACATAAATTTTCAAGTGAATTTTTAGAAGAAGTGTAGGAAAGAGTGGAAAATTTCACGGTTAGATTCATCTAAGGTTGGTAATGGGAAATGTCGATTGAATTTTATTTTTTTTTAAGAAAAATCTCAAAAAAAAAAATGGTAACAATTTTTTTTTTTATTTGTCTATAGACATTCTTTAGAGTATTGCGAATCCTACTGCGTTAAAAAATAGTTAACCAAAAAAAAGAAAAAAAATACTTATAGTAGAGAAATGAAGAGAAAGTGAAAGAAAAAAAATACTTATAGTAGAGAAATGAAGAGAAAGTGAGATGGAATTGAAAACAAAGGTCAGATGAAAGTGGAGGAAAGAGAGAGAAAATATGAGAAATTGTTTATCTGAGGAAGAAAATGAAAGGTACGGAAGAAAAAAAATCTAAGTAAATGAAGGGTTTTTTTTATTTAAAAAATAATATAGTTGGGCGTTATTCCAATTTATTTATTTATTTTTTTTTTTTTGGCTATTTTCTCTCTCTCCTCTCACATTCTCCTTTCTCCTTCAACTGTCTTTCCCTTTTCTCTCTCGTCCTTCAACCCCTACCCCTCCTCCTCCAGTGATTATGGAAATCATCGAGCTCCATCGTCAATGGATTAAAAAAAATTCTCACCTCGTCCTTTAACCCCTCCTCCTCCAGTGATTATGGAAATCTCGCTCCATCGTCAATGGATTAAAAAAAATTCTCACTTTCTCTTCGACATGCGTTAAATGTTTCTCGATTCCAGACAGAAACTGAGAATGTTAAAGGTTAAAAGAGGTGAAAGTTTACAAATTTCGATTTGAAGCTTTTTTTTAGGGAGTAAAAACAAATGGAGCTTTGAAGATCGTGCGCCGCTGGTTCATTGAAGATCATCACTAGTTCGAGCTTGGAAATGAATCACCGTCGTCTGGATCGTTGAAGACCGTCGCTGGTGTCGCAACGCCGCCGTCAAATGGAGCTTTGTACGACGTGAGGTGTGGAAATGGCGATTTTCCTACCTCTGTTTTGTTCTTCCCTTTCCTACTCCCAATTCTTTCATTAAATAGAGGGAGTGGAAATGTCAATCCCTAGATTTTGTTTTGTTAGGGGAGGTGAGGTGTCCAATTTCGATTGGTACACCTATCCTCCTATGGATCCTTCTAGAAACCCTATCAAATACCAAAACTAAATGATAAGAAAATAATATGCTTGTTAAATTAAAAAACTATTAGAAAGCAAGAAAAATAAATTAATTAAAAAAACTGTTTTTTCTTTTGTTATTTTCTCGAATATTCGAAATTAAAAGAATAAAAAGATGAATCTAAAAGCTAGAACGGACCTCAAAGACAATTACAAAAATAATGAGAAAAAGGTAAAAACACTTAGTAATAAATAAATGGTTGGACCAAATACGGTGTCATTAACTTGCCCCTTGTGTATCCGTAAAGAATGAAAATGGTAGAAAAATAACGAAGACAAATTATTGGGGAGGCGAAGATTTATTTATTATTAAAAAAATGAAAATGAGAAGTTAGAAAGGGCTGACCTTGCTAGGTTTTGACCTCTAATCTTGGATTAGGGTTCTATTTAATCAACAAAGAATTGAAATGGACCTGAATTTTACGAGGCTTTGACCACTAATCTAGATTATGGTTCAATTTAACCAAAACGGACATGGTTTGACCAGGCTTCGACGGCTAATCTTGGATAATGGTTCGATTTAACCAACAAAAATTTGAACGAACCTGAGATTTACCAAGACTTCGACCGCTATCGGGACGAAACCACAAACATAAGATTCAATTTAACCAGCAAAAAACTAAACGGACCTGACTGTACCTAGACTTCGACCGCAATCAAGATGAGACCACATAAATAAGATTCGATTTCACTAGCAGAAATTTAAACAGACTTGGGTTTAACCCAAACTTCGATCGCTATCAGAACGAAACCACATACATAGAGTTCAATTAAACTAGCAAAAATTTAAATAGACCTGAATTTAACCAAGGCTTCAACCGCTATCGGGACAGAACCACAGACATAGGGTTAGATTGAACCAATAAATTGAGTGATTTTTTTTTTTTTTTAACTTAGTTGCAAAAAACAAACTTTTTTTTTTTTTTTAAGAAATAAAGCTTTTCGAAGATATTGAAAAAAGATCATGGAAAAAACTTAAATGCATGAATTATGAAATGTCATTTTGACCTATGAAGTGGAAACTAAAATGAATTGGGCGACTCTCCAAAGAGATTGTGATGAAAATGGATGGTGCAAAGGGCAATGGACTAAATTTTCATATGAATATCGTATATGCAAAAGACGAGTGGAATTGTCAATGTGCCTTTGCTCAATGACATGGATGAAATATTGTTCATTAGTTCTAAAAAATGACAATTCAATTGACAATTTTATGATGAAATGTGCCTTAATTTGTTTTAGCTTGACCAATAAATTTGACTTTGAAGGTGTTGATACTGATTTTGGTGTCAACGGTGAATTTGTATTTGAGCACGAACGAACCTGCAAGACAACAACAAGGAGTGACCTAACACCGGTGTGACGTTGTGTCACAGACGTTCCGACGGTCAAGTTAGCTACAAGACTAGAGAGTGTTTGTGAAGGGAATGAACTTCATTCCCCGCAGCGGAAGCGTTGGAATCGATTTTTTTTTATTATTTAGAATTAAACAATAATACAAGGTTAAGCAAATAATACATTTGAAGAAATATGAACTTATTGTGTTTCTTTTTCCACGAGATCTTCCTCGCTATGACTCGAACACAGGACCAAGAGCTTGTGGGAGCCTAGAAAGAACGAAGTTTTGAGAGAACAATTCTCTGAAATTGAGTAATGTGTTTTTGGCCAACATTTTGACTAAACCTAAATGTAAGACTTTAAGAATTAATTTTATTTTATAAAATATATTTTAATATCTAAAATATTAAAATAGGTATTTTATATTTATTTGAATCTCATTCAAATATTATAAAATTAATCTTTTATAATATATATATATATATATATATATATATATATTATTTTTTCTTTTGAGAAATTTTATAATATACATTAAACCAATTTGAATCTCATCCAAATAACATATGTATATATAGTTTTTAATATTAATGTATCTTATACATAAACTATTTCCTCTAATATTTAATGTATCAAATACAATAAATATAGTTTACTCTTCTACATTTAATATATCAAATATATTAAATATTAATTTGAATATTTTAAATTTTTCTTTCAACTAAATTGATATTTTTAGTATTACTATGAGCTAGCAAGGGACCTTATGGACCTACATATTTATAAACCCCTGATACAAAATTAATTAATTAAACTCTTTAATTAATTAACCTTTATTCATTAACTCTAAGTCACTCCACTATAGGCCTAGAGTTGCACACTTATGCAAGACAAGTTGTGTCCATGGATATAATCATTACATGCAAGTCGATACTTCACGAGTTGTTCGTAATTACAGCTGGGTCAAAAGTCCGTTTTACACCTTAAGTACTGTTACGTCTCCAAAAGTGATTATTTTAGGACTTATTTACCTTAGAAAGACGTACACTCTTAGGTGTTTTTGGTAGGATTTGGCTTAAACTCGTACTTATATATGAGAATTAGAAGAATGAAGCTAAATTAGGACTTATATACAAAAGGAAAGAAAAGGAACCAAAAACGAAGTTAAAGGAATGAAAATTGTGCATTGCGGAAGCATTGCGGAAACATTGCTAAAACCGCAATGTTTTAAGTGAAATCCGTAAGTTGTCTAACTATTTTCTGTTTTGTTCCGACCTTTCAGGGATTCATTCTTTCTCCTGCAGCCACGTAGTAGTACGACGTTGAGAATGAATGGTTCTCCTTGGCCCAAGCGTACCTGTAGAACACTATAAAAGGAGGTCAAGATGGAAGGTTGAAACACACTCGAACAGCGTAGACTTCTCAGTTCAACGCAACTTCTCCCACTCTTTTTCTCTCTTCCGTCTGTTGGTTTGAAAGGTTCAGCTGTTGGAGTCGACAATCTGATAGGAAGGAGAGAAGATCTATCTTCTCTTCTGATTAGATTCATCCAAGCAAGGCTTCCTTTCACCCTTCAGCCGAGGCGTTCGCAATCGAGAAGACCACGCACGGCTTTACTGCTTTCTACTTTAGTTTTTCTATTTCCATGACTGTTTGTTGTTATTTCCCTTTTAGTTTGCTACTCTACTTCATTTCGTCCCTTTCTGCTTTACTTTAGTTGTTCAAGGCTGTCATTTATTTAGTTCAAACTTTACTTAATCGAAGCAATCTTTCAACACTTTGCAATCTCTTCACTTCTCTGTTTATCACTTCTGTCTTCTGTTTTGTCTTTAATTTTCTATTAAGCATGTCTTCTTCATCTACTCTTTCTATTCTATCAGCATCCATGAGTAACTAAATCATATAAGGGCATGCTAATGACAAGGCTATAGGTTAAAACACGTGAATCAAGCATGTAGGATAGCTCTCGAATGCATTGATTGTATGTAAGCTTCATCCCACGGGCAATTTCGATTGGCCATCCATTTTGTCCAAAGAACTCCTAACCTCTGGAAGGAGTAAGAGTTCAGAGTCATACACTCATGCTAGCCTCTCAAGGTAGCCAGAAAACGACCTAGGAATAGGCGTTTTCCTAGTACAAATCTTAACTTACTGTTTTAACAAGATGCTTAAGACCTTACTTGGACATGAGTAAACTAAAGAATCTAATGCATGAAATCGGAAGATACATGAGATTGAGTTAGTTTGATGCATGGTGAGTTGATCTACTGCTTGAGAATCGTAGGAAAAAGCCTATAGAGAAGTCGTTAGTAGCCCTTGTTTACACACTTTACACACATTTCGCTGTTAAGAACATTGCGGTATAATTGCTGTTTCCGCAATTCCCTTAGTTAAAAATTCTACCTTAGCCATTTTCCTCTTCGTTTGTTTCCTTTTCTCTGCACATTCAAGTTTATTATTTATTTACACTTGTTCATGCTTGCATCCTCTACATATTACTTAGTAATTAGGCACCTTAAAAATCAAATCTACTCCATTTAATCCACCCATTCTTACTTAACAACACACTTCACGAGTAACTAAGAATAAATCTCTGTGGGAAATCGAATGAAAAAATACTTATTACTTGCTACAAGATCATGTATGCTTGCATGTTCTGAGTGCTCTATCCTTGCATATTTCTTTTAAACATCGAGCACGCAACAAGTACCACTGATTCTCTAATGAACAACCTGTTTATGATCCAACCATAAACTAAGTCCCCCTCGGGCCAGTGAGAGGGTGCCTCATTGTTCAAGTCCCGAAATCAGCACTTAAGGGAACTACTCATCTACTTTCCCTATATGGGAATGAGTGAATTCCATCTTGTGAAACTTATGTTCTCAGCTCCCTATTTGGTCAAGTTCCCAAAATGGTAGGCTTATTGAATCAGCTATAAAAGTCATTATCACCCATACAAATCAAAGGACGAGCCCTCACAGGCAGGAGTTCATAACTCACTCATGATTAAGATCGAGTCACATATGATCATCCTATAAAATATTAATCTTCTCAAATAACAGATTTATAAAGAGATTATATATTTCATGGTTCAGTCTTATACAAACTCATTGTATAGGATACCCCCACTCACATGTCTCTACATGAATGATTTGGATCAAATCATTTGTAATAATTACAAAGTGGGTCGTATCAATAGTGTTACCAGGATAAGACACCCAACCTTATCCATATACTATAGACTATTTAGGTTATTCCTTGAACATGATCCTCCCGTATGTCAACTACATACTGTTCAAGATTACATTAATAACCTTGGATTTTTATATATAATGAATATTATAAATTGCAAATAAAAGTAATAAAATAATTATCAAATAATTATTAATTAATTACGAGGCTTTAAGACATAAATCCCAACAATCTCCTAGTTGCACTAAAGCTGGTGAGACATGTATCCTATAACATACTCTACACCCAACATGTTCTCCCACTTACCCTAGTGAAGATGAGACATGTCTCATAATCCTAGACATTCTAGGTGACTCTCAAACACTTTAGCCTGAAAATTCTTTTTATATAGATCAAAACGACTGTCAACTAAAAGTCATCGCGATCCCTACCATGATGCTTCTCTCTCAGCATGATAGCTTATACATTGGTGGTTTCTCAGTTCTTAATTTTAGCCATTATACCACTACTTTATCCTAATAAAGTGTGATAGGCTTAACGATATCTAGAACGTCGTTCAAATTAATAGGAGACTGTTTTAGCTTTATACAAATTATTTTATTGCTTCATAAGAAAAAATATTAACTTGTATATCAAGCTCTACGACCTAAGGTAAACATAGATTTCCATAAATGTTTGTCAAAGCAAGTGCATCTCCTAAAGATCAAATCTTTAACCCCATACACAGAATTATAATTTCTCATTTTTTCCATAGATATTTTGAGAAAAGTTTTTAATTTTTCGCGCAATGGTCATACCATTATGCTAACTAATATAATCTAACCAATTTTACTGTGAAATGTCATGTCTCATGTGTACATTAGATTTTCTTACACTCAAATGTAGATAATCAATCTTATGTTTTCAACATTTTGAAATGTCTGAGGACACTATTCCTTAGACAAGATAAACTTCATGTAAGAATGATAAATTATCATTTTGGAAGTATTACATCATATACTTGACAAATTTTTTGTCAATATAAGATGTGTGAGACATAAATAACATTTTGTTCTCGAAATCTCTATTTTAGAACATACCCAATAGTTTAAATCATTCATTTGGAATTGGTTAGGTAGTCAACAATTTATGTTGGATTGAAATCTTACATCATTCACAATGAGTAGTAAGTCATTCACATAAAATATGAGAAAACTCCACTAAGTAATTAATGATTTTCTTGTCTATACAATATCATTAATATTTATTCAAAGTCATAGTTTTTGATACTTTTATCAAACCTTACATTCAAAAATCTAGTGATCAAATTCATTTCATAAATGAACATTTACTACTAACAAAGTTTTTGCTTTTGATTTTTTAAAATGAACTCATGTAATTGATTTGTAAATGCATTCTTTACGATTCCTTTTCAGAAAAGATTTTTTAAACCTTCACTTGACATATCTCATATGCAACTATGAATTAAGGAATGCTTATAAACTCTATTATGGCAACAAATGAGAAAGATCACTCATGGTTTACTTTCTCCCACAATAGTTGTCATTAGTCTTATTTTGAAGGTTTGTACCTTCTTATTTACAAATTGTTTACTTTTGTAGATATATTCAAAGCCTATGGGTTTTAACCCATAACAAATATCTACAAGTTCTAGGTAAAGATGAGTACATATACTCTATCTTGAGATTTATGACTTTGGTCTACTAGTTTTTGTCATTGACCCCATTTCTACTTTGAGGTCAAGAAGCCCTACATTTTGTCATCTAATACGACAACTTAGGCTTCATATAAGCTCTTGTAATGGTCGGATCATCTCATAACTCTCCCACTACGGTCAGGCTTATCCAATTCATGACTAGGATCCATTTGACTATCAAATGTAATTAAATTGTTAACAACTTTTGTTATCTATTTAGTGGTTTCACTTGGAACCAACTTATCAACACTATTGAACATATTCCATTCTTTTCGAGATAGTTTCAGCATGTATGCTTAATATTCCCAAAATATGAAGGGTTGTAAACTAGTTTTACTACTATTCTATAATCCCAAAGTTGTCTCACGGACACCTTTTAGATAGAATCATGTTCATTATACAATCTCTATTGTATATTCTAACAAGAGTCTGATAATGACGTGTAATTCTTTATTGTTCTGACCATGTATAACAAGGCCTTGTTTCTCCTCTTACAACACAATTGCACACAATTGTATTTTGTGCTAGAGTTAAGATAAAATCTCACTTTCTATCAATTAGTCTTAGTATGTAAGGTTCCTGTACTTTTCACTGTGATCTGATCATAGTGTACTTTTCACTGTGATCATAGTGTCTTTTCGAGATAGTTTCAACATGTATGCTTAAAATTCCCAAAATATGAAGGGTTGTAAACTAGTTTTACTACTCTTCTATAATCCCAAAGTTGTCTCACAGACACCTTTTAGATAGAATCATGTTCATTATATAATCTCTATTGTATATTCTAACAAGAGTCTGATAATGACGTGTAATTCTTTATTGTTCTAACCATGTATAACAATGCCTTTTTTCTCCTCTTACAACACAATTGCACACAATTGTATTTTGTGCTAGAGTTAAGATAAAATCTCACTTTCTATCAATTAGTCTTAGTACGTAAGGTTCCTGTACTTTTCACTGTGATCTGATCATAGTGTCTTGATAGATTTACCTAATTGATCTTCAACTTGAGTCTTATATTCCTTGAACTTTTTAAAATATGTTGCATTAGGTAAAAATACTTATTGCTTGAATAATCATCCTGTTAGAGTGATGAAATATACCACTTTTGGCTTTTACATTCACTAAACCCACTTGGATTAGAACGTGGGAGCTCAAAGTGTTATTTGGCCTTGTAGGCTTTTCCAATAAAGACCTATTGATTATCTTGCATGAAAGGGCAAGATCTTATGACATAAAGTAACTAACTCTACAATTTAGAGAATCACCTCTTGGTAGTCTTTTTATTCAATTTGATTAGAATCAATCTTGAGCGCCAAAGATATGTATCGTATTTTAGGAGAATATAAATTGTCTTTACATTCTGGATTCTATAATCCATAATTTCTCAGTGTGTAGTATTTTATATGTTAAGATTTAACACATACAAATTGTTCTTATCTTTTAGCTACAGTTACGTGATTTCTTTTCTTGGATTTTGGTAATACTTAATTTTTTAATTATTAAGATAAATATCTAAATCTAGCTTTTATTGACTTCAACAATATCTCATATGTTGTTGTCATCTTCTTTATCTTATTAGCTTGACATCTAACATGTCAAATAGAAAATTTTATAAGCCATCTCGTTATCTTGATTTATTAATCGAACAATTCGATTAGTATTGGTAACAGGTTTTTGAGAACATTTCTCAATAAAGACAAATTAAAGAAAAATTTACACGATCATTATATAATGTTAACATTATTTTCAAGTGATATTATTTTCTCAATTTGACAAATCAATAATATTGAAATATATAAAAGAAAATATTATTTAACAACATAGAATCAATATTCATTCAATTTAAGCATAGAAAACAAACAAATTGATAAATAAACCCTGAAACATTAATTTCTAATACTATGATACTTCAGTGAGTTAGAACAAGTGCCGCCGTAGGGTAGGTCAAATGCTCCTTCACTAAACTGAGACAATCTCAACCAAGTGTTATCCCAAAATAACTTTTATTTCTATAACATTTAGTTACCATTAGTTTGGTAAAGAAAATCATTAACAACCATGAGATATTTGTAAGTGTAACCCATCATTTTAGATTCTATAATTTTATCCCAACAAGTGTCGCCGTAGGGTAGGTCAAGTATTGAAAATAAAATTAAAATCTTATCATTCTCAGGAGATTCACCCTGATATTGACTCATGAAAACACCTTCCGTAAGGGGGACGATCCAAAAGTCGCCTCGAGGCCCCCACATGGTTCTCACGTTCTGAACCAATGATAGAGACCGTAGGATATGTTGACACATTTTCTTCTCACACTTACTATTTAAAATACTTTCTCAAGGACCCTGATATTGACTCATGCACCTTCCGTAGGGAGGACGGTCCAAAGTCGCTACGAGACCTCTACGGGAGGACGGTCCAAAGCCGCTACGAGAGAGGACGGTCCAAAGCCGCTACGAGACCTCACATGAATCTCACGTTGTGAATCAATGATAGTGACCGTAGGATTATCCGGCTAATTTCATTTATCTAAGTTTTTCAATCTACACTTTTATAACCCTTATGTTGGTTAGATTGATTTTAATGTAAATTACCAAGTATATGAAACTATTTAAAACTAATCACATTACCAAGTATATGAAACTATTTTTTTTTTTTGAGTACTTTGGGGGTGGGGGGATTCGAACCATAGACCTCTTGATCGCTAACACATACATATGCCCGCTGAGCTATGCTCACTTTGGCAAGTATATGAAACTATTTAAAACTTATGTTGGTTAGATTGATTTTAATGTCAATTATCAAGTAGATTCAAGGAGGCTCCCACAAGCTCTTGTTCTCGTGTTCGAGTCATAACGAGGAAGATCTCGTGGAAAAGGAACACAAGAAGATGTGGTCTTCAAAGGTATTAGCTGCTTAATCTTGTAATTTAATTTTAATTCTAAAGGAATCAAATGAACGATTCCAACGCTTCCGCTGCGGGGGTTTGAAGTGTTCATTCCCTACGATTGGTATCAAAACAACTTTGATTCTTGTTTAGAATTAAATTTTTTTATGGTGGGTATTTTAATTTTATACATATATGTGATATGTGATGGTTTGCAAAATTGATTGTTTAGACATATTTGATTTACTTTAGTTTTAAAGCTTTTGATTAGGTCAATTGTAAAACTCTTTATGAGTTTTAGGATTTCAGGTAATTTTTACATTTCAAAAGTTTAGAATTTGTGTTTCTTCATGCGAATCTATGTAAATGCATGCGGGATCTCCATGAAGCGGTTTGTGAAGATGAAAGAAGTTTCAAGGTTGTTGGACATACAAAGTAAATTACATACGACGGCTAGTGCGAAGATATTTAGGGTTTTCTTAACCTAAATTAGGATGGTTCAAAGAAGGAAAAGATTGAAGACCAATATATGTCTTGGATTTAAATTAATGTAATTTAACTTGTTTTCAATTTTTTAGGATATGCCAAATATGTCGATCAATTTTGTCGTGTTTTTAATTTAATTATGCATGTTGATGTATGTTTTAAGTTTATTGATTGCATAAAGTATGTCATCTAGATTAAAATCTCACCATAGGTTAAACATGATCATGAATTTTAATTATTTTAAATATAATTGTTATATTTGGAAGAGTATAATTAAGATGATATCCTAATGTGATTAGATGTTTTCTTAATATGATAATATTTTCCTTATACTTAAATATAATGATTATATTTGAAAATTTTAATTAGGATATTTACTTTCTAATAGGAATCCATTTTTCATAATAAAGACTATGAAATTTTCCAAATGAGATTAGGATGTTTCATTTCTAATAGGAATCCATGTTTTCATAATAAAGATTATGAAAATTTTCCAATGAAATTAAGATGTTTCCTCTCTAGTAGGAATCCATATTTTCCAAATAATGAATATTTTCCAATGAGATTAGAATATTTCCTTTCTAATAGAAATTCATGTTATTATGAAATTTTCCAATAAGATTATGATATTTCCTTTCTAATAGGAATCCATATTTTTCTAATAAGGATTATGAAATTTTTTCAATGAGATTAAAATATTTCATTTTTAATAGGAATCATTTTTTCCTATTAATATGATTTTTTTTCTAATGAGATTAAGATATTTCCTTCTTTAATTAAAAATATATTTTAATTCATTATTTAAATAGTTTAAAATTTTGAATTTAGTTTATCTTTTATTTTTTCTAATAATATTAGAATATAAGATAATCTTTTAATTTTGTTTTAAAGGATTTAAAATGCTAAAATTTCAAGATTATCCATGAGTTTAATTAAGTGTTAATATGATTAAATTTTTTTGCTTAAAATTCACTAAGATCATTAATCTAGTAATTAATAATCAATTAAATATTAATGAGTTTGAAATAAAAATTGACTATAAGGGACCTGTCTAAGAAAGGCTACTTAGGCGAGATACTTAAGTTGACTGGAAATGAACACCTCTACCTGAAAACTGGCCTGTGGGTTGAATCAATCAAGTTTTATTTAATTTCAATTAAGCAAGCTCATAATGTGATTAATTTTAAATAGTTTAATATACTTGGTAATTCATATTAAAATTAATCTATCCAACATAATGGTTATGAAATGGTGGATTGAAAAACTTAGATAAATGAGATTAACCTAATTTGTCTAAGTAATAGAAAATCCTATTTCAAAATACTTAGTGGAAGAAGAACATATGTCAAGATAATCCTACGATCTCTACCATAGATTCATAACGTGAGATTCATGTGAGGCCTTGTGGCGGCTTTGGACCGTCCTCCCTACGGAAGGTGTTTGCATGAGTCAATATCAAGGTGAATCTCTTGAGAAAGTATTTTAAATAGTAAGTGGGAGAAGGAAATGTGTCAACATATCCTACGATCTCTATCATTGGTTCACAACGTGAGATCCATGTGAGGCCTCGAGGCGACTTTTGGACCGTCCCCCTACGGAAGGTGTGTACATGGGTCAATATCAGGGTGAATCTTTTGAGAAGGATAGAAATGTAATTTTATTTCTAATACTTGACCTACCCTACGACGACACTTGTTGGGATAAAATTATAGAATCTAAAATGATGGGTTACACTTACAAAGATCTCATTAAGGTTGTTAAAGATTTTCTTGACCAAACTAATGGTAACTAAATGTTGTAGAAATAAGAGTTATGTTGGGATAACAGTTAGTTGAGATTGTCTCAGTTTAGTGAAAGAGCATTTGACCTACCCTACGACGACTCTTGTTCTAACTGACTAAAGTATCATAGCATTAGAAATTAATGATTTAGGGTTCATTTATCAAATTGGTTGTTTCTATGCTGAACTTGAATGAATATTGATTTCATGTTCTTAAATACTTTATATATATATATATATATATATATATATATATATATCTTCTTCATTTTATGTCATTTCTCTCATTTTTAATTTCATTACTGATTTGTCCAAATGAGAAAATTATATCACATGGAAAAATAATGTTAACACTAATGTTAACACTATATAATGACAATGCAAAATTTTGTTTAATTTGTCTTTATTGAGAAATGTTCTCAAAAACCTGTTGCCAATGCTAATCAAATTGTTCGTGAAGCACATGATTAATAAATCAAGATAACGAGATGATTTATAAAAAAAACATGTTTGACATGTTAGATGTCAAGCTTAGAAGATAAAGAAGTTGACAACAACATATGAGATATTGGTGAAGTCAAGAAAAACTAGATTTAGATATTTATCTAAATGATCTAAAAAATTAAGTATTACAAAAATTTAAGAAAAGAAATCATATGAGTGTAGCTAAAAGAAAATATTTTTTAAATTAGCAAAACAGTCATAACAAGAGGAATTTATGAAATATCTCCATAAGAAGAACAATGGTGGAAAATAAGTATTATAGTAGATTCATATTCACTATCAAGATTTGTTCTTCACTACATTTTATATGTAATTCTTGGAAAATACTTAATGATGTATATGTTGGCACCAAAAAACTCATCTCAGTTGGTGTAGGGGAGACATTAAGGGCTCGTTTGATAACGTTCATGTTTCTTGTTTCCTGTTTCTGTTTCTCATTTTCTAAGAAACATACTTGTTTGATAACCATTCCTGTTTTTCGTTTCTAAATTTTAAGAAACGTTTCTAAAAAATGGTAAAAACTAGAGACTACAAAAATGTGTTTCTTCTGTGTTCCATTTTTCTTTTTGTGTTTTATATTAATATTATCCTCCAATTTTGGATTTTAAAATCTTTAATATGTATTATTTAAATTTTAAATTTTAAATTTGCAATATGCATATTTATATGTTATTTTAATTTTTAATTTTAATTTTTTTAATATCTATATTTATATATTGTATTATTTTTAAAATTTTAAATTTGCAATATATATATCATTTACAACCACGACAAAGCAATATAATTGAGTTGAATTTGAGTTAAAAATAAATTTATTAATGTTGTTAATTTTGCATTAGAACTTACTTGTATTAAATAATGTAGATTTTTGATAATTGACTTTTTTATATATATATATATTTTAGGATTGATTGCATAAACAACCATCAGACCCAAAATAATGACAAATATAACAAAATTTAAAACATTTTGCAAATATGACAAAAAATCAGTGACTATCACTGATAGACTCCTATCGCTGATATATGACTATCACTAATAGACTACTACTATCACTGACAAAATTCTATAAAAAAATTGAGGGGATAGACTCAACGATAGACTACTATCATTGATAGAAATTGCCATATTTGCAATTTTTTTAACACAATTACCGGAAAACTCAAAACACATAAACCACAACATTAATTAAGGAATCACTAAAAAGGAAGGTGAGAGGATTAGTTGAGATGAAACTGAACGTTAGTGGAGGATGGAGAAATGTAATAGTCTAGGAAAAAAGAACCACGATGGAAAAGTCTAATAATCTAGGAAAAATAATGGCAGGAAAAATAATGGTTCTTTTTGGTTCCTTCTTGATCAAAATGTGGAGTGCAAAGTAAAATGAAGGGCAAAATGCGGAGAAAAAGTTTGGCCAATTATACAATTATATATATATATATAGTAAGATAAGATAATATTAAAGTATTTTTTTAGGGTAAAGATTGAAGAGTTTCAAAACATGCAATAGATATTAATCTTTTCAAATTCCATAACAAAAAATTTATTGATTCATTAGGGGTTGAAAAAATCGCCTCTCCGACCAATGATTCCAAGGTAGTGGGTAAATTTTCAAGAAAAATATTTTTACATGTTTTGGCACATGCCGAGAGCACTCATAAGCGCTAGAAAAGTGCTATTATTTACTCTCTTATTCTAGCTATTACCGTGCTCAATAGTGTTATTTTGGCCTTGTTATAGGTGTTTCGCGGTTGGGAGTTCGAGAAGTTCAAAAATGCGTTTTGATGTTGAAAGAAGCGTTTTAAAGCTTCAGAGATAAATCGGGCTAAGAAGAGAAGCAAAATGGTCATTTGATGCTAAAGGTTCTGCGTCGGGACGCTGCAAGGAGCGTCAAGACGCTGCTCATTCAGAATTTAAATTGCCAACCCGAGAGCAATTGTCTCGACTCTACACCTCTAGCATCGAGACGCTGCCTCAGCGTCGCAACGCTGAACAATAGCGTCTTGACGCTACAAAGTTTTTCATCCCCAGGATTTCCGTCTCAAATATGCACGCTCGAGGGTTTTTTCGTTCGTAGCGTCGTGACGTTGCTTGTAGCGTCGCGACACTACGCCGAGTATAAAAGTAAATTTTTTCGATTTTTAGGTCATTCTCTATTGAATTTGCCTCGGGATTGCAGTTTTCTCTCCATGTTTTTGGGGTTTCTCTTCTATTTGGTGTATGAACTCAAGCCCCTCCATGGATTCTTGGAGAACTTCATTCTCCATGGAAGGCTAAGGAGGTAAGTTCTTAATTTGGAGGTTAAGGGATTGTTGAACTATTGTATGTAAGGGAGATTTGCTTGTTAATGTCTATTTAGCAGTTTTATTAGCTTAATGCATCTTCTTCCTATGTTTGTATCGACTATCAAGCATATCTAATTAGGATTGACACCATAGTTATTATGCATGTTAGATTGTTAGAAATCAAGACCATTTATATGCCTTAATTTCCAAGTAACAAAGGTTTAATCATGACTAAGTGTCGACGAGTCTAGGTGACAAAGGGCATGGGAGCGCACACTTGAGTTTACATGGTGGGCTTTGGGTTAGGAGAGAAATCGGGTTATTCAGAGTAATCTGTCATGATGTTTCCCGTCACAGGCGTTTAATTAGTTTAGGATTGATCACCTTAAATTTGTTAATTGCCAAGTTTAGTCAGAATTGCATGATTCTAATTAACTTATTGAGTTGTTTGCCACGGAGTTCCGAGTAAGAAAATTGTGTGCTTTAGCATCTTAGCTAAATTATTTGAATATCGATGAACTGAAAAATAATAGTGATCAATCCCGATCCTTCGAATTAAGCATGCTCGTTTAAATTGTCAATCTCTCGTTTTAATTTTCGTTAGCTTAATTCTTGCATGTTTCCTAAAATTGATTCTAAAACCAACCAACCCCCCGTGTTTTATTTTAATTAAATTAAAAATTGAATTAAATTGAAATTAAATTAACTCTAGTTCCCTGTGGATCAACCTGACTTCTGCGGTTTACAAGCTAGATAAGCAAGCCAGTTTTAAATATCAATTTGGTGGGTCTTGGCAACCCGTTTACCAAATTTGGCGCCGTTGCCGGGGAACTTAATTAATTTGACTCGATTGGATTATATTTGTTGTTTAAAAAAAAATTGTTCTGTTGGTTTTTATTTTTCTTTTATTGTATGGCATGTTCCTCTCAAGTTAGTCGACTGTTGTTTATACCTTAGATTGAGAGAGAGGAGTGGCGACTAATGAGGGAAGGAAAGAAAGGAAGAAGGTTGTTCGAAGGAGACGGTTCAAGAACTCCTGAATGAGAAGTAATGGTGAACAATGAGTCGTAGAGGACTATGAGCGCCAAACTTGAACCAACAAACATTGTGTATCACGTATCCGGTGGTAGGAGGTAATTTCGAACTTAAATCTGGATTAATACGCCTACTACCCTCTTTTGATGGCAATGCAGGTGAGAACCCTCATAAACATCTCACAGAGTTCCACATAGTGTGCTCCGGGATGAAGTCACACTGAGTCACTGAAGAGCAACTGAACCTGAGGGCCTTTCCTTTTACTCTGAAAGATAAGACAAAGGTCTGGTTGTACTACCTCCCATCTGGATCACTCACTACATGAAACGAGATGAAGGGGTTGTTTTTAGAGAAATATTTTCCTGCTTCAAGAGCTACCACTATCAGAAAGCAGATCTATGGGACCACTCAGGATGCTGGGGAGACTTTAGATGAATATTGTGAGAGATTTGGCAGACTGTGCGTCAGTTTTCCCCATCATCATATAGCAAACCAACTGCTTATCCAGTATTTCTATGAAGGGATTGATGGGATTTATGCCTTAAAGCCTCGCAAATAAATATTTTATTATTATTATTTGTAATTTATAATATTCATTATATATATATATATATATATATATATATATAAATTCAAGGTTATCAGTAATCTTGAACATTATGTAGTTGACATACAGGAGGATCATGTTCAAGGAATAATCTAAACAATCTATAGTATATGGATAAGGTTGGGTACCTTATCCTCGTAACACTATTGATACGGCCCACATTGTAATTGTTACAAATTATTTGATCCAAATCATTCATATAGAGACATGTGAGTGTTGGTATCCTACACAATGAGTTTGTATAAGACTGGACCACGAAATATATAATCTCTCTTTATAAATCCGTTATTTGAGAAGATTAATATTTCACAGGATGATCATATGTGACTCGATCTTAATCCTAAGTTAGTTATGAACTCCTGCCCGTGAGGGCTCGTCCTTTGATTCGTATAGGTGAGAATGACCTTTATAGCCGATTCAATAAGCATACCATTTTGAGAACTTGACCAAATAGGGAGCTAGGAACATAAGTTTCACAAGATGAAATTCACTTCTTTCCATATAGAGAAAGTAGATGAGTAGCTCCCTTAAGTGCTGATTTCAGGACTTGAACAATGGGGCCCCACTCTCTCATTGGCCCGAGAGGGACTTGGTTTATGGTTGGATCATAAACATATTGTTCATTAGAGAATCAGGGGTACTTAAGGTGGAAGATGTAATTATAGGGGTAAAACGGATTTTTGACCCAGCTGTAATTACGAACAACTCGTGAAGGATCGACTTGCATGTAATTGTTATATCCATGGACACAACTTGTCCTACAGTGCATAAGAGTGCAACTCTAGGCATATAGTTGAATGACCTATAGTTAATTAATTAAAGAGTTTAGTTAATTAATTTTGAATCATTGTAGGTATAAATTTGTAGGTCCATAAGGTCCTCTTGCTAGCTCATAGTAACACTAAAATAATCAATTTAGTTGAAAGAAAAATTTAAAATATTCAAATTAATATTTAATATATTTGATATATTAAAGGTAGAAGAGAAAAATATATTTATTGTATTTGATACATTAAATATTAGAGGGAATAATTTATGTATTAGATAGATTGATATTGAAAACTATATATACATATGAAATTTGGATGAGATTCAAATTGGTTAAATGTATATTATAAAAGATTAGTTTTATGATGCCAAACCGAGCATAGCTCAATTGGCATAAGGTTGTGCCCAAAAGTTTGGCCAAAAACACATTACTTAGTTTCCCTAACGTAGAGAATAATTCTCTGAAATTCTCTCATTCTTTCAAGAAGGCTCCCACAAGCTTTTGTCCCGTGTTCGAGTTAGAGCGAGAAAAATCTCGTGGAGGTATTTCATAAATTGCTCTTGACTACTTTGCTAATTTAGAAACTATTTTCTTTTAGCTACAGTCATATGGTTTCTTTTCTTGGATTTTGGTAATACTTAATTTTTGAGATTATTTAGATAAATATCTAAATCTAGCTTTTATTGACTTCAACAATATCTCATATGTTGTCATCATCTTCTTTATCTTCTTAGCTTGACATCTAATATGTCAAATATAAAATTTATATAAACCATCTCGTTATATTGATTTATTAATCATGTGCTTCACGAACAATTCGATTAGCATTGACAACAGGTTTTTAATAACGTTTCTCAATAAAGACAAATTAAAGAAAAAATTTACACTGTCATTATATAGTGTTAACATTATTTTTCCAAGTGATATTATTTTCTCAATTTGACAAATTAGCAACGGAAATTAAAATTGAGAGAAATAGACATAATATTGAAATATAAAAAAAATATTATTTAACAACATGCAATCAATATTCATTCAATTTCAGCATAGAAAACAAACAATTTGATAAATGAACCCTAAAACATTAATTTATAATGCTATGATACTTTAGTGAGTTAGAACAGGTGCCGCCGTAGGGTAGGTCAAATGCTCTTCACTAAACTGAGACAATCTCAACCAAGTGTAATCCCAAAATAACTCTTATTTCTATAACATTTAGTTACCATTAGTTTGGTCAAGAAAATCATTAGCAACCTTAATGAGATCTTTGTAAGTGTAACCCATCATTTTAGATTTTATAATTTTATCCCAACAAGTGCCGCCATAGGGTAGGTCAAGTATTGGAAATAAAATTACAATCCTATCCTTCTCAGGAGATTCACCCTGATATTGACCCATGTAAACACCTTCCGTAGGGGGAGGATCCAAAAGCCGCCGCAAGGCCCAACATGAATCTTACGTTGTGAACCAATGATAGAGACCGTAGGATATGTTGACACATTTCCTTCTCCCACTTACTATTTAAAAATACTTTCTCAAGAGATTCACCCTGATATTGACCCATGTAAACACCTTCCGTAGGGGGACGGTCCAAAGCCGCCTCGAGGCCTCAAATGAATCTCACGTTGTGAATCTATGGTAGAGACCGTAGGGTTATTTTGACATATGTCTTTCTCCCACTAAGTATTTTGAAATAGGGTTTTCTATTACTTAGACAAATTAGGCTAATCTCATTTATCTAAGTTTTTCAATTTACCATTTCATAACCCTTATGTTGATTAGATTGATTTTAATGTGAATTATCAAGTATATTAAACTATTTAAAACTAATCACATTATGAGCGTGCTTAATGAAATAAAATAAAATTTGACTAATTCAACCCTAGGCCAGTTCTCAGGTAGAGGTGTTCCTTTCCAGTCAACTTAAGTACCTCACCTGAGTAACCTTTCTTAGAAAGGGTTCCCTTATAGTCAATTTTTATTTCAAATTCATTAATCTTTAATTAACTATTAATTACTAGATCAATGAACTTCAGTTGATTTTAAGCAATGTTTTTAATCCTTTTAAAAACTAATTCACCTTATGGATAATCTTGAAATTTTAACAATTTTAAACCCTTTAAAACAAAATTAAAGATTATCATATATTCTAATCTTATTAGAATAAAAGATAAACTAAATTCAAATATTTAAACTATTTAAAGAATGAATTAAATTATCTTTTAAATAAGGAAAGAAAAAATTTAATCTGATTAGGAAAATATATCTCAATCTTATTAGGGGAAGAAATATATCTCAATCTTATTAGGGGAAGAAATATATCTCAATCTTATTAGGGGAAGAAATATATCTCAATCTTATTTGGAGAAGATTTCCCAATCTTATTTGGAGAAGATTTCTCAATCTTATGAAAAGATTATCAATCTTATTGGAAAAGATATCACTATATCTAGGAAAATATATCACTATATCTAGGAAAAGATATCACAATATCTAGGAAAATATATCACTATATGTGATATTAAAAAATACATTTTAATCATAATATTTCAAATATAACAATTATATTAAAAATAATTAAAATGCATGATCATGCTTAACCTATGGTGAGATTTTAATCTAGATGACATACTCTATGCAATCAATTAAAATTTAAAACATACATCAACATGCATAGTTAAATTAAAAACACAGCAAAATTGACCGACATATTTGACATCCTAAAAAATTGAAAACAACTTAAATTACAATAATTTAAATCAAAGACATATCTTAGTTTTCAATTCCCTTCCTTCAGCTCCAAATTTGATAGGCTTCAAGAAATCCTAAATTTTGCCTTTAGAATTAAGACCTTGTACAAACCCAAACTCAATCCATGATGCATCCAAATGCACAAGCACGACCACAGAACCAGTACATCATCTTTAATTAATATTACGTTTTTATATTAAATATTTCAATTGAAATCAACTTCTGATGCAAAAGTTCAGTCTCAAACCACTGACTTTGTACTTCGAATACAGATGCCAAAGCACTGATCCACCATCACTTAATGGAACAACTATATGTTTTTTATTTACTCAACCGAGCTTCAAACAGCAACAACGATCGATTGTACACAACATCTTAGGATTTTTTCTTTTTTTTTTTCTTAAACGCGAGCAGCGAGCAACAAGAAGAGTTCAAAAATTAGATTACATACATCCCTAAAGCTTTAAATCTAATGCCAATCTGCCACAAATATTCCTAAACAATCAATTCGCAAACCACATATATCACATAGATGAAGAAAATTAAAACACTCACCATGAACAATTAATTCTAAACAAAAATCAAGACGACTCTGATACCAATTGAAGGAAATGAACTCTTCATTCCCAGCGGAAGCGTTTGGAAACAGATTCTTTGGTTTATTTAGAATTAAATTAAAATACATGTTAAGCAAATAATACCTTTGAAGATCAATCATCTTCTTGTGTTCCTTTTTCCACGAGATCTTCCTCGCTATGACTCGAATACGGGATCAAAGCTTGTGGGAGCTCTTTAAAAGATTGAGGGAACAATTCTCTCTGCAGATTGAGTAGTGTGTTTTGCCAACCATTTGGCTAAACCTAAATGTCTTATTTATAATAAGGCTATGAATTAATTTTATTTTATAAAATACATTTTAATATCTAATATATTAAAATATGTATTTTATATTTATTTGAATCTTATTCAAATATTATAAAATTAATCTTTTATAATATACTTTAAATCAATTTGAATCTCATTCAAATAACATATGTATATAGTTTTTAATATTAATGTATCATATACATAAACTATTTTCTCTAATATTTAATGTATCAAATACAATAAATATATTTTACTCTTCTACATTTAATATATCAAATATATTAAATATTAATTTGAATATTTCAAATTTTTCTTTCAACTAAATTGATTCTTTTAGTGTTACTATGAGCTAGCAAGAGGACCTTATGGACCTACATATTTATAAGCTCCAATGATACAAAATTAATTAATTAAACTCATTATTTAATTGACTTTCATTCATTAACTCTAGGTCACTCCACTATAGGCCTAAAGTTGCACTCTTATGCACTGTAGGACAAGTTGTGTCCATTGATATAACCATTACATGCAAGTCGATCCTTCACGAGTTGTTCGTAATTACAATTGGGTCAAAAGTCCGTTTTACCCATGTAATTACATCTTACACCTTAAGTATCACTGATTCTCTAATGAACAATCTGTTTATGATCCAACCATAAACGAAGTCCCTCTCGGGCCAGTGAGAGGGTGGGGCCCCATTGTTCAAGTCCCGAAATCAGCACTTAAGGGAACTACTCATCTACTTTCCCTATATGGGAAGAAGTGAATTCCATCTTGTGAAACTTATGTTCCCAACTCTCTATTTGGTCAAGTCCCCAAAATGGTAGGCTTATTGAATCGACTATAAAGGCCATTCTCACCCATACAAATCAAAGGACGAGCCCTCACAGGCAGGAGTTCATAACTCACTCAGGATTAAGATCGAGTCACATATGATCATCCTGTGAAATATTAATCTTCTCAAATAACAGATTTATAAAGAGAGATTATATATTTCGTGGTCCAGTCTTATACAAACTCATTGTATAGGATACCCCCACTCACATGTCTCTACATGAATGATTTGGATCAAATCATTTGTAACAATTACAAAGTGGGCCATATCAATAGTGTTACCAGGATAAGTCACCCAACCTTATCCATATACTATAGACCCTTTAGGTTATTACTTGAACATGATCCTCCCGTATGTCAACTACATACACGTCAAAATTACACTAATAACCTTGGATTTTATTTATATAATGAATATTTTAAATTGCAAATAATAATAGTAAAATAATTATTAATTAATTACGAGGCTTTAGGGCATAAATCTCAAGAATACCTCCCGCCCCAAATAATTTAGAAGTGGGGCTATATACCTAAGGAAGTAATACAACCACAACGAATCCATCAGTGGCGGTCGGTGTGTGCATGCCTGCACACAAAGTAAAAAGAATCCCAACAATGGCGGTGTGTGTATGCCTGCACACAGAGTAAAAAATGGGACATACACAACAGTGAGGGACCAAATATGTATACCTAGAGGAAGTGATACAGCCAACGAAGAATTCATCACTTGAGGTGTGTGCATGACTGCACACAGAGCAATAAAGAGGTAGGCGGATGGTTGACCAACAACTTAAAAGAGGAAATTCTGGTTTTTTCAATTCGTGAACGCGAATAATTCGAAATAGTATCATTTATGGCTTCGAGGGGAAAAACCAGCAACACGCAACCGAAAAGGAATTGCTCCTCAGAATTTGTGATCGGATATGTATACCCTGACGAAGTTATACAACGAACGAATAAACTATCATTGGAGGTGTGTGCATGACTGCACACAGAGTAATAAAGAGCCAGTCATCGGTCGACGAACAACTTCTAACCTGCAACATAGAGTAATAAAAGAGGGAATGCTATTTTTTTATAAATTAGTTAACGATTCCCTATAATTCGAAATGATATAATTTATTGGTTGGAGGGACAAACCTGCAACACGCAACCTAAAATAAATTTCTCCACGGGAACTGGAAAAAGGTTTTTTGTTAACGATTTTTTGTTCTTGCAGAAGAACTGGAAAAGGAAAAGGATATAGTTAACGGGAACTGGAAAAGGATATAGCCAGCCATCGGTCAACCAACAACTTCTAACCTGCAACACATAGTAATAAAGGAGGGAATGTTATTTTTTTTTTTAAATTAGTTAACGATTCCCTATAATTAGAAATTATATAGTTAATGGGTTGGAGGGACAAACCTGCCACACGCAACCTAAAATAAATTTCTCCACGGGAACTGGAAAACGATTTTTTGTTCTTGCGGAAGAACTGGAAAATAATAAATTTTACACGGGAACTGGAAAAGGATATAGTTAACGATTTTTGTTCTTGCAGAAGACCTGAAAAAGGATGAGGGAAAAAAAACGAAAGGTTGAAGATTCAGATTCTGAAAAATGTTAGACAATGCTTAATTGTAGGGGTTTTGTTGTTTAACGGTTTTATTATTACCGATATCTCCTCATTTGTAGGGTGAGAAGTGTATTGGTTGATCCCTATTTTTAGGAAAACATTCACAAAATAAATGGAGCTCGTAATTACACACGGCAGGCTCCAACGGTATACCCCTACCGAATGTATGTGAGACGTAATGCATGTATATCTCCACGGGTGTGTCCAAGTGTATACCCCGACGGATGATATCTGTGTCAGATCTACTCACAAAAGTGCTATTTTATAACCTTTAATTCTTGTTAGTTGATTCAAATTAATGTGTTTAATTATATGTTTTGCAGGAATCGAGCATTCTGAGGTGAATGAGACACTTATATTAAATAAGAACTCAAAAGAGGAGTTTTAGAGTATAATATCAACAAACTGAGCCGCAGATGATACTATCAAGATAAAAAACATTTAATGTTCAAAGTTGGAAGCTTGGTCTGATGGTGAAGAGTTGATTATGATAGACTGTGATTTTGAGTTCGATTAATTTAATATTTAGTTTTTTTATTTTTATTTAAAAATAGTAAATGGCTATTTCCTTTTTAGTATAAAAAGGGGAGAGTCCACACTTCACACCTTACACCATTCCCCTCACACCAACACACACCATCACTAATATTCTCTCAATTCTCCCTTTCTCTCTCTTTAGACATTTCTATTGTGCTTTGTAGTCAGGATCGTCTTAGCGATGTTCGACTAAGCTTGTAAGGCTGATTTAGAGGTTTGTCGGATTAAACGTTTTTGTGAGATTTTATGTATTAAATTGAAATTTAATTTCTTGGTTAATTGTTTTCTATTCTTTGTTTATTTCATGTGCAATTAGTATTGGTTAATGTGACAGCTTAATCAATTAAATATTAATTGTTCATGCATGCTATGTTTGTAATTTGTGATCCGTAATTGTCATAAATTGCATGCTTAATTATAGTAGAAAGATGGTCAGGTTATGACTAGTGTTAATATTATGGCTTTTCCATAGTTAACATGGTGCGTATAATAGACCTTAGGAATACAAAAATGTTTAATTGAATCTGATCAATTTAATTAACGTTCTAATCAATCCATGTGCTTAGAGCTGCTAGGTAGGTAGCATGGAACGCTATCGTGCCCAGCTAATTGACTAGTTTAGAGTTAATTACGATGCTCTGTCGGATTAATTGCATGATATGATCTTAAAGACTTTTCATGGCTGTTCCAGTTAAGTCGATTAGACTTTTAATTAAGAAATTGTATTTTTATTGGGATAATCGATGAGCAAAATTCATTAAGTCCCGACAATCTCTGAATCAGCAAGGTAATCTCTTGTTTATTTCTTTAATTCTTTAATTGTTTAAACTTTATCTTTAATTGTTTATTTTAATTCATTACATTAACATGCAATCCAAAAAAACCCCCATTTATTGTTTTTACATAAACTTTAATTTAGAGAATTTATATTTCGGTTCCCTGAGTTCGACCCGGTCCGCTGTAGTTTACTACAAGCCGTTGATCGGTAATTATAAATTGTATTTGACGGGCTTCGACAAGCTCGCTTCAAATTGGCGCCGTTGCCGGGGAACCAATTAAATTTTCTTTGTTAAATTTATTTATTTTATTTTATTCTTTCCTAAAAAAAAAAAAAAACTCGTATTATTTACTTGTTAAAAAAAAAAAATCACAAAACTTACAAAAATCACAAAAATATTTCTTTTAGTTTGTTTTCTTTAAAAAAAAAATGTCTTTTTTTAAAACAAAAGAAGTTCGCATCAAATTGGTGCCGTTGCCGGGGAGCCAATTAAATTCTCTCTGTTAAATTTATTTATTATTATTTTGTTTTCTTAAAAAAAAAAAAAAAAAAAATCTTATTTTTAATTGCAAAAAAAAAAAAAAAAAAAAATTACAAAATTTACAAAAATCACAAAAATATATTTTTTAGTTGATTTTTGTTTTGTTTAATTATTCTAACATGTTAGAACTTTCTCAACAATATTTAACTTCTAACAGAGTTGCTTTTTAGTTGTTTGGAGATTCAGGCTGCTGCTTTTGGACTTGAAGAAAAAGATTCCTGTTAGATTCGAGAGTGCCACCACCGCCCTTAGACCCATGAAAGAGAAATTTCAGGGGAGTTTTCTTCTCTTTATTGTTTCTTTTGTGATTAATCTATTTAGTTATCTATTAAGGATAAATTTACCATAGTTCTGTCTAGACTGAGGTACTTAAGTTGACCGAAAGGGAACACCTCTAACTGGGAACTGACATGGGAAGATTTTTGTTCTTCAATTTTTTTTCTTCTTTAATTAAAAAAAATATATCTATCTCATTTCTTTTGGATCAATCTACTTAATTATACATTGGGGACAATGTATTGTTTTAGGTGGGGGTGGATATATATTTGCAAAGCATGTGATTGAGCGTCATACTTATAAATTATGAAAATCTTGAGCTTGAAATGTAATATGATTAGTTGGTTGCATATTATATGATGATGACAATCTATGATGTGTCTTATACATTTTTTCTTCATTATGTTTTTTCACTTTTTCTTGCAAAGCATGAGAATGCATACATGATTTTGAGTTAAATTTAAAATTTTTCTCTGGATTCTCTTATAACTATTGTGCACATAGTCTTCTCATCTATGGTTTTAAAGGCTTAGGATTGTATTATTTGTCCTATATGCTTGTTGTCACCTCGAAAGACCCTTAGAACTAATTAAAAAGTTATCTTGCATGATAGTTTGTAATGAGATATTAATGAGGTATAGCATGCCTATCTGCCTTGTGAAAAGAAAAATAAAATGAAAAAAATAAAATATTGCTCGAGCTCAAGAAAAGTGAAAATCAACTTGTAATGAGTAAAACAATAAGGGGTAAAAAGAGCTGCCCCAAATGTGAGTAGTTAGGCCGCCCATTGAGCGAGTGCTCTGGGTGAGAGGCCCTGCAGTTGGGTGTGAAAGCTAGTGCCCTTGAGTTAAAATATTGCAAGTTTAGGGGATCTCCAAAGTTGTTTCCAGGCACCTTAATAGAAATAGGGGGAAAACGAGTTGAGGGTTGAATAAAATATTCCCGAACTTATAAAAATCGAGATAGAAAAGGCTACGCACACACACACACATAAGGGATGAAAGAACTAATTTTAAATTTCTCGTTGATTGAATGCATTTGAATGTTGTGAGTTGTGAATATTTTTATTGTTTAAGATACAGAGATTAGAGTCATGAATTTGCAGCCAACGATTCATTTTAATGTTTAAATTATTTCTTGCTCGAGGACTAGCAAGATTTAGGTGTGGGGTATTTGATAGAACTCCAAAAGTGATATTTTATAACCTTTAATTCTTGTTAGTTGATTCAAATTAATGTGTTTAATTATATGTTTTGCAGGAATCGAGCATTCAGAGGTGAATGAGACACTTATATTAAATAAGAACTCAAAAGAGGAGTTTTAGAGTATAATATCAACAAACCGAGCCGCAGATGATACTATCAAGATAAAAATCATTTAATGTTCAAAGTTGGAAGCTTGGTCTGATGGTGAAGAGTTGATTATGATAGACTTTGATCAAGGGGAGAGTCCACACTTCACACCTTACACCATTCCCCTCACACCAACACACACCATCACTAATATTCTCTCAATTCTCCCTTTCTCTCTCTTTAGACATTTCTATTGTGCTTTGTAGTCGGAATGGTGGCTGTGTATCATAAATTGAAACCAAATTATATACACTAACAAAATTGAAAAACAAAATTAGGGACGGTTTGAATTAAAAAACTACCTACGGCGGCGGCAGGCGGCGGCGGTAGGGCGATGGAGGGAGGAGGCGGCGCGGCGAGGGCGAGGGCGAGGGCGGCGCGGCGAGGGCGAGGGCGGCACGGCGAGGGCGAGGGCGGCACGGCGAGGGCGAGGGCGGCACAGCGAGGGCGAGGGCGGCACGGCGAGGGCGAGGGCGGCACGGCGAGGGCGAGGGCGGCACGGCGAGGGCGAGGGCGGCACGGCGAGGGCAAGGGCGGCACGGCGAGGGCGATGGCGAGGGCGAGGGAGATGGCGGCGAGGGCGAGGGAGATGGCGGCGAGGGCGAGGGCGGCACGGCTAGGGCGAGGGCGACAGAGGGGGCGGCACGGCGAGGGCGAGGGAGATGGCGGCGCGGCGAGGGCGAGGGCGACGGCGACGGCGACGGAGAGGGCGGCACGGCGAGGGCGAGGGCGAGGGCGACGAGGGCGGGAGCGAAGGAGAGAGAGAAAGCGATGGAGGCGAGGGGGCGGAGAAAATGAAGAAGACGATGGAATTTAGGTTATTAAGCTCTCTCTCGACGGTTTTTAAAAACCGTCGAGAGAGCATGCCGGTTCTCTCGACGGTTAATTGAAATCGTCGAGAGAGCATACCCATTCTCTCGACGAAATATATATCGTCGAGAGAAATGGCCGGTTCTCTAGACGACTGGGTCAAACCGTCGATATAACCTTAATTTATCTCGACGGTTTGTAAAAACCGTCGGGATAAGTTGATTTTACCTGACGTTATCCCGACGTTATGATAAACCGTCGGGAGAGAACAACGATCTCTCGACGGTTGTGATAAATCGTCGAGATAGATCACGGATCTCTCGACGATTTATCAAAACCGTCGAGAGAGGCTATCCTCTCTCGACGGTTCTTGAAAACCATCGAGAGAGGTGGTTGTTCTCTCGACGAAATGATATTTCGTCGAGAGAAGACGATACTCTCTCGACGGTTGTAGAAACCGTCGAGAGAGTATTGTTCTCTCGACGAAAACAAAACCGTCGAGAGAACATCCGTCGAGAGAATATAAAATTCTTGTAGTTCCCTGAGTTCGACCCGGTCCTGTAGTTTACTACAAGCCGTTGATCGGTAATTATAAACTGTATTTGACGGGCTTCGACAAGCTCGCTTCATTTACTATTAAACGCAATCAAGAAATGGGAATTAGAATTGTGGAGCCGACTCTGACAGTTCTCTCCAAGAATCTATCCTAGAATTTCATTATGAATCACAAGTTAACTGAAAAGTCTCAAATGAAACTAAAAGGATTAAACATGAGTAGTATGAGTTTAACTCTTATCCTACCATATGAATTACGTTTGATTGTATTTTCCAATTTTTGTTATAAAAATCTACTTACCTCACCATTTTTAGTACGCCGCATCTTGTGATCAGATTAGGCTTCATTGATTACATGGGACCCAACCATACTTTTTTGTTCATTTCGATGATTTTTAGTTGATTAAAGAAAATAGATATAAAACAGTAACTATGATGTAAATTTATTCAATTATGAAAATGAAAATCTAAGAAAACAACCTCAAAATATAAGGAGGTTTGGTTTTTGTTTTTACAATTTATTTATTTATTTTTTTTTATTTATTTTTTTTTATTTTTTTTTTTACTTCTCTTTTTTAACAACTCGTATATATTAAGTTATAATTTGGGAAATTTAATGAACAGGATTATTTATTATTTTTATCTATGCAAATATTCCAAATAACATAATATTATCAAAATGTATAAAAATAAAGGGAAATTGTAACAGATGTCAATTTAGAGTAAAATAATTAAAAATATAGCACTTTTTTTAAAAAAATTGCGGATATGACAATTTCTATCACGGATAGAATGGTCTATCGCTGATAGTAGTCTTTTTTATAGAATTTTTTCAGTGATAATAGTCCATCAGTGATAGAAGTCTATCAGTAATAGTCATAAAATCTATCAGTAATAGTCATAAAGTCTATCAATGATAGCCACTGATTTTTTGTCATATTTGCAAAATGTTTTAAACTTTCTAAATTTGCAATTAGTTTTGGCATGATTGCTATTTGTGCAACCAACCCAAAAATAAAAGTAAATAACCATAATTTTAAAAATGTAGGGCTAAGAGTAAGGCTAAAATATTTTTTTGAAAATAAAAGAAAATCGTCGATAACAGGGTTCGAACCTGCGTGGGCAAAGCCCAATAGATTTCAAGTCTATCTCCTTAACTACTCAAACATATCGACATTTTGGTCAATTTCAAGATCTACATAATGATGAAATGCGAATTTGAAACTGTGGACCTGTTTACTTTGTGTTAAACGTAATCACTTAGGCCCACCATACTTATGAAGTCACTTTGGGCCTATTTACTGTTAACGAATCAGGAAATGAGAATTAGAAATTCTGAGACCCACTCTTTTACGTTTGATTGTATTTACTCATTTTTTTAAGGGATAATCAGAGGAATGTCTACACAAAAATACGGTTAATGAAATTTGTCTAAATTTGTGTTTAGGTTGTAATGTATGGCTAGAGTTTTTTTAGGAGTAAATCTCTGTGTGTTTATTCTCTATTACACCCTTTGAACATTTGTTTTTTTTAACAATATTATATTTCAAAATTTGTTTATTTATTTTTAAGGATTAATTAGTTTGAATAGCTTATTTGTTGAGGTGGCTTAATTGCAGGTTAAAATACACGGTTGTTTTTTCCGTTAACTTTTGTATCCCATTATGCATCTTTGTTTTACCGGAGGGTAGATCCCGCACACACAAGGGAGGGGGGGGGGGGGGGGGGGAACCGTGGGCACACTCGTGGGGGACATATATTACGTGGGGGGTTACATCTGTACCTGCCTTGTGTAAGTAGGAGGTTCATTTTTTGTTGTTACTACTTTTCGGAAATTATGGATCTACACATAGACCAGTCAAATTCCAATTTTTGTCACAACAAATCCGCCTACATTTAGTTAAAGTTTTACATTTGTCCGTTTTCATTCTTGAATCCTTCCTTATTGTAGAAACCCAATTGCAACCACCATCTAGGAAAAATAATTCGACCATCCTTTTCCAGTCAGTCTGCAAAACTCGAAAAACCCTCAACCACACAACAACCAACCATGTCGTCCCTTTCTATTATAGTGTTTTTTGATGAGATTTGGGACGAGATGAACCAATACAATAATTTCAAAAGTTGCACAGTTGTTGTCCCCCCAAAATCAACACTTGCGGAATTCACCAATTCAATCTCGAAGGCTATAGAGCTGGATTCCAACCACAAAATTTCAAGGTTGTCCCTCTTCCGGAACGGGACTCATAAATCCGTGATTATAATCCTTTCTGAAGAACGAGATATGTCTTGGGTGTTACTGGGGTTTACCAACCGTATGTATGATGATTGTGTTATTGTCGCTGATGTTCAGGTTGTAAGTATTTGCCCACACAGTCATAGGACGACAGGGACCACCACCGTAAACCTAGGGAACCGCCAGAAGAATTATAAATTCTTTGACATTTTTTCTGGTGATTTTTCTATTTCTGATAACTACATATTCTCTAACAAAGGAGATCTAAAAGCAGCAGTTTCCCGTATAGCCTTGAAAGGAAACTTCCAGTATCGAACTATGAAATCGAGTCCGCGACAATTGACACTCAAATGCATTGAGGACCATTGTCTATGGTATCTTCGTGCGTCAGTTATTTCCAGTAGCAAATTGTGGGTCGTCAGAAAGTTCGTACACGAGCATACTTGCCCCATAGATGTTGTGAAGAACGACCACCGCCAAGCCACTGCCCAAATTGTCAGCCATTATGCAAAGACCATACTAGAATCCAATAGCAAGCAGCATTGTACACCCGCTGACATCATTAAATACACTCGTAAAGTTCATGGTGTTGCCATAAGCTACGACAAAGCTTGGAGGGCAAGAGAACATGCTTTCTTCTCCATCAGAGGATCACCTGAGGATTCATATGCACGCATCCCAATGTTTGCGGCGAGGTTGATAGAAAAAAATCCTGGTATATACTTCTCCTAAACTACTTGCCTTTTTGTTTTTGTATGTTGTATATGTTTATATTTAGTTACTTTATTTTGCAGGAACATACACTGCACAAGAGGTAGATTCCGACAACCGCTTCAAATATTTCTTCATGAGTTTGGCCGCCTCTATACAGGGTTGGGAACACTGTCTCCCAGTTATTACGGTTGACGGTACATCCTTAAAAAACAAATTCAGTGGAGTGATGCTCACAGCTTCCACATTTGATCCAAACTCCCAAATTTACCCGTTGGCATTCGCCGTTGTCGATTCCGAGAATGACTCATCCTGGCGGTGGTTTTTCCAAAATCTGAAGGCAGTATTCGGTGAACCAAAGGACCTCATAATAGTTTCAGACCGTCACGTGAGCATAGCGAATGGAATTAGGAGTGTATATACTACCGCATACCATGGGTTGTGCATTTATCACCTTCAACAGAATATTAAAAAGCGCCATAGGGGTAAACATATACATGAACTTTTTATTAAGTGTGCCAAATCTTACACCCCCATTGAGTTTGAGTATTACATGAGGCAGATGGAACAACTAGTCCCATCCATCCGTACCGAACTCGTTGAGATTGGTCTATCCAACTGGTGTCGTGCATTCTCTAATACAAAACGTTCTGTAATGATGACAACAAACATTTCTGAGAGTTTGAACTCACGCCTCTTGGAGGGTCGTACTAGACCTATCATATCTCTTTTAGAGTATGCACGTGATATCTTGCAAGATTGGTTTTTTAAACCTAGAACAATCGCTGGATTCCAACGTCAGGACATAACAGCTTATGCAGCCACTCAATTACGTGAATCCCTATAAGGTTCTCGCACGATGGAGGTAAGTTTTAAATAGAATTCCCTTCCCCATATTAAATTATAACTATAACTTCGTATCTACCCTTCCCCATCTTCGGGAAATGACTACAACTAACGTGTTGTTACTTTTGGTTTAAAAATAATAGTTTTACGACATCAACGATGTTCAGTTTGAGATCTGCGATGGCAACAAACATTTTGAGGTTGACATTGAAAAACGCAGTTGCTCCTATGGACGGTGGGACGAAGATATTATCCCATGCCCACATGCTGTTCGAGCGATATGTCGTAAAGGCTTTACGTTGGAGTCTTATGTTCATGAGTTTTACCGGACATCAACTATTCAGAAACTTTATAGTGGTGATGTGCATCCATTGTGCATTTCATATGATACCCATGTCCAACCTATGAGATTTGATTTACCTGTACAACCACCTGATAACAAGCGACGTGCTGGACGTCCGAAGAAAAAAAGGATAACATCTCACAGCGAGAGGACCAGTACTCTGAAGTGTGGTAGGTGTCGTCAGCATGGCCACAACCGCCGGAGATGCAACAATCCTATTTCTAGTTAATTTGATGTTTCTTTTATTTCCTAACCCTGTATTAAATATCGTACGGGTTATTAGGTTCACAACTATTCTCTGTTAGCAACTTTCCTATTTAGCATAAACAATAACAGTGAGTGATTCACCACTATTTCATGTTAGCAAATTCTTTATTTAGCATAAACAATAACAGTTGCTGTTACATGGATGTCTATTTGTACGTAGACAGTGCCCCTACCAATTAAACTGGTGCCTGTATACCCATAGTCCGACCGTCCCGAAGATGGGGGGGTATACGATACCTGCGGAATCACAACAGGTATATGTTATACAACCTTTCACCACATGCATCGTTGTCCGTTCAATTGTATTCCCCCCTCAGCTGTTATAAAAAATCCCTAATACTAGCATTTGGATGTTAGGAAATAAAATTGACCTATATAATAGTGAATCATCACCTTAAGTCCATATCACATAACAAGAAAACACCAGAAATCCAGACATCCGCAAACAACAGAATTGAAACTAACGAAATAAAAACATTCAAGTCAAACTTGTTCATACATCGTGCAACCCCCGGTAAATCAAAATAACCAAAGTAAACATAATAGTTATGGTTTGTCTACTTTAGATTAAACTTTTAAGCTAATCTCGTTCCTGCCTTCATTCATCCATTTGACTTATTCTGAGATCAAAGGTAGGCTCGTAAAATTCTTCTGTAAGGACCTCCACTGTCGCAGCCTTCCGCGCTACTTGACTGCCATCCACGCCCCCTACCGCCACCCCTGTTCCAATGTTTTTATTTCTCTGCAGGTCTCCATTCACCTGTATCACGAAGAGGAGACAATAGAGTACATCAACATACTAGTTCGGATGTTACACAGAAATTAAACACACCTCTTACAAACTGCAAACTACTTACTTCTGCAAGCGGCTGCCGTTTATGCATTTGTTTTCCGAAAAACTCAGGCAACTTCATTGACTTCATTTTCTGTATCACTGGTCACTTTATATATAGAACTAGGGGGGAAAACAAATTAATCCGAAAAATTTGCTAATTTACCTTTCCTGTAGTTGCATTAGATGAGCTCGGTTTTGAAAGCACATGCTTTTTCCCCCTTGGCTGCCCCTGTCAGACCAAGTACATTCTTAATCAATTATGCATACTAATGATTACATAACCCAAAATCCCAATCCCCCCAACACCCCCAACATACCATCACATTCCTAGTCCCTTTATCCTTGCTCATCTTTGCCAGTATCTCAGACATGTCAATTGACTCAATTACTTCATTAATCATAGCGTCTGCCTCATCACACTCCTGCATATTCACTTCCATTTACTCTTCCTTAATCAAAATAACTTGTAAAGATGTTACAGGATGGTGCCATACCTGTGTTTTTCCATCCCTTTTGCTTCCCTCGCACACTCCGGTTTCCCCACCTGTGTCATTTTGTTTGTTGTCCGCCATAGTATGTCCGGATGTACATGCAAAGTTCGTGGCAGGATTTCCACCTCCTGCTCCATCCTCGTCGTCTTTCTTTGCGGGTTGCATAGGCTTTTCTTGGTAATGATCCTCTGCACCCTCTTTCTTCGAGTCCTCCATACGTTCCTCCACAATTTCAGCACTAGATGTGGGTGATGGAGCGTTTTACCGCAGCGGAACGCGATTTCAGACCGATGATACTCTAATTTCATCAATTTAACAAATAGAAAACATGCTCAAAAGACGAAATTAAGAAATTAGAAATACATACCCTTGTAGCTCCAATTTCTTCAAGTCCGCCGGTCGTTCCTCGTCACGATCTCTTCCGACCTCTTCTCACGAACACCTCGAGGACCACCCCAGGTAGTCCCGCTATCCTCGGCGCTGAGCAACGGAGTGGTGGGACTCCAAAAGAAGAGAAAAGAAAAGAAAAAGGAGAAGAAGAAGAACAACAAAGGACAGAGGCTAAAAGAAATAAAACTTAGTTTAGTTTTTTTTTTTTCTTTCGTGTACCCTCTGCCTATCTACTTTGCCATTCAAAGAATTGCAAAAAACTCAATTCTTATCTTCACTTTGATGGCCCAAGTCATTTCATTTGGCCATGCCAAATGGCAGCCATGCAAAAAAAAAAGGCATAATATCTATATATATATATATATAAAATAAAATTATTAATTAAAATCAATTCATAATTAATTTTAAATAATAATAAATATTTTATAAATAAAATATATATATATATATATATATTTAATTAATTAAACATTTTAATTAATTAATATTATTTAATTCAATATCGAATATTAATTAAATAATATGCCCAAACCCGGTTTTCGGAAAACCGACTTTTTTGCACATGAATCCTATTCATGTTTTAGACCATTCTCATATTTAAATCATATTTAAATATGTCCATCAATCTTCCATAGACCGAATTTGAACAATTCAAATTCTTTATCTTTTTCTTTTATTTTCTCTTATATTGTTGCACGGCGTTATCCGAGCTAGCCAGGAGAACCTAAAGGACCTACAGATCATGAGCTCCAACGATACGAGATTATTCGGTCAAAACTCTTTTAACCCGAATCAATCAACTTTCGTTAACCCCCGGAGACTCCACTATAGTCCGAGGGTTGCACTCTCCTCACTGTAGATATATTGTGTCCTCTTGATATAACCATCACAGGCAAGTCGACCCTTCACAGGTTGTTCGTAATCACAGCTGGGTCATTTAAACCGTTTAACCCCTGCGTTACATCTTTGTTCCTTAATTACCACTGACACCTCTAATGAACAATTGATCAGTGGTCCAACCAACAGATCAGGAAACCCTCTCATCACATGAGAGTGTGAGCGCTCATTGTTCAAGCCCCGGAGTCAGCTATTAAGGGAACAACCTATCTACTAACCCTGAAGAGCGGGTTAGGAGTGAACTCCAATCTTGCTGTACTATGTCCCCAACTACCTATTCGACTTTATCCCCAAGATGGTAGGCTTATTGAGTCGGCGCTTATGGGCCACTCTCACCCGTGCAAGTCAAAGGATACTATCGAATAAGCAGGAGTTCATAGCGAGCTCAGGATTGAGATCGAGTTACCTAGGCCATCAATATGTATAAGTCGGTCTCATCAGTAAACGGAGTTATAAAGAGAGAGCGACTTAATACGCGGTTCGATCTTGTGTAAACTCTTTACACAGAACGCCCTCACTTCTCACATCTCCATGTGGAACGATTCGGATCACATCGTTCTGTACAATACAAAGTGAGCCGCATCCAATAGTGTTACCAGGATAAGGTACCCAGCCTTATCCGTATACTATAGACCGTTTTGACTGACTACTTGAGCCTGATCCACAATCATGTCATACATGAGGCTCAAATACTCATATTCAGCCAAGGGTGTTGGTCATTGGTATAGGTTAAACCAAACACGTTTCACTTTATTCCAGCAAACTCTTTTACTGAATAAAACTAATAACTCTTTATTCTAAATAGAATATTTACAAACATAACAGTTTACAAACCACGAGTTTTAGGACATAAAACCCAACAAACTCCCACTTGGACTTAAACGTCCGTGGTGTACATGTTAGGTGGAGAAAACTAATATATCATATATCAGAAGCTTTCTCCCACTGTCCTCTCCAGCAACTCGGAGCCCTAGACTCTTCTAGTGTCTCTCAAACACTTTAGCCATGAGAGACTTAGTAAACTAATCAGCATGAAGTACTACAAGGCTTTCCATGTGACCATCACATCTCCTCATAGTACTAACTGCGAGCTCAACTTATAAACCTATTGCTGCTTCACAAGCTGCAAATAGACTTAGCTACCAACGAGGAATCAGCAATACAACACTTGTATTCTACTCCTCTAAGTACTAGGACAAAACTTTAACCGGAATCCAATCCAATTGGACTTATATTACTGACAGCTCCCACTGCATAACACATATCGGGTCATGTATCTCAAAAGATACATCTGACCTCCAATATGTAAATGCACTTGGGTGCATCTCGTATCCTCAACACTTGAGGTGTCTCAGGAAACCATTTCCATAGACCATCAAATATTGACAACAACTTATCAATAAAAGATTTTAGAGACAACACTAGCGATTTGTTCTTACGACTCAGAACAACCTGAATCCTTAGAACAAACTAAGCCTACTTCCAGATCAACTATTTGGAAGTGGGTCGCTAATTTATGCTAAAAGTTAGAAATAAATCCTACATCATTCTCAATGATTAGGACAAAATTACGGAAATATATTATGAAAGCTTTAACATTGATTAAACACTTGTCCAACAAGTTTTATCAATGTAATGTTCAAAACCATAAGATTTGAAAAACAAACCTTATAAATCAGAATATAGATGCTTATTTCAATTCATAAATGGATTGAAGAAGCTCGCTAACGATTTGCTCTTAATCCTGAAAAATGCATCTCCCTAGTTAAGACTAATAGATACTCTATTAAGATAGCTAGTCTTGATATCCATATGTCTTGTTCCATCAGATAGAACAGGGTAATGGATACGAGTATTCTATATAACTTACATCTGACAACAAGAGATGAAGTTAATACACAACTTCGGGACAGTCCCTTTGCCAGAAAGTCAAGCCTTAGAGGTTTTCACCTCATAGACTTGGTCTGTAAACCCCTTGAAGATCCATGGCTTTGAGCCACTGGTTCTTGTTTATGAACTCATTGTCATCATCAAGCATGATAACTGGAGTCATACAACATACTAATACAGTAGGCCGAATTATCTCATAATTCTCCCACTGCATTAAAGCTTTCTCAACATTTGAGAAGAACCAGCATAACTAACAACCATTGTTAATTTATAGCTTCCAATAAAAAACAATATAAGTCTTAACACTTTAGTTGTTACCAAGTTTAATAGAACACTACTTGTATACGTCTTTTGCAAAATGAACTATTCATTAAAAAACAAAAGATACTATATACATCTAAAGCGTTCAACAAAAACTTGAGTTTATAGACAATAATTACAACACTTGAAATTATTTCTATACAAACAACTATAAACAAGCAAGCTCCCACTGTATAAACTGCGAAGACGTCTACATAAGGCATCTTCGTCAAGAAACAGGCAAACAGGAACTAGTTTCCTGAAAAGAATAACAAACATTATTAGTGGTTCCTGGATCAACATACAGATATGACAATCATAATCCACAAAACATGTTTAGACAGAAGATAAATCATATTTACCTTTTCGTTCATTCTGTGCCTTTTTCTCCGCTAGGTATTTAGGGCAGTTTCGCTTCCAGTGCCCTTCTTCACCACAATGAAAACACTTTCCACTGTGTGAAGCTTTTACCTTGCCTACAGCTGGGGTTTTGCCCTTCCTGGCACTTCTCTTCTTTTTGTGAATAATCTTATTACTCACAGTAAGAGGTTCAGATTTAGTCCCAGACCCAGACCCTTTCTGGAACTTCATAGAAGTGGTAACATTTACCTCCTTCTCCTTTTCTTTTGAGGTATGCAGGGACTGATAAATCTGAAGCTCGTTCAGAAGAGACGTCAGATTGTATTCTATCTTGTTCATGACCATATTGGTCCTGAAGTGCAGGAAACTCTTCGGAAGAGATTCCAAGATAAAACCAACCTGACCTTGTTCGTCGACGGTTGCTCCATTTACTTCTGCAGTATTGAAGTACACCATCATGTTAAGGACATGTTCCCTAACAGAGGTTCCTTCAACCATACGGCAGTTGTAAATGTGCTTGAGGGCTTCATACCTAAGAGATGAAGAAGGCTTTCCAAACATCTCTTGTAGTGAAGCCATGATTTCCTTAGCGGAAACCATCCCCTCATGCTTCCTTGACAAAACATCAGATATGCTTGCCAGGATGTAAACTCGAGCTTTATCGTTAGCTCGAATCCAACCGTCATATGCGTTACGAACAGTTCGTGAGGCATTTGAACTAGGAACCGGAGGACACTCCTCCGTTAAGACAAATCTTAGGTTGTCGAGAACCAAAACTGCATTAAGGTTCGACTTCCACGTCCCAAAATTTTCACCGGTTAATTTGTCGTGTGCTAACAACTGAATAAAAGAGCTCGACATGCTGAAAAAGAATGTAAAACTATTAGTGAAACGGTTTTAACCTATTTAAACCAATTAAGAGGTTTAGCAGCAAATAAAGTACCCAAACTCTTTATTTACATCCAATGATACTTTAGTGAGTTAGAATGGTCGCTACCGACTGGTAGTCAAGCATTCCTTCACTAAACCAAGACATTCTTGACTAAATGCTAACACCAGAATAACTCTTATTCCTATAGCATCTTAGTTATCGTTTTTGGTCAAGATTTACTAACACCTTAGCAAATCTGCAAGTGTGACCCTCCATTTTTAGAACGCACAGGACGGCCCCAACAACGCAACCGACTGGAATGAAAAAGTTGGGAATGACCCTATGTTTCTTTATCCATAACAGGTGACTGACTTGTTCGACCCCCATGAAACGGCCCTCCGACTGGATTGGTGCCTCCTAGGGTCACCTTGCAGGCGGAACATGGGAATCTCACGGTTCAATCCAATGGAGGAGACCGTAGGAAATACTGACGTACTTCCTTCTCCCACTTACTATAGATACTTACTCCATTCACCTTGCTATTGAAAGTTGCAAACACCACCCGACTGGAGATGCCTCTAATGGCATCATGAGGCCCTGCAAAATTATCACTTTGTGAACTTTAGGGAGTGCGTAGCAGGAGAGGGATATATCATATATTCCTTCTCAACACATCTACTAAGCATCGTAGACGGTTTTTAGGGTAAACACTCAGGTTTTATCCGGCTAAGAAAATAAAACCTTAAGTCTAGGCAAACTATTTACCTGAGATGTCTAGATTATTAACATTTTACTAACCTCACACCTCTCGCGCATGCTCATAAAGCCGGGTTAACTTTACTCAAGTACCGGATCGTCCCCAGGTAGGAGGTGTTCCGTAAACCGTCAGCTTAAATACCTCCAACCTCGAACAGGATTTCACCGGGTGAGTTTCTCATAACCTTAGCATTTACGAGATATCGACCTATTCATCTAATGAACCTGATCGACTCATTTAACCCTAAATGAACATGCTTTTCTTTGTTATAGATTTTAAAAGTCTAAGTCATTTTTACAACGCTTGCAAAAACTAGACTTTTTATAATAACAAACTTCTATATGCTTCTCAAACATACATTCGCTAAGGCATGGCAAGTTGAATATTTAACTTCATTATCAATATAACACTTATATCGATTATGCTCTTAAATATACAACTCCTAATTCATAAATTAATATAACACTTATATCAATTATTATAAATTAAGCATGCATCCTATACATTATAACAATTATAACATACAATAATGCATCTTAGTTGAATGTTTAATTTCATAATTAATATAACACTTATATTAATTATTCTATTAAGCAAACAACAACTAATTCATGAATTAATATAACACTTATATTAATACTCATGAATTAAACATGCATCCTATACATTATAACACTTATAACCTACAATATGCATAAAGCCAAGGCAACCTATGTTGTATATTTAATTTCATAATTAATATAACACTTATATCAATTATTCTATTAAATTAACAACATTTAATTCATGAATTAATATAACACTTATATTAATACTCATGAAGTCCCAAATATGCATACTATAAATTATAACACTTATAACATAATACAAATGCATGGAGCATGCTTCCTATGGTGGGATTTTAAATCTATATGGCATACGTTATGCACATACAAACATGGATTTCAATTAAAACATACATTCACAATGCATAATTAATTAAATACACTAAAGTGGATCGATTTTGGCATTTAGCAAGCAATAACTAATTTATTACAAGCTTGAACAACAAGCTAAGTCTTGAGCCGACTTCGAACTCTTCGCACCGCTTTTGACCAGCTTGCTTCCTCCGAACGCTTCGGCCAATTTCTCTTCGAATTTCTCCTCGTAATACCCAGAACGAGTTTGAACTTATACCGAACATTTCGGCGAGCTCAAAACTCGAGCTTCTTTCACAAAGAAACCTATATGGACTCTAATGACTCTAAAAAATACAGACTCTTCTGCACGCATTAAAGCCCATACATTCTCGGGCAATTACATATAATGAAATTCAAATAGAAACTATGCCAAAATCGATATTCACTTTAGACATCCATTCAGAAACAATTTCTAAATTAAAATACCCACCAACTTAAATTGATGCAAATTGAGTTAATCACAAAATCGCTCTGATACCAATTGATGGAGCGTTTTACCGCAACGGAACGCGATTTCGGACCGATGATACTCTAATTTCATCAATTTAACAAATAGAAAACATGCTCAAAAGACGAAATTAAGAAATTAGAAATACATACCCTTGTAGCTCCAATTTCTTCAAGTCCGCCGGCCGTTCCTCGTCACGATCTCTTCCGACCTCTTCTCACGAACACCTCGAGGACCACCCCAGGTAGTCCCGCTATCCTCGGCGCTGAGCAACGGAGTGGTGGGACTCCAAAAGAAGAGAAAAGAAAATAAAAAGGAGAAGAAGAAGAACAACAAAGGACAGAGGCTAAAAGAAATAAAACTTAGTTTAGTTTTTTTTTTTCTTTCGTGTACCCTCTGCCTATCTACTTTGCCATTCAAAGAATTGCAAAAAAACTCAATTCTTATCTTCACTTTGATGGCCCAAGTCATTTCATTTGGCCATGCCAAATGGCAGCCATGCAAAAAAAAAAAGGCATAATATATATATATATATAAAATAAAATTATTAATTAAAATCAATTCATAATTAATTTTAAATAATAATAAATATTTTATAAATAAAATATATATATATATATATATTTAATTAATTAAACATTTTAATTAATTAATATTATTTAATTCAATATCGAATATTAATTAAATAATATGCCCAAACCCGGTTTTCGGAAAACCGACTTTTTTGCACATGAATCCTATTCGTGTTTTAGACCATTCTCATATTTAAATCATATTTAAATATGTCCATCAATCTTCCATAGACCGAATTTGAACAATTCAAATTCTTTATCTTTTTCTTTTATTTTCTCTTATATTGTTGCACGGCGTTATCCGAGCTAGCCAGGAGAACCTAAAGGACCTACAGATCATGAGCTCCAACGATACGAGATTATTCGGTCAAAACTCTTTTAACCCGAATCAATCAACTTTCGTTAACCCTCGGAGACTCCACTATAGTCCGAGGGTTGCACTCTCCTCACTGTAGATATATTGTGTCCTCTTGATATAACCATCACAGGCAAGTCGACCCTTCACAGGTTGTTCGTAATCACAGCTGGGTCATTTAAACCGTTTAACCCCTGCGTTACATCTTTGTTCCTTAATTACCACTGACACCTCTAATGAACAATTGATCAGTGGTCCAACCAACAGATCAGGAAACCCTCTCATCACATGAGAGTGTGAGCGCTCATTGTTCAAGCCCCGGAGTCAGCTATTAAGGGAACAACCTATCTACTAACCCTGAAGAGCGGGTTAGGAGTGAACTCCAATCTTGCTGTACTATGTCCCCAACTACCTATTCGACTTTATCCCCAAGATGGTAGGCTTATTGAGTCGGCGCTTATGGGCCACTCTCACCCGTGCAAGTCAAAGGATACTATCGAATAAGCAGGAGTTCATAGCGAGCTCAGGATTGAGATCGAGTTACCTAGGCCATCAATATGTATAAGTCGGTCTCATCAGTAAACGGAGTTATAAAGAGAGAGCGACTTAATACGCGGTTCGATCTTGTGTAAACTCTTTACACAGAACGCCCTCACTTCTCACATCTCCATGTGGAACGATTCGGATCACATCGTTCTGTACAATACAAAGTGAGCCGCATCCAATAGTGTTACCAGGATAAGGTACCCAGCCTTATCCGTATACTATAGACCGTTTTGACTGACTACTTGAGCCTGATCCACAATCATGTCATACATGAGGCTCAAATACTCATATTCAGCCAAGGGTGTTGGTCAATTGTATAGGTTAAACCAAACACGTTTCACTTTATTCCAGCAAACTCTTTTACTGAATAAAACTAATAACTCTTTATTCTAAATAGAATATTTACAAACATAACAGTTTACAAACCACGAGTTTTAGGACATAAAACCCAACAGTGGGAACATTCTAGAGGCCACAAATTGTTATTTATAGTTATGCAGTTGCGTATACGACAAAAATACGGTTAATGCACTTAAGACAAATCTCCCAAATTTCATACCTGTGTGCTAACGACAATACTTTTGTCGTCTACTACATTACCGACGTCACCTTGCATCATGAACCTTCCTTTTGCAATGTCCATGTCATTCTGAGTGCTTTGTAGTGACTCCATCATTTTTTGTACGGACTGTACCACTGCATCTAGTTTCCTGTTCATGTCGTCTTGGTTCTTCATAATCGCCGTTTGGATTTTTTCGATCCCGTCTAACCTTTCCCCAATTGCTAATGACCCATGCATTAGTTTTTGTCCCCCAACGTTTGGCGCTTCCATACTGAATGAAGTTTCACCCAACCTACGTCTAGCAATCTCCGATTCTAGGAATGGGGCAAAATACGACATCATCATCTCCTCATCTGTTCGTTCCAGCGGAACAACATCTAACTGCAAGAACAAACTATTATTAGCAATGAAGGAAGTTTGGATCTCACATTGAAATTGGGAATTACCTATGGAGCTGCGAAAACTTTCGTCTGTAGCTCTTTCCATTCAGTATGCGAATCAGCCTCCCAATTTATAATGCGTGGGTATGTATTCCTTATTCTCGTAGCGTAGTATGTTGGGGACGAGCTCAGAGCTGGTATGGTTTCATATGCCCATGCAAGTAGGGCGTAAACACACTCCCCCATACTTATGTAGCTACCTCCTCTACTCAACACTATTTTTTTCATATAGTTTGCAAGTAGTTGGAACGCAACTCGGCCCCACGGGTTGCTCTGGAACAGTTCATCATCATCTACCATCAGTATGTGGCCCATTTCAATGTTAACCTTCTCCTTTCGAGGAAGCAAGAAGCTTTCTAGGCAATACAGCAGAGCGATTTTAATCATGTCATTCTCACTCCCATGCTTGTTTACCTTGAATGTCATATTCAAATAACTCATTTTCAGGCTCCCTTCATCCTCAAAATAGTCTTGTTTCAGCTTCCCTTCTCCTTTCATTTTGTCTTTGTCCAGTTCTGGCAGGGGACCACAATTCAATCCAGTCACCAATGCAAACTCACGTAGCCCGAACGTGTGTACTCTTCCGCCAATCTTGAAGTTCATTTCCCATGTTCGTTTGGGTTTGCACTGATGCTGAATCAGATGCATCAGCAGCTGTGAGGATGTCTTTTTGAATCTAAAGTCCCAGAAGTAGGGAATTGTTAAGATTCCGGTTGCTAAGACTATTGTACATAGAGACCGAACAGTCATTTTTTGTAAAAGTGGACACAAAAGGAATGAAGAAGTAACTTGAGAAAAATAATATGAGATGAAAGCCAAGTGTCCAGAGTCGTTTGAGTAGCAAAACTTTCGAGGACGAAAGTTTTTAAGGTGGGAAGATTGTAACGCCCCGAGTTTTCATTTAAGATTAATTTGAGTTTAAGTGGGTCTTTGAGGCGTGTTAGAAAGAAAGAATGAAAAGGGCTTTGTAGATTAAATTAGAAAAGAGGTTTATGTTTTTTTTTATTAAAAAAAAAGAATTGTTTCTGTTTTAAAAGAAAACAAAAGGGAAAAAGAAAAGAAATGAAAAGGATATTTTCATTAAAAAAAAAAAAAGAAAAAAAAAATTCACTAAAAAAAGAGAAAAAAATTAAAAAAAAATGAAAAAACAAATGGGGAAAGTTCGACTCAAATTTCTTTTTCTCCCACATTTATTTTCATTTCTTTTTTTTTTTCATTTTAGCTTCTTCAGACCCAAGACCCAAGACTCAAGCATCGACTTTTCTTCTTCTTCAATTACTCTCCCTCTCTCTACTCAGTCCCATCTTTGGCGACTTCACCTCCGAAGCCACCTGCTTCTACTCCGGGTCCAACGAACGTGAGCAGCGACGGCGCGACGTTTTTCTCCCCAAGCTCTCAAACGTGTGCAGCAACAGGAGCGTGTGGCGGCGGCGTTGAATGGTCTTTTACCCTTCTCCTCCAATGGGTGCGACTGCGCTGAGCAATCAAAAGGGTTCCGCATCGCTTTCGCTCAAGCGACGAAGGTAAATGGGCAGCAATGATAAGTTCTTTTTCTCCGGCGATTTCTTGTCTTTGTCGACAATTGGTCCTAACTCGCAATCTTCCGACTTCAATTTCAGATCGTGTTCCAACTAGTCAATCTCCGAATTCAAGCACCCACTCCAAACCAATGTCAAATTCCTGAATTTGGGCATTTGTGCATGCTGTCCAACAATGTTTTTGGGCAAGGAGACGATTTTAGACACTAACCCACAACCCGAACGGTCCCGAATCAGATTGCCCATGGCTAATAGAGGTTAGATTTGTGAAGCTTGAACGATTCCTCATACTTTCCATCAGGGTTCATGTCGTTTTGGTAAGGCACGTTGAGTAACGCTTGCCTTGAACTCCTTTTGAAGTTAATTAAAGTATTTCAATTTAGTTTCTAACCATTGGAACACTTCAGTGTTTAAATTCAGTTTGATCAAACAAGTTTGAAGGTGGATGTTGGGTAAGTTTTAGCCATGAAGTTTTAAGTTAAACATGTTGTTTCCAAGTTGTTTTAGTAAGCTTCAGTGGGTAAGAACCGCTTCAACCTCGTTTTACACTTTCTTTAAGTGTTGGTTAATTACATTCTAACTCTTAAAACTTTCTTGCATGTAGAACTAAATTGTGGGTTAAGTCTTAAGGTTGCCGTTGGATAGAGAACCATTTGGGTACTGATTGTTGGGTAAGCTATCAACCTTAAGAAATTTATTTTCGACAAAGTAGGATGTTTTAGATTGACTGCTTGTTGTTTTAAATTGTTTAGGTTCATCAAAGACATCTAAGTTGAGCGAAGTAAAATGTTGGATTTCTAAAAAAGTAAGTGACTTTACTATCGGAACGCTTTAGGAATAGGTTGTGCATGTTGTGTATGTGTGCTGATAGCTGAATAGGTTGTGTATGTGTGCTGATAGCTGAATTGGTTGAATAGGATGTGTATGTGTGCTGGTAGTTGAGTTGGTTGTGAATGTTATTTTGAAACGTATGTCTTTATTTGAGGTATGGTTTACCCGATTTTCAGGGGAAATTCTGCCAAAATTTCTAAGATTTTTTTCTAAAACGTTTTCAATGTTATGTTTATGAATGAGTTGTGGTTGTGAAGTATGTTTTAATGTTTCAGTAGGATGTTTATGAATGAAAATGCATGTTGAATGATAAGTTGATGTATTTAAGGATGAAGTATAAAGGAAAGATTGTTTCATGTTGCATCACGAAATGAAAAGAATTTTTTTTAAGGGACCTCATGCATTTGTGTTACATATATTGCATAATGATTTTGTGGCTATTACCCTTAAGAGGTTGATGTACATCTAGAGGGAAAGAATGAGGTTCGATGTACATCTAGAGGGAAAGAATGAGGATCTAATTAGGCTGAGACTTGGCCCCGCTGATTGGGTGCCAACTAACCATCAGTTGGGGTAAAGTCTCCATCGAGAAGCCTTCTAGATCGATATGTTGTGGGGTAATAGTCCACTTGGCCAAAGAGGAAAATGTTTTTAAAGAGGAGAGGTTTTAGGTCCCACCAGAGGAAAATGCATGGAACATTCATATCGCATGCGCTTGCATAACGTGACTCCGGTAGTGGGGTCACTTACTGGGTATTTCTTTTGAAATACTCATTCTTTTCTTAAAACGTTTTTTCACAGGTAACGACAAGGACGTACAAGGCGAGTGAGCGAGGTCGTTTGCTAGCCGTGCCATGGGGATAATGTTAGAATGGCGTCAACATTTAGGATGTTTCATGTTTAAAATGTTTTATGCAAAAGTTATGTCTGAGTTTGTTTCAACAAGTTTAACATTTTGTTTTCATTTGTGTTTTGCAATGATTTCAATGGGATCCCAAATACATTCTTTTAAATTCTTTGAGAAAGATATTTTATTCTTTATGTATTTCTCAAGGATTTCTAGACGTTTAAGCATGCATGGAGTAACGCCATTAGATTGTCTAGGTGTTAAATAGTCGGGTGTTTACACCAGCTGTGCCTGAGGGCTTTTCCTTTTACACTTAAGGATAAAGCAAGAGAGTTGTTATATTATCTTCCCCCAGGATCAATCTCTACGTGGAATGACTTGCAGAGGTTGTTTTTGGAGAACTATTTTCCTGCATCTCTCGCCATAAAGCTAAGGAGGGAGATCTACAAGATCGAGCAAGAGGAAGGAGAGACATTACACGAGTATTGGGAAAGATAAGGCCAATTGTGCGCCAATTTTCCCAATCATCAAATCGCGGAACAGGCCATCATCCAAATGTTCTATGACGGAATGACTCACCAGGATCGTCAAATGCTGGATGTCGCTAGTGGAGGGTCGCTTATGGATAAAACCCCTGCAGAAGCTAGGATTTTGATCTCTAATATGGCCCGAAACATCCAACAGTACGGAAGTGTGACACACAAGCAAGCTCGTCTCTCAAGCGAAGTGGAAGAGCTCAGAGCCCGGATGTTTGAGTTATGTAGCGTTGTTCTTGAAATGAAAGAAAACTTATCATAGGCTCATTATTCTCTTTCAGGTCAAGCCCTTGAGGAGATGATGAAATCCTTCATGGAAATGAGCAAAGAACATCGCGAGGAAACTCGAGCGCAATTTCAATCTCATCGCGAAGAAACTCGAGTAACAGACATGATCGGCAAGGTGGAAACTCAGACAGCAGAAAGTCTAAATGTTATTGCTCTTAGAAGTGGAAAGGAGATTCCCTCACGATCTGCACTTGTGGAGTTCGACAAAATTCCTGAAAAACCAGTGGAAAAGAGCCATGCCCCATCTTCATAGAATTTCGTACATGTTAATCCTCCTTTGTCTATTAAATCTTACACTCCAAAGGCTCATTTTCCTAGCAGGTTGGTGAGACCCCCTAAGGAAGACAAGGATGAAGAGATCCTGGATACACCGAAGAAGGTGGGAATCAACATCCCGTTGTTGGACGCCATAAAACAAATTTCAAGGTATGCAAAGTTCCTTAAGGAATTGTGTACGAACAAAAGGAAAGCGAAAAGAATCGAGAGAGTAGTGGTAAGTAAAAATGTCTCTGCCTTAATCACGCGAAGCATGCCCGATAAGTGTCAAGATCCAGGTATGTTTCTTTTACCATGCACAATAGGCTTTACGGAAATCAAGCATGCAATGTTAGATCTAGGAGCTTCCATAAATGACATGCCTTACTCTGTGTATAAAAATCTTAAACTGAAGGAATTACAGGAAACTAGTGTGATAATTCAGTTAGCTGATAGATCTTCTATTCATCCCTTAAGAGTAGTAGAGGATGTGTTAGTGCAAGTTAAAGAGCTAATTTTTCCTGCTCATTTCTATGTTCTGAGTATGGATGAAAATTCTGAGTATGGATGAAAATTCTTCGTCTGCTGCTTCAGTTTTATTAGGGAGACCCTTTATGAAAACTGCTAGGACAAAGATTAATGTGCATGATGTACATTATCTGTTGAGTATGAGGGAAAGGTGTTTGAATTTAATGTTTTCAATGCTATGAAACACCAAGCTGATGTACACTCGATCTGTAAAGTAGACTTGATTGAATCTTTAGAACAAGAGGAGTGCATGTCTGGTGAGGATGGGGATGACCCATTGATTTTGCTGAAATTTTTTATGAAATGGAGTCAAGTAAACCACTTTTAACTGAAACTTGTGAACATGATGTTCTTACTTTGGAAGTTTGTGCGAACCCCACTAAATTATTACCTTCTCTTTTGCAGGCTCCTAAATTTGAACTCAAAGAGTTCCCAGATCATCTCAAGTACGTGTACTTGGAGGAGGTGGACACACTACCGGTAATTATCTCAAAGGAGCTTACACTAGAGCAGGAAGAAAAATTGGTTGAGATATTGAAGAAGAACAAGCTTGCGACCATAGGATGGACATTAGCTGATTTGCATGGTTTGAGCCCAGCTTTATGCATGCATAAAATTCGGCTTGAGGATGGAGCGAAACCCTCTCGAGAGCGTCAGAGAAGACTGAATCCAACAATGAAGGAAGTAGTTCTATCAGAAATTCAAAAACTCCTTGACGCAAGTATCATCTATCCTATTTATGATAGTCAGTGGGTTAGCCCAATTCATGTTGTGCCTAAAAAGACTGGAATTAATGTTGTTAAAAATGAAAAAGGTGAATTAGTGCCTAAAATAATTTATAATGGTTGGAGAATGTGTATCGACTTTAGTTAGTTAAATGATGCAACTTGAAAGGACCATTTCCCAATTCCGTGCATTGATCAAATGGTGGAGCGATTAGCTGGGAAACCATTTTTCTACTTTTTGGATGGGTTCTTTGGTTTTTATCAAGTTCCTATTGCTCAGGAATATCAAGAGAAAACCACTTTTACTTGTCCTTTTGGTACGTATGCATATAGGAGAATGTCATTTGGTCTCTGTAATGCCCAAAGAACATTTCAACGTTACATGATGAGCATCTTTTCTAAATTTGTTGAGAAATGCATAGAAGTGTTCATGGATGATTTCACTGTTTATGGCAATTCTTTTGATGATTGTTTGATTAATTTGTCGCATGTTATGGAAATGTGCATTGAAATGAACTTAGTCTTGAATTTTGAGAAGTGTCACTTCATGGCCAATCAAGGCATAGTCTTACGGCATGTAGTGTCATCTAGGGCATCGAGGTAGACAAGGCTAAAATTGATGTTATTGCTAATTTGCCCTACCCCACGAATATCCGGAAGGTGCGGTTTTTCCTTGGCCATGCAGGATTTTATCGCAGATTCATCAAAGATTTCTCAAAGATAGCGATCTCCATGACAAACTTGTTGAAAAAGGATGTTAATACAGGGATTTCGTATTTCAGAAAGTTGTTTTAAAGGGACAACGATTTTTATTTCAAAATTTAGTTGTCAACACAGAAGACTCATTTAAAACAGTGACTTCGTATTTCATAAATTTGTTTTAAAGGGACGATGATTTTTATTTCAAAACTTTGCCGTAAAAAAAAAAAAAAAAAAAAACACTTTTAAAACAAGGACTTCGTATTTCAAAAATTTGCTTCAAAAGGGACAACGGTTTTTATTTCAAAACTTAGTCGTCAACACAAAAGACACTTTTAAAACAGGGACTTCGTATTTCAGAAATTTGTTTTTAAAAGGGACAACGGTTTTGATTTCAAAACTTAGTTGTCGACACAAGAATCTTTTAAAACAGAGATTTCGTATTTCATAAATTTGTTTTAAAGTGACAACGGTTTTTATTTCAAAACTTAGTTGTCAACACAAAAGACTCATTTAAAACAAGAACTTCGTATTTCAGAAATTAGCTTTAAAGGGACGATGGTTTTTATTTCAAAACTTAGCCATCAAAAATTAAAAAAAAAAAAAACATTTTTAAAACATGGACTTTTTATTTCAGAAATTTTCTTTAAAGGAACAACGATTTTTATTTCAAAACTTAGTCGTCAACACAAAAGACACTTTTAAAACAGGGACTTCGTATTTCAGAAATTTGTTTTTAAAAGGGACAACGATTTTTATTTCAAAACTTAGTTGTCAACATAAAAATATTTTAAAATAGGAATTTCGTATTTCAAAAATTTGCTTTAAAGGGACAACAATTTTTATTTAAAAACTTAGTTGTCAACACAAAAGACTCATTTAAAACATGAACTTTGTATTTCAGAAATTTGTTTTAAAGGGACGACGATTTTTATTTCAAAACTTAGCCGTCAAAAAATAAAAAACACTTTTAAAATAGGGACTTCATATTTCATAAATTTGCTTTAAAATGGACAACGATTTTCATTTCAAAACTTAGTCGTAACACAAAAGACACTTTTAAAACAGGGACTTCGTATTTTCGAAATTTATTTTTAAAAGAGACAACGATTTAAAAATAAATTTCAAGAATCCTTTAAAACAGGGATTTCGTATTTCAGAAATTTGCTTTAAAGGGACAACGGTTTTTATTTCAAAATTAGTTGTCAACACAAAAAACTCCTTTAAAATAGGGACTTCGTATTTTAGAAATTTTCTTTAAAGGGACGACGATTTTTAGTTCAAAACTTAGCCGTCAAAAATAAAAAAACACTTTTAAAACATGGACTTCATATTTTATAAGTTTGCTTTAAAAGGGACAACAATTTTTATTTCAAAACTTAGTCGTCAAACAAAGAATTCCTTTAAAAACAGTGACTTTGTATTTCAGAAATTTGCTTTCAAGGACAACGATTATTATTTCAAAACATAGTTGTCAAAATTAAACTCTTTGAAAAAAGATTATTTTTTTATTTTTTTATTGAAAATATTAGAAAATCTCGTGAATATAAAGAAGACTTAAATTTCTGAGTTATGAAATGTGAATTGGTCAAATGATGTGAAAACTAGAATGAATTGGTTAAATGATGTGAAAACTAGAATGAATTGATGACTGACTGTCAACAGAGAATGTGATGACATGCAAATGTAAAATGCCAAATGCAAATGGATTAATTTTGCCCAGCGTTACGGTGGAAATTGCTTATTAATAACGTATGACAAAGTGTGCCTTCATTTTTTTGGTTTGACTAATGAAATTGATTTTGAAGGCGTGAGGTATTGATGTATATACATGCCAAGGGTAGAAAAATGAATATCATGAATGCAATATGTATGCATGTGCATGCTAAAAAAGTGTAATGAATGCAAAATGTATGCATGTGTATGCCAAAGGTATTTTAAAAGTGTAAATGCAACATGTATTCATGATCTTTATATGACTGACTTTCACTATTTAACCATGATACATTAGAATGATTTTTGCTTTTGATAAATAATGATGTAAATGACCTTAAATCGGTTAACGAAATGTAAGATATGTGAAAATTATGACTTCAAATGATTTTCATGTTTAAGAAAAAATAATTATCCCTATCTACTGTCATTGTTCTTGTTAGCTGATACTTAGTAAAGAATCAAAAGAGCAAATGTTGTCATCATCAGAGAAGTTTTTTTTTTTTTTTTTTTTTTTTAATGCTTTCACTCGAAAGAGATTATGTATGTCAATCGTAGATCGCTCAACCATATTAGACATGGTGAGCTTTTGGGTAGTGTCTCATGTGCTAGTTTAGAGAACTATCAAAAGTGATTGGTAGTATTGATCATCTTAATTGATTAAACTGCTTCATAACTTCAGCCTTGTAATGAACAAAATGGTTTGAATACAAGGAAATGAGTTTGAGTTCGAAATAAGTATGAAATGATAAATCATACATGTTTCTTCGTAAGGAAAAAAATAGAGGATAAATGTGGTCTTCAAATCTCCTAAGCAATAAGAGATTGATTATAAATTTTTAATATTCGAGTAAGAGATTGAATATGATCCAATGGAAGACGGCTGAAGTGATTCCAATTCTTTGGACAATAGTTTTGAGAACTTGAACCAACCCCTTGGGAAATCATCTCATATATGCTTCTTTCTTTGAGTAAGCTCGAAGTCCTCGATAATTGGATTATCTCCCTTTTGACTTGGTCTGGTGTGACAAATATTAATGATTTTGCCTAAATGTGGCAAAGGCGACGCCTTTGCACCAATGCGTTGATGGGTGGCCTTGCTCCAGTATGACAAAGACAAAGGCTTTGCTCTAGTTTGTTGATGGTGGTCTTGCTCCAAGGTTGATTTAAATGTGAGATCTTCAAGCATTTCGCAATGAAGCCTTTTGATCTACTGATTGCACTAATCTTGTAACTTGTTTTTTTTTAATTTGTTTTTTTTAAAGAAATGACACAATCAAATGCTTCAGGTTGTTGAAATTTATTTTGCCCCCAGTGTGGATGGTGGCCTTGCTTCAGTTTGTTGATAGAGGTCTTGCTCCAGTGTGGAAAAGATGAAATCTTTGCTCTAGTTTGTTGATGGTAGCTTTGCTCCAGTGTGGCAAAGACGAAGACTTTGCTCCAGTTTGTTGATGGTAGCTTTGCTCCACTGTGGCAAAGATGAAGACTTTGCTCCAGTTTGCAAAGTTGAAAATTTGTCCTAGTTGGCAAAGACGGAGGCTTTTCCCCAATTGGTTGCTTTGCAAAGGAGATTTTTCAAGCATTCCGGATGTAGTTCCTTGATCTACTGATTGAAAAAATCTTGCAACATTTATTTTTTTATTTTTTTTTCCTAAACATAATTTTGTTTTATTTAGCAAGAATTTGTGCAATCATATACAAAAGATTGATGATATGTGGTTACTCCTTTACAACTCATATAGTCCTTCTATGTCGTTTCTTTGTCCATGATCCTTGGCATCATGATGAAGATCTTTCAAGCAAAACTCATTGAATGAAGCTGAGATTGTCGAGATAATTTCCAAAGTTATTGACTCATTTGTGCTTAAACCTATTATCTTTAGTCTTGAAATCACTTTCAAATCGAGGAAAGAGGGATAACAAATGATAAAGATGGAAAGAAATGAGAATTTGGATCAAATGAAGTTGAATATGAGGAAGTATATGAGAAATTACAAGTCTTGGTTATGAAGTAGTAGATCACAAGAGTTCAATACTATTTCATTACATTTGAAGTTCTCTTGAATAATTTGGGATGTTTGTCATGTCACGACCCGTATTTTTCTACCTAATAGAGATTCGTTACTAAGGCTGACATTTAAGTCTCATTTTAAACCAGATGTAATGCTCCGAGAATTTCGGCAGCATAACAACATATTTACAACAACTACCCAATTAACAACACCTGTTAGAAATAGAGATCTTGCATACTTCATATAAAGGCAAATCAGAGTTTGCTACAAACGTTCAACGCAACCCGACGATATCACGAAGTCCTAACCTAGGACGTCTTATTCGACAAAGAAAGGCTAGCAACTTATTACAATAAAACAATAACATAAATGAATGAATTTAAACTACTTTCAGCTAATCACGTAATTAAAATCTAGCTAGTCAAACTCAACACAGAATACTAGCTAATGGTAACACGTTCTCATGTCTCCTCATCAGCATCACCAGGGTCAACATACCCCTCATCACCTGCAAAACCTGTAAGTGGGTCAGTACATAACAGGTACTGAGTAAGTAACTCCCACCTGAGAAGCTACCACTCGACAAACAACATGCAAAGCAATCACATACTATCCACATCAAGCTCAATTATATCATATCATACACACAACAAAATAAGTTACAGTTAGGAGACACATACTCCCATAACACCATAACAGCCATGCAGTCAAATCTTAGTTTCCCCCGACCTCACTGAGATCACATAAAACATCTTCGTGCTCCACTGAGCTCTCTCAATCCCATCTCTAACTCCACATGCCCCCTTAGGCACTATCGAATTCTCCGAGTCCCATATCGAGCTCCACTACGTTCTCTCAAACTCAATACTCATGGCCCTCACAAGCCCTCTGAGACTAACTCCTTCGAGTCACGCCGACCCCTGAACAAGTGTTCGACCCTTGACCGTTTATACCCAAGGCCTCGAACTGTTGCATCGCCCCTTGGACATTTGTACCCAAGGTGCACCGATGACTTTGCAACGTGTTGGCCCATCCCGTGGCGCCCAACACTTTCTTAACCCACGGTGACATATCACCCCTCGACCATTTGTACCCCAGGTGCACTGATATTCACCCTAACTTCCTTAACATTGACTAACAGACGGTGACATACCACCCCTCGACCATTTGTACCCGCGCACTAGTATTCACCCAATGTCTCTGTCAGCTCACAAGACACAGACCTACATCCTCACAGTCTAACCACAATGCATACCCCTACACATCATGCAACCTAGACTATGTTTCAGGTCAACATTATCTCAACACGCTTACAACACATACCAAACATGTCATACTTTTCGCCGACCCTCCAAGCCACATGCTTTTCATCCAAACATCATAAACTCACAGCACATTGTCATCACACAATAAACCACAATTCAACCATCAATCAACAATCCGGAACACAACTCAACACACTAAGCACTCAGTAATGCTAAGTTTTATCAAGACAATATATTTAACCATACACACCATATGCTAAGCACTCAGTTGTGCCTAGTCTTATCAGATAATACATAATCGACAACATACAATCATGCTAAGCACTCAAATGTGCTTAGTCTTATCAGAAGATTTATCAATGACAAAACAACGATCGCTAAGCACTCAGGTGTGCTTAGTCTTATCATAAATGCAACGATACTATAAAGTAGATCACATCATTCATAAATAAACAATTATTGAAGCATGCATCATTTTAACATACAACATACAACATACAACAAACAACAAACAAGCTTGTCGGGTAAGAGCCACTTACACGGAGAATTCCTAACACAACTCAAGGTCGTCAACTGCTCAACCCTTAATTTGAAGGCCCCGAACTGAACCTAAACACACACACACACACTTTCAGTTCAGAACAATCCAAGAATTAGGAAATAATTTCCAGCACCTTACACCAACCTTAAAAGAGCCCAAATGGAAATTTACCACTTTCAGTTCACCGAAAAGAACGTGCTTCCTTGCTGGTCGGTATTTGGATGTGTCCAAAATGGTTCGGAGCTGTGGTGCGCGGATTTTTGAATATCCACTTAATCTCAAGCTGTCGAGGCTTGCCAAAATACGATTTATAAGCCTATGACCAAGGCTTTGCAGCCAGTGGTAACAGGGTCGATCCAAGGAGAAGGTATGACCAAAATCACTATTAAAATTGGGAATTAATTAATTGATTGGTTTTGTAACGGGGGGATTTTTAGCATGCAAGGAAAGATAATAAAAAGCTAACGGAAGAATAACAAGTAGAAAAACGCGTGCACGGTTTGGGAGTTTCGGGATTAATTGCTAGACAGTTTTGGTTCATCATTTAATGCTAAATTCATGGTATGCAGTCTATTATACACACGGACGACTACCCGAGAAGCCCCAAGGTAGCCAACTCCATAGATTTTAATCAGACCACACAGTTCCAATTATACGTTATCCAAAATTGCATTAAGGTGATCAGCCTTAAATTTATCTTAGACAGTCACTAGCTAACCGCGACGAACATTCAAGTGTGAATTCTAATTGCTAGTAGATTGCCCGCAAACGCTGTATGCAATCAACAACTATCCTACACGACTCGATAGTCCGATTTAATTTTATCTACCTGTGTTACTTAGTCGAGCAGTGAGAGGCACGACATCGCTACTCTTTAACATACACAACATGCAAGATGACTCGAGTGTCAATCGTCAAAATCTAACATGCGCGTTGGATTAAGCAAGATAGATAAATGCAAATAAACAGCAACCAATATGCATAATCAAAGCGTAAATTATCAGAACCAAAACGTCTAACAAAAATTCCCTAAACTATTCCCAATCCGTTCACCCTTACCTTAGCCGCTCATGGCGCGGTTTGTCAATTCCGCTCCAACAATGGCTATGGAAGGTGTCATCAACGTGTTACAAGGGTAAGAAAGCTCTCTAACATGCCAACAATGGCGGAGCTTGAAGAAAAATAGAGAAAACTAGAGGAAGAAGAAGATGAAGAGCTCCAAAAATGGTGAAGAATATCTAAAAAAAAGTGCAGAAATCGTCTTAAACAGAAGCTGCAGTCGTCGTAGCATCGAGACGCTAGGCCAGCATCTCGACGCTGTGCCCTAAGTTTTCCGCGCGCGCCTTCGATGGCGTCGCGACGCTGGGTCAGCGTCGCGACGCTGCCCCGATGATTTTCCTGCGCGCGCCTCGCGAGGGAGCGTCTCGACGCCAAGCAGAGTCTCGACGCCAGGCAGCGTCGAGCTAGCGTCTCGACGCTATCACTCGACGCTAGCTCTCGGGTTTTTGCAGCGTCGAGCCAGCGTCTCGACGCTATAGCTCGACGCTGACTCTCGGGTTTGGGGGCTGGAACTTTGCCTCTCTTAGGCGGTTTTGGCCCGTTTCTTCACGGATCAACTTCCCCTTTCCCGACGCATTCCCGGGGCATTAAAACTCCACTTTAAGCACTCGAACGGGCCCAACGGACGCACGAGCTCTTTGCCGCATTTCTCCTACAAACGAGATATATTAACAAATTAAACGCGAACTTTAGCTATAATTAGGAAGTATTTAATAGCTCCAAAATGGAGTTATCAAGTTGCAAATAGACGGTTCCAATACGTTAGGACCTATATGACAGCACCCGCAGATTAAACAAAAGGACAAAGAACGCAATGCTACCTCCTGTCTTACCCAAAAGAAGTTGAATGTGCGCTGGTTTGTGATCGACGAAGCCTAAACCTGTAGATCTGAAGTCAATAGAGTATGGGTAAACCAAAACCAGCATTGAATGAGGAAGGGTCATTGGCGAACCTTGTCGAACAAGGGAAACGTCATGGATTGGCTGTCGAAACACAACGAAAAGGAGACAACACGTTGGTTGGGGTTTGAAAGAGTCTAAATCTCGTCGAAAGAAGGGGGAAATCGCCGCAGGTGGATCGCGCCGCCATCCGAGGGTGTCGCCGGTCGTCTTGCGGGTGCTTGCGAACGCTGCAGATGGAAGAAGATCGTTGCGCGCGAGGCTGGTCGGAGGAGATGCGTTCCTTGTCGTCGCCGATCTGCTACCGAGGGAGACTAGCTGACGATGGAAAGCGATGGGGGTTCACTTGGAGTACAAATCCGATCGCGAAGGGACGGTGCGTATGCGCTGCTTTCCGAACGCCGACCACGGGGGAGACGTCGTCGATCTAATGGCGTTGAAGGCGCTGGTTTGTGATGGGGAGTGAGATGGAGACGAGGATTGGGCGGTTCGGTTTGGACGCTGAAAAGAGAACAATGAAATGGGAGGGGGAGGGTTGTGGCTGCACTCTCATGTGAAGAGAAAATGTGAATGAATTAATTTGGGGATTTTCCCTTCTCCTTTGTCTTTTTATTTAACCTTCCAACCCTATTTCCCCTCACCTCCAAGTCAAACAAAACCTTTATTTTATGACGTGGGCCAAGGCTAGAAAAATCAAAGTTGCCAACAATCCCGTAAGGAAGGGAATCCTACAACACGTCCTTTTAAACCAACAAAATATCAAAGATATTATTAAATGTTGGAAAAAAATGTACCTGAAATGTGGGGCGTCACATGTCATCTAATTAAATGTGATAGTTTTAACAAAAGGCTAGGTGGGTACATAAATGTAGAGAAACATCATATAAGTGTAGATGTTTAGTCCATGATTTTATGGTTGATCAAATTGCCTCTTAGTTTATGTGGCATGAGGTTCAAGGTTTTTACCGTGATTAATTTTGAACATTCACTGCAAAATGGTGTTTTCCCCAGTATGAAGATTAAAATCTTGCTCAACTGGTGTGCGGTGACAAGGTGTTTAGCATATGAGGGATATATAGGTCGAAATAAGGTTGTCTTCAACTAGGAGTTCATCTCACTAATGAAGCTTGAGAAAATATTTTCGAAGAATAAATAAAATGTTGAGACTTGACAATTTCTTATATAAGATTAGTGAAAGCACTTATTCCCTTTTTCCATTAATTTAATTTAATTTAAAATATTTTCAAAAAAATAGTTATTTTGTTTTTTATTTTTATTTTACATGTGAAATGAGATAATGATGCATGAGCATTTTTATCATGTGTGAGATAAAAATAAAACTTAATTTTTTTTTGTAATGTATGCATGTGTATGATAACAAATAATTTTATTTTTATTTTATATATATATATATATATATATATGCATGTGTGAGATGATATGATGCAATTGGTAGAAAAACAAATCCTAAAACTTATGACCGATATGCAAAATGAGATAATGATGCATGAAACTTAATTTATTTATTACTTTTGTATGTGTGAGATGATATTATGCAACTAACAAATGATTTTTTTATGACATGAAATTTTCATTTAAAATATGCATGTGTGTGAAATGATACTTGAAATATTTTTTGTTTTTTTTTTATTAAAAAATAAACCATTGATTGTCCCAAATCATATGTTGCGTCCTTAAATTTAACATTCTGGAAATCCTTGAAAATTTTTGTTATGCATGTGGATATGTAATGCAAGACTCTAAATGCATCTCAACAAAGAAAAATGAATGTTTTCTAGTCATAACCATTGATTGGTAATTTTTGTTTTTTATGTGTTTGCATGAAAATCGATCAATGTCCCATGAAATGCATGATTCTATTAATTCTAGGGTATGCCAGAATACACGTGAACCCCTTTTTGATTTCCTATAATGAATGGACCAATATGAAAAAATATTTTATGCATGTACGACGGTATAAAAAGAATGCTGATGAGATGTATGTGAATGATGTGACATGTAGTTTTTTGTGTTTTTTTTTTTTTTAAAGTCAAAAGAAAGCTAATAAAAAAAGAATTCATTTTTTTTAAGGAAAAATATATAGAAAGATCTATCACCCTTTTTTGTTTTACAAAAGGAAACATGAATACTTTCTTTTTTGTAATTTTTTTTATTGTTTTCTTTTCTTTTCTCTTTTTAGGAGGAAAAAAAATCGAATAAAATAAAATAATGGATCTCAACTTAATTTCACTGTCATTGATATAACAATGAAATTACTTGAGAACGTGAAAAAACAAAAATGACGTAATCTAATCTTACAGGGTACCACTCGAGTATGTAGTTGTGATTAATATTTTGAAATTTGTAAACCAACAAGTCTTTTTTTTTCTTCTTCTTTTTTTGTGTTTTTTTAAGGAAACAAAGCAAAAAAGACAACAATTATATACAAAGAATAAATAGACAACCTGAATACATGAATGATATTAGCAGTATACTATACAATAAGCTTAAGGATCAAACATGTAATATAACACCATGTGTATCCTAAAGTTCAAACTTTGGATAATAACTTATTGGCTCTAGAATGTATATGAGTGTAATTTAGATTCTAATCATTTCTAGAAGGAAACAGTCTCTAAGCCCTCTATCTGATTAAATAGCGTAGTTAGCGTGAGTGGAGAATTTTATGCGCCTGCACGGGAACCAAAATTCCACGAAGGTCACACTACTCAGTCTCTGAATCTAATCTTAAAGGTAAAACCCGGGTAGGAGGCTTGTGAAAGTGTGTGTGATGCATGACAATGCAAAATGTAAATCGCAATAAATATATTAATACACTAATAATAAATAAAACATGTTATATAAAAAAAAACTAAAAAAATAAATAAATAAACAAAGAATAAAAAAAAGGATCAAAAATTGAAAATTGGATAATAAAAAGATAAAATGCAATGGCCTGACCCTCTAAAAAAAGTTCCCTAGTGGAGTCGCCATGCTGTCGCAACGTCATTGCGACGCGGAGCGGCCGACGTCCTCTTTTAAGGGTTTTTGTTTAAAAATAAAAGACATGGAGTCGTCACCAACCATAACGGGTGTGATTGGTCACCTTAAAACGAAAACAGGTCTACGAAATCAGAAATTAAGTTCGGCGGTCGTTTGAGTGTAGGGAAGGTATTAGCACCCTACAACACCCATTAAAAACGGTAGCCATATTTTATCTTATATTATCCAACTAATTTAAAAAATGGTCATTAATTTGAGAAAATAAGTAATTTATTAAAAAAAACAATATCTCGTCCAATCAAATCATAACTTTAAAAATAAAGTAAGTGTTTGATGTATTGAGTGATGTTTATCATTAATTAATTATCATATTAAATTTTCTTTCATTTAAAGAAAATTCTTTACCTAAAAAATTTGAGAAATTATCTCAACTCCGTCTTATATGATAATATTAAATTTCTAAAAATATATATGTTTTATTATTATTTTTTAAAAGTGATTGGGAGGATTTTCGTATGGTTGCACGAGAGTCGAAACTCTACGAAAGTCACATTACTCAGCCCTCAAAACAAATAAAACATTTTTTTCTTTTAAAAATGACTATAGGATTTTCATACACTTTCATGAAATCATATCACTCCGCTCTCAAATAGATATTACTTTATATTAATAAATTCAAATTAAGAAAAAAACAATTGAAATTTATTTTAACAAATATAAATTAAATCAAAGAGTTCGTGAAAGTTTTGAAAATTGAATAAAAAACATTTAAAATATCAAATTTTAAAGGGAAATTGTAACTGATGTCAATGTAGAGTAAAATAATTAAAAATATAGCATTTTTTTAAAAAAAATTGCGGATATGGCAATTTTTATCACTGATAGTCGCTGATAGAAGTTTATCGTTGATAGAAGTCTATCGCTGATAATAGTCTTTTTTATAGAATTTTGTCAGTGATAATAGTCTATCAGTGATAATAGTCCATCAGTGATAGAAGTCAATGAGTGATAGTAAAATATGATAGAGTCTATTAGTGATAGCCAATGATTTTTTGCCATATTTGCAAAATGTTTTAAATTTTGCTAAATTAGCAATTATTTTGGGCCTGATGGCTGTTTGTGCAACCAACCCAATTTTAAAACCATTTAAAAAGCTTAAATTGAGATAAAATTAAAGGTTGTTTCTTTGAAATTAAAATGAAAGCAAAATAAATCATAATTTAAAATAAAGGAATAAATAAATGCAATCAAAGGTTAAATGGTTAGTTCAAAATTTTAATGTAAATAATAACAAACTTGTAATTTTAATATAACTAATGGAAAATTGTAATAAATGAAAAGAAACTTAAAACTCCATTTAACTTTTACCGAGATGAAAGCTACTGGACTTCCAAGTTTATGTTGTTGAGTTCTAGCTTGTTGCGATCTGATTTGCTTACAGTCATTGTCAGGCTCGAGCTCAGTCATTTGTGGGAGAATTTCTAGTACATCCGTGGTATGGAAAAATTAAATACCACTGCCTTTAAAAATATGACATGTGGCGAAATTGTTGTTTAACTGGGACTCACACTATTAAATATATTATTTTTTTAAATCATTTCGGCACGTGTCATATTTTTAAAGGCAGTGGTATGAAATTTTTCCATACCACGGATGTACTAAAAATTCTCCCATCATTTGTTATCAAGCCGTCGTGGAAGGGTTACGTCAGCATCACCGTCGTTTGTTGGGTGCTATTAAGGTGGAAGAGATTTGGATGTCGCCGAAGAGCTTGGGGTTTAGAGGATAGAGAACTTGGGGTTTGGAGGAAAAAGAAGAATTATTTCCTTGATCAAATTAAGACTGACACTAAAAATAATAATTTTCTTACACCCTTTTACTCATATTTTTTTTGTGGGTTCTCCCAGCCTTTCACTCTGATATTTTATGATCTCTTTTTTTTTTTTTCTTGAATGACTCTTCTCGCCGTTATTTATAGACGATGAGAATGACAAACAAGGTTAGAATCAAACTATTCATGACTCGAAATTTTATACTCAATTGAAACTGATTTTAACCAGAAAATGAACAAATATTTTATAGTCATAAATGAAAAAAATTAATTAATATTTTATACTCCTTGAAGCCAACAAATAAATAACAAATTTTAGCCCTTAGAAATTTTATATTCATAAAATGCTAATTTTATTTGTCAAATTAGTTAAAAATCTTTGGAACAATCAAAATGTTTTTTTTTTTTTTTTCGGAATTAATTAAATAAATAAATAAAAAAGTGAATTTAAAAAGTTAAAAATGATTTAAAGAATGATGACAAAAATACATAAAAAAAAAAATAGGGAAAAATAATTTTAATAATAAACAAATGGTCATACTAAATACGGTGTTTACAATGAACATAGCTCAACAAACATGAAATACGAATTAATAACCAAGACAACGATAATAACGACAGAAAATCAATATTAACCTCGAAGTAAGTAAGAAATTATTGGACTATTCTTTTGAAACTTATAAAAGAGGAAGTCTAGTATGATGGAGAAGAGTTCGTCAATTCAGCCCAAATAACTGTCCGGTACAATCAAATATATCTCATGCTTTAAAACACCATCCTTTGAATTTGATATTGCGAGCAAGTCATTTTTGGCTATCAAACAAGTCATACTAAACCACTCTTTCCTTTCATCTCCATGTGTAGCTAGTTTCTCACAACGCTCATGAAAAAAGAGACAAAATTATGGTTTACGAGTAAGAAGAAAGAACTTAACATGAATGGGAAGAGTCTAAGAAGGTGTAAGCCAAAAGATGACTTCCCTACTTCAATGGAACCATATAAGAGTTTAGATTCTCAAGTCATTCACGTCTTGTATTTGATATAGCGGGCAAGTCATTTTTGGCTTACCAAACAGAACTCAGTATCCTCCATGCATGTTGATTTGTTGTCTATATATATATATATATAGATAGTTGCATTGCCTATATTGCCATGCTTTTGCTTTGTTGTTTGACATAGGGTTAGCTTTTTTAAGTCAACTCTGGTTGTAGTTGACATGTGACTAGGGTCAGCTTCTATCTCAAGTTCTTCTTTTGTTAGCAAATGTAGCAAGTTGTAACCTAATCTTAAATTGTTGTTTGGAATGAGGACTATTCAAGTACTTAAAAATATATATTTTTTAATTTTGTGTACCTAAATCCTTTTTAAAGTGGTTTACAAGTCATTCTAAAGATACTCTTAAAATTGTAATATTTGACTAGTGTCTTAGTCAAATCATGGCTGAGATTTTTTTTTAAATTAAGTAAAAAAAATTAGGGAAAAAAATCAATTTATACCCTTAAACTTTGGAGGTTGTATCAATTAAAACCCTAAACTATTGATTGTATCAATTTACACCCTAAACTTTCAGAATTGTATCAATTTACACTTTCTATTAGAATTTTATTTTAAAAACGTTGATTTAAACCTGTGGTGGATACTTATAATTTTAGCAATTAAACTCCTAAACTTTCATAATTGAATCAATTATATGAATGTTAAAGGGTTTAATTAATAAATTATAAGTTTCTACACGTATGGAAACTAACATTTTTCTAAGAGAGGGTGTAAATTGATACACTTATGAAAGTTCAGGGTTTAAATTGATACAATCGTTATTTTAGGATTTTAATTGATACAACCTCCAAAGTTTAAGGGTATAAATTGATTTTTACCCAAAAAAAAAAATTATATATCTTCTATATAAACAATTAATTGGTTGGGTGTAGAAAAATTTTAAAATTGTTTATTTTGATTTTTAAAAATTAAGTTTATAAACACGGGCAAGCTTCCTCAATAGGTGGAGAACCAAGAACCCTAAGGTAAACTCTCGCTTCTATGTTTTATTTGTTTTGTTGTCCTACTTTTCACAAATATTTTTAAAATATATATCTAAAAAATTTAGCTTTAAAATTCTGTTTTTTTAGAATTTGACTGAGAATTCAAATGTTGCTTTAAAAAGGTAAAAATTATTGTTCTAAATAAATGGTGAGAAAACAAAGAATAAATTTTAAAAATAAAAAACCAAATGTCAAACTAGGCCCTTAAGAGAGAATAATGTTCTGCTTTGTTTTAAAATTAACTTAGTCTAATCTTCTTAAAAATGAAGAAAGAAGAAGATGGCAACTTTTTTTTTTTTTTTTTCTCTCTGTTTTTCTTTTTTCTGTTATTTAAAAATGTTTTTGAAATTGTGAGTAAATTTTAAAATGGAAAAAGTAGTTTTAAAAATAAGATCTTTGTTTTTCAAAATCTTATATTTTCTTAAAACACTTTTTTTCTTTTCTCTTTTGAGTTTGAATTCTCTAGAATTTTTCTCTCTTTCTAACTTTTTTTTTTCTTTCCAAAATTTCTCTCTAAAAAAATTCTCTTTAAAATTTTAATTTTCTATTATTTTATTTCATTATCTTTTATTATATCTCTCCCACGTTTCTCTCTCTCAATTTTTATGTTTTACGTAAAAGATTTCCCTCTAAAATTACTCTAAAAAAATTTAGCTCTCAACTTTTTAGAAAATAGAAAACCAAAATAATACCTCAACATTTTGGAAAATAGAAAACCAAAACTGTTTCTACCAAAATAATACCTCAACATTTTGGAAAATAGAAAACCAAAACAGTAACCAAACAGACATATATAATGATTTTTGTTATTTAGAAAACAAAAAACTAAAATGATTATTAGAGGGAGCCTTATATTTTCAAAAGAAAATATATATTTTTTTTTTATAAAATTAGCAAATTCATAGTTTAGACGGGACTTCATCATAACTCGAGACTATGTAAATCTAATACAACCTAAACGTCCTTTAAGGGAGTACTTCGTATATTGTATACACTACAAGAATTAAGAGATATCCCAACCGTATTTTTTTCGATCCCACAATATGCGGATAAACCCTAAACCTATTCTGACGCAATGGCAACATCGAAATAAATGGACTTATCCTAACGCTTTTTAAAGTTACAGAAGGAAACGTTGGAAATTGTGTCGATGGTACACGATATATATATATATATATATATATATATATATATATATATTTTGATCCTAGGGTTTCCCATAATCCCCTTAGACTAACGGGCTGGTATCTCCTCAGCAGGCCACACAACTATATGAGAAAGTCTTGGGCCCATAATCAAGATCACACAAATGTCTATTAAATAACCCAAATATAATTGTTATTGAATTTGTTACCCACATATGAATTAATTATTAGATTAATTCCAACAATTCCCACTCAGGCAACAATTTCCTTATTAGCAATTATTAATTTATTATTTAGTGTACAACTTAATGTTATTTTAAAAATAACTTCCCTTTAATCACAATCCGATCCATTTTGTATACCAACCAAAGCGGTTTTTGTCACATGTATGGTCACAACTTAGCCTTCAAGGATCACCACACCAAATATATTTAATGACATGGATCAAGTGTGGAAGAGTAGCATGAAAATTGCATGAAAATTACATGTAATGTGATCGATCTAAACATGTCCATTTTCAACTCGTCGACTTTATTCTTTAGAGAGATCAAACTTAACTCTTTCTAGCCTTAGTTAAACTACTGTTAGAAAGAAAGTGATTCAATGTAACAAAAATAATTCATCTTCCTTATTCCGCAGAAAATAAAACTTTGTGCCTACTTTATGAAAGCACAAACTCCCACTCAACTGGCGTACCATAATTTTCACACCTATATGAGCATTATGCTCCCAAAAACATTTGTGTGAAAGTTCTAAATGAGCGTATATGTAATGATGAAGTTATATTCCTTTAGACACAATAAAAACTCTGAATTTTATTTATCAACTAAAGCTTATGATCTACATAAAGCTTTTGTTGCTTGTTGTCCGAAATCGCAAGTGTACGAATCGTTCCAAGTAATATAGTAATGTAAGTATGATTATCGTTCTCCACAGGGAATGAAAGTCACTAATTACCAGAATTCTAAACCTTAGTTTTATCTGAGCAATCAATTATCAGAGTTGTACGAAAATTAAATATGCTATTGACTTGAGTAATTAAAATGATGCAGAAAACTAAACGAACAATTATACTTGTGTAGATGATAGAGGTTCTAGAGCAAAGATTTCATCGTTGTCTCATCCTATTCCTTATTAATCTCTAGTTATAAACGTTTGACCCTATGATTGTTGACAAGTTCTACTCATAAGACTTGTTACTCTCTCTCGAGTAATAACAATATTCGTTAAAATGACAATTGCCTATATCTCTATGACAATCAGAACACTTCAACTATTAAGACTGTAGAACTAAATCATGCCACAAAACCTACAAGGATATGTCTATCTCTCATATAAGTTAGGGAAAATAATTAAGGTTCGTCAACGAGAATTGTCTATCGACTTCAACGCATTGATAAAATCTCACACTAAGACTGGCCAAATCCTAACATGTACTTAGTAAGCATATAAGAATTTTCACAATCGAACAAGGAATCAAGCTCTTAACTATTGATCAATAAGAAATGGAATTCAACAACGACTACATCAATACTCTAGATAGAAAAGTTAGTTCATGGAGAAAATCTCAACAATATTCATGTTCGGAAACATAATCGTTACAAGAGAAATGAAGGAAGAAATAGATGAAAAGAAACGAGCTACGATGAATCCTCGATCTCCCTAGCGTAGCTCTCGCTTCGTTTGGATACTCGGATCTCAAGATCTGCTCTCTCCGCTCTCTTTCGTCACTTCATTCCTCGTCCACGCTCTACCCTCTTGGAAATAGTAACCGACCCCCTTATAAATTTAGGTCAGTTTCCGTCGCAGCGCCTAGGCGCTCAGTTACAGCGCCTCAGCGCTAGGAAGGACCACCGCTTCAGACTTCGTAGCGCCTAGGCGCTGAAAGGCAGCGCCTCGGCGCCAGGGGGATCGCAGCTTCAGCCTTCGTAGCGCCTAGGCGCTGAGATGCAGCGCCTCGGCGCTATACCTTCTGCCCAATTTTTACGTTTTGGCGCCTAGGCGCTGAAAGGCAGCGCCTCGGCGCTAACGCTTCTGCCTTCTTCATCTGATCAGCGCCTAGGCGCCGAAAGGCAGCGCCTAGGCGCTATACCTTCTGTCCGATTCTTCTCGTCAGCGCCTAGGCGCCGAAAGACAGCGCCTAGGTGCTACAGCTACTGTCCATTTCTTCTCATCGGCGCCTAGGCGCCGTAAGGCAGCGCCTAGGCGCTAGGCCTTTTCCATCAATTTCCAGCTGCTTTTGCCCTCCTTTTCACTCTTATTTCCGATCTTCATCTAACTTCCTTCTTTCTTCACCTACACGCAAAATAAGCAACAATTAGATAGAAACAAGAGATAAAACGTCTTCTTACTCAATTAAAACTCTAAAAACACCTTGCTTTAATACGTCAAAATATCACTTAACAAACTACCCCCAACTTATCATTTTGCTCGCTCTCGAGCAAAGAGCAACAGGATTCTAAAGAAAGACAACTACAATCAAATGACTCAAATCTCACGCATTTATTGACAACCTAAGGGCACACGAAAGTAAGTGAAACAATTGAGTACAATTGACCAGTGCGACTTCTAGATTCCTTACAATTCCAAGTGTTCTTTTCAAATTTCTTAATATCTAAGAATATTGGTAAGCTAAATACACATCAATTACTTCGGTTATACAAACAGTCAAGAGAAGAAGCATTCATCGAGTACAATTTTAACTAAAACTCAAGTATCTCATCAAACTATCAAAATTGAATGCACAAGGTCTACTACCCTCACAGGGATTCACTCATAACGCTCAACTGTTTAAGGCATATTTCAATGACTCTCACACCAATACATACAAAAACTTTTGTCATAAACTTGCTCATATATCACATCCAAGCCATCGATGAACATAATGAATGCACAAAAATCAAGGGTCTTATTTTGGATGTAATTTGGCTTAGGAACGGGTGGATGGAAAAGGAAATTTTTAAGCTCTTTTATTGAAAGAATTTTACACCGCTTATCCACATGAAGCTAACATTTCTACTTCCAAGGAATTTAAACTTAAGCACGATTTTTTTTTTTTTTTTTTTTTTTTTTTTTTTTTTTTTTTTTTTTTTTAAGCTTGGTTGAAGAATAGACTTCTTTTCATCCACACCATTTTTTTTTTTATTATTTTTTTTTTTCTAATCAAGCTTCCATTTAGGAATCCCTTAATTCACATGTTGCAACTTTCCCAACAAATTTAAAAACTTCATGTGGTAAGCATATGTAATCTTTCAATCTAGGATTCACAGAAAAGGATTACAACAAATGGTATTTTTGGCTTTTAGTGCGGTAATCTTCCAATGAAAAAAAAAAAAATCTAAGGCTCAATATTTGGCTTAACTAAGGACTCAATGTTGAGGTAGGCTATTTTAGAAAGCTAAACATTGGCTTCACCTAAATTACCCTTAAAATTTAAGCATTCAAAACTATTCAGAGGCTACCGACATGCATAACAAAGCAAGTCCTACAAAAAATCTAAATATGCACGGCAATCACACACTTTAAGAATTGAAAGCACCATGTAATGAATATGCTTAAAGGCTCAAAAGCTCACATGAAACAGGTTGTTTTGGCAATAGATCTTGCGCATTCGTCATTTAATAATTCAACAAACACTATCATGCATTCCTAAGTAAAAACATGAATCAAGCTCTTCTCTCTTATGCAATATAACCTAACAATCAATGTGTCCCTAACTTACATAGTTTTCCAAAATATCTCGAAAAATTGAAGAGACACACTTCTTAGAATGTAGAAATCATATAGAATGTCACACCTATCCTCAAAAACATACTCAACAGAATCTAATCTCACCCCCAACTTAAAATTCAACATTGTCCTCAATGCGAAAAGAAACAAACGACACAAAGGAAAAACAACAAATAAGAAGAAAACGAATAAGGGAAACGAAGACTTCCCTGAGTGAGCGCCGCTCACATATTCTCTTCTTCATCAGATGATCGAGGGGGTGTTGGACAAAGAATGGGATCATCTCCTTGATTGAACCCAGGACGTGCCAACACCTGAAAAAGCCTATCAAAGCATTGATTGCTATGCTCCATGTGTCGATGCATTCGTCTTTCCATTCTTCGTCGTCCTTGTTCTTGTCTTTCCTCCATCCTGTCTAACCGCTGCGTTTGACGAAGCTCCATTCGCTCTAATCGTTCCTCCAAGGATAACTGATCCTCAGGTGGATCATGAGATGATGGCTCTGGAGGAGGTTGGGACGAACTGCCAATTAAAAATTGTTCGCCATGGGCCGGGTCTTCAACCAATGTCGGGCCTTTTAATCCTAAGATGTGTTTTTTGTCCATTACACATTTAGGATGCCTTAACTCCTCATCTGAGCCCCAAGTCACTCCGGCGGCTTTGCATAAGGATGTAATCAATGAAGGGTGAGCGAGGCCACCGGTTGTGGAAGCCTTCTTGGTGTGTTTGATTGATTGCTGAATAATGCGACCCACATCAATAGATTTGCCAGTTACAACGGCGTACAAAAGGACGGCCCTGTCCTTGGTCACGTCGCTCACATGTGTTACAGGCAAAAGCTTAGCACAAATAAAATTGTGCCAAACTTTATTCATAACACGAAGATGGGCGGCCTTAAAATTCAGCTTTTCTCCTTGTCTGGTTGCCCATTGAGTGCCCGGCTGACACAATGTCGCTATGATCTCATCATAATCAACTTCATTGGCGGCATATGTTGCATAACCATCCCTATCAATGCTTGGAAGATTATAAAATCTGTTTATGGATGCAAAATCAAACGGCACCAACTTGCCCCGCACAAAGACCTTTGTTCTGTCTTCTTGCATATTCGCATAAAATTCCCGAACAAGCGGGACAACAGCAGACTCAGGTTGCTTCGTGAATGCTTCCCAACCTCTTTCCCTAATATTATGATAAATACATGGCTGCTCGCCAATACAAGGGAGTAAACCTCGCTCCGGAATTACATTCCGCTTAATAACCAACTCGGAATATAATTTCGAAGCCTCATCTGAGCCCCAAGTCACTCCGGCGGCTTTGCATAAGGATGTAATCAATGAAGGGTGAGCGAGGCCACCGGTTGTGGAAGCCTTCTTGGTGTGTTTGATTGATTGCTGAATAATGCGACCCACATCAATAGATTTGCCAGTTACAACGGCGTACAAAAGGACGGCCCTGTCCTTGGTCACGTCGCTCACATGTGTTACAGGCAAAAGCTTAGCACAAATAAAATTGTGCCAAACTTTATTCATAACACGAAGATGGGCGGCCTTAAAATTCAGCTTTTCTCCTTGTCTGGTTGCCCATTGAGTGCCCGGCTGACACAATGTCGCTATGATCTCATCATAATCAACTTCATTGGCGGCATATGTTGCATAACCATCCCTATCAATGCTTGGAAGATTATAAAATATGTTTATGGATGCAAAATCAAACGGCACCAACTTGCCCCGCACAAAGACCTTTGTTCTGTCTTCTTGCATATTCGCATAAAATTCCCGAACAAGCGGGACAACAGCAGACTCAGGTTGCTTCGTGAATGCTTCCCAACCTCTTTCCCTAATATTATGATAAATACATGGCTGCTCGCCAATACAAGGGAGTAAACCTCGCTCCGGAATTACATTCCGCTTAATAACCAACTCGGAATATAATTTCGAAGCCTCTTCGTCCCTGAATCGATATCTATCAAAGGATTCAGATAACCCTTCGCCTATTTTCGCACGCTTAGAAGTCTTGGGAGCCATAACTACTTCGCACGCTCAATGCCGGTATCTTCCAACTTTTGTATCAACACTCAATAATCCAACACTTCCAACCACCCAAAATAACAAAGCAGAAATCCCAGCACTTCCAACAAAATCAACCAATCTTCCACACGCTCTAAATTTCAGCCCCAATAAAACACTTTACAAGATAAATGCTTACTTGGAGAAGAAACACAGAGGGTTGAGGCGAAGAGGCAACCTTGAAGAAGGACCGTCACTGTGGAGAAGAAGCTCTTGGAGAACTTCACACTTTTGCAAACTTCAAACTCCTACAAAATCAAATGTTAGTGGTAAAGCAAGGGTTTGGTTGGTGAAACAAAAACAAAGGGGAGAAATTTGTGGGTAAAGGAGAAGATTTGGAAGAGAAAAGAGATGAAGAGAGAAATTTGGAAGAGAAGAGAAGAAAGATGAAGATAGAGATTTGGAGGAGAAGAGAAGACTTGAGAGCAAAAGGGAGAGAAAAGCTGAAGAAATTGAAGATCTAGGGTTTTTAGAAAGGAAAAATACGTTTTTAAACACCCAACCCTTTTTTTTTATTTTTATTTTTTCGTCAGAATCGCGCCAGCGCCGCGGCGCTGAGCGTTCTGTCTTTTGAGAAGGGGAAAAATCGCGACAGCGCCTAGGCGCTGAGTGTTCTGTCCTAAACCCAGATTTTTTCTCTCGACAGCGCCTAGGCGCCCAAGGGCAGCGCCTCGGCGCTGAGCATTCTGCCTTTCTTCTCTTTTTTTTTTTTTTTTTTTTTTTTTTTTTTTTTTTTTTTTTGATTTTTTTTTTCGGCAGCGCCTAGGCGCCAAAGGGCAGCGCCTAGGCGCTGAGCATTCTGTCCTGCATTCAATTTTTTTTTTTTTTTTTTTTTTTTCAACAAAGACGGGTTGCCTCCCAATTAGCGCTTGGTTTAAAGTCCTCAGCCCGACATTTTCTTACTAAAGTGAGCACAACCTTATCGTGGTGTTCATGGCTTTCACCATGTCGTGCACATAAGGCTTCAAACGTTGCCCATTCACCTTGAACGTATCTCCAACCTCGTTTTTCACTTCAACCGCACCATGAGGATAGACTTGGACCACCGTAAACGGACCCGACCATCTTGATTTCAATTTTCCAGGAAACAGCCTAAGTCGCGAATTGTATAACAAGACCTTTTGGCCCGTCTCGAAGCTCCTTCTTCTAATATTCTTGTCATGCCATGCCTTAGTTCTTTCTTTGTAGATGCGCGCATTCTCATATGCTTCATTTCTGAATTCCTCCATCTCAGTCAATTGTAACATGCGTTTCTCCCCCGCTGGTTGCAAATCCATATTGAGCAATTTCATTGCCCAATAAGCCCTATGTTCCAATTCAACTGGCAGGTGACATGCTTTCCCGAATACTAACCTGTATGGAGACATCCCAAGAGGAGTCTTGAACGCAGTTCGATATGCCCACAACGCATCTTCTAACTTCTTTGCCCAATCCTTGCGTGAATGATGCACTGTTTTCTCAAGTATCCTTTTCACCTCTCTGTTGCATACTTCCGCTTGTCCATTTGTTTGGGGGTGGTATGCTAGGGCCATTCGATGCTTTACCCCATATTTTGCTAGAAGTGCGGCAAATTGTTTGTTGTAGAAGTGTGAACCTCCATCACTGATTATCGCTCTCGGTGTCCCAAATCTTGTAAAGATATTCTTTTTGAGGAAGCTTAGGACTACCTTTCCCTCATTCGTTGGAGTAGCAATAGCCTCGACCCATCTGGACACATAGTCAACTGCCAGAAGAATATACTTGTTGTTGTAGGACGATGGAAAAGGACCCATGAAATCCATACCCCACACATCAAATAATTCCACCTCCAAAATGTTCTGTAGCGGCATTTCATCCCTTCTAGAAATATTCCCCGTTCGCTGACATCGGTCGCAACTCATCACAAAGTTATGGGCGTCTTTATACAACGACGGCCAGTAAAAACCGCTTTGCAAAACCTTTGCAGCTGTTCGACCTCCCCCATGATGACCCCCACATTCTAAGCTGTGGCAGTGACGCAGAATATCGTCCATTTCTTCCTCAGGAATGCATCTTCTCAACATTTGATCAGCACAGTGCTTGTACAGAATGGGCTCATCCCACAAATAATGCTTCACCTCTGAGAAAAACTTCTTCCTCTGTTGATAGGATGCTTCCTGTGGCACTATTTTTGCTGCTAGATAGTTCACAAAATCTGCAAACCATGGCGTTTCCTGCTTTCCTGTTACTGCAAAAACATGCTCATCTGGAAAATCATCATCAATAGGAGCTTTCAGAGATTCAACCTCAATTGGCAGTTCAAGTCTAGATAAATGATCTGCTACTAAGTTTTCTGTCCCTTTTTTATCCTTTATTTCGAGATCAAATTCTTGAAGGAGTAAAACCCACCTAATCAGTCTAGGTTTCGCATCTTTTTTTGTCATCAAATACTTAATAGCAGAATGATCAGTGAAAACAATGACTTTACTACCAATTAAATAAGACCTAAATTTGTCAAAGGCAAATACGATGGCAAGTAATTCTTTTTCTGTTGTAGCATAATTCAATTGGGCATCATTAAGAGTTTTACTCGCATAGTAAATGGCATGAAATACTTTTGCACTTCTTTGTCCTAACACTGCCCCAACAGCGTAATCACTGGCATCACACATTAATTCAAAAGGGCAATCCCATTGTGGGGTTACAACTATGGGAGCAGATATTAATTTCTCTTTTAATAATTGGAAGGCTTGTAAACATGCATCATCAAATTCAAATTGTGTACCTTGCACCAATAGAGAAGATAGAGGTTTTGTGATTTTTGAAAAATCCTTTATAAACCTCCTGTAGAAACCAGCATGTCCCAAAAAACTTCTGATTCCTTTCACTGAAATCGGCGGCGGTAATTTCTCAATTGTTTCCACCTTCGCCCTATCTACCTCAATCCCTCGGGAAGAGATCTTATGCCCTAAAACAATACCTTCTTGAACCATAAAATGACATTTCTCCCAATTCAAGACAAGGTTAGTTTGCTCACATCTTTTAAGAGTCATTTCCAAATTTATGAGACAATTATCAAATGAAATTCCAAAAACTGAAAAATCATCCATAAATACCTCAATACATTTTTCAACCATGTCGGAGAAAATTGACATCATACATCTCTGAAATGTGGCGGGTGCGTTGCATAGACCGAAGGGCATTCTTCGAAACGCAAAGGTACCATAGGGACAAGTGAATGTGGTCTTCTCTTGATCCTCTGGTGCAATTGCAATTTGCTGATATCCCGAGTAGCCATCCAGAAAGCAGTAATACTCATGCCCTGCCAATCGATCCAACATCTGGTCAATAAAGGGCAAAGGAAAATGATCCTTTCTGGTTGCCTTATTTAACTTTCGATAATCTATGCAAATCCGCCATCCCGTTACGGTTCTTGTAGGAATCAACTCATTGTTCTCATTTTTCACCACTGTCATTCCTCCTTTCTTGGGCACTACATGAACTGGGCTTACCCAAGCACTATCTGAAATTGGGTAGATTATTCCTGCATCAAGCCATTTCAAAATCTCACCCCTGACTACCTCTTTCATGTTTGGATTGAGCCTCCTCTGTGCTTCTATTGTCGGTGACGTTCCTTCTTCCAATAAGATCTTATGCATACACAGGGAAGGGCTCAGACCTCTGATGTCTGACAAAGTCCATCCTATTGCTGGTTTGTGCTTTCGGAGCACACGTAACAGCTTATCTTCTTCCTCACTAGATAATTCTGCTGAGATGATCACAGGAAGAGAGGACTCTTCTCCCAAATAAGCATATCTGAGATGAGAGGGAAGCACCTTTAACTCTAGATTGGGTGCTTTTTCTGTCGATGGCACAGACTTAGATGTAGTGGTTCCTAAGGATTCATAACTTTTTCCTTCATAACGAACCGCAGAATTCAACCAATTTACACATTCAGTCACATCTAAATCTTCCAGTCCTTCAGGGTCTGGATGAGTAAGGCATACCTCTAATGGTTGTTGGGAAATGGTCAGCTCATTGGATACCAAGGAATCCAACACATCATTTCGAAAGCAGCTGTCACTTTCTCCTGGGTATTTGATTGCATCAAACACATTGAAAGTGACTTCATCATCTTGCACCCTTAAACTTAGCACACCCTTCTGAACATCAATGAGTGCTCGCCCTGTCGCCAAAAATGGCCTTCCCAATATGATTGGTACTTCCCTATCTTCTTCCATGTCAAGAACAATGAAATCAGCTGGGAAAAAGAATTTGTCTACTTTTACCAATACATCTTCAATGACTCCCTTTGGATGTTTGATTGAGCGGTCTGCTAGTTGCAGTGTCACCGTTGTTGGGCTTGCTTCTCCCAATCCAAGCTTCCTGAAAATGGACAAAGGCATCAAATTAATACTTGCACCTAAATCACACAATGCTTTATCAAAAGTAAGTTTTCCAATAGAGCATGGAATTGTAAAACTCCCTGGATCTTTTAGTTTTTGTGGTAGTTTTTGTTGCAGGATGGCACTACATTCCTCAGTGAGTGCCACTGTCTCGTACTCTTCAAGCTTCCTCTTATTTGACAGAATTTCCTTCATAAACTTGACATAGCTCGGCATCTGTTCAAGAGAATCTGCAAAAGGAATGTTAATATGCAATCTCTTAAAAACATCTAAAAATTTAGAGAATTGCTTATCCAGTTTATTCTTTCGCAGTCGCTGGGGATATGGCACGTTCTGCTCCACTTCTTGTTGTGGCTGAGGCTTTTTGCTAGACATCTCTTTTTCCTCATTGTTTTGAACTACTGGCGGTTCTGTAGGGCTCACTGACTCATCAATCTTCCCTTCTTTAGTCTGGACTTCAACTGTTTTACCACTTCTCAACATGATGGCCTTACATTGCTCTTTAGGATTTACCTCAGTTGTACTTGGTAAATTCCCTTGTTGTCTATCAGATAACATGTTTGCAATTTGACCAACTTGTACCTCCAAATTTCGAATGGCTGATGCTTGATTTTTAAAATTTGTTTTAGTCTCAACCATAAATTGGTTTGTGTTGGTTGTCATTTGCAACATTGCTTCTTCGAGACTGCTCTTCTTCTCTGCTGGTTGTTGAAATCCTGGAGGAGGTGGATTTTGTGTCTGATTCTGCTTCCATGCAAAATTAGGATGATTTCGCCATCCTGGATTAAAGGTGTTGGAGTACGGGTTGTTTTGTTGGCGATTGTAATTCCCAACAAATTGAGCTTGCTCAACTTGGCCTTGCATAAATGGATTTCCCACCTGACAATCCTCACTCCTATGACTTCCATTGCAATTTTCACAAAATAAAGTAGGAGCTTGAATCGAGTTTACCGCAAATTGGTTTGACTGAAGTTGCCTAGTAAGTGAGGCCACCTGTGCAGTCAACGCGGCTATTGAATCCACTTCATTAACCTCCATTACACTCCTCTGAGTCGTTCTCACACTAGGAAGTTCATAATGATTCACAGTCATTTCCTCCAATAATTCAAAGGCTTCACTCTCAGTTTTCTTCATAAATGATCCTCCTGCAGCTGCATCTATTGTTGTCCTAGTACCACCTCCTAGTCCATTATAGAAGTTGTGCACTTGCATCCATCTAGGAAATCCATGGTGAGGACATCTCCTCAAAAGCTCCTTAAATCTTTCCCATGCATCATAAAGAGATTCTCCATCTTCTTGAAGAAAATTTCCAATCTCACTCCGGATCTTTGCTGTCTTCGCTGGTGGGAAGAACTTGGCGAGAAACTTTTGAGCAAGATCATTCCAAGTCTCTATTGAACCTGCTGGCAACGAGCTCAACCATTGTTTAGCTTGTCCCCTAAGAGTGAAGGGAAACAACCTAAGTCTAATGGCATCATCTGACACTCCATTCATCTTGAATGTATCGCAGAGTTCCAGGAAATCTGAAATATGAGAGTTTGGATCCTCATTCCTCAACCCACTGTAGTTCACTGAGGTTTGGATCATTTGAATCGTGGCAGGTTTAATCTCACAGTTGTTCGCCTGAATTGCGGGTCTTTGGATTGCAGAATGTAACCCCGTTACATTTGGCAATACATAATCCCTCAAAGTCCTAGTGTCGACCTCTTGGTTGTCCGCCATTTTCAACTTCTCTTGTGCAACACGCTCTCTCTTTTCTTTTCTGTTCTTTCGACAGGTACGTTCGATTTCGAGATTAATTGGAAGTAAGCTGCTACTTCCAAATTTTCGCATGCACTCTCTCTAACTCCTGCAATCAAGAGTGAAAGAACACAATCAATAAAAGTAACACAAAACTCAGAGTAAGATTAAAGTCTTAATTTCTGATATTAGTAAAGAAAAACAATCAATCCCCGACAGCGGCGCCAAAAACTTGTTGTCCGAAATCGCAAGTGTACGAATCGTTCCAAGTAATATAGTAATGTAAGTATGATTATCGTTCTCCACTGGGAATGAAAGTCACTAATTACCAGAATTCTAAACCTTAGTTTTATCTGAGCAATCAATTATCAGAGTTGTACGAAAATTAAATATGCTATTGACTTGAGTAATTAAAATGATGCAGAAAACTAAACGAACAATTATACTTGTGTAGATGATAGAGGTTCTAGAGCAAAGATTTCATCGTTGTCTCATCCTATTCCTTATTAATCTCTAGTTATAAACGTTTGACCCTATGATTGTTGACAAGTTCTACTCATAAGACTTGTTACTCTCTCTCGAGTAATAACAATATTCGTTAAAATGACAATTGCCTATATCTCTATGACAATCAGAACACTTCAACTATTAAGACTGTAGAACTAAATCATGCCACAAAACCTACAAGGATATGTCTATCTCTCATATAAGTTAGGGAAAATAATTAAGGTTCGTCAACGAGAATTGTCTATCGACTTCAACGCATTGATAAAATCTCACACTAAGACTGGCCAAATCCTAACATGTACTTAGTAAGCATATAAGAATTTTCACAATCGAACAAGGAATCAAGCTCTTAACTATTGATCAATAAGAAATGGAATTCAACAACGACTACATCAATACTCTAGATAGAAAAGTTAGTTCATGGAGAAAATCTCAACAATATTCATGTTCAGAAACATAATCGTTACAAGAGAAATGAAGGAAGAAATAGATGAAAAGAAACGAGCTACGATGAATCCTCGATCTCCCTAGCGTAGCTCTCGCTTCGTTTGGATACTCGGATCTCAAGATCTGCTCTCTCCGCTCTCTTTCGTCACTTCATTCCTCGTCCACGCTCTACCCTCTTGGAAATAGTAACCGACCCCCTTATAAATTTAGGTCAGTTTCCGTCGCAGCGCCTAGGCGCTCAGTTACAGCGCCTCAGCGCTAGGAAGGACCACCGCTTCAGACTTCGTAGCGCCTAGGCGCTGAAAGGCAGCGCCTCGGCGCCAGGGGGATCGCAGCTTCAGCCTTCGTAGCGCCTAGGCGCTGAGATGCAGCGCCTCGACGCTATACCTTCTGCCCAATTTTTACGTTTTGGCGCCTAGGCGCTGAAAGGCAGCGCCTCGGCGCTAACGCTTCTGCCTTCTTCATCTGATCAGCGCCTAGGCGCCGAAAGGCAGCGCCTAGGCGCTATACCTTCTGTCCGATTCTTCTCGTCAGCGCCTAGGCGCCGAAAGACAGCGCCTAGGCGCTACAGCTACTGTCCATTTCTTCTCATCGGCGCCTAGGCGCCGTAAGGCAGTGCCTAGGCGCTAGGCCTTTTCCATCAATTTCCAGCTGCTTTTGCCCTCCTTTTCACTCTTATTTCCGATCTTCATCTAACTTCCTTCTTTCTTCACCTACACGCAAAATAAGCAACAATTAGATAGAAACAAGAGATAAAACGTCTTCTTACTCAATTAAAAATCTAAAAACACCTTGCTTTAATACGTCAAAATATCACTTAACATTGCTATAAATTGAAAAAAACTAAAAGTTCTTGTCAAGACAATTTAGTGACAAGGATTAAAATTTATGAGTTTGTTGCCACACAAAGTGTTATGACCATAAACCTCAATGGTAAAAGAAACTACTTCAAATGACTAATTTGTCACTTTTATTTAGAGTAGTCTATTTTACCCATTTAATGAACATAGCCTAGAAGGTGCATATTTATGGCAACTCTTATTCTTATCAAAATTAAATTACCTCATGATCTCTACTTTATTAGATTTTGATAAGTGAGCATGTATCCTTTTGTTAATTACAAACTTTTTAGATCTCATTAAGAGTTATAAAAATATTGCCTTTTGTTATTGATATGAATACGGAAGCGGAAGCATCTAAACTTCAAGCATGAAATTCTTCATTTCTTTATTCAAGGGGCCTCTATTGAGACTAAATTTATCGTTTTTAATGATTTATGTTAGGATACAAACAATATCCCACATTGGCTAGAAAAGGGAAAGATCATGTGTTAGCTTTATGGCTTCAATCAAACTATATATTTTGATGATAACAAACTCATTTTTTGTACTGACATTTTTAGTGTTTCAAAGTATCTATTATGTAGAGTTCGGAAAGACGATTCCAACGCATTTTGAATGGTTCGAATCAGAGCTCAAAGACAAAAGAAGGATCGAGTGATCATGACAAACGTGGACCATCCAAAGGTGGACACATGCTAGAGACGACTAAATTTTTGAAATTAAGAAAAATTAATTAAAAAATTCATTCATTTCCTATCTATCAAATTCTAAATTCAAAAATTCATTCTTTTCCTATCTATCAAATTCTAAATTCAAAAATTCATTCCTTTCCTATCTCTCAAATTCTAAATTAAAAAACTCATTCCTTTCCTATCTCTCAAATTCTAAATTCAAAATGAAATTCATTCCTTTCCTATATCTCAAATTCAAAATTCAAAAATTCATTCCTTTCCCATCTTTCAATCTCCACCCTACATTCATCTTACCCTAAATCTAATGGCTAGTTTTGAACATTTTCTTTTTAAAATGGTAGCCATTCTCATTTTTGAAAGATGAGCAATTTCCAAGGAAAAAATCCTAGCAAAATCATTTTTGATCTTTTGCTCTCAAAATCGAATTCAACTTGCAAATCTCTCACATACTCCTAAACTTGATCATCCTACATTTGTGAGAAATTTTAGAGCGTTTGTCTACTGTGTTCATCTGTAATATCTTATCTTTTTAGAGGTAATTCGTTGTAAGTTTTATTTTTTCGGGTTTTGTATTAAGGTGTGGGTACACCTTGGGTTGTGTGAATAAAAAATTGGTTGGATCCTGAACCAGTAAAAAGGATCACGGGTTTCTCTTTAGCCTAGGTGAAGGAAAAAAATAAAGAGGGTCGTTTTCGGTTTGGTTCTCACCCGCAAGAGGATCTCTTAGTGAAATACCCAAGAAGGAGTCTTGGGGAGTGGAGTAGGAAATTCGTCGAACCACTATAATTTCTCGGTGTCCTCTCTTCCTTACTTTTATTTTTCTGCATTTCAATTTTTGTTTTAATTATTTTAATCTCTTAGATTGCATGATATAGACTTGCTTTGGTTCGTTTTTTTGTTGCTTGAGTGGTTTAACGTTTAAAATTTAAAATTGCTAGACAACTCTATTCACCCCCTCTAGTGTTGCCATTAGATCCTACAATTGGTATCAGAGCGGGTTGCTCGACCTTTGATTTAAAGTGTTGAATAATTTCATTTTTCATATTTAAAAAAAAAAAACATTTTTTTTTCTTTAAATCTGAAATTTTCTATTTATTTGAGAAAAGTTGACAAAATCAAATTTTCTTGAGCTTATGGCAAATATTGGAGTGAATGGGTTTGAGGGTCAATCTACCACTAGACCACCTCTCTTTGATGGAAATAATTATGCTTGGTGGAAAACAAGAATGAGAATTTATTTAATTTCTATTGATTACAATTTATGGGAAATTATTTCTAATGGTCCTTTAATTCCAACCAAGATAGTTGCTAATAAGGATGTGCCTAAGGAAGAAAATGAGCTAAATGATGAAGATAAAAAGAAATTATCTATAAATGCTAGAGCCATGAATAATCTATTTTGTGCTTTGTGCTCTGATGAGTTTAATCGAGTCTCTGCATGTAATACTGCTAAAGAAATATGGGATATGCTTGAAGTAACTCATGAAGGAAACTAATCAAGTAAAAGAGTAAAAAATTAGCATGCTTGTTCATAAATATGAATTATTTAAAATGAATGCTAATGAATCCATTTCTGAAATGTTTACGAAATTTACAAATATTGTGAATGCTTTGAAGGGATTAGGAAAAATATATACTACATCTGAAAACGTGAGGAAGATTCTCAGGTCGTTGCCTAAAAGCTTGGAAGCTAAAGTGACGGCGATTCAAGAAGCTAAAGACCTTTCAACACTTAAATTGGAGGAGTTCATCAGATCTCTCATGACACATGAGATAATTATGAAGGGCAATATGGAAGATGACGTCAAAAAGAAGAAAAGCTTGGCATTAAAGTCTACTGTCATCCAAGAAGACTTTGAAAGCGAAGATGAATTAAATGATGAAGAATTTGCCTACCTAACAAGGAAGTTCAAGAAGCATTTCCGGAAAAGAAACTTCTCCAAGAAGAACTATAGTCAAGATGACAAAGGAGAAAAGAAAAATAGGGACTCCATCATCTGTTATGAGTGCAAAAAGCCTGGACATGTAAAGTATGATTGTCCTCAAAGAAAGTCATTTTCAAAGAAGAACAAGAAGGCCATGAAAGCTACGTGGGATGAAAGTGATGAGAGTGACTCTGAAAGCGAGGAAGAAATAGCTAACCTATATTTTATGGCTTTTGGAGATGAAGACGACGAAGACGAGGTAAGTCCTGAAAACCTTACTTTTAATGAGCTTGTTGATGCTTATAATGAAATTAAAAATGAATTTGAAAAAGTAGGTTGCAAATATATGTCTCTTAGGAAGAAAAATACTAGATTAGCTCATGAGAACAATGACTTATTCATTGAGCTAGATAATCTAAAAGAGAAAAAATGAGACATTAAGAAAATAGCTTGTTTTATCTAAGTCAAATTTGCATGCTTTAAAAGAAGAGTATAAAGTATTAGTAGAGAAAAATGAAGATATATCATCTACTCTTTTAAAGTTTACAAATGGAAAGAAAAACTTAGATATTATGATGGGTAAGCAACAAGGCGTCTTTGATAAAAGTGGTTTAGGTTACAAACCTCACCAAAAACAAAAGAAATTTACTAATTACTTTGTCAAAGAAAGCTCCATATCTTCAGTTATTTGTCATGCATGTGGAAAACAAGGTCATAAAGCTTATGCATGTAATTTGAGGAAATTCAATGCTATGAATGAAAATAAAAAGAAATGGATTCCTAAATTTTTGTTAACTAACCCCAAGGACCCAAACAAATTTGGGTACCAAAGGTTACATCTTTAGATTTGTGTTTTTAGGTATGCTTGAGATCGATAAAGAACAAGTGGTACTTGGACAGTGGATGTTCAAAACACATGACTGGGGACCACACAAAATTTACATACCTAGAAAAGAAAGATGGAGGATACGTTACCTTCGGCGATAATAAAAATGGTAAGATTATTGGCAAAGGTAACATAGGTAATGGTTCGAATTTGTTAATTGAAAATGTTTTGCTTGTTGATAGTTTAAAACATGATCTGTTGAGCATTAGTCAATTATGTGATAAAGGCTATAAGGTAATTTTTAGTGATAAAAATTGCATAATTGAAAATGCATGTGATAAGAAAATATTGTTTGAAGAAAATAGAGATAAAAATGTTTACACTATAGATTTGATTGATTATCCTATTATTGATGATAAATGTTTGTCTGTTTTGCATGATGATTCATGGTTGTGACATAGAAGATTAGGACATGCTAGCATGCATTTAATTTCAAATATTTCTAAGAAATCCCTTGTGAGAGGTCTTCCAAAATTAAACTTTGAAAAAGATAAAGTTTGTGATGCTTGTCAAATGGGTAAACAAACTAAGTCTTCTTATAAACCAAAAAGAAAATAGTTTCTACCTTTAGGCCTTTGCAACTATTACATATGGATCTTTTTGGACCTACTAGAGTTGCAAGTCTAAGTGGAAAACATTATGCTTTTGTTATAGTTGATGATTTTTCAAGATTTACTTGGGTTTTATTTTTATCTCACAAGGATGAAGCCATAAAATCTTTTATTACTTTTTAAAAAAGAATTCAAAATGAAAAAGGTTTTATGATTTCAAAAATTAGAAGTGATCATGGAGGAGAATTTGAAAATGCTTCTTTTGAAATTTTTTGTGATGAAAATGGCATTTCTCGTGATTTTTCCTCTCCAAGAACACCTCAACAAAATGGTGTTGTAGAAAGGAAAAATCGGTCTTTACAAGAATTAGCTACCTCCATGTTAAATGAATATAATTTACCAAAATACTTTTGGGCTGAAGCCGTTAATACTGCCTCCTATGTGATGAATCGAGTTTTAATAAGACCCATTTTGAATAAAACTCTTTATGAGATTTTTAATAATAATACCCCAAATATCAATTATTTCAAGATCTTTGGTTGCAAATGTTTCATTTTGAAAGACAAAGGGAAACTTGGAAAGTTTGAATCAAAAACTGACATTGGTATATTTTTAGGATATTCGACATGTAGTAAAGCATATAGAGTTTTTAATAAAAGAACTCTTGTAGTTGAAGAATCCATGAATGTTGTTTTTGATGAAACACATGTTGCTTTTAATAAATCTTCTGTTAGTGATGAATTAGAAAAGCCTTTTGAAGATATAATCATTAAAGATAAGGACTCAGAAGTAGTAGCAAGTGAGACTCAGAAAGAGCCAAAGGAAACCCTCCCTCAGGATTGGAGATTTTCCACTCACCATCCTCAACAGTTAATTATAGGTGATGTATCTCAAGGGGTAAGAACTCGCTCTTCCTTAAATGCAATAAATAATGTTGCTTTTGTGTCTCAATTTGAACCAAAGTCTTTTAAAGATGCTGAATCTGATGAGTTTTGGTTAATTGTTATGCAAGATGAGTTAAATCAATTCGAAAGAAATAATGTATGGGAATTAGTCCCTCGTCCTTGTGATCATCCTGTTATAGGTACTAAATGGATATTTAGAAATAAAATGGATGAGTCTGGTAATATTGTTAGAAATAAAGCTAGGTTAGTTGCACAAGGATATAGTCAAGAAGAAGGAATAGATTATGAGGAAACTTTTGCTCCTGTTGCTAGACTTGAATCAATTAGAATGTTGCTTGCATTTGCATCTCATAAAAAATTTACTTTATTTCAAATGGATGTGAAAAGTGCTTTTTTAAATGGTTTTATATTGGAGGAAGTTTATGTTGAACAACCTTCTGGTTTTGAAAGCTTCGAAAATCCAATGATCGTTTGAGTAAATTTTTGCTTGATAATGGTTTTAAAATGGGAGTTATTGACACTACTCTTTTTATTAAAACCAAAGAAAATGGTATTTTGTTAGTGCAAATTTATGTTGATGATATTTTATTTGGTGCCACTAACCCTTCTCTATGTGAAGAATTCTCTAAGTGTATGCACAGTGAGTTTGAAATGAGCATGATGGGAGAACTTAAGTTCTTCCTTGGGCTTCAAATCAAACAAGTTGAAGAGAGAATTTTCATTAATCAAGAAAAGTACACAAGAGATCTACTCAAAAGGTTTAAGTTCGACAATGCAAAAATTTCAAAGACACCGATGAGTACTACTACAAAGCTTGATAAGGACGAAAAAGGTAAAATCGTAGATATTAAAGCTTATAGAGGTATGATCGAATCCTTGCTTTACTTAACTGCAAGTAGGCCAGATATTATGTTTAGTGTATGCATGTGTGCTAGATTTCAATCTTGTCCTAAAGAATCACACCTGTATGCTGTAAAAAGAATTTTTAAATATTTGCTTGGTACTATTGACTTGAGTTTATGGTATCCTAAGAATGCATCATTAGATTTAATTGCTTATTCTGATGCTGATTTTGCTGGTAGTTTAACTGACAGGAAGAGTACTAGTGGAACTTGCCAATTTTTGGGAAGCTCTCTAGTCTCTTGGTATAGTAAAAAGCAAAACTTTGTTGCATTGTCTACTACTGAGGCTGAATATATTGCTGTTGCCAGTTGTTGTGCTCAAGTTTTATGGATGAAACAAACTTTGCATGATTTTGGTTTGAATTTTGAACAAGTTCCTATCTTTTGTGATAATACTAGTTCAATTAATTTAACCAAAAATCCTATTCAGCATTCTAGGACAAAGCATATAGACAATAAACATCATTTTCTGAGAGAACATGTGCAAAATGGAAATATTGTGCTTAATTATGTCCATACAGAAAAAACAAGTAGCAGATATTCTCACTAAAGCCTTAAATGAAGAAACTTTTTGTAAGAATAGACTTGCACTCGACATTATTCGCATTTAATTGCATAATTATGTTTGATAGGGGGAGCAAATTGTTTTATGGTTTATTTGAGGTGAGCATTTTTTTTTTCTAATATGTATTTTTTTATTAAGGGAGAGCTAAATTATATGCTTGATCTTTTTTGTTGATAACAAAAGGAGGAGAATATTTGTGAGATTATATGTGTTATTGTGTTGTTTGTCATCATCAAAAAGGGGGAGATGGTTAGCTTTATGGCTTCAATCAAACTATATACTTTGATGATAACAAACTCATTTTTTGTACTGACATTTTTAGTGTTTCAAAGTATCTATTATGTAGAGTTCGGAAAGACGATTCCAACGCATTTTGAATGGTTCGAATCAGAGCTCAGGATCGAGTGATCATGACAAACGTGGACCATCCAAAGGTGGACACATGGCAGAGGCGACTAAATTTTTGAAATTAAGAAAAATTAATTCAAAAATTAATTCTTTTCCTATCTATCAAATTCTAAATTAAAAAATTCATTTCTTTCCTATCTCTCAAATTCTAAATTAAAAAACTCATTCCTTTCCTATCTCTCAAATTCTAAATTCAAAATGAAATTCATTCATTTCCTATATCTCAAATTCAAAATTCAAAAATCCATTCCTTTTCCATCTTTCAATCTCCACCCTACATTCATCTTACCCTAAATCTAATGTCTAGTTTTGAACATTTTCTTTTTAAAATGGTAGCCATTCTCATTTTTGAAAGGTGAGCAATTTCCAAGGAAAAAATCCTAGCAAAATCATTTTTGATCTTTTGCTCTCAAAATCGAATTCAACTTGCAAATCTCTCACATACTCCTAAACTTGATCATCCTACATTTGTGAGAAATTTTAGAGCGTTTGTCTACTGTGTTCATCTGTAATATCTTATCTTTTTAGAGGTAATTCGTTGTAAGTTTTATTTTTTCGGGTTTTGTATTAAGGTGTGGGTACACCTTGGGTTGTGTGAAAAAGAAATTGGTTGGATCCTGAACCAGTAAAAAGGATCACGGGTTTCTCTTTAGCCTAGGTGAAGGAAAAAAAATAAAGAGGGTCGTTTTCGGTTTGGTTCTCACCCGCAAGAGGATCTCTTAGTGAAATACCCAAGAAGGAGTCTTGGGGAGTGGAGTAGGCAATTCGCCGAACCACTATAAATTCTCGGGGTCCTCTCTTCCTTACTTTTATTTTTCTGCATTTCAATTTTTGTTTTAATTATTTTAATCTCTTAGATTGCATGATATAGACTTGCTTTGATTCGTTTTTTTGTTGCTTGAGTGGTTTAACGTTTAAAATTTAAAATTGCTAGACAACTCTATTCACCCCCCTCTAGTGTTGCCATTAGATCCTACATCATGGGTATATAATCGGTAACAATTATCTCCAATTGGTATAAGGTATTTTGGGTGAAACCAAAAGCAAAGCCATGATGGTTTAGGCCACAAGTGGACAATATCATACCATTGTGGAGATGTCTGGGTTTTGTTGCCCGTAACAAGTGGTATCAGAGCTATGTCCCTAACTTAGCCATGTTTGTAAAGGATCAAGTGTCGAATAAAGATATTGATGAGTCTCCAATAACATAGTCATAATTTGAGTCATAGTGAATGACTATCTGGGAGGTCGAGGTGGTACTTTGCCTCCTTTTGAATGACTAACTGAGGGTCGTACTTTGCCTCAATTTGAACTGTGGGGATGTCATGGTACTTTGTTCGAGGGGAGGCCCTAACTTTGCCATGTTTGTAAAAATCCTGAAGTGTCCAATAAAGATATTGATGAGCCTCCAATAACATAGTCATAATTTGAGTCATAGTGAATGACTATCTGGGAGGTCGAGGTGGTACTTTGCCTCCATTTGAATGACTATCTGAGGGTCGTGGTTGAGCTTTCAGGGTTGCTCAAGGATCCTACCTGTGGGGATGCGTGGTACTTTGTTCGAGTGGAGAATTTTTTGGGAACAAAGTAGGCTTAAGTGTTCCATTTGAATGACTATCTGAGGGTCGTGGTTGAGCTTTCTGGGTTGCTCAAGGATCCTATCTGTTAGGATGTCGTGGTACTTTGTTCGAGGGGAGAATTTGTTGGGAACAAAGTAGGCTTAAGTGTGGTACTTTCTTTGAGGGGAGGATTGTTAGGATACAAACAATATCCCACATTGGCTAGAAAAGGGAAAGATCATGGGTATATAATGGGTAACAATTATCTCCAATAATTGGTATGAGGTCTTTTGGGTAAAACCAAAAGCAAAGCTATGAGGGTTTAGACCCAAAGTGGACAATATCATACCATTGTATAGAGATGTCTGGGGTGAGATTGATCTCACGATATCACTGTAGCGTAGTCTTAACATGTCATAGACATATTAAAAAAATTTACTCCCACTAATCTTGTAATTCATAATTATCACACTTGTTTACCTTAGACCTTAAATGTGATAATTAATTAATGAAACGTATGAAATTACAAACAATAACCTTATTGAGATCGCAAATGAAATTAGACATTTTGAAACCTTTTGTTACTAGAGCAAGAGTTTCTAAACTATGCCAGCTTTAATTTCATAAATCACAAAATTGAGAAATCAATCTTTATATTCATTTGACATAACTTTTAAAAATAGTTTTGAAGTGTTATCATTTACCTAAAACAAGTCTCTTAATAATTAATGTTACACATAGTAATTGAAACATAATAACCAGTCAAACCATATATCTTTCAACACATTACCTTTTAAATGCAATATGACAAGATGTCAAATATTGTCGTTGTTTATTGTTTCACCTAATTCTTTGTGACATTAATTCTTTATTTTAAGAGATAATTAAGTCGATTTGACTTTAGGGAAAGATAATTGAATCATCTTCCTTTTACTTTTAAGTCAAACTTAAATTTTTATACTCGTACTTCTTCTATATCTTGTGATTACGTTAATAACATTTTTAATAATGTTAAGTTATCTAGCAAATGAACCTAAGTGAGACTTAATTTTAAAAATCATGAAAATTACTAGTGTACCTAGAGTAACCACTAATAATCTTTAAGTCCAAATTTTCCTTATTGGCCTTTAGGATCAATCATTAGTTGGACGTCCTTAAATGCAAACATAATTTTAACCATTTTCCTAGCCTTGAATTGCAAGGTAAATTTATTTGTTGTTTTATGTGGTACACCAATTCAACTTTATGTTGCAATCTTAAGTATTTTTTTCCCAAAGAAATTGAATGCAAAGAGGAATAATTTGAATCATTCTATCATAAACACACTTTACTTAGGTTTCCTTAAAAAGATGTATTACTAATTAATAATTCCTCCCATGGCTAATTATTTGAAACCCTAGGATCAAATTGTTCCTCCCATGGCTATAACAAATTGTTTTTTTTTAGATTATATATTTCATGTCTAATTTTGTTATTATAATTACAACAATTTCATATTAATAATCCACGTGAAACAGAAATTGACATGTAAATCATATTAATTTACCAAACACATTTCCTAATTAGAAATTACAATCGAATTTTGAGTTTTAAAAAAACAAATTTTTGGGTGAGAGAGACTCAAACTCGATCGCAAGATCACTCTTTTTGCTATGAGACCTATGCGCTAGCCAACTTCCCTACCACCCCAATTTGTTGAGTGCCCCAACTTTTGTAGGATACAAAATAAACTTTGACGATTTCTTTGATCAAATTCAAAATATACAATAAACTTTAACAATTTGTAGCTTTATCATGATTCTTCATTTTAATTTGTTGAGCTATATATAGAGATGGATAGAACTTGAGAGATCAGAAAGAGAGAGGGGTTTAGAAAAGAAAGGTTTTTCTTCTTAAGTGATTTCTTTCACATAGAGAGCAACATCTGACATCAATCAACAACTCTTATTCTAGTGAGCTGTTTTTCATTTTGTTTTTAACACAAATTATGATGAAAGACATTTAGTTCAAACATTTTTTTAGTACAATCGAAAAACAGAACTAGAAAGAAAAATTAAAGAAATGTGCGGTAGTTGTGAGCTTCAACTATTCCTCGCCTCTCTTAGTCTTTAATGTCATTGACAAATATTTGAAAGTGGTTTTAAGATTCAACAAAATCAAAGAGTCCCATTGCTATAACAATTTTTTTTTTCTTAGATTATATATTCCATGTCTAATTTGGTTATTATAGTTACAACAATTTCATATTAATTTTCAAAGTGAGACAATAATTGGCATGTGTAAACCATATTAATTTACCAAACATTTCCCAATTAGAAATTACAATGAAATTTTGAGTTTTAAAAAAACAAATTTTGGGGTGAGAGAGACTCAAACTCTCGATCGCAAGATCACTCTTTTTGCTATGAGACCTATGCGCTAGCCAACTTCCCTACCACCCCAATTTGTTCAGTGCCCTAACTTTTGTAGGATACAAAATAAACTTTGACGATTTCTTTAATCAAATTCAAAATATACAATAAACTTTAACAATTTGTAGATTTATCATGATTCTTCATTTTAATTTGTTGAGCTATAGAGATGGATAGAGCTTGAGAGATCAGAAAGAGAGAGGGGTTTAGAAAAGAAAGGTTTTTCTTCGTAAGTGATTTCTTTCACATAGAGAGCAACATCTGACATCAATCAACAACTCTTATTCTAGTGAGCTGTTTTTCATTTTGTTTTTAACACAAACGATGATAAAAGACATTTAGTTCAAACATTTTTTTAGTACAATCGAAAAACAGAACTAGAAAGAAAAATTAAAGAAATGTGCGGTAGTTGTGAGCTTCAACTATTCTTCGCCTCTCTTAGTCTTTAATGTCATTGACAAATATTTGAAAGTGGTTTTAAGATTAAACAAAATCAAAGAGTCCCATTGCTATAACAATTTTTTTTTTCTTAGATTATATATTTCCATGTCTAATTTGGTTATTATAGTTACAACAATTTCATATTAATTTTCAAAGTGAGACAATAATTGACATGTGTAAACCATATTAATTTACCAAACATTTCCCAATTTGAAATTACAATGAAATTTTGAGTTTTAAAAAAACAAATTTTGGGGTGAGAGAGGTTTGAAATCTCAACCTCAAGATCACTCTTTTTGCTATGAGACCTACGTGCTAGCCAACTACGCCACCACCCCAATTTGATGAGTGCCCCAACTTTGTTCGTATACAAAATACACGTTGACGATTTGTTTTATCAAATTCAAAATATAGAATGAACTTTGACAAATTGTAGCTTTATCTTGATTCTTATTTTTAAGTTGTTGAGCTATACAGATGAAGAGAGCTTGAGAGATCAAAAAGAGTAAGGGATTTAGAAAACAATGGTTTTTCTTGGTAAGTGATTTCTTTCAAATAAAGAGCAATATCTGACATCAATCAACAACTCTTATTCTAGTGAGTTGTTTTTCATTTTGTTTTTAGCACAAACGATGATCAAAGACATTTAGTTCAAACATGCATTGTTTTTAGTACAATGGAAAAACATAACTAGAAAGAAAAATTAAAGAAATCTGCGTTAGTTGTGAGCTTCTACAATAACTCGCCTTTGTTAGTCTTTAATGTCATTGACAAATATTTGAAGCTGGTTTTAAGATTCCACAAAATCAAAGAGTCCCATTGCTATAACAAATTGTTTTTTTTTCTTAGATTATTTATTCCATGTCTAATTTCTTTATTATAGTTACAACAATTTCATATTAATTTTCAATTGGAGACAATAATTGACATGTGTAAATCATATTCATTTACCAAACATTTCCCAATTAGAAATTACAATGAAATTTTGAGTTTTTAAAAAATAAATTTTGGGGTGAGAGGGGGTTGAAATCTCGACCTCAGGATCACTCTTATTGCTATTAGACCTACGCGCTAGCCAACTGCGCCATCACCCCAAATTGATGAGTGCCCCAACTTTGTTCGTATACAAAATAAACGTTGACGATTTGTTTTATCAAATTCAAAATATAGAATGAACTTTGACAATTTGTAGCTTTATCTTGATTCTTATTTTTAAGTTGTTGAGCTATAGAGATTAAGAGAGCTTGACAGATCAAAAAGAGTAAGGGATTTAGAAAACAATGGTTTTTCTTGGTAATTGATTTCTTTCAAATAAAGAGCAACATCTGACATTAATCAACAACTCTTATTCTAGTGAGTTGTTTTTCATTTTGTTTTTAGCACAAACGATGATCAAAGACATTTAGTTCAAACATTGTTTTTAGTACAATGGAAAAACAGAACTAGAAAGAAATATTAAAGAAATATGCGTTAATTGTGAGCTTCTAGTATAACTCGCCTTTGTTAGTCTTTAATGTCATTGACAAATATTTGAAGCTGGTTTTAAGATTCCACAAAATCAATGAGTCCCATTGCTATAACAAATTGTTTTTTTTTCTTAGATTATTTATTCCATGTCTAATTTCTTTATTATAGTTACAACAATTTCATATTAATTTTCAATTGGAGACAATAATTGACATGTGTAAATCATATTCATTTACCAAACATTTCCCAATTAGAAATTACAATGAAATTTTGAGTTTAAAAAAAATAAATTTTGGGGTGAGAGAGGCTTGAACTCTCGACCTCAGGATCACTCTTATTGCTATGAGACCTACGCGCTAGCCAACTGCGCCACCACCCCAAATTGATGAGTGCCCCAACTTTGTTCGTATACAAACTAAACGTAGACGATTTGTTTTATCAAATTCAAAATATAGAATCAACTTTGACAATTTGTAGCTTTATCTTGATTCTTATTTTTAAGTTGTTGAGCTATAGAGATGAAGAGAGTTTGACAGATAAAAAAGAGTAAGGGATTTAGAAAACAATGGTTTTTCTTGGTAATTGATTTCTTTCAAATAATCAGCAACATCTGACATCTATCAACAACTCTTATTCTAGTGAGTTGTTTTTCATTTTGTTTTTAGCACAAACGATGATCAAAGACATTTAGTTCAAACATTAATTTTAGTACAATGGAAAAACACAACTAGAAAGAAAAATTAAAGAAATCTGCGTTAGTTGTGAGCTTCTACTATAACTCGCCTTTGTTAGTCTTTAATGTCATTGACAAATATTTGAAGCTGGTTTTAAGATTCCACAAAATCAATGAGTCCCATTGCTATAACAAATTGTTTTTTTTTCTTAGATTATTTATTCCATGTCTAATTTCTTTATTATAGTTACAACAATTTCATATGAATTTTCAATTGGAGACAATAATTGACATGTGTCAATCATATTCATTTACCAAACATTTCCGAATTAGAAATTACAATGAAATTTTGAGTTTTAAAAAAATAAATTTTGGGGTGAGAGAGGCTTGAACTCTCGACCTCAGGATCACTCTTATTGCTATGAGACCTACGCGCTAGCCAACTGCGCCACCACCCCAAATTGATGAGTGCCCCAACTTTGTTCGTATACAAACTAAACGTAGACGATTTGTTTTATCAAATTCAAAATATAGAATCAACTTTGACAATTTGTAGCTTTATCTTGATTCTTATTTTTAAGTTGTTGAGCTATAGAGATGAAGAGAGTTTGACAGATAAAAAAGAGTAAGGGATTTAGAAAACAATGGTTTTTCTTGGTAATTGATTTCTTTCAAATAAAGAGCAACATCTGACATTAATCAACAACTCTTATTCTAGTGAGTTGTTTTTAATTTTGTTTTTAGCACAAACGATGATCAAAGACATTTAGTTCAAACATTGTTTTTAGTACAATGGAAAAACAGAACTAGAAAGAAATATTAAAGAAATATGCGTTAGTTGTGAGCTTCTAGTATAACTCGCCTTTGTTAGTCTTTAATGTCATTGACAAATATTTGAAGCTGGTTTTAAGATTCCACAAAATCAATGAGTCCCATTGCTATAACAAATTATTTTTTTTTCTTAGATTATTTATTCCATGTCTAATTTCTTTATTATAGTTACAACAATTTCATATTAATTTTCAATTGGAGACAATAATTGACATGTGTAAATCATATTCATTTACCAAACATTTCCCAATTAGAAATTACAATGAAATTTTGAGTTTAAAAAAAATAAATTTTGGGGTGAGAGAGGCTTGAACTCTCGACCTCAGGATCACTCTTATTGCTATTAGACCTACGCGCTAGCCAAATGCACCACCACCCCAAATTGATGAGTGCCCCAACTTTGTTAGTATACAAAATAAACGTTGACGATTTGTTTTATCAAATTCAAAATATAAAATGAACTTTGACAATTTGTAGCTTTATCTTGATTCTTATTTTTAAGTTGTTGAGCTATAGAGATTAAGAGAGCTTGACAGATCAAAAAGAGTAAGGGATTTAGAAAACAATGGTTTTTCTTGGTAATTGATTTCTTTCAAATAAAGAGCAACATCTGACATTAATCAACAACTCTTATTCTAGTGAGTTGTTTTTCATTTTGTTCTTAGCACAAACGATGATCAAAGACATTTAGTTCAAACATTGTTTTTAGTACAATGGAAAAACAGAACTAGAAAGAAATATTAAAGAAATATGCGTTAGTTGTGAGCTTCTAGTATAACTCGCCTTTGTTAGTCTTTAATGTCATTAACAAATATTTGAAGCTGGTTTTAAGATTCCACAAAATCAATGAGTCCCATTGCTATAACAAATTGTTTTTTTTCTTAGATTATTTATTCCATGTCTAATTTCTTTATTATAGTTACAACAATTTCATATTAATTTTCAAAGTGAGACAATAATTGATGTGTAAATCATATTCATTTACCAAACATTTCCCAAATAGAAATTACAATGAAATTTTGAGTTTTAAAAAAACAAATTTTGGGGTGAGAGAGGCTTGAACTCTCGACCTCATGATCACTCTTATTGCTATGAAACCTACGCGCTAGCCACCTGCGCCACCACCCCAATTTGATGAGTGCCCCAACTTTGTTCGTATACAAAATAAACGTTGACGATTTGTTTTATCAAATTCAAAATATAGAATGAACTTTGACAATTTGTAGCTTTATCTTGATTCTTATTTTTAAGTTGTTGAGCTATAGAGATGAACGAAGCTTGAGAGATCAAAAAGAGTAAGGGATTTAGAAAACAATGTTTTTTCTTGGTAAGTGATTTCTTTCGAATAAAGAGCAACATCTGACATCAATCAACAACTCTTATTCTAGTGAGTTGTTTTTCATTTTGTTTTTAGCAGAAACGATGATCCAAGACATTTAGTTCAAACATTTTTTTTAGTACAATGGAAAAACAGAACTAGAAAGAAAAATTAAAGAAATATGCGTTAGTTGTGAGCTTCTACTATAACTCGCCTTTGTTAGTCTTTAATGTCATTGACAAATATTTGAAGCTGGTTTTAAGATTCCACAAAATCAATGACTCCCATTGCTATAACAAATTGTTTTTTTTTCTTAGATTATTTATTCCATGTCTAATTTCTTTATTATAGTTACAACAATTTCATATGAATTTTCAATTGGAGACAATAATTGACATGTGTCAATCATATTCATTTACCAAACATTTCCCAATTAGAAATTACAATGAAATTTTGAGTTTTAAAAAAATAAATTTTGGGGTGAGAGAGGCTTGAACTCTCGACCTCAGGATCACTCTTATTGCTATGAGACCTACGCGCTAGCCAACTGCGCCACCACCCCAAATTGATGAGTGCCCCAACTTTGTTCGTATACAAAATAAACGTTGACGATTTGTTTTATCAAATTCAAAATATAGAATCAACTTTGACAATTTGTAGCTTTATCTTGATTCTTATTTTTAAGTTGTTGAGCTATAGAGATGAAGAGAGTTTGACAGATAAAAAAGAGTAAGGGATTTAGAAAACAATGGTTTTTCTTGGTAATTGATTTCTTTCAAATAAAGAGCAACATCTGACATCTATCAACAACTCTTATTCTAGTGAGTTGTTTTTCATTTTGTTTTTAGCACAAACGATGATCAAAGACATTTAGTTCAAACATTAATTTTAGTACAATGGAAAAACACAACTAGAAAGAAAAATTAAAGAAATCTGCGTTAGTTGTGAGCTTCTACTATAACTCGCCTTTGTTAGTCTTTAATGTCATTGACAAATATTTGAAGCTGGTTTTAAGATTCCACAAAATCAATGAGTCCCATTGCTATAACAAATTGTTTTTTTTTTCTTAGATTATTTATTCCATGTCTAATTTCTTTATTATAGTTACAACAATTTCATATTAATTTTCAATTGGAGACAATAATTGATATGTGTAAATCATATTCATTTACCAAACATTTCCCAATTAGAAATTACTTAGAAATTTTGAGTTTTAAAAAAATAAATTTTGGGGTGAGAGAGGCTTGAACTCTCGACCTCAGGATCACTCTTATTGCTATGAGACCTACGCGCTAGCCAACTGCACCACCACCCCAAATTGATGAGTGCCCCAACTTTGTTCGTATACAAAATAAACGTTGACGATTTGTTTTATCAAATTCAAAATATAGAATGAACTTTGACAATTTGTAGCTTTATCTTGATTCTTATTTTTAAGTTGTTGAGCTATAGAGATGAAGAGAGCTTGACAGATCAAAAAGAGTAAGGGATTTAGAAAACAATGGTTTTTCTTGGTAATTGATTTCTTTCAAATAAAGAGCAACATCTGACATCAATCAACAACTCTTATTCTAGTGAGTTGTTTTTCATTTTGTTTTTAGCACAAACGATGATCAAAGACATTTAGTTCAAACATTGTTTTTAGTACAATGGAAAAACAGAACTAGAAAGAAAAATTAAAGAAATCTGCGTTAGTTGTGAGCTTCTACTATAACTCGCCTTTGTTAGTCTTTAATGTCATTGACAAATATTTGAAGCTGGTTTTAAGATTCCACAAAATCAATGAGTCCCATTGCTATAACAAATTGTTTTTTTTTCTTAGATTATTTATTCCATGTCTAATTTCTTTATTATAGTTACAACAATTTCATATGAATTTTCAATTGGAGACAATAATTAACATGTGTCAATCATATTCATTTACCAAACATTTCCTAATTAGAAATTACAATGAAATTTTGAGTTTTAAAAAATCAAATTTTGGGGTGAGAGAGGCTTAAACTCTCGACCTCAGGATCACTCTTTTTGCTATGAGACCTACGCGCTAGCCAACTGCGCCACCACCCCAATTTTATGAGTGCCCAAACTTTGTTCGTATACAAAATAAACGTTGAGGATTTGTTTTATCAAATTCAAAATATAGAATGAACTTTGGCAATTTGTAGCTTTATCTTGATTCTTATTTTTAAGTTGTTCAGCTATAGAGATGAACGAAGCTTGAGAGATCAAAAAGAGTAAGGGATTTAGAAAACAATGGTTTTTCTTGGTAAGTGATTTCTTTCGAATAAAGAGCAACATCTGACATCAATCAACAACTCTTATTCTAGTGAGTTGTTTTTCATTTTCTTTTAGCATAAACGATGATCCAAGACATTTAGTTCAAACATTTTTTTTAGTACAATGGATAAACAGAACTAGAAAGAAAAATTAAAGAAATCTGCGTTAGTTGTGAGCTTCTACTATAACTCGCCTTTGTTAGTCTTTAATGTCATTGAAAGATATTTGAAGCTGGTTTTAAGATTCCACAAAATCAATGAGTCCCATTGCTATAACAAATTGTTTTTTTTCTTAGATTATTTATTCCATGTCTAATTTCTTTATTATAGTTACAACAATTTCATATGAATTTTCAATTGGAGACAATAATTGACATGTGTCAATCATATTCATTTACCAAACATTTCCCAATTAGAAATTACAATGAAATTTTGAGTTTTAAAAAAACAAATTTTGGGGTGAGAGAGGCTTGAACTCTCGACCTCAGGATCACTCTTTTTGCTATGAAACCTACGCGCTAGCCAACTGCGCCACCACCCCAATTTGATGAGTGCCCAAACTTTGTTCGTATACAAAATAAACGTTGACGATTTGTTTTATCAAATTCAATATATAGAATGAACTTTGACAATTTGTAGCTTTATCTTGATTCTTATTTTTAAGTTGTTGAGCTATAGAGATGAACGAAGCTTGAGAGATCAAAAAGAGTAAGGGATTTAGAAAACAATGGTTTTTCTTGGTAAGTGATTTCTTTCGAATAAAGAGCAACATCTGACATCAATCAACAACTCTTATTCTAGTGAGTTGTTTTTCATTTTGTTTTTAGCATAAACGATGATCAAAGACATTTAGTTCAAACATTTTTTTTAGTACAATGGAAAAACAGAACTAGAAAGAAAAATTAAAGAAATCTGCGTTAGTTGTGAGCTTCTACTATAACTCGCCTTTGTTAGTCTTTAATGTCATTGACAAATATTTGAAGCTGGTTTTAAGATTTCACAAAATCAATGAGTCCCATCTATAACAAATTGTTTTTTTTTCTTAGATTATTTATTCCATGTCTAATTTCTTTATTATAGTTACAACAATTTCATATGAATTTTCAATTGGAGACAATAATTAACATGTGTCAATCATATTCATTTACCAAACATTTCCCAATTAGAAATTACAATGAAATTTTGAGTTTTAAAAAAATAAATTTTGGGGTGAGAGAGGCTTGAACTCTCGACCTCAGGATCACTCTTATTGCTATGAGACCTACGCGCTAGCCAACTGCGCCACCACCCCAAATTGATGAGTGCCCCAACTTTGTTCGTATACAAAATAAACGTTGACGATTTGTTTTATCAAATTCAAAATATAGAATGAACTTTGACGATTTGTCGCTTTATCTTGATTCTTATTTTTAAGTTGTTGAGCTATAGAGATGAAGAGAGCTTAACAGATCAAAAAGAGTAAGGGATTTAGAAAACAATGGTTTTTCTTGGTAATTGATTTCTTTCAAATAAAGAGCAACATCTGACATCAATCAACAACTCTTATTCTAGTGAGTTATTTTTCATTTCGTTTTTAGCACAAACGATGATCAAAGACATTTAGTTCAAACATTGTTTTTAGTACTATGGAAAAACAGAACTAGAAAGAAAAATTAAAGAAATCTGCGTTAGTTGTGAGCTTCTACTATAACTCGCCTTTGTTAGTCTTTAATGTCATTGACAAATATTTGAAGCTGGTTTTAAGATTCCACAAAATCAATGAGTCCCATTGCTATAACAAATTGTTTTTTTTTCTTAGATTATTTATTCCATGTCTAATTTCTTTATTATAGTTACAAAAATTTCATATTAATTTTCAATTGGAGACAATAATTGACATATGTAAAGCATATTCATTTACCAAACATTTCCCAATTAGAAATTACAATGAAATTTTGAGTTTTGAAAAAATAAATTTTGGGGTGAAAGAGGCTTGAACTCTCGACCTCAGGATCACTCTTATTGCTATGAGACCTACGCGCTAGCCAACTGCGCCACCACCCCAAATTGATGAGTGCCCCAACTTTGTTCGTATACAAAATAAACGTTGACGATTTGTTGTATAAAAATCAAAATATAGAATGAACTTTGACAATTTGTATCTTTATCTTGATTCTTATTTTTAAGTTGTTGAGCTATAGAGATGAAGAGAGCTTGACAGATCAAAAAGAGTAAGGGATTTAGAAAACAATGGTTTTTCTTGGTAATTGATTTCTTTCAAATAAAGAGCAACATCTGACATCTATCAACAACTCTTATTCTAGTGAGTTGTTTTTCATTTTGTTTTTAGCACAAACGATGATCAAAGACATTTAGTTCAAACATTGTTTTTAGTACAATGGAAAAACAGAACTAGAAAGAAAAATTAAAGAAATATGCGTTAGTTGTGAGCTTCTAGTATAACTCGCCTCTGCTAGTCTTTAATGTCATTGACAAATATTTGAAGCTGGTTTTAAGATTCCACAAAATCAATGAGTCCCATTGTTATAACAAATTGTTTTTTTTCTTAGATTATTTATTCCATGTCTAATTTCTTTATTATAGTTACAACAATTTCATATTAATTTTCAAAATGAGACAATAATTGAGATGTGTAAATCATATTCATTTACCAAACATTTCCCAATTAGAAATTACAATGAAATTTTGAGTTTTAAAAAAACAAATTGGGGTGAGAGAGGCTTGAACTCTCGACCTCAGGATCACTCTTTTTGCTATGAGACCTACGCGCTAGCCAACTGTGCTACCACCCCAATTTGATGAGTGCCCCAACTTTGTTCTTATACAAAATAAACGTTGACGATTTGTTTTATCAAATTCAAAATATAGAATGAACTTTGACAATTTGTAGCTTTATCTTGATTCTTATTTTTAAGTTGTTGAGCTATAGAGATGAACGAAGCTTGAGAGATCAAAAAGAGTAAGGGATTTAGAAAACAATGGTTTTTCTTGGTAAGTGATTTCTTTCGAATAAAGAGCAACATCTGACATCAATCAACAACTCTTATTCTAGTGAGTTGTTTTTCATTTTGTTTTTAGCATAAACGATGATCCAAGACATTTAGTTCAAACATTTTTTTTAGTACAATGGAAAAACAGAACTAGAAGGAAAAATTAAAGAAATCTGCGTTAGTTGTGAGCTTCTACTATAACTCGCCTTTGTTAGTCTTTAATGTCATTGACAAATATTTGAAGCTGGTTTTAAGATTCCACAAAATAAATGAGTCCCATTGCTATAACAAATTGTTTTTTTTTCTTAGATTATTTATTCCATGTCTAATTTCTTTATTATAGTTACAACAATTTCATATGAATTTTCAATTGGAGACAATATTTGACATGTGTAAATCATATTCATTTACCAAAAATTTCCCAATTAGAAATTACAATGAAATTTTGAGTTTTAAAAAAACAAATTTTGGGGTGAGAGAGGCTTGAACTCTCGACCTCAGGATCACTCTTTTTGCTATGAGACCTACGCGCTAGCCAACTGCGCCACCACCCCAATTTAATGAGTGCCCCAACTTTGTTCGTATACAAAATAAACGTTGACGATTTGTTTTATCAAATTCAAAATATAGAATGAACTTTGACAATTTGTAGCTTTTATCTTGATTCTTATTTTTAAGTTGTTGAGCTATAGAGATGAAGAGAGCTTGACAGATCAAAAAGAGTAAGGGATTTAGAAAACAATGGTTTTTCTTGGTAATTGATTTCTTTCAAATAAAGAGCAACATCTGACATCAATCAACAACTCTTATTCTAGTGAGTTGTTTTTCATTTTGTTTTTAGCACAAACGATGATCAAAGACATTTAGTTCAAACATTAATTTTAGTACAATGGAAAAACACAACTAGAAAGAAAAATTAAAGAAATCTGCGTTAGTTGTGAGCTTCTACTATAACTCGCCTTTGTTAGTCTTTAATGTCATTGACAAATATTTGAAGCTGGTTTTAAGATTCCACAAAATCAATGAGTCCCATTGCTATAACAAATTGTTTTTTTTTCTTAGATTATTTATTCCATGTCTAATTTCTTTATTATAGTTACAACAATTTCATATTAATTTTCAATTGGAGACAATAATTGACATGTGTAAATCATATTCATTTACCAAACATTTCCCAATTAGAAATTACAATGAAATTTTGAGTTTTAAAAAAAAAAATTTGGGGTGAGAGAGGCTTGAACTCTCGACCTCAGGATCACTCTTATTGCTATGAGACCTACGCGCTAGCCAACTGCGCCACCACCCCAAATTGATGAGTGCCCCAACTTTGTTCGTATACAAAATAAACGTTGACGATTTGTTTTATCAAATTCAAAATATAGAATGAACTTTGACATTTGTCGCTTTATTTTGATTCTTATTTTTAAGTTGTTGAGCTATAGAGATGAAGAGAGCTTGACAGATCAAAAAGAGTAAGGGATTTAGAAAACAATGGTTTTTCTTGGTAATTGATTTCTTTCAAATAAAGAGCAACATCTGACATCTATCAACAACTCTTATTCTAGTGAGTTGTTTTTCATTTTGTTTTTAGCACAAACGATGATCAAAGACATTTAGTTCAAACATTAATTTTAGTACAATGGAAAAACACAACTAGAAAGAAAAATTAAAGAAATCTGCGTTAGTTGTGAGCTTCTACTATAACTCGCCTTTGTTAGTCTTTAATGTCATTGACAAATATTTGAAGCTGGTTTTAAGATTCCACAAAATCAATGAGTCCCATTGCTATAACAAATTGTTTTTTTTTCTTAGATTATTTATTCCATGTCTAATTTCTTTATTATAGTTACAACAATTTCATATTAATTTTCAATTGGAGACAATAATTGACATGTGTAAATCATATTCATTTACCAAACATTTCCCAATTAGAAATTACAATGAAATTTTGAGTTTTAAAAAAAAAATTTTGGGGTGAGAGAGGCTTGAACTCTCGACCTCAGGATCACTCTTATTGCTATGAGACCTACGCGCTAGCCAACTGCGCCACCACCCCAATTTGATGAGTGTCCCAACTTTGTTCGTATACTAAATAAACATTGACGATTTGTTTTATCAAATTCAAAATATAGAATGAACTTTGACAATTTGTAGCTTTATCTTGATTCTTATTTTTAAGTTGTTGAGCTATAGAGATGAAGAGAGCTTGACAGATCAAAAAGAGTAAGGGATTTAGAAAACAATGGTTTTTCTTGGTAATTGATTTCTTTCAAATAAAGAGCAACATCTGACATCAATCAACAACTCTTATTCTAGTGAGTTGTTTTTCATTTTGTTTTTAGCACAAACGATGATCAAAGACATTTAGTTCAAACATTGTTTTTAGTACAATGGAAAAACAGAACTAGAAAGAAAAATTAAAGAAATCTGCGTTAGTTGTGAGCTTCTACTATAACTCGCCTTTGTTAGTCTTTAATGTCATTGACAAATATTTGAAGTTGGTTTTAAGATCCAACAAAATCAATGAGTCCCATTGCTATAACAAACTGTTTTTTTTTCTTAGATTATTTATTCCATGTCTAATTTCTTTATTATAGTTACAACAATTTCATATGAATTTTCAATAGGAGACAATAATTGACATGTGTCAATCATATTCATTTACCAAACATTTCCCAATTAGAAATTACAATGAAATTTTGAGTTTTAAAAAAACAAATTTTGGGGTGAGAGAGGCTTGAACTCTCGACCTCAGGATCACTCTTTTTGCTATGAGACCTACGCGCTAGCCAACTGTGCCACCACCCCAATTTGATGAGTGCCCCAACTTTGTTCGTATACAAAATAAACGTTGACGATTTGTTTTATCAAATTCAAAATATAGAATGAACTTTGACAATTTGTAGCTTTATCTTGATTCTTATTTTTAAGTTGTTGAGCTATAGAGCTGAAGAGAGCTTGACAGATCAAAAAGAGTAAGGGATTTAGAAAACAATGGTTTTTCTTGGTAATTGATTTCTTTCAAATAAAGAGCAACATCTGACTTCAATCAACAATTCTTATTCTAGTGAGTTGTTTTTCATTTTGTTTTTAGCACAAACGATGATCAAAGACATTTAGTTCAAACATTGTTTTTAGTACAATGGAAAAACAAAACTAGAAAGAAAAATTAAAGAAATCTGCGTTAGTTGTGAGCTTCTACTATAACTCGCCTTTGTTAGTCTTTAATGTCATTGACAAATATTTGAAGCTGGTTTTAAGATTCCACAAAATCAATGAGTCCCATTGCTATAACAAATTGTTTTTTTTTCTTAGATTATTTATTCCATGTCTAATTTCTTTATTATAGTTACAACAATTTCATATGAATTTTCAATTGGAGACAATAATTAACATGTGTCAATCATATTCATTTACCAAGCATTTCCCAATTAGAAATTACAATGAAATTTTGAGTTTAAAAAAAACAAATTTTGGGTGAGAGAGGCTTGAACTCTCGACCTCAGGATCACTCTTTTTGCTATGAGACCTACGCGCTAGCCAACTGCGCCACCACCCCAATTTGATGAGTTCCCAAACTTTGTTCGTATACAAAATAAACGTTGACGATTTGTTTTATCAAATTCAAAATATAGAATGAACTTTGACAATTTGTAGCTTTATCTTGATTCTTATTTGTAAGTTGTTGAGCTATAGAGATGAACGAAGCTTGAAAGATCAAAAAGAGTAAGGGATTTAGAAAACAATGGTTTTTCTTGGTAAGTGATTTCTTTCAAATAAAGAGCAACATCTGACATCAATCAACAACTCTTATTCTAGTGAGTTGTTTTTCATTTTGGTTTTAGCATAAACGATGATCAAAGACATTTAGTTCAAACATTAATTTTAGTACAAGGGAACAACAGAACTAGAAAGAAAAATTAAAGAAATATGCGTTAGTTGTGACCTTCTACTATAACTCGCCTTTGTTAGTCTTTAATGTCATTGACAAATATTTGAAGTTGGTTTTAAGATTCCACAAAATCAATGAGTCCCATTGCTATAACAAATTGTTTTTTTTTCTTAGATTATTTATTCCATGTCTAATTTCTTTATTATAGTTACAACAATTTCATATTAATTTTCAATTGGAGACAATAATTGACATGTGTAAATCATATTCATTTACCAAACATTTCCCAATTAGAAATTACAATGAAATTTTGAGTTTTAAAAAAATAATTTTTGGGGTGAGAGAGGCTTGAACTCTCGACCTCAGGATCACTCTTATTGCTATGAGACCTACGCGCTAGCCAACTACGCCACCACCCCAAATTGATGAGTGCCCCAACTTTGTTCGTATACAAAATAAACGTTGACGATTTGTTTTATCAAATTCAAAATATAGAATCAACTTTGACAATTTGTAGCTTTATCTTGATTCTTATTTTTAAGTTGTTGAGCTATAGAGATGAAGAGAGCTTGACAGATCAAAAAGAGTAAGGGATTTAGAAAACAATGGTTTTTCTTGGTAATTGATTTCTTTCAAATAAAGAGCAACATCTGACATCAATCAACAACTCTTATTCTAGTGAGTTGTTTTTCATTTTCTTTTTAGCACAAACGATGATCAAAGACATTTAGTTCAAACATTGTTTTTAGTACAATGGAAAAACAGAACTAGAAAGAAAAATTAAAGAAATCTGCGTTAGTTGTGAGCTTCTACTATAACTCGCCTTTGTTAGTCTTTAATGTCATTGACAAATATTTGAAGCTGGTTTTAAGTTTCCACAAAATCAATGAGTCCCATTGCTATAACAAATTGTTTTTTTTTCCTAGATTATTTATTCCATGTCTAATTTCTTTATTATAGTTACAACAATTTCATATTAATTTTCAATTGGAGGAAATAATTGACATGTGTAAATCATATTCATTTACCAAACATTTCCCAATTAGAAATTACAATGAAATTTTGAGTTTTAAAAAAACAAATTTTGGGGTGAGAGAGGCTTGAACTCTCGACCTCTGGATCACTCTTTTTGCTATGAGACCTACGCGCTAGCCAACTGCGCCACCACCCCAATTTGATGAGTGCCCCAACTTTGTTCGTATACAAAATAAACGTTGACGATTTGTTTTATCAAATTCAAAATATAGAATGAACTTTGACAATTTGTAGCTTTATCTTGATTCTTATTTTTAAGTTGTTGAGCTATAGAGATGAAAAGAGTTTGACAGATCAAAAAGAGTAAGGGATTTAGAAAACAATGGTTTTTCTTGGTAATTGATTTCTTTCAAATAAAGAGCAACTTCTGACATCAATCAACAACTCTTATTCTAGTGAGTTGTTTTTCATTTTGTTTTTAGCACAAACGATGATCAAAGACATTTAGTTCAAACATTGTTTTTAGTACAATGGAAAAACAGAACTAGAAAGAAAAATTAAAGAAATCTGCGTTAGTTGTGAGCTTCTACTATAACTCGCCTTTGTTAGTCTTTAATGTCATTGACAAATATTTGAAGTTGGTTTTAAGATCCAACAAAATCAATGAGTCCCATTGCTATAACAAACTGTTTTTTTTTCTTAGATTATTTATTCCATGTCTAATTTCTTTATTATAGTTACAACAATTTCATATGAATTTTCAATAGGAGACAATAATTGACATGTGTCAATCATATTCATTTACCAAACATTTCCCAATTAGAAATTACAATGAAATTTTGAGTTTTAAAAAAACAAATTTTGGGGTGAGAGAGGCTTGAACTCTCGACCTCAGGATCACTCTTTTTGCTATGAGACCTACGCGCTAGCCAACTACGCCACCACCCCAATTTGATGAGTGCCCCAACTTTGTTCGTATACAAAATAAACGTTGACGATTTGTTTTATCAAATTCAAAATATAGAATGAACTTTGACAATTTGTAGCTTTATCTTGATTCTTATTTTTAAGTTGTTGAGCTATAGAGATGAAAAGAGTTTGACAGATCAAAAAGAGTAAGGGATTTAGAAAACAATGGTTTTTCTTGGTAATTGATTTCTTTCAAATAAAGAGCAACTTCTGACATCAATCAACAACTCTTATTCTAGTGAGTTGTTTTTCATTTTGTTTTTAGCACAAACGATGATCAAAGACATTTAGTTCAAACATTGTTTTTAGTACAATGGAAAAACAGAACTAGAAAGAAAAATTAAAGAAATCTGCGTTAGTTGTGAGCTTCTACTATAACTCGCCTTTGTTAGTCTTTAATGTCATTGACAAATATTTGAAGTTGGTTTTAAGATCCAACAAAATCAATGAGTCCCATTGCTATAACAAATTGTTTTTTTTTCTTAGATTATTTATTCCATGTCTAATTTCTTTATTATAGTTACAACAATTTCATATGAATTTTCAATTGGAGACAATAATTAACATGTGTCAATCATATTCATTTACCAAGCATTTCCCAATTAGAAATTACAATGAAATTTTGAGTTTAAAAAAAACAAATTTTGGGGTGAGAGAGGCTTGAACTCTCGACCTCAGGATCACTCTTTTTGCTATGAGACCTACGCGCTAGCCAACTGCGCCACCACCCCAATTTGATGAGTTCCCAAACTTTGTTCGTATACAAAATAAACGTTGACGATTTGTTTTATCAAATTCAAAATATAGAATGAACTTTGACAATTTGTAGCTTTATCTTGATTCTTATTTTTAAGTTGTTGAGCTATAGAGATGAACGAAGCTTGAAAGATCAAAAAGAGTAAGGGATTTAGAAAACAATGGTTTTTCTTGGTAAGTGATTTCTTTCAAATAAAGAGTAACATCTGACATCAATCAACAACTCTTATTCTAGTGAGTTGTTTTTCATTTTGGTTTTAGCATAAACGATGATCAAAGACATTTAGTTCAAACATTAATTTTAGTACAATGGAAAAACAGAACTAGAAAGAAAAATTAAAGAAATATGCGTTAGTTGTGACCTTCTACTATAACTCGCCTTTGTTAGTCTTTAATGTCATTGACAAATATTTGAAGTTGGTTTTAAGATTCCACAAAATCAAGGAGTCCCATTGCTATAACAAATTGTTTTTTTTTCTTAGATTATTTATTCCATGTCTAATTTCTTTATTATAGTTACAACAATTTCATATTAATTTTCAATTGGAGACAATAATTGACATGTGTAAATCATATTCATTTACCAAACATTTCCCAATTAGAAATTACAATGAAATTTTTAGTTTTAAAAAAATAATTTTTGGGGTGAGAGAGGCTTGAACTCTCGACCTCAGGATCACTCTTATTGCTATGAGACCTACGCGCTAGCCAACTGCGCCACCACCCCAAATTGATGAGTGCCCCAACTTTGTTCGTATACAAAATAAACGTTGACGATTTGTTTTATCAAATTCAAAATATAGAATGAACTTTGACAATTTGTAGCTTTATCTTGATTCTTATTTTTAAGTTGTTGAGCTATAGAGATGAACGAAGCTTGAAAGATCAAAAAGAGTAAGGGATTTAGAAAACAATGGTTTTTCTTGGTAAGTGATTTCTTTCAAATAAAGAGCAACATCTGACATCAATCAACAACTCTTATTCTAGTGAGTTGTTTTTCATTTTGGTTTTAGCATAAACGATGATCAAAGACATTTAGTTCAAACATTAATTTTAGTACAATGGAAAAACAGAACTAGAAAGAAAAATTAAAGAAATCTGCGTTAGTTGTGAGCTTCTACTATAACTCGCCTTTGTTAGTCTTTAATGTCATTGACAAATATTTGAAGCTGGTTTTAAGTTTCCACAAAATCAATGAGTCCCATTGCTATAACAAATTGTTTTTTTTTCCTAGATTATTTATTCCATGTCTAATTTCTTTATTATAGTTACAACAATTTCATATTAATTTTCAATTGGAGACAATAATTGACATGTGTAAATCATATTCATTTACCAAACATTTCCCAATTAGAAATTACAATGAAATTTTGAGTTTTAAAAAAACAAATTTTGGGGTGAGAGAGGCTTGAACTCTCAACCTCAGGATCACTCTTTTTGCTATGAGACCTACGCGCTAGCCAACTGCGCCACCACCCCAATTTGATGAGTGCCCGAACTTTGTTCGTATACAAAATAAACGTTGACGATTTGTTTTATCAAATTCAAAATATAGAATGAACTTTGACAATTTGTAGCTTTATCTTGATTCTTATTTTTAAGTTGTTGAGCTATAGAGATGAAAAGAGTTTGACAGATCAAAAAGAGTAAGGGATTTAGAAAACAATAGTTTTTCTTGGTAATTGATTTCTTTCAAATAAAGAGCAACTTCTGACATCAATCAACAACTCTTATTCTAGTGAGTTGTTTTTCATTTTGTTTTTAGCACAAACGATGATCAAAGACATTTAGTTCAAACATTAATTTTAGTACAATGGAAAAACAGAACTAGAAAGAAAAATTAAAGAAATTTGCGTTAGTTGTGACCTTCTACTATAACTCGCCTTTGTTAGTCTTTAATGTCATTGACAAATATTTGAAGCTGGTTTTAAGATTCCACAAAATCAATGAGTCCCATTGCTATAACAAATTGTTTTTTTTTCTTAGATTATTTATTCCATGTCTAATTTCTTTATTATAGTTACAACAATTTCATATTAATTTTCAATTGGAGACAATAATTGACATGTGTAAATCATATTCATTTACCAAACATTTCCCAATTAGAAATTACAATGAAATTTTGAGGCGAGAGAGGCTTGAACTCTCGACCTCAGGATCACTCTTATTGCTATGAGACCTACGCGCTAGCCAACTGCGCCACCACCCCAAATTTATGAGTGCCCCAACTTTGTTCGTATACAAAATAAACGTTGACGATTTGTTTTATAAAATTCAAAATATAGAATGAACTTTCACAATTTGTAGCTTTATCTTGATTCTTATTTTTAAGTTGTTGAGCTATAGAGATGAAGAGAGCTTGACAGATCAAAAAGAGTAAGGGATTTAGAAAACAATGGTTTTTCTTGGTAATTGATTTCTTTCAAATAAAGAGCAACATCTGACATCTATCAACAACTCTTATTCTAGTGAGTTGTTTTTCATTTTGTTTTTAGCACAAACGATGATCAAATACATTTAGTTCAAACATTGTTTTTAGTACAATGGAAAAACAGAACTAGAAAGAAAAATTAAAGAAATATGCGTTAGTTGTGAGCTTCTAGTATAACTCGCCTCTGTTAGTCTTTAATGTCATTGATAAATATTTGAAACTGGTTTTAAGATTCCACAAAATCAATGAGTCCCATTGCTATAACAAATTGTTTTTTTTTCCTAGATTATTTATTCCATGTCTAATTTCTTTATTATAGTTACAACAATTTCATATTAATTTTCAATTGGAGACAATAATTGACATGTGTAAATCATATTCATTTACCAAACATTTCCCAATTAGAAATTACAATGAAATTTTGAGTTTTAAAAAAACAAATTTTGGGGTGAGAGAGGCTTAAACTCTCGACCTCAGGATCACTCTTTTTGCTATGAGACCTACGCGCTAGCCAACTGCGCCACCACCCCAATTTGATGAGTGCCCCAACTTTGTTCGTATACAAAATAAACGTTGACGATTTGTTTTATCAAATTCAAAATATAGAATGAACTTTGACAATTTGTAGCTTTATCTTGATTCTTATTTTTAAGTTGTTGAGCTATAGAGATGAAATGAGCTTGACAGATCAAAAAGAGTAAGGGATTTAGAAAACAATGGTTTTTCTTGGTAATTGATTTCTTTCAAATAAAGAGCAACATCTGACATCAATCAACAACTCTTATTCTACTGAGTTGTTTTTCATTTTTTTTTTAGCACAAACGATGATCAAAGACATTTAGTTCAAACATTGTTTTTAGTACAATGGAAAAACAGAACTAGAAAGAAAAATTAAAGAAATATGCGTTAGTTGTGAGCTTCTAGTATAACTCGCCTCTGTTAGTCTTTAATGTCATTGACAAATATTTGAAGCTGGTTTTAAGATTCCACAAAATCAATGAGTCCCATTGTTATAACAAATTGTTTTTTTTCTTAGATTATTTATTCCATGTCTAATTTCTTTATTATAGTTACAACAATTTCATATTAATTTTCAAAGTGAGACAATAATTGACATGTGTAAATCATATTCATTTACCAAACATTTCCCAATTAGAAATTACAATGAAATTTTGAGTTTTAAAAAAATAAATTTTGGGGTGAGAGAGGCTTGAACTCTCGACCTCAAGATCACTCTTATAGCTATGAGACCTACGCGCTAGCCAACTGCGCCACCACCCCAAATTGATGAGTGTCCCAACTTTGTTCGTATACAAAATAAACGTTGACGATTTGTTTTATCAAATTCAAAATATAGATTGAACTTTGACGATTTGTCGCTTTATCTTGATTCTTATTTTTAAGTTGTTGAGCTATAGAGATGAAGAGAGTTTGACAGATCAAAAAGAGTAAGGGATTTAGAAAACAATGGTTTTTCTTGGTAATTGATTTCTTTCAAATAAAGAGCAACATCTGACATCAATCAACAACTCTTATTCTAGTGAGTTGTTTTTCATTTTGTTTTTAGCACAAACGATGATCAAAGACATTTAGTTCAAACATTAATTTTAGTACAATGGAAAAACAGAACTAGAAAGAAAAATTAAAGAAATCTGCGTTAGTTGTGAGGTTCTACTATAACTCGCCTTTGTTAGTCTTTAATGTCATTGACAAATATTTGAAGCTGGTTTTAAGATTCCACAAAATCAAGGAGTCCATTGCTATAACAAATTATTTTTTTTCTTAGATTATTTATTCCATGTCTAATTTCTTTATTATAGTTACAACAATTTCATATGAATTTTCAATTGGAGACAATATTTGACATGTGTAAATCATATTCATTTACCAAAAATTTCCCAATTAGAAATTACAATGAAATTTTGAGTTTTAAAAAAACAAATTTTGGGGTGAGAGAGGCTTGAACTCCCGACCTCAGGATCACTCTTATTGCTATGAGACCTACGCGCTAGCCAACTGCGCCACCACCCCAAATTGATGAGTGCCCCAACTTTGTTCGTATACAAAATAAACGTTGACGATTTGTTTTATCAAATTCAAAATATAGAATGAACTTTGACGATTCGTCGCTTTATCTTGATTCTTATTTTTAAGTTGTTGAGCTATAGAGATGAAGAGAGCTTAACAGATCAAAAAGAGTAAGGGATTTAGAAAACAATGGTTTTTCTTGGTAATTGATTTCTTTCAAATAAAGAGCAACATCTGACATCAATCAACAACTCTTATTCTAGTGAGTTGTTTTTCATTTTGTTTTTAGCACAAACGATGATCAAAGACATTTAGTTCAAACATTGTTTTTAGTACAATGGAAAAACAGAACTAGAAAGAAAAATTAAAGAAATCTGCGTTAGTTGTGAGCTTCTACTATAACTCGCCTTTGTTAGTCTTTAATGTCATTGACAAATATTTGAAGCTGGTTTTAAGATTCCACAAAATCAATGAGTCCCATTGCTATAACAAACTGTTTTTTTTTCTTAGATTATTTATTCCATGTCTAATTTCTTTATTATAGTTACAACAATTTCATATGAATTTTCAATTGGAGACGATAATTGACATGTGTCAATCATATTCATTTACCAAACATTTCCCAATTAGAAATTACAATGAAATTTTGATTTTTAAAAAACAAATTTTGGGGTGAGAGAGCCTTGAACTCTCGACCTCAGGATCACTCTTTTTGCTATGAGACCTACGCGCTAGCCAACTGCGCCACCACCCCAATTTGATGAGTGCCCAAACTTTGTTCGTATACAAAATAAACGTTGACGATTTGTTTTATCAAATTCAAAATATAGAATGAACTTAGACAATTTGTAGCTTTATCTTGATTCTTATTTTTAAGTTGTTCAGCTATAGAGATGAACGAAGCTTGAGAGATCAAAAAGAGTAAGGGATTTAGAAAACAATGGTTTTTCTTGGTAAGTGATTTCTTTCGAATAAAGAGCAACATCTGACATCAATCAACAACTCTTATTCTAGTGAGTTGTTTTTCATTTTGTTTTTAGCATAAACGATGATCCAAGACATTTAGTTCAAACATTTTTTTTAGTACAATGGAAAAACAGAACTAGAAAGAAAAATGAAAGAAATATGCGTTAGTTGTGAGCTTCTACTATAACTCGCCTTTGTTAGTCTTTAATGTCATTGACAAATATTTGAAGCTGGTTTTAAGATTCCACAAAATCAATGACCATTGCTATAACAAATTGTTTTTCTTTCTTAGATTATTTATTCCATGTCTAATTTCTTTATTATAGTTACATTAATTTCATATTAATTTTCAATTGGAGACAATAATTGAAATGTGTAAATCATATTCATTTACCAAACATTTCCCAATTAGAAATTACAATGAAATTTTGAGTTTTAAAAAAACAAGTATTGGGGTGAGAGAGGCTTGAACTCTCGACCTCAGGATCACTCTTTTTGCTATGAGACCTACGCGCTAGCCAACTGCACCACCACCCCAATTTGATGAGTGCCCCAACTTTGTTCGTATACAAAATAAACGTTGACGATTTGTTTTATCAAATTTAAAATATAGAATGAACTTTGACAATTTGTAGCTTTATCTTGATTCTTATTTTTAAGTTGTTGAGCTATAGAGATGAAGAGAGCTTGACAGATCAAAAAGAGTAAGGGATTTAGAAAACAATGGTTTTTCTTGGTAATTGATTTCTTTCAAATAAAGAGCAACATCTGACATCAATCAACAACTCTTATTCTAGTGAGTTGTTTTTCATTTTGTTTTTAGCACAAACGATGATCAAAGACATTTAGTTCAAACATTGTTTTTAGTACAATGGAAAAACAGAACTAGAAAGAAAAATTAAAGAAATCTGCGTTAGTTGTGAGCTTCTACTATAACTCGCCTTTGTTAGTCTTTAATGTCATTGACAAATATTTGAAGCTGGTTTTAAGATTCCACAAAATCAATGAGTCTCATTGCTATAACAAACTGTTTTTTTTTCTTAGATTATTTATTCCATGTCTAATTTCTTTATTATAGTTACAACAATTTCATATGAATTTTCAATTGGAGACAATAATTGACATGTGTCAATCATATTCATTTACCAAACATTTCCCAATTAGAAATTACAATGAAATTTTGATTTTAAAAAAACAAATTTTGGGGTGAGAGAGCCTTGAACTCTCGACCTCAGGATCACTCTTTTTGCTATGAGACCTACGCGCTAGCCAACTGCGCCACCACCCCAATTTGATGAGTGCCCAAACTTTGTTCGTATACAAAATAAACGTTGACGATTTGTTTTATCAAATTCAAAATATAGAATGAACTTTGACAATTTGTAGCTTTATCTTGATTCTTATTTTTAAGTTGTTGAGCTATAGAGATGAAAAGAGTTTGACAGATCAAAAAGAGTAAGGGATTTAGAAAACAATAGTTTTTCTTGGTAATTGATTTCTTTCAAATAAAGAGCAACTTCTGACATCAATCAACAACTCTTATTCTAGTGAGTTGTTTTTCATTTTGTTTTTAGCACAAACGATGATCAAAGACATTTAGTTCAAACATTAATTTTAGTACAATGGAAAAACAGAACTAGAAAGAAAAATTAAAGAAATTTGCGTTAGTTGTGACCTTCTACTATAACTCGCCTTTGTTAGTCTTTAATGTCATTGACAAATATTTGAAGCTGGTTTTAAGATTCCACAAAATCAATGAGTCCCATTGCTATAACAAATTGTTTTTTTTTCTTAGATTATTTATTCCATGTCTAATTTCTTTATTATAGTTACAACAATTTCATATTAATTTTCAATTGGAGACAATAATTGACATGTGTAAATCATATTCATTTACCAAACATTTCCCAATTAGAAATTACAATGAAATTTTGAGGCGAGAGAGGCTTGAACTCTCGACCTCAGGATCACTCTTATTGCTATGAGACCTACGCGCTAGCCAACTGCGCCACCACCCCAAATTTATGAGTGCCCCAACTTTGTTCGTATACAAAATAAACGTTGACGATTTGTTTTATAAAATTCAAAATATAGAATGAACTTTCACAATTTGTAGCTTTATCTTGATTCTTATTTTTAAGTTGTTGAGCTATAGAGATGAAGAGAGCTTGACAGATCAAAAAGAGTAAGGGATTTAGAAAACAATGGTTTTTCTTGGTAATTGATTTCTTTCAAATAAAGAGCAACATCTGACATCTATCAACAACTCTTATTCTAGTGAGTTGTTTTTCATTTTGTTTTTAGCACAAACGATGATCAAATACATTTAGTTCAAACATTGTTTTTAGTACAATGGAAAAACAGAACTAGAAAGAAAAATTAAAGAAATATGCGTTAGTTGTGAGCTTCTAGTATAACTCGCCTCTGTTAGTCTTTAATGTCATTGATAAATATTTGAAACTGGTTTTAAGATTCCACAAAATCAATGAGTCCCATTGCTATAACAAATTGTTTTTTTTTCCTAGATTATTTATTCCATGTCTAATTTCTTTATTATAGTTACAACAATTTCATATTAATTTTCAATTGGAGACAATAATTGACATGTGTAAATCATATTCATTTACCAAACATTTCCCAATTAGAAATTACAATGAAATTTTGAGTTTTAAAAAAACAAATTTTGGGGTGAGAGAGGCTTAAACTCTCGACCTCAGGATCACTCTTTTTGCTATGAGACCTACGCGCTAGCCAACTGCGCCACCACCCCAATTTGATGAGTGCCCCAACTTTGTTCGTATACAAAATAAACGTTGACGATTTGTTTTATCAAATTCAAAATATAGAATGAACTTTGACAATTTGTAGCTTTATCTTGATTCTTATTTTTAAGTTGTTGAGCTATAGAGATGAAATGAGCTTGACAGATCAAAAAGAGTAAGGGATTTAGAAAACAATGGTTTTTCTTGGTAATTGATTTCTTTCAAATAAAGAGCAACATCTGACATCAATCAACAACTCTTATTCTACTGAGTTGTTTTTCATTTTTTTTTTAGCACAAACGATGATCAAAGACATTTAGTTCAAACATTGTTTTTAGTACAATGGAAAAACAGAACTAGAAAGAAAAATTAAAGAAATATGCGTTAGTTGTGAGCTTCTAGTATAACTCGCCTCTGTTAGTCTTTAATGTCATTGACAAATATTTGAAGCTGGTTTTAAGATTCCACAAAATCAATGAGTCCCATTGTTATAACAAATTGTTTTTTTTCTTAGATTATTTATTCCATGTCTAATTTCTTTATTATAGTTACAACAATTTCATATTAATTTTCAAAGTGAGACAATAATTGACATGTGTAAATCATATTCATTTACCAAACATTTCCCAATTAGAAATTACAATGAAATTTTGAGTTTTAAAAAAATAAATTTTGGGGTGAGAGAGGCTTGAACTCTCGACCTCAAGATCACTCTTATAGCTATGAGACCTACGCGCTAGCCAACTGCGCCACCACCCCAAATTGATGAGTGTCCCAACTTTGTTCGTATACAAAATAAACGTTGACGATTTGTTTTATCAAATTCAAAATATAGATTGAACTTTGACGATTTGTCGCTTTATCTTGATTCTTATTTTTAAGTTGTTGAGCTATAGAGATGAAGAGAGTTTGACAGATCAAAAAGAGTAAGGGATTTAGAAAACAATGGTTTTTCTTGGTAATTGATTTCTTTCAAATAAAGAGCAACATCTGACATCAATCAACAACTCTTATTCTAGTGAGTTGTTTTTCATTTTGTTTTTAGCACAAACGATGATCAAAGACATTTAGTTCAAACATTAATTTTAGTACAATGGAAAAACAGAACTAGAAAGAAAAATTAAAGAAATCTGCGTTAGTTGTGAGGTTCTACTATAACTCGCCTTTGTTAGTCTTTAATGTCATTGACAAATATTTGAAGCTGGTTTTAAGATTCCACAAAATCAAGGAGTCCATTGCTATAACAAATTATTTTTTTTCTTAGATTATTTATTCCATGTCTAATTTCTTTATTATAGTTACAACAATTTCATATGAATTTTCAATTGGAGACAATATTTGACATGTGTAAATCATATTCATTTACCAAAAATTTCCCAATTAGAAATTACAATGAAATTTTGAGTTTTAAAAAAACAAATTTTGGGGTGAGAGAGGCTTGAACTCCCGACCTCAGGATCACTCTTATTGCTATGAGACCTACGCGCTAGCCAACTGCGCCACCACCCCAAATTGATGAGTGCCCCAACTTTGTTCGTATACAAAATAAACGTTGACGATTTGTTTTATCAAATTCAAAATATAGAATGAACTTTGACGATTCGTCGCTTTATCTTGATTCTTATTTTTAAGTTGTTGAGCTATAGAGATGAAGAGAGCTTAACAGATCAAAAAGAGTAAGGGATTTAGAAAACAATGGTTTTTCTTGGTAATTGATTTCTTTCAAATAAAGAGCAACATCTGACATCAATCAACAACTCTTATTCTAGTGAGTTGTTTTTCATTTTGTTTTTAGCACAAACGATGATCAAAGACATTTAGTTCAAACATTGTTTTTAGTACAATGGAAAAACAGAACTAGAAAGAAAAATTAAAGAAATCTGCGTTAGTTGTGAGCTTCTACTATAACTCGCCTTTGTTAGTCTTTAATGTCATTGACAAATATTTGAAGCTGGTTTTAAGATTCCACAAAATCAATGAGTCCCATTGCTATAACAAACTGTTTTTTTTTCTTAGATTATTTATTCCATGTCTAATTTCTTTATTATAGTTACAACAATTTCATATGAATTTTCAATTGGAGACGATAATTGACATGTGTCAATCATATTCATTTACCAAACATTTCCCAATTAGAAATTACAATGAAATTTTGATTTTTAAAAAACAAATTTTGGGGTGAGAGAGCCTTGAACTCTCGACCTCAGGATCACTCTTTTTGCTATGAGACCTACGCGCTAGCCAACTGCGCCACCACCCCAATTTGATGAGTGCCCAAACTTTGTTCGTATACAAAATAAACGTTGACGATTTGTTTTATCAAATTCAAAATATAGAATGAACTTAGACAATTTGTAGCTTTATCTTGATTCTTATTTTTAAGTTGTTCAGCTATAGAGATGAACGAAGCTTGAGAGATCAAAAAGAGTAAGGGATTTAGAAAACAATGGTTTTTCTTGGTAAGTGATTTCTTTCGAATAAAGAGCAACATCTGACATCAATCAACAACTCTTATTCTAGTGAGTTGTTTTTCATTTTGTTTTTAGCATAAACGATGATCCAAGACATTTAGTTCAAACATTTTTTTTAGTACAATGGAAAAACAGAACTAGAAAGAAAAATGAAAGAAATATGCGTTAGTTGTGAGCTTCTACTATAACTCGCCTTTGTTAGTCTTTAATGTCATTGACAAATATTTGAAGCTGGTTTTAAGATTCCACAAAATCAATGACCATTGCTATAACAAATTGTTTTTCTTTCTTAGATTATTTATTCCATGTCTAATTTCTTTATTATAGTTACATTAATTTCATATTAATTTTCAATTGGAGACAATAATTGAAATGTGTAAATCATATTCATTTACCAAACATTTCCCAATTAGAAATTACAATGAAATTTTGAGTTTTAAAAAAACAAGTATTGGGGTGAGAGAGGCTTGAACTCTCGACCTCAGGATCACTCTTTTTGCTATGAGACCTACGCGCTAGCCAACTGCACCACCACCCCAATTTGATGAGTGCCCCAACTTTGTTCGTATACAAAATAAACGTTGACGATTTGTTTTATCAAATTTAAAATATAGAATGAACTTTGACAATTTGTAGCTTTATCTTGATTCTTATTTTTAAGTTGTTGAGCTATAGAGATGAAGAGAGCTTGACAGATCAAAAAGAGTAAGGGATTTAGAAAACAATGGTTTTTCTTGGTAATTGATTTCTTTCAAATAAAGAGCAACATCTGACATCAATCAACAACTCTTATTCTAGTGAGTTGTTTTTCATTTTGTTTTTAGCACAAACGATGATCAAAGACATTTAGTTCAAACATTGTTTTTAGTACAATGGAAAAACAGAACTAGAAAGAAAAATTAAAGAAATCTGCGTTAGTTGTGAGCTTCTACTATAACTCGCCTTTGTTAGTCTTTAATGTCATTGACAAATATTTGAAGCTGGTTTTAAGATTCCACAAAATCAATGAGTCTCATTGCTATAACAAACTGTTTTTTTTTCTTAGATTATTTATTCCATGTCTAATTTCTTTATTATAGTTACAACAATTTCATATGAATTTTCAATTGGAGACAATAATTGACATGTGTCAATCATATTCATTTACCAAACATTTCCCAATTAGAAATTACAATGAAATTTTGATTTTAAAAAAACAAATTTTGGGGTGAGAGAGCCTTGAACTCTCGACCTCAGGATCACTCTTTTTGCTATGAGACCTACGCACTAGCCAACTGCGCCACCACCCCAATTTGATGAGTGCCCAAACTTTGTTCGTATACAAAATAAACGTTGACGATTTGTTTTATCAAATTCAAAATATAGAATGAACTTAGACAATTTGTAGCTTTATCTTGATTCTTATTTTTAAGTTGTTCAGCTATAGAGATGAACGAAGCTTGAGAGATCAAAAAGAGTAAGGGATTTAGAAAACAATGGTTTTTCTTGGTAAGTGATTTCTTTCGAATAAAGAGCAACATCTGACATCAATCAACAACTCTTATTCTAGTGAGTTGTTTTTCATTTTGTTTTTAGCATAAACGATGATCCAAGACATTTAGTTCAAACATTTTTTTTAGTACAATGGAAAAACAGAACTAGAAAGAAAAATTAAAGAAATATGCGTTAGTTGTGAGCTTCTACTATAACTCGCCTTTGTTAGTCTTTAATGTCATTGACAAATATTTGAAGCTGGTTTTAAGATTCCACAAAATCAATGACCATTGCTATAACAAATTGTTTTTCTTTCTTAGATTATTTATTCCATGTCTAATTTCTTTATTATAGTTACAACAATTTCATATTAATTTTCAATTGGAGACAATAATTGACATGTGTAAATCATATTCATTTACCAAACATTTCCCAATTAGAAATTACAATGAAATTTTGAGTTTTAAAAAAAAAATTTTGGGGTGAGAGAGGCTTGAACTCTCGACCTCAGGATCACTCTTTTTGCTATGAGACCTACGCGCTAGCCAACTGTGCCACCACCCCAATTTGATGAGTGCCCCAACTTTGTTCGTATACAAAATAAACGTTGACGATTTGTTTTATCAAATTCAAAATATAGAATGAACTTTGACAATTTGTAGCTTTATCTTGATTCTTATTTTTAAGTTGTTGAGCTATAGAGCTGAAGAGAGCTTGACAGATCAAAAAGAGTAAGGGATTTAGAAAACAATGGTTTTTCTTGGTAATTGATTTCTTTCAAATAAAGAGCAACATCTGACATCAATCAACAACTCTTATTCTAGTGAGTTGTTTTTCATTTTGTTTTTAGCACAAACGATGATCAAAGACATTTAGTTCAAACATTGTTTTTAGTACAATGGAAAAACAGAACTAGAAAGAAAAATTAAAGAAATCTGCGTTAGTTGTGAGCTTCTACTATAACTCGCCTTTGTTAGTATTTAATGTCATTGACAAATATTTGAAGCTGGTTTTAAGATTCCACAAAATCAATGAGTCCCATTGCTATAACAAATTGTTTTTTTTTCTTAGATTATTTATTCCATGTGTCAATCATATTCATTTACCAAACATTTCCCAATTAGAAATTACAATGAAATTTTGAGTTTTAAAAAAACCAATTTTGGGGTGAGAGAGGCTTGAACTCTCGACCTCAGGATCACTCTTTTTGCTATGAGAACTACACGCTGGCCAACTGCGCCACCACCCCAATTTGATGAATGCCCAAACTTTGTTCGTATACAAAATAAACGTTGACGATTTGTTTTATCAAATTCAAAATATAGAATGAACTTTAAAAATTTGTAGCTTTATCTTGATTCTAATTTTTAAGTTGTTGAGCTATAGAGATGAAGAGAGCTTGACAGATCAAAAAGAGTAAGGGATTTAGAAAACAATGGTTTTTCTTGGTAATTGATTTCTTTCAAATAAAGAGCAACATCTGACATCAATCAACAACTCTTATTCTAGTGAGTTGTTTTTCATTTTGTTTTTAGCACAAACGATGATCAAAGACATTTAGTTCAAACATTGTTTTTAGTACAATGGAAAAACAGAACTAGAAAGAAAAATTAAAGAAATCTGCGTTAGTTGTGAGCTTCTACTATAACTCGCATTTGTTAGTCTTTAATGTCATTGACAAATATTTGAAGCTGGTTTTAAGATTCCACAAAATCAATGAGTCCCATTGCTATAACAAACTGTTTTTTTTTCTTAGATTATTTATTCCATGTCTAATTTCTTTATTATAGTTACAACAATTTCATATGAATTTTCAATTGGAGACAATAATTGACATGTGTCAATCATATTCATTTACCAAACATTTCCCAATTAGAAATTACAATGAAATTTTGATTTTAAAAAAACAAATTTTGGGGTGAGAGAGCCTTGAACTCTCGACCTTAGGATCACTCTTTTTGCTATGAGACCTACGCGCTAGCCAACTGCGCCACCACCCCAATTTGATGAGTGCCCAAACTTTGTTCGTATACAAAATAAACGTTGACGATTTGTTTTATCAAATTCAAAATATAGAATGAACTTAGACAATTTGTAGCTTTATCTTGATTCTTATTTTTAAGTTGTTCAGCTATAGAGATGAACGAAGCTTGAGAGATCAAAAAGAGTAAGGGATTTAGAAAACAATGGTTTTTCTTGGTAAGTGATTTCTTTCGAATAAAGAGCAACATCTGACATCAATCAACAACTCTTATTCTAGTGAGTTGTTTTTCATTTTGTTTTTAGCATAAACGATGATCCAAGACATTTAGTTCAAACATTTTTTTTAGTACAATGGAAAATCAGAACTAGAAAGAAAAATTAAAGAAATATGCGTTAGTTGTGAGCTTCTACTATAACTCGCCTTTGTTAGTCTTTAATGTCATTGACAAATATTTGAAGCTGGTTTTAAGATTCCACAAAATCAATGACCATTGCTATAACAAATTGTTTTTCTTTCTTAGATTATTTATTCCATGTCTAATTTCTTTATTATAGTTACAACAATTTCATATTAATTTTCAATTGGAGACAATAATTGACATGTGTAAATCATATTCATTTACCAAACATTTCCCAATTAGAAATTACAATGAAATTTTGAGTTTTAAAAAAAAAATTTTGGGGTGAGAGAGGCTTGAACTCTCGACCTCAGGATCACTCTTTTTGCTATGAGACCTACGCGTTAGCCAAATGTGCCACCACCCCAATTTGATGAGTGCCCCAACTTTGTTCGTATACAAAATAAACGTTGACGATTTGTTTTATCAAATTCAAAATATAGAATGAACTTTGACAATTTGTAGCTTTATCTTGATTCTTATTTTTAAGTTGTTGAGCTATAGAGCTGAAGAGAGCTTGACAGATCAAAAAGAGTAAGGGATTTAGAAAACAATGGTTTTTCTTGGTAATTGATTTCTTTCAAATAAAGAGCAACATCTGACATCAATCAACAACTCTTATTCTAGTGAGTTGTTTTTCATTTTGTTTTTAGCACAAACGATGATCAAAGACATTTAGTTCAAACATTGTTTTTAGTACAATGGAAAAACAGAACTAGAAAGAAAAATTAAAGAAATCTGCGTTAGTTGTGAGCTTCTACTATAACTCGCCTTTGTTAGTATTTAATGTCATTGACAAATATTTGAAGTTGGTTTTAAGATTCCACAAAATCAATGAGTCCCATTGCTATAACAAATTGTTTTTTTTTCTTAGATTATTTATTCCATGTGTCAATCATATTCATTTACCAAACATTTCCCAATTAGAAATTACAATGAAATTTTGAGTTTTAAAAAAGCAAATTTTGGGGTGAGAGAGGCTTGAACTCTCGACCTCAGGATCACTCTTTTTGCTATGAGAACTACACTCTAACCAACTGCGCCACCACCCCAATTTGATGAATGCCCAAACTTTGTTCGTATACAAAATAAACGTTGACGATTTGTTTTATCAAATTCAAAATATAGAATGAACTTTAAAAATTTGTAGCTTTATCTTGATTCTAATTTTTAAGTTGTTGAGCTATAGAGATGAAGAGAGCTTGACAGATAAAAAAGAGTAAGGGATTTAGAAAACATTGGTTTTTCTTGGTAATTGATTTCTTTTAAATAAAGAGCAACTTCTGACATCAATCAACAACTCTTATTCTAGTGAGTTGTTTTTCATTTTGTTTTTAGCACAAACGATGATCAAAGACATTTAGTTCAAACATTAATTTTAGTACAATGGAAAAACAGAACTAGAAAGAAAAATTAAAGAAATCTGCTTTAGTTGTGACCTTCTACTATAACTCGCCTTTGTTAGTCTTTAATGTCATTGACAAATATTTGAAGCTGGTTTTAAGATTCCACAAAATCAATGAGTCCCATTGCTATAGCGAATTGTTTTTTTTTCTTAGATTATTTATTCCATGTCTAATTTCTTTATTATAGTTACAACAATTTCATATTAATTTTCAATTGGAGACAATAATTGACACGTGTAAATCATATTCATTTACCAAACATTTCCCAATTAGAAATTACAATGAAATTTTGAGTTTTAAAAAAATAAATTTTGGGGTGAGAGAGGCTTGAACTCTCGACCTCAGGATCACTCTTATTGCTATGAGACCTACGCGCTAGCCAACTGCGCCACCACCCCAAATTGATGAGTGCCCCAACTTTGTTCGTATACAAAATAAACGTTGACGATTTGTTTTATAAAATTCAAAATATAGAATGAACTTTGACAATTTGTAGCTTTATCTTGATTCTTATTTTTAAGTGGTTGAGCTATAGAGATGAAGAGAGCTTGACAGATCAAAAAGAGTAAGGGATTTAGAAAACAATGGTTTTTCTTGGTAATTGATTTCTTTAAAATAAAGAGCAACATCTGACATCAATCAACAACTCTTATTCTAGTGAGTTGTTTTTCATTTTGTTTTTAGCACAAACGATGATCAAAGACATTTAGTTCAAACATTGTTTTTAGTACAATGGAAAAACAGAACTAGAAAGAAAAATTAAAGAAATATGCGTTAGTTGTGAGCTTCTAGTATAACTCGCCTCTGTTAGTCTTTAATGTCATTGACAAATATTTGAAGCTGGTTTTAAGTTTCCACAAAATCAATGAGTCCCATTGCTATAACAAATTATTTTTTTTTCTTAGATTATTTATTCCATGTCTAATTTCTTTATTATAGTTACAAAAATTTCATATTAATTTTCAATTGGAGAAAATAATTGACATGTGTAAATCATATTCATTTACCAAACATTTCCCAATTAGAAATTACAATGAAATTTTGAGTTTTAAAAAAACAAATTTTGGGGTGAGAAAGGCTTGAACTCTCGACCTCAGGATCACTCTCATTGCTATGAGACCTACGCGCTACCCAACTGCGCCACCACCCCAAATTGATGAGTGCCTCAACTTTGTTCGTATACAAAATAAACGTTGACGATTTGTTTTATAAAATTCAAAATATAGAATGAACTTTGACAATTTGTAGCTTTATCTTGATTCTTATTTTTAAGTTGTTTAGCTATAGAGATGAAGAGAGCTTGACAGATCAAAAAGAGTAAGGGATTTAGAAAACAATGGTTTTTCTTGGTAATTGATTTCTTTAAAATAAAGAGCAACATCTGACATCAATCAACAACTCTTATTCTAGTGAGTTGTTTTTCATTTTGTTTTTAGCACAAACGATGATCAAAGACATTTAGTTCAAACATTGTTTTTAGTACAATGGAAAAACAGAACTAGAAAGTAAAATTAAAGAAATCTGCGTTAGTTGTGAGCTTCTACTATAACTCGCCTTTGTTAGTCTTTAATGTCATTGACAAATATTTGAAGCTGGTTTTAAGTTTCCACAAAATCAATGAGTCCCATTGCTATAACAAATTATTTTTTTTTCTTAGATTACTTATTCCATGTCTAATTTCTTTATTATAGTTACAAAAATTTCATATTAATTTTCAATTGGAGAAAATAATTGACATGTGTAAATCATATTCATTTACCAAACATTTCCCAATTAGAAATTACAATGAAATTTTGAGTTTTAAAAAAACAAATTTTGGGGTGAGAAAGGCTTGAACTCTCGACCTCAGGATCACTCTTATTGCTATGAGACCTACGCGCTACCCAACTGCGCCACCACCCCAAATTGATGAGTGCCTCAACTTTGTTCGTATACAAAATAAACGTTGACGATTTGTTTTATAAAATTCAAAATATAGAATGAACTTTGACAATTTGTAGCTTTATCTTGATTCTTATTTTTAAGTTGTTGAGCTATAGAGATGAAGAGAGCTTGACAGATCAAAAAGAGTAAGGGATTTAGAAAACAATGGTTTTTCTTGGTAATTGATTTCTTTCAAATAAAGAGCAACATCTGACATCAATCAACAACTCTTATTCTAGTGAGTTGTTTTTCATTTTGTTTTTAGCACAAACGATGATCAAAGACATTTAGTTCAAACATTGTTTTTAGTACAATGGAAAAACAGAACTAGAAAGTAAAATTAAAGAAATCTGCGTTAGTTGTGAGCTTCTACTATAACTCGCCTTTGTTAGTCTTTAATGTCATTGACAAATATTTGAAGCTGGTTTTAAGTTTCCACAAAATCAATGAGTCCCATTGCTATAACAAATTATTTTTTTTTCTTAGATTATTTATTCCATGTCTAATTTCTTTATTATAGTTACAAAAATTTCATATTAATTTTCAATTGGAGAAAATAATTGACATGTGTAAATCATATTCATTTACCAAACATTTCCCAATTAGAAATTACAATGAAATTTTGAGTTTTAAAAAAACAAATTTTGGGGTGAGAAAGGCTTGAACTCTCGACCTCAGGATCACTCTTATTGCTATGAGACCTACGCGCTAGCCAACTGCGCCACCACCCCAAATTGATGAGTGCCTCAACTTTGTTCGTATACAAAATAAACGTTGTCGATTTGTTTTATCAAATTCAAAATATAGAATGAACTTTGACAATTTGTAGCTTTATCTTGATTCTTATTTTTAAGTTGTTGAGCTATAGAGATGAAGAGAGCTTGACAGATCAAAAAGAGTAAGGGATTTAGAAAACAATGGTTTTTCTTGGTAATTGATTTCTTTCAAATAAAGAGCAACATCTGACATCAATCAACAACTCTTATTCTAGTGAGTTGTTTTTCATTTTGTTTTTAGCACAAACGATGATCAAAGACATTTAGTTCAAACATTGTTTTTAGTACAATGGAAAAACAGAACTAGAAAGAAAAATTAAAGAAATATGCGTTAGTTGTGAGCTTCTAGTATAACTCGCCTCTGTTAGTCTTTAATGTCATTGACAAATATTTGAAGCTGGTTTTAAGATTCCACAAAATCAATGAGTCCCATTGTTATAACAAATTGTTTTTTTTCTTAGATTATTTATTCCATGTCTAATTTCTTTATTATAGTTACAACAATTTCATATTAATTTTCAAAGTGAGACAATAATTGACATGTGTAAATCATATTCATTTACCAAACATTTCCCAATTAGAAATTACAATGAAATTTTGAGTTTTAAAAAAGGAAATTTTGGAGTGAGAAAGGCTTGAAGTCTCGACCTCAGGATCACTCTTATTGCTATGAGACCTACGCGCTAGCCAACTGCGCCACCACCCCAAATTTATGAGTTCCCCAACTTTGTTCGTATACAAAATAAACGTTGACGATTTGTTTTATCAAATTCAAAATATAGAATGAACTTTGACAATTTGTAGCTTTATCTTGATTCTTGTTTTTAAGTTGTTGAGCTATAGAGATGAAGAGAGCATGAGAGATCAAAAACAGTAAGGGATTTAGAAAACAATGGTTTTTCCTGGTAAGTGATTTCTTTCAAATAAAGAGAAACATCTGACATCAATCAACAACTCTTATTCTAGTGAGTTGTTTTTCATTTTGTTTTTAGCACAAACGATGATCCAAGACATTTAGTTCAAACATTTTTTTTAGTACAATGGAAAAAAAGAACTAGAAAGAAAAATTAAAGACATTTGCGTTAGTTGTGAGCTTCTACTATAACTCGCCTTTGTCAGTCTTTAATGTCATTGACAAATATTTGATGCTGGTTTTAAGATTCCACAAATTCAATGAGTCTCATTGCTATAACAAATTGTTTTTTTTCGTAGATTATTTATTCCATGTCTAATTTCTTTATTATAGTTACAACAATTTCATATTAATTTTCAAAGTGAGACAATAATTGACATGTGTAAATCATATTCATTTACCAAACATTTCCCAATTAGAAATTACAATGAAATTTTGAGTTTTAAAAAAATAAATTTTGGGGTGAGAGAGGCTTGAACTCTCGACCTCAGGATCACTCTTATTGCTATGAGACCTACGCGCTAGCCAACTGTGCCACCACCCCAAATTGATGATTTTCCCAACTTTGTTCGTATACAAAATAAACGTTGACGATATGTTTTATCAAATTCAAAATATAGAATGAACTTTGACAATTTGTAGCTTTATCTTGATTCTTATTTTTAAGTTGTTGAGCTATAGAGATGAAGAGAGCTTGACAGATCAAAAAGAGTAAGGGATTTAGAAAACAATGGTTTTTCTTGGTAATTGATTTATTTCAAATAAAGAGCAACATCTGACATCAATCAACAACTCTTATTCTATTGAGTTGTTTTTCATTTTGTTTTTAGCACAAACGATGATCAAAGACATTTAGTTCAAACATTGTTTTTAGTACAATGGAAAAACAGAACTAGAAAGTAAAATAAAAGAAATCTGCGTTAGTTGTGAGCTTCTACTATAACTCGCCTTTGTTAGTCTTTAATGTCATTGACAAATATTTGAAGCTGGTTTTAAGTTTCCACAAAATCAATGAGTCCCATTGCTATAACAAATTGTTTTTTTTTCTTAGATTATTTATTCCATGTCTAATTTCTTTATTATAGTTACAAAAATTTCATTTTAATTTTCAATTGGAGAAAATAATTGACATGTGTAAATCATATTCATTTACCAAACATTTCCCAATTAGAAATTACAATGAAATTTTGAGTTTTAAAAAAAAAAAAATTGGGGGGAGAGAGGCGTGAACTCTCGACCTCAGGATCACTCTTTTTACTATGAGACCTACGCGCTAGCCAACTGCGCCACCACCCCAATTTGATGAGTGCCCCAACTTTGTTCGTATACAAAATACACGTTGACGATTTGTTTTATCAAATACAAAATATAGAATGAACTTTTACAATTTGTAGCTTTATCTTGATTCTTGTTTTTAAGTTGTTGAGCTATAGAGATGAAGAGAGCATGAGAGATCAAAAACAGTAAGGGATTTAGAAAACAATGGTTTTTCCTGGTAAGTGATTTCTTTCAAATAAAGAGAAACATCTGACATCAATCAACAACTCTTATTCTAGTGAGTTGTTTTTCATTTTTTTTTTAGCACAAACGATGATCCAAGACATTTAGTTCAAACATTTTTTTTAGTACAATGGAAAAAAAGAACTAGAAAGAAAAATTAAAGACATTTGCGTTAGTTGTGAGCTTCTACTATAACTCGCCTTTGTCAGTCTTTAATGTCATTGACAAATATTTGATGCTGGTTTTAAGATTCCACAAATTCAATGAGTCTCATTGCTATAACAAATTGTTTTTTTTCGTAGATTATTTATTCCATGTCTAATTTCTTTATTATAGTTACAAAAATTTCATTTTAATTTTCAATTGGAGAAAATAATTGACATGTGTAAATCATATTCATTTACCAAACATTTCCCAATTAGAAATTACAATGAAATTTTGAGTTTTAAAAAAAAAAAAATTGGGGTGAGAGAGGCGTGAACTCTCGACCTCAGGATCACTCTTTTTACTATGAGACCTACGCGCTAGCCAACTGCGCCACCACCCCAATTTGATGAGTGCCCCAACTTTGTTCGTATACAAAATACACGTTGACGATTTGTTTTATCAAATTCAAAATATAGAATGAACTTTTACAATTTGTAGCTTTATCTTGATTCTTGTTTTTAAGTTGTTGAGCTATAGAGATGAAGAGAGCATGAGAGATCAAAAACAGTAAGGGATTTAGAAAACAATGGTTTTTCCTGGTAAGTGATTTCTTTCAAATAAAGAGAAACATCTGACATCAATCAACAACTCTTATTCTAGTGAGTTGTTTTTCATTTTGTTTTTAGCACAAACGATGATCCAAGACATTTAGTTCAAACATTTTTTTTAGTACAATGGAAAAAAAGAACTAGAAAGAAAAATTAAAGACATTTGCGTTAGTTGTGAGCTTCTACTATAACTCGCCTTTGTCAGTCTTTAATGTCATTGACAAATATTTGATGCTGGTTTTAAGATTCCACAAATTCAATGAGTCTCATTGCTATAACAAATTGTTTTTTTTCGTAGATTATTTATTCCATGTCTAATTTCTTTATTATAGTTACAACAATTTCATATTAATTTTCAAAGTGAGACAATAATTGACATGTGTAAATCATATTCATTTACCAAACATTTCCCAATTAGAAATTACAATGAAATTTTGAGTTTTAAAAAAATAAATTTTGGGGTGATAGAGGCTTGAACTCTCGACCTCAGGATCACTCTTAATGCTATGAGACCTACGCGCTAGCCAACTGTGCCAACACCCCAAATTGATGATTTTCCCAACTTTGTTCGTATACAAAATAAACGTTGACGATATGTTTTATCAAATTCAAAATATAGAATGAACTTTGACAATTTGTAGCTTTATCTTGATTCTTATTTTTAAGTTGTTGAGCTATAGAGATGAAGAGAGCTTGACAGATCAAAAAGAGTAAGGGATTTAGAAAACAATGGTTTTTCTTGGTAATTGATTTCTTTCAAATAAAGAGCAACATCTGACATCAATCAACAACTCTTATTCTATTGAGTTGTTTTTCATTTTGTTTTGAGCACAAACGATGATCAAAGACATTTAGTTCAAACATTGTTTTTAGTACAATGGAAAAACAGAACTAGAAAGAAAAATTAAAGAAATTTGCGTTACTTGTGAGCTTCTACTATAACTCGACTTTGTTAGTCTTTAATGTCATTGACCAATATTTGAAGCTGGTTTTAAGATTCCACAAAATCAATGAGTCCCATTGCTATAACAAATTGTTTTTTTTCTTAGATTATTTATTCCATGTCTAATTTCTTTATTATAGTTACAACAATTTCATATTAATTTTCAAATTGAGACAATAATTGATATGTGTAAATCATATTCATTTACCAAACATTTCCCAGTTAGAAATTACAATGAAATTTTGAGTTTTAAAAAAACAAATTTTGGGGTGAGAGAGGCTTGAAGTCTCGACCTCAGGATCACTCTTATTGCTATGAGACCTACGCGCTAGCCAACTGCGCCACCACCCCAATTTGATGAGTGCCCCAACTTTGTTCGTATACAAAATAAACGTTGACGATTTGTTTTATCAAATTCAAAATATAGAATGAACTTTGACAATTTGTAGCTTTATCTTGATTCTTATTTTTAAGTTGTTGAGCTATAGAGATGAAGAGAGCTTGACAGATCAAAAAGAGTAAGGGAATTAGAAAACAATGGTTTTTCTTGGTAAGTGATTTCTTTCAAATAAAGAGCAACATCTGACATCAATCAACAACACTTATTCTAGTGCGTTGTTTTTCATTTTGTTTTTAGCACAAAAGATGATCAAAGACATTTAGTTCAAACATTGTTTTTAGTACAATGGAAAAACAGAACTAGAAAGAAAAATTAAAGAAATCTGCGTTAGTTGTGAGTTTCTACTATAACTCGCCTTTGTTAGTGTTTAATGTCATTGACAAATATTTGAAGTTGGTTTTAAGATTCCACAAAATCAATGAGTCCCATTGCTATAACAACTTGTTTTTTTTCTTAGATTATTTATTCCATGTCTAATTTATTTATTATAGTTACAACAATTTCATATTAATTTTCAAAGTGAGACAATAATTGACATGTGTAAATCATATTCATTTACCAAACATTTCCCAATTAGAAATTACAATGAAATTTTGAGTTTTAAAAAAAAAAATTGGGTGTGTGGGGGTCGAACTCTCGACCTCAAGATAACTCTATTTGCCATGTAACCTACGCACTTGCCAACTGTGCCACCACCCCAATTTGTTAAGTGCTCCAACTTTGTTCGTATACAAAAGTAACGTTGACGATTTGTTTTATCAAATTCAAAATATAGAATGAACTTTGACAAGTTGTACCTTTATCTTGATTCTCTTCCTTTTAAGTTGTTGAGCTATAGAGATGGATAGATCTTGAGAGATAAAAAAGAGAGAGGGGTTTAGAAAAGAAAGGTTTTTCTTGGTAAGTGATTTCTTTCATATAGAGAGCAACATCTGATATCAATCAACAATCTCTTATTCTAGTGAGTTGTTTTTCATTTTGTTTTTAGCACAAACGATGATGGAAGATATTTAGTTCAAACATTTTTTTTAGTACAATGGAAAAACAAAACTAGAAAGAAAAATTAAAGAAATGTGCGGTAGTTGTGAGCTTCAACTATTCCTCGCCTCTTTTAGTCTTTAAGGTCATTGACAAATATTTGAAGCTGGTTTTAAGATTCCACAAAATCAATGAGTCCCATTGCTATAACAAATTATTTTTTTTCTTAGATTATATATTCCATGTCTAATTTCTTTATTATAGTTACAACAATTTCATATTAATTTTCAAAGTGAGACAATAATTGACATGTGTAAATCATATTCATTTACCAAACATTTCCCAATTAGAAATTACAATGAAATTTTGAGTTTTTAAAATAAAAAATTTGGGGTGAGAGAGGGTTGAATTCAGAATAACTCTTTTTTCTATGAGACCTACGCGCTAGCCAACTGCGCCACCACCCCAATTTGTTGAGTGCCCCAACTTTGTTCGTATACAAAATAAACGTCGGCGATTTGTTTTATCAAATTCAAAATATAGAATGAACTTTGACAATTTGTAGCTTTATCTTGATTCTTCTTTTTAAGTTGTTGAGCTATAGAGATGAAGAGAGCTTGAGAGATCAAAAAGAGTAAAGGATTTAGAAAACAATGGTTTTTTTTGGTAAGTGATTTCTTTCAAATAAAGAGCAACATCTGACATCAATCAACAACTCTTATTCTAGTGAGTTTGTCACATGAGAATTCGAACGAGAAATGGAAATTCGACACGTGTAAATGAAGTTTTAATTTTGTATTTGTATTGTATTGTATCAATGCGTAGTGGATTACAATCTCTAATGTTTAGCCTTTGATTCTTTCTCTCTCAAATGTAAATGTATCTCGAGGGCTTCGCAGCTTGTTCTCGATGTTGGGTTTGTTTAGAGGGCTTTGCAGCTTGTTCTGGATGTTGGATTTGTTCCGAGGGCTTCGCAGCTTGTTCTCGAAGTTGAATTTGGATCGAGGGCATCGCAGCTTGTTCTCGATGTTGAATTTGGATCGAGGGCTTCGCAGCTTGTTCTCGATGTTGAATTTGGATCGAGGGCTTCGCAGCTTGTTCCCGATGTTGAATTTGGATCGAGGGCTTCGCAGCTTGTTCTCGATGTTGAATTTGGATCGAGGGCTTCGCAGCTTGTTCTCGATGTTGGATGATCGTTCAATCTTCCAAGGATTCAGGGAGTCTTCGTTGCTTGAGAATTCTCTCTGAGCTCTTAGTAGTAGAAATTTTCTGAACCTTGAAAATGAAGAATGAACTCTCTATTTATAGAGTTCTCATGGGCCTGGTGGGCTTGGGCCTGGATCCAATGGGCTTGGGTCCAATGTCATTTTGGGTTCAATGGGCTTTTGGGCTTTGGGCTAAATTGTCATTTAAATAGCTTTCTGGCCCGATTCGATTTTGAGCCCAATTGCGGTGTGACCGAATTTGCTCGGTCAAGTCTCAAGTCTATCTGATCCACCGGCCGTGATGAAGACACGTGGCGACCGCTGATTGGCCGAAATTTCTCTGTCAACAAATGCCCCATTTTTCGAGAGTTATGCACAAGTATGTGTGGGTGAGTCTCGAAAAAGTTAAATAGAGAAATCGAAACGTAGGGCACCTCTAATTTCGACTCCGCCCTGACATATCAATTATATCAATTATATCGAAATATGAAATTTGGTTCATAAATCAATTATTTTGATTGATACATGTTTCTATGCCAATTGACTAAAAAATAAGAATTTGGCTTACAATTTTGATCTTTCTTATTTGGCAGAAGCTTGACTTGAACTTTAGTAGATTCTTGTGTTCTACTTTAATTCTATTTTGGATGTAGAGTAGAGTTTTGGAGTTGCCCAATTGAATTTTGAAAAAGGGTTTGACTTTGAATTTTTTTTTACTCCAATTTCGAGGTGGAATAAAATTTGGAGTATACCCAAACCACAAATTTCGATTTGAGACTTGAATTTGGATTATTTATGAATCTACATCTTGCTCGAGAATAAATTTAGGAATATGCCCAATTTTAATTCTAGGAAAATTTTGGATTTTGCTCGAAATTTAGTTTGAATGAAAATTTGACTTGGCATAATTTTGGGGTTCCAATCAATTTTGACATAAAGTTCGAAATTTTGAACTTAAGCTCATGATTATGGAAGGAAATTTAGAACCCGCCTAAATTTCAAGTTGAAGGAAGTATTACGATCTGAAGACAAATGGTAACAATAAAGCTTGTTTGGCAAAGTGGAACATGTACAACCTTTGTTTTCTTTGGTCTTGGGTTCAAGTCCACCTTTATACATATTTTTAGATAATTTTCTTAAACAAATGGTATTTGAGATGCGATGCGCAGCGCGGCGCAACTTGGAGATGCGCAGCGCGGCGCAACTTGGAGATGCGCAGCGCGGCGCAACTTGGAGATGCTATTTGAGATGCGATGCGCAGCGCGGCGCAACTTGGAGATGCTATTTGAGATGCGATGCGCAGCGCGGCGCAACTTGGAGATGCTATTTGAGATGCGATGCGCAGCGCGGCGCAACTTGGAGATGCTATTTGAGATGCGATGCGCAGCGCGGCGCAACTTGGAGATGCTATTTGAGATGCGATGCGCAGCGCGGCGCAACTTGGAGATGCGCAGCGCGGCGCAACTTGGAGATGCGCAGCGCGGCGCAACTTGGAGATTCGCAGCGCGGCGGAACTTGGAGATGCGCAGCGCGGCGGAACTTGGAGATGCGCAGCACGGCGGAACTTGGAGATGCGCAGCGCGGCGGAACTTGGAGATGCGCAGCGCGGCGGAACTTGGAGATGGGCAGCGCGACGGAACTTGGAGATGGGCAGCGCGGCGGAACTTGGAGATGCGCAGCGCGGCGGAACTTGGAGATGCGCAGCGCGGCGGAACTTGAAGATGAGATGTAACGTACGAATGGAATGTAATCCTCTTTTTTTTATTGTGACTGAACTTAAAGTATATGTATATTTTTTTTCTTTAAGTTGCCTACGTACCCTTAGATGGAAGGGATCAAGTCGCAGCGCGGCGGAACTTGGAGATGCGCAGCGCGGCGAAACTTGGAGATGAGATGAGATGAGATGAGATGAGATGCGGAACTTGGAGATGCGCGGCGGGTGATGAGATGAGATGAGATGTAACGTACGAATGGAATGTAATCCTCTTTTTTTTATTGTGACTGAACTTAAAGTATATATATATTTTTTCTTTCTTTAAGTTGCCTACGTACCCTTAGATGGAAGGGATCAAGTCATAACGTAGTTCGAATGAATGATTTTTTTTTTTGTGGGTCGTTCACCTTTTAAGCTCGTGCGGGCCAGAAGCAACATGTAGTTTATACTCTTACGTTAATGAGTATTAGATTTCAAAAGATCTTATCTTCATCACGGTCTTGATCAGATCCTTCGTTTGTAGGATTGGTTAGAATGATGATATTTTTCTTCACCTTCAAGGAGCCTTCTGTATTTATGAGAACAGATAATTTTCTCTTCATGCGCGAAGGAACACGACTATGAATCTTCTTGTCGCTATTTACTTCATCGAAGAGCCTTGCCCCTACGGTCTTCATCTTTCCTTCCTGTTGATCACTTGTCCCTTTGAGGCGATCAAAAACAGATGTTGAAGGTCGGTCTTTCTTTGATGTGGAGACACTTAACCTTTGGAAAGCTGAAGTTCGAGTGGAGGTAGAAGTTAGACATGAATTTTCTTCTTTTGTCGCGGCCATACTCATCCTTTGGAAGACCGAAGTTCGAGTAGTTGAACGCTTGATGCGATTGAAGACAGAGGTTCTTTGGTCGACTTCTTTTTTAGTCGTTGACTTCTTCTGCATTGATGTAGCATGAACTTGCACAGATTTCTTCCTCTTTTTTGATGGGAAGGAAACTTCTTGAGAAGAATTCTTTTAAAGTCACTGGTTGTCGAGGTTGAGGACGATATTTATGTCCTCCTCTCTCATGTTTAGACTTCCTCGAATTGCTTCTTCTTTTCTTCTTTGAAAGCTTATTGTTTCGTTTATCATCTCGAAACATGCAATCTTCTTTCTGGACAAGTCTTTGTCGTCGTATTTTTTGACGAGCCACGACGGTCCAACCTTTATCCTCATTTTCGACGGCCTCAGGTTTTACCCGAGAAATTTGCTTTGGGGTTTCATGTCCGAACCGAACAATTATTGGTTTGAAGGTCCCAAACTTGATCAGACCTTCCTTTTGCTTATCAATTGAGGCTGGAAATAATTGAGCGCCGAAGTTCATTGTTACTGCAACGTGGTTTGATTGAGCTATTTCATCAAGGTCTAGCTCAATTTTTCCTTCTTTAGCTAACCTTAGAATTAACTCCTTTAAGACGAAACATTTTTTCACCGGATGACTGATAATTCGATGATACTTACAATAGTTGGGATCATCGACTTTGTCCATTTCTTTCGGGCGTCTACACTCGGGAATCTCAATCAGCCGTGTTTTCAGTAGTTGCTCTAACATGTGAGGAATGTCAGAGTCTGGGAACGGATAGACTTTTTCTTGTCTTTCTTTTAAAGTTAGGCGATGTTTCTCGCCTCCGTCATTTCTTCTTTCTGTCCTGTTTTCCTTTCCTTTTGAGGAAAACCTTACAGGGGTCGTGCTGACGACCATGGATTCTTCCACGACATTTTTCGTGATCTTCTCATTGTTCTTCATTTCTTTTTTCACTTTGTTCATATCCGGGATTAGGAGGTCCTTGCTCCCTCTGTTGGCGATACTCAACTCCATATCGTGGGCGCGAGTCGCTAACTCTTCAAAGGTATGAGGCTTTATCCCTTGCAGGATGTAATGTAATCCCCAATGCATGCCGCTGATGCACATTTCGGCGCCAGACACTTCAGTGAGTCGGTCTTTGCAGTCAAGACTCAATGATCTCCAACGGTTGATGAAATCTATGACCGACTCGTCCATCCTTTGTTTCGCGGTCGAGAGTTCAGTCATGCTTACTGTTCGCCTCGTGCTGTAGAAGCGATTCAGGAAGTCTCTTTCGAACTGTTCCCAACTATCAATTGTCTCGGGCTCCAAGTCAGTGTACCAATTGAAGGCATTTGCTTTCAGAGTCCGGAAAAACTGCCTAACCAACAGGTCTCCCCGAGTTCCAGCGTTCTCGCACGTTTCGACAAAGTGGGCAATGTGTTGTTTAGGATTGCCCTTGCCGTCAAATTGTTGAAACTTTGGCGGCTGATACCCAGCGGGCATCCTCAAGTTGTCGATTCTCTTTGTATATGGTTTGGTATACAAGAGGGAGCTTTGGGTGGGTCCACCGTATTGGCTCTGATAGTGTTCGTGATCATGTCCTGCAGTTGTTGGACAGACAGCGAAGCGACCGACGTTGAGTGATGCGGTTGGTCTTCTTGGATGACATTTTTTTCTTTGTCATTCCTCCTTGTTGAAGGAGTTAAACTTGTTTCTACAGCCTCTCGACTTTGCATCTGATTTCTCAAGTTTGCAATCTCGAGGTCTCGTTCTTCAACTACTTTCATCAGAAAGTTTAGTTTCTTTTCCATTTCAGCGATCGCTTCGTCGCTTATGCGTGCGTCTGCCATCATTACAGATATCACATTTGGATCCGACCCCTTATTTGGTTGATTAGATGAGGGAACAAATTCATCATACAAGAAATTTTCCTGAATGATTATCCCCTCACGCGCAGACTTTGTCATTCTTTCCTCCATAACATTTATTTCAGTCATCATGGCGGATGCTACGTCAGAATCGAGCTCAAATAAAGGGTTACACCTGACAACAAATTTGTCACTTGTAGGTGCCTCATATAATTTCATTCTTTCTTCCATAGTATTTGTTTCAGTTGTTATGACGGATGCTACGTCAGAATCGAGCTCGAATAGAGGGTTACACCTAATAAGAAATTTGTCGCTCGTAGATGCCCCTGACGATGTCATTACTCTGCTCACAATTGTGACCAAATCATGTGGATAATCGTTGGGAGTAGAACCCGTGTAGGGGTTGTTCATGACAACAGTTGTTGATGGAGTTATGAACGACATAACTTCACTTGTCTTTGAGATGAGGGAAAGAGATGAGAGGTAGAGAGGTCCCACTGGGCCTGCCAATCTGTTCACACGAGAATTCGAACGAGAAATGGAAATTCGACACGTGTAAATGAAGATTGAATTTTGTATTTGTATTGTATTGTATCAATGCGTAGTGGATTACAATCTCTAATGTTTATCCTCTGATTCTTTCTCTCTCAAATGTAAATGTATCTCGACGGCTTCGCAGCTTGTTCTCGATGTTGAGTTTGTTTCGAGGGCTTTGCAGCTTGTTCTGGATGTTGGATTTGTTCCGAGGGCTTCGCAGCTTGTTCTCGAAGTTGAATTTGGATCGAGGGCTTCGTAGCTTGTTCTCGATGTTTAATTTGGATCGAGGGCTTCGCAGCTTGTTCTCGATGTTGAATTTGGATCGAGGGCTTCGCAGCTTGTTCTTGATGTTGAATTTGGATCGAGGGCTTCGCAGCTTGTTCCCGATGTTGAAGTTGGATCGAGGGCTTCGCAACTTGTTCTCGATGTTGAATTTGGATCGAGGGCTTCGCAACTTGTTCTCGATGTTGGATGATCGTTCAATCTTCCAAGGATTCAGGGAGTCTTCGTTGCTTGGGAATTCTCTCTAAGCTCTTAGGAGTAGAAATTTTCTGAACCTTGAAAATGAAGAATGAACTCTCTATTTATAGAGTTCTCATGGGCCTGGTGGGCTGGGCCTGGATCCAATGGGCTTGGGCTTGGGTCCAATGTCATTTTGGGTTCAATGGGCTTTTGGGCTTTGGGCTAAATTGTCATTTAAATAGCTTTCTGGCCCGATTCGATTTCGAGCCCAATTGCGGTGTGACCGAATTTGCTCGGTCAAGTCTCAAGTCTATCTGATCCACCGGCTGTGATGAAGACACGTGGCGACCGCTGATTGGCCAAAATTTCTCTGTCAACAGAGTTGTTTTTCTTTTTGTTTTTAGCACAAACGATGATCCAAGACATTTAGTTCAAACATTTTTTTTAGTACAATGGAAAAACATAACTAGAAAGAAAAATTAAAGAAATTTGCGTTAGTTGTGAGCTTCTACTATAACTCGCCTTTGTTAGTCTTTAATGTCATTGACAAATATTTGAAGCTGGTTTTAAGATTCCACAAAATCAATGAGTCCCATTGCTATAACAAATTGTTTTTTTTCTTAGATTATTTATTCCATGTCTAATTTCTTTATTATAGTTACAACAATAATTGACATGTGTAAATCATATTCATTTACCAAACATTTCCCAATTAGAAATTACAATGAAATTTTGAGTTTTAAAAAAATAAATTTTGGGGTGAGAGAGGCTAGAACTCTCGACCTCAGGATCACTCTTTTTGCTATGAGACCTACGCGCTAGCCAACTGTGCCACCACCCCAATTTCATGAGTGCCCCAACTTTGTTCGTATACAAAATAAACGTTGACGATTTGTTTTATCAAATTCAAAATATAGAATGAACTTTGACAATTTGTAGCTTTATCTTGATTCTTATTTTTAAGTTGTTGAGCTATAGAGATAAAGAGAGCTTGAGAGATCAAAAAGAGTAACGGATTTAGAAAACAATGGTTTTTCTTGGTAAGTGATTTCTTTCAAATAAAGAGCAACATCTGACATCAATCAACAACTCTTATTCTAGTGATTTGTTTTTCATTTTGTTTTTAGCACAAACGATGATCCAAGACATTTAGTTCAAACATTTTTTTTAGTACAATGGAAAAACAGAACTAGAAAGAAAAATTAAAGAAATTTGCGTTAGTTGTGTGCTTCTACTATAACTCGCCTTTGTTAGTCTTTAATGTCATTGACAAATATTTGAAGCTGGTTTTAAGATTCCACAAAATCAATGAGTCCCATTGCTATAACAAATTGTTTTTTTTCTTAGATTATTTATTCCATGTCTAATTTCTTTATTATAGTTACAACAATAATTGACATGTGTAAATCATATTCATTTACCAAACATTTCCCAATTAGAAATTACAATGAAATTTTGAGTTTTAAAAAAATAAATTTTGGGGTGAGAGAGGCTAGAACTCTCGACCTCAGGATCACTCTTTTTGCTATGAGACCTACGCGCTAGCCAACTGTGCCACCACCCCAATTTCATGAGTGCCCCAACTTTGTTCGTATACAAAATAAACGTTGACGATTTGTTTTATCAAATTCAAAATATAGAATGAACTTTGACAATTTGTAGCTTTATCTTGATTCTTATTTTTAAGTTGTTGAGCTATAGAGATAAAGAGAGCTTGAGAGATCAAAAAGAGTAACGGATTTAGAAAACAATGGTTTTTCTTGGTAAGTGATTTCTTTCAAATAAAGAGCAACATCTGACATCAATCAACAACTCTTATTCTAGTGATTTGTTTTTCATTTTGTTTTTAGCACAAACGATGATCCAAGACATTTAGTTCAAACATTTTTTTTAGTACAATGGAAAAACAGAACTAGAAAGAAAAATTAAAGAAATTTGCGTTAGTTGTGTGCTTCTACTATAACTCGCCTTTGTTAGTCTTTAATGTCATTGACAAATATTTGAAGCTGGTTTTAAGATTCCACAAAATCAATGAGTCCCATTGCTATAACAAATTGTTTTTTTTCTTAGATTATTTATTCCATGTCTAATTTCTTTATTATAGTTACAACAATTTCATATTAATTTTCAAAGTGAGACAATAATTGACATGTGTAAATCATATTCATTTACCAAACATTTCCCAATTAGAAATTACAATGAAATTTTGAGTTTTAAAAAAACAAATTTTGGGGTGAGAGAGGCTCAAACTCTCAACCTCAAGATAACTCTTTTTGCTACGAGACCTACGCACTAGCCAACTGCGCCACGACTCCAATTTGTTAAGTGCTCCAACTTTGTTCGTATACAAAATAAACGTTGACGATTTGTTTTATCAAATTCAAAATATACAATGAACTTTGACAAGTTGTACCTTTATCTTGATTCTTCTTTTTAAGTTGTTGAAGATGAAGACCCTAAACAACTCTTATTCTAGTGAGTTGTTTTTCATTTTGTTTTTAGCACAAACGATGATGGAAGACATTTAGTTCAAACATTTTTTTAGTACAATGGAAAACAAAACTAGAAAGAAAAATTAAAGAAATGTGCGGTAGTTGTGAGCTTCAACTATTCCTCGCCTCTTTTAGTCTTTAATGTCATTGACAAATATTTGAAAGTTGTTTTAAGATTCAACAAAATCAAAGAGTCCCATTGCTATAACAAATTATTTTTTTTCTTAGATTATATATTCCATGTCTAATTTGGTTATTATAGTTACAACAATTTCATATTAATTTTCAAAGTGAGACAATAATTGGCATGTGTAAATCCTATTAATTTACCAAACATTTCCCAATTAGAAATTACAATGAGATTTAGAGTTTTAAAAAAATAAATTTTGGGATGAGAGAGGTTTGAACTCTCGACCTCAGGATCACTCTTTTTCCTATGAGACCTACACACTAGCCAACTGCGCCACCACCCCAATTTGTTGAGTGCCCCAACTTTGTTCGTATACAAAATAAACGTTGACGATTTGTTTTATCAAATTCAAAATATAGAATGAACTTTGACATTTTGTAGCTTTATCTTGATTCTTCTTTTTAAGTTGTTGAGCTATAGAGATGAAGAGAGCTTGAGAGATAAAAAAGAGTAAGGGATTTAGAAAACAATGGTTTTTCTTGGTAAGTGATTTCTTTCAAATAAAGAGCAACATCTGACATCAATCAACAACTCTTATTCTAGTGAGTTGTTTTGTCATTTTGTTTTTAGCAAACGATGATGCAAGACATTTAGTTCAAACATTTTTTTTTAGTACAATGGAAAAACAGAACTAGAAAGAAAAATTAAAGAAATTTGCGTTAGTTGTGAGCTTCTACTATAAATCGCCTTTGTTAATCTTTAATGTCATTGACAAATATTTGAAGTCGGTTTTAAGATTCCACAAAATCAATGAGTCCCATTTCTATAACAAATTGTTTTTTTTCTTTGATTATTTATGACATGTGTAAATCATATTCATTTACCAAATATTTCCCAATTAGAAATTACAATGAAATTTTGAGTTTTAAAAAAACAAATTTGGGGTGAAAGAGGCTCAAACTCTCAACCTCAGGATCACTCTTTTTTCTATGAGACCTACGCGCTAGCCAACTGCACCACCACCCCAATTTGTTGAATGCCCCAACTTTGTTCGTATACAAAATAAACGTTGACGATTTCTTTTATCAAATTCAAAATATAGAATGAACTTTGACAATTTGTACCTTTATCTTGATTCTTCTTTTTAAGTTGTTGAGCTAGAGAGATGGAGAGAGCTTGAGAGATTAGAAAGAGTAAGGGATTTAGAAAACAATGGTTTTTCTTGGTCATGATTTCTTTCAAATGAAGAGCAACATCTGACATCAATCAACAACTCTTATTCTAGTGAGTTATTTTTCATTTTGTTTTTAGCACAAACGATGATGCAAGACATTTAGTTCAAAATCGTGAGTTGTGGAGTGGAGATAGGAAGAAAAATGATAGATTTGTGGTAAGATTTGAGAGATTTGGGCTGAGAATCGGGAGAAGAGGAAGGAGCGGCTAGGGTTTGCAAATGGGGAAATTGCCCTCTGTTTTACGAAATCTGGAATTTTAGTTCCAGATTTCGTGATAGCGTCGAGAAGATAGGGCAACGTCTCGACGTTTTCCTCTCAGTTTCTTATCCTGCAACAAAGTCTGTAGCGTCGAGACGCTAGGGAAGCGTTTCGACCCTGCCACCTCGGTTCCCGGGCCTGCAACAGAATTCTGGAGCGTCGAGATGCTTGACCAGGGTCTCGACGCTATCCACTCGAAAATCGTGCCTGCAGGTTCTTTTTTATACCTACAAAAGCAATAAGACAAAACAACAATTAAAGTAAAAAAAAACTAACAACAAAAACTAACAAAAACGAAAGAAAACACAAACTAAATTGGGTTGCCTCCCAACGAGCGTTTTAGTTAACGTCTTTAGCTAGACGGGACCATGCATCATTCAAGTTCGTCCAAATATAGGTTCTTCGGGCGTCGATCCTCAGTGTCACAGTAGTGTTTAATTCGTTGCCCATTTACTTTGAATGACCGTTCATCAGTGGCTTGCAGCTCAATTGCGTCATGTGGGAACACTTCCTTGATAGTAAAGTGTCCCGACCACCTAGTTCTTAATTTACCTGGAAACAAACGTAAACGAGAGTTAAAAAGAAGTATTTGTTGTCCAGGTGTAAACCAGCGGTGTTGAATTCTTTGATCATGTCATCTCGCTGTGCGTTCCTTGTATAGCTTGGCATTTTCATAGGCTTGGCCTCGGAACTCCACCAACTCATTAAGTTGTACCAGTCGTTCATCACCAGCTTTCTGAGAGTCAAAGTTTAACTTCCTGGTGGCCCAGAATGCTTTATGTTCCAATTCCACAGGTAAGTGGCATGACTTCCAAAACACCAATCGATACGGGATGTACCAATTGAGGTTTTGAAGACTGTACGGTAGGCCCAGAGAGCTTCATCCAATTTGAGAGCCCAATCCTTCCTGGTGGTGCGAACGGTCTTTTCCAAAATCTGTTTTATTTCCCTGTTAGAAACCTCAGCTAGGCCATTAGTTTGAGGATGATAAGCAGTTGAAATTTTATGTTTAACTCCATATTTAACAAGTAAAGCATCAAACAATTTATTGCAAAAATGAGATCCCTCATCACTAATGATAGCTCGTGGAGTGCCAAACCTAGTAAAGATATTCTTGTGAAGGAACTGTAAGAAAATACGAGGATCATTTTTCTTAGTGGCAATTGCCTCAACCCACTTAGACACATAATCTACTGCAACTAAAATATATAAATAACCATGGGAAGAGCGACTTGGGCCCATAAAATCATTTCCCCAAACATCAAACAACTCAACCTCGAGAATAGGAGTTAGGGGAAATTCATGGTGTCTCGAGATATTACCTGTTCTTTGGCACCTGTCACAAGTCTTAACAAAAGTATAACAATCACGAAAGAGAGTAGGCCAATAAAAACCAGATTGCAATACCTTTGCAGCAGTACGTGTGGGTCCAAAATGACCACCATAAGGAGAAGAATGAAAATCATGTATAATTTTAGCTACCTCTTCATGTGGAACACGTCTTCTTATTAATTGGTCTAAACAATCCTTAAAGAGCAAAGGGTCGTCCCATAAGTAAAATTTGACATCATGGAGAAATTTATTCTTCTGGTGAGACTTTACGTCTGGTGGCATCACCTTTCCTGCAAGAAAATGAACATAATCAACAAACCATGGAATAATGGATTCTACCTGATATAATCGCTCATCAGGAAAGTCTTATGTGATGGGAGAGGTTTCGTGGTGGCTTTCATGCTCAATGCGAGACAGATGGTCTGCAACAACATTCTCACACCCTCTCCTATCCTTTATGTCAAAGTCAAATTCCTGTAAAAGAAGAACCCATCGAATCAAGCGAGGTTTAACATCTTTTTTATCGAATAAATAACGAAGAGCTACATGGTCATTATGAACAATGACTTTAGTTCCTAACAGATAGGACATAAATTTATCAAAAGAAAACACAACAACAAACATTTCTTTCTCAGTGGGGGTGTAATTTTGTTGTGCATTGTCCAAAGTTCTACTAGCATAGTAAATGGCCCTAAAAGTTTATCACGACGTTGGCCTAAGATTGCTTCTACAGCAAAATCACTAGCATCACACATAATTTCAAAAGGTTGATTCCAATCAAGTACGACAATAATAGGTGCACTAGTCAACTTTTCCTTTAAAAAATTAAATGCTAGCAGACATTCATCAGAAAATACAAAAGCAGACTCTTTTTCAAGAAGATTGCACAAGGGTTTTACTACTTTAGAAAAATCTTTAATAAAACAACGATAAAATCATGTATGCCCAAGAAAACTACGAACTCCCTTCACATTTATTGGAGGAGGTAATTGCTCAATAGCTTAAATATAAAGACACCGAGAACTAAAAAAAAATGTTAAGACACAAACTCATTCCCGTGAGGTTAGGTTCAAATTGTTTGGTTAAACATAGCGAATCATCCCCAATACATGAAAATAATATAGTTAGTCAAATTGTCAAACACACATCAAGGTCTCATAGCTCAGATGGTTAGAGCATTGGTCTTATGAGCCGAAGGTCGCGGGTTCGAGCCCCGCTGGGACCAAATAGTGTGAAATTATATTAGTTTGTCATAATTAAATAATTATATAAATAAAAAACACATATACAAGTTTATTAAAATGAAAAATCACCCCATACCACCCATGTCAAAACACATATTTTAGCACAAACAACATGTATGGGTAATTGCACAAACTCATTCCCGAGGTTAGGTTCAAATTGTTTGGTTAAACATAGCGAATCATCCCCAATACATGAAAATAATATAGTTAGTCAAATTGTCAAACACACATCAAGGTCTCGTAGCTCAGTTGGTTAGCTCATTGGTCTTATGAGCCGAAGGTCGCGGGTTCCGTCCCCGCTAGGACCTAATAGTGTGAAATGATATTAGTTTGTTATAATTAAATAATTATATAAATAAAAATCACATATACAAGTTTATTAAAATGAAAAATCACCCCATACCACCCATGTCAAAACACATATTTTAGCACAAACAACATGTATGGGTAATTGCACAAACTCATTCCCGAGGTTAGGTTCAAATTGTTTGGTTAAACATAGCGAATCATCCCCAATACATGAAAATAATATAGTTAGTCAAATTGTCAAACAAACATCAAGGTCCTGTAGCTCAGTTGGTTAGCTCATTGGTCTTATGAGCTGAAGATCGTGGGTTCAAGCCCTGCTGGGACCAATAGTGTGAAATGATATTAGTTTGTAATAATTAAATATTTTAAAAATAAAAATCACATATACAAGCTTTATTAAAATGAAAAATCACCCCATAATACTACCCATGTCAAAACACATATTTTAGCACAAACAACATGTACCGTAATTGCACATTTATTATATATATATATATATATATATATATTTTTTTTTTTTTAAATACATATTTTTTTTTAGGATTTTTAAAGATTTATTTTTAAAACATAAATACATTTGTTTTTTTTAAAGACATTTAATTAATGCAGGAAGGAGGATCGAATCTCCAACCTCTTTGTCATTAGTTTATGTAGTTCAACTATGTTCATATTCGCCGTAAATACATTTGAAGCGTCATGTTTACAAGCTAAGCTTATTGAAGTAGGGCTCTATTTGGGGTAATTGTTCGAATTAGCACAAAAATGTTGGCTTATGGATCTGTTTTTTGTTTGTGCTATTTCGAGCCATTACCCCTCTATTTGAGTAGACACTATAGATATTGGTATGTTGGTATATCTATTGGCTTATGGATATGTTTGAATTTTGTTTTTTCTACTACAAACCATCAATTCTATGAATCTTGAAGTTCAAAACTAATTGAAAATTTGAGTTAAACTTGTTGGAAATTTATTGGGAAAAACTCAATTCACGATATTCGAGAATAAAGACTTTTAGATCCAAAACAATAATGATAACAATTTGAGAGGATCTAAACATGGAAGAAAACTAAATTAAAGGAGACTAGAATTACCTGGAACCATTAGATGTGATAAATTCATAGCCCGCAACACTATGTGGTTTGTGGTCTTCCTCATCTATGCCACTCAGACCAATCATGGGCAATCCTCTCTATCAGATGGGGAATAGGAGGCTAAAGCAATATAGACTATTGGAGACCATAACCTAAACTATATATATTGATCCTAGGGTTTCCCATAATCCCCTAGGATCAGCGGGCTGGTATCTGCTTAGCAGGTCACACCACTATATGGGAAGTCTTGGGGCCCATAATCAAGATCACACAAATGCCTATTAAAGAGCCTAAATATAATTGCTATTGAATTTGTTACCCACATATGAATTAATTATTAAATTAATTCCAATAATCTCCCATGGGCAAAAATTTCTTTATTAGCAATTATTAATTTATTCTTTAGTGTACAACTTAATGCTATTTTAAAAGGGGAAACCAGAAGAATGTCTACAATTAATTACGCTTAATGGAAAATGTCTAAATACGTGTTTTCTTTGCAGTCTATGTCTAGAGATTTTTTAGGAAGAAATCTGTTTGAGTTGGTTTCTCATTATACGCTTTTATGATTTCCTATTTTAAAAATGATTAGTTTTGAAATTAGTTGATTTTATTTTAAAATTCAATTAGTTGTAAGAGGTTATTTGGTGTGGTGGATCATTTCCCGTTAAAAGAAACCAAATTTGTTTTTTTTCGTTAACTAATTTCTGGCATTCTGTATCTCTATGTGTTCCTGTGAGGAGAGTCGCCGCACACACCATCTGCCAGGGTATACGCTTGGGCACACCCGTGGAGATATACAGCGACTGCGTTGCACATACATTCTGTAAGGGTATACAGTTGGACATTGTAGTGGGTAATTACTAGCACCATTTTAATTTTAAATCTTCTCCTAAAAGGAACAACAAATACACTCCCCACCCTACAAATTGAGGAGATATCGGTCAAAATGATATCGTTAAACAATAATCCCCTACGATTATGCATTGTCTACCATTTTTCAGATTCTTCCCCATGAATCTTCAACCTTCATCTAGGGCGATTTTTTTCCCCTTTTCCTTTTCTATCGCGATTTTTTTTCCTTATCCTTTTCTTGTTCTTCTGCAAGACCAAAAGATCCTTACTCCAACATTCCCACTACACAACACAAACCCATGTCGTACCTTTCTATTACGGTGGCATTTGATGGAATTTGGGACGAGATGAACCGTTACACTAATTTCAAAACGTGCACAGTTGTTGTCCCCCTGAATTCAACACTTGCGGAATTCACCAATTCAATCTCCAAGGCTTTAGAGCTGGATTCCCACCACACGATTTCACGGCTGTCCCTCGAAGCCACGGTATTCACGGTATGTCTGTCGAATCGAATGCCTTCAAGCCTCACCTAATCGCCTACTCAACACACAAATTCTGAGGAGCAATTTCTTTTCGGGCGTGTTGTAGGGTTTTCCCCTCGAAGCCATAAATGAAATTATTTTGAATTATTGGGAATCGTTCACGAATTTAAAAAATCAGCATTCCCTCTTTTAAGTTGTTGGTCGACAATCTGCCTGCCTCTTTATTACTCTGTGTGCAGTCACGCACACACTTGCAGTGATGAATTCTTCATTGGTTGTATCAATTCCTCAGGGTATACATATTTTGTCCCCCAATTCCGTGTGTGTTCATCAGGTATACATACATTGTCCACATGTATACATACCCGATCCCCCAGATGTTTTGTATGTCCCCCAGATTTGTGCGTTTATATTTATTGGTGAGGGTTTAGAATAAGTCACATACCGGGTCCGTGTTTCAGGATTTCCCCCTTCAGCTGCTAAATGTAGTTATTGCAAATTCATTAGGAATGCTCACTGTAAATTGTTGGCCGACCATTTTCCTTCCCTTTATTACTCTGTGTGAATGAATGTGCCTTCTATTTTTTACCCTATGTGCAGGCATGCACACACTGCCACTGATGGATTTGTTGTGGTTGAATTACTTCCTCAGGTATATAGACTCATTTCTTAATTATTTGGGGCGGGAGGTATAACCATGTAACTCTCATGGGACAAGTGTCAATTCAATTTTATCATTTTTAACGTCTTTGTTAAATCCACGTCCTTTCTCTCTCCTCCCAACATTTTATATTTTTAAGTCTTATTTTTTTCATTCTCAAAATTAGGAGAAATTGTGGAAGGGTAGACTTGTCCATTGGGTTGTAAATTTCCTTACTAAATATAGGGTTTAGACATAATTCAAAAGAAAAAAGTTGTTAGGCATTTTTCATTCTTTGTTTTAGACATTCTTCTGGTTTTCCCTTTTAAAAATAACATCCCTTTAATCACAATCTGATCCATTTTGTATACCAATGAGAAACCAAAGCGACTTTTGTGACATGTCTAGTCGCAACTTAGCCTTCAATGATCACCACACCAAATATACTCAATGACATGGATTAAGTGTGGAAGAGCGGCATGAAAATTACATGTAATGTGATCTAAACATGTTCATTTCCAACTGGTCAACTTTATTCTTTAGAGAGATAAAACTTAACTCTTTATAGCCTTATGTTAAACTATTGTTAGAAAGAAAGTTATTCAGAGTAACAAAAGATAATTCATCTTCCTTATTCTGCAAAAAAAAAACTTTGTGTGTATATTATGAAAGCACAAACTCCCACTCAACTAACGTACATAAATTTTCACACCTATATGAGCATTATGCTCCCAAATTTTTTTGTGTGAAAGTTCTTAATGAACGTATTCATAATGATGAAGTTATATTCCTTTGGACACAATAAAAACTCTGAATTTTATTAATCAACTAAAGCTTATGACGATCCTCATAAAGCTTTTGTTAAGTTTGTTTGAGCTGTAAAATGACACTTAGGCACTTTTTTTTTTTTTTTTTTTTTTGCTACTTTGCTTTTTTAGGTTCACTTAAGACACTTGTTTAGATGGTTTGTGGCTGAAAATTACATTTGGACATTTTTTTTTTGTTATCTTCTCCCTAAAGTTAGGCTATTTTTGGATACTTAGTACATTTAACACTCTATTTTTTCTTTTAAGTTCACTTTAGGCCATTGTTAAGTTGGTAATTTGAGGTTGAAAATGACACTTAGATACTGTTCACACGAGATTTCTACGAAGGAAATTTTGGACACGTGTAAATGAATTTGAATTTGTATTGATGTATTGTATTTATCAGTGCGTAGTGGATTACAATCTCTAATATTTGATCCTCTGATTCTCTCTCTTAAATGTAACGTACTCGAGGGCTTCGTAGCTTGTTCTCGAGGTTGAATCTTCAGCTTCGCGTAGCGGTGAAGTCTTCAGGTGTTTGATCTTGAAGTGACGTTCAGTCTTCAGGATTCAAAGAGTCTTCGCTGTTTTGGAATTCTCTCTGAGTTCTTAGGAGAAGAAATTTTCTGACTCTTGCAAATGAAAATGAGCTCTCTATTTATAGAGCTCTCATGGGCCTGGTGGGCTTGGGCTTTGGGCCCAATGGGCTTGAGTTTAAACCCAATGGGCTTTTGAATCTTGGGCCCAATGAGTTTGATCTTTGGGCCAAATTGTCTTTTGCATATCTCTCTGGCCCGATTCGATTTCGAGCCCAATTGCAGTTTGACCGAATTTGCTCGGTCAAGTTTATATGATCCCCGGTCGTGATGGAGACACGTGGCGACCGCTGATTGGCCGAAATTTCTCGGTCAACAAATGCCTCCTTTTTCGAGAGTTATGCACAAGTATGTGTGGGTGAGTCTCGGAAAAGTTAAATAGATAAATCGAAACGTAGGACACCCCTAATTTCGACTCCGCTTAGACGCATCAATTTTATCGAAATATGAGGTTTGATTCATAAATCAATTATTTTAATTGACGCCTCTTTCCATGTCAATCGATCAAAAATATGAATTTGGCTCGTAGTTTTGATCTTTCTTATCTGACAGAAATTTGATTTAAATTTTGGTAGATTCTTTTGTTCTACCTTCGTTTATCTTGGGATGTAGCGTAGGGACTTGTGTCTGCCCAATTGAATTTTGAATAGGGTTTGACTTTGAATTTTACTCTAATTTCGACGTGGATAAAATATACCTAAACCGCCAATTTTGATTTGAGACTTGGATTTAGATAACTTTTGACTCTAAATCATGTTTGGAAATAAAATTTGGAATATGGCCAAAATTTTAATTTCATCGAAAAAAAATATGGTAAGCTTCTAACGTTTGGCTTGAATTCGGAATGGGAGTGTTGAATTTTTTTTTATTTTGGCATAAATAATTGGCCGAATGCAATAGTAGAATGTGAAGAAAATTGATAACAAAGAATCTTGTTTGGTAGAGCGGAACTTGGATGACTTTTGTTGTCCTTGGTCTTGAGTTCGAGCTGAGCTTTGTACATTTTTTTGCAAAATTTCTTAACTTAAGTGAAGGACATTTAAGTAATTTCACTCTCCAAACCTAACTCCTTTAGGTTTTCTAATCCATATAAATAGAATAAGATGGCCTCCATCTAATTTGTTTGAGAAGTTGAAGAGTTGGGGGAAGTTTAGGGTTTGTTTGGAGAAGAAGAGGGAGAGCTCCAACGCCGCTGCCGCCTCAGCCCAGCGCCGCCGCCGCGTGTCTCCGCCTCAGCCCAGCGCCGCCGCCGCGTGTCTCCGCCTCAGCCCAGCGCCGCCGCCGCGTGTCTCCGCCTCAGCCCAGCGCCGCCGCCGCGTGTCTCCGCCTCAGCCCAGCGCCGCCGCCGCGTGTCTTCGCCTCAGCCCAACGCCGCCGCCGCGTGTCTCCGCCTCAGCCGAGAGCCGCCGCCGCGTGTCTCCGCCAGCCGCAGCCTGCCGCCGCGTGTCTCCGCCAGCCGCAGCCTGCCGCCGCGTGTCTCCGCCAGCCGCCGCGCCACGCTGCGCAAGCTCTGCGCATCTGTAAGTTTTTTTTTTTTTGTTTCCTCTTTTTTTGTTTTTTTTTTTACTTACTGCCATTCTGGAAATCCAAATTGCTCCGCGCCTCCGCTAGTCGAAATTGCTTACTACGTTTCGATTTATATTTTTTTGTTTTCTTGTTTCTTCTTTTATCTTACTGACATTCTGAATTTTTTTTTTTTTTTTTTTTTTTTTTTTTTTTTTTTTTTTTTTTTTTTTTTTTTTTTTACTTATTGATTTGATTGATTTTTTTTACCAAAGTTGGGTCTTTCTGCCTATGTAAGTATTTTTTTTTCTTTAACTTACTGATTTGATTTGACCGATTTTTTGTTTATATATATTTTTTTCTTTCGAGCTCTTGGATACAAATTGCTCTAAATTATATATTTTTTTTTTACAGCGTTAAGAATTGCGGTCCATCACTGAAGTTGATCGATTTGAGTAATTGCTACAAGTAAATTTTTTTTCTATTATCTATATTGACTTATATTTTAAGTTGTATTTGGATTGTTGTTTCAATTCTGGGACTGTTGTTTTAATTTTGGTTTTTTCTATTATCTATATTGACTTATATTTTAAGTTGTATTTGGATTGTTGTTTCAATTCTGGGACTGTTGTTTTAATTTTGGGATTTAATTTTTGTATTATGGACTGTGATTGGCTTTTAATTTTGTGGTTGCAATTATGGACTGTGGGTTTTAATTTTATGTTTGTAATTTTAATTTTATGTTTGTAATTTTAATTTTGTGGTTGTGGTAGCATTATATTTTAATTTGTGGCCTATGGGAATATGAGAAGTTTAATATGTTATTTTAGACCGTTGTATTATGTAATTGTTGTATTATGTAATTGGGAGTTGGCATTTAGAAAATTTGGTATTGAGATTTAGCATTAACACTCATGAACTTAGTAAATTGTAAATTTAGATTTAAAATCTAGACTTTTTGAAAATCCCATGTAATTTTTTTGTAATTATTTTTATTTGGAAATTTAAAATTGGGAATTTAAAACTCAAATTTAGACTTAGAAATTTGAAACCTGACATCTCATCGCCATGTATTTTCTTATTTTCTTCAAAATAAACTCAATTTGAGCTTGTGGATATATTTTTTTTTTTTACTTTTTTTTTTTAATTTTTTCAGTCTAAAGGAGTTAAGGATGTGACACTGGGTTGTGGGACGCCCACTCACGCCTACGTGTTGCCCCTGTTAAGGATGTCCACTTGTCGGATGCGACTTGTAGGTCTATCTAGAAGCAGACATCCTTAAACCTTTCGGACTTAAAATCTTTTCCTTTTGCAAAGAAGTTAAGATGTGACGCTGGGTTGTGAGATGCCCACTCACGCCTAAGCGTTGCCCCTGTTACGGGTGTCCACTTGTCGGATGCGACTTGTAGGTCTATCTAGAAGCAGACATCTTTAACCTCTTTGGGATTGGAAATATTTTTTTTTTTTCGTTTTATGTGTATTTGAGTTTGTGAAAATTTTAAAGAAAAAAAACTTTTTTTAAATACAAAACAAAAGCTTCCTAAACCAAAACGTTGTTTGTTTTTTTTTTTGTTTTCAGTCTAAAGGAGTTAAGGATGTGACACTGGGTTGTGGGACGCCCACTCACGCCTACGTGTTGCCCCTGTTAAGGATGTCCACTTGTCGGATGCGACTTGTAGGTCTATCTAGAAGCAGACATCCTTAAACCTTTCAGACTTAAAATCTTTTCCTTTTGCAAAGAAGTTAAGATGTGACGCTGGGTTGTGAGATGCCCACTCACGCCTAAGCGTTGCCCCTGTTACGGGTGTCCACTTGTCGGATGCGACTTGTAGGTCTATCTAGAAGCAGACATCTTTAACCTCTTTGGAATTGGAAATATTTTTTTTTTTTCGTTTTATGTGTATTTGAGTTTGTGAAAATTTTAAAGAAAAAAAACTTTTTTTAAATACAAAACAAAAGCTTCCTAAACCAAAACGTTGTTTGTTTTTTTTTTTGTTTTCAGTCTAAAGGAGTTAAGGATGTGACACTGGGTTGTGGGACGCCCACTCACGCCTACGTGTTGCCCCTGTTAAGGATGTCCACTTGTCGGATGCGACTTGTAGGTCTATCTAGAAGCAGACATCCTTAAACCTTTCAGACTTAAAATCTTTTCCTTTTGCAAAGAAGTTAAGATGTGACGCTGGGTTGTGAGATGCCCACTCACGCCTAAGCGTTGCCCCTGTTACGTGTGTCCACTTGTCGGATGCGACTTGTAGGTCTGTTGCGTGCTCAATGTGTAAAGATAAATATGCAAAAGAAAAGAGAGAGCACTTAGAACATGCAAGCATACATGGTCTCACAGCAAGTAGTAAGTATATTTAATTCGTTTTTTCCACAGAGACTCATTTTTAGCTATTCGCGAAGTGTGAATGTTAAGAAAGATGGGATGAATTTGATGGGGTAAAGTTGGTTTTTAATTAACTACTTTTTGCTGAATGTGTAGAGGGATATAACATAAACAAATTAAAGTTAAAAATAGACCTAAAGGACAAGAGATGGAATTAATAATCGAGGAAGAAAACAGCTAAACAGAATGATAAACAGGCAGAATTGCGAGGACCGCAATGTTTCCGCAATTAAATGGCAGCGAATCTGATTGGAATGGGGAATTAAGGGCTACTAATGACTATCCTATAGGCATTTTATTACGATTATCAAGCTTTGGATCAACTCTCTATACATCAAACTCACTCTATCTCAAGTATCGTCCGATTCCATGCATTAGAGACTCAAGTTTACTCGACTTCAAAGTAAGGACTTAAGCATCTTGTTTAAACAGGAGTGTTCAGTTTGTACTAGGGAAACGCCTATTCCTAGGCCGTTTCCTGATTACCATGAAAGGCTAGCATGATTATATGACTCTGAACTCTTACTCCTTCCAGAGGTTAGGAGTTCTTTGGACAAAATGGATGGCCAATCGAAATTGCCCGTGGGATGAAGCTTACATACAATCAATGTTCGAGTGTTGAACTGACTACTTGACTCACGTTTTTTAGCCTATAGTTCTGTCATTAGCATGCCCCTAAGTGATTTTAGTTACTCATGGATATGTGGAGAACAGAAAAGGTAGATAAGAAAGACATGCTTAGAAGAGAAATGCGTGTAAAACGGCAAGACAAACCGTAGCAGAACAAGGTAGAAACTGTGAAGTGCAGAAATTTACTTTGATTACTTTAAGTGTTTAATGACAAAGGAAAGCTTAAAAAGAACTGAATCTAAGACAGACAACAACGAAATGCAGTAATTGAAACGACTAAACTAAGAACAACAATGATCAGTAATGGAAATGAGAAGAAAAGGACAAAAAACAGTAAAGGCTTGCTGAAAACTTCGTGGCAGTCGCCTCGAATGATGGCGATGAGAATTCAGCCGTGCTTGGATGAATCCAATCGAGAGAGAAGAAGAATCTTCTCTCCTTCCTATCAGATTTTCGACTCCAAAAGCTGAGAACCTCACTCCAACAGACGGCAAAGGAATTTAGAGAGGAATGATGGACTGCAGGAAGACTTCTGCGCTTCGAATTGATGACTGAACCTCCGACTTTGACCCCCTTTTATAGTAGTTTGCAGGTGCGTTTGGGCCAAGGAGAACCATCAACCTTCAACGTCATATATCAGAATGGATGGAGGAGAAAGAACGAATCCCTGAAAAGTCGGATCTAAACAGAAAATGATCAGCCAACTTACGGTTTTAACTTGAATAATTGCGGTCACCGCAATTATTCCGCAATTCATTTGCAATGGTTATTTTTTCATTCTTTTCTTCGGTTTTCAACCCTTTTTCTACCTATTGTGCATAAGTCCTAAATTAGCTACCTTCTTCTAATTCTCATATTAAAGCATAGGTTTAAGCTAAATGCTAACAAAAACACCTAAATGTGTACATCTTCTTAAGCTAAATGGGTCCTAAATAAGTCACTTTCAGAGACTTAACACACCCCCAAACTTAAGGCTTTGCTTGTCCTCAAGCATACTAAGGACTTACCTAGGCTGCTGTTTCTTTTTCTTTAACCACTCACTAACTCCCTTATAACCCTATCTCTAGCAATGCTGTCCTGTGACACACTTCTAAGTTTAGAACTAACCTCTTGTCTAGCTTCTTCTGACTTCACCTGCCTACTATACCTACTGTCTTTGTTAACCCCCTACTACTGATCTAACTACTTTTGTGATATCATGCCACTATCCCTAAGGTTTCAAATTCTACCAAGCTTTACTCTAGACTCAGTACATGCTTCTAGCTTATTTTTAATGTGTCTAGGATTCCTTAGAGTCATGCCAGTCTTAGTTTTAACGGTGACAGTGGTACTTTTAGAGAACAACCTAAACCCTGGCATCACTACATTGGATATACATTCATCTCCCTAGACAAACCTAAAAGCTACAACCTTGTGCTTAGCTCATTAAGGATCAGAGTTCTTTTTTTCATAGGACATCTAAGCCACAAGATTATAACTCCCAAGCATACATTCTTCTTCCCCTATTTCTCCTTTTTTCTTTACTTAGGTGGAGTCTCCCCTTGGTTTGCCTTTTGATGCAATGCCACTTGTGGTTTACACACTTGGCACTGATTACTCAGCCACTTGAGAAAGACTCCCCTCTTTATTCTATTTTTTTTTCACTTTTTCTATTTATCACAAAACATTTTTTAGGAGAAGAAGAATGCTTATGTCCTAAGGAAGAGAGGAATGTTCCTAGGCCTAGGGTGGCCTCCCCCAAACTTCAACTACTCATTGTCCCCAATGAGTGTTTGAGGTGGCACACCCCCAAACTTATCCTAGAAGCATCTAGTCTAAAGTAAAACAAAGAGAATCTAAACATCCTAGGCATAGGCAAAACATTCTAGAAGCAACTATCCCAGCAGCAGAAAATTTGAACATAACAGACAGGTTTCAGGACTTATGGTTTATGCATGCTGAGCACTATTCAGAGGCAAATTTAAACTATCAAAAGGTGTCCTATGACACTCATCCAGCATGCTTCAAGATCAGCTATATAAGGTAGTCATGCGAGCAGCAAAAGATAGAATTTAACAGATCACAGCCTAACTAAACAGACAGTCCAAAACATGCTATTAGTCACAAAAATTGCGGGAACCGCAATTATTTCGCAATCCAATCCGGGCAGATATAACATTAACTCAGGCCCCTAGCATGCTTTTTCCCGTTACTCATGCATCCTAAAAATAAAACTAAATTATCCTACCTATTCAGCTAACATCAAACTAGACTAAGCAAAAGAAAAAGCATAAAACTAAACATTAAAAACAGATCAAAAACTGAATCCAAAACAGCATATTATACATTATTCTATCAAAAAGCAGGAAAATTGTCTTTTGTTTCTGAAGGGATCAGTAATACTCCCTCTAGTGCTCTTCAAACCAGCACTCAATTCTCATCATCCTCATCTGGTCGCCTTGGTCGTGGGGGCACCCATGGAGTTAGGAGGTTGGTGGGGAAGTCTGGGAAGATGCACCCCAACTGGTCTGCAACTTCTCTGTCCCTCGCCTGCGCATAGTTGGCCCATTGAGCCATTCTCCTCTGCATGTCCATCAAGCAGGCCATGGATAGGGACTGTTCAGCCGCCAGCCTATCCAACTCAAATTCCATGTTGCCCTTTCTTCTCAGCCTTAGGTGTGCAGGCAACTCCAGATGGCCTGTGTAGGGCAGCTGCTGCTCCAAGCGCTCGGTGGGAACTCCTGCAAGCAAGCATAACTTTGTTATGATGTTGGGGAAAAATAACGGCCCCTTACCCTTTTTTGCACACTCAGCTATGGCAGCAGTGATGACTTCTCCCACGTTGATCGTGAGACCCCTCATTATAGCATAAACCAGCAGCGAACGGCTCTGGTTAATTGTAGTCTCATGAGTCACTGGGGAGAGTCTTCTTCTCACGAATGAAAACCACACAGCTGCTTTAGCCGTGAGGTTGGCACTCATGAGAGTGTGCCGCCCATTGCGTGAGACTGTCCAGGAAGCCTCAGGCTGGCCAATTGTGCGAATGGCTTCTTCCAGCACAGCCTCGGTCGGCTCATCAACTATCCGTGCATAATCCGTGTGAGGTTGGCCCCTGAGACCGAATGCTTCATTAATGGCTTTGGCTGAGAAATCAACTTCCACCCCTCTGACCACAGATAGGCCATCCTCAGGGCTGAGCACGTTAGCATAAAAGTCATACACCATGCTCGTGTATGCTGGATTGGGAGGTCGGCAGAATTCCTCCCAGCCATGGTTGATCACCCCTGCGCGCAAGAACTGCGGCAGGTCAGCAAGTCGATCAAGGAACCCCTTCTCGTGCAACAGGTCCCTTTTCCTCAGCTCCACGCCCCTGGATTCAGCATCAGACGAGACATACCTCACTGACGGAGGTTCGTCTTCAGGGTAGAGTTTAGCCTTCCCCTTATCGGCTGGCTTGGAAGATTCAGCAGCCTCCACCTTGAGGCGTTTGAGCGAAGGCTCAGTACTGTCTTTGTCTGCTGAAGGCACTCGCTTGGCCTTCTTCTTCTTCAGTTTCTTGGCTTTCTTGGCCTCCTTCTTGGCCTTCTTCTTCTCTTTCTCCATGTTGATCTGTTGGAGGCAAGCCCCCAACGTTTCTTCCATAGAATCGTCCTGCTGTGCAGGAACATCAGGGCTGTCTTCCCTCATAGGAGAGAAGACTTCTTCTTCCCCAGCATCTCCACTGCCTTGCGTGGACTCCTGATAATCCCCATAGGGGAATTCAGGATCAGGCCGTGGAGAATTGTGCTCTGCTGATGGTGTATGTGCAGAACTCCATGGCGAAGACGGCAGTTCAGGACTCTGCACAGCCGCAGGTGGTAGATCAGAACTCTGAAGCGCTGGAGATGACTCGACGCGCTGCGCAGGCGGTGATGATTCTGTGCTTTGCACCGGTTCAGATGGGAGAGGGCTGCGCACAGGTGACACAGACGGCGACGAACCTTCCTTTGCTGACTCGTGAGATGCACGATCAGGTTCTTGACTCTCCACAGAGGGAGTCTTGGCGATGGTTCGTTCGGCGGCAGTCTTGACAGTCCACCGGCGCTTCTTTGGCGTGCCCACTGGCTCAGATGGCCCAGCAGGGATCTCAGTGACCACCCTCCACTTCTTCCTACGAACAGGAAGCTTGGAGAGACGGCCAGTGCGTACAGCACCCTCATCAGCAAGGGCGAGAAGCGCTTCCCTTGCAGCCGCTTCAGCTGCGTCGTCGGCCTTCTTCTTGGCGGCGGATCTCTCAGCCCTAGTGGAAACCATTGTCGAATCTTGGAGGTTTGGAGAGAGAGATCAAAGGTGGAGAGAATCGCAGAAATCTTGGAGAGCAAAGAATGAGAGGATCGTATCAATCGGGCGCCTTCTAACGGCTATAAAAGCAACGGAAAAAATCCCAACGGCTCTTTTTGCGGATCCAGCAATTTTTGCGCAATTCTAGGGACAATATTTCATAACAAATCCAAACTTTGATCGCCCGTATCTTTCATTTGGCTCAACCGTTTCTTGATTTTTAAAGTGGGATTTACTCCCCTTGATCCACTCTTTCGATTCCCTACAAAAACAAATAAAACAAACATTAACTACGCAATTAAAAATACCTCACAAAACATACAAACAATCATCGAAAAAACAGAAAAAATAAACTAAGGCATTGGCCTTGACTAAACGAGCACAGTAACCACTCGTTCTCTCTCGTTTCTAACTTCATGCTTCATGTAGGAGGAAGGCCGAGAGAGTCTTCACATCCCCCTCCTCATAGTAGTGCTTCAACCTAGCACCATTGACCATAAATGGCTGTCCTTGCTGCAATTTTTTAATCTCTATGGCACCATGAACAAAGACATTAGTAATAATAAATGGACCTGACCATCTAGACTTTAATTTGCCTGGAAATAGCTTTAATCGTGAGTTAAATAATAATACAAGTTGGCCCTTTTTAAAGTCTTTGATCCTAAGTCTACTGTCATGCCATATTTTTGTCTTTTCTTTGTACATCTTGGCATTCTCATAGGCCATGTGCCTAAGCTCATCAAGTTCATGTAGCTGTAAAGATCTTAATGTCCCTGCATCCTTCACACAAAAATTTAATTCTTTCATGGCCCAGAATGCCTTGTTCTCCAACTCAAGTGGCAAGTGGCAAGCCTTGCCATACACCAACCTATAGGGAGACATTCCTAGAGGTGTCTTATATGCTGTTCTATAAGCCCAAAGTGCATCCTCAAGCTTGAAAGACCAGTCTTTCCTATTAGGTTTGACTACCTTTTCTAGGATGTTCTTTATCTCCCTATTGGAAATCTCAGCTTGGCCATTTGAGTGTGGGTGATAGGGAGTAGCTACCCTATGTCTAATGTTATATTTAGCCAATAATTTCTCCATAGCCTTATTAATGAAATGTGACCCCTCATCACTAATGATAGCACGAGGAGTCCCAAATCTAGTGAAAATGTGTCTATGCAAGAAGTTAGTGACTGTTTTAGCATCATTATTAGGACATGCCTTAGCTTCTACCCACTTTGACACGTAGTCTACTGCTACTAAAATGTACAGGTTACCTGATGATGGAGGGAATGGTCCCATGAAATCAATGCCCCACACATCAAAGAGCTCCAACTCTAAGATGTAGGTGAGAGGCATCTCATCCTTACGACTGAGGTTACCTGTCCTTTGGCATTCGTCACAGTTGTGGGCATAATTGTGGGCGTCCTTGAAGATTGTTGGCCAGTAGTAGCCACTCTGAAATACCTTAGCAGCTGTTCTTTGACCACCAAAGTGCCCACCGTAAGGAGATGAGTGACAGTGCTGCAGCACAGACTTCGCTTCAGCAGCTGTAACACACTTCCTCAACAACCCATCAGCACAGGTCCTGTAAAGTATGGGGTCATCCCAGATGAATTTCCTTGCTTCATGGAGGAACCTCTTCTTCTCTTGTCCTCCCTTGAACACTGGTAATACCTGTGATGCACGGAAGTTAGCAATGTCAGCAAACCACGGTTCCTCATCGTTTTCACGATGAGTCAAAGCAAAGATATGTTCATCTATAAAAGCATCAGAAATTGCGGGGTCCGCAATTTTTTCGCAATTGTGCTGCAATCGAGACAGGTGATCTGCAACCACGTTTTCACATCCCTTCTTGTCCCGAATGTCCAAATCGAATTCCTGCAGCAATAACACCCATCTAATCAATCTAGGCTTAGCATCAGCCTTCCTCATCAGATATTTTAAAGCAGAATGGTCAGTATATACAATGGTCCTAGTTCCTACAATATAGTTCCTAAATTTTTCACAAGCAAATACTACAGCAAGCATCTCCTTCTCTGTAGTTGTATAGTTACATTGAGCCTCGTTCAAGGTCTTACTAGCATAATAGACAGGATGTGTGAGCTTGTCAGTCTTCTGTCCTAACATGACTCCTACAGCATAGTCACTAGCATCACATAGCATCTCAAATGGGAGATCCCAATTTGGTCCTACTATGATTGGTGCTGTGACCAGTGCTTCCTTAAGGGTTTTCCAAGCTACTACACATTCTTTAGAGAAGATGAATGGCCTACCTAGCTCCAGTAGCTCACATAGAGGCTTGGCTATCTTAGAAAAGTCCTTGATGAACCTTCTATAGAAGCCAGCATGCCCTAAGAAACTCCTAATAGCCTTGACATTCTGGGGCTCTACCAACTTCTCTATGACCTCGATTTTTGCCCTATCCACTTCTACACCTGCCCTTGACACTCGATGCCCTAAGACAATCCCTTCATCTACCATGAAATGGCATTTTTCCCAATTTAGGACTAGGTTGGTCTCTTCACACCTAGCCAGGACTTGTCCTAGGTTCTCTAGACAGGTTTTAAATGAGTCCCCAAAGACTGAGAAGTCATCCATGAATATTTCTATTATGGACTCATCCAACTCAGAGAAGATTGCCATCATGCACCTTTGGAAAGTTGCCGGTGCATTGCATAAGCCAAAAGGCATTCTGCGGAAGGCAAACGTTCCAAAAGGGCAAGTGAAGGTAGTCTTCTCTTGATCCTTAGGGTCTATAGTAATTTGATTGTAACCAGAGTACCCATCTAGAAAACAATAGTAGGCTCTACCAGCTATTCTGTCTAGCATCTGGTCAATAAATGGTAGGGGGAAATGGTCTTTTTTAGTTTCTTTATTCAGTTTTCTGTAATCCATACACACTCTCCACCCTGTGACAGTCCTTGTTGGAATCAGTTCGTTGTTCTCATTGACTACCACAGTTATTCCCCCCTTTTTAGGTACACATTGGATGGGGCTCACCCACTGGCTACTAGCTATGGGGAAAATTACTCCTGCATCTAACCACTTTATTATTTCCTTTTTCACTACCTCTTTCATAGAGGGGTTTAACCTACGCTGGTGATCTACCCTAGGTGTGTGCTCTTCCTCTAGAATAATTTTGTGCATACAATAAGAAGGGCTAATGCCTCGAATATCAGCAATAGTCCATGCTATAGCCTTCCTATGTTGCTTAAGCAGTAAAATTAAATCAACCTCATGCTGTTCACTTAGCTTAGAAGAAATAATTACCGGCAGCGTATCATTATCTCCTAGATATGCATATTTGAGGTGAGTTGGTAGTGGTTTCAGTTCTAAAACAGGTGGATGCTCAATGGAGGGCTTTAACGGATTTACAGTTCTATCAGTTAAATCTATAGTCATACATACATGCTGAGGTCTATCTACAGGCATATTCATTATGTCAGATACATTCAGATCATCTACATCTAATCCTACATATTCGTTAGCATGCTTGGTTAATAATACATGCTCTAATTGTTCTTCCATTAGTGAGTCAACAACATCAATGCTAGCACAAGACTCAGAATCAGAGGGATACCTTAAAGCTTTGTAAACACTAAATTTTACCTCTTCATCATGAACCCTCATAGTTAACTCACCTTTTTGCACGTCTATTAGTGCCCTACCTGTGGCTAGAAATGGTCTACCTAGCAGGATGGGAACCTCCTTGTCTGCCTCATAGTCCAGGACAATGAAATCTGCAAGGAAAATAAACTTGTCAACTTTAACTAGAATATCCTCAATCTTACCTTCTGGATATGCGATGGATCTGTCTGCTAGTTGTAAAGTGACTGTGGTTGGACGTGCTTCTCCCATTCCCAACTGGCGGAATAGGGACAGGGGCATGAGATTTATGCTGGCGCCCAGGTCACAAAGCGCTCTGCCCACATGCTTGCCTCCAAGTTCTACAGGTAGGGTGAAGGAACCAGGATCCTTCTCCTTCTTGGGCAGCTTGTTTTGGAGGATGGCACTGCACTCCTCGGTGAGGTTTACTGTTTCAAACTCACCAATTATTCTTTTGTTAGTAATAATGTCTTTCAAAAACTTTACATATGAAGGCATAGACTGTAAAACTTCTACAAAAGGAATATTCACATGCACTTGCTTAAGTATTTCTAGAAATTTATTAAAATGAACTTCCTGTTCCTGTTTCTTCTTAAGCCTTCGAGGGTATGGAGGTGGTGGCACATATGCAGGCACGTCAGGACGCCTTAAGATAGGTGGAGGCCTTGGAATTTCTTCTACGTCCTCTACAATTGGCTCTAGCCTGGCTCCTGATGTGCTAGTTGGTGGTGGACCTTGGCTTGGCAGAGATTCCAGTGGAGCACTAGACTCAGTGTTCTCTACTCTCTTTGGTGTGTCCTTTGTAATGCTCACCAATGGTCTTCCACTCCTAAGTTCAATGGCTTGAACTTGTTCTTTGCCATCTCTCCTTGGTACCTCGGTATCAGCAGGGAGTCTACCTTGGGGCCTACTTTTAAGTTCATTGGCTAATTGGCCTATTTGGTTTTCCAGGCTCCTAAGAGTAGCTTGCTGGCTCTGAAGAGTAGCATCATTCTTAGCTATATATTCCTTGAGTAGGTTTTCTACAGAAGATCCTACAGGTTGGTTGTAAGGTTTTTGGTACATTGACTGGTTATGTTGGGGAGTGAAACCAGGTGTTCCACTCGGCCTTGGTTGGTTGGGATTTTGGTTAGTGTTTTGTTGGCCACCCCATGACAGGTTAGGGTGGTTTCTCCAACCAGGGTTATAGGTGTTGGAGTAGGGGTTATTCCTAGGCTGCTGCTGACTTCCTACATAGCAGACTGAGGATGGATTCCCAGGGCAGTATTCATAAGGGTGCCCTTCCCCACAGAATCCACAGATTGGTGCCTCGCCTTGACTTGGTTGGGTGCCCATTGACATGGCTGTGGCGGTATTGGCACTGGTTTGGAGATTGGCCTGAGCCATTTGCTTGACTAAGTTGGTCAGGGCATTTATTTGGGTGCTCATGGCGCTTAGAGCATCCTTGTCTTGAGCCCTAGTTGGCTCTACTGGATCGTCTGACCATCTACAGTGAGATGCTGAGATCTTCTCCAAGATCTCATAAGCTTCGTTGTAACTCTTGGACAACATGGAACCTCCAGCAGATGAATTTAAGACTTGTCTGGTGCTGGGGTTGCATCCTTTAAAGAAAACTTCTATTTGGATACACCATGGAATGCCATGGTGTGGACATTTAATGAGAAGGTCTTTGAATCTAGTCCAAGCTTCGTGAAGAGACTCATTATCAGCTTGTTTAAACTTTATGATATCATCACGAAAGGTTGAATTCCTATCAGGTGGGAAGTATTTGACTAGGAATTTTTCTGCTAAATCTGTCCAATTGCGGACAGATCCTGAGGGCAATGAATTTAACCATGTTTTGGCTTTGTCCCTCAAAGAGTAAGGGAAAAGATATAGCCTCAGGGCTTCTTGGGAAACTCCAGGGATTAGGAATGTGTCACTAACTCCTAGGAAGTTCCTAAGGTGGTTATGGGGGTCCTCATTTTCTATTCCAAAGAATTGTCCCACAGTGGACAACATTTGGAACATCACTGGCTTTAACTCGAATGAGTGGGCAGTGATTTCAGGACGGATTATGCTGGGGTTCAGCTCCCCAGGCATAGGTACTAGATATGACAGAATGGCACTATTCTTGTCATTCGCTATTTCGATGGGGTTGCGAATGGCTTGTGCCGGATTTGGAACTAGATCGCCCATTTCTCTAGTTTCAGGTGTGGGTTGAGGTATAGGAGGTTGTTTAAAGAGACGTTTCTTTGCCTTATTCCTAGCTCGAAGTGATCTTTCAGGTTCAGGATCGAACTCTAAATTACTATGTGAACGCTCACTCATAAACTACCTTAATGGCACCTGCAAAAGAAATGAAACAGATTAGTTTCACTCAATGATAAACTTGATTTTCAAACTTAACAACTTCGTTTTTACTTAAAATAAGTCCCCGGCAGCGGCGCCAAAAACTTGTTGCGTGCTCAATGTGTAAAGATAAATATGCAAAAGAAAAGAGAGAGCACTTAGAACATGCAAGCATACATGGTCTCACAGCAAGTAGTAAGTATATTTAATTCGTTTTTTCCACAGAGACTCATTTTTAGCTATTCGCGAAGTGTGAATGTTAAGAAAGATGGGATGAATTTGATGGGGTAAAGTTGGTTTTTAATTAACTACTTTTTGCTGAATGTGTAGAGGGATATAACATAAACAAATTAAAGTTAAAAATAGACCTAAAGGACAAGAGATGGAATTAATAATCGAGGAAGAAAACAGCTAAACAGAATGATAAACAGGCAGAATTGCGAGGACCGCAATGTTTCCGCAATTAAATGGCAGCGAATCTGATTGGAATGGGGAATTAAGGGCTACTAATGACTATCCTATAGGCATTTTATTACGATTATCAAGCTTTGGATCAACTCTCTATACATCAAACTCACTCTATCTCAAGTATCGTCCGATTCCATGCATTAGAGACTCAAGTTTACTCGACTTCAAAGTAAGGACTTAAGCATCTTGTTTAAACAGGAGTGTTCAGTTTGTACTAGGGAAACGCCTATTCCTAGGCCGTTTCCTGATTACCATGAAAGGCTAGCATGATTATATGACTCTGAACTCTTACTCCTTCCAGAGGTTAGGAGTTCTTTGGACAAAATGGATGGCCAATCGAAATTGCCCGTGGGATGAAGCTTACATACAATCAATGTTCGAGTGTTGAACTGACTACTTGACTCACGTTTTTTAGCCTATAGTTCTGTCATTAGCATGCCCCTAAGTGATTTTAGTTACTCATGGATATGTGGAGAACAGAAAAGGTAGATAAGAAAGACATGCTTAGAAGAGAAATGCGTGTAAAACGGCAAGACAAACCGTAGCAGAACAAGGTAGAAACTGTGAAGTGCAGAAATTTACTTTGATTACTTTAAGTGTTTAATGACAAAGGAAAGCTTAAAAAGAACTGAATCTAAGACAGACAACAACGAAATGCAGTAATTGAAACGACTAAACTAAGAACAACAATGATCAGTAATGGAAATGAGAAGAAAAGGACAAAAAACAGTAAAGGCTTGCTGAAAACTTCGTGGCAGTCGCCTCGAATGATGGCGATGAGAATTCAGCCGTGCTTGGATGAATCCAATCGAGAGAGAAGAAGAATCTTCTCTCCTTCCTATCAGATTTTCGACTCCAAAAGCTGAGAACCTCACTCCAACAGACGGCAAAGGAATTTAGAGAGGAATGATGGACTGCAGGAAGACTTCTGCGCTTCGAATTGATGACTGAACCTCCGACTTTGACCCCCTTTTATAGTAGTTTGCAGGTGCGTTTGGGCCAAGGAGAACCATCAACCTTCAACGTCATATATCAGAATGGATGGAGGAGAAAGAACGAATCCCTGAAAAGTCGGATCTAAACAGAAAATGATCAGCCAACTTACGGTTTTAACTTGAATAATTGCGGTCACCGCAATTATTCCGCAATTCATTTGCAATGGTTATTTTTTCATTCTTTTCTTCGGTTTTCAACCCTTTTTCTACCTATTGTGCATAAGTCCTAAATTAGCTACCTTCTTCTAATTCTCATATTAAAGCATAGGTTTAAGCTAAATGCTAACAAAAACACCTAAATGTGTACATCTTCTTAAGCTAAATGGGTCCTAAATAAGTCACTTTCAGAGACTTAACAAGGTCTATCTAGAAGCAGACATCTTTAACCTCTTTGGGATTGGAAATATATTTTTTTTTTCGTTTTATGTGTATTTGAGTTTGTGAAAATTTTAAAGAAAAAAAACTTTTTTTAAATACAAAACAAAAGCTTCCTAAACCAAAACGTTGTTTTTTTTTTTTCCAGTCTAAAGGAGTTAAGGATGTGACACTGGGTTGTGGGACGCCCACTCACGCCTACGTGTTGCCCCTGTTAAGGATGTCCACTTGTCGGATGCGACTTGTAGGTCTATCTAGAAGCAGCCATCCTTAAACCTTTCAGACTTAAAATCCTTTTCTTTTGCAAAGGAGTTAGAGATGTGACGCTGGGTTGTGGGATGTCCACTCACGCCTAAGCGTTGCCCCTGTTACGGGTGTCCACTTGTCGGATGCGACTTGTAGGTCTATCTAGAAGCAGACATCTTTAACCTCTTTGGGATTGGAAATATTTTTTTGTTAAAAGACCTTTTTTTTTTTGCTTTTCAGTTTGAAAGAGTTAAAGATGTGGCACTGGGTTGTGGGACGCCCACTCACGCCTACGTGTTGCCCCTGTTAAGGATGTCCACTTGTCGGATGCGACTTGTTGGTCTATCTAGAAGCAGACATTCTTAAACCTTTCAGACTTAAAATCTTTTCCTTTTGCAAAGGAGTTAGAGATGTGACGCTGGGTTGTGGGATGCCCACTCACGCCTAAGCGTTGCCCCTGTTACGGGTGTCCACTTGTCGGATGCGACTTGTAGGTCTATCTAGAAGCAGACATCTTTAAACTCTTTGGGATTGGAAATATTTTTTTCAAAATCTTGGTCAACGGTCATGATGAAAACCTTTTGTACAACTACCATTTTCACCAACATTGGATCATCGTCACCGCTATAATCCCTTTTTTTTTTTAATAATTTTACATATATTGGTGTTGAATTTCATTTTTTTTAACGTTTGCTCGGAGTCACGATTGTAAAGAGTCAAAATTAATTAGCCATTTGTTTTTTGTAGCTCAAGTCATGATTTTTTTTACCGAGTTTTCAGACGATGCAGGAGTAAATTTGGTTGTTTTAGACAACGAAGATCAACCACTAAAAAGTGGCATCCTTTTCCCCATGGAAGATCTGCCTAAAGAATCAGAATTGGACAAAAACCATTTTTTGGCCGAATGGTCTACGGAGCGACCCCGCGACCAACACTCCCCCGCGTGGATTTTACAATCCTCTTTACATAGAGGGAAAGCCAAATCCAATTCGAGTCCCACCCTTGGGCGTCGTATTATTTCGAGCGGAATTCGTTGGGGTTCTACCTTTAAACTTAATGGTGAATTCCTTTACACTCCACTTTATTGGGAGTGGCTTGAATTCACCGTTGCTCGAAACAAGGACTCATTGCAAGGCTCAGGTATGCTATCACCCATGCTGGCCTCTCTGTATACCTATGATCGCAACTTAGACGTGATGCGGGCTTTCTGCGAAGCCTGGTGTCCTTCAACCAACACCATTCACACCTCATCTGGAGAAGCATCCATTTCTTTGTGGGACATGTGGAAACTCGGAGGTCTTTCAATCAAAGGCAAATTCTATAATGAAATCATTCCAAGCTGTGAGGAACTGATGGGTCCGCGCGTGGGACCGCGTGTCCGGGGTGAGCATCTTCCCAAGAGCTGTACTTATCTTTTTTATGCTTACTACCGGATTGCTTCTCAGCAAGTAGAGAAAACACGAATTTTCACCCATTCGTGGATCAAGTTTTGGTTTAAAGGTGACATAAAATATACCAAACCCCCTGGTCGGAGAACCAAAAAATCTTCCCGGCCTCGCCTAACTCATAACCCGTCGGGCTCTATTCCTGCTCCCCGTGGCTGGTCTAACGAAGAGCAAGAACTATTCCACGAACTGGGGGTAGAGGAAGACTTGAAGGACCAAACATATCTGGCTGCATTTATCTCGTGCTGGCTGTGTGTTTTCGTGTTTCCCTATAAGAGTGGGAACTTTCTTCGTCCTAGTGTGTTTAAGGTAGCATCCCTCATGGCTGAAGGTAGCCTTTTCAACCTTGCAGTCCCAGTTTTATCCAATATTTATCATGGACTTAGCCAACTTTACAACACCCCTCATTCTTCCGGGCGCTCCGACATTTGCTTCCCAGTACATTATGTTTACGGTTGGCTTGCCCTTTACTTTGGTACACACTTTAGAATATCCTCAACAACTGGCCCATTAATGGTTGACTACTCAGGAGAAGGTGGCGCGAAATACTATGATGCGTTCGCAGCCCGCAAAGTAATCCATGAAGGAACGTCCATAGCGTGGCATGCAAACCCCCAACCCAAGAGTCAGGGCGGCATTTTACATGATGTTAAAGGTTTATCATTCTCATCATCTTCATACTTTATAAGCATTCGCTCGTGTTACTTATCCTCTCATCACGGAACACAAATGACTATCGAGGCCTACCACCCTTGTCGGTTTAGTCGACAACTTGGCTTTTATCAAGATATACCGAACGAGTTACGTGAAGATCCGCCTACGATCAACTTGGAGAATGTATTCCACCATTGGAGGATTTGCACTGAGACACTAACCTCGTCCCGGGTGCATCTCCCTCAGTGTATGCCAAACCCTGCTAATCACGTCACCGCATCCTACAAGAAGTGGTGGAACAAAAACCATGGGAGCTATTTCGGGGTGAACATACAATTGTTAGTTAACAGTTTCACTCCTCCTCCTACAAAACCTCCCAAAGACACTGGTAAAAAGGTTTGCGCCGCGAGGAAAGAGGTGCCAATTCACGAAGTGAGTAGTCCTGACGAAGACGCTGGCAGTCAGAGTAGCAGCAGCGAACACAACAGCGACCGCTGCTGGAAGCAGACTAAATCTGAGAAGACTAAATCTCGGAAGAGATCGAAAAAGATTATTGATGCCCCACAGTCCCCTGAACTTGTTGCACCTTTGGTTAGTGACTCATTCATCCTTTCTTCTTTGCATATATGTATCCCTTTTAGTTTTGTTCGAGCATTTTTGTACGCTTATTCATCGTTATTTCCTCATTTCCCTATTGTTATTTTTTTATTTTGCAGGCGTCTTCGAGCAGACAGTCATTGATGATCGTGGCTTCTAGCCCTCCTAAACAGGCGGTTGAGGATTTGGATATTGCGACTTCAGAGGCTTCCACTTTTGTTGCTGACGACATAATCTCCAAAGCTCGTCGAGATTTTGCCTTAGCCATGTGGAAGATTGTACAACAAAAACTTGGTCGTACTCCTTTTGAGAAGGCTTCCTCCCTTGAACCTGAGATTCAGAAAATATTCGATGCCGCCTCTGAAGTTGATGCGACGAGCTTGGCATCTCTGAAGAATCTTGTGGATGAGTACTTTCGAAACGTGGACCAGTACAACGAGCTACAATCTCGCTACTCTCCGTGCTTGACCTCATCTGGCAAGGATCAGGACCTGGCAAAGTTGAGATGCAGCTTGGAGGGTGTCTCGTCTCGTAAAAACTTTCTGCTCGAAGAAAAGAATGTACTTCAGGACCGGTCTAAGCAGATGCTCTCGGAGATTGAAAGTATCAAGGCCAAACTGAAGACTATGGAGGCTGGCCATGAATCACTTTCTGTACTTATTTTGGAGAAAGAAAGACATTTCAATGAAGAACAACTTAAAGAAAACGGGATATGCACGAAAATTAGCAATATTGAAGATACTCCCGCTATTGGTGACGAAGCTATAGCTTCTCTAGACGTACTACGTGGCTTTCTAGAAACTGCGCGCGAAGAATTGAGGGACTTCAGATGGCTACTTTGACTTTATTTTATTTTATTTTATTAGTCGTTCATTTATTTTATTCACATTGTGATTGAATTTACAGTTTTTTTTTTTTTTATGACTGCATAAAATTGAATGAATTTTAGTTTGTGACTGAACTCAAAGTATATATTTTTTTCTTTAAGTTGCCTACGTACCCTTAGATAGAAGGGATCAAGTCATAACGTAGTTCAGATTACATGATGAATGATTTTTTTTTTACTTTGGGCCGTTCACCTTTTAAGCTCATGCGGGCCAGGAGCAACATGTAGTTTATACTCTTACGTTAAGGAGTATTACATTTTTTTTTATTCATAAAATTTCTTAAGAAATTTGCCGTTGATTGGGCCAATCCTTAATCCATCTTGATCCACAATTTTGTATGCCCCATTTGTATAGACTTCCTTAACAACATAGGGTCCATCCCACTTAGGGGTGAACTTGCTCCCCGTATGTCTCGTTGTGATAATGGGTCTTTGAACCGCGAGTACTAGATCGCCAACTTGAAATGATCGAGGCTTCAAATTTTTGTTGAAAGCCTTGGTCATTCGCGCTTGGTAACATTCCAATGCTTGCTGAGCATCCAATCTTCTTTCATCGAGCGCTTCCAATTCTTCGAGGCGCAATCTTGCATTGTCTTCGGTAGTTAACCCTTCTTGCACCGCCATTCTTAAGGAAGGGATTTCTCTTTCCAAAGGGAGCACAGCTTCAACCCCATAGACTAGGGAATAAGGTGTGACCCCTGTAGGAGTGCGGTGGGTAGTTCGGTAAGCCCATAATGCCTCACCAATCTTTTCGTGCCAGTCTCTTTTTGACTTGGAGACTACTTTTTTCAGCAAGTTGCACAATGTCTTGTTGAATGCTTCTGCCAATCCATTTGCCGGAGCGTTGTACATGGATGACTTGCATTGCTTGAACTTGAATTTCTCACATAAATTGTCCATTAGACTATTGGAGAATTGTCTTCCGTTATCGGTCACGATGTGGTGAGGGATGCCGTAACGGTAAATAATGTGGGTTCGGATGAAATTCACAACAGTTTCCTTCTTTGCCTCCTTTAACGCAATTGCCTCGGCCCACCTTGAAAAATAATCTGTCCCAACGAGGATATAAGAATGTCCTGCTGAGGACTTAGGTGTTATTGGACCAACGAGATCAAGCCCCCAAGCTTCAAAGGGCCATGAAGCTATGGTTGGGTGAAGGGGTTCTGGCGGTTGATGTATGAAGTTTGCATGAAACTGACAAGCCTCACATTTCTTAGCATACTCCATCGAGTCTTGAATCATCGTTGGCCAGTGATAACCCATTCTCTTCAACTGAAAATGAAGTTTCGGTCCCGATTGATGAGCACCACAGACCCCTGAGTGCGCTTCCTCTAATGCCTTTACCGATTCTTCTTTTCCTAGGCATCGAAGAAAAAGTCCGTCATAGGAGCGTCGATAAAGGGTTTCCTTGTAGTAGATGAATCGAGCACTTCTTCTTCGTATATCGGCCTTACGTCGGGACTCCGTTGGAAGTTTTCCATGTTGTAGATAATCTACAATCGGTTGTCGCCAATCCTCTTCCTCAATCACATAGACCGATATTACGTTTGCTTCTTGACTTTCAACTTCAGTTGGCGGTATAACCCATTTTTGACAAATCGGAACGTTCAATATTTCACTTTCTGATACAGTCAGGGCTGTGGCCAAGTTTGCTAATGCATCTGCCTTTGCATTTTCAGCTCTTGGAATATGCTCTATCGTCATACTATCAAAGCTTTCTAAGAGTCGTCTTGCATAATTAAAGCAGGGCATTAAATCTGGATGCTTCACCTCGTATTGGAGCGACAATTGATTAATTATCAGTTTTGAATCTCCATAAATCTCAATGTAGGTCACTCCAATTTCTATTGCTATTTGAAGACCCATAATGAGTGCTTGATATTCAGCAACATTATTCGAACATACCTCTTCAAATGCGAAGCTATATGGCAGCATGTGTTTTTCAGGGGTAATGAATACTATACCCGCTCCTGCGCCATATCTTCGAGCTGCACCGTCAAAATACATAATCCATGGGTCAACAATTTCAACGTAGAAGATTTCTTCGTCAGGCAGGTCGTCAGATAATTTCCAGTCTGACGGCACCGGATGATCTGCCAAGAAATCAGCCAAGGCTTGCCCCTTCACCGCCTTTTGCGGAACATAAACAATATCATACTGTTGTAGTAAAATTGCCCACTTTGCCAACCGACCTGAGATAATTGGTCTAGACAGAACATACTTGATTGGGTCAGCCTTAGCCACCAGATGCACTGTGAACGCCTGCATATAATGCCTCAACTTATCGATGGCGAAGAAGAGCGAAAGACACATCTTCTCAATGGGTGAATAATTCAGCTCTGCCCCATTGAGAGTCCTACTTAAGTAGTAGAGGGCGCATTCTTTACCCTTCTCACTTTCTTGTGCAAGCAATGCCCCAAGCGACCTTTCTTGCGCAGTAATGTAGAGTATCAATGGCTTTCCTGCTACGGGTGCGCCCAAAACAGGAGGGTTAAGCAAATATTGCTTTATGTTGTCAAAGGCATTTTGACATGCTTCATCCCACTCAAAGGTCGTGTTTTTCCTCATCAGTCTCTGAAATGGTTGGCATCGGCCCACTAGATTGGAGATGAACCTCCTGATATAAGCAAGTCGTCCTTGGAGACTTCTTAGTTCATGCAAGTTTCGCGGCTCTGGCATTTTTTGAATGGCGTCGATCTTGGATTGATCAATCTCGATCCCTCGATGTTTTACGACGAAACCAAGGAATTTTCCCGCAGTTACGCCGAATGCACATTTGAGAGGATTCATCCTCAACTGGTACTTTCTCAAACGATCGAAAACCACCTTTAGATCTTTCAAGTGATCCTGTCGCTTTTTGGACTTGACTACAAGATCGTCGACGTAGCATTCGACATGCTTATGCAGCATATCATCGAAGATCTTTTGCATGGCACGTTGATAAGTTGCGCCGGCGTTCTTTAATCCAAAGGGCATTACCTTGTAACAGTATATCCCTTTCGGAGTCCGGAACGCTGTCATTTCTTCATCTTTGAGGGCCATTCGAATCTGGTTGTATCCTGATGACCCATCCATGAAAGACAAAGCTTCATGCCCTGTGGTAGCATCGACCATTAGTTCAGTGATGGGCAATGAGAAGTCGTCTTTCGGACATGCACTATTCAGATCGCGAAAGTCAACGCATACCCGTAATTGTCCGTTTTTCTTTCTGACAGGGACAATGTTTGCTATCCATGTCGGGTAGTTTACTTCGCGAATGAACCCTGCTTCAATTAACTTGTTAACCTCATTTTCAATTTGGGGGATGAGCTCTGGCCTGAAACGTCGTTGAGCTTGTTTGACTGGTCGATACACGTGTTCAATAGCGAGATGATGTACTGCGACTTTTGGATCAAGTCCCGACATCTCTTTATACGACCAAGCAAAGACATCTTTATACGCAATGAGCAAACTCAAGTACTCGCACTCCTCTTCACCGGAAAGTGATGCGCTTATAAAGGTTGGACGTGGTTCTTCCGTCGTACCCAGATTAACTTCTTTTAATTCATCAACTGTTGGTTGACTTCCATCTTCGAGTGGTAGTGGAGCCTCTTCAACATCCTCTTCAGATATCTCGGCCTCCGTTTCTTCCCTGGCAGTAATATGATAACAAGAGGCTTCATCCCCATTCTCTGCACGTTTGCTCGCAGGGTTGGTGATGATGACATTGCGTCGTTTAACCTTTAATGCACCATCTGTATTCACGGTAACAAAAATTTTTCTTTTCATCCGTGAGGGGACAATACTGCGGATTTCTTCATCGCTTTTTGTTTTGCTAGACTCTTTATTGTTCAAAGTCTCTCGAGCCTCTTCGTGTAGGAGGCGATCGAAAATGGAAGTGGATGAAAGTTTCTTATCTCTCTTTGTGGTCACGCTTAATCTTTGCAACGCTGACGTTCGTGAGAGAGATTTATCGGGCTACGTATTTTCTTTCTCCTCTGTCGGCTTACTCAACCTTTGAAATGCTGACTTCCGTGAGAGGGGTTTAGCGGACGGTGTGTTTTCCTTCTCATCTGATGGCTTACTCAACCTTTGAAATGCTGATTGCCGTGAGAGAGGTTCAGTGGGCGGCGTGTTTTCTTTTTTATCTGCCGACTTACTCAACCTTTGAAAGATGGAAGATCTGATGGGATTAGGTGTTGAGTGCGAACTGTCTTCTTCTGTCACAGCCGCTTTCAATCGCTGGAAGGCTGAAGCGCGCGTAGCCGGCGGCTTGATGCGCTTAAAGATAGAGATCCTTGGTTTGACAGCTTCCTCTTCTTTTGAGTTGTGTGCCTCTTTGGTCGTTATGTTATTACTGTTGACCACTTTCTCTTTCCCTTTTCGGGTTATCCGGACTGGTTCAGGCGACTTATATCCAAGCCCCTTTCTTGATGCCGGTATAGGATATCCCTCCTTTAGGAGTTTCTTCTGTGTCGAAGAAAACTCTGACCTGCCCTCGAGCATTTTCAGGCCCTTGAACTCAGTGTGAGTTGTGAAGTCATATCCTGCCTTTGCTAGCAGTTTATATGCCTTGGGATCGTATCCTTCTTTCGTTCGTTTCTCAGGTAGGACCATCCCTTTCTGAGTCTCTTTGGACTTCGTGACCTCTTGTTTCGTTATCTTCGTAAGAGGGGTGACAAAGTTTTCTTTCAGGATCTTAATGTCACCAACTTTCAAACTTTTAGTACATTCTGCGAATAGTGATTCACCTTTCTTACGCCGGGACAAGGGAACGTAGCGCAGAACAGAAGGGTTCGAACTTTTCTCGTCTTTCAAGGCCTTAGCCTTCGTAGGGCTGACGGATGTTTTACTTTCGCAAAACTTGGGAACATTTTCTTCTTTGATTGATTCTTTCCCTGCGCAAGTCTTCTGCTCCCCGCTGATCAAAGGGATTTCTTTTGGCATTATTTCTTCTATGTTGCTGTTATTTATATAAAACTTGGCATCCACGAAATGAGACTCGGCCTCTGAAAATGGCTTAGTGTCTGCCTCAACCTTTTTGACGCCGTTCTGATAAAACTTGAAGCACTGATGCAAGGTGGAAGTTATTACCCCATTTCCATGAATCCAAGGGCGACCCAAGAATATTTTATAGGTAGTCCTGGAGTCTATGACATGAAATAAGGTATGTGCTTTTAAGTCTCCGATGATGAGCTGTAGGCGAATCATGCCGATCGCTCGTTGTCCTCCCTGATTGAAACCCTGGATTACCAGCTTGCTACTTGATAGCTCTTCCATCAGGATGCCAATCTCCTTCATGACTGATTTCGGCATTATGTTGACGGCCGATCCATCATCAATGAGGATTCGACCGACCCTCTGTTCTCGAATGTATCCTGAGACAAACAAAGGTCTATTGTGAGGTTTTGACCCCAACATCAAATCATCATCGGTGAAGCTTATGGACATGCAATCAGACGCGCATGCATGTGCTGTAGAGGTTGAAGGTTCTGAAACATTAGAGTCCTTCAACGTGTTGACGTGAGCAGTTTTGTCCATTTGAGGCAAATCTACTACATTGAGGGAAGGTGTATCGTCCAACTTTATTACCAACTCCGTTGAACTTGGAGTGGCGCTGTCATCCTCGATTGCCACAACGACATGGCACGTAGCAACTTCAACTATTTCTTCCTGCTTCTCATTAAAGAATCCCTTGGGGAAAAATTCCCGTAGGGTCATAGGCTGCTGGGGTCGAGGGAGGTCTTTGTTTTCCTCCACGACAAGTTTTGGCCTTCTCATACTCTTTCTTCCTTTTCTCTTTGGAAGTTTGCTTTTTCGCCTATACTCTCGAAGTAGGCGGGCTTCTTTCTGAACAGGTCTCTGTCGCCGCATTTTCCGACGAGTTACGACGGTCCATCCTTCATCCTCATCCCCAACGGGTTCGGGTTTCACCTGCGAAGTCTCCTGTAGGATTTCATGTTCGTATCGAACGATTACAGGTTCGCAAGTCCCAAACTGGATCAAACTCTCCTCTTGCTTCTTAGGAGAGACAGGAGATAATTGAACGCCGGAGTTCAATGTTACGGCGGCGTGATTTGCTTGAGTTATCTCGTCGAGATCCAGCTCAATCTTCTTTTCACTAGCTAACTTCATGATTAGCTCTTTCAAGACGAAACATTTGCCTACAGGATGACTGACGACCCGATGGTATTTGCAGTAGTTAGGATCATTTACCTTTCCTAACTCCTCCGGTCGTTTGCACTCTGGCAGTTGGATGAGTTGCGTTTCCAGCAATTGCTCTAACATATCAGGAATGTCAGAGTCTGGAAACGGGTAGATCTTTTCTTGTCTTTCTTTCAACGTAAGGCGACGTCTTTCGCCTTTGTCATTTCTTGCTTCCGTTTTGTTTTCCTTTGCTTTGGAGGAAAACCTTAAAGGGGCCGTGTTGAGGACCATGGATTCTTTCACGACATTCTTCGTGATCTTCCCAACGCTCTTCATTTCTGTCTTTGTTTTCTTTACGTCGGGGATTAAGAGGTCTTTGTTTCCTCTATTGGCAATACTCAACTCCATATCATGGGCGCGAGTTGCCAACTCCTCGAATGTTTGGGGCTTTATCCCTTGCAGGATGTAGTGAAGTCCCCAATGCATGTCGCCGATGCACATCTCGACAGCAGACACTTCCATGAGTCGGTCCTTGCAGTCAAGACTCAACGATCTCCAGCGGTTAATGAAGTCGACGACAGGCTCGCCCATTCTTTGGCTAGCATGCGAGAGTTCAGACATGCTGACTGTTCGCCTCGTGCTGTAGAAGCGATTCAGGAAGTCTCTTTCAAACTGCTCCCAACTGTCGATCGTCTCGGGTTCCAAGTCGGTGTACCAGTCAAAGGCGTTTCCTTTCAAAGTTCGGACGAATTGCCTAACCAGCAAGTCTCCGCGAGTTCCAGCATTCTCGCATGTTTCGACGAAGTGAGCAATGTGTTGTTTAGGATTGCCCTTCCCATCGAATTGTTGATACTTTGGCGGCTGATACCCGATGGGCATTCTTAAGCTGTCGATCCTCTTGGAATACGGTTTGGTATACAAGAGGGTGCTTTGGGCTGGTCCACCGTACTGGACTCGGATGGTGTTGGTAATCATGTCCTGCAGTTGTTGGACAGATAAGGAAGCGACTGACGTCGAGTGTTGCGCTTGGTCTTCCTGGATGACCATTTTTTCTTTGTCACTCCTTCTGGCCGCAGGAGTTAGACTTGACTCCGCGATCTCACGACCTTGCATCTGACTCCTCAGTTGGGCAATCTCGAAGTCTTTGTCCTCGACTGCCTTCATCAGAAAGCTGATTTTCTTTTCCATTTCAGCCATCGCTTCGTCGTTGGTGCGCGCATCCGCCATCATTACAGATACGTTGGAGTCAGACACCTTCTCCGGCTGATCAGAGGAAGGAACAACCTCATCGAACAAAGGATTGTCCTTGATGATTATCCCAACCTGCGCAGACTCTGTCATTCGCTTGTATATTTTGCTCACGATGGCAGGAGTGTGTTCGTCCGTCCGCGAGACTTCTTTGATGACACGGCTGCGGGTGGTAGGTCCCCTGTAAGGGCTGTTGGAACTGACAGCCTGGAACGTTGTTTTCTTTGATGCCATTGTAAGAAATTTTTTTTGTTGAGAGAGAGAGATGAAAGGTAGAGACGTCCCACTGGGCGTGCCAATCTGTTCACACGAGATTTCTACGAAGGAAATTTTGGACACGTGTAAATGAATTTGAATTTGTATTGATGTATTGTATTTATCAGTGCGTAGTGGATTACAATCTCTAATATTTGATCCTCTGATTCTCTCTCTTAAATGTAACGTACTCGAGGGCTTCGTAGCTTGTTCTCGAGGTTGAATCTTCAGCTTCGCGTAGCGGTGAAGTCTTCAGGTGTTTGATCTTGAAGTGACGTTCAGTCTTCAGGATTCAAAGAGTCTTCGCTGTTTTGGAATTCTCTCTGAGTTCTTAGGAGAAGAAATTTTCTGACTCTTGCAAATGAAAATGAGCTCTCTATTTATAGAGCTCTCATGGGCCTGGTGGACTTGGGCTTTGGGCCCAATGGGCTTGAGTTTAAACCCAATGGGCTTTTGAATCTTGGGCCCAATGAGTTTGATCTTTGGGCCAAATTGTCTTTTGCATATCTCTCTGGCCCGATTCGATTTCGAGCCCAATTGCAGTTTGACCGAATTTGCTCGCTCAAGTTTATCTGATCCCCGGTCGTGATGGAGACACGCGGCGACCGCTGATTGGCCGAAATTTTTCGGTCAACAGATACTTTTTGGGAGACTTCTAGATGTCTGTGGAAAAATGTTTTCGTGTTTTGACCGTTATTTGGCATATAGAAACCTGGTTATAAATGTGGTTTGTATATTCTCAAGTTACATGAGCAACTTTTTGTTTATGTTTCTTATGTTTTTCTGTTGTTCATTGTTTTTCGATGTAAGAAGTATTGAGTTTAGTCTTAAAATAACTATTGTGTCTTTTTGAATATTTACTACCGGAACTAAAAGGTAAGTCTTGATATTTTCTTCAAGCTAAAAGCATACTGCAACAAATGATGAGTTTTTTTGTTTGGTTAGATATATATATATATTTCATTGTGTTATGCAACATTATAGTGTCAATATTGCAACAATTGATGGTCATTATAGTTATGATACATACAAATTAGTTTGTGTAAAAGTTGATAAACCTTGGTATTTGAATGATATATAAAACTTATTATTTCAATGATATTTCATTTTATGTCCAACTTGGTGTGATTTATTTTGGTTAAATGCATATTCACATGTATGTCCATTCGTTAATTGTATGGATTTGGTGAACCATCATTAAGAGAAATGAAGGTTCATCAAAATCATGGATTTTAATAACAATGACAATTAGAAACACAAATCCTATCATTCAAATAAATTTGTTGACATATTTTTTTTGTACAATTTGTGAGGGTGGGCATTGAACCTAGACCTGGTACGGCTAGTGGAAACGTGAAAAATTAATCTTAACAAAATCTTAACCGTTTTTGTTCTTTGGTAAAACATATTTTTTTAAAATTTATATAAAACTAGTTTCTAAATTCTTTGATTTTGAGAATCTTTAAATTGTAGCTTTAGTAGCTTCTCGATTAATAGTCTTTTCTATTAAAATATTTTCTTTACTACTTATATCCTTCCACATCCTTCCTTTTTTTTTTGCAACTAATTTCTCCTCTTAGTTCACCGGTGTTGGACACCATTTGAGTTTTATATGAACATGAAGCTACATATGAACATCAAGATTATTTCACAATATATATATATATGTATATATATATATATATATATATATATATTTTGTTATTTAGCAATGATTTTCTTCTTACATAATTTGGATGGAAAAGTAGAAACAAACGAAGAAGAAAAAATCGTCACTCAAAATTTGTTTTAGATACTATTTGATGTGATAATTGTTTTTCCTAGCCTTTTATCATATAAATCTGAAGAATTATCAAAATATTATTTCTAATTTAAACTATAAAAATTATAAATAATTAAATTATAATCATTCATATATTAAATATTAACATACAAATAATTATTCTCTTAAAAAACATATAAATACCTAAAATAATATGCCTATTTTGGTCTTTACTGTCAAGCCAAAACAATTTTGTTTGAACTTGCCAAACGCTCTCATGTGCTTTTAAATTCAAATTTACCAAACACTAATCACTTTCATATGACAGCAGATTTTTCTAAAAACAAAGCTCACAACAATTATTTTAAAAGCTACCGCAATCCCAAACGGAGCCTTAGTCATTAGTTGATACATCATATCAGTTGAGTTATGCTCTTGTTGGCAATAAATTTGTTGACATAAAGAAGTTGTAATCTTCAACGTATTGTTGACAGTAAAAAAAATGGCGGTATCACCGTATTTGTGACATTAGATGTATGTCCTTATTTATATTTTCTTGACAAAATGTTATTGTCATTAATATAAATAAGTCGACAAAAAAAATGATATGTCTGAGTTATTTAGTGACAATGTTTAAGTGTCATAAAATAACGTTTTTGACGAGCAGCAATTGTCATAAATCGTATTATGAAGACAGAAAAAAAGTGTCAACAAACAATCAATAGTGACGACAACGATTATGACGACTAAAAAAAATTGTCATCAAATGCGTTGATGACAAATTTTATTTGTCATTAGATCCCAGATTTGTAGTAGTGTAACTAGTCTAAATTTCATTAAACTAGAAGAAGTCTCCACTTCATATGATAGAAAAGAGATCCAACTCATTTATCCTCAAAATTTGATTCATCCTTCTAAATGGCACGTGCGTCGTGTCTTGTTTACAAAAAAGACAATAGCTAACAAGAGCATAGCTCAACTCGCATGATGTATGACTAGTGACCAAAAGGTCCTAGTTTATAATTGAATGAGATTAATATTTTTATATTATAAACCCACCGTAGGGCTAAAACCCACAATCAGAAAGTTAAGAGCCTTACACTCTACGAACTGAGCTAGACAGGCCATGTGATATCCAAGAGATTTAAGAGGTTTTGTTAACCGAATTTATAAATGAACTTAGTTGATAATTTTTAAGGAAAAATTTGAGAATTTAGAAATATTAAGGAACAACTTGAAAATTATGTAAAACAATTAAGGATATTTGACATATTTAACCTAAAAAAGTATGTTGAAGCAAAAAGGAAAAAAAAAAACAACAATCGCCCACCAATGGGGCTCGAACCACTCTAGAAAATTCACCGTGAGCTTTTGTCATGGACCAGATTTGCGACCACGACCACCACCGAGAAAAGAATTTTTGCATAGATAACACCTTTCAAGGAAAAAGAAAGAACCTAGACATAAAAGGGAAGAATCTAAGTAAAGGAATTACTTTGTGAGTGTTTCAAAAAGTGTTTCTAAGTAGAAAAAATAGTGTTTTAAGCAGTTAAAAAATCATTCCAAACATGTCCTCACCCTAACACTTTATGTTAGCTCTTTTCTTTTCTTCCACACTCAAATAGCTAGAGGGCAAATAGAGATTTGCTAGCCCTATACTCTTTTCTTTTCTTCCACACTCAAATAATTGGAGGGCAAATATAGATTTGCTAGCCCTATACTGACATTGTAAAAAAAAATATTATCTTTTATAGGTTGCATGCTTAGCTAGAAATTTTGTTCTTACAATTATTCTTTTTTGTAAGTCAATTGTAGTGGACAATTTTTGGCTTCTCAATCAATCCTATTTCGAGACACATATGCTGACAGCTACATGGTGAAATAGAAATTTTAGGTCACTTTTGATAGTGATTTTAAAATGGCTAAAATAATTTTTGTTATATTCAAAATCATTCGACCACGATGCTACTAAAATGTCTATAGAAATGTGTGTATTCGGCTTGAACCACGTTCCTCGAACCACAAATCTGTAAATCAAAGATTTCTGGTGCGCCATAACAACAACGATGAGAATCGAAGACCCACGATGAAAATTTTGTATGAATTTTGAGTTTGGGGCTAAAATAAATTGAAAATTAAAATTGTGTATGGAGTTTAAGATGACTCAGTCACTGCGAGAATTTTTTTCCTAACTATAAATTAGTATGGATACTTCTTTCTTTTTTTTCTTTGTCCAAATGATTGTTTTAAACAATTGGAGTTTTACTTTACAAGTGAAATGATATTTTGAGCTATAAAAACAGTTATTGGGGTGATAAAGGCTCGAATTTTCAACCTCAAGATCACTCTTTTAGCTATGAGACCTACGCACTAGCCAACTCCCCACCACCCCAATTTGTTGAGTGAATTCATAAGTGTTTTCAATACTAAAGACACATTGACCATTTGTTTGATCAAGTTCAAAATACACATCGAACTATTTGATAACAATTTGATTTATTGAAATTTAACCTTATAACCTACGTTAACATAAGACCACATGGACGATTTGTTTGATCAAGTTCAAAATATACAACAAACTGTTTGATAACGATTTGATTTTTTTTTTTTTTTTTTTTTTGAAAATTATGCTTATAACCACTACTTCCACATATGAGTTTCTTTGTTTTGTTATTTACTTTTTTATCAATGTTTTCAAAATCTAAACCAAGTTTCCAAAAAGTAGTTTTTAAAAACTTTATTTCCTAACTATATTAAAGGGAAGAAAAAGAGAGAAGAAAAAGAGAGGTTAAATAATAAGTTTAGTCCCTTAACTTTCAAGTTTGTGTTTATTTCGTCTTTAACTTTAAAAATTATTTAATAGGTTCTTGATCTTTCAATAGTATGTTTAATAGGTCTTTGCAATTAAAAATATAATGTGTAATAGGTCTTTAAACATTTAATTTTGTGTCTAATAGGTCTCTAATACATATATTTATATTGAAAGTTTTTTTTTTGTAGCTAGTAGATTATTATAGTTACACCAATTTAATATTAATTGTCAAAGTGAGGCTGTAATTGCCATGTAAATCATATTAATTTACCAAATATTTCCTAATTAGATATTACAATGGAGGAGTTTTAAAAAAACAAATTTTGCGGTGACAAATGCTCAAACTCTCGACCTCATGATCACTCTTTTTGCTGAGACCTACACACTAGCTAACTGTGCCAACACCACAATTTGTTGAGTGCCCCAACTTTTTTCGGATACTAAATAAACTTTGAGGATTTGTTTGATCAAATTCAAACTATACAATGAACTTTGACGATTTGTAGCTTTATCTTGATTCTTCATTTTAAGTTGTTGAGCTATAGAGATGGAGAGAGCTTAAGAAATCAGAAAGAGAAAGGAGTTTAGAAAAGAATGGTTTTACTTTGTATGTGATTTTACTTCATATAGAGAACAACATCTGACATCAATCAACAACTTTTATTTTACTCGGTTTTTCATTTTAGTTTTAGCACAAATGATGATGGAATACATTTGGTTCAAACATTTTTTTTAGTACAATGGAAAAATATAACTAGAAAGAAAAATTAAACAAATGTGCGTTAGTTGTGACTCCTTCAACTCATCCTCGCCTCTGATGGTCTTTAATTCCATTGACAAATATTTTAAGCTTGTTTTAAGATTCCAGAAAATCAAAGAGTCCCATTGCTATAACAAATTATTTTTTATTTTATTTTTGTCAAGAGCATATCTCAACGACATGATGTATTGCTTAGGGACCATTAGATCCTAGGTTCAATCCCCTACCCCAACATGTTGTCAAAAAAAAAAAAAGAGTAATTGACATGTAAATCATATTAATTTACCAAACATTTACTAATTAGAAATTACAATGGAATTTTGAGTTTTAATAAAACAAATTTTTGGGTTGAGAGAGACCCAACTCTCGACCTCAGGATCACTCTTTTTTTCTATGAGACTTACGCGCTACCACCCTATTTTTTTGACTTCCCCAACTTTTTTCGGATACTAAATAAACTTTGACGATTTGTTTGATCAAATTCAAAATATACAATGAACTTTGGCAATTTATAGTTTTATCTTGATTCTTCATTTTAAGTTGTTGAGCTATAGAGGTGGAGAGAGCTTGATACATCAAGAGGGAGGGGTTTAGAAAGTTTTTCTTCGTATGTGAATTCTTTCACATAGAGAGCAATCAATCAACAACTCCTATTCTACTGAGTTTTTCATTTTGTTTTTAACACCAACGATGATGCATGGAAGACATTTATTTCAAACATTTTTTTAGTACAATGGAAAAATCGAACTAGAAATAAAAATTAAAGAAATGTGTCTTCACTACAAGAATTGTTTTGTCGACAAAACCACGTTCTCCAGACGGTTTTGTGAACCATCGAGAGACATCCACTATGTCTCTATGGTTGTTAAAAAACGTTGAGATAGTGTCGTTTTCTCTCGACGGTTCACAAAAACGTCGAGAGAACGTGGTTTTTCTCTCGACGGTTAAGAAAATCGTCGAGAGAAAAGTCCACTTTCTCGACGGTTTATTATTCCGTCCAGGAAATTAACACACTCTCGACGGATTATAACAACCATCGGGAGAGCGACGCGATGTCTAGACGATTTTTAAAAACCGTCGAGACAACTCTATTTTTTAAAAATTCATTTTTCAAATAAAAGTGGGTTCTCTCCACGGTTCTTAAAAACCGTCGAGAGAATGCTAGGTTCTCTCCACGATTATTAAGAACCGTAGAGAGAACCCACTCCGGTTCTTAAAAAACGGTTCTTAAAAATCGTTGTTAAGAACCGCGCTTGGGTTCTCTCGATGGTTCTTAAGAACCGTCGAGAGAGCCCTTCTGAACCTAACATTTTCGTTCTTCTTCCTCATTTTCTTCTCCTCACCACCTCGACCTCTACTCTCTTTCGCCCTCGCTGCCGCCTTCCTCACGCTGTCGTCGTCGCTCGCTCGTCGTCATCCGCCGTCGTCGTTCCTCTCTCCATCGCCCTAGCCCGCCGTCGTCGTTCCTCTCTCGCTCTTCGCCACCGTCGTTCGCCTCGCCTAAACTCCTCTATCGCCGCCGCCGTTCGCATTGCCTCTCCCTCTTCGTCGTCGTTCGCCTCCCCTCCCTCGCCACCGTCGTTCGGCTCGCCTCTCCCTCGCCGCCGCCGTCCGCCTCGCCTTCTCCCGCCACCGCACGACCTCCGTCGTTCGCCTCTCCTATTTGGTAATTAAATCGTCGCCGTTCTTCGCCTCCCCCATTTTTGTTTTTTGTTTTTTTTTGTATATAACTTGCTCTCAATTTAGGGTACACAACCATCATTCGCCGCTCCACGCTCCTTTAATCGGCTCGATCTCTGCCATTACTCTCTAGGTATCATTTCGGCTCGCCAATTCTTTTTATTTTTGCAACTAACAATTTATGAATTAGGCTGAAATTGTTCTGGTCGCCAATTCTTTTTACCTTTGCAACTTATGGTTTCTAAATTAGGATGAAGAATTGGCGAGCCGAAATGATACCTAGAGAGTAATGACAGAGATCGAGCAGATTGAGGGAGCGTGGAGCGGCGAAAGGGGGTTGTGTACCCTAAATTGAAAGCAAGTTTTATAAAAAAAACAAAAAAAATGGGGTAGGCGAAGAACGACATCGATTTAATTACCAAATAGGAGAGGCGAACGAAGACGGTCGTGCGGTGGCGGGGGAGGGCGAGGCGGACGGCGGCGGAGAGGGAGAGGCGATGCGAACGCCGACGGCGATGGAGGAGTTTAGGCAAGGCGACCGACTGTGGCGACGAGCGAGAGAGGAACGACAACGGCGGGCTAGGGCGATGGAGAGAAGAACGGCAGAGGGCGACGAGCGAGCGACGACGACGGCGCGAGGAAGGCGGCAGTGAGGGCGAGAGAGAGAGAGAGGTCAGGGCAGTGAGGAGAATAAAAGAAGGAAGAAGAATGAAAATGTTAGGTTAAAGGGCTCTCTCGACGGTTCTTAAGAACCGTCGAGAGCACCCAGCATTCTCTCGACGGTTCTTAAGAACCGTCGAGAGAATCCAAGCGCGGTTCTTAACAACAGTTTTTAAGAATCGTTTTTTAAGAACCGGGTGGGTTCTCTCCACGGTTCTTATTAACTGTCGAGAAAACCTAACATTCTCTCGACGGTTTTTAAGAACCGTGGAGAGAACCACTTTTATTTTAAAAATAAATTTTAAAAAAATAGAGTTGTCTCGACGGTTTTAAAACCGTCGAAACATCGCGTCGCTCTCTCGACGGTTGTTATAAACCGTCAAGAGAGTGTTAAGTTCCCTCGACAGAATAATAAACCATCGAGAAAGTGGACTTTTCGCTCGAGGGTTTTCTGAACCGTCGAGAGATAAACCACGTTCTCTCGACGGTTTTGATAACCGTCGAGACAAAGTGTATGTATCTCTACGGTTCACAAAATCGTCAAGAGAATGTGATTTTCTCGACAAAAACAAATCCGTCGAGATAACTACCGTCGAGAAAACACAAAATTCTTGTAATGTGCTCATATACATCATATTTTAAAGATATTTTAAAGATAGCAAGCAAGTCCTTTTTGGCTATATCAAACACGTAATACTAAACTTCTTTTTTCTTATCTTCATGCAACTTCTCACAACCAATTCACCCACGTTGAACCTTTGCTGACATTTTAAAAGAATTTATTCTCTTAGGGATTGGATGGTTGATTCAACCAACTAGTTCAATTATTCCTTTTTTTGTAAAGTCAATTGTAGTTGACAATGTCGCCTTAAATCAATCCTATTTTCAGCCACATTTCAGACACATTATGCTGACAACTACCTTGTTGCAATTTAAAAACTTTGACTGTCCAATTTTTGTTTGTTTTTGTCGTAAGTTTATTTTTATTTTTTTAACTATACAACAACTTTTTTAATGTGTATTTTTTTAATATTTTCATGTGCGCGGTAGAAATGATAATGATCACCAAATTCTAGAACAAAATGAAGATGAGAAAGCATTTTTCTCTGTTTGGTTGAATGTCATAGTACTATCAAGTATTGATTCGAAGGGGGTATCGAATAAAATAAATATAATTCTTTATTTGACTCTCGATTTGATATTCAACAATGTACACAATAATATAGCTTCATGAGAATAAAATAAATCTAGTCACCCAACTAGGTACAAATAATACACTTTGTTATGGATAAAATAACAATATATAAAACGTCAGACCAAAAACTGGTTCATGAAAATCAGCTCCCATGTTATGATAGAGATCGACTCTATTTCTAGAATATCAGAATAGGATAGCCATGCCCAACTCATTGAGAGAGTCGGGCCCAAAGCAAACACAAAATTCGACCCATGAAAATAGCCAGGGTCGAACCTATGTCGACCACTCCTCCGCCCTTAGGCAGTCATGTATGGAAGTGTGATATACTTGATGCTTTATTAGTGGGATGCATAAAAGGCTACTTTTTGAGTTATATATAGATTTTAAAATGTATATGAACAATTGGTATTCTAAGGTATAAAATGTAAAACTGCAAACTAATTAGAGTATAGCTCAATAGAAAAGATATGACACAAAATTGTCAAGGACAATAATATTTAACCAAACTCTGTAATTATTGAACCAAAATAATATTGCAAAAGTGCAAATATATATATATATATAGATTAGTCATTTTTTAAATGCTAATTCATCACATTGAAAAGAAAACATGGTACAAATTTTTTAACACAATAATATTTTATAATATTTAACCCAAACTATTAGGACTAGAAATTTACAATTTTAAAATTATACATACTATGAATTCAAATTAAATACAGACTATAATTTAAACCATAAATATCCATGCAGGTGCATTATTTTAAATAGGAAGAATAAATTGTTTTGAAGCCAATTTTAATTTTTCAATACTTACCTCTTGTTGATTTAAAAAGAATAAGTTGATTGAAGTTAGCTATAATTTCTCAATACGTTAAGAGTTGACTTAAAGAGTAAATTGATTGAAACCGACCTTTATCATTCTCAACACGTTTAGAAGCCAATAAAAGTATCAAATATTAACCTAAGTTTTTTTTTTTTTAGTACATTGGGGTGAGAGAATCAAACCACCGACCTCTTGGTCATCAAGTCATACATACGTCAGCTGAGCTATGCTCGTTTTGACAATATTAACCTAAGTGAATGCCACCATACAACTTTGTAGAATATATATAAATTCCTTTATGACGATTTACATCCCATCAAGTTGCCTTTTATAGGCTATAAATATGAAGACCACCAAAACTCAAAATTGTCAAAAACATCCATTTTCGGAGAGAAAGGTAGATCTAATATGAAAACTTGTAAATTCTATATATCTTCATGTGTCCTTCTCTTTGAATAATTTGAAGAAGACATTTTTTTTTCTTCATAGATTGACTACATGAAAATTGGTGATCAAAGTATTTTAAAGTTTTTTTTTTTGATGTTTCACTACGCGGTTAAAAATGATGTTGGAATTTTTAAAAATATTTTAACGAGTGTTTTCTTCATATAAAGGCACTTAAAAAAAATGTTTAGTGGATTTTTTTCCTTAAAAAGGACTATTTCTTCCAAAAATCACCATAAAACAATTCAAAATCTAAGATAACGTGGGAAATTATTTTTACAATTATAAGTTATGCTTTGGGAAAATTGTTTACAATTACAAGTAAATTATTATCTTTTAAAAGAATTATAAAAAAATAATTAGTGAAATTACTTTGTCGTTAATGTTTTATTTTTTTTTATTTTTTTATACAAAAATAATTGTTACGGCGGTGGAGGTTCGGGTCTTCCAACATATACGGCGGTCTCAAAACAACGCTGCATATGGTATTGCTCGATGGACATTGTTTGCACATTGTAGCCAAGACTGATGTTCTATCTTTCCTTCTTGGATTATGGAATTATGTTGCTTGTCCAAAGGGACAACAAAAAACAAAAAACAAAAAACAAAAAACAAAAATGGTTATTAGACGGAGCCTTATATTTTCAAAAGAAAATATATAAAAAAAAATTAGAATTAGCAAATTCATAGTTTAGACTGGACTTCATCATAACGTCTCCTTTGACGGGAGCACTTCGTATGTTGTATACACTTCAATAATTAAGAGATAACCCAATAGAGTTTTTTCCGACGCCACAATATGCAGATAGACAGACCTATTGTAATGCAATGACAGCGTCGAAATAAGTGAACTTATCCTAACGCTTTTTAAAGCTATACCGACACAAAATGAAGGGTTGGAAATCGTGTTCATGGTACACGATTTAACATACTCGTGTCTATGGTACACGATTTAACTATCCTACTTTTGTAAATACTTTCGTAAATTACTTTTTAAAACTACATCATTTATAAAAAAAATCTTTAAATTTTGGAGGGTTAATATATATATATATATATATATATATATATATATTTTATTTATTTATTTATATATATTTTTATATATATTTTTATTTATTTATTTATTTATTTATCTTTCTTTTTATCTTTCTTTTATCTTTTTTAAGAGCCTTTTTAAAAAATGTTGAACTGAAATTGATGCACAACATGCGAGAGAAAAGATTCGAACCTCTGACTTTTTGATTAATAGTTCATATATTATGTCAAGTTATGATTATGTTTGCAATTGATTTATTAAATTATATTAAGTCGAATTAAATAGTTTTGAAAATGAAATTATTTGAGCATGTTTTTTTTTTTTTGCAAAGATATTTTAATATGCAGAAATTAAACTCATGACCTCTTAGTTAAAGACACAAACTAATGTACATTGAACTACGGAAATTGATGCACAACAATGTGTGAAGATTAATTTTGTAAACAATGTAGTAAATTATGTAAACTATATTTTTTGAATTCAAGTGAATCTTAAACACGGACCAACATGAACGAAACGGACATAACTATCAATCAAGAAGTTAGAAATTTGAATCTCCACGCACACCGCATGTTGTAAAAAAAATGGTAAACACAGTCTTAAATTTATATGTATTTAATCATCGGACAAACTAATTGAACCAACTTGATTTAAAACACATAGAGTAAGATTATAGTATCTAATAACTTTTTTTATCTTTTTGTCTGAGTTCAACAACATGTGGAGATTGAGATTTGAAACTTTAAAATTTTCGTTGATCTTAAAATTCCTTAGCTAACATTAACATAGCTTAAATGTTAAGACACCGAGAACTCAAAAAACAATGTTAAGACATAAACTCATTCCTGTGAGGTTAGGTTCAAATTGATTGATTAAACATAGCAAATCATCCCCAAATTTATGAAACTAATATAGTTAGTCAAATTTTCAAACACACATCATGGTCCCGTAGCTCAGTTGGTTAGAGCGTTGGTCTTATGAGCCGAAGGTCGCGGGTTCGAGCCCCGCCGGGACCAATAGTATGAAATTACAAATACAAAGTTTTTAAACACAAAAATTAAACGAAATTAGGAACTGAATAAACTATATTAACTGATATGATGTACCGTCTAGGTCTTTTACGACCTGCCCACGCAAGCAAAGATCGTCTTTAGAAAGACCATAAAGATTATTTTAGGCCGTGTGCATTAAAAAAATATTGTTGGAACGCTGAGCTTCAATTTCACATGTGGTTGTACTATTTTAGATAAATATGGTCGAAGTTGAGCTACAGTTATGAAAACTTCACTAAACTAGAAGTTTTCATAACTGTAGCTCAACTTCAGTGAAGTTTTCAGAATTGTAGCTCAAATTCGACAAGCTTTATCTTTTGATATACAACATAAAAATTAGTACAACCACATATCAAATTGAAACTCTCGGTGTTAGCTTTCCTGCCATATTTTTTTTCGAAAATTTTCGCATATCTAAGTAAAAAGATATCGATTTTTGAATGCACACTACTCAGAACTGTAGCTCAAATTCGACAAGCTTTATCTTTTGATATACAACATCAAAAATAGTACAACCACATATCAAATTAAAACTCTCGGTGTTAGCTTTTCTGCCATATTTTTTTCGAAAATTTTCGCATATCTAAGTAAAAAGATATCGATTTTTGAATGCACACTACTCAAAAGAATCTTCAATTCTGAAATTTGCAGAACTATAGTTCAACTTCGATGATCTTTATCTTTTGATACACAACTCCAAAAATAGTGAAACTCGGTATCAAATTGAAGCTCTCTCCTCCTTACACGTAAAGATCACTTCAGTTATATCTCTCTTCACTTTAGATTTTCTCTTTCATCACACATGCAAACAATCGGTTTTGGGGAAAATTTCTACAGCCATGGTGATTTCGAAATTTGAAGACAATTTTTCTTTGATGCTGTGAAGAACAAAAAATATTGAAGGAGAAGATGAAGAACTCAAGATGAAGAACTCAAGGTTTATAGTGGTTCAGCCTTAGGCCTACATCCATTTGGGAAACAACAGGTAAATTTTTTTTATTTCAAAGAGAATGATTTACAGATTCACAAATCTAAAAACTCATACACATATCTCTCATCCTTTTAACCTCTCTAGGTATTTATTGAAGAGTTGATTTACAACTTCCTCTTCCTACCCAAAAGGATTTGGTTGTTGATGGTTAGAAGATGAGTATACTATTTTAACTTGTAATTTGTTGGAGTTTTAACCAACTTAGAAATTTATGGAGTAATTTGTTTCATATTTTAACAAATCTTTCACTTAAAACAAATACTCTATCACCTTCATTTTTCAAGAATTTATTGATCTAGAACATCGGCCAAGCTGAGCAACTTCAGACAATGCTCAAACTTGGTATGTGTTACAACTTTAGTCAACATGTCTGCTGCATTTTCTTCTGTTTTAACTTTCTACATATTTACTATTCTCTTATCAATTGCATCTGTGATGAAATGGAATCTAATATCAACATGTTTTGTTCTGTCATGAAATTGTTGATTCTTTGTGAGGTGTATTGCACTTTGGCTGTCACAAAGTATGCTTACTTTCTGTTGATTGAATCTCAATTCACTGATTATGCCTTGTAACTATGTAGCTTTTTTTACTACTTCTGTGGCTGCAATAAATTCAGCTTCTGTTGTAGATAGGGCAACTATTGATTGTAAATTAGATTTTCCAGCTGATTATATTGCTTCCAAGTAGAAAAGTATAACCAGTAAGTGACCTTCTGCTGTCTAAGTCCCCTGCAAAATCAGAATCGACATAGCCATATAGACTATGGTTTTCTTCCCCTGTTTTCTTATAGACTAAACCAAGATTAGTGGATCCAACTAAAAATCTCATTACTCACTTAGTAGTTTCCCAATGTTTTTTTTTCAGGACTTCCCATGTACCTACTGATTAGGCTAGATGCATAGGCCAAATCAGGTCTTCTGCAAATCATTAGATACATTAGGCTTCCAGTGGCATTAGAATATGAAATATTTTTCATTTGTCTACTCTCTTCTTCATCTTTAGGAGAATCCTCCTTAGAGAGCTTAAAATGTTGTGTTAGAGGTGTAGACAGTGATTTTGCAGTATCCATGTTGAACCTCTTTAAAACCTTGTTAGTATATTCATTTTGACAAACATAAAGCTCAAAGGCTGAGCGATCGATGTCTAGAAATCTCCATCCCAAGGATTCTTTTTGTTGGCTTCAAGTCTTTCATATCAAATTCTTGATTGAGGAGTTTCTTTATTTTCATTAGTTTTAAGGTAGACTTCACTGCCAATAGCATATCATCTACATATAGTAGAAGATACACATTTTCTCCATTCTTTTCTCTTATATAGCAGACACAAGGATCATATTTGCTTCTCATGAATTGCATGTTGGTTATATAATCATCAAATCTTTATACCAAGATCTAGGTGATTGTTTCAAGCCATATAAAGACTTGTTGAGCTTGCATACTAGTTTCCCTTTCTTCTTAGCTTCATAGCCTTTTGGTTATTCTAAATAGATTAATTCTTCTAGCTTTCCATGTAGGCAAGCAATCTTCACATCCATTTGTTCTCACTCTAAATTAAGGCAGGCTACTATAGTCAATAAGATTCTAATAATGTGCGTTTGACTACGGGTGAGAATATTTCATTGTAATCAATTCCCTCCTTTTGAACAAAGTCCTTTGCCACTGTCTTGCTTTGTATTTAATGCCTCCTTCTTCAAATTTTCCTATTTTCCTGGCTTCCTCTTATATACTCATTTGCAAGGTATAATTTTTTGTTTGAGTGGAGATGTAACCAAATCCCATGTATTATTTTTATAAAGGGATTCAATTTCATCTTCCATTCCCTTTTCCACTTTGAACATTCTGCCCCACTGATAGCTTCTTCATAAGTCTTTGGTTCATCTTCTAACAACTTACCCTCTATATTAGAAGCATGAGCCACACAACCAACTTGTGCAAACCTAGCTGGAAGTCTCACATTTCTTTTTTGTCTATCTCTTGCAAGAGTATAATTTGTCAAATCTTCTTCTTATTCAGTGGATGGTTGATCTAGATTTTCAGTTTCTTCAACTAGATTCTCTTGAGAAGGTTCAACTTCAGTGTGTTGCTCAAGAGGTGTTTCTATTTTATAACTTTCAATAATAACTTCCATGCTAGAGCTAGCTTTTTCTCTTGGTTCAAACTCTTCTAAAGATTTCTTTTCTTTGTTTGAATTCACATAGAATTTAGTTTCTCTAAATGTTACATCTCTACTAATAATGCTTTTCTTTGATTCAAAATTCCACATCTTGTATCCTTTAGTACCTTCAGGATAACCTAAAAACATATATTTTATTGCTCTAAGTTCTAATTTGCCTTGTCTAACATGTAAATAACCAACACAACCAAATGTTTTTAAGATTAGATAAATTCGGTGGGGTTCCTGACCATTTTTCTTCCGTAGTTTTGTAATCAATAGAAACACAAGGACTCCTATTAATAGTAAAAGTACTGTAGCAACAACCTCTGTCCAAAAATCATTAGAAAGATTAGCCTCAAATAACATACTCTCAGCTATACAATTTTGTTGAGGAGTATAGCTTATTGTTTTATGCCTTGTTATGTCATTTTCAATACAAAAAACAACAAAAGAATTTCCTAAGAACTCCATACCATTGTCTATTCTCATATATTTTACTCTATGATCAATTTGGTTTTCAACTCTAGTTTTTCATTCTTTTAAACATCTCAAACGTTTGATCTTTAGTTTTCAAAATAAAAGTCCAAGTTTTCCTAGAGTAGTCATCAATTATCGATAAAAAATACCTGGACCCACTCCATGAAGGAGTTCGAGAGGCCCCCCAAAGATCAGCATGTACATAGCCTAAAATAGACTTAGTTGAGTGTTGTCCCTTTGAAAATTTTAGCCTCTTAGACTTCCCATAGACACAATCTTCACAAAATCGCAGCCTCTGGTTTTGATCAACCCTTGTTTTAGTAACTCTTGAAGACCATTCTCACTGATATGTGATAACCTTCTTTGCCATAGTTCAATATCTTCAACTTTCTGTGATTCAGTAATGAGAATCGAGCTTGGGGGAGCAACATCCTTTAGAATATACAACCCATTAATCTTTCCTCCCGAGAGAACTATCTTAGAGCCTTTAGAAATATTGAGGACTCCATTATTTCCATGAAAATGACAGCCTTGATCATCTAACATTCCAATGGAAATCAAAGTTTTTCTAAGGTCAGGAACATGCCTTACATTTTGTAGTAGAATGTCTCTATCGTCTTTAAGCTTTAAACCCACTAAGCCAATTTCCACAACTTTACAGCCATGATTATCTCCCATAAAAACAACACCTCCCTCACATGGTTTATAAGTCGCAAACCATTCTTTTGAGTAGGTCATGTGGTAGGTAAACCCTGTGCCAAGGACCTAGGACCCAGTCTTCCTTTAACATTCTGACTCCTCTTTTATGGCCTTTTCCTGAGTGGTAGCTAGCATTTCAGAATATTCAAAATTGCCTTCCCCAATAGAGACATCTCATCTTCCATGTTCTGTGCCTTTCTTGAAATCTCCATTTCTAAAAATCTACACTTCTTCTTTGAGGACAATTATTCTTCAAATGTCCTTCTTTATGACAATTGAAACATTTCAACACATTTTTGCCTTTGAAGTTCTTGTTTTGAGAATTGGTTTTTCTTGAAGTAGTTCTTCTTTCCCTTTGTGAAAAGAGATTCAGCACCAACACTTACTTTGTTCTCTGATTTCAGGTCAACTTCCTTACATTTAATTGTTGTGATAACCAAATTTAGAGAGATCGAGTCCATCCCATATTTGAGTGCATTCTTCACATCTTTATAAGCTTCAGGTAAAGAATTTACTAAGATTGTAGCTTCATTTTCATCTCCCAATATTTCTCCAGCTGCTGCAAAATAAGTGGTGAGTTTATCTTGAACTCATCAAGTGATTTTGAACTATTCATTTTGAATGTAAACAACCTATCTCTCAAATACATCTTACTTGGTGCATCTTTCTTGACATGTAGAGTTTGTAGTTTAGTCCACACATTGAAGGCAGTGGTTTCATCAATTATTTGCCTTAATACACCGCAATTTACATTAAAAAATAGAGTACCATATGCAATTTCTTCCATTTTCTTCTTTTCTTCATCAGTAATTAAAGCCGATGGTTTTTCAGGATCATCTAAAGGCTTGAGTGCAAATTGTTGGGCCAGAATTACTTGAATTATTTTGCACCATATATTGAAATTTTCATTGTCGGTGAACTTTTCAATTCCATACTTTGTTGTAGTCTTTCTTTAATGGGTTCTTGATGCTTTCTTGATTCTTTGATGAGTTCTTGATGACCCTTGAAGTCTTGATGCTTTCTTGAATGAACCTTAACTTTGATACCAATTGTTAGTGGAAACATGAAATATACCCTTTGTAGTGTTCACATGGGTTGTGAGTTGTATCAACAACTTTCTCCACTTTACACGTAAAGATCACTTCAGTCATATCTCTTCACTTTAGCTTTTCTCTTTCATCACACATGCAGGCAATCGATTTTGGGGAAAATTTCTACCGCCATAGTTGTTGACACCGTATTTTGTCCAGCTTTGTTTATCATTATTTTGGGTTTTTCACCTCATTTTATGTTTTTTTCACATTTTTTAAGTATTTTGGAGTTTTTGTTTAATTTCGTCCTTTTTCCATTATTTTTGAAGTTTTCGAGAAAGTTGCAAAAAAGTGTCTTCCGTTAGTGGGTCGTTCGGAGCGTCCAGGTTTTGTTTTTAACTTCTTTAGGTTTCTTTTTTGTTTTAGGGTTTATGTTTCGATTTTAGGGTTTCGGTTTTCAGTGTTCCAGTTTATGAGTTTTGTTTTAGGGTTTAATGTTTCAGTTTTGGGGTTTAATTTGAGGTTTTGGTTTTAGGGTTTCAAGTTTAGGGTTTAAGGCCAATTGAAGGACCATTTGGTTGGATTTTAACCTATTTGGTTGGTTATAAATAGAAAGTTTGTGGATAAGAAAAAGGGGAATCCCAAAAAGGTAAAAAAATGATTTCTCGCTTTCCATTCTCTCTCTTCACGATTCATCATCTTCTTGATCCATGCCTTTAGACTTTTTTCTCAACCCCTAACTCCGACGAATACGGTGGCACAACGAGCTTGAACCAGCTGCGGATCTTCACGACGAACTCGAACCAGCTCGGCGTTGAAGTTTAGACCCAGACGGCGGCGGATCTCCAAGCTCGAAGCAGACCGCGCCGGACTTCAAGCTTCACGGTGGCGTTCATGGCAGACCAACGAAGACGCACCTCGTCCTCTCCTGCGTAGCTTCAAACGACGGTGAACAGACTTGAGCCCAGACGACGACGGAGCTCTCTTCGAACTTTGAACGACGACGTCATCCTCGCACGATCAACGTCTTTAGGCGAAGCTCCGAACGGCGGCGAAGCTCCAAGCTCGAAGCAGACCACGCCGGAGCTCGCTTCAGACGGTGGCGGACCTCGATCCTTTGGCGACACCCTTCATTTTCCTCATGACGAACCAAACAGAGCTCGGGTCTTCAACGGCGATTCGACCTTCAAACCAGACGACGACGTTCATCTTCAACCTTCAGGCGCACGGTGACAGAGCTCCCTCGAACCAGGCGACTCAGATCTACAAAACTCCGACGACGTTCATCTTCATCCTTCAGACGATGGCGGACCTCGGCTCAACGGCGACGGCAAACTTCAAATTCACGGGCTTCGAGATCAACGACGACATAGCGTGAACGACGGCAACGTCCATCTTCATCCTCAGATTCACGGCGGCTGAGCAAATCGTGAAGAAGGGAAATTGCAAAAAGTGACCTGTCGTGGGAAAATATTAACAAAAGTGACCCGTCTCCCACAAAAATATTAAAACTGACCGGTTTGGCGGATGTGAAATTATACATATGCCCTTCATTAAGGAAACCCGAATGTGTCTATGCGATCGCACAGGCTATGCCATGGCACAGGCTATGCCATCGCACAGTCTATGCCATGGCACAGGCTATGCCATCGCACAGTCTATGCCATGGCACAGGCTATGCCATCGCACAACCTATGCCATGGCACAGCCTATGCCATCGCACAGCTTATGCCATGGCACAGCCTATGCCATGGCACAACCTATGCCATCGCACAGCCTAAGCCATGACACAGTCTATTTCAAAAAAAAATTCTTACAAAAAAATTGAAAACAGAGGACGAAAAACTTCTATTTCTATTTCTTTATTCTCACATTTCTCAAATCATCAGCAAAAACTTGTACTTACATAAACCATAAAAAAGAAATCATAGCCAAGACAGTGTATAAAACAGACAGATCGACTTCAAGTGTTTGGTGTAGACGACGATGCCCCTTCTCGTCTGTTTGACAATGGGTTCCTACAAGTTTTCCTGTTATGCCCAGATTCGCCACACCGTGTACACCTGTGGACTTGTACCTCCTCCCCTATTGATGGTATCCTAGTAGACTGACGTCTACCAACTCTTTGTACAACTTTTGGGGGTAGTATCTCTCGTTCTTCGAAGTTTTCTGGTCTTCTCCATTCCTGTATATGCCCCACTGGATAGATTGGTTCTGCATAAGAGGAAATTAGGCAATTGATCGTGTAATAATTTGCACATAGACTATGCATTGGTACATTTTGATCTTTCGCGGCAGCAATTGCATGTGTGCATGGAATTTGCCAAATGTCAAATTTATTACAGCTGCATGTATGGGCATGTAGGTCTACCATCCCACCTAAGTATCCATCGTCCACGTCCAATTGGAAAGGGTCTATTGATCTAATCTTGTGCCTTCTAGACTTGACTTCCCGCTTTTCTAATTTTCCAATTACAAAGTTTGTAATTGGTTTGTTAGAATTTGATGCTTCGTTCCGTCTTTCATAAAACCAGTCTTGGAGATGTTGTCTTATATCTTCGAACATTTTTGTAACAGGCATGACTCGAGAGTCTTTGAACAATGCGTTAAGACTCTCGACCATGTTGGATGTCATTTTATCGTACCTGTTATGGACTTGATATACTCGTGCCCAACGGTGTAATCCAATTCTCTCCAAGTATCGTTGTACTCCTGAGAACTTACAAAGTTGATCCCAGTACATCTGGAAATTTGACATTCGATATGCCTTTGCCGCAAGATAGAATAACGGAGCGATGGTGTTATTCTTGAATCTGTCATCCAAGTTGACTTTGATGTGTTGCATGCAAAGACCATGGAATGCTTGTGGGAATACTCTTGCAATTGACTTTTTAATGCTTACGTTGCGATCCAACAATATGACCAAATTGCGAATATCACTCCCAATTGCCTTCTCTAGGTTTGTCATAAAGCAAATCCAGGAATCGTCGCATTCCGTGTCTCCCAACCCAAAGGCAATTGGGTATAGTTGATTGTTCCCATCAATGCTCGTGGCTATGAACAACTTACCCATGAATTTATGATATAAATGAGTGGCATCAACAGCAATTATAGGACGTAGACAATTCTTGAAACCCCTCAAACATGGTCCTAACGCCATGAAACCATGTTTGAAATGCACACCATCTTCTATTTCAATCTCGAATAACGTACCTGGGTTCACTATCTTCAAAGCTTCACCATATGCATAGAGAAGGGTGTAGGAGTGTTCTGGTGATCCGAATGCATACTCCAAAGCTTGCTCTCTGGCACGATAGGCTCTTTGGTAGGTTATACTCACACCGTAATCCTTTCTCATGTCGTCTACTATGTCCCTGGGTGTATAGGAACGACCAGCTCGTTCGTACTTGGACTTTATTAACTCTCCTATAACTGATGCCTTAGCTTGACGATGGTTGTGAGATATCAATTGAAATCTGCATGTGTGAACATTTGTATACTTGTTCACCCTGAAGAAATCAGAACCATCCATTCTCATTGCGCGAAGCATCCAGTTACATGTTTCAACTCTGCACTTGGCTTTAAATAGGGACTTTGTTGATTTTTTAACTTTGTACTCAAAGTGCCTATCCATTGCAATCATTGACAATTTGATTTTTAAGTCTTTCTTGCAGAAGAAGATCTCTCCAACCTCAGTATCTTCATTCGTAAGACAATGTTGCGGAACAATTATACGATCATCGTACAATGTGGCATGTTGAACGGAAGGACCTGCTCTAACAACTCGCACTCCTTCTTCTCTGGTCGTCGATGCATTTCGAACTGATGGACTTGCTCTATCAACTCGCACCCCTTCTTCTCTGGTTGTCGATGCATTTCGAACTGAGGGGCGTGCTCTATCGGAAGTTGATGGCTCTGCATGAATGAAAGTAGATGGCGAAGCATGCTCAATCTGAACTTCCTCTTCTGGTTGCTCAACATCTTCTTCAACAGTAAATTGAGATGCATTGTAATCATCCCAATGATTGATCCTGTCATCCCCTAGATTGCATGAAAATATATTTGGATCCAACGCAGAAAATGAAGAAATATTTTCTTGTGCCAATCCATGTTCTGATGGGACTTGAACGTGGACTGATGGAGCCGGTTCAAAACGTTGTTCGGGTGATGCTTCATGAAATGTAGAAGCACTTTCTTTTGGTTTGACTGTTACGAAGATAGGCATTTTTGTCGCATCTTCTCCCTCAAGGAAGAAACCAAGACCCCAATCATCTATGATATCAACAGGAGGTACATCAACCAATAAGTTGAAACAACACTTCAGTTGTATGTCGAACTCACTCTGATCTATATTCAGTTGTCTATATATAATTGTCAACAAGTCATCTCTGGTTATATTAATTGGAACCCTCAATCCCTGCATGTTCCCACCAATGTAATTCATCCCGCTGTTGTCCCATGAACCACCATAACGCAAGTAAGTTCGCACCATTGCCATCGAGGGTAAGCTGGACGAGATTGTATAAGTTAGATTAAATTGTATGAAATTAAAAAAAAAAAAATTGATTTTCTTTCACAGCATATGCTGTACGATATCATCTCTGTCGTTCGACCCCCTTCATCTACATTCCCACCCTCGACCTGAAGGGAATGCTCGGGATCGGTCTCGGCCGGGGTGCCAGAAGCTACAGTCCCATCATCAACCTCGTGGGACTGCTCCACTATCATCTCTGTCGTCCGACCCCCATCATCTACATTCCCACCCTCGATCTGAAGGGAATGCTCGGGATCGGTCTCGGCCGGGGTGCCAGAAACTACAGTCCCATCATCAACCTCGTGGGACTGCTCCACTATCATCTCTGTCGTCGGGCCCCCTTCATCTACATTCCCACCCTCGACCTGGGGGGAATGCTCGGGATCAGTGTCGGCCGGGGTGCCCGAAGCTACAACAGTCCTGTTGGGTTTTATGTCCTAAAACTCGTGGTTTGTAAACTGTTATGTTTGTAAATACTCTATTTAGAATAAAGAGTTATTAGTTTTGTACAGTAAAAGAGTTTACTGGTATAAAGTGAAACGTGTTTAGGTTAACCTATACCAATGACCAACATCCTTGGCTGAATATGAGTACTTGAGCCTCATGTATGACATGATTGTGGATCAGGCTCAAGTAGTCAGTCAAAACGGTCTATAGTATACGGATCAGGCTGGGTACCTTATCCTGGTAACACTATTGGATGCGGCTCACTTTGTATTGTACAAAACGATGTGATCTGAATCGTTTCACATGGAGATGTGCGAGTGAGGGCGTCCTGTGCAAAGAGTTTGCATAAGACCGAACCGCGTATTAAGTCGCTCTCTCTTTATAACTCCGTTTACTGATGAGACCGACTTATACATATTGATGGCCTAGGTAACTCGATCTCAATCCTGAGCTCGCTATGAACTCCTGCTTATTCGATAGTATCCTTTGACTTGCACGGGTGAGAGTGGCCCATTAGCGCCGACTCAATAAGCCTACCATCTTGGGGATAAAGTCGAATAGGTAGCTGGGGACATAGTACAGCAAGAATGGAGTTCACTCCTAACCCGCTCTTCAGGGTTAGTAGATAGGTTGTTCCCTTAATAGCTGACTCCGGGGCTTGAACAATTAGCGCGTGCACTCTCATGAGATGAGAGGGTTAATTGATCTGTTGGTTGGACCACAGATCTATTGTTCATTAGAGGTGTCAGTGGTACTTAAGGAACAAGACGTAATGCAGGGGTTAAACGGTTTAAATGACCCAGCTGTGATTACGAACAACCTGTGAAGGGTCGACTTGCCCATGACGGTTATATCAAGAGGACATAATATATCTACAGTGAGGAGAGTGCAACCCTCAGACTATAGTGGAGTCTCCGGGGGTTAACGAAAGTTGATTGATTCGGGTTAAAAGAGTTTTGACCGAATAATCTCGCATCGTTGGAGCTCATGATCTGTAGGTCCTTTAGGTTCTCATGGCTAGCTCGGATAACGTCGTGCAACAGTATAAGAGAAAATAAAAAGGAAAAGAATTTAAATTGTTCAAATTCGGTTTGTGGAAGGATGTTGGACATATTTAAATATGATTTAAATATGGAAATGGCCTAAAACATGAATAGGATTCATGTGTAAAAAAGTCGGTTTTCGAAAAACCGGGTTTAGCCATATTATTTAATTAATATTTGATATTGAATTAAATAATATTAATTAATTAAAATGTTTAATTAATTAATTAATATATATATATATATTTATTAAAATGTTTAATAAATAAAATATTTATTATTATTATAAATAATAATAATAATATTTTAAAAAAATATATATATATATGTCTTACATGCAATTGCATGTAAGACACATATGTTAACATTTGTTAATATATATATGTATATTGCAAAAGGGTTGTTTTGGATGAGTTTTGGAAACTCATTTGAGTTTGAAGTTCTGTATATAAACTTTCTAAAGTTCATATATATTTTTGAACTAAAAAAGCCCTCTGCCATGGTTCCTTCTTCTTCCTCTTCTTTTTCATTTTCTTTTCTTTTATTTTCGGAGTCCCACAACTCCGTTGCGCGGCGCCGAGGATAGCGGGACTACCTGGGGTGGTCCTCGAGGCGTTCGTGAGAAGAGGTCGGAATAGTTCGTGACGAGGAACGTGCGGCGAAGCTTGAAGAAATTGAAACTACAAGGGTATGTATTTCTAATTTCTTATTTCCGTCGTTTGAGCATGTTTTCTATTTGTTAAATTGATGAAATTAGAGTATCATCGGTCCGAAATCGCTTTCCGCTGCGCAAGTCGCTCCATCAATTGGTATTAGAGCGATTTTGTGATTAACTCAATTTGCATCAATTTTAAGTTGGTGGGTATTTTAATTTAGAAATTGTTTCTGAATTGGCGTCTAAAGTGAAAATCAATTTTGGCATAGTTTCTATTTGAATTTCTTTATTTGTAATTGCCCGAGAATGTATGGGCTTTAATGCATGCTGAAGAGTCTGTATTATTAGAGTCATTAGAGTCCATATAGGTTTCTTTGTGAAAGAAGCTTGAGTTTGGAACTCGCCGAAATGTTCGGTATAAGTTCAAACTCGTTCTAGGCAATACGAGGAGAAATTCGAAGAGATTTTGGCCGAAGCGTTCGGAGGAAGCAAGTTGGTCAAAGGCGGTGCGAAGAGTTCGAAGTCCGCTCAAGACGTAGCTTGTTGTTCAAGCTTGTAATAAATTAGTTATTGCTTGCTAAATGCCAAAATCGATCCACTTTAGTGTGTTTAATTAATTATGCATTGTGAATGTATGTTTTAATTGAAATCCATGTTTGTATGTGCATAACGTATGCCATATAGATTTAAAATCCCACTGTAGGAAGCATGCTCCATGCATAGTAAATATGTTATAAGTGTTATAATATATAGTATGCATATTTAGGAATTCATAAGAATTAATATAAAAGTTATATTAATTTCATGAATTGTATGTTGTTAGTTTAATAGAGAAATTGATATAAGCGTTATATTAATTATGAAATTAAACGTACAACATTGGTTATCCTAATTTTATGCTTATTGTATATTATAAGTGTTGTAATGTATATGCATGTTTAATTCATGAGCATTAATATAAGAGTTATATTAATTCATGAATTTGATGTTGTTTAGTTAATAGAATAATTAATATAAGTGTTATATTAATTATGAAATTAAAACATCCAACATTAGTTTTATGCATATTGTATGTTATAATTGTTATAATGTATAGGATGCATGCTTAATTCATTAAAAATTGATATAAGTGTTATATTAATTTATGAATTAGGAGTTGTATGTTTAAAGAGCATAATCGATATAAGTGTTATATTGATTATGAAGTTAAATATTCAACTTGCCATGCCTTAGTGAATGTATGTTTGAGAAGCATATAGAAGTTTGTTATTATAGAAAGTCTAGTTTTTGCAAGCGTTGTAAAAATGACTTAGACTTTTAAAATCTATAACAAAGAGAAGCATGTTCATTTATGGTTAAATGAGTCGATCTGGTTCATTAGATGAATAGGTCGTTATGTCGTAAATGCTAAGGTTATGAGAAACTCACCCGGTGAAATCTTGTCTAAGGTTGGAGGATTTGAATTGACGGAACACCTCATACCTGGGGACGATCTGGTACTTGAGTAAAGTTAACCCAGCTTTATGAGCATGCATTAGAGGTGTGAGGTTAATAATTTGTTATAACCTAGACATCTCAGGTAAATAGTTTGCCTAGACTTAAGGTTTTATTTTCTTAGCCGGATAAAACCTGAGTAGTTTACCCTAAAAACCGTTGGACGATGCTTAGTAGATGTGTTGAGTAGGAATATACGATATATCCCTCTCCTGCTACGCACTCCCTATAGTTCACAACGTGAGAATTTTGCTCGGCCTCGTGTTGCTAATTTGGCAACCCCCTTAGGATGGTATTTGCAACTTTCAATAGCAAGGTGAATGGAGTAAGTGTCTATAGTAAGTGGGTGAAGGAAACGCGTCGGTGCTTCCTATGGTCTCCTCCATTGGATTGAACCGTGAGATTCCCATGTTTCGCCTGCAAGGTGCCCTAGGTGGCACCAATCCCTTAGGAGGGCCGTTTCATGGGAGTTGAACAAGTCAGTCACCATTTATGGATAAAGAAACATAAGGCCATTCCCAACTCTGACATTCCCTTAGGTTGCACTGTTGGGCCCGTCCCGTGCGTTCTAAAAATGGAGAGTCACACTTACGAGATTTGCTAAGGAGTTAGTAAATCTTGACCGAAAACGATAACTAAGATGCTAGTGGAATATGAGTTATTCTGGAGCTAGCATTTAGTCAAGAATGTCTTGGTTTAGTGAAGGAGTGCTCGTTTACCCTTAGGTAGCGACCATTCTAACTCGCTAAAATATCGTTGCATGTAAATAAAGAGTTTGGGTACTTTATTTGCTGCTAAACCTTTTAATTGGTTTAAATAGGTTAAAATCGTTTCACTAATAGATTTACATTCTTTTTCGGCATGTCGAGCTCGTTTTATTTAGTGTTAGCTCACGACAAATTAACCGGAGAGTATTACGGAACCTGGAAGTCGAACCTGAATACGATTCTGGTTCTGGACGACCTAAGGTTTGTCTTAACGGAGGAATGTCCTTCAGCTCCTGTCTCGAGTGCATCTCGAAGTGTTTGAGATGCATATGATGGATGGATTAGGGCTATTGATAAAGCCCAAATCTATATCTTGGCAAGCATATTTGATGCCTTGTGCATGTAGAATGAGGTTATGATTTCCGTAAAGGAAATCATGTCTTCATTACAAGCAATGGTGGACACTCGTCCTCATCACTTCGTAATGAAGTCCTCAAGTTCGTTTATAACTCTCGCATAGTGGAGGATACCTCTGTTAGGGAGCTTGTCCTTAACGTGATGGTCCACTTTAATGCGGCGGAAGTAAACGTTGCTACCATCGTTATTTCAGACTTATCAGTTCCTGTACACTTCCAAATGAATAGAGAAGGAGGCAAATGTTGTCACTTCGACGAAGTTCCTTAAGAGGTCGGCGTCAGGAAGTAAGCCTAAGTTTGCTTCTCTGAGTAATGAGATAATTCAGAAGAAGAAGAGTAACAGGAGGAAGGGCAAAGCCCCTACTGTTCGCAAGGTGAAGTCTCCAGACAAAGGAAAATGTTTCAATTGTAATGAAGATGGGTATTGGAAGCGTAACTGCTCCAAAAATCTTGTTGAGAAACAGGCTGAGAAAGAACGACAAGATAAATGTGATTTATTTGTCAAAACAAGTTTAGTGGATATGAATGTCATACCTGGATGTCTTCAGGAACCACTATACATGTTTGTTTTTCTACAGGAAACTAGTTCCTGACAGTCGTTTTCTCGCTGTGAGATATGGAGATATTGTTGCAGCTGAACTAGTGGGAGTCTTTGTAGTTGTTGTATAGAGATAATAACATTTGTTATATGTAATTATTGTCTATATTTCTGGTTTAAATCGAACACTTGTATATTATATCTTTTGGTTTTATAAATGAACAGTTCATTTAGCAAAAGATATATACTGATGTGTTATATTAAACTCGAAAACAACTAGCATGTTAAGACTCACAGTGTAACGAAAGCTATTGTAGATATCAACAAAGGTTGTTGATCAAACTAGAGTTTCTCAACCGTTGAGAAAGCCTCAATGCAGTGGGAGGGTTGTAGGACAACCCGATCCGTTGCACTGGCTTGTCTTTAACTCAAAGTTCTCATACTTGATGATAACATTGAGGATTCGCTGTCTTTAATTAGGCAATGGATCACAAAGACAAGGCCAAATGGCTCAAAGCCACAAATTTATGAATGGTATTGAGACCAAGCCACTAAGGTGAAAACCTTTATGGCTTGACTTTCTGGTAATGGGATTGTCCCGAAGAGAAAGGGTTTATTGTGTATACTCTCTTTCTCTTGTTGCCAGACGCAAGTTAAATAGATGACTCTTATCCACTACCATGTTCTATCTTTATAGAATTTGGCAAGTGGATGTCAAGATAGCTTTTCTGCAGAATTGTTATCTTGATTGAGTATCTATGAGTCTCTACCAGAAAGATTCATAGTTTGGGACAAAAAGCAAATGGTTTGCTGGTTTATTCAATTCATTTATGAATTGGAGAAAGCATTTTCGTCCTGAACTGTAAGGTTTGATACAGTGATCAAATCTTATGGCTTTGAAGAAAAGTTTGAACAATAATTTGATAAACTTTGTTTGACAAGGGTTTAGTCAATGTTGTAGCTATAATAGTTCATTTCCGTAATTAATGTCCTAATCATTGAGAATGATGTAGGATTCTTTTCTAACATCAAGCATTAACTAGCGACCCATTCCCAAATAGTTGATTTGGAGGTAGGCTTAGTTTGTTCTATGGATTCAGGTTGATCTGAGTCGTAAGAACAAATCGCTAGTGTTGTCTCTAAAATCTTTTATTGACAAGTTGTTGTCAATATTCGATGGTCAATGGAAATGGTTTCCTGAGACACCTCAAGTGTTGAGGATACGAGATGCACCCAAGTGCATTTACAAATTGGAGGTTACATGTATCTTTTGAGATACATGACCCGATATGTGCTATGCAGTGGGAGCTGTCAGTTATATTAGTCCAATTGGATTGGATTCCGGTAAAAGTTTTGTCATTGTACTTAGAGGAGTAAAATACAAGAGTTGTATTGTTGATTCCTCGGTAGTAGCTAAGTTTATTTGCATCTTGTGAAGCAGCAATAGGTTTATATGTCGAGCTCGCAGATAGTACTATGAGGAGATGTGATGGTCACATGGAAAGTCTCGTAGTACTTCATGCTGATTTGTTTACTAAGTCTTTCAAGGCTAAAGTGTTTGAGAGACACCTAGAAGAGTCTAGGGCTCCGAGTTGCTGGAGAGGACAGTGGGAGAAAACTTCTCATATATGATATATTAGTTTTCTCCACCTAACATGTACACCACGGACGTTTAAGTCCAAGTGGGAGTTTGTTGGGTTTTATGTCCTAAAACTCGTGGTTTGTAAACTGTTATGTTTGTAAATACTCTATTTAGAATAAAGAGTTATTAGTTTTATACAGTAAAAGAGTTTACTGGTATAAAGTGAAACGTGTTTAGGTTAACCTATACCAATGACCACCATCCTTGGCTGAATATGAGTACTTGAGCCTCATGTATGACATGATTGTGGATCAGGCTAAGGTAGTCAGTCAAAACGGTCTATAGTATACGGATAAGGCTGGGTACCTTATCCTGGTAACACTATTGGATGCGGCTCACTTTGTATTGTACAAAACGATGTGATCTGAATCGTTTCACATGGAGATGTGCGAGTGAGGGCGTCCTGTGCAAAGAGTTTGCATAAGACCGAACCGCGTATTAAGTCGCTCTCTCTTTATAACTCCGTTTACTGATGAGACCGACTTATACATATTGATGGCCTAGGTAACTCGATCTCAATCCTGAGCTCGCTATGAACTCCTGCTTATTCGATAGTATCCTTTGACTTGCACGGGTGAGAGTGGCCCATTAGCGCCGACTCAATAAGCCTACCATCTTGGGGATAAAGTCGAATAGGTAGCTGGGGACATAGTACAGCAAGAATGGAGTTCACTCCTAACCCGCTCTTCAGGGTTAGTAGATAGGTTGTTCCCTTAATAGCTGACTCCGGGGCTTGAACAATTAGCGCGTGCACTCTCATGAGATGAGAGGGTTAATTGATCTGTTGGTTGAACCACAGATCTATTGTTCATTAGAGGTGTTAGTGGTACTTAAGGAACAAGACGTAATGCAGAGGTTAAACGGTTTAAATGACCCAGCTGTGATTACGAACAACCTGTGAAGGGTCGACTTGCCCATGACGGTTATATCAAGAGGACATAATATATCTACAGTGAGGAGAGTGCAACCCTCGGACTATAGTGGAGTCTCCGGGGGTTAACGAAAATTGATTGATTCGGGTTAAAAGAGTTTTGACCGAATAATCTCGCATCGTTGGAGCTCATGATCTGTAGGTCCTTTAGGTTCTCCTGGCTAGCTCGGATAACGTCGTGCAACAGTATAAGAGAAAATAAAAAGGAAAAGAATTTGAATTGTTCGAATTCGGTTTGTGGAAGGATGTTGGACATATTTAAATATGATTTAAATATGGAAATGGCCTAAAACATGAATAGGATTCATGTGTAAAAAAGTCGGTTTTCGGAAAACCGGGTTTAGCCATATTATTTAATTAATATATATATATATTTATTAAAATGTTTAATAAATAAAATATTTATTATTATTATAAATAATAATAATAATATTTAAATATATATATATATATATATATATATATATATATATATATATATATATGTGTCTTACATGCAATTGCATGTAAGACACATATGTTAACATTTGTTAATATATATATGTATATTGCAAAAGGGTTGTTTTGGATGAGTTTTGGAAACTCATTTGAGTTTGAAGTTCTGTGTATAAACTTTCTAAAGTTCATATATATTTTTGAACTAAAAAAGCCCTCTGCCATGGTTCCTTCTTCTTCCTCTTCTTTTTCATTTTCTTTTCTTTTATTTTCGGAGTCCCACAACTCCGTTGCGCGGCGTCGAGGATAGCGGGACTACCTGGGGTGGTCCTCGAGGCGTTCGTGAGAAGAGGTCGGAATAGTTCGTGACGAGGAACGTGCGGCGAAGCTTGAAGAAATTGGAACTACAAGGGTATGTATTTCTAATTTCTTATTTCCGTCGTTTGAGCATGTTTTCTATTTGTTAAATTGATGAAATTAGAGTATCATTAGTCCGAAATCGCTTTCCGCTGCGCAAGTCGCTCCATCAAGTCCCACCCTCAACCTCGAGAGACTGCTCAGCTATCATCTCTGTCGTCCGACCCCCTTCATCTACATTCCCACCCTCGACCTGAAGGGAATGCTCGAGATCGGTCTCGGCCGGGGTGCCAGAAGCTACAGTCCCATCATCAACCTCGTGGGACTGCTCGACTATCATCTCTGTCGTCGGGCCCCCTCCATCTACATTGCCACCCTCGACCTTGGGGGAATGCTCGGGATCAGTGTCATCATGAAGCTCAACTTCAGAATTCCTCGGGATGTGAAGATCCACATTCAAAGCCTATAACAAATACAATAAATACATGTTATTCTCAATTTATAAAGAAAATGTAATGAGTGGAAATAAGAGACATACATTGCATATTAGTTTGAGATAATCTTTGATCGTCTTCAGCTCGCCCTCTATACGGTCGATATCTTCCCCGTAGACTTTCTTTCTCCTACTTCTCTTCTTCTTACTCTTCTCCTTCCTACTCGAAGACCCTCTCTTCTCCTTCCTACTCGAAGACCCTAATGCCAAAGATGGTTGGACAATAGGCGTGACACTGGGAACTACAGTAGCCTCAACATGGGGACCACTAAATTGCCTACCTCCATCATAATGGTCGTCAACAGAGTCCCAGGGCACCTCGTCATCCTCCACGTCCTCCTCCTCGTCCTCCTCCTCGTTCTCCTCCACGTCCTCATCCATATGATCCGGCCCCATTTCCGAGGGAACAACCTCTAACCCATTCATTCTATCATTCTTGTACCGAACTTCAGCCTCAGACATGATTAGTCTACTCAACACTCGGGTCTTCACATACATAGAAACAACATGTCAAACTAAGTTTAATCTTACAAAAAAACAAAAACAAAAACTTGCAAGACTTACTAGGTTCGAAGAAAACACATCCTTATCAAGTTGGATATATGTGGGAAACCGCAAGCACGACCATCAAAGGATCCGTGGAACGGCAGATGTGCTCACCCGACTAGCTATGTTATTTTTCATAGTGGACAGAATCTCGTACCCCCATACCTAAGATAATGAATACAAAACGTTAAATTTAATGTATACAAGTATTTAATATGCAAATTCTTAGAAAGATAGATAGACATGTACCTGAAAGACATGTGCAAAACCTTTAATGCTGTAGGTCTGCCCTTTTTTCTTCAACTTATAATTCTCGACTCTGCCTTTCATGCAAGTCTTCAAGCTCTTCAATGTTCTCTCAAATATTTTTGAAGACCAATCATAGTGGGTGAACACCTCCCAATCATCAACTATGCCAAAGAAAGACAAGTCCAATAGAGTCTTTTTAACTTTACCCATCATGGCCAACTCAATAAAAAGTACAAGAGAAATCTTCACGGCATCTTCATCATTCTCAAACTGACAACTCTTGTACTTCAACTCCAAGTCTTTTGCATATATCTTTTCCTCAGTTGGTGGAAATAAAATTTGCATCAATCGACTACTATTAGTTTTTCTGTTCACCTCCGTGAGAGTAGGAGACCATAGACCAGTGATGATGTTGAAATCCTCCCTGGAAAAGGTTGCCTTCTTTCCCAAAATACCAAAACTTATGACGCCAACTCCAACTTCTTCCACTTCCCTAAGCATGAGGTGATGAACCAACTGGCCATTGAATATCAAATTCACGTCCAGTAGTGGACCAAAACATGTTTTCTATACATGCTCATCTGTGTCTCCGTTAAATTCGTCTTAATTAATGCAATTGTGTTCGAGATATGCGACAAAGACGAAACTGTAGCGGGGAAGTAGTCCTCGGGTTTGATCTTTTGAACCAACTCCATTTCAAAGACCTATGCAAATGAAACAGATCAAACATGTTATTTTAAAATTAGGAGATCGAGACAGTATAGTGAAGGTTTAGACAGTAAGGTGAAGGAGAAATCGCACAATGTGATAGAAATCGCACAATGCGATAGCAATCGCACTATGCGATATCTATCGCACAATGCAATAGCTATCGTATTGTGCGATTTCTATCGCATTGTGCGATTTCTATCGAACAACCCTACGCAGTTTCACAAATTCATCAACGAAATCAGATTTTTTAACACTTCTATTGGATTCCATTACTCAGACATCGACGAAATCAGATCTACAACCTATAAACAACCAATTTGACTCCTTCCAACCCCTCATTCGCCGATTGATTCACATTTCTTCAACTATTAAAAACCCTAAATTTCAAGAATTCTTTTCAAACCTAGTACAGTACAGTAGCGTGGTACACAACAGAAGTAAAAATGGGAAGAAAGCATACCTTTCAAGGAGAGTAATTTGAGGGCTGTGAGATTTGAGGGTTGTGAGATTTGAGGGCTGTGAGATGGCGGTGAAAATCGTTCTTCTTGCAACTGCTTTGGAAACTTATGTGCGATGGCAACCAACGTCCCTTTTCCTATTCGATTTTCTTAATGGAGGGCATATGCATAATTTCATATCCCCTAAACCCTCAAACCGGTCAGTTTTAATATTTTTGTGGGAGACGGGTCACTTTTGTTAATGTTTTCCCACGACAGGTCACTTTTTGTAATTTCCCCGTGAAGAAGGAGAAGGTCAATTTTTAGATTTTAAGTTATTTACGAAAATGCCTCTAATTTTGTATTATTTACAAAATTGCCCCTGTCCTTATAACATGAAATATTCTGATTTGCCTATTGCATATATACTATGGTATATATATTATATACCTTAGTATATACCTAGGTTATATCGCATATACCTGCTGGTTTGTTATTCGTTTCGTTTAAGTTCTTAGACTTCAAGTTTGTTTTCGGGATTATTTACGTTAGTTTACTCAATTATTTATCTGTCACTCCTTTTATTTTTTGTCGTCTTCGTAATTATTTTATGCGCATTCGATTAGCTTTTAAATTTGCGATCCCGGGAGAGGTGAAGGAATTTTCCTCTCACCTCGAGGATTTGTTAATTTTAAATTGGAATCCCGAGATAGGTGGAGGATTGTTCCTCCCACCTTGAGGATGTTGTCGAGTTTTGTCGTTCTTTTTAATCCCAGGATAAATGGAGATTTCCCTATTTGGAGGATTAGTTCTTAATTACTTTTTAAAATGTCATTATGCGCTAATTACAGAATTACTCTTTTTAAGTTTTCATTCGATTTTCAATTCATTTTAAATCTAAATTTTAAATGATTTTCAAGTTGTTTTCTTTAAATCTCCTTTAATAGATTTGTCAAATTAATTTTGGATTGATTTAAAAATTTAGGTTCCAATTTAATTTTAAATCTAAAATTTCTCTCGATTTCAAAATGTAATTTCTTTTCAAAAGCGTTTTCAATTGAATTAACCATTGTTTTTAAAAAAGGCCTTTTTAAATTGACTTTTAAGTTTGCTTTAAAAATGAATTTGCATTTGATTTCAAATTGAGTTTTAAATTGAATTTTAAAATCGTTTTGGTTTCGAAACAAAAATAATTTCTGATTTTTAAATTGAGTTGTAAATTTAATTTCAAATTGATTTTTAATCAAAAATAATTTCTCAAACGATCTTTTAAAACCTTGTTTTTGCTGTATAATCCTGGTAAATGTGATTAAGGCAATTAATGGCAAAAATTAACAATTAATCTCGCTCACAAATCAATTCCCTATTTTATCTTAAAGTTAGGGTACGATTAATTGAGACATTTGTTTTAATTTTAATTATTGTTTATTTTATTTTTCTCAAATTAAGGACCCTTTTGAAATTAATTGGATAATTAGGATAAAATTATTTTGGCTACCGTTTTAACGGAATGTTGTAGGGTGCTAGTACCTTCCCTACACTCAAACGACCCCCGAAATGATTGGTGGCGACTCTTTTTTTTTTTTTTTTTTTAACCTTTTTTTAAAAAATTCACGTTTAACGGAAGAACGTCGGCTGCTCTGCGTCGCAAAAAAACGTTGCGACAATAGTGATTTCGAAATTTGAAGACAAATTTTCCTTGATGCGAAGAACAAATATTGAAGGAGAAGATGGAGAACTCAAGGTTTTTAGTGGTTCAACCTTAGGCCTACATCCACTTGGAAAACAACAGGTAAATTGTTTTATTTCAAAGAGAATGATTTACGGATTCACAAATCTAAAAACCCATACAAATATCTCTCATCCTCTCTAACCTCTCTATTAGGTATTTATAGAACAATTGATTTACAACTTCCTCTTCATACAACAAAGGATTTGGTTGCTGATGGTTAGAAGAGGAGTAATATGTTTTAGCTTGTATTTGTTGGAGTTTATAACTAACTTGTAGTAATTTGTTTCATATTTTAACCGTTTCATATTCTGAATATCAAGATTTCCCTTGAATTGCCAAAATATATTGAGATAGGGCATTGTTCTGTAACATGTCCTATAGCTGAAGATATGTTTCATTGGCAAGCAACAATTAAGCCCCCCAGACAGTCCTTGTGCAGAAGAAGTTTTTTTTAGTTACTATTCATTTCCCTCTCGATTATCCAGTCAATTTTTCGATTTTTTTCTTTCTTTTGCAAATGTATTTAATTGATGCGGGACGGGGATTGAACCCCTGACCTCATAATCAATGGCACAACTTTATGCCAATTGAGTTAGGCTCGGTTGGACATTTTTCGAATTTTACATAACTTGGTTCTGATTTCATTAATTATTCTAGTGGCTCCAATATATGTGTTGCTACTATTTTCAGTTCTGATTTGATTAATAACTCAGTGAACTCAGTGCTGAAAGTTGTTTTCACACTTTTGGCTAAACAGTTTCGTTCCTGTTTAACAGATGTATTAAGGGTGTGTTTGGATTGACTACAAAAAAAAAAAAATGTTTTTCAAAAAATGCATTTTTTCAAAAACATTTTTTCTATAAATGTTTATAATTAAAACACTCATGTGTTTGGTTACTTTTTCTCAAAAGTGTTTTTATCTACAAGTGTGTTTGGTTTGTTCTACACTAAAAGTGTTTCTCTCAATGTCAAATTACTATAAGGACAATTATTAATAAACAATATGAATTAATAAGTTTAAATTTATATTTGTCGTTTAGAGTTTAGGGTTTACTATTGTTGATGGTCGAGGTTTGGGGGTCGAGGTCGGGGTCTGGCGGTTAGGGTCGGAGTCGGGGTCAGGGTCGGGCGGTCGAGTTCAGACAGCTAGAGTCAGGGACGGGGTTGGGCAGTCAGGGTTAGGGTCGGGGTTGGTGTCCGGGTCGGGCGGCTGGGGTTGGGGTCGAGGTCGGGTGGCCGGCGGTGGTCGGGGTCAAGGTCGAGGCTGGGCTCGGGGTCGGGATCGGGGTCAGGGTCAGGGTCGCGGTCGGGGTCAGGGCTGGGGTAGGGGTCGAGGTCGGGCGGTCGGTGTCGGGGTCAGGGTCGAGGTCGAGTGGTCAGGGTCGGGTGGCCGGGTCGGGCGGTCGGGGTCCGGGTCGGGTGGTCGGGTCGGCGGTGGTACGGTCGGGGTCGGGTGGCCGGGATAGGGCAGCGGTGGTCGGGGTCAGGTGGCCGGGGTCGGTGTCAGGGTCGGGGTCGGGTGGTCGGGTCGGCGGTGGTCGGGTGGCCGGGTCGGCGGTGGTCGGGGTCGGGTGGTCAGGTCCAGGCCATCGGTGGTAGGGTTGGGGTCGGGTTGCTGGGGAGGCGGGAGTCGGGGTCGGGTGGCGGCGGTTGCTGGGGTCGGGTAGCGGTGGCGGTGGCCGGGGTCGGGTGGCGGCGGCCGTGGTCGGGCGGCGGTGGCCGGGGTCGGGTGGCGGCGGTGGCCGGGGTCGGGTGGCGGCGGCGGCCGGGGTTCGGGTGGCGGCGGCGGTGCTGGGGTTCGGGTGGCGGCGGCGGTGGCCGGGGTTCGGGTGGCGGCGGCGGTTGCCGGGGTTCGAGTGGCGGCGGCGGTGGCCGGGGTTCGGGTGGCGGCGGCTGTTGCCTGGGGTCGGGTGGCGGCGGCGGTTGCTAGGGTCGGGTAGCGGCAGCGGTGGCCGGGGTCGGGTGGCGGCGGCGGTGGCCGAGGTCGGGTGGCGGCGGCGGTTGCTGGGGGTCGGGTGGCGGCGACGGTTGCTGGGGGTCGGGTGGCGGCGGCGGTGGCCGGGGTCGGGCGGTTTGAGCGGGGCGATGGATGGCAAGAGTGGGAGGCGGTGGCCTGCGACAGGTGGCCGGAGTTGGACGGTGGTGGTCGGAGTTTGGAGGCGGTGGTCGGCGGCGATCGGAGATAGTCGGTGAGGGGCGGCGGTGGTCGAAGGAGGTTGGTTGGTGGAGAAAATTTAAAAGAGGAGTGTGAGGATATTTTGGTAATTTGAATACAATATGAGAATTATGTAGGTTTTTCAAATAAACACTCAAAAACATTTTTTTCAAAAGTTAATATCAAGTGTTTCATCCAAAATGCAATATTTCAAAAACTCATTCTCCAAAAATTCATTTTGGATGGTTGCCAAACACTTCAATTTATTCCAAAATGACTTTTTGCAAAAATTAAACACTTAGGAAGCTAAACCAAACACACCCTAAATATACAAATGCCACACTTTAGAAACTTAATATTATAAACCAGATATCGTATTGGTGGTTTTGCTTAATGGATGGTTTGGCTGGAAAGATATAGTAGAAATTTTGAGGGATAAGCTGAGATTTTTTAAATGAAATTTTAAGATCTTAGTTATGATAGAACCGAATAAAAAGAATAAAAGCGCAAAAGATAATCGACACAAAATTTACGTGGTTCACGAACGTTGTGTTAGCTACGTCACGAGCAGAAGAGAGAAAACAATTATATTACGAATATGAGAGAATACAAATGACAGACTAGGGGCGGCTGAAGTTATTAGAAGATTTATATATGACACATTTCTAATGACCTAATATATAATGAGTCAAAGCCGAAAACAAATAGTAAAACTCAAATCATATTTTTCCTTTAGGGGCATTGCTCCCATACCCCCACCAGGGTGTTTCACCCCTTGCCTTGACCCCGACTCAGACGCTCGTACTGAACCAGTCGTAGCTGGTCATAACAGATTCAAGGCATTACAACATCTTATTTCTTATATTGGAGTGTTTTTGATAAATGATAAGGTTTGCTTAATTATTCTATCCTTCATTGTTGCTAATTGGGGAGTGTTTGTGCCTCCTTCATTGGTTATAGTGGGGTAAGAAATCTTATGTTTACCTTTTTCTTCTATTTTTCTTCTTCCTTGATACAAAAATCAGGTTTTTGGCTCTTTACTTTATTATGTCGCTTTATATAGGATTATTTGCCTATAAATTTTTAGGTTCCTTCAATTTATTACTTGTTTAGGTTGCTTTCAGGACAAAGGGTTTTCACCCAAACATCAACAATATGGTAGTATTCGCCTCGACATCTTAAAAGAGCAATCGAGTCCAACTTTGACCATATCCAAGGTTTTTACCTCTTAATGACAATTTTACCATTCGAGTCCTAAATGTTAGAAATCTCTATTGGTCACTATTTACAACTTTTTTGCTTAACTAGGGATCATGACCTAATAGTTTCTTTTCATTATATCAATGAAAAGTCAAGTCTTGTTTTTTGTTTAAAAAAATAAATAAATTAGGAATCAAGACAATAAAATATCATGATTGACAATTGTATTTGAGAAAAAAAAAAGAAAAAAAAAACACCATTAAGGGGTTGTTTGGCCCAAGGATTTGTTGGAGAAATAGTTGGGGGAGAAGTTAATTCCCCGTTTGGCCTACGGACTTGTTGAACTCGGGTAAAAAATATCAACTTCTCGACTTCAACAGTAATTACTATTGAACTCCCTAAAATTCAACCGTAGTTACTATTCAAGTCTGTCATATTTTTCTCAAGGCAACACATTTCTCTCTCTTATTGAAGTGAGCCAGTTAAGGAGAGTGAGTCATTTGTAAAAAGGTTGTTTTTACATCCAATTAATCTAACTCTAGATCATATTGAACCACTAATGCAACTAGCATGCGAATTGATGTTTGTTTAACAGGTGGTGAAAATACCTCAATGTAGTCAATTCCATGTTTTTGTGTATAGTCTTTAGCTACAAACCTTGCTTTGAATCGTGGTTGTTGAACTCCTTGTATGATATAGGCTTGAATCCTTTAGAAATTCGAAACTCCCACATTATGTTGATCTTATAAAAAAAATGATACGTGATAAGGATACGTAAGTGTACTAACAACTTCCTAACTAGGTTCAAAGAAACTTAGTACCATCATATAAATTAGTTCATCTGTCTTAACAAATAGGAAAAAAAAAGTTAAATTACGAGTTTAGTCCATGAACTTGAACTTTTGAATCTATTAGATCTCTAAACCTTAAAAAGTCTCTAATTGGTCCATAAACTTTCAATCTATTATCTTATTAAATTTTAAACTTTAAACGTGTCCAATAAGTCCCTAAACTTTCAATTTTATTTCTAATGAATCTCTAAGTTTTAAAAAATGTCGAATAAAACAATATTTATATTAGACTTAAAATTGAAAATTTGAGGACCTGTTAGATACAAAATTGAAAGTTCAAAAGCTTATTAGACAATTTGAAAAAACAATTTTTTTCAAGAAAAAAACACAATATAATATGAATATGTTTCCAAAATTTATAGGGATGTTAATATAGACTAAATTACTTTTAAAAAAAGTTAACCAATAAATTAATAGTATGGATTCATTTTAAGATTTGTTGAAAGTATGAAGACTAAATGTGGACATTTGAAATTAGAGTGAAGAAAATAAAATAATTTTCAAAGTATAGAGACTAAAATCATATTTTTTTTCATTTTCTTTAATATAAATATATAAAAATAAAATAAAACTTGAAATAATAGGTCTAAAATATTTTTAAGAAAAAAATTCTATATATTTTTAAATCAATAAAAATAATTATCTTTCATAAATATATATAAACAAAAGATAATAATAAAATGACGATCAATAAATATAAGAGATATTGTAACCGATGTCAATTTAGAGTAAAATAATTAAAAATATATCACTTTTTTTAAAAAAAATTGCAGATATGACAAATTCTGTTAATGTGAAAGTAGGCTTGCATGAGCGCCACTACGCCAACATACAATTTCGCAAATTTTGGGGGGCAATATATAAAACACTAAACCTGTATATTTTAAGGCATTATTTTTTGCATATATATATGAAAAAAAAAATCAAAATTTTGGGGGCATGACCCCCTCTAGTCTCTTCATAGGTCCGCCCCTGATGACCCTTATTTGTCTATCTGTTGGAAGTTGATAGCTCTCTAGATTAGAATTTTCTTGCATATATTCATGGCCTTCTGGTTTCACTAGGGATTCTTCTAACTTCACTTGAAAACTCTCTCCTACATCTACAGAATCTGATAGATGAAGGATATGATACATCTCAAGTTAGGTTGTTTCACCTCAGTTTTAAGTTTAGAGGTTTGAGTTGTGACTCTTGTCTTAGTCTCCATTTCCATGAGTGTTAATGGTCATGCCAAGACAGGTGTCTACTTGCCAAGACAGGTGTCTACTTGTCGAGATAAGACCTTTAAGTTTAGAGGTTTGAGTTGTGACTCGACTGTTAATGCATCTCCTTTCAATGGGATGACAAAGCCTAAAACCTTTAACACCTTCTGTAAAGCCAACAAACATGCATCTTGTTGCTCTTCGCTTCAACTTGCCTTGGCTTTGATGAACAAAACCCATGCAACCAAAGACTCTCAGATTGTCTAGGTTTGGAGGGTGTTTGTGAAGGGAAGGAACGCTTCAAATCCCGCAACGGAAGCATTGGAATCATTCTTTTTTATTTATTTAGAATTAAACAAATAAAAGGTTAAGCTAATATTACCTTTGAAGACCATAATCTTCTTGTGTTTCTTTACCACGAGATCTTCCTCGCTATGACTCGAACACAGAAACAAGGCTGGTGAGAGCTTTCTTAAAAGAATGAAAGAACAATTCTCTACGGTAAGGGTGAGGAGTGTGTTTTGCCAACCTTTTGGCTAAACCTAAATGTTCTATTTATAGGGCCTTTAAAAATTAATTTTATTTAATAAAATACATTTAAATATCTATTATATTACAATATGTATTTTATATTTATTTGAATCTCATTCAAGTATCATAAAATTAATTTTTTATAATATATGTTTAGCCAATTTGAATCAAATTTAACTTTCATATGTATATATAGTTTTCAATATTAATGTATCTAATACATAAACTATTTCTTCTAATATTTAATGTATCAAATACAATAAATATATTTTCCTCTTCTACATTTAATATATTAAATATATTAAATATTAATTTGAATATTTCAAAATTTTCTTTCAACTAAATTGATCATTGTAGTGTTACTATGAGTTAGTAAGGTCGAGCTAGCAAGGGGATCTTATGAACCTACAGTTTTATAAGCTCCAATGATACAAAATTAATTGATTAAATTCATTAATCAATTAACTTTATTTCATTAATTCTAGGTCACTCCACTATAAGCCTAGAGTTGCACTCTTATGCAATGTACGACAAGTTGTGACCATGAATATAATCATTACATGCAAGTCGATCCTTCACGAGTTGTTCATAATTACAGCTGGGTCAAAAGTCTTTTTTACCCCTATAATTACATCTTGTACATTAAGTATCATTTATCCTCTAATGAACAATATGTATGAGTAAGAGGAAATATCTTGACCCACTGATTGAGGGTGTAGGTGATGGCCCCCATAGGTCTCAATGTATATAGTCTAGGATTCCCTTAGTTGTATGTTGAGTTTTAATATAACTATGTCTTGTAGACTTCCCCAATATACAATGGTCACAAGCTAGCTTTGACTACAATGTTTATCTTGTCGCAACGTCATCGCGACGCGGAGCGGCCGACGTCCTCTTTTAAGGGTTTTTTTTAAAAAATAAAAAGAGATGGAGTCGCCACCAATCGTATCGGGTGTGATTGGTCACCTTAAAACGAAAACTGGTCTACGAAAAATAGAAATCAAGTTCGGAGGTCGGTTTAGTGTAGGGAAGGTATTAGCACCCTACAACACCCGTTAAAACGGTAGCAGATTTTTTTATCTTTATTATCCAATTAAATTTATTACGAAGGTTCTTAATTTGAGAAAATAGAAATAGTATTAAATTCAAAAAGATGTCTCACTTATTCATATCTTAACTTTAAGAATAAAGTAAGAATTTGATATAGTGGGTGAAATTAGTTATCATGTTTTAAATTTTCCTTAAATAAAGAAAATTATCAACTCAAGAATTTTAGAAAATCCCAACTCCGTCATAAGATTTACATGAGAATATTTTAATTTAAATTTGTTTTGAAATATTTTTGAAAAATTTAATTTTTAAACAAATTAAAATTTATTTTGAAAAAAAAAATAGTTTTTAAAATCAAGTTAAAATCTATTTATAAAAATCAAGTTTTTAAAATCAAGTTAAATTTATTTGAAATACTGAATTTTAACGAATCATAAAAAAACAAACTAAGATCTAAATGGTAAAATGAGAAGTTACTTTTTTGAATTTTTTTTATTTGAGACCAAAGATAGAAACAATAAATAAAACATGTTGTTGAAAGGAAAATGGAAAAAAACTTGTATTTTAAATTAAAAAGTGGCAATTTTGTAAATAACTAAAAAAAACATAAATTTTGACCTTTCTTTTTTTCGCGAGTTTCAGCCGCTGCCTTCGTGGATCTGGACTTTCCGCCGCTGTCGTAGAGAAGCTTTAAGGTTGGAGGGAAGGAGATTGCGTCGTCGTTGCTTGATTCACCCACCGTTGTGTCGTTCGTTGTCGATCGTTCAAGCTCGACTCATCGCCGGTCTTGCACGCAAAATTGATGGCTGCCACTGATTCGAGCTCCGCCGTGATGTGTCTTGTTTCGTCTGCCGTCGTCTGCTTGTGAGCTCGAGTCCGCCGCAGATCTCCGTCGTTGGCCCGCCGTGCGTCGTGCGCCGCTGCTGTATTTCGCCGTCGCTTGAAGGTCTTCGTCGCTGCTCGTCTACTCGTCGGAACAACGCGAGGAGGAAACGCCTTCGTTGGGGTTGAAATCTGGTTCGTGGGTCGCCGATGTGGGGTGCACAGCCGTCGCCGTGGTGAGGTCGTTACACTGTCGTCGCCGTGGTCTGTCGTTCATTTTCTCTTCTAGTCGCCGAAGTTTCGGAAGCCGTTCGTTTGTCGGAGTAAGGAAGGAGATGGTTGGAGTTTTGAGGAAGATGATGAATAGTGAGGAGAGAGAGTGTGGGGGCCTTGGAAAAAGAAAATTGTTTTTTATTTTTTTAGTCAAATTCCGACTTTGACTTCAAAAATCATCATTTAAATTCTCTAAGACTCTAATTTTATTGGTCTCTCCAGAACAAGCCTTTTTGCTATGATCTTCTATTTCGTCCTCCTATTTCGTTCCCTTGGTAAGTCGATCCTTGGCCCCCACACTCTCTCTCCTCACTATTCATCGGTCATGTTAAGGCTAAACTTAAAATCACAGGTGTCCGTATAGGAAGAATTTTTTACGGTTAAAATTCCAAATATGTACCCTCGCGCTCATCCATCTTCAGCCGCTACTAAATAATACGGTTCGATTTAACCAACAAGGAATTTAAAACGACCTGGGTTTGCACAGGCTTCGACCGCTACTGAATAGTAGGGTTCAATTTAACCAACAAAGAGATTAAAACGGACTTGGGTTTACACAGGTTTCGACCGCTACTGAATAGTAGGGTTCAATTTAACCAACAGTAGAATTAAAACGGACCTGGGTTTACACAGGCTACGACCGTTAATCTTGTATTAGGGTTCGATTTAACCAACAAGAATAAATGTAAAATGTTGAGTGATAAATTTTGATTTTGATTTTTTTTTTTTAAAAGATTAGAAGAAATTTGCTTTAAATGCATGAGTTATGAAATGTGAGATTTTCACAAGATGTGAAAACTAAAATGAATTGATGATGACTCTCAAAAGAGAATGTGATGATATGCACTGTAAAAATGCAAAGTTCAAATGAACTACATCATGTGGATGAATTTGTCAATATAATGTTACTGAGCGTAAAAAAAAATGAATGCAATGTGTATGCATGTACCCGCAAAAGGATAAATTTAGATATGTTGAATGCAACATGTAAGCATATGCATGTCAATGATAAATTAAAACGTCATAAATACAACATGTATGCCTGATCTGATGGTAGGTTTTTAAAATTGTCATGAATGCATCATGTACGCATGTGCATGCCAATGGTAGATTTTAAAATTGTCCTGAATGCAACATATACGCATGTGCATGCCAATGGTAGATTGAAAAGTTATAAATGCAGCATGTATGCATGATCTTTATATGACTAACTTTCGCTATCTAAGCATGATATATGAGAATAATTTTTGCTTTTGAGAAATAATGATGTAAATGATCTTAAATCGGTTAACGAAATGTAAGATATATGAAAATTATGACATCAATATGATTTTCATGTTTAAGGAAAATGATTATCCTTGTCTCCTCTCATTGTTCTTGTTAGCTGATACTTAGTAAAGAATCAAAAGAGAAAATGTTGTCATCATCAAAAAAGCTTTTTTTTTTTTTTTTTGAATGCTTTCACTCGAAAGGAATTATATATGTCAATCGTAGATCACTCAACCATTTTAAGCATGGTGGGCTTTTGGGTAGTGAATCATGTGCTAGTTTTAGAGAACTATCAAAAGTGATTGGTAGTGTTGATCATCTTAACTGATTAAACTGCTTCATAACTTCAACCTTGTAATGAACAAGAATGTTGAATTACAAGAAAGTGAATTTAGATTTGGAAATAAGTATGAAAAATATGAATAATACATGTTTTCTTCGAAAGGGAAAAACAACATAGGAGAATGTGATTTTCAAATCTCCTGAACAATAAGAGATGGCTGATATATTTCCAATATTTGAGTAAGAGATTGGAATATGATAAAATGGAAGACGAATGAAGTGATTCTAATTCTCTGGACAATACTTTTGAGAACCTGAAGCCAACCCCTTAGGAAATCATCTCATATATGCTTCTTTCTTTGAGTAAGCTCGAAGTCCTCGATAATTTTATTATCTTCCTCTTGACTTGGTCTGGTGTGACAAAGATGAATGATTTTGCCCAAATGTGCCAAAGGCGACGCCTTTGCCCCGAATGCGTTGATGGGTGGCCTTGCTCCAGTATGACAAAGACAAAGGCTTTGCTCAAGTTTGTTGATGCTGGCCTTGCTCTAGTATGACAAAGACGACGACTTTGCTCCAGTGTGGCAAAGATGAAGGCTTTGCTCCAGTTTGTTTTTAAGCATTTCACGATAACTTTTTGATCTACTATTGCACCAATCTTTTTTATTTTTTTTTAATTTTTAATTTTTAATTTTTTCAAAGAAATGACGCAATCAAATGCTTCAGCTTGTTGGTGTTTATTTTTTCCCCAGTGTGGATGGTGGCCTTGCTCCAGTTTGTTGATAGAGGTCTTGCTCCAGTGTGGCAAAGACGAAGGCTTTGATCCAGTTTGTTGATGGTAGTTTTGCTCCAGTAGGGCAAAAACGGAGACTTTGTTCCCGTTTAGAGATGATGGCCTTGCTCTAGTGTGGAAAAGGCGAAGCCTTTGCTCCAGTTTAGAGTTGATTGCCTTGCTCCAGTGTGACAAAGATGAAAGCTTTGCTCCAGTTTAGAGATGATGGCCTTGCTCCAGTGTGGCAAAGATGAAGGCTTTGCTCCAATTGGTTTGTTTGCAAAGGATTTTTTTTTAAAAAAAAAAAAACATTCATATATGTAGTTTCTTATCTACTGATTGCACAAATCTTGATTTTTTTTTTTTAAAAAAAAACAAGAAATTGTGCAATCACATACAAAGATTGATGATATGTGGTTACTCATTTGCAACCTATGTAGTCCTTCCATGTCGTTTCTTGTCCATGATCCTTCACATTGTGATGAAGATCCTCCAAGCAAAACTCATTGAATGAAGCTGAGATTTCGAGATAATTTCCAAAGTTGCTGACTTATTTGTGCTTAAAACTATTATCTTTAGTCTTGAAATCACTTTCTCATCGAGGAAATTGAAATGACAAATGATAAGAATGAAAAGATATGAGAATTTGGATAAAATGAAGTTGAATATAAGGAATGTATGAGAAATTACAAGTCTTAATTATGAAGCAGTAGATCATAAGAGTTAAATACTATTTCATTACATTGAAGATCTCTTGAATAATTTGGGATGTTTGCCATCTACTTAAATGTGGCAGGTTTAACAAAAGGTTAGGTGGGTAAATAAATGTAGTGGTGCACCATGTAGATGGTGAGTTTAGTACGAGATTTTATGATTGATCGACAAATCATGGTAAATTGCCTCAAATTTTATGTCGCATTCAGGTTCAAAGTTTTACGATGAGTAATTTTGGATTCTCACTACAAAAGGGTGTTTGCCTAGTGTGATTATTAAAACCTTGATCGGGAGTGTATGGTAGTATAATGTTTAGCACATGAGAAATTATTTGAAGGTCAAAATAAAGTTCTCTTAATTTAGAGCTTAGCTCAACAATGAAGGTTGATAAAGATACTTTCAGGAAGGTCATAAAATGGTTGAGTTACAATTTTCCCATAAAAAACTAGTGAAGCACTCAATTTTTTTTTTTTTTTTTCAAGTGATGATTCACTATTTTTGTCCATAATTCTTGCTATTATTTCAACTAACAAGAACGATCAAAGCAAAAACAAGGATGATCAAAATAAACATAGAAAAAACTATCAAATTCATTTCTTTTTTCAATGATGTAATGGAGGATGTGATAAAATTCGACAATATTTTGTGAAACATGCATGAGATGATATTGAAGAATACAAATTAGTTTTTATTTTTTTTTTTAGGAAAAATCTCGAACACTACACTTGTCCTAAATTTCACAAAAGATCTCGATTGAATTATGATTCTGGCAGAAATATGTTGATTTCTGTTTAGCTTGGCTCACTTTGATAATGAGGACACAACGAAGATGACCCTCTAGATTCTCTCTCCATCGAACTAAGACAATATTTCCCACCCTTTTTTTTGCACTATCATTGATTTGACAATATCGTGTATTAAGATAATAAGACTTCTATGTAAACATTCAATGATTAGCAAAAAGAAAGGTTGAATGAACTAACGATTCCTTATATTGAAATACAAAAATGTTGACATAGAAAATTTAAAATTATCTTTAACGAATAAGGTAAAAAAAAAAGAACGATCATTTTGACATAAAAAAAACGATGGCAGCTCTAGAATAGCCAGATTGTTGAGTCCAAAACCTTCTGGGCACAAGTTTATTAGAGCACCCATTTTGGTCTCTTCTTTTGGTTTATGAACCTCTACTGATGATTTGGAAGAGAATTGTTGTGGACATCATCTTCATTTTCCTTATCGAAATTCAACCACCCCGCTTTGATCAATGCGTGTACCTTATGCTTAAGTGCGGTGCAGTTCTCTGTTGAATGTCCCCGCATGATAGTCACAATGAGCATTCGTGTTATACCATTTTGGATAAGGTGGTCGCATAGGTAGTGCGGGTAGAGTAGACAATTGATTATTTTGAAATAATTGGGGTAGAAGCTCTGTGTAGGTTATTGGAATTGGATCAAACTGAGTCTGTCTATGCCCCCCTCTGTTATTTTGTTGTCTCTGATTGTTGAGAGGTACTTGTTGACTCCAGGGTTGGTAACCTTGATTTTCTTTAGGTTGTGGGTTCTGAGGAAAAGATGAAGGATATTGTGCTGATGCAATATTGACATAAGGTTGGTAATATGGAACTGTGTAATAATTTGGGGGGTATTGTGTCCTCCTAGTATTTGGAAATGGTTGTTGCCTCAAATTGTATTGGTTTGTACTACCCACCATTTGGACTTCTCCCTCGTTTTTCTTCGGGAAGCTTCCTTTCTTTGCAACTGACGACTCAAATATATCAGTGATTTTGTCATGTTTAATTTCATATTCAATCCTCTCTCCAATTGTCATTATGTCAAAGAAATTGGTCGAGGCGTTTCCAATCATTTTGTTATAAAAGGGAGCTTTGAGAGTATTCATAAACATGGCTGACAATTCCTTATCAAGGGAGGTTGTATTTGTGAAGCGATATCTCTCCACCTTTGCACGTTTTCCTTGAAGCTTTATGTGCTCTTCTTTTCCATTTTCTGCAAGTCCATCCGATCGGAAGTCATATCTTTGTTATGCTTGTATTGTTTTAGGAAAGAATCAGGTAAATTCTTCCACGAGTAGACCGGGAATCATTTTGGCCATGTACTATCTATCTAGGAAGCTTCCTTTCTTGTAATGTTACCCAATTGTGATGCGTGATCTGGTGGTGCAGGAGAACTTTGGCAGAGTAATCGGACAAAATTCCGTTTATTTTTCTAAAGCACAGACGCCTGAAGCGTCGGGCCAGCGGATTATAAAAATCCATTTTTTCGATTTTTTAGGTCATCTTCTTCATTTTTCTCTTCCCTCATTGTTGTAGAGCTCGGTTTTGAGAGCTAAAACTCTGTTTTCTTCCCTTTTCTTGTAAAGAAAGCTTGAACATTGTGAATTTCTCTTGATTTGCACTGCTCGGAAGTGAGGTAAGTGCTCTAGTTTGAGTTAGGGATTTACTTTAATGCTTAGAGATGTTTTATGTTAATTTCTAGCTTAGTATTGTTAATCTTTTGCATCTCTTAATCTGTATAACGAACGAATGCCATGCCTTTCTAACTAGGGAGGGACGTCTTTAATTGTTACGCATGTTAGTGGGTTAGCGTTAATTTGTGATTAGTTTTAATGCAAGTAGCGAGGGTCTAGCAAGTGGCTAATCAATTTGAGCCTAAGTGACAGTTGAGGGTAGAAGTTGATTAACGTTTTCACGGTGGGCTCAAGGTTAGGAGAGAAATCGAATTAATCTTTTAATTGTTACGCATGTTAGTGGGTTAACGTTAATTCGTGATTAGTTTTAATGCAAGTAGCGAGGGTCTAACTCGTGGCTAATCAATTCGAGCCTAAGTGACAGTTGGGGGTAGAAGTTGATTAATGTTTTAACGGTGGGCTCAAGGTTAGGAGAGAAATCGAACTAATCTTAGGATTAACTCGTCGCAATGTTACCCGTCACTGTTTGTTAATTGATTTATGAGTAATCAACTTAAATTAATTAGCGAGCATGTTTAATTAGATTCGTAAGTTTATAATTAATTCTTTGGGGTGTGATGGGCGTATTTTGGAATACTCATAATTTCTCAAGTTGTCGAAGCTTGCCAAAAATGAAATTTATAAACCTGTAGCTTTTAGGTTTGCAGCTAGCGGTAACAGGGTCAAACCACAGAGAGAGCCTAAGATGAAATTAATTGTTCGAAGAGTAAAAAGATTGATTGGTTAATTGTCACAAAACTAGGGGTTTTTATCATGCAAGATTAGTCTAAAAATGCTAACGGAAAAGTGTAATTGAGATTAAAAAGTGATGGATTTGGGAGATTCGGGATTTTGCTAAGTATTATAACATCTATCATTTAATTCTAAGGCATGGCTATGAATGTAATATGCACGTGAACGGTTGCCCGACAGCCCTAAAGCAACCGGCCTCATAATAATTAATCAGAATTTCGCAATTCTAATTAAACAATGCTCGCAATTAAATTAGAGTGATCAGTCCCAAATTAACCCAAACAGTCACTAGCAATTCACGATGAACGTTCAATCAAACACGCTAAATGCTAATTGACTACCCGACAACCCTAAAGTAATCAACATTCAGTATGATCAATGTGATGCTTCGATTTGTTCTACCATTCTGTGTTACTACGTCGACAAGGAGAGGCAAGGCATCGCTAGTCTATAACAATAAAGCATGCTAGAAAACGAGATTTTCCGTCTAGAAATCTAACACAGTCATGGATTAAGCAAGAAGAGTAGATGCACATCAACAAATAAGCCAAAACAGAATTTAAAGTTCTAGATTATCAAAACATTACAAACTTAGCAAAAATCCCTAAAACATTCCCAAATCCTTCACGTTGCCTTAGCCTTCCATGGATAAATTGAGTACCAAAGCTTCCATGGAGACCTTGGACATAATCCCAAGCTAAAGAGAAGAAGAAAGCTCAAAAAATGCCTAACAATGGCGGAAACCCGAGAGGTTTTTGCGGAGAAGATGAAGAGAAAACGCTAAAATGACCTATATAATCCATCGGAGCGTCGAGACGCTAGGCCAGCGTCGCGATGCTGCGACCTTAAAATCCCAGCGCGCGTTGTCGCAATGGCGTCGAGAGGCTCGGTCAGCGTCTCGACGCTGGCCTGAAAATCTTCAGCGCGCGCGCCTCTTCGAAGCGTCGCGACGCCTCGGCAGCGTCGAGACGCTGGGCAGCATTGAGCAGCGTCGAGACGCTTGCTCTCGGGTTTGGGGCTGGAAAATTGCCCTTGCATGGCAATTTTTCCCAAATCTTCATGGTTGAACTTCCCCTTTTTCCGATGCATTCCCGGGGTGCTAAAACAACTTCCTAAGCCTCGAAACTCATCCAATGGACACCACGAGCTCTTCGCCGCAAATCACCTAAAAACAAGGCAAATTACTCAATTAAGTACGACTTTTAGCTAGAGTTAGGGAGTGAAATATATCTCCAAAATGAAGTTATCAGGGTGTTTTGGACTCAAGAGGGACAAAGCATTTTGTGTGTATTAGATATAATAGCTAAGCATAATTAGAATCCCAATGAACTAAGTGCATCAAGTGAATCCCGAGCACTCAAATTAGGAGCACAAGTTACTTTATTTTATTTTTCCGTTAGTTACTTTTATCGCTTTCCTTTATTTTCCTGTAACCAAATCTTCCCCTTTTATCGCTTTATTTTGTTGTTTTAATTAAAAAGCAAATAGGAATTAATTAAGAGAAAATAATTTAGATTTCCTGTGGATCGACCCGATTACCACTAGCTACAAGTTAGCTTAGTATAATCGGTATTATAAATTTCATTTTGGCATGCCTCGATAGCTTGAGATTGAAGCACACCATAAAGTGCTCTCTACCAACTGGTTCGTCTTCAATTGCTGGCTCATTCCTTGGGTTTTCTGGCGATTTACTGGTATTCAAACTCTTGGAGGCAGAGGATGAAGATCACAACGATTCTCTTGTGGATACCATGTTGTTTCTGGCAAGAGCTTTGGTAACAATTTTAGGGCTTGGACTTTTGAGGACTGGAAGGTTAGGGGAGCTCCCTTGGGAATTCTGAGAGTTTAAGTGAACAACTGAAGGCTAGAAGGGGGCTTTTATAGGTTTGTAAAGTTTTGTTACCGTTATAACCATTTCGCTGCTGCTATCATTATGTCGACATTTCTTTACCAATGAGATGCTGGCAAAAGTTACCGTTACTGCGATTTTACCGGTTTTGGTAAAATCGCAAGAATCTCTCGACATCACTTCGTACGGATTTCTCGCTGCAGTTTAATGGATGGCAGTCTGCCTCTTCCACTTCAACTAGTCGTTGGCCTTTTCTTGCCGTTACTTTAGCAATCAACTCTTCCTCCCTAAAAAAAAAAATCAAAATACCGATTGTCAAATCACTAATTTATTTTTAAAATAAACCTTACTAAAACAGACAAATTATCAATAGTTGGAGCTAGAAAAATGCAATCTTTTCATTGTCAATGCTCCTTCAATTATTCCCGAGATGATCATATTTATTTTAAGAGGTACGTTGAACGCGTCCTCGGTTCCTCTTCGCCATAAAAATGCTTCAGTCGCGCGCCATTCACAAGGAATGGTTCTCCTTGCTCTGAATTCTGTATTTCTATAGATCCATAGGCAAACACATTAGTGACAACAAATGGTCCTGACCACCTTGATTTTAATTTTCCTGGAAAAAGTTCCAACCGAGAATTGAATAATAACACCTTTTGCCCTTTTTTAAAATCCTTAGGCCTTAATCGCCCATCATGCCATATTTTAGTTTTTTCTTTGTACATATTGGCATTTTCATAGGCCATATGCCCAAGTTCGTCTAATTCACGTAATTGCAAAGACCACAGTGTCCTCGCATCAGTTAAGCAAAAATTTAACTCCTTCAATGCCCAAAAGGCTTTGTTTTCTAATTCAAGAGGTAGGTGGCACGCCTTGCCATACACTAACCTATATGGGGTCATTCCAAGTGGTGTTTTTTATGCTGTTCTATAGGCCCACAGAGCCTCATCTAATTTGAATGACCAGTCCTTTCAGTTAGGTTTGACCACTTTCTCTAGGATACTCTTGATTTCTTTATTAGATATTTCTTCTTGGCCATTGGTTTGACGGTGATAGGATGTTGCTACCCTATGCTTAACATTATATATAGCTAAGATATTAGCCATGAATTTGTTTATAAAATGCATACCCTCGTCACTAATGACTGCCCTAGGTGAGCCAAATCTTGTGAATACATGTTTATGCAGAAATTTAATCACAGTTTTTGCATCATTTAAAGGACAAGTTATGGCTTCTACCCATTTTGATACATAATCAACAGCTAATAGAATGTACAAATTACCTGCTAAAGGGGAGAATGAACCCATAAAGTCTATCCCCCATACGTCAAATAATTCTAGCTCTAAAATATAAGTCAAAGGCATCTCGTCCTTTCGGCTTATATTTCCAGTTCTTTGACATTCATTGCCTGTTTTTGCAAATAAGTATGCATCTTTAAAAATAGTGGGCCAATAGTACCCGCTCTGAAATACCTTAGCGGTGGTTTGTTGACCACCGAAGTCACCTCCATATGGCGAGGCATGACAGTGCTCTAGGACAATTACTATTTCTGATATGGTGCCGCATTTTCTTAGCAACCCTTCCGCACATAATCTATATAAAACTGGGTCATCCCACAAGTATTTCCTTGTCTCGTTCAAGAACTTCTTTTTGTCCTGGGCTCGATTTAATTCCAGCATTACCTGCGAAGCAATAAAATTAGCTATATCAGCAAACCACGACTGAAGTCTTTCTTCAGAATGTGTTAGTTTGAGAATTTGTTCATCAACGAAGGTGTCAATTAATGCGGATGCCGCATTTTCTTCGCAATTCCCTTCCAATCATGATAAATGATCGGCTTCTATATTTTCACATCCTCTTTTGTCCTTGATTTCAAGCTTGAACTCCTGCAACAACAAAACCCAACGAATTAATCGGGGTTTACCATCAACTTTGTTCATCAAATATTTAATCGCTGCGTGATCTGTATAAACGATGACTGTGTTCCCCACAAGGTAGGCTCTAAACTTTTCGCAAGCAAATACTAGTGCTAGCATTTCCTTTTCAGTGGTGGTGTAGTTGCACTAAGCCTCATTAAATGTCCTGCTTGCATAGTAAATAGGGTGTGTAATTTTCCCTATCTTTTGCCCTAACATTGCGCCCATAGCGTAGTCACTCGCATCGCACATAAGCTCGAAAGAAGCTTCCCAATTCGGAGCTATGATTACGGGTGCATGCACTAAGGCATCCTTTAACGTTTTCCAAGCAGTTGAACATTCTTTTGAAAAGATAAACGGTATGTTAAACTCTGGTAGTTCACATAGGGGTTTTAAAATTTTAGAGAAATCTTTAATGAACCTCCTATAGAACCCAGCGTGTCCCAAAAATATTCTTATCCCTTTGACATTAGTAGGTGGTTCAAATCTTTCAATCACTTCAACCTTTGCTTTATCGACTTCAATACCTTCCCTAAACACTCTATGTGCTAGTACAATCCCCTCTCTTACCATAAAATGGCACTTCTCCCAGTTGAGGACTAAATGTGTGTCTTCACATCTTTCTAACACTCTCACCAAGTTCAGTAAACATTGTTCAAAAGAATTACCAAATACAGAAAAATCATCCATGAATATTTCTACAATTGATTCAGCTAGGTTAGAGAAAATCGCAAGCATGCATCGCTGAAATGTTGTTGGCGCATTGCATAACCCAAAAGGCATTCTGCGAAACGCAAAGGTGCCAAAAGGACATGTAAAAGTTGTTTTTTCTTGATCCTTTGGATCAATTGTAATTTGATTGTATCCGGAGTATCCATCCAAAAAGCAATAGAACGGTTGTCCTGCTAGTCTATCAAGCATTTGATTTATGAAAGGAAGAGGAAAATGATCCTTCTTAGTTACTTTGTTCAATTTTCGATAGTCCATGTATACTCGCCAACCATTTATGGTGCGATTAGGGATTAACTCATTCAGTTCATTGACAACCACTGTCATGCCGCCCTTTTTAGGCACACACTGAATGGGGCTGACCCATTGACTATTCGAAATTGGGAATATAACTCTGGCGTCTAACAATTTTATAATTTCCTTCTTTACTACATCTTTCATAGATGGATTTAGTCTTCTTTAATGTTCAATTTGAGGGGAGTGCTCTTCTTCTAACAAAATTTTATGCATGCAAAATGAAGGACTAATTCCCCTAATATGAGCCAGAGTCCAACCTATTGCTTTTTTATGGCGTTTTAGCAAAATTAGCAATTCAATTTCATGCTCTTGGTTTAACGTGGACGAAATGATTACAGGAAAAGTGTCATTTTGTCCTAAGTAGGCATACTTCAGATGAACAGGCAGAGGTTTTAATTCAAGCATAGGCGGTTGTTCAATAGAAGGTAGCATGGGTGGTGTTATGTAGTCAATAACAACGTTTCTCACACAAGCATGTTGTATTGCGTCAGTGTTGCTTTCAGCATCATTATGCGCAATATAAACATTCAAATCTTTCAGGTCTACTTGTCCATGGTTACTAACATGCATTTCTAACAATTCCAGTTCATGCTCATGTTGTACCAGAGTGTCAATCACATCAATAGAAGCACAGTCTTCCATGTTAGAGGGGTACCTAATGTTGGGTTTTATGTTCTAAAACTCGTAGTTTGTAAACAGTTGTGTTTGTAAATACTCTATTTAGTAATAAAGAGTTATTAAGTTTTATTCAGTAAACGAGTTTACTAAAATAAAGTGAAACGTGTTTAGAATAACCTATACCAATGACCAACACCCATGGCGATTCATGAGTACTTGAGCTTCATGTATGACATGATTGTGGATCAGGTTCAAGTAGACAGTCAAAACGGTCTATAGTATATGGATAAGGCTGGCTACCTTATCGTTGTAGCACTATTGGATGCGGCTCACTTTGTATTGTACAAAACGATGTGATCCGAATCGTTTCACATTGAGATGTGCGAGGGAGGGCATCCTGTGCAATGAGCTTGCATAAGACTGAACCGCGAAATAAGCCGCTCTCTCTTTATAACACCGTTTACTAAAGAGACCGACTTTTTCATATGATGACCTAGGTAAATCGATCTTAATCTTGAGCTCGCTATGAACTCCTATTTATTCGAGAGCATCATTTGACTTGCACGGGTGAGAGTGGCCAGATCGCCGACTCAATAAGCCTACCATCTTGGGGATAAACTCGAATAGGTGACTGAGGACATAGTACAACAAGATGGAATGCACTCCTAACCCGTTCTTCAGGGTTAGTAGAAAGGTTGTTCCCTTAATAGTTGACTCTAGGGCTTGAACAATGGGCGCCCACCCTCTCCTTGGCAAGAGAGGGACCTGATCTGCTGGTTGGACCACAAATCAATTGTTCATTAAAGGTGTGAGTGGTACTTAAGGAACAAGATGTAATGTAGGGGTTAAACGGTTTAAATGACCCAGCTGTGATTACGAACGACCTGTGAAAGATCGACTCACCAGTGATGGTTATATCAAGAGGACATAATATATCTACACTGAGGAGAGTGCAACCCTCGGACTATAGTGGAGTCTCCGGGGGTTAACGAATGTTGATTAGTTCAGTTAAAAGAGTTTTGACCGGATAATCTCGTATCGTTGGAGTTCATGATCTGTAGGTTCTTTAGGTTCTCCTGGCTAGCTCGGATAATGTCGTGCAACAATATAAAAGAAAAGGAAAAGAATTTGAATTGATCAAATTCGGTTTATGGATGAATGATGGACATATTTAAATATGATTTAAATATGGGAATGGTCTAAAACATGAATACGATTCATGTGCAAAAAGTCGGTTTTCGAAAAACCGGGTTTAGCCATATTATTTAATTAATATTTGATATTAAATTAAATAATATTTGATTAATTAATTAAATAATATATAAATTTTTTAATTAATTATTAAAATATATATATTTTATTTATTAAAAGTTTAATAAATAAAATATTTATTATTATTTAAAATTAGTTAAGAATTAATTTTAAAAAAAATAATATATATATATATATATATTTGTGTCTTACATGCAAAAAACACATATATGTTAATATATATTATATATATTATATGGCTAAATGAAGTTTTAGAGAGGTTGGGGGTTATTAAAAAAATGATTTTGAAAAACTCTTTTGTGGGAGTCTTCTTCAAGCTTACTACCTTCGGGCTTCTGTTTTTTTTTTTTAAATTCTTTGAAGTTTAACAGCCCCTGAGACTTCCTTCCATCATATTCCTTCTCTGTTTCATTTCTTTTCTCTTCTAACGGAGTCCCACAACTCCGTTGCTCGGCGCCGAGGATAGCGGGACTACTGGAGGTGGTCCTCGAGGCGTTCGTGAGAAAAAGCTCGAAGCGTTCGTGAGAAGAGGCCCAAAGAGTTCGTGAGGAGGAACGAGCGGCGAAACTTGAAGAAGTTAGAACTACAAGGGTATGTGTTTCTAATTTATCGTATTTTCGTTGTTTGAGTATGTTTCTAGTTTGTTAAATTGATGAAATTAGAGTATCAACGATCCAAAATCGCTTCCGCTGCGTTTTACGCTCCATCAATTGGTATCAGAGCGTATTTTGATCAACTCAATTTGCATCAATTTAAGCTTGGTGGGTATTTTAATTTAGAAATTGTTTCTGAATGGATGTCTAAAGTGAATATCGGTTTTGGCATCGTTTCTTTTTTATTTTCATTATTTGTAATTGCCCGAGAATGTATGGGCTTTAATATGTGTTGAAGAGTCTGTATTCTTTTAGAGTCATTAGAGTCCATATAGGTTTCTTTGTGAAAGAAGCTCGAGTTTTGAGCTCGCTGAAGTGTTCGGTGCAAGTTCAAACTCGTTTTGGGCGGTTCGAAGGGAAGCTCGAAGAGAAACTGATAACTCCATTTTGGAGCTATTATTCACTTCCTAATTATGGCTAAATTCCGCATTTAATTGTATAATTGATCTCGTTTGTAGGAGAAATGCGGCAAAGAGCTCGTGCGTCCATTGGACCCGTTTCAGAGCTAAAAGTGGAGTTTTAACGCCCCGGGAGTGCATCGGGAATGAACAAGTCGATCCGAGAAGAAACGGACCAAAATTGCCTAGGAGAGGCAATTTTTCCAGCCCCAAACCCGAGAGCTAGCGTCGAGCAATAGCGTCGAGACGCTAGCTCGACGCTGCCGAAGCGTCGAGACCCTGCTGCGGCGTCGAGACGCTCCGGAGGAGGCGCGCGCAAGGAATTATCGGGCCAGCGTCGAGACGCTCGCCTAGCGTCTCGACGCCATCGCGAGGCGCGCGCGGATTACTTAGGGCGTAGCGTCGCGACGCTGCCCTAGCGTCTCGACGCTACGACGATTAAAGGGGCTGTAATGACGATTTTCAGCGGGGGACTTCATAACTTTTGACGAACTTCATCTTCTTCCTCTCGGTTTTTCCCCATTTTTCCTCTTAGCTCCGCCATTTGTGGCATGTTTTGGAGCGTTTAATTTGTATTAGCTTGGAGATGACTTCCATGGCTTCCCTTGGAGCGGTGATGACAACTCGTTCCATGGACGGCTAAGGTTAGGTGAACGGTTTGGGATACATTTTAGGGATTTTTGTTAGACTCTTTTAGCTTTGATAATCCATGCTTAGTTTACTAATTGGTGGCTGTTTTGTATGCATTTATCATTCTTGCTTCACCCTATGCATATGTTAGATTTCGCCGATTGACACTCGAGTTTTCTAGCATTTTGTTAATGTTAAAGAGTAGCGATGCCGTGCCTCTCACTATTCGACTAGTAACACAGAATGGTAAAATTAAACCGGAGTATCGAGTCATGCATGATGGTTGTTGATTGCATACGGCGTTTGCGGGCAATCAGTTAGCAATTAGATTACGTGATCGAATGTCTGTCGCGGTTCGCTAGTGACTATCTAGAGTAAATTTGGGGCTGATCACCTTAATGCAATTTTAGATAATGTTTAATTAGAACTGTGTGGTCTAATTAATTTCTATGGAGCCGGTTACCTTGGGGCTTCTCGGGTAATCGACCGTGTGTATTACAAACTGATCGCCTTAGAATAGTGTTAAATGATAAGCTGAAGATGTCTAACAATTAAATCCCGAAAATCCCCAAACCGTGCACTCGTCTCTCTCTCTTTAATTCTTCCGTTAGCGTTTAATTGCTTACTTTGCATGCTTAAAAATCCCCCCGTTACAAAAACCCAATCAATTAATTAATTTCAATTTTAATATTAATTTCAATCATAACATTCTCCTTGGATCGACCCTGTTACCACTAGCTGCAAAGCTTTGGTTAATAGGCTTATAAATTGTATTTTGGCGAGTCTCGACAACTCGAATTTGGAGTACACATTAAAGTGAGCTCTACCAGAAACTGGCCGAAGTGTTCGGAGGAGCAAGCTTTTTTGAGGCAGTACGAAGAGTTTGAAGTCCACTCAAGACTTAGCTTGTTGTTCAAGCTTGTAATAAAATAATTATTGCTTGCTTGATGCCAAAACCGGTCCACTTTAGTGTTTAATTAATTATGCATTGCGTATGTATGTTTTAATTAAATCCATGAGTGTATGTGCATAAAGTATGCCATATAGATTTAAAATCCAACCATAGGAAGCATGCTTCATGCATTGAAAATATGTTATAAGTGTTATAATATATAGTATGCATATTTAGAAATTCATGAGTTTTGATATAAAAGTTATATTAATTCATGAATTAGATGTTGTTAGTTTAATAGAATAATTGATATAAGTGTTATATTAATTATGAAATTAAACGTACAACATAGGTTGCCCTAGTTTTATGCATATTGTATGTTATAAGTGTTATAATGTATAGGATGCAGGCTTAATTCATGAGATTCAATATAAGTGTTATATTGGTTATGAATTAGGAGTTGTATGTTTAAGAGCATAATCGATATAAGTGTTATATTGATTATGAAGTTAAATATTCAACTTGTCATGCCTTAGTGATGCATGTTTGAGAAGCATGTAGAAGTTGTTGTAGAAAGTCTAGTTTTTGCAAGCGTTGTAAAATTGACTTAGACTTTTAAAATCTATAACAAAGACAAAGAGAATGTTCATTTAGGGTTAAATGATTCGATCTTTTTCATTAGATGAATAGGTCGATATCTTGTAAATGCTATGGTTACAAGAAACTCACCCGGTGAAATCTTGTTCGAGCTTGGAGGTATTCAAGCAGACGGTTTACGGAACACCTCCTACCTAGGGAAAATCCGGTACTTGAGTAAAGTTAACCCAACTTTATGAGCATGCGAGAGAGGTGTGAGGTTAATAAAGTGTTAATACCCTAGACATCTCAGGTAAAAAGTTTACCTAGACTTAAGGTTTTATTTACTTAGCTGGATAAAGCCTGAAGTAATTTACCCTAAAAACTGTCTAGGATGCGTAGTAGATGTGTTGAGAAGGAATATATGATATATCCCTATCCTGCTACGCACTCTCTATAGTTCACAACGTGAGAATTTTGCAGGGCCTCATGATGTCATTTGAGGCATCTCCAGTCGGGTGGTGTTTGCAACTTTCAATAGCAAGGTGAATGGAGTAAGTGTCTATAGTAAGTGGGAGAAGGAAGTACGCAGTACTTTCCTACGGTCTCCTCCATTGGATTGAACCGTGAGATTCCCATGTTCCGCCTGCAAGGTGCCCTCGGAGGCACCAATCCAGTCGAAGGGTCGTTTCATGGGGGTTGGAAAATCTCAGTCCCCATTTATGGATAAAGAAACATAGGGAGGGTCATTCCCAACTTTGACATTCCAGTCAGTTGCACTGTTGGGGCCGTTCTGTGCATTCTAAAAATGGAGGGTCACACTTACGGGATTTACTAAGGAGTTAGTGATCTGGACCAAAAACGATAACTATGATGCTATAGGAATAAAAGTTATTTTGGAGTTACAATTTAGTCAAGAATGTCTTGGTTTAGTAAATGAGTGACTCGACTGCCAGTCGGCAGCGACCATTCTGACTTACTAAAGTATCATTGCGAGTAAAAAAAGAGTTTGGGTACTTTATTTACATTTAATCCTCTTAATTAGTTTAAATAGGTTAAAACCGTTTCACTAATAGATTTGCATTCTGTTTTCAGCATGTCGAGTTCATTTATTCAGCTATTAGCGCACGACAAATTGACTGGCGAAAACTATGGGACATGGAAGTCAAACCTGAATACGATTCTGGTTTTAGACGACCTGAGATTTGTCTTAACGGAGGATTGTCCTCCACCTCCTAGTTCGAATGCTACACGAACGGTTCGTGAAGCATACGATGGTTGGATTATGGCTAACGATAAAGCCCGAGTCTATATCTTGGCGAGCATATCTGATGTTTTGTCCAAGAAGCACGAGGTTATGGTTTTCGCGAAGGATATCATGTCTTCATTGCAAATGATGTTTAGACAATCGTCCTCATCTCTTCGGTATGAAGCCCTCAAGAATATTTACAACTGTCGCAAGGTGGAGGGTACCTCTGTTAGGGAACACGTCCTTAACATGATGGTCCACTTTAATGTGACGGAAGTAAATGGTTCTACTGTTACCTCTCCAAAAGTACATTATTTAAGGCCATATTTACCTAGAAATCATGGAAATTCTTGAGTGTTTTTGTTAGAAGTTAGCTTAATGTGTGCTTAAATGTGAGAATTTGAGAAATGATGCTAAATTAAGGCTTATTTGGAAAAGGAACGAAAAATGATGCAAAATGATGTAAAAAGAGCTAAAATGTACATTGCAAGAACATTGCGGAAACATTGCGGATCTCGCAATGAAACAGAGCATTGCGGTCCTCGCAAGGAAACCGCAACGCCAGTCTTTTCAGCAGAACTTTTCCAGCCGTCAGTCGTCATTGGAGCGATTTTCCAGCCGCCTAAGCTTTCCACTGCTGCCACGTGGGGGGTTGTTGCTCAGAATGGATGGAGATCTGCGGCTGAAGGTACCTGCAGAGGCTATAAAAGAAGATGAATGACGAAGGAAAAAACAGACTCAGAAGCGAGGAGATCCCAGTTGCGAAGCAATCTGCAGACGAAATTTCTTCCCCCGTTTGTTGGATCGAAGAAATCAGCCCTTGGCGTCGATAATTCGAGAGGAAGAAGAGAAGATCCTTCTTCTCTTTTGATTGAATTCATCCCCAAGATCAGCTAATCTTCCCCTTCATCCGAGGCGTTTTACGACTAGGAGGATCCTTGCACGTTTAACAACTTTCTTACTGCTTTCTCTTTACTGTTTTCCATTTGTGACATTGCTCTGGATCACTCTCCAATTCACTTAATCTTTACTGCTTTCGGATCATCGCACGTTGTTCTTATTAAATGTTATGAACCTGGTTTTTAAATAGTAATCAATTAGTTTTGTTGAGTTCTTTATCTCTTCATTCCTCATTCAATTAATCTTACTGAGTTCTTTAATTTATGTTCAATCAATCCATCTCCCTCAGTTCTTCGAAAACCATGAGTAACTAATCTCAGAAAGGTCTGCAGATGAATCTGTATGCTAGAAATATGAGAATTCAGCATGTAGAATAGCATGAATGCATAGAATGTATGTGAGCTTCATCCCATGGGCGATTTCGACTGGCCATCCATTTTGTCTAGAGAATTCCTAACCTCCGGAAGGAGTAAGAACGATGCATGATATGTTAATGTTAGCCTTTTATGGTAATCAGAGAATGACCTAGGAATAGGCGTTCTCCTAGCACGTTTGTTAGCTTGAGTATATAAATAGGGTTTTAAGTCTTACTTGGATATGAGTAAACTAGAAGATCTAATGCATGTAATCGAGAGATGCATGAGACTTAGTTAAAACGATGCATGATATGTTAATCTATTGTTGAATGATCGTAGTTAAATGCCTATAGATGATTCTTAAGTCGACCTTGCTGCCTTACGTTACATTTAAATCGTTGCTAATTTATTGCGAGATTATTGCGAGAACCGCAATAAAACATTTCTGCTTTTTGCCTTAGTCTTTTCCATAGGTTTTTATCTTTGCGATTTCATTGCGAAAGAATTGCGAGACCCGCAATTCTTCTTCTCCACATTATAGTTTTACTTCTTTACTTGCTTTGCTTTTACATTTGCTTTCTCCTTGCATCTTTTATGTTTCAGCACACCAACCCAAAATCTACCCAATTTAAGTTACCTTATCTAATTTAGCATACCAAATCGTTAGTCACTAAACTCAATCTCTGTGGGAAAATGAATTAAATTATACTTATCACTTGCTACAGACCATGTATGCTTGCATGATCTGAGTGCTCGTCGAATTACATTTTACTTACACACTGAGCACGCAACAACTACCATCGACGAGAATGGTCAAGTGTGTTTTATCTTGGAATCTCTTCCGAAGAGTTGCCTTCATTTCAAAACCAACATGGTAATGAATAAGATAGAATACAACTTGACATCCCGTCTAAATGAACTTCAGACTCACCAGTCCTTGCACACCTCTAAAGGAAAAGAGAAGGAGGAAAACGTTGTCACTTCTAAGAAGTTCCAAAAGGGGTCGGGGTCAGGGAGTAAGTCTGAAGTCGCTTCTGTGAGTAATAAGATTATACAGAAGAAGAACAAAAGCAGGAGGAAGGGCAAAGCCCCTACTGTTCACAAGGTAAAATCTTCAAACAAAGGAAAGTGTTTCTATTGTGGTGAAGATGGGCATTGGAAGTGCAACTGCCCCAAGTACCTTGCTGAGAAACAGGCTCAGAAAGAATGACGAGGTAAATATGATTTATTGTCCAAACAAGTTTAGTGGATTATGAGTGTCATACCTGAAATTTTGATTCAGGAACCACTAATCATGTTTCTTTTTCTTTTCAAGGAAGTTAGTTCTTGATAGCCGGTTTCTCAACGGAAATGACTTATGAAGACGTCTTCGCACCTGAACGAGTGGGAGCTTTATGTAGTTGTTGTATAGAGATAATTTCATATGATGTAGTTATTGTCTATATTTCTGGTTTGAACTGAACACATGTATATGATATCTTTTGTTTTTATAATGAATTGTTCAGTTGACAAAATATTTATACTCTTTGTGTTCTATTAAACTCGAAAACAACTAGTGTGTTAAGACATACTGCTTAAAGATTATTGGAAGCTATATTTAAATTAACAAGGGTTGTTAATACAGTTGGTTCTTCTCAAGTGTTGAGAAAGCCTCGATACAGTGGGAAGATTATTGGATAACTTGGTCCAGTGTATTGGCTTATCGTATGACTCTAGTTATCATACTTGAGGATAACAGTGAGTACATAGACAAGGACCAATGGCTCAAAGCCATGGATCTTCGAGAGTTTTAGAGACCTAGCCTCTGAGGTGAAAACCTCTAAGGCTTGACTTTCTGGCAAAGGGATTGTCCCAAAGGGAAGGAGTTAATTGTGTATTAACTTCATCTCTTGTTGTCAGGTGATAGTTAAATACAATACTCGTATCCATTGCCCTATTCTATGTGATAGGATAAGGTAAATGGATGTCAAGACTAGTTATCTTGATCAGAGTATCTATAAGTCTCAATCAGGGAGATTCATTGTTCAGGATTAAGAGAAAATTGTTTGCATGCTTATTCAATCCATTTATGAATTGGATCAAACGTCTAAATTCTGAATTATAAGTTTTGATATTGTGATCAAATCTTATGGCTTTGAACATTACATTGATAAAACTTGTTTGACAAGTGTTTAATCGATGTTGTTGCTTTCATAATAAATTTTCATAGTTCATGTCTTAATCATTAAGAATGATGTAGGAATCACTTCTCTGATAAGCATAAACTAGCGATCCAATTCCAAATAGCTGATTTGGATATGGCTTAGTATGTTCTAAGGATTCAGGTTGATCTGAATCGTAAGAACAAATCGCTAGTGCTGTCTATAAAAATATTGTATTGACAAAATGTTGTCAATATTCGATGGTCTATGGAAATGGTTTCCTAAGACACCTCAAGCGTTGAGGATAAGAGACGGATCCATGTGCATTTACATATTGGAGGTCAGATGTATGTCTTCTTAGATACATGACCCGATATGTGTTGTGCAGTGGGAGCTGTCAGTTTTACGCGGCTAGAGTTTTGTCTCAATGCTACGAAGGAATAGAATACAAGAGTTGTATTGCTAATTCCTCGGTAATAGCTAAATTTCTTGCAGCTTCAGAAGCAGCAAAAAGGTTTATAAGTTGAACTCTTGGATAGTGCTCTGAGAAGATGTGAGGGTCACATGGAAAGCCTCACAACATTTCATGCTGATGTGTTTACTAAGTCTCTCACGGCTAAAGTGTTTGAGAGACACCTAAAGAGTTTAGGGCTCCGAGTTTTTGAGTAGGACAGCGGGAGAAAACTTGAGATATGAGATATTTCGTTTTCTCGGCCAACATGTACACCACAGACGTTTTAGTCCAAGTGGGAGTTTGTTGGGTTTTATGTCCTAAAACACGTGGTTTGTAAACAGTTGTGTTTGTAAATACTCTATTTAGTAATAAAGAGTTATTAAGTTTTATTCAGTAAAAGAGTTTACTGGAATAAAGTGAAACATGTTTAGAATAACCTATACCAATGACCAACACCCACAGATAAAGTGAAAGATGTGCGAGCGAGGGCGTCCTGTGCAATGAGCTTGCATAAGAGCTCTATCTTTATAACACCGTTTACTGAAGAGACTAACTTTTTCATATGATGATCTAGGTAACTCGATCTTAATCCGGAGCTCGCTATGAACTTCTATTTATTCGAGAGTATCCTTTGACTTGCACGGGTGAGAGTGGCCAGATCGTCGACTCAATAAGCCTACCATCTTGGGGATAAACTCGAATAGGTGGCTGGGGACATAGTACAACAAGATGGAATTCACTCCTAACCCGCTCTTCAGGGTTAGTAGAAAGGTTGTTCCCTTAATAGCTGACTCTAAGGCTTGAACAATGGGCGCCCACCCTCTCCTTGGCAAGAGAGGGACCTGATCTGCTGGTTTGACCACAGATCAATTGTTCATTAAAGGTGTCACTGGTACTTAAGGAACAAGATGTAATGCAGGGGTTAAACGGTTTAAATGACCCAGCTGTGATTACGAACGACCTGTGAAGGATCGACTCACAAGTGATGGTTATATCAAGAGGACATAATATATCTACACTGAGAAGCATGCAACCATCGGACTATAGTGGAGTCTCTGGGGGTGAATGAATGTTGATTAGTTCGGTTAAAAGAGTTTTACCGGATAATCTTGTATCGTTTGAGCTCATGATTTGTAGGTCCTTTAGGTTCTCTTGGCTAGCTCGGATAACGTCGTGCAACAATATAAAAGAAAAGGAAAAGAATTTGAATTGTTCAAATTCGGTTAATGGAAGAATGATGGACATATTTAAATATGATTTAAATATGGGAATGGTCTAAAGCATAAATACGATTCATGTGCAAAAAGTCGGTTTTCGGAAAACCGAGTTTAGCCATATTATTTAATTAATATTTGATATTGAATTAATAATATTAATTAATTAAAAAGTTTAATTAATTATTAAAAATATATATATTTTATTTTTTGTATATATGTTAATATATATTATATATATTATATATATTATATGGCTAAATGAAGTTTAAGAGAGGTTGGGGTTCTTAAAAAATTGATTTTGAAAAACTCTTTTGTGGGAGTCTTCTTCAAGCTTACTGCCTTCGGGCTTCTGTTTTTTTTTTTTGAAAAACTTCTTTGAAGTTTAACAGCCCTTGAGACTTCCTTCCATCATATTCCTTCTCAGTTTCATTTCTTTTCTCTTCTAACGGAGTCCCAGAACTCTGTTGCTCGGCGCCGAGGATAGCGGGACTGCCGAAGGTGGTCCTCGAGGCGTTCGTGAGAAGAGGCTCTAAGCGTTCGTGAGAAGAGGCCCAAGGAGTTCGTGAGGAGGAACGAGCGGCAGAACTTGAAGAAGTTAGAACTACAAGGGTATGTATTTCTAATTTATCTTATTTCCGTTGTTTGAGCATGTTTCTTGTTTGTTAAATTGATGAAATTAGAGTATCAACGATCCAAAATCGCTTTCGCTGCTTAATACGCTCCATCACCTGAGTGCTTTAAACACGCTGAATTTTACCTCCTCGTTTACTCGCATAGTCAATTCACCTTTTTGCACGTCTATGAGTGCACACCATATTGTAAGGAATGGTCTTCCCAAGATCATAGGCACCTCTTTGTCGGCTTCATAGTTCAAGATAATGAAATCTGCAAGAAAGATGAACTTATTAACCTTGACCAGAATATCCTCTATCTTACCTTCAGGGTATGAGATAGATCGGTCTGCCAGTTGCAATGTGACTGTAGTAGGGCGAGCCTCTCGAATGCCTAGTTGCTGAAAAAGCGAAAGCGACATTAAGTTAATACTAGCTCCTAAATCACAAAGTGCTATCCCCACATGTTTTCCTCCTATGGCCACAGGTAAGGTAAATGACCCTGGATCCTTTTCTTTTGGAGGGAGTTTATTTTGTAAAATAACATTGCACTCCTCAAGGTTCACAGTTTCAAATTCGTCTATGACCTTCTTGGTTGTGATTATATCCTTGAGGAATTTAACATATGAAGGCATGGATTGCATGACTTCAACAAAAGGTATATTGACATGCACTTTTTTTAGAATTTCCAAATTTTTTTGAAAATGGGCTTCTTGTTCCTGTTTCTTTTTTAAACGTCTGGGGAAGGGTGGAGGTGGAACATAAATTGGGATGTTAGGTCTATGTCCTTTTGGAATGGTCCTAAGGATTTCTTCAGGTTCCTCCTCTATTTGTTCAAGTCTAGACTTTTGCTTATCCTTCGTAATACTATTGTCAGAGTTTTGTTGAGCTGCCAGTGGAGCATTAGGCTCTCTGTCCTCTACTCGCTTTGGTTCAGCCTGGGCTGTACTTACTAAGGGTCTGCCACTTCTGAGCTCGATGGCTTACACTTGCTCCTTGCCTCCCTTTTCGGATTTTCCGTATCCGATGACAATCGTCCCTATGGTTTGTTCTTAATTTCACTTGCTAATTGGCCTAATTGGTTCTCCAAGTTTCTCAAAGAAACTTGTTCACTCTGGATAGTTGCATCATTTTTGGCCATGCATTATTTTAACAGATTTTCCAATGATGAACTTAATGGCTGACTCCCTATTGGTGGTTTTTGAAATTGTCTGGGATTGGACTGGTTGTGCTGGGGAAATCATGGCGGTCCATTGGGTCTAGGCTGCATGTTTTTCATTGCATTGCTATTTTCTTGCCCATTCCACGAAAAGTTTGGATGGTTCCTCCATCCAGGATTGTATGTATTGGAGTAAGGGTTGTTCCTTTGTTGAGGTTGACATCCTAAGTAACATACCGAAGCAGGATTGGTTGGACAATAATCATAAACGTGACCTTCTCCACAGTAGACATATACCAAAGCATCTACGTGATTTGCGACTGCTGGCATTGTTGAAGCATTAACACTAGCATTAGCAGTTTGTTGAAGACTTGCTTGAGTTAATTGCTTCATCATGTTGGTCAGCGCTGTGATTTGATTATTCATCGCACTCAACGCATCTACCTCGTATGCTCCATTTCTTCTACTCGGCTCTATTGGATCATCTGACCATCGACAATTCGTGGCTGAAATCTTTTCCAAAATTTCATATGCTTCATTATAGCTCTTAGAAAACATGGATCCCCTACTGAGGAGCTTAGCACATGCCTCGTGCTAGGATTGCATCCTTTAAAGAAGACCTCAATATGTATACACCAAAGTATGCCATGGTGTGGACATTTACTCAACAAATCCTTGTAACGTGTCCATGCCTCGTGCACAGACTCGTTCTCCATTTGTTTGAATTTTATGATGTCATCTCTAAAGTTGGAATTCCTATCGGGTGGAAAATACTTAACCAAGAATTTTTCAGCTAGATCTGTCCAATTTTCTATTGATCCTGAGGGTAACGAATTTAGCCAAGTTTTTTCCTTATCCCGCAAAGATTATGGGAACAAGTACAATCACAATGCCTCTTGTGTAACTTCTGGTATAACGAAAGTATCGCTAACACCAAGGAAATTTCGCAAGTGGTTATGCAGATCCTCATTCTCAATCCCATAAAACAGTCCCACAGTGGACAACATCTGGAACATCACAAGCTTCAACTCGAAAGAATGGGTTGTGATTTCAGGTCGGATAATGCTAGGATTTAGCTCTTCCGGCATAGGCACTAAGTAACTTAATATGGCACTGTCTTTGTCATTAGCTATATCGATGAGATTTCTAATGACTCCTGCCCTGTCTCGCTCTACTACTGGTTGCATCACTACAGGTGGGTTAAGGTTAGGTTGATTTCTGGGTGCTAATGGTGGAGGATTTCTATTTTGATTATCCATGTTAGTTATGGTTTCCCTTTGTTCCCTTAACCTAGCTCTAAAAGCTCTCTCTCATTGTGGATCTAAATCGAATTCGTAACCAGGAAACTCACTCATAAACCAACTCCTTTTGTACCTGCAAAAGATAAACCAATAGTCAAGCTCAAAACGTGTAGCTCAGTGCTCAAGTTAACACAAAATATCATGCAAATATCCAAATCCCCGGCAACGGCGCCAAAAACTTGTTTCGCGCTCAGGGTGTGGGCAAAATAATAATAATGATGAGCGCTCAGATCATGGAAGCATACATAGTCTAGTGCAGCAAATGATAAGTATTTTTATATCGTATTTTCACAGAGATTTTGAGTAGGCATGCACAGTTTCGATTGTTAACTTAGAGAAGATGTAACCAGTGAAAAATTTTGTATGGAGGGTCGATGCTATAGAAATGTAAAGTACGCAAACGAAATATAAACAACTAATTAAAACCAAATGGAAAATGCTAAAAAGATGCTAAAAAGCAATAATGTAGACAGTGCTCAGACAAGACACAAAAAAATGATGCGCACAAGGCAAAATAACAGAGAAAGGAACAACAAAGTAAAATTCTTGACTAAACAAATAGGGTAGGCTAGGAATCAAGAGGTTACTCATGAGATGTGTTTTTAGCAAAGATCTAGCATAAATATCAGCCACTTAGCATAACAAACAAGATTTGCCGATCTTGATCATTAGGAATCAAGATTCATTCATATCCAAACGAAAATTGATGGAGAGAATCACGCTGCGGAAGCGATTTTGGATCGAAGATACTCTAATTTCATAAATTTAACAAATAGAAAACATGCTCAAAAAATGGAAATACAAGAAATTAGAAAACATACCCTTGTTGTTCTAAATTTCTCCAGCTCCGCCGCTCGTTCCTCGTCACGAACTCTTCCGGCCTCTTCTCACGAACGCCCCGAGGACCACCCCGGGTAGTCCCGCTATCCTCAGCGCCGAGCAACGGAGTTGGGGGACTCCGAAGAAAAGTAAAACGATGAAGAAAGATGGAGAACGACTTCAGATGTTCATCACAGAACATAAAGGAAAAAATTCTTGAGTCTTCGTAAATTCAGAACCAAAACTCTAAATTGAGTTTTTTTTAAAAAAATAATAATATATATTAATTAATTAAACTTTTTAATTAATTAATATTATTTAATTCAATATCAAATATTAATTAAATAATATGGCTAATCCCGGTTTTCCGAAAATCGACGTTTGGCACATGAATCGTATTCATGTTTTAGACCATTCCCATATTTAAATCATATTTAAATATGTCCATCATTCTTCCATAAACCGAATTTGAACAATTCAAATTCTTTTTCTTTTTCTTTTCTCTTACAATTGTTGCACGACGTTATCCGAGCTAGCTAGGAGAACCTAAAGAACCTACAGATCATGAACTCCAACGATACTAGATTATCCGGTCAAAACTCTTTTAACCGAACTAATCAACATTCGTTAACCCCCGGAGAATTTTTGCTATGATCTTCTATTTCGTCCTCCTATTTCGTTCCCCAACCAGTATTTATAGGTCATTGAACCTCTACCAAAGGTAAAAAAATCTAATTAAATTCATGACTCGATTTTTCCTCATTTAAACCCATTTTAACCATAAAATGGACAAATATGTTATACTCATAAATGAATATAAAATTTTAACCCAAAAATGAATTAAATATTGTATACTCATAAATGAATATCAAATTTTAAGCCAAAAATGAATTAAAGCTTTTATACTCATTAAAGTAAATAAATGAATATCCAATTCTAGCCATAAAATGACTTAGAAATTTTATACTCATTAAATGTTAATTTTATTTGTCAAATTAGGTGACAACCTTTGCAAACAATCAAAACGTTCTTTTTTGTTATTTTTCTTCAATTTTCTGAATTAATTAAATACATAAATAAAAAAAATTAATTTTAAAGTTAAAAAAAAAACTCAATAAAATATGACAAAAATAAATAAATAAAAAAGGTAAAAAAAACATTAATAATAAACAAATGGCTAGACCAAATACGGTGTCTACATATGTTTTGAGGCAATATACATTGCTTAGATAGAACTTCAAGTCTTTTGTTGTTTATGTGTGAGAGTATTTTATGTCAAAGAACTCCTTCATCCATGTTGTCATTGGTAACAACTAGGGAAAAATGTACCATTTGCAAATCCTTGATCACATATAAATCATTCATTTTAACACCTACCAGCACTGTTTTTGAGTATTTCTTGACTTCAAATGTTCTCTTGAACCTCTATATTCACACATCCAATGGAGTCCAACATTCCAAGGGAAATCAAATTTCTTTTGAGCTTAGGAACATGTCTCACATTCCTTACGAGCTTCACTAAACCATCTTGGAACTTCATAGAAACTGAACCAATTCCAGGCACCTTACAAACAGGGTTATCCCCGATGTACACTTCTCCTCCATCCCATACTGTATAGGTTGTAAACCAACCCTTTGAAGTTGTCATATGGAATGAGCATCCACTAACTAGAACCCAATCTTGTACTTGGAGTGTCTCCCTCTGTTTGGAGGAGTGATCTGAGGTAGCTAATGCATCTGAATAAGTAAAGGAACTATCCCCAACTGAGTCTTTAGCGGGTGCTTTTCCTTTTTGCTTATTTTGGCTTTGTTGTCTTTTTAAGGCATGAAAATCTCTTGCTAACTGTTCTGGTTTGTGACAGAAATTGCATTTCAATTTAGACTTGCCTTGATTGTCTCCTTGGTTCTTGTTGTTTTTCCAACCTTTCTTGGTTTTTACTTTTGAGAATAAACCTTCTGCATTTGATGATTCCTTTCTTTGTGATTGAAGTTCCATTTCTATTGATCTAACTACAGAAAAAATAATATCAGTGGTTAGCTTATCTCTACCATATTTCAGTGATGTTTTTACCTCTTTATAACTTTCTAGTAGAGAATTTAAAAGTATAAAATCTCCATTCTCATCTCCCACTTTATCTCTCGTGTGCTTGAACTCTGAAGTTATTCTTTTAAACTCATTTAGATTATCCATCATGGACTTGTTTGCATCCATCTTATATGTACAGAACCTTTTCTCTTAGATAGGTCTTGTTTGGTAGATCTTTTGAGAGATGACTCATCAAGTTTAGTCCACATAGCATAGATTGTTTCTTGATTAATTACTTGTCTTAAAACACATTCATGTAAGTTTAGGATTAGAGTTCCATGGGTTATTACTTCCATTGTATCCATCTATTCTTCTGTGATTGATTTTGGAAGTTTAGTGGGGTCTTGAATTTACTTTTAATGTTTTTTGTTGTCCAAGGACAACCTTGATCTTTGCTTTCCAAAGTTCAAAATCTTATTTACCATCAATGTTTTCAATATCATATCTTGCAATTGACATATTTGTTTGAATCTTGATTCTTCTTGTCTTTCTTGAAAAAAAAAATTATTCTTCTTGCAGGCTCTGATACCAATTTGTTGGGCTGGGGACCACTTAGGCCTTAAGAATGAAGCCCAAACTCACCGATTGCAAACACCTCAGATACTGGGTGTGTGATGCTGAAGGGGCCACATTACTTCTTCATGCAACAAAACAATATCTAACCCTAACTTTTGTTTAGTTTAGACGAAAAGAAGGAAAAATGAGATTGAGAGAAGCGAAGCTCTACGCAAATGGTTTCTTGCCGAAGACGACCGAAGGAGAAGAAGAAGAAGCAGTGAAAGAAGATGTTCTTCAGCTATATCACATAGCCTCGAAGAACATCTCTTTGTATTCAAGACTTTCAAATGGAGTTTTTACAGAGAGGTGTTCTTGAAGATAAGTTCTCTTAGGTTTTCTTTTCCCTTATCGATCTCTCTGTCTATTTCTCACTCACTATCCTTAGTTCATTTCACATGTATTTATAAGGACTTTACATAAGAACGATATTTTGTTTTAGATCATAATCATATTATTTGGTTATTTTTACACGACCCCACCATACTTTTTTGTTTATTTCGGTGATTTTGAGTTGATTAAAGAAAATAGATATAAATCACTAACTATGGTGTAAATTTATTCAATTATGAAAATGAAAATTTACCATACTTTTTTGTTTATTTCGGTGTTTTTGAGTTGATTAAAGAAAATAGATATAAATCATTAACTATGGTGTAAATTTAATCAATTATGAAAATGAAAATTTAAGAAAACAACCTCTAAGTATAAGGACGTGTATTTTTTTTTTTTTTGACAACTTGTATATATTAAGTTAAAATTTGGGAAAATTAATGAACTGGATTATTTATTATTTTTATCTATGCAAATATTCCAAATAACTTAATTTTAGAAAAAATGTATAAAAATAAAAGACATAATTTTAAAAATGTAGGGCTAGGGGTAAGGCCAAGATATTTTTTAGAAAATGAAAGAATATCGTCGACAGCAGGGTTCGAACCTGCGCGGGCAAAGCCCAATAGATTTCAAGTCTATCTCCTTAACCACTCCGACATATCGACATTTTTGATATTTTCAAGATCTACATAATAATGAAATTAGAATTAGAAATTGTGGCTCTCTTTACTTCCTGTCAAACTTAATCACTTAGGCCCACCATACTTTATGAAGTCACCTACGCCATGTTTACTGTTAAACGTAATCAGGAAATGAGAATTAAAAATTGTGGGACTCACCTATTACGTTTGATTGTGTTTACCCATTTTTGTAATAGGGAATCAACCGCAGACCTCACCGTTTTTTAGTACGCCGCATCCTGTAATTGGATTATGCCCATTGATTACATGAGACTCGAACGATACTTTTTGTTTACACTCTAATACATAATTTGTCATTTCTCACCTTTAACCTCCTTGAAGTTTTCCTTCATTCCCCCTCTAGTTTGAACTACTTCGGTCTCTCTGGTAGGATATGTAATTCTACGAGTTTTGGATCCAACTATGGCATGAACCGACCACGACAATGTCTTCAACGCCCTTTTACAGTCGACCTTAAAACATTAAGAGTTCAGCGACTTCGAAGCTAGGTTTAGACCTCTTTGTTCAAAAAGTTGTAGGACTGGACATGCCTTATCGTCCACCGTAGAACGATCGGTTGCACTGTGCATTTTTTTTCAGAGTGTCGGACAAATTCGGTCTTTGACAAAATTTTCAATTTTTCAGAAGAATATGGTCGCTTTCTCCTTTGATTTGTAAGTATCACTACCGCTCTCTTTCTTGTTCGCATATGCATTCTTGTTATCGCTTTCATAATCTCGCTATCACTACCTAAATCTCACTATCGTTCCCTAAAGCTCTCTATCGCTCCATAAATCTCATTGATGTCAGTTAATCAATTATAGCAGTCGGTACTCGAGTGCGCTTCAGAACTCGAAATTGCACGTCTGATGATAGTTAATCGCCATTAATTCTCGTCGTCATCTCATTTCCAGCCCCTTTTTATTCTCATCTTCTACCATACTCCTCAACTCGCATTTTATAACCATGTCTTCAGACCAATCCTTCATCAACCTCCTCATGGCACACACCCATCCCCAAACTTCAATGCTTCTAATGCCTGAACCCCCAAACGCACAACAACTACAACAACATTTTTTTTTTATGATAACATCCAAAAATGCAGGTGTAAAGCGAAGGCTCTGCTTCAACGATTGTTCAACAGTCTGAAGCGAGTGTGGAGTAACCGATAGCCAAAAATGCGAAGAAGAAGGTTCACTCCGCTGATGGGCCACGCGGAGCAAGGATGAAAAAAAAGAGAATTATCAACCTCTATTGTTATAGAAATCTCTTTTGATTTGAATTCTACAACTCTTTAGTTTTACCGTCCCCCATACTTTTGGATATATTTATTTATTTTATTTTCAATGTATTTTTCATTTAAATACTAATGATAACAAGTTATAACGACACACTCTCGCTCTCGAACTATCGCGTGTTTCTTAATACTACTGGCCCTATCGATATCAATGTCCAACAAAGTACACTAGTGTCTATCTTACCTTTCTAACGTACGTTATTTTCGTATATTATTTCTTTTTTCAAGAAAAGGGCATTATGATTATCATACATACTTTATCCACATTACAGATGAAAGTAAACATTGTTAATGGATGTTCAATTACTATTCCCAGCCAATTTTCGTTACGTACAAGTAAACAACATGAAAATGAATACCATTCTCATTGATTTTGTATTATGATTACAACAATTTCATATATGTCCAAGTAGACGGGATCTTAGCTCAATGTTAAAAGAGTCCAAAGTCAAATGCATCTTCCAACAAAACAAAAGAAATGTCACATCCTACAAGAATTACTATCATTAACTTTCTAAGGTCTATCCTTTCTCTCTCCTATTGAAAAAGAGCTGAGCAAGGGAGAAGGCAAGATGAGGAAAAATTAGTTTGAAAGTATTTTTAAAAATTTTGGGATGTTGCAAAATTTTGGGCTGATCATTGTCCATTTAATTCTCGGTTTCAAAAGAAGGTTTTCTAACATTTTGTTAACATCATCAAACACTTTTTTAACATCATCAAACACTTTTTTAATAGTTTTTGCGCGGGTTACATGCCTTGTTTGGGCTCCACTTTAAACCTGATTTTTTTTAAAATTTCTTAAAAAAATAAGATCTAAAATGCTTAGATCTTAAAAAAAAAATCAGTCGTGCATCATTTAGGAGTCGTCACCGGTGCATAGGAGAAGAGATGCCGAGAATTAAATGGGGAGGAAAAATATTGTTTGAAACTATTTTTAAAAATATTGTTGTTTTAACGCGGGATCAAATGTCGTCTTTTTAAAAGACGGTGTAGTTCCAGATGAAGGTCGTCTTCTTTTACATTAAAAAATTCATATCTTTTTACTCAAATATTCAAAAATTTAGAAAAAGATATGGTTGGAAACCTAACACATAGAACTTCAATTTAATACCTGGTTTCACTATTTTTGGAGTTGTGTATCAAAAGATAAAGATCATCGAAGTGGGCTTATAGTTCTGCAAATTACAGAACTTAAGATTCTTTTGAGCCGTGTGCATTAAATAATCGATATCTTTTTTCTCCAATATGCAAAAATTTCTAAAAAGATATGGCTGAAAAGCTAACACCGAGAGATTCAATTTGATATGTAGTTTCATTTGAAGTTGTATACCGAATGATAACGATCATCGAAGTTGAGCTACAGTTCTGAAAACTTTACTAAACTCTAAACTTGAAGTTTTTCAGAACAGTAGCTCAACTTCGATGATCTTTATCTTTCGATATACAACTTCAGAAATCGTGAAACCACATATCAAATTGAAGTTCTCGATATTAGCTTTCCAGCTATATCTTTTTTTAAAAAAAATTCATATCTGAGTAAAAAGATATTGATTTTTTAATACACAATGCTCAAAAGAATCTCCAGTTCTAAAATTTGCAGAACTATAGTCCAACTTTGAGACAGGTATCAAATTGAATCTGTTAGCTTTCCAACCATACATTTTTCAACTTTTTTGAATATATGGATAAAAAGATATGAATTTTTTTAATGCAAAAGAAGTTTTTCGTGGAGGTAGAAGAAGATCGTCTTTTGAAAAGACGACATTTGTTCGCGTGAGGAGGTCTCCTTGCATTAAAACAACAATATTTTTAAAAATACTTTCAAACATGTAATATTTTTATAAAAAGGTTTAAAAATTACAATATTAAAAAAATAAAAACCCACATTTTTTCTTTGCTTCTTGTTTTTTATTTCTTACTTGTCATTTTTTTTGGTAATAAAAAATTGTATTTGATAACCGTTCTTTGTTTATTTCTCTCTTTTTTATTAAAAAAACATAAAATGTTTATTAAGCATTTCATATGCAAAAAATGATAAAAAAAAATAAAATAAATAATGTGTATATATATACATGTTTATGAAAAAACTCGAAATAAGAACAATAAAGAAGAAACGTGATTTTGTTGTTTCTTCATCTCGAAAATAGGGTAACTCTTCTATTTTTAAAAACTTGAAAACAAGAAATAGAGAATGAGAAACATGAACGATATCTTGACGCCTAAAAGTACATAAAGATAACTAATAGTATGTTTGGAATTACTTTCTAGATCTAAGTACTTAAAAAAATATATTAATACCCTAATTAATAGTAATCGAGTTCATTATTTATGACTTAGGACGGTTTAATAGTAAGAATAAATTATATATAGAATACATATTTGAAACACCATGAAAACACCACCATTGAGCACACAAGCAAGTACTTTAGAAGGCTAACTTTTGTCATTTAAGCCAAAAGCACAGAGAGAAACACATCATAAAAACAACTAATCCCTTGTATTTCATTTCAGTACCCAATTTGACATAGTTTAGTTTTTCGTTATCGTAGTTACGTTAACAGAAGTGAAAATATTTTTTTTCTTTTCTATTTCACCATGGCTATCGTAGTTTTTCGTTATTGACTCCCTCATTTTTCTTTTCCTTCTCATTTCTTCTATTTTTTCTCCTTCATCTCCTTCCACCTCCTCCCCACCTTCACTTCCACCACGGCTGTTGCTAACTTGTCGGCAAACCATCGTCGGAGGGAGTAGTCAGAGGTGGTGGCCATCAATAGTCATGGTGGAAGTGAATGTGGGGAGGAGAAGAAAAAAGGAGAGAGATTTGGGAGGGGTAGTACGGAGATATTTTAGTCATTTTCATATATCATGAAATTTTTGGAGGGATTCTAAATTACATACTTAAAAAACTCTTTTTTCTTTCTTCAAAATAACTTATTTCTAAAACTCATTTTTTAAAACGTCATTTTGAGTGATTGTTAAACACTACAATTCTTATTCAACCAAACATGCCCTATATCTAGCTAGTTTTCGATCCTAATGGAGTGTGAGACATAGGTATTCATAAATCATAAGTATAAAATATATATATATATATATATATATATCTCCCTCATTTTCTTTTCCTTCTCTTTTCTTCTATTCTTTCTCCTTCATTTCTTTCCACTTCCTATTCCACCTTCACTTCCACCACGGATGTCGCTGTCTACTTGTCGGCCGACCACCATCGAAGGGGTTCGCTAGAGGTGGTTGTCGGCAGTGGCCATGGTAGACGTGAATGTGGGGAAGAGAGGGAAAGATGAAAGAGATTTGAGAGGGGGTAGTATGAGGATATTTTTGTCATTTTCATATATCAAGAAAAATTGGAGGGACTTCAGGTTAAACACTAAAAACTTTTTTTTTTCTTTCTAAAATTTAGTTTTAAGTGTTTTACTCAAAATAGCTTATTTCTAATTATTATTTTTTTTAAAAAAAGTCATTTTGAGCAGTTGTCAATTAGTACAATTCTTGTTAAACCAAACATGTCGTGTGTGACTATTGTAGGTATTCATAAATCATAAGTAAAATATATAAATATATATATATATATATATATATATATATATATATATATATACATAACTTATCATCGGGTTTAAAATGAACTTAATATCATGAAATTGCATTCATCATCGTTATTATTTTTTATGTTATTTTTTTTTAAAAGAATTTCATTCATCATTATGTTATACAAACAAATTTAATTATTTTCCATCGACAATCATCTTCATAGTCGAAAGGGAAGGTTTCCATGTTGTGTGATGTTGAAGATTAAAATCAAATACACAATTTTTAGGTCCGTAAATACTTATTTTTTGTCTTATTCTCTCATTTTTTTTGCTTGGGTGAATCACTCGATCTTTTATTCAAATTTTTAGTCCGTGGGCTTCCCGTAAGTCCTGCTAAGGTAGCAAGAAATTTTTTTGCGTAACTATTTCTAAATTAATACTGAAAATTTGAGGAAGGCAAGAAGATAAAAAATCGCAGAATGAAAATTTGCTACTATATATTTGATTCAAACATTTTTCTCTAATTCACGTTATTCATGCATTTAAGAAAGATTTATACGCGTGTAAAAGTGATGCATATATTAACGATTTTAAAACGAAATTCTAATAGAAGGTCTAAATCGATTCAGTTATGAAAATTTTTGAGGTATAAATTGGTTTTTTCCTTTATGTACTCATTTTTCATTATGTTTTTTCCTTCTAAAGCATTTGGATTTTAAATATTATAACATGATAATTATTTTAAATGAAATGGATGTTAAAGTATATCAATGAAAGTATGATGTTATACTAAAATATGTGTTGATTATCTAAAATAACTATACACATCTATGAACATAGTTCAACTAACATAAAATACGAACTAATGACCAAGACAACGATAATATCGACGGAAAATCAATATTAACCTCGAAGTAATTAAGTAAGAAATTATTGGACTATTCTTTTGAAACTTATAAAAGAGGAGGTCTAGTATGATGGAGAAAAGTTCGTCAGTTTAGCCCAAATGACTGCCCGATACAATCAAATATATCTCATGCTTTAAAACATCATCCTTTTAATTTGATATAGCGGGCAAGTCATTTTTGGCTATCAAACAACACTCTTCACGTCATACTAAACCACTCTTTCCTTTCATCTCCATGTGTAGCTAGCTTCTCACAACACACATGAAAAAAGAGACAAAATTAAGGTTTACGAGAAAGAAGAAAGAACCTAACATGAATGGGAAGAGTCTGAGAAGGTAGGCCAAAAGATGACTTCCCTACTTCAATGGAACCATATAAGAGTTTGGATCCTCAATGATTTTCGGTAAGTCATTTTTGGCTTACCAAACAGGACTCGGTATTCTCCATGTTAGATCTATCTTCTTATATTGCATTCAAATAATTAGGGCAAAGAGATTTGTTGTATATATATATAGTTGCATAGATTGCATGTGGCCATACTTTTGCTTTGTTGTTTGACATTTAGGAATATATTCTCTTTTAATTTGGGTTGCATGGTTGACTTAAACAACTGGCTAGATTTCTTCTTCTTATAACTATTCCTTTTTTAAGTCAACTCTAGTTATAATTGACATGTGACAAAGGTCAGTTTCAATCAAGTTCTTCCTTTGTCAGCAAATGTAGTGAGTTGTAACTTGTAACTTAATCTTGAGTTGCTAACTTTGTAAGGCTGGTTTGAAATGACTACTTAAAAATACATATTTTTTAATATTTGACATGAGTTTCTTAGTCAAACCACGACGATGATAAAGGAAGATTTATTTCTAAATTAAGTAAAAAAATATATATATATATCTTCTATATACACAATTAATTGGTTGGGGTTGAAATTTAAAAAATATATATTTTTATTTTTGAAAATTAAGTTTATACACTAATCTTACTTTTGAGTTTTCTTTGTTTTGTTCTCTACTTTTAACAAATATTTTCAAAATATATATATAAAAAAATAATTTTAATTTTTGTTTTTTTTTTTAATTTTTTTAAGAATTCAAATATTTCCTTAACAAAAATAAAAAAAATATTATTCTAAATAAATCATGTTAAAACAAAGAATAAATTTCAAAAATAAAAAAACGAAATAATTATTAAACTAGGCCATTAAAATAATTTCTAATTTGTTTTAAAATCTAACATCCTCTAATCTTCTTAGAAATGAAGAAGATGACTTTTTTTTTTAATGGAAAAAGTAGTTTTAAAAATTAGATATTTGTTTTTCAAAATCTTATCTTTTTCTTAAAACACTTTTTTTTTTTTCTCTTTTCAGGTATAATTCTCTAGAACTTTTCTCTCTTTCTAATTTTTTTTTTTCTCTCTCCAAAATTCTCTTTACAAATTTTATTTTTCTATTATTTTATTTCTTTCTATTTTATTATATCTCTCCCATGTTTCTCTCTCAATTTTTATGTTTTTTGAAAAATTTTGGACCAGGAGCGGGTGTGGACGGTTCTTCAAGGCTGGAAGGAACGGTTGTTCTCTGCTGGCGGTAAGCAGGTGTTTGTGTGGGGGCGTTTTCTAAAGGCCCCAAATTTTATTTTTCTATTATTTTATTTCTTTCTATTTTATTATATCTCTCCCATGTTTCTCGCTCAATTTTTATGTTTTTCGAAAAATTTTGGACCAGTAAAGGAGCGGGTGTGGACGGTTCTTCAAGGCTGGAAGGAACGGTTGTTCTCTGCTGGCGGTAAGCAGGTGTTTGTGTGGGGGCGTTTTCTAAAGGCCCCGGTTGAGCGTAATCCGTCATATGCCTGGTGCAGTATTGTGTGGGGGCGGGAGCTGTTTCAAAAGGGTTATCGGTGGAGGGTGGGAAAAGGCATCACATTTAGATTGCGTCCGACCCATGGATTTCGAAGGCTGGGCAGGGTAGGCCGACGTGGGTTGCCCATTGTTATAAGGATGCGGCGGTGGCATCACTGCTACGTGCAAATGGGTCTTGGAATGAAGCTAGCTGGGTTTGGTGAGGCGGAGGGTAATCTAATTCTTGTCATTCCCACGAATGGGCAAATAGAGGATGACGAGGTATATTGGGCTTGGGATAAGAAAGGGATATTTTCAGTGAAGAGCGCTTATAAGCTAGATATGCACTTAGACCGGGGTCAACTGGGCTCTTCATCTTCCATGGATCGCACTGGCATGCTTTGGAAGGGCTTCTGGCAGACCCGTCTGCCCTCAAAGGTTTTGTTGTTGAAAAATTCTGCAGGATATCGTCCCGATGCGGTCCAATCTTCAGTCAAAGGGGGTTAATGCTGATGTTTGGTGCCCGTTATGTTCTCGAGACCCGGAGACTGTTGTGCATCTCTTTTGGATATGTAAGTGGACCAAAGCTTTGTGGTCTTATTTCTTTAGTACTAATGTGGTGTATGTTTTGTGTTGCAGGAACAATTGGTCAACCATGTATCGTTATGACTGGTTCCAGGACGGCAAAGAGGTGGGGTCGGTGGAACTCTTTCAATTGTTGTTGTGGAAAGTTTGGGAGTATCGCAATCGACGGGTCTTGAGACCTTTGTGGCAGTATTACAAGAAAAGGTTGTTGCCTACCTCCATGAATTCACTTTGGTGCCTGAGCAACGTTTTAGGGGGTCGTGCCGTCATGCGGGGTTATCACACGCGTTTGTGGTACAAAGTTGGCTAATGGATGGTGTGTCGGGTTTGTCTCTTATGTGTGATGCTGCGTGGAGGGAAGTTGATGGCAGTGTCGGGTTGGGTTGGGCTCTTCGTGACCAATCCGGTAATCTGGTTCGGGCTGGCTGCCAGGTGGTGGGTGGTCTATGCGATGCGCAGATGGCGGAGATGAAGGTAGTTGGGGCGGGGGTAAGAATGTTGGTTGATATGCATCTCCCGAAGGTCGCAGTGCAATCAGATTGCCTTAGTGTGGTTCGTCTCCTAAACCGTGAGGAGGAGAACCTGACGAATATTAAATCGTTCGCCAGTCAGGTGCTTAGCTTAGCGATGGCGGCAGAGGTTTGGGTCTTCCATCATATACGGCGGTCTCAAAACAACGTTGCATATGGTATTGCTCGATGGGCATTGTTTGCATATTGTAGCCAAGGCTGATGTTCTATCTTTCCTTCTTGGCTTATGTTGCTTGTCGAAAGGGACAACCAACCTCTTTTGTTACGTTCTGTTTCTGTTATAGTACTAAAAAAAAAAAATTGTTTTTCAGTAAAGATTTCCCTCTAAAATTACTCTCTCACTTTTTTTTTTGTCTCTAAAAAAAATTATCTTTCTTCTTTAAATTTTTCTCAATACCTCTCAACTTTTAGAAAATATAAAACCAAAATAATACCTGAAAATTTTGAAAATTAGAAAATCAAACCGTTAGCAAACGATGTATATAATGATTTTTGTTATTTAGAAAACAAAAAATAAAAAACAAAAATGGTTATTAGACGGAGCCTTATATTTTCAAAAGAAAATATATATAAAAAAATTAGAATTAGCAAATTCATAGTTTAGGGTGGGCTTCATCATAACGTCCTTTGACGGGAGCACTTCGTATGTTGTATACACTACAAGAATTAAGAGATAACCCAATGGAGTTTTTTCCGACGCCACAATATGCGGATAGACAGACCCATTGTAATGCAATGACAGCGTCGAAATAAGGGAACTTATCCTAACGCTTTTTAAAGCTATACCGACACAAAATGAAGGGTTGGAAATCGTGTTCATGGTACACGATTTAACATAGTGTCCATGGTGCACGATTTAACTATCCTACTTTTGTAAATACTTTCATAAATTACTTTTTAAAACTACATCATTTATAAAAAAAAATCTTTAAATTTTGGAGGGTTAATATATATATATATATACTTTTTTTTTATTTTTTTTATTTTTTTTATTTTTTATCTTTCTTTTATCTTTTTTTTAAGAGCCTTTTTAAAAAATGTTGAACCGAAATTGATGCACAACAATGTGTGAAGATTAATTTTGTAAACAATGTAGTAAATTATGTCAACTATATTTTTTGAATTCAAGTGAATCTTAAACACGGACCAACATGAACCAAACGGACATAACTATCAATCAAGAAGTTAGAAATTTGAATCTCCACGCACGCTGCATGTTGTAAAAAAATGGTAAACACAGTCTTAAATTTATATGTATTTAATCATCGGACAAACTAATTGAACCAACTTGATTTAAAACACATAGAGTAAGTTTATAGTATCTAATAACTTTTTTATCTTTTTGTCTGAGTTCAACAACATGTGGAGATTGAGATTTGAAACTTTAAAATTTCTGTTGATCTTAAAATTCCTTTGCTAACATTAGCATAGCTTAAATGTTAAGACACCGAGAACGCAAAAAACAATGTTAACACACAAACTCATTCCTGTGAGGTTAGGTTCAAATTGTTTGATTAAACATAGCAAATCATCCCCAAAATTTATGAAACTTATATAGTTAGTCAAATTTTCAAACACACATCATGGTCCCGTAGCTCAGCTGGTTAGAGCGTTGGTCTTATGAGCCGAAGGTCGCGGGTTCGAGCCCCGCCGGGACCAATAGTATGAAATTACAAATACAAAATAGATGTTATCGACTAGTGACTATGAGGTCCTAAATTCAATCACCGAGGGTTCAAATGGTCTTTTACGACCAGCCTGAATCCCCGAGGGTTCAAATATCAGGTCTTTTACGACCTGTCCACGCAAGCAAAGATTGTCTTTAGAAAGACGATATGGATGAAGATCGTCGAGGTTGGACTATAGTTCTGCAAATGAAGATTCTTTTAGGCCGTGTGCCATATTTTTTTCGAAAATTTTCGCATATGTAAGTAAAAAGATATCGATTTTTGAATGCACATTACTCAAGATATACAACATAAAAAATAGTACAACCACATATCAAATTGAAACTCTCGGTGTTAGCTTTCCTGCCATATTTTTTTTCGAAAATTTTCGCATATCTAAGTAAAAAGATATCGATTTTTGAATGCACACTACTCAAAAGAATCTTCAATTCTGAAATTTGCAGAACTATAGTTCAACTTCGATTATCTTTATCTTTTGATATACAACTCATAAAATAGTGAAACTAGGTATCAAATTGAAGCTCTCTGTGTTCTTTCCAACCATAGCTTTTCCGAAATTTTTGAATATCTATGTAAAAAGATATCAATTTTTTTATGCAACAAAAATTTTTAGTGGATAGATTCAATCACCGAGGGTTCAAATGGTCTTTTACGACCTGCCTGAATCCCCGAGGGTTCAAATGTCAGGTCTTTTACGACCTGTCCACGCAAGCAAAGATTGTCTTTAGAAAGACGATATGGATGAAGATCGTCGAGGTTGGACTATAGTTCTGCAAATGAAGATTCTTTTAGGCCGTGTGCCATATTTTTTTCGAAAATTTTCGCATATGTAAGTAAAAAGATATCGATTTTTGAATGCACACTACTCAAGATATACAACATAAAAAATAGTACAACCACATATCAAATTGAAACTCTCGGTGTTAGCTTTCCTGCCATATTTTTTTTCGAAACTTTTCGCATATCTAAGTAAAAAGATATCGATTTTTGAATGCACACTACTCAAAAGAATCTTCAATTCTGAAATTTGCAGAACTATAGTTCAACTTCGATTATCTTTATCTTTTGATATACAACTCCAAAAATAGTGAAACTAGGTATCAAATTGAAGCTCTCTGTGTTCTTTCCAACCATAGCTTTTCCGAAATTTTTGAATATCTATGTAAAAAGATATCAATTTTTTTATGCAACAAAATTTTTTAGTGGATGCAGAAGAAGAAGTCTTTTAAAAAGACGATCTTCGTCCACGTGGAAAAAGATCGTCTTTTCAAAAGACGATCTTTGCTCGGGGAGGTCGCCCTGTCATTAAAACAACAAGATTTTTAAAAATACTTTCAAACATGCAATATTTTTATAAAAAAAGTTTTAAAAATTACAATATTAAAATAAAACAGCCTAAAAACTATTCAAACATGTTTAAAAAAATTGCATTGAGCACCGTTATAAAATCAGAAAATAGTTAAAATTGACCAAAATAGACACAATAAAAAAAGGAACATAATTTTTTTTCTTTCTTTTATAACACCTCTTTGTAAATTGATTGCCCACCTCCTTAATTTGTATTCTTCTCTCCAATTTTTATTTTTGTGACAATGTACTCTTCTGTTATGCATGGGTCATTTCAATCAAACTATTTGCCACCACATTTTTAAAATGACTAGTCAAGAGTACGTGTGTTGCACGTGGAAAGTTTATAGTAAATATTGCATATGTATGTTCGTATTGTGTTAAGTTAATGTTGAAACTTTGGATTTGAAAAATAGTAATAGATTAGATGTGCATTGAAGTAAAAATAATTAGATAAAAAAATATAAATATGAAAGATTTGTAGATATAAAAAAAAAAAAAAAAAATCTTTATGGAAAATATTGTTCGTAAAAAAAAAAAAGCGTATGTGAAAAGAAATGAAAATCATTGCTATTAATTTGTGAACTTATTTGTAGTAATTTACATTCATATATATCGATAGATTACTTTTTTTGTTGTAATGATCTAAGGATTATTCCAATTATTCCATTCTTAAAAATGGGTTAAAATGATTAGAATAATTTTTTATTTATAAAGTTGGATTATAGAGAAAATAGTGAGAATTGAATTCTAATTTCTAACTTAATTGAAAACACCACCACTATGATATACTTATTTATTTTTAATCAATAATACTTTAATTTTAATTACAATAAGAACCGTCATAGCAAATAATTAAAGTTTTATTTTTTAAATTCTCTCATTCGCAAACTTTGGAATAAGAACAGTCCTATTTTGGCGGTATATCTTCTCTCATCGGTGTCATTTTCTCTTCCTTTATGAATTTTTGTGTCATTATTATTTAATAAAATTTATAATATAAATTTAAAGTTAGAGAACAATATATATTCTTCCTATGAAATCTGAATCATCGCTAATGTGAAATATGAACATTAACGAAAAAATACATATATATCTATAATTAGCAAATTGCCACCAAAATAATAATTATCAAATAAATATTGAAATTTAATTGTTGAATGATAAAATTTCCTTTACGGCCAGTGACCAAGATAAATCTTCTTCGATGGCTAGCTAGTCTTCAACTTTCTCCTCCAATCTTCAGTCGCGCTCCGTCCTTTCATGGCTTATAGATGTCTCTGATGGAGCGACATGCGCAGCAGAAAGCGATTTCGGACCGATGATACTCTAATTTCATCAATTTAACAAATAGAAAACATGCTCAAAACGACGAAAATAATAAATTAGAAATACATACCCTTGTAGTTCCAATTTCTTCAAGTCCGCCGCACGTTCCTCGTCACGAACTCTTCCTCTCTCTTCTCACGAACGCCCCGAGGACCACCCCAGGTAGTCCCGCTATCTTCGGCGTCGCGCAACGGAGTGGTGGGACTCCGAAACAAAGAGAAAAGAAGAAGAAAAGAAGAAGAGAAGAAGAAGAGGGAAGAAGAAGAAGTAAGAAAGGCAGAGGGCTTAAGCTTCCTATAATCCAAAAGAGAAGAAGTAAGCGCCACTTTTTCTTTGCTTCTTGTGTATGTGATGAGTTTCATGGAGTTCAAGAATTTATCAGAAGGGTTTTTGAAACTCTCCCATATAATCTTCCCAAAAGTAGTATCTTCCAAAACAAGGTTACCCGATTCTAAAATTCGGGCGCTTGTGTTGGTCATAGAGGAAGAAGAATAAGAAACGTTTGAAGACAAGAGGACGACGTCATTTCCATCCAGGACGACAAGATTCCCATCTTTGGAAATTGTGAAGATCCCATAAGTATCTTTGAGAGGGTTGTCTCTGTTGGCCACCCATACTATAGTTTGTGGAGAAATTTGGTTGAACCAAATTCCGACATGTCGGTTTGATGAGTTGGGAGGTGTGAAGAATCCCAGCTCGAAGGAACTGGAATTTGAAATTATGGTTGCAGGGTTTTTAATGGAATTTGTTGATGTGATGATTGTATCTGTAAGCCCGAAGCAAAATGACGAATAGAAGCATGTAAATGAAAAAAGAAGAAAAAGAAGAAGTCGACCACGACATGGAAAGTTGCAGGTCTTGTTGGGGTTCATCGGACTCGTTGAATACTAAGTAATGAACTAAACTGTGTGGAAATTGGTCTTGTATAAAAAACATACACCATTGGAAGGGGAAGCTGGTTGTCAACCTTACAAAAGCAAATTCAAAAGGCGCTGTCTCGACGCTCCGACGGATTATAAAGGCCATTTTAACGATTTTTCATCATCTTCTCCGTCAATTTCTCTCGGGTTTCCGCCATTGTTGGCCTATTTTCGAGCTTTTCTTCTTCTCTTTTGTTTGGGATGACTTCCAAGGCCTCCATGGGAGCTTGGACACTTAAAATCTCCATGGAAGGCTAAGGTATTGTGACGGATTTGGGAAGAATGTAGGGATTTCGCAAAGTTTTGCAATATTTTGATAATTTAGACTTTCAATTCTGTTTTGGCTTGTTTGTATGTGAGCATCTACTCTTTTTGCTTAATCCATGAGTATGTTAGATTTGTAGAATGACAATCTAGTTTTCTAGCATGCTTTAAAGTTATAGATTAGCGATGCCTTACCTCTCCTTATCGACTTAGTAACACAGAAGGGTAGAACAAATCGAAGTATCTTGTTGAGCGTTATGAATGTTGATTACTTTAGGGTTGCCGGGTAATCAATTAGCATTTAGCATGTTTAATGGAATGTTCGTGGTGAATTGTTAGTGACTGCTTGAGTTATTTTGGGGCTGATCATTCTAATTTAATTAACGAGCATTGTTTAATTAGGGTTGCAAATTCTGATTAATTTATATGAGGCCGGTTGCTTTAGGGTTGTCGGACAACCGTTCACGTGCGCACTACATTCATCGCCATGCCATAGAATTAAATGATAAATGTTACATTACTTAGCAAATTCCAAAATTTCCAAATCCATCACGCTTGAATCTCAATTACATTTTTCCGTTAGCACTTTTTAGCATAGTCTTGCATGATAAAAAAAACCCCAATTTTGTGACAATCAATTCAATCAATTTACTTACACTTCAAGCATTTAATTTCATCTTTACACTCTCTCTGTGGTTCGACCCTGTTATCGCTAGCTGCAAAGCTAAAGGCTACAGGTTATAAATTTCATTTTTGGCAAGCTTCGACAGCTTGAGAAATTAGGAGTATATTCCAAAATATTCCCACCACTAGTCCCGATGTCGGAGGAGTTGAACCCAAGTATTATCATACCTGAGATCACTGCCCACTCCTTCGAGCTCAAGCTAGTCATGTTTTAAATGTTGTCCACTGTGGGGAAATTCTATGGAATAGAAAATGAAGATCCGCATAACCACCTACGCAACTTCCTTGGTGTTAGCGACACGTTCGTTATACCTGAAGTTACGCAGGAGGCCTTGCGCCTTTATTTATTTTCATATTCCTTGCGTGATAAGGCAAAGACTTGGCTGAATTCATTACCTTTAGGTTCAATAGCTAACTGGACTGATTTAGCTGAAAAGTTTCTAGTTAAATACTTCCCACCAGATAGAAACTCAAATTTCAGGGATGACATTATCAAGTTCAAGCAGTCTGAAAATGAGTATGCACATGAAGCATGGACTCGTTATAAAGAATAGCTGCTAAAGTGTCCCTACCATGGTATTCCATGGTGCATTCAAATTGAAGTATTCTTTAAGGGATGTAATCCAAGTACAAGACAAGTACTTAATTCGTCAGCTCGAGGGTCCATGTTGTCCAAGAGTTATAACGAGGCCTATGAGATCTTAGAAAAGATTTCTGCTACTAATTGTAGGTGGTCTGATGACCCTGTTGAGCCAACCAAAAGGAAAGGAACTTATGAAGTTGATGCATTGAGTGCAATGAGTAACAAAATTAATGCGTTAACCAATATGATGAAGCAGTTAGCACAGCAAAATGTCAATGCTAACTCCTCTGCGTCCACAATGTCGGCTGTAGCAAATCAGATTGACGCATTGATGTGTGGCTTCTGTGGAGAAGGGCATGTGTATGATTATTGCCCTGCTAACCCTGCTTCTGTCTGTTATATAAGAAATCACCCCAATCAGCCCCAACAAAGAAATAACCCATACTCAAATACATACAATCCAGGGTGGAGAAATCACCCCAACTTTTCTTTGAATGGTCAGGGGAATGCTAATCAGATGCAACCTCAACCTCGACCAAATGGACCACCGGGATTTGCCCCAACTCATCAAGCTAACCCTTCCCAATTTCAAAAGCCACCTGTAGTTAACCAGTCTATAGGATTGTCAGTTGAGAATTTGTTGAAAGAGTACATGGCAAAGAATGATGCCACAATCCAAAGTCAGCAAGCATCCTTACGGAGTTTGGAAACCTAAATAGGACAACTTGCAAGTGAGCTTAAGAACAGGCCCCAAGGGAGATTACCTGCAGATACTGAAAATCCAAGGAGAGAGGGTAAAGAGCAAGTTCAAGCCATCGAACTTCGAAGTGGAAAGCCTTTAGTTAACATTGTTAGGACTGACCCAAAGAGATTAGAGGACAATGAGCCTAGTGCTCCACTAGATGTTCAGCAAACTTCTAGCAATGTTAGTACTAAGGAGAAACAGAAGGTGAGACTTGAGCCCATAATGTAGGAACCTAAGGAGGTCGTTAAGACCATTCCAGTAAATCTGAACCCAAACATTCCTATGTATGTTCCACCTCCCCCTTTTCCTAGGCGGTTAAAGAAAAAACAAGAGCATGAGGCTCATTTCCATAAATTCCTCGACATTCTAAAGCAAGTTCATGTGAACATTCCCTTTGTTGAAGTACTGCAGTCCATGCCATCATACGTTAATTTTTTAAAGGACATAGTGACCAACAAAAGATTAATTGGAGAGTTTGAAATTGTAAACCTCACAGAGGAGTGCAGCGTTATTCTACAGAATAAGTTGCTCCCTAAAGAGAAGGATCCAGGATCCTTTACTTTGCCAGTAGACATTGGTGGTCACAATATAGGGAGAGCCTTGTGTGATTTAGGAGCCAACATTAACCTGATGCCATTATCCCTGTTTCAAAAGTTAGGAATAGGAGAAGCTCGTTTCACCACTGTTACCCTTCAGCTTGCTGATCGTTCACTATCATACCCTGAAGGTAAGATTGAAGATATTTTGGTAAAAGTTGATAAGTTCATTTTCCTTGCAGATTTCATCATCCTCGACTACGAAGCAGACAAAGACGTTCCAATCATCCTGGGGAGACCATTTCTAGCTACAGGTAGAGCTCTCATCCTTCTGACCTTGAGAAATGCGCTGCAATTGATATTGTGGATACATTACTCGAGCATGTGCAGGAAGCTGAATTATTAGAAAAGCATGTTAGGAAGTATGGACAAGTAGAATTGGAGGATTTGAATGTTAATTTTATGCCTAATGTGAGTGAATGCAAAAATAATGCCATACTGCAAGTGTGTGTGACTGATGTGATTTTAGAACGGGTGATTGCACACCTCAGTTACCTTCAATAGAACAACCCCCTATACTTGAATTGAAGCCTTTACCTGCACATTTAAAGCATGCATACTTAAGGGAGAAAGAAACATTGTCTGTGATCATTCCATCTGCATTAAATACAGAGAATGAGCTTGAATTACTGATTTTGCTTAAGCAGCACAAAAAGGCCATTGGTTGGACGCTTGCTGACATTAAGGGAATCAGTCTATCTTACTGTATGCACAAAATTTTATTAGAAGAGGAACATGTACCTAAAATTGACCATCAAAGAAGACTAAACCCGACAATGAAAGAAGTTGTAAAGAAAGAGATAAATAAATGGTTAGATGCAGGGGTAATATTCCCTATCTCGAATAGTCGTTGGGTTAGTCCAATCCAATGTGTTCCTAAAAAGGGTGGGATGACTGTAGTGGTTAATGAGCTTAATGAATTAATACCTACACGCATTGTCACTGGGTGGCGTGTCTGTATGGATTATAGGAAGTTGAACAAAGAAACAAAAAATGACCATTTCCCTCTCTCATTTATTGACCAGATGTTAGATAGACTAGCAGGGCAGTCCTTTTATTGTTTCTTAGATGGCTATTCGGCATACAATCAGATAACCATTGATCCAGAGGATCAGGAGAAAACTACCTTCACGTGTCCTTTTGGCACTTTTTCTTTTCGCAGAATGCCATTTGGGCTTTGTAATGCTCCAGCAACATTTCAGCGATGTATGCTTGCCATTTTCTCTGATCTAGCTGGGTCAATAGTTGAAATCTTCATGGATGACTTCTCTGTGTTTGGTAGCTCATTTAAGCAATGTCTAATGAATTTGGGAAAAGTATTAGCTAGATGTGAGGAGACCAATCTTGTGCTCAATTGGGAAAAGTGTCATTTTATGGTAAATGAGGGAATAGTTTTAGGACACAGGGTGTCTAAAGAGGGAATCGAGGTTGACAGAGCTAAGGTTGAGGTCATTGAAAAATTAAACCCTCCATCGAATGTCAAGGGCATTCGAAGTTTCTTAGGCCATGCCAGATTTTACAGAAGGTTCATTAAAGACTTTTCCAAAATCTCAAAACCTTTATGTGAACTCTTAGAGCTTAATAGACCATTTGTTTTCTCAAATGATTGTTTAATTGCATGGAAGAAACTGAAACATGCGCTAGTAAATGCATGGTGTGCGATATTTTGAACTATCGCTTAATCTCAAGCTGTCGAGGCTTGCCAAAATACGATTTATAAAGCCTATGACCAAGGCTTTGCAGCCAGTGGTAACAGGGTCGATCCAAGGAATAGGAAGATTGAAATTACTAATGAAATTGGGATTTAATTGATTGATAGATTTTTGGTAACGGGGGGGTTTTATCATGCAAGAGAAATATTAAGAAAGCTAACGGAAGAAAGAATAATAAGAAGAGAACGTGTGCACGGTTTGGGAGTCTCGGGATCAATTGTTAGACAAATTCGGTTCATCATTTAATGCTAATAACATGGAATTCAGTTTATTGAGCACGCGGACGACTACCAGAGAAGCCCCAAAGTAGCCGACTCCATGGATTTTAATTAGACCACACAGTTCTAATTACACGTTATCTAAGCTTACATCAAGGTGATCAGCCCTAAGGTAAATTTAGACAGTCACTAGCTAACCGCGACGAACATTCGAGCGTGAATTCTAATTGCTAGTAGATTGCCCGCAAACGCCGTATGCAATCAACAATTGTCCTACCCGACCCGATACTTCGATTTAGTTCTATCTACCTGTGTTACTTAGTCGAGCAGTGAGAGGCACGGCATCACTACTCTTTAACATACACAACATGCGAAACTACTCGAGTGTCAATCGTCGTATTTTAACATGCGCGTTGGATTAAGCAAAGTAGATAAATGCTAATAAACAGAACCAATATGCATCATTCAAGATCAGATTATCAAAACCCAAAACGTCTACAAAAATCACCCTAAACTAATCCCAAACCGTTCACCCTTACCTTAGCCGCTCATGGCGCGGGTTGTCAATTCCGCTCCAACGACGACCATGGAAGGATTCATCAACGTATTACAATGAAGGTGGAGCTCACTAGCATGCCAACAATGGCGGAGCTCCACGGAAAGTAGAGAGAAAACGAGGAAGAAGAAGACCAAAAACTCTAAAAATGGTGGAGAGATGAAGAAGAAGATGCCAAAAAAGTGCAGAAAAATCGTCATTTATCTTCTGCCATCGTCAAAGCGTCGAGACGCTAGGCCAGCGTCTCGACGCTGTGCCCTAAGTTTTCCGCGCGCGCTCGTGATGGCGTCGCGACGCAAGGCCAGCGTCGCGACGCTGCCCCGATAAAATTCCTGCGCGCGCCTCCTCCGGAGCGTCTCGACGCCAAGCAGGGTCTCGACGCCAGGGCAGCGTCGAGCTAGCGTCTCGACGCTTGCTCTCGGGTTTTTCCAGCGTCGAGCCAGCGTCTCGACGCTGGCTCTCGGGTTTGGGGCTGAAGCTTTGCCTCTCCAAGGCTGTTTTGGCCCGTTTCTTCACGGATCAAGTTCCCCTCTTCCCGATGCATTCCCGGGGCGCTAAAACTCTACTTTAAGCACTCGAACAGGCCCAACGGACGCACGAGCTCTTTGCCGCTTTTCTCCTACAAAAGAGATATATTTAATCAATTGAAAGCGGACTTTAGCTATAATTAGGAAGTATTTAATAGCTCCAAAATGGAGTTATCAATGCACCAGTTGTGGTAGGACCAAATTGGGAAGCCTCATTCGAACTCATGTGTGATGCAAGTGATCACACAATTGGTGCAATGCTAGGACATAAACGAGAGAAAATGACTCATCATATCTATTATGCAAGTAAAACACTGAATGAAGCTCAGTGTAATTACACTACAATAGAGAAAGAAATGCTTTCAGTAGTGTTTGCTTGTGAGAAGTTTCGAGCCTATCTTGTGGGCAATAAAACTGTTGTTTATACTAATCATGATGCCATCAAGTATTTGATGAGGAAAGCTGATGCAAAGCCTCGATTAATTCGTTGGGTTTTATTGCTGCAGGAGTTCGATTTGGATATAAAGGAAGAGAAGGGATGTGAAAATGTGATTGCAGATCACCTTTCAAGATTAGAAGGATTTCACGTACATGATGCGGATGCTGCATTAATGGACTCATTTCTTGATGAGCAAATATTTTCATTAATACACTGTGATGATAACACTGAACCATGGTTTGCTCATATAGCTAATTTCCTTGCATCGCAGGTGATACCAAAGTTTGCCAAAGGGCAAGACAAAAGGAAATTTTTAAATGACACCAAGAAGTATCTTTGGGATGATCCAAATTTGTACAGATATTGTGCAAATGGGTTGCTGATAACTCCATTTTGGAGCTATATTTCACTCCCTAATTCTAGCTAAAAGCCGTGTTTAAATGTGTAATTTACCTTGTTTTTAGGTGATTTGCGGCGAAGAGCTCATGGTGTCCGTTAGACGTGTTTCGAGGCTTAGGAAGCCATTTTAGCGCTTCGGGAATGCATCGGGAAAATGAGAGCTTCAAGCATGAAGAGTTGGGAAAAAATTGCCATGCAAAGGCAAAAATTAGCCCCCAAACCCGCAAGCATTGAGCGGAAGCGTCGAGACGCTGCTCAACGCTGCCCAGCGTCGAGACGCTTGCCTCGTAGCGTCGAGACGCTCCGAAGAGGCGCGCGCTGGAATTTTTAGGGCGCAGCGTCAAGACGCTGCCCTAGCGTCTCGACGCTCCGACGGGTTATAAAACCCATTTTGACGATTTTTCATCATCTTCTCCGCCATTTCTCCTCGGGTTTTCGCCATTGTAGCATCTTTTTTGAGCATTTCTTCTTCTCTTTTGCTTGGGATGACTTCCAAGGCCTCCATGGGAGCTTGGATACTTCAAATCTCCATGGAAGGCTAAGGTATTGTGACGGATTTGGGAATAATGTAGGGATTTTGTAAATGTTTTGTAATATTTTGATGATTTAGTCTTAAATTTCTGTCTTGGCATGTTTGTATGTTAGCATCTATTCCCTCTTGCTTAATCTATGAGTATGTTAGATTGGTAGAATGACGATCTCGATTTCTAGCATGCTTTAACGTTATAGATTAGCGATGTCGTGCCTCTCCTAATCGATTTAGTAACATAGAGGAATAGAACAATTGAGCGTTCTGAATGTTGATTACTTCAGGGTTGCCGGGTAATCAATTAGCATTTAGGATGTTTAATTGAATGTTCGTTGTGAATTGCTAGTGACTGCTTTAGTTATTTTAGGGTTGATCATTCTGATTTAATTAATAGCAATGTTTAATTAGGATTGCAAATTCTGATTAATATATATGCGGCCGGTTGCTTCAGGGTTGCCGGGCAACCGTTCACGTGCGCATTTCATCATTTGCCATGTCATAGAATTAAATGATAAATATTACATTACTAAACAAATCCCGAAATTTCCAAATCCATCACGCTTGAATCTCTGTTATTTTTCCGTTAGCATCTTTTTAGAATCAACTTGCATGAGAAAAAACCCCCTATTTGTGACATTTAACCAATCAATTTATTTACACTTCAAACAATTAATTTCATCTTTACACTCTCTCTGTGGATCGACTCCGTTGCCGCTAGCTGCAAAGCTAAGCAAATTTCGGACTTATAAATTTCATTTTTGGCAAGCCTCGACAGCTTGAGAAATTGGAGTACATTCCAAAATACTTCCTCCAAAAATTGGCGTCGTTGCCGGGGAGCAACTAAGATGAAATTATGTTTGTTCTGGATTTAGGTTGATTGATTGATGGTTAATTTTTTTTTTTTTTTTTGGATTGGTTGATTGTGTTTGAAATTTTGTTGTTTTATGACCCGTTCTTCTGAGTTGAGTGGACTGCAATATATTCCTGAGATAGACAGGGAGGAACGAAGGTTGAGAAGAGAAGGCCGCGAGGGGCGTAGATTGTTTGACGAAGAAGGATTCGGTCCCTTCTTGCGTGAAGAAATGGCACAAGAAGAAGTGCCAAGAACTCTGAAAGAGTTGGCAGCACCAGATCTGAACCAGCAACCGCTCTGCATCACGTACCCAGTGGTAGCAGGTAACTTTGAATTAAAGTCAGGTTTAATTCACCAGTTACCTTCTTTCCATGGTAATGCAGGCGAGGACGCGAATAAGCACTTGATGGAGTTCCATTGCGTGTGTTCGGGGATGAAACCCCCAAGTGTCATGGAGGAGCAGCTGAACTTAAGGGCATTCCCCTTTACCTTGAAGGATAAAGCCAAGGACTGACTTTACTACTTGCCCTCCGCATCGATCACGACATGGCAAGAGATGAAGAGGGTTTTCTTGGAGAAATATTTTCCTGCCTCTCTTGCCACCACGTTGAGGAAAAGGATTTATGGGATTACCCAGGACGTGGGTGAGTCTCTGCACGAATACTGGGAACGCTTTGGGCGCCTGTGCGCGAGCTTCCCACATCATCAGATCTTCGACCAGTTGCTCATTTAGTATTTCTACGAGGGGATGACTCCCCACGATCGGCAGATGATCGACGCAGCGAGTGGAGGGGCACTGATTGACAAGACCCCAGCCGAGGCCAAACAGTTGATAGCAAACATGGCGGCTAACTCGCAACAGTTCGGAATTCGTGGTGGAGCAGGACAAGTCCATCAGGTTAGTCAGGTCAGTGAGATGAATGAAATGAAGGCCAGGTGGCCGAGATTGGAAATATGTTGAAAAAATTTGTTGGAGGAGGCAATCGAGAAACGGAAGAGGTTAACGCCATCGGGGGATATGCTTCCAACCCTAGGAAGTATGATCCGTATTCGAATACATACAACCCCAGATGGAGAGACCACCCCAATTTGAGCTATGGGAACAGGGATGGACAACAGCGTTATCAGGGTTAGTCATTTGACAGACCGCAGAACCCTACCCAAGCTCAAGCCTCTAGTTCCACAAATTCGATGGAAGAGATGGTGAGGACCATCGTTAATACGATGAGCCAGTTTCAGAAAAAAAGCTCGCGAGGAGCTAAATTTGCATAAGGCGGAGCTGCAAAATTTGAACAAGTAGCTCACACAAATGGTTGTGTCAATTAGCAGGATTGAAAGCAAAAGCTCAGGGAAACTTCCTTCCCAAACCACGGTGAACTCGTGTGAGAACGTGAGTTCAATACAGCTGAGAAGTGGGAAAGCAGTTCCCTCTAGAACTGAGAAGGGAGTGAAGAAGAACAGCCGAAATGTGTCCTCCCCGAGCCATCCTGAAGATGAAAAGCTTGAGAAAAAGGAAGAACTAAAGAAATGTGTGCCAAAGAATGTTCCCAAAGCACCCTTCCCGAGTAGGCTTGCGAAGCCTATTATTGTGAATGAAGATGAGGAGGTCCTCAAAACCTTCCATAAGGTGATGGTGAACATTCCGCTCTTAGAAGCGGTGAATCAAATTCCAAAGTATGCCAAGTTTCTCAAGAGTTGGTGCACAGGGAAAAGGAAGTCAAGAGTGACTGATCAGAAAAAGAAAGAAAACGTCTCGGCGATTCTTCCAGGTTTGTTGTCAACCAAGTGCAATGATCCAGGTACATTTACTATCTCATGCATGATAGGTAGCAAAGTAGTGAAAAATGCCATGCTAGACCTAGGTGCTTCTGTGAATGTAATGTCTTATGCACTGTTTCAAGAACTTAATTTAAATGATATGCATGAAACTGATGTGATGGTGCAACTAGCTAATAGGTCTTGCATTTGTCCCAAAGTAAAAGTCGAGGACATTCTTGTAAAAGTAGGAAGTATGATGTTTCCTGCAGATTTCTTTGTTTTAGATATGAATGGAAAATCTTTGAATGTTTCTTCTTCCATGTTGTTGGGGCGTCCCTTTATTAAGACCGTTAGGGTCAAGATCGATGTTTATAGGGGCGTCATATCTTTGGAATTTGACGAAACTGTTAATGAGTTTTACATGTTTGATTTGAAATCTGTGGATTCTGTGGATTGTCTGGATTGTGTGGAAGATAAGAATTTGACCTCGATCTTGAGGGATAATTCTTATGTTTCTGTGAAGAAAAATGATTTGAATTTATCTGTTGATGGTTCTGTTTTTTATGAGACTTATAATGATGATATTCACGTGCTTGAGGCACGAAGAGAAAAATTGTGTTTGATAGATGTTTGCAGGTCCGGCGCGGACGAGGAAACGATTGGAACGTCCCCCGCGTTGTCAGATTATGGTTGAGTTCGAAGGGAGAATTCAGTCGAGCAAACGACTTTAAAAATTATGCGCTTCTCAGAGGCACCCGAGTGTTGAACTGTTTTTCAGTCTTTAGTTTGATTGTTTTTGTTTAAGTTTAGTAGGTTAATTTAGTTTATTTTGCTTGTTGTTTTTTTTAGGAGAAAGAGGAGAAGTTGAAGAAATTGGCCTTGAGTAAGAAAGCGCTGCCTCTCGTCCCTCGCTAACCTAGAAAAGATCCGGGAAGTGTCGTTTTCATTTCTTTTTATTTTGCATATCTGATGAGAAGCATTGGGGACAATGCTATCTTATGAGGTTGGGGGTGGATGTTATGGATTTCCATGTGCAGTTGTTGAGCAAGAGTAGACTTAGAATTTGAAGTCCTTGGGACTCTGTTTATATGCTTTCTAATTATGATGATCTAGGAAATGCTTTTAGAATCTTGGCATTTACATATCTAGATTTGCATGAGGTAGTTTTGCACTTATTAGGTCCATGTCAAAAAATTTAAATTTTTTTCTGTTGCTCCCTTGCATCTATCGAGCACTTATCAACCTCTTCTTAGACTCCGTAGGCTTAGATTAATCGCATGTTGCATTAATTCTTGTGGTCACCCCGAAAGGAACCTCTAGGGAAGCTTGTTGCATGAGAGTTAGTAATTTATTAATCGAGTTAGCAAAGCTATTAAGCCTAAAGTAAAAAAAATAAAAAATAGAAAAGCATGTTGTTTAGAAAATCCTCCCGAGGCGCTCCTCCTTAAAAATTTGAAGCTTAGGCATAAGCTTGACATGTTAGACTTCTCGAGTTTGGGAAGAAAAAGAAAATAAAGAGTTGGGTTCAAAGAACCAAAATAAAGAGTACAAAGTACTCAAAAGAAAAAAAAAAGAAAAAAAAAAAAGAAAATTGTTTAGGCCTCTTAATTTGTTGCTCTCTCTGATGTGATAAAGCTTTGGACTGTTCTTAAATGCTAGAAGTAGGGGGAAAACGGGATGACATGTTGCATGCGGTTTTTCCGGGTTTACGTAGGTTTAAGATAGGTTGGCTAGCACACACACACGTTAGGGAGCGATAGTTAATTTTTGATATGTTTTGATTAAGTGCATCCACCAATTGCTTTCTTGAGCATGTTAATGTTTTGATCTTTAAAGGCATCGAGGTTTGAATTAGAAGCATGCATGCATAGTCCTTTAGAGTTAAATTCTAAGTTTGCCTTGCTCGAGGACTAGCAGGATTTAGGTTAGGGGTGTTTGGTAACTCCAGTTTGGAGCTATATTTCACTCCCTAGTTCTAGCTAAAAGTCGTGTTTAAATGTGTAATTTACCTTGTTTTTAGGTGATTTGCGGTGAAGAGCTCATGGTGTCCGTTGGACGTGTTTCGAGGCTTAGAAAGCCGTTTTAGCGCTCCGAGAATGCATCGGGAAAATGGTAGCTTCAAGCATGAAGAGTTGAGAAAAATTGCCATGCAAAGGCAAAAATTAGCCCCCAAACCCGAGAGCAAGCGTTGAGTGGAAGCATCGAGATGCTGCTCAACGCTGCCCAACGTCGAGACGCTTGCCTCGCAGCGTCAAGACTCTCCGAAGAGGCGCGCGCTGGAATTTTTAGGGCGCAGCGTCGAGACACTGCCGTAGCGTCTCGACGCTCCGACGGGTTATAAAACCCTTTTTGACGATTTTTCATCATCTTCTCCGCCATTTCTCCTCGGGTTTTCGCCATTGAAGCATCTTTTTTGAGCTTTTCTTCTTCTCTTTTGCTTGGGATGACTTCTAAGGCCTCCATGGGAGCTTGGATACTTCAAATCTCCATGGAATGCTAAGGTATTCTGACGGATTTGGGAAGAATGTAGGGATTTTGTAAACGTTTTGTAATATTTTGATGATTTAGTCTTAAATTTCTGTCTTGGCATGTTTGTATGTTAGCATGCCAAGACACATTTTTCGAGATCACATTTTTAGACAAATCTAAAACTAGCAATTCTAGGAGGGCCAAATAAGTCCATGTGTAATAGTTGAAGGGGTCTAGTTGTAGAGATCACATTTTTAGATTTGAAAGAATATTTAGTTTGTTTGCCCATTTGACAAGCATCACAAACTTTATCTTTTTCAAATTTAAATTTGGGAAGACCTTTAACCAAAGAATTCTTGGAAATATTTGAAATTAAGTGCATGCTAGCATGACCTAGTCTTTTATGCCATAACCAAGAATCATCATGCAAAGCGGAAAGACATTTATCACTAATAGGGCAATCATTCAAGTCAATAGTGTACACATTTGCATCCCTATTGCGAACAAACAATACTTTTCTATCACTAGCATTTTCAATGATGCAATTCTTTTTATCAAACACAACTCTAAAGCCTTTATCACACAATTGACTAATACTAAGTAAATCATGCTTTAAACCATCAACTAAAAGCACATTTTCAATCAAGGTAGAAGAACCATTACCTACACTACCCTTACCATAATCTTACCTTTCTTGTTATCGCCAAATGTTACTGAACCTCCATCCTTTTTGGAAAGATTAACAAACTTGGATTCTACCAAGTACCATTTGTATTTCTTGGAGGCTTTCAAACAAACCTACAAACAAAAATATTCAAGTTTGATCCTTTGGTACCCATACTTGTTTGGGGCCTAGAAGGTTAGCATTGGATCTAAACAAGTAGCAAGAATAATCTTTATGTTCATACTTGCCACATGAGAAACACACAACATTATGCAAGGATTTATCTCTAACAATAAATTTATGCATTCTACCTTTCTTGGAGAAATTCTTTCTTGGAGCATCGTAAAACTTTGTTCTTTGAGAAAAATTTCTTCTTGAAGAATTAGTATGAACATATTTCAATTTAAAGCACTTAGGTCTAATATGACCTTCAACACCACAATGATGACATATAGGCACAAAACTAGATTTAGCATGCTTACACACGACCTTAGGCATATTGAGCTTAGGCACAATAGGAGATACCTTAACAAAGATAGTTTTAGAACTTGAAGGAGTAGAACATTCATCAATGTAGCCTAAGCCTCTCTTATCACCATAAGGTTTGCCTATTTCAATTATTTTATCTAACCTTTGAGCACTCATAATCAAATTTTTAATAGTTTCTTTAGCCTTATCAAGTTCTTGCAAAGCATTTAATTCATTTTCCTTAAGAAAATTAATCAAATTGTCCTTTTCACAACCATCATGCTCAAGAAATTTAATTTTACCAAGCAATGCATTTTTCTCATCACAATCACAAGCATGTTTATCACAAGAGACATTCATTTCATCATTTTGCACAAAATCATGTTCATTCTCTTTTAAGCAAGCAATTTCATCAAGTAATGACTTATTTTTGCTAGTTAAGACATTGTATTTATTTTTAAGAACAACATATTTGGAACCAAGCTTTTCTAAGTCATTTTGCATATTTTCAAATTCTTCAAACAATTCATCATAGGAAAGGGGTTCTAGTGTTACCTCATCATCTTGTTCATCCTCCATGTCATTATGAGCCATGAAACAAAGATTAGCTACTTCTTCATCCTCACTTTCACTTTCACTTTCATCACTATCATCCCAAGTAGCCTTCATTGCTTTCTTCTTGAATTTCTTGGATGATTTGAGGAGAGGATAATTCGTTCTTATGTGACCCGGTTTCTTGCATTCATAGCATATTACCTCATCATTTTTGCTCTTTTCACCTTTTGACTCTCTTTGGTTGGAGAAATGCTTCTTGAAATGTTTCTTCCTCTTGATGAAGTTTTTATACTTACGTGAGAGGTAGGCAACATCATCTTCATCAGGGGCATCTTCATCTTCGGAGTCAACTTCCAAGGAGATGGTCTTTAAAGCAATACTCTTCTTCTTTTTGGACTCATCTTCCAAATGTTCATTCATGATAATCTCATGTGTCATGAGAGAGGCAATAAGTTCCTCCAATGGAAGTTTGGTGAGATCTTTTGCTTCTTGAATTGCCGTCACCTTTGCTTCCCAACTCTTAGGTAGAGACCTAAGAATTTTCCTAACATTTTCGGAGGTTGTATATTCTTTACCAAGACCCTTCAAGAAATTTGTAATGTTAGTGATCTAGTAAACATATCAGTAATAGATTCATTAGCAATCATCTTAAACAATTCATAGTTATGAACCAACATGCTAATTTTAGATTCTCTAACTTGATTAGTTCTGTTACAAAATAACAGACCTTTACCCTTTGATATGTGAACTTTATTAAGGCTAAACGGAGGAATTTTATGAGCGTTTAATCGGAAATAAGATGCTGGACAGAATGTTAAAGAATAGAAATAAAAGAATTGAGAAATTGACACAATCGGTTTATAGTGGTTCGGTCTTAACGGACCTACTCCACTTTGCAAAGATCTTTTAAGATCTTTGCGAGCCACTTTTATTAGAGGTTATCAAAATACAAGAATGAGTAATTACAAAACATTCAAGAAAGATCATTCAAAGAAAACAACAAGAAAGCAAGATGAAAGAGATACAACCTTTGGTGTTCAAGAAGAGAAGAAATCGGACTTAACCCGAACGGTTTTCTTCTCTTTCTTTAAGATCTAGCCGGCGGCAACCACCACAAGACAAACGGTAGCGGCGATGGCGATAATCTCTCGGGTTCTTCTCCTTTCGACGGCAGCGACGTGAAGCTTCCCCTTCTTCTTCAAGTTTTCGGTGAAACCAAAAACTTCCTTTCTTTTTCTCTTCTTTGCGTATGGATGAGGAAGATGAAATGAAGAACGCTCCTTCCCTCTTCTTTTCTCTTACCTCTCTCTTCCAAATTAATTGGTTTACAATTAATTCTCTAGCTTTTCCTAATAGCTCTTTCTCTCTCTTACTTTACCAATATTTTTCCAAATATCAAAGTATTACTATTCTCCCCAAAACTCAACTATTTATAACCTCTAGAAAGTAACTAAAGGGGTGGGTTTAATTTGGGTAACTAACTTGGATGAATAAAAAACTATAGTTAAAATCTATTAAATTGTTAAACAACCTAAATAATTCTAACAATCTCCATCTTAATTTCATATTTACATAGAAACAAAAAATGGAGCGTGCTCACTAATGGTCAACCTTTAATCATCTTGTATCAAGCTGCATCAATCTCAAACACAGATTAAAAAATTCACGAAGTAAAGTTTTAATCAACATGTTAACAGCATCCAAAACAATAACATACCCTTTAATCAAAAAACCTATCCTTTTACAAACAACTGTAATGGCTCCACCATACACAAGACATACAACAATATAACATGCAAGATAACCAACAATCCACTCAACAGAATTCAAGTGTTGTTCACAAAGATAAGTAAAAAATCTATTAACAACACTAGGTGGATAAGCAAGGTCATGTCTAGTATAAACCATGACACTCAAACTCTCAACATTACTTGCATATCGAACATCATGCAATTCATAAAAAATAGTTAGAGTTCTAGGAGAATCAACAACAGATAATCTCAACAGTTTGCCAAAGGTAATACTAACCTTCTTACTATCATGCATGTTTAATCTCTTAGCTAGTCTTGTTACATAACCACTTTGAGACAAATACAGTTTATTTGCATTCCAATTTTTAACAATGCTCAAGTCTAATATCCTTTTTGCATTGCCTAAAATTTCTATGTCAAAATCATTTCTTAAAAGATCATTCCACTTATACACTTCATGTATGAATTTACAAGCAATCACCATATTATCAACATAAAGAAGCAAGTAGATAATGTGAACATTAAAAACTTGTATAAAGTAAACACAAATATCAAACTTACATACCCCATTCTTTTTTCATCAAAGACAACATCTCTACTTATTAGGATTTTGGCACTATTTGGTTATAGGCACCATAACTTGTATCCCTTAACACCCTCGAGATATCCTAGAAAGACACATTTCTTAGCCCTTGGATCTAGCTTTCCCTCTTTTGAATAAGCATAAGCTAAACATCCAAAAACTTTCATGTGTGATACATCAAGAGGACTACCTTGCCAAAGTTCTTGTGGTGTTTTTAGATCAATGGCAGTGGAGGGACACCTATTGATAATGTAGCATGCAGTTGCTACAGCTTCCCCCAAAAACTTTGAGGAAGGTGAGAATGGGATAACATACATCTTACTCTCTCCATTAAGGTTCTGTTCATTCTCTCAGCGGCCCCATTTTGTTGAGGTGTTCCTACAACAGTCAAGTGTCTAGCTATCCCCTTAGAATTACAATAGTTTTCAAACTCATGGTTACAAAACTCAAGCCCATTATCAGTTCTAAGCATCTTTACTCTAAGGCTAGTTTGATTTTTCACATAAGCAACCCATTCAATGAATTTATTAAAAGTGTCAGATTTATTCTTTAGAAGATAGACCCACACTTTTCTAGTACAATCATCTATGATGGATAGAAAATATCTAGCCCCCCCATTAGTAGCTACACTCGATGGGCCCCATAAGTCAGCATGCACATCCTCTAGTTTTCTCTTAGCGGAGTGACCACCCTTTCCAAATTTAACTCTCTTGTGTTTACCATAAATGCAATGCTCACACATATCTAGGTCTACATCTTTGAGTTTGGGAATAATTTGTTGTTTAACCAACTCCTTAATCCCTTGTTCACTAATGTGACCTAAGCGTCTATGCCAAAGAGAAGTTTTGGAATTTTCACTCTCCTTAACTACATCACTTGATCCTACAACCGTTGAACCTTCTAAGGAGTATAGGGTTTCCTTAAGGTACCCTTTCATTGTCACTAGAACACCCTTCATGACTTTAAGCACACCATTCTCTAACTTAATGGTGTAACCTTGCTTATCTAGCATACTTAGGAAAATTAGGTTCCTTTTAACCTCTGGTACGTACCTAACTCTTGTTAGAAGCCTAATGTTCCCATCATGAAGTCTAAGTCTAATTGTCCTTTGACCTTCTACCTCACAAAAGTGTCGGTTCCCTAACATGACTTTACCTCCTACACCGGTTTGGAAGTCTTTTAGCCAATCTCTATTAGGGGTCATATGGAAAGAACAACCTGAATCTAATATCCAAGTATCATCCTCACTAGTGGAACTAACCATAAGGGATTGGTTATACTCTTCACATAGATTTACCACACTAGTCTCTAACATCCAAAAACTTTCATGTGTGATACATCAAGAGGACTACCTTGCCAAAGTTCTTGTGGTGTTTTTAGATCAATGGCAGTGGAGGGACACCTATTGATAATGTAGCATGCAGTTGCTACAGCTTCCCCCCAAAAACTTTGAGGAAGGTGAGAATGGGACAACATACATCTTACTCTCTCCATTAAGGTTTGGTTCATTCTCTCAGCGGCCCCATTTTGTTGAGGTGTTCCTACAACAGTCAAGTGTCTAGCTATGCCCTTAGACTTACAATAGTTTTTAAACTCATGGTTACAAAACTCAAGCCCATTATCAGTTCTAAGTTTCTTTACTCTAAGGCTAGTTTGATTTTCCACATAAGCAACCCATTCAATAAATTTATTAAAAGTGTCAAATTTATTCTTTAGAAGATAGACCCACACTTTTCTAGTACAATAATCTATGATGGATAGAAAATATGTAGCCCCCCATTAGTAGCTACACTCGATGGGCTCCATAAGTCGGCATGCACATACTCTAGTTTTCTCTTAGCGGAGTGACCACCCTTTTCAAATTTAACTCTTTTGTGTTTACCATAAATGCAATGCTCACACATATCTAGGTCTACATCTTTGAGTTTGGGAATAATTTGTTGTTTAACCAACTCCTTAATCCCTTGTTCACTAATGTGACCTAAGCGTTTATGCCAAAGAGAAGTTTTGGAATTTTCACTCTCCTTAACTAGATCACTTGATCCTACAACCGTTGAACCTTCTAAGAAGTATAGGGTTTCCTTAAGGTACCCTTTCATTGTCACTAGAACACCCTTCATGACTTTAAGCACACCATTCTCTAACTTAATGGTGTAACCTTGCTTATCTAGCATACTTAGGAAAATTAGGTTCCTTTTAACCTCTGGTACGTACCTAACTCCTGTTAGAAGCCTAATGTTCCCATCATGAAGTCTAAGTCTAATTGTCCCTTGACCTTCTACCTCACAAAATTGTCGGTTCCCTAACATGACTTTACCTCTTACACTAGTTTGGAAGTCTTTTAGGCAATCTCTATTAGGGGTCATATGGAAAGAAAAACCTGAATCTAATATCCAATTATCATCCTCACTAGTGGAACTAACCATAAGGGATTGGTTATACTCCTTACTTAGATTTAGCACACTAGTCTCTTCTTTCCCTTCACCCGACGACTTTTTATTCCTAAGGTCCGGACAAAATCTTCTAATATGGCCTTCTTCTTTACAATGATAACACTTTCTATCATTAGCCCCCTTAGACTTTGACCTGCCCTTACTTCTACCTCTATGACTCTTTCGATTTTCACTTCTTCCTCTCACAAACAAAGACTCACCGTTAGTCTTTTTATTTTCTTTTAATTCTTGTTCTTTAATTCTAATCGCGGCAAGCACAATTTCAGTAGTGAAGATATCCCTACCATACTTCATAACAGACTTCACATCATTATAAGCATCAGACAAAGAATTAACTAACACAACAGCATGATTCTCATCAAAAAAGATTTTACCAATATTTTCCATTTCAGAAATTATTATATGGAATTCATCTAAATTTTCTTTCATGCTTTTGCTAGAATCCATTTTAAAACTAAAGAATCTAGACTTTAGAAATATTTTGCTACTTATTGATGCAGATTGATATGTAGATTGTAACTTACTCCAAAGCTTACCGGCGGTGTCCTCGCTCCTCATTTGCCGGAGTATGGTGTCAGACAAATAGAGAATGATAAGGCTATGAGCCACTTTATCATTTTCCTTTCGTTGATCTTCAGTTATGCTCTTCGGAATTTTCTTTGCGTCCATGAGAGCATAATCAACCTTTTGTTGTCGGAGGACCGCCAACATCTTTATTTTCGAAAGACCGAAGTCTCCTTGCCCGTCAAAGCGCTCCACCTCGAACTTACTACTCATCCTGCAATAATAAATAAGACAACGAACAACAAATGTTTTTCCAAGAAAATATTCAAGAACAATCGAGAACAATCAAAAAATTAATTTCAAGGTTCTTTTAACAAAAAAAACAGTTTGCAAACACAACGGATTACTCAAGGTAAGGCTCTGATACCAATTGTTACAAATTACCGGACCTTTACCCTTTGATATGTGAACTTTATTAAGGCTAAACAGAGGAATTTTATGAGCGTTTAATCGGAAATAAGATGCTGGACAATGCAAACAATTTATAGCCTTAGCATTAAATGAGCATTTTTTTCAATTCAATTTCATCAAATTCCTCTTCTAATTTAGGCACATCTTTATCATTAACCTTTTTCATGGGAACATAAGGACCTTTAGCAACAATCAACCATAAATTATAATCAATAGATTGCAAATAAATTTTCATCCTAGCTTTCCAATATGCAAAATTTGACCCATCAAAGTAAGGAGGTCTAGAAGTGGATTGACCTTCAACATTACCATTTACTACTAGATTTCCCATAAAGCTCTAACAAAAAAGTTTATAAAAAAAATTATTTTAAGAAGAGCAACCTCGCTCTAATACCAATTGTTGGATCAGTATGGCAACCCTAGAGGGGGACGAATAGGGTTTAATTAAACTTTTTACTAACTAGACACAATTTAACAAATTAAAACACTTTTTAAGAATAATTAAACAAACTGAATTAAGGCTAGAAGTTAGATTGACAAATAGTACAAAAAAAATTCAATTCAATATCAATAAAATTAAGAACACTTTAGAACATGCAAATAATTTCTAAGGTTAATTTGCAAAAATAAATAGGAGAGTTAGAGAATGTGACACCGTGATTTTTATAGTGGTTTGGTCTAACTCGACCTACTCCACTCCCCAAGCACCTCTTGGGAATTTGAATAAGAACTTTCTGGAATCTTTCCACGGATCAGAGTTCAACCTCTACAATGCTCATTTTACGGGTTCAAGAGCAAACCCAATCTTTTCCACGGATTAAGATCAAACCGGTACAAGGTCGGAATAAAAGAATAACACACTACAACTCTCTAAATAGAGTGAATTTACAAGTTTGAACTCACATACAAAGTAATCCTCACAATACAATATATTTCTCTCTCAAGAATAGGATTGAAAATAAAAGTTGAGAGCTTTGAGAGAATAACAATGGAGGCTTTTATGAATATTTTGAGAATTGAGAAATTGTCAAAATAAATTGGTATGTATTTTGGAGAAGAAGATGAGTTTAAAAAGATATGAGAAATAGGTCAAAATCAAGTTTAAAATCATATTTAATTTGAGTCATTAGATTAGAGTAAAAATAAATTTAATTGATGGTGAAGATTAAAAGAAAAATAAAGGAAAGCAATCTTAATAAAAATAACCAATCAATCAAATAATTTATATATGAAATGAAATAATCAAAGATTAATGAATTGAATGCTGTAGACTTTTTTTTTTTTGTTATTTTGATTTTAAATAAAGAAAGTTACCGTTATGAAGTTTTAAATATAAATATATATATTAAATTATTTTCCATTTTATTTCTTTTAAAAAAATAGACAAAAGCCACCATGTATCATTCATCCAAAGCTCCATGTGTCGGTATTCAATTTTTCTGATTCGATGATTCATCGCCACTTCATTCGCCATGAGTCTTTTTCTTTCAAATTCGTTTGGCCCGTAACTTCTTCGTTTAAGCTCCGATTTAAGTGATTCGAAATCCGTTGGATTCATTGTTCAGAGCTCTATGCTATGGACAGTTCAAAACACTAAAATGTTAGCAAATATGATCAGGTTTGTTATCATCAAAATATTAATTAAGTAATTAATTAATTTGAGATTAAGAGTAAAAAAGCCAACAACATGATTATGGATCAAGTTCAAGTAATAGCCAGAACGGTCTATTGTATAGAAATAAGGCTGGGTACCTTATCCTGGGGACACTATTGTACGCAGCCCGCTTTGCATAGTACAAACGATGTGATCCGAAATCGTTCATGTGGAGACATGCGAGTGGGGGCGTCCTGTGCAATGAGTTTGCATAAGAATGAACCGTGAATCAAGTCCATCTTTCTTTATAACTCCGTTTACTGTAAAGACCGACTTTTTCATATGATGACCTAGGTAACTCGATCTGAATCCTGAGCACGTTATGAACTCCTGTTTATTCGGGCTTATCCTTTGACTTGTATGGGTGAGAGTGGCCCGAGATCGCCGACTCAATAAGCATATCATCTTGGGGATAAGACCGGGTAGGTAGCTGGGAACATAGTTCTGCGAGATGGAATTGACTCCTACCCGCCTTGAGGGATTAATAGAGAGGTTATTCCCTTAAGTGCTGACTTCGGGTCTTGATGTAGGGATCAGACCCTCTCATTGGCCCGAGAGGGACTTGGTAATAGTTATGAGATCACATACCAATCGGTTTGGTGGTTGGACCACAAACCAATAGTTCATTAGAGGATCAGTGGGACTTAAGGAACAAGATGTAATTACAAGGGTAAAACGGTTATTTTGACCCAGCTGTAATTACGAACGACCTATGAAGGATCGACTTACTTCTGATGGTTATATCAAGAGGACCAAAATATATCTATGGTGAGGAGAGTGCAACCCTTGGACTTTAGTGAAGTCTCCGAGGGTTAACGAATGTTGGTTAGCTTGGCTAAAGAGTTTGGTCGGTTTATCTCGTATCGTTGGAGCTCATGATCTGTATGTTCTTTAGGTTCTTCTAGCTAGCTCGGATTAAGCCGTGTAACAATATGAGAGAAAAAGAATTTGAATTTATTCAAATTTGTTTTTGAAAAAATGATGGAAATATTTACATATGATTTAAATATGAGATCAGTCTAAAACATGAATAGGGATTCATGTGTGAAGATTCGGTTTAAGAAATCGAGATTAGTCTTGTTATTTAATTAATATTTGATATTGAATTAAATAATAATATTAATTAATTAAAAAGTTTAATTAATTAAAATTTATTTTGTTTATTAATAATTAATTTTAAAATGACAAAATATTACAAGTGGGATTATCCAAGAGTGGGTTTATCCAAGTTGTGAAGTGGATTGTGAATCACCAACCACATGCATAAACTCATCAATTTTGGAACACTTGGTTGAAGACTAATTCATCAAATTTGATGTGTCATGCTAAGCAAATAGTTTGTTGCATGTGAATGACCTATAAATTGGATGAAGTTCAAATGGTTTGAGAATGATGAATTTTCAAAGAGTTTGAACATTTGGATGATGGTTTAGGAAGAGTTCATGTTACTTGAAAAATTAGAAATCGAAGTGTTAGATATTTCTCACAAAACCCTCGTCACTTTCACCTTCCCATCTTCTTTTTCAAAAGTGTTTCTCTTGTAAAGGAGTCCCACCACTCTGTTGCTCGGTCCGAGGATAGCGGTACTACCAGAGGTGGTTCTCAAAGAGTTCGAGAGAAGCTTCGAAGGGTTCGTAAGGAGATTCGAGCATTGGAATAGAAGATTTTTGAACTACAACAGGTTTGTGTTCTAATTTCTTTAATTTCCAAGTTTTGAGCATATTTCTAGTTTAGCTAAATTGATGAAATTAGAGTGCCAATGATCCGACTTGCTTCCGCTGCGCTACATGCGCTCCATCAGATCATGGTACACGATTTAACATACTCGTGTCCATGGTACACTGTTTAACTATCCTACTTTTATAAATACTTCCATAAATTACTTTTTAAAACTACATCATTTAGAAAAAAAATCTTTAAATTTTGGAGTGTTAATATATATATATATATATATATATATATATTTTATCTTTCTTTTATCTTTTTTTTAAGAGCCTTTTTAAAAAATGATGAACGAAAATTGAGGCGCAACAATGTGTGAAGATTAATTTTGTAAACAATGTAGTAAATTATGTCAACTATATTTTTTGAATTCAAGTGAATCTTAAACACGGACCTAACATGAACCAAACGGACATAACTATCAATCAAGAAGTTAGACGTTTGAATCTCCACGCACGCCGCATGTTGTAAAAAAAATGGTAAACACAGTCTTAAATTTATATGTATTTAATCATCGGACAAACTAATTGAACCAACTTGATTTAAAATAGGTAGAGTAAGTTTATAGTATCTAATAAATTTTTTATTTTTTTTGTCTGTGTTCAACAACATGTGGAAATGGAGATTTGAAACTTTAAAATTTTAGTTGATCTTAAAATGCCTTAGCTAACATTAGCATAGATTAAATGTTAAGACACCGAGAACTCAAAAAAAAATGTTAAGACACAAACTCATTCTTTTGAGGTTAGGTTCAAATTGTTTGGTTAAACATAGCAAATCATCCCCAAATTTATGAAACTAATATAATTAGTCAAATTTTCAAACACACGTCAAGGTCCCGTACCTCAGTTGGTTAGAGCGTTGGTCTTATGAGCCGAAGGTCGCGGGTTCGAGCCCCGCCGGGACCAATAGTTTAATTACATATACAAAGTTTTTAAACACAAAAATTAAACTATAATAACTCAAATGCCAACAAGAGCATAGTTATCTTAGATTCAATCCCCAGGGTTCAAATGTCATATTGCACAATTATGAGAGGTCTAGTTATCTTAGATTCAATCCCCAGGGTTCAAATGTCATATTGCACAATTATGAGAGGTCTTTTACGACCTGCGCACGCAAGCAAAGATCGTCTTTAGAAAGTCGATGTGGATGAAGATCGTCGAGGTTGGATATAGTTCTGAAGTCCTAGATTCAATCCCTGAGGGTTCAAATGCAATATTGCACAATTATGAGAGGTCTTTTACGACCACGACCTGCCCACGCAAGCAAATATCGTCTTTAGAAAGACGATGTGGATGAAGATCGTCGAGGTTGGATATAGTTCTGAGGTCTTAGATTCAATCCCCGAGGGTTCAAATGTCATATTGCACAATTATGAGAGGTCTTTTACGACCACGACCTGCCCACGCAAGCAAAGATCGTCTTTAGAAAGACGATGTGGATGAAGATCGTCGAGGTTGGATATAGTTCTGAGGTCCTAGATTCAATCCCCGAGGGTTCAAATGCCATATTGCACAATTATGAGAGGTCTTTTACGACCACGACCTGCCCACGCAAGCAAAGATCGTCTTTAGAAAGACGATGTGGATGAAGATCGTTGAGGTTGGATATAGTTCTGAGGTCCTAGATTCAATCCCGGAGGGTTCAAATGTCATATTGCACAATTATGAGAGGTCTTTTACGACCACGACCTGCCCACGCAAGCAAAGATCGTCTTTAGAAAGACGATGTGGATGAAGATCATCGAGGTTGGATATAGTTCTGAGGTCCTAGATTCAATCCCCGAGGGTTCAAATGTCATATTGCACAATTATGAGAGGTCTTTTACGACCACGACCTGCCCACGCAAGCAAAGATCGTCTTTAGAAAGACGATGTGGATGAAGATCGTCGAGGTTGGATATAATTCTGAGGTCCTAGATTCAATGCCTGAGGGTTCAAATGTCATATTGCACAATTATGAGAGGTTTTTTACGACCACGACCTGCCCACGCAAGCAAAGATCGTCTTTAGAAAGACGATGTGGATGAAGATCGTCGAGGTTGGATATAGTTCTGAGGTCCTAGATTCAATCCTCGAGGGTTCAAATGTCATATTGCACAATTATGAGAGGTCTTTTACGACCACTACCTGCCCACGCAAGCAAAGATCGTCTTTAGAAAGACGATGTGGATGAAGATTGTCGAGGTTGGATATAGTTCTGCAACTGACGATCTTTGCTTGGGGAGGTCGTCCTCTCATTAAAACAACAATATTTTTAAAAATACTTTCAAACATGCAATATTTTTATGAAAAGTTTTAAAAATTACAATATTAAAATAAAACAACCTAAAAACTGTCCAAACATGTTTAAAAAAATTGCATTGAGCACCCTTATAAAATCATAAAATAGTTAAAATTGACCAAAATAGACACAAAAAAAAAAAAAAAAAGAACATAATTTTTTTCTCTCTTTTATAACACCTCTTTCTAAAAAAAATAAAGAAACCATTAAAGTTTATATAAACAAATATAAGAAATATAACTATAATTATTGAAATAAAAAATGAAACAAAATGAGTAATGAAACATCTCTACCTAACAACTCCACTTCCTCTTTTTCTCTCTCGTATATCTATCATGTATTTAAAATTAAAAATAATAGGAAAAAAGTAAAATAAATCCTATCATTAATACTGAATGAAGGAAAATTTGAAAACTAAACTTAAATCCTACAATGGAAATTGATTCCCCACCTCCTTGTATTCTTCTCTCCAATTTTCATTTTTGTGACAATGTACTCTTTCGTCATACATCATGAGTCATTTCAATCAAACTATTTGCCTACCATATTTTTAAAAGAATAATTAATGGTAGAATTTGAAGCCCCAATCTCTCACTCCGGGAGGTTCTTATCCATTAGATCACACGATCTCTTTAAACGTTATGCTCTTTCAAATGTTAGTCGTGGAGATTATATGATGAGATGAAAAGTTTTTTTTTTTTTTTTTTTTCTTTTTTTAACAAGTTTAACAAATTTATAAAGGTTGATTAAAGTTAATTTCATATAAATTTTGCATTGAAGTTAGGATATTAAAGAGTATTGTGGAAGAGTTCTTTTTTATTAAAGTTAGGACAATAAAGAATATCTTAGTGGAAGTTGTAGCATTGGATTCATTCACATTCAAGGTTTAAATTAACTTATTGAATAATACATTAAAAAAATTAAAAAATTGCAATAAATAAATAAAGAGTAAAAAAAGAGTAAATGTGGAGATAAAATTTCTCTTATATAGCCCATGAGTCATAGAAAACTAACTTAAAATTGTACATTTTTTTTCTTTCCTACTTCTAATTTTAGTTTAATTTGTTTAATTTTATTTATGAAATTAGAGAGACCTTATTTATGAAATTCGAGAGAAAGACAGATATGTCCTTTTACTATTGGATTAAAACAAATAAAACTAAAAAGGTTAAAGAAAATGAAATGATAATGTAAAAAAAAAACTAAAAATTAAATGGAAATGGTAACTTCAAACAAAATAATAATAAAAAAATAATGGCATATTAAAATCTAAAAAGTATGTAATTGTCGTTTTATCTCCCCCTTATCCGTCTTCGTCTTCTTCTGGTGATAATCGCAACTTCCTCTTCTGCACACGGTAAATTGTTTGTCTTTTTTGTTGAAGAATACCCAAAAAAAAATATTAAATTAAATAAGAGTCGTAGATGACCATACTTATTCATATTTAAGCTAGCATCCATCCCTTTCTTGAAAAGAAAAATCCCTTTGTAGTTGAGAGATAATGTGCTAGATTATTGCAGATTTGATTTTCGATAGATTTTCTTCCTTTTGTTGCAAGAATCTGATTCCACTATGACAGTGACGGGTGAATTGAAATATGCATTCTCAAAGTCTTCTTTTCAAGGACGATCGTCCGATATGCTAAAACTACATCTATGAATTTATTTTATAAACATAGTGGGAAGAGCAAAGAAAACATTGTTTAATAGTAATATAAATGATAGGTTAGATTCATGTATGGTATATTAAGTAGGAAGATGAAAGATGCAATATATGAAAAATGATGGAAGATTAAAGGAAATGAATGTGAAATATGAAAAGTCTAAAAGTGCTCTTAAAAAAACGTGAAGGTGAATGGTAAAGGAAAAATGATAAATTGAAGAATGTTCTAAACTTAAAATGGCAAAATGGAGAGAGAAAGTTTCTCCCCAAAACCAGATATAGTAATATATATATATATTGTTTTTTAGTACATTTTTTTTTAGGATTTTTTAAATGTAAATAGATTTTTTTTTTTTTTGTAAATATATTTAATTAATGCGGGAAGTACGATCGAATCTCCGACCTCTTTGCCATTATTTGATGTAGTTCAGCTATGTTCATGTTCGCCGTAAATACATTTGGACTGTGATGTTTACAAGAAAAACTAATTGAACCCAGGCTCTATTTGGGGTAATTATTCGAATTAACACAAAAATGTTGGCTTATGATCTGTTTTTTTTGTGCTATTTCGAGAAATTACCCCTCTATTTGAGTAGGATACTATAGATATTTGTATATCTATTGGCTTATGGATCTATTTGACTTTTGTTTACTCTATTCCAAACCATCAATTCTATGAATCTTGAAGTTCATAACTGATTGAAAAATTGAGTTAGACTCACCATATAGGCCACCTACCTAGGATTAAATATCTTACGAGTTTTCTTGGCAACCAAATATAGTAGGGTCAGATGATTGTCTCGTTAAATTAGTTGAGGTGCACGCAAGCTGGCCTGAACACTCAAGATTATCAAAAAAATAAAAAATAAAAAAAGTTAGACTCAGCATGGTGTGACTGTGTAATATTTGAGTAAGGGATTATAATCCGTGTTTGGAAACGTGAAATATCAATTATACCCTCCATAGTGTTCACATGGGTATGAGTTGTCCGCAACAACTTTCTACTCTTCAGTTATATCCCTCTTCACTCTAGCTTTTCTCTTTCATCACACATATGCAAACAATCGGTTTTGGGGAAAATTTCTACAGCCATGGTGATTTCGAAATTTGAAGACAATTTTTCTTTGATGCTGTGAAGAACAAAAAATATTGAAGGAGAAGATGAAGAACTCAAGGTTTATAGTGGTTCAGCCTTAGGCCTACATCCATTTGGCAAACAACAGGTAAATTTTTTTATTTCAAAGAGAATGATTTACAGATTCACAAATCTAAAAACTCATACACATATCTCTCATCATCTTTAACCTCTCTATTAGGTATTTATTGAAGAGTTATTTTACAGCTTCCTCTTCCTACCCAAAGGATTTGGTTGCTGATGGTTTGAAGATGAGTATACTATTTTAACTTGTAATTTGTTGGAGTTTATAAACAACTTAGAAATTTGTGGAGTAATTTGTTTCATATTTTAACAAATCTTTCACTTGAAACAAATACTCTATTCACCTTCATTTTTCAAGAATTTATTGATCTAGAACATCAGCCAAGTTGAGCAAACAATGCTCAAACTTGGTATGTGTTACAACTTTAGTCAACATGTCTGCTACATTTTCTTTTGTTTTAACTTTCTACATATTTACTATCCCCTTATAAATTGCATCTCTGATGAAATGTTATCTAATATCAACATGTTTTGTTATGTCATGAAATTGTTGATTCTTTGGGAGGTGTATTGCACTTTGGTTGTCACAAAGTATGCTTACTTTCTTTTGATTGAATCTCAATTCACTGATTATGCCTTGTAACTATGTAGCTTTTTTTACTACTTATGTGGCTGCAATAAATTCAGCTTTTGTTGTAGATAGGGCAACTACTGATTGTAAATTAGATTTTCCAGCTAATTATATTGCTTCCAAGTAGAAAAGTATAACCAGTAAGTGACCTTCTTCTGTCTATGTCCCCTGCAAAATCAGAATCGACATAGCAATATAGACTAAGGTTTTCTTCCCCTGTTTTCTTATCGAGTAAACCAAGATTAGTGGATCCAACTAAGTATCTCATTACACACTTAGTAGTTTCCCAATGTTTTTTTCAGGACTTCCCATGTACCTACTGATTAGGCTAGATGCATAGGCCAAATCAGGTCTTCTGCAAATCATTAGATACATTAGGCTTCCAGTCGCATTAGAATATGGAATATTTTTCATTCGTCTACTCTCTTCTTCATCTTTAGGAGAATCCTCCTTAGAGAGCTTAAAATGTTGTGTTAGAGGTGTAGACAGTGATTTTGCAGTATCCATGTTGAACCTCTTTAAAACCTTGTTAGTATATTCATTTTGACAAACATAAAGCTCAAAGGTTGAGTGATGTCTAGAAATATCCATCCCAAGGATTCTTTTTGTTGGCTTTAAGTCTTTCATATCAAATTCTTGGTTGAGGAGTTTCTTTATTTTCATTAGTTCTAAGGTAGACTTCCCTGCCAATAGCATATCATCTACATATGGTAGAAGATACACATTTCCTCCATTCTTTTCTCTTATATAGTAGACACAAGGATCATATTTGCTTCTCATGAATTGCATGTTGGTTATATAATCATCAAATCTTTGTACCAAGATCTAGGTGATTGTAGACTTGTTGGGCTTGCATACTAGCTTCCATTTCTTCTTAGCTTCATAGCCTTTTGGTTGTTCTAAATAGATCAACTCTTCTAGCTTTCCATGTAGGGAGCAGTCTTCACATCCCATTTGTTCCCACTCTAAATTAAGGCAGGCTACTATAGTCAATAAGATTCTAATAAATGTGTGTTTGACTACGGGTGAGAATATTTCATTATAATCAATTTCCTCCTTCTAAACATAGCCCTTTGCCACAGTCTTGCTTTGTATTTAATGCCTCCTTCTTCAAATTTTCCTGGCTTCGAGATGGATCCAAATCCCATGTATTATTTTTATAAAGGGATTCAATTTCATCTTCCATTGCCCTTTTCCACTTTGAACTTTCTGCCCCACTGATAGCTTCTTCATAAGTCTTTGGTTCATTTCTAACAACTTAGCCTCTATATTAGAAGCATGAGCCACACAACCAACTTGTGCAAACCTAGCTGGAAGTCTCACATTTCTTTTCTGCCTATCTCTTGCAAGAGTATAATTTGTCAAATACTCTTCTTGTTCAGTGGATGGTTGATCTAGATTTTCAGTTTCTTCAACTAGATTCTCTTGAGAAGGTTCAACTTCAGTGTGTTGCTCGAGAGGTGTTTCTATTTTATCACTTTCAATAATAACTTCCTAGAGCTAGCTTTTTCTCTTGGTTCAAACTCTTCTAAAGATTTATTTTCTTTGTTTGAATTCATATAAAATTCAGTTTCTCTGAATGTTACATTTCTACTAATAATGTTTTTCTTTGATTCAAAATTCCACATTTTGTATCCTTTAGTACCTTCAGGATAACCTAAAAACATATATTTGATTGCTCTAGGTTCTAATTTTCCTTGTCTAACATGTACATAACCAACACAGCCAAATGTTTTTAAGATTAGATAAATTCGGTGGGGTTCCTGACCATTTTTCTTCCGGAGTTTTGTAATCAATAGAAACACAAGGACTCCTATTAATAGTAAAAGTATTGTAGCAACAACCTCGGTCCAAAAATCATTAGAAAGATTAGCCTCAAATAACATACTCTCGGCTATACAATTTTGTTGAGGAGTATATCTTATTGTTTTATGTCTTGTTATGCCATTTTCAATACAAAAAACAGCAAAAGAATTTACTAAGAACTTCATACCATTGTCTATTCTCAGATATTTTACTCTATGATCAGTTTGGTTTTCAACTATAGTTTTTCATTCTTTTAAACATCTCAAACGTTTGATCTTTAGTTTTCAAAATAAAAGTCCAAGTCTTCCTAGAGTAGTCATCAATTATCGATAAAAAATACCTGGACCCACTCCATGAAGGAGTTCGAGAGGGCCCCCAAGGATCAGCATGTACATAGCCTAAAATAGGCTGAGTTGAGTGTTGTCCCTTTGAAAATTTTAGCCTCTTAGACTTCCCATAGACAGAATCTTCACAAAATCGCAGCCTCTGGTTTTGATCGGCCCTTGTTTTAGTAACTCTTGAAGACCATTCTCACTGATATGTGATAACCTTCTTTGCCATAGTTCAATATCTTCAACTTTATGTGATTCAGTAATGAGAGCCGAGCTTGGGGGAGCAACATCCTTTAGAATATACAACCCATTAATCTTTCCTCTCGAGAGAACTATCTTGGAGCCTTTAGAAATATTGCGGACTCCATTATTTCCATGAAAATGATAGCCTTGATCATCTAGCATTCCAATGGAAATCAAATTTTTTCTAAGGTCAGGAACATGCCTTACATTTTGTAGTAGAATGTCTCTATTGTCTTTAAGCTTTAAACCCACTAAGCCAATTTCCACAACTTTACAGCCATGGTTATCTCCCATAAAAACAACACCTTCCTCATGTGGTAGGTAAACCCTGAGTCAAGGACCCAGTCTTCCTTTAACATTCTCACTCCTGTTTTATGGCCTTTTCCTTAGTGGTAGCTAGCATTTCAGAATATTCAAAATTGCCTTCCCCAATAGAGATATCTCCTCTAACATGTTCCCGGCCTTTCTTGAAATCTACATTTCTAAAAATCTACACTTCTTCTTTGAGGACAATTATTCTTCAAATGTCCTTCTTTATGACAATTGAAACATTTCAACACACTTTTGCCTTTGAAGTTCTTGTGCCCCTTTGAGAATTGGTTTTTCTTGAAGTAGTTCTTCTTTCCCTTTGTGAAAAGAGATTCAGCACCAACACTTACTTTGTTCTCTAATTTCAGCTCAACTTCCTTACATTTAATTGTTGTGATAACCAAATTTAGAGAGATCGAGTCCATCCCATATTTGAGTGCATTCTTCACATCGTTATAAGCTTCAGGTAAAGAATTTACTAAGATTGTAGCTTCATTTTCATCTCCCAATTTTTCTCCAGTTGCTGCAAAATAAGTGGTGAGTTTATCTTGAACTCATCAAGTGATTTTGAACTATTCATTTTGAATGTAAACAACCTATCTCTCAACTACATCTTACTTGGTGCATCTTTCTTGACATGTAGAGCTTGTAATTTAGTCCACACATTGAAGGCAGTGGTTTCATCAATGATTTGCCTTAATACACCGCCATTTACATTAAAAATTAGAGTACCATATGCAATTTCTTCCATTTTCTTCTTTTCTTCATCAGTAATTGAAGCCCGTGGTTTTTCAGGATCATCTAAAGGCTTGAGTGCAAATTGTTAGGCTAGAATTATTTGAATTATTTTGCACCATATATTGAAATTTTCATTCCTGGTGAACTTTTCAATTCCATACTTTGTTGTAGTCATTCTTTAATGGGTTCTTGATGCTTTCTTGATTCTTTGATGAGTTCTTGATGAACCTTGAATTCTTGATGCTTTCTTGAATGAACCTTAACTTTGATACCAATTGTTAGTGGAAACATGAAATATAAAGTATACCCTTTGTAGTGTTCACATGGGTTGTGAGTTGTCAACAACTTTCTCCACTTTACACGTAAAGATCACTTGCAGGCAATCGATGGGAAAAATTTATATAGTCATAGTTGTTGACATCGTATTTTGTCCAGCCTTGTTTATCATTATTTTGGGTTTTTCACCTCATTTTATGTTTTTTTCACATTTTTTAAGTATTTTGGAGTTTTTGTTTAATTTCGTCATTTTTCCATTATTTTTGAAGTTTTCGAGAAAGTTGCAAAAAAGTGTCTTCCGTTAGTGGGAGCGTCCAAGTTTTATTTTGGGGTTTTCACCTCATTTTATGTATGTTTCAGTTTTAGGGTTTCGGTTTTCAGGGTTTTTTTTGTTTTATTTTGGGGTTTTCACCTCATTTTATGTATGTTTCAGTTTTAGGGTTTCGGTTTTCAGGGTTTTTTTTTTTTACAACATATTGGGGTGGGGGATTGAACCTAGGACCTCATGGTCACTAGGCAATACATCATGCCGTTGAGCTATGCTCTTGTTGGCACCTATTTGGTTGGTTATAAATACAAAGTTGGTGGATAAGACAAAGGGGAATCCCAAAAAGGTAAAAAAATGATTTCTCCCTCTCCATTCTCTCTCTTCACTAATCATCATCTTCTTGATCCTTTAGACTTTTTTCTCAACCCCTAACTCCGACGAATACGGTGGCACGACGGCAGAGTTCCGGCGAGACCACGGCGGAGATCCGGAAAACCACGACGAGCTTGAACCAGCTGCGGATCTTCACGACGAACTCGAACTAGTTGGGCGTTGAAGTTCAGACCCAGACGGCGGCGGATATCCAAGCTCGAAGCAGACCGCGCCGGACTTCAAGCTTCACGGCGACGTTCATGGCAGACCAGCGACGATGCACCTCGTCCTCTTCGGCATAGCTTCAAACGACGGTGAACAGACTTGAGCCCAGACGACGACGGAGCTCCCTTCGAACGACGACGTCATCCTCGCACGATCAGCGTCTTCAGACGAAGCTCCGAACGGCGGCGAAGTTCCAAGCTCGAAGCAGACCACGCCGGAGCTCGCTCCAGACGGTGGCGAACCTCGATCCTTTGGCGGCACCCTTCATTTTCCTCATGATGAACCAAACAGAGCTCGGGTCTTCAACGACGATTCGATCTTCAACCTAGACGACGACGTTCATCTTCAACCTTCAGGCGCATGGTGACGGAGCTCCCTCGAACCAGGCGACTCAGATCTACAAAACTCCGACGGCGTTCATCTTCATCCTTCAGACGGTGGCGGACCTCGGCTCCACGGCGGCGGCAGACTTCAACTTCACGGGCTTCGAGATCAACGACGATGTAGCGTGAACGGCGGCAACGTCCATCTTCATCCTCAGATTCACGGCGGCTGAGCAAATCGTGAAGAAGGAGAAGGTCAATTTTTAGATTTTAAGTTATTTACGAAAATGTCACTAATTTTGTGTTATTTACAAAATTGCCCATGTCCTTATAACATGAAATATTTTGGTTTGCCTATTGCATATATACTATGGTATATATCTTATATACCTTAGTATATACCTAGGTTATATCGCATATACGTGCTGGTTTGTTATTCGTTTCGTTTAAGTTTTTAGACTTCAAGTTTGTTTTCGAGATTATTTACGTTAGTTTACTCAATTATTTATTTGTCACTCCTTTTATTTTTTGTCGTCTTCGTAATTATTTTATGCGCATTCGATTAGCTTTTAAATTTGCGATCCCGGGAGAGGTGAAGGTATCTTCCTCTCACCTCGAGGATTAGCGTGTTTGATTTTTAATTTGCGATCCCGGGAGAGGTGAAGAAATTTTTCTCTCACCTCGAGGATTTGTTAATTTTAAATTGGAATCCCGGGATACGTGGAGGATTGTTCCTCCCGCCTTGAGGATGTTGTCGAGTTTTGTCGTTCTTTTTAATCCCGGGATAAATGGGGATTTCCCTTTTTGGAAGATTAGTTCTTAATTACTTTTTAAAATGTCATTATGCGCTAATTACAAAATTACCCTTTTTAAGTTTTCATTCGATTTTCAATTCAGTTTTAGTCTAAATTTTAAATGATTTTCAAGTTGTTTTCTTTAAATCTCCTTTAATTGATTTGTCAAATTAATTTTGGATTGATTTAAAAAATTTAGGTTTCAATTTAAATTTAAATCTAAAATTTCTCTCGATTTCAAAATGTAATTTCTTTTCAAAAGCATTTTCAATTGAATTAACCATTTTTTTTAAAAAAAAGTCTTTTTAAATTGACTTTTAAGTTTGCTTTCAAATTGAGTTTTAAATTGAATTTAAAATCGTTTTGATTTCGAAACAAAAAGAATTTCTGAGTTTTAAATTGAGTTGTAAATTGAATTTCAAATTGATTTTTAATCAAAAAGAATTTCTCAAACGATCTTTTAAAACCTTGTTTTTGCTGTATAATCCCGGTAAATGAGATTAAGGCAATTAATGGCAAAAATTAACAATTAATCTCGCTCACAAATCAATTCCCCATTTTATTAAAGTTAGGGTACGATTAGTTGAGACATTTGTTTTAATTTTAATTATTGTTTATTTTATTTTTCTCAAATTAAGGACCCTTTTGAAATTAATTGGATAATTAGGATAAAATGTTTTGACTAACGTTTTAACGGGATGTTGTAGGGTGCTAGTACCTTCCCTAAACTCAAACGACCCCCGAACCTTGTTTTTGATTTCGTAGACCGTTCTTTTTGGTGACCAATCACACCCAAAATGATTGGTGACGACTCCTTTCTTTTTTGTTGTTTTTAACCTTTTTTAAAAAAAATCACGTTTAACGGAAGGACGTCGACCGCTCCGCGTCGCAAAAAAACGTTGCGACAATAGTGATTTCGAAATTTGAAGACAAATTTTCCTTGATGCTATGAAGAACAAAAAATATTGAAGGAGAAGATGAAGAACTCAAGGTTTTTAGTTGTTCAGCCTTAGGCCTACATCCACTTGGGAAACAACAGGTAAATTGTTTTATTTCAAAGAGAATGATTTACGGATTCACAAATCTAAAAACCCATACACATATCTCTCATCCTCTCTAACCTCTCTATTAGGTATTTATAGAACAGTTGATTTACAACTTCCTCTTCATACAACAAAGGATTTGGTTGCTGATGGTTAGAAGAGGAGTAATCTGTTTTACCTTGTAATTTGTTGGAGTTTATAACCAACTTAAAAATTTGTGGAGTAATTTGTTTCATATTTGAACGGTTTCATATTCTGAATATCAAGATTTCCCTTGAAGTGCCAAAACATATTGAGATAGGGCATTGAGATAGGGCATTGTTCTGTAACATGTCCTATAACATGTCCAAAACATGTCCTATAGCTCAATATATGTGTGTTCCTACTATTTTCAGTTCTGATTTGATTACCACAACGAAGTACAAATCAAAGCTCAAAAAATTATGCCAAAACCAGAAAAAAAAATATTCTAAAACAAATACCCATCGAGCTCAAATTGATGCAAGTTGAGTGACCAAAAAATGCTCTGATACCAATTGATGGAGCGCATGTAGCGCAGCGGAAGCGAGTCGGATCATTGGCACTCTAATTTCATCAATTTAGCTAAACTACAAACATGCTCAAAACTTGGAAATAAAAGAAATTAGAACACATACCTCTTGTAGTTCTAAAATCTTCTAATCCCGATGCTCGAATCTCCTCACGAACACCACGAATCTTCTCTTGAACACTTCGTGGACCACCTCCGGTAGTCCCACTATCCTCGACCCGAGCAACGGAGTGGTGGGACTCTTTTATGAAAGAAAAACTTTGGAAGATGAAGATGAGAAGGTGAATGTGATGAGTGTTTTGTGAGAAATATCTAACACTTAGATTTCTAATTTCTCAAGTAATATGAACTCTTCATCAACCCTCATCCAAATATTCAAACTCTTTAAAAATTCATCAACCTCAAACCATTTGAACTTCATCCAATTTATAGGCAATTCACATGCAACAAACTCTTTGCTTAGCATGCCACCTCAAATTGGATGGATTAGTCTTCAACCAAGTGTTCCAAAATTGATGAGTTTATGCATATGGTTGGTGATTCACAATCCACCTCAGAACTTGGATAAACTCACTCAACTTGGATAAATCCACTCAACTTGGATAATTCCACTGGCAATATTTTGTCATTTTAAAATTAATTCATAATTAATTTTAATAAACAAAATAAATTTTAATTAATTAAACTTTTTAATTAATTAATATTATTATTTAACTCAATATAAAATATTAATTAATTAATATTATTATTTATTCAATATCAAATATTAATTAAATAATAAGACTAATCCCGATTTCTTAAACCGAATCATCAGACATGAATCTCTATTCATGTTTTAGACCGATCTCATATTTAAATCATATTTAAATATGTCCATCATTCTTCCAAAAACGAATTTGAATAAATTCAAATTCTTTTTCTCTCATATTGTTACACGGCTTAATCCGAGCTAGCCAGAAGAACCTAAAAGACCTACAGATCATGAGCTCCAACGATACGAGATTAACCGGCCAAACTCTTTAGCAAAGCTAACCAAAATTCGTTAACCCCAGAGACTCCACTAAAGTCCAAGAGTTGCACTCTTCTCACCGTAGATATATTTTTGTCCTCTTAATATAACCATCATCAGTAAGTCGGTGCTTCATAGGTCGTTCATAATTACAGTTGGGTCAAAATAACCGTTTTACCCCCGTAATTACATCTTGTTTCTTAAGTCCCACTGATCCTCTAATGAATTATTGGTTTGTGGTCCAACCACCAAAGCGTTTCGTATGTGATCTCATCACTATACCAAGTCCCTCTCGGGCCAATGAGAGGGTGGGATCCCTAGTTCAAGACCTAGAGTCAGCACTTAAGGGAACAACCTCTCTATTAATCCCTCAAGGCGGGTAGGAGTGAATTCCATCTCGCAGGACTATGTTCCCAGCTACCTACCCGGTTTTATCCCCTAGATGGTAGACTTATTGAGTCGGCGATCTCGTACCACTCCCACCCATACAAGTCAAAGGATAAGCCCGAATAAACAGGAGTTCATAACGTGCTCAGGATTCAGATCGAGTTACCTAGGTCATCATATGAAAAAGTCGGTCTTTGCAGTAAACAGAGTTATAAAGAAAGAGCGACTTGTTTCGCGGTTCAGTCTTATGCAAACTCATTGCACAGGACGCCCCCACTCGCATGTCTCCACATGAACGATTTCGGATCACATCGTTTGTACTATGCAAAGCGGGTCGCGTCCAATAATGTCCCCAGGATAAGGTACCCAACCTTATCCCTATACTATAGACCGTTCTGGCTATTACTTGAACTTGATCCATAATCATGTCACACATGAAGTTCAAGTATACAACCTATAGCCATGAGTTCTTTGTTTATTAGAGTTAGGTTAAAAGTAAACACAATTCACTTTACTCAATAACAACTTTAATGAATAAACCTCAATAACAACTTTATTGCAAAATAGAATATACATTCAGTTTACAAACCACGAGTTTTAGGACATAAAACTCAACACATTGGGATGCAACTGTGAGAGTTTTGAGATATTTGAAAGGTTGTCCTGGTCAGGGCATTCTGCTGGGAGAAAGAATGATCTTCAACTATATGCTTTTTGTGATAGTGATTGGGCGAGTTGTCCGCTAACGCGAAAATCATTGACAGGTTACATTGTTTTATTAGGTTCTTCTCCTGTGTCTTGGAAAACGAAAAAACAACCAACTATTTCTCGTTCTTCGGCGGAGGCTGAGTATAGATTCATGGCCACTACGACATGTGAGTTAAAATGGCTGAAATCCCTTTTGGCTTGTTTTGGGATACAACATGCGAGTCGCATGAAATTATTTTATGATAGTCAAGTCGCTCTTTATATAGCAGCTAATCCAGTTTTCCATGAACGAACGAAGCATATTGAAATGGATTGCCACTTTGTTCGTGACGCTGTGCAAGATGGTACGATTTCGACGTCTCATGTTCCGACGGGTGCACAACTAGCAGATATTTTAACCAAAGCTCTTGGTAAAACACAATTTTCACTTCTTCTTCGCAAGTTGGGCATCTGTAATCTACATGCTCCAACTTGAGGGGGAGTATTAGAGGAGGCGCCGTATATATCGGGATCTACTCGTGCGTATATATCGGGATCTACCCGTCTACCCGTAAATCTCGCTGTATATGGTTGTATATACTATGACTATATTTTCAAGTCAGCATTTTATATTCTATATTTAGCATTCTGTTTCCTAGAATAAAGTTGTGGTTAGTCTTCCCTACCAGATAGGAACTGTAAGACTGTATATATACCCATGGCTTTGGCCATTCTCAATAATAGAATATAACAGAAAATATGTTCTACAAAACTCTTTAGTTGAAGATTAAAATCAAATACACAATTTTTAGGTCCGTAAATACTAATTTTTTGCCTTATTCTCTCGATTGTTTGCTTGGGTGAATCACTCGATATTTTATTCAAATTTTTAGTCTGTGGGCTTCCGTAAGTCATGCCAAGGTAGCAAGAAATTTTTTGCGTAACTATTTCTAAATAAATACTGAAAATTTGAGGAAGGCAAGAAGATAAAAAATCGCTCTCATATTAATGAAAAATTGTTACTATATATTTGATTCAAACATTTTTCTCTAACTCACGTTATTCATGCATTTAAGAAAGTCTTGTACGTGTGTAAAAGTAATGCATTAACAACTTTAAAACGAAATTCTAATAGAGGGTCTGAATCGATTCACTTATGAAAGTTTTTTAGGTATAAATTGGTTTTTTCCCTAATATATGAAAAATATGATTCTATATATGTACTCATTATTCATTATGTTTTTTCATTCTAAAGCATTTGGATTTTAAACATTATAACATGATAATTATTTTAAATGAAATGGATGTTAAAGTATATCAATGAAAGTATGATGTTATACTAAAATATGTGTTGATTATCTAAAATAGCTATACACATCCATGAGCATATCCATGAGCATAGCTCAACTAACATAAAATACGAACTAATGACCAAGAGAACGATAATATCGACAAAAAATCAATATTAACCTCGAAGTAAGTAAGAAATTATTGGACTATTCTTTTTAAACTTATAAAAGAGGAGGTCTAGTATGATGGAGAAGAGTTAGTCAGTTTAGCCCAAATGACTGCCCGATACAATCAAATATATCTGATGATTTAAAACATCATCTTTTTAATTTGATATAGCGGGCAAGTCATTTTTGGCTATCAAACAACACTCTTCCCGTCATACTAAACCACTCTTTCCTTTCATCTCCATGTGTAGTTAGCTTCTCACAACACACATGAAAAAAGAGATAAAATTAAGGTTTACGAGAAAAAACAAAGAACCTAACATGAATGGAAAGAGTCTAAGAAGGAAAGCCAAAAGATGACATTCCTACTTCAATGAAACCATATAAGAGTTTGGATCCTCAATCATTTTAGGCAAGTCATTTTTGGCTTACCAAACAGGACTCCGTATCTTTCATGTTAGATCTATCTTTTTATATTGCATTCAAATAATTAGGGCAAAGAGATTTGTTGTATATATATAGTTGCATAGATTGCATGGGCCATACTTTTGCTTTGTTGTTTGACATTAAGGAATATATTCTCTTTTAATTTGGGTTGCATGGTTGACTTAAACAACTTGGCTAGATTTTTTCTTCATATAATTATTCCTTTTTTAAGTCAACTCTAGTTATAGTTGACATGTGACAAAGGTCAATTTCAATCAAGTTCTTCCTTTGTCAGCAAATGTAGTAAGTTGTAACTTAATCTGAAGTTACTAACTTTGTAAAGCTGGTTTGAAATTACGACTATTCAACTACTTAAAAATATATATTTTTTTTAAATTTACATAAATCCCATTTAAAGTCTATCAAAAGTCATTCTTGTAATATTTGACATGAATTTTTTTAGTCAAACCACGACCATGATAAAAGGAATATTTATTTCTAAATTAAGTAAAAAAGAATTATAATACTTCTATATGCACAATTAATTGGTTGGGGTTGGAATTTAAAAAAACAAATTATTTTTTAAAATTAAGTTTAAAAACACTATACTTATTTTGAGTTTTCTTTGTTTTCTTCTCTATCTTTCACAAATATTTTCAAAATATATATATAAAAAAAATTAGTTTTAATTTTCATTTTTTTTTAATTTTTCTAAGAATTCAAATAATTTCTTAAGAAAGATAAAAATTATTATTCTAAATAAATGATGAGAACACAAAGAATACATTTTAAAAATAAAAAATAAAATGATTATTAAACTGGGCCTTAAAGAAAATAATGTCTAATTTGTTTTAAAATCTATCTTCGTCTAATCTTCTTAGAAATGAAGAAGAAGACGACTTTTTTTTTTTTAAATGGAAAAAGTAGTTTTAAAAATTATATATTTGTTTTTCAAAATCCTATCTTTTTCTTCAAACACTTTTTTTTTTCTCTTTTCAGGTATAATTCTCTAGAGTTTTTCTCTCTTTGTAACTTTTTTTTCTCTCTCCAAAATTTATCTCTAACAAAAATTCTCTTTAAAAAAATTATTTTTCTATTATTTTATTTCTTTCTCTTTTATTATATCTCTCTCACGTTTCTCTCTCTCAATTTTTATGTTTTTCATAAAATTTTGGACCAGTAAAAGAGTGGGTGTGGAAGGTTCTTCAAGGCTAAAAGGAACGGTTGTTCTCTGCTGGCGGTAAGGAGGTTTTAATAAAGGCGGTGGTCCAGGCAATTCCAACCAATACGATGAGTTGCTTCAGGCTCTCGGTTACCTTGTGCAATGATATTAATTCCATGTGTGCTAAGTTTTGGTGGGGGTCTACCAGAGACAGAAGGCGTATCAATTGGAAGAGCTAGCGAAAATTATGTTGGGGCAAGGAAATGGGAAGTTTGGGGTTTCGGGACTTGTGAATTTTCAATCAGGCTATGCTTGCCAAACAGTGGTGCAGACTTATCCGCCGACCGAATAGCCTTCTTTATCAAGTGTTGCAAGGCAAGTAATTTCGGACATGGCATTTTCTAAAGGCCCCGGTTGGGCGTAATCCGTCATATGTCTGACGCAGTATTGTGTGGGGGCGAGAGGTGATTCAGAAGGGTTATCGGTGGAGGGTGGGCAATGAGCATCTGGTGTAGCCTAAGAGGGTAAAAGGAGAATTCTCTCCAAGAATCAACCAAGTATTATTTATGAATCAACAGTTAATGAATACAAACGAGCAATGCTCTATTTATAGGGATTTGAAAAACTAATCCTAATCCTAACAACCCAAGGAAACTAAACATAATCCTAATTAATCAAAGAAAGCAATCATATTTCTAATTAACCAAGGAATTAACCCAAAATATCTAATTAACCAAGAATCCTACTACATCAGCATCACATTGAAATTGCGTCTGACCCGTGGATTCCGAAGGCTGGGCAGGGTAGGCCTACGTGGGTTGCCCATTGTTATAAGGATGCGGCGGTGGCATCACTGCTACGTGAGGATGAGTCTTGGAATGAAGCTCAGGTTCGCGCAGGGTTTGGTGAGGCGGAGGGTAGTCTAATTCTTGTCATTCCCACGAATGGACAAAGAGAGGATGACGAGGTATATTGGGCTTGGGATAAGAAAGGGATATTTTCAGTGAAGAGCGCTTATAAGCTAGGTATGCACTTAGATCGGGGTCAACTGGGCTCTTCATCTTCCATGGATCGCATGACATGCTTTGGAAGGGCTTCTGATAGACCCGTCTGCCTTCGAAGGTTAAATTGTGTTGAATTTGATGGCTAAATTCATTTTATTAATCCTGATTTACTAAAGGGTCTTTTAAGTCATTATTTAGGCTTATTAGATTTTGTTGAATGGAGATTCTATTTTGCTGAGCTCGTAAAAAGGAGATGCATTTCACGTGGTTGGGTTTGTTAGAGGCCTAACAAATTCGGTTTTGCCCACAGCTGAAAGACGCGTCATGAGTTGTTGGCACGTGTGGGTCTCATCTTCTTCATCCAGAGCATTGGGTCATTTTTCGGCATGCAAATCAAAGTGTATCAGGAGAAGTTTTCCAGAGAGCTTTTGGTAGAGAGGTTTTGGGGTGTGCATTCTTTGTAACAAGGGTTCTTGATCAATCCGATCAAATCCCTTGGGGTTTTGAGAGTAATCGGTGAGCTCTGCAACTTCGGTGAGTGTTCAGTGAGCTTTTGATTATCTCTCTCGATTTTGCTCAAGTTTTTTGAAGCAATCGAGCATTGATTGTAATCCTTCTCTCTGATTGATTTATGTGTCGTAAGAAGCTGCTTGTATCTCAATAATAGTGACTAAAAATGGATGTAGACCTTTATTTGGTTGAACCACTATAAACTCTTTGTCTCCAATTTTCTTATCTCTTATTCTTTGATGTTCTGATTGTTCTTCTTGAGGCTAGGATTTGTGTTTGTTATGGTTAATCAGGTTGGAAGATTATCAACAATTGGTATCAGAGCATCGGGTTGTTTTTATTTGCCGATTGATTCTTCACACGGAGAATCGAAATGTCAACAAAGTTTGAGGTAGAAAGGTTTGATGGCAAAGGTGATTTCTCACTGTGGAAGAAGAAGATGAGGGCATTGTTAGTGCAACAAAAGGTGGCAAAAACCCTTGCTGAATCTAATGATAAACCCGATTCCATGACTGATGAGCAATTTGCTGATATGAAAGAGATAGCTTACATCACGATAATTCTCTACTTGGCAGATAATGTGCTCAGACAAGTCAATGAGCAAACCACGACAAAAGAGGTATGGGCTAAGTTAGATGAAATTTATCTTACTAAGTCCTTGTTTAATAAACTCTATCTTAAGGAAACATTCATTGGTTTCAAGATGGATACATGTAAAGATCTTGAACAAAACTTGGATGAGTTTAGTAGGATTACTATTGATCTAAGTAATATAGGAGAAAAATTGGATGATGAAAACAAAGCCATTATTCTCCTTAATTCTCTGCCTGAATCATACAATGAAATTAGGAATGCAATTAAGTATGGTCGTAACAGTCTAACAATGGAAATAGTAATCACTGCTCTTAGATCTCGAGATTTGGAAGTTAAGAAATCCACTTCAAGAGAGGGAGAAGCTCATTTTACAAGGGGGAGATCTGAAAAGAAGAATAACAGGGGAAGCAATGGTAGAGGAAAGTCTGAATCGAATAGAGGTAGATCTAAGTCTCAAAGTAAAGGCAAGAAATGCTTTTACTGCCATAAAGAAGGACATTTTTGCAAAAATTGTATTGGACTCAAGAATAAGAAGAAAATTGAGAATAAAAGGGGTGAAGAAAGTAGCAATGCAAACATTACTAAGGGTTATGATTCAGCAGAGGTTCTAATGGTTCATGAATGTTTGTCTGCTATAGCAGTTTCAGATTGGATTCTAGATTGAGGATGCTCATTCCATCTGTCTCCGAATCGAGATTGGTTCCAAGATTTTGAACCATTGAATGAAGGAACTATTCTTCTGGGAAATCATCATGAATGTAATGTCAGAGGCATTGACTCAATACAGGTAAAAATGTTTGATAATCAAACAAGGATAATTCCTAAGGTGAGGTATGTTCCAGAGCTCAAGAGAAGTCTTCTCTCATTAGGGGTGTTTGACAAAGCTGGTTATGTATGTAAGACTGAAAATGGAGTCATGAAGATTATCAAGGGTGCAATGGTTAAATTGAAAGGTAAATTTATCAATGGTTTATACATTCTTGAAGGTTCAACCATCATAGGATCAGCTGTTGTTGCTTCATCCAGAGAGCAAGAAAATGCCAAGTTATGGCATGGTAGACTCAGGCATATCAGTGAAAAAGGTTTAAATGAAATGAAGAGGCAGGGGTTTCTTGGTACATCTCAACTAGGATCGCTGGAATTGTGTGAGCATTGTATCTATGGTAAAACTACCAGAGTGTCCTTTGGTAAGGTCATACACACTTCCACAACAATCTTAGACTATGTACATGCAGACTTATGGGGACCAGAAAAGACTCTTACTCTTGGTGGAGCAAGATATTTCTTATCCATCGTAGATGATTACTCGAGGAGAGTTTGGGTTTATCCCTTGAAAAGTAAGGATGAAACATTCAAAAGATTTGAATATTGGAAGATTCTTACTGAAAATAACACTAATAAGAAGCTGAAATGCATGCGTACGGATAATGGCCTTGAATTTCTTAGTCATCAATTCAAGAATATGTGTGCGAAAGAAGGTATTGAAAGGCACTTTACAGTAAGGGGAACTCCACAACAAAATGGTTTGGCCGAACGAATGAACAGAACTCTATTGGAGCGGGTTAGATGTCTATTATCTAATGCAAGTTTAGATAAAAAGTTTTGGGGTGAAGCAGTGGTGACAACCGCCTATTTAATTAATAGGAGTCCTTCATCTGCTATCAACTACAAAACTCCAATAGAAATGTGGACTGGAAAACTTCCAGACTTGTCAAACTTGAGGTTGTTTGGGTGTGTAGCTTATGCACATTCCAAGCAAGGTAAATTGGATAATAGAGCCAAGAAATGCATCTTCTTGGGTTATCCTCCTGGGCCAAGGGCTACAGATTATGGAGCTTAGAAAAAGGTGAAGAAAAATGCTTCATCAGTCGAGATGTTGTGTTTGATGAGTCTAGAATTGCTATGAAGAAGGTGGAGAAGACATGTACTCCTGTACAAGAAAAGAATAAATTTTCTTGTGAAATGGAATTAGAACTTTCATCCATTGATCAAGGTGGAGTTTCAACTTCTAAAGAGGTAATTCATGAAGGTGGAGCATCTGATTTGAATGAAGATAGTAGTCTTCAAAGTGACTTCGAACCAGTAGCAAATGAGATCCATGAAGAAGTCTCTTCTCCTCTAGTGCAATCAACTGATCTTCAAACCTATCAGTTGGCCAGAGATAGGCAAAGAAGAGAGATCAAACAACCCTCGAGGTATGCTTCTGCTGACCTTGTTTATTATGCTTTTAATGTTGAGTTGGATCAAATAGATAATGAGCCTTTGACATATAAAGAAACAATTGATTCTTCAAAGAGTACTAATTGGTTATTAGCTATGGAGGAAGAAAAGGAGTCTCTGTATAAGAACAATACTTGGACTTTAGTTGATAAACCTTAAGATCATAAACTAGTTGGTTGTAAATGGATTTACAAAATAAAACACAGTGTTGAGACTAATGAACCAATTAGATACAAGGCAAGGTTAGTTGCTAAGGGATTCACTCAAACTCAAGGTTTTGATTATGAAGAAATCTTCTCCCCTGTTGTTCGTCATACTTCAATTAGAATTTTGTTGTCTTTGACTATTGCTTTTGATCTTGAGTTAGAGCAACTTGATGTTAAGACCGCATTCTTGCATGGAGACCTTAAAGAAACAAACTATATGCAACAACTGGTTGGATTTGTTACAAAAGGTACTGAGGACAAGGTATGTTTGCTTAACAAATCCTTGTATGGTCTTAAACAATCCCCAAGACAATGGTACTTGAAGTTTGATTCGTTTATTATCTCTTGTGGTTTTTCTAGAAGTGGTAGATGTACTTTTGGGGTACTTCAAATTCAAGTTGTCGAGGCTTGCCAAAATACAATTTATAAACCCGAATACACCGAGCTATTTGTAGCTAAGTGGCAACGGGGTCGATCCACAGGGAAATAAGAAATTCAATCTAACTAGGTCTAATTTGCTAGAAATAAAAGAATGCACAAATTAAAGAATGGTAATTTGGTTTTGGGGGAAGGGAGCTCCTAATTATGCTAACGGAAAATTAACAACGTGCAAAAAGTAAACGGTTGTGCTTAACTTCGAGAAATGGAATTGCTCGTTATGGATGTTCGGATCATTGATACGGTTTACGCGTTAGCTAATTCATGCACACAATTCATTTAGTTATTCCTAACTCAAATGACCCAAGGAATTAATTAGAAGCGTGCAATTCTAATTAAACTTAGCCAATAATCTATCCAAGGTAGCGACCCCTAAATTGATTACGTGCTAGTGACGGGAACATCGCGACGGCCTAATCCTAAGACTAAACCGATTTCTCTCTTGCCTTAAGTCTAACATGAAAACGTTAATTAACTCAGTTTACCAATGTCACTTTGGGCCGAACTAATTAGCCATGCTTAGACCCGTGCTACCTAGCGGTATAGGCAATTATACGTCCCAACCTTTAGCCCTCTATCATGCATAAGAATTAGAGCGTCAATCTAATTTAGCTACACATGCTAGATTTTGATGAAGAACAAGCAAGAGATGCATTAATCAAACTAATTTCTCAACATTCACAAAGGGGAAAATCTCCCCAAACATCCAAAACTTACAAACCAAAACTCTAAATCAAGCACTAACCTCGGTTTAGCCTTCCATGGAGGTTGGATTAATCCAATCCCCCATGGAAGAGCTTGGAATCATGCACAAAGAAGGAGAAGAAGTACAAAAATGGTGGAAAAACGCCTTGGAACCGAGAGGAGAAGCTTGAGGAAGAAGGAGAATGAAAAAGTCAGGCTGAAAAACGCGGTTTCACGCTTTTTAAGCTCGGAGCGTCGAGACGCTAGGCCAGCGTCTCGACGCTGTGCCCTAAGTTGGCTGCTGCGCGCGCGCGGGGCGGCGTCGAGACGCGCGCGCGGCGTCGAGCGAGCGTCGAGACGCTTGCGCTCGACGCATGCTCTCGGGTGGAACTCCAGAATCACGCTTCAGACTTCGGGGCGTCGAGACGCTCGGCCAGCGTCTCGACGCTGTCGGCGTTGAGCGAGCGTTGAGACGCGCGCTCGACGCTGATGCACGTCTATCTTGGGGAATTGTCGGGGCAGCGTCGAGCTAGCGTCTAGACGCTGGGGCGCACGCAGATCTTCAATGACGGGCGCGCGGGCGCGCGCGGACATGGGCGAGGCGGAGCGGGCTGGCGCGCGGGCGCGAGGCGAGGCGGCGCGCGCGGGCGCGCGCGCGTCTGGCCGTCTGGGCGCGGGCGTGCGGTGCTTGCGAGCGGCGCGCGCGGGCGCGCGCGCGTGCTGCGTTCGTTGGGCGCCTGGGCGCTGGGCGCCGGCGCTTGGGCGCTGTCCTCTCGGCTCTTAGCCCACTTTTGGGTCGTTTTGGCTCCCGAGCTCCGTTTGGCCTATCGTTTTGACCCGAACACTTCCCGAAACATCTTAAATGACCTTTTTAGCCCCGAAAATCATCAATGGACTTCCCGAGCTCTTCACCATGAAATCACCTATAAGAAAGCATTTTAATCAATATATGTCATGGTTTTAGCTAGAATTAGGGACATTAAGATAGCTCTATTTTGGAGCTATCAAAATACCCCCGACCTAAATCTTGCTAGTCCTCGAGCAAGGTATACTCTAAATAATCTCCAAAGAATTAAATGCATGCTTGGACTCTAATCTCAATGCTTGTGAAACAAGGTACTTGTAGTAAATTCAAAACCATCAAAAGCATGCAAACGTTGAAATCATTTCAAAATTTAAACTCCTATTCCCTTACGTGTGTGTGTGTGCTTAGCACCTCTCAACCTAGCTCACGCAAGCCCGGAACAACCTTATACAGTCCTATGACTCGTTTTCCCCTTACTTATGGCGTTAAGAACAGTCTAACGGCTTTTAGTGATAGGAATAGCAACAAAACATAAGGCCTAATTTTTATTCTTTTCTTTGAGTACTTTGTATCCATTTTCTTTTCTTTTGAACAACTTTTTTTTTTTATTTTTCTCCTAGAGAGCCTAACACGTCAAGCCAAATTTAGCTTCACGTTTTTAAGGACCATTGCTCACTTCCATTAGTTCCCCTTTCATGCAGTGACAACCGTGGGTTACACGATCGCCCCTGGTTACACGGGCAACACAAGAAGGAGGAGCAACTCTGGAGGTTTTATTTTTCATGCATACTTTTTTTTTAGGCAACAGCTTCGCTATACACAAATGAGTTATTACTACTTCTACACATCAAGCCTCCCTAATGGTACCTTTCGGGGTGACAACAAGGTTTCAGACAAAATAAGATCAGTCTAGACCTACAGAACTGAGGATAAGAGTGCTATGTGCTCAGTGAATGTAGGGAAATAACAGAAATTTTTTTAAAATAGGCTCAAAATGTGCATACATCGTCAAATTTTCGAATCATACAAATACGGAGTGTTCACAAGCAAATCACAGACCGTCCTCATCGGACACATGCATTCAGATTCTAATCTAACAGCCAGAGTACACGTATGCTCGACAACTACTAAGAAGTCTCATCTCTATGTATCAACAAACTCCACCCCCCACCTTAAGATATGCATTGTCCCCAATGCATTAAACAGCTAAAAATAATAAAATTCTAAGGGAACAGAAAACCTCCCCTGAATTTTATGGAGCTGACGGGTGGAGATGTGCACCAACGTCCTCCAATGGGCTCTCGAGTCGTCGACCGTTCCACCTTTTCTCCTAGGAAAACAAGAAAACAAACAACAACTCAAAAGCAAAAATAAAAACAAAAAACAAAGCGATAAACAACGGAAATACAGTTCAAACTCGGGTGCCTCCGAGAAGCGCAAATTTTTAAAGTCGATTGCTCGACTGTATTCTCTTGACCACTCATCCATAGTCAAACTTGGAAGATGCCCCATCCATCTTCCTAATCACCTCTTTCCTGCGAAAATCCATGAACAATTCTTTCTCTCGTGCCTTCTGTGCACATACAACATCAAATTTAAATTTTGCAGGTTTAACTTGATCCCATAAAATTGATGCAAAAACGTGAGAGAAATTTTCATGCATTCCAGAAGCATAAGGATCAGCAGGAAAGAACGGGTCATTTACTTTGCCCAAAACATCTTCAACCTTTTCCAAGGGGTGCACATAAGAATTATCAACCAATTGCAAAGTAGAACCAGATTCATGCAAGTCATTCATTTTAAGCTCATCAAAAACAGCATGCGACTCAACATTAACCGGCGGTTCTAAATCTAGCATGGCTTGATTAGTCATTTCATTTCCAAAAGTGCAAGGTAAAATGGAAGGAAGTAGATTAGTAGAGTTCTCAACAATTGTCAAAGCAGAAACAGATGAATCACAAAATTCAGTCAAGGATGGTTCATGCAACTCATGATCATCAAAAAGTTCAGTTAAAAATAATGGGTCATCCCCATCCTCAACAGTCATGCATTCATTACGAGCTTGAGATTGAAAAGTGTCTACTTGACAAAGAGAGAAGACATCATCAACATGCTCTTCTACATCGGGCAAATGCATCTCAACAACCTCTCTGCCATACTCAACAGATAATATGCCCTTATCCACATTAATTTTAGTTTTAGCAGTTTTCATAAAGGGCCTACCTAATAAGATCGAAGCATGCGAAGAGGAATAGTTTTCATCCATTTTCAGAACATAAAAGTCAACAGGAAAAATTAATTCATTAACTTGCACTAACACATCTTCAATAATTCCTAAAGGATGCACAGAAGTTCTATCAGCAAGTTGAATAATTGTTCCTGTTTTATTCATTCCTTTCAATTTCAGTTTCTGATAAATGGAGTACGACATAACGCTAATGGAGGCTCCTAGATCAAGCATTGCTCTTCTAATATGCATACCTCCAATCTTACAAGGGAGAGAGAACATACCTGGATCGCCGCATTTAACCGGTAAGTTCTTTGTGATCACTGCAGAGACGTTCTCACTTACCACGACGCGTTCACTCTCCTTTGTCTTCCTCTGGTTGGTGCAAATTTTCCTGAGGAACTTGGCGTACCTCGGAATTTCCTTCAGAGCGTCCAACAGAGGGATGTTGATCTCTACTTTCTTGAATGTGTCCAGGAACTCCTTCTCGTAGTCCTCCTTAGGCGGTCTCGCTAACCTGCTAGGAAAAGGAGCCTTAGGCACATAAACTCTAGTGCATGTAGGATCGAAATTTACCCCATGCCACCGTGGTTCGGGATTTTCTGTCTGTGGCTCGACGTGGCCATGATCGACTTCCACCGGCGGGGTACTCGTGGGAAGATGCTTCCCACTTCTCAGAGTGATGGCACTAGCGCTCTCCGCGTTCTGATGCTCGATCACTGTCAACCTCTTACTGACTTGAATCACTGCATCGCTCAAAGTTTGAAACTGCTCTCGAGTTTCCCTGTGTTGTGATTCAAGTATTTCTTCCAACGATCTACCTGAAACAGAAGAACGGGGTTGTGAGTTATTTTTCAAAGCAAGAATAGCACTACTTACTTCAAAAAGTTGAGCCTTGAGCTCGTCCACGTCCCTGATCAGGCGATCTTTATCCTTGTCTCCATCTCCACTCCGCTCCAAGCTTCTAGCCAAGTTGGAAATCAAAGCTCTAGCTTCAGCGGGTGTTTTATCCATGAGACATCCTCCACTTGCGACATCAACTAACTGTCGGTTTGGCGGTAAGAGACCTTCGTAGAAGTTCTGAATGAGTTGTTGTTCAGCTACTTGGTGGTTGGGACAATCCTCACACAACCGACCAAATCTCTCCCAACACTCAAGAACGGTCTCTTTTTCTCCTTGCTCAATTCTATTTATCATTCTTCTAAGGGCGGCAACCTTGGGAGGCGGAAAATACTTCGCATAAAACGCTCCCTGCAGCTCTGTCCAAGAAGTGATGGACCCAGTCGGTAAGTAATGCATCCAATCTCTCGCCTCTTCCTTCAAGGTGAAGGGAAAGGCTCTGAGATGGAGTTGATCTGCAGTGATGCCGTCGGTCCTAAATGACGAACACACCATCTTGAATGCCTTGAGGTGTCTGACTGGATTCTCATCTGTATTACCACAAAAAGAAGGCAATAAGTTAACCAGACCAGCTTTAAGTTCAAAATTACCTGAAGCTACCGGATACAATATACTCGATGTGTTCCGGCCTAGCTCAGATGATGCAAGCTCCCTCATGGTTCTTTGATGCTCAAGATTACCCACGACCTCCATCTTGGCGCTTCCTTTGGAATTTCAAAGAATGCTGCGCTCCAAAAACTCAAACAAAAACGCGTAAAATAATACAAAAGAATTAAACTGTACAAAAAGAAATAAAGAAAATTTTTAAAACTAACAAACTAAACTTAACTAAACTAAATTAATTAAGTCCCCGGCAACGGCGCCAATTTTGGTAGATGTACTTTTGGGGTACTCCAAATTCAAGCTGTCGAGGCTTGCCAAAATACAATTTATAAACCCGAATACACCGAGCTATTTGTAGCTAAGTGGCAACGGGGTCGATCCACAGGGAAATAAGAAATTCAATCTAACTAGGTCTAATTTGCTAGAAATAAAAGAATGCACAAATTAAAGAATGGTAATTTGGTTTTGGGGGAAGGGAGCTCCTAATTATGCTAACGGAAAATTAACAACGTGCAAAAAGTAAACGGTTGTGCTTAACTTCGAGAAATGGAATTGCTCGTTATGGATGTTCGGATCATTGATACGGTTTACGCGTTAGCTAATTCATGCACACAATTCATTTAGTTATTCCTAACTCAAATGACCCAAGGAATTAATTAGAAGCGTGCAATTCTAATTAAACTTAGCCAATAATCTATCCAAGGTAGCGACCCCTAAATTGATTACGTGCTAGTGACGGGAACATCGCGACGGCCTAATCCTAAGACTAAACCGATTTCTCTCTTGCCTTAAGCCTAACATGAAAACGTTAATTAACTCAGTTTACCAATGTCACTTTGGGCCGAACTAATTAGCCATGCTTAGACCCGTGCTACCTAGCGGTATAGGCAATTATACGTCCCAACCTTTAGCCCTCTATCATGCATAAGAATTAGAGCGTCAATCTAATTTAGCTACACATGCTAGATTTTGATGAAGAACAAGCAAGAGATGCATTAATCAAACTAATTTCTCAACATTCACAAAGGGGAAAATCTCCCCAAACATCCAAAACTTACAAACCAAAACTCTAAATCAAGCACTAACCTCGGTTTAGACTTCCATGGAGGTTGGATTAATCCAATCCCCCATGGAAGAGCTTGGAATCATGCACAAAGAAGAAGAAGAAGTACAAAAATGGTGGAAAAACGCCTTGGAACCGAGAGGAGAAGCTTGAGGAAGAAGGAGAATGAAAAAGTCAGGCTGAAAAACGCGGTTTCACGCTTTTTAAGCTCGGAGCGTCGAGACGCTAGGCCAGCGTCTCGACGCTGTGCCCTAAGTTGGCTGCTGCGCGCGCGCGGGGCGGCGTCGAGACGCTGCGCGGCGTCGAGCGAGCGTCGAGACGCTTGCGCTCGACGCTTGCTCTCGGGTGGAACTCCAGAATTACGCTTCAGACTTCGGGGCGTCGAGACGCTCGGCCAGCGTCTCGACGCTGTCGGCGTTGAGCGAGCGTTGAGACGCGCGCTCGACGCTGATGCACGTCTATCTTGGGGAATTGTCGGGGCAGCGTCGAGCTAGCGTCTAGACGCTGGGGCGCACGCAGATCTTCAATGACGGGCGCGCGGGCGAGGCGGACACGGGCGAGGCGCGCGGGCGCGCGCGGACATGGGCGAGGCGGAGCGGGCTGGCGCGCGCGGGCGCGCGCGCGTCTGGCCGTCTGGGCGCGGGCGTGCGGTGCTTGCGAGCGGCGCGCGCGGGCGCGCGCGCGTGCTTAGTTCGTTGGGCGCCTGGGCGCTGGGCGCCGGCGCTTGGGCGCTGTCCTCTCGGCTCTTAGTCCACTTTTGGGTCGTTTTGGCTCCCGAGCTCCGTTTGGCCTATCGTTTTGACCCGAACACTTCCCGAAACATCTTAAATGACCTTTTTAGCCCCGAAAATCATCAATGGACTTCCCGAGCTCTTCACCATGAAATCACCTATAAGAAAGCATTTTAATCAATATATGTCATGGTTTTAGCTAGAATTAGGGACATTAAGATAGCTCTATTTTGGAGCTATCAAGAAGCAAACTAGATCATTGTGTCTATCATAAGCATGTGGATAACAAGTCCCCTATTTATCTACTGCTATATGTTGATGATATGTTGTTGGCTAGTAAAGATATACAAGAGATTGAAAAACTTAAATTTCAGTTGAAAGGGAAGTTTGATATGAAGGAACTAGGTCAAGCTAGAAGGATATTAGGAATTGACATTAAGAGAAATAGACGGAAGGGAACTTTGAATTTATCTCAAGAAGTCTATGCTGCTAAAATGTTAGCTAAGTTTCATATGGAACAATGTAAGAGAGTGTCAATTCCTTTAGCAAGACATTTTAAGTTGTCTGGTAAACAGTCACCTCAAACTGAGGATGAAGAATTAGCTATGTCTCATGTTCCTTATGCTAGCGTTGTTGGTAGTCTGATGTATTTGATGGTGTGTACAAGGCCCGATCTAGCACATTCCATGAGTGTAGTGAGTAGGTTTATGGCAAATCCTGGGATGGTCCATTGGCAAGCTGCTAAATGGATCTTACGATATGTTTAAGCTACTCTTTCTCATGGTTTATTATATACACAAGCTGAAGCTAAGCATAGTCACTTCTTGGGCTATATAGATGTCGACTATGCAGCTGATTGTGATAAGAGAAGGTCCCTCACGAGATATGTGTTTATTTATTTTGGGAACCTTGTAAGCTGGAAAACTTCACTACAATCTGTTGTGGCTTTGTCTACAACCGAATCTGAATACATTGTAACCACAGAAGCTTTTAAAGAAGCTATTTGGTTGAGGGAGTTAACAAATGAGCTTGTTTTTTATGATAGTGTTGTGAGAGTGTTTTGTGACAGTCAAAGTGCTGTCTATCTCTCAAAGAATCAGACTTTTCATGATAGATCCAAGCACATTGACATTTGATATCAAAAGTTGTTTAAGAACTCTCAAAATTTGTTCTGTATAAGTGAAGTTTGAATATGGTTGCTATTTTGAGTTGTGTTGGTTGTTTGAATTTAGCTATCAAGGTGGAGATTTGTTGAATTTGATGGCTAAATTCATTTGTATTTAATCATCCGACAAACTAATTGAACCAACTTGATTTAAAACAGATAGAGTAAGTTTATAGTATCTAATAACTTTTTTATTTTTTTGTTGTGTTGAACAACATGTGGAGATTGAGATTTGAAACTTTAAAATTTTAGTTGATCTTAAAATGTCTTAGCTAACATTAGCATAACTCAAAAAAAAATGTTAAGACACAAACTCATTCTTTCGAGGTTAGGTTCAAATTGTTTGGTAAAACATAGCAAATCATCCCCAAATTTATGAAATTAATATAATTAGTCAAATTTTAAAACACACATCAAGGTCCCGTAGCTCAGTTGGTTAGAGCATTGGTCTTATGAGCCGAAGGTCGCGGGTTCGAGCCCCGCTGGGACCAATAGTATGAAATTACATATACAAAGATTACATATACAAAGTTTTTAAACACAAAAATTAAACGAAATTAGGAACTCAATAAACTATAATAACTCAAATGCCAACAAGAGCATAGTTCAAATGTCATATTGCACAATTATGAGTCTTCTTTAGAAGACGTTGTGGATGAAGATCGTCGAGGTTGGATATTTTGTTTGTAGCATTAGATTCATTCACATTCAAAGTTTAAATTAACTTTTTGAATAATAAATTAAAAAAATTAAAAAGTTGCAATAAATAAATAAAGAGTAAAAAAAGAGTAAATGTGGAGATAAAATTTCTCTTATATAGCCCATGAGTCATAGAAAACGAACTTAAAATTGTATATTTTTTTATTTCCTACTTCTAATTTTAGTTTAATATATGTTCGTGGAAGTTGTAGCATTAGATTCATTCACATTCAAAGTTTAAATTAACTTTTTGAATAATAAATTAAAAAAATTAAAAAGTTGCAATAAATAAATAAAGAGTAAAAAAAGAGTAAATGTGGAGATAAAATTTCTCTTATATAGCCCATGAGTCATAGAAAACTAACTTAAAATTGTACATTTTTTTATTTCCTACTTCTAATTTTAGTTTAATTTTATTTATGAAATTCGAGAGAGCTTATTTATGAAATTCGAGAGAAAGTCAGATATGTCCTTTTACTATTGGATTAAAACAAATAAAACTAAAAAGGTTAAAGAAAAGGAAATGATAATTTCCAAAAAAAAACTAAAAAATAAATGGAAATGGTAACTTCAAACAAAATAATAATAAAAAAATAATGGCATATTAAAATCTAAAAAGTATGTAATTGTCGTTTTATCTCCCCCTCATCCGTCTTCGCCTTCTTCTGGTGATAATTGCAACTTCCTCTTCTGCATACGGTAAATTGTTTGTCTTTTTTGTTGAAGAATATCGAAAAAAAATATTAAATTAAATAAGAGCCGTAGATGACCATACTTATTCATTAAGCTAGCATCCACCCCTTTCTTGAAAAGAAATATCCCTTTGTAGTTGAGAGATAATGTGCACGATTATTGCATATTTGATTTTCGATAAATTTTCTTCCTTTTGTTGCAACAATCTGATTCCACTTTGACGGTGACTGGTGAATTAAAATATGCATTCTCAAAGTCTTATTTTCAAGTACGATCGTCCGATATGCTAAAACTACATCTATGAATTTATTTTATGCATCCATATTTATTTTATAAACATAGTGGGAAGAGCAAAGAAAACACATTGTTTAATAGTAATATAAATGATAGGTTAGATTCATGTATGGTATATTAAGTAGGAAGATGAAAGATGCAATATATGAAAAATGATGGAAGATTAAAGGAAATGAATGTGAATGGTAAAGGAAAAATGACAAATTGAAGAATGTTCTAAAATTAAAAGGGCAAAATGGGGAGAGAAAGTTTATCCCCAGAACCTGATATAGTAATAAATATATATATATATATATATATATTGTTTTTTAGTACATTTTTTTTAGGATTTTTTAAACGTAAATAGATTTTTTTTTTTGTAAATATATTTAATTAATGCAGGAAGTACGATCGAATCTCCGACCTCTTTGCCATTATTTGATGTAGTTCAGCTATGTTCATGTTCGCCGTAAATAGAAAAACTTATTGAAGCAAGGCTCTATTTGGGGTAATTGATCTGTTTTTTTGTGCTATTTCAAGCAATTATCCCTCTATTTGAGTAGGATACTATAAGTATTGGTATATATATTGTTTTCTCTACTTTAAACCATCAATTCTATGAATCTTGAAGTTCATAAGTGATTGAAAATTTGAGTTAGACTCACCATATAGGCCAGCTACCTAGGATTAAATATTTTATGAGTTTTCTTGGCAACCAAATATAATAGGGTCAGATGATTGTCTCGTTAAATTAGTTGAGGTGCACGCAAACGGGCCTGGACACTCAGAATTATCAAAAAAAAAAAAAAAAAAGTTAGACTCAACATGGTGTGACTGTGTAATATTTGAGTAAGGGATTATAATCTGTGTTTGGAAATGTGAAATATCAATTATACCCTCCATAGGTGAGTTGTTAAAGATCACTTCAGTTATATCTCTCTTCACTTTAGCTTTTCTTTTTCATCACACATATGCAAACAATGATTTCGAAATTTGAAGACAATTTTTCTTTGATGCTGTGAAGAACAAAAAAATATTGAAGGAGAAGATGAAGAACTCAAGTTTTATCGTAGTTCAACCTTAGGCCTACATCCATTTGGGAAACAACAGGTAATTTTTTTATTTCAAAGACAATGATTTATAGATTCACAAATCTAAAAACTCATACACATATCTCTCATCCTCTTTAACCTCTCTATTAGGTATTTATTGAAGAGTTGATTTACAGCTTCCTCTTCCTACCTAAAAGGATTTGGTTGCTCATGGTTAGAAGATGAGTATACTATTTTAACTTGTAATAAGATTAGAATATATGATAATCTTTAATTTTGTTTTAAAGGGTTTCAAATTGTTAAAAATTCAAGATTATCCATAAGGTGAATTAGTTTTTTAATAGGATTAAAAAACATGGCTTAAAATCAACTGAAGTTCATTGATCTAGTAATTAATAGTTAATTAAAGATTAATGAATTTGAAATAAAAATTGACTATAAGGGAACCCTGTCTAAGAAAGGTTACTCGGGTGAGGTACTTAAGTTGACTGAAAAGGAACACCTCTACTTATGAACTGGCCTGGGGGTTGAATTAGTCAAATTGTATTTTATTTCATTAAGCTGACTCATAATGTGATTAGTTTTAAATAGTTTAATATACTTGGTAATTCACATTAAGATCAATCTAACCAACATAAGGGTTATGAAAGGGTAGATTGAAAAACTTAGATAAATGAGATTAGCCTAATTTGTCTAAGTAATAGAAAACCCTATTTCAAAATACTTAGTGGGAGAAAGACATATGTCAAAATCACCCTACGGTCTCTACCATAGATTCACAACGTGAGATTCATGTGAGGCCTCGAGGCGGCTTTGGACCGTCCCCCTACGGAAGGTGTTTACATGGGTCAATATCAGGGTGAATCTCTTGAGAAAGTATTTTTAAATAGTAAGTGGGAAAGGAAATGTGTCAACATATCCTACGGTCTCTATCATTGGTTCACAACGTGAGATTCATGTGGGGCCTCGCGGCAGCTTTTGGACCGTCCCCCTACGGAAGGTGTTTACATGGGTATCAGATTGAATCTCCTGAGAAGGATAGGATTGTAATTTTATTTCCAATACTTGACCTACCCTACGGCGGCACTTGTTGGGATAAAATTATAGAATCTAAAATGATGGGTTACACTTACAAAGATATCATTAAGATTGTTAATGATTTTCTTGACCAAACTAATGGTAACTAAATGTTATAGAAATAAGAGTTATTTTGGGATAACACTTGGTTGAGATTGTCTCGGTTTAGTGAAGGAGCATTTGACCTACCCTACGGCGGCACTTGTTCTAACTCACTAAAGTATCATAGCATTAGAAATTAATGTTTTAGGGTTCATTTATCAAATTGTTTGTTTTCTATGCTGAAATTGAATGAATATTGATTGCATGTTGTTAAATAATATTTTTTTATATATATTTCAATATTATGTCTATTTCTCTCAATTTTAATTTTCGTTGCTAATTTGTCAAATTGAGAAAATAATATCACTTGGAAAAATAATGTTAACACTATATAATGACAGTGTAAATTTTTTCTTTAATTTGTCTTTATTGAGAAACGTTCTCAAAAACCTGTTGCCAATGCTAATCGAATTGTTCGTGAAGCACATGATTAATAAATCAATATAACGAGATGGTTTATACAAATTTTCTATTTGACATATTAGATGTCAAGCTAAGAAGATAAAGAATATGACAACAACATATGAGATATTGTTGAAGTCAATAAAAGCTAGATTTAGATATTTATTTAAATAATCTAAAAAATGAAGTATTACCAAAATCCAAGAAAAGAAACCATATGACTGTAGCTAAAAGAAAATAGTTTCTAAATTAGCAAAATAGTCATAATGAGAGGAATTTATGAAATACCTCTATGAGAAGAACATGGATAAAAGTAAATTTGATTTACTAGATTTTTTGTGGAAAATAATCATTACCACTATATAGTAGATTCAGATCCACTATTTAGATTTGTTCTTCATTACACTTTATATAGTTCTTGGAAAATACTTAATGATGTAGAATGATCTCTACTTGTTGGCACCAGAAAACCCATCTCAATTAATGTAGTGGGAGACATTAAGATGTCCATAAAAAATAATTGTCATTTAATGCTGAATATGGTGTTTAATACCATAGCAGAAATTCAATTTCTCTAACTTTATTACTAATAAAATGTTCATATAGTATGAATATTTTAGTACTAAATTTTTATTTTCAAAATTGTTTGAAAAGTTCAGCTGAAAAATAAGAATAATTTGTATGTGTTAAATTGTTAACATATAAAATACTACACAGTGAGATATTCAGGATTATAGAATCCAGAATATAAAGACAATTTATATTCTCCTAAAATATGATACCCGTCTTTGGCATTCAAGATTGATTCTGATCAATTTGAATAAAAAGACTACTACGAAGTGATTCTCTAAATGTTAGAGTTAATTACTTTATATGTCTTAAGATCTTGCCTTTCATGCAAGATAATTAATAGGTTTTTGTTGGAAAAGCCTACAGGGCAAAGAACACTGATGAATATTTCATATCACTCTAGCTGATGATTATTCAAGAAATAAGTATCGTAACCTAATGCAACATAAGTCTGAATATTTTGAAAAGTTCGAGGAATATAAGACTCAAGTTGAAGGTCAATTAGGTAAATCTATCAAAACACTATGATCAGATCACAGTGAAAAGTACAGAAACGTTATGTACTAAGACTAATTGATAGAAAATGAGATTTTATCTCAACTCTAGCACAAAGTACAATTGTGTGAAATTGTGCTGTAAGAGGAGAAACAAGACCTTGTTAGACATGGTCAGAACAATAAAGAATTACACGCCATTATAAGACTCTTGTTAGGATATACAATATAGATTGTATAGTGAACATGATTCTATCTAAAAGGTGTCCATGAGACAACTTTGAGATTATAGAAGAGTAGTAAAGTTAGTTTACAACCCTTCGAGTTTTGAGAGTTTTAAGCATACATGTTGAAACTTGAATATGTTCAATAGTGTTGAAAAGTTGGTTCCAAGTGAAGCCACTAAATAGTTAACAAAAGTTGTTAACAATTTAATTACATTTAATAGTCAAATGGATCCTAGTCATGAATTGGATAAGCCTCATCGTAGTGGGAGAGTTATGAGATGACCCAACCGTTACAAGAGCTTATATGAAGCCTAAGTTGTCGTATTAGATGACAAAATGTAGGGCTTCTTGACCTCAAAGTTGAAATGAGGGTCAATGACAAAGACTAGTAGACCAAAGTCATAAATCTCGAGATAAAGTAGATGTACTCATCTTTATCTAGAACTTGTAGATATTCGTGATGGGGTAAAACCCATAGGTTTTGAATATATCTACTAAAGTAAAAGATTTGTAAATAAGAAGGTACAGACCTTCAAAATAAGACTAATGACAAATATAGATGGAGAAAGTAAACTATGGATAAACTTTCTCATTTGTTGTCATATTAGAGTATATAAGCATTTCCTAATTCATAGTTGCATATGAGATATGTCAAGTGAAGGTTTAAGAAATCTTTTTTTGAAAAGAAGTCTTAAAGAATGCATTTACAAATCAATTACATGAGTTCAATTTCAAAAATCAAAAGCAAAAGGTTTGCAAGCAGTAAAGGTTCATTTATGAAATGAATTTGATCACTAGATTTTTGAATGTAAGGTTTGATAAAAGTATCAAAAACTATGACTTTGAATAAATATTAATGATATTGTATAGACAAGAAAATCATTAATTACTTAGTGGAATTTTCTCATATTTTATGTGGATGACTTATTACCCATTGTGAATGCTGTAAGATTTGAATCCAACATAAAATGTTGACTACCTAACCAATTCCAAATGAATGATTTAAATTACTGGGTATGTCCTAAAATAGAGTTTTCGAGGACAAAATGTTATTTATGTCTCACACATCTTATATTGACAAATTTGTTGTCAAGTATATGATGTAGTACTTCAAAAATGATAATGTATCATTCTTACATGAAGTTTAGATTGTCTAAGGAATAGTGTCCTAAGACATTTCAAAATGTTGAGAACATAAGATTGACTATCTGCGTTTGAGTGGGAGAAAATCTAATGTACACGTGAGACATGACATTTGACAGTAAAATTGGTTAGCATTTATTAGTTAACCCAATGGTATGACCATTGCACGGAAAAATAAAAACTTTTCTCAAAATATCTATGGATAAATTGAGAAATTATATTTTTGTGTATGAGGTTAAAGATTTGATCTTTACGAGATGCACTGGTTTTAACAAAGATTTATGGAAATCTATGTTTACCCTAGATGATGGAGTATGGTATGCAAGTTAAATGTTCTTACTTATGAAGTAAAGAACTTGCATAACTCAAATAATTTCTTATTGGTCTGAAAGATGTTTCAGATATAGTTAAGCCTAAAACGTTTTATGTAATGGCTAAACTTAAGGAACTTAGATAACATCAATATATAGGGTATCCTGAGAGAGAAAGAATCGTGGTAGGACCAAGATGACTTTTAATTGACAATCGTTTTGATCTATATAAAAAGACTTTCCAGGCTAAAGTGTTTGAAAGCCACCTAGAATGTCTAGGATTATGAGACATGTCTCATCTTCACTAGGGCAAGTGGGAGAACATGTTGGGTGTAGAGTATTCACTAGGATACATGTCTCACCGGCTTTAGTGCAAGTGGGAGATTGTTGGGATTTATGCCCTAAAGCATCGTAATTAATTAATAATTATTTGATAAATATTTTATTATTAATATTTGTAATTTATAATATTCATTATATAAATAAAATCCAAGGTTATTAGTGTAATCTTGAACTGTATGTAGTTGACATACGGGAGGATCATGTTCAAGTAATAACCTAAAGGGTCTATAGTATATGGATAAGGTTGGGTGCCTTATCCTGGTAACACTATTGATACGGCCCACTTTGTAATTGTTACAAATGATTTGATCCAAATCATTCATGTAGAGACATGTGAGTGGGGTATCCTATACAATGAGTTTGTATAAGACTGGACCACGAAATATATAATCTCTCTTTATAAATCCGTTATTTGAGAAGATTAGTATTTCACAAGATGATCATATGTGACTCGATCTTAATCCTGAGTGAGTTATGAACTCCTGCCTGTGAGGGCTCGTCCTTTGATTTGTATGGGTGAGAATGGCCTTTATAGCCGATTCAATAAGCCTACCATTTTGGGGACTTGACCAAATAGGGAGTTGGGAACATAAGTTTCACAAGATGGAATTCACTTCTTCCCATATAGGGAAAGTAGATGAGTAGTTCCCTTAAGTGCTGATTTCGGGACTTGAACAATGGGGCCCCACCCTCTCACTGGCCCGAGAGGGGCTTGGTTTATGGTTGGATCATAAACAAGTTGTTCATTAGAGAATCAGTGGTACTTAAGGTGTAAGATGTAATTATAGGGGTAAAACGAACTTTTGACCCAGCTGTAATTACGAACAACTCGTGAAGGATCGACTTGCATGTAATGGTTATATCCATGGACACAACTTGTCTTACAGTGCATAAGAGTGCAACTCTATGCCTATAGTGGAGTGATCTAGAGTTAATGAATGAAAGTCAATTAATTAATGAGTTTAATTAATTGATTTTGTATCATTGGAGCTTATAAATCTGTAGGTCCATAAGGTCCCCTTGCTAGCTCATAGTAACACTAAAAGGATCAATTTAGTTGAAAGAAAATTTGAAATATTCAAATTAATATTTAATATATTTGATATATTAAATGTAGAAGAGTAAAATATATTTATTGTATTTGATACATTAAATATTAGAGGAAATAGTTTATGTATATGATACATTAATATTAAAAACTATATACTTATGTTATTTGAATGTGATTCAAATTGGTTTAAAGTATATTATAAAAGATTAATTTTATAATATTTGAATAAGATTCAAATAAATATAAAACACATATTTTAATATATTAGATATTAAAATGTATTTTATAAAATAAAATTAATTCCTAAAAGCCTTATTATAAATAAGACATTTAGGTTTAGCCAAAAGGTTGGCCAAACACACTACTCACACCCTCTGCAGAGAATTGTTCTCTCATTCTTTCAAAGAGCTCCCACAAGCATGATCCCGTGTTCGAGTCATAGCGAGGAAGATCTCGTGGAAAGAGGAACACAAGAAGATGATTGTTCATCAAAGGTAAAACATTTGCTTAACTTGTTTTTTAGTTTAATTCTAAACAAAACAAAAGATCGATTCCAATCGCTTCCGCTGCGGGGAATGAAGAGTTCATTCCCTTCATCCTCTTCCAATAATATCTTATGCATGCAATAGGAAGAACTAATACCCCTTATATCGGCAATCGTCCATGCAATAGCTTTTTTATGTTGCTTAAGCAGCAATATTAGCGCAATTTCATGTTTTTCACTCAATTTGGATGAAATGATAACAGGCAAAGTATCATGCTCTCCTAGATATGCATACTTAAGATGATCAGGCAATGGTTTTAATTCTAAGAGAGGTGGATGCTCAATGGATGGTTTCAATGGATTCATGGATCTTTCAGTCAAGTCATTAGTCATACAAACATGCTGAAGTTTGTCCACATGTATATCCATTATTTCAGCTATGTTTAAGTCAGTTACATCTATTTGTACATAGTCATTGGCATGCTTAATCATTAGTTCATGCTCAAGTTGTTCTTCCATCAGTGAATCTACTACATCCATACTAGCACAAGATTCAGAGTCAGAAGGATACCTTAGAGCTTTAAAGACACTAAACTTAACCTCCTCATCATGAACCCTCATGGTGAGCTCACCTTTCTGGACATCGATCAAGGCCCTACCTGTGGCTAGAAATGGTCTGCCTAATAGGATGGGGACCTCCTTGTCTGCTTCATAATCCAGAATGATGAAGTCTGCAAGAAAGATGAATTTGTCAACCTTGACAAGACGATCCTCAATCTTACCCTCAGGGTATGCTATGGATCTGTCTGCAAGCTGCAAGGTGACAGTAGTAGGACGTGCTTCCCCTATTCCAAGCTGACGGAATAGTGACAGGGGCATGAGATTTATGCTGGCTCCCAGGTCACAAAGAGCTCTGCCCACGTGCTTGCCTCCCAACTCGACTGGTAAGGTGAAGGAACCAGGATCCTTCTCCTTCTTTGGAAGTTTGTTCTGGAGTATAGCACTGCACTCCTCAGTAAGATTCACTGTTTCAAATTCACCAATGATCTTTTTGTTAGTAATAATATCCTTCAAAAATTTAACATAAGAAGGCATAGATTGCAAAACCTCTACAAATGGAATATTCACATGCACTTGTTTCAAAATTTCTAAAAACTTATTAAAGTGCACTTCCTGTTCTTGTTTTTTCTTTAGCCTTCTAGGAAATGGAGGTGGTGGCACATATGTAGGCACTTCAGGTCACCTAAGGACAGGTGGAGGCCTTGGTATCTCTTCTGGTTCCTCTATGATAGGTTCCAGCCTCACCCTTGATGTGCTTGGTGGTGGTTGATCATGGTTGGGCAGAGAATCCAGTGGAGCACTAGACTCTTCATTCTCTACTCTCTTTGGTGTTTCTCTAGTGTTGCTCACCAATGGTCTTCCACTGCGAAGTTCAATTGCTTGAACTTGCTCTTTTTCATCCCTTCTAGGCACTTCAGTGTCAGCAGGCAACCTACCTTGGGGCCTACTTTTCAGTTCATTGGCTAATTGCCCTATTTGGTTCTCTAGGCTCCTAAGGGTAGCTTGCTGACTTTGTAGGGTAGCATCATTCTTTGCAATGTACTCCTTAAGTAGATTTTCTACTGATGACCCTATTGGTTGGTTATATGGTTTTTGGTACATGGATTGGTTATTTTGTTGAGTGAAACCAGGTGTTCCACTCGGTCTTGGTTGATTAGGAGCTTGGTTAGTGTTTTGTTGCCCACCCCAAGAAAGATTTGGATGGTTCCTCCAACCAGGATTATAGGTGTTAGAAAAGAGGTTGTTCCTAGGCTGCTGTTGACTCCCTACATAGCAGACTGAGGCTGGATTCCCAGGGAAGTAATCATACAGGTGCCCTTCCCCACAGAATCGACAGATTAGTGTCTCACCTTGACTAGTTGGTGCACCCATTGAAACGGCTGCTGCGGTGTTGACACTAGATTGGAGATTGGTTTGAGCCATTTGTTTAACTAGATTGGTCAGGGCATTTATTTGGCTACTCATTGCACTAAGTGCATCTTTGTCTTGAGCTCTCCTAGGCTCTACTGGATCATCTGACCATCTACAATGGGAAGTTGAGATTTTCTCCAGAATCTCATAGGCTTCATTGTAGCTCTTAGAAAGCATGGAACCACCAGCTGAAGAATTTAGCACTTGCCTTGTGCTGGGGTTGCATCCTTTAAAGAACACTTCTATTTGGATACACCATGGAATGCCATGGTGTGGACATTTAAGCAGAAGGTCCTTGAACCTTGTCCAAGCTTCGTGAAGGCATTCGTTTTCGGCTTGTTTGAACTTAATGATGTCATCACGGAAGTTGGAATTCCTATCAGGTGGGAAGTATTTGACTAGGAATTTCTCAGCTAGATCTGTCCAATTGACAATTGATCCGGAGGGTAAGGAATTTAACCACGTTTTTAAAAGAGTTTCGGCATGCATAGCAGAAGCATCGTTGGATCTAAGTACTCTTATTTTGTTAATTTAAAAAGAAAAAGCATGTAATTTGAAAATCAAAGACAATAATTTAGAAGTTACCTTTGAAATTCAAATTCTTCTTGATTCCAAACTCGATCTTCGAACGTAACGGTCACGAACCACCACGAGAGTCTTCCCGACTATTCTCCGGCCTTAGAACGGGATTGTGGGATCCTTTGAGTGACTAATTTAAAAGAGAATTGAAGATGAAATTGGAGAGAAAAGTAGAGAAATTGTCTTTACAATTTCTCAAAGTTCATCAAAATTCCAAGAAAGAAGTCAATCTAATTAACCCTTTGTATATATAGAAGACTACATGCAAAAACATGCAAAATTGAGTTAACAATAAGATGCCATGTAGAATCCACTCAATTTAGTGGGATTAGTGGCTTGATGTGGGATGAACACTTAGCAAAAAAGTTTGACTCATAAAACCACCAACAAATGGTTTTTCCCACTAACTCAAGAATTGGATTTTTCCACTAACTTAAGAATTGGATTTTTCCACTAACTTTGGTCATCAAAATGACTCTTGACTTTCAAGGTTTAGTGGAGTCAACATTTGACTTTTGACTTTCAAAGTTGTAGTCAATTGTCTTAAATTTGACTTTTGACTAACTTTGATCAAATTAATTAAATTTAAAAATTAATTCAAATAATTAATTTTAAATCAAATTAAATTAATATTAAATAATTAATTAAACAATTTAATTAATTCAAATTTAATATCCAATAAATCCAACACTAATCCCGATCATTCCCGATATACATGATTATGAATCCATATTCATATTTTCGATATTTAAATCTTATTTAAATATCACCATCTCTCTATTGTTCAATTCGCAATTGAACGTTATGTCGTTAAATATATCACATATATTTAACGTTAATTCCCTAATTTGAATTCGAACACTTCGAATTCACTCGTCACACTGTTCTAAGGTTTAGTCTGATATGAGCTAGCAGGGGGACCTCATGGACCTACAGATCATGAGCTCCAACGATCCGAGATTAACTGATTAAACTCTTTAACCTAGTTAATCAACATTCGTTAACTACCCGGACATTCCACTATAGCCTAGTAGTTGCATTCTCCTCACTGTAGATATATTTATGTCCACTCGATATAACCATGATTAGTAAGTTGACCCTTCACAGGTTGTTCGTAATTTACGGTCAGGTCAAATATCTGTTTTACCCCCGTAATTACACCTTGCTCCTTAAGTCCCACTGATCCTCTAATGAACAATTGGTTTGTGATCCAATCACTAAACCGATTGGTATGTGATCTAATCACTATACTGAGTCCCTCTCGGGCCAATGAGAAGGTGGGGCCCCTTGTTCAAGACCTGGAGTCAGCACTTAAGGGAACAACCTATCTACTATCCCTAGAGACGGGTAGGAGTGAATTCCATCTTGCACCTTATGTCCGCAGCTATCTATTCGGTCTTACCCCTGAAATGGGAGGCTTATTGAGTCGGCGCTGTTGAGCCACCCTCACCCATGCAGATCTAAGGATAATCCCGAATAAACAGGAGTTCATAGTTAGCTCAGGATTAAGGTCAAGTTACCTAGGTCATCGTTTTGAAATAGTCAGTCTTTAAAATAGTAAACAGCGTTATAAAGCAAGAGTGACTTATTTCGCGGTCCGGTCTAATGCAAACTCTTTGCATAGGACGCCCCCATTCACATGTCTCCACATGAACGATTCAGGATCACATCGTTTGTACTAAATACAAAATGGGCCGCATCCAATAGTGTCCCCAAGATAAGGTATCCAGCCTTATCCGTATACTATAGACCGTTTTGACTATTTACTCGAACTTGATCCACTTTTATGTCTCCACATAGAGTTCAAGTACTCATGTTATAGCCATGGATCTTAGTTTATTGGATTTAGGGTTTTCTAAAATGAAATAAGCAATTCACATATTCAATAATAACTTTATTGAATAAACCTCAATAACACTTTATTAGTAATAAAATATGTTTATCGTTTACAAACCACGAGTTTTAGGACATAAAACCCAACAGTTTTAGCTTTATCCCTTAATGAGTAAGGAAAAAGGTAAAGCCTCAAAGCTTCTTGGGAAACTCCAGGGATAAGGAAGGTATCACTAACTCCTAGGAAGTTTCTTAGATGGTTGTGGGGGTCCTCATTTTCCACTCCAAAGAATTGTCCCACAGTGGACAACATTTGGAACATTATTGGCTTTAACTCAAATGAGTTGGCAGTAATCTCAGGGCGTATAATGCTTGGGTTTAGCTCCCCAAGCATGGGAACTAAGTATGAGAGGATGGCACTATCTTTGTCATTCGCTATTTCGATGGGGTTGCGAATGGTAGGTGCTGGATTTGGGACTGGTCTATCCATTTCTACTTGCTGGAATTGCGGTGACTCCGCGGAGTCAGCAATGTTTTGAGTTACCGGGGGTTGTTTAAAGAGGCGTTTCTTAGCTTTGTTTCTGGCCCTAAGTAATCTTTCAGGCTCAGGATTGAACTCTAGATCGCTACTTGAATGCTCATTCATAAACTAACCCAATGGTACCTGCAAAAGAAATGGAAAGAGATCAGCTCCAATAGATATTAAGATTTGGTTTTCTAACTTAACAAACTTCGTTTTTACTAAACAAAATCCCCGGCAGCGGCGCCAAAAACTTGTTGCGTGCTCAATGTGTAAATTAAAATGCAATGATAGAGCACTCAGAACATGCAAGCATACATGGTCTTGTAGCAAGTAATAAGTATTTTTTCATTCGATTTCCCACAGAGATTTATTCTTAGTTACTAGCGAAGTGAGTTGTTAAGTGAGAAAGGGTGGTTTAAATGGGGTAGAATTGGGTTTAAAGTGCCTAACTATTAAGAAACGTGCAAGATATGGGAACATAAACAAGTGCAAGTAAATAGGTGAACTCGAATGTAGAAGGAAAAGAATTGCGGAGAAAGCAATTATCTAGCAATAAAATCGCGAAACAGAAAACTAAGCAAAATGGCTAAGGCAAAAATTTGAACTAAGAAAATTGCGCAGACAGCAATTTTCTAGCAATGTTACTAACAGCGAATTAGGGGTAAAGTAGGGAAACAATGACTACTAACGACTCCTCTATAGGCTTTTTCATACGATTCTCAAGCAGTAGATCAACTCATCATGCATCAAACTAACTCATTCTCATGTATCTTTCGATTTCATGCATTAGATCCTTTAGTTTACTCATGTCCAAGTAAGGCCTTAAGCATCAATTTATAAAAGCAAGTTAATGATTTGTACTAGGAAAACGCCTATTCCTAGGTCGTTTTCTGGCTACCATGAAAGGCTAGCATGAATGTACGACTCTGAACTCTTACTCCTTCCAGAGGTTAGGAGTTCTTTAGACAAAATGGATGGCCAATCGAAATTGTCCGTGGGATGAAGCACACATACATTCAATGCATTTGAATCTACCCTACATGCTTGATTCACGTATTTCTACCTATAGACTGGTCATTAGCATGCCCTTATGTGGTTTAGTTACTCATGGATGAGGATGGATTGAAAAGAATAGATGGTGTAGACATGCTTAACAGAATGTAAATGGCAGAATAGAAGAAGAAGAACAGTAAGACAAGTGCGAAGTACTCAAAGTAACTCTTTGATTTACCAAGGTTCAAACTAACAAGCAGCAACTTTAAAGTGACAAAAACTAAACAGAAGTAAACGAAATGATTTAGAGTAGCACACATAAACGAATTACAACATACAACAACGAAAATAGAAATAGAAAGCAGTAAAGGCAAGTAGATGCGTGCGTAGAACTCCTCGTCAAAAACGCCTCGGATGAAGGAAGAAGGAGAGCCTTGTTTGGATGAATCTAATCAGAAGAGAAGACAAATCTTCTCTTCTTCCTCTCAGATTAACGACTCCAACAGCTGAGACCTTCAAACCAACAAACGGAAGAGAGAAAAAGAGCAGAAAAGACTACGTTGAGATGGGAAGTCTACGCCTTCGAGTGTGTCTTTGTCCTTCCATCTTGACCTTCTTTTATAGGGTTTTGCAGGTAGTCTTCAGCCAAGGAGGACCATCCATTCTGAACGTCGACCTTCCACGTGGCAGCAGGAGAAAGAATGGGCCGCTGAAAGATTGTAACAAAATGGCAATCGGTTAGACAACTTAACAAATTTCACTTAAAACATTGCTGAGACAACAATGTTTTCGCAATGTTTCAGCAATGTGCAAATTTCAAGTCTTTAGCTTTGTTTTTGGTTCTTTTTCTTTCCTTTTACACATAAGTCCTAATTTAGCTTCATTCTACTAATTCTCATATATAAGCACAAGTTTAAGCTAAATTCTACCAAAAACGCTTAAGAGTGTTCATCTTTCTATAGCAAATAAGTCCTAAAATAGTCACTTTTTGAGACGTAACACTAGGGTATCATGGCTCTGATACCAATTGATAAGGACAACGAAACTCCATATTAGTATGATATTGTCCACTTTAGACCTAAACTCGCATGGTTTTACTTTTGGTTTCACCCAAAAGGCCTCATACCAATGGAGATAATTGTCCTGACTTATATGCCATGGATCAATCTCTTCCCTAACCAATGTGGGACTTTGTTAGCACTCCTAACAAGGTGAAGGAATCTTCCTCTCACCTCGAGGATTAGCGTGTTTGATTTTTAATTTGCGATCCCGGGAGAGGTGAAGGAATTTTCCTCTCACCTCGAGGATTTGTTAATTTTAAATTGGAATCCCGGGATAGGTGAAGTATTATTCCTCCCACCTTGAGGATGTTGTCGAGTTTTGTCGTTCTTTTTAATCCCGAGATAAATGGGGATTTCCCTATTTGGAAGATTAGTTCTTAATTACTTTTTAAAATGACCCTTTTTAAGTTTTCATTCGATTTTCAATTCATTTTAAATCTAAATTTTAAATGATTTTCAATTTGTTTTCTTTAAATCTCCTTTAATTGATTTGTCAAATTAATTTTGGATTGATTTAAAAATTTAGGTTTCAATTTAATTTTAAATCTAAAATTTCTCTCGATTTCAAAATGTAATTTCTTTTCAAAAGCGTTTTCAATTGAATTAACCTTTTTTTAAAAACAAAGCCTTTTTAAATTGACTTTTAAGTTTGCTTTCAAAATGAATTTGCATTTGATTTCAAATTGAGTTTTAAATTGAATTTTAAAATCGTTTTGATTTCGAAACAAATAGAATTTATGAGTTTTAAATTGAGTTGTAAATTGAATTTAAAATTGATTTTTAATCAAAAATAATTTCTCAAACGATCTTTTAAAACATTGTTTTTGCTGTATAATCCCGTGGGATTAAGGCAATTAATGGCAAAAATTAACAATTAATCTCGCTCACAAATTAATTTCCTATTTTATCTTAAAGTTAGGGTATGATTAGTTGAGACATTTGTTTTAATTTTAATTATTGTTTATTTTATTTTTCTCAAATTAAGGACGCTTTTGAATTTAATTGGTTAATTAGTGTAAAATGATTTTGGCTACCGTTTTAACGGGATGTTGTAGGGTGTTAGTACCTTCCCTACACTCAAACGACCCCCGAACCTTGTTTTTGATTTCGTAGACCGTTATTTTTAGTGATCAATCACACCCAAAATGATTGGTGGCGACTCCTTTCTTTTTTGTTGTTTTTAACATTTTATAAAAAAAATTCACGTTTAACGGAATGACGTCGGCAACTCCGCGTCGCAAAAAAAACGTTGCGACAATAGTGATTTCGAAATTTGAAGACAAATTTTCCTTGATGCTATGAAGAACAAAAAATATTGAAGGAGAAGATGAAGAACTCAAGGTTTTTAGTGGTTCAGCCTTAGGCCTACATCCACTTGGGAAACAACAGGTAAATTGTTTTATTTGAAAGAGAATGATTTATGGATTCACAAATCTAAAAACCCTTACACATATCTCTCATCCTCTCTAACCTCTCTATTAGGTATTTATAGAACAGTTGATTTACAACTTCTTCTTCATACAACAAAAAAGGATTTGCTTGGTGATGGTTAGAAGAATTGTAATTCGTTGGAGTTTATAACCAACTTAGAAATTTGTGGAGTAATTTGTTTGATTTACAACTTCCTCTTCATACAACAAAGGATTTGGTTGCTGATGGTTAGAAGAGGAGTAATCTGTTTTAGCTTGTAATCTGTTGGAGTTTATAATCAACTTAAAAATTGTGGAGTAATTTGTTTCATATTTTAAGCGTTTCATATTCTGAATATCAACTTAAAAATTTGTGGAGTAATTTGTTTCATATTTTAAGCGTTTCATATTCTGAATATCAAGATTTCCCTTGAATTGCCAAAACATATTGAGATAGGGCATTGTTCTGTAACATTTCCTATAGGTGAAGATATGTTTCGCTGGCAAGCAACAATTAAGCCCCCAGACATCTTGTGTAGAAGAAGTTTTTTTTAGTTACTATTCATTTACCTCCCGATTATCCAGTGAATTTTCCGATTTTTTTTTCTTTTGCAAATGTATTTAATTAATGCGGGACGGGGATTGAACCCCTGACCTCTTAGTCAAGGGCACAACTTTATGCCAATTGAGTTATGCTCGGTTTGACATTTTTTGAATTTTACATAACTTGGTTCTTATTTCATTAATTATTCTAGTGGCTTCAATATATGTGTGTTGCTACTATTTTAAGTTTTGATTTGATTAACAAAACGAAGTACAAATCAAAGCTAAAAAAATTATGCCAAAACCAGAAAAATACTTTTGACGCCCAGGAAAAAAAAATTCTAAAACAAATACCCACCGAGCTCAAATTGATGCAAATTGAGTGACCAAAAAACGCTCTGATACCAATTGATGAAGCGCATGTAGCGCAGCGGAAGCGAGTCAGATCATTGACACTCTAATTTCATCAATTTGGCTAAACTAGAAACATGCTCAAAACTTGGAAATAAAAGAAATTAGAACACATACTTCTTGTAGTTCTAAAATCTTCTAATCCCGATGCTCGAATCTCCTCATGAATACCACGAATCTTCTCTTGAACACTTCGTGGACCACCTCCGGTAGTCCCGCTATCCTTGGACCGAGCAACGGAGTGGTGGGACTCCTTTATGAAAGAAAAACTTTGGAAGATGAAGATGGGAAGGTGAATGTGATGAGTGTTTTGTGAGAAATATCTAACACTTAGATTTCTAATTTCTCAACTAATATGAACTCTTCATCAACCCTCATCCAAATATTCAAACTCTTTGAAAATTCATCAACCTCAAACCATTTGAACTTCATCCAATTTATACGCAATTCACATGCAACAAACTCTTTGCTTAGCATTTAGCATGACACCTCAAATTGGATGGATTAGTCTTCAACCAAGTGTTCCAAAATTGATGAGTTTATGCTTGTGGTTGGTGATTCACAATCCACCTCACAACTTGGATAAACCCACTCAACTTGGATAAATCCACTCAACTTAGATAATTCCACTAGTAATATTTTGTCATTTTAAAATTAATTCATAATTAATTTTAATAAACAAAATAAATTTTAATTAATTAATATTATTATTTAATTCAATATCAAATATTAATTAAATAATAAGACTAATCTCGGTTTCTTAAACCGAATCATCACACATGAATCCCTATTCATGTTTTAGACCGATCCCATATTTAAATCATATTTAAATATGTCCATCATTCTTCCAAAAACGAATTTGAATAAATCAAATTCTTTTTCTCTCATATTGTTACACCGCTTAATCCGAGCTAGCTAGGAGAACCTAAAGAACCTACAGATCATCACCTCCAACGATACGAGATTAACCGGTCAAACTCTTTAACCAAGCTAACCAACATTCGTTAACCCCCGGAGACTCCACTAAAGTCCAAGAGTTGCACTCTCCTCACCGTAGATATATTTCCGTCTTCTTGATATAACCATCATCAGTAAGCCGATCCTTCATAGGTCGTTCATAATTACAACTGGGTCAAAATAACCGTTTTACCCCCGTAATTACATCTTGTTCCTTACGTCCCACTGATCCTCTAATGAACTATTGGTTTGTGGTCCAACCACCAAACCGATTCGTATGTGATCTCATTACTATACCATGTCCCTCTCAGGCCAATGAGAGGGTGAGATCCCTAGTTCAAGACCTAGAGTCAGCACTTAAGGGAACAAACTCTCTACTAATCCCTCAAGGCGGGTAGGAGTGAATTCCATCTCGCAGGACTATGTTCCCAGGTACCTACCCGGTTTTATCCCCTAGATGGTAGACTTATTGAGTTGGCGATCTCGGGCCACTCTCACCCATACAAGTCAAAGGATAAGCCCGAATAAATAGGAGTTCATAGCATGCTCAGGATTCAAATCGAGTTACCTAGGTCATCATATGAAAAAGTCGGTCTTTACAGTCAACAAAGTTATAATAAAAGAGTGACTTGTTTCGCGGTTCAGTCTTATGAAAACTCATAGCACAGGACGCCCCCACTCGCATGTCTCCACATGAACGATTTCGGATCACATCGTTTGTACTATGCAAAGCGGGCCGCGTCCAATAGTGTCCCCAGGATAAGGTACCCAGCCTTATCCCTATACTATAGACCGTTCTGGCTATTACTTGAACTTGATCCATAATAATGTCACACATGAAGTTCAAGTATACAACCTATAGCAACGGGTTCTTTGTTTATTGGATTTCGGTTAAAAGTAAACACAATTCACTTTATTCAATAACAACTTTAATGAATAAACCTCAATAACAACTTTATTGGAAAATAGAATATACATTCCGTTTACAAACCATGAGTTTTAGGACATAAAAACCAACACATTGGGATGCAGCTGTGAGAGTTTTGAGATATTTGAAAGGTTGTTCGTCCTGGTTAGGGCATTCTGCTGGGATAAAAGAATGATCTTCAACTATATGCTTTTTGTGATAGAGATTGAGCGAGTTGTCCGCTAACGCAAAAATCATTGACAGGTTACATGGTTTTATTAGGTTCTTCTCGTATGTCTTGGAAAACGAAAAAACAACCAATTATTTCTCGTTCTTTGGCGGAAGCTGAGTATAGATCTATGGCCACTACGACATGTGAGTTAAAATGGTTGAAATCCCTTTTGGCTTGTTTTGGGATACAACATGCGAGTCCCATGAAATTATTTTGTGATAGTCAAGCCGCTCTTTATATAGCAGCTAATCTAGTTTTCCGTGAACGAACTAAGCATATTGAAATGGATTGCCACTTTGTTCGTGACGCTGTGCAAGATGGTACGATTTCGACGTCTCATGTTCGGACGGGTGCACAGCTGGCAGACTTTTTAACCAAAGCTCTTGGTAAAACACAATTTTCACTTCTTCTTCGCAAGTTGGGAATCTGTAATCTACATGCTCCAACTTGAGGGGGAGTATTAGAGGAGGCGTCGCATATATCGGGATCTACCCGTGCGCATATATCGGGATCTACCCGTCTACCCGTAAATCTCGCTGTATATTGTTGTATATACTATGACTATATTTTCAAGTCAGCATTTTATCTTCTATATTTAGCATTTTGTTTCCTAGAATAAAGTTGTGGTTAGTCTTCCCTACCAGATAGAAACTGTAGGACTGTATATATACCCATGGTTTTGGCCATTCTAAACAACAGAATATAACAGAAAATATGTTCTACAAAACTCTTTAGTTGAAGATTAAAATCACATACACAATTTTTAGGTCCGTAAATACTCATTTTTTGCCTTATTCTCTCGATTTTTTGCTTGGGTGAATCACTCGATATTTTATTCAAATTTTTAGTCTGTGGGCTTCCCTAAGTCCTGCCAAGGTAGCAAGAATTTTTTTGCGTAACTATTTCTAAAGAAATATTGAAAATTTGAGGAAGGCAAGAAGATAAAAAATCGCTCTCATATTAATGAAAAATTGCTACTATATATTTGATTCAAACATTTTTCTCTAACTCACGTTATTCATGCATTTAAGAAAGTCTTGTACGTGTGTAAAAGTGATGCATTAACAACTTTAAAACGAAATTCTAATAGAGGGTCTGAATCGATTCACTTATGAAAGTTTTTTAGGTATAAATTGGTTTTTTCCCTAATATATGAAAAATATGATTCTATATATGTACTCATTATTCATTATGCTTTTTCATTCTAAAGCATTTGGATTTTAAATATTATAACATGATAATTATTTTAAATGAATGGATGTTAAAGTATATCAATGAAAGTATGATGTTAATTGATTATCTAAAATAGCTGTACACATCCATGAGCATATCCATGAGCATAGCTCAACTAACATAAAATACGAACTAATGACCAAGAGAACGATAATATCGACGGAAAATAAATATTAACCTCGAAGTAAGTAAGAAATTATTGGACTATTCTTTTGAAACTTATAAAAGAGGAGGTCTAGTATGATGGAGAAGAGTTAGTCAGTTTAGCCCAAATGATTGCCCGATACAATAAAAAATATCTCATGCTTTAAAACATCACCTTTTTAATTTGATATAGCGGGCAAGTCATTTTTGGCTATCAAACAACACTCTTCCCGTCATACTAAACCACTCTTTCCTTTCATCTCCATGTGTAGTTAGCTTCTCACAACACACATGAAAAAAGAGATAAAATTAAGGTTTACGAGAAAAAAACAAAGAACCTAACATGAATGGAAAGAGTCTAAGAAGGTAAGCCAAAGGATGACTTCCCTACTTCAATGGAACCATATAAGAGTTTGGATCCTCAATCATTTTAAGCAAGTCATTCTTGGCTTACCAAACAGGACTCCGTATCTTCCATGTTAGATCTATCTTTTTATATTGCATTCAAATAATTATGACAAAGAGATTTGTTGTATATATATAGTTGCATAGATTGCATGTGGCCATACTTTTGCTTTGTTGTTTGACATTAAGGAATATATTCTCTTTTAATTTGGGTTGCATGGTTGACTTAAACAACTTGGCTAGATTTTTTCTTCTTATAATTATTCCTTTTTTAAGTCAACTATAGTTATAGTTGACATGTGACAAAGGTCAGTTTCAATCAAGTTCTTCCTTTGTCAGCAAATGTAGTAAGTTGTAACTTAATCTGAAGTTACTAACTTTGTAAAGCTGGTTTGAAATGACGACTATTTAACTACTTAAAAATATATATTTTTTTAAATTTACATAAATCCCATTTAAAGTCCATCAAAAGTCATTCTTGTAATATTTGACATGAATTTTTTTAGTCAAACCACGGCCATGATAAAGGAATATTTATTTCTAAATTTACATAAATCCCATTTAAAGTCCATTAATTTTTTTTCTTTGTTTTTTCTCTACTTTCACAAATATTATCAAAATATATATATAAAAAAATTAGTTTTTTTTTTTTTTTTTTTTTTTTTTTTTTTTTTTAAATTTTTTTGCTAAGAATTCAAATAATTTCTTAACAAAGATAAAATTTATTATTCTAAATAAATGATGAGAACACAAAGAATAGATTTCAAAAATAAAAAATAAAATGATTATTAAACTAGGCCTTAAAGAAAATAATGTCTAATTTGTTTTAAAATCTAACTTCGTCTAATCTTTTTAGAAATGAAGAAGAAGATGACTTTTTTTTTTTAAATGGAAAAAGTAGTTTTAAAAATTATATATTTGTTTTTCAAAATCTTATCTTTTTCTTAAAACACTTTGTTTTTTTTCTCTTTTCAGGTATAATTCTCTAGAATTTTTCTCTCTTTGTAACTTTTTTTTCTCTCTCCAAAATTTATCTCTAACAAAATTTCTCTTTAAAAAATTTATTTTTCTATTATTTTATTTCTTTCTATTTTATTATATCTCTCTCACGCTTTCTCTCTCTCAATTTTTATGTTTTTCAGAAAATTTTGGACCAGTAAAGGAGTGGGTGTGGAAGGTTCTTCAAGGCTAAAAGGAACGATTGTTCTCTGCTGGCGGTAAGGAGGTTTTAATAAAGGCGGTGGTCCAGGAAATTCCAACCAATACGATGAGTTGCTTCAGGCTCCCGGTTACCTTGTGCAATGATATTAATTCCATGTGTGCTAAGTTTTGGTGGGGGTCTACCAGAGACAGAAGGCGTATCCATTGGAAGAGCTAGCGAAAATTATGTTGGGGCAAGGAAATGGGAGGTTTGGGGTTTCGGGACTTGCGAATTTTCAATCAGGTTATGCTTGCCAAACAGTGGTGGAGGTTTATCCGCCGACCGAATACCCTTCTTTATCAAGTGTTGCGAGGCAAGTATTTTCGGACATGGCATTTTCTAAAGGTCCCGGTTGGGCGTAATCCGTCATATGTCTGGCGCAGTATTGTGTGGGGGCGAGAGCTGTTTCAGAAGGGTTATCGGTGGAGGGTGGGCAATGAGCATCACATTCAAATTGCGTCCGACCCGTGGATTCCGAAGGCTGGGCAGGGTAGGCCTACGTGGGTTGCCCATTGTTATAAGGATGCGGCGGTGGCATCACTGCTACGTGAGGATGGGTCTTGGAATGAAGCTCAGGTTCGTGCAGGGTTTGGTGAGGCGGAGGGTAATCTAATTCTTGTCATTCCCACGAATGGACAAAGAGAGGATGACGAGGTATATTGGGCTTGGGATAAGAAAGGGATATTTTCAGTGAAGAGCCCTTATAAGCTAGGTATGCACTTAGATCGGGGTCAACTGGGCTCTTCATCTTCCATGGATCGCTTCTGGTAGACCCGTCTGCCTTCGAAGGTTAAATTGTGTTGAATTTGATGGCTAAATTCATTTTATTAATCCTGATTTACTGAAGGGTCTTTTAAGTCATTATTTAGACTTATTAGATTTTGTTGAATGGAGATTCTATTTTGCTGAGCTGTTAAAAAGGAGATGCATTTCACGTGGTTAGGTTTGTTAGAGGCCTAACAAATTCTGTTTTGCCCACAGCTGAAAGACGCGTCATGAGTTGTTGGCACGTGTGGGTCTCATCTTCTTCATCTAGAGCATTGAGTCATTTTTCGGCATGCAAATCAAAGTGTATCAGGAGAAGTTTTTCAGAGAGCTTTTGGTAGAGAGGTTTTGGGGTGTGCATTCTTTGTAACAAGGGTTCTTGATCAATCCGATCAAATCCCTTGGGGTTTTGAGAGTAATCGGTGAGCTCTGCAACTTCAGTGAGTGTTCAGTGAGCTTTTGATTATCTCTCTCGATTTTGCTCAAGTTTTTTGAAGCAATCGAGCATTGATTGTAATCCTTCTCTCTGGTTGATTTGTGTGTCGTAAGAAGCTGCTGGTATCTCAATAATAGTGACTAAAAGTGGATGTAGACCTTTATTTGGTTGAACCACTATAAACTCTTTGTCTCCAATTTTCTTATCTCTTATTCTTTGATGTTCTGATTGTTCTTATCGAGGCTAGGATTTGTGTTTGTTATGGTTAATCAGGTTGGAAGATTATCAACAATTGGTATCAGAGCATCGGGTTGTTTTTATTTGCCGATTGATTCTTCACACGGAGAATCGAAATGTCAACAAAGTTTGAGGTAGAAAGGTTTGATGGCAAAGATGATTTCTCACTGTGGAAGAAGAAGATGAGGGCACTGTTAGTGCAACAAAAGGTGGCAAAACCCCTTGCTGAATCTAATGATAAACCCGATTCCATGACTGATGAGCAATTTGCTGATATGAAAGACATAGCTTACAGCACGATAATTCTCTACTTGGCAGATAATGTGCTCAGACAAGTCAATGAGCAAACCACGGCAAAAGAGGTATGGGCTAAGTTAGATGAAATTTATCTTACTAAGTCCTTGTCTAATAAACTCTATCTTAAGGAAAAATTCTTTGGTTTCAAGATGGATACATGTAAAGATCTTGAACAAAACTTGGATGAGTTTAATAGGATTACTATTGATCTAAGTAATATAGGAGAAAAATTGGATGATGAAAACAAAGCCATTATTCTCTTTAATTCTCTGCCTGAATCATACAATGAAATTAGTAATGCAATTAAGTATGGTCGTGACAGTCTAACAATGGAAATAGTAATCAGTGCTCTTAGATCTCGAGATTTGGAAGTTAAGAAATCCACTTCAAGAGAGGGAGAAGCTCATTTTACAAGGGGGAGATCTGAAAAGAAGAATAACAGGGGAAGCAATGGTAGAGGAAAGTCTGAATCGAATAGAGGTAGATCTAAGTCTCAAGGTAAAGGCAAGAAATGCTTTTACTATCATAAAGAAGGACATTTCCGCAGAAATTGTATTGGACTCAAGAATAAGAAGAAAATTGAGAATAAAAGGGGTGAAGAAAGTAGCAATGCAAACATTACTGAGGGTTATGATTCAGCAGAGGTTCTAATGGTTCATGAATGTTTGTCTGCTATAGCAATTTCAGATTGGATTCTAGATTCAGGATGCTCATTCCATATGTCTCCGAATCGAGATTGGTTCCAAGATTTTGAACCATTGAATGAAGGAACTATTCTTCTGGGAAATCATCATGAATGTAATGTCAGAGGAATTGGCTCAATACAGGTAAAAATGTTTGATAATCAAACAAGGATAATTCCTAAGGTGAGGTATGTTCTAGAGCTCAAGAGAAGTCTTCTCTCATTAGGGGTGTTTGACAAAGCTGGTTATGTATGTAAGACTGAAAATGGAGTCATGAAGATTATCAAGGGTGCAATGGTTAAATTGAAAGGTAAACTTATCAATGGCTTATACATTCTTGAAGGTTCAACCATCATAGGATCAGCTGCTGTTGCTTCATCTAGAGAGCAAGAAAATGCCAAGTTATGGCATGGTAGACTCAAGCATATCAGTGAAAAATGTTTAAATGAAATGAAGAGGCACGGGTTGCTTGGTACATCTCATCTAGGATCGCTAGAATTGTGTGAGCATTGTATCTATGGTAAAACTACCAGAGTGTCCTTGGTGGAGCAAGATATTTCTTATCCATCGTAGATGATTATGTACATGCAGACTTATGGGGACAAGAAAAGACTCTTACTCTTGGTGGAGCAAGATATTTCTTATCCATCGTAGATGATTACTCGAGGATCGTTTGGGTTTAGCCCTTGAAAGGTAAGGATGAAACATTCAAAAGATTTGAATATTGGAAGATTCTTACTGAAAATAACACTAATAAGAAGCTGAAATGCCTGCGTATGGATAACGGCCTTGAATTTCTTAGTCATCAATTCAAGAATATGTGTGTGAAAGAAGGTATTGAAAGGCACTTTACAGTAAGGGGAACTCCACAACAAAATGGTTTGGCCGAAGGAATGAACAAAACTCTATTGGAGCGGGTTAGATGTCTATTATCTAATGCCAGTTTAGATAAAAAGTTTTGGGGTGAAGCAGTGGTGACAACCGCCTATTTAATTAATAGGAGTCCTTCATCTGCTATCAACTACAAAACTCCAATAGAAATGTGGACTGGAAAACCTCTAGACTTGTCAAACTTGAGGTTGTTTGGGTGTGTAGCTTATGCACATTCCAAGGAAGGTAAATTGGATAATAGAGCCAAGAAATGCATCTTCTTGGGTTATCCCCATGGGGTCAAGGGCTACAGATTATGGAGCTTAGAAAAAGGTGAAGAAAAATGCTTCATCAGTCCAGGTGTTGTGTTTGATGAGTCTAGAATTGCTATGAAGAAGGTGGAGAAGACATGTACTCCTGTACAAGAAAAGAAGAAATTTTCTTTTGAAATGGAATTAGAAACTTCATCCATTGATCAAGGTGGAGTTTCAACTTCTGAAGAGGTAATTCATGAAGGTGGAGCATCTCATTCGAATGAAGATAGTAGTCTTCAAAGTGACTTTGAACCAGTAGCAAATGAGATCCATGAAGAAGTCTCTTCTCCTCCAGTGCAATCAACTGATCTTCAACCCTATCAACTGGCCAGAGATAGGCAAAGAAGAGAGATCAAACAATCCTCGAGGTATGTGATAACTCCATTTTGGAGCTATTATTCAATCCCTAATTCAAGCTAAATGCCACATTTAATTGTTTAATTTATCTCATTTATAGGAGATTTTCGGTGAAGAGCTCATGCGTCCATTGAACTCGTTTCGGAGCTAATAGCGGTATTTTAATGCCCCGGGAGTGCATCGGGAAAAGGGCAAGCTGATCCAAGAAGAACCGGACCAAAATTGCCTAGGAGAGGCAATTTTCAGCCCAAACCCGAGAGCAAGCGTCGAGCAGACAGTGTCGAGACGCTTGCTCAACGCTGCCTGGCGTCGAGACCCTGCCCCGGCGTCGAGACGCTCCAAAGGGCGCGCGCGCAGGAAATTATCTGGCCAGCGTCGAGACGCTCGCCTAGCGTCTTGACGCCATCGCGAGGCGCGCGCGGTTTCATTAGGTCGCAACGTCGCGACGCTGTCCCAGCGTCTCGACGCTCCGACGGATGTAAAAAGCTGAAAGACGATTTTTCAGCAGCCATCTTCGAACTTCATCTTCTTCCTCTCGGTTTTTCTTCCATTTTTAGCTTTGCTCCGCCATTTGTGGCCTAGTTAGGGAGCTTTTCTTTGTAATAACGTTAGAGATGATGGCCATTGCCTCCGTTGGAGCGTTTGTGACGATCCTCTCCATGGTCGGCTAAGGTACTTTGAACGGTTCGGGATGATTTAGGGATTATTTGTTAGGCTTTTACATTTTGATAATCAATGCATATGGTTCTGAATAGGTGTTAAGTCTCTGAAAGTGACTTATTTAGGACCCATTTAGCTTAAGAAGATGTACACTTTTAGGTGTTTTTGATAGCATTTAGCCTAAACCTATGCTTAAATATGAGAATGAGAAGAAGGTAGCTAAATTAGGACTTTTGTACAATAGGAAAGAAAAGGGTTGAAAACCGAAGGAAAAGAATGAAAAAAGCTGCATTGCGACAGCATTGCGAAAACATTGCTGAAGCCGCAATTATTCAAGTGAAAACCGTAAGTTGACTGATCTGTTTCTGTTAATTTCCGTAATTTCAGGGATTCGTTCTTTCTCCTCCATCCATTCTGATATATGACGTTGAAGATTGATGGTTCTCCTTGGCCCAATTGCACCTGCAAACTACTATAAAAGGGGGTCAAAGTCGGAGGTTCAGTCATCATCCGAAAGCGTAGAGTCTTCTCGCAGTCCATCTGTTCTCCTGTTTTTCCTTTGCCGTCTGTTGGTTTGCGAAGCTCAGCTGTTGGAGTCGATAATCTGATAGGAAGGAGAGGAAATTCTTTTTCTCTCCCGATTGGATTCATCCAAGCAAGGCTGCTCTTTTTGATCCTTCATTCGAGGCGATTGCGACGAAGCTTTCACGCGTCATTTCCTGCTTTCTGTTTTCCTTTTCTAATTTCCAGCTTTGATCAGTTGTTGTTTCTAGCTTAGTGTTCTATCTACTGCATTTCGTCGCTGTCTGTCTTTGAATTATTTCCTTTAAGTTCCCTTTTGTCCGTTCAACATTCAAAGTAATCAAATTGCAAGACTTCATTTCACAGTTTCCATCTTCCGCTGCTACGGTTTTGTCTTACTGTTTGGAGTATATTTCCCTTCTAAGCATGTCTGTTTTATCTTACATTTATGTTCTCTGTATATCTATGAGTAGCTAAGTCACTTAGGGGCATGCTAATGACAGAACTATAGGCTAAAAAACGTGAACCAAGCATGTAGGATAGCTCTCGAAGCAGTGATTGTATGTAAGCTTCATCCCACGGGCAATTTCGATTGGCCATCCATTTTGTCCAAAGAACTCCTAACCTCTGGAAGGAGTAAGAGTTCAGAGTCGTATAATCATGCTAGCCTTTCATGGTAACCAGGAAACGGCCTAGGAATAGGCGTTTCCCTAGTACAAACTAAACACTTCTGTTTTAACAAGATGCTTAAGACCTTACTTTGAGTCGAGTAAACTAAAGAATCTAATGCATGGAATCGGACGATACATGAGATAGAGTGAGTTTGATGCATAGAGAGTAGATCCAGTGCTTGAGAATCGTATAAAAATGCCTATAGGATAGTCATTAGTAGCCCTTAATTCACCCATTTACACACTTTCGCTGTTATTCAATTGCGGTAAAATTGCGGTGTCCGCAATTCTGCTAAGTTACCATTCTGTTTAGCTGTTTTCTTCTTCGTTTATTAATTCCATCTCTTGTCTTTTGAGTCTAATTTCAACTTGCATTTGTTTATGTTGCATTCCTTTACACATTCAGCAAAAATTAGATAATTAAAAACCAATTTTACCCCATCAAATCCACCCCTTCTTTCTTAACAAATACACTTCATGAATAGCTAAAAATAAGTCTCTGTGGAAAAAAACGAATGAAATATACTTACTACTTGCTGTGAGACCATGTATGCTTGCATGTTCTGAGTGCTCTATCTACCTTCTTGCTTATTTATCTTTAACACATTGAGCACGCAACAAGTTTTTGGCGCCGCTGCTAGGGACTTATTTTAAGTGAAAACGAAGTTTGTTAAGTCTGAAACATCAAGTTATTTTCCATTGAGTTTGATCCATCTTCATTTCTTCTTCAGGTACCATTTAGGGTAGTTTATGAATGAGACTCCAAGTAGTGATCTAGAGTTCAACCCTGAGCCTGAGAGATTATTTAAAGCTAGAAATAGAGCCAAGAAACGTCTCTTTAAACAACCCCTTTTACCTCAAATAATTGCTGAAACCGCAGAGTCTCCGCAATCCACTCAAGAAGAAATGGCTGGAATAGATCAAAACCTGGTGCCTGTCACTCGCAATCCCATTGAAATAGCGAATGACAAGGATAGCGCCATCCTTTCGTACCTAGTACCTATGCCTGGGGAGCTGAACCCCAGCATAATCCGTCCTGAAATCACTGCCAACTCCTTCGAGTTAAAACCAGTGATGTTCCAAATGTTGTCCACTGTGGGACAATTCTTTGGAATAGAAAATGAGGACCCCCATAACCACCTTAGGAACTTCCTAGGAGTCAGTGATACCTTCCTCATTCCTGGAGTTTCCCAAGAAGCCCTGAGGCTATATCTTTTCCCTTACTCTTTGAGGGACAAAGCCAAAACATGGTTAAATTCATTACCCTCAGGATCTGTCCTCAATTGGACAGACTTAGCAGAAAAATTCCTAGTCAAATATTTCCCACCAGATAGGAATTCGACCTTTCGTGATGATATCATCAAATTTAAACAAGCTCCGAGTGAGTCTCTTCACGAAGCTTGGACAAGATTCAAAGACCTTCTCATTAAATGTCCACACCATGGCATTCCATGGTGTATCCAAATAGAAGTCTTCTTTAAAGGATGCAACCCCAGCACCAGACAAGTTCTAAACTCATCTGCTGGAGGTTCCATGTTGTCCAAGAGTTACAACGAAGCTTATGAGATCTTGGAGAAGATCTCAACATCTCACTGTAGGTGGTCAGATGATCCAGTAGAGCCAACTAGAGCTCAAGACAAGGATGCTCTAAGCGCCATGAGCACCCAAATAAACGCCCTGACCAACCTAGTTAAGCAAATGGCTCAGGCCAATCTCCAAACCAGTGCCAATACCGCCACAGCCATGTCAATGGGCACCCAGCCAAGTCAAGGCGAGGCACTTATCTGTGGATTCTGTGGGGAAGGGCACCCATATGAATACTGCCCTGGGAATCCATCCTCAGTCTGCTATGTTGGGAGCCAGCAGCAGCCTAGGAATAACCCCTACTCCAACACCTATAACCCTGGTTGGAGAAACCACCCAAACCTGTCATGGGGTGGCCAGCAAAACACTAACCAAAATCCTAACCAACCTAGACCGAGTGGAACACCTGGTTTCACTCCCCAACATAACCAGTCAATGTACCAAAAACCATACAATCAACCTGTAGGATCTTCTGTAGAAAACTTACTCAAGGAATACATAGTTAAGAATGATGCTACGCTTCAAAGCCAGCAAGCTACTCTTAGGAGCCTAGAAAACCAAATAGGCCAATTAGCCAATGAACTCAAGAGTAGGCCCCACGGTAGACTCCCTGCTGACACCGAGGTACCAAGGAGAGATGGCAAAGAACAAGTTCAAGCAATTGAACTTAGGAGTGGAAGACCATTGGTGAGCAACACAAAGGACACACCAAAGAGAGTAGAGAACACTGAGTCTAGTGCTCCACTGGAGTCTCTGCCAAACCAAGGTCCACCACCAACTAGCACATCAGGAGCCAGGCTAGAGCCAATTGTTGAGGAGATAGAAGAAATTCCGAGGCCTCCACCTATCCTAAGGCAACCTGACGTACCCGCATACGTGCCACCACCTCCATATCCTCGAAGGCTTAAGAAGAAGCAGGAACAGGAAGTTCATTTTAATAAATTCTTAGAAATTCTTAAACAAGTGCATGTCAACATTCCTTTTGTAGAAGTTTTACAGTCTATGCCTTCCTATGTGAAGTTTTTGAAGGACATTATTACTAACAAAAAAATAATTGGTGAGTTTGAAACAGTAAACCTCACTGAGGAGTGCAGTGCCATCCTCCAGAACAAGCTGCCCAAGAAGGAGAAGGATCCTGGTTCCTTCACCTTACCTGTAGAACTTGGAGGCAAGCACGTGGGCAGAGCGCTTTGTGACCTGGGCGCCAGCATAAATCTCATGCCCCTGTCCCTATTCCGCCAGTTGGGAATAGGAGAAGCACGTCCAACCACTGTCACTTTACAACTAGCAGACAGATCCATCGCATACCCTGAAGGTAAGATTGAGGATATTCTAGTGAAAGTTGACAAATTTATTTTCCTTGCAGATTTCATTGTCCTGGACTATGAGGCAGACAAGGAGGTCCCCATCCTGCTAGGCAGACCATTTCTAGCCACAGGTAGGGCACTTATAGACGTCCAAAAAGGTGAGCTTACTATGAGGGTTCATGATGAAGAGGTGAAGTTTAGTGTATATAAAGCTTTAAGGTACCCCTCTGACCTTGAATCCTGTGCTAGCATGGACGTAGTAGACTCCTTGATGGAGGAACAATTGGAGCATGTATTATTAACTAAGCATGCTAATGAATATGTACAATTAGATATAGCTGACTTGAATGTATCTGACATAATGGATAAGCCTGTAGATAAACCACAACATGTATGTATGAATATAGATTTAACTGATAGATCTGTGAATCCTTTAAAGCCCTCCATTGAGCATCCACCTGTTTTAGAACTGAAACCACTACCCACTTGTTAAGTCTCTGAAAGTGACTTATTTAGGACCCATTTAGCTTAAGAAGATGTACACATTTAGGTGTTTTTGTTAGCAATTAGCTTAAACCTATGCTTTAATATGAGAATTAGAAGAAGGTAGCTAATATAGGACTTGTGTACAATAGGTAGAAAAAGGGTTGAAAACCGAAGAAAAGAATGAAAAAATAACCATTGCAAATGAATTGCGGAATAATTGCGGTGACCGCAATTATTCAAGTTAAAACCGTAAGTTGGCTGATCATTTTCTGTTTAGATCCGACTTTTCAGGGATTCGTTCTTTCTCCTCCATCCATTCTGATATATGACGTTGAAGGTTGATGGTTCTCCTTGGCCCAAACGCACCTGCAAACTACTATAAAAGGGGGTCAAAGTCGGAGGTTCAGGAATCAAATTCGAAGCGCAGAAGTCTTCCTGCAGTCCATCATTTCTCTCTAAATTCCTTTGCCGTCTGTTGGAGTGAGGTTCTCAGCTTTTGGAGTCGATAATCTGATAGGAAGGAGAGAAGATTCTTCTTCTCTCTCGATTGGATTCATCCAAGCACAGCTGAATTCTCATCACCATCATTCGAGGCGACTGCCACGAAGTGTTCAGCAAGCCTCTACTGTTTTCTGTTCTTTTCTTCTCAATTCCATTTCTATTCACTGTTGCTCTTAGTTTAACATTTCAAGTACTGCATTTCGTTGTTGTCTGTCCTGGATTCAGTTCTTTTTAAGCTTTCCTTTGTCATTAAACACTTAAAGTAATCAAAGTAAATTTCTGCACTTCACAGTTTCTACCTTGTTCTGCTACGGTTTGTCTTGCCGTTTTACACGCATTTCTCTTCTAAGCATGTCTTTCTTATCTACCTTTTCTGTTCTCCACATATCCATGAGTAACTAAAATCACTTAGGGGCATGCTAATGACAGAACTATAGGCTAAAAAACGTGAGTCAAGTAGTCAGTTCAACACTCGAACATTGATTGTATGTAAGCTTCATCCCACGGGCAATTTCGATTGGCCATCCATTTTGTCCAAAGAACTCCTAACCTCTGGAAGGAGTAAGAGTTCAGAGTCATATAATCATGCTAGCCTTTCATGGTAATCAGGAAACGGCCTAGGAATAGGCGTTTCCCTAGTACAAACTAAACACTCCTGCTTTAACAAGATGCTTAAGACCTTACTTTGAAGTCGAGTAAACTTGAGTCTCTCATGCATGGAATCGGACGATACTTGAGATAGAGTGAGTTTGATGTATAGATAGTTGATCCAAAGCTTGATAATCGTAATAAACTGCCTATAGGATAGTCATTAGTAGCCCTTAATCCACCCTTTTAATCAGTTTCGCTGCCAATTAATTGCGGATTAATTGCGGTTCTCGCAATTCTGTTTTTTTATCATTCTGTTTAGCTGTTTTCTTCCTCGATTATTAATTCCATCTCTTGTCCTTTAGGTCTAGTTTTAACTTTAATTTGTTTATGTTATATCCCTCTACACATTCAGCAAAAAGTAGTTAATTAAAAACCAATTTTACCCCATCAAATTCATCCCATCTTTCTTAACATTCACACTTCGCGAATAGCTAAAAATGAGTCTCTGTGGAAAAAACGAATGAAATATACTTACTACTTGCTGTGAGACCATGTATGCTTGCATGTTCTAAGTGCTCTCTCTTCCTGTTTGCATATTTATCTTTACACATTGAGCACGCAACAAGTTTTTGGCGCCGCTGCCGGGGACTTATTTTAAGTAAAAACGAAGTTGTTAAGTTTGAAAATCAAGTTTATCATTGAGTGAAACTAATCTGTTTCATTTCTTTTGCAGGTGCCATTAAGGTAGTTTATGAGTGAGCGTTCACATAGTAATTTAGAGTTCGATCCTGAACCTGAAAGATCACTTCGAGCTAGGAATAAGGCAAAGAAACGTCTCTTTAAACAACCTCCTATACCTCAACCCACACCTGAAACTAAAGAAATGGGCGATCTAGTTCCAAATCCGGCACAAGCCATTCGCAACCCCATCGAAATAGCGAATGACAAGAATAGTGCCATTCTGTCATATCTAGTACCTATGCCTGGGGAGCTGAACCCCAGCATAATCCGTCCTGAAATCACTGCCCACTCATTCGAGTTAAAGCCAGTGATGTTCCAAATGTTGTCCACTGTGGGACAATTCTTTGGAATAGAAAATGAGGACCCCCATAACCACCTTAGGAACTTCCTAGGAGTTAGTGACACCTTCCTAATCCCTGGAGTTTCCCAAGAAGCCCTGAGGCTATATCTTTTCCCTTACTCTTTGAGGGACAAAGCCAAAACATGGTTAAATTCATTGCCCTCAGGATCTGTCCGCAATTGGACAGATTTAGCAGAAAAATTCCTAGTCAAATACTTCCCACCTGATAGGAATTCAACCTTTCGTGATGATATCATAAAGTTTAAACAAGCTGATAATGAGTCTCTTCACGAAGCTTGGACTAGATTCAAAGACCTTCTCATTAAATGCCCACACCATGGTATTCCATGGTGTATCCAAATAGAAGTTTTCTTTAAAGGATGCAACTCCAGCACCAGACAAGTCTTAAATTCATCTGCTGGAGGTTCCATGTTGTCCAAGAGTTACAACGAAGCTTATGAGATCTTGGAGAAGATCTCAGCATCTCACTGTAGATGGTCAGACGATCCAGTAGAGCCAACTAGGGCTCAAGACAAGGATGCTCTAAGCGCCATGAGCACCCAAATAAATGCCCTGACCAACTTAGTCAAGCAAATGGCTCAGGCCAATCTCCAAACCAGTGCCAATACCGCCACAGCCATGTCAATGGGCACCCAACCAAGTCAAGGCGAGGCACCTATCTGTGGATTCTGTGGGGAAGGGCACCCTTATGAATACTGCCCTGGGAATCCATCCTCAGTCTGCTATGTAGGAAGTCAGCAGCAGCCTAGGAATAACCCCTACTCCAACACCTATAACCCTGGTTGGAGAAACCACCCTAACCTGTCATGGGGTGGCCAACAAAACACTAACCAAAATCCCAACCAACCAAGGCCGAGTGGAACACCTGGTTTCACTCCCCAACATAACCAGTCAATGTACCAAAAACCTTACAACCAGCCTGTAGGATCTTCTGTAGAAAACCTACTCAAGGAATATATAGCTAAGAATGATGCTACTCTTCAGAGCCAGCAAGCTACTCTTAGGAGCCTGGAAAACCAAATAGGCCAATTAGCCAATGAACTTAAAAGTAGGCCCCAAGGTAGACTCCCTGCTGATACCGAGGTACCAAGGAGAGATGGCAAAGAACAAGTTCAAGCCATTGAACTTAGGAGTGGAAGACCATTGGTGAGCATTACAAAGGACACACCAAAGAGAGTAGAGAACACTGAGTCTAGTGCTCCACTGGAATCTCTGCCAAGCCAAGGTCCACCACCAACTAGCACATCAGGAGCCAGGCTAGAGCCAATTGTTGAGGACGTAGAAGAAATTCCAAGGCCTCCACCTATCTTAAGGCGTCCTGACGTGCCTGCATATGTGCCACCACCTCCATACCCTCGAAGGCTTAAGAAGAAACAGGAACAGGAAGTTCATTTTAATAAATTTCTAGAAATACTTAAGCAAGTGCATGTGAATATTCCTTTTGTAGAAGTTTTACAGTCTATGCCTTCATATGTAAAGTTTTTGAAAGACATTATTACTAACAAAAGAATAATTGGTGAGTTTGAAACAGTAAACCTCACCGAGGAGTGCAGTGCCATCCTCCAAAACAAGCTGCCCAAGAAGGAGAAGGATCCTGGTTCCTTCACCCTACCTGTAGAACTTGGAGGCAAGCATGTGGGCAGAGCGCTTTGTGACCTGGGCGCCAGCATAAATCTCATGCCCCTGTCCCTATTCCGCCAGTTGGGAATGGGAGAAGCACGTCCAACCACAGTCACTTTACAACTAGCAGACAGATCCATCGCATATCCAGAAGGTAAGATTGAGGATATTCTAGTTAAAGTTGACAAGTTTATTTTCCTTGCAGATTTCATTGTCCTGGACTATGAGGCAGACAAGGAGGTTCCCATCCTGCTAGGTAGACCATTTCTAGCCACAGGTAGGGCACTAATAGACGTGCAAAAAGGTGAGTTAACTATGAGGGTTCATGATGAAGAGGTAAAATTTAGTGTTTACAAAGCTTTAAGGTATCCCTCTGATTCTGAGTCTTGTGCTAGCATTGATGTTGTTGACTCACTAATGGAAGAACAATTAGAGCATGTATTATTAACCAAGCATGCTAACGAATATGTAGGATTAGATGTAGATGATCTGAATGTATCTGACATAATGAATATGCCTGTAGATAGACCTCAGCATGTATGTATGACTATAGATTTAACTGATAGAACTGTAAATCCGTTAAAGCCCTCCATTGAGCATCCACCTGTTTTAGAACTGAAACCACTACCAACTCACCTCAAATATGCATATCTAGGAGATAATGATACGCTGCCGGTAATTATTTCTTCTAAGCTAAGTGAACAGCATGAGGTTGATTTAATTTTACTGCTTAAGCAACATAGGAAGGCTATAGCATGGACTATTGCTGATATTCGAGGCATTAGCCCTTCTTATTGTATGCACAAAATTATTCTAGAGGAAGAGCACACACCTAGGGTAGATCACCAGCGTAGGTTAAACCCCTCTATGAAAGAGGTAGTGAAAAAGGAAATAATAAAGTGGTTAGATGCAGGAGTAATTTTCCCCATAGCTAGTAGCCAGTGGGTGAGCCCCATCCAATGTGTACCTAAAAAGGGGGGAATAACTGTGGTAGTCAATGAGAACAACGAACTGATTCCAACAAGGACTGTCACAGGGTGGAGAGTGTGTATGGATTACAGAAAACTGAATAAAGAAACTAAAAAAGACCATTTCCCCCTACCATTTATTGACCAGATGCTAGACAGAATAGCTGGTAGAGCCTACTATTGTTTTCTAGATGGGTACTCTGGTTACAATCAAATTACTATAGACCCTAAGGATCAAGAGAAGACTACCTTCACTTGCCCTTTTGGAACGTTTGCCTTCCGCAGAATGCCTTTTGGCTTATGCAATGCACCGGCAACTTTCCAAAGGTGCATGATGGCAATCTTCTCTGAGTTGGATGAGTCCATAATAGAAATATTCATGGATGACTTCTCAGTCTTTGGGGACTCATTTAAAACCTGTCTAGAGAACCTAGGACAAGTCCTGGCTAGGTGTGAAGAGACCAACCTAGTCCTAAATTGGGAAAAATGCCATTTCATGGTAGATGAAGGGATTGTCTTAGGGCATCGAGTGTCAAGGGCAGGTGTAGAAGTGGATAGGGCAAAAATCGAGGTCATAGAGAAGTTGGTAGAGCCCCAGAATGTCAAGGCTATTAGGAGTTTCTTAGGGCATGCTGGCTTCTATAGAAGGTTCATCAAGGACTTTTCTAAGATAGCCAAGCCTCTATGTGAGCTACTGGAGCTAGGTAGGCCATTCATCTTCTCTAAAGAATGTGTAGTAGCTTGGAAAACCCTTAAGGAAGCACTGGTCACAGCACCAATCATAGTAGGACCAAATTGGGATCTCCCATTTGAGATGCTATGTGATGCTAGTGACTATGCTGTAGGAGTCATGTTAGGACAGAAGACTGACAAGCTCACACATCCTGTCTATTATGCTAGTAAGACCTTGAACGAGGCTCAATGTAACTATACAACTACAGAGAAGGAGATGCTTGCTGTAGTATTTGCTTGTGAAAAATTTAGGAACTATATTGTAGGAACTAGGACCATTGTATATACTGACCATTCTGCTTTAAAATATCTGATGAGGAAGGCTGATGCTAAGCCTAGATTGATTAGATGGGTGTTATTGCTGCAGGAATTCGATTTGGACATTCGGGACAAGAAGGGATGTGACAACGTGGTTGCAGATCACCTGTCTCGATTGCAGCACAATTGCGGAAAAATTGCGGACCCCGCAATTTCTGATGCTTTTATAGATGAACATATCTTTGCTTTGACTCATCGTGAAAACGATGAGGAACCTTGGTTTGCTGACATTGCTAACTTCCGTGCATCACAGGTATTACCAGTGTTCAAGGGAGGACAAGAGAAGAAGAGGTTCCTCCATGAAGCAAGGAAATTCATCTGGGATGACCCCATACTTTACAGGACCTGTGCTGATGGGTTGTTGAGGAAGTGTGTTACAGCTGCTGAAGCGAAGTCTGTGCTGCAGCACTGTCACTCATCTCCTTACGGTGGGCACTTTGGTGGTCAAAGAACAGCTGCTAAGGTATTTCAGAGTGGCTACTACTGGCCAACAATCTTCAAGGACGCCCACAATTATGCCCACAACTGTGACGAATGCCAAAGGACAGGTAACCTCAGTCGTAAGGATGAGATGCCTCTCACCTACATCTTAGAGTTGGAGCTCTTTGATGTGTGGGGCATTGATTTCATGGGACCATTCCCTCCATCATCAGGTAACCTGTACATTTTAGTAGCAGTAGACTACGTGTCAAAGTGGGTAGAAGCTAAGGCATGTCCTAATAATGATGCTAAAACAGTCACTAACTTCTTGCATAGACACATTTTCACTAGATTTGGGACTCCTCGTGCTATCATTAGTGATGAGGGGTCACATTTCATTAATAAGGCTATGGAGAAATTATTTGCTAAATATAACATTAGACATAGGGTAGCTACTCCCTACCACCCACACTCAAATGGCCAAGCTGAGATTTCCAATAGGGAGATCAAGAACATCCTAGAAAAGGTAGTCAAACCTAATAGGAAAGACTGGTCTTTCAAGCTTGAGGATGCACTTTGGGCTTACAGAACAGCATATAAGACACCTCTAGGAATGTCTCCCTATAGGTTGGTGTATGGCAAGGCTTGCCACTTGCCACTTGAGTTGGAAAACAAGGCATTTTGGGCCATGAAAGAATTAAATTTTTGTGTGAAGGATGCAGGGACATTAAGATCTTTACAGCTACATGAACTTGATGAGCTTAGGCACATGGCCTATGAGAATGCCAAGATGTACAAAGAAAAGACAAAAATATGGCATGACAGTAGACTCAGGATCAAAGACTTTAAAAAGGGCCAACTATGCGCAGGCGAGGGACAGAGAAGTTGCAGACCAGTTGGGGTGCATCTTCCCAGACTTCCCCACCAACCTCCTAACTCCATGGGTGCCCCCACGACCAAGGCGACCAGATGAGGATGATGAGAATTGAGTGCTGGTTTGAAGAGCACTAGAGGGAGTATTACTGATCCCTTCAGAAACAAAAGACAATTTTCCTGCTTTTTGATAGAATAATGTATAATATGCTGTTTTGGATTCAGTTTTTGATCTGTTTTTAATGTTTAGTTTTATGCTTTTTCTTTTGCTTAGTCTAGTTTGATGTTAGCTGAATAGGTAGGATAATTTAGTTTTATTTTTAGGATGCATGAGTAACGGGAAAAAGCATGCTAGGGGCCTGAGTTAATGTTATATCTGCCCGGATTGGATTGCGAAATAATTGCGGTTCCCGCAATTTTTGTGACTAATAGCATGTTTTGGACTGTCTGTTTAGTTAGGCTGTGATCTGTTAAATTCTATCTTTTGCTGCTCGCATGACTACCTTATATAGCTGATCTTGAAGCATGCTGGATGAGTGTCATAGGACACCTTTTGATAGTTTAAATTTGCCTCTGAATAGTGCTCAGCATGCATAAACCATAAGTCCTGAAACCTGTCTGTTATGTTCAAATTTTCTGCTGCTGGGATAGTTGCTTCTAGAATGTTTTGCCTATGCCTAGGATGTTTAGATTCTCTTTGTTTTACTTTAGACTAGATGCTTCTAGGATAAGTTTGGGGGTGTGCCACCTCAAACACTCATTGGGGACAATGAGTAGTTGAAGTTTGGGGGAGGCCACCCTAGGCCTAGGAACATTCCTCTCTTCCTTAGGACATAAGCATTCTTCTTCTCCTAAAAAATGTTTTGTGATAAATAGAAAAAGTGAAAAAAAAATAGAATAAAGAGGGGAGTCTTTCTCAAGTGGCTGAGTAATCAGTGCCAAGTGTGTAAACCACAAGTGGCATTGCATCAAAAGGCAAACCAAGGGGAGACTCCACCTAAGTAAAGAAAAAAGGAGAAATAGGGGAAGAAGAATGTATGCTTGGGAGTTATAATCTTGTGGCTTAGATGTCCTATGAAAAAAAGAACTCTGATCCTTAATGAGCTAAGCACAAGGTTGTAGCTTTTAGGTTTGTCTAGGGAGATGAATGTATATCCAATGTAGTGATGCCAGGGTTTAGGTTGTTCTCTAAAAGTACCACTGTCACCGTTAAAACTAAGACTGGCATGACTCTAAGGAATCCTAGACACATTAAAAAAAAAAAAAAAGCTAGAAGCATGTACTGAGTCTAGAGTAAAGCTTGGTAGAATTTGAAACCTTAGGGATAGTGGCATGATATCACAAAAGTAGTTAGATCAGTAGTAGGGGGTTAACAAAAGCAGTGGGTATAGTAGGCAGGTGAAGTCAGAAGAAGCTAGACAAGAGGTTAGTTCTAAACTTGGAAGTATGTCACAGGACAGCATTGCTATAGACAAGAATATAAGGGAGTTAGTGAGTAGTTAAAGAAGAAGAAACAGCAGCCTAGGTAAGTCCTTAGTATGCTTGAGGACAAGCAAAGCCTTAAGTTTGGGGGTGTGTTAAGTCTCTGAAAGTGACTTATTTAGGACCCATTTAGCTTAAGAAGATGTACACATTTAGGTGTTTTTGTTAGCAATTAGCTTAAACCTATGCTTTAATATGAGAATTAGAAGAAGGTAGCTAATATAGGACTTGTGTACAATAGGTAGAAAAAGGGTTGAAAACCGAAGAAAAGAATGAAAAAATAACCATTGCAAATGAATTCCGGAATAATTGCGGTGACCGCAATTATTCAAGTTAAAACCGTAAGTTGGCTGATCATTTTCTGTTTAGATCCGACTTTTCAGGGATTCGTTCTTTCTCCTCCATCCATTCTGATATATGACGTTGAAGGTTGATGGTTCTCCTTGGCCCAAACGCACCTGCAAACTACTATAAAAGGGGGTCAAAGTCGGAGGTTCAGGAATCAAATTCGAAGCGCAGAAGTCTTCCTGCAGTCCATCATTTCTCTCTAAATTCCTTTGCCGTCTGTTGGAGTGAGGTTCTCAGCTTTTGGAGTCGATAATCTGATAGGAAGGAGAGAAGATTCTTCTTCTCTCTCGATTGGATTCATCCAAGCACAGCTGAATTCTCATCACCATCATTCGAGGCGACTGCCACGAAGTGTTCAGCAAGCCTCTACTGTTTTCTGTTCTTTTCTTCTCAATTCCATTTCTATTCACTGTTGCTCTTAGTTTAACATTTCAAGTACTGCATTTCGTTGTTGTCTGTCCTGGATTCAGTTCTTTTTAAGCTTTCCTTTGTCATTAAACACTTAAAGTAATCAAAGTAAATTTCTGCACTTCACAGTTTCTACCTTGTTCTGCTACGGTTTGTCTTGCCGTTTTACACGCATTTCTCTTCTAAGCATGTCTTTCTTATCTACCTTTTCTGTTCTCCACATATCCATGAGTAACTAAAATCACTTAGGGGCATGCTAATGACAGAACTATAGGCTAAAAAACGTGAGTCAAGTAGTCAGTTCAACACTCGAACATTGATTGTATGTAAGCTTCATCCCACGGGCAATTTCGATTGGCCATCCATTTTGTCCAAAGAACTCCTAACCTCTGGAAGGAGTAAGAGTTCAGAGTCATATAATCATGCTAGCCTTTCATGGTAATCAGGAAACGGCCTAGGAATAGGCGTTTCCCTAGTACAAACTAAACACTCCTGCTTTAACAAGATGCTTAAGACCTTACTTTGAAGTCGAGTAAACTTGAGTCTCTCATGCATGGAATCGGACGATACTTGAGATAGAGTGAGTTTGATGTATAGATAGTTGATCCAAAGCTTGATAATCGTAATAAACTGCCTATAGGATAGTCATTAGTAGCCCTTAATCCACCCTTTTAATCAGTTTCGCTGCCAATTAATTGCGGATTAATTGCGGTTCTCGCAATTCTGTTTTTTTATCATTCTGTTTAGCTGTTTTCTTCCTCGATTATTAATTCCATCTCTTGTCCTTTAGGTCTAGTTTTAACTTTAATTTGTTTATGTTATATCCCTCTACACATTCAGCAAAAAGTAGTTAATTAAAAACCAATTTTACCCCATCAAATTCATCCCATCTTTCTTAACATTCACACTTCGCGAATAGCTAAAAATGAGTCTCTGTGGAAAAAACGAATGAAATATACTTACTACTTGCTGTGAGACCATGTATGCTTGCATGTTCTAAGTGCTCTCTCTTCCTGTTTGCATATTTATCTTTACACATTGAGCACGCAACACCACTCACCTCAAATATGCGTATTTAGGAAATAATGATACACTGCCTGTAATTATTTCTTCTAAGCTAAGTGAAAAGCATGAGGTTGAATTAATTTTACTGCTTAAGCAACATAGGAAGGCTATAGCATGGACTATTGCTGATATTCGAGGCATTAGCCCTTCTTATTGCATGCACAAAATTATACTAGAGGAAGAGCACACACCTAGGGTAGATCACCAACGTAGGCTAAACCCCTCTATGAAAGAGGTAGTAAAGAAGGAAATAATAAAATGGTTAGATGCAGGAGTGATCTTCCCAATAGCTAGTAGCCAGTGGGTGAGCCCCATCCAATGTGTACCTAAAAAGGGGGGAATAATTGTGGTAGTCAATGAGAACAACGAACTGATCCCAACAAGGACTGTCACAGGGTGGAGAGTGTGTATGGATTACAGGAAATTAAATAAAGAAACTAAAAAAGATCACTTCCCTCTACCGTTCATTGACCAGATGCTAGACAGAATAGCTGGTAGAGCCTACTATTGTGTCTTAGACGGGTATTCAGGCTATAATCAAATAACTATAGACCCTAAGGATCAAGAGAAGACCACCTTCACTTGCCCTTTTGGAACTTTTGCCTTTCGCAGAATGCCTTTTGGCTTATGCAATGCACCGGCAACTTTCCAAAGGTGCATGATGGCAATCTTCTCTGAGTTGGATGAGTCCATGATAGAAATATTCATGGATGACTTCTCAGTCTTTGGGGACTCATTTTCAAACTGTCTAGAAAACCTAGGACAAGTCCTGGCTAGGTGTGAGGAGACCAACCTAGTCCTAAATTGGGAAAAATGCCATTTTATGGTGGATGAGGGGATTGTCTTAGGACATAGAGTGTCAAGGGCAGGAGTAGAAGTTGATAGGGCAAAGATTGAGATCATAGAGAAGTTGGTAGAGCCCCAGAATGTCAAAGCCATTAGAAGCTTCTTAGGGCATGCTGGCTTCTACAGAAGGTTCATCAAGGACTTTTCTAAGATAGCCAAGCCTCTGTGTGTGCTTTTAGAGCTAAATAGACCATTCATCTTCTCTAAGGAATGCTTAGTAGCTTGGACTACCCTTAAGAAAGCACTAGTCACTGCACCTATAATAGTAGGACCAAATTGGGATCTCCCATTTGAGATGCTATGTGATGCCAGTGACTATGCTGTAGGAGTCATGTTAGGACAGAGGATTGACAAGCTAACACACCCTGTATATTATGCTAGTAAAACCTTGAATGAGGCTCAATGTAATTATACAACTACTGAGAAAGAAATGCTTGCTGTAGTATTTGCTTGTGAAAAATTTAGAAACTATATTGTAGGCACTGGGACAATTGTGTACACTGACCATTCTGCCTTGAAGTATCTTATGAGGAAGGCTGATGCTAAGCCTAGGTTGATTAGGTGGGTACTGCTGTTGCAAGAGTTTGATTTGGACATTCGAGACAAGAAAGGATGTGAAAACGTGGTTGCAGATCACCTGTCTCGATTGCAGCACAATTGCGAAAAAATTGCGGAGCCCGCAATTTCTGATGCTTTTATTGATGAACATGTCTTTGCTTTGACTCATCGTGATAACGATGAGGAACCTTGGTTTGCTGACATTGCTAACTTCCGTGCATCACAGGTTTTACCAGTTTTCAAGGGAGGACAAGAGAAGAAGAGGTTCCTTCATGAAGCAAGGAAATTTATCTGGGATGACCCCACACTTTACAGAACATGTGCTGACGGCTTGCTAAGGAAGTGTGTTTCAGCTGCTGAAGCGAAGTCTGTGCTGCAGCACTGTCACACATCTCCTTATGGTGGACACTTTGGTGGCCAAAGAACAGCTGCAAAGGTATTTCAGAGTGGCTATTATTGGCCAACGATCTTCAAAGATGCCCACAACTATGCCCACAGCTGTGATGAATGCCAAAGAACAGGTAACCTCAGTCGAAAGGATGAGATGCCCCTCACCTACATCTTAGAGTTAGAGCTCTTTGATGTGTGGGGCATTGACTTCATGGGACCATTCCCTCCATCATCAGGTAACCTTTACATATTAGTAGCAGTGGACTATGTGTCCAAGTGGGTAGAAGCCAAAGCATGTCCTAATAATGATGCTAAAACAGTCACCAACTTCTTGCATAGGCACATTTTTACTAGGTTTGGGACACCTCGTGCCATCATTAGTGATGAGGGGTCACATTTCATTAACAAGGCTATGGAGAGAGTGTTGGCTAAGTATACCATTAGACATAGAGTAGCCACTCCCTATCACCCACACTCAAATGGACAAGCTGAAATCTCAAATAGGGAAATTAAGAACATCCTAGAAAAAGTGGTCAAACCTAATAGGAAAGACTGGTCCTTCAAGCTTGAAGATGCACTTTGGGCTTATAGGACAGCATATAAGACACCCCTAGGTATGTCCCCTTATAGGCTGGTATATGGCAAGGCTTGTCACTTACCACTTGAGTTAGAAAACAAGGCATTTTGGGCCATGAAGGAATTGAATTTTTGTGTAAAGGATGCGGGGACACTGAGGTCTTTGCAATTACATGAGCTTGATGAGCTTAGGCATATGGCCTATGAAAATGCTAAGATGTACAAGGAAAAAACCAAGATTTGGCACGATAGTAGACTTAGAGTTAAGGACTTTAAGAAGGGTCAACTTGTTTTGTTGTTTAACTCACGGTTGAAACTATTTCCAGGGAAACTTAAGTCTAGATGGTCGGGTCCATTTGTCATTACTAATGTGTTTGTTCATGGTGCAATAGAGATACAGAACTTGCAGCAAGGCCAACCATTCATGGTTAATGGTGCAAGATTAAAGCACTACTATGAGGAAGGAGATGTGAAGACTCTCTCGGCCTTCCTCTTGACTGAAGCATAACAATGAGAACGAGAGAGGACGAGTGATTGCTGTGCTCGTCAACATAAGGCTCATGCCTTAGTTTATTTTTTGCGATTTTCCGGTTATCATTTGTGTGTTTTGTTGTGTGATTTTAATTACGAATTTGATATTGTTTTTATTTCTTTTTGTAGGGAATCGAAAGAGGGAATCAAGGAGAGTAATTCCAGCTTTAAAAATCAAGAAACGATCGAGCCAAATAAAAGATACGGACGAGCAAAGTTTGCCATTTTGATGAAAAAATATCCCTAAAATTGCGCTGGAATTGCAGGATTCGCAAAATATAGCCGTTGGGATTTAGCCGTTGCCTTTATATCCGTTAGAAGGCGCTCGATCGATACGATTCTCTCATTCTCTGATTTCCAAGAAAACTGAGATTCTCTTCATCTTTGATCCTTCTCTCCAAACCTCCAAGATTCGACAATGGTGTCCACAAGGGCTGAAAGATCCGCAGCCAAGAAGAAGGCTGATGACGCAGCTGAAGCGGCTGCGAGGGAAGCACTTCTGACCCTTGCAGATGCTGGGGCTGTACGCACCGGACCTCTTCCCAAACTTCCGATCCGTAGGAAGAAGTGGAGGGTTGTCACAGAAATCCCTGCTGGCCCTTCTGAACCAGCGGGCACGCCCAAGAAGCGCCGGTGGAGTGTCGAGACGGCCGCCGAACCAAGCAAAGCAAAGACTCCCTCTGTGGAGAGTCAAGAAACGGATCGTGCGTCCCACGAGTCGACCAAGAAGGGTTCGTCGCCGTCTGCATCGCCTGCGCACAACCCTTCACCATCTGGACCAGTGCACAGCCCAGAGCTTTCATCATCGCCGCCTGCACAGAGCCCTGAGACGCCGTCTTCACCACTGAATTCCGTGCAGACGCCTACAGCAGAGCAGAGTTCCACACCTTAGCACACGCCTCCACGGCCTGACCCTGAATTCCCATATGGGGAGTACCAGGAATCCACTCAGGGCAGTGGGGAAGGTGGTGAAGACGAGGTCTTCTCGCCTGCAAGGGAAGCTAGCCCAGAGAGTCCTGCACAGCAGGATGATTCCATGGAAGAGACGCTGGGGGCATGCCTGCAGCAGATCAACATTGAGGCAAAGCTCAAGAAGAAGAAGGCCAAGATTGTCAAGGCCAGGCGATCCAAGAAGCTGAAAAAGAAGAAGGCTAAAAGGGCGCCTTCAGCAGACAAAGAGAGCACCGAGCCTTCGCTCAAACGACTCAAGGTTGAGGCTGCCGAGTCAGCCAAACCATCAGATAAAGGGAAGGCAAAGCTCTACCCTGAAGACGAGCCTCAGTCAGTGAGGTATGTTTCCTCTGATGCTGAGTCCAGGGGTGCTGAGCTGAGGAAGAGGGAGTTGCTGCACGAGAAAGGCTTCCTCGACCGACCTGCTGACCTGCCGCAGTTCTTGCGCGCAGGAGTGATAAACCACGGCTGGGAGGAATTTTGCAGACCGCCCAATCCAGCCTACACGAGCATGGTGTATGATTTCTACGCCAATGTGCTCAGCCCTGAGGATGGCCTGTCTGTGGTCAGAGGGGTAGAAGTGGATTTCTCAGCTAAGGCCATCAACGAAGCCTATGGTCTCAGGGGCCAAACACATACAGATTATGCACGGATCGTTGATGAGCCTACTGAGGCAGTTTTGGAAGAGGCCATTCGAACCATTGGCCAGCCTGAAGCAGCGTGGACTGTATCACGCAATGGGAGGCACACTCTCATGAGTGCCAACCTCACGGCTAAGGCGGCTGTTTGGTTTTCGTTCGTGAGAAGGAGATTGTCCCCAGTGACTCACGAGACTACAATCAACCAGAGCCGATCGCTGCTGGTGTATGCGATAATGAGAGGTCTCACGATCAACGTGGGAGAAGTCATCACTGCTGCTATTGCTGAGTGCGCCAAGAAAGGTAAGGGACCACTGTTTTTCCCTAATACCATAACCAAACTATGTTTGCTTGCAGGAGTCCCCACCGAGCGCATGGAGCAGCAAATGGCTTACACAGGCCACTTGGAGCTGCCGGCTAGCCTGAGGCTGAAGAGGAAGGGGAATATGGAGTTTGAACTGGATAGGCTGGCTGCTGAGCAGTCCCTATCCATGGCCTGCCTGATGGATATGTAGAGGAGAATGGCTCAATGGGCCACTTATGCGCAGGCAAGGGACAAGGAAGTTGCAGACCAACTTGGGTGCATCTTCCCTGACTTCCCCACAAATCTCCTGACTCCATGGGTGCCTCCACGACCACGACAACCAGATGAGGATGAAGAAGTTTGAGTGCTGGTTTGAAGTGCACTGAAGGGAGTATTGCTGTTCCCTTAGAAAAAAAAACAAACAATTTTCTGCTTTCTGATAAACTATGTGAATTATGTTGTTTTAGTACATTTTTGATCTGTCTTAGATGCTTAGTTTTATGTTTTTAATTTTGCTTAGTATAGTCTGATGATAGGTGACTAGATAGGTTAGTTTTGTTTTATTTTTAGGAGAGCGTGAATGACTGGAAAGAGCATGCTTAGGGGCCTTAATCACTGTTATATCTGCCCTGATCTAATTGCGAAATAATTGCGGTACCCGCAATTTTCATGACTGAAAGCATGTTTTGGACTGTCTGTTTAGCTAGGCTGTGATCTGTTTAAATTCCATCTTTTGCTGCTATCATGACTACCATATATAGCTTATCTGAAAGCATGCTGGATGAGTGTCATAGGACACCCTTTGCTAGTTTAAATCGACCTCTAAAAAGCTCAGCATGCACAGCTTTAAGCCCTTAACTGTCTGTTTTTTTTTTTTAATTTACTGCTACTGTGATATTTTCTTTTCAATGTTCTGTCTATGCCTAGGGCTTTAGATTCTCTTTGTTTTACCTTAGACTAGATGCTTCTAGGATAGTTTGGGGGTGTGCCACCTCAGACACTCATTGGGGACAATGAGTAGTTGAAGTTTGGGGGAGGCCACCCTAGGCCTAGGAACATTCCTCTCTCCCTTAGAAACATAAGCATTCTTCTTCTCCTTTACAAAAAATGATGAACTGAAAAAAAAAAAAAATGAAAAATAGAATAAAGAGGGGGGTCTCTCTTAGGTTGCTAAGTAATCAGTGCCAAGTGTGTGACCCACAAGTGGCATTGCATCAAAAGGCAACCAAAGGAGAGGCCCCACCTAAGTAAAGAATAGGGAAGAAGAATGTATACCTAGGAGTTATAACTTTGTGGCTTAGGTGTCCTATTTAAAAAGAACTCTGATCCTCAATTAGCTAAGCACAAAGTTGTAACTCGTAGGGTTGTTTAGGGAGATGAGTGTTTATCCAATGTAGTGATGTCAGGGTTTAGGTTGTTCTTTAAAAGTACTACTGTCACCGTTAATACTAAGACTGGCATGACTCTAAGGAATCCTAGACACATTAAAAATAAAGCTAGAAGCATGTACTGAGTCTGAGGTAAAGCTAGGCAGAATTTGAAACCTTAGGGATAGTGGCATGATATGACAAAAGCAAATAGATCAGTTGTAGGAAGTTAATAAAAGCAGGTGAGTGTTAGGCAGGCGAAGTCAGAAGAAGCTAGATAAGAGGGTAGTTCTAAACTGAGAAGTGTGTCACAGGACAGCAGTGCTATAGATAGGGATATAAGGGAGTCAGTAAAGTGGTTAAAGAAGAAGAAACAGCAGCCTAGGTAAGTCCTTAGTATGCTTGAGGACAAGCAAAACCTTAAGTTTGGGGGTGTGTTAAGTCTCTGAAAGTGACTTATTTAGGACCCATTTAGCTTAAGAAGATGTACACTTTTAGGTGTTTTTGATAGCATTTAGCCTAAACCTATGCTTAAATATGAGAATGAGAAGAAGGTAGCTAAATTAGGACTTTTGTACAATAGGAAAGAAAAGGGTTGAAAACCGAAGGAAAAGAATGAAAAAAGCTGCATTGCGACAGCATTGCGAAAACATTGCTGAAGCCGCAATTATTCAAGTGAAAACCGTAAGTTGACTAATCTGTTTCTGTTAATTTCCGTAATTTCAGGGATTCGTTCTTTCTCCTCCATCCATTCTGATATATGACGTTGAAGATTGATGGTTCTCCTTGGCCCAATTGCACCTGCAAACTACTATAAAAGGGGGTCAAAGTCGGAGGTTCAGTCATCATCCGAAAGCGTAGAGTCTTCTCGCAGTCCATCTGTTCTCCTGTTTTTCCTTTGCCGTCTGTTGGTTTGCGAAGCTCAGCTGTTGGAGTCGATAATCTGATAGGAAGGAGAGGAAATTCTTTTTCTCTCCCGATTGGATTCATCCAAGCAAGGCTGCTCTTTTTGATCCTTCATTCGAGGCGATTGCGACGAAGCTTTCACGCGTCATTTCCTGCTTTCTGTTTTCCTTTTCTAATTTCCAGCTTTGATCAGTTGTTGTTTCTAGCTTAGTGTTCTATCTACTGCATTTCGTCGCTGTCTGTCTTTGAATTATTTCCTTTAAGTTCCCTTTTGTCCGTTCAACATTCAAAGTAATCAAATTGCAAGACTTCATTTCACAGTTTCCATCTTCCGCTGCTACGGTTTTGTCTTACTGTTTGGAGTATATTTCCCTTCTAAGCATGTCTGTTTTATCTTACATTTCTGTTCTCTGTATATCCATGAGTAGCTAAGTCACTTAGGGGCATGCTAATGACAGAACTATAGGCTAAAAAACGTGAACCAAGCATGTAGGATAGCTCTCGAAGCAGTGATTGTATGTAAGCTTCATCCCACGGGCAATTTCGATTGGCCATCCATTTTGTCCAAAGAACTCCTAACCTCTGGAAGGAGTAAGAGTTCAGAGTCGTATAATCATGCTAGCCTTTCATGGTAACCAGGAAACGGCCTAGGAATAGGCGTTTCCCTAGTACAAACTAAACACTTCTGTTTTAACAAGATGCTTAAGACCTTACTTTGAGTCGAGTAAACTAAAGAATCTAATGCATGGAATCGGACGATACATGAGATAGAGTGAGTTTGATGCATAGAGAGTAGATCCAGTGCTTGAGAATCGTATAAAAATGCCTATAGGATAGTCATTAGTAGCCCTTAATTCACCCATTTACACACTTTCGCTGTTATTCAATTGCGGTAAAATTGCGGTGTCCGCAATTCTGCTAAGTTACCATTTTGTTTAGCTGTTTTCTTCTTCGTTTATTAATTCCATCTCTTGTCTTTTGAGTCTAATTTCAACTTGCATTTGTTTATGTTGCATTCCTTTACACATTCAGCAAAAATTAGATAATTAAAAACCAATTTTACCCCATCAAATCCACCCCTTCTTTCTTAACAAATACACTTCATGAATAGCTAAAAATAAGTCTCTGTGGAAAAAAACGAATGAAATATACTTACTACTTGCTGTGAGACCATGTATGTTTGCATGTTCTGAGTGCTCTATCTACCTTCTTGCTTATTTATCTTTAACACATTGAGCACGCAACAATAGGCTTATATAATTGATTGCATTTGTTATTCTTGCTTAAACCCATGCATAAGTTAGATTTCGACGACGGACAATCGAGTTTTCTAGCGTATGTTACTGTTATAGAATAGCGATGCCTTGCCTCTCCTTTTCGCCATAGTAACACAGGATAACAAAACAAATCAGAGTATCGTTGTATGTGTTCTGATTGTTGGGTACTTCAGGGTTGCCGGGTAGCCAATTAGCAATGAGAATACATATTCAAATGTTCGTCGCGGTTAGCTAGTAACTGTTTAGGGTCAATTTGGGGCTGATCACTCTAATGAGGCTTTAAATAATGTTTAATTAGGACCTTAGTTCTAATTAATTAATATGAAGCCGGATACACAAGGGGTTCCTAGGTAACCGACCGCGTGCATGTCAATGTATTAGCCTTCGATTTCGAATTAAATGATAAATGTAAGAATGCCTAGTAAAAATCCCGACATCCCCCGAATCGATCACTCTTCATTCTCTTTCTCTTTAATTCTTCCGTTAGCGATTAATTTCTATTGTTGCATGCTTAAATCCCCCACTTGTTACAAAAACCCAATTAATCAGTTAATTTCCATTCCAAACTTTAATTTCAATTTGATAAGTCCTTCTCTGTGGATCGACCCCGTTACCACTAGCTGCAAAGCTAAGGTTAATAGGTTTATAAATTTATTTTGGCAAGCCTCGACAGCTTGATATTTAGCGATCATTCAAAAAGATCGTTTACCAAAATTGGCGCCGTTGCCGGGGAAGGCAAAAATTGGTTGAAATTATGTTTGGTTTTGATTTTGGTTGATTGATTGTGTGCTGAAATTTTTTTCTGTTTGTTTTTGTATGTTTAAAATTTTGTTTGTGTATGACCCGTTCTTCTGAGATTAGTGGATTACAGTTTATACCTGAGATTGAAAGAGAAGAGCGGCGGTTGAGAAGAGAAGCCCGCGAGGGGCAAAGGTTGTTTGAGGAAGAAGGCGATCCCTTCTTTGGTGACGAGATGGCACAAGGAGAAGTGCCAAGGACGTTGAAACAGCTGGCAGCGCCAGATTTGAATTTGCAACCCCTGTGCATCAACTACCCTGTGGTAGCAGGTAATTTTGAATTAAAACCCGGTTTAATTCACCAATTGCCTTCTTTCCATGGCAATGCAGACGAGGATGCGAACAAGCATTTGATGGAGTTTCATTGCGTCTGTGCGGGGATGAAGCCCGCAGGAGTGACGGAAGAGCAGTTGAATTTAAGAGCATTCCCCTTCACGCTCAAGGATAAAGCCAAGGACTGGCTTTATTATCTGCCTTCTGGCTCGATTACGACGTGGCAGGACATGAAGAGGGTCTTCTTAGAGAAATATTTCCCTGCGTCCCTTGCCAGATCGCTGAGAAAAAGGATTTATGGGATCACCCAAGACGTGGGTGAGTCCCTGCATGAGTATTGGGAACGCTTCGGGCGCCTGTGCGCGAGCTTTCCGCATCATTAGATAGCCGACCAGCTTCTAATTCAATATTTCTATGAGGTTATGACACCTCATGATCGGCAAATGATCGACGCAGCGAGTGGTGGGGCTCTGATTGACAAGACCCCAGTTGAGGCCAAGCAGTTAATTGCAAACATGGCGGCCAACTCGCAGCAGTTCAGTATTCGTGGGCAGGGGCAAGTTCACAGTGTGACCCAGAGTAATGAGATGACTGAAATTAGGGCCCAGGTGGCCGAGATTGGGAATTTACTGAAGAAATTTGTCGGAGGAAATCGCGAGGCGGAAGAGGTCAACGCAATCGGGGGATATGCTTCCAACCCCAAGAAGTATGATCCTTGTTCGAGCACATACAACTCCGGTTGGCGTGACCACCCCAATTTGAGTTATGGGAATAGGGAAGGACAACAACGCTTCCAAGGCCAGTCCTATGATATGCCTAGCAATTCCTCCCAAGCTCAAGCCTCGAGCTCCTCCAGCTCATTGGAAGAGATGGTCAGAACCATCGTCACGACGACAAGCCAGTTACAGAAAGAAGCTCGCGAAGAGCTAAACTCACACAAAGTCGAGCTGCAAAATTTGAACAAGCAGCTGACGCAAATGGTGGTGTCGATAAGCAGAATAGAGAGCAAGAACTCTGGGAAGCTTCCTTCCCAAACCACTATGAACTCATGTGAGAACGTGAGCTCGATCCAGCTAAGGAGTGGGAAATCAGTTCCCTCCAGAGCCGTGAAGGAAGCAGAGGACAGTTTGAATGAGTCCTCCCCAGTTGTTCTTGATGAGCTGAATGATGAGAAAGAAGAAAGGAATGTGCAAGAAAATGTTCCCAAAGCACCCTTCCCCAGTAGGCTTGCGAAGCCTACTCTGGTGACCGAAGACGAGGAGGTCCTGAGAACCTTCCAGAAGATGGTGGTGAACATACCGCTTCTTGAGGCAGTGAGTCAAGTGCCGAAATATGCAAAGTTCCTCAAGAATTGGTGCACGAGCAAAAGAATGTCGAGAAAGAGTGATGAGAAGAAGAAAGAAACCGTCTCTGCAATTTTCCAAGGTACGCTTCCACCGAAGTGCATCGATCCTGGTATGTTTACTATCCCATGCACTATCGGTACTAAACTTATGGAAAAGGCCATGTTAGATCTTGGTGCCTCAATTAATGCCATGTCTTTTGATGTGTTTAAAGAGCTTGAATTGTGCAATTTAATTGAGTCTAATATAGTTGTCCAACTAGCCGATAGATCTTATGTGCATCCGTTAGGGAAAATTGAGGACATTTTAGTCAAAGTGAAAGATTTGTTGTTTCCATGCGATTTCTATGTGCTGAATATGAACAAAAACTCTTCGCATGTTTCCTCTTCTATCTTACTAGGACGCCCATTTATGAAGACCGCTAAGGTCAAGATTGATGTTGATAGGGGTGTGTTGCGTGCTCAATGTGTAAAAGAAATAAGCAATAAGAGAGAGAGAGCACTCAGAACATGCAAGCATACATGATCTTGTAGCAAGTAGTAAGTATTTTTTCATTCGTTTTCCCACAGAGATTTATTATTAGTTACTCGCGAAGTGTGTTGTTAAGTAAGAATGGGTGGATTTAATGGGGTAGATTTGGTTTTAAAGTTCCTATTTACTAATGAATATATAAAGGATAACAACATGAACAAGTGCAAGTCAATGAAAAACTCAAATGTAAAGAGAAGAGATTAATAAACGAAGAGGAAAATGGCTAAGGCAGAATTTTTAACTTAACAGAATTGCGAGAACAGCAATTTTACCGCAATGTTACTAAAAGCAAAAGTGTGTAAAATAGAGAAACAACGGCTACTAACAACTCCTCGATAGGCATTTTCACACGATTCTCAAGCATTGGATCAACTCACTATGCATCAAACTAACTCATTCTCATGTATCTTCCGATTTCATGCATTAGATTCTTTAGTTTACTCATGTCCAAGTAAGGTCTTAAGCATCTTGTTAAAGCAGTAAGTTATGATTTGTACTAGGAAAACGCCTATTCCTAGGTCGTTTTCTGGTTACCTTGAGAGGCTAGCATGAGTGTATGACTCTGAACTCTTACTCCTTCCAGAGGTTAGGAGTTCTTTGGACAAAATGGATGGCCAATCGAAATTGCCCGTGGGATGAAGCTTACATACAATCAATGCATTCGAGAGCTATCCTACATGCTTGGTTCACGTGTTTTAGCCTATAGTAGTGTCATTAGCATGCCCCTATGTGACTTAGCTACTCATGGATGTAGAGAGAACAGAAATATTAGATAAAGTAGACATGCTTAGAAGAAAATTAAAGACAAAACAGAAAGGAAACACAGTAGGCAGAGAAGATAAAGAAATGGTGAAATAATGAATTGTGCTTTGATTAATCAATTGTTTGAATGACAGATGAAGACTTAGAGTTACTAACATAAAGACAGAAAGCAACGAAATGGAATGGATTAACTAATGGAAATGAAATAACAACAAATGGTGCTGGAAATAAGAACTTAAAGACAGAAAGCAAGTAAAGTGAGCTTGATCGCCTCGTCGCAGACGCCTCGGCTGAAGGGAGAGAAAGGTAAGCCTTGCTTGGATGAATCCAATCAGAAGAGAAGATGAATCTTCTCTCCTTCCTATCAGATTGTCGATTCCAACAGCTGAACCTCTCAAACCAACAGACGGAGAAGAGAATGAATGGGAAAGACTGCGCTGCGAAGAGACTCCTACGCTTTCGGATGATGATTGAACCCTCCTCTTTGACCTCCTTTTATAGCATTCTGCAGGTGCGATTGGGCCAAGGAGAACCATCCCTCCTCAACGTCGTACTTCAAAATGGATGGAGGAGAAAGAACGAATCCCTGAAATATCGGATCACAACAGAAAAAGGTTAGCCAACTTACGGATTTCACTTAAAACATTGCGGTTTTAGCAATGTTTCCGCAATGCTCCGCAATGCACATTTTTCATTCTTTTTCCTTCGTTTTTCATTTCTTTTCTTTCCTTTTGCACACAAGTCCTAATTTAGCTTCCTTCTTCTAATTCTCATATATAAGCATAGGTTTAAGCTAAATCCTATAAAAAACACCTAAGAGTGTACATCTTTCTAAGATAAATAAGTCCTAAAATGGTCACTTTTGGAGACGTAACACACCCCCAAACTTAAGGTTTTGCTCGTCCTCGAGCAAACTAAGGACTTACTTAGGCTGCTGTTTTATCCTCTCTAACCACTTGCTGACTCTCCTAAGTTCCTATCTATAGCAGTGTTGTCCTATGACACACTTCTAAGTTTACAACTACCCTCTTACTTTGCTTCTTCTGTCTTCGCACGCCTAATGCTCCTACTGTTTCATTAAATCCTTACAGCTGATCTACTCGCTTCTGTCATATTGTGCAACTATCCCTAAGGTTTCAAATTCTACCTAGCTTTACCCCAGACTCAGTACATGCTTCTAGTTTTTACTTTTGAGCTACCTAGGATTCCTTAGAGTCATGCCAGTCTTAGTATTAAACAGTGACAGTAGTACTTTTTAGAGAACAACCTAAACCCTGGCATCACTACTTTGGACATACATTCATCTCCCTAAACAACCCTACAAGCTACAACTTTGTGCTCAGCTAATTGAGGATCAGAGTTCTTTTTATTCAGGACACCCAAGCCACAAAGTTGCAACTCCTAGGTATACATTCTTCTTCCCTATTTCTTCCCTTTTTTTTTTCTTTCTTACTTAGGTGGAGCCTCTCCTTTGGTTGCCTTTTGATGCAATGTAACTTGTGGGTTACACACTTGGCACTGATTACTCAGCAATTTTAAGAGAGACACCCCTCTTTATTCTATTTTTCATTTTTTTTTTTTCAGTTCATCATTTTTTCTGTAAAGGAGAAGAAGAATGCTTATGCTTTAAGGGAGAGAGGAATGTTCCTAGGCCTAGGGTGGCCTCCCCCAAACTTAAACTACTCATTGTCCCCAATGAGTGTCTGAGGTGGGACACCCCCAAACTTATCCTAGAAGCATCTAGTCTAGGGTAAAACAAAGAGAATCTAAAAAGTCCTAGGGATAGACAGAACATTCTAAAAGCAAACATTACAGCAGCAGAAATTTATAAAAACAGGCAGGGAAGGACTTAAAGCTATGCATGCTGAGCACTTTTAAGAGGCTAATTTAAACTATCAAGGGTGCCCTATGACACTCATCCAGCATGCTTATAGATAGACTATATAAGGCAGTCAAGATAGTAGCAAAAGACAAAATTTAAACAGAACCAGCCTAGCTAAACAGTCAGTCAAAAACATGCATTTACTAATAAAAATTGCGGATTCCGCAATTATTTCGCAATGGATACAGGGCAGATATATCAGTGATCAAGGCCCCTATGCATGCTCTTTCCAGTCATTTAAGATATACAAAAAGGAAACTAACATAATCTACCTATTCAGCTATCATCAGACTATACTAAGCAATTCTAAACAGCAAAAATAAAGAACTAAAAACAGATCAAAATTGATTCCAAAATAGCAGCATTCACACAGTTTACGAAAAAGCAGTTTAATTTTTTTTTTCTTTGTATAGGGAACAGAAATACTCCCTTGAGTGCCAATCAGCCTAGCACTCAGATGTCCTCATCATCATCATCCCTTCTTGGTCCTGGAGGCGCCCATGGTGTCAGTAGGTCCGTGGGGAACTCAGGAAAGATGCAGCCCAATTGGTCAGCAACATCCTTATCCCTTGCCTGTGCATATGTGGCCCATTGTGCCATCTTCGAGTTTAAACGACCAATCTTTTCTATTGGGTTTGACCACTTTTTCGAGTATGTTTTTAATCTCCCTATTTGATATTTCAGCTTGGCCATTCGAATGTGGGTGATAAGGGGTGGCTACTCTATGTCTAACATTATATTTAGCCAACACTTTCTCCATAGCTTTATTAATAAAGTGTGTCCCTTCATCACTAATTATAGCACGAGGTGTTCCAAACCTAGTAAAGATATGTCTATTAAGGAACTTAATGACTGTTTTGGCATCATTGTTTGGACATGCTATGGCTTCTACCCATTTAGACACATAGTCTACAGCTACAAGAATGTAAAGGTTACCTGCTGATGGGGGAAATGGTCCCATGAAGTCAATGCCCCACACATCAAATAGCTCTAACTCTAAGATGTAAGTGAGAGGCATCTCATCCTTTCGACTAAGGTTACCTGTTCTCTGGCATTCATCACAGTTGTGTGCGTATTCATGGGCATCTTTGAAGATCGTGGGCCAGTAGTAGCCACTCTGGAACACCTTTGCAGCTGTCCTTTGGCCACCAAAATGTCCACCATAGGGGGCTGTATGGCAGTGCTGCAGCACAGACTTCGCCTCAGCAGCTGACACACATTTCCTCAGCAACCCATCTGCACATGTCTTGTAAAGTGTAGGATCATCCCATATGAACTTCCTAGCTTCATGCAGGAACCTCTTCTTTTCCTGTCCTCCCTTGAAAGTTGGTAGTACCTGCGATGCAAGGAAGTTAGCAATGTCAGCAAACCAAGGTTCCTCATCGTTATCACGATGTGCTAATACAAAGACATGCTCATCAATAAAGGCATCAGAAATTGCGGTTTCCGCAATTTTTCCGCAATTATGCTGCAATCTAGAAAGATGATCCGCAACCACATTTTCACATCCTTTCTTATCTCTAATGTCCAGATCAAACTCTTGCAGCAACAGTAACCACCTAATCAACCTAGGCTTAGCATCAGCCTTCCTCATAAGGTACTTTAGTGCAGAGTGATCTGTATACACGATTGTCCTAGTGCCTACAATGTAATTCCTAAACTTCTCACAGGCAAACACTACAGCTAGCATCTCCTTCTCAGTGGTTGTGTAATTACATTGTGCCTCATTAAGTGTCTTACTAGCATAGTATACAGGGTGTGTTAGCTTGTCAATCTTTTGTCCTAGCATAACCCCTACAGCATAGTCACTTGCATCACATAACATCTCAAATGGGAGGTCCCAATTTGGTCCTACTATAATAGGTGCTTTGACTAGTGCTTCCTTAAGGGTTGTCCAGGCTAGGAAACATTCTCTAGAGAAGATAAATGGCTTATTCAGCTCTAGAAGCTCACACAAAGGTTTGGAGATCTTAGAAAAGTTCTTAATGAACCTTCTATAGAAGCCTGCGTGTCCTAAGAAGCTTCTAATGGCTTTAACATTCTGAGGTTCTACCAACTTCTCTATTATTTCAATCTTGGCCCTATCGACCTCTACTCCTTCTCTAGACACTCTATGACCTAGGACTATCCCTTCTTCCACCATGAAGTGGCACTTTTCCCAATTAAGGACTAGGTTGGTCTCCTCACACCTAGCCAGGACTTGTCATAAGTTCTCTAAACAGTTTGTGAATGAATCACCAAAGACTGAGAAGTCATCCATAAATATCTCTATCATGGATTCATCCAAGTCAGAGAAGATTGCCAACATGCACCTTTGGAACGTTGCTGGTGCATTGCATAAGCCAAAAGGCATTCTGCGAAAGGCAAATGTTCCAAAAGGGCAAGTGAAGGTTGTCTTCTCTTGGTCCTTAGGGTCTATAGTGATCTGGTTATACCCTGAATAACCGTCTAGAAAGCAGTAATAAGCTCTACCAGCTATCCTATCTAACACTTGGTCAATAAATGGTAAAGGGAAGTGATCCTTTTTTGTTTCCTTATTCAATTTCCTATAGTCCATACAGACTCTCCATCCTGTAATAGTTCTAGTTGGAATCAGTTCATTGCTCTCATTCACTACTACAACCATCCCTCCCTTCTTAGGTACACATTGTATAGGGCTCACCCACTGACTACTAGCTATAGGGAAGATTACACCTGCATCTAACCACTTTATAATCTCTTTCTTAACTACCTCTTTCATAGAGGGGTTCAACCTACGTTGGTGATCTACTCGGGGTGTATGCTCTTCCTCTAATATTATCTTATGCATGCAGTAAGAAGGGCTAATGCCTCTAATGTCAGCAATAGTCCATGCAATAGCCTTTCTATGTTGTTTAAGCAATAATATCAGCTCAACCTCATGCTTCTCACTCAATTTAGATGAAATAATCACAGGCAGAGTATCATTACTTCCTAAATATGCATACTTAAGATGTTCAGGCAGTGGTTTTAAATCTAAGATAGGTGGATGCTCAATGGATGGTTTTAATGGATTCATGGATCTTTCAGTTAAATCAGTAGTCATACAAACATGCTGAGGATTATTTACAGGTATGTCCATTATCTCAGAAACATTCAAATCAGTTAAATCTAATTGTACATAATCATTGGCATGCTTAGTTAATAACTCATGCTCAAGTTGTTCTTCCATCAGTGAATCTACAATGTCCATGCTAGCACAAGATTCAGAGTCAGAGGGGTACCTTAAGGCTTTAAAAACACTAAATTTAACCTCCTCATCATGAACCCTCATAGTGAGCTCACCTTTCTGGACATCAATCAGGGCCCTACCTGTGGCTAGAAATGGTCTGCCTAATAGGATGGGGACCTTCTTGTCTGCTTCATAATCCAGGATGATGAAATCTGCAAGGAAAATAAACTTGTCAACCTTTACAAGAATATCCTCAATCTTACCCTCAGGGTAGGCTATGGATCTGTCTGCAAGTTGTAAGGTGACAGTGGTGGGGCATGCTTCTCCTATTCCTATCTGGCGGAATAGTGATAGGGGCATGAGGTTTATGCTGGCTCCCAGGTCACAAAGAGCTCTGCCCACGTGCTTGCCTCCTAGCTCTACTGATAAGGTGAAGGAACCAGGATCCTTCTCCTTCTTGGGTAGCTTGTTCTGGAGTATAGCACTGCACTCCTCAGTGAGGTTCACTGTTTCAAATTCACCAATGATCTTCTTGTTAGTGATTATATCCTTTAAAAACTTAACATAAGAAGGCATAGACTGTAAAACTTCTACAAAAGGAATATTCACATGCACTTGTTTAAGAATTTCTAAAAATTTGTTAAAGTGCAGTTCCTGTTCTTGTTTTTTCTTTAGCCTTCGAGGGAATGGAGGTGGTGGCACATATGCAGGCACTTCAGGTCGCCTCAGGATAGGTGGAGGTCTTGGAATTTCTTCTATCTCTTCTATGATTGGCTCCAGCCCTACCCTTGATGTGCTTGTTGGTGGTTGACCTTGGTTTGGCAGAGAATCCAGTGGAGCACTAGACTCTTTGTTCTCTACTCTCTTTGGTGTTTCTCTAGTGTTGCTCACCAATGGTCTACCACTTCTGAGTTCAATTGCTTGAACTTGCTCTTTTCCATCTCTCCTTGGCACCTCAGTGTCAGCAGGAAGTCTCCCTTGGGGCCTACTTTTGAGTTCATTGGCTAGTTGCCCTATTTGATTCTCTAGGCTCCTGAGGGTAGCTTGCTGGCTTTGTAGAGTAGCATCATTCTTGGCGATGTACTCTTTGAGTAGATTTTCTACAGATGACCCTACTGGTTGGTTGTATGGTTTTTGATACATGGATTGGTTATGTTGGGGAGTGAAACCAGGTGTTCCACTCGGTCTTGGTTGGTTAGGAGCTTGGTTAGCATTCTGTTGGCCACCCCATGAAAGGTTTGGGTGGTTCCTCCAACCAGGATTGTAGGTGTTGGAATAGGGGTTGTTCCTAGGCTGTTGTTGGCTTCCGACATAGCAGACTGAGGCTGGATTCCCAGGGCAGTATTCATACAGGTGCCCTTCCCCACAGAATCCACAGATAGGTGTCTCACCTTGACTTGGTTGTGTGCCCATTGACATGGCTGTAGCGGTGTTGACACTAGTTTGGAGATTGGCTTGAGCCATTTGTTTAACTAGGTTGGTCAGGGCGCTTATTTGGCTACTCATGGCATTGAGTGCGTCCTTATTTTGAGCTCTATTTGGCTCTATTGAATCATCTGACCACCTACAGTGAGATGCTGAGATCTTCTCCAAGATCTCATAGGCTTCGTTATAACTTTTGGACAGCATGGAACCACCAGCAGATGAATTTAACACTTGTCTGGTGTTGGGGTTGCATCCTTTGAAAAAGACCTCTATTTGAATACACCATGGAATGCCATGGTGTGGACATTTAAGCAGAAGGTCCTTGAACCTTGTCCAAGCTTCGTGAAGGGACTCATTTTCAGCTTGTTTGAACTTGATTATGTCATCACGAAAGGTAGAATTCCTATCAGGTGGGAAATATTTTACTAGGAATTTCTCCGCCAAGTCTGTCCAATTGAGGACTGATCCAGAGGGTAATGAGTTTAACCACGTCTTTGCTTTATCCCTTAAAGAGTAAGGGAAGAGGTAGAGCCTCAAGGCTTCTTGGGAAACTCCAGGGATGATAAAGGTATCACTAACTCCTAGGAAGTTTCTAAGATGGTTGTGGGGATCCTCATTTTCCACTCCAAAGAATTGTCCCACAGTGGACAACATTTGGAACATTACTGGCTTTAACTCGAATGAGTTGGCAGTAATTTCAGGGCGGATTATGCTTGGGTTTAGCTCCCCAGGCATAGGTACTAGGTAGGAAAGAATGGCACTATCCTTATCATTCGCTATTTCGATGGGATTGCGAGTGGTAGGTACCGGATTTGGGACTGGTCTGTCCATTTCTTCTTGATAGGATTGCGGAGAAATTGCGGTTTCCGCAATTATTTGAGATATAGAGGGTTGGTTAAAGAGACGTTTCTTAGCTCTATTTCTGGCCCTAAGTAATCTCTCAGGCTCAGGATTGAACTCTGGATCGCTACTTGAAGGCTCATTCATAAACTAACCCAATGGTACCTGCAAAATAAATGAGAAAAAGATCAGTTCCAATAGATAATAAACTTTGTGTTTCAAACTTAAAAAACTTCGTTTTCACTAAACTAAATCCCCGGCAGCGGCGCCAAAAACTTGTTGCGTGCTCAATGTGTAAAAGAAATAAGCAATAAGAGAGAGAGAGCACTCAAAACATGCAAGCATACATGATCTTGTAGCAAGTAGTAAGTATTTTTTCATTCGTTTTCCCACAGAGATTTATTATTAGTTACTCGCAAAGTGTGTTGTTAAGTAAGAATGGGTGGATTTAATGGGGTAGATTTGGTTTTAAAGTTCCTATTTACTAATGAATATATAAAGGATAGCAACATGAACAAGTGCAAGTCAATGAAAAACTCAAATGTAAAGAGAAGAGATTAATAAACGAAGAGGAAAATGGCTAAGGCAGAATTTTTAACTTAACAGAATTGCGAGAACAGCAATTTTACCGCAATGTTACTAACAGCGAAAGTGTGTAAAATAGAGAAACAAGGGCTACTAACCACTCCTCGATAGGCATTTTCACACGATTCTCAAGCATTGGATCAACTCACTATGCATCAAACTAACTCATTCTCATGTATCTTCCGATTTCATGCATTAGATTCTTTAGTTTACTCATGTCCAAGTAAGGTCTTAAGCATCTTGTTAAAGCAGTAAGTTATGATTTGTACTAGGAAAACGCCTATTCCTAGGTCGTTTTCTGGTTACCTTGAGAGGCTAGCATGAGTGTATGACTCTGAACTCTTACTCCTTCCAGAGGTTAGGAGTTCTTTGGACAAAATGGATGGCCAATCGAAATTGCTCGTGGGATGAAGCTTACATACAATCAATGCATTCGAGAGCTATCCTACATGCTTGGTTCACGTGTTTTAGCCTATAGTAGTGTCATTAGCATGCCCCTATGTGACTTAGCTACTCATGGATGTAGAGAGAACATAAATATTAGATAAAGTAGACATGCTTAGAAGAAAATTAAAGACAAAACAGAAAGGAAACACAGTAGGCAGAGAAGATAAAGAAATGGTGAAATAATGAATTGTGCTTTGATTAATCAATTGTTTGAATGACAGATGAAGACTTAGAGTTACTAACATAAAGACAGAAAGCAACGAAATGGAATGGATTAACTAATGGAAATGAAATAACAACAAATGGTGCTGGAAATAAGAAGTTAAAGACAGAAAGCAAGTAAAGTGAGCTTGATCGCCTCGTCGCAGACGCCTCGGCTGAAGGGAGAGAAAGGTAAGCCTTGCTTGGATGAATCCAATCAGAAGAGAAGATGAATCTTCTCTCCTTCCTATCAGATTGCCTATTCCAACAGCTGAACCTCTCAAACCAACAGACGGAGAAGAGAATGAATGGGAAAGACTGCGCTGCGAAGAGACTCCTACGCTTTCGGATGATGATTGAACCCTCCTCTTTGACCTCCTTTTATAGCATTCTGCAGGTGCGATTGGGCCAAGGAGAACCATCCATCCTCAACGTCGTACTTCAAAATGGATGGAGGAGAAAGAACGAATCCCTGAAATATCGGATCACAACAGAAAAAGGTTAGCCAACTTACGGATTTCACTTAAAACATTGCGGTTTTAGCAATGTTTCCGCAATGCACAGTTTTCATTCTTTTTCCTTCGTTTTTCATTTCTTTTCTTTCCTTTTGCACACAAGTCCTAATTTAGCTTCCTTCTTCTAATTCTCATATATAAGCATAGGTTTAAGCTAAATCCTATAAAAAACACCTAAGAGTGTACATCTTTCTAAGATAAATAAGTCCTAAAATGGTCACTTTTGGAGACGTAACAGGGTGCTTTGTCTGTAGAATTTGATGGAATTGTGAATGAGTTTTTTATGAATGCATCAAAATCTCTTGTGAATGTTGAGAGTGTTGCTTATGTGGAGTCTGTCGAGACTAAGGGTTGGACCTCGCGCTTGAGGGATGACTCTTATGTCTCTGTGAAAAATTCTGATTTGAATTTGTTAAATGTGAGTGCTGTTTTCTGTATCAATCAATGTGATATTCACGTGCTAGAGGCACGAAGAGAAAAGAAAGTTTTGAATGGTGTTTGCAGGTGCAGTGTGGAAGAGGACAAGACTGGAACGTCCCCCGCACTATCAGAATATGGATGAGTTTTTGGGAAGAATTCAGTCGAGCAAACGACTTTAAAAATTCTGCGCTTCTCGGAGGCACCCGAGTGTTGAACTGTCTTTTCTATCTTTAATTTCATTGCTGTTTTTTTTTTTTTTGGTTTTTAGTTTAATTTAGCTAATGTAGCTTGCTGTTTTTTTTTAGGAATCGAGGAAGTTGAGGAAAATTTTGGGCTTCGATGATGAACGCGCCGCGTCCTTTCCCTCGCCAACTTCACAAAGAATCAGGGAAGTGTCGTTTCTCTTTCCCTTTAACTTTGTGTATCTGATTAAGTAGCATTGAGGACAATGCTAACTTTTGAAGTTGGGGGTGAATGTCGTGGACTACCATGTGTAGTTGGTTGAGCAGTGCTAATTTTGAAATTGAAGTGCTTGGGACTCTGTTTACTGCTTGCTAGTGATGATAATCTAGGAAATGCATATTGGAAATCTGAGGATGTACATAATCTAGTTTTTGCATGATGAGTTTTGCATTTATTAGGTTCATGTCGAAAATTTTAAAAAAAATTTTGTTGCTCCCTTGCATCTATCGAGCACTTAGCAACCTCACCCTAACCTCCGTAGGCTTAGTTAATTGCATGTAGCATTAATTCTTGTTGTCACCCCGAAAGGCACCCTTAGGTAGCTTGTTGCATGAGAGTTAGTGGTCAAATTAATCGAGTTAGCTTACGCTAAGCCTAAAGTAAAAAAAAAAAAAAAATAGAAAAGCATGTTAGCAAGAAAAGTCTCTTGAGGCGCTCCTTCTTCTTATTGGTGCACCTAAGAAGTGAGCGTTAGTCCTTAAAAACGTGAAGTTTAATGCATGAATTTGACGTGTTAGGCAACTCGAGGTTGCAAAGAAAAAGAGAATAAAAAGTTGGGTTCAAAGAACTTCAATAAAAGGGTACAAAGTACTCATGAAAAGAAAAGAAAAAGAATGAGAAAATTTTAGGTCTCTTAATTTATTACTCTCTCTCGTGTAAGTCAAGCTTAGTCTGTTCTTAATCGCTAGAAGTAGGGGGAAAACGGGATGATTTGTTGCATGTGGTTTTTCCGGGCTTATGTGAGTTTAGGATAGGTTGTCTAGCACACACACACGTTAGGGAGCGATAGTTAATTTTTGATATGTTCGTAGTAAATGCATGCGCTGATTGCCTTCGTGATTATGTTATGTTTAAATTTGCAAAATGCATCGAGGTTTGAATTAGTAGCATGTAAGCATGTCCTTAGAGTCAATTTCTTTATTAGCCTTGCTCGAGGACTAGCAAGATTTAAGTTGGGGGTGTTTGATAACTCCATTTTGGAGCTATTATTCATTCTCTAATTCAAGCTAAATGCCGCATTTAATTGTTTAATTTATCTCATTTATAGGAGATTTGCGGTGAAGAGCTCATGCGTCCATTGGACTCGTTTCGGAGCTAAGAGCGGTGTTTTAACGCCCCGGAAGTGCATCGGGAAAAGGGCAAGATGATTGATAGCACAATTAATGAGCTATCTTTATGACCTATTTTATGCTAGTTTTTAAGATTACATATTTGTTTTCACGATTATATTTGATTATTTTTATGGATATCGAGCATTTTGGAGCAAACTGGAGAATTTAGAAGCTTTGTGGTGAAAACTAAGTTTTTTGAATGAAAATTGAAGTTCCCAAGTGATAAAAAGAAGGGAAATAAGTCCAAAACCCGAGAGGATAGCGCCTAGGCGCCCATTCCGAGCGCCTAGGCGCTGGAAATTATAAAAGAAAAAAATAAAACGCCATCTGGGCTCAAACTTGGGACAACCAGCGTGCATCACAGTTTTCAAATCAGCCTATTACCACTGCACCAAGATGCCAATTCTATATAATTTTAAGCAGATATGCATTATGTAGATGATACAAGCGGTCCTTCAGCCCAATTGATAGCCTGCATCTGCATCAATATCTACATGGATATGCGCCACATGCGATCTGAGCCTGCCAGATTTTCCTATTCCATATTACATTCGATTTTACCCTATTTTGACATATAAATACATACTTTTAAGCTTCCATTGGAGAGCCGATTTGGAGAGTCAATCCCAATTTCGAAATTACATAATTTTTGGAGTTTGAAGAGATTTTTGGGAGCACCAAGTACAGATTTACATGCTCGGGATCGTGAAGATTGCAGCGGAAACGTGGAATCGACACGAGTTTTATTTCTTCTTTCCCTTTTAATTTGTAGTTTTTGTCATGGGTTTATTTTTTGAGTTTATATTTTGAATTATTGAACATTATGAGCTAAACTCTCTTGATTTTGAGCTTTGATGTAATCGTTTATTGAATTTTATTCTTCTTAATTAATAGTTGGTATTTTAATTTCATATTGGTTGTGAGAACTTTTCTAGGCTTAATGCATGTTAGGATTTGGCCATTCTTTGCATGATTTTTATATCAATGATTTGAGGTCGAGAGACGATTATTGTTGATGATCCTGAATTGTTTTCCCTGATTTATACATGAGATAGACATATCCTTTGTAGATTTTGTGGCAGTTAGAGTTTTACGTTCTTCATATTTGGATTGTCTAAATTGCCATAGAAATATAGGTAATTTACTTTTCAAAGAATATTGTTATTGCTCGAGAGAGAATAACAAGTCTATAGGGTAGAACTTGTCAACAATCTAGAAATTGATTAATTCCATCTGAGATAACGGTGAAGTCATTGCTCAAGTCAATTCCCTAGGATATATCTCTCCTTATTGTTCTCCATATTTTATTTTATGTTTTATTTTGTTTTTACCATATCCTCTTATTTTTCTTCTCTAAATAAAACTGAGTGGTAGTATTCGTGGTAATTAGGTAAACTAGAAAACCAATCCTGAGGACGATAATCCGTATTTTTATACACTATATTAAAACTTGACCCGTACACTTGCGGTATTTTATTGCACTAATTTTGCACAACAAGTTTTTGGCGCTGTTGCCGGGGATTGGTAATTATTTAGTTTCACCTAATATTGTGGAGAACTCACTCGGTCTTACTTTAGAGTTTTATTTTATTATTATTATTTTTTTGTCTTGTTATTTTATTGTTTTTGTTTTGTGTTTTTGTCTTTACATCCTGACTATATTTTTTTTTATTGGTGTTTGCATTTACTTGAAAGCCTTAGTTTAGTTCTTTATTTTATTTCTATGGCTTTTAATAATTATGGGTGGCCTTATAGAGAGTTTCAAACCACCCAAGAACCAACACCATCCTTCAATTCATACCCTTTGAACTACACCTCTTATGGCAATATGAATTATAATTATCATTATCATTCTGAATCTATGAGTTATGAAAATTATTTTTATGATAATGATCAGGACATTCAGAACCAAAATTTTTACTCTCCTAACAAAATTGATTTAAAATCTGCCTTGGAAGCTAATCAAACCTTATTGCAAGAGTTCATTGCTGAACAAATAGCTAGTTGTTTGCTCATGAGTGAGTCAAGAGAGAGACTTAATACCCAAATAGAAGCTCTTACATCAAAATACAATTCTATAGGATATCAAGTTAATCCTGACTCATTAATAGTTTTACAAGAGAAAAATTGTGTTGATGTCAATGAGGTCGATAATATAAAAATTTGTGAAGCCATAGACATTGAGAGTGAGGATGAATTTGAGATTTTTGAGTCATGTCAGGATGAGGTTTGTGAGATAAAGAAAGAAAATGAGTCTAATGTGGAGGAGGAAATTCAGATTATAGAGTATGAGGCTGAAAAGTCTCACCTTATTTTATTTCCAGAATTTCCTCTTAAAGTTGATATTTCTTTTCTTTATTCTCACGAATCTTGTGGTTGTGATTTTGATTTTTTGTATTTTTCTTCTTTTATTTATTTAAATAAAAATAACAAAAAATATTTATTCTTCAGGTACCCATGAGAAACAATTGAGCCTACTAAACTTAGTAGGTAACATCGATTCAAGCAAGAAGGGACCGAAGAAAATAGAGGAGTTTTATGTACCCTGACGCATAAAAAAATTTCTCCCGTCTAGCTAAGACGTTAAATAAAGCGCTTCTTGGCAGGCAACCCAAGTTTACATTCTTTAAGTTTTTCAGTTTTTTGTTATTTTTTTTATTTTGTTGTGTGTCGTGGTCCTCATGTTTCTGTTTATTTATTTTTTGTAGGAGCAAGATCACCATCAATCTCTTCCATAACTCTACTGCCAATGTTGACTCTCTCATTTATCAGGGCAGTATTATCCACTCTTGTATTTTATTTGTCCTTCGCATTACTTAATAGTTTATACATTGAGGACAATGTATGTCTTAAGTTTGGGGGTGAAAATATTTCACTTTGAGTCCTGAATAGCATGATTTTGAGCTTAAATTTTAAATTTTGAGCATGCTCTTCATGATTGAATCTTTGTTGCATTGCTTGTGATTAAGACAACCTAGGAAGTGTTCTAAGCATGATAATCTGAAATTCTTGGACTATGAGACCATGCTTGTAAACAAAGTAAATTTTTATTTTTGAGTCCCTAATGATATCATTGAATACTTTGTAAGTTAAATGTGCATCTTTGTTTTGATTTTTAAGCATGAGAGGGATAAGCATGATTAGTTTTTCGTTGAAAAATATATGATGGTGTCTCTTTGAGTTGTTGAATGAAGAATGCATAGGATTTTATGCCAAACTACCCTACTTTTATGTGAGTTTTTGAGCCATTTAGCACTCCATTACATCGTGCTTTACTCTTTTAAATTGTGTGATTACCATGCATGATTGATTTTTCTAGAACTTGCTTTGTTATGCATGTCTGGAATCTCTAAATTGATTTGAATGCTTTAATTTCACAAGGGCAATTAGGTAAAACCACTTTTAGCTTTCTCAAAGAGCCTACCTTTGACATAATCCTTAGAAAGCCAAATTTTGAGCCTTAGACCTGTTCATTGGAAAATTACCACATTACAAGCCATAAATCCATTTGTTTGTTGTTTTCCTTTCTTTGCACCTTAAAGTGAAGAATTATATTTGCTTACCACATGAAGTTTCAGTTAATAAAAAAGAGAGAGTTGATCATTTGTCAATACACTAGTCAAAGGGAAGCATATCGTTCGTAGCTTCTTTAAAAAAAAAAAAAAAAAAAAAAAAAAAAAATAGAAAGAGGAAAGAAAAAAAAAAGAAAAAGAAAGAAAAAGAAAGAGAAAAATATGTATTGAAAAAAAAAAAGCAAAATAGTTCATTACGTGAAGGGAAGTTAATGCTTCAACAAAGTTAAAAAAAATGATCATTCTTCAAGAGTCGAAAAATTGAGCTTCATGTGAAAAAGTTTTATAATTCTTCCATTATAGTAGCTTAAAATTTCCATCCATCCTACCCTTACCTAAGCCCAAGTACAACCAAAATGACCCTTGAATTTTTTGCATTCATTCTATTCATCGATGATGAAGATGTGATATATTAGCAAGTTTATGGTGAAAATCTTTTATGTTTTGGTTCGAGTGTTTATCCTATATTTACCATAAACAGCTGAGAGTATTGAGTGAAATTCTGTGAGGGTGTTAGGTCTTGTGCATTCGAATTTGGTAACTTGATGAGATGCTTGAGTTTTTGGTACAAAATGTAGCCTATGAATGCTTATTTTCTTGATTGTCACTATAACTTTAAGACATTGATGTGTGTTTAGCTTTATTTGTATTCTTAGATATCAAGGGAATATTAATTAGCACACACTCACGTAAGAGATACAATGATTTACTTTTAAATGTCTTATTGATGGGTTGTGGTTTAATATGTCCTTAAATTTTGGATTATTTGTTTTATGAACACGAAGGTTTGAGTCACTTGCATGCATTTATTGATTCAATTAGTGGCCTTGTTTTATTTTGCTCGAGGACTAGCAAACACTTAAGTTTGGGGGTATTTGATAGCACAATTAATGAGCTATCTTTATGACCTATTTTATGCTAGTTTTTAAGATTACATATTTGTTTTCACAATTATATTTGATTATTTTTATAGATATCGAGCATTTTGGAGCAAACTGGAGAATTTAGAAGCTTTGTGGTGAAAACTAAGTTTTTTGGATGAAAATTGAAGTTCCCAAGTGATAAAAAGAAGGGAAATAAGTCCAAAACCCGAGAGGATAGCGCCTAGGCGCCCATTCCGAGCGCCTAGGCGCTGGAAATTATAAAAGAAAAAAATAAAACGCCATCTGGGCTCAAACTTGGGACAACCAGCGTGCATCACAGTTTTCAAATCAGCCTATTACCACTGCACCAAGATGCCAATTCTATATAATTTTAAGCAGATATGCATTATGTAGCTGATACAAGCGGTCCTTCAGCCCAATTGATAGCCTGCATCTGCATCAATATCTACATGGATATGCGCCACATGCGATCTGAGCCTGCCAGATTTTCCTATTCCATATTACATTCGATTTTACCCTATTTTGACATATAAATACATACTTTTAAGCTTCCATTGGAGAGCCGATTTGGAGAGTCAATCCCAATTTCGAAATTACATAATTTTTGGAGTTTGAAGAGATTTTTGGGAGCACCAAGTACAGATTTACATGCTCGGGATCGTGAAGATTGCAGCGGAAACGTGGAATCGACACGAGTTTTATTTCTTATTTCCTTTTTAATTTGTAGTTTTTGTCATGGGTTTATTTTTTGAGTTTATATTTTGAATTATTGAACATTATGAGCTAAACTCTCTTGATTTTGAGCTTTGATGTAATCGTTTATTGAATTTTATTCTTCTTAATTAATAGTTGGTATTTTAATTTCATATTGGTTGTGAGAACTTTTCTAGGCTTAATGCATGTTAGGATTTGGCCATTCTTTGCATGATTTTTATATCAATGATTTGAGGTCGAGAGACGATTATTGTTGATGATCCTGAATTGTTTTCCCTGATTTATACATGAGATAGACATATCCTTGTAGATTTTGTGGCAGTTAGAGTTTTACGTTCTTCATATTTGGATTGTCTAAATTGCCATAGAAATATAGGTAATTTACTTTTCAAAGAATATTGTTATTGCTCGAGAGAGAATAACAAGTCTATAGGGTAGAACTTGTCAACAATCTAGAAATTGATTAATTCCATCTTTTAATGAATGAAGAATAGGATGAGATAACGGTGAAGTCATTGCTCAAGTCAATTCCCTAGGATATATCTCTCCTTATTGTTCTCCATATTTTATTTTATGTTTTATTTTGTTTTTACCATATCCTCTTATTTTTCTTCTCTAAATAAAATTGAGTGGTAGTATTCGTGGTAATTAGGTAAACTAGAAAACCAATCCTGGGGACGATAATCCGTATTTTTATACACTATATTAAAACTTGACCCGTACACTTGCGGTATTTTATTGCACTAATTTTGCACAACAATGATCCAAGAAGAACCGGACCAAAATTGCCTAGGAGAAGCAATTTTCCAGCCCAAACCCGAGAGCAAGCGTCAAGCAGACAGCGTCGAGACGCTTGCTCAACGCTGCCTGGCGTCGAGACCCTGCCCCAGCGTCGAGACGCTCCGAGGGGCGCACGCGCAGGAAATTATCGGGCCAGCGTCGAGACGCTCGCCTAGCGTCTCGACGCCATCGCGAGGCGTGCGCGGTTTCATTAGGTCATAGCGTCGCGACGCTGTCCCAGCGTCTCGATGCTCCGACAAATTTAAAAAGCTGAAAGACGATTTTTCAGCAGCCATCTTCGAACTTCATCTTCTTCCTCTCGGTTTTTCTTCCATTTTTAGCTTTGCTCTGCCATTTGTGGCCTAGTTAGGGAGCTTTTCTTTGTAATAACGTTAGAGATGATGGCCATTGCCTCCGTTGGAGCGTTTGTGACGATCCTCTCCATGGTCGGCTAAGGTACTGTGAACGGTTCGGGATGATTTAGGGATTATTTGTTAGGCTTTTACATTTTGATAATCAATGCATATGGTTCTGAATAGGCTTATATAATTGATTGCATTTGTTATTCTTGCTTAAACCCATGCATAAGTTAGATTTCGACGACGGACAATCCAGTTTTCTAGCGTATGTTACTGTTATAGAATAGAGATGGCTTGCCTCTCCTTTTCGCCATAGTAACACAGGATAACAAAACAAATCGGAGTATCGTTGTATGTGTTCTGATTGTTGGGTACTTCAGGGTTGCCGGGTAGCCAATTAGCAATGAGAATGCATATTCGAATGTTCGTCGCGGTTAGCTAGTAACTGTTTAGGGTCAATTTGGGGCTGATCACTCTAATGAGGCTTTAAATAATGTTTAATTAGGACCTTAGTTCTAATTAATTAATATGACGCCGGTTACACAAGGGGTTCCCAGGTAACCGACCTCGTGCATATCAATGTATTAGCCTTAGATTTCGAATTAAATGATAAATGTAAGAATGCCTAGCAAAAATCCCGACATCCCCCGAATCGATCACTCTTCATTCTCTTTCTCTTTAATTCTTCCGTTAGCGATTAATTTTTGTTGTTGCATGCTTAAATCCCCCCACTTGTTACAAAAACCCAATTAATCAGTTAATTTCCATTCCAAACTTTAATTTCAATTTGATAAGTCCTTCTCTGTGGATCGACCCTGTTACCACTAGCTGCAAAGCTAAGGTTAATAGGTTTATAAATTTATTTTGGCAAGCCTCGACAGCTTGATATTTAGCGATCATTCAAAAAGATCGTTTACCAGTATGCTTCTGCTGACCTTGTTTATTATGCTTTGAATGTTGAGTTGGATCAAATACATAATGAGCCTTTGACATATAAAGAAGCAATTGATTCTTCAAAGAGTACTAATTGGTTATTAGCTATGGAGGAAGATATGGAGTCTCTGTATAAGAACAATACTTGGACTTTAGTTGATAAACCTTCAGATCATAAACTAGTTGGTTGTAAATGGATTTCCAAAATAAAACATAGTGTTGATACTAATGAACCAATTAGATACAAGGCAAGGTTAGTTGCTAAGGGATTCACTCAAACTCAAGGTATTGATTATGAATAAATCTTCTCCCCTGTGGTTCGTCATACTTCAATTAGAATTTTGTTGTCTTTGACTGTTGCTTTTGATCTTGAGCTAGAGGAACTTGATGTTAAGACCGCATTCTTGCATGGAGACCTTAAAGAAACAATCTATATGCAACAACCGGTTGGATTTGTTACAAAAGGTACTGAGGACAAGGTATGTTTGCTTAACAAATCCTTGTATGGTCTTAAACAATCCCCAAGACAATGGTACTTGAAGTTTGATTCGTTTATTATCTCTTGTGGTTTTTCTAGAAGCAAACTAGATCATTGTGTCTATCATAAGCATGTGGATAACAAGTCCCCTATTTATCTACTGTTATATGTTGATGATATGTTGTTGGCTAGTAAAGATATACAAGAGATTGAAAAACTTAAATTTCAGTTGAAAGGGAAGTTTGATATGAAAGAACTAGGTCAAGCTAGAAGGATATTAGGAATTGACATTAAGAGAAATAGACGGAAGGGAACTTTGAATTTATCTCAAGAAGTCTATGCTGCTAAAATGTTAGTTAAGTTTCATATGGAACAATGTAAGGGAGTGTCAATTCCTTTAGCAAGACATTTTAAGTTGTCTTGTAAAGAGTCACCTCAAACTGAGGATGAAGAATTAGCTATGTCTCATGTTCCTTATGCTAGCGTTGTTGGTAGTCTGATGTATTTGATGGTGTGTACAAGGGCAGATCTAGCACATTCCATGAGTGTAGTGAGTAGGTTTATGGCAAATCCTGGGATGGTCCATTGGCAAGCTGCTAAATGGATCTTACGATATGTAAAAGCTACTCTTTCTCATGGTTTATTATATACACAAGCTGAAGCTAAACATAGTCACTTCTTGGGCTATGTAGATGCCGATTATGCAGCTGATTGTGATAAGAGAAGGTCCCTCACGAGATATGTGTTTACTTATTTTCGGAACCTTGTAAGCTGGAAAACTTCACTACAATCTGTTGTGGCTTTGTCTACAACAGAATCTGAATACATTGTTGCCACAGAAGCTTTTAAAGAAGCTATTTGGTTGAGGGAGTTAACAAATGAGCTTGTTTTTTATGATAGTGTTGTGAGAGTGTTTTGTGACCGTCAAAGTGCTGTCTATCTCTCAAAGAATCAGACTTTTCATGATAGATCCAAGCACATTGACATTCGGTATCAAAAGTTGTTTAAGAACTCTCAAAATTTGTTATCAAGGTGGAGATTTGTTGAATTTGATGGCTAAATTCATTTGTATTTAATCATGGGACAAACTAATTGAACCAACTTGATTTAAACAGATAGAGTAAGTTAACTTGATTTAAAACAGATAGAGTAAGTTTATAGTATCTAATAACTTTTTTATTTTTTTGTTTGTGTTGAACAACATGTGGAGATTGAGATTTGAAACTTTAAAATTTTAGTTGATCTTAAAATGCCTTAGCTAACATTAGCATAACTCAAAAAAAATGTTAAGACACAAACTCATTCTTTCGAGGTTAGGTTCAAATTGTTTGGTTAAACATAGCAAATCATCCCCAAATTTATGAAACTAATATAATTAGTCAAATTTTAAAACACACATCAAGGTCCCGTAGCTCAGTTGGTTAGAGCGTTGGTCTTATGAGCCGAAGGTCGCGGGTTCGAGCCCCGCCGGGACCAATAGTATGAAATTACATATACAAAGTTTTTAAACACAAAAATTAAACGAAATTAGGAACTCAATAAACTATAATAACTCAAATGCCAACAAGAGCATAGTTCAAATGTCATATTGCACAATTATGAGTCTTCTTTAGAAGACGATGTGGATGAAGATCGTCGAGGTTGGATATAGTTCTGCGACCACGACCTGCCCACGCAAGCAAAGATGTCTTTAGAAGACGATGTGGATGAAGATCGTCGAGGTTGGATATAGTTCTGCGACCACGACCTGCCCACGCAACCAAAGATGTCTTTAGAAGACGATGTGGATGAAGATCGTCGAGGTTGGATATAGTTCTGCGACCACGACCTGCCCACGCAAGCAAAGATGTCTTTAGAAGACGATGTGGATGAAGATCGTCGAGGTTGGATATAGTTCTGCGACCACGACCTGCCCACGCAAGCAAAGATGTCTTTAGAAGACGATGTGGATGAAGATCGTCGAGGTTGGATATAGTTCTGCAAATGACGATCTTTTTTCTTATAAAATCATAAAATAGTTAAAATTGACCAAAATAGACACAATCAAAAAAAAAAGAACATAATTTTTTTCTCTCTTTTATAACACCTTTTTCTAAAAAAAATAAAGAAACTATTAAAGTTTATATAAACAAATATAAGAAATATAACTATAATTATTGAAATAAAATATTAAACAAAATGAGTAATGAAAAATCTCTACCTAACAACTCCACCTCCTCTTTTTCTCTCTCGTATATCTTTCATGTATTTAAAATTAAAAATAATAGGAAAAAAGTAAAATAAATCCTATCATTAATATTGAATGAAGGAAAATTTGAAAACTAAACTTAAATCCTACAATTTGGAAATTGATTACCCGCCTCCTTAATTTGTATAATTTTGCATTGAAGTTAGGATATTAAAGAGTATTGTGAAAGAGTTTTTTTTTATTAAAGTTAGGACAATAAACAATATGTTTGTGGAAGTTGTAGCATTAGATTCATACACGTTCAAGGTTTAAATTAACTTTTTGAATAATAAATTAAAAAAATAAAAAAGTTGCAATAAATAAATAAAGAGTAAAAAAAGAGTAAATGTGGAGATAAAATTTCTCTTATATAGCCCATGAGTCATAGGAAACGAACTTAAAATTGTACATTTTTTTCTTTCCTACTTCTAATTTTAGTTTAATTTGTTTAATTTTATTTATGAAATTGGAGAGAGCTTATTTATGAAATTCGAGAGAAAGCCAAATATGCCCTTTTACTATTGGATTAAAACAAATAAAACTAAAAAACTTAAAGAAAAGAAAATGATAATTTCCAAAAAAAACTAAAAATTAAATGGAAATGGTAACTTCAAACAAAATAATAATAAAAAAAATAATGGCATATTAAAATCTAAAAAGTATGTAATTGTCGTTTTATCTCCCCATCACCCGTCTTCGCCTTCTTCTGGTGATAATCGCAACTTCCTCTTCTGCACACGGTAAATTGTTTGTCTTTTTTGTTGAAGAATACCCAAAAAAAAATATTAAATTGAATAAGATCCGTAGATGACCATACTTATTCATTAAGCTAGCATCCACCCCTTTCTTGAAAAGAAATATCCCTTTGTAGTTGAGAGATAATGTGCACGATTATTGCAGATTTGATTTTCGATAGATTTTCTTCTTTTTGTTGCAACAATCTGATTCCACTTTGACGGTGACGGGTGAATTGAAATATGCATTCTCAACGTCTTATTTTCAAGGACGATCGTCCGATATGCTAAAACTACATCTATGAATTTATTTTATGCATCCATATTTATTTTATAAGCATAGTGGGAAGAGCAAATAAAACATTGTTTAATAGTAATATAAATGATAGGTTAGATTCATGTATGGTATATTAAGTAGGAAGATGAAAGATGCAATATATGAAAAATGATGGAAGATTAAAGGAAATGAATGTGAATGGTAAAGGAAAAATGACCAATTGAACAATGTTCAAAAAATAAAAGGCCAAAATGGGGAGAGAAATTTTCTCCCCAAAACCCGATATAGTAATAAATATATATATATATATATATATATATATATTGTTTTTTAGTACATTTTTTTGGGATTTTTTAAACGTAAATAGATTCGGGAAGTACGATCGAATCTCCGACCTCTTTGCCATTATTTTATGTAGTTCAGCTATGTTCATATTCGCCGTAAATAGAAAAACTTATTGAAGCAAGACTCTATTTGGGGTAATTGTTCGAATTAACACAAAAATGTTGACTTATGATCTGTTTTTTTGTGCTATTTCAAGCAATTACCCCTCTATTTGAGTAGGATACTATAGATATTGGTATATCCATTGTTTTCTCTACTCTAAACCATCAATTATATGAATCTTGAAGTTCATAACTAATTGAAAATTTGAGTTAGACTCACCATATAGGCCAGCTACCTAGGATTAAATATTTTACCAGTTTTCTTGGCAACCAAATATAGTAGGGTCAGATGATTGTCTCGTTAAATTAGTGGAGGTGCACGCAAACTGGCCTGGACACTCAGGATTATCAAAAAAAAAAAAAAAAAAAAGTTAGACTTTGTGTGACGTTGTAATATTTGAGTAAGGGATTATAATCTGTGTTTGGAAATGTGAAATATCAATTATACCCTCCATAGGTGAGTTGTTAAAGATCACTTCAGTTATATCTCTCTTCACTTTAGCTTTTCTCTTTCATCATACATATGCAAACAATGATTTCGAAATTTGAAGACAATTTTTCTTTGATGCTGTGAAGAACAAAAAAATATTGAAGGAGAAGATGAAGAACTCAAGGTTTATAATGGTTCAGCCTTAGGCATACATTCATTTGGGAAACAACAGGTAAATTTTTTATTTCAAAGAGAATGATTTATAGATTCACAAATCTAAAAGCTCATACACATATCTCTCATCCTCTTTAACCTCTCTATTAGGTATTTATTGAAGAGTTGATTTACAGCTTCTTCTTCCTACCTAAAAGGATTTGGTTGCTCATGGTTAGAAGATGAGTATACTATTTTAACTTGTAATTTGTTGGAGTTTATAACCAACTTATAAATTTGTGGAGTAATTTGTTTCATATTTTAACAAATCTTTCAAAACAAATACTCTATTCACCTTCATTTTCAAAAATTTATTGATCTAGAACATCAGCCAAGCTGAGCAAACAATGCTCTAACTTGGTATGTGTTACAACTTTAGTCAACATGTCTGCTGCATTTTCTTCTGTTTTAACTTTCTACATATTTACTATTCCCTTATAAATTGCATCTCTGATGAAATGGAATCTAATAACAACATGTTTTGTTTTGTCATGAAATTGTTGATTCTTTGTGAGGTGTATTGCACTTTGGTTGTCACAAAGTATGCTTACTTTCTTTTGATTGAATCTCAATTCACTGATTATGCCTTCTAACTATGTAGCTTTTTTTACTACTTATGTGGCTGCAATAAATTCAGCTTTTGTTGTAGATAGGGCAACTACTAATTGTAAATTAGATTCTCCAGCTAATTATATTGCTTCCAAGTAGAAAAGTATAACCAGTAAGTGACCTTTTTCTGTCTAAGTCCCCTGCAAAATCAGAATCGACATAGCCATATAGACTAAGGTTTTCTTCCCTTGTTTTCTTATAGAGTAAACAAAGATTAGTGGATCCAACTAAGTATCTCACTACTCACTTAGTAGTTTCCCAATGTTTTTTTTCCAGGACTTCCCATGTACCTACTGATTAGGTTAGATGCATAGGTCAAATCAGGTCTTCTGCAAATCATTAGATACATTAGGCTTCCAGTGGCATTAGAATATGGAATATTTTTCATTTGTCTACTCTCTTCTTCATCTTTAGGATAATCCTCCTTAGAGAGCTTAAAATGTTGTGTTAGAGGTGTAGACAGTGATTTTGCAGTATCCATGTTCAACCTCTTTAAAACCTTGTTAGTATATTCATTTTGACAAACATAAAGCTCAAATGCTGAGCGATGTCTAGAAATCTCCATCCCAAGGATTCTTTTTGTTGGCTTCAAGTCTTTCATATCAAATTCTTGGTTGATGAGTTTCTTTATTTTCATTAGTTCTAAGGTAGATTTCCCTGCCAATAACATATCATCTACATATAGTAGAAGAAACACATTTCCTCCATTCTTTTCTCTTATATAGTAGACACAAAGATAATATTTTCTTCTCATGAATTGCATGTTGGTTATATAATCATCAAATCTTTGTACCAAGATCTAGGTGATTGTTTCAAGCCATATAAAGACTTTGTTGAGCTTGCATACTAGCTTCCCTTTCGTCTTAGCTTCATAGCCTTTTGGTTGTTCTAAATAGATCAACTCTTCTAGCTTTCCATGTAGGGAAGCAGTCTTCACATCCATTTGTTCCCACTCTAAATTAAGGCAGGCTACTATGGTCAATAAGATTCTAATAAATGTGTGTTTGACTACGGGTGAGAATATTTCATTGTAATCAATTCCCTCCTTCTGAACAAAGCCCTTTGCCATAGTCTTGCTTTGTATTTAATGCCTCCTTCTTTAAATTTTCCTGGCTTCCTCTTATATACTCATTTGCAAGGTATAATTTTTTGTTTGAGTGGAGATGGAACCAAATCGCATGTATTATTTTTATAAAGGGGTTCAATTTCATCTTCCATTGCCCTTTTCCACTTTGAACTTTCCGCCCCACTGATAGCTTCTTCATAAGTCTTTGGTTCATCTTCTAACAACTTAGCCTCTATATTAGAAGCATGAGCCACACAACCAACTTGTGCAAACCTAGCTGGAAGTCTCACATTTCTTTTCTACCTATCTCTTGTAAGAGTATAATTTGTCAAATATTCTTCTTGTTCAGTGGATGGTTGATATAGATTTTCAGTTTCTTCAACTAGATTCTCTTGAGAAGGTTCAACTTCAGTGAGTTGCTCAAGAGGTGTTTCTATTTTATCACTTTCAATAATAACTTCCATGCTAGAGCTAGCTTTTTCTCTTGGTTCAAACTCTTCTAAAGATTTCTTTTCTTTGTTTGAATTCATATAGAATTCAGTTTCTCTGAATGTTACATCTCTACTAATAATGTTTTTCTTTGATTCAAAATTCCACATCTTGTATCCTTTAGTACCTCCAGGATAAACTAAAAACATATATATGATTGATCTAGGTTCTAATTTTCCTTGTCTAACATGTACATAACGAACACAACCAAATGTTTTTAAAATTAGATAAATTCGGTGGGGTTCCTGACCATTTTTCTTCTGGAGTTTTGTAATCAATAGAAACACAAGGACTCCTATTAATAGTAAAAGTACTGTAGCAACAACCTTTGTCCAAAAATCATTAGAAAGATTAGCCTCACCAGGACTCCTCTTAATAGTAAAAGTACTGTAGCAACAACCCCTGTCCAAAAATCATTAGAAAGATTAGCCTCAGATAACACACTCTCAGCTATACAATTTTGTTGAGGAGTATAGCTTATTGTTTTATGTCTTGTTATGTCATTTTCAATACAAAAAACAGCAAAAGAATTTCCTAAGAACTCCATACCATTGTCTATTCTCAGATATTTACTCTATGATCAGTTTGGTTTTCAACTCTAGTTTTTCATTCTTTTAAACATCTCAAACGTTTGATCTTTAGTTTTCAAAATAAAAGTCTAAGTCTTCCTAGAGTAGTCATCAATTATCGATAAAAAAAATACCTGAACCCACTCCATGAAGGAGTTCAAGAGGGCCCCCAAAGATCAACATGTACATAGCCTAAAATAGACTTAGTTGAGTGTTGTCCCTTTGAAAATTTTAGCCTCTTAGACTTCCCATAGACACAATCTTCACAAAATTGCAGCCTCTGGTTTTGATCAGCCCTTGTTTTAGTAACTCTTGAATACCATTCTCACTAATATGTGATAACCTTTTTTGCCATAGTTCAATATCTTCAACTTTCTGTGATTTAGTAATGAGAGTCGAGCTTGGGGGAGCAACATCCTTTAGAATATACAACCCATTAATCTTTCCTCTCGAGAGAACTATCTTGGAGCCTTTAGAAATATTGAGGACTCCATTATTTCCATGAAAATGACAGCCTTGATCATCTAGCATTCCAATGGAAATCAATTTTTTTTCTAAGGTCAGGAACATGCCTTACATTTTGTAGTAGAATGTCTCTATTGTCTTTAAGCTTTAAACCCACTAAGCCAATTTCCACAACTTTACAGCCATGGTTATCTCCCATAAAAACAACACCTCCCTCACATGGTTTATAAGTCACAAACCATTTTTTTGAGTAGGTCATGTGGTAGGTAAACCCTGAGTCAAGGACCCAGTCTTCCTTTAACATTCTCACTCCTGTTTTATGGTCTTTTCCTTAGTGGTAGCTAGCATTTCGGAATATTCAAAATTGCCTTCCCCAATAGAGACATCTCCTCTTCCATTTTCCTTGCCTTTCTTGAAATCTCCATTTCTACAAATCTACACTTCTTCTTTGAGGACAATTATTCTTCAAATGTCCTTCTTTATGACAATTGAAACATTTCAACACATTTTTTCCTTTGAAGTTCTTGTGCCCCTTTGAGAATTGGTTTTTCTTGAAGTAGTTCTTCTTTCCTTTTGTGAAAAGAGATTCAACACCAACACTTACTTTGTTCTTTGATTTCAGCTCAACTTCCTTACATTTAATTGTTGTGATAACCAAATTTAGAGAGATCGAGTTCATCCCATATTTGAGTGCATTCTTCACATCTTTATAAGGTTCAGGAAAAGAATTTACTAAGTGTTAGGTTTTGTGGAGACAAATCTCATGAAAAAGTATATATATATATATATATATATATATATATAATATAGTAATATAATATATTATATTATATTATATATAAACTATTTTTGAAACTCACTGAATTGAACATGATGGAATTAATGGAGTTACAAGCTAATGGGCTTGAGGCCCATTTATGTTAGGTCACCAACCTTCATACATATATATTTAATCATTTTGACTTGGTCAAAAATCTGATGGGACGGACCTTCTGCGGCTGAACATTTTTCAAGAATAGTTTTGTTTTGTTCGGTGTTGATTTGGCGGCAGTGAGCAATACAAAGAAAGAAAATACAGAGAGTATTTTTCTTGAGGGTTGAAATTTCTCTTTATTGTTTATCCCAAGTTACCAGATTGTGGTACTTGGAAGGAAATAGTTCTAGTTGGGCTATTTGGAAAAAGTGGAGTCATAGGAATAAAGAGGTAGAATGCTTTTATGCCACAAGAAAGGTCACTATAAAAGTCAATGTAGGAAACTAAAAGAGGATCATGAGGTAAACATAGTTGATGATGCCTATGTCTGTGTTGAGAGTAGCATAGAGAGTAGTAACCACTCATCTGAATGGGTTGTAGACAGTGCAGCGTCAGTTCACGTAACTTTAGATAAAAATTTGTTCACATCATTCACAGGTGGACATCATGGTCTAGTGAGAATGGGTGATGGTAGAGTCTCCAAGACATGTGGGATTGGGGATGTTAGTTTGAAGTCTGAATGTGGTAGTGTTCTGGTGTTGCGCAATGTCAGGTATGTGCCTAGGATGAAAATGAATCTCATCTCTATTGGCAAGTTGGAGGATGAAGGTTACAATTGTGAGTTTGGCAGTCGCCAGTGTAAACTCAAGTTAGGATCCCAGATAGTGGCAGTTGGCCACAAAAATTCCACACTATATAGATGTCAGTTTAGTGTTGCCAAAAGATCAAAGAGACAGTGGATGCCAGTTAAAGCTGCAAATGGTAGGTGTAGAGGTACAGTTGAGCCAGCAGCAATGATAGCCAATTTCGATCTGTTAGATCAACATCCATCAGTTCAGAAACAATTGGGAAGTCCGAGAGAGAAAGATGATGGCTATCGTCAATCCCCAATTGTCAGACATTCGAATGAATTGATGAAGTCGCCTAGGCGAGTAAGGGCATCAAAATTGAAGACCAATGCAGTTGCTATGGTCATAGGTTTAGTCTCTAGCTTGGCAGCAAACTTGAATGGAGGAGTCAAGTCATTTGCATAATATATCTTCTTCAGGATCATGTGTTCAGGATCGAAGAAGATGTCAGTTGTTACCACTTAGCTGAAGTGGGAGTACGTGACTGTTCTTTATGTCTGGGGGACAGTTCCACGTAGCGATCCCATACCTCGGGGCGAACATAGATGAGCTACAATTATTTTTCTGATGGTTGCCTATTTTTGTTAGTTTGTTGTTTTACAGGTTTTTTTGTTGAACCTTGGAGTTTGCCAAGAAGATCAGAAATAACAGTTGTAGTGGGAGTAGAGCCTTGGAGTTTGCCAAGATGATCAGTTCATTGCAGTGGGAGCAAGATCGTCGTTTTGTCTCCAAGGGGGAGATTGTTAGGTTTTTTGGAGACAAATCTCATGAAAAAGTATATATATATATAATATAGTAATATAATATATTATATTATATTATATATAAACTATTTTAGAAACTCACTCAATTGAACATGCTGGAATTAATGGAGTTACAAGCTAATGGGCTTGAGGCCCATTTATGTTAGGTCACCAACCTTCATACATATATATTTGATCATTTTAACTTGGTCAAAAATCTGATGGGGAGGACCTTCTGCGGCTGAACATTTTTCAAGAATAGTTTTGTTTTGTTCAGTGTTGATTTGGCGGCAGTGAGCAATACAAAGAAAGAAAATACAGAGAGTATTTTTCTTGAGGGTTGAAATTTCTCTTTATTGTTTATCCCAAGTTACCGGATTGTGGTACTTGGAAGGAAATAGTTCTAGTTGGGCTATTTGGGTGAGTTTTGTAGCGCGAGCTTGAGGGAACAATTGTAATCTCCATTATAGTAGAACCTGCAGTTGCAGAAGACTGGACGTAGTCCCGAGATCGGGGCGAACCAGTATATCTCTCGGTGTTGTTATTCTTTCTCTTATCTTTTATTATTGTATTTTGTGACCGATTGCCTTTTGGATTATAACCTGTGAAGTGAGAGGTTGAGATATATTTAGTTGATTCCGCATTTAATTATATCTCGCTATTTTTAATCCCAACACTAAGATTGTAGCTTCTTTTTCATCTCCCAGTTTTTCTTCAGCTGCTGCAAAATAAGTGGTGAGTTTATCTTGAACTCATCAAGTGATTTTGAACTATTCATTTTGAATGTAAACAACCTATCTCTCAACTACATCTTACTTGGTGCATCTTTCTTGACATGTAGAGCTTGTAGTTTAGTCCACACATTGAAGGCAGTGGTTTCATCAATGATTTGCCTTAATACACCGTCATTTACATTAAAAATTAGAGTACCATATGCAATTTCTTCCATTTTCTTCTTTTCTTCATCAGTAATTGAAGCCAGTGGTTTTTCAGGGTCATCTAAAGGCTTGAGTGCAAATTTTTGGGCTAGAATTACTTGAATTATTTTGCACCATATATTGAAATTTTCATTGCCGGTGAACTTTTCAATTCCATACTTTGTTGTAGTCATTCTTTAATGGGTTCTTGATGCTTTCTTGATTCTTTGATGAGTTCTTGATGAACCTTGAATTCTTGATACTTTCTTGAATGAACCTTAACTTTGATACCAATTGTTAGTGGAAACATGAAATATGAAGTATACCCTTTGTAGTGTTCACATGGGTTGTGAGTTGTCAACAACAACTTTCTCCACGTTACATAGAGATGTCCATTTTCCCCGCCCCGCCCCGACCCCGGCCCGTCCCGCCTCGAATGGGACGGGGAATCCCCGATTACACGGGGAATGGGGCAGGGAGCGGGAAATTGTTTTTGCCCCATTAGCTAAACGGGGCGGGGATGGGTAATAGCATACCCGCCCCGCCCCGTTTACCCGCCCAGCCCCGCCCCGTATACTTTTTTATATATATACATATATATATATTATTCATCAAAAAAATTAACTACACACTCATTTTTTAGTCTAAAAATACACATCTTACCAATAAAGTTCCAAAAAAATACATATCTTACAAATAAAGTTTCTTAAACTAAATATATATAATATTAATCAACTTAACAATTAACAAAACTTAAAAAAAAATGGATAAAAAAAAATAAAAAAGTAAATTGTTCGCGGGGAATACCCGTTACCTGCGAATTCCCCGCGGGGAATACCCGCCCCGTCCCCGCGAAATTAAACGGAGAATTTCGTGGGACGGGTAATGAAATGGGGGACGGGGACTAGGGCGGGGAAGGCATTACCCGGCCCCGCCCCGCCCCGCCCCATGGACATCTCTAACTTTACACCTAAAGATCACTTCAGTCATATCTCTTCACTTTAGCTTTTCTCTTTCATCACACATGCAGGCAATCGATTTTGGGGAAAAATTCTACCGCCATAGTTATTGACACCATATTTTGTCCAACCTTGTTTATCATTATTTTGGATTTTTCACCTCATTTTATGTTTTTTTCACATTTTTTTAAGTATTTTGGAGTTTTTGTTTAATTTCGTCCTTTTTCCATTATTTTTTAAGTTTTCGAGAAAGTTGCAAAAAAGTGTCTTCCGTTAGTGGGTCGTTCGGAGCGTCCAGGTTTTGTTTTTAACTTCTTTAGGTTTCTTTTTTGTTTTAGGATTTAGTGTTTCGGTTTTAGGGTTTCAGTTTTCAGGGTTTCAATTTATGGTTTTTGTTTTAGGGTTGAGTGTTTCAGTTTTGGGGTTTAATTTGAGGTTTTGGTGGGTTTGGTTTTAGGGTTTCAAGTTTAGGGTCTCAGTTTGGGGTTTCAATTTGGGGTTTCACTTGTTTGGTTTATCTTTTTTTCATCTTTTTTTAAAATCCTTTTTAAAAAATGATGAACCAAAATTGATATGTGTGAAGATTAATTTTGTAAACAATGTAGTAAATTATTCAACTATATTTTTTGAATTCAAGTGAATCTTAAACACGGACCAACACGGACCAACATGAACCAAACAGACATAACTATCAATCAAGAAGTTAGAAGTTTGAATCTCCACGCACACCGCATGTTGTAAAAAAAATGGTAAACACAGTCTTAAATTTATATGTATTTAACCATCCTACAAACAAATTGAACCAACTTGATTTAAAACACATAGAGTATGTTTATAGTATCTAATAACTTTTTTTATTTTTTTGTCTGAGTTCAACATGTAAAGATTGAGATGTGAAACTTTATAATTTTTGTTGATCTTAAAATGCCTTAGCTAATATTAGCATAGCTTAAATGCTAAGACGACGAGAACTGAAAAAAAATGTTAAGACACAAACTCATTCCCGTGATGTTAGGTTCAAATTGTTTGGTTAAACATAGCAAATCATCCCCAAATTTATGAAACTAATATAGTTAGTCAAATTGTTAATCCCACATCAAGGTCTTATAGCTGAGTTGGTTAGAGCGATGGTCTTATGAGCCAAAGGTTGTTGGTTCGGTCCCTACTGGGACCAATAGTATGAAATTACATATACTAACCTAAATTAGTTTTTTTTTTTTTTTTTTACAAAATTCATACATTATGCTAGAAAACGAAATTAGGAACTGAATAAACTATAATAACTCAAGTTATAAAAAATAAATTGAAAATTAATCAAAACTGTATGAATAAAAAAAATTAAAAACACAAAAAATAAAATGAAAAATCACCCCATATTGGCCATGTAAAAACACATATTTTAGTACCAACATGTACGAGTAATTGAGGGTTTGAATGTCAACAAGAGCATAGTTCAACTGACATGATGAATTGACTAGTGACTATGAGGTCCTCCTAGGTTCAATCCCTGAGGGTTCAAATGTCATATTGCACAATTATGAGAGGTCTTTTACGACTTCAAATGAAGATTCTTTTTAGGTAGTATGCATTAAAAAAAAATATTGCTGGAAAGCTGAGCTTGAATTTGACATGTGGTTGTACTATTTTTATTTTTGATGTTGTATATCAAAAGATAAATATCGTCGAAGTTGAGCTACAGTTTGTGAAAATTTCACAAAAAAAAAAATGCTAGAAAGCTGAGCTTCAATTTGACATGTGGTTGTACTATTTTTGATATTGTATTTAGAAAGATAAAAGATCGTCGAAGTTGAGCTACAGTTCTGAAAACTTAGAACTGTAGCTCAACTTCGACAAGCTTTATCTTTCGATATATAACATAAAAAATAGTACAACCACATATCAAATTGAAGCTCTCGGTGTTAGCTATCCTGCCATATGTTTTTCAAATTTTTTTGCATATCTAAGTAAAAAGATATCGATTTTTGAATGCACACTACTCAAAACAATCTTCAATTCTAAAATTTGCAGAACTATAGTTCAACTTCGATGATCTTTATGTTTTTATATACAACTCCAAAAATAGTGAAATCATGTATCAAGTTGAAGCTGTGTGTGTTAGCTTTCCAACCATATCTTTTTCAAAAATTTTGAATATCTAAGTAAAAATATATCAATTTTTTGATGCAACCAAAATTTTTAGTGGATGTAGAACTAGGTCGTCTTTTGAAATGACGATCTTCGTCCACGTGGAAAAATATCGTCTTTTCAAAAGACGATCTTTGCTTGGGGAGGTGGTCCTCTCATTAAAACAACAATATTTTTAAAAATACTTTCAAACATGCCATATTTTTATAAAAACAATTAAAAATTACAATATTAAAATAAAACAGCCTAAAAACTATCCAAACATGTTTAAAAAAATTGGATGGAGGACCCTTATAAAATCATACAATAGTTAAAATTGACCAAAATAGACACAATAAAAAAAAGGAACATAATTATTTTCTCTCTGTTCTAACAAAAATAATAAATAAAGAAATCATTAAAGTTTATATAAACAAATATAAGAAATATAACTATAATTACTCAAATAAAAAATGAAACAAAATGAGTAATAAAAAATCTCTACCTAACAACTCCACCTCCTCTTTTTCTCTCTCATATATTTATCATGTATTTAAAATTAAAAATAATAAGAAAAAACTAAAATAAATCCTATCATTAATACTAAATGAAGGAAAATTTGAAAACAAAACTTAAATCCTACCATTTGGAAATTGATTGCCCACCTCCTTAATTTGTATTCTTCTCTCCAATTTTCATTTTTGTGACAATGTACTCTTCTGTCATGCATAGGTCATTTCAATCAAACTATTTGCCTACCACATTTTTAAAATAACTAGTCAAGAGAACATGTGTTGCACGTGGAAAGTTTATAGTAAATATTGCATATGTATGTTCGTATTGTGTTAAGTTAATGTTGAAACGTTGGATTTGAAAAATAGTAATAGATTAGATGTGCATTGAAGTAAAAATAATTAGATAAAAAAATATAAAAATGAAAGATTTGTAGATATAAAAAAAAAATCTTTATGGAAAATATTGGTCGTAAAAAAAAAAAAAAAGTATGTGAAAAGAAATGAAAATCATTGCTATTAATTTGTGAACTTATTTGTGGTAATTTACATTCATATGTATCGATAGATTACTTTTTTGTTGTAATGATCTAAGGATTATTCCAATTATTCACATTGTTAAAAATGGGTTAAAAGGATTAGAGTAATTTTTTATTTATAAAGTTGGACTATAGAGAAAATAGTGAGAATTCAATTCTAATTTCTAACTTAATTGAAAACACCACCACTATGATATACTTATTTATTTTTAATCAATAATACGTTAAATTTAATCACAATAAGAACCTGTCATAGTAAATAATTAAAGTTTTATTTTTTAAATTCTCTCATTCGCAAACTTTGGAATAAGAGCAGTCCTATTTTGGCGGTACATCTTCTCTCATCGGTGTCGTTTTCTCTTCCTTTATGAATTTCTCTCATTATTATTTAATAAAATTTATAATATAAATTTAAAGTTAGAGAACAATCTATATTCTTCGTATGAAATCTGAACGATCGCTAATGTGACATATGAACATTAGCGAAAAAAAATAAAAAAATAAAAATATATATATATATATATATATATATAATTAGCAAACTGCCACCAAAATAATAATTAGCAAATAAATATTGAAATTTAATTGTTGAATGATAAACTTGCTTCTACGGCCAGTGGCCAAGATAAATCTTCTTCGATGGCTAGCTAGTCTTCAGCTTTCTCCTCCAATCTTCAGTCGCCCTCCGATGGCTTATAGATGTCTCCCCCTCTTACTAATCTTCTCTCTCTAAGTGTCTCCAAATCTTCTCTTCCAATCTGACATAATGAACTCAACAAAATGACCAAATCAAAACTATCATCAATTGCAAAGAGAAATTGAGAGAAGAACGACATAATGAACTCAACAAAATTATCATAATCAAAATTATCAATTGCAAGGAGAAATTTAGAAAAGAACCTCATAAGAAGATGGTGAGTCTTAAAATTATTTTTTTTTGCCTTTTAGTCTTCATTTATGATTTTTTTTCCTCTCCCTCCCTCGTTCTTTTACGAGAACACCCTGTTTTCTTTGAAAATGAATTAAAACCAAATTAATTAAGAAGATGGTGGTGTCCTTCCGCCTTCCTTAAAAAAAATTGTATTTTCTATCATGAACAAAATAGGTATATACTCAAAAGTAGAGGGGCAAAATAGGGAGAGAAAGTTTCTCCCCTCAGGCCCTTTTTAGATATAGTACGATAATTAATGGTAGAATTTGAAGCCACAATCTCCCACTCCGGGAGGCAAGCGTCTTATCCATTAGGTCACACGAATTCTTTCTTTAAACGTTATGCTCTTTCAAATGTTTGTCGTGGAGATTATATGATGAGATGAAGAGTTTTTTTTTTTTTTAACAAATTTATAAAGGTTGATTAAAGTTAAGATATTAAAGAGTATCGTGGAAGAGTTCTTTTTTATTAAAGTTGGGACAATAAATGATATGTTTGTGGAAGTTGTAGCATTAGGTTCATTCACATTCAATGTTTAAATTAACTTTTTGAATAATAAATTAAAAAATTAAAAAATTGCAATAAATAAATAAAAATTAAAAAAAGAGTAAATGTAGAGATAAAATTTCTCTTATATAGCCCATGAGTCATAGAAAACTAACTTATACATTTTTTTGCTTTTCATCCTTCTAATTTTAGTTTAATTTGTTTAATTTTATTTATGAAATTCGAGAGAAAGCCATATATGTCCTTTTACCATTGGATTAAAACAAATAAAACTAAAAAAAGCTTAAAATAAAAGGAAATGATAATTTGCAAAAATATTAGAAATTAAATGAAAAGGGTAACTTCAAACAAAATAATAATAATAATAAAAATGGCATATCAAAATCTAAAAAGTATGTAATTGTCGATTTATCTTCCCCTCATCAGTCTTCGTCTTCTTCTCGTGACAATCGCAACTTCCTCTTCTGCACACGGTAAATTGTTTGTCTATGACCATACTTATTCATTAAGCTAACATTCACCCCTTTCTTGAAAACAAATATCCCTTTGTAGTTGTGCATGATTGTTGTTGCAGATTTGATTTTCGATAGATTTTCTTCCTTTTGATGCAGCAATCTAATTCCACTACAACGGGTGGATTGAAATATGAATTCTCAAAGCCTTCCTTTCAAGGAAGATCGTCCCGTTGATATGCTAAAACTCCATCTATGAATTTATTTTATACATACATATTTATTTTATAAACGTAGTGGGAAGACCAAAGAAAATATTGTTTAATAGTAATATAAATGATAGGTTAGATTCATGCATGACATATTAAGTAGGAAGATGAAAGATGCAATATATGAAAAATGATGGAAGATGGAAGGAAATGAATGTGAAAGATGAAAAGTCTAAAAGTGCTCTTAAAAAAAACCTGAAGGTGAATGGTAGAAGGAAAGATGAAAAACAAATGATAAATTGAAAAATTGAAAAATGTTGTAAAAATAAAAGGGCAAAATGGGGAGAGAAAGTTTCTCCCCAGAACTAGATATACTCATATATATATATATATATATATATATATATATATATATATATATATATATATATACTAGTAAGAAATACGTGCGATGCACGTCAAATTTGTCGTTTTTAGGTACATAAAACCTTTAAAAAAAGATAAAAAAAATTCCTGTTAAATAAATATGTTTTTTTTATTGTAATATTGTAATATAAATGTAACAAATTTAGTTTAATATTGTTTTCATATTCTTGCCCTACAACTGATTGTTCATATAAAATAGGGTGTTAATAACATTGTCATTTTAATGTACAATAAAGTAATTTTTGGAAAAAGATAAATTTTTAGCCTGAGTACAAATAGAAGTAGACCTTGGCTGAAGAAGATGGTTAAAAATGGAGTTTGATAGCACACTAAATGGATATCTTTAGAGCCTTTATTATGTTATTTTTGGAGTTTAAATGAATGTTTTAATGATATTATTTATCTAAATTGTAGATTTCGAGCATTTGGAGCAAACCGGAGCATTTTAGAAGTTATGGCATGAAAAATTAGCTTAAAATATGAATTTTGATAACCAAGAGCCAAAAAAAAGAAGGAATCAAGCCAAAAATGTCGAGGGGATAGCGTCGAGACGCTATGGGAGGTGCTTGATTTCATTAGTAATGAGTTTGAGAAATTTGTGGAAAATTCTGATATTTTAGATAAATTAAATTTAGACAATGAGAATGAGCCTCGTCTAGCCGAAGAGGCGCTTCTTGGGAGGCAACCGAAGTTTTTTTTTGAGTTTTTTTTTTTTTTTTTTTATTCTTTTGGTTTCTTCTTTTGTGGCGTGTTGTTGTCCTTATATCCCTTTGCTTTTTCTATAGGAGCTTGATCACCAAAGTTTTTCTCTCCATCTCAGGAAATAGAGGATTCACTCGCATTTCAGGGCAGTTTCAAAATCTCCTATCTATTTTTATTGTCCTTTGCATATTATTGATTATACATTGAGGGAAATGTATGCTTTAAGTTTGGGGGTGAGATTATGCATGTTATGCATGTTTTAGGAAAATTTTACAATTTTATTTAGCATGATCTTCATGGTTGAATCTTTGTTGCATCGCGCGTGATTAAGACAATCTAGGAAGTGTTCTAGAGTTTGATATTCTATTTTTGCTGGACTATGAAACCACACCGGTGAATGAAGAAATTTTTATTTTTTGAGTCCCTTTTGATATGTTTGAGTACCTGGTAAGCTAAGGATGCATCTTTAGTTTGAGTTTTAATGCATAAAGGAGATAAACATGATTAGATTTTTCTCTGAAAAGTTATATGGTCAGTGTCTCATTTTTTGTTGCTAAATGAAGAATGCATAGGATTTGATACCGAAAATACCATGTTTTTCTGTGAGTTTTTTAGCCAATAAGCACCTCCTTAACACGTGCTTTATTCTCTTAAAATTGAGTGATTGTCATGCAGGATTGATATTTCTAGAACTTGCTTTGTTATGCATGTCTGGAATCTCTAAATTTGACTTGAATGTTTAATTTCACAAAGGGCATTTAGGTAAAACAACTTTTAGCTTTCTCAAACAGCTTACCTTGACATAATCCTTAGAAAGCCAAATTTTGAGCCTTCGACTTTTTCATTGGAAAAGTACCACATTACAAGCTCTGTACCAATTCTCTTGTTGTTTTCCTTTCTTTGAACCCTTAATTGAAGGATTATAAATGCTTACTACGTGATGTTTCAATCCATCCAAAGGAGAAAGTTGAATGGTGTCAATAGATTATTTAAAAGGAAGCATTCATTTTATTAGCTTCGTTTTGAGAAAAAAAAAAAAAAAGCAAAATTGAGAAAAGAAAAAGAAAAAAAAAGAAAAAAAAAGAAAAAAAAAAAGAAAAGAAAGAAATAAAAAGGAAGTTTCATGTGATAAAGTCTTATAATTCTTTCAACCTAGTAGCTTAAAATGTCCATCCATCCACCCTTACCTAAGCCCAATTACAACCAAAGCAAAACCCTTTAAGTTTTACATTCAATCTAATTCATCGATGATGAAGATGTGATATATTAGCAAGCTTATGGTCAATATCTCTTATGTTTTGGTTTGAGCGTTTATCTAACATATACCCTAAACAGTTGAGCGTTTTGAGTGAATTTTTGTGGGGTATCAAGTCTTGTGCATTCGATTTCAGTAATTTTATGAGATGCTTGAGTTTTTTGTTATAAAATTGACGTCTATGATTGCTTAATCTCTTGATTGTCACTATGACTCAAGTTATTGATGTGTGTTTAGTTTTATCGGTATTCATAGATATCAAGGGAAGAAAAGTGAGCACATATGCAAAAGATAAAATGTTTTGTTTTTTAAAATTTATTGTTGATAGGTTGTGGTTCAATATGCCTTCTTTTGTGGTTTATTTGTCTTAAGAACACTGAGGTTCGAGTCACGAGCATGCATTCATTGATTCATTTAATGGTTTGTTTTATTTTGCTCGAGGACTAGCAAAAGCTTAAGTTTGGGGGTGTTTGATAGCACACTAAATGGGCTATCTTTAAAACCTTTATTATGCTAGTTTTGAAGTTTAAATGAATGTTTTAATGATATTATTTATCTAAATTGTAGATTTCGAGCATTTGGAGAAAACCGGAGCATTTTAGAAGTTATGGCATGAAAAATTAGCTTAAAATATGAATTTTGATGACCAAAAGCCAAGAAAAAGAAGGAATCAAGCCAAAAATGCTGAGGGGATAGCGTCTCGACGCTCCAAAATGAAGTTTTCAAGCCAGAATTCTCAAGGGGACAGCGTCTCGACGCTGTCATTCATCACATAAGAAAAAAAAAATAGGTGCACTTGTTCAACCTCAGACCTGGGCGCGCACGTGCGCACTGCTCACACAGGGAGCGCCCAGACCACCACACCATTCAACTGATTTTGTTATATATTCCGCATTTCTAATACATATACTTGTAGCCTCGAGCTATAGCGTCTCGACGCTATGCTCGACGTTGGCTTTCCAAATCAGTTTTCACATGTTTTTAAGGGCAGCGTCGAGACGTTATGCCGTTGTTTCCTATAAATGCATATTTTTCTCCATTCGATGGGGGAGACCAATTTTTTGGAGATTTGAACTCTAATTTTGAAATACATTGATTGGGAAGGTTGAAGGGAAATTCTAGAGAGCTAAAGAAGAGATTCGGAGTCTCGAGAACGTGCAGATCACATCAGGAACGAGGTTTGGCACGCTACAAGAGTTTTTCCTCTTTACCTTTTATTTCATTGCGTTATTTTATGGATTCTAAACTTTGTTTAAACGTTATTTTAGTGATTATGAGTAGCTAAACTCTTACTTAGGGGATTGATGTAATCGTTTTAGTTTTCATGTTTATTAATCTAAGTTCTTCATATTGCATCAATTATTCGTGTGGTTGTTTGCTTAATGCTTTTATCCTTTTGGCCAAAGTATAAATTGTTGTTTGTTTAATATCTAGCTTGGAAAAATAGTTTTTAAAGTAGAACTCAACCACATGCCAATTTGTAAATTCTTGCATGGACATGAATTATTCTCTTAGAGGCCATTAATAGAAGTTGCCTAATGTCTTTCTTTTCTATTAAAAACTAGACAAACATGTTAGTTTTATTCAAAGGGAAGAGAATTATTTGAGCTCTAGCGAGTCTTTTATGATTTTATTCTTCTTGGCCTATAATTCTATGCATGACTATTTTTTGATTAATATATTAATTAAGCATGAATCTATTCGATGAAATCAATTCCCTAGGTTTTTCTCTCCAAAAGGTTTCCCATTACTTTTCAGTCATTTAATTTTCATTCAAACTCAAGGTCTTTTTAATCTAAATAAAATTTGTGGTTAGTACCTATGGTACTCAATGGATCTAGAAACTCAATCCTGTGGACGATACTCTTTACTTAAATCACTATATTAAAATGTGACCCGTACACTTGCGCGGTACGCAATAAATCACGCAACAGAGTTAAATAAAAAAAAAAAAGTAATTTGGTTTTTAAGATCACAAACATAAGAATACTGTGAACCACCTTATCTGATTTTACTAAAAAATGTTTTCATTTTAAACCCTTTTGTTACCCTTTGTTTCCTAGAATTTACAAACAGTAGTTGACAACCCAAATTTATGGAGAAAACAACAAAAATAGGGGTTGTCAACATAAAATATTTACAATAATAAGAGTCGTTGTACAAAAAAGAATTAATGAAACTAATTAGTAAACAATGAAGGAAAAAAATTTGTGTATACATCCCACTATAAAAAGACACACAAAGAGATATGTTGAAGAAGTCTTAATTGATTAAATTCTCAAATTACATTTTGAGCACAAAAAAAAGAGATTCTAAAGAACTTCCTCATAAACTCAACAGCTCTCATGGTAATTCTTGAATTTTTATAAGGAAAATCCATAGAATATTATAGAGAAGAACATATGCAATAATTGATTAGAAAGGAAACAAAAAACTTGGATTATTCTCTCAGATGTTTCATCAAGTAAACGTACATATGCTTAACAAAAATTCAAAAACAATAAAATTAGAATTTCCTTGTTTCCTTTTACCTTAATTTTCTTGAAAAAATAGAAGCCAAGTCATCCCAAGCATACAGTAAACACCTACAAAAAAAAATCACAAAAAATTCAGAAATGGAGAATGGAAAATGGAATGAGAAAAAAAGAACTCAAAATCTGAACTTGAATAGCATATAAACTGAAACTGGGTTGTTGTTGTATGAAGATAATAATAATTTATACCTTGATAGGGGAGGTTTTGAAAAGCCTTTAAACGGGAGAATGAAGACATGAAAATATTTTTTCGAATTCCTGCATTTAATTGAAATTTAAACGGGGAATGAAGACATAAAAATGTTTCTTCGAATTCTTGCATTTAATTGAAATTTAAATGGGAGAATGAAGACACAATTTTTTTTATTCGAATCCCTCTATTTCATTCAAAACTCATCATCTTCTTCTTAGAATATCTCTTCCATTCTATGGATAAAAAAGAAAATCTTGTAAAAGTGAAAGGGCAAAATGGGGAGAAAAAGTTTCTCTCCTTAAGCCCCTCCTGGACATAGTAGGAAGGATAGAGAGAAGCATGAGGAACATTAAAAAAAAATTGTAACTAAAATGAAGGAAGATCAAAAGTTAAATCTATAATTGAGGGTCACCTTTCACCTTCTACCTTCCACCTTCCAGTTGATATGTTGCAAAAAGTTTTTTACACAATAGACAAATTAAATAAACATTTTTTTTTCCAATGGAGTTTCAACTTTTAAATACTCCTACATTAATTGTCAATCTAAAAGAAATGTCAATTCAACTCCCAAAATCGATAATTGATATAATATATTAATTTTTTTAAATCAAATTAATTAAAAAAATCATTTTTTATTTGCCTAAGTTTTGAACAGTTGATGAAGGGATAATTTTGCATGATTGAAAAGTGTAGAAGGATAAAATGAAAAGTTCAAACTAAAAATGAAAGACAAAATAGGTAGAAAAGTTTATTTGAATGAGAAAATTGCCAATAATAGATTTTAATTAATTTTTCATTGAAATCAAAATAGTGAAAAGTTGAGAAAGTTGAAAGCATCAGTGATAGTTTCAATTAAATTTTGAATTGAAGTGAATGTAGTAAGAATTGAAGAGGTTAACAATTTGAAATTGCTTTTTAAATAATACATGAAAAATAAAAAAATAAAACAACCTTTAATTAATTTTAAAACTAGGAAGCTTTTGAAATTACCATTTTAGCTACAATGATCAAATGAGAAATAAAAAAAGAAAGGGGCAAAATGGGGAGAAAAAGTTTCTCCCTTTAAGCCCCTTTTAGATATAGTAAGATATATATTTTGTTTTTTAGTATATTTTTTTTTAGGATTTTTAAATATTTATTTTTTAAACGTAAATAGATTTGTTTTTCTTTTCTTGTAAATATATTTAATTAATGTGGGAAGTACGATCGAATCTCCGACCTCTTTTTCATTAGTTGATGTAGTTCAGCTATGTTCATGTTCGCCGTAAATACATTTGGAGCGTGATGTTTACAAGAAAAGCTTATTGAAGCAAGACTCTATTTGGGGTAATTGTTCGAAATAACACAGAAATGTTGGGTTATGATTTATTTTTTTGTGCTATTTGTATCAATTACCCCTCTATTTGAGTAGGATACTATAGATATTGGTATATCTATTGGCTTATGGATCTGTTTGACTTTTGTTTTCTCTACTCCAAACCATCAATTCTAAGAATCTTGAAGAACATAATTGATTGAAAATTTGAGTTGGACTCACCATGGTGGCCACCTACCTAGGATTAAATATCTTATGAGTTAGCAACCAAATACAGTAGGGTCAGATGATTGTCTCGTTTAATTAGTTGAGGGGTGCACGCAAGCTGGCCTGGACATTCAGGATTATCAAAAAAAAAAAAGTTAGACTCAGCATGGTGTGACGGTGTAATATTTGAGTGAGGGATTATAATCTGTGTTTGGAAACGTGAAATATCAATTATACCCTCTGTAGTGTTCACATGGGTTGTGAGTTGTCAACAACAACTTTCTCCTCTTTATACCTAAAGATCACTTGAGTCATATCACTTTAGCTTTTCTCTTTCATCACACATGCAGACAATCGATTTTGAGGCGGCAATGGTGATTTCGAAATTTGAAGACAATTTTTCTTTGATGCTGCGAAGACCAAAAAATATTGAAGGAGAAGATGAAGAACTCAAGGTTTATAGTGGTTCAACCTTAGGTCTACATCGAAAACAACAGGTAATTTTTTTTATTTCAATGAGAATGATTTACAGATTCACAAATCTAAAAACTCATACACATATCTTGCATCCTCTCTAACCTCTATAACCTCTCTATTAGGTATTTATTGAAAAGTTGATTTACCGTTTCCTCTTCCTACACAAAAAGGATTTGGCTGCTGATGGTTAGAAGATGAGTATTCTATTTTAACTTGTAATTTGCTAGAGTTTATAACCAACAACTTAGAAATCTGTAGAGTAATTTGTTTCATATTTTAACAAATCTTTCACTTGAAACAAATACTCTATTCACACTTCTGCTTCATTTTTCAGGAATTTATTGATCTAGAACATCAACCAAGCTGAGCAACTTTAGACAATGCTCAAACTTGGTATGTGTTACAACTTTAGTCAACATGTCTGCAGCATTTTCTTCTGTTTTAACTTTCTACATATTTACTATTCCCTTCTCAATTGCATCTCTTATGAAATGGAATCTGATATCAACATGTTTTGTTCTATCATGAAATTGTTGATTCTTTGTGAGGTGTATTGCACTTTGGTTGTCACAAAGTATGTTTACTTTCTTTTGATTGAATCTCAATTCACTGATTATGCCTTGTAACCATGTAGCTTTTTTACTGCTTATGTGGCTGCAATAAATTCAGCTTCTTTTGTAGATAGGGCAACTACTGATTGTAAATTAGATTTTCCAGCTCATTATATTACTTCCAAGTATAAAAGTATAACTAGTAAGTGACCTTCTTCTATCTAGGTCCCCTGCAAAATCAGAATCGACATAGCCATATAGACTAAGGTTTTCTCCCCTGTTTTCTTATAGAGTAAACCAAGATTAGTGGATCCAACTAAGTATCTCATTATCCACTTAGTAGTTTCCCAATGTTTCTTTCCAGGACTTCCCATGTACCTACTGATTAGGCTAGATGCATAGGCCAAATCAGGTCTTGTGCAAATCATTAGATACATTAGGCTTCCAGTGGCATTAGAATATGAACTATTTTTCATTTGTCTACTCTCTTCTTCATCTTTAGGAGAATCCTCCTAAGAGAGTTTAAAATGTTGTGCTAGAGGTGTAGACAGTGATTTTGCAGTATCCATGTTGAACCTCTTTAAAACCTTGTTAGTATCTTCATTTTGACAAACATGAAGCTTAAAGGCTGGGCGATATCTAGAAATCTCCATCCCAAGGATTCTTTTTGTTGGCTCCAAGTCTTTCATATCAAATTCTTGGTTGAGGAGTTTCTTTATTTTCATTAGTTCTAAGGTAGACTTCTCTGCCAATAGCATATCATCTACATATAGTAGAAGATACACATTTCCTCCATTCTTTTCCCTTCTATAGTAGGCACAAGGAACATATTTGCTTCTCATGAATTGAATGCTGGTTATATAATCATCAAATCTTTGTACCAACATCTAGGTGATTGTTTCAAGCTATATGAAGACTTGTTGAGCTTGCATACTAGCTTTCTTTTCTTCTTAGCTTCATAGCCTTTTGGTTGTTCTAAATAGATAAACTCTTCTAGCTTTCCATGTAGGGAAGCAATCTTCATATCCATTTGTTCCCACTACAAATTAAGGTAGGCTACGATAGTCAATAAGATTCTAATAAATGTGTGTTTGACTACGGGTGAGAATATTTCATTGTAATCAATTCCCTCCTTCTGAACAAAGCCCTTTGCCACAAGTCTTGCTTTGTATTTAATGCCTCTTTCTTCAAATTTTCCTGGCTTCCTCTTATATACCCATTTGCAAGGTATAATTTTTTGTTTGAGTGGAGATGGAACCAAATCCCATGTATTATTTTTATAAATGGATTCAATTTCATCTTTCATTGCCCTTTTCCACTTTAAACTTTTTACCTCACTGATAGCTTTTTCATAAGTCTTTGGTTCATCTTCTAACAACTTAGCCTCTATATTAGAAGTATGAGCCACATAACCAACTTGTGCAAACCTAGCTGGAAGTCTCACATTTCTTTTCTGCCTATCTCTTGCAAGAGTATAATTTGTCAAATCTTCTTCTTGTTTAGTGGATGGTTGATCTAGATTTTCAGTTTCTTCAACTAGATTCTCTTGAAAAGGTTCAAATTCAGTGTGTTGCTCAAGTGTGTTGCTCAAAAGGTGTTTCTATTTTATCACTTTCAATAATATCTTCCATGCTAGAGCTAGCTTTTTTTCTTGGTTCAAACTCTTCTAAAGACTGATTTTCTTTGTTTGAATTCATATAGAATTCAGTTTCTCTGAATGTTACATCTCTACTAATAATGCTTTTCTTTGATTCAAAATTCCACATCTTGTATCCTTTAGTACCTTTAGGATAACCTAAAAGCATACATTTGATTGCTCTAAGTTCTAATTTGTCTTGTCTAACATGTACATAACCAACACAATCAAATATTTTCAGATTAGATAAATTTGGTGAGGTTCCTGACCATTTTTCTTCCAGAGTTTTGTAATCAATAGAAACACAAGGACTCCTATTAATAGTAAAAGTAATTATAGCAACAACCTCTGTCCAAAAATTGTTAGAAATATTAGCCTCAAATAACATACATCTCACCATCTCTATGATTGTTCTATTCATCCTCTCAGCTATACCATTTTGTTGAGGAGTATAGCTTATTGTTTTATGCCTTGTTATGCCATTTTCAATACAAAAAACAACAAAATAATTTCCTAAGAACTCCATACCATTGTCTATTTTCAAATATTTTACTCTATGATCAGTATGGTTTTCAACTCTAGTTTTTCATTCTTTAAACTTCTCAAACGTTTGATCTTTAGTTTTCAAAATAAAAGTCCAAGTCTTCCTAGAGTAATCATCAATAATCGATAAAAAAATACCTGGAACCACTCCATGAAGGGGTTCGAGAGGGCCCCCCAAGATCAGTATGTACATAGCCTAAAATAGACTTAGTTGTGTGTTGTCCCTTCGAAAATTCCAGCCTCTTAGACTTCCCATAGACACAATGTTCACAAAATCGCAGCCTCTGGTTTTGACCAGTCCTTGTTTTAGTAAATCTTAAAGACCATTCTCACTGATATGTGATAACCTTCTTTGCCATAGTTCAATATCTTCAACTTTCTGTGATTCAGTAATGAGAGCAGAGCTTGGGGGAGCAACATCTTTTAGAATATACAACCCATTAATCTTTCCTCCCGAGAGAAAATCTTGGAGCGTTTGGAAAATATTGAGGACTCCATTATTTCCATGAAAATGACAGCGTTCATCATCTAGCATTCCAATGGAAATCAAATTTCTTCTAAGAACAGGAACATGCCTTACATTTTGTAGTAGAATCTATCTATTGTCTTTAAGCTTTAAACCCACTGAGCTAATTTCCACAACTTTACAGCCATGGTTATCTCCCATAAAAACAACACCTCCCTCCCATGGTTTATAAGTCACAGACCATTCTTTTGAGTAGGTGTTACCTCTCCAAAAGTACATAATTTAGGGACTTATTTACCATGGAATCGTGTAATCTCTTAAGCATTTTTGTTAGAATTTAGTTTAATACGTGCTTAAATATGAGAATTCAAGGAATGAAGCTAAAATAGGACTTATTTGTAAAAGGAACAAAAAAGAATAAAAAATGATGATAAAAGAGTTAAAATGTTCATTGCAGGGGAATTGCTGAAACATTGCTGTCTCCGCAATAAACATTGCGGTCACAACAAGGAATCCGCAATGCCGAAGCTGCTGCTGCTGACTTTTCCCAGCCGTCAGTCGTCTTTGTTGCTATTTTTCAGCCGCCTAAGCCTTCCCATGCTGCCACGTGGAGGGTTGTTGTTCAGAATGGATGGTTCTCCATGACTGAAGATACCTGCAAAAAGCTATAAAAGGAGGTGAAGGGCGAAGGAGAACAACAGCTCGGAAGCGTGGATTTCCCCGTCTCAACGCAATCCACAGATCTATTTTCCTTACCCCATTTGTTGGAACGAAGAAATCAGCCCTTGGCGTCGATAACTCGAAAGGAAGAAGAGAAGATCCTTCTTCTCTTCTAATCGAATTCATCCCCAAGATCAGCTAATCTTCTCTCCTTTATCCGAGACGCTTGCAACGAGGAGATCCGTGCACACTTTTACATCGCTTTCTTTACTGCTTTCTGTCCTTTGCTTCTGTTGCTACATCGTGTTGATTCGTCTTTTATTTGTTCATTTCTTTACTGTTTTTCCTACCTTCGCACATTGAGCTTTGAAACTTAATTTATAAAGTAATCGTTTAAGTCTTTCTTCATCTCGTTTTCTGTTTTTCCATTACTTGCATTGAATACTTTAAATCATGCTTAATCAATCTAGTCTTTCCACCTCCCCAACAACTATGAGTAACTAATCACATAAAGGTCTGTTTAAGATGAATCTATAGGTTAGAAACACGAGAGTTCAGCATGTAGGATAGCTTCGAATGCATTGAATGTATGTGTACTTCATCCCATGGGCAATTTCGACCGGCCATCCATTTTGTCTAACGAATTCCTAACCTCCGGAAGAAGTAAGAGTTCAGAGTCGTCCATTCATGCTAGCCTTTCATGGTAGCCAGAAATCGACCTAGGAATAGGCGTTTTCCTAGCACGATTCATTAACTTGTTTGTATAAAGAGATGCTTGAGTCTTACTTGGATATGAGTGAACTAAAGGATCTAATGCATGTAATCGAGAGATGCATGAGACTGAGTTAAATTGATGCATGATAAGTTAAGCTACTGTTGAATAATCGTATGTAAAAGCCTATAGAGGAGTCTTAAGTCGACCTTGTTTCCTTATCTCACCCTTAAATCGTTGTTAATTTAATTGCTAGATAATTGATGTCTCCGCAATTCTATAACTCTGTTTTTGCCTTAGCCGTTTTTCTCATATTTTACTTTTGCGCTTTTATTGCTAGAACATTGCTAAGTCCGCAATTCTTTCTCCTCTACCTTGAAGTTAATCTCTCTACTTGCTCTCGTTTATGCTTGCATATCTCGTACATTCTTCGTTAGTTTGGCACATCAACCTCAAATCTACCCCATTTAAGTAACCCTCTCTAAATTTAACACCTCACTTCGTTAGTAACTAAGAATAAATCTCTGTGGGAAAACGAATGAAAAATACTTATCACTTGCTGCAGACCATGTATGCTTGCATGTTCTGAGTGTTCTCGCATTACATTTTATTTACACACTGAGCACGCAACAGTAGGTCATGTGGTAGGTACACCCTTAGTCAAGGACCTAGTCTTCCTTTAACATTCTCACTCCCTGTTTTATGGCCTTTTCCTTAGTGGTAGCTAGCATTTCGGAATAGTCAAAATTGTCTTCCCCAATAGAGACATCTCCTTTTCCATGTTCCCTGCCTTTCTTGAAATCTCCACTTCTTCTTTGAGGACAATTATTCTTCAAATGTCTTTTTTTATGACAATTGAAACATTTCAACACATTTTTGCCTTTGAAGTTCTTGTGCCCCTTTGAGAATTGGTTATTCTTGAATTAGTTCTTCTTTCCCTTTGTGAAAAGAGATTCAGCACCAACACTTATTTTGTTCTCTGATTTCAACTCAAGTTCCTTACATATAATTGTTGTGATAACCAAATTTAGAGAGATCGAGTCCCTCCCATATTTGAGTGCATTCTTCAAATCTTTATAAGCTTCAGGTAGAGAATTTACTAAGATTGTAGCTTCATTTTGATCTCCCAATTTTTCTCCAGCCGCTGCAAAATTAGTGGTGAGTTTCTTGAACTCATCAAGTGATTTTGAACTATTAATTTTGAATGTAAACAATGATAGCTCACAAAGTGTGCTATCTTTATAGCCTTTTTATCGCTAGTTTGCCGTTTAAACGAGTACTTTCACGTTGATTTTCTTCTATGTTGTAGAAATTGAGCAATTGGAGCTAAATGGAGCGTTATGGAGGTATATAATGAAAAGATGAACCAATTGGGTGATCATGGAAGAAGCCAAGCCAATGAAAAAGAAGTTTGAGCCAAAAATCTCGAGGGCATAGCGTCGAGACGCTCAAATTTTGTCTACAAGCCAAAAATCCCACAGCAGTAGCATCGAAACGCCACCTGGAGCGTCGAGACGCTACGGAAAGTCATTCAGCGTCAACTCCATCCGTAGCGTCAAGACACTGTGCCTAGTGTCTCGACGCTGGCCTTCCAAAAATAGAAGATAGATATTTCGGGACAGCGTCGAGACGCTGCCCCTAGGATCTCGACGCTGTGGCGGATTTTGGTATAAAATCATCTTTTTCCAGCCGACTTTGGGAGCCAAATTGAGAGAGAAAAACCCAGTTTTCGAGATTCATCATACTTTGGAGAGAAGAAGACGACCATTGAAGCTAAGGAAGAGATTTTGAAGTTGAAGATCGTGGACTACGCTACGGGAACGAAGAACTGCACGTGATCGAGTTTTATTCTTCTTCCCTTAGAACTTTTTAATGGGTTTTCTCATTATTAAAGACTTATTTATTGTTGAACATGAGTAGCTAATTTTCTTCTCTTGGGGATTGATGTAGACTTTTAGTTTTGATGTTTTGATTAATTGAATGTTTAGATTGATTGCTTATCTTCCATTCGTGCATTTACTTTCTTAATGCTTATAATCTCCTGATCAAAGGTTATATGTTTTCATGGTTTAAATCTATGCTTGAGAAATGATAGTTTAGGCTAGATCTTGATTGCATGACTAAGAGTAGTTCTAACATGAGAATGATTATGGCTCTTTTAGAAGTTGTTTTAAAGAAATTTTTTTAATGCCTTGCATGTCTTTAAAAACTAGATTGATATATTAGTTTTATTACATTGCATGAGACCAATTGTGCTCGTTAGAATCAATTATTATTTTTGTCCTTCTAGACTTATGGAAATTTGCATGAATAATCTAGGCATTTGATTGATTGAAACGTCAGTCTAATTGGTGAAATCATATCCCTAAGATACCTTTCTCGTGATTTGTCTCAATTGTTACCTTTATTTTATTGATTGTTTTCGTTGATTTGTCACAAATCTCCTTGCATTTTATTTCTATAGATAAAATCAAACATTATTATTCGTGGTATTTAAGTGAACTAGAAATCTAATCCTGAGGACGATACTCGTATTTACATACACTTTTATTACTTGACACATACACTTGCGGTTTTGCACTACATTAAATGTGCCCAACAAGTTTTTGGCACCGTTGCCGGGGATTGGCAAATATTTAGTTTCACTTAATATCGTGGAGAACCTATTTGGTCTTAATTTAGAGTTTATTTTTTTCTAGTATTTTATTGACTTGTATATTTTTTGTTTTCCATAGAATCATTGGTTGTGCATTCGAAAGGATAAAGAGACAGTTTTAGTTCCTTTTGACCCTGAAATGGAAAAGACTTGCAAAAGGAATCGAAGGGAGAAAAAGGACAAGACTGAAGTTATGAATATTCAAAATCAACCAATGAACAAGTTGTCAATTGAGCAACATATACAACTAAATGCACTTGTGCAGCAAGTTGTGCAACTGGATTAGAGAGCCATTAGAGACTATTTCCAACCTGTCTTCCCTGCTGAACATTCAGGAATAGCCTATGCATCCATCAATGCCAACAATTTCGAGCTCAAAACAGGACTCATCCAGATGGCTCAAAATAGATCTTTTAAAGGATTTCCTTCTAAAGACCCAAATTCTCATCTTAAATATTTTCTTGAACTTTGCAGTACAGTTAAGATTAATGGTGTTACTCATAAGGCTATACGCTTACGTTTATTTCCTTTTTCTTTGCAGGATAAAGCGAAGGATTGGCTAGACTCTTTGACACCTGGAAGCATTACTTCATGAGATCAGCTGGTTCAGGTATTTTTGATAAAATTCTTCCCAATTGCCAAGACAATCCATGACTGAAATTGGGACATTCAGACAACATGATTATGAGCAGCTTTATGAGGCTTGGGACTGTTACAAGAATCTTCTGCAAAAGTGCCCACAACATGGTTATGATAGACCAGTACAGATTATGTTGTTTTATAATGGGTTGAATGGTAACACAAAGACCATTTTGGATGCTGCAAGTGGTAACACTTTATTTTCAAGAACTGTTGAAAGTGCACTCACTTTATTGGAAGATATGACATCCAACAGTTACCAATGGCTTACTGAACGATCTTCTCATAAGATAGTTGTTGGGTTATATGAGGCGATGAGGTTAGTGCTCTAAAGTCTCAAATGGCTACATTAACTCATGTTTGACTAGACTTACAGGGCCAGGTGTAGCTCAGTCCATGGAGTCCATAGCAGCTGCCACTGCTACCCCATATTATGAGGAGCCAAATGTTGAGCAAGCTCAATATGTCAACATCAGGAATTTTGGCTATAGGGGAAATCAGATGCAGAATTCACCACCCACTCATTATCATCCTGGATTGAGAAATCATGAGAATTTCTCATATGCCAACAACAAGAATGTATTGAATCCTCCTGGATTTGCACCTCCACCACAGGAAGAAAAGAAAAAATATGTTGAAGATATGTTGAGAGCCTTCTTTGCTGAGATAAAGTCTATGTTTGTTGAATCTCATAATAGAACAAGCAAGCTTAAGAAGACAGTACAAAATGTTTGCAGCACAATGCACACTCATGGATCAGCTATCAAGAACATAGAAATTCAACTGATTCAGATAACATCTTCCTTGCATACATTGCAGAAAGGAAAGGTCCCAAGTGACACTGAGGTGAATCCAAGAGAATCATGCAAGGCAGTAGCCTTGAGAAGTGGAAAGCAGTTAGCTGAACCAGTGGCAACACAAAGGAAAGCACCAGTCACAATTGAGGATGAGGAAACCATTGAGGAAGCTCAAAAAGAGGCCAAACACACTCCAAAAATTGACAGGCCTTCTAGTTCTATTCTTCCTACTATTCCTAACTTTATTCCTTATCCTCAACGTTTTCAAAAGAAAAAGATTGATTCCCAATTTTCTAAGTTTTTGGATATTTTCAAGAAACTTCACATTAACATTCATTTTGCAGATGCACTTGTACAAATGACAATTTATGTGAAGTTCATGAAGGAAATTATGTCCAAGAAAAGGAGACTAGAGGCTTATGAAACTGTAAACCTGACTGAGGAATGCAGCGCCATACTTTAGAAGAAGTTACCACAAAAATTGAAAGATTCATGGAGTTTTACTATTCCTTACAATATTGGTAGTTTTTTCTTTAAAAAAGCCTTATGTGATCTTGGTGGAAGTATAAATTTGATGCCTTTGTCTGTTTTCCGGAATCTAGGCCTTGGAGAAGTGCAACCCACTACAATATCATTGCAGCTAGCTGATCGCTGAGTCACATATTCTGGAGGTATTGTAGAGGATGTAATAGTGAAAGTTGATAAATTTTTCTTCCCTTGTAGATTTTGTGGTGTTAGATATGGAGGAAGATGTTGAGGTTCCTATCATTTTTGGGAGAACTTTCTTAGCCACTGGAAGAGCTTTGATCGATGTGCAACAATGAAAGCTAACTTTGAGGGTAAACGATGAAGAAGTAGTCTTCAATATCTTCCGAACTATGAAATATCCAAATGAGGTTAGTACATGTCACATGATTGATTTAGTTGATCACACTGTTAATGAATATACAGAATTAGCTTTACCTGCTGATGCTCTTGAGAAATGCATGTTGGATTTAACCTTTGAAAATCTAGGAATCTTAGATGAGAAAATTGCTTTTTATTCTGATGCCTTAGATCATTTATCCATAGGAGAGTTTAGAAAGGAGGAAGTATTTCAATTATCTGTGAATGAAATAGCTAAAGTGAAAACTCTTGAGCCTGAATTAAAGCAATTACCTGCACACCTTTGTTATGCCTTCTTAGATGATTCTTCTACATTTTCTGTTATTATATCTGCTGATTTGAGTAAAGTAGAAGAAGAAAAATTATTGAGGATATTACGTGCTCATCATTCTGCAATAGGATGATCTATTAGTGATATTAAGGGAATTAGCCCCACTATTGTCATGCATAAGATTTTAATGGAAGACACTTTTAGTCCATCAGTTAAGCACCAGAGAAGACTCAATCCTGCCATGAAAGAGGCGGTAAAGGCTGAGGTATTGAAATTACTTAATGCAGGTATTATTTATGCCATATCTGACAGTTCATGGGTGAGCCCTGTGCAAGATGTTCCTAAGAAAGGGGGGATGGCAGTTGTAAAGAATGAAAACAATGAATTCATCTCTACAAGGACGGTAACTGGGTGGCGAGTATGCATTGATTATAGGAAATTGAACAATGCCACTAGAAAGGATCACTTCCCTCTTCCTTTTATTGATCAGATGCTTGATAGACTTGCTGGCTATCCTTACTATTGTTTTCTTGATGATTATTCAGGTTATAATCAGATTGTCATTGCTCCTGAGAATCAAGAAAAGACTACATTCACATGTCCCAATGGTACATTTGCTTTCAGGCGAATGCCATTTGGACTGTGTAATGCTCCAGTCACTTTTCAGCGTTGCATGATGTCCATATTTCATGACATGGTGGAGGACATTATGGAGGTTTTTATGGATGATTTTTTTTCAATTTTTGGATCTTCATTAGACTTATGTTTAGCTAACCTCTCTCTTGTCTTGCAGCGTTGTGAGGAAACTAACCTTCTTTTAAATTGGGAAAAATGCCATTTTATGGTTAATGAAGGTATAGTTTTGGGTCATAAAGTCTGTGATAAAAGCTTGGAAGTAGATCGAGCGAAGATTTCAGCTATTCAGCAATTACCTCCTCCAATAAATGTGAAGGGAGTTCGTAGTTTACTTGGGCATGCAGAGTTTTATCGTCGTTTTATTAAAGATTTTTGTAAAGTAGTAAAACCCTTATGCAATCTTCTTGAAAAAGAGTCTGCTTTTGTATTTTCTAATGAATGCCTGCTGTTGCGTGCTCAATGTGTTAATAAAAATGATAAATAAGAGAGAGAGAGCACTTAGAACATGCAAGCATACATGGTCTCACAGCAAGTAGTAAGTATATTTAATTCGTTTTTTCCACAGAGACTCATTTTTAGCTATTCGCGAAGTGTGATTGTTAAGAAAGATGGGATGAATTTGATGGGGTAAAATTGGTTTTTAATTATCTAATTTTTGCTGAATGTATAAAGGGATATAACATAAACAAATGCAAGTTAAAACTATACTTAAAAGGCAAGAGATGGAATTAATAAACGAGGAAGAAAACAGCTAAACAGAATGCAATTTAGCAGAATTGCGAGAACCGCAATTAATCCGCAATTAAACAGCAGTGAAAGTGTGTAAATGGGTGAATTAAGGGCTACTAATGACTCTCCTATAGGCAGTTTATTACGATTCTCAAGCTTTGGATCAACTCTCTATACATAAAACTCACTCTATCTCAAGTATCGTCCGATTCCATGCATTAGAGACTTAAGTTTACTCGACTTCAAAGTAAGGTCTTAAGCATCTTGTTAAAACAGGAGTGTTTAGTTTGTACTAGGGAAACTCCTATTCCTAGGCCGTTTCCTGATTACCATGAAAGGCTAGCATGATTATATGACTCTGAACTCTTACTCCTTCCAGAGGTTAGGAGTTCTTTGGACAAAATGGATGGCCAATCGAAATTGCCCGTGGGATGAAGCTTACATACAATCAATGTTCGAGTGTTAATCTGCCTACTTGATTCACGTCTTTTTAGCCTATAGTTCTGTCATTAGCATGCCCCTAAGTGACTTAGCTACTCATGGATATATAGAGAACAGAAATGGCAGATAAGATAGACATGCTTAGAAAGGAAATGTACTTAAAACAGCAAGCAAAACCCGTAGCAGAAGATGGTGGAAACTGTAAAATGCAGAATTGTACTTCGATTACTTTGAGTGTTTGAATGACAAAGGAAAGCTTTCTAGAAATAAATCCAAGACAGACAACAACGAAATGCAGTAATTTAAACTCTAAACTAAGAACAACAATAATCAGAAATGGAAATAAGAAGAACAGAACAGAAACGCAGTGAAGGGTTGCTGAAAACTTCGTGGCAGTCGCCTCGAATGAAGGTGATGAAAAGTCAGCCTTGCTTGGATGAATCCAATCGAGAGAGAAGAAGAATCTTCTCTCCTTCCTATCAGATTATCGACTCCAAAAGCTGAGACTCTCACTCCAACAGACGGCAAAGGAAAACAGATGGAAATGGTGGACTGCGAGAAGACTTCTGCGCTTCGAGTGATGACTGAACCTCCGACTTTGACCCCCTTTTATAGTAGTTTGCAGGTGCGTTTGGGCCAAGGAGAACCATCAATCTTCAACGTCATATATCAGAATGGATGGAGGAGAAAGAACGAATCCCTGAAAAGTCGGATCTAAACAGAAAAAGATCAGCCAACTTACGGTTTTAACTTGAATAATTGCGATCACCGCAATGTTTTCGCAATTCATTCGCAATGCTCATTTTTTCATTCTTTTCCTTCGGTTTTCAACCCTTTTTCTACCTATTGTGCATAAGTCCTAAATTAGCTACCTTCCTCTAATTCTCATATTAAAGCATAGGTTTAGGCTAAATGCTATCAAAAACACCTAAAAGTGTACATCTTCCTAAGCTAAATGGGTCCTAAATAAGTCACTTTCAGAGACTTAACACACCCCCAAACTTAAGGCCTTGCTTGTCCTCAAGCATACTAAGGACTTACTTAGGCTGCTGTTTTTTTTTCTTCTTTAACTACCTACCGACTCCCCTATATCCCTCTCTCTAGCAGTGCTGTCCTGTGACACACCTCTAAGTTTAGAACTAACCTCTTTATCAAGCCTCTTCTGACTTCACCTGCCTACTATACCTGCTGGTTTTGTTAACCTCCTACTACTGATCTAGCTACTTTTATAATATCATGCCACTATCCCTAAGGTTTCAAATTCTACCAAGCTTTACTCCAGACTCAGTACATGCTTCTAGCTTAACTTTTTAATGTGCCTAGGATTCCTTAGAGTCATGCCAGTCTTAGTATTAACAGTGACAGTGGTACTTTTAGAGAACAACCTAAGCCCTGGCATCACTACATTGGATATACATTCATCTCCCTAGACAAACCTAAAAGCTACAACCTTGTGCTTAGCTCATTGAGGATCAGATTTCTTTTTACATAGGACATCTAAGCCACAAGATTATAACTCCTAAGCATACATTCTTCTTCCCTATTTCTCCCTTTTTCCTTTTTTACTTAGGTGGAGTCTCTCCTTGGGTTGCCTTTTGATGCAATGCCACTTGTGGTTTACACACTTGGCACTGATTACTCAGCAACTTGAGAAAGACTCCCCTCTTTATTCTATTTCTCATTTTTTTTCAGTTCATCATTTTTTGTAAAGGAGAAGAAGAATGCTTATGTTCCTAAGGGAGAGAGGAATGTTCCTAGGCCTAGGGTTGCCTCCCCCAAACTTCAACTACTCATTGTCCCCAATGAGTGTCTGAGGTGGCACACCCCCAAACTTGTCCTAGAAGCATCTAGTCTAAAGTAAAACAAAGAGAATCTAAAAATCCTAGGCATAGGCAAAACATTCTAAAAGCAACTATTCCAGTAGCAGAAAATTTGAAAAAAACAGAAAGTCTTAAGGACTTATGGTTTATGCATGCTGAGCACTATTCAGAGGCAAATTTAAACTATCAAAGGGTGTCCTATGACACTCATCCAGCATGCTTCAAGATCAGCTATATAAGGTAGTCATGCTAGCAGCAAAAGATAGAATTTAACAGATCACAGCCTAACTAAACAGACAGTCGAAAGCATGCAATCAGTCACAAAAATTGCGGGAACCGCAATTATTTCGCAATTTAATCCGGGCAGATATAACATTGATTCAGGCCCCTAGCATGCTTTTTCCTTTAACTCATGCATCCTAAAAATGAAACTAAACTATCCTACCTATTCAGCTAACATCAGACTAGACTAAGCAAAAGAAAAAACATAAAACTAAACATTAAAAACAGATCAAAAGTTGAACACAAAACAGCATAATGCACAATATCCTATCAGAAAGCAGAAAAATTGTCCTTTGTTTCTTAAGGGAACAGCAATACTCCCTTTAGTGCTCTTCAAACCAGCACTCAATTCTCATCATCCTCATCTGGTTGCCTTGGTCGTGGGGGCACCCATGGAGTTAGGAGGTTGGTGGGGAAGTCCGGGAAGATGCATCCCAACTGGTCTGCAACCTCCTTATCCCTCGCCTGCGCATAGTTGGCCCATTGAGCCATTCTCTTCTGCATGTCCATTAAGCAGGCCATGGATAGGGACTGTTCAGCAGCCAGCCTATCCAACTCAAATTCCATATTCCCCTTTCTTCTCAGCCTCAGGTTCGCAGGCAGCTCCAAATGGCCTGTGTACGGCATCTGCTGCTCCAAGCGCTCGGTGGGAACTCCTGCAAGCAAACACAACTTTGTTATAGTGTTGGGGAAAAATAATGGTCCCTTACCCTTTTTAGCACACTCAGCTATGGCAGCAGTGATGACTTCTCCCACGTTGATCGTGAGACCTCTCATTATAGCATAAACCAGCAGCGAACGGCTCTGGTTAATTGTAGTCTCATGAGTTACTGGGGAGAGTCTTCGTCTGACGAATGAAAACCACACAGCTGCCTTAGCCGTGAGGTTGGCACTCATGAGAGTGTGCCGCCCATTGCGTGACACTGTCCAGGAGGCCTCAGGCTGGCCAATTGTGCGAATGGCCTCTTCCAGCACGGCCTCAGTCGGCTCATCAACTATCCGTGCATAATCGGTGTGCGCTTGGCCCTTGAGACCAAAGGCTTCATTGATGGCCTTGGCTGAGAAATCAACTTCCACCCCTCTGACCACAGATATGCCATCCTCAGGGCTGAGCACATTGGCGTAGAAATCGTACACCATGCTCGTGTAGGCTGGATTAGGCGGTCTGCAGAATTCTTCCCAGCCATGGTTGATCACCCCTGCGCGCAAGAACTGCGGCAGGTCAGCAAGTCGATCAAGGAATCCCTTCTCGTGCAATAGGTCTCTCTTCCTGAGCTCAGCACCCCTGGATTCCGCATCAGATGAGACATACCTCACTGACGGAGGTTCGTCTTCAGGGTAGAGTTTAGCCTTCCCCTTATCGGCTGGTTTGGATGATTCAGCAGCCTCCACCTTGAGGCGTTTGAGTGATGGCTCCGTGCTATCTTCGTCTGCTGAAGGCACTCGTTTGGCCTTCTTCTTCGTCAGCTTCTTGGACTTCTTGGCCTTGCCCATCTTGGCCTTCTTCTTCTTTTTCTTAATGTTGATCTGTTGGAGGCAAGCCCCCAACGTCTCTTCCATGGAATCATCCTGCTGGGCAGGAACATCAGGGCTGTCTTCTCTCAAGGGAGAAAAGACTTCTTCTTCCCCAGCATCTCCACTGCCCTGCGTAGACTCCTGATAATCCCCATAAGGGAATTCAGGATCGGGCCGTGGAGAATTGTGCTCTGCTGATGGTGTATGCGCAGAACTCAGTGGCGAAGATGGTGGTTCAGGGCTCTGCGCTGCTGCAGGTGGCGGATCAGAACTCTGAGGTGCTGGAGACAACTCGGAGCTCTGTGCAGGCGGTGACGACTCTGCGCTTGGCACTGGTTCAGACGAGAGGGGACTGCGCGCAGGTGACACAGACAGCGACGAACCTTCTTTGGCTGACTCGTGGGCTGCACGATCAGTTTCTTGACTCTCCACAGAGGGAGTCCTGGCGGTGCTTGGTTCGGCGGCAGTCTTGACACTCCACCGTCGTTTCTTGGGCGTGCCCACTGGCTCAGATGGACCAGCAGGGATCTCAGTGACCACCCTCCACTTCTTCCTACGAATAGGAAGCTTGGACAGACGGCCAGTGCGTACAGCACCCTCATCAGCAAGGGTGAGAAGCGCTTCCCTCGCAGCCGCTTCAGCTGCGTCATCGGCCTTCTTCTTGGCTGCGGATCTTTCAGCCCTAGTGGAAACCATTGTCGAATCTTGAAGGTTTGGAGAGAAGAATCAAAGATGGAGAGAATCGCAGAAATCTTGGAGAGCAAAGAATGAGAGAATCGTATCGATCGAGCGCCTTCTAACGGCTATAAAAGCAACGGGAAAATCCCAACGGCTCTTTTTTGCGGATCCAACAATTTTTGCGCAATTCTAGGGATATCTTTTCATCAAAATCTTCAACTTCGCTCGTCCGTATCTTTTATTTGGCTCAACCATTTCTTGATTTTTAAAGCTTGATTTACTCCCCTTGATACCCTCTTTCGATTCCTTGCAAAAACAAACAAAACAAACATTAAATACGCAATTAAAATTACACCACAAAACATACAAACGATAAGCGGAAAAAACAGTAAAAATAAACTAAGGCATTGGCCTTGACTAAACGAGCACAGTAACCACTCGTTTTCTCTCTTTCTTTTTGTCATGCTTCAGTCAAGAGGAAGGCCGAGAGAGTCTTCACATCTCCTTCCTCATAGTAGTGCTTCAACCTAGCACCATTGACCATAAATGGCTGGCCTTGCTGCAAGTTCTTTATCTCTATTGCACCATGAACAAAGACATTAGTAACAACAAATGGACCCGACCATCTAGACTTTAGTTTGCCTGGAAATATCTTTAAACGTGAGTTAAATAAGAGTACAAGTTGGCCTTTCCTAAAGTCTTTGATCCTAAGTCTACTGTCGTGCCATATTTTGGTCTTTTGTTTATACATTTTGGCATTCTCATAGGCCATATGCCTAAGCTCATCAAGTTCATGTAGCTGCAAAGATCTTAGTGTCCCTGCATCCTTTACACAGAAATTCAATTCCTCCATGGCCCAAAATGCCTTGTTTTCCAACTCAAGTGGCAAGTGGCAGGCCTTGCCATACACCAACCTATAGGGAGACATGCCTAGAGGTGTCTTATATGCTGTTCTATAAGCCCAAAGTGCATCCTCAAGCTTAAATGACCAGTCTTTCCTATTAGGTTTGACTACCTTTTCTAGGATGTTCTTTATCTCCCTATTGGAAATTTCAGCTTGGCCATTTGAGTGTGGGTGATAGGGAGTAGCTACCCTATGTCTAATGTTATATTTAGCCAATACTTTCTCCATAGCCTTATTAATGAAATGTGACCCCTCATCACTAATGATAGCACGAGGAGTCCCAAATCTAGTGAAAATGTGCCTATGCAAGAAGCTAGTGACTGTTTTAGCATCATTATTAGGACATGCTTTGGCTTCTACCCACTTGGACACGTAGTCTACTGCTACTAAAATGTACAGGTTACCTGATGATGGAGGGAATGGTCCCATGAAATCAATGCCCCACACATCGAAGAGCTCCAACTCTAAGATGTAGGTGAGGGGCATCTCATCCTTGCGACTGAGGTTACCTGTCCTTTGGCATTCGTCACAGTTGTGGGCATAGTTGTGGGCGTCCTTGAAGATTGTTGGCCAGTAGTAGCCACTCTGAAATACTTTAGCAGCTGTTCTTTGACCACCAAAGTGCCCACCGTAAGGAGATGAGTGACAGTGCTGCAGCACAGACTTTGCTTCAGCAGCTGAAACACACTTCCTCAACAACCCATCAGCACAGGTTCTATAAAGTATGGGGTCATCCCAGATGAATTTCCTTGCTTCATGGAGGAACCTCTTCTTTTCTTGTCCTCCCTTGAACACTGGTAATACCTGTGATGCACGGAAGTTAGCAATGTCAGCAAACCAAGGTTCCTCATCGTTATCACGATGAGTCAAAGCAAAGATATGTTCATCTATAAAAGCATCAGTAATTGCGGGGTCCGCAATTTTTTCGCAATTGTGCTGCAATCGAGACAGGTGATCTGCAACCACGTTTTCACATCCCTTCTTGTCCCGAATGTCCAAATCGAATTCCTGCAGCAATAACACCCATCTAATCAATCTAGGCTTAGCATCAGCCTTCCTCATAAGATATTTTAAAGCAGAATGGTCAGTATATACAATGGTCCTAGTTCCTACAATATAGTTCCTAAATTTTTCACAAGCAAATACTACAGCAAGCATCTCCTTCTCTGTAGTTGTATAGTTACATTGAGCCTCATTCAAGGTTTTACTAGCATAATAGACAGGATGTGTGAGCTTGTCAATCTTCTGTCCTAACATGACTCCTACAGCATAGTCACTGGCATCACATAGCATCTCAAATGGGAGATCCCAATTTGGTCCGACTATGATTGGTGCTGTGACCAGTGCTTCCTTAAGGGTTTTCCAAGCTACTACACATTCCTTAGAGAAGATGAATGGTCTATTTAGCTCTAGAAGCTCACATAGAGGCTTGGCTATCTTAGAAAAGTCCTTAATGAACCTTCTGTAGAAGCCAGCATGCCCTAAGAAACTCCTAATGGCCTTGACATTCTGGGGCTCTACCAACTTCTCTATGATCTCTATTTTTGCCCTATCCACTTCTACACCTGCCTTTGACACTCTATGTCCTAAGACAATCCCTTCGTCTACCATAAAATGGCACTTTTCCCAATTTAGGACTAGGTTGGTCTCCTCACACCTAGCCAGGACTTGTCCTAGGTTCTCTAGACAGGTTTTAAATGAGTCCCCAAAGACTGAGAAGTCATCCATGAATATTTCTATCATGGACTCATCCAACTCAGAGAAGATTGCCATCATGCACCTTTGGAAAGTTGCCGGTGCATTGCATAAGCCAAAAGGCATTCTGCGGAAGGCAAACGTTCCAAAAGGGCAAGTGAAGGTAGTCTTATCTTGATCCTTAGGGTCTATAGTAATTTGATTATAGCCAGAGTACCCATCTAAGAAACAATAGTAGGCTCTACCAGCTATTCTGTCTAGCATCTGGTCAATAAACGGTATAGGGAAATGGTCTTTTTTTGTTTCTTTATTTAGTTTTCTGTAATCCATACATACCCTCCACCCTGTGACAGTCCTTGTTGGAATCAGTTCGTTGTTCTCATTGACTACCACAGTTATTCCCCCCTTTTTAGGTACACATTGGATGGGGCTAACCCACTGGCTACTAGCTATGGGGAAAATCACTCCTGCATCTAACCACTTTATTATTTCTTTCTTTACTACCTCTTTCATAGAGGGGTTTAACCTACGCTGGTGATCTACCCTAGGTGTGTGCTCTTCCTCTAGTATGATTTTATGCATGCAATAAGAAGGGCTAATGCCTCGAATATCAGCAATAGTCCATGCTATAGCCTTCCTATGTTGCTTAAGCAGTAAAATTAAATCAACCTCATGCTGTTCACTTAGCTTAGAAGAAATAATTACAGGCAGCGTATCATTATCTCCTAGATATGCGTATTTGAGGTGAGTTGGTAGTGGTTTCAGTTCTAAAACAGGTGGATGCTCAATGGAGGGCTTTAACGGATTTACAGTTCTATCAGTTAAGTCTATAGTCATACATACATGCTGAGGTCTATCTACAGGCATATTCATTATGTCAGATACATTTAGATCATCTACATCTAATCCTACATATTCGTTAGCATGCTTGGTTAATAATACATGCTCTAATTGTTCTTCCATTAGTGAGTCAACAACATCAATGCTAGCACAAGACTCAGAATCAGAGGGATACCTTAAAGCTTTGTAAACACTAAATTTTACCTCTTCATCATGAACCCTCATAGTTAACTCACCTTTCTGAACATCTATGAGTGCCCTACCTGTGGCTAGAAATGGTCTACCTAGCAGGATGGGGACCTCCTTGTCTGCCTCATAGTCCAGGACAATGAAATCTGCAAGGAAAATGAATTTGTCAACTTTAACTAGAATATCCTCGATCTTACCTTCTGGATATGCAATGGATCTGTCTGCTAGTTGTAAAGTGACTGTGGTTGGACGTGCTTCTCCCATTCCCAACTGGCGAAATAGGGACAGGGGCATGAGATTTATGCTGGCGCCCAGGTCACAAAGCGCTCTGCCCACATGCTTGCCTCCAAGTTCTACAGGTAAGGTGAAGGAACCAGGATCCTTCTCCTTCTTGGGCAGCTTGTTTTGGAGGATGGCACTGCACTCCTCGGTGAGATTCACTGTTTCAAACTCACCAATTATTTTTTTGTTAGTAATAATGTCCTTCAAAAACTTTACATAAGAAGGCATAGACTGTAAAACCTCTACAAAAGGAATGTTCACATGCACTTGCTTAAGTATTTCTAAAAATTTATTAAAATGAACTTCCTGTTCCTGCTTCTTCTTAAGCCTTCGAGGGTAAGGAGGTGGTGGCACATATGCAGGCACGTCAGGACGCTTTAGGATAGGTGGAGGCCTTGGAATTTCTTCTACGTCCTCAACAATTGGCTCTAGCCTGGCTCCTGATGTGCTAGTTGGTGGTGGACCTTGGCTTGGCAGAGACTCCAGTGGAGCACTAGACTCAGTGTTCTCTACTCTCTTTGGTGTGTCCTTTGTGTTGTTCACCAAAGGTCTTCCACTCCTAAGTTCAATTGCTTGAACTTGTTCCTTGCCATCTCTCCTTGGTACCTCGGTATCAGCAGGGAGTCTACCTTGGGGCCTACTTTTAAGTTCATTGGCTAATTGGCCTATTTGGTTCTCTAGGCTCCTAAGAGTAGCTTGCTGGCTCTGAAGAGTAGCATCATTCTTAGCTATATATTCCTTGAGTAGGTTTTCTACAGAAGATCCTACAGATTGATTGTAAGGCTTTTGGTACATTGACTGGTTATGTTGGGGAGTGAAACCAGGTGTTCCACTCGGCCTTGGTTGGTTAGGATTTTGGTTAGTGTTCTGTTGGCCACCCCATGACAGGTTAGGGTGGTTTCTCCAACCAGGGTTATAGGTGTTGGAGTAGGGGTTATTCCTAGGCTGCTGCTGGCTTCCAACATAGCAGACTGAGGATGGATTCCCAGGGCAGTATTCATACGGGTGCCCTTCCCCACAGAATCCACAGATAGGTGCCTCGCCTTGATTTGGTTGGGTGCCCATTGACATGGCTGTGGCGGTATTGGCACTGGTTTGGAGATTGGCCTGAGCCATTTGCTTGACTAAGTTGGTCAGGGCATTTATTTGGGTGCTCATGGCGCTTAGAGCATCCTTGTCTTGAGCCTTAGTTGGCTCTACTGGATCGTCTGACCACCTACAATGAGATGTTGAGATCTTCTCCAAGATCTCATAAGCTTCGTTGTAACTCTTGGACAACATGGAACCTCCAGCAGATGAATTTAAAACTTGTCTGGTGCTGGGGTTGCATCCTTTAAAGAAGACTTCTATTTGGATACACCATGGAATGCCATGGTGTGGACATTTAATGAGAAGGTCTTTGAATCTGGTCCAAGCTTCGTGAAGAGACTCACTTGGAGCTTGTTTGAACTTTATGATATCATCACGAAAGGTCGAATTCCTATCAGGTGGGAAGTATTTGACTAGGAATTTTTCTGCTAAATCTGTCCAATTGCGGACAGATCCTGAGGGTAAAGAATTTAACCATGTTTTGGCTTTGTCCCTCAAAGAGTAAGGGAAAAGATATAGCCTCAGGGCTTCTTGGGAAACTCCAGGGATTAGGAAGGTGTCACTAACTCCTAGGAAGTTCCTAAGGTGATTATGGGGGTCCTCATTTTCTATTCCAAAGAATTGTCCCACAGTGGACAACATTTGGAACATCACTGGCTTTAACTCGAATGAGTTGGCAGTGATTTCAGGACGGATTATGCTGGGGTTCAGCTCCCCAGGCATAGGTACTAAATATGAAAGGATGGCGCTATCCTTGTCATTCGCTATTTCAATGGGATTGCGAGTGACAGGCACCAGGTTTTGATTTACTCCAGCCATTTCTTCTTGAGGTAGTTGCGGAGGAATTGTAGTCTCTGCAATGATTGGAGGTAAAAGGGTTTGTTTAAAAAGACGTTTCTTGGCTCTATTCCTAGCTCTAAGTAATCTCTCGGGCTCAGGGTTGAACTCTAGATCACTACTTGGAGTCTCATTCATAAACTACCCTAAATGGTACCTGAAAAAGAAATGAAGATGGATCAAATTCAATGGAAAATACTTTGATGTTTCAGTCTTAACAAACTTCGTTTTCACTTAAAATAAGTCCCCGGCAGCGGCGCCAAAAACTTGTTGCGTGCTCAATGTGTTAATAAAAATGATAAATAAGAGAGAGAGAGCACTTAGAACATGCAAGCATACATGGTCTCACAGCAAGTAGTAAGTATATTTAATTCGTTTTTTCCACAGAGACTCATTTTTAGCTATTCGCGAAGTGTGATTGTTAAGAAAGATGGGATGAATTTGATGGGGTAAAATTGGTTTTTAATTATCTAATTTTTGCTGAATGTATAAAGGGATATAACATAAACAAATGCAAGTTAAAACTAGACTTAAAAGGCAAGAGATGGAATTAATAAACGAGGAAGAAAACAGCTAAACAGAATGCAATTTAGCAGAATTGCGAGAACCGCAATTAATCCGCAATTAAACAGCAGTGAAAGTGTGTAAATGGGTGAATTAAGGGCTACTAATGACTCTCCTATAGGCAGTTTATTACGATTCTCAAGCTTTGGATCAACTCTCTATACATCAAACTCACTCTATCTCAAGTATCGTCCGATTCCATGCATTAGAGACTTAAGTTTACTCGACTTCAAAGTAAGGTCTTAAGCATCTTGTTAAAACAGGAGTGTTTAGTTTGTACTAGGGAAACTCCTATTCCTAGGCCGTTTCCTGATTACCATGAAAGGCTAGCATGATTATATGACTCTGAACTCTTACTCCTTCCAGAGGTTAGGAGTTCTTTGGACAAAATGGATGGCCAATCGAAATTGCCCGTGGGATGAAGCTTACATACAATCAATGTTCGAGTGTTAATCTGCCTACTTGATTCACGTCTTTTTAGCCTATAGTTCTGTCATTAGCATGCCCCTAAGTGACTTAGCTACTCATGGATATATAGAGAACAGAAATGGCAGATAAGATAGACATGCTTAGAAAGGAAATGTACTTAAAACAGCAAGCAAAACCCGTAGCAGAAGATGGTGGAAACTGTAAAATGCAGAATTGTACTTCGATTACTTTGAGTGTTTGAATGACAAAGGAAAGCTTTCTAGAAATAAATCCAAGACAGACAACAACGAAATGCAGTAATTTAAACTCTAAACTAAGAACAACAATAATCAGAAATGGAAATAAGAAGAACAGAACAGAAACGCAGTGAAGGGTTGCTGAAAACTTCGTGGCAGTCGCCTCGAATGAAGGTGATGAAAAGTCAGCCTTGCTTGGATGAATCCAATCGAGAGAGAAGAAGAATCTTCTCTCCTTCCTATCAGATTATCGACTCCAAAAGCTGAGACTCTCACTCCAACAGACGGCAAAGGAAAACAGATGGAAATGGTGGACTGCGAGAAGACTTCTGCGCTTCGAGTGATGACTGAACCTCCGACTTTGACCCCCTTTTATAGTAGTTTGCAGGTGCGTTTGGGCCAAGGAGAACCATCAATCTTCAACGTCATATATCAGAATGGATGGAGGAGAAAGAACGAATCCCTGAAAAGTCGGATCTAAACAGAAAAAGATCAGCCAACTTACGGTTTTAACTTGAATAATTGCGGTCACCGCAATGTTTTCGCAATTCATTCGCAATGCTCATTTTTTCATTCTTTTCCTTCGGTTTTCAACCCTTTTTCTACCTATTGTGCATAAGTCCTAAATTAGCTACCTTCCTCTAATTCTCATATTAAAGCATAGGTTTAGGCTAAATGCTATCAAAAACACCTAAAAGTGTACATCTTCCTAAGCTAAATGGGTCCTAAATAAGTCACTTTCAGAGACTTAACACCTGCTAGCATTTAATTTGTTAAAGGAAAAGTTGACTAGTGCACCTATTATTGTCGTACCTGATTGGAGTCAACCTTTTGAAATTATGTGTGATGCTAGTGATTTTGCTGTAGGAGCTGTCTTAGGCCAACGTTGTGATAAGCTTTTTAGGGCCATTTACTATGCTAGTATAACTTTGGACAATGCACAACAAAATTACACCACCACTGAAAAAGAAATGGTTGCTGTTGTGTTTTCTTTTGATAAATTTAGGTCGTATCTGTTAGGAACTAAAGTTATTGTTCATACTGACCATGCAGCTCTTCGTTATTTATTTGATAAAAAAGATGTTAACCCTCGCTTGATTCGACGGGTTCTTCTTTTACAGGAATTTGACTTTGACATAAAGGATAAGAAAGGGTGTGAAAATGTTGTTGCAGACCATCTGTCTCGCATTGAGCATGAAAGCCACCATGACGCCTCTCCCATCACAGAAGACTTTCCTGATGAGCGATTATATCAGGTAGAATCCACTATTCCATGGTTTGCTGATTTTGTTAATTTCCTTGCAGGAACGGTGATGCCACCAGACTTGAAGTCTCACTAGAAGAAGAAATTTCTCCATGATGTCGAGTCTTACTTATGGGACGACCCTTTTCTCTTTAAGGTTTGTTCAGACCAATTAATTAGAAGGTGTGTTCCACATGAAGAGGTAGCTAAAATCATGCATGATTGTCATTCTTCTCCTTATGGTGGTCATTTTGGACCCACACGTACTGCAACAAAGGTATTGCAATCTGGTTTTTATTGGCCTACTCTTTTTCGTGATTGTTACACTTTTGTTAAGACTTGTGACAGGTGCCAAAGAACAGGTAATATCTCGAGACACCATGAATTGCCCCTAACTTCTATTCTCCAGATTGAGTTGTTTGATGTTTGGAGAATTGATTTTATGGGTCCCTTTCCATCTTCCCATAGTTATCTATATATTTTAGTTGCAGTAGATTATGTGTCTAAGTGGGTTGAGGCAATTGCCACTAAGAAAAATGATGCTCGTATTGTCTTACAGTTCCTTCACAAGAACATCTTTACTAGGTTTGGCACTCCACGAGCTATCATTAGTGATGGGGGATCTCATTTTTGCAATAAATTGTTTAACGTTTTACTTGTCAAATATGGAGTTAGACATAAAATTTCCACTTCTTATCATCCCCAAACTAACGGTCTAGTTGAGGTTTCTAACAGGGAAATAAAACAGATTTTGGAGAAGACCGTTCGCACCACCAGGAAGGATTGGGCTCTCAAATTGGATGAAGCTCTGTGGGCCTACCGTACAGCCTTCAAAACTCCAATTGGTACATCCCCGTATCGATTGGTGTTTGGGAAGGCATGTCACTTATCTGTGGAATTAGAACATAAAGCATTCTGGGCCACTAGGAAAGTTGAACTTTGACTCTCAGAAAGCTGGAGAAGAACGACTACTACAACTTAAGGAGTTGGAGGAGTTTCGAGGCCAAGCCTATGAGAATGCCAAGCTATAACAAGAACGCACAACGAGATGACATGATCAAAGAATTCAACAACGCTCATTTACACCTGGACAACAAGTACTTCTTTTTAATTCTCGTTTACGTTTGTTTCCAGGTAAATTAAAAACTAGGTGGTCGGCCCCTTTACTAGTAAGGAAGTGTTCCCACATGGAGCAATCGAGCTGCAAGCCACTGATGGACAGTCATTCAAAGTCAATGGACAAAGAATCAAACACAATTGTGGCATTGAGGAACGACGTCTCTGGAGCATTTACTTGGACGAACCTGAATGTTGCATCGTCCCGTCTAGCTAAAGACGTTAACTAAAGCGCTCGTTGGGAGGCAACCCAATTTAGTTTGTGTTTTCTTTCGTTGTTGTTAGTTTTTGTTGTTAGATGTTTTCTTTTTACTCTAATTGTTGTTTTTTTTTAGGTATTAAAAAAAAAAAAAAAAAAAAAAAACTCTGCAGGCACAAAACACGAGAGGACAGCGTCGAGACCCTGTCCTAGCATCTCGACGCTACGAACTTTTGTTGCAGCGTCAGAAACCGAGAGGACAGTGTCAACACCCTAGTCAAGCGTCGAGACCCTACAAACTTTTGCTGCAGCGTCAGAAACCAAGAGGACAACGTCGAGACCCTGGTCAAGCGTCTCGACGCTACGAATTTTGCTGCAGCGTCAAAAATCGAGAGGACAGCATCGAGACGCTTCCCTAGCGTCTCGACGCCATCACGAAATCTGGAATTAAAATTCTAGATTTCTAAAACAGAAGGGTAAATTTATTTTTCCCTCATTTGAAACCCTAGCTTCCCTCCCTTCTCCTTTCTCGATTCCCAGCCCAAATCTCCCCAATCTTCCCACAAATCTATCATTTTTCTTCCTATTTCCACTCCACAACTCACGATTTTGAGTTCCTTGGCCAAATGATGCTCGATTGAAGACCGTCTCACCATTGTTGAACATTCAATTTCCAACTCAACGGTTTTCTTCAAGGGTAATTTCTACACTTTCATCTTCTTTTACATTCTCTTGTTGTAGTGTAGAGAAATTTTGAGTTGGTTAGGATGTATTGTGGGGATTTTTATTGCTATTGAGCATTGCAATTTGGGGGTTTGTTGGGTTTGTGTTCTTCGTGTTCTTGAAAAAAAAATGGCAGGATCTAAACGATCAAGAGCTTCATCATCTTCATCGGGGGCACGGTTTGATTCCAATCGGTTTATTAATATTGATGCCTTTGAGAATTTTCAACGTAATGTAATAGAAAGGAATGTCCTACCTGAACGGGGCCTAGCTCCAGATGAAGTACACAAACCTCTTCTTTTTCTGAATATCATACAACGAGGGTGGTCAGAATTTGTGCAGCAGCCTGGCACTGCTGTGGTATCCATTGTGCGAGAGTTCTATGCAAACATGGTTGAAGAGGACTCGAGATCCTTCGTGAGAGTCCATCATATCCCGTTGGACGCAGCCAGTATCAACGATTGCTACTCTCTGCCAAACTTTGATCGGGATGATTATAGCATATATGCTAGAGAGCAGCTCGACGTCAATCAAATCATTCGAGAGTTATGTCACCCCGGTGCCCAATGGGTCACCAAGCAAGGCGAGGTCATTCAATTTAGAGCAACCGACCTCACTATCACCAACAGGGTATGACACAGTTTTATATGTGCCAAGCTGCTCCCAATAGCTCGTCTGAGCGATGTGACGAAGGAAAGGGCAATTCTTCTATATGTTATTGTCACAGGTCGATCGGTGGATGTGGGCAAAATTATCCATCAATCGATGTGACGCATTCGACGAGGTGCCACCACCAGCGGACTTGGGCACTCGTCTCTGATCACAGAGTTATGTCGACGAGTCGGTGTCGAATGAGATGGAAATGAGGAAGTAATACATCCTCTCGTGCTCATGAAATTGTTTTTTATCATGAGGTTGCATGGAAGGGACAATGAGGTTGTCGGTGCAGGTCACCAGGATGAGGACGTTGTGTTTCTCGAGGGGCCTATTCCAGATATGCCAGTTCCTCCTTGGCCAGCTCGTGCTCCACGATGTATAGACGAGCAACTCCAGCATCTGTCGCTGCGAGTTCAACGCCATCATAGGCGTTCTGAGGAGCAGTTCACTCACTTGTACGAGTGTCTGCGTTATCAGTATGAGTCTGGCACCGATCAGTCATTCCCTCCTTCGACGCCTCCCTATATATCGTTCAATGAGGACCAGTGAGCGCATACATTTCAGGGCAGTCTCGTTACCCTTATCTCTTTTTATTATTGTTTTATGCAGGCTACAATTTTATTTTATACATTAAGGACAATGCATGTTTTGTAATTTGGGGGTGGGACTAGCATGTAAAAGGCCCTAATTATGCTGCATAAAATAGAATGTTGAGCTTGATTTGAGATGCATTGCATGTGATTAGGATAACCTATGAGGTGTTCTGAGTTTTGATGATCTGAAATTGGTGAACTATGAGACCATATCTGAAAAAGTTGAATTTTTTTTTAACCTTTGATTCCCTTTCGTATCTTTGATTATCTTCTAAGCTAAGAATGCATCTTTGTTGTGAGTTTTCATGCATGAGAGAGATAACATGATTAGGCTTTTATTTGAAAAAAAATTAGATAGTATCTCATTTCTTTATTGATTGATTAATGCATAGGGTTTAATGCCATTATACCCTGCCTGTCTGTGAGATTTTGAGCCATTAAGCACTATCATTACACAGTGCTCTACTCTCTTAAATTGAGTGTTTCCATGCATGACTGATTTTTCTAGAACTTGCTTTGATATGCATGTCTGGAATCTCTGAACTCAATTTGAATGTCTTATTTTCACAATGGCAATTAGGTTAAACCACTTTTAGCTTTCTCAAAAGACCAATCCTGACATTATCTTTAGAAAGCTATTTTTGAGCCTTAGACCTTTTTGTTGAAAATTTGCCACATTACAAGCCTTATATCCATTCTATTGTTGATTTCCTCCCTTTGAACCTTGAATTGAAGAATATAGGTGTATACCACATGATGCTTCACTCCATCCAAAGGAGAGAATTGAAGTAGTTCCACACAATGCATGAAACATTCCTTGTAGTGGTTTTGTTGTTATTAAAAATAAAAAATAAAAAATAAAAATAATAAATATGAAAGAAAAGAAAAAAAGAAGAATTGTGAACAAAATCCACCTAGAGGAGTGATTTTACCAAGAGTCAACAAATATTTCGAGCTTCATGTGGTATAAACTATAATTCTTCCAATTGAGTAGCTTAAAATGGCCATCCATCCACCTTTACCTAAGCCCAATTACAACCAAAGCGAGACCCGAAAAATTTGACATTCATTTGATTCATTGATGATGAAGATTTGATGTTTTAGCAAGCTTATGGTAAAATTCTTTTATGCATTGATTTGAGTGTCTATCATACACATGCCATGAATAGTGAGAGTATTGAGCGAAATTGTGTGAGGTATCAAATCTTGTGCATTCGATTTTGGTAATTTAATGAGGTACTTGAGTTTTATCATAAAATGGTAGCCTATGATTGTTTGTTCTCTCGATTGTCACCAGGACTCAAACCATAGATGAATGTTTAGTTTTATTTGTAGTTTTGGATATTAAGGGAAATAAATAGGTTATGGTTGAATTTATTCTTCAATTATGGGTTGTCTATATTGAGAATATTGAGGTTGGAGTCACATGCATGCATTTGTTGATTTGTTTTATGGTCTTGTTTTATTTTGCTTGAGGACTAGCAAAAGCTTAAATTTGGGGGTGTTTGATAGCTCACAAAGTGTGCTATCTTTATAGCCTTTTTATCGCTAGTTTGTCGTTTAAACGAGTACTTTCACGTTGATTTTCTTCTATGTTGTATAAATTGAGCAATTGGAGCTAAATGGAGCGTTATGGAGGTGTATAATGAAAAGATGAACCAATTGGGTGATCGTGGAAGAAGTCAAGCCAACGGAAAAGAAGTTTGAGCCAAAAATCCCGCAGCAGTAGCGTCGAGACGCCACCTGGACGTTGTGCCTAGCGTCAACTCCGGCTGTAGCGTCGAGACGCTGTGCCTAGCGTCTCGACGCTGGCCTTCCAAAAACAGAAGATAGATATTTTGGGAGAGAAAACCCCAATTTTCGAGATTCATCATACTTTGGAGAGAAGAAGACGGCCATTGAAGTGAACGAAGAGATTTTGAAGCTGAAGATCGTTGACTACGCTACGGGAACGAAGAACTTCACGTGATCGAGTTTTATTCTTCTTCCCTTAGAACTTTTTAATGGGTTTTTCATTAATAAAGACTTATTTACTGTTGAACATGAGTAACTAATTTTCTTATCTTGGGGATTGATGTAACCTTTTAGTTTTGATTAATTGAATGTTTAGATTGATTGCTTATCTTCCACTCGTGCATTTACTTTCTTAATGCTTATAATCTCCTGATCAAAGGTTGTATGTTTTCATGGTTTAAATATATGATTGAGAAAGGATAGTTTAGACTAGATCTTGATTGCATGACTAAGAGTAGTTCTAACATGAGAATGATTAGGGCTCTTTTAGAGGTTGTTTTAAAGAAGAGTTTTTAATGCCTTGCATGTCTTTAAAAACTAGATTGATATATTAGTTTTATTACATTGCATGAGACCAATTGTGCTCCTTAGAGTCGATTGTTATTTTTGTTCTTCTAGATTTATGGAAATTTTTATGAATAATCTAGGCATTTGATGGATTGAAACGTCAGTCTAATTGGTGAAATCATATCCCTAAGATACCTTTTTCGTGATTTGTCTCAATTGTTACCTTTATTTTATTGATTGTTTTCGTTGATTTGTCACAACTCTCCTTGCATTTTATTTCTCTAGATAAAATCAAAAATTATTATTCGTGATATTTAAGTGAACTTGAAATCAAATCCTGAGGACGATATTCGTATTTACATAAACTTTTATTACTTGATCCGTACACTTGCAGTTTTGCACTGCATTAAAAGTGCGCAACAAACAACCTCTCTCTCAAATACATATTACTTGGTGCATCTTTCTTGACATATAGAGCTTGTAGTTTAGTCCACACATTGAAGGCAGTGGTTTCATCAATGATTTGCCTTAATATATTGTCATTTACATTAAACATTAGAGTACCATATGCAATTTCTTCCATTTTCTTATTTTCTTCATCAGTAATTGAAGCCGGTAGTTTTTCAGGATCTTCTAAAGCCTTTAGTGCAGATTGTTGGGCAAGAATTACTTGAATTCTTTTGCACCATAGATTTAAATTTCCATTGCCGGTGAACTTTTCAATTGCATACTTGGTTGTAGTCATTCGTTCATGAGTTCTTGATGCTTTCTTGATTCTTTGATGAGTTCTTGATGAACCTTGAATTCTTGATGCTTTATTGAATGAACCTTAGCTCTGATACCAATTGTTAGTGGAAACATGAAATATGAATTATACCCTTTCTACTGTTCACATGGGTTGTGAGTTGTCAACAACAACTTTCTCCTCTTTACACGTAAAAGATCACTTCAGTCATATCTCTCTTCACTTTAGCTTTTCTCTTTCATCACACATGTAGGCAATCGATTTTGGGGAAATTTTCCACAGCCATAGTGATTTCGAAATTTGAAGACAAATTTTCCTTGATGCTATGAAGAACAAAAAATATTGAAGGAGAAGATGAAGAACTCAAGGTTTATAGTGGTTCAGCCTTGGGCCTACATCCTCTCTAACCTCTCTACTAGGTATTTATAGAACAGTTGATTTACAACTTCCTCTTCATACAGCCAAGGATTTGGTTGTTGATGGTTAGAAGAGGAGTAATCTGTTTTAGCTTGTAATTTGTGGGAGTTTATGACCAACTTAGAAATTTGTGGAGTAATTTGTTTCATATTTTAACAGTTTCATATTCTGAATATCAAGATTTCCCTTGAATTGCCAAAATATATTGAGATAGAGCATTGTTCTGTAACAGGTCCTGTAGCTGAAGATATATTTCATTGGCAAGCAACAATTATGCCCCCAGACAGTCCTTGGGCAGAAGAAGTTTTTTTTAGTTACTATTCATTTCCCTCTCGATTATCCAGTCAGGGCACAACTTTATGACAATTGAGTTATACTTGGTTTGACATTTTTCGAATCTTACATATCATGGTTCTTATTTCATTAATTATTCTAGTGGCTTCAATATATGTGTTGCTACTATTTTCAGTTCTGATTTGATTAATTACTCCGTGAACTCAGTGCTGAAAGTTGTTTTCACACTTCTGAGCTAAACAGTTCAGTTTTTGTTTAACAGATGTATTAACAATACAAATGCCACACTTAAGAAACTTAATATTATAAAGCAGATATCGTATTGGTGGTTATGCTTAATGGATGGTTTGGCTGGAAAGATATAGCAAAAATTTTGAGGGATAATTAAGCTGAGATTTTTTAAATGAAATTTTAACATCTTAGTTATGATAGAATCAAATAACAAAGAATAAAAGCGCAAAAGATAATCCACACAAAATTTACGTGGTTCACTAACGTTGTGTTAGCTACGTCACGGACAAAAGGGAGAAAACAATTATATTACGAATATGAGAGAATACAAATAACAGACTAGAGGACAACTGAAGTTATTAGAAGATTTATATATGACACATTTCTAATGACCTAATACATGACGAGCCAAAGCCCAAAACAAATAGTAAAACTCAAATCACATTTTTCTTTTAGGGGCATTGCTCCCATACCCCCACCAAGGAGTTTCACCCATTGACCCCGACTTAGACGCCCGTACTGAACCAATCGTAGCGGGTCATAATAGATTCAAGGCATTACAACATCTTATTTCTTATATTGGAGTGTTTTTGATAAATGATAAGGTTTGCTTAATTATTCTCTCCCTTCACTGTTGCTAATTGGGGAGGGTTTTTGCCTCCTTCATTGGTTATAGTGGGGTAAGAAATCTTATGTTTACCTTTTTCTTCTATTTTTCTTCTTCCTTGATACAAAAAATCAGGTTTTTAGCGGTATACTTTATTATGTCGCTTTTTATAGGATTATTTGCCTATAAGTTTTTAGGTTATTACTTGTTTAGGTTGCTTTCAGGACAAAGATTTTTCACCCAAACATCAACAATATGGTAGTATTTGCCTCAACATCTTAAAAGAGCAATGGAGTCCAGCTTTGACCATATCCAAGGTTTTGACCTCTTAATGTAATTTTTACCATTCCAGTCCTAAAGGTTAGAATTTTGTTATCACGATGACTTTGCATCAAATTGTTTGAATTATCTGTTGGTCACTATTTACAAGTTTTTTTTTTTTTGCTTAACTAGGTATCATGACTTAATAGTCTCTTTTCATTATATCAATGAAAAGTCTTGGTTTTTGTTTAAAAAAATAAATAAATTAGGAATCAAGACACTTGAGCTGATAAAATATCATGATTGGCAATTGTATTTGAGAAAAAAGAGAACAAAAAACACCATTAAGGAGGTGTTTGGCCCAAGGATTTGTTGGAGAAAGAGTTGGGGAAGAAGTTAACTCTCCGTTTGTCTCACGGACTTGTTGAACTCGGGTAAAAAATATCAACTTCCCGACTTCAACAGTAATTACGTACTATTGCACTCCCTAAAATTCAGCCGTAGTTACTATTCAAGTTTGTCTCATTTGTCCCATTTTACTAGGCAACACATTTCTCTCTCTTCCTCTCTTTATCCCTCACTCTCACGATATTTTTAATTATTTTTTAAAAAAAAAAATGTAATTTAAACAAAATATGTAAAAAAGACTAAAAATGCAATTCAACCTATTTTTATTATTTTAAATATAAATTAGTTTGTTCAATCAAAATTGGTACTTAAACCAAATTGAAGAGGTAGTATTCTTACAATGGAGCGAAATAAAAACACCAGCTTATTTAGATCCGTTTAAATTAATGGATTAAAATCTTTTAAATTCACATGTAATATTTAACACATTATTGTATGACTCTTTTTATTTCAAAATAATCCAAATAAGTTGAATAATTAATGTGAGTGATATTGAAAAAAGAATGTGAAGTATTGTGGTCAAAATTATTTTTTTTAACTTCAAAGAAATTAATGAATGATACCTAAAATAAAAGGCAAAAATCACATTCTTAAAATTTATTGGAAGAAAATATGGAACATTATAGAAAACAATAGTACAAAAAAACAACTAAAATAAACTTTCATTGTTGAGATGCCGATTTCCGAGTACAGTGGATTAAGATGGAATGACGAGTTTACGAGGGTGGAAGTAGAGAAAGATGTGTTTGACACATGAGTCAAGGTCAACTAACGACGACCACCACCATTCTTACCCCATCACGAACCATCGACAGTAGTAAAAGTCGGTCATAATTTTTAAAATACAAATTTGAACTTATTAATTCATATTGTTTATTAATAGTTTCCCTTTATAATAATTTGACATTAGGAGAAACACTTTTATGATAGAGCAAACCAAACAAACTTGTAGATAAAAACAATTTTGATAAAATATAATCAAACATATGAGTATTTTAATTATAAACATTAAGTTTAGCTAAGTGTAGTTTAGTTTAAGTAAACTATATGTGGGTTATTTTAGTTTAGTCGAAGTAGATTTTGGTTGTTTTAGTTTAAGTTTAGTCAATTTGGTTGTTTAAGTTTAAGTTTAGTCAATTTGGTAGTTTAAAGTTAGTTTAGCTTTAACTAAATGTAGTTTAAGTTAATTTAGTTGTTTTAGTTTAGTTGAAGTAGATTTGGGTTGTTTGGTGTTGTTTAAAGTTAACTTAGTTGAAGTATAACTAAGTGTAGTTTAGTTCAAGTAAACTATATGTGGGTTGTTTTAGTTTAGTTGAAATAGGATTGGGTTGTTTTAGTTTAAGTTTAGTCAATTTGGTTGTTTAAAATTAGTTTAGGTTTAACTAAGTGTAGTTTAAGTTAATTTAGTTGTTTTAGTTTAGTTGAAGGAAATTGTATGTGGATTAATTTGAGTTGAGATATGCATGTTCTTCAAGCTTGTATTTGAAGGTGTTAGGTAAATTTATTTTGTATGGGTGTTGTTATATTTTATATCTTTTGAATTTATTTTGTAAGTTATAATTTTTTTTGATGCTATGTTCTAATGTGTTAATTGATTTTCTTATATTCAGGTATTTTGAGTTGATGTTATTCACAAAGCTGCTCTCAAAGATTATATATGAAGTTGACGAGTGTCTATATTTGTGTAGGATTAATTTCTTTGTGTAACCCAACTTTCTACCAATTAATTTGAATTTTAATAAAGATATTTTTTTACAAACTAATGTTCCAATTTACTTAGATATTATAATGTGCTTCAAAGTTTCAAACTATCCTGTATTTTAAATTAAAAATATTCTGGAATTAAAAAAATATATATATTATATAAACGGGTGGTTCTCTCAACGGTTTTGGTTTCCAAAATCGTCGAGAGAACAAACCTTTCTCTCGACGGTTTGGTCAGGCCGTCGAGAGAACACGTTTTCTCAACGGTTTAACTAAAATGTCGAGAGAGGCCGATTCCGTTGAGAGAACCATTTGTCTCGACTCTCGTACCTCCATCTACTTCCAATAAATCAAGTTGGTCATTTCCAAGATCTTCTACCTCTAGAATGTCCCATAAGCGTTTATTTTGGACCAATTGCACTACTTTCCACGTGTGGTTTATTCTTCTTAGTGTCAAACCATTTACATTTAAAAACAATAGTACGTCTTCTAATGACATACTCCAAGTCCAAAACGTCCGTCACTACACCATAGAATTTCGACTCAACACCTTGATGTCAGTCTCTTCAGGCACCATGACTCCCCTATTCTGCGTTGTCCGACGATTATCACGCGCTACCGTGTGAAAACGTACTCCATTAACATTGCATCCAGTATAAGAGCGCACTAAATAAGTGAGACCCATCGCTAGAGAATACACGTCATCGGACACATTTTCTCTCTTACGCAATGAGAGAACCTGTGAATTCAGACATATATCGTACAAATGCATAACATTACTCATAATTAAAATTCAATTTATAAACTCCCATAACTATATACTTACATGAGATTTGAACCAATCGGGAAATTGTTCCTTATGTCTTTTTTCTAAGTCGGATATGCTTCGTGATTGAGAATGAATTAGTCTCAAATGTTGCCTATTAAACACAAAAAAATAAGAATTACGACTCATATTTATTTCACTTGCACCCTTAAAGTGAGAATTATAATATGGGATACATACGTACCTACAATAAAGTTTTATCTCATCACAATTGTTCAGAATATACCATTGTGCTATCCGTTTCTCCTCAATTGATAAGGTCCTTGAAGTTGAACCCCCAAATGGTCTTGCCCTTTGTCTAAACAATTCAAATTCGCCACAAGTATCGTTCTCGAGAATTTGATCATCATTTTGTTCGTCTCTATTGAATCGTGTTTCAATTCCAGTTAGGTACATTGAATAGAAATTCATCGATTCATTCATTACATATTCTTCTGCTATAGATCACTCGTATTGTTTTAATGTTCGTAAACTTCTTTCAATAGGGTACATCCAACTATAGCTAACAGGACTTGCACTGGTCTCATATGGCAAATGAACTGCAAGATGCACCATTACATCAAAAAATGTCGGTGGGAAAAAAAAAATCAACTTACAAAGTATAACTATAACATCCGAGTGTAATCGATCCAAATCAGTTGTGGTAATCGTTTTCGCACATAGATCACTGAAAAATGTGCATAGCTCAACAATAGTAGTTGACACATTCTTATGTAAATATATTCGAACACCAATAGGGAGAAGCCTCTGCAGCAGAACATGACAATCGTGAGTCTTCAACCCATGAATTTTTCCATTGTTCACACTCACACATCTTGATATATTCGAGACAAATCCATCAGAAAATTTCACTGATTTCAAGAACTTACAGAACTCGACCCTTTCACTCTTAGTGAATGTGTACGCAACATGTGGTTTTTTTAAACTTATTGTTTCTTAAAGGTTGCAAGTGTAATTCTTTCTGTATACCCCGATTCTGTAGATCATTTCGAGCTTTTTATGTGTCCTTCGTTTTTCCACCAATGTTTAACAATGTGTCAACCAAGTTATCACAAATATTTTTTTCAATAAGCATTATATTCAACTTATGTCTTATAAGTTTTGACCAGTAGGGGAGTTAAAAAAAAAATTCTTTTTTTCTTCCAATAAGAATCACCTCGTTTCCTTTTCTTATCTTGCTTCGTTGGATGTTTACTAAGCACTGGAAAGTTTAGCATACTTACTTCTTATAAAATCTTGTTTCCATCCATTACGACTGGAGGTTGTCTAGGTTCCTGATAACCGTTGTGTTGCTTATTCCTACGCCAATTGTGTGTCTCTGGAAGGTAACGCCGATGTCCCATGTAAGACATTTTATCCCTTATCCAAAGCAATGATGTATCTTTCTTACAAATTGGACATGACTTGTAGCCCTTGTTAGTCCACCCAGATAAGTCACCGTACGTAGGAAAGTCATTAATCGTCCACAACAAACTTGCGTGTAGTTGAAAGTATTCACCACTAACACAATCATAAGTGCGCACACCATTATTCCACAACTCTTTCAACTCCTCAATCAATGGTTGCAAGAAAACATCAATCTCTTTTCCAGGAGACTTTGGGCCGGGAATCAGTAAATAAAGAAAGAAATTGGTTTCTTTCATGCATTTCCAAGGTGGCAAATTGTATGGAATTAGTATCACTGGCCACATACTATACGAATTGCTCATATTCCCGAATGAGTTAATCCCAAACGAACATTTCGTGGTTCCGAAGCGAACTCTGGAAATTTACAATCAAAATGTTTTCACCCTTCCGCATCAGCAGGATGTCGTAACACACCATCCTCAACACGGTTGTCTTTATGCCAACTCATTTCAGAAGCAACGCGCTTGGATGAAAACATCATTTTCAATTTGGGTATCAAAGGAAAGTGACGTAAAACCTTGTGTGGAATCTTCTTCCCTTCTTCATCGGCAACTTTATACCGAGATTCACCACATATTAGACATTCTTGCAAATCAGCATATTCTTTTCAATATAAGATGCAATCATACTTGCAAGCATCAATGTTCTGATAGTCGAACCATAAGTCACGCAACTTCCTGTTAGCTTCATAGAATGAACTAGGTATACATGAACCAATTGGAAATGTGTTCTTTAACAATTCTAACATATCAAATGATTTTTTACTCCAACTGTTAATAACCTTAATATGCATTAACTTCACCAGAAAATTTAATGAAGATAGCGTACAACTAGGGTACAGTTCATTACATGCTTCAGACATTAAATTCTCAAATCGGTTTGAATTATCCCTTTCTTGGACATTAGTGGGAATCTCGTTTTCAAAATCTTTTTCATGAACAATCGTTTCGACGTTTGGGGCTTGTAAGTCATTCAGAAGGTTCAAAATCTCATTTTCTTCATCAAAAAAATTAGATGTTGTACGTAGTCCATCATCGGGTATTGAATTAGTTGAATGGTTTTCGAACCTAGATAAGTTGCTTGGTTCTCCGTGATATACCCATTGACCATAAGAGGGAGATATTCCATTTGTGAATAGATGTCGTTCTACCCCATCCAAAGACTGCCACATTGCAATCATACAATGTTTACATGGGCATCTTGTTTTCCCCAAATGATTAACGTGAGACTTTGTCATTTCCATAAATTGAGCAACTCCTTCTACGTATTCGGTAGAGAACCTATCTCTAAGTTTAATCCAATCTTTATTTATTCTTAATTCTACAATTTTCAAACCCACTCGTGAATCGTGAATAGTTAAGTCCTGTAGGGATTGAATAAAAAACTTAATTTAAGAGTGTACTTACACATTTATGCACAAAAAACATATTATTCAAACTAATATGAAGGACATAAACCAATTTTAACAAAAACATATCAATTTCAGCCTAAATCTCATTCACTTTACAAAAATAGCATAAACCAGCCTAACCATATATACGACGAATCAAGCAATGAAATCAGCAAAAACATATCAATTTCAGCCTAAATCAGAAACCATCGGTTGCAAAAGTGAAAAGAATTGGCGAGCAGAACAATTTCAGCTTAATTCATAAATCATCAGTTGCAAAAGTAAAAAGAATTGGCGAGCAGAAATGATACCTAGAGGCGAACGACGGTTGTCTTGCAGGCGAGCGCGAGGCGAACGGTCGAGCTGTTTGTAGCAGCGTGGAGCAACGAACGGTGGTTGTGTAGCATAATTTGAAAGCAAGTTATATATAAAAAAATTGAAAAAAAATGGGAGAGACGAAGAACGGCAGCGGTTTAATTACCAAATAGGAGAGGCGAACGACGACTGTATTGCGGTGGCAGCGACGAGGGAGAGGCGAGGCGAACGACGACGGCGAGAGAGGAACGACTGCGGCGGGCTAGGGCGATGGAGAGAGGTGGCGGCGGCGGCGAGGGAGAGTCGAAGCGAACGACGGGCTAGGGCGATAAAGAGAGGGGGCGGCGGCGGCGAGGGAGAGGGAGGGGCGAAGCGAACGGCGGGCTAGGGCGATGGAGAGAGGCGGCGGCTAGGGCGATGGAGAGAGGTGGCGGCGACGACGAGAGAGGAACGACGGAGGGCGACGAGCGAAGCAGATGGCGACAGCGAGGGAAAGAGAGCAGAGATGGTGGCGGTGAGGAGAAAAGAACGAAAAATGACGAAGAAAAACTAAAATGTTAGGTTAAGCAGGGTTCTCTCGACGGGTTTTAAAAATCGTCGAGAGAACCCACTTTATTTTAGAAATGAATTTTAAAAATAGAGTTGTCTCGACTCGACGATTCTTAAAAATCGTCGAGACAATGCCTAGTTCTCTCGACAATTCTTAAGAACCGTCGAGACAGAGCCTGGTTCTCTCGACGATTTTATAAAACTGTCGAGAGAGTGTCTCGTTGTCTCGACAGTTTTAAAAACCGTCGAGAGAATGGTGTTTTCCCTCGACGAAATAATAATCCGTCGAGAGAATGAGATATTCTCTCGACGGTTAATAAAATCGTCGAGACAACAACCTTCTCTCGACGAAAACAAATCCGTCGAGAGAACATCCGTCGAGAAAACATAAAATTTTTGTAGTGTCAAAAAAAAGGATGAGGGTTGATGGTTCTGATATATAAATGGAAGTTTTTTTTTTTTACAATCTACTGATCTTGTCTGAGATTGAAATAATTCTCTGTCATCCCCTTAAAAATGAAGATGATATGCCTTTTTCAGTTCGGGTAACATATATCAAATATATGGATTTAAATTTGAACTCTTGATCCTAGATTTCAAGCTAGTGAAGAAACTACATATTTTGCATTATGACTTATTATGATGATGGAGGACAAAGGCGGAAAATGAGCCCATGCGGTTCTAATTGCATTTAAGGCATGTTTGAGAGAAATTTTAAAATGGTTAGAATTACTGGTCATATTCAAAATCACTCTAAAACGAATATTTGATCATTTAAAATCATTTTAATGTTTTGACACTTTTAAACGTGATTTAATGCCTAGTTTGGAGTAATCTGATTTCACTTTTAAATCGTTTAAAAGTTACTCTCCAACCCCTTGTATGGTGAGAGTGTGATTGTAATAATCCCTATGGTGGTTTTCACTTTCCTCTTTTTATTGAATTGGACTATTTTTAGCTTAAGAAAAGGAATTTTGTCAATAAATGGGTCAGAAAATGTTTGTGGACAAATAAAATTTCATATGTTAAGTAAGCACATCAGTTTTTTTTTTTTTTTGGACGGTCAACACCTGCTTTTCGAGTATGGAATACGTTAAATTACAAAAATGTGTGCTTTCTTTTTTGCTCACGTGGACTATTCTCTCTGCTTCTGAACTAAAGCCCTAACCCATTATTTAATTAACCAGCCCGTTCGGGATTGCGTTTGAAGATGTTAAAAGCGATTTCAAAATAATTTTAACCGTTTTTTTTTATGTTTGGTACAACTGATTCTTAAATAATTTAAATAAAATCACTTTTTAATTTAGGTTGATTTACAAAAGCTATTAATAGTAATTTTTGTATTTTGCTTCTCTAAAAACGTTTTTTTTTATGTTTGGTACAACTGATTCTTAAATAATTTAAATAAAATCACTTTTTAATTTAGGTTGATTTACAAAAGCTATTAATAGTAATTTTTGTATTTTGCTTCTCTAAAAATCTGTTCTATCTAACCAATTTTAAAATTCTTTTTTTATTTTACGAATTATTCACAATCTAACTAATCTTATTTCATCATTTTTTTTTAATTTAATTTGATGTTTTTTAATTATTGTTCTTATTTATTTAAACTAAAGTTAGATTTTGTTTGGCACATTCTTTATATATCAATTTTTTTATATAGTTTATAAAATTATTTAGAGTAAAAAAAATATATTTTTTAATTTGAATTATATAAAATTTCATATTACCTTATAAATTTTTTGAAGTTAAATATTAATACAAACTCATACTCAATTATTGAAATATATTTATATTTGGGTTAATATAACTATTTTATAAAAGTTTAGTAGGAATTTACCAAACATTGTAACCATATTTTTCGGGTTTAAATCTGAAATTTACCAAACACTGATTAATTTCATGCTATCGCTGATTTTTCTAAAAGCATAAACAATTATTTTAAAAACTACCGCAATCCCAACCTAACCTTAATTATGTTGTGTATCGATCCCCTCTAATTATAGAATTCATGACTCTTGAAAGGATTCGGTTGGCTACATGCCTAAATGACTTTTATGCTTTTTAACAAAAACAAAGTATCATCTAGAATCTAATTTATAATCTACAAAATAAATATTTTTCATCTTCATTTTCATTTGGAATAGGATGTATATATACAACATAATTTCTAAATCTAATTTCCCAAAACACATATGAAATAAGATGAAAAGAAACTAAATACTGTCAAATTGAGCATAGCTCAATTGACATAAGGTTGTGTCCGCGATTAAGAGGTCATGGGTTCAATTCTCGCATTTATTGAAATATCGTTGCAAAAAAAAAGAAACTAAATACTAAATATTGCCTAGCATAGATAATATTTTAATATCTTCCCTCAAGTTGGAGCAAATGCTCAACTTAAAAATAGAGTGAGAATAAGGTAAAATATTATGGTAAAAAAAAGATTTGCAGCCTCCGACGCGGGTCTGCAAACTTCAAGTCGATGCTCCATTTTGCCTCTTTAAATTTTTAAGAGCCTTCAAACGCAGGTTGGTACTCAAACTTTTAGGTTAATGCCCACCTGACATCTTTAAATTTCTGCGGCCTGTCACGTTATCCAATTTCGTGTGCACTCAATTTGTCTACATTCTTCTTCTTCTAGAGAAGAAGAAAAGAAGAAATTAAAAAAAATATTGTCTCGATCTGAAGTCGCCGTAAGCTCCGTGAGGTTCAGATCTACGAGATACCGTAAGGTTTTAATTTTTTATTTTTTATTTATTTAAAATAGACTGTAGATGTACCTAATATGTAAACCTAATTTTTCAAAACATATATGAAATAAGATAAAAACTAAGTGAATACTAAATATTGAGAACAAATGTTTACATCAACTAGAGAAGAGACAGCTTTTGCATCTTTACTCTTTTGACTCTTCTGCGAGAGGCTGCTGTGTTAGAGAGAGAGAAGCAGAGAGATGTCGTACTTGCTTCCGCATCTTCACTCTGGATGGGCCGTCGATCAGGCAATCCTCGCTGAAGAAGAACGTCTTGTCGTCATTCGTTTCGGCCATGACTGGGACGAAACCTGTATGCAGGTCCTTCTCTTTCTCTTTCCCTCCTTCATAATTCTTCTTCATCATCGCATTTAATCTTAACCCTGTTCTGTTCTGTCTTTTAATTTCATCTTGTTGAATTCTTGAAGTCTAGCTCGCTCAAGGGTTTTTCTTTCCTTTTCTCTAATCTGGGTTTCTGCTTTTTGAATATTTGCTTGCCTGAATTCATAGAATTTCTCAAGATTACTATTGTGGGAACTTTTCTTTTTCTTTTTCTTTTTACCAAAATTACGAGTGTAGAATTGGAATCGATTGTACAGTTCTAAGAATTGATTGGTTGATCTTCTTCTTCTATTCATTTGTATCTATCTATTTCCTTGTTGCGTGTTTTGGCTTCTGTATTATCATCTTGTGTTGTGCTGCAACTATGCTTCTTAGCCATTTTCTATAATCATGCCTTCCCTACGGTTTTCCTTTTGATCTTTTATCTAGTCTTTGGATGTTGTTGTTGTTGTATGGATGGAGTTAACTCTGCTAGCGGACTGATTGCCAAAGTGAGCATAGCTCGGGGACATGTATTTTTTCCCTTGAGGTTGGAGGTTCAAATCTCCATACCTCACATTTGTTGTACTGATCTTTGCTAGCGGACCAATTAAAGTTTGAGTTCGTTAGCAAACTAAACTCTTGTTTGGCGTATGATTTGGTTCGAGTCTTCTTTCCCCTTTTTAAGCTGCACATGGCCATATCTAGTCTTTGGATGTTGTTGTATAGATGGAGTTAACTCTGCTAGCAGACCGATTGCCAAAGTGAACATAGCTCGGCGGTAATTGACATGTATTCCTTCCCTTGAGGTTGAACGTTCAAATCTCCATACTTCACATTTGTTGTACTCATCTTTGCTAGCACTTTGCTAGCACTTTGCTAGCATACCGATCAAAGTTTGAGTTCATTAGCGAACTAGACTCTTGTATGGCGTATGATTTGTTTCGAGTCTTCTTTCCCCTTTTTAAGCTGCACATGGCCACAGTTCTTCCATTTTCAATCTTAAAAATACATGAAGATTTTCCCCTTTTCATATTTGTATCTGCCCTACATGGTCATCTTTATTGTTTCTTGAGATGTTTTTATCTGATTGATATATGTTCTTAATCTAGATGGATGAAGTGTTGGCCTCAGTTGCAGAGACGATCAAGAACTTTGCAGTAATATACCTTGTGGATATCACGGAGGTTCCTGATTTCAACACAATGTACGAGCTGTATGATCCTTCCACTGTCATGTTCTTCTTTAGGAACAAGCACATAATGATTGATCTTGGTACTGGTAACAACAATAAGATCAACTGGGCACTCAAGGATAAGCAGGAGTTCGTTGATATCATCGAAACGGTCTATCGTGGAGCAAGGAAAGGGCGTGGTTTGGTGATTGCACCTAAGGACTATTCAACCAAATATCGCTACTAAGACGCTTTGTTGCTTCTGCAAGTTCTTATTGATCTTAAAGTTAAGAGACGTGTCTCCAAAATATGTACTATATGACATTAACTGCTCAAGAAAGGATATGGTTTATTTGGATGTCATTTTGTGCATTCGACTCATTGATGGACCTCTGAAGAGGGTATATAACTGTTTATGGCAAAAAGTCATTTGATCAGGTATTTCAAGGTTGAATAAGTTGTTTTCCGATCTATTGATGATGTATTGGATTATAAACTGGTATGGAAACTGCTGAACAAAAGGGTATGATATACAAATATCTTGTTCATTTACCATGTCTTCTAATACATTTTGCTTCATAATTCTGACATTTGTGATCACATATTCATGTCTTTTTTCCATTTTCTTTATGGTACAACTATAGCTATATATGCAACTTCTATATTCTGGATAAATTTGCTATCTGTGTAATTCTTAAGACCTAATCTTTCTTGCAATCATTTCTACCATTCCCATCACTGCCATTCCAATGATATACCAAGTGACTCCTGTTAGTATAACTTGCATCCAGTGACTGTTCACTAACTCCAGTGCCATAGAACCCCGGCGTGTTCCTTCAAGCTGCTGACATCATCATCTCTCACCATTTGCTGAATCCTTCAAGCTGCTGACATCATCATCTCTCACCATTTGCTGAATCCTTCAAGCTGCTGACATCATCATCTCTCACCATTTGCTGAATTACAGCGGTTGCAATTATCGATATGGAGACTAGTACTGTCAATCTCATGGGGCTAATTTGACCACCATCACCAACTTCAAAACCAAGGTCTTTTGATTCTTTGGTAGGTTTGGTCTGCACTCTTGGCCTTGAGATTGTGCTGTTTGGAGTTTGAGTTGAGGTTGGAAGTGGAAGGGTGGTCGGAACCCAGTAATCGTCCCTGTACATGTATTTTGCTGCAGTTCCATTTCTGTCTTCAGCTTTTGTCCTGAGTTGTTTCCCTGCAGAAACAGCATCCTGAAGTTGGTTGATTTCTGGTGTGGATTTGCTGGCGATAAGTGTCAGGTATTGACTGTGTTTTGATCCAGGTCTGACCGGGGTGGCTGTTCGCCAAAATAGCCAATTTGAGATTGATCCGATAGCATGAATTGCAGCCAACTGTGCTTCGCTCTCAAAGGTTGCTCCCTGTAAAAAAACCAGACAACTCGATCATCGAAAGAAGGGTAACATCACAGGTACTATCAGACAACTCGATCTCAATGGTTACCCACTAAATCAATTTTTAGCCATTTTAAGTTGATGGTTATAAAAACTATTAGCATTAGTATCTTTGGGTCTAACCTTGGAATGCTCTTTTGAAGTCTTCTCCATAGCCTCCTTGAATCTGGTTTGGAACTTCTTCACGTCTGAAAATGTTCGACACTCGTTCACTAGCCTGAAAATGTTCGACACTCATTCACTTGTTGCCCATTCCAATTCTTACGTTTCCACACGGTTGCTTTGACATTAAAAACTCTAGGGCTGCCAAATCTGACCTTCCGACCATCCTGAGTTTAATTTGCCAAGAAAAGGTAAAAACTTGTAAGAAAATCAGGAGAGAGTGAGGAAATTTGAATATTGAACAAGAAGTTTTTAACACTCACGAAATGCAGTCAACTGCGCACTTCAATGGCCTCCATCACTTTATATTCAGGATCAGCCCACTGTGTCACAACTCTAGCCCTCCCATATACAGATTCAACAGCAAAAGTTTTCCTAGCAAATAAAGCACATTTCAAGAAACCAATGCACTTCACTTCATCTACAAAAACTGCCCATTGTTCACCTTCTGATCCCAACCACACTGAATAAACTGGCTTCCCTGTGTAACCTCGAAGATCTGTCATTTTTGCTTGCTCCTGTGGACATCATTTTTGTCAAAACCCGTTGTTTTTTTAAACCAATTGCACAAATTAGAAGAGAGTTTCAGTTCTGACCTTATCGTAAGCCAATCTAGAATTACGAACCGACAGAATGGAATATGCTTCATTAAGAATGATAACCATATCGTGGCCAGGAGGACCGGCGATGCCAGGGTGGCAATGCTTTTGGAGCAAACGGTAGGCTGCCTTAATCCGTGATGGATCGGAGGTGTTTTTCGAAGCCAAGAAGATCATAAATATCAAAGTCTGTAATTGAAGTTGATGCCCTGCATGATAAAGTGTTGCCATAAGGCTTTCTCAAAGTTGAAACTTTCTTTGAGTTGGATACTGCCTTTTCTTTGCAGCAGTGGGTGTATACAGAGGAAGCCATGCGACAGTCATCTTGCTAGTTTTCAAAAGGATAAGAGAGAAGAGAAGAGAGATGGCCCTAAAAAACTGCTAGGAAGATATTTAATGACAAGAGGAGGTGAGATATTTTGTTGCATCCTATGAGAATAATCGTGTGGAGGAGCACTATTGACTGGGGATTTGGTTGTTGGACAGAAAAACAATTGAAATCAACGATGTTGAGGAGAGATCATAAATAGCGTTTTTAAACACCTCGGTCTTTACCATACAAATTGTCCCATCTTTAAGGTGTAGTTCCTCCAATCCAATAGCCAAAGATGGGTTTTGAACTTGTTAGGAACAAAAGCTTTGTAGCGATAAATCCGCCACGGTTCATGTGAGAAACTCAATGGCATAACACAAATAAGCAGAACACAGAACCCTACGAGTTGGAGGAATCCAAAAGTGGTATTTTCCAGGTAAAATTGGATATTTGACGTGTTTAAGAAATCAAGAGACATTTATGATGTCATACAAACAATACTCGTGATTTTTGGAATCTTCAATGGGTTTTATTTGATCTATAATTAAGTTTAGCATCATGTAAATCTGCTTGGAATCACCATGTGTTTTATCATGAGCTATGAATCTATGAAGGATTCCAAATACCTCAACAAAACTAAAACCAGGAGATTTCTTAACTCCCCTCCTTTCCATGGCTTCTCTAATATTTCTGGCATCATCCCAACGCTTGTCAACGGCGTATATATTCGACAAGCCAACATATCTACCATCATGATCTGGATCCAACTCAACAAGTCTCCTCCCTACTACTTCGGCAAGGTCTAGTTTACCATGTTTCATACAGCCATTCAGGAGAGCACCTAACATCGACGACGTTGGTTTGACGGGCATCTGACATAAGAACCGATATGCCTCTGATACTTGACCGGCTCGTGATAAGGCATCTACCATACAAGCATAATGCTCAACCTTTGGAGTCATACCATGTTTATGAAGGCGATCAAAGAAATACCAAGCCTCTTTCACCAATCCCCCATGAGCACAACAACTCAACAAGCATAAATATGTGATCTCATCAGGCACAATCCCAACCGTATGCATCTCAAAAAACAAATCCATCGACTCTGTAATCAACCCATGTGTTGCCAAGCCTCCAATTATGGCATTCCATATTAGAACATCAGTAAGTTGTAGTAAACAAGCACGAAACACGGCCAAAGCTTCATGTATTGCCCCACATTTGGCATACATATCCACCAGAGATGTCTGCAACACAATAGTCAATGGCAAATCATTCTCAACTATGTAATTGTGCATCATCCTCCCCTGTTCAAGCGCACCCAAATGCGCACAGGCACACAAAACACTCACCAAAGTCACCTCATTCGCCATGGGACCAGCAAAGCGCATGCGCTCAAACAATGCCATGGCCTCCCCATATTCCCTACCCTTAACATACCCGTCAATCAGAGAGCTCCACGATACAACATCCCTTACAGGCATTAAATCAAACACCTCCCGAGCAGTACTCACGTCCCCACATTTAGCATACCCATCCAACATAGCGTTCCAAGACACCGAATTCTTCACTGGCATTTCGTCGAATACCTTGCGTGCAAACTCAATATCTCCACAAGAAGCATACATATGAATCAATGAATTCTGTACAAACCTGTCAACATCATGCCCAGTTTTCGCAACATGAACGTGCACCGCCATTCCAAGCTTCCGATTCAACAATTTCGCCGTCGCCTTCGCGAGAAATGGGTACGTCAAGTAATCAGGGGAGACCCCATTTCGCAGCATTTTGATGAAGAGTGTGATTGAAGGATTTGGGTTTTTGGTGATTGAAAAACCCCTTATGAGAGTGTTCCAATTGAAGATTGTGGGATTGGGGAGATTGAGTAGGAGTTTATAGGAGTAGTGGAGATCGCCGGCAGGGGAGAGTGCAGAGAAGGGGAGGAGTTTTGATACGGCGGCGGCGTCTTGAGAGAGGCCGAAAGTGAAAAGAAGAGCGTGGATTCTTTTGAGTTCGGACATTGATTTGCATCGGTGGAGAAGTGAGATTAGAGTTTGATTTAGAATGGTGGTTTTGCAGAAGGAAGATGATGCATTCAACATTTGAATGCATTCGAGACTGCAACAAATGGAACTTGCAGACCCCACGGCGTGAGCAAGCAGCTTGGATGGAGGTCGGACGTTGACCCCGAACCCGACGGCGACGCTCAGACGACGGCGGACTCCCGAACGGTGGGTTAGGATTTCAAAAACAAACTCTTCAATTTTATTTTAATATTTATTTTTGTCTATGATTATTGGGTTATTATCACAAATAGCTTATATGGCAAAAAAATCTATCAACGTTAACATGGTTTTCATCTTATTCGCACTTTTTCTTTCTTTTTCCTTCACACAACATTTTGAGTTCATTCCTTTTTTTTCACTCTCTCACCATTTTTGCATGCAAAGAAGTCAATTTTGGCGCCATTTCTCGTTCATTAACTCAGATCCTGGTCGGAATGTATACAAATCCTGGTCGACCAAGATCGAGCTCACCAATTTTATTATTTTTTTTCCATACATTATAACTTATGTTTTCATGGGTTTAGGGTTTAAGGTTTATCAAGTGTTCGATAGGGTTCAATTCTGCCCTAGGGCAGATTTTCATAAAAATTATCAAACAACCACTTTGTGCGACGGGTGAGTGAGCGCATCACCTAGATAGCCTAGAGTGGGGGTTGATTGATCCTGCACCGTGCAAACGGGGCATGAATGATTTAAAATATTTAACTGCATTATATATCGCCCATAAAGGCAATTTTTATCGAACAACCACTTGGTGAAGTGGGTGAGCGCTCCGCCTAAGATAGCAGAGAGTGGGGGTTCAATTATCAAACAACCACTTGGTGCAACGGGTGAGTGAGCGCATCACCTAGATAGTCCAGAGTGGGGGTTGATTGATCCTGCACCGTGCAAACGGGGCATGAATGATTTAAAATATTTAACTGCATTATATACCGCCCATAAAGGAAAATTTTAACGCCAAACCGATCATAGCTCAATTGGCATAAGGTTGTGCCCATGACCAAAAGGTATCCTCGCATTTATTAAAATACCGTTGCAAAAAAAAAGTGAGCATGATAGTATAGTATTTGATAGAACAATTAAGAGCCTCATGTATGTAACATACAAGCTATGTATGAAAAAAAAAAAACAGCTTTAGTGAGAAGGGTTAATGTTGAAAGATTTTTTGCCATCTAGGCTATTTGTGATAATAATAACCCATGATTATTTCAATTGATTTTTAAAATTAGGTATTCCACTTAGAATTTTGAAGTCTTGTTGTTCATGACCCAAAAATCTTTATTCGAAAACAAAGAATTCAATAAAAATAAAAACAATTTTTTTATTTTCACTATATCTAAAAATAGGTTTGGTTTCAATTTTTTTTTTTTTTAATTTGAAATCAAAATTTAAAAATTGTGTGGTTCTAAATTTGAAAGTGTAGTAAAAGATTAATATCATAAAATTGATATTATGACATTATTTAGAGCTATGTATTTATATATATATATATATATATATATATATATATATATATATATATATATATATATATATTTTGTAAAAGTATTTAATCTCGTGACCTCATAGTCAGAGAAACAACTTCATGTCAATTGAGCTATGCTCGGAACAACCTCATGTCAATTGAACTATGCTCGGTTTGATTATATTTATTCGTTGAAACTTATAAATTTTGTACTATATATTTATTGTTGAAACTTGTAAAATTTGTACAAAATTATTTAATAGTCAATTTTGTGTATTAATCAAATTTAATCTAATGTATAGCTTGGTTTTTAATATATAATTGATGAATTTTTTAAGTTATTTACATTATTTTTTTTATTAAAATTACATTAGTGAATCGAATAGATAGTAAAAATTACCATATTTATCTAAGTTTAGGATTTGATTTAATGAAATTTTAAATTTAGAATGAAATTTTAAATTTACAAACACCCAAACCCCAAACCAAAAAAATAAAAAAAAAATTTGTAATCTTCATCGCCGTATTCTTCTTCTATCAATTTCATTCATTTTTTCTATACTAAAGCCTACAAATTGTCATCAATTTGTTCATCACTCTACTTCATGAAGAAGACCAAATTTGCAAATTTGAACATGTTTTGATTTTTTTTAATGGAGGACTGAGGGTGTTATTAATGAATTGACATTGACCGAATTCTTTTTCATTAAAAGAGAATCCCGTATTTTTACAATTTTTGAATTTTACAATAAAACAATGAAAACGTTAAAATGACGTTTTCAAAAATCGGTCCCATATTCAGATTTTGTTTTACAAAAGAGACTCACCAAAAGTATTTTCATACAATCCATCTTATTTCTTGTATTGAAAAACATAAAATTGAATCTCAATTCTCAACCAAACAGGGCCTAAATGTTCGAACTATTTTTTAAAATTAAGTATTTCAATTGACTATTTTAAAAATTAGTATTTCAAATGATTTTAATTCTCTTTCAAATAAATTTCTATTAATTTTAAAATTAGTTTTTAATTGAATTTTAATGACTTTAATGTTAGACCTTTTAATGTTAGTCCTTTCAAATGATTTTGTTATAAATTTTGATTAATTTGTAGGGAAATTTTCAAAAATAACTAGAAATAAAAAACTGAATTGAAAAATAGCTAAGAAAGTTTCATATTTTCATCCCATGACTACCACAATTTTAGGGAATGAAGTTCACAATTATCATCTCAATTATACCCGTGGTATATACGCTTATTTACGGACAACCGACATAACTAATTTTAATTTTTTTTATATTTATTTTAATTTCTAACCATCAGATTCATTCCTCCGTTTTTTAAGAAAAAAATTTTAACAACTAGAACCATGAATTTTGAAGAAAAGAAAAAATCTCAACAACTTAGATTTGAAAATGCTTAACAGCAAAAAAAAAAAAAAAAAATTAATACAAATTTATCTCACTAACAACCCTCGTGGATTACTCTCCTAGATTCATGCAGTTTGAAAAGAGGGGTTCATTATTTTTTTCCCAAAGTTGAAACGATCACAATGTACCGAGACGAGAGTGAAGAGAGACTAAGATCCTTACTCACTTCGAAAAGTATGTCATTTTGGGAGTCGAAATTTTCAGCTCAATTCAAGTGTTCAACGATGTAAAAGGTTGACGTAGATAGTTTTTTTTATCAAGGTAGAGAATTTCAAAGTTGAGAATCGATGGCTGTTTCAAATCGATTTGGAGGAGGGAAGATTTGCAAATCTCCTAATTCAATGTTGCAGGTAATGATACAATTGATTGAACGTTTTCCCGGGTAAACTCAACATGCATACCAATTTTAATGTTTTTTAGTATCATTTGTTCAATGCTCACGGATTAATGATTTATGGTGTATATACACGCATATACTTCATATGATATACTTACATGTACATTGTTATAGATGTAACTACAAATATATACTCACACTATAAGTTATCGAGGACCCTCATTTTTATAATTTTCGTACAACCGTCTATGAACATTTTAAATTTTTTAGTATCATTTGTTCAATGCTCACAGAGTAATGGTTTATGGTGTATATACACGCATATACTTCATATGATATACTTACATGTACGTTGTTACAGATGTAACTACGAATATATACTCACACTAGAAGTTATCGAGGGTGTCATTTTTATAATTTTCTTCCAACCGTCTATGAACATTTTAGTTTTTATAAGCATCAATATGCTGAAAATTTAATTGCTTATATAATTTTCTTATGGGCTATGTTATACTTACATGTACGTTCACCAATTAATGGTTTGTATATATACACATATACTTCATATGATATACTTATATGTACATGTAACTACGAATATATACACATTAAAAATAATTTGAATTAATATTCCAGATTAGATTTTATTGAATTTTTTTTACACGTTTCGATTTATTTGGTGGTTGTTATCATTGAAGTGATCTCTTGAGCACTCCTATTAAATTTGCAGCGAGACGTCTGTATGCATTTGTTTTTACTTTTTCATCTAGCGTTTCGCTCTTGCACATTTGTTAAATTTCGATTTGATATTCGTTGTTTGTTATGAATATGTTGAAATTTCCATAGCAAATGAGGATATGATTTGAAGATGATTGAGTTTTTGCTAATGAGCAGTGATCTAAGAAACATGCCACGCGAGCTATCGTCTGAGGGTTCTTCTCCTTGATCGGGACAACCAGTCTGCAACTAAGATAAGATCAAAACTTGAGGAAATGGAGTATGTTGGTGAGGTGCCCCATTTTTTTTCATTTATACATTCATCATTTTCACTCATTTTCACAGGTCTTTACAAAAAAGCTTACTGATCTACTTTTGAGTGAAAACGTGTGCCGACCTCTCTCTGGAAAACTTGTGCTTATTGATATTCTCCATTTAAATATCTCGTACTTTAAAACTGAAAACACGTTTTCTTGTAGCTTTAATCTGATTTATACGATCTCTGTGGTTATTTCCATGAGTTTTGAAGTTCTGAATCTATAATTCAACTTGGTTATGAATGATGATTGAGCACGATTTTGATTTGTACTCTTGATTTGTTGGGTGGACTCCGGTGAATTTTAGTTTAATTCTCCTCATGTGTATTTCGGAATGGATCTGTGGCCTCCTTGGACACGATTTGGGTGATGCTAGAGTCTGAGGATCAAGTTGACACTCATTGCTAGACGATCACGTCATTTTTCTGGTACACGGTATGTACTATTCTATTTGCAGACACATGCAATAAGATAGGATTAAGAGCATTTTTTTGGAGTGATTTTGAAATAGTTAAACCCACTTTTGTCAAGTTCAAAATCACTAAAAAAAAATGTATTTAATCATTCCCAGTCAATTTTGATGGTATGTAAATCACGTTTAAAAGTGTAAAACTAAACATTAAAATGATTTTGAATTATTAAATGCGTGTTTTGGAGTGATTTTGAACATGACAAAAGTGATTTTAACATTTTCAAAACCACTCCCAAACACAGCATAAGTTCATTGTGTTGTTCATATTTGACTTTTGATCATAATCTGACTCCAATGCTTGAGTCGTGCATGTCCAACCACGCAAGATGCATCTGCCATCTTGATCACATAGATCCTATGATTAACTATTGCTTATTCTTTCCTCTATATCCAATTGTCTCTTAGGCTATTTTTATGGAATTATGTCTACATGTGCTGCGGATTATCCACTTTCCTGCAAAGCCATCTTATATTTTGTTTTTCTGTTATTTTGTGAAGATTTCTAAAAAGAGGTGTCAAGGGAAGAGTAGCTAATGATGTTGAGACAAAACATATTGTTTTTGAAGATGCTTCTGATGGGCAACCAACCCAAATAAGTTCAGTGGTGCAAAATCGGGGATCGATCCCCCGATTTTGGTCCTAGGAAACCTCACGGCTGAATATTAGGCCTGATATCATATGTATGATTGTAACTTGTTTATGTTGAATTCTTTTATTGGTAACTTCTCTAATCTATCGCTGCTATCTCTTTTTTCTTCCAGTGTCAAAGAAGGACCAGAATTACGAAGCCACAAGACTACATTTTGAGAATCTTGTTTTGAGATATGGGAATCCAATAATTATATTGAATTTGATTAAGGTATTTCCTTAAAGTTAGTTTTGTTTTTATGTTTCATGCTCTAAGTTGTTGCATTCGTTGTGTATGTCTGTGTTATTCGTTATTCAATCTTTAGTCTTCCTTCTTTCAATAGTTTTAATCTATTCTCTTTATACTATACTTAAAATCATTTGTGAAATAGTGGCGCGAGAAGAAGCCTTGAGAAAGTGTCCTCCGTGCTGTAAGATATATAAACAAAAGTTTATCTGTAGAGAACCGCCAAAGATTTCTCCATTGGGATTTGAACAAACATGTGAAAAGGTATTATACTCATTATGTGCTTGGCAGTAACGTTATTCTATTGAAACTGGTTACTTATATATGTGTGTGATTATAGTTTTTATGTGAACTCTTCCTGCAGCAAATCTTCCAATGTTTTGGAGCAGCTTGCAAATCGTCCAATTTGGGTTGCTAGTTGGACTCGGAGGATTGGATGCGGGCTTATGAGAACATGGATTGGACAACCCTTTGGAATTTTTCTCGTGTATCAGGTTTACTTGAATGATTTTCTCTCAGTGTTTTGAGTTTTTTGTGACTTACATTTTGTTTCATGTTTCATGTTCGTTTGTTCTCTGTTTGTATAGTTGTTGGGGGGTTCTGACCCTTAGTTCGTTGGTTCCCTTTTATTTTGAGGAATATACTTGTCGAGAGTTTCTTATATATATATATAAAATAACTATCATATATTCGTGTATATTTGTTCTCTATTCTTGTATTTGATAATTAGGGCACTGCAAGTAAGATTAACAGAGAACGTTTCGAGATTTGCTAATAATAAATGATTTGGTTTTTTCGAAGAATTTTTCAACGTCGATAAAAAAATTATTTTTCGAAGGCTTTAAAATCGTTGAAAATAGCATTATAAACCTTTGAAAAAAAATTAATTTTGAATGTTAATAAACCTTCGAAAAAGACTTATTTTCGAAGGTTAATGAACCCTCGAAAAAGACTAATTTTCAAAGGTTAATAAACCCTTGAAAAGCTTTTCCCGACGGAATTTATTTCGACGCTTTTTGAAGGTTGAATTAACCTTCGAAAAAAGATTTATCGAAGGTTCATTTAGTGTTTTTTCAAAGGTTATGACCTTCGAAAAAAGTCAGATTTCTTGTAGTGGTTCATGCTTCCCTCCCGCTTGCAGGTACCTTACCAGATCATCGACGGTCGCCCGCGGCGGAAAATACGGAGGCACGGAGAAGCCTAGAATCTTGTGCCAACAAATTTCTTCCTATGATCGAGTTGTTTTATATCTTTTATCATTTTTTCCCAAACTTAGATTTGGTAGGTTGTAATTTAGGTTTGAGCTGTCTTAAGCATGGATTTGTAACGTCGGTTGTTTCCTTGACTATACACAGACATGAGAAATTTGAACATTGTATCTCAAGCAACGGTTAAAATTGTCTGAGAATTCAAAAAGATACAAGTCCATTTCAATAATTTTAAGTTGCTATGATATGGATCTAATTTTTTTTTTTTTCTGTATATTTATAATTATTTTATGTTCATGGATTCCCGACTTCGCCAACACTTCGTTATTGAGTTAGGATATGGAGTATGTGTTGGAGCATACGGTGTATTTAATGAACTGAGAAGCACTAACACACAAATTATACCGTAACAGTCTACTACTAATTACAGTGTATAAAACAGTAGATACACTGTATATAGAAACTGTGTAATACTAGAAATAAATTACACAATAACTGATACAAAATAGATACAGTGTAGAAACGTTACATACACTGTATATATAACAACAATTATATATAACTCAAGAAATTGATCGGATCAGAGATGATGATAAACTCCAATATTCGTAGATGATCATATCAACAACGACAACACCTTCAATCGATCAGAACCTGGAAAACAAAAGAATGTTATGATTGAAAGTCGAGGCACGCTTATAAAAGCGTTGTCCTGAAGACAATTGTTCGCTCTGCACGGGATGCAAGCAGACTAGAGCGATCGTCTTAGCAGAATTCAACGACTTGTTCCGGTAGAACAACAACCACGAACTACCGGACCTGGCAGAACTCTTGAATACTTGCTCTCAACAAAACCAAGACACAAGAAAATCAAATGAAGAAGAAAACTCAAAGAATAGATGAAACTCATATGTTTTGGATCTTTTTTTTTTGGATACTTGCAAAGACGAATCACTACTATTTATACTAGAGCAATTCGTAACTCTCCCAAACGTCAAACAATAAGTTCACTGTAATTACAACAGTCACAGTGTATTCATGAATAAATACATCAGTTGTAGAAAACTGACAGTCAATCGGTTACAGTGTAATTATTCGTGAATAATTACACCAGTTATAGAAAACTGATAGCCCACCGGTTATAGAGTATTCATGAATAAAAACATCAGTTATGAAAAACTGTCAGACAACCAAGATACACTGTAATTATGACGAATTACAGAGTCGATTACAGAATTAAATAGTTACAAACTATTCAATTCAACAACAGTTACAAATTTAATTTCTGGATATTAAATTCTAAACTTAAGCAACCGTTTTGAAACCACCACTTTCTTTCACATAATTTCAACGAAATCCAACATTATGATAATAGAAGGGCATGGATTTTTGTTACTTTATTGATTTTTTTAGAATTATTTCTTCTACTGATGCTCTATAAAACTCAAAATAATGATGATAATGATGATGGTCTAATAGAAAACAGAAAACGAGTCACGGTTAATAAATTATAATATATATATATATATGAATGAGTAAAACTTAGTTGCATGCTAGGCTACAAGTACGTGGAACAATTTCATTGGCTATATTTTATGTTTTTTAACCTTTTTTTAACCTCTACGAGTCGTTTGGTGGGACTTCAATTATTATTATTTATTTTTACTTTTTACTTTTTTAATATTTTTTGTTTTATTTTTTTATTTTTTTATTTATTTTTAAATTTTTTTAATTTTTTTTTTAATATGATTTTTGAGTTTTTTTTTCTCTCTTTCATCTTTTCAGATTTTACTTAAGTTTTTTTCTCTATTTTATCTTCTTAACTCAGTGAAAACGTGAAAACGAAATTGAAATTTCCAACTCCTCCTTCCCCTAAAAGTGAAAGGAAATATCTCTCATATCGAGAGGACCAAAATTCAAGAAATGAAGAACAACAATAAAATTACCGAGGGTTTCAAAATCAAAATAACAGAGAAAATTCAAATTTTAACGTTCAAATTGAAACCCCACCATTTTTCTTTGCATGCCATCTAATCCTTCAATTCCAAAATCAAAAATTCATTTGAAAATTTGAAGAATTTGTGAAATGAAGTTTTGATTGTTTTTTTTAAAGCTGAAGCATTTTGCGATTTTGGATAAGAAGATGAAAAGTGTAACTTGGAGACTTATTTTACCGCATACAAAAAAAAAAAAAATAAAAAAAAAAAAAAAAAAAAAAAATAATAATAATAATAATAATAATAATAATAATAATAAAAAAAAAGCCCTTAACAAACAACGATCTAAATTTAGGTATGTTTTTTATTTAAAAAAAAAACTTAAAAAATGACCAATGAAAACGTCACACGTGGCAGCCCAACATACTTTTATTTCGAATCCAATCTCAATGACATTATAGATTAAGAAGAAAAAAATTATTTATAACTAAGAAATTTTGGCCGATGAAAATATATCGATAAACTTGGGACCAATTACAAAATTACTTGTGTGCTCAAATTAAATTAAAAGACATGAAAAATTAGCAAATCAAATAATTTTATCGATCTACTATTGATCTATGGACTTAAGCTAGTCCAATCAAATCTTGCTACATGACGATTGAACCCAAACTAATTTAACCCGAGATCATTAAAAAAAGGATTGGGCCAAATTTAAATAATCTAAGTCTATTGAAAATGATTGGATTAAGCTAAAATAAACCTAAGCTCAAAGTCAACCAGACCCAAGCTCATACCAGGGCCCATCAAACTTAATAAATAGAGGAGACCACCATTCATTTTAAGCATTGGACACGGAGACAAACTCTAAGATAGAACATCTAAGATAGAGCATTTGACATTCAACATTTAGCTAGAATCCAAAGAGTCACAAGCTGAAGACCTTCAAGAAGCTACAACCTGAAGACCTTCAATAAACTATAAGCTGAAGATCTTCAATGAGCTACAAGCTGGAGACCTTCAATAAGCTACCAGTCGAAGTTCTTCAAGAAGCTACAAGTTGAAGACCTTAAATAAGCTACAAGCTGAAGACCTCCAATAAGCTACAAGTCGAAGACTTTCAAGAAGCTACAAGTCGAAGACTTTCAAGAAGCTACAAGTCGAAGACCTTCAATAAGCTACAAGCGGAAGACTTTCAAGAAGCTACAAGCTGAAGACCTTCAGTGAGCTACAAGCTAAAGACCTTCAATGAGCTACAAGTCGAAGTCCTTCAATAAGCTACAAGTTTAAGATTTTCAATAAGCTACAAGCTGAAGACCTCCAATAAGCTACAAACCGAAGACCTCCAATAAGCTATAAGCCGAAGACTTTCAATAAGTTACAAACCGAAGAATTTCAATAAGCTACAAGCTGAAGACCTTCAAGAAGCTACAAGTCGAAGACCTTCAAGAAGCTACAAGTTGAAGACCTTCAATAAGCTACAAGCCGAAGATCTTCAATAAGCTACAAGCCGAAGACTTTACGAAGATCAACAAGATAGACGCCGATCAAACAATATCAATAAGCCAGAGGTCGATCCAACAAGATAACAAGCTACGAAGCCGTCGATACAAATCCAACATCGAGAACAAGCTACGAAGCCCTTGATCCAAATTCAACATCGAGAACAAGCTGCAAAGCCCTCGATCCAAATTTAACATCGAGAACAAGCTGCAAAGCCCTCGAAACAAATCCAACATTGATATCTCCAAAATAGAGCTATCTTTATGTCCCTAATTCTAGCTAAAACCATGACATATATTGATTAATATGCTTCCTTGTAGGTGATTTCATGGTAGAGAGCTCGGAAAGTCCAAAGACACATTTCGGGGCTTAAAGTGCCGTTTTAGAGCTTCATAGATGCATCGGGAGTGAAATGGCCTAAAGAATCCAAGAGATGGCAAAAATGGCCTTGAAGAAGCACATTTTGGCCATCCAAACCCGAGAGCTCACTTGCATGGGCGGCAGCGTCGAGACACTGGCCGAGCGTCTCGACGCCGCCCGGACATCATCCGAAGCACGCGCGCGCCCCAGCGTCGAGACGCTGCCCGAGGGTCTCGACGCCGCCCAGACAGCATCCGACGCACGCGCGCGCCCCAGCGTCGAGACGCTGCCCGAGGGTCTCGACGCTGCCCCGACTGCTTACCGAAGACAAAGCGCGCCCCAACGTCGAGACGCCGCCCGAGGGTCTCGACGCTCGCCCGACATTTTTTCCAGATGGACGCGCGACAGCGTCGAGACGCTCTGTCCGAGCGTCTCGACGCCCCGCGCGCGCAGCGCGCGGCAGCCAACTTAGGGCACAGCGTCGAGACGCTTGCCTAGCGTCTCGACGCTCCGACACTTAAAGGCGTGAAAACGCCATTATTTTGCGAACTTTGGATTTCTCTTCTTCTTCCCAACTTCTTCCTCTCGGGTCTAGGCTATTTTCCACCATTTTTGAGCTTCTTCTTCTCCTCTTTGTATGCTAACTAAGCTCTTCCATGGGGGATTGGATTTATTCATCCTCCATGGAAGGCTAAACTAAGGTTAGTACTTAATTTCGATTTGGGTTTTGTAAGTTTGGATGTTTGGGGAGGTTTTTCCCCTTTGTAAATGTTGAGACAATAAGCATGTTCTTGCATCTCTTGCTTGTTCTTATTCCAATTCTAGCATGTGTAGCTAAATTAGATTGACGCTCTAATTCCTATGCATGATAGAGGGCTAAAGGTTGGGACGTATAATTGCCCAAACCGCTAGGTAGCACGGGCTTAAGCATGGCTAATTGATTCGTTCCGAAGTGACAGTTGGTAATCTGAATTAATTAACGTTTTCATGTTAGGCTTTAGGCGGGAGGGAAACCGGGTTAGTCTTAGGATTAGGCCGTCACAATGTTCCCGTTACTGGCTTATAGTCGATTTAGGGGTCGCGACCTTGAATGGATTGTTGGCCAAGAACGATTAGATTGCACGTTTCTAATCATATCTTTGGGTCATTTGAGTTAGAAATAGCTAAATGAATTGTGTGCATGAACATGGCTAGCGAGTAAATTGTATCGATGAACCGAACATCCATAACGATCAATCCCACTGCTCGAAGTTAAGTGCAACCATTTAATTTTCGCATTCGTCATTTAATTTTCCGTTAGTTGTATATTAGGAGCTCCCTTCCCCCCAAACCAAATTACCATTCTTTTATTTTAATTTTGCATACTTTTTATCTCTAGCAAATTAGACTTAGTTAAATTAGATTTCTTATTTCCCTGTGGATCGACCCCGTTGCCACTTAGCTACAAATAGCTCGGTGTATTCGGGTTTATAAATTGTATTTTGGCAAGCCTGGACAGCTTGAATTTGGAGTACCACATAAAGTGCTCTACCAAAATTGGCGCCGTTGCCGGGGAACTGAGTTTAATTTAGTTTGATTAAGTTTAGTTTGTTCGTTTTAAAAAATTTTCTTTACTTTTTTTTTTGTACAGTTTAATTCTTTTGTATTATTTTACCCGTTTTTGTTCGAGTTTTTGAGCGCAGTCATTCTTTGAAAATTCAAAAGAAGGGCCAAGATGGAGGTCGTGGGTAATTATGAGCATCAAAGAACCTTGAGGGAGCTTGCATCATCTGAGCTAGGCCGGAACACATCGAGTATATTGTATCCGGTAGCTTCAGGTAATTTTGAACTTAAAGCTGATCTGGTTAACTTATTACCTTCTTTTTGTGGTAATACAGATGAGAATCCCGTCAGACACGTCAAGACATTTCAGATGGTATGTTCGTCATTTAGGACCGACGGCATCACCGCAGATCAACTCCATCTCAGGGCCTTTCCTTTCACTTTAAAGGAGGAGGCGAGAGAATGGATGCATTACCTACCGACTGGGTCCATCACTTCTTGGGCAGAGCTGCAGGGAGCGTTTTATGCGAAGTATTTTCCGCCTCCCAAGGTTGCCGCCCTTAGAAGAATGATAAACAGAATTGAGCAAGGAGAAAAAGAGACCGTTCTTGAGTGTTGGGAGAGATTTGGTCGGTTGTGTAAGGATTGTCCCAACCACCAAGTAGCTGAACAACAACTCATTCAGAACTTCTACGAAGGTCTCTTACCGCCAAACCGACAGTTAGTTGATGTCGCCAGTGGAGGATGTCTCATGGATAAGACGCCCGCCGAAGCTAGAGTTTTGATTTCCAACTTGGCTAGAAGCTTGGAGCGGAGTGGAGATGGAGACAAGGAGAAAGATCGCCTGATCAGAGACGTGGACGAGCTTAAAGCCCAAATTTTTGAGGTAAGTAGTGCTATTCTTGCTTTGAGAAATAACTCACAACCCCGTCCTTCTGTTTCAGGTAGATCGTTGGAAGAAATACTTGAATCACAACACAGGGAAACTCGAGAGCAGTTTCAAACTCTGAGTGATGCAGTGATTCAAGTCAGTAAGAGGTTGACGGTGATCGAGCATCAGAACGCGGAGAGTGCTAGTGCCGTTACTTTGAGAAGTGGGAAGCAACTTCCCACGAGTACCCCGCCGGTGGAAGTCGATCATGGCCACGTCGAGCCACAGACAGAAAATCCCGAACCACGGTGGCATGGGGTAAATTTCGATCCTACATGCACTAGAGTTTATGTGCCTAAGGCTTCTTTTCCTAGCAGGTTAGCAAGACCACTGTTACGTGCTCAATGTGTTAAAATAATTAGACAATAAGATAGAGAGAGCACTCAGAACATGCAAGCATACATGATCTTATAACAAGTAGTAAGTATTTTTTCATTCGTTTTCCCACAGAGATTTATTATAAGCTATTCATGAAGTGTAAAGTTAAGAAAGAAAGGGTGGATTCGATGGTGTAGAATTGGTTTTAAATTGTCTATTTCCTACTGAATACGTAGAGGGTAGCAACATAAACAAGTGCAAGTTAAAGCTAAACACAAACGAAAAGAGACGAGACTAATAAATGAAGACAAAAATGGCTAGACAAAATTGTAACTTTAGCAGAATTGCGGAAACAGCAATTCTACCGCAATTTAATTAACAACGAAAGTGTGTAAAATGATGAATTAAAGGCTACTAACGACTATCCTATAGGCTTTTTCATACGATTCTCAAGCACTGGATCAACTCACTATGCATCAAACTATCTCATTCTCATGTATCTTCCGATTTCATGCATTAGATTCTTTAGTTTACTCATGTCCAAGTAAGGTCTTAAGCATCTTGTTAAGGCAGAAGAATATGGTTTGTACTAGGGAAACGCCTATTCCTAGGCCGTTTCCTGGCTACCTTGAAAGGCTAGCATGATAGTATGACTCTGAACTCTTACTCCTTCCAGAGGTTAGGAGTTCTTTGGACAAAATGGATGGCCAATCGAAATTGCCCGTGGGATGAAGCTTACATACAATCAATGCTTCGAGAGCTATCCTACATGCTTGGTTCACGTTTTTTAGCCTATAGTGTTGTCGTTAGCATGCCCCTATGTGACTTAGCTACTCATGGATATAGGGAGAACAGAAAGAAGAGATAAAATGGACATGCTTAGAAGAGAAATGAAGACAAACAGTAAGGGAAAAATAGTAACAGCAAAGCGAAGAAACTGTGAAATGGAGAATTGTGCTTTGATTACTTGATTGTTTGAATGAACAAAAAGGGAAGCTTAAAGTAAATAATGTAAAGACAGACAGCAACGAAATGAAATGATCTAGCTATTAGAAGAGAAACAGCAACTAAACAGAACTGAAATTTAGAATTGAAAGACAGAAAGCAGTAAGTGATGCTTGAAAGCCTCGTCGCAACCGCCTCGGCTGAAGGGGATGAAAGAATAGCTTTGCTTGGATGAATCCAATCGGGAGAGAAGATGAATCTTCTCTCCTTCCTATCAGATTGTCGATTCCAACAGCTGAGACTCTCACACCAACAGACGGCAAAGGAAAACACGAAGAAAGATGGAGCTGTGAGAAGACTTCTACGCTTTCGGATGATGCTTGAACCCTCGACTTGGACCCCCTTTTATAGTAATTTGCAGGTGCGTTTGGGCCAAGGAGAACCATCAATCTTCAACGTCGTACTTCAAAATGGATGGAGGAGAAAGAACGAATCCCTGAAATAACGGAAATTAACAGAAAAAGATCAGTCAACTTACGGTTTTCACTTGAAACATTGCGGTTTCAGCAATGTTTCCGCAATGCTGTCGCAATGCTTGTTTTTCATTCTTTTCCTTCGATTTTCAACCCTTTTCTTTCCTATTGTACTTAAGTCCTAATTTAGCTACCTTCTTCTAATTCTCATATTTAAGCATAGGTTTAGGCTAAATGCTATCAAAAATACCTAAGAGTGAACATCTTTCTAAGATAATTAAGTCCTAAAAAGGTCACTTTTGGAGACGTAACACACCCCCAAACTTAAGGTTTTGCTTTTCCTCGAGCAATCTAAGGACTTTCCTAGGCTGCTGTTTCTTCTTCTTTAACCACTTACTAACTCCCCTATATTCTTATCCATAGCAGTGCTGTCCTGTGACACACCTCTAAGCTTAAAACTACCCTCTCATCTAGCTTCTTCTGAATTCGCATGCCTAATACTCCTACTGTTTTTATTAATTCCCTACAACTGATTTACTTGCTTTTGTCATATCATGCCACTATCCCTAAGGTTTCAAATTCTACCTAGCTTTACCCCAGACTCAGTACATGCTTCTAGTTTATACTTCTGAGCTACCTAGGATTCCTTAGAGTCATGTCAGTCTTAGTATTAACGGTGACAGTAGTACTTTTAGAGAACAACCTAAACCCTGGCATCACTACATTGGATATACACTCATCTCCCTAAACAACCCTACAAGCTACAACTTTGTGCTCAGCTAATTGAGGATCAGAGTTCTTTTTAAACAGGACATCTAAGCCACAAAGTTGTAACTCCTAGGTATACATTCTTCTTCCCTATTTCTTCTTTTTCTTTCTTTCTTACTTTGGTGGAGCCTCTCCTTTGGTTGCCTTTTGATGCAACGCCACTTGTGGGTTACACACTTGGCACTGATTACTCAGCAACCTAAGAGAGACTCCCCTCTTTATTCTATTTTTCATTTTTTTTTTTTCAGTTCATTATTTTTGTCAAGGAGAAGAAGAATGCTTATGTCTTAAGGGAGAGAGGAATGTTCCTAGGCCTAGGGTGGCCTCCCCCAAACTAAAACTACTCATTGTCCTCAATGAGTGTCTGAGGTGGCACACCCCCAAACTATCCTAGAAGCATCTAGTCTAAGGTAAAACAAAGAGAATTTAAAAGTCCTAGGCATAGGCAGAACATTCTAAAAGAAAATATCACAGCAGCAGAAAATTGAAAAAAAACAGACAGGCAAGGACTTACAGCTATGCATGCTGAGCTTTTTAGAGGTTAATTTAAACTATCAAAGGGTGTCCTATGACACTAATCCAGCATGCATTTAGATAAGCTATATAAGGTAGTCATGACAGCAGCAAAAGATAGAATTTAAACAGATCACAGCCTAGCTAAACAGACAGTCCAAAACATGCATTCAGTAATAAAAATTGCGGGTACCGCAATTATTTCGCAATCAAGCCAGGGCAGATATATCAGTCACTAAGGCCCCTAAGCATGCTTTGTCCAGTCATTCGAGCTCGACAAAGATAAACCTAAACTATCCTACCTAATCAGCTAGCAGCAGGCTATACTAGGCAATTTAAAAACGTAAAACTAAGCAACTAAAGCAGATCAAAATTTTACTAAAAACAGCATAATTCACATGGTTTATCAGAAAGCAGATTTTTTTTTTTTTATTATTCTAAGGGAACAGCAATACTCCCTTGAGTGCAATTCAAACCAGCACTCAGATGTCTTCATCCTCATCAGGTCGTCGTGGTCGTGGAGGCACCCATGGATTCAGGAGATTCGTGGGGAAGTCAGGGAAGATGCACCCAAGTTGGTCAGCAACTTCCTTGTCCCGTGCCTGCGCGTAAGTGGCCCATTGAGCCATCCTCTTCTGCATATCCATTAGGCAAGCCATGGACAGCGACTGATCAGCAGCCAATCTATCCAACTCGAATTCCATGTTCCCCTTCCTCTTCAGCCTTAAGCCAGCAGGTAACTCCAAGTGGCCCGTGTAAGCCATCTGCTGCTCCATTCGCTCAATAGGGACTCCTGCAAGCAAACAGAGTTTAGTTATAGTATTAGGGAAAAACAATGGGCCCTTACCCTTCTTGGCGCACTCAGTAATGGCAGCAGCAATGACTTCTCCCACGTTGATCGTGAGACCTCTCATTATCGCATATACCAGCAGCGATCTGCTCTGGTTGATGGTTGTCTCATGAGTCACTAGGGACAGTTTCCTTCTCACGAAAGAAAACCAAACAGCCGCCTTAGCTGTGAGGTTGGCACTCATGAGAGTGTGCCTCCCATTGCGTGACACGGTCCAGGATGCCTCAGGCTGGCCAAGGGTCCGAATGGCCTCTTCCAGGACTGCCTCAGTAGGCTCATCAACAATCCTCGCATAGTCAGTATGTCTTTGGCCCTTGAGGCCATAGGCTTCGTTGATGGCTTTTGCTGAGAAGTCCACTTCTACCCCTCTGACCACAGACAGGCCATCCTCAGGGCTAAGCACATTGGCGTAGAAATCATACACCATGCTTGTGTAAGCTGGATTGGGTGGTCTGCAAAACTCCTCCCATCCGTGGTTTGTAATTCCTGCGCGCAAGAACTGCGGCAGGTCAGCAGGTCTGTCGAGGAAGCCCTTCTCGTGCAGCAACTCCCTCTTCCTCAGCTCAATGCCTCTGGACTCAGCGTCAGAGGACACATACCTCACTGATTGAGGCTCATCTTCAGGGTAAAGCTTGGCCTTCCCTTTGTCTGTTGGTTTGGCCGACTCCGCAGCCTCAACCTTGAGTTTCTTGAGCGATGGCTCAGTGCTTTCCTTCTCTGATGAAGGCGCCCTCTTGGCCTTCTTCTTTTTCAGCTTCTTGGACCGCTTGGCTTTGAGAATCTTGGCCTTCTTCTTCTTCTTGAGCTTTGCCTTGATGGTGATCTGCTGGAGGCACGCCCCCAGTGTCTCTTCCATTGAGTCATCCTTCTGTGCAAGACTCTCCGGGCTAGCTTCCCTCATAGGAGAGAAAACCTCCTCTTCCTCACCTTCCCCACTGCCCTGCGTCGACTCTTGATATTCACCATACGGGAATTCAGGGTCATGTTGTGGGGAAGTGGGTGATGCCTCAGGGCTCTCTTCTGGCGGAGTATGCTCAGAACTCTGCGGTGATGAAGGCAGTCCAGGGCTCTGCGCTGGTGGTGATGGTGAAGAGCTGTGCGCTGGTGGTGCAGATGGCGAAGAACTCTTCTTGGCCGACTCGTGGGACACACGATCAGTTTCTTGACTCTCCACAGAGGGAGTCTTTTCTTTGCTCGGTTCTGCGGCCACCGCTAAACTCCATCTGCGCTTCTTGGGTGTGCCTGCTGGTTCAGAGGGTCCAGCAGGTATCTCTGTGACGACCTTCCACTTCTTCTTGCGAATCGGAAGTTTGGGAAGTCGTTCAGTTCGCGCAACATCAGCCTCAGCCAAGGCAAGCAGTGCGTCTCTCGCAGCTGTTTCAGCGTCGTCAGCCTTCTTCTTGGCCGCAGATCTTTCAGCCCTCGTGAGCACCATTTTTTAATCGTGGAGGTTTGGAGAGAAGAATCACAGATGAAGAGAATCGCAGCTTTCTTGGAGTTCAGATACTTGGGAAATCGTATAGATCAACGCGCGTCTCAACGAATATAAAGAAAACGGAAAAATCCCAACGGCTATATTTTTGCGGATCCTGCAAATCCAGCGCAATTCTAGTGACCGTTGGAGATTTTTTCCATTTAAGTGTCAATCTTTGCTCAACCGTATCTTTGATTTGGCCCAATATCTTCTTGATTTTTAAAGCTGGATTTAATCTCCTTGATTCCCTCTATTGATTCCCTACAAAAAGACATCAAATCAACATCAAATTCGCAATTAAAATCATACAAACTTATACACAAACGATAACCGGAAAATCGAGAAAAAAAAAAAAAAAATTAAAAAATAAATAAACTAAGGCATGAGCCTCATGTTGACGAGCACAGCAATCACTCGTCCTCTCTCGTTCTTAATTTCATGCTTCAGTCAAGAGGAAGGCCGAGAGAGTCTTCACATCTCCTTCCTCATAGTAGTGCTTCAACCTTGCACCATTAACCATGAATGGTTGCCCTTGCTGCAGGTTCTTTATCTCGATAGCACCATGAACAAACACATTAGTAATCATGAACGGACCTGACCATCTGGACTTTAGTTTGCCTGGAAATAACCTCAATCGTGAATTAAATAATAAAACAAGTTGGCCTTTCTTAAAGTCCTTGATCCTGAGTCTACTATCGTGCCAAATCTTGGTCTTTTCCTTATACATTTTGGCATTTTCATAAGACATATGTCTAAGCTCATCAAGCTCATGTAATTGCAGAGACCGCAACGTTCCCGCATCGGTCACGCAATAATTCAACTCTTTTAGTGCCCAAAATGCCTTAATTTCTAACTCAAATGGAAGATGACAAGCTTTACCATACACAAGTCTGTAAGGAGACATGCCTAGGGGTGTCTTATATGCAGTCCTATATGCCCAAAGTGCATCCTCGAGTTTAAATGACCAGTCCTTTCTATTAGGTTTGACCACTTTTTCTAGGATGTTCTTAATCTCCCTATTAGAAATTTCAGCCTGACCATTCGAGTGTGGGTGATAGGGAGTGGCTACTCGATGTCTAATGTTATACTTAGCCAACACTCTCTCCATAGCCTTATTAATGAAATGTGTCCCCTCATCACTAATGATAGCACGAGGTGTTCCAAACCTAGTAAAAATGTGCCTATGCAAGAATTTTATGAATGTATTGGCATCATTATTGGGACATGCTATGGCTTCTACCCACTTGGAGACATAATCTACTGCTACAAGGATGTAGAGGTTACCTGAGGAAGGAGGAAATGGTCCCATGAAGTCAATGCCCCATACATCAAAGAGCTCCAACTCTAAGATGTAAGTGAGAGGCATTTCATCCTTGCGACTAAGGTTACCTGTTCGTTGGCATTCATCACAGCTGTGGGCATAGTTGTGGGCATCCTTGAAGATCGTTGGCCAATAGTAGCCACTCTGAAATACCTTTGCAGCTGTTCTTTGGCCACCAAAATGTCCACCATAAGGAGCTGTGTGGCAGTGCTGCAGCACAGACTTCGCCTCAGCAGCTGAAACACACTTCCTTAGCAAGCCGTCAGCACATGTTTTGTAAAGTGTGGGGTCATCCCATATGAATTTCCTTGCTTAATGAAGGAACCTCTTCTTCTCTTGTCCTCCCTTGAAAGCTGGTAGTACCTGTGATGCAAGGAAGTTAGCAATGTCAGCAAACCACGGTTCCTCATCGTTATCACGATGAGTCAATACAAAGACATGTTCATCAATAAAAGCATCAGAAATTGCGGGTTCCGCAATTTTTTCGCAATTATGCTGCAATCTAGAAAGATGATCCGCAACCACATTTTCACTTCCTTTCTTGTCTCTAATGTCTAGATCAAACTCTTGCAGCAGCAGTACCCACCTAATCAACCTAGGCTTAGCATCAGCCTTCCTCATGAGGTACTTTAAGGCAGAATGGTCAGTGTACACTATTGTCCTAGTGCCTACAATATAGTTCCTAAATTTCTCACAAGCAAACACTTCAGCTAGCATCTCTTTCTCAGTGGTTGTGTAGTTGCATTGTGCCTCATTAAGTGTCTTACTAGCATAATATACAGGGTGTGTTAACTTGTCAATCTTCTGACCTAACATAACTCCTACAGCATAGTCACTAGCATCACATAACATCTCAAATGGGAGATCCCAATCTGGCCCTACTATAATAGGTGCTGTGACTAGTGCTTTCTTAAGGGTTTTCCAAGCTACTAAACATTCCTTAGAGAAGATGAATGGCCTATTTAGCTCTAGAAGCTCACACAGAGGCTTGGCTATCTTAGAAAAGTCCTTAATGAACCTTCTGTAAAAGCCAGCATGCCCTAAGAAACTTCTAATGGCCTTGACATTCTGAGGCTCTACCAACTTCTCTATGATTTCTATTTTTGCTCTGTCAACTTCTACACCTGCCCTCGACACTCTATGTCCCAAGACAATCCCTTCATCCACCATGAAATGGCACTTTTCCCAATTTAGGACTAGGTTGGTCTCCTCACACCTAGCCAGGACTTGTCCTAGGTTCTCTAGACAGTTTGTAAATGAATCCCCAAAGACTGAGAAATCATCCATGAATATCTCTATCATGGACTCATCCAAATCAGAAAAGATTGCCAACATGCACCTTTGGAATGTTGCCGGTGCATTGCATAAGCCAAAAGGCATTCTGCGAAAGGCAAAAGTTCCAAAAGGGCAAGTGAAGGTAGTCTTTTCTTGATCCTTAGGGTCTATAGTGATCTGGTTATAACCTGAGTAACCGTCTAAGAAGCAGTAGTAGGTTCTACCAGCTATTCTGTCTAACATTTGGTCAATGAATGGTAGAGGGAAGTGGTCTTTTTTAGTTTCTTTATTTAGTTTCCTATAATCCATACATACTCTCCATCCTGTGACAGTCCTAGTTGGAATCAGTTCATTGTTCTCATTGACTACCACAGTCATCCCCCCCTTCTTAGGTACACATTGTATAGGGCTCACCCACTGACTACTAGCTATGGGGAAGATCACACCAGCATCTAACCATTTAATTATTTCTTTCTTAACTACCTCTTTCATAGAGGGATTCAACCTACGTTGGTGATCTACTCTAGGTGTATGCTCTTCCTCTAGTATAATCTTATGCATGCAATAAGAAGGGCTAATGCCTCTAATATCAGCAATAGTCCATGCAATAGCCTTCCTATGTTGCTTAAGTAGTAAAATCAGTTCAACCTCATGCTTTTCACTTAATTTAGAAGAAATAATTACAGGCAAGGTATCATTACTTCCTAAATATGCATACTTGAGGTGAGTGGGGAGAGGTTTCAATTCTAATACAGGTGGATGCTCAATGGATGGTTTTAATGGATTCAAAGATTTTTCAGTCAAATCAATATTCATACAAACATGCTGAGGGTTATTTACAGATATGTCCATTATCTCAGCTATGTTTAAGTCAGTTAATTCTAATCCTACATATTCATTAGCATGCTTGGTTAATAATACATGCTTCAATTGTTCTTCCATTAAAGATTCTACAACGTCCATGCTAGCACAGGATTCAAGGTCAGAGGGGTACCTTAAAGCTTTATACACACTAAATTTCACCTCTTCATCATGAACCCTCATAGTGAGCTCACCTTTTTGGACGTCGATCAGGGCCCTACCTGTGGCAAGAAACGGTCTGCCTAATAGGATGGGGACCTCCTTGTCTGCTTCATAATCCAGGATAATGAAATCTGCAAGGAAAATAAATTTGTCAACTTTTACTAGAATATCCTCAATCTTACCTTCAGGGTATGCGATGGATCTGTCTGCTAGTTGTAAAGTGACAGTGGTTGGACGTGCTTCTCCTATTCCCAACTGGCGGAATAGTGATAGGGGCATGAGGTTTATGCTGGCGCCCAGGTCACAAAGCGCTCTGCCCACGTGCTTGCCTCCTAGCTCTACAGGTAAGGTGAAAAAACCAGGATCCTACTCCTTCTTGGGTAGCTTGTTCTGGAGTATGGCACTGCACTCCTCAGTGAGGTTTACTGTTTCAAACTCACCAATTATTTTTTTGTTAGTAATAATATCTTTCAAAAACTTTACATAGGAAGGCATAGACTGTAAAACTTCTACAAAAGGAATGTTGACATGCACTTGCTTAAGAATTTCTAAGAATTTATTAAAGTGCACTTCCTGTTCCTGCTTCTTCTTAAGCCTTCGAGGATATGGAGGTGGTGGCACATATGCAGGCACGTCAGGTCGCCTTAGGATAGGTGGAGGCCTTGGAATTTCTTCTATCTCCTCAATAATCGGCTCTAGCCTGGCTCCTGATGTGCTTATAGATGGTGGACCTTGGTTTGGCAGAGACTCCAGTGGAGCACTAGACTCAGTGTTCTCTACTCTCTTTGGTGTGTCCTTTGTGTTGCTCACCAATGGTCTACCACTTCGAAGTTCAATTGCTTGAACTTGCTCTTTACCATCTCTCCTTGGCACTTCAGTGTCAGCAGGGAGTCTACCTTGGGGCCTACTTTTGATTTCATTGGCTAGTTGCCCTATTTGGTTCTCTAGGCTCCTAAGAGTAGCTTGCTGGCTCTGTAGAGTGGCATCATTCTTGGCGATGTATTCCTTAAGTAAGTTTTCTACAGAAGATCCTACAGGTTGGTTGTATGGTTTTTGATACATTGACTGGTTATGTTGGGGAGTGAAACCAGGTGTTCCACTCGGTCTTGGTTGGTTAGGATTTTGGTTAGCATTCTGTTGGCCACCCCATGACAGGTTTGGGTGGTTCCTCCAACCAGGGTTGTAAGTATTGGAATAGGGGTTGTTCCTAAGCTGCTGTTGGCTTCCAATATAGCAGACTGAGGCTGGATTCCCAGGACAGTATTCATACAGGTGCCCTTCCCCACAGAATCCACAGATAAGTGTCTCACCTTGACTTGGTTGAGTGCCCATTGACATGGCTGTGGCGGTGTTGACACTCGTTTGGAGATTGGCTTGAGCCATTTGCTTAACTAGGTTGGTCAGGGCATTTATTTGGCTGCTCATTGCACTTAGAGCATCCTTGTCTTGAGCTCTAGTTGGCTCAACTGGATCATCTGACCACCTACAGTGAGATGCTGAGATCTTCTCCAAGATCTCATAGGCTTCGTTGTAACTCTTGGACAACATGGAACCACCAGCAGATGAATTCAAGACTTGTCTAGTGCTGGGGTTGCATCCTTTGAAAAAAACCTCTATTTGGATACACCATGGGATGCCATGGTGTGGACATTTAAGAAGGAGATCTTTAAACCTTGTCCAAGCTTCGTGAAGAGACTCAGTGTCAGCTTGTTTAAACTTGATTATGTCATCACGAAAGGTAGAATTCCTATCAGGTGGGAAGTATTTGACTAGGAATTTTTCTGCTAAGTCTGTCCAATTGCGAACAGATCCAGAGGGTAATGAGTTCAACCATGTTTTGGCTTTGTCCCTCAAAGAGTAAGGGAAAAGGTATAGCCTCAAGGCTTCTTGGGAAACTCCAGGGATGATGAAGGTATCACTGACTCCTAAGAAGTTTCTAAGATGGTTGTGGGGGTCCTCATTTTCCACTCCAAAGAATTGTCCCACGGTGGACAACATTTGGAACATCACTGGCTTTAACTCGAATGAGTTGGCAGTGATTTCAGGACGGATTATGCTGGGGTTCAGCTCCCCAGGCATAGGTACTAGGTACGAAAGTATGGCGCTATCCTTGTCATTCGCTATTTCGATGGGATTGCGAGTGACAGGCACCGGATTTGGAACTATTTCATCCATTTCTTCTTGAGACAATTGCGGAGGAATTGCGGTTCCCGCAATTACTTGAGGTAAAGGGGGTTGTTTAAAGAGACGTTTCTTGGCTCTATTTCTGGCCCTAAGTAATCTCTCAGGCTCAGGATTGAACTCTAGATCACTACTTGAAGGCTCACTCATAAACTAACCCGATAGTACCTGCAAAAGAAATGAAACAGATCAGCTTCAATAGGCAATAAACTTGGTGTTTCAAACTTAACAAACTTCGTTTTCACTTAAATAAATCCCCGGCAGCGGCGCCAAAAACTTGTTACGTGCTCAATGTGTTAAAATAATTAGACAATAAGATAGAGAGAGCACTCAGAACATGCAAGCATACATGATCTTATAGCAAGTAGTAAGTATTTTTTCATTCGTTTTCCCACAGAGATTTATTATAAGCTATTCATGAAGTGTAAAGTTAAGAAAGAAAGGGTGGATTCGATGGTGTAGAATTGGTTTTAAATTGTCTATTTCCTACTGAATACGTAGAGGGTAGCAACATAAACAAGTGCAAGTTAAAGCTAAACACAAACGAAAAGAGACGAGACTAATAAATGAAGACAAAAATGGCTAGACAGAATTGTAACTTTAGCAGAATTGCGGAAACAGCAATTCTACCGCAATTTAATTAACAACGAAAGTGTGTAAAATGATGAATTAAAGGCTACTAACGACTATCCTATAGGCTTTTTCATACGATTCTCAAGCACTGGATCAACTCACTATGCATCAAACTATCTCATTCTCATGTATCTTCCGATTTCATGCATTAGATTCTTTAGTTTACTCATGTCCAAGTAAGGTCTTAAGCATCTTGTTAAGGCAGAAGAATATGGTTTGTACTAGGGAAACGCCTATTCCTAGGCCGTTTCCTGGCTACCTTGAAAGGCTAGCATGATAGTATGACTCTGAACTCTTACTCCTTCCAGAGGTTAGGAGTTCTTTGGACAAAATGGATGGCCAATCGAAATTGCCCGTGGGATGAAGCTTACATACAATCAATGCTTCGAGAGCTATCCTACATGCTTGGTTCACGTTTTTTAGCCTATAGTGTTGTCGTTAGCATGCCCCTATGTGACTTAGCTACTCATGGATATAGGGAGAACGGAAAGAAGAGATAAAATGGACATGCTTAGAAGAGAAATGAAGACAAACAGTAAGGGAAAAATAGTAACAGCAAAGCGAAGAAACTGTGAAATGGAGAATTGTGCTTTGATTACTTGATTGTTTGAATGAACAAAAAGGGAAGCTTAAAGTAAATAATGTAAAGACAGACAGCAACGAAATGAAATGATCTAGCTATTAGAAGAGAAACAGCAACTAAACAGAACTGAAATTTAGAATTGAAAGACAGAAAGCAGTAAGTGATGCTTGAAAGCCTCGTCGCAACCGCCTCGGCTGAAGGGGATGAAAGAATAGCTTTGCTTGGATGAATCCAATCGGGAGAGAAGATGAATCTTCTCTCCTTCCTATCAGATTGTCGATTCCAACAGCTGAGACTCTCACACCAACAGACGGCAAAGGAAAACACGAAGAAAGATGGAGCTGCGAGAAGACTTCTACGCTTTCGGATGATGCTTGAACCCTCGACTTGGACCCCCTTTTATAGTAATTTGCAGGTGCGTTTGGGCCAAGGAGAACCATCAATCTTCAACGTCGTACTTCAAAATGGATGGAGGAGAAAGAACGAATCCCTGAAATAACGGAAATTAACAGAAAAAGATCAGTCAACTTACGGTTTTCACTTGAAACATTGCGGTTTCAGCAATGTTTCCGCAATGCTGTCGCAATGCTTGTTTTTCATTCTTTTCCTTCGGTTTTCAACCCTTTTCTTTCCTATTGTACTTAAGTCCTAATTTAGCTACCTTCTTCTAATTCTCATATTTAAGCATAGGTTTAGGCTAAATGCTATCAAAAACACCTAAGAGTGAACATCTTTCTAAGATAATTAAGTCCTAAAAAGGTCACTTTTGGAGACGTAACAACCACCTAAGGAGAACTACGAGGAGGAGTTCCTAAACACATTCAAGAAGGTAGAGATCAACATCCCTCTGTTGGATGCCATCAAGCAAATCCCAAGGTACGCTAAGTTCCTAAAGGATTTATGCACCAACAAGAGGAAGACAAAAGAGAAAGAACGCGTCGTGGTAAGTAAGAACGTTTCCGCTTTGATCACAAAGAACTTACCAGAAAAATGCGACGATCCAGGTATTTTTTTCTCTCCCTTGTACTATTGGAGGTAAGAAAATTAGAAGAGCCATGCTAGATCTAGGAGCCTCCATTAGTGTCATGCCTCACTCCGTTTATCAGGATTTGAATTTAAAAGAAATACAGGAAACTGGTGTTGTTATACAACTTGCTGATAGGTCTTTCGTGCACCCTTTAGGAGTAGTGGAAGATGTATTAGTTAATGTTAATGGGCTGATTTTTCCTGTGGATTTTTATATTCTGAAAATGGATGGAAATTCTGCTTCTTCGTCTGCGTCGATCTTATTAGGTAGGCCCTTTATGAAAACTGCTAAGACTAAGATAAATGTAGATAAGGGCACTTTATCTATTGAGTATCGTGGACAAGTTGTTGAAGTTGATGTGTCTAATGAGTTGGAGCATGATGAGAGCGTCCACTCTCTTTGTCAAGTAGATACAATTGAATCGTTAGTTCAGGAAGAATGCATGTCTGATAGAGATGGGGATGACCCATTATTTTTGACTGATCTTTTTGATGAATCTGATATGCATGAACCATCCATGTCTGAACCTTGTGATTCAACTGTCTCTTCTTTGGCAACTGTTCAGAATCATGTTAAGATGCTCCCTTCTACTTTGCAGGCACCTAAATTGGAGTTGAAAGACTTGCCTGATCATCTCAAATACGCGTATTTGGGGGATGATGAGACGTTGCCGGTCATCATAGCGAAGGATCTTATACCGACTCAGGAAGGGAAATTAATGGAAGTTCTTAAAGAGCACAAGCTGGCGATTGGATGGACTTTAGCAGATTTACATGGGCTAAGTCCAGCTACGTGCATGCACAGAATCCTGCTCGAGGATGGAGCGAAACCTTCACGAGAGCCCCAAAGGAGGCTCAATCCCGCGATGAAGGAGGTAGTAGTTTCTGAGATTCTCAAACTCCTCGAAGCAGGTATCATCTATCCTATCTCAGATAGTAAATGGGTCAGTCCTATTCATGTCGTTCCTAAGAAAACTGGCATAACTGTGGTTAGGAATGAGAAAAATGAATTAGTGCCCAAGAGGATTCAAAATGGATGGAGAATGTGCATAAACTTTAGGAAGCTTAATGAGGTCACTAGAAAGGACCATTTTCCCATTCCTTTTATTGATCAGATGGTGGAGCCATTAGCTGGGAAGCCATTCTTTTGTTTTCTCGATGGTTTCTCTGGCTTTTACCAAATCCCCATAGCCATAGAAGACCAAGAGAAAACAACGTTCACGTGCCCCTTTGGCACATTTGCATTTAGAAGGATGCCCTTTGGGCTTTGTAACGCTCCTGGTACATTTCAGAGATGCATGATGAGTATTTTTTCTGAGTTTGTTGAAAAATGCATTGAAGTGTTCATGGATGATTTTACAGTTTATGGCAATTCCTTCGATGACTGTTTAACTAATTTATCGCATGTCCTGAAAAGATGTATTGAAATGAACCTTGTGCTGAATTTTGAAAAATGTCATTTTATGGCTAGTCAAGGTATCGTTTTAGGGCATGTGGTCTCTGCTAAGGGTATAGAGGTAGATAAGGCTAAAATCGATGTTATCTCTAATCTGCCATACCCAACGAATGTTAGGGAGGTTCGGTCTTTTCTTGGCCATGTAGGGTTTTATCGCAGGTTTATCAAGGACTTCTCCAAGGTTGCCATGCCTATGACGTACCTCCTTCAGAAGGATGTCACGTTCGATTTTGGGGAGGAGTGCAGAAAAGCCTTCGATTTGCTCAAGGATAGTTTGACGAGCGCGCCCATCATACACCCACCCCAGTGGGACTTGCCTTTCGAGATTATGTGCGACGCCAGCAACTATGCCTTGGGAGCCGTGCTTGGTCAGCGGATCGAGAACAAGAGCCGTGTCATTTACTATGCCTCCAGGACGCTCAATCCAGCGTAGTGCAATTACACGACAACAGAAAAAGAACTTCTTTCTATTGTATTTGCGCTTGATAAGTTTCGTCCTTATATTATTGGCTCTCAAGTAACTGTTTTCTCTGATCATGCAGCTGTTCGGTACCTGATGACCAAGAAGGACGCGAAACCGAGGCTACTTCGGTGGATTTTTCTCCTCCAGGACTTCGATGTGAAGATCAAGGATAGGAGAGGAGCAGAGAACCCGGTAGCCGACCATCTGAGCCGCTTGGTCAGAAAGGAAGACCTCCTGCCTCTGAATGAAGATTTCCCCGATGAGACACTCTTCAGACTTGATACAGTCCTTCCCTGGTATGCTGATATGGTAAATTACTTGGTCACAAGTAATTTTCCTTCTGGTTTCTCTCATGCTAGGAAAGCGAAGCTGAAAAGCGACGCTAAGTACTATGTGTGGGAGGATCCCCATTTATGGGAGTTCTGTTCTAATCAGATAATTAGAAGATGTGTCCCTGAGAACGAGCATGCATCTATTCTTACTTTCTGTCATGATTATGCATGTGGGGGACATTTTGGGCCTAGGAGGACAGCTAGGAAAGTTTTAGATAGTGGGTTTTACTTGACTTCCCTGTTTAAAGATTCGTATGAATTTTGTAAAACCTGCAATAGATGTCAAAGAATAGGGTCGATATCTGGTAGAAATGAAATGCCTCAAACCTCTGTCTTAGTCTGTGAAATCTTTGACGTTTGGGGCATGGATTTTATGGGACCCTTCCCGTCTTCTTGTGGTTTTTCTTATATATTGCTGGCTGTTGATTATGTTTCAAAGTGGGTTGAGGCGAAAGCCACGAAGACTAACGATGCTAATTCTGTTGTTAGGTTCGTTCAGTCTCATATTTTTACCAGGTTTGGAATCCCACGAGCCATAATCAGTGACCAGGGGACTCATTTTTGCAACCGATCTGTGGAGGCTTTGCTGAGGAAGTATGGTGTGCATCATCGCGTGTCCACCGCCTACAATCCCCAAGCCAATGGGCAAGCTGAGGTCTCCAACAGAGAGGTAAAGTCAATTATGGAGAAAACCGTGAGACCGAGTAGGAAGGATTGGAGTGATCGTTTGCATGATGTTTTGTGGGCCTACCGCACCGCCTACAAAACCCCTATCGGTATGTCCCCATACCGGTTGGTTTTTGGTAAGGCGTGCCACTTACCCGTGGAGATTGAGCACAAAGTATTCTGGGCGATCAAGAAGTGTAACATGAGCTCTGACGAAGCTGGCGAGGCACGGCTGCTTCAGTTACAGGAATTGGAGGAACTGCGTTTGGACTCCTACGAGAACTCCAGGATCTATAAAGAGAAGTCCAAACAGTTTCATGACCGAAGGATCTTAGAGAAAAACTTCGAAGTCGGTCAGAAAGTTCTACTGTTCGATTCCCGTCTGAAGTTCATGCCAGGTAAGATTCGTTCCCGTTGGAAAGGATCCTATATCATAACTAAATTTTTTCCTTATGGCAGTGTGGAGATTCAGAGCTTGGACTCGGATGAGGTGCAGAAGGTGAATGGGCACCGACTGAAGACTTTCCACAAGGGGGACGCTGAGTGCTATGACGCCACATTACTTCTAGCGCCGCCTGTTGCGTGCTCAATGTGTTAAAGATAAATAAGCAAGAAGGTAGATAGAGCACTCAGAACATGCAAGCATACATAGTCTCACAGCAAGTAGTAAGTATATTTCATTCGTTTTTTCCACAGAGACTTATTTTTAGCTATTCATGAAGTGTATTTGTTAAGAAAGAAGGGGTGGATTTGATGGGGTAAAATTGGTTTTTAATTATCTAATTTTTGCTGAATGTGTAAAGGAATGCAACATAAATAAATGCAAGTTGAAATTAGACTCAAAAGACAAGAGATGGAATTAATAAACGAAGAAGAAAACAGCTAAACAGAATGGTAACTTAGCAGAATTGCGGACACCGCAATTTTACCGCAATTGAATAACAGCGAAAGTGTGTAAATGGGTGAATTAAGGGCTACTAATGACTATCCTATAGGCATTGTTATACGATTCTCAAGCACTGGATCTACTCTCTATGCATCAAACTCACTCTATCTCATGTATCGTCCGATTCCATGCATTAGATTCTTTAGTTTACTCGACTCAAAGTAAGGTCTTAAGCATCTTGTTAAAACAGAAGTGTTTAGTTTGTACTAGGGAAACGCCTATTCCTAGGCCGTTTCCTGGTTACCATGAAAGGCTAGCATGATTATACGACTCTGAACTCTTACTCCTTCCAGAGGTTAGGAGTTCTTTGGACAAAATGGATGGCCAATCGAAATTGCCCGTGGGATGAAGCTTACATACAATCAATGCTTCGATAGCTATCCTACATGCTTGGTTCACGTTTTTTAGCCTATAGTTCTGTCATTAGCATGCCCCTAAGTGACTTAGCTACTCATGGATATATAGAGAACAGAAGTATAAGATAAAACAGACATGCTCAGAAGGGAAATGTACTCAAAACAGTAAGACAAAACCGTAGCAGCAGAAGATGGAAACTGTGAAATGAAATCTTGCAATTTGATTACTTTGAATGTTGAACGGACAAAAGGGAACTTAAAGGAAATAATTCAAAGACAGACAGCGACGAAATGCAGTAAACTAATCACTAAACCAGAAGCGATAACTAAACAATGCTGGAAATGAGAAAGGGAAGACAAAAAACAGTAAATGGTGCTTGGAATCCTCGTTGCAGTCGCCTCGAATGAAGGGGATGAAAGGTCAGCCTTGCTTGGATGAATCCAATCGAGAGAGAAGAAGAATCTCCTCTCCTTCCTATCAGATTATCGATTCCAACAGCTGAGACTCTCACTCCAACAGACGGCAAAGGAAAACAGGGCGAAAAGATGGACTGCGAGAAGACTCTACGCTTTCGGATGATGACTGAACCTCCGACTTTGACCCCCTTTTATAGTAGTTTGCAGGTGCGTTTGGGCCAAGGAGAACCATCAATCTTCAACGTCATATATCAGAATGGATGGAGGAGAAAGAACGAATCCCTGAAATTACGGAAATTAACAGAAACAGATCAGTCAACTTACGGTTTTCACTTGAATAATTGCGGCTTCAGCAATGTTTTCGCAATGCTGTCGCAATGCAGTTTTTTTCATTCTTTTCCTTCGGTTTTCAACCCTTTTCTTTCCTATTGTGCATAAGTCCTAATTTAGCTACCTTCTTCTCATTCTCATATTTAAGCATAGGTTTAGGCTAAATGCTATCAAAAACACCTAAAAGTGTACATCTTCTTAAGCTAAATGGGTCCTAAATAAGTCACTTTCAGAGACTTAACACACCCCCAAACTTAAGGTTTTGCTTGTCCTCAAGCACACTAAGGACTTACCTAGGCTGCTGTTTCCTCTTCTTTTACCACTTTACTGACTCCCTTATATCCCTATCTATAGCACTGCTGTCCTGTGACACACTTCTCAGTTTAGAACTACCCTCTTATCTAGCTTCTTCTGACTTCGCCTGCCTAACACTCACCTGCTTTTATTAACTTCCTACAACTGATCTATTTGCTTTTGTCATATCATGCCACTTATCCCTAAGGTTTCAAATTCTGCCTAGCTTTACCTCAGACTCAGTACATGCTTCTAGCTTTATTTTTAATGTGTCTAGGATTCCTTAGAGTCATGCCAGTCTTAGTATTAATGGTGACAGTAGTACTTTTAAAGAACAACCTAAACCCTGGCATCACTACATTGGATAAACACTCATCTCCCTAAAAAACCCTACGAGTTACAACTTTGTGCTTAGCTAATTGAGGATCAGAGTTTTTTTTTAAATAGGACATCTAAGCCACAAAGTTATAACTCCTAGGTATACATTCTTCTTCCCTTTTCTTTTCCCTTTTTCTTACTTAGGTGGGGCCTCTCCTTTGGTTTCCTTTTGATGCAATGCCACTTGTGGGTCACACACTTGGCACTGATTACTTAGCAACCTAAGAGAGACCCCCCTCTTTATTCTATTTTTCATTTTTTTTTCAGTTCATCATTTTTTGTAAGGGAGAAGAAGAATGCTTATGTTTCTAAGGGAGAGAGGAATGTTCCTAGGCCTAGGGTGGCCTCCCCCAAACTTCAACTACTCATTGTCCCCAATGAGTGTCTGAGGTGGCACACCCCCAAACTATCCTAGAAGCATCTAGTCTAAGGTAAAACAAAGAGAATCTAAAGCCCTGGGCATAGACAGAACATTGAAAAGAAAATATCACAGTAGCAGTAAATTAAAAAAAAACAGACAGTTAAGGGCTTAAAGCTGTGCATGCTGAGCTTTTTAGAGGTCGATTTAAACTAGCAAAGGGTGTCCTATGACACTCATCCAGCATGCTTTTAGATAAGCTATATAAGGTAGTCATGATAGCAGCAAAAGATGGGATTTAAACAGATCACAGCCTAGCTAAACAGACAGTCCAAAACATGCTTTTAGTAATGAAAATTGCGGGGACCGCAATTATTTCGCAATTAAGTCAGGGCAGATATAACAGTGATTAAGGCCCCTAAGCATGCTTTTTCCAGTCATTCAAGCTCTTCTAAAAATAAAACAAAACTAACCTACCTAGGCTCCTATCATCAGACTATACTAAGCAAAATTAAAAACATAAAGCTAAACATCTAAGACAGATCAAAAAGTGTACTAAAACCGCATAATTCACATAGTCTATCAGAAAGCAGAAAATTGTTTTTTTTTTTTTCCTAAGGGAACAGCAATACTCCCTTCAGTGCACTTCAAACCAGCACTCAAACATCTTCATCCTCATCTGGTTGTCGTGGTCGTGGAGGCACCCATGGAGTCAGGAGATTTGTGGGGAAGTCAGGAAAGATGCACCCAAGTTGGTCTGCAACTTCCTTGTCCCTTGCCTGCGCAAAAAATAAACTAAGGCATGAGCCTTATGTTGACGAGCACAGCAATCACTCGTCCTCTCTCGTTCTCATTGTTATGCTTCAGTCAAGAGGAAGGCCGAGAGAGTCTTCACATCTCCTTCCTCATAGTAGTGCTTTAATCTTGCACCATTAACCATGAATGGTTGGCCTTGCTGCAAGTTCTTTATCTCTATTGCACCATGAACAAACACATTAGTAATGACAAATGGACCCGACCATCTAGACTTAAGTTTCCCTGGAAATAGTTTCAACCGTGAGTTAAACAACAAAACAAGTTGACCCTTCTTAAAGTCCTTAACTCTAAGTCTACTATCGTGCCAAATCTTGGTTTTTTCCTTGTACATCTTAGCATTTTCATAGGCCATATGCCTAAGCTCATCAAGCTCATGTAATTGCAAAGACCTCAGTGTCCCCGCATCCTTTACACAAAAATTCAATTCCTTCATGGCCCAAAATGCCTTGTTTTCTAACTCAAGTGGTAAGTGACAAGCCTTGCCATATACCAGCCTATAAGAGGACATACCTAGGGGTGTCTTATATGCTGTCCTATAAGCCCAAAGTGCATCCTCAAGCTTGAAGGACCAGTCTTTCCTATTAGGTTTGACCACTTTTTCTAGGATGTTCTTAATTTCCCTATTTGAGATTTCAGCTTGTCCATTTGAGTGTGGGTGATAGGGAGTGGCTACTCTATGTCTAATGTTATACTTAGCCAACACTCTCTCCATAGCCTTGTTAATGAAATGTGACCCCTCATCACTAATGATGGCACGAGGTGTCCCAAACCTAGTAAAAATGTGCCTATGCAAGAAGTTGGTGACTGTTTTAGCATCATTATTAGTGTCGCAACGTCATCGCGACGCGGAGCGGCCGACGTCCTCTTTTAAGGGTTTTGTTTTAAAAATAAAGAGATGGAGTCGCCACCAACCATTTTGGGTGTGATTGGTCACCTTAAAATAAAAACTGGTCTAAGAAAACAGAAAATCAAGTTCGGGGGTCGGTTGAGTGTAGGGAAGGTGTTAGCACCCTACAACACCCGCTAAAACGGTAGCCAAAATTTGTCTTTATTATCCAATTAAATTTATTTAAAATGTCCTTAATTTGAGAAAAGAAAAAAAAAATAATATTAAAAGAGAATGTCTCAACTAATCTTGCCTTAACTTTAAAATAAAGTAAGGACTCGATTTGTGAGTGGAATCACCCTTCAATTTTGCCATTAGTTGCCTTAATCCCATAACGGGGATTACGCAATAAACAAATATTTTTTGAAAGATTTTTGAAATACTTTTGATTTTTAAAATTAATTTGAAATTCATTTCAAACCCGTTTAAAACAAAAATAAAATTTCATGTTTTGGAAACCATTTTGAAAGTCAATTTAAAACATTTAAAAGAAAACTAATTCATTTGAAAATATTTTAAAACAAAACAATAATTTGAAATCCAGGTAAATTATAGATTTAGAAATAAATGAAAATCAAAATTTTAAAATTGTTCAAAAATCAATTTGACAAAATCATTTAGAAAGGAATTGAAAATTAAATTAAAAATCTTTACTTCAAAAATTTAGTTTAGAAATCATTTATAAAACTTTTAAAAAATGTGCGACTTTATAAATGACACATAATGGCGTATTTAAAAATTAAAATCAATAGCAAAATGTAATTAACAAATACAAAATATAATTTAAAAAAAAATAAATGAGTCCTAATATAAACCAGGCTTGAAATTTCATATAAACCAGGAGGACATAATTGTAATTAAACTTAAAAAAAACTTTAAAAATGAAATTGAAATTACATTACCCACGCGTGCGAAGATGATGAAGCCTAGCTCTTCAAGCTGCTGCCTGTGTATTCCACTGTTTCTTCACCTTGGAAGTCGCTGATGTCGTCGCCGAGGGATCTCGTCCGCCGTGGTTCGTTGGGTTCGCCGCCGCCGTCGTCTGAGGTTTCGTTGGCTCGCCGCCGTGGTTCGTTGGAGATGAGGAAGATGATGAATAGTATATCCTCGATTTGCGTACCTGAAAAATGGAAAAAAAAAGAAGAAAGAGAAAGTAGAGTTTTGGAGGGAAATTTATTTTGATCAAAGAGAATGAACTTTGACTTCAAAATCACTCTTTTAAACTTCTCTAAAAAATCTAATTTATCGGTCTCTCTATGACTTTTTTTTCTGATACTTTCTCTTCTCTCTTTGGTCGGTATTTATAGATCGTTGGAAACTCCCACCAAAGGTAAAAATTGAAGTAAATTTATGATTCGATATTTTTCTCCTTCAAAACTGATTTTTGACCATAAAATGAACAAATATTTTATACTCATAAATGAATATAAAATTTTAACCCAAAAATGAATTAAATATTTTATACCCATAAATGAATATCAAATTTTAACCCAAAATGAATTAATTATTTTATACTCATAAATGAATATCAAATTTTAATCCAAAATGAATTAAATATTTTATACTCATAAATGAATATCAAATTTTAACCCAAAATGAATTAAATATTTTATACTCATAAATGAATATCAAAATTTTAGTCATAAAATGACTTAAGAATTTTATACCCATTAAGTATTAATCCTTATTGTCAAATTAGGTAAAAATCCTTCCCAAACAATTAAAACATTATTTTTTGTTATTTTTCTCCAGTTTCGAAATTAATTAAATACATAATAAAAAGTGAATTTACAACTTAAAAAGATTCAATAAAATATGATAAAAATAAATAAATAAGGTAAAAACATTAATAATAAACAAATGCCCGGACCAAATACGGTGTCTACAGCTTGCTCCCCTTTGTGTATCTTTGAAGAATTGAAAGGGTAGACAAAGGACGAAGACAACGTATTGGGTAGGTGAAAATTTTGTTTATTATTAAAACGAAGACGGACCTGGGTTTACACAGGCTACGACCTCTAATCTTGGATTAGGGTTCGATTTAACCAACAAGGAAAAGAAACGGACCTGGGTTATGTCCACAGGCTTCGACCGCTAATGCTGGATTAGGGTTCGATTTAACCAACAAGGAAATGAAACGGACCTGGGTTATGTCCACAGACTTCGACCGCTAATCTTGGATTAGGGTTCGATTTAACCAACAAAAAAATGAAACGGACCTGGGTTATGTCCACAGGCTTCGACCGCTAATGCTGGATTAGGGTTCGATTTAACAAACAAGGAAATGAAACAGACCTGGGTTATGTCCACAGGCTTCGACCGCTAATCTTGGATTAGAGTTCGATTTAACCAACAAGGAAAAGAAACGGACCTGGGTTATGTCCACAGGCTTCGACCGCTAATCTTGGATTAGGGTTCAATTTAACCAATAAGGAAAAGAAACGGACCTGGGTTATGTCCACAGGCTTCGACCGCTAATCTTGGATTAGGGTTCGATTTAACCAACAAGGAAAAGAAACGGACCTGGGTTATGTCCACAGGCTTCGACCGCTAATCTTGGATTAGGGTTCGATTTAACCAACAAGGAAAAGAAACGGACCTGGGTTATGTCCACAGGCTTCGACCGCTAATCTTGGATTAGGGTTCGATTTAACCAACTGAAAAGAAACGGACCTGGGTTATGTCCACAGGCTTCGACCGCTAATCTTGGATTAGGGTTCGATTTAACCAACAAGGAAATGAAACGGACCTGGGTTATGTCCACAGGCTTCGACCGCTAATGCTGGATTAGGGTTCGATTTAACCAACTGAAAAGAAACGGACCTGGGTTATGTCCACAGGCTTCGACCGCTAATCTTGGATCAGAGTTCGATTTAACCAACAAGGAAATGAAACGGACCTGGGTTATGTCCACAGGCTTCGACCGCTAATGCTGGATTAGGGTTCGATTTAACCAACTGAAAAGAAACGGACCTGGGTTATGTCCACAGGCTTCGACCGCTAATCTTGGATCAGGGTTCGATTTAACCAACAAGGAAATGAAACGGACCTGGGTTATGTCCACAGGCTTCGACCGCTAATCTTGGATTAGGGTTCGATTTAACCAACAAGGAAAAGAAACGGACCTGGGTTATGTCCACAGGCTTCGACCGCTAATCTTGGATTAGGGTTCGATTTAACCAACAAGGAAATGAAACGGACCTGGGTTATGTCCACAGGCTTCGACCGCTAATGCTGGATTAGGGTTCGATTTAACCAACTGAAAAGAAACGGACCTGGGTTATGTCCACAGGCTTCGACCGCTAATCTTGGATTAGGGTTCGATTTAACCAACTGAAAAGAAACGGACCTGGGTTATGTCCACAGGCTTCGACCGCTAATCTTGGATTAGGGTTCGATTTAACCAACTGAAAAGAAACGGACCTGGGTTATGTCCACAGGCTTCGACCGCTAATCTTGGATTAGGGTTCGATTTAACCAACAAGGAAAAGAAACGGACCTGGGTTATGTCCACAGGCTTCGACCGCTAATCTTGGATTAGGGTTCAATTTAACCAACAAGGAAAAGAAACGGACCTGGGTTATGTCCACAGGCTTCGACCGCTAATCTTGGATTAGGGTTCGATTTAACCAACTGAAAAGAAACGGACCTGGGTTATGTCCACAGGCTTCGACCGCTAATCTTGGATTAGGGTTCGATTTAACCAACAAGGAAAAGAAACAGACCTGGGTTATGTCCACAGGCTTCGACCGCTAATCTTGGATTAGAGTTCGATTTAACCAACAAGGAAAAGAAACGGACCTGGGTTATGTCCACAGGCTTCGACCGCTAATCTTGGATTAGGGTTCAATTTAACCAACAAGGAAATGAAACGGACCTGGGTTATGTCCACAGGCTTCGACCGCTAATGCTGGATTAGGGTTCGATTTAACCAACTGGAATTAATGTAAAAGAATGAGTGATTGATTTTGATTTTTAATTTTTTTTTAATTTTTTTATTTATTTATTATTATATTTTTTTTTTATATATGGACAACGGTTTTTATCTCAAAACTTAGCTGCCAAAATGAAAGATACTTTTAAAACAGAGACTTCATATTTCAGAAATTTGCTTTAAAGGGGACAACGGTTTTTATTTCAAAACTTAGTTGTCAAAAATGAAACTTTTGTTTTTAGAGATTTTTTTTAAAAAAAGTTCTTTCGAAAACATTAGGACTTCATGAATATGAAGAAGACTTAAATGCATGAGTTATGAGATGTGAGTTTGTCACAGGACATGAAAACTAGTACGAATTGATGAATGACTCTCTAAAGAGAATGTGCTGACATGCAAATGCAAAATGCAAATGGATTAAAATCATGTGGATAAATTTCAATGTTATGAGTGGAACTTGTTCATTATCACGTATGACAACGTGTGCCCTGATTTGTTTTGGTTTGACCAATGAAATTGATTTTGAAGGCATGATGACCAATAATAGAAAAATGAATGTCATGAATGCAATATGTATGCATGTGCATGCTGATGGCAGATTTTAAAATGTCATGAATGCAATACGCATGTGTGTGTCAATGATAACATTTTTTCTTTTTAAATGTCATGAATGCAACATGTATGCATGTGCACACCAATTGTAAATAAATGCAGCATGTATGCCTGCATATGCCAATAGTAGATTTTAAAATGTCATGAGATGCATACCAATGGTAAATGTATGCATAATCTTTATTTGACCGACTTTTGCTACCTAACCATGATATATGAGAATGATTTTTGCTTTAAATGATCTCAATTTGGTAAAAAAAAAAAAAAAAAAAAAAAAAAAAATATGCAATAAATGTGATAATTATGATATCAAAGTGATTGAACATGTCTACTCTCATCGTTCTTGTTAGCTGATGTTTAGCAATGAATCAAAGAGAAAATGTTGTCATCATTGAATTTTTTTTTTTTTTTTTTTTTTTTTTTTTTTTTTTTTTTTTAAATGCTTTCACCCGAAAGGGATTATGTATGTCAATCGTAGATCACTCAACCATATTATGCGTGATGGACTTTGGGTAGTGTCTCATGTGCTAGTTTAGAGAACTATCAAAAGTAATTTGTAGAATTTTACTCGATTAACTGCTTCATAACTTTAGTCTTGTAATAGACACAATGATTTGAATGAATTTAGCTTCGAAGTAAGTATAAAATAATAAAAAGTACATGTTTTTTTCGAAAGGAAAAATACAACGGAGAATGTGGTTTTCAAGTCTCTTGAACAATAAGAGATTGATGATATATTTCAAATATTTGAGTAAGAGATTGAATATGATAAAATGGAAGACGAATGAAGTGATTCAAATTCTTTGGACAATAATTTTGAGAACCTAAAGTCAGCCCCTGATGAAATCATCTCATATATGCTTCTTTCTTTGGGTAAGCTCGAAGTCCTCGATAATTTGATTATCTTCATCATGACTTGGTCTAGTGGTGTGACGAAGATGAATGATTTTGCCCAAATGTGGCAAATGCGACACTTTTGCCCGGTTTGTTGGTGGTAGCTTTGCTCCAGTATGACAAAGATGAAGACTTTGCTCCAGTTTTGCAAAGATAAAGGTTTTGCTTCAGTTTGTTGATGGCGGCCTTGCTCCAGTATGGCAAAGATGAAGGTTTTGCTTCAATGTTGATTTAAAGGTGAGATTCTAAAACATTTTGCCATGAAGTTTTTTAATGTTTTGACTACACCAATCTTGTATTTTTTTTTTTTTTTTTTTCAAAGAAATGGTGCAATCAAATGTTCCAGCTTGCTGATGTTGATTTGGATTCCGGTGTGGATAGTGGTCTTGCTCTAGTGTGGCAAAGACGGAGACTTTGCTCCAGTTTTGTTGATGATGACTTTGCTCCGGAGTGGCAAAAACAAAGGCTTTGCTCCAGTTTTGTTTGATGGAAGCTTTGCTTCAGTGTGACAAAAATGAAGGCTTTGCTCCAATGTGCAGATAGTGGTCTTGCTCCAGTGTGACAAAAATAAAGGTTTTGCTCCAATGTGCAAAGTTGAAAAATTTTGTCTCATAAAAGATGAAGGCTTTTCCCCAATTGGTCGCCTTGCAAAGGAGATTTTTCAAGCCTTCCTGATGTAGTTTCTTGATCTATTGATTGCACAAATCTTGCAACTTTTTTTTTTTTTTTTTTAAAGAAATTGTGCAATCAAATGCTCCAGCTGGCTGATGTTGATCTTGATCCCGGTGTGGATAGTGGTCTCGCTCCAATGTGGAAAATGCGAAGACTTTGCTCCAGTATGGCAAATATGAAGACTTTGCTCCAGTTTGCAAAGTTTTGAGAGTTTTTGTCCCAGTTTGGCGAAGACGAAAGCTTTGCTCCAGTTTGCAATGGTGGTCTTGCTCCAGTATGGCAAAGGTGAAGACTTTGCTCCAGTATGACAAAGACGAAGACTTTGCTCCAGTTTCCTGACGGTAGCTTTGCTCTTGTGTGGTAAAGGTGAGGCTTTGTCCAGTTTGCAAAGTTGGAAACTTTGTCTCAATTTAGCAAAGATGGAGGCTTTGCCCCAATTGGTTGTCTTGCAAAGAAGATTTTCCGAGCATTTCGGATGTAGTTCCTTGATCATTTAATTGCACAAATCTTGCAGCACATTTTTTTTTTTTTTTTTGTGTGTTTAAATATTGCTTCTTTTATTTAGCAAGAGATTGTGCAATCAAATACAAAATATTGATGATATATGGTTACTCTTTTACAGCTCTTATAGTCCTTCTATGTCATTTCTTTGTCCATGACCCCTGACATCGTGATGAAGATTCTTCAAGCAAAATTCATTGAATGAAGCTGAGATTTTGAGATAATTTCCAACATTGCTGACTCATTCGTGCTTAAAATTATTATCTTTAGTCTTGGAATCACTTTCAATTTGAGGAAAGAGAAATGACAAATGATAAGAAGGAAAATAAATGAGAATCTGGATCAACTAAAGTTGAATATGAGGAATATATGAAAAATCACAAGTTTCAATTATGAAGCAATAGATCACAAGAGTTCAATACTATTTCATTACATTTGAAGTTCTCTTGAATAATTTGGGGTGTTTGCCATCTAATTAAAAGTGGCAGGTTTGACAAAAGGCTAGGTGGGTAGAAAGGCACCATCTAATGTAGGTGGCGAGTTTGATATGGATTTAAAGGTGGATCCACAAATCAGGGTAGATTGCCTCAAAGTTTATGTGGCACACGCAGATTCAAGGTTTTACCGTGAGTAATCTTGGACTTTCGCAAAAGGGTGTTTGCCTAGTGTGATTATTAAAACCCTGTTCGGGAGTGTATGTTTAGCACATGAGAAATTTGAAGGTCAAAATAAAGTTCTCTCAATTTAGAGTTTAGGCCAACAATGAAGGTTGAGAGAGATATTTTCAAGAAAGTCATAAAATGGTTGAGAGTTACAATTTCCCATAAAAGAGTAGTGAAAGCACTCATAACTTTTTTTTTTTTTTTTTTTTTTAACTTCTCTGTGTGATGATTTAACATTTTTGTCCATAATTCTTGTTAATGATTCAACTAACAAGAACGACCAAAGTAAACACAAGAATAATCAAAGTGAACACAAAAATGTGTTTTTTTTTTTTTTAAAATGATGTGATGAAGAATGTGATAAAAATCGATAATGTTTTGTGAAAAACATGTGTGAGATGATATTATGAAATTGATGAATAACAAATGTTTTTCTGTTTTTTTGATTTTTTTATGTGAAATGAGATAATGATGGATGAGCATTTTTATCATGTGTGAGATATAAGTGAAACTTGTTTTTTGTGATGTATGCATGTGCATGATAACAAATGATTTTTTTGTTTTGTTTTGTTTTTTTATATATATGCGTGTGTGAGATGATATGATGCAATTGATGATTTGACATGCAAAATGATGCATCAAATTTATTTATTTTTTTAATTTTTTTATGATGGGATAACAAATGATTTTTTTGTTTTTATTTTTTATGTATGCATGTATGAGATGACTTTATGCAACTAAAAAATGTTATGACTTGACATGGGTAATGATAGAATGCATGAATATTTTTTATTTTTTTTATGATGCATATATGAGATGGCTTTATGCAACTAACAAATATTTTTTTCTCTTTTTTTTTTTAAATGTTATGACTCAACATGCGAAATTAGATAATAATGCATGAATATTTTTTTATTTTTGTCCTCTTTTGTTTATTTATTTTTTAAAATTTTTTATGATGGGATAACAAATGATTTTTTTTGTTTTTATTTTTCATGTATGCATGTATGAGATGACTTTATGCAACTAAAAAATGTTATGACTTGACATGGGTAATGATAGAATGCATGAATATTTTTTTATGATGCATATATGAGATGACTTTATGCAACTAACAAATATTTTTTCTCCTTTTTTTTTTAAATGTTATGACTCGACATGCGAAATTAGATAATGATGCATGAATATCTTTTTTTTTTTTTTTTGTCATTTTTTGTATGCATATGTGAGATGATATTATGCAATTAACAATTTTTTTTTAAAAAAATGTTATGAATTGACATGCAAATTTAGATAATGATGTATGAATATTTTTTTTAATTTTATTTTTTTTTGTATGCATGTGTGAGATGATATTATGCAATTAAGCATTTTTTTTAAACGTTATGACTTGACATGCAAATTAAGATAATGATACATGAATATTTTTTATAATTTTATTTTTTGAATGCATGTGTGAGATGATATGATGCAATTGATAATTTGACATACAAAATAATGCATAAAATATATTTTTTTTTTATGCACATATGAGATGACTTTATGCATGAGATGTATATGAATGATTTGCTATGCATTTTTTTGTTATCCAATTTTTTTTTTTTTTTTTTTAAATTAAAAAATGAAAGATAATCATAAACTAAAATTTTAGAAGAGAAGACTAACACTTAATTTCAATGTTATAAAATAACAAATGAAATAACTTAGGTAAAAACACTTCATGCGCCTATACGGGGGCATTTACATCCCCTCGATGGTCGACACTACTCAATCTTAAAGATTTTTTTTCATGCGCCTATACGGGGCATTTACATCCCCTTAATGGTCGACACTACTCAATTTTTACTTTTATTTATTTTAATATTTTTTTGTTTTTTTTTTTGTGACAAGAAAATATTTTTAAAAAAGATAATAATAATAATGATACGAGAAAAAACAAATGCATAAGACCTTTCATGCGCCAGTACGTGGGCATTTAAATCCCCTCGAAGGTCGACACTACTAACTCCTAAAATAAAGTGAAAATGAAATAAGACTTTTCATGCGGCCTGTATACGGGTATTCACAGTCCCATTGAAGGTCGACACTACTAAATCTTAACAATATTTTATTTAAGCTAAATAGCACATGACTCTAAGTATGACTACTTAAAACTTTTTTTCATTATGTTATTTTTAGATGTAGGAAAGAATCCTACATATATTTTTTAGAAAGAAAATATTTTTATCAAAGAGAACAAACGTAATAATTTTTCTTTTCCTTTTGGGATTTTAGTATTTTGATTTTTTTGGATTTCGATTTAGAAAAATAAAAATAAAGATTAACTTCAACCCTACAAAAAAGATGCAACCATAAATGTAATGAAACAAAATGACCTCAGAATCTAATCAACAAATAATTAAAATGAACAAAATTACAAATGATGTGACGGTAAAATTCTAATCCTACAGGATAAAGGCCCCCAAATTAATTCGAATGCTAAGAATTAACAAATGAATTAACTTGAGCGAGAATCTTTCGTGCGCCTATACAGGGGCAATTATATCCCCTTGAAGGTCGACATTACTCGATACTCAATTCTAATCCTACAAGGTGTAGCCCGGGTAGGAGGCTTGTGGTTGTGTGTGGAATGCATGACAATGAAAAAAAAAGAATGGCTATAAATAAGTTACAAAAAAAAAAAAAAAAAAAAAAAAAAAAAAAAATAGTACATAAATAAAATAAAACAAACCAAACAAAGGACCAACGAAGAAAATAAAATTGGATAATAAAAGATAAAACGTAATGGCCTGACCCTCTAAAAAAAAGTCCCCAGTGGAGTCGCCATGCTGTCGCAACGTCATCGCGACGCGGAGCGGCCGACGTCCTCTTTTAAGGGTTTTGTTTTAAAAATAAAGAGATGGAGTCGCCACCAACCATTTTGGGTGTGATTGGTCACCTTAAAATAAAAACTGGTCTAAGAAAACAGAAAATCAAGTTCGGGGGTCGGTTGAGTGTAGGGAAGGTGTTAGCACCCTACAACACCCGCTAAAACGGTAGCCAAAATTTGTCTTTATTATCCAATTAAATTTATTTAAAATGTCCTTAATTTGAGAAAAGAAAAAAAAAAATAATATTAAAAGAGAATGTCTCAACTAATCTTGCCTTAACTTTAAAATAAAGTAAGGACTCGATTTGTGAGTGGAATCACCCTTCAATTTTGCCATTAGTTGCCTTAATCCCATAACGGGGATTACGCAATAAACAAATATTTTTTGAAAGATTTTTGAAATACTTTTGATTTTTAAAATTAATTTGAAATTCATTTCAAACCCGTTTAAAACAAAAATAAAATTTCATGTTTTGGAAACCATTTTGAAAGTCAATTTAAAACATTTAAAAGAAAACTAATTCATTTGAAAATATTTTAAAACAAAACAATAATTTGAAATCCAGGTAAATTATAGATTTAGAAATAAATGAAAATCAAAATTTTAAAATTGTTCAAAAATCAATTTGACAAAATCATTTAGAAAGGAATTGAAAATTAAATTAAAAATCTTTACTTCAAAAATTTAGTTTAGAAATCATTTATAAAACTTTTAAAAAATGTGCGACTTTATAAATGACACATAATGGCGTATTTAAAAATTAAAATCAATAGCAAAATGTAATTAACAAATACAAAATATAATTTAAAAAAAAATAAATGAGTCCTAATATAAACCAGGCTTGAAATTTCATATAAACCAGGAGGACATAATTGTAATTAAACTTAAAAAAAACTTTAAAAATGAAATTGAAATTACATTACCCACGCGTGCGAAGATGATGAAGCCTAGCTCTTCAAGCTGCTGCCTGTGTATTCCACTGTTTCTTCACCTTGGAAGTCGCTGATGTCGTCGCCGAGGGATCTCGTCCGCCGTGGTTCGTTGGGTTGGCCGCCGCCGTCGTCTGAGGTTTCGTTGGCTCGCCGCCGTGGTTCGTTGGAGATGAGGAAGATGATGAATAGTATATCCTCGATTTGCGTACCTGAAAAATGGAAAAAAAAAGAAGAAAGAGAAAGTAGAGTTTTGGAGGGAAATTTATTTTGATCAAAGAGAATGAACTTTGACTTCAAAATCACTCTTTTAAACTTCTCTAAAAAATCTAATTTATCGGTCTCTCTATGACTTTTTTTTCTGATACTTTCTCTTCTCTCTTTGGTCGGTATTTATAGATCGTTGGAAACTCCCACCAAAGGTAAAAATTGAAGTAAATTTATGATTCGATATTTTTCTCCTTCAAAACTGATTTTTGACCATAAAATGAACAAATATTTTATACTCATAAATGAATATAAAATTTTAACCCAAAAATGAATTAAATATTTTATACCCATAAATGAATATCAAATTTTAACCCAAAATGAATTAATTATTTTATACTCATAAATGAATATCAAATTTTAATCCAAAATGAATTAAATATTTTATACTCATAAATGAATATCAAATTTTAACCCAAAATGAATTAAATATTTTATACTCATAAATGAATATCAAAATTTTAGTCATAAAATGACTTAAGAATTTTATACTCATTAAGTATTAATCCTTATTGTCAAATTAGGTAAAAATCCTTCCCAAACAATTAAAACATTATTTTTTGTTATTTTTCTCCAGTTTCGAAATTAATTAAATACATAATAAAAAGTGAATTTACAACTTAAAAAGATTCAATCAAATATGATAAAAATAAATAAATAAGGTAAAAACATTAATAATAAACAAATGCCCGGACCAAATACGGTGTCTACAATTAGGACATGCTTTGGCTTCTACCCATTTGGACACATAGTCCACTGCTACTAATATGTAAAGGTTACCTGATGATGGAGGGAATGGTCCCATGAAGTCAATGCCCCACACATCAAAGAGCTCTAACTCTAAGATGTAGGTGAGGGGCATCTCATCCTTTCGACTGAGGTTACCTGTCCTTTGGCATTCATCACAGCTGTGGGCATAGTCGTGGGCATCTTTGAAGATCGTTGGCCAATAATAGCCACTTTGAAATACCTTTGCAGCTGTTCTTTGGCCACCAAAGTGTCCACCATAAGGAGATGTGTGACAGTGCTGCAGCACAGACTTCGCTTCAGCAGCTGAAACACACTTCCTTAGCAAGCCGTCAGCACATGTTCTGTAAAGTGTGGGGTCATCCCAGATAAATTTCTTTGCTTCATGAAGGAACCTCTTCTTCTCTTGTCCTCCCTTGAAAACTGGTAAAACCTGTGATGCACGGAAGTTAGCAATGTCAGCAAACCAAGGTTCCTCATCGTTATCACGATGAGTCAAAGCAAAGACATGTTCATCAATAAAAGCATCAGAAATTGCGGGCTCCGCAATTTTTTCGCAATTGTGCTGCAATCGAGACAGGTGATCTGCAACCACGTTTTCACATCCTTTCTTGTCTCGAATGTCCAAATCAAACTCTTGCAACAGCAGTACCCACCTAATCAACCTAGGCTTAGCATCAGCCTTCCTCATAAGATACTTCAAGGCAGAATGGTCAGTGTACACAATTGTCCTAGTGCCTACAATATAGTTTCTAAATTTTTCGCAAGCAAACACTACAGCAAGCATCTCTTTCTCAGTAGTTGTATAATTACATTGAGCTTCATTCAAGGTTTTACTAGCATAATATACAGGGTGTGTTAGCTTGTCAATCCTCTGTCCTAACATGACTCCTACAGCATAGTCACTGGCATCACATAGCATCTCAAATGGGAGATCCCAATTTGGTCCTACTATTATAGGTGCGGTGACTAGTGCTTTCTTAAGGGTAGTCCAAGCTACTAAGCATTCCTTAGAGAAGATGAAGGGTCTATTTAGCTCTAAAAGCTCACACAGAGGCTTGGCTATCTTAGAAAAGTCCTTGATGAACCTTCTGTAGAAGCCAGCATGCCCTAAGAAGCTTCTAATGGCTTTGACATTCTGGGGCTCTACCAACTTCTCTATGATCTCAATCTTTGCCCTATCAACTTCTACTCCTGCCCTTGACACTCTATGTCCTAAGACAATCCCCTCATCCACCATAAAATGGCATTTTTCCCAATTTAGGACTAGGTTGGTCTCCTCACACCTAGCCAGGACTTGTCCTAGGTTTTCTAGACAGTTTGAAAATGAGTCCCCAAAGACTGAGAAGTCATCCATGAATATTTCTATCATGGACTCATCCAACTCAGAGAAGATTGCCATCATGCACCTTTGGAAAGTTGCCGGTGCATTGCATAAGCCAAAAGGCATTCTGCGAAAGGCAAAAGTTCCAAAAGGGCAAGTGAAGGTGGTCTTCTCTTGATCCTTAGGGTCTATAGTTATTTGATTATAGCCTGAATACCCGTCTAAGAAACAATAGTAGGCTCTACCAGCTATTCTGTCTAGCATCTGGTCAATGAACGGTAGAGGGAAGTGATCTTTTTTAGTTTCTTTATTTAATTTCCTGTAATCCATACACACTCTCCACCCTGTGACAGTCCTCGTTGGAATCAGTTCGTTGTTCTCATTGACTACCACAGTTATTCCCCCCTTTTTAGGTACACATTGGATGGGGCTCACCCACTGGCTACTAGCTATTGGGAAGATCACTCATGCATCTAACCATTTTATTATTTCCTTTTTTACTACCTCTTTCATAGAGGGGTTTAGCCTACGTTGGTGATCTACCCTAGGTGTGTGCTCTTCCTCTAGTATAATTTTGTGCATGCAATAAGAAGGGCTAATGCCTCGAATATCAGCAATAGTCCATGCTATAGCCTTCCTATGTTGCTTAAGCAGTAAAATTAATTCAACCTCATGCTCTTCACTTAGCTTAGAAGAAATAATTACAGGCAGTGTATCATTATTTCCTAAATACGCATATTTGAGGTGAGTGGGTAGTGGTTTCAGTTCTAAAACAGGTGGATGCTCAATGGATGGCTTTAAAGGATTCACAGATCTATCAGTTAGGTCTATATTCATACATACATGTTGTGGTTTATCTACAGGCATATCCATTATGTCAGATACATTCAAGTCAGCTACATCTAATTGTACATATTCATTAGCATGCTTAGTTAATAGTACATGCTCTAATTGTTCTTCCATTAGTGAGTCTACTACGTCCATGCTAGCACAGGATTCAAGGTCAGAGGGGTACCTTAAAGCTTTATATACACTAAACTTCACCTCTTCATCATGAACCCTCATAGTAAGCTCACCTTTTTGGACGTCTATAAGTGCCCTACCTGTGGCTAGAAATGGTCTGCCTAGCAGGATGGGGACCTCCTTGTCTGCCTCATAGTCCAGGACAATGAAATCTGCAAGGAAAATAAATTTGTCAACTTTCACTAGAATATCCTCAATCTTACCTTCAGGGTATGCGATGGATCTGTCTGCTAGTTGTAAAGTGACAGTGGTTGGACGTGCTTCTCCTATTCCCAACTGGCGGAATAGGGACAGGGGCATGAGATTTATGCTGGCGCCCAGGTCACAAAGCGCTCTGGCCACGTGCTTGCCTCCAAGTTCTACAGGTAAGGTGAAGGACCCAGGATCCTTCTCCTTCTTGGGCAGTTTGTTCTGGAGGATGGCACTGCACTCCTCAGTGAGGTTTACTGTTTCAAACTCACCAATTATTTTTTTGTTAGTAATAATGTCCTTCAAAAACTTCACATAGGAAGGCATAGACTGTAAAACTTCTACAAAAGGAATGTTAACATGCACTTGCTTAAGAATTTCTAAGAATTTATTAAAATGAACTTCCTGTTCCTGCTTCTTCTTAAGCCTTCGAGGGTATGGAGGTGGTGGCACATATGCAGGCACGTCAGGGCGCCTTAGGATAGGTGGAGGCCTCGGAATTTCTTCTATCTCCTCAACAATTGGCTCTAGCCTGGCTCCTGATGTGCTAGTTGGTGGTGGACCTTGGTTTGGCAGAGACTCCAGTGGAGCACTAGACTCAGTGTTCTCTACTCTCTTTGGTGTGTCCTTTGTGTTGCTCACCAATGGTCTTCCACTCCTAAGTTCAATTGCTTGAACTTGTTCTTTGCCATCTCTCCTTGGTACCTCGGTGTCAGCAGGGAGTCTACCTTGGGGCCTACTCTTGAGTTCATTGGCTAATTGGCCTATTTGGTTTTCTAGGCTCCTAAGGGTAGCTTGCTGGCTTTGAAGCGTAGCATCATTCTTAGCTATGTATTCCTTGAGTAAGTTTTCTACAGAAGATCCTACAGGTTGATTGTATGGTTTTTGGTACATTGACTGGTTATGTTGCGGAGTGAAACCAGGTGTTCCACTCGGTCTAGGTTGGTTAAGATTTTGGTTAGTGTTTTGTTGGCCACCCCATGACAGGTTTGGGTGGTTTCTCCAACCAGGGTTATAGGTGTTGGAGTAGGGGTTATTCCTAGGCTGCTGCTGGCTCCCAACATAGCAGACTGAGGATGGATTCCCAGGGCAGTATTCATATGGGTGCCCTTCCCCACAGAATCCACAGATAAGTGCCTCGCCTTGACTTGGCTGGGTGCCCATTGACATGGCTGTGGCGGTATTGGCACTGGTTTGGAGATTGGCCTGAGCCATTTGCTTAACTAGGTTGGTCAGGGCGTTTATTTGGGTGCTCATGGCGCTTAGAGCATCCTTGTCTTGAGCTCTAGTTGGCTCTACTGGATCATCTGACCACCTACAGTGAGATGTTGAGATCTTCTCCAAGATCTCATAAGCTTCGTTGTAACTCTTGGACAACATGGAACCTCCAGCAGATGAGTTTAGAACTTGTCTGGTGCTGGGGTTGCATCCTTTAAAGAAGACTTCTATTTGGATACACCATGGAATGCCATGGTGTGGACATTTAATGAGAAGGTCTTTGAATCTTGTCCAAGCTTCGTGAAGAGACTCACTCGGAGCTTGTTTAAATTTGATGATATCATCACGAAAGGTCGAATTCCTATCTGGTGGGAAATATTTGACTAGGAATTTTTCTGCTAAGTCTGTCCAATTGAGGACAGATCCTGAGGGTAATGAATTTAACCACGTTTTGGCTTTGTCCCTCAAAGAGTAAGGGAAAAGATATAGCCTCAGGGCTTCTTGGGAAACTCCAGGAATGAGGAAGGTATCACTGACTCCTAGGAAGTTCCTAAGGTGGTTATGGGGGTCCTCATTTTCTATTCCAAAGAATTGTCCCACAGTGGACAACATTTGGAACATCACTGGTTTTAACTCGAAGGAGTTGGCAGTGATTTCAGGACGGATTATGCTGGGGTTCAGCTCCCCAGGCATAGGTACTAGGTACGAAAGGATGGCGCTATCCTTGTCATTCGCTATTTCAATGGGATTGCGAGTGACAGGCACCAGGTTTTGATCTATTCCAGCCATTTCTTCTTGAGTGGATTGCGGAGACTCTGCGGTTTCAGCAATTATTTGAGGTAAAAGGGGTTGTTTAAAGAGACGTTTCTTGGCTCTATTTCTAGCTTTAAAAAATCTCTCAGGCTCAGGGTTGCTCTAGATCACTACTTGGAGTCTCATTCATAAACTACCCTAAATGGTACCTGAAGAAGAAATGAAGATGGATCAAACTCAATGGAAAATAACTTGATGTTTCAGACTTAACAAACTTCGTTTTCACTTAAAATAAGTCCCCGGCAGCGGCGCCAAAAACTTGTTGCGTGCTCAATGTGTTAAAGATAAATAAGCAAGAAGGTAGATAGAGCACTCAGAACATGCAAGCATACATGGTCTCACAGCAAGTAGTAAGTATATTTCATTCGTTTTTTCCACAGAGACTTATTTTTAGCTATTCATGAAGTGTATTTGTTAAGAAAGAAGGGGTGGATTTGATGGGGTAAAATTGGTTTTTAATTATCTAATTTTTGCTGAATGTGTAAAGGAATGCAACATAAATAAATGCAAGTTGAAATTAGACTCAAAAGACAAGAGATGGAATTAATAAACGAAGAAGAAAACAGCTAAACAGAATGGTAACTTAGCAGAATTGCGGACACCGCAATTTTACCGCAATTGAATAACAGCGAAAGTGTGTAAATGGGTGAATTAAGGGCTACTAATGACTATCCTATAGGCATTGTTATACGATTCTCAAGCACTGGATCTACTCTCTATGCATCAAACTCACTCTATCTCATGTATCGTCCGATTCCATGCATTAGATTCTTTAGTTTACTCGACTCAAAGTAAGGTCTTAAGCATCTTGTTAAAACAGAAGTGTTTAGTTTGTACTAGGGAAACGCCTATTCCTAGGCCGTTTCCTGGTTACCATGAAAGGCTAGCATGATTATACGACTCTGAACTCTTGGTTAGGAGTTCTTTGGACAAAATGGATGGCCAATCGAAATTGCCCGTGGGATGAAGCTTACATACAATCAATGCTTCGATAGCTATCCTACATGCTTGGTTCACGTTTTTTAGCCTATAGTTCTGTCATTAGCATGCCCCTAAGTGACTTAGCTACTCATGGATATATAGAGAACAGAAGTATAAGATAAAACAGACATGCTCAGAAGGGAAATGTACTCAAAACAGTAAGACAAAACCGTAGCAGCAGAAGATGGAAACTGTGAAATGAAATCTTGCAATTTGATTACTTTGAATGTTGAACGGACAAAAGGGAACTTAAAGGAAATAATTCAAAGACAGACAGCGACGAAATGCAGTAAACTAATCACTAAACCAGAAGCGATAACTAAACAATGCTGGAAATGAGAAAGGGAAGACAAAAAACAGTAAATGGTGCTTGGAATCCTCGTTGCAGTCGCCTCGAATGAAGGGGATGAAAGGTCAGCCTTGCTTGGATGAATCCAATCGAGAGAGAAGAAGAATCTCCTCTCCTTCCTATCAGATTATCGATTCCAACAGCTGAGACTCTCACTCCAACAGACGGCAAAGGAAAACAGGGCGAAAAGATGGACTGCGAGAAGACTCTACGCTTTCGGATGATGACTGAACCTCCGACTTTGACCCCCTTTTATAGTAGTTTGCAGGTGCGTTTGGGCCAAGGAGAACCATCAATCTTCAACGTCATATATCAGAATGGATGGAGGAGAAAGAACGAATCCCTGAAATTACGGAAATTAACAGAAACAGATCAGTCAACTTACGGTTTTCACTTGAATAATTGCGGCTTCAGCAATGTTTTCGCAATGCTGTCGCAATGCAGTTTTTTTCATTCTTTTCCTTCGGTTTTCAACCCTTTTCTTTCCTATTGTGCATAAGTCCTAATTTAGCTACCTTCTTCTCATTCTCATATTTAAGCATAGGTTTAGGCTAAATGCTATCAAAAACACCTAAAAGTGTACATCTTCTTAAGCTAAATGGGTCCTAAATAAGTCACTTTCAGAGACTTAACACCGCCCCCGATCGATTATGGATGAGTGGAAGAGTGAATACAGTCGAGCAATCGACTTTAAAAATTTGCGCTTCTCGGAGGCACCCGAGCTTGGACTGTAATTTTGTTATTTACTGTTTTGCTTTTGTTTATATTAGCTTTTGAATTTGTTGTTTGATTTCTTATTTTCTTAGGAGAAAAGGTGGAACGGTCGACGATTCGAGAGCACATTGGAAGACGATGGTGCACATCTCCACCCGTCAGCTCCATAAAATTCAGGGGAGGTTTTCTGTTCCCTTAGAATTTTATTGTTTTTAGTAGTTGAATGCATTGGGGACAATGCATATCTTAAGGTGGGGGTGGAGTTTGTTGATAGATAGAGATGGGACTTCTTAGTAGTTGTCGAGCATATGTGTACTCTGGCTGTTAGATTAGAATCTGAATGCATGTTGTCCGATGAGGACGGTCCGTGATTTGCTTGTGAACACTCCGTATTTGCATGATTCGAAAAATTTGACGATGTATGCACTTTTTGAGCCTATTTTAAAATTTTTTCTGTTATTTCCCTACATTCACTGAGCACATAGCCCTCTTATTCTCAGTTCTGTAGGTTTAGAATAATTTTATTTGGTCTGAAACCTTGTTGTCACCCCGAAAGGTACCATTAGGGAGGCTTGATGTGTTAGAAGTAGTAATGATTCATTTGTCGTATAGCGAAGCTATTGCCTAATAAAAAAAGAGAGAATGCATGAAAATAAAACTCTAGAGTTGCTCCTCCTTCTTGTGTTGCCCGTGTAACCAGGGGCGATCATGTAACCCACGGTTGTCACTGCATGAAAGGGGAACTAATAGAAGTGAGCAATAGTCCTTAAAAACGTGAAGCTAAATTTGGCTTGACGTGTTAGGCTCTCTTGGAGAAAAATAAATAAAAAAAGTGGTTCAAAAGGAATAATGGGTACAAAGTGCTCAAAGAATAGAAAGAAAATGTAGGCCTTATGTTTTATTGCTTTTTCTATCGCTGAAAGCCATTAGACTGTTCTTATCGCCATAAGTAGGGGGAAAACGAGTTATAGGACTGTATAAGGTTGTTCCGGGCTTGCATGAGCTAGGTTGAGAGGTGCTAAGCACACACACACGTAAGGGAATAGGAGTTTAAATTTTGAAATGAACTCAGCGTTTGCATGCATTTGATGGCTTTGAATCTATTTAAATACCTTGTTTCACAAGCATTGAGATTAGAGTTTGCAGCATGCGTTTAATTCTTTGGAGATTATTGAGAGTATACCTTGCTCGAGGACTAGCAAGATTTAGGTCGGGGGTATTTTGATAGCTCCAAAATAGAGCTATCTTTATGTCCCTAATTCTAGCTAAAACCATGACATATATTGATTAATATGCTTCCTTGTAGGTGATTTCATGGTAGAGAGCTCGGGAAGTCCAAAGACACATTTCGGGGCTTAAAGTGTCGTTTTAGAGCTTCATAGATGCATCGGGAGTGAAATGGTCTAAAGAATCCAAGAGATGGCAAAAATGACCTTGAAAAAGCACATTTTGGCCATCCAAACCCGAGAGCTCACTTGCATGGGCGGCAGCGTCGAGACACTGGCCGAGCGTCTAGACGCCGCCCGGACATCATCCGAAGCACGCGCGCGCCCCAGCGTCGAGACGCCGCCCAGACAGCATCCGACGCACGCGCGCGTCCCAGCGTCGAGACGCTGCCCGAGGGTCAAGACGCTGCCCCGACTGCTTACCGAAGACAAAGCGCGCCCCAGCGTCGAGACGCCGCCCGAGGGTCTCGACGCTCGCCCAACATTTTTCCAGATGGACGCGTGACAGCGTCGAGACGTTCCGACACTTAAAGGCGTGAAAACGCCATTATTTTGCGAACTTTGGATTTCTCTTCTTCTTCCCAACTTCTTCCTCTCGGGTCTAGGCTATTTTTCACCATTTTTGAGCTTCTTCTTCTCCTCTTTGTATGCTACTAAGCTCTTCCATGGGGGATTGGATTTATTCATCCTCCATGGAAGGCTAAACTAAGGTTAGTACTTAATTTTGATTTGGGTTTTGTAAGTTTGGATGTTTGGGGAGGTTTTTCCCCTTTGTAAATGTTGAGACAATAAGCATGTTCTTGCATCTCTTGCTTGTTCTTATTCCAATTCTAGCATGTGTAGCTAAATTAGATTGACGCTCTAATTCCTATGCATGATAGAGGGCTAAAGGTTGGGACGTATAATTGCCCAAACCGCTAGGTAGCACGGGCTTAAGCATGGCTAATTGATTCGTTCCGAAGTGACAGTTGGTAATCTGAATTAATTAACGTTTTCATGTTAGGCTTTAGGCGGGAGAGAAACCGGGTTAGTCTTAGGATTAGGCCGTCACAATGTTCCCGTTACTGGCTTATAGTCGATTTAGGGGTCGCGACCTTGAATGGATTGTTGGCCAAGAACGATTAGATTGCACGTTTTTAATCATATCTTTGGGTCATTTGAGTTAGAAATAGCTAAATGAATTGTGTGCAAGAACATGGCTAGCGAGTAAATTGTATCGATGAACCGAACATCCATAACGATCAATCCCACTGCTCGAAGTTAAGTGCAACCATTTAATTTTCGCATTCGTCATTTAATTTTCCGTTAGTTGCATATTAGGAGCTCCCTTCCCCCCAAACCAAATTACCATTCTTTTATTTTAATTGTGCATACTTTTTATCTCTAGCAAATTAGACTTAGTTAAATTAGATTTCTTATTTCCCTGTGGATCGACCCCGTTGCCACTTATCTACAAATAGCTCGGTGTATTCGGGTTTATAAATTGTATTTTGGCAAGCCTCGACAGCTTGAATTTGGAGTACCACATAAAGTGCTCTACCAAACATCGAGACCACCATTCATTTTAAGCATTGGACACAGAGACAAGCTCTAAGATAGAACATCTAAGATAGAGCATTTGACATTCAACATTCAGCCAGAATCCAAAGAGTCACAAGCTGAAGACCTTCAAGAAGCTACAACCTGAAGACCTTCAATAAACTATAAGCTGAAGATCTTCAATGAGCTACAAGCTGAAGACCTTCAATAAACTACCAGTCGAAGTTCTTCAAGAAGCTACAAGTTGAAGACCTTCAAGAAGCTACAAGTTGAAGACCTTAAATAAGCTACAAGCTGAAGACCTCCAATAAGCTACAAACCGAAGACCTTCAATAAGCTACAAGTCGAAGACTTTCAAGAAGCTACAAGTCGAAGACCTTCAATAAGCTACAAGCGGAAGACCTTCAATAAGCTACAAGCTGAAGACCTTCAGTGAGCTACAAGCTAAAGACCTTCAATGAGCTACAAGTTGAAGTCCTTCAATAAGCTACAAGTTTAAGATCTTCAATAAGCTACAAGTTGAAGACCTCCAATAAGCTACAAACCGAAGACCTCCAATAAGCTACAAACTGAAGACCTCCAATAAGCTACAAGCGGAAGACTTTCAATAAGTTACAAACCGAAGAATTTCAATAAGCTACAAGCTGAAGACCTTCAAGAAGCTACAAGTCGAAGACCTTCAAGAAGCTACAAGTTGAAGACCTTCAATAAGCTACAAGCCGAAGACTTTACGAAGATCAACAAGATAGACGCCGATCAAACAATATCAATAAGCCAGAGGTCAATCCAACAAGATAACAAGTCAAGGGTCGATTCAATAAGATCAACAAGCCATAGACCAATCATCCAAGAAGATCAACAAGCCCAAAGGCCGATCATCCAAAAAGATCAACAAGTCCAAAGATTAAAGTTGACATTGTTGACCGAAATTTTTTGGCCAATCAGCGGTCGCCACGTGTCTTCATCATGCCGGCGGATCGAATAAACTTAACCGAGAAAATTCGGTCATAGCTCAATTGGGCTCGAAATCGAATCGGGCCAGAAAGCTATTTAAATGACAATTTCGCCCAAAGCCCAAAAGTCCATTGGACCCAAGCCCATTGAATTCAAGCTCATTGGGCCCAGAACCCAAAAGTACATTGGACCCAAGCCCAAGCCCATTGGATCCAGACCCAAGCTCATTAGGCCCATGAGAACTCTATAAATAGAGAGCTCATTCTTTATTTTCAAGGTCCAGAAAATTTCTACTCCTAAGAGCTCAGAGAGAATTCCCAAGCAACGAAGACTCCCTGAATCCTTAGAAGACTGAACGATCATCCAACATCGAGAACAAGCTGCGAAGCCCTGGATACAAATCCAACATCGAGAACAAGCTACGAAGCCCTTGATCAAAATTCAACATCGAGAACAAGCTGCAAAGCCCTCGATCTAAATTTAACATCGAACACAAGCTGCAAAGCCCTCGAAACAAATCCAACACCGAGAACAAGTTGCAAAGCCCGCGAAACACATTTATATTTGTGAGAGAAAGAATCAGAGGATCATACATTAGAGATTGTAATTCACTACGCACTGATACATACAATTAAATACAAATTCAAATTTCATTTACACGTGTCGAATTTCCATTCGTCGTTCGAATTCTCGTGTGAACAGATTGACACGCCCAGTAGGACAACTCTACCTCTCATCTCTCCCTCTCTCAACTAAAGTTAATAATCACATTGAAGAAAATAACATCCAGGTCTCTTATTTCCAACAACCCTTACAAGGGACCTGTCACCCGCAGCCGCTTCATCAAAGTAGTCTCGCAGACGGACGAACACACTCCTATCATCGTGAGCAAAATTTACAAACGACTGACGGAGTCTGCGCAGGGTGGGATAATCATCAAGGAAAATTCCTTGTACAATGAATATGTTCCTTCCTCTGATCAGTTGGAGAAGGTGTCCGATTCTAACGTAATGTCTGTAATGATGGCGGACGCACGCACTAACGATGAAGTAATGGCCGAAATGGGAAAGAAATTAAATTTTCTGATGAAAGCAGTTGAAGAACGAGACCTTGAGATTGCCCACTTGAGAAATCAGCTGCAAAGCCGAGAGGCTGCAGAGTCAAGTCTAACTCCTGCAGCAAAGAGGAATGACAAAGAAAAAATTGTCATCCAAGAAGACCAACCGCAGCACTCAACATCGGTCGCTTCGTTGTCTGTCCAACAATTGCAGGACATGATCACGAACACTATCAGAGCTCAATACGGTGGACCCACCCAAAGCTCCCTCTTGTATACCAAACCGTATACAAAGAGGATCGACAGCTTGAGAATGCCCATCGGGTATCAGCCGCAAAAGTTTCAACAATTTGACGGCAAGAGTAATCCTAAACAACACATTGCCCACTTTGTTGAAACGTGCGAGAACGCTGGAACTCGCGGAGACCTCCTGGTTAGGCAATTTGTCCGGACTCTGAAAGGAAATGCCTTCGATTGGTACACTGACTTGGAGCCCGAGACAATTGATAGTTGGGAACAATTCGAAAGAGACTTCCTGAATCGCTTCTACAGCACGAGGCGAATAGTCAACATGACCGAACTCTCGACCGGGAAACAAAGGATGGACGAGTCGTTCATAGATTTCATCAACCGTTGGAGATCACTGAGTCTTGACTGCAAAGACCGACTCACTGAAGTGTCTGCCGTCGAAATGTGCATCAACGACATGAATTGGGGATTACATTACATCTTGCAATGGATAAAGCCTCATACCTTTGAAGAGTTAGCAACTCGCGCTCATGACATGGAGGTGAGTATCGCTAACAGAGGGAGCAGGGACCTCTTAATCCCAGATATAAATAAAATGAATAAAGAAACGAAGGACATTGAGAAAACCACGAAAAATGTCGTGAAAGAATCCATGGTCGTCAGCACGACCCCTGTAAGGTTTTCCTCAAAAGGAAAGGAAAACGGGACAGAAAGAAGAAATGACGGAGGCGAGCGACGTCGACTTACTTTAAAAGAAAGACAAGAAAAAGTCTACCCATTTCCAGACTCTGACGTCCATGGCATGTTAGAGCAACTACTGACAACACGACTGATTCAGTTTCCTGAGTGTAGGCGCCCGGAAGAGATGGATAAAGTCGATAATCCCAACTATTGTAAGTATCATCGAGTTATCAGTCACCCAGTGGAAAAACGTTTCGTCTTAAAAGAGCTCATTCTAAGCTTAACTAAAGAAGGAAAAATTGAGCTAGACCTTGATGAAATAACTCAATCAAACCACGTCGCGGTGACAACAAGTATGCGCAACCAAATGCACTTCAGTCATCTCCATGATCAAGGAGTGCGCCTAGTCCAATTTGGAACCTTGGAACCTGTGTCTATGTCGTTTCAACATGATGTACCAGGAAATGAAGCTCCAGACGAAGTCAAACCTATGAATGATGAAGATAACGGATGAATTGTTATGACCCGTCAGAAGAAACAGAAACAACATATTGTCCTGAAACATGAAAGAAATGAGAGCCCAAGGGAGCCTAAACACGAGAGAAAAGAAAATAAATATTTTTCTCAACCTCGACGACGGGTGACTTTAAAAGAATTTTTCTCAAGAAGTTTCCTTCCCATCAAGAAAGAGGAAGAAATCTGTGCAAGTTCATGCTACATCAATGCAGAAGAAGTCGACGACTCAAAAGACGTCGACCAAAGAACTTTTGTCTTCAATCGCATCAATCGCATCAAGCCTTCAACTACTCAAACTTCGGTCTTCCAAAGGATGAGTATGGCCGCGACAAAAGAAAAAAAATTCATGTCTAACTTCTACCTCCACTCGAACTTCAGCTTTCCAAAGGTTAAGTATCTCCACATCAAAGAAAGACCGACCTTCAACATTTATTTTTTATCGCCTCAAAGGGACAAGCGATCAACAGAAAGGAAAGATGAAGACTGTAGGGGCAAGACTCTTTGATGAAGAAAGTAGCGACAAGAAGATTCACAGTCGTGTTCCTTCACCCATGAAGAGGAAATTTTCTGTCCACATAAATACAGAGGGTTCCTCTTGAAGGTGAAGAAAAATCTCATCAATCTAACCAATCCTACAAGCGAAGGATTTGATCAAGACCACGATGAAGATAAAATCTCATAAAATGTACTACTCCTTAACGTAAGAGTATAAACTACATGTTGCTCCTGGCCCGCACGAGCTTAAAAGGTGAACAACCCAAAAAAATAATCATTTGAACTACGTTATGACTTGATCCCTTCCATTCAAGGGTACGTAGGCAACTTAAAGAAAAAAAAACACTTTAAGTTCAGTCACAACAATAAAAATTCATCATGTATTGAACTAAAAATAAAAACGATGTTTGATTATTTTGTGTTTAGTAAAACAAATAAATAAATAAATTAAACTTTGGGATAAGGTTTGAAAGCATGCTTCAAGCTCGAACACACATGTACAAAAAAAAAATGAAGTTTGGATTTGCAACCAATTCGTCAAGCATTGCTACATTGGAAATAAAGCATACATTCAACAAACTACCATCCAAATTTACATCCAAATTGCAAGTTCCAAATTACATTCCCCTAAGTTACCATCCAAATTACATTCCCCAAAGTACAACAAGTTCAAAGTACAACAAAGTCCATATCACGTCCAAATCACACCAAATTCCAAGTCACAACAAATTATAGCAAATTCTAAATTACAACAAATTTCAAATCACAATAAATTTTAAAAAAAATTCATTTACACGTGTCGAATTTCCATTCGTCGTTCGAATTCTCGTGTGAACAGACATATTTAAGAGAAAGGATCAGAGGATAAATATTAAAGATTGTAATACTTATATACAAAATCAATAAAAATCAAGTTCAATTTCACGTTATTAAATTTCTCCTACTGAAATCTCGTCTGAACAATATAATTGACATTCTTTTGCATTTCCACCAAATTGTTTTAAAATCTAGGGTAAATTTTTAACTCTTTAACAAATGTGACTTGTCATAATTATTTATTTTTTTATTTATTTATTTATTTTTTTTTTTTTTGCTTTTCATAAACTTATTCTATGTTATTAAATCAAAATTTCACATCATGCACCACACTCGCAAAAAAATGTTAGATTGGTTTTTTATTACTTTCGATTAATAACATGAATTTTTTTAAACTTTAATCAAAGACAATAGTTATGATGCATTTTATAAATATAGAAATCCAAATTAAATCTAGGGACCAAAAATATGAACTAATTACAAAAATAAATGTAATTCACCATTTCTCTTTGGCATCCTATGATATGACTAGTCTAAATTTCATTATTTTAAAAACTAGCTAGAAGGAAGAAGTGTCCCCTCCACATGATAGGAAAAAGAGATCCAACTCATATCCTCAAAATTTGATCCACTCTTCTTAGTGGCACGGCACCTGCCTCGTTAATAAAAAACAATAATTGAATGAAATTGAATATTTTTTGTTAATAAATTTCTTTTAAGCAAACTTAAAAGCAAAATTTTAATATATTAAGGATCAACTTGAAAATTATGTAAAAAATGTAAAAAATTAGAGGTGTACATGGGTTGGGTTGGGTTTGGGGATTTTTCAACCCAACCCTAAAATTTTGGGTTGGAGAATTCTCAACCCAACCCAACCCAATATTTCAGTTGGGAAACCAGAAGAATGTGTACAATAAATAACTGGAAAATGTCTAAATACGTGTTTAGTTTGTAAGGTATGTCTAGAGATTTTTTAGGAGGAAATCTCTTTGTGTTGGTTCTCCATTATGCCCTTTTAGAATTCCCTTTATTTAAAAATATTAGTTTTGAAATTAGTTGATTTTATTTTGAAATTTAATTAGTTAATAGTTTATTTGGTGAGGTGGATTATTCCACGTTAAAAGAAATCGATTTTTTTTTCCGTTAGCTAATGTCTGTCATTATGTATCTCTATGTGGTCCTGTGAGTAGATCCGACACACACACCTTCTGTCGGGGTATATGCTTGGACACACCCATAGAGATATACAGTCATTGCGTCACACATACATTCAGTAGGGGTATACAGCTGGAGCCTGCAGTGTGTAATTACGAGCTTCATTCAATTTGTGAATGTTTCCCTAAAAATAGGGATAACCAGTACACTCCCCACCCTACAAATGAGGAGATATCAGTCAAACTTATACAGTTAAACAACAAATACCTCTACAATTAGGGAAAATATAACATTTTTTTAGAATCTGAATCTTCAACCTTTTGTTTTTTTTTTCCTTTTCCTTTTCCATCGCGAATTGTTTTTGCCTCATCCATCTCCAAGTCTTCTACAAGAACAAAAAATCGTTCCACCGATTCTTTATAATCTGGAAGTTCAACCGAATCCCTCAAAAAAGGGGATCACCACCTATTATTCAAATTTTAAGAAATCTTGGAGCTAACCGTGCACTTTTAATTCAAAAAAATCACTTGTTTAAAAAAAAATGTCCAGCTACCGCAAGGTAAAACCCTAGATTACTAACCCGAAAGCCTCAAGGTAAAACCCTAGATTATTAACCTGAAACCCCCAACCTAATCTAACATTACCATTTTAGTTGTTCATTAAAAAAACAGAGATGAAGAAGAATTGCGAGAGAGAGAAATGCTTACCAAATTAGGTAAATCTGTCGGTAAGACTCTAGGTCGAATGCGTGGTGTTTACGGTGAAGGATGTCGAAGATGGTAATGCATGTAAGCCACTTCTATGCGTTTCCGAGGAAGGATTCCTTCTGCTTCTAGGTCGAATGGAAGGCCTGTAACCCGCTCCTTTGTATGAGTTTCTCGGTGAAGAATGTGTGCCGAATCAAATGCCAAGAACCCTTCCTAATCACCTACTAAACACACAATTTATGAGGAGAAATTTATTTTAGGTTGCGTGTTGCAGGTTTGTCCCTCCAACCCAAAAATTATGTCATTTCGAATTATATGGAATCATTAACTAATTTTAAAAAATAGCATCCCCTATTTTATTATTCTGTGTTGCAGGTTATAAGTTGTTGGTCGACCGATGCCTGACTCTTTATTACTCTGCGTGCAGTCATGCACACACCTCCAGTGATGGTTTATTCGTTGGCTGTATAACTTCCTCAGGGTATACATATCCGGTCACAAATTCTGAGAAGCAATTCCTTTTCGGTTGCGTGTTACAGATTTTTCCCCTCGAAGCCATAAATGATATTATTTTGAATTATTCTCGTTCACGAATTTAAAAAACCAGCATTCCCTCTTTTAAGTTGTTAGTCGACCATCCGCCGACCTCTTTATTCCTTTGTGTGCAGTCATGCACACACCTCCAGTGATGGATTCTTCGTTGGTTGTATCACTTCCTGTGGGTATACATATACGGTCCCTCAGTGTTGTGTATGTCCCATTTTTTACTCTGTGTGGAGGCATGCACACACCGCCACTGTTGGGATTCTTTTTACTTTGTGTGTAGGCACGCACACACCGACCGCCACTGATGGATTCGTTGTGGTTGTATTACTTCATCAGGTATATAGACCCATTTATAAACTATTTGGGGCGGGAGGTATAACCATGTAACTCCCATGGGATAAGTGTCTTTTATCATTTTTAACGTCTCCTCTCTGTTAAATCCACGTCCAAAACTGTTTTCTCTCTTCCTAACATTTTATATTTTTAAATATTATATTTTTCATTCTCAAATTTAGGAGAAATTATGGAAGGGTAAACTTGTCCATTTGGTTGTAAATTCCCTTACTAAATACATGTTTTAGACATAATTCAAAAGAAAAAAGTGATTAGACATTTTTCATGTTGGCTTGCTTTATTTTAGACATTATTCTAGTTTCCCCTATTTCAGTCAACCCAACCCTTCAATTCTCGGGTTGGGTTGGGTTGGCGAGTTGGACTTTTTTTTTAAATTATTTTTTTTAAAAAAAATCAGAATTAATATATATATCACATAGTTGTAATATTAAAGGGAATCTTTAAGGTGTAAAGCTAAAAATCCAGTTCATATTTTTTTTATTTAGATAAATAAACATTCGTTTTATTTTTAGTACATAAAAATTCAGTTCATACAAAGGCATCTTTTAAGAATTACGTCTTGAAAAAAAAATAAAACCATCTAAAAGAGCAGGAGATAGATGAATTGATAATCTTACCGGTGGTTAGAGACAAATCTCGGCTGAAATTTGTGCAGTGAACTCTGGAATTTTGAAAGGAGTGATTATGGAGTAAAGAAGCCCTACGAACAAACAATAAGCAGTAACTGTAACTCGAAGTCGAAGTTAGAGGGGTGATCATCATGGAAACAACCCCAGAAGCCATTTTCTTGAAGAAATTAGAGAATCTACAGGTTTATCGTTTTCGCATTTGTGGTGGACTTCATCTTGTCAATGGCGACAGAGGAGTGGTGGGGAACAGTTGAAGAAGATGAATGGTTTGAAATTTTGTTTTGTCTCTTCAAAACATATAAACCATCTAAAAGAGTTTGACTAATTTAAAATGAACAAAGAAAAAAAAAATTAAACTTTCATTAGTTTAGAACTTTAAAGGTCCATTCCTGCGTAGATGGAGAATATCAAAACTTTAAAGGTCTGCGAGAGAGAGAGACGACGTCGACTGGATGGAGGCGGAGACGGACGACAACGAAGCGGAGGGGAGGAGATGAGACGGTGGGAAAGAGAGGCGGAGACGGACGGTGAAAGGTTTGAGAGTGAGAGAGCGTCTGATAGCTCTAAAATGGAGTTATTATTATGTCCTTAATATTGGCTAGAACCATGATTATTATTGATTAAAATGACTTTTTATAGGTGAATTCATGGTCGGGAGCTTTTGGAGTCCAAAGGCGTGTTCTGACGCTAAGACGGACATTTTAGATGGTTCGAGATCACTTCGGGAAAGGAGGAACATAAAGCATGAAGTTTTGGCCTAAAGGGAGCATCCAAAGGCTTAAATTTCAGCTCAAACCCGAGAGCAAGCGTCGAGACGCTACTCGACGCTGCCCAATGTCGAGACGCTGTCCCGAAGCGTCTCGACGCTCCGAACGCGCGTTCGCTGAATTTTTAGGGCGCAGCATCGAGACGCTGTCCCAGCATCTCGACGCTACGACGATTATAAAAGGGGTAAAGTCCGCTTTTTAGGTTGTCTTCTCCACGGTTTCACCTCGGGATTGCGGCATTTTCCACCATTTTTGGTCCTTTTCTTCACCATACTTGTATGTTACTAAGCTCTTCCATGGAGTGTTGGATTTATTCATCCTCCATGGAAGGCTAAACAATGTTAGTGCTTAATTTTGAGATTGAGATTGTAAAACTATGGATTGAAGGGGAGATTTGCCCTCTTGTGTATGTTTAGATAATTTGAGCTTCTTGCATCTCTTTCCTTTGTTTGTCTTCAAATTTAGCATGTGTAGCTTAATTAGGAATGACTCCTTAGTTCCTATGCATGTTAAAACGCTTAAGATTAGGACGTATAATTTCCTAAATCGCTAAGTAGCAAGGGCTTAAGCATGGCTAGGTAATTCAAGCCCAAGTGACAGTTGGGGGAATGAATTAGTTAACGTTTTCATGTTAGGCTTTGGGCGAGAGAGAAATCAGATTAGTCTTAGAATTAGTTCGTCGCAGTGTTCCCGTCACCGACCGTTAATTAATTTGGGATTGATCACCTCGAATTGATTATCGGCCAAGTATAATTAGAATTGCACTTTATCTAATTATATCATTGGGTCGTTTGAGTTAGAAATTAACCAAATGAATTGTGTGCTGAAGCATGTTAGCTAATTATTTTGTCATCGATGAACTGAATGTCCATAGCGATCAATCCCATTGCTCGGAATTAAGCATGCTCGTTTAAATTGTCACTTCACCGCTTAATTTTCCGTTTGCTTTTGTATGTTTAGAGCTCCCTTCATACAAACCAAATTCCCCTCTTTTTATTAATAGCAACTTCAATTTATTCAAGTCCGAATTAGGCTAATTCCTTGTGGTTCGACCTGGTTACCATTATCTGCTAATTAGAGTAGTAAACTAGTATTATAAATTTTATTTTTGCAAGCCTCGACAACTTGAAATTGGAGAACATTCGTAAAAAGATCTCTTACCAAAATTGGCGCCGTTGTCGGGGATTTAGAATTAATTTTGTTTGATTGAGTTTAATTTGTTTGTTTTAAATTTATTTTTCTTTTGTTTGTACAGTTTAATTCTTCTTTTATTATTTTACCCGTTTTGTTTGAGTTCTTGAGCGCAGTTATTCCTTGAAAATCTAAGAAAAGCACAGAAATGGAGGTTATGGTGGATTATGAGCAACAAAGAACCTTGAGGCAACTTGCAATATCTGAGCTAGATCGGAACTCATCGAGTATATTGTATCCGGTAGCAACAGGTAAATTTGAACTTAAAGCTAGTATGATTAACTTACTACCTTCTTTTTGGGGTAACACAGATGAAGATCCCATCAGACACCTTAAGGCATTTCGGATGGTGTGTTCGTCAATGAGGAACCACGACGTCACTGAAGATCAGCTCAATTTTAGGGTATTTCCTTTCACTTTAAAGGAGAAGGCGAGAGAATGAATGTATTACCTCTCGACCGGGTCTATCACTACTTGGAGTGAGCTACATGGAGCATTTTTAGAGAAGTATTTTCCTGCTTCCAAGGCTGTCGCCCTCAAAGGGAGATACACAAAATCGAGCAAAAAGAAAAAGAAATCGTCCTCGAGTGCTGGGAGAGGTTTGGCCGGTTGTGTGAGGATTGCCCTAATCATCAAATAACCGAACAATCCCTCATTCAGTGTTTCTACTACGGTTTGCTTTCCCAAGGCCAGCAGATGATCGACGCCGCCAGCGGAGGTTCGCTCATGGATAAGACCCCCACAGAAGCTAGAGCTTTGATTTCTAACATAGCTAGAAGCTTAGAGCGGTGTGGAGATGGAGACAAGAAGCAAGCTCACCTGGTGAAGGACGTGGACGAGATTAAAGCCCGACTTTTTGAGGTAAGTAATGTTGTTCTTGCTTTAAAAGAAAATTTACCGCAGGTTCGTCCTTCTGTTTCATGTAGATCCTTGGAAGAAATACTTGAATCACAACATAGGGAAACTCGAGAGCAGTTCCAAACTCTGAGCGAAGTAGTGATTCAGGTTAGTAACAGGTTGACAGTGATAGAAAATCAGAAGGCAGAAAGCGCTAGTGCCATCACTTTGAGAAGTGGGAAGGAGCTTCTCGCATGTACCCCTCCAGTGGTAGTCGATCAAGGTCACAACGAGTCAGTGGTAGAAGATCCTGAACTAAGATGGAAATGGGTAAATTTTGATCCTAATTGTACTAGAGTTTATGTGCCTAAGGCTTCTTTTCCTAGCAGGTTAGCAAGACCGCCTAAGGAAACCTACGAGGAGGAGTTTCTAAACACATTCAAGAAGGTAGAGATCAATATCCCTCTGTTGGATGCCATCAAGCAAATTCCAAGGTACGCCAAGTTCCTGAAAGAATTATGCACCAATAAGAGGAAGACAAAGGAGAATGAACGAGTCGTGGTAAGTAAGTACGTATCCGCTTTGATTACAAAGAACTTACCAGAAAAATGCGACGATCTAGTTATGTTTTCTCTCCTTTGCACGATTGGAGGCATGAAAATTAGAAGAGCCATGCTAGATTTAGGAGCCTCAATTATGGTCATGCCTCATTCCATTTATCAGGATCTGAATTTGAAAGAAATACAGGAAACATGTGTAGTTATACAAATTGCTGATAGATCTTTCGTGCATCCTTTAGGAGTAGTGGAATATGTATTAGTGAAAGTTGATTGTTTAATTTTTCCTGTGGATTTTTATATTCTGAAAATGGATGGAAATTCTGCTTCTTCGTCTGCTTCGATCTTATTAGGCAGATCTTTTATGAAAACTGTTACAACTAAGATAAATGTTGATAAGGGCACTCTATCTGTTGAGTATCGTGGGCAAGTTGTTGAGGTTAATGTGTCTAATGAAATGGAGCATGATGAGAATGTCCACTCTCTTTTTCAAATAGATACAATTGAATCTCTAGTTCCGGATGAATGCATGACTGTTAAGGATGGGGATGACCCATTGTTTTTAATTGAGCTTTTTGATGGATCTGAGTTTCATGAACCATCCATGACCGAATATTGTGATTCAACTGTTTCTGCTTTGACAATTGTTCAAAATCATGTTAAGATTCTCCCTTCTACTTTGCAGGCACCTAAATTGGAGTTGAAAGACTTGCCTGATCATCTGGAATACGCATATTTGGGGGATGAAGAGACTTTGTCGGTCATAATAGCGAAGAACCTTATACCGGACCATGAAGGGAAGTTAATGGCAGTTCTTAAAGAGCACAAGTTGGCAATTGGATGGACATTAGCAGATTTACATGGGCTAAGTCCAGCTACGTGCATGCACAGAATCCTGCTCGAGGATGGAGCGAAACCTTCACGAGAGCCCCAAAGGAGGCTCAACCCAGCGATGAAGGAGGTAGTAGTGTCTGAGATCCTCAAACTCCACGAAGCAGGTGTTATCTATCCTATCTCAGATAGTAAGTGGGTCGGTCCAATACATGTTCTTCCTAAGAAAACTGGTATAATTGTGGTTAGGAATGAGAAAAATGAATTAGTGCCCAAAAGAGTTCAAAACAGATGGAGAATGTGCATAGACTTTAGGAAGCTTAATGAGGTCACTAGAAAGAACCATTTTCCCATTCCCTTTATAGATCAGATGGTGGAGCGTTTAGCTGGGAAGCCATACTTTTGTTTTCTCGATGGTTTCTCTGGCTTCTACCAAATCCCCATAGCTAAAGAGGACCAAGAGAAAACAACGTTCACGTGCCCTTTTGGCACATTTGCATTTAGAAGGATGCCTTTCAGGCTTTGTAATGCACCCGGTACATTTCAGCGATGCATGATGAGTATCTTTTCTGAGTTTGTAGAAAAATGCATTGAAGTGTTCATGGATGATTTTACAGTTTATGGCGATTCCTTCGATGACTGTTTGACTAATTTATAGCATGTTCTGAAATGTTGTATTGAGACGAACCTTGTTCTTAATTTCGAGAAATGTCATTTTATGGCTAGTCAAAGAATCGTTTTAGGGCATGTGGTTTCTGCTAAGGGTATATAGGTAGATAAAGCTAAAATTGATGTTATTTCTAATCTACCTTACCCAACGAATGTTAGGGAGGTTCGATCTTTTCTTGGCCATCCAGGATTTTACCGCAGGTTTATCAAAGACTTCTCCAAGGTTGTCATGTCAATGACGTACCTTCTTCAGAAGGATGTCCCATTCGAGTTTGGAGAAGAGTGCAGAAAAGCCTTCGATTTGCTGAAGGATAGTTTGACGAGCGCACCAATTATACACCCACCCCAGTGGGACTTGCCATTTGAGATAATGTGTGATGCCAGCAACTATGCCTTGGGAGCAGTGCTTGGTCAGAGGATCGAGAACAAGAGCTGTGTCATTTATTATGCCTTTAAGACACTCAATCCGGCGGAGTGCAATTACACGACAATAGAAAAAGAACTTATTTCTATTGTATTTACGCTAGATAAGTTTCGTCCTTACATTATTGGTTCCCAAGTAAATGTTTTCTCTGACCATGTAGATGTTCGGTACCTGATGACCAAGAAAGATTCGAAACCGAGGCTGCTTCGATGGATTTTGCTCCTCCAGGACTTCAACGTGAAAATCAAGGATAGAAGAGGAGCTGAGAACCCGATAGCCGATCATCTGAGCCGACTTGTCAGAAAGAAAGACCTCCTGCTTCTTAATGAGGATTTCCTCGATGAGACACTCTTCAGAATTCATGCAGTACTTCCCTGGTATGCAGACATGGTAAATTACTTAGTTACAGGGAATTTTCCTTCTGGTTCCTCTTCTGCTAGGAAAGCTAAGCTGAAAAGCGACGCTAAATCCTATGTTTGGGAGGATCCCCATTTGTGGAAGTTCTGCTCTGATCGAATTATTAGGAGATGTGTTCCTGAGCATGAGGATGCATCTATACTTGCTTTCTGTCATGATTATGCATGAGGGGGACATTTTGGGCCTAGGAGAACGACAAGGAAAATTTTAGATAGCGGGTTTTACTGGACTTCTCTGTTTAAAGATACATATGAATTTTGTAAAACCTGTGATAAATATCAGAGAGTAGGGTCAATTTCAGGTAGAAATGAGATGCCTCTGACTTCTGTTTTAGTTTGCGAAATTTTTGACGTTTGGGACATGAACTTTATGGGACCTTTTCCTCCTTCTTGTGGCTTCTCATACATTTTATTGACTGTTGACTATGTTTCTAAGTGGGTTTAGGCGAAAGCCACGAGAACTAACGATTCCCATGCTGTTGTAGGATTTGTTAAGTCTAACATTTTCACCAGGTTTGGAATCCCATGAGCTATAATCAGCGACCAAGGAACTCATTTTTGCAACCGATCTGTGGAGGCTTGGATGAGGAAGTACGAGGTACATCACTGAGTGTCCACCGCATACCATCCTCAAGCCAACGGGCAAGTCGAGTTCTCCAACAGAGAGGTCAAATTGATACTTGAGAAAACAGTGAGACCAAGCAGGATGGATTGAAGAGTTCGTCTGGAGGATGCCTTGTGGGCATATCACACTGCCTACAAAACACCTATAGGGACGTCTCCTTATAGGTTGGTTTTTGGTAAGGCTTGCCATCTACTAGTTGAAATTGAACACAAGGCATTCTGGGCGGTCAAGAAGTGCAACATGAGCTTCGATGAAGCTGGCGAGGAAAGGCTACTTCAGTTGCAAGAATTGGACGAGCTGCGTTTGGACGCCTATGAGAATTCCAGGATCTATAAGGAAAAGTCCAAGCAGTTTCATGACCGAAAGATCTTAAAGAAAAATTTTGAAGTCGGCCAGAAGGTTCTACTGTTCAATTTCCGCCTTAAGCTCATGCCAGGTAAGCTTCGTTCCCATTGGAAAGGACCCTACATTATAACTAAAAAATTTCCTTATGGCACTATAGAGATTCAAAGCTTGGATTCAGATGAGGTGCAAAAGGTGAATGGGCATCGTTTGAAGGTTTTCCATGAGGGTGACGCCGAGTGCTATGACGTTACATTACTTCTAGCGCCACCCGAGTACGAGAAGGGATGAGAGAGTGCTAGAATACAGTCGAGCAATCGACTCTAAAAATTTGTGCTTCTCGGAGGAACCCGAGCTTGGACTGTAATTCTGTTATTTATTGTTTTGTTGTTTTTGTTTATTTTGACTTTTGAAGTTTGTTGTTTGTTTCTTAGGAGAATAAAAAAATGGCCGACGTTTCGAATTTATTTTGAAGATGAGGATGCACATCTCTATCCGTCGACCTCGCAAAATTCAGGGGAGGTTTTCTGTTCGCTTAGAATTTTGTTGTTTTAATTGTTTTAATGCATTGGGGACAATGCATATCTTAAGGTGGGGGGTGGAGTTTGTTGAAAGAATGACTCCTTTGAAGTTGTCAGGCATGTGTATACTCTGATTTTTTTTATTAGAATCTGGTTGCATGTTGTCCGATGAGGACGGTGTGTGATATGCTTGTGAATACTCCGTATTTGTGTAATTCAAAAATTGTGACAATATATGCACATTTTGAGCCTATTTTAAATTTTTTTCTGCTATTTCCCTACATTCACTGAGCACATAGTCGTCTTATTCTCAGCTCTGTAGGCTTATAATGATTTTATTTGGTCTAAACCTTGTTCTCACCCCGAAAGGTACTCTTAGGGAGGCTTGATGTGTTAGAATTAGTAATATTTCAATCGCTATATAACAAAGCTATGTGCAAAAAAAAAAAAAAAAAAAAACCGAAGAGTGAAAAGCATGAAAAAAATAACTCTATAGATGCTCCTCCTTGTTGTGTTGCCCGTGTAACCAAGGGCGATCGTGTAACCCACGGTTGTCACTGCATGAAAGGGGAACTAATCGATGTGAGCACTAGTCCTTAAAAACGTGAAGAGAAATCTCGTTTGACGTGTTAGGCTCTTTTGGAGAAATAAAAAAAAAGGTGGTTCAAAGGAAATAAAGGGTACAAAGTACTCAAAGAGAAAAAAAAATAGGCCTTTTGTTTTGTTGCTCTTTCTATCACTGAAAAGTCGTTAGACTGTTCTTATCGCCAGAAGTAGGGGGAAAACGAGTTATAGGGCTGAATAAAGTTATTTCGGGTCTGATATGAGCTAGGCTAAGAGGTTCTAAACACACACGCACATAATGTGTTTGATTGTTTTCCGTTTGTTTAAATACTTTGTTTTCACGAGCATTGAGGTTAGAGTTGTCAGCATGCAAGTTCGTTCTTTTGAGATAATTCAGAGTATACCTTGCTCGAGGACTAGCAAGATTCAGGTCGAGGGTATTTTGATAGCTCTAAAATAGAGTTATTATTATGTCCTTAATATTGGCTAGAACCATGATTATTATTGATTAAAATGACTTTTTGTAGGTGAATTCATAGTCGGGAGGTTTTGGAGTCCAAAGGCGTGTTCTGACGCTAAGACGAACATTTTAGATGGTTTGGGATCACTTCGGGAAATAAGGAACATAAAGCATGAAGTTTTGGCCTAAAGGGAGCATCCAATGGCTTAAATTTTAGCTTAAACCCGAGAGAAAGAGTCGAGTTGAAGCGTCGAGACGCTGCTCGACGCTGCCCAGCGTCGAGACGCTACGACGATTATAAAAGGGGTAAAGTCCGGTTTTTAGGTTGTCTTCTCCACGGTTTCACCTCGGGATTGCGGCATTTTCCACCATTTTTGGCCCTTTTCTTCACCATACTTGTATGTTACTAAGCTATTCCATGGAGTGTTGGATTTATTCATCCTCCATGGAAGGCTAAACAAGGTTATTGCTTAATTTTGAGATTGAGATTGTAAAACTATGGATTGAAGGGAAGATTTGCCCTCTTGTGTATGTTCAGATAATTTGAGCTTCTTGCATCTCTTTTCTTTGTTTGTCTTCAAATTTAGCATGTGTAGCTTAATTAGGAATGAATCCTTAGTTCCTATGCATGTTAAAACACTAAAGATTAGGACGTATAATTGCCTAAATCGCTAAGTAGAAAGGGCTTAAGCATGGCTAGGTAATTCAAGCTCAAGTGACAGTTGGGGGAATGAATTAGTTAACGTTAGGCTTTGTGCGAGAGAGAAATCGGGTTAGTCTTAGGATTAGTTCGTCGTAGTGTTCTCGTCACTGGCCATTAATTAATTTGGGATTGATCACCTCGAATTGATTATTAGCCAAGTATAATTAGAATTGCACTTATCTAACTATATCATTGGGTCGTTTGAGTTAGAAATTAACCAAATGAATTGTGTGTGAAGCATTCTAGGTAATTATTTTGTCATCGATGAACTGAATGTTCATAGCGATCAATCCCATTGCTCGGAATTAAGCATGCTCGTTTAAATTGTCACTTCACCGCTTAATTTTCCGTTAGTTTTTGCATGTTTAGAGCTCCCTTCTTACAAACAAAATTCCCCTCTTTTTATTAATAGCAACTTAAATTTCTAATTATGTAAGTGCAATTCTAATTATACTTGGCCAATAATCAATTCGAGGTGATCAATCCCAAATTAATTAACGGCCAATGACGGGAACACTGCGACGAACTAATCCTAAGACTAATCCGATTTCTCTCTCGCCCAAAGCCTAACATGAAAACGTTAACTAATTTATTCCCCCCAACTGTCACTTGGGCTTGAATTACCTAGCCTTGCTTAAGCCCTTGCTACTTAGCGATTTAAGCAATTATACGTCCTAATCTTTAGGGTTTTAACATGCATAGGAACTAAGGAGTCATTCCTAATTATGCTACACATGCTAAATTTGAAGACAAACAAAGGAAAGAGATGCAAGAAGCTGAAATTATCTAAACATACACAAGAGGGCAAATCTCCCCTTCAATCCATAGTTTTACAATCCCAATCTCAAAATTAAGCACTAACCTTGTTTAGCCTTCCATGAAGGATGAATAAATCCAACACTTCATGGAAGAGCTTAGTGACATACAAGTATTATGAAGAAAAGGGCCAAAAATGGTGGAAAATGCCGCAATCCTGAGGTGAAACCGTGGAGAAGACAACCTAAAAAGCGGATTTTACCCCTTTTATAATCGTCGTAGCGTCGAGACGTTGGGACAACGTCTCGACGCTGTGCCTTAAAAATTCAGCGTGCACGCGTTCGGAGCGTCGAGACGCTTGCTCTTGGGTTTGAGCTAAAATTTAAGCCTTTGGATGCTCCCTTTAGGCCAAAACTTCATGCTTTATGTTCCTCCTTTCCCGAAGTAATCCCGAACCATCTAAAATGTCCGTCTTAGCGTCAGAACACTCTTTTGGACTCCAAAAGCTCTCGACCATGAATTCACCTACAAAAAGTCATTTTAATCAATAATAATCATGGTTCTAGCCAATATTAAGAACATAATAATAGCTCTATTTTAGAGCTATCAGTGCCTTAAAAATTCAGCGTGCACGCGTTCGGAGCGTCGAGACGCTTGCTCTTGGGTTTGAGCTAAAATTTAAGCCTTTGGATGCTCCCTTTAGGCCAAAACTTCATGCTTTATGTTCCTACTTTCCCGAAGTAATCTCGAACCATCTAAAATGTCCGTCTTAGCGTCAGAACACTCTTTTGGACTCCAAAAGCTCTCGACCATGAATTCACCTACAAAAAGTCATTTTAATCAATAATAATCATGGTTCTAGCCAATATTAAGAACATAATAATAGCTCTATTTTAGAGCTATCAGTGCCTGAAGTGAGATGAGGGTTAAGAGATCTGAGAGAGTGAGAGGCGAGAGGTGAGGTCTGAGAGTGAGAGAGGATTAAAATTGAAAAACCCTAATTTTAGAAATATATATATAAATTTTTTTTAATATATTGAATTTGGTTCGGTTCGGGTTGAACCGAGCCAAATTTGATTCAACCTACGAACCGACCCAAAAATTCGGTTTTTTAAAATAGCAACCGAACCTAAATTAAAAAAAAAAATCCAACCCAAGAAGTTGGGTTGGGTTTCTTTTTGAACACCCCTATAAAAAGTAAGGATATTTTTCATATTTAGGAGGTTTTGTTGAGGAAAAATATATATTAAAACACCCACCATGGGGCTCGAACACACGACCACAAGGTTAAGAGACTTACACTCTACCAACTGAGCTAGACAGGCTAATGTATATTTTTAAGAGATTTGTAAATAATAGACTATAGAGAAAGAGTAAAATTGAGTCCGGTTTTAGAGATTTCCTCATCTTGCTCGTCATATCATTTCCCTTCGCTCGCTATTAATTCAGTTTGGGAGAGCGATTGCCCCCAATTGGGTTAGTAGCGAAACTTAATTTAGAGTTGTTTGCTCTTCATTAATTATTTGAGTTACATGTTTCCGATTGGAGCATGTAAGTTGCGTGAATGTTAACAAAAAACCGGCTAAGTCATTTTGTGTCTATGATCTGAATTACATCAACAATCAATCCCGACACTCAAATTAGGAGCACATGTTTTATTTAATTTTCCTCGCATTTTTATTTTTTCGTTAGTTTAATTTCTGCATGTTTTAGTTTTAGTTTAGATTCTATTAGTCTCCTCCCCCCTATTTTATCGCTTGTTTTATTGTTTTAGTTAATTAGAGACAAATAGAAATTAATTAGGAGAAAATAATTTAGGTTCCCTGTGGTTCGACACCCGACTACCACTAGCTGCAAAGCTCAGTAGTGTCGGAATTATAAATTTCATTTTGGCAAGCCTCGACAACTTGAGATTGGAGGACATTCAAAAGTCATTTACCAGGTACCCATCCTCTCCTGGCCTGATAGGGATCTGATCTTCTGGTTGGTCCACCCATCCTCTCCTGGCCTGATAGGGATCTGATCTTCTGGTTGGTCCACCCATCCTCTCCTGGCCTGGGGATCTGATCTTCTGGTTGGTCCACAGTTCAATTGTTCATTAGAGGTGTCAGTGGTACTTAAGAAAGAAGATGTAATGCATGGGTTAAACGATATAAATGACCCGCTGTGATTACGAACGACCTGTGAAGGATCGACTCGCCTATGATGGTTATTGATAGCACTCCAAAAGTGCTAATATTTAGCTCCTAAGTATTGTAAATTAGAGTAATTATTTGTGCTTAATCGATGTATGTCAGGAGTAAATCGGGCATTTGCGTTAATTAAGAGCTTAAACGGGTATTGTAGAACATTTTATTAATTAATCGTTTTGAGTGATTATACTACATTAATTAAATAACCTAATCTTTACTCAAAATTGATTAATGGTTGAATGATGATGACCTCATTAAGGGAATGGGGCAGCCTCGATTTGAATCTAGGTGGGAGTAGAAATTCCTTGTTTTTGTAAAAGTCAATGCTCCCAGATTTGGTCAACAACTCCAACTCCACCATGGGCAACCAATTTAGACCCAAATCACCCAGACTTATTTTCTTCTGTTTTTTATGCGTTTTAAGACCCTAGCGCACTGTTCATATTGGAGAGAGAAAAATCGATTTTGAACCTTTGACCTCGGATTTTGTGAGTTTTATACTCATTTTCAAGGTTTTTGGGTGATTTTGGATCGATTCTCGACATATTTGGCTAAGGTAAGTGCTCTAATTTGAGGTTAGGGATTGAAAGTTGATGTATCAAGTGAGATTTGAGCTGAAATCAAGAACTTTTTTCCATGCGAGGATGAGGTTAGTGAGATTAAGAAAGAGGCCGAGCCTAGTCTCGAGGAGGAGATTCAGGTGATGAAGTTTGAGGCTTACGAGTCTCTATCTGTTTTATTACTTGAAATTTCCTTAATTGATGCATGTTCTTTTCCTTATTTTCCTGTTGAGTCTTTTATTTCCATTGAGTCAGTTGAGTCTTACTTTGTTTTATTTCAGTCTGTTGAGTCTTTATTTTTCCTATATATTAAAAAAATCAAAAAAATAACTTTGTCTGGCTGCCACGAGAAGTCGAAGAGCTTGCTATTCTTAGCAGGTTTTGTTGATTCAAGGAAGAATCGGCCGAAGAAATATGAGAATTTTTACGTACCCTGACAGAGTGGAGGACACGTCGAGCATAACGACATTAAAAAAAATTGCGCTTCTTGGGAGGCAACCCATGTGTTTTTGAATTTATGTCTTTACTTTTAGTTTTTATTTTCCTACCTTAGCTTTCTTGTTTTTTTTTTTTTTTGTAGGAGCTTTGACCTGAGGATCGAGACAGTGGGCGAGGACCGCACTACTCCAACCGGCAACCTAACAAAATTTAGGGGAGGTTTTCTGTTCTCTTTAATTTTGTGCGTTTTAACTACTTAGTCTAAAGTGTGATACATCGAGGACTATGTATCCTTTTAGGTTGGGGTGGAGTTGTCTGTTGGATTGAATTTATGTACAGCCCTCGGACTATAGTGGAGTCTCCGGGGGTTAACGAATGTTGATTAGTTCGGTTAAAAGAGTTTAACTGGATAATCTCGTATCGTTGGAGCTCATGATTTGTAGGTCCTTTAGGTTCTCCTAGCTAGCTCGGATAACGCCGTGCAACAATATAAGAGAAAAGAAAAAGGAAAAAGAATTTGAATTTGTTCAAATTCGGTTTGTGGAAGAATGATGGACATATAAATATAATTTAAATATGCGTTTGGTCTAAAACATGAATAAGATTCATGTGCAAAAAGTCAGTTTTTGAAAAACCAGGTTTAGTCATATTATTTAATTAATATTTGATATTGAGTTAAATAAGGTTAATTAATTAAAAAGTTTAATTAATTAATAAAAATATATATTTTTTTTATTTATTAAAAAGTTTAATAAATAAAATATTTATTATTATTTAAAATTAATTAAGAATTAATTTTAAAAAATAATATATATATATATATATATATATATTAATGTTTAGTGGAAAAAGGGGTACACATAAAGACATTTGTGTTTAACCACTTCAATGAAGTTTAAAAATGCTACTATCTCCGTTCCAAAAGCCGAGCAGACCGATTTCTTCTTCCATTCTCCTTTCTTTTCTCTACTTAACGGAGTCCCACAACCTTGTTGCTTGGCCAGAGGATAGCGAGACTATCGGAGGTGGTCCTCGAAGGATTCGAGAGGAGGCCCGTTGAGATCGTGAGAAGATTCAAAGAGTTCGTGCGGAGATTCCAACGACGAATTTTGAAGAAAATTTGAACTACAAGGGTATGCATTTCTTATTTTTCTTTTTCGTTGATTCAAGCATGTTTCTATTTTGTTAAATTGAGAAAATTAGAGTATCAACGATCCAAAATCGCTTTCGCAGCGTTATACGCTCCATCATCTTAGTCGTTAATTAATTGATTTATCGGTCTAATTGTGAAATCAACACCCTAAGATATCTCTCTCGTTGTTCTCCATATTTTATTTCATGTTTTTATTTTTTTTCATCATATACCCGTAATTACATACACTATATTAAAACTTGACCCGTAAACTTGCGATTTTGCATTGCATTAAAATTTGCAAGTAAATCATATTAATTTACCAAACATTTCCTAATTTTATTTCCTAATTAGAAATTACAATGGAATTTTGAGTTTTAAAAAAACAAATTTTGGGGTAAGAGAGGTTCGAATAGTCGACCTTAGGATCACTCTTTTTGCTATGAGACCTATGCGCTAGCCAACTGCGCCACCACCCCAATTTATTCAGTGCACCAAATTTTTTCGGATACTAAATAAACTTTGTCGATTTGTTTGATCAAATTCAAAATATACCATGAAATTTGACGATTTGTAGCTTTATCTCGATTCTTCATTTAAAGTTCCTGAGCTATAGAGATGGAGGGAAGTTGAGGGATCAGAAAGAGAGATGGGTTTAGAAAAGAAAGGTTTATCTTCATATGTGATTTCTTTCACATAGAGAGAAATATCTGACATCAATCAACAACTCTTATTCTAGTGAGATTTTCATTTTGTTTTTATCACAAGCGATGATGGAAGAAATTTAGTTCAAACATTTTTTTTAGTACAATGGAAAAACATAACTAGAAAGAAAAATTAAAGAAATTTATTTTAATGGTGACCTTCAACTGTTCCACGCCTCTGTTGGTCTTTAATGCCATTGACAAATATTTGGAGCTGGTTTTAAGATTCCAGAAAATCAAAGAATCCCATTGCTATAACAATTTTTTTTTCTTAGATTATATATTTCATGTCTAATTTTGTTATTATAGTTACAACAATTTCGTATTAATTGTCAAAGTGAGACCGTAATTGACATGTAAATCATATTAATTTGCCAAACATTCATTTCCTAATTAGAAATTACAATGAAATTTTGAGTTTTAAAAAAACAAAATTTGGGGTGAGAGAGGCTCATACTCTCGACCTCAGGATCACTTTTTTCGCTATGAGACCTACGCGCTAGCCAACTGCGCCACCACTCTTTTCGCTATGAAACCTACGCGCTAGCCAACTGCGCCACAACCCCAATTTGTTAAGTGCCCAAACATATTCGGATACTAAATAAACTTTGACGATTTGTTTGATCAAATTCAAAATAGACAATGAACTTTGACGATTTGTAGATTTATTGTTTAAGTTGTTTGGCTATAGAGGTGGAGAGAGCTTGAGAAATAAGAAAGAGAGAGGGGTTTAGAAAAGAAATATTTATCTTCGTATGTGATTTCTTTCACATAGAGAGCAATATCTGAAATCAATCAACAACTCTTATTCTATTGAGTTTTTCATTTTGTTTTTAACACAAAGGATGATGTAAGAAATTTAGTTCAAACATTTTTTTAGTACAATGGAAAAACAGAACTAGAAAGAAATATTAAAGAAATGTGCAAAGGTGACTTTCAACTGTTTCTCGCCTCTGTTGGTCTTTAATGTCATTGACAAATATTTGAAGCTCGTTTTAAGATTCCATAAAATCAAAGAGTCTCATTGCTATAACAATTTGTTTTTTTTTTCTTAATATATATATTTCATGTCTAATTTCGTTATTATAGTTGCAACAATTTCTTATTAATTGTCAAAGTGAGACAATAATGGGCATGTAAATCATATTAATTTACCAAACATTTCCTAATTATAAATTACAATGGAATTTTGAGTTTTAAAATATCAATTTTTTGGGTGAGAGAGGCTCAAACTCTCGACCTCAAGATCACTCTTTTTGCTATGAGAACTACGCGCTAGCCAACTCACCACCACCCCAATTTGTTAAGTGCCCAAACTTTTCCAGATACTAAATAAACTTTGACGATTTGTTTGATCAAATTCAAAATATACAATTAACTTTGAGGATTTGTGGCTTTATCTTAATTCTTAAGTTGTTGAGCTATAGAAATGGAGAGGACTTTGAGAGATCAGAAAGAAAGAGAGAGGTTTAGAAAAGAAATGTTTTTTTTTCTATGTTATTTTTTTCACATAGAGAGAGCAATATCTGACATCAATCAACAACTCTTATTCTACTGAGTTGTTTATTTTGTTTTTAACACAAACAATTATGGAAGACATTAAATAAAAGAAATGTACATTAATGGTGACCTTCAACTGTTCCTCGCCTTTGTTGGTCTTTAATACCTTTGAAAAATATTTGAAGCTCGTTCTAAGATTCCAGAAAATCAAAGTCCCATTGCAATAACAATTTGTTGATTTTTTGTTTTTTAGATTATATATTTCATCTCTAATTTTGTTATTATAGGTACCAAAATTTCAATTTAATTGTAAACGTGAGACAGTAATTGACATATAAATCAGGATCACTCTTTTTGCTATGAGACCTACGCGCTAGCCAACTACGCCACCACCCCAATTTGTCTAGTGCCGCAAAAATTTTCGGATACTAAATAAACTTTGACGATTTGCTTGATCAAATTCAAAATATACCATGAACTTTTATGATTTGTAGCTTTATTTCGATTCTTCATTTTAAGTTCCTTAACTATAAAGATGGAGAGAGCTTGAGAGATCAAAAAGAGAGAGGGGTTTAGAAAAGAAAGGTTTTTTTCCTATGTTATTTCTTTCACATAGAGAGAGCAATATCTGACAGCAATCAACAACTCTTATTCTACTGAGTTTTTTATTTTGTTTTTGACACAAACGAAGATGGAAGACATTTAGTTCAAACATTTTTTTAGTACAATGGAAAAACAGATCCAGAAAGAAAAATTAAAGAAATGTGCGTTAATGGTGACCTTCAACTGTTCCTCGCCTTTGTTGGTCTTTAATGCCATTGAAAAATATTTGAAGCTCGTTTTAAGATTCCAGAAAATCAAAGAGTGTCATTGCTATAACAAATTGTTGTTTTTTAGATTATATATTTCATGTCTAAATTTGTTATTATAAGTACAAAAATTTCATATTAATTGTAAACGTGAGATAGTAATTGACATGTAAATCATATTAATTTACCAAACATTTCATAATTAGAAACTACAATGAAATTATAAGTTTTAAATAAACAAATTTTGGGGTGAGAGAGGCTCGAACTCTCGACCTCAGGATCACTCTTTTTGCTATGAGACCTACGCGCTAGCCAACTGCGCCACCACCCCAATTTGTCTAGTGCCCCAAAAATTTTCAGATACTAAATAAACTTTGACGATTTGTTTGATCAAATTCAAAATATACCATGAACTTTTATGATTTATAGCTTTATTTCGATTCTTCATTTTAAGTTCCTTAACTATAAAGATGGAGAGAGCTTGAGAGATCAAAAAGAGAGAGGGGTTTAGATAAGAAAGGTTTTTTTCCTATGTTATTTCTTTCACATAGAGAGAGCAATATCTGACAGCAATCAACAACTCTTATTCTACTGATTTTTTTTATTTTGTTTTTGACACAAACGAAGATGGAAGACATTTAGTTCAAACATTTTTTTAGTACAATGGAAAAACAGATCTAGAAAGAAAAATTAAAGAAATGTGCGTTAATGGTGACCTTCAACTGTTCCTCGCCTTTGTTGGTCTTTAATGCCATTGAAAAATATTTGAAGCTCGTTTTAAGATTCCAGAAAATCAAAGAGTCTCATTGCTATAACAAATTGTTGTTTTTTAGATTATATATTTCATGTCTAATTTTGTAAACAAGAGACAGTAATTGACATGTAAATTATATTAATTTACCAAACATTTCATAATTAGAAACTACAATGAAATTTTAAGTTTTAAAAAAACAAATTTTGGGGTGAGAGAGGCTTGAACTCTCGACATCAAGATCACTCTTTTTGCTATGAGACCTACGCGCTAGCCAACTGCGCCACCACCCCAATTTGTCTAGTGCCCCAAAAATTTTCGGATACTAAATAAACTTTGACGATTTGTTTGATCAAATTCAAATTATACCATGAACTTTTATGATTTCTAGATTTATTTCGATTCTTCATTTTAAGTTCCTTAACTATAAAGATGGACAGAGCTTGAGAGATCAAAAAGAGAGAGGGGTTTAGAAAAGAAAGGTTTTTTTCCTACGTTATTTCTTTCACATAGAGAGAGCAATATTGACAGCAATCAACAACTCTTATTCTACTGAGTTTTTTATTTTTTTTTTGACACAAACGATGATGGACAGTAATTGACATGTAAATCATATTAATTTACCAAACATTTCATAATTAGAAACTACAATGAAATTTTAAGTTTTAAAAAAACAAATTTTGGGGTGAGAGAGGCTCAAACTCTCGACCTCAGGATCACTCTTTTTGCTATGAGACCTACGCGCTAGCCAACTGCGCCACCACCCCAATTTGTCTAGTGCCCCAAAAATTTTCGGATACTAAATAAACTTTGATGATTTGTTTGATCAAATTCAAAATATACCATGAACTTTTATGATTTGTAGCTTTATTTCGATTCTTCATTTTAAGTTCCTTAACTATAAAGATGGAGAGAGCTTGAGAGATCAAAAAGAGAGAGGGGTTTAGAAAAGAAAGGTTTTTTTCCTATGTTATTTCTTTCACATAGAGAGAGCAATATCTGACAGCAATCAACAACTCTTATTCTACTGAGTTTTTTATTTTGTTTTTGACACAAACGAAGATGGAAGACATTTAGTTCAAACATTTTTTTAGTACAATGGAAAAACAGATCTAGAAAGAAAAATTAAAGAAATGTGCGTTAATGGTGACCTTCAACAGTTCCTCGCCTTTGTTGGTCTTTAATGCCATTGAAAAATATTTGAAGCTCGTTTTAAGATTCCAGAAAATCAAAGAGTGTCATTGCGATAACAAATTGTTGTTTTTTAGATTATATATTTCATGTCTAAATTTGTTATTATAAGTACAAAAATTTCATATTAATTGTAAACGTGAGATAGTAATTGACATGTAAATCATATTAATTTACCAAACATTTCATAATTAGAAACTACAATGAAATTTTAAGTTTTAAATGAACAAATTTTGGGGTGAGAGAGGCTCGAACTCTCGACCTCAGGATCACTCTTTTTGCTATGAGACCTACGCGCTAGCCAACTGCGCCACCACCCCAATTTGTCTAGTGCCCCAAAAAATTTTAGATACTAAATAAACTTTGACGATTTGTTTGATCAAATTCAAAATATACCATGAACTTTTATGATTTATAGCTTTATTTCGATTCTTCATTTTAAGTTCCTAAACTATAAAGATGGAGAGAGCTTGAGAGATCAAAAAGAGAGAGGGGTTTAGAAAAGAAAGGTTTTTTTCCTATGTTATTTCTTTCACATAGAGAGAGCAATATCTGACAGCAATCAACAACTCTTATTCTACTGATTTTTTTATTTTGTTTTTGACACAAACGAAGATGGAAGACATTTAGTTCAAACATTTTTTTAGTACAATGGAAAAACAGATCTAGAAAGAAAAATTAAAGAAATGTGCGTTAATGGTGACCTTCAACTGTTCCTCGCCTTTGTTGGTCTTTAAAGCCATTGAAAAATATTTGAAGCTCGTTTTAAGATTCCAGAAAATCAAAGTGTCTCATTGCTATAACAAATTGTTGTTTTTTAGATTATATATTTCATGTCTAATTTTGTAAACGTGAGACAGTAATTGACATGTAAATTATATTAATTTTCCAAACATTTCATAATTAGAAACTACAATGAAATTAAATAAATTTTGGGGTGAGAGAGGCTTGAACTCTCGACCTCAGGATCACTCTTTTTGCTATGAGACCTACGCGCTAGCCAACTGCGCCACCACCCCAATTTGTCTAGTGCCCCAAAAATTTTCGGATACTTAATAAACTTTGACGATTTGTTTGATCAAATTCAAATTATACCATGAACTTTTATGATTTGTAGCTTTATTTCCATTCTTCATTTTAAGTTCCTTAACTATAAAGATGGACATAGCTTGAGAGATCAAAAAGAGAGAGGGGTTTAGAAAAGAAAGGTTTTTTTCCAACGTTATTTCTTTCACATAGAGAGAGCAATATTGACAGCAATCAACAACTCTTATTCTACTGAGTTTTTTATTTTGTTTTTGACGATGATGGACAGTAATTGACATGTAAATCATATTAATTTACCAAACATTTCATAATTAGAAACTACAATGAAATTTTAAGTTTAAAAAAAACAAATTTTGGGGTGAAAGAGGCTCGAACTCTCGACCTCAGGATCACTCTTTTTGCTATGAGACCTACGCGCTAGCCAACTGCGCCACCACCCCAATTTGTCTATTGCCCCAAAAATTTTCGGATACTAAATAAACTTTGATGATTTGTTTGATCAAATTCAAAATATACCATGAACTTTTATGATTTGTAGCTTTATTTCGATTCTTCATTTTAAGTTCCTTAACTATAAAGATGGACAGAGCTTGAGAGATCAAAAAGAGAGAGGGGTTTAGAAAAAGAAAGGTTTTTTTCCTACGTTATTTCTTTCACATAGAGAGAGCAATATTGACAGCAATCAACAACTCTTATTCTACTGAGTTTTTTATTTTGTTTTTGACACAAACGATGATGGACAGTAATTGACATGTAAATCATATTAATTTACCAAACATTTCATAATTAGAAACTACAATGATATTTTAAGTTTAAAAAAAACAAATTTTGGGGTGAAAGAGGCTCGAACTCTCGACCTCAGGATCACTCTTTTTGCTATGAGACCTACGCGCTAGCCAACTGCGCCACCACCCCAATTTGTCTATTGCCCCAAAAATTTTCGGATACTAAATAAACTTTGATGATTTGTTTGATCAAATTCAAAATATACCATGAACTTTTATGATTTGTAGCTTTATTTCGATTCTTCATTTTAAGTTCCTTAACTATAAAGATGGACAGAGCTTGAGAGATCAAAAAGAGAGAGGGGTTTAGAAAAAGAAAGGTTTTTTTCCTACGTTATTTCTTTCACATAGAGAGAGCAATATTGACAGCAATCAACAACTCTTATTCTACTGAGTTTTTTATTTTGTTTTTGACACAAACGATGATGGACAGTAATTGACATGTAAATCATATTAATTTACCAAACATTTCATAATTAGAAACTACAATGAAATTTTAAGTTTTAAAAAAACAAATTTTGGGGTGAGAGAGGCTCGAACTCTCGACCTCAGGATCACTCTTTTTGCTATGAGACCTACGCGCTAGCCAACTGCGCCACCACCCCAATTTGTCTATTGCCCCAAAAATTTTCGGATACTAAATAAACTTTGATGATTTGTTTGATCAAATTCAAAATATACCATGAACTTTTATGATTTGTAGCTTTATTTCGATTCTTCATTTTAAGTTCCTTAACTATAAAGATGGAGAGAGCTTGAGAGATCAAAAAGAGAGAGGGGTTTAGAAAAGAAAGGTTTTTTTCCTATGTTATTTCTTTCACATAGAGAGAGCAATATCTGACACCAATCAACAACTCTTATTCTACTGAGTTTTTTATTTTGTTTTTGACACAAACGAAGATGGAAGACATTTAGTTCAAACATTTTTTTAGTACAATGGAAAAACAGATCTAGAAAGAAAAATTAAAGAAATGTGCGTTAATGGTGACCTTCAATTGTTCCTCGCCTTTGTTGGTCTTTAATGCCATTGAAAAATATTTGAAGCTCGTTTTAAGATTTCAGAAAATCAAAGAGTGTCATTGCTATAACACATTGTTGTTTTTTAGATTATATATTTCATGTCTAAATTTGTTATTATAAGTACAAAAATTTCATATTAATTGCAAACGTGAGATAGTAATTGACATGTAAATCATATTAATTTACCAAACATTTCATAATTAGAAACTACAATGAAATTATAAGTTTTAAATAAACAAATTTTGGGGTGAGAGAGGCTCGAACTCTTGACCTTAAGATCACTCTTTTTGCTATGAGACCTACGCGCTAGCCAACTGCGCCACCACCCCAATTTGTATAGTGCCCCAAAAATTTTCTTATACTAAATAAACTTTGGCGATTTGTTTGATCAAATTCAAAATATACCATGAACTTTTATGATTTGTAGCTTTATTTCGATTCTTCATTTTAAGTTCCTTAACTATAATGATGGAGAGAGTTTGTGAGATCAAAAAGACAGAGGGGTTTAGAAAAGAAAGGTTTTTTTCCTACGTTATTTCTTTGACATAGAGAGAGCAATATTGACAGCAATCAACAACTCTTATCCTACTGAGTTTTTTATTTTGTTTTTGACACAAACGATGATGAAAGACATTTAGTTCAAACATTTGTTTAGTACAATGGAAAAACAGATCTAGAAAGAAAAATTAAAGAAATGTGCGTTAATGGTGACCTTCAACTGTTCCTCGCCTTTGTTGGTCTTTAATGTCATTGAAAAATATTTGAAGCTCGTTTTAAGATTCCAGGAAATCAAAGAGTCCCATTGCTATAATAAATTGTTGTTTTTTAGATTATATATTTCATGTCTAATTTTGTTATTATAAGTACCAAAATTTCATATTAATTGTAAACGTGAGACAGTAATTGACATGTAAATCATATTAATTTACCAAACATTTCATAATTAGAAACTACAATGAAATTTTAAGTTTTAAAAAATCAAATTTTAGGGTGAGAGAGGCTCGAACTCTCGACCTCAGGATCACTCTTTTTGCTATGAGACCTACGCGCTAGCCAACTGCGCCACCACCCCAATTTGTCTAGTGCCCCAATAATTTTAGAATACTAAATAAACTTTGACGATTTGTTTGATCAAATTCCAAATATACCATGAACTTTTATGATTTGTAGCTTTATTTCGATTCTTCATTTTAAGTTCCTTAACTATAATGATGGAGAGAGCTTGAGAGATCAAAAAGAGAGAGGGGTTTAGAAAAGAAAGGTTTTTTTCCTATGTTATTTCTTTCACATAGAGAGAGCAATATCTGACAGCAATCAACAGCTCTTATTCTACTGAGTTTTTTATTTTGTTTTTGACACAAACGATGATGGAAGACATTTAGTTCAAACATTTTTTTAGTACAATGGAAAAACAGATCTAGAAAGAAAAATTAAAGAAATGTGCGTTAATGGTGACCTTCAATTGTTCCTCGCCTTTGTTGGTCTTTAATGCCATTGAAAAATATTTGAAGCTCCTTTTAAGATTCCAGGAAATCAAAGAGTCTCATTGCTATAACAAATTGTTGTTTTTTAGATTATATATTTCATGTCTAATTTTGTTATTATAAGTACCAAAATTTCATATTAATTGTAAACGTGAGACAGTAATTCACATGTAAATCATATTAATTTACCAAACATTTCATAATTAGAAACTACAATGAAATTTTAAGTTTTAAAAAATCAAATTTTGGGGTCAGAGAGGCACGAAATCTCGACCTCAGGATTACTATTTTTGCTATGAGACTTACGCGCTAGCCAACTGCGCCACCACCCCAATTTGTATAGTGCCGCAAAAATTTTCATATACTAAATAAACTTTGGCGATTTGTTTGATCAAATTCAAAATATACCATGAACTTTTATGATTTGTAGTTTTATTTCGATTCTTCATTTTAAGTTCCTTAACTATAATGATGGAGAGAGTTTGTGAGATCAAAAAGAGAGAGGGGTTTAGAAAAGAAAGGTTTTTTTCCTATGTTATTTCTTTCACATAGAGAGAGCAATATTCGACAGCAATCAACAGCTCTTATTCTACTGAGTTTTTTATTTTGTTTTTGACACAAACGATGATGGAAGACATTTAGTTCAAACATTTTTTTAGTACAATGGAAAAACAGATCTAGAAAGAAAAATTAAAGAAATGTGCGTTAATGGTGACCTGCAACATTGTTCCTCGCCTTTGTTGGTCTTTAATGCCATTGAAAAATATTTGAAGCTCGTTTTAAGATTCCAGGAAATCAAAGAGTCTCATTGCTATAACAAATTGTTGTTTTTTAGATTATATATTGCATGTCTAATTTTGTTATTATAAGTACCAAAATTTCATATTAATTGTAAAACAGTAATTGACATGTAAATCATATTAATTTACCAAACATTTCATAATTAGAAACTACAATGAAATTTTAAGTTTTAAAAAATCAAATTTCGGGGTGAGAGAGGCTCGAACTCTCGACCTCAGGATCACTCTTTTTGCTATGAGACCTACGCGCTAGCCAACTGCGCCACCACCCCAATTTGTCTAGTGCCCCAAAAAATTTCGTATACTAAATAAAGTTTGACGATTTGTTTGATCAAATTCAAAATATACCATGAACTTTTACGATTTGTAGCTTTATTTTGATTCTTCATTTTAAGTTCCTTAACTATAATGATGGAGAGAGCTTGCGAGATTAAAAAGAGAGGGGTTTAGAAAAGAAAGGTTTTTTTCCTATGTTATTTCTTTCACATAGAGAGAGCAATATCTGACAGCAATCAACAGCTCTTATTCTACTGAGTTTTTTATTTTGTTTTTGACACAAACAATGATGGAAGATATTTAGTTCAAACATTTTTTTAGTACAATGGAAAAACAGATCTAGAAAGAAAAATTAAAGAAATGTGCGTTAATGGTGACCTTCAACTGTTCCTCGCCTTTGTTGGTCTTTAATGCCATTGAAAAATATTTGAAGCTCGTTTTAAGATTCCAGGAAATCAAAGAGTCTCATTGCTATAACAAATTGTTGTTTTTTAGATTATATATTTCATGTCTAATTTTGTTATTATAAGTACCAAAATTTCATATTAATTGTAAACGTGAGACAGTAATTCACATGTAAATCATATTAATTTACCAAACATTTCATAATTAGAAACTACAATGAAATTTTAAGTTTTAAAAAATCAAATTTTGGGGTGAGAGAGGCTCGAACTCAACTGCGCCACCACCCCAATTTGTATAGTGACCCAAATATTTTTGTATACTAAATAAACTTTGGCGATTTGTTTGATCAAATTCAAAATATACCATGAACTTTTATGATTTGTAGCTTTATTTCGATTCTTCATTTTAAGTTCCTTAACTATAATGATGGAGAGAGTTTGTGAGATCAAAAATACAGAGGGGTTTAGAAAAGAAAGGTTTTTTTCCTATGTTATTTCTTTCACATAGAGAGAGCAATATCTGACAGCAATCAACAGCTCTTATTCTACTGAGTTTTTTATTTTGTTTTTGACACAAACGATGATGGAAGACATTTAGTTCAAACATTTTTTTAGTACAATGGAAAAACAGATCTAGAAAGAAAAATTAAAGAAATGTGCGTTAATGGTGACCTGCAACTGTTCCTCGCCTTTGTTGGTCTTTAATGCCATTGAAAAATATTTGAAGCTCGTTTTAAGATTCCAGGAAATCAAAGAGTCTCATTGCTATAACAAATTTTTGTTTTTATAAGTACCAAAATTTCATATTAATTGTAAACGTGAGACAGTAATTGACATGTAAATCATATTAATTTACCAAACATTTCATAATTAGAAACTAGAATGAAATTTTAAGTTTTAAAAAATCAAATTTTGGGGTGAGAGAGGCTCGAACTCTCGACCTCAGGATCACTCTTTTTGCTATGAGACCTACGCGCTAGCCAACTGCGCCACCACCCCAATTTTTCTAGTGCCCCAAAAATTTTCGAATACTAAATAAACTTTGACGATTTGTTTGATCAAATTCAAAATATACCATGAACTTTTATGATTTGTAGCTTTATTTCGATTCTTCATTTTAAGTTCCTTAACTATAATGATGGAGAGAGCTTGAGAGATCAAAAAGAGAGAGGGGTTTAGAAAAGAAAGGTTTTTTTCCTATGTTATTTCTTTCACATAGAGAGAGCAATATCTGACAGCAATCAACAGCTCTTATTCTACTGAGTTTTTTATTTTGTTTTTGACACAAACGATGATGGAAGACATTTAGTTCAAACACTTTTTTAGTACAATGGAAAAACAGATCTAGAAAGAAAAATTAAAGAAATGTGCGTTAATGGTGACCTTCAACTGTTCCTCGCCTTTGTTGGTCTTTAATGCCATTGAAAAATATTTGAAGCTCCTTTTAAGATTCCAGGAAATCAAAGAGTCTCATTGCTATAACAAATTGTTGTTTTTTAGATTATATATTTCATGTCTAATTTTGTTATTATAAGTACCAAAATTTCATATTAATTGTAAACGTGAGACAGTAATTCACATGTAAATCATATTAATTTACCAAACATTTCATAATTAGAAACTACAATGAAATTTTAAGTTTTAAAAAACCAAATTTTGGGGTGAGAGAGACACGAACTCTCGACCTCAGGATTACTCTTTTTGCTAAGAGACTTACGCGCTAGCCAACTGCACCACCACCCCAATTTGTATAGTGCCCCAAAAATTTTCGTATACTAAGTAAACTTTGGCGATTTGTTTGATCAAATTCAAAATATACCATGAACTTTTATGATTTGTAGCTTTATTTCGATTCTTCATTTTAAGTTCCTTAACTATAATGATGGAGAGAGTTTGTGAGATCAAAAAGAGAGAGGGGTTTAGAAAAGAAAGGTTTTTTTCCTATGTTATTTCCTTCACATAGAGAGAGCAATATCTGACAGCAATCAACAGCTCTTATTCTACTGAGTTTTTTTATTTTGTTTTTGACACAAACGATGATGGAAGACATTTAGTTCAAACATTTTTTTAGTACAATGGAAAAACAGATCTAGAAAGAAAAATTAAAGAAATGTGCGTTAATGGTGACCTGCAACATTGTTCCTCGCCTTTGTTGGTCTTTAATGCCATTGAAAAATATTTGAAGCTCGTTTTAAGATTCCAGGAAATCAAAGAGTCTCATTGCTATAACAAATTGTTGTTTTTTAGATTATATATTTCATGTCTAATTTTGTTATTATAAGTACCAAAATTTCATATTAATTGTAAAACAGTAATTGACATGTAAATCATATTAATTTACCAAACATTTCATAATTAGAAACTACAATGAAATTTTAAGTTTTAAAAAATCAAATTTCGGGGTGAGAGAGGCTCGAACTCTCGACCTCAGGATCACTCTTTTTGCTATGAGACCTACGCGCTAGCCAACTGCGCCACCACCCCAATTTGTCTAGTGCCCCAAAAAATTTCGTATACTAAATAAAGTTTGACGATTTGTTTGATCAAATTCAAAATATACCATGAACTTTTACGATTTGTAGCTTTATTTTGATTCTTCATTTTAAGTTCCTTAACTATAATGATGGAGAGAGCTTGCGAGATTAAAAAGAGAGGGGTTTAGAAAAGAAAGGTTTTTTTCCTATGTTATTTCTTTCACATAGAGAGAGCAATATCTGACAGCAATCAACAGCTCTTATTCTACTGAGTTTTTTATTTTGTTTTTGACACAAACAATGATGGAAGATATTTAGTTCAAACATTTTTTTAGTACCATGGAAAAACAGATCTAGAAAGAAAAATTAAAGAAATGTGCGTTAATGGTGACCTTCAACTGTTCCTCGCCTTTGTTGGTCTTTAATGCCATTGAAAAATATTTGAAGCTCGTTTTAAGATTCCAGGAAATCAAAGAGTCTCATTGCTATAACAAATTGTTGTTTTTTAGATTATATATTTCATGTCTAATTTTGTTATTATAAGTACCAAAATTTCATATTAATTGTAAACGTGAGAAGTAATTCACATGTAAATCATATTAATTTACCAAACATTTCATAATTAAAAACTACAATGAAATTTTAAGTTTTAAAAAATCAAATTTTGGGGTGAGAGAGGTTCGAATTCTCGACCTCAGGATTACTCTTTTTGCTATGAGACCTACGCGCTAGCCAACTGCGCCACCACCCCAATTTGTATAGTGCCCCAAAAATTTTCGTATACTAAATAAACTTTGGCGATTTGTTTGATCAAATTCAAAATATACCATGAACTATTATGATTTGTAGCTTTATTTCGATTCTTCATTTTAAGTTCCTTAACTATAATGATGGAGAGATTTTGTGAGATCAAAAATACAGAGGGGTTTAGAAAAGAAAGGTTTTTTTCCTATGTTATTTCTTTCACATAGAGAGAGCAATATCTGACAGCAATCAACAGCTCTTATTCTACTGAGTTTTTTATTTTGTTTTTGACACAAACGATGATGGAAGACATTTAGTTCAAACATTTTTTTAGTACAATGGAAAAACAGATCTAGAAAGAAAAATTAAAGAAATGTGCGTTAATGGTGACCTGCAACTGTTCCTCGCCTTTGTTGGTCTTTAATGCCATTGAAAAATATTTGAAGCTCGTTTTAAGATTCCAGGAAATCAAAGAGTCTCATTGCTATAACAAATTTTTGTTTTTATAAGTACCAAAATTTCATATTAATTGTAAACGTGAGACAGTAATTGACATGTAAATCATATTAATTTACCAAACATTTCATAATTAGAAACTACAATGAAATTTTAAGTTTTAAAAAAATCAAATTTTGGGGTGAGAGAGGCTCGAACTCTCGACCTCAGGATCACTCTTTTTGCTATGAGACCTACGCGCTAGCCAACTGCGCCACCACCCCAATTTTTCTAGTGCCCCAAAAATTTTCGGATTCGAAATAAACTTTGACGATTTGTTTGATTAAATTCAAAATATACCATGAACTTTTATGATTTGTAGCTTTATTTCGATTCTTCATTTTAAGTTCCTTAATTATAATGATGGAGAGAGCTTGAGAGATCAAAAAGAGAGAGGGGTTTAGAAAAGAAAGGTTTTTTTCCTATGTTATTTCTTTCACATAGAGAGAGCAATATCTGACAACAATCAACAACTCTTATTCTACTGAGTTTTATATTTTGTTTTTGACACAAACGATGATGGAAGACATTTAGTTCAAACATTTTTTTAGTACAATGGAAAAACAGATCTAGAAAGAAAAATTAAAGAAATGTGCGTTAATGGTGACCTTCAACTGTTCCTCGCCTTTGTTGGTCTTTAATGCCATTGAAAAATATTTGAAGCTTGTTTTAAGATTCCAGAAAATCAAAGAGTCTCATTGCTATAACAAATTGTTGTTTTTTAGATTATATATTTCATGTCTAATTTTGTTATTATAAGTACCAAAATTTCATATTAATTGTAAACGTGAGACAGTAATTGACATGTAAATCATATTAATTTACCAAACATTTCATAATTAGAAACTACAATGAAATTGTAAATCATATTAATTTACCAAACATTTCATAATTAGAAACTACAATGAAATTTTAAGTTTTAAAAAAACAAATTTTGGGGTGAGAGAGGCTCGAACTCTCGACCTCAGGATCACTCTTTTTTGCTATGAGACCTACGCGCTAGCCAACTGCGCCACCACCCCAATTTTTCTAGTGCCCCAAAAATTTTCGGATATCAAATAAACTTTGACGATTTGTTTGATCAAATTCAAAATATACCATGAACTTTTATGATTTGTAGCTTTATTTCGATTCTTCATTTTAAGTTCCTTAACTATAATGATGGAGAGAGCTTGAGAGATCAAAAAGAGAGAGGGGTTTAGAAAAGAAAGGTTTTTTTCCTATGTTTTTTTTTCACATAGAGAGAGCAATATCTGACAGCAATCAACAACTCTTATTCTACTGAGTTTTTTATTTTGTTTTTGACACAAACGATGATGGAAGACATTTAGTTCAAACATTTTTTTAGTACAATGGAAAAACAGATCTAGAAAGAAAAATTACAGAAATGTGCGTTAATGGTGACCTTCAACTGTTCCTCGCCTTTGTTGGTCTTTAATGCCATTAAAAAAAATTTGAAGCTCGTTTTAAGATTCCAGAAAATCAAAGAGTCTCATTGCTATAACAAATTGTTGTTTTTTAGATTATATATTTCATGTCTAATTTTGTTATTATAAGTACCAAAATTTCATATTAATTGTAAACGCGAGGCAGTAATTGACATGTAAATCATATTAATTTACCAAACATTTCATAATTAGAAACTACAATGAAATTTTAAGTTTTAAAAAAACAAAATTTGGGGTGGGAAAGGCTCGAACTCTAGACCCTGGATGTATTTCATGTCTAATTTTGTTATTATATACTCATAGAATAACAAAATATCATCTATCAAAACAGATATGCAATTTTGTATCAATCATAATGTTTTTGTTCAGTATGCACGAGCATGTATGTATTAATGACCCTAGATGCAAACAAGGTTATACTTCTGGGTATATACAGCGACAAATAATACATTTGTAAGTAGGTCATCTCTCATCCAACCACAATAATATGGTCATACCGACAACCACATATGGGTATATACATTCATTTGCATGTATATAAATGTGGTTCATTCATACAATAACAAAATATCATCTATCAAAACATATATGAAATTTGGCTATAATGAGAGTTCCTTTCATAGAATAACAAAACATCATTGATCAAAACAAATATTTGAAAGGAAATAAAGTATTTCAGAACAACCTTCAATTGAAACAAATGAAACGATGTCCAACCAAAAGTATCAAAATATAATGTTCAGTCCAAGATTAAATCATAAGGGATTATATATTTCATGTATAATTTTGTTATTATATACTCATTGAATAACAAAATATCATCTATCAAAACAGATATGCAATTTTGTATCAATCATAATGTTTTTGTTCAGTATGCACGAGCATGTATGTATTAATGACCCTGGATGCAAACAAGGTTATACTTCTGGGTATATACAGGGACAAATAATACATTTGTAAGTAGGTCATCTCTCATCCAACCACAATGATATGGTCATACCGACAACCACATATGGGTATATACATTCATTTGCATGTCTATAAATGTGGTTCATTCATACAATAACAAAATATCATCTATCAAAACATATATGAAATTTGGCTATAATGAGAGTTCCTTTCATAGAATAACAAAACATCATTGATCAAAACAAATATTTGAAAGGAAATAAAGTATTTCAGAACAACCTTCAATTGAAACAAATGAAACGATGTCCAACCAAAAGTATCAAAATATAATGTTCAGTCCAAGATTAAATCATAAGGATGACCAAAGCTGTTAAAGGACTCAATCATGTGATTGACTGAGTTTCAAATCGAATGATGGATGACAGAATTCAACAGGCAGGTCATCTGTTGCATCTTTCTTGTACGAACCTCTCATTCCGCCCACGTAACCTCCCTCCACATGCACGTTCGCACGCCCCTTTCCATTTTCCTCCAAATTTCTATTGATCTACATGTACAGACAGTATAAAGCAAACATCAACTTTAGTCGGACCTCATATATACACATGATTAATAAATCTGAAAATAAAGTACACTCACCTCTACAAGGGCGGACCTCTTTTTCACCTGCTTCGGCAATGTATCACTGATCTTTACCCCTCTCGTCTTTAATATGAAATACACCAATCAAAGTTAAGGTAGTTGTAGTATTTATGTAGTTATAGTATAAAAGGTAGGTTCACCATAAACATACGAACTTAGGTACATACCTTGCAAGTCGCGATCGGTGCAACAAGTGTCGGCTGGACTTTGGGAATGTTCATAGATGTTGTATGTTTTGACAAATTTGGGGTCACATTATATTTACAAACATGTTAACGAAATCTAGAATAACTTCACAACCCATACCGTCATCACCATTTTTGCTTTTTTGTCTCTTTTCAGTTCCTCCATAATTTTTGACTCATCTATGGATAAAATGACTTTGTTGATTGTTTCATCTATACTATCACATTCATATAAATACAATAGCATTTACATAAGAACACTTGATTTATATAAGAATAGTTAAACACATTTCTAGGGATACACCACTGTAATACCTGGACACTGCCCTCGTTTACGTTCGTCCCCCCACTGCCACCACTCGCTCCCCCGGTTGCGATTGTCACATGTTGCACAGTGGCAGGTACATTAGGGTCTCCTTTATATGGATCTGGGGGACCATCATCGTCGTCCTTACGGAACGGTGGTGGTTGCTTCTCCAGTCCATGATCATCCACATGCGCGATATTAGTTTTTTGTGTTTCAACATCGACCTTCTCCACCTCAAAAGCAAGAGTGGCACCATCCTGAAACAGTGCACCTAACTATTGTTCAATACTTACATACGTAAAATCCTAGTGTTAGTAAAGTATTTATTATTATTTAGTTGATAATTATACACATCCCTATATATATGGTGTATGTATTTGTATCTACCTTGCGCACAGCTTGAACGTCCAATGCATCGCCAACATCCCCCTGCATCATAAACGTGGAGCTCACCTTCACCGCGTCTTCATCATCGTTCTTCAAGTAAGCTACCAAGTTGTTTATTGCATTGACTAGGCCATCCAGTTTCTCGTTTGTTTCATCTTGTTTCTTAAACAAGATTCTCATTTGTGATTCCATTGATGACGACCCCACAACGAATTTGTCAGTCCCTTTACGGTCTCCTTCCATTATCAGCCCGCTGTCCACCAATCCACGCTTTGTTAGTTAATCCTGCAAGAAAGGTTTGAAATATGGCATTTGCAGCTCCTCTGCAGTTGGTTCTAGGTCAAGCACTTCCAACTAAAAAATTAGTTACAGTCGTTAGTGAGGACCCATCACACATATATTAATATAAACAATAACAATCATAAAACAAGTAAATACCGATGGAGACTTGAATACATTCGCCTGCAACTCGCGCCACTCTGGTTGAGTATCCGCCTCCCAATTTATCATCCTGGGGACCGTATTTCTTATTCTCTTTGCATAGTAAGTAGGTTGTGAACTTAGAGCCTGTATCACCTCGTATGCCCAAGCTAGAAGTGCATGTATGAACCCTCCCATACCGATCGCACTATTTCCCTGACTGTCAAGGGCATTCTTCATATACCTCAACAGCAAATTAAATGCGACACGCCCCCACGGATAAGTATTGAACAATTGGTCGTCGTCGACCATTAGTAGGTGCTCCATTTCAATGTGTACTTTCTCCTGCCTCGGCAGCAAGAAGCTCTCTAGGCAGTAAAGTTGCGCCATCTTCACTCCATCGTTCTTAGAGACCATTTTGCTGAACTTGAAAGCTATGTTTAAACAGTTCCTTGTCACACTTTCTTCAAACTTGAAGTAGTCATTCTTCAATTTCCCTTCCCCCTTAATTGTATCTTGATCTATTTCCGGGATTGGACCACAATTTAATCCGGTCACTAATGCAAATTCTCTTAAACCAAATTTCAGTACCTTCTCTCCAATCTTGAAGTTGAGTTCCGACGTTTTTTTTGGTTTGCATTGGTTCTGGATTAAGTGGAGTAGCAACTGAGAGGATGTTTTCTTGAATGAAAAATCCCAGAAATGACCAAAGCACGTTGATCTGAACTTTGCTTCACACTTTTCTTCCAAGGCCTTGCGCACCAACTCCATAACGCCACTCTTTGAACACAAATTAATTTTGAGTGACCTATTTCTTTTAGTATATGACATGAAATAGTCCTCATCCTGTAAGACAAAAAAAGTTAGAGTTGTATATACACTGGTATACAGAAGTACGCATATGCGTTCACATGGTAGATAAGAGTATTGACATTCATATAGTATATACAAGAGCATAGGTATCATAAATATACTGTTTGAAGTAGAGTTATGCAGTACATAAAGAGAGACACAACATATACTATATGTCTATAAATGCATTTGAGGTAACCATGACAGCGATGTCCGGGTAGAAGACAAAGGCATATGTATCATAAATATTACAGCCATGCAAATGACAACAAAATTATTCTACCACAAACTACAAGGGCATACGCTTCATAAACTCGCAATGTGGACAAAAGTTTATATGTGTATACACACTACTGTCTATATGTCATAATTTAATAACTGCATATTTACTTAACATTACCTTATTTTTCCATGTACTCCTCTGACATTTGTACCTTCCAAGAATTTTCTTCGTCATTTGCTTTCCCCTTCCCTTTATCCTTCATCGTATTGTCTTTTTTAACAATCTCCTGCATCACCGATTTTCAAGTCACATGGTTGGTTAGATTAAAGGAAAACACATTTATTTCCTTTGGTACACACCTTCTTAATCTTGTCATTTTTTGATCTCTTTTTCGTAAGAGCATCAATATCACTTGATGTGTCTGAATAACATTTAGTAATTGAGTCTTCCTCCCCATTTCCATCAAAACTCTCTTCGCTCTGAACAACATCACAAGTAGATAACTCACAAGTTAGCTTTAAATCACCATGTCACCATAAGAAATAGCAAATAAGTTGTATTACATTACTATCGTCGGAGTGCCTTTTTGCAGCCTCTTGAGCCATATCCTTCGATTTTCTCGTCCCCTTATTCCTTTACTTGCTTACTCCGACAGTATTATCTTTCTTATCTCGTCTCCCTTTTACTTTTTTTTCTTGTGATCTCGAGTTCTCCCCACTAATCACCTCCTTTTGGAAGTCCAGATGTTGTATATAAACCAAGAGAATATGTCATTACATAGATAAGCATAACGACAATGGTAAAGCAGTGAATAGAGGCAATTACATCACTGCATTCAACACATTTTTTATACTTCTTTTCCTTTCCCTTCAACTTATTCTTCGGAGATACCTTCATCTTTTGTATATTGCCACCAGTTTCTCTTTGTCTTTTCAGCCCTTTCCCTTTTGTCTTAGGATCAGTTGTCTCTCGGTTTAATTCACTTGTTACTTTATGTTCCGAACCCTGAGCATTGATACACCAAATTATATTGCGAAATTTTGGTGGACAACCTAGATGTATTTAGTCAGATTTACATATAGTATGGTAGGTATCTAATTGGGATTACCTCATCCTCTTCATCTACTCGTATTGGAGACGTTTGCTTCTTTGATTTCTTGGTAGATATTACACCCGCAGCCTTCAAACGTTCGCTAGCCCTTGCCATCTCTGAATGAACAAAAATGTTACAGGAACGATATTTAAACCTATATAGGAACCCGAGTTTTATGTGTTAACAACAATTTGTTTTAAAATAAGATTTGAATAAATAAAATACCTTAAAAAACGGGATCCTAACTAAATATTTAATAAAATATATCCCAACAAAATTAGTTATAGTCTAGGTACCTAAAGATTAGATCGGACAGAAGCCTTTGTTGTCGACGTTTGGGCGATGGAAGATTGGCGATGGCTGTGCGCGACGGAGAAGGTGGCGGGATGGAGGAGCCGATGGCCGGACAACACGGTGAAGCTCGCGGCGGATGAAGGTGGAAGAGACGGACCCAACCTCCGGCGAAGCTCGCGATGGACGTTATGCTTCCAGTGAAGCTCGCGGCGGATGACGGTGGGAGACTCGGTGAAGCTCGCGATGGACGGACTGAACCTCCGACGGATGAAGGTGGAAGAGACACGGTGGAGCTTGTTGTGAGGCACCACGAACCGCCAGCGGATGAAGGTTGAAGGGACGCTCGAACGGTCGAATCCTTGCTGTGCGCCGGACGGAGGAGGTGGATCGACGGAGTGGGCTGGGCCGATGAAGATGAGTAGCAAGGGGAGGCGGACGGCGGATGGACTTGAAATGGTGCTTGCGGCAGATGAGGTGAAGACTATCTCCTTGGGTATTTTTGTAGCTTTAAAAAAAATTAGGGTTTTAATAACTTTTTTGCTAAATTATGATTTTTAAGATATAAAAACTAACAAATCATAATTTTCAATTAGTATTTTGAAACATTTTCAAAATTAAAATTTCATGCATTTTCGTTTTAAATTTTCTCAACTTCTATTTTGTGTTTATCTTTTTTTGGTCTTATGTTTTTTTTTTTTTGACAAGTATGGTTTGGGTTCTCTACATTAACTATTATCATTAAAGGTAGATGAAGAGGTTCACCTTTTTTTTTTTTGAGTACATTGGGGGTGGGGGGATTCGAACCACAGACCTCTTGGTCATCAAGTCACACATATGCCAGCTGAGCTATGCTCGCTTTGGCATGAAGAGGTTCACCTTACCATTAAATGGTTGCATGAAACGTGTTTATATTTTTGAGGGTGTAATGAGGGTATATAATTGACGTTTTTGGACCGTGTAATCAGGGTATATATTTGGCAATACCCACTGGTAGTAATTTTAAATTCTCATATTCCATGTCCAACACTATTTTTGCTATGGTAATTTCAATTTTTCTAACTATGCACCATCTTTTTTTTCAAATTATTGTTCTGTTGTTAATTTCTCCCTGGTTGCAACCTATATTAACAGGTAAATCTCAGAGGGGTAGTTTGGTCCCAGGATAGTCTACAAAATCTTTTGTTTTGGTTAATTTAAATCTTGACTGTTAACCATTTTTTTTATTTATTTAATTATTTGTTATTAAATCTCTCCTTTTTGTAGGTATTTCAAGCGTTTAATGACTCAAGGGTAGTTTCACATTCTAAATTAGTATCTAAATATATGAGTTAGCTAATTTTCAAACCATTAATTTATTTAGCTATTTTTCAACTGGCAAACGCTTCTTTGAGCTATTCTTGTAGTTGCCCATTTTAAGTTCCTTAACTATAAAGATGGAGAGAGCTTGAGAGATCAAAAAGAGAGAGGGGTTTAGAAAAGAAAGGTTTTTTTCCTATGTTATTTCTTTCACATAGAGAGAGCAATATCTGACAGCAATCAACAACTCTTATTCTACTTAGTTTTTTATTTTGTTTTTGACACAAACGATGATGGAAGACATTTAGTTCAAACATTTTTTTAGTACAATGGAAAAACAGATCTAGAAAGAAAAATTAAAGAAATGTGCGTTAATGGTGACCTTCAAATGTTCCTCGCCTTTGTTGGTCTTTAATGCCATTGAAAAATATTTGAAGCTCGTTTTAAGATTCCAGAAAATCAAAGAGTCTCATTGCTATAACAAATTGTTGTTTTTTAGATTATATATTTCATGTCTAATTTTGTTATTATAAGTACCAAAATTTCATATTAATTGTAAACGTGAGACAGTAATTGACATGTAAATCATATTAATTTACCAAACATTTCATAATTAGAAACTACAATGAAATTTTAAGTTTTAAAAAAAGAAAGTTTGGGGTGAGAGAGGCTCGAACTCTCGACCTCAGGATCATTCTTTTGGCTATGAGACCTACGCGCTAGCTAACTGCACCACCACCCCAATTTGTTCAGTGCCCCAAAATTTTCCGTATACTAAATAAACTTTGACGATTTGTTTGATCAAATTCAAAATATACCATGAACATTGATGATTTGTAGCTTTATTTCGATTCTTCATTTTAAGTTCCTTAGCTATAAAGATGGAGAGAGCTTGAGAGATAAAAAAGAGAGGGGTTTAGAAAAGAAAGGTTTTTTTCCTATATTATTTCTTTCACACAGAGAGAGCAATATCCGACATCAATCAACAACTCTTATTCTACTGAGTTTTTTATTTTGTTTTTGACACAAACGATGATGGAAGACATTTAGTTCAAACATTTTTTTAGTTCAATGGAAAAACAGAACTAGAAAGAAAAATTAAAGAAATGTGCGTTAATGGTGACCTTCAACTAGGGGTGATCAAAAAACCCGCAACCCACGAAACCCAACCCAACCCAACCCAACTTTTCGGGTTGGGTTGGGGGTTTTTTTTAATATGGGTTGGGTTGGGTTGATATTTTAAAAAACCCAATTTTTGGGTCGGTTCGCGAGTTGAACCAAATTTGGCTCGGTTCAACCCGAACCGAACCGAAATCAATATATTAAAAAAAAAATTATATATATATATATATATATATTTCTAAAATTAGGGTTTTTCAATTTTAAGCCTCCCTCACTCTCAGACCTCTCCTCTCCTCTCGCCTCTCACTCTCTCAGATCGCTCAACCCTCATCTCACTTCAGGCGTTCTCGCACTCTCAAACCTTTCACCGTCTGTCTCCGCCTCTCTTTCCCACCGTTTCATCGTCCTCCGTCTCTCACCGTTCGTCTCGCCTCTCTCTCCCACCGTCTCATCTCCTCCCCTCCGCCTCGTTGTCGTCCGTCTTCGCCTCCATCCAGTCGACGTCGTCTCTCTCTCGCAGACCCTTTAAAGTTTTGATATTCGTTTTGATATTCTCCATCTACGCAGGAATGAACCTTTAAAGTTCTAAACTAATCAAAGATTGATTTTTTTTTTCCACCTTAAATTAGTCAAACTCTTTTAGATGGTTTATATTCTCCTTTGCTCCATAATCTCTCCTTTTAAAATTCCAGAGTTCACGGTTCAAATTTAAGTCGAGATTTGTCTCTAACCACCGTTAAGATTATCAATTCCTCTGTCTCCTGCTCTTTTAGCGGAAATTGCAAAAACTGACCTGTCATAGCAAAACATTAACAAAAGTGACCCGTCTCCCACAAAAATATTAAAACTGACCGGTTTGGCGATTTGGGGGATGTGAAATTATACATATGTCCTTCATTAAGGAATCCCGAATTTGTCTATGCGATCGCACAGGCTGTGCCATCGCACAGGCTATGCCATGGCACAGCCTATGCCATGGCACAGTCTATTTCAAAAAAAAAATTCTTACAAAAAAATTGAAAACAGAGGACGAAAAACTTCTATTTGTATTTCTTTATTCTCGCATTTCTCAAATCATCAGCAGAAACTTGTACTTACATAAACCATAAAAAAGAAATCATAGCCAAGACAATGTATAAAACAGACAGATCGACTTCAAGTGTTTGGTGTAGACGACGATGCCCCTTCTCGTCTGTTTGACAATGGGTTCCTACACGTTTTCCTGTTATGCTCAGATTCGCCACACCGTGTACACCTGTGGACTTGTACCTCCTCCCCTATTGATGGTATCCTAGTAGACTGACGTCTACCAACTCTTTGTACAACTTTTGGGGGTAGTATCTCTCGTTCTTCGAAGTTTTCTGGTCTTCTCCATTCTTGTATATGCCCCACTGGATAGATTGGTTCTGCATAAGAGGAAATTAGGCAATTGGTCGTGTAATAATTTGCACATAGAGTATGCATTGGTACATTTCGATCTTTTGCGGCGGCAATTGCATGTGTGCATGGAATTTGCCAAATGTCAAATTTTTTACAGCTGCATGTATGGGCGTGTAGGTCTACCATCCCACCTACGTATCCATCGTCCACGTCCAATTGGAAATGGTCTATTGATCTAATCTTGTGCCTTCTAGACTTGACTTCCCGCTTTTCTAATTTTCCAATTACAAAGTCTGTAATGGGTTTGTTAGAATCTGATGCTTCGTTCCGTCTTTCATAAAACCAGTCTTGGAGATGTTGTCTTATATCTTCGAACATTTTTGTAACAGGCAATGCTCGAGAGTCTTTGAACAATGCGTTAAGACTCTCGACCATGTTAGATGTCATTTTATCGTACCTGTTATGGACTTGATATACTCGTGCCCAACGGTGTAATCCAATTCTCTCCAAGTATCGTTTTACTCCTGGGAACTTACAAAGTTGATCCCAGTACATCTGGAAATTTGACATTCGATATGCCTTTGCCGCAAGATAGAATAATGGAGTGATGGCGTTATTCTTGAATCTGTCGTCCAAGTTGACTTTGATGTGTTGCATGCAAAGACCATGGAATGCTTGTGGGAATACTCTTGCAATTGACTTTTTAATGCTTACCTGGCGATCCGACAATATGACCAAATTGGGAATATCACTCCCAATTGCCTTCTCTAGGTTTGTCATAAACCAAATCCAGGATTCGTCGCATTCCGTGTCTCCCAACCCAAAGGCAATTGGGTATAGTTGATTGTTCCCATCAATGCCCGTGGCTATGAACAACTTACCCATGAATTTATGATATAAATGAGTGGCATCAACAGCAATTATAGGACGTAGACAATTCTTGAAACCCCTCACACATGGTCCTAACGCCATGAAACCATGTTTGAAATGCACACCATCTTCTATTTCAATCTCGAATAGCGTACCTGGGTTCACTATCTTCAAAGCTTCACCATATGCATAGAGAAGGGTGTAGGAGTGTTCTGGTGATCCGAATGCATACTCCAAAGCTTGCTCTCTGGCACGATACGCTCTTTGGTAGGTTATATTCACACCGTAATCCTTTCTCATGTCGTCTACTATGTCCCTGGGTGTATAGGAACGACCAGCTCGTTCGTACTTGGACTTTATTAACTCTCCTATAACTGATGCCTTAGCTTGACGATGGTTGTGAGATATCAACTGAAATCTGCATGTGTGAACATTTGTATACTTGTTCACCCTGAAGAAATCAGAACCATCCATTCTCATTGCGCGAAGCATCCAGTTACATGTTTCAACTCTGCACTTGGCTTTAAATAGGGACTTTGTTGATTTTTTAACTTTGTACTCAAAGTGCCTATCCATTGCAATCATTGACAATTTGATTTTCAAGTCTTTCTTGCAGAAGAAGATCTCTCCAACCTCAGTATCTTCCTTCGTAAGACAATGTTGCGGAACAATTATACGATCATCGTACAATGTGGCATGGTGAACGGAAGGACCTGCTCTATCAACTCGCACTCCTTCTTCTCTGGTCGTCGATGCATTTCGAGCTGATGGACTTGCTCTATCAACTCGCACCCCTTCTTCTCTGGTTGTCGATGCATTTCGAACTGAGGGGCGTGCTCTATCTGAAGTTGATGGCTCTGCATGAATGAAAGTAGATGGCGAAGCATGCTCAATCTGAACTTCCTCTTCTGGTTGCTCAACATCTTCTTCAACAGTAAATTGAGATGCATTGTAATCATCCCAATGATTGATCCTGTCATCCCCTAGATTGCATGAAAATATATTTGGATCCAACGCAGAAAATGAAGAAATATTTTCTTGTGCCAATCCATGTTCTGATGGGACTTGAACGTGGACTGATGGATCCGGTTCAAAACGTTGTTCGGGTGATGCTTCATGAAATGTAGAAGCACTTTCTTTTGGTTTGACTGTTAGGAAGATAGGCATTTTTGTCGCATCTTCTCCCTCAAAGAAGAAACCAAGACCCCAATCATCTATGATATCAACAGGAGGTACAACAACCAATAAGTTGAAACAACACTTCAGTTCTATGTCGAACTCACTCTGATCTATATTCAGTTGTCTATATATAATTGTCAACAAGTCATCTCTTGTTATATTAATTGGAACCCTCAATCCCTGCATGTTCCCACCAATGTAATTCATCCCGCTGTTGTCCCATGAACCACCATAACGCAAGTAAGTTCGCACCATTGCCATCGAGGATAAGCTGGACGAGATTGTATAAGTTAGATTAAATTGTATGAAATTAAAAAAAAAAAAATTTGATTTTATTTCACAGCATATGCTATCGCATATGCTGTGCCATAGCATATGCTGTGCGATCGCATATGCTGTGCCATAGCATATGCTGTGCGATAGCATATGCTGTGCGATAGCATATGCTGTGCGATAGCATATTTTGAAAAAGCATATTTTGAAATAGCTCATGAAGAATAACGAAGAAATAGTGGAAGAAAATGGGAAGAAAATGATGATTCGTGTAACTTTCAAATGTTAATGAACAATATATTTGTACCTTGGAAGATGAAAGAAACTGAAAAGTGTAATATGGTGGGGCTTGAGAACAATTTGTCGGATGGTGGGGCTTGAGATCAATTTGTCGGATGGTGGGGCTCTTAACGAAATGCTTGAAATGCTTGAATGATTGAACGGTGGGGGTAAGGGGAATTTAGGTGACAGCATTAATTTGATGTACGTGGGTTTGTGAGGACAAGTTTGCATTAAAGTTGTTTTAAGTTTGCATTGATGACTGACATATGTTGTGCGATCGCATATGTTGTGCGCTCGCATATGCTGTGCGATCGCATATGCTGTGGGATCGCATATGCCTGTATCAGTTTATCACTTCTGCCATGCCTGTATCAGTTTATCACTTCTGCCCATTCTGTGTATCAAAAACCTACAAACATGTACTACCAATTCAAATACCACCAACCAGAGACATCTAGCAATTCAAAAATCACCAAGCAGATACATCGAGCAATTCAAAAACCACAAACCTAGAAACATCTATCAATTAAAAACCACGAACCAGAACATCTACAAATAAAAAACCAGAAACATCAAGCACTTGAAGAACGATAAACCAAAAACATGCAACTGATTCAATAAATGAAACTGTTATCCCACATTTGTGCTACATATTGTTCAGTAATTAAATGCAACTGATTTCTAAGTAATGAATCCATATTATCAGATGTTACATGACACTCAAAATAACGTGCGCACCAATACCCACAATCATCCCGCAACTTCTGGATATTGGTTTTCATGCTTCGCTTCACCATCCACGTGTATTTGTTTTGCCAAGGATATTTATCGAAGTGGCCGGTGGCTGTCAGCAACGAAGGTAAAGACTTTGATAGCGGATGTGTTACCTGAGCGAGGGTGATATCATCCACATGCGTGGGCATTGAATCAAAAATCCTAACACATCCTTTACGTAGGTCGATAGCTGCTAGCATCCAATGTCTTTTAATGTTGACTGGCCCATACACGTAGTCAACCTCTGACCATGGTGGCTCTTCTACGGGAGCTTGACCTAGGACGATGTCAAGAAAACTTTGATCCCGCCCGGTCCACCACTCGACCGACCCCAGATAGTCCTTCTTTTCTAACGATGACCCGGGTCCCTCGGGGGACATTAGAAATGACTACACAAATGAAATGAGAAGAAAATATTATAATTGACATGTGGTTTTCGCTAAAACATTGTAGGATAAGCTTACCATGAAAGCCGTGCTGACAACCGTAAATTTGAGGCGACATAGATTTGGTCTTGCTCGGAGCTTCTTTTTAACGAACATCATTAGAAGGTCCATATCCTGCAAAAATGTACAATACTTAGTGCCAAATAAAAATAAATAGAAAAGTAAGAACTAATTCTTCAAATACTTACGTCTTCAGATAAAAACGCATTCTCCATGAACTTCTTGAAGAAGTTTTTGTCCCTCATAACTCCCTGGATACATCGGAGTTCCTTGTTCGTTTTCCTGGATTTAATCCAGGCCTTGTACTTTGATAGTAGTAAGGGTGAGATATGGAAGGAAAGATTGTACCGGTTAACTGCGCCTTCCGAAGGATCAGGTGATTGATCCACCTTACTTTTACCCTTTTCCTTTACTCCAATCTTTTTTTCCTTTTCGATTATTCCTGGATTTGCAGAGAACTCGACTTTGGGCTTGAAATTCTTTTTCATCTTCCTCTCACCGTCCTCGTTAGGGGTATACTTCGACACCCTCGCTCTCTTGCGTACACCGCGACGAGGGTCCTGCACGACATGTGTGCATCACATTAGCATAAAGGTATGAAAATATGAACGAATAAAACAAACATTAGTTAAGTACAAGTACCTGACTCTGACTGACGTCAGCAAGAAGATGGGTGGACTTCTCCGTCCGGCCCCCCACAGCTACATTCCCACCCTCGACCTGGGAATGCTCGGGACCGGTCTCGGCCGGGGTGCCCGAAGCTACAACAGTCCCACCCTCACCCTCGAGGGACTGCTCAACTATGAACGGTCTCGTCGGGCCCCCTTCATCTACATTCCCACCCTGGACCTGGGGGGAATGCTCGGGAACGGTCTCAGCCGGGGTGCCCGAAGCTACAACAGTCCCACCCTCAACCTCGAGGGACTGCTCGGCTATCATCTCTGTCGCCCGACCCCCTTCATCTACATTTAAACCCTCAACCTGAAGGGAATGCTCGGGATCGGTCTCGGTCGGGTTGCCCGAAGCAACAACAGTCTCACCCTCAACCTCGAGGGACTGCTCGGCTATCATCTCTGTCGTCGGGGCGGGCCCCCTTCATCTACATTCCCACCCTCGACCTGGGGGGAATGCTCGGGTTCGGTCACGGCCGGGGTGCCCGAAGCTAAAACAGTCCCACCCTCGACCTCGAGGGACTGCTCAGCTACCATCTCTGTCGTCGGGGTCGGGCCCCCTTCATCTACATTCCCACCCTCGACCTGGAGGGAATGATCGGGTTCGGTCACGGCCGGGGTGCCCGAAGCTAAAACAGTCCCACCCTCGACCTCGAGGGACTGCTCAGCTACCATCTCTATCGTCGGGGTCGGGCCCCCTTCATCTACATTCCCACCCTCGACCTGGGGGGAATGCTCGGGTTCGGTCACGGCCGGGGTGCCCGAAGCTAAAACAGTCCCACCCTCGACCTCGAGGGACTGCTCAGCTACCATCTCTGTCGTCGGGGTCGGGCCCCCTTCATCTACATTCCCACGCTCGACCTGGGGGGAATGCTCGGGTTCGGTCGCGGCCGGGGTGCCAGAAGCTACAGTCCCATCATCAACCTCGCGGGACTGCTCGGGTATCATCTCTGTCGTCGGGGTCGGGCCCCCTTCATCTACATTCCCACCCTCGACCTGGGGGGAATGCTCGGGATCAGTGTCATCATGAAGCTCCACTTCAGAATTACCCGGGATGTGAAGATCCACATTCAAAGCCTATAACACATACAATAAATACATGTTATTCTCAATTTATAAAGAAAATGTAATGAGTGGAAATAAGAGACATACATTGCATATTAGTTTCAGATAATCTTTGATCGTCTTCAGCTCGCCCTCAATACGGTCGATATCTTCCCTGTAGACTTTCTTTCTCCTACTTCTCTTCTTCTTACTCTTCTCCTTCCTACTCGAAGACCCTCTCTTCTCCTTCCTACTCGAAGACCCTAATGCCAAAGACGGTTGGACAATAGGCGTGACACTAGGAACTACAGTAGCCTCAACATTGGGACCACTAAATTGCCAACCTCCACTTCCATCATAATGGTCGTCAATAGAGTCTCAGGGCACGTCGTCATCCTCCACGTGCACCTCATCATCCTCCACGTCCTCCTCCACGTGCACCTCGTCATCCTCCACGTCCTCCTCCACGTGCACCTCGTCATCCTCCACGTCCTCCTCCACGTGCACCTCGTCATCCTCCACGTCCTCCTCCACGTGCACCTCGTCATCCTCCACGTCCTCCTCCTCGTCCTCCTCCACGTCCTCCTCCTCGTTCTCCTCCACGTCCTCCTCCATATGATCCGACCCCATTTCCAAGGGAACAACCTCTAACCCATTCATTTTATCATTCTTGTACCGAACTTCAGCCTCAGACATGATTAGTCTACTCACTCGGGTCTGCACATACATAGAAACAACATGTCAAACTAAGTTTAATCTTACAAAAAAACAAAAACAAAAATTTGCAAGACTTACTAGGTTCGAAGAAAACACATCCTTATCAAGTTGGATATATGTGGGAAACCGCAAGCACGACCATCGAAGGATCCGTGGAACGGCAGATGTGCTCACCCGACTAGCTATGTTCTTTTTAATACTGGACAGAATCTCGTACCCTCATACCTAAGATAATGAATACAAAACGTTAAATTTAATGTATACAAGTATTTAATATGCAAATTCTTAGAAAGATAGATAGACATGTACCTGGAAGACATGTGCAAAACCTTTAATGCTGTAGGTCTGCCCTTTTTTCTTCAACTTATAATTCTCGACTCTGCCTTTCATGCAACTCTTCAAGCTCTTCAATGTTCTCTCAAATATTTTTGAAGACCAATCATAGTGGGTGAACACCTCCCAATCATCAACTATGCCAAAAACAGACAAGTCCAGTAGAGTCTTTTTATCTTTACCCATCATGGCCAACTCAATAAAAAGTACAAGAGAAATCTTCACGGCATCTTCATCATTCTCAAACTGACAACTCTTGTACTTCAACTCCAAGTCTTTTGCATATATTTTTTCCTCAGTTGGTGGAAATAAAATTTGCATCAATCGACTACTATTAGTTTTTCTGTTCACCTCCGGGAGAGTAGGAGACCATAGACCAGTGATGATGTTGAAATCCTCCCTGGAAAAGGTTGCCTTCTTTCCCAAAATACCAAAACTTATCACGCCAACTCTAACTTCTTTCACTTCCCTAAGCATGAGGTGATGAACCAACTGGCCATTGAATATCAAATTCACGTCCAGTAGTGGACCAAAACATGTTTTCCTATACATGTTCATCTGTGTCTCCGTTAACTTCGTCTTAATTAATGCAGTTGTGTTCGAGATATGCGAAAAAGACGAAACTGTAGCGGGGAAGTAGTCCTCGGGTTTGATCTTATGAACCAACTCCATTTCAAAGACCTATGCAAATGAACAAGTTAAAACATGTTATTTGAAAATTAGGAGATCGAGACAGTATAGTGAAGGTTTAGACAGTAAGGTGAAAGAGAAATCGCACAATGCGATAGCTATCGCACAATGCGATTTCTATCGTAGTGTGCGATTTCTATCGTAGTGCGATAAAAATCGCTTAATGTGATAGAAATCGCACAATGCGATAGAAATCGCACAATGGGATAGAAATCGCATTGTGCGATAGCGATCGCATTGTGCGATTTCTATCGAACAACCCTACGCAGTTTCACAAATTCATCAACGAAATCAGATTTTTTAACACTTCTATTGGATTCCATTACTCAGACATCGACGAAATCAGATCTACAACCTAAAAACAAACAATTCGACTCTTTCCAACCCCTCATTCGCCGATTCATTCACATTCCTTCAACTCTTAAAAACCCTAAATTTGAAGAATTCTTTTCAAACCTAGTACAGTGCAGTAGCGTGGTACACACACAAGTAAAAATGGGAAGAAAGCATACCTTTCAAGAGTAATTTGAGGGCTGTGAGAATTGAGGGTTGTGAGATTTGAGGGCTGTGAGATGCGATAGAAATGGTTCTTCTCAACGCTTGTGAATATTTTGGGCGATGCCAACGTCTTTTTCCTATTCAATTTTCTTAATGGAGGGCATATGCATAATTTCACATCCCCTAAACCCTCAAACCGGTCAGTTTTAATATTTTTGTAGGAGACGGGTCACTTTTGTTAATGTTTTGCTATGACGGGTCAGTTTTTGCAATTTCCCCTCTTTTAGATGGTTTTCTTTTTTTTCAAGATGTTGGTAAAAGATGCCTTTGTATTAACCGAATTTTTATGTACTAAAAATAAAAGAAAAAAAAATATGAACCGGATTTTTAGTTGTACACCTTAAAGATTCTTTTTATTATTACAACTATGTGATATATATTAATTCTGGTTTTTTTAAAAAAAAAATTTTTTAAAAAAAGTCCAACCTGCGAACCCAACCAAACCCAACCCGAAAATTGAAGGGTTGGGTTGGGTTGGGTTAACTGAAATATTGGGTTGGGTTGGGTTGAAAATTCTCCAACCCGAAATTTTCGGGTTGGGTTGAAAAATCTTCAAACCCAACCCATGTACACCCCTACCTTCAACTGTTCCTCGTCTTTGTTGGCCTTTAATGCCATTGAAAAATATTGGGGCAACCAGAGGAATAGCTAGAATAGAATACTAGTTACTGAAAAATAACTAATTTTTTTAAATAAATGAAATATAGCTAACAACTATAATTAGTAAACTATTTAAACTACGTTGAGACTTAAATACCCCTATGAAATTTGACCGATAGAAATATTAAATAACCTAGAAAAAAGGTTTGATTTTAGGAAAGAGAAATTAGTTATATTAAATAACCTAGAAAAAAGGTTTGATTTTAGAAAAGAGAAATTAGTTGGGAGAAAACAACGTTTGATTTTAGAAAAGAGAAATTAGTTGGGAGAAAACAACGTAACAATTAGAAAACCGTTGGAATGATTTGAAATAATTTGAATTATAATAGTTATTTTTTTGCCGTGAAAAATTGTGTTAGTGTTTCTATTGGGTATATAGACGTAATTAAACCTATGATTACATGGTTCGAGCTTTAAAAATGATATATGGAAAAGGATACATGTTGATTCAAAAATAAATAAATTTAAAATGGACAACCTAAAATGATTTAGAAATATTTTACATCCCAACAACAATGTCTAATTTTGAGATCCCAACAACATCAAATAATCTAAATTAAAAAATAATCCACAATTGCATTCACCAAATGAAAATATATTTACCTATAGCTCAGTTTGGATTTCCTCTGACCTTCATTCTCAGCGTTTCCATCATGTTCTTCTTTCTTCTATATCCCTTTGAATTTTGCATTCTGAAAATTCGAGTTTGGAGATAGATATGTGTTATTAGCTTAACTAGTTTTTTTTTAAATGTTTTGTATTTAAATCTTGAACTCTATCCCGACATTTTAGAGATTTTGTTGCATGACGAGCCTATGAAAAAATGATACGTTTCACAATTTTAAATATAAATTTTGGATTCTAAAACTTGATTCCACTTTTTAGGGGTTTTTTTTGCAACGTATTTGATTTATAAAATAATGAGACTAATTTGATTCCACATTTTTAGGGGTTTTTGTAATATTATTGATTTAAATCACAATTTATCTACTCTTTTAATACAAATTTTGGATTCTAAAGCTTGATTGTACCTTTTTTTTTTAGGATTTTTGCAACTTTTTTTTTTTATTTATGAAAGGACTTACTAATTTAATTTTCCTTCTTTAGAGATTTTTTTTTTGTAATGTCTTTGATTTAAATCACAATAGTTGTATATATAGCTTTGTGATTAATTGCATGTATATACTCTTACGTACATATAGAAATGTATATGCATATGATTGTATATATAAGTTTGTTATATATTTAGTCGGTGTATCCATATGTATGTAAGACACATATGTTACTAGTATGTAGTACTATTGACTATTATAAAAATTGTTGTTGTAGTTTTTCACACGTATGTATTGTTATATATATATATATATATATATATATATAAGTATTGACTGATTTGATATGTTTAATTACATGCAAATGAGACACATTGTTGTTTCTCTTCATAGTTGTTAGTAATTTACATGTATATAATATTATATACTCTACTAATAATCTCATATCATATTTTTGGTATTAAGAATCTTAAAGACACGCGTTGTCTTTGTATGTGTTCGTATCTACAACTTCATCATCCACGACCAAACAATAGTCGTGGTACATCCGATTTGAATTACTTGCTAGCATCCACACAAGATTCATGTCTTTAGATAGCCTTGTGATCAATGATTTCTCTTCCTCGTTCCTAAAGAGGAAAAAAATGGACAATTGTGAAATTATTTTTGGGCATCTAGTGCGAGAAGTTTGACGATAAAATTACATATTTTATGAGAGAAATTAGTTTGGAGAAAAAATCGTAACATTAGTAAATCGTTGAAAATTTTGACTGAAACAAAAATCAGACCTTCCACTCCTTGTATTTTTTAGTATACACGGACTCGACAAACAAAAACCAGATCTTCCAGTCCTTGTATTTCTCAGTATACACTCACTCGACGAACAAAATCAGACCTTAGTGTCATTATATTTCCTAGTATACACTGACTCAACGAATCAAATTAAAAAGTAAATTAATGGTCCCTGTGTATACCTGCATGTATAAAACGTTGAATCCACACCATGTTGTAATGTGTGTTATATAAATCTAAGTATGTATGTTGATACCATACTTTGTCTTTTATTGGTAATTTGTTGGTAGCATACTTAAGGAACACCCATGGGGCAATGCTACCATGACTGATCAATGTAGTTTCAAGGTACATACTCCTAATTACACCTTATTTCTCAACACAAAAATATTGTGTTGTGGTCTATACGAATATGACTGTCAATCTACCATCAGTTCTAAGTATGTAGTTGTTTACACCTCCTTTGATATATTGTCTCACGATGGAGCCACCGTAAATGCGTAGTTACTGCGATTTGAGTAACTTTTTGGAAATGTATTAAATTAAGAGTGTTAGATATATATGTTAATCGAATGTTTGTCAACACGTATGTATGGTGTTATATAAATCTAAACAAGTATGTTCATACCAGATCAAAATTAAATGATTAGTAAATGGATAGTTCCTCACGTATACCTGGTTGTGTAACCACCGTTCCATAACATGACAGGATGTGATGTGCATCATTAGTTGATAGTTGTGTATGTTTTTATATACGTCAAACTATGCATGTTGATACCCATATGTTATCAGTGGTGTTTTGTTCTTGTTAATATTTGCACTCTAGCTTACTACATATGTCCCATCCACAACTACCTAACTTTGTACAGCTGCCAAATTAACATAATAAGTAAATAGATGATTCTCTGCCTGTATCTAGTTGTGTTCCCTAGTATGTACTAGCAGTATGAAAGAGTATTGTCAACTGACATCTGTGTATATTAATATATTCATATAATTATTATTATTATGTATATCTTGCAAGATGATGACTATTTCATGTCATCGTCTAAAAGAAGTAGGCCACTGAAAATTAACTTATGTATATCAAACGAGAGTTAAATCGCAGTTTATACTATGACCCACGGTTCTCAACGTTGTCATGATTATGGTAATCGGGTATCTGTATATAATGTTATATTCATCTCAAAGTGTATAGCGTAATTAGTAAACAAAGAGTGTTTATTGTATGTAGTATATACAATTGACATAACATACTATACCGAAAAGTGTAGTGCATATGCCAATTGGATCAGATACAAACCCAATTTTATATGTCAATTGTATATAGTATGTTATGCCACTTGTATATACTATTATTGTTTTAGTATTCATCTGAACTGAAAAACTCAAACAAGAGTTATATCGCAGTTTATAGTATGTTCCACTATTTTCAACGTTCTCATAATTATGGTAAAAGAATATATGTATATAATGTTATATCCATCTCAAAGTGTAATGCATAATTAGTGAACGAAGGGTGTGTATTATAGTATATACCATTGAGATAACATAGTAGACTACAAAGTGTAATGCATGTGTCAATGGGATCGAATACAGACTCAATTGTATATGACAAATGTTATGTCAATTGTATATACTATGTTTTAGTATGCATGTGAATTACAATACTCAAACGCGAGTTATATCGCAGTTTATAGTATGTCCCACTTTTTTCAACGTTCTCATAATTATGTTATGTCCATTGTGTATATACTATGTTTTCAACGTTCTTATAATTACAATACTCAAAGTTGTTGTATATATCATTGTTGTCCCATACGCCATCGAATGCAATGTTAATTTAATAGTGCGTCATTAATACAGTGGTGAAAGATAAGGACTATGATTGTTCAAATGATGGAGGAGAAACAAATGAGTGTAAAAGACAGACAATTATTGTTGGGATAATATTAGGTGGGGTTTTGTACATTATTTAAATGTTGGAGGACGATTATAAATAAGGGAATCAACTTGATGGTCGTTTTTTGTCAAACCTAAATTGTTGGAGAGTTGAATGTGAGGTATGACGATTTTACATCCGTGAAATAAAGAAAATCGGTTGGTGGGACTAACAAATTGGTTGGATGGTAGTTGGGTAAATATTGGTATATACAAGGGGCATTTTCGGTATGCAAAAGTTTGGACTGAAGTTGAGGGTCGGTTATTGTGAAGCCTTAAATGTTGGGGAGTTGAATGTCAGCTATGACGATTTTTACATCACTAAAATAAAGAAAATCGGTTGGTGGGGCTAACAAATTGGTTGAGTGGCAGTTGGGTAAATATTGTTATATACAAGGGGCATATTCGGTATGAAAAGTTGTATCTTGCCCACCCTAAAATGTAGTTAGCTATCAATACAAATAGTAAAATGGGTTAGTTATATTTCATTTTGGGTTTTTAAAACTAGCTATCCAGCACAATTCCCCAAAAATATTTGAAGCTCGTTTTAAGATTCCAGAAAATCAAAGAGTCTCATTGCTATAACAAATTGTTGTTTTTTAGATTATATATTTCATGTCTAATTTTGTTATTATAAGTACCAAAATTTCATATTAATTGTAAACGTGAGGCAGTAATTGACATGTAAATCATATTAATTTACCAAACATTTCATAATTAGAAACTACAATGAAATTTTAAGTTTTAAAAAAACAAAATTTGGGGTGGGAAAGGCTCAAACTCTAGACCTCAAGATCACCCTTTTTGCTATGAAACCTACGCGCTAGCCAACTGTGCCACCACCCCAATTTGTCTAGTGCCCCAAAACTTTTCGGATACTAAATAAACTTTGAGGATTTGGTTGATCAAATTCAAAATATACCATGAACTTTTATGATTTGTAGCTTTATTTCGATTATTCATTTTAAGTTCCTTAACTATAAAGATGGAGAGAGCTTGAGAGATCAAAAAGAGAGAGGGGTTTAGAAAATAAAGGTTTTTTTCCTATGTTATTTCTTTCGCATAGAGAGAGCAATTTCTTACGGCAGTCAACAACTCTTATTCTACTTAGTTTTTTATTTTGTTTTTGACACAAACGATGATGGAAGACATTTAGTTCAAACATTTTTTTTAGTACAATGGAAAAACAGATCTAGAAAGAAAAATTAAAGAAATGTGCGTTAATGGTGACCTTCAATTTCTTACGGCAGTCAACAACTCTTATTCTACTTAGTTTTTTATTTTGTTTTTGACACAAACGATGATGGAAGACATTTAGTTCAAACATTTTTTTTAGTACAATGGAAAAACAGATCTAGAAAGAAAAATTAAAGAAATGTGCGTTAATGGTGACCTTCAACTGTTCCTCGCCTTTGTTGGTCTTTAATGCCATTGAAAAATATTTGAAGCTCGTTTTAAGATTCCAGAAAATCAAAGAGTCTCATTTCTATAACAAATTGTTGTCTTTTAGATTATATATTTCATGTCTAATTTTGTTATTATAAGTACCAAAATTTCATATTAATTGTAAACGTGAGACAGTAATTGACATGTAAATCATATTAATTTACCAAACATTTCATAATTAGAAACTACAATGAAATTTTAAGTTCTAAAAAATCAAATTTTGGGGTGAGAGAGGCTCGAACTCTCGACCTCAGGATCACTCTTTTTGCTATGAGACCTACGCGCTAGCCAACTGCGCCACCACCCCAATTTTTCTAGTGCCCCAAAAATTTTCGGATACTAGAAAAACTTTGACGATTTGGTTGGCGGCGGCAACAGCTAGGATGGTTAGGTTTTAAGGTTTTGGGCTTTCAATCTTAGGGTTCAGAGCGGCAACTCTGATACCATGCCAAGGCAAGTTGTTTCCTTAATTTCTCATTTAGCCATCTGTCCATGTATATACAGCCTTAATTTTGGTTAAAACTAAATTATAATCCAAATAAATAAATGAAAATATATACACCATGAATAAGGAAATATTTATTTTTTTTGCAAGGCAATATATATTACGAAAAGCAAGCGAGGGGGGCCCCACAGCCCGGGGCCAAGGCACTCAACGATGCAGAGCGAAGAAACAGAAAAAGCTCAAGGAAACAAGTCCCACGGAGGAGCACTAATAGACATGGGAGACATCAATGCCCCTACCCACGAGGCACACCTATAAGACAAGTCGGCCTGGGCACTTATAAGAACAGACTGGGGAGAGCGATTCTTACCCCCGTGAACCCGGGAATTTCGCTCTCTCCAAACATGATAAATGGCTGCACACCAAGCAAGTCGCCAAACATGACGCCTACGATGGTCACCCCGCCCCATACTACAGATCCAAGATAACTCAGTGGACCATAAAGCAATACGATGAGTGGACCGACCCCAACAAAGCAAACCGGACCACACATGCGAACTAAACGGACAATCGAAGAAAAGATGATCACGCGTCTCTAAGGCAGCTGAACACAACACACACCTTGACGGAATTAAGGGATCCCAACTGTGGAGGCGGGCCCTAGTAAATAACCGATCACGAATCGCCAACCATGCAACGAAGGTGTGACGGGGGATGTTACCATCAAACCACAACAAACTGGCCCATCTAACACAATCACGGCGAGGACGCAAGACCTCCCAAGCACTAGCCACCGAGAAGACATCGGACCTACCAGGGTCCTAGATAACTCGATCAGGCTGAAGCACATTGGGGACAGTAGCCTGAACCATGGGAAGCAGATCCTCCATCTCCCAAGTCGCGCAGGGCCACTGCCAAGATCCATCCGGGAGGAGGAAATCCGACACCAAGGCACAAGCCGAGCTACCAACCGCTTCAACCAAACCCTCCTCGAACCGCTGATTAATGGGGCCACCAGAAAGCCAAGAATCAGTCCACACATGGGTTCGCCGCCCGTCCCCGATGGCAATCCGAACTAGAGGACGAAACTGCTCACGAAGATGAAAAATGGTCTGAGTACACCAAGACCAGCTGGCCAAAACCGGAACAGACCACAAGGGGCGACCCCGGAGGATGTAAGAATCAACTCAGGCCACCCATAATGAACCAGAACGCGTAAAAAGAAGCCAGAGGAGCTTCATAACAGCTGCCACATTCCAAGAACGAATATGGCGGATGCCTAATAAGGAAATATTTCTTATTAGTTACCAATATGATTATCGATAAAGATATTTTCGTCCTTGATTGCAATTGAGTTCAACTTTAATTAAACTTGACTTCATTTAATGTGTCTTGACTTTAACTTGTGTTCTACTGACTTTAACTTGTGTTCTTCATAAATTAAGTCTGAATGCATTTAGTGCAAGTTTATCTTATTGAAAACTTAACGACATATAAGTTACATGATCTTTATAATAAATTATTAATTTTATTGGTTAATTAGATGCTTTTCATTGTCAGATGAATTTGGATGCGGAGTATGATAAAATGGGGAATGAAGTTTTGTTACTTTATCGATTTTTAAGAATTATTTCTGCTAATGATGTTCTAATAATACTCAAAATAATGATGATGGTCTAATAGAAAATAGAAAACGGGCAACAATTTTTTTTTATTTTAATTGTATTTCTAATCCAATCTCAGTATCATTATAGTTAGAATCTCTCAAATGTTGTGTTCATCGAGAAGAAAAATATTATTTATTATTATATTTCACAATTATTCAATTGACAATTTTTTGCATTTCTATTAAATTGTTTTAAAATCTAGTTTAAATTTTTAACTCTTTCATTAATGTGACTTGTCATAATCTCATGTTATAAATCAAAGTGTCACATCTTGCACCACATTTTAAATATTCGTAATATTTTGTTAGATTGGATTTTTATTACTTTTTTTTTATTAATAATGCCATTCGGTAAACTTTAACAAAGACAATAGTAATGATGCATTTTATAAATTTATAAATAATATTAAATATAGAAAAATTGTAAGAGATGTCAATTTAGAATAAGATAATTAAAATATAGCATGTTTTAAAAAAATTTGCAGATATGACAATTTCTATCGCTGATATCTTATGGCTGATAGAAGTCTATCGTTGATCACCTCAACTTGTTATAGATTTTTGTCAGTGATAATAATCTATTAGTGATAATAGTCTATCACTGATAGAAGTCTATCAGTGATATGATAAAGTCTATGAGTGATAGAAACGAATTTTTTTGCCATATTTGCAAAACATTTTAAAGTTTGCTAAATTTACAATTTTTTGGGCCTGATTGCTATTTGTGCAATCAGCCCTTAAATATATGTACAAAAAAAATATGAATTAATTACAAAAATAAATGTAATTCACCTATTTTACTGGGTAATGTAATAATCTTCCTCCTTGTCATATGGATAACACTACTAGAATTTTGAGAATAGATGACACATAGGGCAAGTCAAAATTAAAGAAGAGAAGAAAAGCAATGTCATCTAAAGTTTGTGGCGCATTTTTGGCGGGAAATACGAAGTTTTTCATATTTTTCGAAAATTAATGACAATATTTTAATATCGTAAATTGATGATGACAGTTTTTCAATGTCCTAAATAGTTGATAATAATTAGGGAAAAAATCAATTTATACCCCTAAACTTTGAGGATTGTATCAATTAAAACCCTAAACTAACAATTGTATCAATTTTAACCCTAAACTTTCATAAGTGTATCAATTTACACCCTCTAGTATAAAAATGTAAGTTTTTACATGTGTGGAGACTTGTAATTTATTAATTAAACTCTTAAACTTTCATAGAATTGAATCATTTATGAAAGTTTATGGGTTTAATTGTTAAAATCATAAGTCTCCACCACCCGTTTAAATTAATTTTTTTCAAATAAGATGTAACAAAAGGTGTAAATTAATACACTTATGATAGTTCAGGGTTTAAATTGATACAATTGTTAGTTTAGGGTTTTAATTGATACAACTCTCAAAGTTTAGGGGTATAAATTGGCCAAAGCGAGCATAGCTCAGCTGACATATGTATGAGTTTACGACCACGAGGTCTGTGGTTTGAATCCCCCACCCCAATGTACTCAAAAAAAAAAAAGGGGTATAAATTGATTTTTTCCCTAATAATTATATCTTTAATTTGTTTTTTTTTTTCTTTTTAATTATCCGTATTTTTATTTATAAAATAAATTTAAAATTTAAAATAAAATTGAAAGAGGGTGAAATAAGAATGAAATAAAGGATTTTTCTTTAAAAAAAATTGAAATAAAGGATTTGAATAAAAAGTATTTTGTTTTTATATTATAGACGACCCCAGCTTAATTTATTTTAGCCCCAGCCATAACTACTCATAGACGACCCCCAGGCACCCCAAGGCAGCAACAACTACAAATATTTTGTTGATTTCCAACTCTATTTTTTCAAGATTCTAGTTAACATTCCAAATATTGATGAACATGACAACTTGTTTTTTTAATTTTTACTAGTATTAGAAAAAGTTAGTTTTATCTCTACTAAGCACACTACAATTTAATTTAATTTTAATCAGAGCATTTGTTTTTATATTTTTTACTTTTAACAAAAATATTATTTTAAGAGTTATTTAGAACGGGTATTTAAGTAAATATACATTGAGTGGCAAGAAGAAATATTATTTTAAGAGTTATTAAGAACGGGTATTTAGGTAAATATACATCGAGTGGCAAGAAGAAGAAGTGCAGCCGCACGCGAACAATGAGGCAAAGAAGAAAAACCACCGACGCACGGGGAGAGGCGAATCTCCTTGTAACATCCCGTACCCTTATTTTTCTTTTAGTGCTTTAAATTGCTTGGGAAAAATTTCTCGTTCGTGAGTAAGGAGATTGACCAATTTAGTTTTATTTTTTTAGGAGAAAAATGCTTCTTTGGAAAGAGTTGGATTAAAAATGTTATGGATTTTGGTTTAGTGGGAAACGGGAAGAAAAGGAAAGAAAAATTATTAAAATGTAAAAAAAGGGGAAAAGGAAAAAAAATAATATTAATATTAATATTATTAAAATCTTTCTTTTTAATACTAATATTAATAATATATATATTTTTTTTAAAGGATGAGTTTAGGGCATCTCCACTTCGCATTGCTCTTTCTTCTTTTCTTTACTTTCATCTGCACTTTGCCGCTGAATCAAAAATAATTGGCCATTGGCCATCGTCATTCGATCCACGCCCAACCCTCACCGTCAATTGACAACGCTCAATAGTACAATTCGTTTTGAAACCTTTGGATTCTATTTCAAGATTTCATATTTGTCATAACTTATAATGGTCATCTCTGTTTCAGTGTCGAAAACGGTCTGGGATTGGAATTGAATTTAGCGTAAGAGTGACAGGCAGGACCACGTAGGTAACCTAGGGTTTTTTTGTTTAGACATTTTTTTACAGTACTATTTTATCTCAGGAATGGGTTTTGATTGTTGGAAATTGTTTAGGTTGGAACCAAGACCTTCCGTAAGCAATTTAGTGATCGTTTGTGTTTCGACTCAATGTAAGTTTCCTTAGTGATGGAAAGCCTTTGGTTTGGTGTGGTGGGAAAGTTTGTATGTTTGTTACTGTAATTATATGTATGTTTGTTACTGTAATTATATGTATGTTTGTTTCTGGTTGTTCATTATATGTATGTTTGTTTCTGGTTGTTCTGGATGAGTGATGTTGTGGAAATTAATATGTGTATTGTTTCCCATTCTTGGAATTAATTTATAAGTTGGAACTGTCCATATTTTTCTTGGTGAATGCTTCAGGATATGGTGTAGTTGGTTTGTTTGACTATTGATTGGGTCAACGACCTTATCTGAATTGAGTGTCATGTCATTATAAAATATTCAGCTAGGGGCCTCATGCATAATGGTGAATGATTCATGTTTTAATGTAGAAATTGTGGCAATTATCCATCCATGTATGTTGATGTACTATGAATGAGGAGCTAGGTGGGTGGATCTCGGCTCCACAAACTGGGGGTCAGTTACCATTTGTTGGGGTAAAGGTCCACGATTTTTTTTAAAAAAACCCACCTATGCTCCACCAGTGAGCTGACAAACTTAATGCATTTTGTGTACATCTCAGAATGAGGCGCTCTGACGGGTGAGGCTTGGCTCCGCTGATTGGGAGCCAACTACCATCAGTTGGGGTAGAGTCTCTCAAGTTGCCCGCTTAAGCGCCACCAGTTAGTTGGTATAGTTTTGATGGGTTAATTGTCCACAGGTCGATTTGAAAGTTTTGACAGAAAATAAAGGCCCCACATAATTAAACCATTTAGTGCATGTTTTGCTTGTGTATGCATGTCTAACCCATTTGGGGTTACTTACTGAGTAATTTTATACTCATCCTTTTCCAATTATTATCTTTCAGGAAATGGCAAAAACGTACAAGGCAAGTGACGAGATCATTTGCTGTTTGTGCCATGGGTCATTGTCAGCATGGCTTCCGCATATTTGAAATTTAAGTTTTAATGTTTTATTCTAGGTTATGCTATGAAACAATTTTAAAACAGTTTATAGAAGAGTTTTATTTTATGTTTTCAATATTTTAAATTGGATCCCAAATGATTATATTTTAGTTCATTTGAATGGAATATTTATTTCTATATTTTTTTTATCAAGAGTTTTTTTTCAAATGTTAACAGCATGCATTTAGTAGCGTCCCTTAGTAGTTTAAGTTAGGAAAAGTCGGGTCGTTACATCGTCGGTCACCGTCGTTGGTCTCGGTTTCAGAGGCAGAAACAAAGCAGTCAAAGGTCTCGGTTCAGCTCCAGCAGGCGTCAGTTTTTGACTCTTTTGTTCTTTTAGGTTCACTTTAGGCACTTGTTAAGTTGCTTTGAGGTTGAAAATGACACTTAGACTCTTTTTTTTTTTGCATGTTGTTTTTGAATTTGTACATTTAGGTTCACTTTAGACACTTGTTAAGTTGGTTTGAGGTTGAAAATAACATTTAGACACTTTTTGTTTTGTTATCTTCTCCCTAAAGTTTGATTATTTTTAATATTTAGTACACTCAACAGTTTTTAGACAATTTTTTTTTCTATTTTGTTCTTTTAGGTTCACTTTAGGGACTTCTTAAGTTTGTTAGAGTTGTAAAAAGACACTAACACATTTTTTTTCAAATTTTTTTTTTTTTTGTTTTTTGCTACTTTGTACTTTTAGGTTCACTTTAGACACTTATTAAGTTGGCTTGTGGCTGAAAATGACATTTAGACATTTGTTTTTGTTATTTTGTCCCTGAAGTTAGGCTATTTTTGGATACTTAGTACATTAAACGACACTTATTAGGCACTTTTTGACTTTTTCTTTTTTCTTTTTTCTTTTAGGTTCACTTTAGGTCATTGTTAAGTTGGTTTGAGGTTGAAAATGACACTTAGATACTTTTTTGGGAGACTTCTCGATGTTTGTTGACAAATGTTTTGGTGTTTTGACGTTATTTGGCATATATAGAAACCTAGTTATAAATGAGGTTTGTATATTCTCAAGCCCCATGTGGAGCCAATTTGTTGCGCACTTTTAATGCAGTGCAAAACCGTAAGTGTACGGGTCAAGTAATAAAGTGTATGTAAATACGAGTATCGTCCTCAGGATTGATTTTCTAGTTCATATAAGTACCGCGAATACAGTCACCCAATTTTATTTAGAGAAAGAAAGCGATAAAAGATAGGATTAAAACAAAATAAAAACATAAAATAAAAGATGGAGAACAACAAGGAGAGAGATATCTTAGGGAGTTGATTTCGCCAATTAGATTGACGCTTCAATCAATCAAATGCCTAGATTATTCATGCAAATTTCCATAAGTCTAGAAGAACAAATATAACAATTGACTCTTACGAGCGCAATTGGTCTCATGCAATGTAATAAAACTAATTGTTCAATCTAGTTTTTAAAGACATGCAAGGCATTAAAAACTCTTCTTTAAAACAACTTCTAAGAGAGCCTAATCATTCTCATGTTAGAACTACTCTTAGTCATGCAATTAAGATCTAGTCTAAATTATTCTCTTTCAAGCATAATTTAAACCATGAAGACATACAACCCTTGGCCAAAAGATTATAAGCATTAAGAAAGTAAAAGCACAAATGGGCAATAAGCAATCAATCTAAGCATTCAATTAATTAAAACATAAAAACTAAAAGGCTACATCAATCCCCAAGATAAATGAGTTTAGCTAATCATGTTCAACGTTACAAAATATAAACTCAAAATTAAACCCATAAGGAAACTACAAATTAAAAGGGAAGAAGAAATAAAACTAGTGTCGATTCCACGTTCCCGTTGCAATCGCCACGATCCCGAGCATGTAATTGCCTTCTTTTTGCTCCCAAAAATCTCTTCTAACTCTTAAAATTATGTATTTTTGAAATTGGGAATAACTCTCCAAATTGGCTTCACAAAAACTCCTTAAAAATATGTATTTATAAGGAATTGTAGGGCAAAAATCGTGTATAAATCAAAATTGGCAAATCTGATGGGCTGAAATCATGTGTGGCGCGCATGTATGGAATGTTGGGGCAGGTGCAATCTCAAAATCACGCCCAGTTATTGAATATATAGATTAAAGCGTGTCAAAATTAATAAGTTTGTAGTCTGGGCGAGGTGGTTGAGCGCTGGAGGAAAATTGCCATCCATCTGTCCGTCCGAGTTTGAGCTTGTGTTAAAACAAGTTTTTATTTTATTTTTGGTTTCAGCGTCTAGACCCTGTCCCCTCGGATTTTTGGCTTCTTTTCTTCATCCTCTTCAATTGGGACCCCATTTTTGCATCCTATTAGCTTATTTTTCATCATAAATCTTCTAAAAGCTCCGGTTTGCTCCAAATGCTCGATATCTATAAGATAATCAAATATAAACGTGAAATTAACCGTGTAAGTCTTTAAACTAGCATAAAATAGGTCCTAAAGATAGCTCATTTTGTGAGCTATCAAATACCCCCAAACTTTAGCTTTTGCTAGTCCTCGAGCAAAATAAAACAAGATCACCAAATGAATCAATGAAAGCATGCACGTGACTCAAACCTCAGTGTTCTTAAGACAGATAATCCACAATTGAAGAACATATTAGACCACAACTCATCAAGACAATTAAAAACAAATATGTGTCTCTTGCGTGAGTGTGTGCAATTTAACTTCTCTTGATATCTAAGAATACAAATAAAACTAAACAAACATCAATGACTTGAGTCATAGTAGCAATCAAAAGATTAAGCATTCATATGCTACAATTTTATAACAAAAACTCAAACATCTCTTTAAGCTACCAAAATTGAATGCACAAGACTTGATACCCTCACAGAATTTCACTCAAAACACTCAACTGTTTAGGGCATATATATGATAAACGCTCAAACCAAAGCATACAAGATTTTTAACCATAAGCTTGCTAATATATCACATCTTCATCATCAATGAATTGAATGAATACAAAATTTCAAGGCTTGCTTTGGTTGTAATTGGGCTTAGGTAAAGGTAGATGGATGGAAATTTTAAGCTACTAGATTGGAATAAGTATAAATATTTACCACATTATTAGATCATTTATTTGTTATTATATTCAGTTATTTTGTTGAGAGAATGGTTATTCTGTTTTAAGCTTCTGTATTTAAATACTCTCTCACTTGGAGAAATTATTCAATAAAAAGCATTCAGCCTTTTCTCCACGTGTATTTCAATATGGTATCAGAGCACGTGTTATTCTGCTGAAACGTCATTCCATTGAAACGTCATTTCGTTGCGTTCTTTTTGCTTCTTTCTTCTTCTTTCGTCAATGGAGTCCAGCCCTCCTCCATCTGCGAATACGCCTAAGCCTAAAGGCGACGCCTAAATCTTCTGAGGCTTCTGAAGAAAAATCAATGCCTGAAGGTTCACAAAGTCCATTCTATCTTCATCACAGTGATACTTCTAATCTTGTTCTTGTTTCTGAACTTCTCACAGATGAGAATTACGTTACCTGGAGTAGATCTATGACTCTGGCTCTTTCAATCAAGAACAAATTAGGTTTTATCGACGGAAGCATTTCAAAGCCATCTGGCGATTTGCTCGCTTCTTGGACCAGGAACAATCACATTGTCATTGCTTGGATTTTGAATTTGGTTTCTAAAGGTATTTCTTCCAGTATTATTTTCTCTGAATCTGCGCATGCCATCTGGCTTGATCTCAAGGATCGTTTTCAAAAGAAAAACGGGCCACGGATTTTTCACTTGAAGCGAGAAATGATTACTCTGAAGCAAGATCAACAGACAGTAACAATGTATTTTGCGCGACTTAAGAGCATTTGGGATGAATATATTTCATATCGACCTGGATGTAGTTGTGGGAGTTGTACTTGTAAAGGCCTTCAATCGATTGAGAATTTTTTTCAATTTGAATATCTGATGAGTTTTTTGATGGGCTTAAATGATACTTATGGTCATTTACGATCTCAAATTCTTCTTATGGATACTCCACCGCTGATCAACAAGGCTTTTGCAATGATTGCACAAGAAGAACAACAACAATCTATTTCTCATTATCAACCATCTGCCATGGGACTTGCTGTTCATCATCACCAATCTGTTCCATCTTCATCTCCACATCGAGATCGCTATTTTTGCACTCATTGTAAAAAAAATAGTCATCCCGTGGAACGATGCTATCAGATTATTGGATATCCTCCTGGTTATCGTCAAAGGAGAGGTCAACGCAACAACAATTCTCATTCTTCTCACCCAAATCAAGCGCAGAACCAATCGCCAAATCAGGCCAATCCAGTCCCTGTCACTACGGCTGCTCTTACTGCTACCACCATTGGTGATACGCATTCTTCTTCCGATGATCCTTTTACACAATGTCACAACATATTGAATATGTTGCAAACCAAACTTGCTGCCGTTAAAACTGAATCGGAGGCTACAACGTCATATTTGGCAGGTACTTGTCCATTTTTTTCCCCGTCTCCTGATATTCCTCCTACAGATCCCATTATCCTTGACCCAATTGTTGCACCAGCACGTCGCTCCACTCGCTCTTCTAAAATCCCTACTTATCTTCAAGATTATCATTGCCGTCTAGCCCATCATCATCCTATTCCTCCTTTTGCTACCCGATATCCTGTCCAACACTCGGTTTCTTATGACAAGCTTTCTCCTTCTTTTCGCGCTTTTACTCTCCAAATTTCTGCCCACTATGAACCAACCTTTTATCACCAAGCTTTACCTTTTGATCATTGGAAAACAACCATGAAGGATGAACTTCTTGCCATGGAACATAATAAAACTTGGACTGTGGTCTCTTTACCGACAAATAAACACACTATTGGATGCAAGTGGGTTTATAAGGTAAAGCATAGAGCTGATGGTTCTATTGAACGATACAAGGCTCGCCTCGTAGCCAAAGGTTATACGCAACAAGAAGGGTTAGATTTTTTTGAAACATTCTCTCCTGTTGCCAAGATAGTCACTGTTCGTGTGCTTCTCATTCTGGTCGTATCTTTTAATTGGCCTCTCATACAACTTGATGTTAATAATGCTTTTTTGCATGGAGACTTGGATGAAGAGGTTTACATGGATCTTCCTCTTGGTTATACTCATTCTTCAGATGTTCCGACTCAGGGGGAGCGTCTTGTTTGTCGTCTTCATAAGTCTATATACGGTTTGAAGCAGGCTTCGCGCCAATGGTTTGCCAAATTTACCACTACCTTAATTTCTCTTGGTTTTCAACAGTCTAAGGCAGACTATTCTCTGTTTGTTCGTGGGACTGGTAATGACTTCGTAGCCTTATTGGTTTATGTTGATGATATTATCATCACCGGGGCTAATTCGTCCGCTATTACACATTTGAAGAGTGTTCTTAATGCTTGTTTCAAGTTAAAGGATTTGGGCGTTTTAAAGTATTTTTTGGGCCTTGAACTTGCTCGATCTTCTACAGGCATTTGTGTATCCCAAAGGCATTATACGCTTCAATTACTTGAGGATTATGGTCTTCTTGGTGCTAAACCAGAAGTTATTCCCCTTGATCCATTCCTTAAAATACAGCATTCAGATGAAGGGTTGTTGACCGATTCTCTTGCTTACCGCCGGCTCATTGGAAGGTTGCTTTACTTGACCATTTCTCGCCCAGACATCACTTTTGCGGTTAACAAGCTTAGTCAATATGTTTCTAAGCCTAATCAATCTCATATGTCTGCTGCTCTTCATCTTCTCCGCTACTTAAAAACAGCCCCTGGTCAAGGTATTTTTCTTACAGCAACTACTTCTTTCCAACTTCGAGCATTTGCGGATTCGGACTGGGCTTCTTGTCTTGACACACGCCGCTCGACTACTGGTTTTTGTGTCTTCTTGGGCTCATCTCTGGTCTCATGGAAATCCAAAAAGCAGACTACTATTTCTCGATCTTCAGCTGAGGCCGAGTATCGGGCCCTTGCTTTAACCACTTGTGAATTAGTTTGGCTATCTTTTTTGCTTAAAGATCTGCAGATTCCTTTTCAACCTCCAACTTTGTTGTTTTGTGACAATCAGGCTGCTATCCATATTGCCTCCAATCCCATTTTTCACGAGCGCACCAAACACATCGAGCTAGACTGTCATTTTGTTCGAGACAAGGTTAGTGATGGTTTTCTCAAATTACTGCCTGTCCGGACACATTTACAGCTTGCAGATGTTTTTACCAAGCCCCTCTCAGCAAGATTGTTTTTTCCTCTCATACACAAGATGGGAGTTTTAAATATTTACTCTTCATCTTGAGGGGGAGTATTAGATCATTTATTTGTTATTATATTCAGTTATTTTGTTGAGAGAATGGTTATTCTGTTTTAAGCTTCTGTATTTAAATACTCTCTCACTTGGAGAAATTATTCAATAAAAAGCATTCAGCCTTTTCTCCACGTGTATTTCAATACACATGAAACTCAATTTTTCAATTGATTCTTGATGAATGGGTCCCTTTATGATCTTTGTTGAAACATTAACTTTCCTTCACAAAGTGTGCTATTTCGCTCTAGTAAAGTTTTAACTGTATCAACCATTTGACTAAGTTGCACATTTATACGATTTAAAGCAATCTCATTTTCTTCTACCTTAACCTTGAATTTTGTATTATCGACTTCAATGGCATCAAAATAGTTTTGCTCTAGTAAGACTTTAACTGTATCAACCATTTGACTAAGTTGTACATTTATACGATTTAGAGCAACCTCATTTTCTTCAACTTTAACTTTTAATTGATCTAACCTCTCTAATTCAATAGTACAAAGCCTTTTTATCTTTGATTCTAAAATATATTTTTGCACTAAAGTTTCAAGGGAAGGTTTTTCCTCAATTTGGTTGGGACAAAATAAAATTTGGTTATGAATGCCCTCGTCATTACCATAAAAATAATTTCCATAACTCATAGATTCAGAATAGTAATGATTAGGCATTTGATATCCTAGAAAGCCATTGGAAACATTATAATTCACATGGTCATAAGGGGTATAGTTCAATGGGTAGGAATTGAAGGATGGTGTTGGTTCTTGGGTATGTTGATACTCCCTATAAGGTCACCCATAATTATTAAAAGCCATAAAGAAAAAATTAAGGAACTAAAATTTGGCTTACAAATAAATGCAAATACCAATCAACAAAATATATAGCCGGGATAAAAAGACAAAACTGAAATAAAAACAATAAAATAACAAAGAAAAAATAAATAAATAAATAAAGCTCTAAAGTAAGATCAAGTGAATTCTTCACAATATTAAGCGAACTAAATAATTACCAATCCCCGGCAACGGCGCCAAAAACTTGTTGCGCACTTTTAATGCAGTGCAAAACCGCAAGTATACGGGTCAAGTAATAAAGTGTATGTAAATACGAGTATCGTCCTCAGGATTGATTTTCTAGTTCACTTAAGTACCGCGAATACAGTCACCCAATTTTATTTAGAGAAAGAAAGCGATAAAAGATAGGATTAAAACAAAATAAAAACATAAAATAAAAGATGGAGAACAACAAGGAGAGAGATATCTTAGGGAGTTGATTTCGCCAATTAGATTGACGCTTCAATCAATCAAATGCCTAGATTATTCATGCAAATTTCCATAAGTCTAGAAGAACAAATATAACAATTGACTCTTACGAGCGTAATTGGTCTCATGCAATGTAATAAAACTAATTGTTCAATCTAGTTTTTAAAGACATGCAAGGCATTAAAAACTCTTCTTTAAAACAACTTCTAAGAGAGCCTAATCATTCTCATGTTAGAACTACTCTTAGTCATGCAATTAAGATCTAGTCTAAATTATTCTCTTTCAAGCATAATTTAAACCATGAAGACATACAACCCTTGGCCAAAAGATTATAAGCATTAAGAAAGTAAAAGCACAAATGGGCAATAAGCAATCAATCTAAGCATTCAATTAATTAAAACATAAAAACTAAAAGGCTACATCAATCCCCAAGATAAATGAGTTTAGCTAATCATGTTCAACGTTACAAAATATAAACTCAAAATTAAACCCATAAGGAAACTACAAATTAAAAGGGAAGAAGAAATAAAACTAGTGTCGATTCCACGTTCCCGTTGCAATCGCCACGATCCCGAGCATGTAATTGCCTTCTTTTTGCTCCCAAAAATCTCTTCTAACTCTTAAAATTATGTATTTTTGAAATTGGGAATAACTCTCCAAATTGGCTCCACAAAAACTCCTTAAAAATATGTATTTATAAGGAATTGTAGGGCAAAAATCGTGTATAAATCAAAATTGGCAAATCTGATGGGCTGAAATCATGTGTGGCGCGCATGTATGGAATGTTGGTGCAGGTGCAAGCTCAAAATCACGCCCAGTTATTGAATATATAGATTAAAGCGTGTCAAAATTAATAAGTTTGCAGTCTGGGCGAGGTGGTTGAGCGCTGGAGGAAAATATAAACGTGAAATTAACCGTGTAAGTCTTTAAACTAGCATAAAATAGGTCCTAAAGATAGCTCATTTTGTGAGCTATCACATTAAACGACACTTATTAGGCACTTTTTGACTTTTTCTTTTTTCTTTTTTCTTTTAGGTTAACTTTAGGTCATTGTTAAGTTGGTTTGAGGTTGAAAATGACACTTAGATACTTTTTTGGGAGACTTCTCGATGTTTGTTGACAAATGTTTTGGTGTTTTGACGTTATTTGGCATATATAGAAACCTAGTTATAAATGTGGTTTGTATATTCTCAAGCCCCATGTGCAACTTTATGTTTATGTTTATTATGTTTTTCTGCTGTTCATTGTTTTTCGATGTAAGAAGTATTGAGTTTAGTCTTAAAATAATTATTGCGTCTTCTTGAATATTTACTACAGAAACTACAAAGGTAAGTCATGATGTTTTCTTCAAGCTAGAAGTCATAGCACAACAAATGATGAACTTTTTGGTTTGGTTAGATATATATATATATATATTTCATCATGTTATGCAACATTTTACTGTCAATATTGCAACAATTGATGGGCATTGTAGTTATGATACATGTATGTCCATTCGTTAGTTGTATCTGTATGGATTTGGTGAACCATCATTAAGAGAAATGAAGTTTCATCAAAATCATGGATTTTAATAACAATGACAATTAGAAACACAAATCCCATAAGTCAAATAGATTTGTTGACATATATTTTTTTACAACATGTGGGGGTGGGGATTGAACCTAGAACCTCTTAGTCATTAATTGATATATCATGTCAGTTGAACTATGCACTTGTTAGCAATAAATTTGTTGACATAAAGAAGTTGTCATCTTCGAGGTATTGTTGACAGTAAAAAATGATGGTATCACCGTATTAGTAACATTCAATATATGTCATTATTTATATTTTGTTGACAAAATTCTACTGTCATTAATATGAATAAGTCGACAAAAATATGATATATGTGAGTTATTTACTGACAATGTTTAAGTGTCATAAAATAACGTCTCTTGATGATTAACAATTGTCATAAATCGTATTATGAAGACAGAAACAAAGTGTCAACACACAATCAACAATGACGACAGCGGTTATGATGACTAAATTTTTTTGTTATCAAATGCGTTGATGACAAATTTTATTTGTCACTAGATCGTAGATTTGTAGTAGTGTAACTAGTCTAAATATCATTAAACTAGAAGGAGGAAGTCTCCACTTCATATAATAGAAAACAGATCCAACTAATTTATTCTCAAAATTTGATTCATCCTTCTTAATGGCACGTGTGTCGTGTCTTGTTTATAAAAAAGACAATAGCCAACAAGAGCCTAGCTCAACTCGCATGATGTATGACTAGTGACCAAAAGGTCATAGTTTATAATTGAATGAGATTTAATATATTTATATTATAAACCCACGGTAGGGCTCAAACCCACAATCACAAAGTTAAGAGTCTTGCACTCTACCAACTAGGTTAGACAAGCCAAGTATTCAAGAGATTTACCACGTTTTGTTAACCAAATTTATAAATGAACTTAGTTGATAATTTTTAAGGAAAAATTTGAGAATTCAGAAATATTAAGGGACGACTTGAAAATTTTGTAAAAAAAATTAAGGATATAATTTGGCATATTTAACCTAAAAAAAGTAAGTTGAAGCAAAAAGGAAAAAAAAAAAAACAACAATCCACCAAATCGGGCTGGAACCACTCTAAAAACTCCACCGTGAACTTTTGTCATTGACTAGAGTTGCGTCCACAACCACCACTCCAGAAAACACTTGGGACCAGCTGACAATACGAGGAGCTCCGGACTACTAGCAAATCAGACTATTAACCCAGAACCACCGCTAGGCGAAACGTCTGCCTGACCTGCTGTCGGAAGCGCCGCACTGATGGCGGCACTCTAGGAAACTTTCCAGACCCAAATGACGGAGTTTTAGGCCCAACTGGAAGAGATGGCCAATAGGACTTTGGGTCTGGAACCAGACCTCTCGAATCACACCAGTACGGTGACACCTGTCTTAAACAAGGGCAAGGAGAAATTCGCCGAGCAAGCTGCCTTCAAAGTCAAGATGAAGGAAACAAATTTCAACCCAAAGCCTAGACCCTTGATTCGGAGCCGACTGAAATACCTCGGCAAAGACCTCTGAGAGTACCTGGCATCAAAGAGCCTTCGAGCAGACAGCTCAAAGAAGGAGCGAGATGGCAGCGACTCCTCGGAAAAGTCCAGCAGACGGTCTTGGAAGATGGTAAAGTACGAACAGCTGAAGCGGGAAATCTGCAGAGAACTCCGGGAGGAATTCCCGGACCGGAGGAACCGCACCCCGATAGGAAGGATCGAGCGCGCAAAGGAAATGATGAAGGTGAAGGGAATGAACTCTTCAAACCCACGCAGCGGAGGCATTGGAATCGTTTGTTTGATTTATTTAGAATTAAACAAAATAAAAGGTTAAGAAAATATTACCTTTAAAGACCACAAATCTTCTTGTGTTCCTTTTCCACGAGATCTTCCTCGCAATGACCCGAACACGGGACCAAGGCTTGTGGGAGCCTCCTTCAAAGAATGGAGTTTTTTAGAGAACAATTCTCTCCGTAGGGAAATTGAGTAGTATGTTTGGCCAACCTTTTGGCTAAACCTAAATGTCCTATTTATAGAGCCTTTAGGAATTAATTTTATTTAATAAAATATCATTTAATATCCATTATATTAAAATATGTATTTTATATTTATTTGAATCTCATTCAAATAGCATAAAATTAATCATTTATAATATGCATTTAACCAATTTGAATCTCATTCAATTTTATATTGTATATATACTTTTCAATATTAATGTATCTAAATACATAAACTATTTCCTCTAATATTTAATGTATCAAATACAATAAATATATTTTTCTTTTCTATATTTAATATATCAAATATATTAAATATTAATTTGAACATTTCAATTTTTTATTTCAACTAAATTGATCATTTAAGTGTTACTATGAGCTAGCAAGGGGACCTTATGGACTTACAAATTTATAAGCTCCAATGATACAAAATTAATTAATTAACTTTCATTCATTAACTCTAGGTCACTCCACTATAGGCCTAGAGTTGTACTCATATGCATTGTAGAACAAGTTGTGTCCATGGATATAACCATTACATGGAAGTCGATCATTCACGAGTTGTTCGTAATTACAGTTGGGTCAAAAGTCTGTTTTACCCCTGTAATTACATCTTACACCTTAAGTACCATTGATTCTCTAATAAACAATATGTTTATGATCCAACCATAAACCAAGTCCCTCTCGGGCCAGTGAGAGGGTGGGGCCTCATTGTTCAAGTCCCGAAATCAACACTTAAGGGAACTACTCATCTACTTTCCCTATATGGGAAGGAGTGAATTTCATCTTGTGAAACTTATGTTCCCAGCTCCCTATTTGGTCAAGTCTCCAAAATGGTAGGCTTATTGAATCAGCTATAAATGTCATTCTCACCCATACGAATCAAAACGAATGTCAATTAAAAGTCATCTTGGTCCTACCACGATGCTTTCTCTCTCAGCAGGATACCCTATATATTGATGTTATCTAAGTTCCTAAAGTTTAGCCATTACATAAAATGTTATATGCTTAACTATATCTGAAAGATCTTTCAGACCAACAAGAAATTATTTGAGCTATGCAAGTTCTTTGCTTCATAAGCAAAACATTTAACTTGCATACCATGCTCCACCCTCTAGGGTCAACATAGATTTCCATAAATCTTTGTGAAAACCAGTGCATCTCGTCAAGATCAAATCTTTAACCTCATACACAAAAATATAATTTATCATTTTATCCATAGATATTTTGAGAAAAGTTTTTATTTTTTCGCGCAATGGTCATACCACTGAGTTAACTAATATATGCTAACCAATTTTACTGTCAAATGTCATGTCTCATGTGTACATTAAATTTTTTCCCACTCAAACGTAGATAGTCAATCTTATGTTCTCAGCATTTTAAAATGTCTGAGGACACTATTCCTTAGACAAGATAAACTTCATGTAAGAATGATACATTATCATTTTTAAAGTATTACGTCATATACTTGACAACAAATTTGTCAATATAAGATGTGTGACACATAGATAACATTTTGTCGTCGAAATCTCTATTTTTAGGACATACCAAGTAATTTAAATCATTCATTTGGAATTGGTTAGATAGTCAACATTTTATGTTGGATTGAAATCTTACAGCATTCACAATGAGTAATAAGTCATCCACATGAAATATGAGAAAAATCCACTAAGAAATTAATGATTTTCGTGTCTATACAATATCATTAATATTTATTCAAAGTCATAGTTTTTGATACTTTTATAAAACTTACATTAAAAAATCTAGTGATCAAATTCATTTCATAAATGAACATTTACTACTTGCAAACCTTTTGCTTTTGATTTTTGAAATTGAACTCATGTAACTGATTTGTAAATGCATTCTTTAAGACTTATTTTCAAAAAATATTTCTTAAACCTTCACTTGACATATCTCATATGCAACTATGAATTAGGGAATGCTGATAGACTCTAGTATGACAACAAATGAGAAAGATTGCTCATGGTTTACTTTCTCCCACTATATTTGTCATTAGTCTTATTTTGACGGTCTGTACCTTCTTATTTACAAATCTTTTACTTTTGTAGATATATTAAAAAATCTATGAGTTTTACCCAATCACGAATATCTACAAGTTCTAGATAAAGATGAGTACATATACTCTATCTCGAGATTTATGACTTTGGTCTACTAGTCTTTGTCATTGACTCTCCATTTTGTCATCTAGTATGAGAACTTAGGTTTCAATTAAACCCTCAAAATGGTCGGGTCATCTCATAACTCTCCCACTACGATGAGACTTATCCAATTTAGGACTAGGATCCATTTGACTATCAAATGTAATTAAATTGTTAACAATTGTTGTTAACTATTTAGTGGCTTCACATGGAACCAACTTTTCAACACTCTTGAACATATTCCAGTCATTTTGGGATAGTTTCAGCATGTATGCTTGAAATCCCCAAAACATGAAGGGTTGTAAACTAGTTTTACTACTCTTCTATAATCTCAAAGTTGTCTCATGGGCACCTTTTAGATAGAATCATGTTCACTATACAATCTCTATTGTATATCCTAACAAGAGTCAGATAATGACGTATAATTCTTTATTGTTCTGATCATGCCTAACAAGGTCTTGTTTCTCCTCTTACCGCACAATTTCACACAATTGTACTTTGTGCTAGAGTTGAGATAAAATCTCACTTTCTATCAATTAGTCTTAGTACGTAAGGTTCCTGTAATTTTCACTGTGATCTGATCATAGTGTCTTGATAGATTTACCTAATGGACCTTCAACTTGAGTCTTATATTCCTTGAACTTTTCAAAATATTCAGACTTATGTTGCATTAGGTTATGATACTTATTCCTTGAATAATCATCAGCTAGAGTGATGAAATATTCATCAGTGTTCTTTGGCCTGTATGCTTTTCCATCAAAAGCCTATTGATTATCTTGCATGAAAGGCAAGACCTTAAGACATATAAAGTAATTAACTCTAACATTTAGAGAATCACCTCTTAGTAGTCTTTTTATTCAAATTGATTAGAATCAATTTTGAGTGCCAAAGACAAGTATCGTATTTTGGGAGAATATAAATTTTCTTTACATTCTGGATTCTATAATCCTGAATTTCTTAGTGTGTAGTATTTTATATGTTAACAATTAACACATACAAATTGTTCTTATGTTAAGCTGAACTTTTCAAACAACTTTGAAAATAAAAAATTTTAATACTAAAATATTCATACTATATGAACCTTTTATTAGTAATAAAATTAGAGAAATTGAATTTCTCCTATGGTACTAAAAACAACGTATTCAGCCTTAAGCAACAATTATTTTTTATGGACATCTTATTGTCTCGCACTACATCAATTGAGATGAGTTTTCTCGTGCCAACAAGTAGAGATCCTTCTACATCATTAAGTATTTTCCAAGAAATACATATAAAATGTAATGAAGAACAAATCTTAATAGTGGATCTGAATCTACTATATAGGTGGTAATGATTATTTTTCACTAAAAAAAATCAAATTTACTTTTAACCATGTTCTTCTTATAGAGGTATTTCATAAATTCCTCTTATTATGACTACTTTGCTAATTTAGAAACTATTTTCTTTTAGCTATAGTCATATGGTTTATTTACTTGGATTTTTGTAATACTTAAATTTCGAGATTATTTAGATAAATATTTAAATCTAGGTTTTATTGACTTCAACAATATCTCATATATATATATATATATATATGTTGTTGTCACCTTCTTTATCTTCTTAGCTTGACATCTAACATGCCAAGCAGAATTTTTTTATAAGTCATCTCGCTATCTTGATTTATTAATCATGTGCTTCACGAACAATTCGATTAGCATTGGCAACAGGTTTTGGAAAACATTTCTCTATAAGACAAATTAAAGAAAAATTTACACGGTCATTATAGTGTTAATATTATTTTTTTCAAGTGATATAATTGTCTCATTTTGACAAATTAGTAACGAAAATAAAATAAAAAATTATTTAATAACATGCAATCAATATTCATTCAATTTCAGTATAGAAAACAAACAATTTGATAAATGAACCCTAAATCATTAATTTCTAATGCTCCTTCACTAAACTGAGACAATCTCAACCAAGTGTTATCCCAAAATAACTTTTATTTCTATAAGATTTAGTTACCATTAGTTTGGTCGAGAAAATCATTAACAACCTTAATGAGATCTTTGTAAGTGTAACCCATCATTTTAGATTCTATAATTTTATCCCAACAAGTGTCGATGTAGGGTAGGTCAAGTATTGGAAATAAAATTACAATCCTATCATTTTCAAGAGATTCACCCTGATATTAACCCATGTAAACATCTTCCGTAGGGGGCGGTCCAAAAGTCGCCGCGAGGCCCCACATGAATCTCACGTTGTGAACCAATGATAGAGACCGTAGAATATGTTGACACATTTCATTCTCCCACTTACTATTTTTAAAATACTTTCTCTAGAGATTCACCCTGATATTGACCCATGCAAACACCTTCCATTGGGGGATGATCCAAAAGCAGCCGCGAGGCCCCGCATGAATCTCACCTTGTTATCTATAATAGAGACGGTAGGATACCTTGACATATGTCTTTCTCCCACTAAGTATTTTGAAATAGGGTTTTCTATTACTTAGATAAATTAGGCTAATCTCATTTATCTAAGTTTTTCATTCTACCTTTTCATAACCCTTATGTTGGTTAGATTGATTTTAATTTGAATTACCAAGTATATTAAACTATTTAAAAATAATCACATTATGAGTCTGCTTAATGAAATAAAATAAATTTTGACTAATTCAACCCTCAGGCCAGTTCCCAGGTAGAGGTGTTCTTTTCAGTCAACTTAAGTACCTCACCTGAGTAACCTTTCTTAGACAGGGTTCCCTTATAGTCAATTTTTATTTTAAATTCATTAATCTTTAATTAACTATTAATTACTATATTAATGAACTTTTATTGATTTTAAGCAATGTTCTTAATCCTATTAATAAACTAAATCACCTTATGGATAATCTTGAAATTTTAACAATTTTAAACCCTTTAAAACAAAATTAAAGATTATCATATATTCTAATCTTATTAGAATAAAAGATAAACTAAATTCATATATTTAAACTATTTAAAGAATGAATGAAATTATCTTTTATTTAAGGAAAGAAAAATTCTAATCTCATTGGGGAAATATATGAATCTTATTAGAAAATATCATAATCTCATTAGGAAAAAATCTCAATCTTATTAGGAAAAGATATCTCAATCTTATTAGAAAAGATATCTCAATCTTATTAGAAAAAAAAGTATCATAATTTAGGAAAAGATATCTGAATCATAGGAAAAGATATCCCAATCTAAAAGATATCACAATCTAAAAGATATCACAATATCTAGGAAAAAATATTTCAATCCATTGGAAAAATATGGATTCCTATTATGAAAGGAAGTATCCTAATTTAAAATTTCCAAATATAACAATTATATTGAAAGATATGAAAATCAACTAATCAAATTAAATGAGCATTTTAATCATAATATTCCAAATATACCAATTATATTAAAAAATAATTCAAATGCATGATCATGCAACCTATGGTGGGATTTTAATCTAGATGGCAATTAAATAAAAAAAAATTAATTCATACATCAACATGCATAATTAAATAAAATAAAACTAGCAAAATTGACCGACATATTTGGCAAATCTTAAGAAAAGAAAATAATTTAAATGACCAAAAAAAACAAATCCTAGACATATCTTGGTATTCAAATATCTTTCTTTTTGTACATTTCAAAGTTGAATCTAATTTCCATAATTGAATTTGGACATTCCAAATCAAATTCATAGACATTCCAAATCCGAATTTAAATTTTCAGATTTAATTTTAGACATTCCAAATCCAATCTATAGACATTCCAAATCTGAATCTAAATTTACAGAATTGATTTTAGAAATTCCAAATCCAAACCTAAATCTAAATTTCCAGAATTGATTTTGGAAATCCAAATCTAAATCTAAATTTTCAGAATTGATTTTGGACATTCCAAATCTGAATCTAAATTTCCAGAATTGATTTTGGACATTTCAAATCCAAATCTAAATCTAAATTTTCAGAATTGATTTTGGACATTCCAAATCCAAATCTAAATCTAAATTTCCAGAATTGATTTTGGACATTCCAAATCCAATCCATAGACATTCCAAAATCTGAATCCAAATTTTGAGAATTGAATTTGAACATTCCAAATTCAATCCACGATCTTCAATTTTGTACGATTCACAATCTTCAATTCGATAGGATTCACTCAAATTGAATCTTCAATTATTTAATGGTTTCAATTCCACCATCGTTTGACACCATCTTCAATTCCGTAATGGCTTCAAATCCACCAATTTCGTAATGACTTTAAAAAAAGATACAAAGAAGTCCTACCTCTTTCGAGTTTCACATTTGTTATAATCAAATCAATAAAACTAATGCCAAAATATGCCTAAACAGTCAATTTGTAAACTTCGTACATCAAAGATATGAACAAAATTAAAATTCCCACCATGAACAATTTTCTCTTCAAACCCACGAAAGCGTTGAAATCTAAATTTCCAGAATTGATTTTGGAAATCCAAATCTAAATCTAAATTTCGAATTGATTTTGGACATTCCAAATCTAGAATTGATTTTGGACATTTCAAATCCAAATCTAAATCTAAATTTTCAGAATTTATTTTGGACATTCCAAATCCAAATCTAAATCTAAATTTCAAGAATTGATTTTGGACATTCCAAATCCAATCTATAGACATTCCAAATTCTGAATCCAAATTTTCAGAATTGAATTTGAACATTCCAAATTCAATCCACGATCTTCAATTTTGTACGATTCACAATTTTCAATTCGATAGGATTCACTCAAACTGAATCTTCAATTATTTAATGGTTTCAATTCCACCATCGTTTGACACCATCTTCAATTCCATAATGGCTTCAAATCCACCCATTTCGTAATGACTTTCAAAAAAGATACAAAGAAGTCCTAACTCTTTCGAGTTTCACATTTGATCTAATCAAATCAATAAAACTAATGTCAAAATATGCCTAAACAGTCAATTTGCAAACCTTCATACATCAAATATATGAACAAAATTAAAATTTCCACCATGAACAATTTTAATTCTAAATAAAAATCAAAGTAGCTCTGATACCAATTGAAGAGAATGAACTCTTCAAACCCATGGAAGCGTTGAAATCTCAATTTCCAGAATTGATTTTGGAAATCCAAATCTAAATTTAAATTTCCAGAATTGATTTTAGACATTTTAAATCTGAATCTAAATTTCCAGAATTGATTTTGGACATTTCAAATCCAAATCTAAATCTAAATTTTCAGAATTGATTTTGGACATTTCAAATCCAAATCAAAATCTAAATTTCCAGAATTGATTTTGGACATTCCAAATCCAATCTATAGATATTCCAAAATATGAATCCAAATTTTCAGAATTGAATTTGAACATTCCAAATTCAATCTACGATCTTCAATTTTGTACGATTCACAATCTTCAATTCGATAGGATTCACTCAAATTGAATCTTCAATTATTTAATGGTTTCAATTCCACCCTCGTTTGACACCATCTTCAATATGACTTCAAATCCACCAATTTCGTAATGACTTTAAAAAAAGATACAAAGAAGTCCTAACTCTTTCGAGTTTCACATTTGATCTAATCAAATCAACAAAACTAATGACAAAATATATCTAAACAGTCAATTTGCAAACCTTCATACATCAAATATATGAACAAAATTAAAATTCCAACCATGAACAATTTTAATTCTAAATAAAAATCAAAGTAGCTCTTATATCAATTGAAGGGAATGAACTCTGTAGACACCGTATTTGGTCCGGCCATTTGTTTATTATTAAAGTTATTTTTCCCTATTTTTATGTATTTTTGTCATCATTCTTTAAACCATTTTTAAACTTTTAAAATTCACCTTTTTTATTTTTTTTAATTTATTAATTTCGAAAATTCAAGAAAAATAAGAAAAAGAACGTTTTGGTTGTTTGGAAAAGTTTTTGCCTATTTTGACAAATAAAATTAACATTTAATGAGTATAAAATTTTAAGTCATTTTATGGCTAAAGTTTGATATTCATTTATTTACTTGAATATAAAATCTTTAATTTATTTTTGGGTTAAAATTTGATATTCATTTATGAGTATAAAATATTTAATTCATTTTTGGTTTAAAATTTGATATTCATTTATGATATAAAATATTTGTTCATTTTTTGGCCTAAAATCTATTTCAATTGAGAAAACATTTTGAGTAATAAATTCATTGAGATTTTTACCTTTGATGTGATTTTCAATGGCCTATAAATAGAGAAATAGGTAAAGGACGAAGAGAAGATTAGAGCAAAAGTCTGGAGGGAACGACAAAAAATATTAGAGCGAAAGGCTAGCCCGTTGGAGAGAAAATGTTAGTTTTAATGGTCAAAACTTTGATTTGACTAATTAAAAATAACTTTCTCTCTTCTCCAAACTCCACCACTTATTTCCTCTATTACTCCCATCTCACGCAAAAACAATCAATATCTTCTTCTCACACTACTGACCTGAAGAACAAAGACAAGGTTAGAGCTTGAAGTTCTAAAATTTTGCAAGAGGCTTCAAGGGTAAGAGATGATAGTTTGTTCTCTAATTTTCTTGTATATATTTACAAGTTTGCTTTTTTTTTTTTCCCATTTACATGTTGACCGTTTATCCAATTTAGATGTATGAATTCTCTTTTAGTCTTAAATAACATATATTGTCTCTTTATTTCAAATAATGATTAACTTTCTTTTCAAAATTATTATTTTTTTTTAAAAGATTTTAATCTTATTTTAGTATTAGTTTTAATGTTTTCTTATTCCTTTTATGTCAATCCTAATATTTAGATTTTTTTATTTAAGGTAGAGGTTTTTCCTAATTTTTAGATTCTTTGTTTAAGGTATAAGTTTTGCAAATATTACTTTAATGATTTCCATTATTCTTTGGATCTTTTAAGTAGATTTAGAATTTAGGTATTTTAAAATAAATTTCAATTTGTCTATTAATTTGTTTTTTAGATGAAATTTCAATGTTATTTCTATTTTTTATAATCACCATGTTTTTTTAGTTTTTAAAAAAATAAATGTTAATAAATTTATTTCCATAACTCTAAATTTATTTGAGGGCTGAGTAATGTGACTTTCGTAGAGTTTCGACTCTCGTGCAAGCACACGAAAATTCTCCTAATCACTTTCAAAAAAATAAATCAACGTATTTTAAAAATAAAATATTTATCATATGAAAAATCCTATGACGGAGTTGAGATAAATTTCTCAAATTCTTGAGGCAAACAATTTCCTTTAAATAAAAGGAAATTTAATATGATAATTAACTAAGAATATTTTTCCCTCAATACATCAAAACTCTTACTCTATTTTTAAAGTTAAAGTTTGATTAAATGAGATATTGTTTTTTAATAAACTATTTATTTATTTTCTCAAATTAAGGACATTTTAAAATTAATTGGATAATATAAGATAAAATATGGCTACCGTTTTTAACGGGTGTTGTAGGGTGCTAACACCTTCCCTACACTCAAACGATCCCCGAACCTAATTTCTGTTTTCGTAGACCAGTTTTCTTTTTAAGGTGACCAATCACACCCAAAATGATTGGTGGCGACTCCATCTCTTTTATTTTTTAAAACAAAACCCTTGAAAGAGAACGTCGGCCGCTCCGCGTCGCAATGACGTTGCGACAGCATGGCGACTCCACTGGGGACTTTTTTTAGAGGGTCATGTCATTGCATTTTATCTTTTTATTATCCAGTTTTCCATTTTTGGTCCTTTGTTTTTTCTTTTATTTCTTTATTTATTTTATTGTTAGTTTTTTTTTTAAAACATGTTTTCAGATTTAAATTTTCATTTTTTTGTTCCTTTGTTTTTCTTGTATTTTTTTTGTTAGTTTTTATTTAGCATGTTTTTATTTATAATTACAATATTAATATATTTATTGCAATTTACATGTTGCATTGTCATGCATCGCACACACTTTCACAAGCCTCCTACCCGAGCTTTACCTTTAAGATTAGATTCGGAGACTGAGTAGTGTGACCTTCGTGGAATTTCGGTTCCCGTGCAGGCGCATGAAATTCTCCACTCAAGCTAACTATGTTGTTTAATCCGATAGAAGGCTTGGGGGACCATTTACTTCTAGGAATGATTAGAACATAAATTACACTCATACGCATCCTAGAGCCAATCAATTACTATCCAAAGTTTTGAACTTTAGGATACACATATTTGGTTATATCACATGTTGATCCTTAAACTTATTGTATAACATATATTGCAAATCTCATTCATGCATTCATGTGATATATTTATTCTTTTGTATATAATTATTGTTTTTTTTTTTTTTGCTTTGTTTCCTTAAAAATAAGAATAAAAAATCCCGTGTTGGTTTTTTAAAAAATAAAATAAAAAAAATGCTTGTTTCCTTATGAAAAAAAAGGTAAAAAAAACTGTTATTTATTTTTTTTTTTAAAAATCAAAATGTTAAAATACTAATGACAGTTGATCTATACTCAATCTTTACCCTCTAAGATTATGATTGAGAATGTAGTGATGTCTACCTTCGAGGGGATTTAATTTGTCTCGGGTAGACACACGAAAATTCTCGCTCAAATTAATTCATTTGTTATTCTTATAACATTAGAATTAATTTAGGGGCATCTATCTTTTAGGGTTAGAGTATTATCCTTACATCATTTTTGTTTTTTTTACGTTCTCAAGTAATTCCATTGTTATATCAATAACGTTGAGATTAATTTTGGATCTATTGTTTTATTTTATTTGATTTATTTTTCCCTCCTAAAAAAGGGAAAAGAAAACAAAACAAAAAAAATTTAAAAAGGAAAGTATCCATGTTTTCTTTTGGTAAAACAAAAGAAAGGTAATAGATTTTTGTATATATTCTTTCTAATTTATTTTTTCCTTCTTTAAAAAATTAATCTCTTTAAACTTTCCATTGTTTTTTTTTAGAAAAAAAAAAAAAAAACACAAAAAGAAACACAAAAAAACTACATGTCAAAGCATTCACATACATCTCATGAACATTCTTTATATACCCTCATACATACATAAAATCACATTCTCATATTGATCCATTCATTGGAGGAAATCCAAAAAACATTCCTTTGCATTCTGGCATACCTTAGAATAAAAATGATTATGCCTTTCATGTTCACATGCATATAGAGTTCGCAAGACATTGATTTTCATGCAAACACATTTTCCGCTCATGATTAGAAGTCATTTATTTATTCTTTTTTAGTTGCATTTAGAGTCTAGCATTACGTATTCACATGCATAATAAAAATTACCAATGATTGCTTGAATGTTAAATTTAAGAACGCAACATATCATTTGGAGCAATCAACGGTTTATTTTTTATTTAAAAAAAAAAAACACAAAAATGTCCAACATCATTTCACATACATGCATATATAAAAATAAATTCATGCATTATCTCATTCCGCATGTCAAATCATAATTTACTCACCAATTACATCATATCATCTCATACATGCATACATAAAAAATAAAAACAAAAAAAATCATTTCTTATCACATCCTACATCACACCATCAAAATAAATTTTATGCATATTTCGCATGTCAAATCATAATTTACTCACCAATTACATCTTATCATCTCACACATGCATACATCAAAAATAAAAACAAAAAAATTATTTGTTATCACATCCTACATCACACCATCAAAATAAAATTTTATGCATCATTTTGCATGTCAAATCATCAATTACATCATATCATCTCACACATGCATACATCAAAAATAAAAACAAAAAAAAATCATTCGTTATCACATCCTGCATCACACCATCAAAATAAATTTTATGCATCATTTCGCATGTCAAATCATCGATTGCATCATTTCGCATATCAAATCATCGATTGCATCATATCACACATGCATACATAAAAAATAAAAACAAAAAAAAATAATTTGTTATCACATCCTACATCACACCATCAAAATAAATTTCATGCATCATTTCGCATGTCAAATCATCAATTGAATATATCACACATGCATACATATATTAAAAAACAAAAAAAAATCATTTTTATCGTACACATGCATACATCACTTTAAAATAAAATTAAATTTTTATTCTCCAACATGATAAAAATGCTCATGCATTCGTTATCTCATTTCACATCAAAAAAAAAAGTTTTTAATTTTTTTTTTCTTTCATTTTCACAATATCATCTCATGCCTGTTTTACAAAATATTTTCGAATTTTATCACATCCTTCATTATATCATCGAAAAAAAAACTGATAGTTTTCATGTTTATTCTGATCATCTTTGTGTTTACTTTGGTCGTTCTTGTTAGCTGAAAACTTAACAAGACATTTGAGCAAAAATGTTGAATCATCACTGAAGAAAAAAAAAAAAAAGTTAGGAGTGCTTTCACTACTCTATTATGAGAAATTGTAAACTCTCAACCATTTTATGACCTTCTTGAAAATATTTTTCTCAGCCTTCATTCTTGGGTTAAGCTCTAAATTGAGAGAACTTCATTTTGACCTTCAAATTTCTCATGTGCTACTATACACTCCCAAACAAGGTTTTAATCTTCATACTGGGGCAAACACCCTTTTGCAGTGAATGTTCCTAATCACTCACGGCAAAACCTTGAACTTGCATACCACATCAATTTTGAGGTAATTTACCTTGATTTGTGGATTCACCATAAAATCCCTGACTAAACTCAACATCTACATTTATATGATGTTTCTCTACATTTATATACCCATCTAGCCTTTTGCTAAGCCGCCACGTTTAATTAGATGACAAACGTTCCAAATTATTCAAGAGAACTTCAAAGGTAATAAAATAGTATTGAACTCTTGTGACCTACTGCTTCATAATTAAGACTTGTAATTTCTCATATATTTCTCATATTCGATTTCATTTGATCCAAATTCTCATTGCTTTCCATTCTTATCATTTGTCATTTCTCTTTCTAATTCCATTCTTATCATTTGTTATTTCTCTTTCTCGATTAGAAAGTGATTCAAATTTCTAAGATAATAGTTTTGAGAACTAATGAGTCGGTAACTGTGAAAATCATCTCGAAATCTCAATTTCTTTCATTGAGTTTTGCTCGCGGGACATATTCATCACGATGCCAATGATTATGGACGAAGAAACAATCTGAGAAGACAATTGGAGTTTGCAAAGAAGAGAATAGATTATCAGTTTTTTCTATACGATTGCACAAATTCTTGCTAAATAAAAGAAACTATGTTAAAAAAAAAAAAAAAAAAATGCTGCAAGATTTGGGCAATCACTAAATCAAGGAACTACATCCAGAATGCTTGGAAAATCTCCTTTGCAAAGCAACCAATTGGGGCAAAGCCTCCATCTTCGCCAAACTAGGACAAAAATTTCAACTTTGCCACACAGGAGCAAAGCTTTCATCTTTGCCACACTGAAGCAAGGTCATCATATCTAAACTGGAGCAAAGCCTTCATCTTTGCCACACTGGAGCAAGGTCATCATATCTAAACTGGAGCAAAGTCTTCATCTTTGCCACACTGGAGAAAGACCATCATCTCTAAACTGGAGCAAAGTCTTCGCTTTTGCCACACTGGAGCAAGGTCATCATATCTAAACTGGAGCAAAGCCTTCATCTTTGCCACACTGGAGCAAGGTCATCATCTCTAAACTGGAGCAAAGTCTTCGCTTTTGTCACACTGGAGCAAGGTCATCATCTTTAAACTGGAGCAAAGTCTTCGCTTTTGTCACACTCAACAAGGTCATCATCTCTAAACTGGACCAAAGCCTTCATTTTTGCCACACTGGAGTAGAGCCACTATCAACAAACTAGAGCAAGGTCACCATCCATACAGGGGAAAAATCAGCGAGCTGAAGCATTTGATTGCGCCATTTATTTAAAAAAAAAAAAAAAAAAATTGTTGCAAGATTTGTGCAATCAATAGATCAAAGAATTACATCCAGAAGGCTTGAAAAATCTCCTTTGCAAGGCGACCAATTGGGGCAAAGCCTCCATCTTCGCTAAACTAAGACAATTCTTTCAACTTTACACACTGGAGCAAAGTCATCATCAACAAAACTGGAGCAAAGCCTCTGTCTTTGCCACATTGGAGCAAACTTATCATCAAATTGAAGCGAAGCTTTTGTCTTTGCCATACCGGAACAACGCTACCACAAAAAGACTGGAGCAAAGTCTTCATCTTTGCAAACTGGAGCAAGGACTTCATCTTTGTAATACTGGGGTAAAGTCGATATCAACAAGCTGGAGTAATTGATTGCACCATTTCACTGAAAAAAAAAAAAAAAAAAAACGAGATTGGTGCAATCAATAGATCAAGAAGCTACCACTTACAAATCAACATTGGGCAAAGCCTTCACCTTTGTCGCAATTGGGAAAAATCGTTCATATTCGTCACACCAGACCATGTCAAGGTGGAAATAATCGAAGACCTCGAGCTTACTCAAAGGAAGAAAGAAACACATACAAGATGATTTCTTAAAGGGGATGCTTCAAGTTCTCAAAACTATTGTCCAAAGAATTGAAGAAAAAAAGTCATTATTGGTTAAATCGAACCCCAATCCAAGATTAGAAGTTGTAGCTTGTGTAAACCCAAGTCTATAAAAAATCATTGTTGGTTAAATCGAATCTTAATCCAAGGTTAGCGGTCGTAGTCTGATAGCCCAGGTCCGTTTCAAAAAAATCATTATTGGTTAAATCGAACCCTAATCCAAGATTAGCGGTCGAAAACCGGGAGATAGCCCAAGTCTAAAAAAAAAAATCATTGTTGGTTAAATCGAATCCTAATCCAAGATTAGCGGTCGAAGCCTGTGGACATAACCCAGGTCCGTTTCATTTCTTTATTGGTTAAATCAAACTCTAATCCAAGATTAAGGGTCGTATCCTTTGTAAACCTAGGTCTGTCTTTTTATTATTAATAAACAAATTTCCGCCTTCCCAATACTTTGTCTTCATCCTTTGTCTACCCTTTCAATTCTTCAAAGATACACAAAGGGGAGCAAACTGTAGACACCGTATTTGGTCCGACCATTTGTTTATTATTAAAGTTATTTTTCCCTATTTTTATGTATTTTTGTCATCATTCTTTAAACCATTTTTAAACTTTTAAAATTCACCTTTTTTTATTTTTTTTAATTTATTAATTTCGAAAATTCAAGAAAAATAAGAAAAAGAACGTTTTGGTTGTTTGGAAAAGTTTTTACCTATTTTGACAAATAAAATTAACATTTAATGAGTATAAAATTTTAAGTCATTTTATGGCTAAAGTTTGATATTCATTTATTTACTTCAATGAATATAAAATCTTTAATTTATTTTTGGGTTAAAATTTGATATTCATTTATGAGTATAAAATATTTAATTCATTTTTGGTTTAAAATTTGATATTCATTTATGATATAAAATATTTGTTCATTTTTGGCCTAAAATCTATTTCAATTGAGAAAACATTTTGAGTAATAAATTCATTGAGATTTTTACCTTTGATGTGATTTTCAATGGCCTATAAATACCGACTAAGAGAAATAGGTAAAGGACGAAGAGAAGATTAGAGCAAAAGTCTCGAGGGAACGACAAACAATATTAGAGCGAAAGGCTAGCCCGTTGGAGAGAAAATGTTAGTTTTAATGGTCAAAACTTTTATTTGACTAATTAAAAATAACTTTCTCTCTTCTCCAAACTCCACCACTTATTTCCTTTATTACTCCCATCTCACGTGTTGCGTGCTCAATGTTTAAAAGGAATATGCAATAAGAGAGCACTCAGAACATGCAAGCATACATGATCTTGTAGCAAGTAGTAAGTATTTTTTCATTCGTTTTCCCACAGAGATTTATTATTAGTTACTCGCGAAGTGTATTGTTAAGCAAGAATGGGTGGATTTGATGGGGTAGATTTGGTTTTAAGTTGTCTAATTACTAAGGAATATGTGAAGGATAGATGCATAAACAAGTGCAAGTCAATGATAGACTCAAATGTAAAGAGAAGAGATTAATAAACGAAGAGAAAAATGGCTAAGGCAGAATTTTAACTAAAAGAATTGCGAGAACAACAATTTTACCGCAATGTTACTAACAGCGAAAGTGTGTAAAATGTGTAAACAAGGGCTACTAACGACTCCTCTATAGGCTTTTTCACACGATTCTCAAGCATTAGATCAACTCACTATGCATCAAACTAACTCATTCTCATGTATCTTCCGATTTCATGCATTAGATTCTTTAGTTTACTCATGTCCAAGTAAGGTCTTAAGCATCTTGTTAAAGCAGTAAGTTGTGGTTTGTACTAGGAAAACGCCTATTCCTAGGTCGTTTTCTGGCTACCTTGAGAGGCTAGCATGAGTGTATGACTCTGAACTCTTACTCCTTCCAGAGGTTAGGAGTTCTTTGGACAAAATGGATGGCCAATCGAAATTGCCCGTGGGATGAAGCTTACATACAATCAATGCATTCGAGAGCTATCCTACATGCTTGGTTCACGTGTTTTAGCCTATAGTATTGTCATTAGCATGCCCCTATGTGACTTAGCTACTCATGGATGTAGAGAGAACAGAAAGATTAGATGAAGTAGACATGCTTAGAAGAAAATTAAAGACAAAACAGAACGAAAAACAGTAGGCAGAGAAGATAAAGAAATGGTGAAATAATGAATTGTGCTTTGATTAATCAATTGTTTGAATGAACAGATGAAGACTTAGAGTTACTAACAGAAAGACAGAAAGCAACGAAATGGAATGGATTAACTAATGGAACAGAAATAACAACAAACGGTGCTGGAAATAAGAAGTTAAAGATAGAAAGCAGTAAAGGTGAGCTTGATCGCCTCGTCGCAGATGCCTCGGCTGAAAGGAGAGAAAGGTAAGCCTTGCTTGGATGAATCCAATCAGGAGAGAAGATGAATCTTCTCTCCTTCCTATCAGATTGTCGACTCCAACAGCTAAGCTTTCCAACCCAACAGACGGAAGAGAAAAACAAAAGAAAAGTTGAGCTGCGAAGAGACTTCTACGCTTTCGGATTATGTTTCAACCCTCCACTTTGACCTCCTTTTATAGTATTATGCAGGTGCGATTGGGTCAAGGAGAACCATCCATTCTCAACGTCGTACTTCAACGTGGTTGGAGGAGAAAGAACAAATCCCTGAAATATCGGATCACAACAGAAAAAGGTTAGCCAACTTACGGATTTCACTTGAAACATTGCAGTTTTAGCAATGTTTCCGCAATGCCTCCGCAATGCACAGTTTTCATTCTTTTAACTTCGTTTTTCATTTCTTTTCTTTCCTTTTGCACACAAGTCCTAATTTAGCTTCCTTCGTCTAATTCTCATATATAAGCATAGGTTCAAGCTAAATCCTATCAAAAACACTTAAGAGTGTACATCTTTCTAAGATAAATAAGTCCTAAAATGGTCACTTTTGGAGACGTAACACACCCCCAAACTTAAGGTTTGGCTCGTCCTCGAGCAATCTAAGGACTTACTTAGGCTGCTGTTTTATTCTCTCTACCCGCTTGCTGACTCCCCTAAGTTCCTATCTATAGCAGTGCTGTCCTGTGACACACTTCTAAGTTTACAACTACCCTCTTACTTTGCTTCTTCTGACTTCGCATGCCTAATGCTCCTACTGTCTCATTAACTCCCTACGGCTGATCTACTTGCTTCTGTCATATCGTGCAACTATCCCTAAGGTTTCAAATTCTACCTAGCTTGACCCCAGACTCAGTACATGCTTCTAGTTTTTACTCTTGAGCTACCAAGGATTCCTTAGAGTCATGCCAGTCTTAGTATTAACCAGTGACAGTAGTACATTTAGAGAACAACCTAAACCCTGGCATCACTACATTGGACATACATTCATCTCCCTAAACAACCCTACAAGCTACAACTTTGTGCTCAGCTAATTGAGGATCAGAGTTCTTTTTATTCAGGACATCTAAGCCACAAAGTTGCAACTCCTAGGTATACATTCTTCTTCCCTATTTCTTCCTTCTTTTCTTTCTTACTTTGGTGGAGCCTCTCCTTTGGTTGCCTTTTGATGCAATGCCACTTGTGGGTTACACACTTGGCACTGATTACTCAGCAACTTAAGAGAGACACCCCTCTTTATTCTATTTTTCATTTTTTTTTTCTTTTCAGTTCATCATTTTTGCAAAGGAGAAGAAGAATGCTTATGTTTTAAGGGAGAGAGGAATGTTCCTAGGCCTAGGGTGGCCTCCCCCAAACTTAAACTACTCATTATCCCCAATGAGTGTCTGAGGTGGCACACCCCCAAACTTATCCTAGAAGCATCTAGTCTAAGGTAAAACAAAGAGAATCTAAAAGCCCTAGGGATAGACAGAATATTCTAAAAGCAAACATTTCAGCAGCAGCAATTTATAAAAACAGGCAGGTAAGGACTTAAAGCTATGCATGCTGAGCACTTTTAAGAGGTTAATTTAAACTATCAAAGGTGCTTTATGACACTCATCCAGCATGCTTATAGAAAGGCTATATAAAGTAGTCAAGATAGCAGCAAAAGAACAAAATTAAACAGAACCAGCCTAGCTAAACAGTCAGTCAAAAACATGCAATTACTAACAAAAATTGCGGATTCCGCAATTATTTCGCAATGGATACAGGGCAGATAAATCAGTGATCAAGGCCCCTATGCATGCTCTTTCCAATCATTTAAGCTATACAAAAAAGGAAACTAAGACAATCTACCAATTCAGATACCATCAGACTATACTAAGCAATTCTAAACAACAAAAATAAAGAACTAAAAACAGATCAAAATTGATTCCAAAATAGCAGCATTCACACAGTTTACGAAAAAGCAGTTTGATTTTTTTTTTGTAGGGAACAGAAATACTCCCTTGAGTGCCAATCAGCCCAGCACTCAGATGTCCTCATCATCATCATTCCTCCGTGGTCCTGGAGGCGCCCATGGTGTCAGTAGGTCCGTGGGGAACTCAGGAAAGATGAAGCCCAATTGGTCAGCAACATCCTTATCCCTTGCCTGTGCATATGTAGCCCATTGAGCCATCTTCTTCTGCAGGTCCATCAGACAGGCCATTGACAGAGATTGAGCAGCAACCAGGCCGTCTAACTCGGACTCCATGTTCCCCTTCCTGCGCATCCTCAGGCCTGTAGGCAGCTCCAGGTGCCCCGTGTAGGCCAGATGCCTTTCCATCCGCTCGATTGGAACCCCTGCACGTAAGCAAAGCTTAGTAATTGTATTGGGAAAGAAAAGTGGACCCTTACCCTTTTTGGCGCAGTCTGCGATTGAGGCTGCAATGACCTCACCAACGTTGATCGTGAGGCCCCTCATGATCGCATAGACCAGCAGCGATCTGCCTTGGTTGATGGTGGTCTCGTGGGTCACTGGTGATAACCTCCTCCGCACGAATGAGAACCAGACAGCTGCCTTGGCTGTGAGGGTTGCACTCATCAACGTGTGCTTCCCATTGCGCGAAATTGTCCACGCGGCCTCAGGTTGGCCAATGATCCTCAGCGCTTCCTCCAGGACAGCTTCAGTTGGCGCATCAATGATCCTTGCATAATCAGTGTGTTTTTGACCCTTGAGGCCATAGGCTTCATTGATTGCCTTAGCTGAGAAATCCACCTCGATTCCTCTGACCACAGATAGGCCATCCTCATGGTTCATCAAGTTGGCGTAGAAATCATACACCATGCTGGAGTAGGCGGGGACGGGTGGTCTGCACAGCTCTTCCCAGCCGTGATTGGTGATCCCTGCGCGCAAGAACTGCGGCAGGTCTGCTAGCGCGTCGAGGAACCCCTTCTCATGCAACAGGTCCCTCTTCCTTAATTCAGTGCCTCTGGACTCAGTATCAGAGGACACATACCTCACAGATTGAGGCTCATTTTCGGGGTACAGCTTGGCTTTCCCCTTGTCTTTTTCTTTGGCTGATTCAGCAGCCTCGATCTTGAGCTTCTTTAGAGAGGGCTCTCCACTAACCTTCTTTGATGAAGGCTCACCCCTGGCTTTCTTTTTCTTGGACTTCTTCGAAGCCTTTGGCCGTTTGGCCTTGACAACCTTGGTGGATTTCTTTCTCAATCTCGCCTTGGTTGTGATCTGTTGGAGGCAATCGCCCAATGTCTCATCCATCGAATCATCCCCCTGTGCTGGGCTCTCGGGGCTGACTTCCCTCAAAGGAGAGAAGACCTCTTCTTCTTCAGCTTCTTCGCCGCCCTGCACCGATTCTTGATGCTCTTCATCTGGAATTTCAGGTTCAGGCGTCTGGGAGATGGGTGATGCTTCAGGGCTCTGCGGCGGTGGAGTTTGTTCAGAGCTCTGTGGAGATAGAGAAGGTTCAGGGCTTCGCGCTGGTGGAGATGGAGAAGAGCTTTGCCTGGCCGTCTCGTGGGATGGACGGCCACTCTCTTGACTCTCCACAGAGGGAGTCTTCTTCTTGATCTCTGCGTCGGCCACAACCACCTTCCACTTTCTTTTCTTGGGCGTTCCTGCTGGTTCAGACGGCCCAGCAGGGATCTCCGTCACCACCTTCCACTTCTTCCTGCGGACAGGGAGTTTGGGAAGTCGTTCAGTGCGCGCGGCTTCAGCATCTGCCAAGGCAAGGAGTGCCTCCCTCGCAGCAATCTCAGCGTCGTCGGCCTTCTTCTTGGACGCAGATCTCTCAGCTCTTGTTAGCACCATGGTGGAATCGTAGGAATCTGGAAAGAGGGATTGCAGAGGAAGAAGGAGAGAGCTTTCTTGGAGTTCTGTGAAGGAAGGAAGCGTATGGGCCAACGCTATTCCAACGGCTATTTGTAATGATGAAAATCCCAACGGCTATTTCTGTTGCGGATTCTGCAAATCCATCGCAATTTAAGTGGCCGTTGGAGATTTTTCCGTTTCAACTGCTAATATCTCCTCAACGTAATCTTTGATTTGGCCCAATATCTTCCCCGATTTTCAATCCTGGATTCATCTCCTTGATTCCCTCTATCGATCCCCTACAAAAACGTGTAAGATAAACAACAAAATCGTAATTAAAATCACACTTAAACAGACACAAATAGTAACCGAAAAAATAGCAAAAATAAACTAAGGCATAGCCTCGCATGGACGAGCACAGTAATCACTCGTCCTCTCTCGGTTTTATTTTCACGTTTCAGTCAAGAGGAAGGCCGAGAGAGTCTTCACATCTCCTTCCTCATAATAATGCTTCAATCGTGCACCATTAACCATGAACGGTTGCCCGTGCTGCAGGTTCCTAATCTCGATTGCACCATGAACAAACACGTTAGTTATCACAAAAGGACCTGACCATCTGGACTTAAGTTTGCCTGGAAATAATCTCAACCGTGAGTTAAATAACAAGACAAGCTGGCCTTTCTTAAAGTCCTTAATCCTAAGTCTACTATCATGCCAAATCTTAGTCTTTTCCTTATACATTTTAGAATTTTCATAGGACATATGTCTAAGCTCATCAAGCTCATGTAATTGCAGAGACCGCAATGTTCCCGCATCGGTCACGCAATAATTCAGTTCTTTCAAGGCCCAAAATGCTTTAATTTCCAATTCGAATGGTAAGTGACATGCTTTGCCATACACAAGTCTATAAGGAGACATACCTAGGGGTGTCTTATATGCAGTATATGCCCAAAGTGCATCCTCGAGTTTAAACGACCAATCTTTTCTATTGGGTTTGACCACTTTTTCGAGTATGTTTTTAATCTCCCTATTTGATATTTCAGCTTGGCCATTCGAATGTGGGTGATAAGGGGTGGCTACTCTATGTCTAACATTATATTTAGCCAACACTTTCTCCATAGCTTTATTAATGAAGTATGTTCCTTCATCATTAATTATAGCACGAGGTGTACCAAACCTAGTAAAAATATGCCTATTGAGGAACTTAATGACTGTTTTGGCATCATTGTTTGGACATGCTATGGCCTCTACCCACTTAGACACATAGTCTACAGCTACAAGAATGTAAAGGTTACCTGATGATGGGGGAAATGGTCCCATGAAGTCAATGCCCCACACGTCAAAGAGCTCTAACTCTAAGATGTAAGTGAGAGGCATCTCATCCTTTCGACTAAGGTTACCTGTTCTCTGGCATTCATCACAGCTGTGTGCGTATTCGTGGGCATCCTTGAAGATCGTGGGCCAATAGTAGCCACTCTGGAACACCTTTGCAGCTGTCCTTTGGCCACCAAAATGTCCACCATAGGGGGCTGTATGGCAGTGCTGCAGCACAGACTTCGCCTCAGCAGCTGACACACACTTCCTCAGCAAACCATCTGCACATGTCTTGTACAGTGTAGGATCATCCCATATGAACTTCCTAGCTTCATGAAGGAACCTCTTCTTCTCTTGTCCTCCCTTGAAAGCTGGTAGTACCTGCGAGGCAAGGAAGTTAGCAATGTCAGCAAACTAAGGTTCCTCATCGTTATCACGATGTGCTAATACAAAGACATGCTCATCGATAAAGGCATCAGAAATTGCGGTTTCCGCAATGTTATCGCAATTATGTTGCAATCTGGAAAGATGATCCGCAACCACATTTTCGCACCCTTTCTTATCTCTAATGTCCAGATCAAACTCTTGCAGCAACAATACCCACCTAATCAACCTAGGCTTCGCATCAGCCTTCCTCATGAGGTATTTTAGTGTAGAGTGATCTGTATACACGATTGTTCTAGTGCCTACAATGTAATTCCTAAACTTCTCGCAGGCAAACACTACAGCTAGCATTTCCTTTTCCGTGGTTGTGTAATTACATTGTGCCTCATTAAGTGTCTTACTAGCATAGTATACATGGTGTGTTAGCTTGTCAATCTTTTGTCCTAGCATAACCCCTACTGCATAGTCACTTGCATCACATAACATCTCAAATGGGAGGTCCCAATTTGGTCCTACTATAATAGGTGCTTTGACAAATGCTTCCTTAAGGGTTGTCCAGGCTAGGAAACATTCTCTAGAGAAGATGAATGGCTTATTCAGCTCTAGAAGCTCACACAAAGGCTTGGAGATCTTTGAAAAGTTCTTAATGAACCTTCTATAGAAGCCTGCGTGTCCTAAGAAACTTCTAATGGCTTTCACATTCTGAGGTTCCACTAACTTCTCTATTATTTCAATCTTGGCTCTATCGACCTCTACTCCTGCTCTAGACACTCTATGACCTAGGACTATCCCTTCTTCCACTATGAAGTGGCATTTCTCCCAATTAAGGACTAGGTTGGTCTCCTCACACCTAGCCAGGACTTGTCCTAAGTTCTCTAAACAGTTTGTAAATGAATCACCAAAGACTGAGAAGTCATCCATAAATATCTCTATCATGGATTCATCTAAGTCAGAGAAGATTGTCAACATGCACCTTTGGAACGTTGCTGGTGCATTGCATAAGCCAAAAGGCATTCTGCGAAAGGCAAATGTTCCAAAAGGGCAAGTGAAGGTTGTCTTCTCCTGGTCCTTAGGGTCTATAGTGATCTGGTTATATCCTGAATAACCGTCTAGAAAGTAGTAATAAGCTCTACCAGCTATCCTATCTAACATCTGGTCAATGAATGGTAGAGGGAAGTGATTTGTTTTTGTTTCCTTATTCAATTTCCTATAATCCATACAGACTCTCCATCCTGTAATAGTTCTAGTTGGAATCAGTTCATTGCTCTCATTCACTACTACAGTCATCCCCCCCTTCTTAGGTACACATTGTATAGGACTCACCCACTGACTACTAGCTATAGGGAAGATTACACCTGCATCTAACCACTTTATAATCTCTTTCTTAACTACCTCTTTCATAGAGGGGTTCAACCTACGTTGGTGATCTACTCGGGGTGTATGTTCTTCCTCTAATATTATCTTATGCATGCAGTAAGAAGGGCTAATGCCTCTAATGTCAGCAATAGTCCATGCAATAGCCTTTCTATGCTGCTTAAGTAATAATATCAGCTCAACCTCATGCTTCTCACTCAATTTAGATGAAATAATCACAGGCAGAGTATCATTGCTTCCTAAATATGCATACTTAAGATGAGTGGGTAAGGGTTTCAATTCTAAGACAGGTGGATGCTCAATGGATGGCTTTAATGGATTCATGGATCTGTCAGTCAAGTCACTATTCATACAAACATGTTGTATTTTATCTACAGGTATATCCATTATCTCAGAAACATTCAAATCAGTTAAGTCTAATTGTACATAATTATTAGCATGCTTAGTCAATAATTCATGCTCCAGCTGTTCTTCCATTAGTGAATCTACAATGTCCATGCTAGCACAAGATTCAGAGTCAGAGGGGTACCTTAAGGCTTTAAAAACACTAAACTTAACCTCCTCATCATGAACCCTCATAGTGAGCTCACCCTTCTGGACATCAATCTGGGCCCTACCTGTGGCTAGGAATGGTCTGCCTAATAGGATGGGGGACCTCCTTGTCTGCTTTATAATCCAGGATGATAAAATCTGCAAGGAAAATAAACTTGTCAACCTTTACAAGAATGTCCTCTATCTTACCCTCAGGGTAGGCTATGGGATCTGTCTGCAAGTTGTAAGGTGACAGTGGTGGGACGTGCTTCTCCTATTCCTAGCTGGCGGAATAGTGATAGGGGCATGAGGTTTATGCTGGCTTCTAGGTCACAAAGAGCTCTGCCCACGTGCTTGCCTCCTAGCTCTACTGGTAAGGTGAAGGAACCAGGATCCTTCTCCTTCTTGGGTAGCTTGTTCTGGAGTATAGCACTGCACTCCTCAGTGAGATTCACTGTTTCAAATTCACCAATAATCTTCTTGTTAGTGATTATATCCTTTAAAAACTTAACATAAGAGGGCATAGACTGTAAAACTTCTACAAAAGGAATATTAACATGCACTTGTTTAAGAATTTCTAAGAATTTATTAAAGTGCACTTCCTGTTCTTGTTTTTTCTTTAGCCTTCGAGGAAATGGAGGTGGTGGCACATGTGCAGGCACTTCAGGTCGCCTCAGGATAGGTGGAGGCCTTGGAATTTCTTCTATCTCTTCTATGATTGGTTCCAGCCTATCCCTTGATGTGCTTGTTGGTGGTTGACCTTGGATTGGCAGAGACTCCAGTGGAGCACTAGACTCTTTGTTCTCTACTCTCTTTGGTGTTTCTTTGGTGTTGCTCACCAATGGTCTACCACTTCTAAGTTCAATTGCTTGAACTTGCTCTTTTCCATCTCTCCTTGGCACCTCAGTGTCAGCAGGAAGTCTACCTTGGGGCCTACTTTTGAGTTCATTGGCTAGTTGCCCTATTTGATTCTCTAGGCTCCTGAGGGTAGCTTGCTGGCTTTGTAGAGTAGCATCATTCTTGGCGATGTACTCTTTGAGTAGATTTTCTACAGATGACCCTACTGGTTGGTTGTATGGTTTTTGATACATGGATTGGTTATGTTGGGGAGTGAAACCAGGTGTTCCACTTGGTCTTGGTTGGTTAGGAGCTTGGTTAGCATTCTGTTGGCCACCCCATGAAAGGTTTGGGTGGTTCCTCCAACCAGGATTGTAAGTGTTGGAATAGGGGTTGTTCCTAGGCTGCTGTTGGCTTCCAACATAGCAGACTGAGGCTGGATTCCCAGGGCAGTATTCATACAGGTGCCCTTCCCCACAGAATCCACAGATTAGTGTCTCACCTTGACTTGGTTGTGTGCCCATTGACATGGCTGTGGCGGTGTTGACACTTGTTTGAAGATTGGCTTGAGCCATTTGTTTAACTAGGTTGGTCAGGGCGCTTATTTGGCTACTCATGGCATTGAGTGCGTCCTTATTTTGAGCTCTACTTGGCTCGATTGGATCATCTGACCACCTACAGTGAGATGCTGAGATCTTCTCCAAGATCTCATAGGCTTCGTTATAACTTTTGGAAAGCATGGAACCTCCAGCAGATGAATTTAACACTTGTCTGGTGCTGGGGTTGCATCCTTTGAAAAAGACCTCTATTTGGATACACCATGGGATGCCATGGTGTGGACATTTAAGCAGAAGGTCCTTGAACCTTGTCCAAGCTTCGTGAAGAGACTCATTTTCAGCTTGTTTGAACTTGATTATATCATCACGAAAGGTAGAATTCCTATCAGGTGGAAAATATTTAACTAGGAATTTCTCCGCCAAGTCTGTCCAATTGAGGACTGATCTAGAGGGTAATGAGTTTAACCACGTCTTTGCTTTGTCCCTTAAAGAGTAAGGGAAGAGGTAGAGCCTCAAGGCTTCTTGGGAAACTCCAGGGATGATAAAGGTATCACTAACTCCTAGGAAGTTTCTAAGATGGTTGTGGGGGTCCTCATTTTCCACTCCAAAGAATTGTCCCACAGTGGACAACATTTGGAACATTACTGGCTTTAACTCGAATGAGTTGGCAGTAATTTCAGGGCGGATTATGCTGGGGTTCAGCTCCCCAGGCATAGGTACTAGGTAAGAGAGAATGGCACTATCCTTATCATTCGCTATTTCGATGGGATTGCGAGTGGTAGGTACCGGATTTGGGACTGGTCTGTCCATTTCTTCTTGATAAGATTGCGGAGACTCTGCGGTTTCAGCAATTATTGGAGGTATAGAGGGTTGGTTAAAGAGACGTTTCTTAGCTCTATTTCTGGCCCTAAGTAATCTCTCAGGCTCAGGATTGAACTCTAGATCGCTACTTGAAGGCTCATTCATAAACTAACCCAATGGTACCTGCAAAAGAAATGAAAATGGATCAGCTCCAATAGATATTAAACTTTGTGTTTCAAACTTAACAAACTTCGTTTTCACTAAACTAAATCCCCGGCAGCGGCGCCAAAAACTTGTTGCGTGCTCAATGTTTAAAAGGAATATGCAATAAGAGAGCACTCAGAACATGCAAGCATACATGATCTTGTAGCAAGTAGTAAGTATTTTTTCATTCGTTTTCCCACAGAGATTTATTATTAGTTACTCGCGAAGTGTATTGTTAAGCAAGAATGGGTGGATTTGATGGGGTAGATTTGGTTTTAAGTTGTCTAATTACTAAGGAATATGTGAAGGATAGATGCATAAACAAGTGCAAGTCAATGATAAACTCAAATGTAAAGAGAAGAGATTAATAAACGAAGAGAAAAATGGCTAAGGCAGAATTTTAACTAAAAGAATTGCGAGAACAGCAATTTTACCGCAATGTTACTAACAACGAAAGTGTGTAAAATGTGTAAACAAGGGCTACTAACGACTCCTCTATAGGCTTTTTCACACAATTCTCAAGCATTAGATCAACTCACTATGCATCAAACTAACTCATTCTCATGTATCTTCCGATTTCATGCATTAGATTCTTTAGTTTACTCATGTCCAAGTAAGGTCTTAAGCATCTTGTTAAAGCAGTAAATTGTGGTTTGTACCAGGAAAACGCCTATTCCTAGGTCGTTTTCTGGCTACCTTGAGAGGCTAGCATGAGTGTATGACTCTGAACTCTTACTCCTTCCAGAGGTTAGGAGTTCTTTGGACAAAATGGATGGCCAATCGAAATTGCCCGTGGGATGAAGCTTACATACAATCAATGCATTCGAGAGCTATCCTACATGCTTGGTTCACGTGTTTTAGCCTATAGTATTGTCATTAGCATGCCCCTATGTGACTTAGCTACTCATGGATGTAGAGAGAACATAAAGATTAGATGAAGTAGACATGCTTAGAAGAAAATTAAAGACAAAACAGAACGGAAAAACAGTAGGCATAGAAGATAAAGAAATGGTGAAATAATGAATTGTGCTTTGATTAATCAATTGTTTGAATGAACAGATGAAGACTTGGAGTTACTAATAGAAAGACAGAAAGCAACGAAATGGAATGGATTAACTAATGGAACAGAAATAACAACAAACGGTGCTGGAAATAAGAAGTTAAAGATAGAAAGCAGTAAAGGTCAGCTTGATCGCCTCGTCGCAGATGCCTCGGCTGAAAGGAGAGAAAGGTAAGCCTTGCTTGGATGAATCCAGTCAGGAGAGAAGATGAATCTTCTCTCCTTCCTATCAGATTGTCGACTCCAACAGCTAAGCTTTCCAACCCAACAGGCGGAAGTATGAGGTTAAAGATTTGATCTTTACGAGATGCACTGGTTTTAACAAAGACAGAAAGCAACGAAATGGAATGGATTAACTAATGGAACAGAAATAACAACAAACGGTGCTGGAAATAAGAAGTTAAAGATAGAAAGCAGTAAAGGTGAGCTTGATCGCCTCGTCGCAGATGCCTCGGCTGAAAGGAGAGAAAGGTAAGCCTTGCTTGGATGAATCCAGTCAGGAGAGAAGATGAATCTTCTCTCCTTCCTATCAGATTGTCGACTCCAACAGCTAAGCTTTCCAACCCAACAGGCGGAAGAGAAAAACAGAAGAAAAGTTGAGCTGCGAAGAGACTTCTACGCTTTCGGATTATGTTTCAACCCTCCACTTTGACCTCCTTTTATAGTATTCTACAGGTGCGATTGGGTCAAGGAGAACCATCCATTCTCAACGTCGTACTTCAACGTGGTTGGAGGAGAAAGAACAAATCCCTGAAATATCGGATCACAACAGAAAAAGGTTAGCCAACTTACGGATTTCACTTGAAACATTGCGGTTTTAGCAATGTTTCCGCAATGCACAGTTTTCATTCTTTTAACTTCGTTTTTCATTTCTTTTCTTTCCTTTTGCACACAAGTCCTAATTTAGCTTCCTTCGTCTAATTCTCATATATAAGCATAGGTTCAAGCTAAATCCTATCAAAAACACTTAGGAGTGTACATCTTTCTAAGATAAATAAGTCCTAAAATGGTCACTTTTGGAGACGTAACATCACGCAAAAACAATCAATATCTTCTTCTCACACTACACTGACCTGAAGAGCAAAGACAAGGTTAGAGCTTGAAGTTCTAAAATTTTGCAAGAGGCTTCAAGGGTAAGAGATGATAGTTTGTTCTCTAATTTTCTTGTATATTTACAAGTTTGTTTTTTTTTTTTTTTCCCCCATTTACATGTTCACCGTTTATCCAATTTAGATGTATAAATTCTCTTTTAGTCTTAAATAACATATATTGTCTCTTTATTTCAAATAATGATTAACTTTCTTTTCAAAATTATTTTTTTTTTTTAAAAGATTTTAATCTTATTTTAGTATTAGTTTTAATGTTTTCTTATTCCTTTTATGTCAATCCTAATATTTAGATTTTTTTTTATTTAAGGTAGAGGTTTTTCCTAATTTTTAGATTCTTTGTTTAAGGTATAAGTTTTGCAAATATTACTTTAATGATTTCCATTATTCTTTGGATCTTTTAAGTAGATTTAGAATTTAGGTATTTTAAAATAAATTTCAATTTGTCTATTAATTTGTTTTTTAGATGAAATTTCAATGTTATTTCTATTTTTTATAATCACCATGTTTTTTTAGTTTTTTAAAAAATAAATGTTAATAAATTTATTTCCATAACTCTAAATTTATTTGAGGGATGAGTAATGTGACTTTCGTAGAGTTTCGACTCTCGTGCAAGCACACGAAAATCCTCCTAATCACTTTCAAAAAAAATAAATCAACGTATTTTAAAAATCAAATATTTATCATATGAAAAATCCTATGACGGAGTTGAGATAAATTTCTCAAATTCTTGAGGCAAACAATTTCCTTTAAATAAAAGGAAATTTATGATAATTAACTAAGAATATTTTTCCCTCAATACATCAAAACTCTTACTCTATTTTTAAAGTTAAAGTTTGATTAAATGAGATATTGTTTTTTAATAAACTATTTATTTATTTTCTCAAATTAAGGACATTTTAAAATTAATTGGATAATATAAGATAAAATATGGCTACCGTTTTTAACGGGTGTTGTAGGGTGCTAACAGCTTCCCTACACTCAAACGACCCCCAAACCTAATTTCTGTTTTCGTAGACCAGTTTTCTTTTTAAGGTGACCAATCACACCCAAAATGATTGGTGGCGACTCCATCTCTTTTATTTTTTAAAACAAAACCCTTGAAAGAGGACGTCGGCCGCTCCGCGTCGCAATGACGTTGCGACAGCATGGCGACTCCACTGGGGACTTTTTTTAGAGGGTCATGCCATTGCATTTTATCTTTTTATTATCCAGTTTTCCATTTTTGGTCATTTGTTTTTTCTTTTATTTCTTTATTTATTTTATTGTTAGTTTTTTTTTTAAACATGTTTTCAGATTTAAATTTTCATTTTTTTGTTCCTTTGTTTTTCTTGTATTTTTTTTGTTTATTTATTTTATTGTTAGTTTTTATTTAGCATGTTTTATTTATAATTACAATATTAATATATTTATTGCAATTTACATGTTGCATTGTCATGCATCGCACACACTTTCACAAGCCTCCTATCCGGGCTTTACCTTTAAGATTAGATTCGGAGACTGAGTAGTGTGACTTTCGTGGAATTTCGGTTCTCGTGCGGCGCATGAAATTCTCCACTCAAGCTAACTATGTTGTTTAATCAGATAGAAGGCTTGGAGACCATTTACTTCTAGGAATGATTAGAACATAAATTACACTCATACGCATCCTAGAGCCAATCAATTACTATCCAAAGTTTTGAACTTTAGGATACACATATTTGGTTATATCACATGTTGATCCTTAAACTTATTGTATAACATATATTGCAAATCTCATTCATGCATTCATGTGATATATTTATTCTTTTGTATATAATTATTGTTTTTTTTTTTTTTGCTTTGTTTCCTTAAAAATAAGAATAAAAAATCCCGTGTTGGTTTTTTTAAAAAAAAAATAAAAAAAATGCTTGTTTCCTTATGAAAAAAAGGTAAAAAAACTGTTATTTTTTTTTTTTTTTAAATCAAAATGTTAAAATACTAATCACAGTTGATCTATACTCAATCTTTACCCTCTAAGATTATGATTGAGAATGTAGTGATGTCTACCTTCGAGGGGATTTAATTTGCCTCGGGTAGACACACGAAAATTCTCGCTCAAATTAATTCATTTGTTATTCTTATAACATTAGAATTAATTTAGGGGCATCTATCTTTTAGGGTTAGAGTATTATCCTTACATCATTTTTGTTTTTTTTACGTTCTCAAGTAATTCCATTGTTATATCAATAACGTTGAGATTAATTTTGGATCTATTGTTTTATTTTATTTGATTTATTTTTCCCTCCTAAAAAAGGGAAAAGAAAACAGCACTTAAGGGAACTACTCATCTACTTTCTCTATATGGGAAGGAGTGAATTTCATCTTGTGAAACTTATGTTCCCAGCTCTCTATTTGGTTAAGTCCCCAAAATGGTAGGCTTATTGAATCGACTATAAAGGTCATTCTCACCCATACAAATCAAAGGACGAGGCCTTACAGGAAGGAGTTCATAACTCACTCAAAATTTAGATCGAGTCACATATGATCATCATGTGAAATATTAATCTTCTCAAATAACAGATTTATAAAGAGAAATTATATATTTCGTGGTCCAGTCTTATACAAACTCATTGTATAGGATACCCCCACTCACATGTCTCTACATGAATGATTTGGATCAAATCATTTGTAACAATTACAAAGTGGACCGTATTAATAGTGTTACCAGGATAAGGCACCCAACTTTATCCATATACTATAGACTATTTAGGTTATTCCTTGAACATGATTCTCTCGTCTGTCAACTACATACTGTTCAAGATTACACTAATAACCTTGGATTTTTATAATAATGAATATTATAAATTGCAGAAAATAATAATAAAATAATTATTAATTAATTACGAGGCTTTAGGGCATAAATCCCAACAGAAGGGAGACCATGGACCTTTCACCACGGACATTCGAACTGCGCGCATGCCCACGAATCGAGACGGGGCACCAATGAAACTACCACCAACTAAAGAGTACGATGGGAGCACTGACCCCATCGAGCATGCAGAAACCTTCCAGCGACCATGGAACAACATGGGATCCCGAAGGCCATTCGGTGTCGGGCGTTTTACCTAACACTTGTCGGACCGGCCCGCAAGTGGTACCAGAAGTAGAAGAAGGAAGCGTTCGACTCGTTTTACAACCTGGGAGCGACCTTCATTGATCAGTTCGCTAGAAACCATGTCACCGAGCACCCAGTTTCCCACCTATTCACAATCACCCAAGGATAGAGGGAGTCCCTCCGAACTTACGTGGGAAGATTCAAGACTGTCGTCTTACAGATGGGGCAAACGACTGATGAAACCCGTTGCATGGCCTTCTTCTAGGGATTGAGGCACCCCGCGTGCCTTTGGCCACCACTGACTTTTTCCGAGCTCCTAGGGCATGTCCTAAAGTACATCTCCGCCGACGAGCTCATCTCGACCCGGACCCCGACAACCAAAGCTTGCCAGCGTGGTCCCACCGAGGGAAAACCGCGGGCGACCAACACCCCGCCCCGGAAGGAGTACGGTCGAACGGACCGACTAGGGGCGATACAGATGCCCCCAGCCCACACGACCTTTAAGAAATACGACCAGTACACCTCGGTCAATGCGCCTGCCGACCGGATCCTCGCCCACGTGGAAGGCACCGAGGCACTGAAGTGGCCGGACCGCGCAAAGACGGATGTCGCCGACAAGGACCGCAGAAAGTACTTTCGCTTTCATCGCTCCCCTGGACACGACACGGCCGACTGCCGTGAACTCAAGAACCAAATGGAGGACCTGATCCAGCGATGGTTCCTCAAAGAATTCGTGGGACCACCTCCCCCGACCGGCCGGAAGGGCAAGGGGAAGGATCGTCGGCCTGACGATGCCCCCCCAGAGTACAAACGACCCAACGAGATGTGGACGATCTTTGGTGGCCCAACCGGAGGAAGCTCGGGACAAAAGAGAAAGGCCCTAGCCAGAGCCGCCAAAGACAAAGTTGCGCCAGGGCCCGAAGTGAATGTGGCTCTAGAGGGAAGCAACGATCCCGACCTGACCTTCTTTGAGGCCGAGGCACAACGACGCATCCAATCCCACAACGATGCCCTGGTCGTAATCACCCACATCGACAATGTGCGAACCTGGCGGATACTTATCGACGACGGCAGTTTTACGGACATTTTCTTCCACGAGGCCTACGACAAGCTCGGGTGGCCTAGGTCTAAGTTAAAGAAGTGTCTGACCCCACTGATCGGGTTCTCGGGGGAGAGGGTCGCTCCAGAGGGGGCCATCGAGCTACCCGTTTGAATAGAAGACAGGGCTATCACTAGTACCTGATTGGTTGACTTCATCGTCGTATGCACCACGTCGACATACAACGTTATCTTGGGACGACCCAACATCCATGCTCTCAGGGCCGTCCCGTCCACATACCATTAAATGATGAAGTTTGCCACCGCCACAGGGGTCAGCGTCCTCCACGGGCAGAAGAAGTCCTCCCGCGAATACTATGCCACCGCTTTGAAGGCTAAACAAGTGAATTCCGTGACAGAGGCCGGAGATCCTACGACCAAATCTCAGGTAGAGTGAGAGCCCACGGAATTGAACCCCGTCGGGGCCGACCAGGCAACTGATGGACCCATTGTAGACCAGGTCCGACGGGTCGAGATCACACCGGGAAGGGAGGTGAACGTCGGAGCACAGCTTACCAACGCTCAGACGACAAACATAACTGCGTTCCTCGAGAAGCACCAGGACGTGTTCGCCTAGTATCACGAGGACATGCCCGGTATTGACCCTAGCACCATGGTGCACCGACTCAATATCGACCCTGAGGCTAGGCCCGTACGCCAGAAGCGAAGAACGATGGACGCGGCACGTAGTGCAGCGGCCACCGCCGAAGTACAAAAACTTCTGAAGGCAAAGAGTCCCATTGCTATAAAAAATTATTTTTTTTATTAGATTATATATTTCATGCCTAATTTGGTTATTATAGTTACAACATTTCATATTAATTGTCAAAGTGAGACAATAATTGGCATGTAAATCATATTAAATTACCAAACATCTCCTAATTAGAAATTACAATGGAATTTTGAGTTTTAAAAAAACAAATTTTGGGGTGAGAGAGGCTCAAACTCTCAACCTCAGGACCACTCTTTTTTCTATGAGACCTACGCGCTAGACAACTACACCACCATCCCAATTTGTTTAGTGCCCCAAATTATTTCGGATGCTAAATAAACTTTGACGATTTGTTTGATCAAATTCAAAATATACCATGAATTTCAAAGATTTGTACCTTTATCTTGATTCTTCATTTTAAATTCCTGAGCTATTGTAATACCCTGAGTTTTTACCTAGAATTAGACAACTCAGGGATGCTACTAAATACATGTAAAAAGACTCCCTAAAACACAAGAGTTGTCGAAAACAAGGTTTTTCACCAAAAACAATATTCTGGATAAAGTGACAAGTTGAAAACAAAATTTCAAGCCTAGAAACACTTAATCTAAGTACAAGGAACAACATCCTGAAACTCTTGAACTGCTCTGTCATCATGGCCTGGCCAAAAAGAACACATTTGTCTCCCGCCTCGTAATCTTAAATTAATGCCTAGAAAAGAAAGAACAAAAAATTGGGTGAGTATTAAAAATACTCAGTAAGTAGCCTGTTGCCAGCATTCACAAGTAAAGTTGATGCCACTGAAAAACGAGAGGGGTTCTAACTGTTTTAAGAATACGTTATGACGGAGTGAACAATTAACCTATCTAAAAACTGTGCCAACTCTGAATGGTGTTTATGTGGGACTGAACTGTAGGACCGAACACCACTAGAAGATAGTTGGCGATCCACTGTCTGTGTTAGGTCTGGCACAACATAGCACTTGTTGTTCCAACTCTGTAGGGTGTCTATGTGGGCCTGAACTGAGAGAAAAAACATACTAGTAGATAGTTGGCGATCCACTATCTGTGTTAGGTCTGGCACAACATAGCACTTGTTGTTCCAACTCTGTAGGGTGTCTATGTGGGCCTGAACTGAGAGAAAAAACATACTAGTAGATAGTTGGCGATCCACTAGTGTGTTAGGTCTCGCACAACATAGCACCAGTTGTACCAACTCTGTAGGGTGTCTATGTGAGCCTGATGTGAGAGACAAAACATACTAGTAGATAGTTGGCGATCAACTAGTGTGTTAGGTCTCGCCCAACATAGCACCATCTGTACCAACTCTATAGGGTGTCTATGTGGGTCTGAACTGAGAGACAAAACACCACTAGCAGATTGTTTGCGTTTTACTAGTGACGTTAAGTCTTGCCCAATATAGCACCAGTTGTGCTCCACCATATCTGAATGGTGAGCGTACCTACTGAACTGCACCATATTTGAATGGTGATTGTACCTGTTGAGCTGCACCATATCTGAATATTCTGCATAACTATTGAGCTACACCATATTTGAATGGTGAGCGTGACTACTGAACTGATATAAAGTATCATGCTTATCTGAGTACACATCTTACTAAGGGAAGGTATTCGTCACTATATAAACATTATACATTTAGCACAACCATGTCTGACTGAGACTCCCTCTAAACAGAACACTGCCCATCTAGAGCATATGTCATTCATATAGTTATAACTGAATCAACAAGTTAAACCGAACTCTGAATCTACATACTTAACAAAACACAGCCCTTTCACGAGCATATGTTATACATTTGACTTAACTAAATTAACATGAACATGCTTGACTGTGAATTCTCTAAACATAACTTTGCTCAACAAGAGAATATGTTATACTTATACTTCTAACTAATTCAACGTACAAGTCAGAACCTGCTCATCTAGAGCATTTGTTTTACATTTTAAACAATTAACGTGACATGTCTGACTGATTATCTTGCAACATAACACTGCCCATCAAGAACACATGTTATATAAACAATTCTAACTGAATAAACATACTAAACAGAACACTGCTCCTCATGTACATATGTCATACATACAAAACAACTAAATTAACATCCATCTAGCTGGGATTTTCTCTAGGCATAACATTGTCCATAAAAAGCATATGTTAAATATTCAAATCAACTGAATCATATATCGAAGCCCTGGGGCGTTTAAAGTTGAGAGTTAGGGCCACTTACTTTGAAGCGATAATTACGCACTAATGGTTTTGTTTGCAAAAGGCATTGCCTAATCTGAACAATTCATAACAACATTCAATACATAAACATTCAAATCTGCAAATTTAATCATTTAAGGTTAAGGGCTTACTCCGAGAAATGTCCAAACGTTATGTTGGGATAATTACTAAATTCTATAATTCAATTATCCCTATCTTGTGTGAACCTAATAGGAAATTAAACAAGTAGAACACAATATAATTCAAGCACAGGACACAAGCAATTTTAACGTGGAAAAACCTCTTCAATGCGAAGAGTAAAAAACCACGGACCGAAGTCAAAAACTCCACTATAATCAATAATGGGCTACAACGAGTTCTCCCTAGTCACAACTAGAGGTATACAACTACTGATATCTCGAGATGATCAATATCGGCAACAAACGACAATAAATCAAGAGAGTAAAGAAGAAAGATCTCACTTAAAGTGGCCACGAACTACCCACTGCAATACGCCTGTAGATAGCTCCAAACGAAATCTTCACCGTTCAGATTGAAGACCCTCGTGTCAGGAACACGCTGTCAAACTTTCAGCTCGATCGGACCACAGATTGATCCCCAACGGACTGAAATACTAAAATTGTACGGATGTAGAATTCTGCACTTTTTTTTCTCTCTAATTCTGTTTTTCTCTCTTCTCGGTTTGCTTGACTCGAAAAAACGGTTGGCTTCTCTTCCTTTAAATAGGGTAAACCTAAATTCCCTATTGGGCTTTTCACCGCTAATGTGAAAAATACCCAACAAATCTCCCCCTTTTCACTATGTGGAGGAACTTGTCATTCCAGAGGCGGAACGACAAAACTCAAGCTTTTCTCTTGGTAGATTCTTAGTCAACATATCAGATCCATTATGATCAGTATGTATCTTCTCAAGCTCAAACAAACCATCATTCAATGCATCTCTCATCCAATGATACCTTACATCTATATGTTTGGTTCTTGAATGAAAAGAAGAGTTCTTACCAAGATGAATAGCACTCTGATTATCGCAGAATATCACATACCGTTGTTGCTTGAAGCCAAGCTCCTGGATAAAGCGCTTCATCCACAACATCTCTTTGCACGCTTCCGCAGCTGCAATATATTCTGCCTCAGTCGTAGAAAGTGCAACACACTTCTGTAGTCTTGACTGCCAAGACACTGCACCACCTGCAAAAGTCATTAAGTAGCCGGAATAGGTTATCTAGATTTCCTGCCATATCTGAATCAGTGTAACCGACAAGCACAGGCTTTCCACTTCCAAAAGTGAGCTTCAAACTAGAAGTACCTCACAAATATCTCAATATCCACTTGACTACCTCCCAATGTTGTTTTCTTGGATTAGACATAAAACGACTAACAACACCAACAACATGAGCAATATCCGGTCTAGTACATACCATTGCATACATCAAGCTCCCAATTGCTGAAGCATATGGGAATCTTCTCATGTCTTCCTTCTCTTTGTCTGTAGAAGGGCTCTGGTTGGTACTCAGTTTGAAGTGACTAGATAAAGGAGAACTGACAGCTTTAGCTTTACTCATGTTGAATCTTTCAAGCACCTTCTCCAAGTATTGCTCCTGTGACATATATAATTTCTTGGATGCTCTATCTCGTACTATTCGAAATCCAAGAATCTTCTTTGCTGGCCCCAAATCCTTCATGGCAAAGGATTTGCTTAACTGTTTCTTCAACATGTCAATTCTCGAAACATTCCTGCCAACAATCAAAATGTCATCAACATAAAGCAATAATATGATAAAATCATCATCAGAAATTTTTTGCGTAAAGACACAATGATCAGAAGTAGTCTTCTTGAAGCCTTTCTCCCCCATAACTCACTCAAACTTCTTGTACCACTGTCTTGGTGCCTGTTTTAACCCATAAAGATTTTTCTTCAACTTGCACACAAGTTTCCCCTTGCCTTTCTCCTCAAAACCTTCTGGTTGCTCCATATAAATTTCTTTATCTAAATCACCATGAAGAAATGCAGTTTTAACATCCATCTGTTCAACTTCTAAGTCAAGGCTAGCTGCCAAACCCATAACTATACGTATAGAAGACATCTTAACAACAGGAGCAAAAATTTCATCAAAGTCAACACCTTTCTTCTGACTGAAACCTTTCACAACTAATCTCGCTTTGTAACGAGGCTTTGAGGTGTGTTCTTCTTGTTTCACTCTATAAACCCACTTATTTTTTAGTGCGGTTTTTCCTATAGGCAATCTTACAAGCTCAAAAGTGTGGTTTTCATGCAAAGACTTCAACTTATCTTTCAGTGCATCAATCCACTCTCTTTTGTGCTCATCTTCTATGGCCTCTTCATAACTCTCAGGTTCTCTCCCGTCAGTCAATAACACATATTCATCAACAGAATATCTTGTTGACGGACGTCGATCTCTGACAGATCTCCTGAGTGAAACATATGTAGGAACTTCAGTTTCTGGCAGCTGTTCATGAACATCATCATCTGCCTCAATCTGTTCAGAATCTTCTACCTCATCTGTATCATCAAACTAATCATTATGAACCTCATTTTCAATCTGTGTAGAAGGTTGTGCCAAGGGAATTGAATCTAAATCAATCAGATCATCACTGTGTTCAGACTCTGTTTCATCTATCTTTTTAATGTCTTGTATGGTTTGATCTTCTACAAACACAACATCTCGACTTCTTACAATCTTCTTCTGCACTAGATAGTATAGTCTGTAACCGAACTCATCTTGACCATAGCCAAGGAACACACATGGTCTACTGTTTGCATCAAGCTTCGTTCTCTCATCTTTATGAACATGAACGAAAGCTTTACAACCAAAAATACGCAGGTGTTTATAAGATATATTCTTCTTCGACCAAATTTTGTTCGGTACTTCATTATCCAATGGAATACATGGAGTGAGATTCAAAACATGTACAACTGTACATAATGCTTCACCCCAGAATGTTTGCGGTAACTGTGAATAAATGTGAAAGCAAACATCTCATTCTTTCAACCAGTGTTTTGTTCATTCTCTCAGCTGTCCCATTTAACTGGGGAGTCTTAGGAGGTGACTTTTGATGTTGAATGCCATGGCTTCTACAATACTCATCAAAAGGTCCAATATACTCACCCCCATTATCGGTCCTAACACACTTCAACTTTTTACCAGTTTCTCTTTCAACAAGGGCATGAAACTGTTTAAACACTTGCAACACCTGATCTTTAGTCTTCAAGGTATAAACCAACGTTTTCCTCGAATGATCATCTATAAACGTCACAAAATATGACGAACCTCCAAGTGTCTTAGTTTTCATAGGACCACAAACATCAGAATGTACTAAGTCAAGTACATTTGGCTTCCTTGAAGAAGGTTGTGACGCTTTAAAAGAAACTCTACATTGCTTTCCTGCCAAACAATGAGCACACCTTTTCAAAGGTGCATTCTTTATACCAGGAAGATGATTTTTCTTGGCTAGAATCATCAAACCCTTCTCACTAATGTGACTTAGTCTCTTATGCCAAAGCTCAACAGTCTCTTCACTGTCCACTGTATTTATGTCGCAATCAGTAATTTTTGCCTGCATAAAATACAATGACGAACACTTCTCTCTGATAGCACTCAAAAAGTGCTAATATTTAGCTCCTAAGTCTTGCGAATTAAGTAATTAATTGTGTTTAATGTTTATATTTTGTGGAAATTAATTGGTTAGGAGTAAATCAGACCATTGCATTAATTAAGGGCATAAAAATAATATTTTAGTGGATAATAATGATTAATCGTTTTAAGAGTTTATACCATATAAATTAAATAATCAAATATTATCCCAATTGTGATTAATGGTCTGGTGGTGCAGGGGAACCTTGGTAGAACAAGTGGCTAGAGTTCAAAACCAGGGGAGGTCAAAATTTCCAATATTTTTCCTCTGGCACAGACCTTAGCGTCGAGACGCTGCCTGTAGGGTCTCGATGCTACCACGACATCAGGCGCTGGAAAATTCCGTTGGGTCTCGACGCTACGACTGTATAAAACCCATTTTTTAGCGTTTTTAGGTCATTCACTCTCGGGTTTGGCTTTATTTTTAGCGTTTTCTCTCTAGATTCTTGGGATTTTTCCCCTTTTCTTCTATATCAAAGCAAACCCATTTTTTAGCGTTTTTAGGTCATTCACTCTCGGGTTTGGCTTTATTTTTAGCGTTTTCTCTCTAGATTCTTGGGATTTTTCCCCTTTTCTTCTATATCAAAGCAAAGACTTGGTTTATTTAGTTTGATGACGCTACGACTGTATAAAATCCATTTTTTACCGTTTTTAGGTCATTCACTCTCGGGTTTGGCTTTATTTTTAGCGTTTTCTCTCTAGATTCTTGGGATTTTTCCCCTTTTCTTCTATATCAAAGCAAAGACTTGGTTTATTTAGTTTGATGACGCTACGACTGTATAAAACCCATTTTTTAGCGTTTTTAGGTCATTCACTCTCGGGTTTGGCTTTATTTTTAGCGTTTTCTCTCTAGATTCTTGGGATTTTTCCCCTTTTCTTCTATATCAAAGCAAAGACTTGGTTTATTTAGTTTGATTTTCATCCCGAGCAAGGTAAGTGCTCTAATTTGAGGTTAGGGGTTAAATTTGATGCGATTCATGAGGGTTTAGATCTTTAATTTTGAGCTTAGCATGACTGATTGGGCAGTTTTATTTCTTCTAAGCATGTTTGATTGATAGGAGTAGACGACCTTGATTTCCGGCATGTTTTATAGTTAAAGATTATGATGCCTTGCCTCTCTTAATCGCCAAGTAACATGGATAAGTTGAGCCATAGGTAACATAGGCTTCCTTGTTGATCTTGGTTGTAACTTGTCTTGAAGAAATAGATAAATCGGAATATTAACTTAGGCTTCCAGGTTAAACATCCGTCGTAGTGCTCCCGTTACTGTCAATTAATCAATATAGGCGGCGTTGGCCCCCTGTTGATTCATTGTCACGTTTAATTAGAATCGAACATTCGTCTCTGTTCTTTATTTAATTTAGGATTGATCACCTTAGAGTAATTAAAGAATAGTCAACTTAGAACTCCACGTTTCTAATTAATTATTTGGGTTACTTGTATTAGTAGTTTCGTGCAAGTAAATTATGTGTTTAATTATGCTTTTGCTAAGTATGTTTGAATCCCAATGAATCGAGTCGCATCAAGGTCAACCCCGACCCTTAAAATTAGGAGCACATGTAATTAGTTTTAATTTACCGTTAGCTACTTTTTATGCTTTCCTTTAATTTTCCGTTAGCAATCCCCCTTTTATTTATCGTTTTATTTTATTGTTTTAGTTAATTAAAAAGCAAATAGAAATTAATTAGGAGAAAATAATTTAGGTTCCCTGTGGATCGAACCGACTACCACTAGCTGCAATGCTCAGTTGTAGCGGAATTATAAATGTTATTTTGGCGGGATTCGACCCCCCGAAATTTATAGGAATTTTAAAAAATCCTATTACCAAAATTGGCGTCGTTGTCGGGGAACCATTTAGTTTCTCTTAGTTAGATTTTATTTGTTTGTTTTTTCTTTTTGTAGTTTGCCTTCTTTTGTAGGGGTTTGGCCTAAAGAACAAGATAATGGGCAAAGATCGCGCCGCTCTAACCACCGACCTCGCGAAATTCAGGGGAGGTTTTCTGTTCCCTTTAATTTTGTAGTTTTTATTGCTTTATCTGATTGATGGATACATAGAAGACTATGTATCTTTCGAAGGGGTGGAGTTGTCTGTTGGATTCATGTGTAGTTGTTGAGCTGTGGAGATTCTGAATTTGAAGTGCTTTGGACTCTGTTTGCATGCTTTCAGATTATGATTATCTAGGAAATGTTTTTAGAATCTTCATATTTGCATATCTAGATTAGCATGAAGTAGCTTGCACTAATTAGGTCCATGTCAAAAATTAAAAAAAAAATTATGTTGCTCCCTTGCATCTATCGAGCACTTAGCAACCTCTTCTTAGACTCCGTAGGCTTAGTTTCATTGCATTTCACGTTGATTCTTGTTGTCACCCCGAAAGGCACCCCTAGGGAAGCTTTTGTTGCATGAGAGTTTGTAATAGGTTAATCGAGTTAGCAAAGCTATTAGCCTAATAAAAAAAAAAAATAGAAAAGCATGTTGGTTAGAAAATTCTCTCGAGGCGCTCCTCCTTCTTATTGGTGCACCTAAGAAGTGATCGTTAGTCCTTAAAAATGTGAAGTTTATGCATGAACTTGACATGTTAGGCTTCTCGAGATTGGAAAGAAAAAGGAAAAAATAAAGTGTTGGGTTCAAAGAACCAAACAAAGAGTACAAAGTACTCAAAAAGGAAAAGAGTATGAGAAAATTGTTTTAGGCCTCTTAATTTGTTGCTCTCTCTTATGTGATTAAACTATAGACTGTTCTTCAATGCTAGAAATAGGGGGAAAACAAGATGAATTGTAGCATGTTGTTTTTCCGAGCTTGCATGGTTTAGAAGAGGTTAGCTATCACACACACACACGTAGGGGAGTAATAGTTATTTTTTGACATGTTCATTGATTAAGTGCATGCGATCGATTGCTTACTTGTTTATGTAAATGTCTTGATTCTTAAAGCATCGAGATTTGAGTTAGAAGCATGCATGTATAGTCCCTAGGAGCTAATTTAGAGTTTTCCTTGCTTGAGGACTAACAAGATTTAGGTTGGGGGTTTTGATAGCACTCAAAAAGTGCTAATATTTAGCTCCTAAGTCTTGCGAATTAAGTAATTAATTGTGTTTAATGTTTATATTTTGTGGAAATTAATTGCTTAGAGGTAAATTAGACCATTGCATTAATTAAGGGCTTAAAAATAATATTTTAGTGGATAATAATGATTAATCGTTTTAAGAGTTTATACCATATAAATTAAATAATCAAATATTATTCCAATTGTGATAAAATATGGAACTCATCGGTGGCTGCAGAAACTGTGTCTGCATCATTATCATCAGAATTCTTCTTCTGCTTACCTTTATTATTTTTATTATTATTTTCTCTTTTGAACTCTCGACAATTCCTCTGCATATGCCCTTTCACACCACAGTAGTAACATTCAAGATTGGCAAACCAACGACTCTTGCTTTTGCTTCTGCCTCTACCATTCGGACCTTTGCTTTTACTCCTCCCCTTCCTTTCAGCAATAAGAACCTCTGAATGTGAAGAAGAGTCATGTGACTTTCTTCTCATCTCTTCGTTCAAAACACTGCTTTTTACTAAGTCCATACTTAGTACCCCATTTGGGGCTGAGTTCGATAACGAAGATCTAAATGTCTCCCACGAGTCTGGCAATGTACCAAGAAGTATTAACCCATGTACCTCATCGTCAAACTTGATATTCATTCCAGATAGTTGATTAAGGATACCTTGGAATGAATTCAAGTGATCTAACATAAGTGTTCCCTCTCGAAAGTTTAAAGGCATCAACTTTCTAATCAGAAACAATTTATTGTTACTAGTTTTCTGGGCACATAACGATTCAAGCTTGTTCCACATCGTTCGTGCATGAGTTTCATCACCAATATGATTCAAGAAATTTTCATCTACCCAAAGTATAATTGTGCCACACACTTTCCTATGACAAATTTCCCATTCTGAATCACTTTTATCTTCAGGCTTCTCAAGTAAGAAAACAGGATGATACAAATATTTCACATATAAAATATCTCCCATCTTCCTTTTCCAAACTTGATAATTTGAGCCATTCAAAGTTATCATCTTACCTGTACTAGTTTCCATGTTCAACACAAGGCACTTAATTAATCACAACCTCGCTCTGGTACCACTTGTTGAGATAATTACTAAATTCTATAATTCAATTATCCCTCCCTTGTGTGAACCTAATAGGAAATTAAACAAGTAGAACACAATATAATTCAAGCACAGGACACAAGCAATTTTAACGTGAAAAAACCTCTTCAATGCGAAGAGTAAAAAACCACGGACCGAAGTAAAAAACTCCACTATAATCAATAATGGGCTACAACGAGTTCTCCCTAGTCACAACTAGAGGTATACAACTACTGATATCTCGAGATGATCAATCTCGGCAACAAACGGCAATAAATCGAGAGTAAAGAAGAAAGATCTCACTTAAAGTGGCCATGCACTACCCACTGCAATCTGCCTGTAGATAGCTCCAAACGAAATCTCCACCGTTCAGATTGAAGACCCTCGTGTCAGGAACACGCTGTCCAAATTTCAGCTCGATCGGACCACGGATTGATCCCCAACGGACTGAAATACTAAAACTGTACGGATGTAGAATTCTGCACTTTTTTTTTCTCTCTAATTCCATTTCTCTCTCTCCTCGGTTTGCTTGACTCGACAAAACGGTTGGCTTCTCTTCCTTTAAATACGGTAAACCTAAATGCCCTATTGGGCTTTCCACCGCTAATGTGAAAAATACCCAACACGTTATTCATACCCAGTTATTCATACCCAACGTCAACCTCAAATCTCCAATTCGCGAATCTAAGCTACACATGGAAGCATTTCAAGAGTCACAATCCAACTCATTCCTTGTTATCCTGACTTCAAAGACACTCAATTTCGCAAATCTAGAGTCTTTGGGTCAAGGGTGATTTGAAGTCGAACACATCGTGAGCGAACAGATCTGACCAAAAATAGAGCAGGTAATGTAGATTTGAGGTCATTTGTGCACGATTCACTGCTGAAGATCATTGGAAGTCTGGGCGTCGCTAAAACGAACGACCACTCGTCGTCTGAAAACTTCGTTGCCAAAAATAAAAATGTCGTTGCTGTTGTCCGTGGGTGCTGGACGCAAACCCACGAAGACCCATCGTTGTTGTCGTGCGCCTGAAAGTTGGAGAGGAAGAGATGGTGGTCGGCCCTTGTTGAAGAAGAGCAACGACGTTGGAGAGCTGGAGGTCGCTAGAGAAGAAGAAGAAGGTTATAGTGGTGGATTTTCCTTGCGTATGCTGAAATGGGTTGAAGGAACCCAAAAAAAAAACTAATTGCAAGAAAGAGAATGAGATGAATGTTCATTAACTTTTTTTTAATTTATCCTTATCTCTTTTTTTTTCTTTTCTTTTATTTTTTTGTTTTTTTTTAAACAAAGATATCCTTTCCTTAATTTCAAATAACCCAACTAATATATATATATTCATAGATAAACTCCTTTTTCTTTTTCTTTTATTTTTTTTCCTGAAAAAAACAATTGCCTAAAAAATAACCCTTCTAAGTCAAACTCTTAATTTAAACTTCAAATACACATTTTAATAAGCCTAAAGTTTAAATCCAAAATCACTCTCTTAAAGTGAAAAATTGACTTACTTGAAGTTCTCGGACGTTACAACTATAGAGATGGAGAGAGCTTGAGAGATCCGAAAGAGAGAGGGGTTTAGAAAAGAAAGGTTTATCTTCGTATGTGATTTCTTTCACATAGAGAGCAATATCTGACATCAATCAACAACTCTTATTCTACATAGTTTTTCATGTTGTTTTTAACACAAACGATGATGAAAGACATTTAGTTCAAACATTTTTTTTAGTACAATGTAAAAACATAACTAGAAAGAAAAAATAAAGAAATGTGCGTTAAAAGAAAAAATAAAGAAATGTGCGTTAATGGTGACCTTCAACTATTCCTCGCCTCTGTTGGTCTTTAATGCCATTGACAAATATTTGAAGCTCCTTTTAAAATTCCAGAAAATCAAATTCATGTCTAATTTGGTTATTATTGTTACAACAATTTTGTTATTAATTGTCAAAGTGAGACAATAATTGGCAAGTAAATCATATGAATTTACCAAACATTTCCTAATTAGAAATTAAAATGGAATTTTGAGTTTTAAAAATACAAATTTTGTGGTGAGAGAGGCTTGAACTCTCGACCTCAAGATCAATATTTTTTGCTATGAGAACTACGCACTAGCCAACTGAGCCACCACCCCAATTTGTTGAGTGCCCAAACTTTTTCGAATACTAAATAAACTTTGACAATTTGTTTGATCAATTTCAAAATATACCATGAACTTTGACATTTGTAGCTTTATCTTGATTCTTCATTTAAAGTTCTTGTGCTATAGAGATGGAGAGAGCTTGAGAGATCAGAAAGAGGGAGGGGTTTAGAAAAGAAATGTTTATTTTTATATGTGATTTTTTTGACATAGAGAGCAATATCTGACATCAATCAATAACTCTTATTCTATTGAGTTTTTCATTTTGTTTTTAACACAAACGATGATGGAAGATATGTAGTTCAAACATTTTTTTAGTACAATGGAAAAACAGAACTAGAAAGAAAAATTAAAGAAATGTGTTAATGGTAACCTTCAATTATTCCTCGCCTCTGTTGGTCTTTAATGTCATTGACAAATATATTTTAAGCTCGTTTTAAGATTCAAAAAATCAAAGAGTCTCATTGCTATAACAAATTGTTTTTTTTTCTTAGATTATATATTTTATATCTAATTTGGTTATTATAGTTACAACAATTTCTTATTAATTGTCAAAGTGAGACAATATGTTTACGACATATTTTATGCCAGTTTAGAGACTTACACGGTTAATTTCACGTTTATATTTGATTATTTTACAGATATCGAGCATTTGGAGCAAACTGAATCTTTTAGAAGATATATGATGAAAAATAAGCTAATAGGATGCAAATATGAGGTCACATGTGAAGAGAAGGATGAAAAGAAGCCAAAAACCCGAGGGGACAGCGTCTAGACGCTGAAAAACAAAAATAAAATGAAAAATTGTTGCTTAGCGAGCTCAACTCGGACCGCACGCATGCATGTCTATTCTCGCTCCAGCTCTCAACAAACTCGCCCAGAATGCAATTTTGTTAATTTAGGCACGCTGTGATATATATATTCGACATATCCTCGGGATTTTCAACTTGCACCTACACCAACATTCCATGTATATGCGCCACATGCGATCTGAGCCTGCCAGATTTTCCTTTTCCATATTATATTCAGATTTTGCCCTATTTGGAGATATAAATACATCATTTCAAGAGTTATTGGGGGGCCAATTTGAAGAGTCATTTCCAATTTCGAAAATACATAATTTTAAGAGTTAGAGGAGATTTTTGGGAGCAAAAAGAAGATAATTACATGTTCGGGATCGTGGAGATTGCAGCGGGAACGTGAAATCGACACTAGTTTTATTTTCTCTTCCCTTTTTAATTTGTATTTTGTTATGGATTTAATTTTTGAGTTTATATTTTGTAAATTCGAACATGATTAGCTAAACTCATTTATCTTACGGATTGATATAGCCATGGGACTTATTTTAATTAATTTAAATGTCTTTGATTAATTGCTTTTATTTTCATTCATGCTTTTATGTGCTTACTGCCTATAATCTCTTGGCTACAGATTATTTGTTTAATTGGTCTGATTTACGCTGATAAGTTGTAACTTAGACTAGAACTTAATTGCATGACGGAAGTGGTTTCTGGCAAGAAATTTATCAGTACTTCTTCAGAGGTTGTTAAATGAAGAGTCGTAATGCCTTGCATGTTATTAATGATGGAGCGATATGCGCAGCGAAAGCGATTTTGGACCGATGATACTCTAATTACATCAATTTAACAAATAGAAAACATGCTCAAAATGACAGAATTAAGAAATTAGAAATACATACCCTTGTAGTTCCGAATTTCTTCAAGTCCGCCGACCGTTCCTCGTCACGAACTCTTCCGGCCTCTTCTCACGAACGCCCCGAGGACCACCCAGGTAGTCCCGCTATCCTCGGCGCCGCGCAACAGAGTTGTGGGACTCCGTTCAAAGAGAAAAGAAACGAAAGGAGAAGGATAATTGGTTGAAGTTTAGAGAAAAACCCTTTTTATATAAAACTTCAAAAAATGAAGTTTTATCTAAACGTGAACCTTCTACTTTCTTTCTTTTTTTTTTTTCTTCTTTTTTTTTACAAATTTTGATTAGTCCGTGGACAGTTGCATAACATGCAAGTGTCCACTCAAAAATATATATATATATATATTTAAAATTAATTTAAAATAAATATAATATATAAATTTTAGTAATTAAACATTTTAATTAATAAATTTAATATATATATATATATATTTTAATTAATTAAACTTTTTAATTAATTAATATTATTTAATTTAATATCAAATATTAATTAAATATTATGACTAATCCCGATTTTCCGAAAACCGATTTATTTTTATTTTTTACACATGAATCATATTCATGTTTTAGGCCATTCCCATATTTAAATCATATTTAAATATGTCCATCATCCTTCCATAAACCGAATTTGAACAATTCAAAATCTTTTTCTTTTTCCTTTTCTCTTATACAGTTGCACGACGTTATCCAAGCTAGCCATGAGAACCTAAAGGACCTACAGATCATGAGCTCCAACGATACGAGATTATCCAGTCAAAACTCTTTCAACCGAACTAACCAACATTCGTTAACCCCCGGAGACTCCCCTATAGTCCGAGGGTTGCACTCTCCTCACTGTAGATATATTATGTCCTCTGATATAACCGTCATGGGCAAGTCGACCCTTTACAGGTTGTTCGTAATCACAACTGGGTCATTTTAAACCGTTTAACCCCTGCATTACGTCTTGTTCCTTAAGTACCACTGACACCTCTAATGAACAATAGATCAGTGGTCAAACCAACAAAACAGTTAACCCTTTCATCTCATGAGAGTGTGAGCGCTCATTGTTCAAGCCCCGAAGTCATCTATTAAGGGAACAACCTATCAACTAACCCTGAAGAGCGGGTTAGGAGTGAACTTCAATCTTGTTGTACTATGTCCCCAGCTACCTATTCGACTTTATCCCTGAGATGGTAAGTTATTGAGTCGGCGCTAATGGGCCACTCTCACCCATACAAGTCTAAGGATACTGTCTAATAAGCAGGAGTTCATAGTAAGCTCAGGATTAAGATCGAGTTACCTAGGCCATCAAATGAAAATGTCGGTCTCATCAGTAAACAGTGTGATAAAGAGAGAGCGACATATTTCGCGGTTCGGTCTTATGCAAACTCTTTGCACAGGTCCCCCTCACTCGCACATCTCATGTGAAACGATTCGGATCCCATCGTTTTGTACAATACAAAGTGAGCCGCATCCAATAGTGTTACCAGGATAAGATACCCAGCCTTATCCGTATACTATAGACAATTTTGACTGACTACTTGAGCCTGATCCACAATCATGTCATACATGAGGCTCAAGTACTCATATTCAGCCATGGGTGTTGGTCAATGGTATAGGTTAACGTAAACACGTTTCACTTTATTCCAGTAAACACTTTTACTGAATAAAACTAATAACTCTTTATTCTAAATAGAATATTTACAAACATAAAAGTTTACAAACCACGAGTTTTAGGACATAAAACCCAACAAACTCCCACTTGGACTTAAACGTCTGTGGTGTACATGGTAGGTGGAGAAAATTAATATATCATATATCATGAAGTTTTCTCCCACTGTTCTCTCTAGCAACTCGGAGCCCTAGACTCTTCTAGGTGTCTCTCAAACACTTTAGCCAGGAGAGACATAGTAAACCAATCAGCATTAAGTGGTGCAAGGCTTTCCATGTGACCATCACATCTTCTCATAGCACTAACTACGAGCTCAACTTATAAACCTTTTGCTGCTTCACAAGCTGCACCAAGATTTAGCTACCACCGAGGAATCAACAATACAACTCTTGTATTCTACTCCTCGTTTGCACCGGGACAAAGTTTAACTAGAATCCAATGATCAAAATTAACTGGACTTGCACTATTGACAACTCCCACTGCATAGCACATATCGGGTCATATATCTCAAAAGATACATCTGACCTCCAACATGTAAATGCACTTGGATGCGTCTCGTATTCTCAACACTTGAGGTGTCTCAGGAAACCATTTCCATAGACCATCAAATATTGACAACAACTTATCAATAATAGATTTTAGAGACAACACTAGCGATTTGTTCTTACGACTCAGATCAACCTGGATCCTTAGAACAAACTAAGCCTACCTCCAGATCAACTATTTGGAAGTGGGTCGCTAGTTTATGCTAAAATGTCATAAGTGAATCCTACATCATTCTCAATGATTAGGACAAAAATTACGGGAATATATTATGAAAGCTTTAACATTGATTAAACACTTGTCCAACAAGTTTTATCAATGTAATGTTCAAAACCATAAGATTTGATTTGAAAAACAAACCTTATAAATCAGAATATAGATGCTTATTCCAATTCATAAATGGATTGAAGAAGCTCGCCAATGGATTGAAGAAGCTCGCCAATTCATAAATGGATTGAAGAAGCTCGCCAACGAGTTATGATATGACCCGACCGTTACAAGAGCTTATATGAAGCCTAAGTTGTTGTATTAGATGACAAAATGTAGGGCTTCTTGACCTCAAAGTTGAAATGAGGGTCAATGACAAAAACTAGTAGACCAAAGTCATAAATCTCGAGATAGAGTAGATGTACTCATCTTTATCTAGAACTTGTAGATATTCGTGATGGGGTAAAACCCATAGGTTTTGAATATATCTACAAAAGTAAAAGATTTGTAAATAAGAAGGTACAGACCTTCAAAATAAGACTAATGGCAAATATAGTGGGAGAAAGTAAATTATGGATAAACTTTCTCATTTGTTGTCATATTAGAGTATATAAGCATTTCCTAGTTGCATATGAGATATGTCGAGTGAAGGTTTAAGAAATCTTTTTTGAAAAGAAATCTTAAAGAATGCATTTACAAATCCATTACATGAGTTCAATTTCAAAAATCAAAAGCAAAAGGTTTGCAAGCAGTAAAGATTCATTTATGAAATGAATTTGATCACTAGATTTTTGAATGTAAGGTTTGATAAAAGTATCAAAAACTATGACTTTGAATAAATATTAATGATATTGTATAGACAAGAAAATCATTAATTACTTAGTGGAATTTTCTCATATTTTATGTGGATGACTTATTACCCATTGTGAATGCTGTAAGATTTGAATCCAACATAAAATGTTGACTACCTAACCAATTCCAAATGAATGATTTAAATTACTGGGTATGTCCTAAAATAGAGTTTTCGAGGACAAAATGTTATTTATGTCTCACACATCTTATATTGACAAATTTGTTGTCAAGTATATGATGTAGTACTTCAAAAAATGATAATGTATCATTCTTACATGAAGTTTAGATTGTCTAAGGAATAGTGTCCTAAGACATTTCAAAATGTTGAGAACATAAGATTGACTATCTACGTTTGAGTGGGAGAAAATCTAATGTACACTTGAGACATGACATTTGACAGTAAAATTGGTTAGCATTTATTAGTTAACCCAATGGTATGACCATTGCACGAAAACATAAAAACTTTTCTCAAAATATCTATGGATAAATTGAGAAATTATATTTTTGTGTCACTACAACAAATTAGACCTACGATGGCAGTTAAGAACTGCCATCTTAGGTATATGAGGGCGGTTTTACGACCGCCCTCTAAGGTGGTGCCATCTTAGGGGTATAAGGGCGGTTAACTTTTAAGGGCGGTTCACAACCGCCATTAAAGGTGACCGCCCTCGTAACCCTAAGATGGCGGTTTTGAAACCGCCATCATAGGGATAAGATGGCGGTTTAAAACCGCCATCTTAACCTTACAATGGCGGTTTTGGATTGTAAAACCGCCCTCTTAACCCTAAGATGGCGGTTAAAAACCGCCCTCTTAACCCTAAGATGGCGGTTAAAAACCGCCCTCTTTACCCTAAGATGGCGGTTAAAAACCGCCCTCTTAACCCTAAGATGGCGGTTACTAAACTTAAGATGGCGGTTCCCAACCGCCATTAAAGGTATTTTTAATGACGGTGGAAAACCGTCATTGTATGATAGTTTTAATGACGGGCTTAAACCGTCATGTTTCGTTTCAGATACAGATTATTGAGCATTACCTAATACGGATTATTGCTCTTTTGTTTTAATCCTGTTTTGTTTCAATGAACGTTTTATAACTGAAATTCTTCTAATGGAATGAATACAATGTTGGATGTGAAATTAAACTAAATTCTTCTCATTTCATTCAAAACAACAAAATATTTAACACTTACATCCAAATAAACTACAAAAGAAATTGGTTCTTGTAAAGAGTGTAAGTACAAACATGTGTGTTCCCATAATTCATATTTACATCCAAAATTTGCACAAAAACTACAAAGTTCACTACATTACACTAGTTTACCCAAATGCGATGCTTGCAATATAATTTGCCCATTCCGTCCGTACTACGTCGAGTTCTTCTCGTGTAAATGACTTCTTACTATCAAACTACACGAAAACAAAAGATAAATATTATGATAATGAAGAAAATACAATGTATATTTTAAAATATAATAGTAAAGATGCATTACTTACAATAGAGTTCAAAGGAGTCCGTAAATTATATAAAATTTCTCTAATAAACTTGAGCACATAGTACCCACATTCGACGCTACCTTCTTGGCGAGGACACTATACAAAATATAGAAATAAATAAGTATATTTGAAATTGGTCAAACATATAATAACAATTGATTATAATTCATTTATTTTACCTTCATGCTCATCCAATTAGTAGTATTCTTTCGTGGTATTTGAACGGCGGTACTTTGAGCCATACAAACTCGCATTGCCCTAAATAAAGTTGAAAAACATGTAAATTAATAAATGCATAATTTTGAACAAACTTAATAACCATACACTAAATCAACTTCAATTAATATTAAACAAACTTACATATTTACGATACGTTTCAAGTCCTCTAACATGGTACGATGGAGGGAGTCGAAAATATAAGCTGTATTCTCATATACTTCCACAACGCACAATATCCAATGATTACTATCAAAACCAACCATGTAATTATCATTATAAAAAACTACACATTTTTAATATAGTAACTGGCAATTGAAACCATAGATTCATAAAAATTTGAGCAGAGTTTCGTTTGAAAATTGACTAACACATTCCTGAAAAAAAGAATACATACACTCCCAACATATCGTTTCTCAAATCATACTACAAGATATGTCTTATTGCACATATCCAACAATAAATTCCTAAAATCCACAGAACTAACATAATACTCAGAAACCAATAATGAGAAGCATAACTACACATTTTTAATATAGTAACTGGCAATTGAAACCATAGATTCATAAAAATTTGAGCAGAGTTTCGTTTGAAAATTGACTAACACATTCCTGAAAAAAAGAATACATACACTCCCAACATATCGTTTCTCAAATCATACTACAAGATATGTCTTATTGCACATATCCAACAATAAATTCCTAAAATCCACAGAACTATCATAATACTCAGAAACCAATAATGAGAAGCATAAATGTAATGAACATATTAAATACTAAAATACAGGTAGTTGTAGACTCTTACCCAGGATTATATGGAATCAGTACTTTTTGTCCAGGTTGTTGTTGTGAAAAAATAGATGCCAACTTTTCGTTCGACTCTCCACTGTCCCATAAAAGGGTGCAATTTCATTTGAGTCGACTACAGTTATCATATCTAGTATTCCTTGATTCTCTAATGATTTCCAAAGAAACCTGTATAACATTTTTTCACAGATATATGCATGAGACTATAGATAACGTAATAGTTGTAACTAATTATATTATGATTAAGAATATGTACTTACGCAATATATACTAGAATGCACGTATTCGATATCTCTACCATTGCACAGAATTGCATGACATCTTCTGGCATAACGTAGAGAGTTAACCCTTTTCCAAAGACATCTTGACTTAAAGGAACCCGCAAGGACTGATCCTTATCGAGTGTTTCAGCGTACCGATACAACATCTTGATGCATGGAGGAACAAACGCTTCACTAGGAAAACTATGTGTGATTCGTGTCATCGGTTTAAGATCCTATAAAAAAAACACAATATATAAGTTAAATGCGATAAATGTGGGATTCAAAAGACTACGAGGCCAATGAGAACATTCACATTTAAATACTTTACTCGAGTAACATACCTTCTCGACTATGGGAATAACAAGGCTACGAGGCCAAGCAACTATGTTATCCTGACAAACGAAAAGAGTCTCCATCTTCCCCTTCACCGGAATAGGAATAAGAATGTCTTCTTGTCCATAAATCATCTCCACAAGGACCTTCACATTTTGTTTTCCTAGAAGTATGTCATGAACTCTCTCATTCTCCATCCCTTCAAACATTGTGCCAACGGCAACAATGTTCGAAATTGAGCCTATTGCTAAGTTGCATGGTGTACTCTTCAAACAAATGAAATAAAATCATCAATTACTTAAAAAATATAATATACTAATGCATAACAATATTATATGAATCATATGCTTACCTTTAAAGGTTGCTCAGTCTGAACGTCAAGATTTTTATCTAAATCAACACCTTTATTCTTTGATTTTCTTTCAACTACGTTTTGGGTAGATTTAGTTTTTGGGGTCTTTGAAGGATAAACCACGTCAGCTGATTTATTTTCTTCCTTCGACTTGGGCCTTACAATGTTAAAATATGTAGAAGGCGTCACGAAACCTCCAACTCCTCTTACCCGTCCAGAATGTTCGGGTGTACCCAATGCTTGTGATAGAATGTCTTCTCCTCCACATTCTTCCTCCAACTCATCCTATCCCAAAGTGATAAAATTTTATTGAATATACATAATTACATAACATACACTAGCATTGAAAATTAAACTTACAATTTTGTATGCTACTTTACGTGTGTCATCATCATCGTAATCATTTGTTTTCTTATTCAATCTTGCACTTTTCCATAGACTCGACCGATGTGTCGATTTCCCAGCATGTTTCTGAACCCAAATTTAAAAAGATATTAAGTACATCATCTAAGTACTAGAACGCTTAAACACTAACGACATTAAGACTTACCAACTCCTCGGCCAAATTCGCATACCCCTTACGCGAAATGTGATGATTGTATTTAAGACTAGCTCTTCGATCTTTCTGTTCATCACTATGTTTCTAGAAAGAATACAAAAAATGTATATTACAAAAGTTACACTATATACAAATACATTTTCCTTATAGGTTATGTAAAATTATATAAATTACCTGAAATTCTTTAGATAATCTCGCTCGAACAAATGCATCCCAATCAGCTTGTTCGATGAAACTATATTTTTCTGGAGGATGGGCCAGACAAGATGGTTGATCTTTGAACGGGATGACATACTTCTGGGTCAACGTGCTTTTAAATGATCTATACTTTTTCCCAGCAGATTGAATGATATTGTATTGCGAACGAGGGTCCACCTCAAATGACATCTACGACCATATACGAATTAAACCAAAAAATCAAAACGATATAATATACATTATAAACGATGTAATGAAAAACATACCTGAATACATTCAAAAATTCTTTCCTTTAAGTCACGCGGCACGTGGTTCCAGTGGTCGTATGTAATGGGGATTTGGGTCCTCACACAAACCCCAATATAACTCTGCAATTTAATTGCATTCTCTCCAACTGGATGCCCTTCATCATTATATCTAATAATCACTTTATCCCCCACATCCCTAATTCGCGCTAAGTCGCTCATGGTAGTGATACCCCTAACTCTCATATGTCTCTCACATGCTTCATCTTCACCACTACTACTACTACTACTAGGTGCATCCATGATGAAAAAAACTGCACATAAGAAAAAAGAAATGAGTTTAGTAGTATGAAAATGAACTGAATAATTAAAAATTAAAAACAAAAATAAAACCTTATATAGTTTTGACCACATACATGCATTGAAAATGAGTTACTTGTTGTCAATCCATGTACCGTCACAATCGGTTCTAGTATAAACAGACGAGTCTTCATTCATATCATTGAGTTTAACAATATTAGGCATGGATTTCAATAACCCATAACAATCAAGATCTGTGTCTCCCAATTCATCATCATTAGACTCATCTTCGTGGTCTCGTTCCGGTGGGGAAAGAACCACATGCAAACTAGGATTCATAGGGTCATTTACATAAAATACTTGAGTTGCTTGATTTGCTAAAATGAATGGATCAGATTTATGTCCCAATCGATTAAGATCCACTATTGTAAATCCAAGATCATCTATCTTAACACCCTTGTTGTCCACCCAATCACATTTGAATAAAACAAACGTGAAACTATAATAGTCTAGTTCCCATATCTCCTGAATTACTCCATAGAAAATCATGTCTGTGACAATTGGTTTTTTGTCTTTAGCACTAGAAACTTGCATAGTGTTTGCAACGATGCTAACACCACTGTTTTGGACACTTCTTACACGATCACGTTCTTTTGTGTGATATCGACAACCATTCACCATATATCCAGCATATGTCGATACATTCGGTCGAGGGCGATTAGCTAACCACCTCAAAGTGGATGATATATGGTTGTTCGGGATCTCAAGTGCAAGCTTAACCTGTATTTTATCCTACAATTAGAAAATCGTCTTAATAGAAACTTTGCAAAATATTTTAATTAAGAAATGTTACCCTTTCCCATAACCAACTTATGAAGGTACGATTGTGCTCATCCTGCAACCACTTTAGATTTTTTGATTGTTTCGGATTGACTACTTTCAAATATTTCTTGTGTTGCCTGTTGCAAATGATTGTTCACACATGTTACTCTACTACATATGTAAAAGTCTAAAGTTGTAAAAGTAGGGTGTATACGTACTCTATGAATGGAAGCACGTCGTCAGTGTTTTCAAGAACATAAAGGTGAGCTTGATCTAATTGTTGTTTAGCTGGTCTGATACAAGAAGCCGTTGATATTGGTCTAGTAGTACCTAACTTTTCTTCTTTTAAACTTGATCCCAACCCAATCGGATCCATGCCAGAGAGAAATTCAGAACAAAATTCCACAGCTTCTTCAACAATGTAACATTCACCAATACAACCTTCTGGTCTATTTTTGTTCCGAACATACCCTTTTAATACTTTCATGTACCTCTCAAAAGGATACATCCATCTTAAATAAACCGGCCCACACAATTCTACTTCTCTCACTAGATGCACGGTAAGGTGCACCATAATGGTGAAGAATGATGGTGGAAAATATTTTTCCAACAAACATAGAGTGACGACTATTTCCTTTTGCAACTCATCAAGCTTCGCCGAATCCACCACTTTTTTACATAGTGAATTGAAAAAAAAAACAAAACCTAATAATGGCATATCTCACATGCTTTGGTAGAATTCCACGAATTGCCACTGGTAGCAACTGTTGCATGAGAACATGATTGTCATGAGATTTAAGACCATAAAGCTTTAGGTCTTTGAGTGACACAAGACTTCTTATATTGGATGAATATCCATCAGGCACCTTAATTTCTGCAAGTGTTTTACATAGACTTATTTTTTCCTTTCGTGACAGTGTATAACATGCTGGAGGTATGAAAGTTCGGTTTCCCTTTTTTACCGGGGCCAATTCTAACCTAATATCTAAGTCAACCAAATCCTCCCGGGTCTCTACTCCATCTCTTGTTTTTCCAGGAATATCAAGTAAGGTACCAATGATATTTGTGCACACGTTTTTTTCAATGTGCATTACATCCAGACAATGTCTTACATGCAACTTCTTCCAATAGTCTAACTAAAAAAAAATAGACTTTTTCTTCCAGTAACTACTTGAAAGTTCATCTGAATTTTGTTTTCCAGTCTGTTTACCCAATATAGTGTGAATGTTACTGATTGTAGCATAGATTTCATCTCCAGACAATGGATTTGGTGCTAACTCAAACTCTTGATGTCCATTAAAAGTCTTTTTCTCCCTTCGGTAAGGATGATAACGAGGTAAATATCGTCGATGTCCAAGGTATGCCATTTTTTTTCCGTTTACCAATCGAATGCAGGACGTCTGTTCCCCACAAATTGGACATGCACGATAACCTTTTACAGTACAACCACATAGATTTCCATATGCTGGAAAGTCGTTTATGGTCCACAATAACACAGCTTTCAAGATGAATGTTTGATCTCGAAATGCATCAAAACAAGCAACCCCATCAATCCACAGTTTCTTCAAGTCATCAATTAATGGACCCAAGTATACATCAATGTCATTTCCAGGTTGTTTCGGACCAGATATTAATGTAGTCAGCATCATAAACTTCCGTTTCATGCACAACCAGGGTGGAAGGTTATAAATAACTATTATAACTGGCCAACAACTATATCTACTACTCAGGTTGCCATGAGGGTTAATTCCATCAGTTGAGATAGCTAAACGAAGATTTCTTGACTCAGAACCAAAATTTGGCCACAGGTTGTCTATTAATTTCCAAGATGGCGTGTCTGCAGGATGTCGCAAAAACCCATCATTTTTCCTTCCTCCAACATGCCAAGTTAACAACTTTGATGTCTCTGCACTTCGAAACATTCGTTGGAATCGAGGGATTGGGGAAAAGTACCACATAACCTTTGATGGAACACCTTTCTTAACTTCATCTGAATTCTTACGAAGCTTCCATCTAGATGTGTTACAAATTGGGCATGAATTTGCATCCGAAAGTTCCTTCCTAAACAAAACACAATCATTGACACATGCATGAATCTTCTTATAATCCATTCCGAGAGTACACAGTGTCTTTTTTGCTTCATATAAAGAAGTTGGAATCTCATTCGGATTTGGTAGTAGGTCATGTACTAATGTTAATAACTCTGTGAAACTTTTATCACTCCATCCGTATTTGGCTTTCAAGTTATATAATTTCAATAATGCAGAAATCTTAGTAAAACATTTACAACCCAAGTACAATGGCTTTTGTGCATCACCCAATAATTTGTCAAATTTTGTACCTTCATTTGTAAAATAGTCTTGTGCAGCTTCAAACAAGTCAGTTGTGTTTCTTATATCATTTTCATCATTTTCATCACAAGCTCCTTTACCAAAATTATGAACACTTTCGTCTTCATCCTTAATAGGTACTTCTTCACCATGCAAAAACCATGTCTTATAACTCTTATCAATGCCATGGACAAACAAATGGTCTCTAACTGTGTTGGCATCTTGTTTAAGTGCGTTTGCACACTTTAAGCATGGACACCACATGAAATTTGACCCTTTGAAATGACGTAATCCATTTTGAATGAAGTTTTCAACACCTAAGTTGTACTCATTTGACAACCTATCATTGTCCATCCATGACTTATCCATATGGAAAAATTTATAACAAGATATTATCTACAAAAAAAAAAAAAAAAAAAAAAAAATACTTAGTATATTATTTAGTCAATCTACTACTTCCATTCTTTCTTCAATAAAAAAAGCATGAACAAAATATCACTAATATGAACATAATATTAACCATTTTTTTTTTTTTTTAGTTGAACAATTATTCAAGGGCAAATGCTTTTAAGTGGAGCTCAAGTTGACACCATAATTTGGTTTACGAGTTTATAATCTTGTTTGTTTGACTCACACCGACCTCTCAACTTGTTAATTAGTTCATTAATTTTGAATAGTTAGTTTAGTTATTATGTTTATAATTTCTCTCTAAATTAAGTTTTGATGTTCAAAATTCATTAGTTTGAAAAGTTGGAGTTAATTTTAATTTCTAAGTTCATGTTTTTCCGTCAATCTATTAGTTTAGTTTTGAAAAGATAGTTTACTTTAGTGATTATGTTTATAAGTTTGGATAAGTTGATTAGTCTTTAATTTAATGAATTATTGACTTTATATTTCTTAAGTGTTTAGATGGATGTTATTCTCTAAAGCTACTTTCTAAGATAATTATGTTAATTATATGAGGCATGAGAACCAAATTACAAAGATTTACTAGTTTATATGATGTAACTATAAAATACCATTTTGGTCCGTATACATTCGATTTCATTTTATTAAAGTTCCAAATATGAGTATTTGTTTATGTTGTAATTTTATTTTTATTTTGTACTCAAGTTTTCTAAAAACAATTTGTAACAACAAATTTAGTTTATATATAAATTTTCATTTATATTATTAAATTATACAACTAAATTGAGATTAAATGAACAAAAAAAAAATAATTTCAACTAAATTATCCTCATCAATCTCAACCAAAATGCTTATTAAAAAAAATCCAACAAAAATACTAACTTTGTCCCAACCAAAATGCTTATTCATTAAAAATCCAACCAAAATACTAACCTTGTCGTTTTGCGCCGGGACCACCAAATTTTTTTTGTTCGTTTAAGCCGGGACCACCAAAAAAATTTTGTCGTTTGTGCAGGGACCACAAACGACAACCGCCGTCAGCTCTGTCAAGAACCTCCGTCAACGACGTCAGCACCGTCAACAACCGCCGTCGTCGTCAAGGAGAACCACCGTCCGCCGTCGTCGTCAAGGAGAACCACCGGCCGCCGTCGTCAAGGAGAACCGTCGTCGTCGTCAAGGAGAACCACCTGCCGCCGTCGTCGTCAAGCTTGCAAGGCTGCTGAGCAAAGACAGAATGATGAAACATCGGGGCTTCAGGTGGGTTTTAGGGCTGAATCAAAACGACGTCGTTTTGATTCAGACTTAAGATGGCGGTTGCAATCAAAACGACGTCGTTTTGATTAAAACTTAAGATGGCGGTCGGAATCAAAACGACGTCGTTTTGATATTTTATCGAAACGCCGTCGTTTTCAAGTCCCCGTTTGAACTTTTAGGTTCGAAACAAAACGGCGTCGTTTTGCTATAAACTTAAGATGGCGGTTCAATCAAAACGACGTCGTTTTCATTCCGACTTAAGATGGCGGTTTGAATCAAAACGACGTCGTTTTGCTTCAGACTTACGATGGCGGTTAAAAATAACACGACGTCGTTTTGATGAATTAACAAAACGACGTCGTTGTTAGGGAATAGATGACGGTCCAAAACCGCCATCAAAAGTTAACCTACAATGGCGGTTGTAAACCGCCATTATATGTGTTTTTTGGAAAAAAAAAAAAAAAAAAGTGGAAAACCGCCCTCGTATGTTGGAATAGATGACGGTCAAAAACCGCCATCGAAAGTTAACCTACAATGGCGGTTGTAAACCGCCATTATATGTTTTTTTTTGGAAAAAAAAAAAAAAGGGGGAAAACCGCCCTCGTATGTTGGAGATATTTTCACAACTGTCATCTTAGCCCCAATTTGTTGTAGTGAAAATATGAACATAATATTAATAATAGAAATTTTTTATTTTTTTATTCAATTTTAATATTGACAAATTTTCACAAATAATGTCCTCAAAACAAAAACAAAATCCCCACTTACTAAATCAAGACCAAACATCATGATATTGGTTTATGAGTTTGGTTTATGAGTTTATAATCTTGTTTGTTTGACCCACACCAACCTCTAAACTTGTTAATTAGTTCATTAATTTTGAATAGTTAGTTTAGTTATTATGTTTATAATTTCTCTCTAAATTTAATTTGTAAGTTCATATTTTTCCGTCAATCTTTAGTTTAGTTTTGAAAATATAGTTTACTTTAGTGATTATGTTTATAAGTTTGGATAAGTTGATTAGTTAAGTTAGTGCTCTACTTTAATTTAATGAAAGTACCAACTTTATTAAAGTTCCAAATATGAGAAATTTGGACATCAACCGTACTCATCTCTTAAGTTGATTAGTTTGGAAGGCAATGGTGGGCCATTTAGAGAGAGACACAGCACATGGAGTTAATGTCCCACCACCAAACCCACCCAAAAATTTAAAAAAAAAAAAAACAAAAAAGAAAAAAAAAAGAGTGTGATTAATTAAAGGGAGGTGTGCACCATTAGTCTCATTCAATTTAATTCTCCCATTAACCCTTTAATACCTTTTCTTAATTCAATGTTTAATTATCTTTCTTCTTCTTCCTTCACTCACAATATACTCACTCTAGTCTCTAATATAATGTTACTAATTATTTTCAATATAAGTACATTTCTATCCTTTTCTATTTTTTTGAATTTTGAATTTAGTTCATTGAGTTAATTCAAAATCTCTATTTATTGAGGTCAACCCCTCACCATAACTCCACTTTTACATACACCAACTTCATATCTTTACATTTAACTAAAATTCAATAAGATCTACTGTAAAAAAAAAAAAAAAAAAAAAACTCATTAATTAGGAAGGAAATTAGTATATAGAAATTTTGTGACATAAACAATAAATTTTATTAATTTCGTGTACCATTAATTTTAGGTAAAAAATCTTAGAAATATAATCACATTCAAAGAACAAAAAAAAATTGAGATTTAAAGAACAAAAAAAAAAAAAATCCAACTAAATATCTTCATCAATCTCAACCAAAATACAACCAAAATGATTATTCAATAAAAATTCAACAAAAAGTCTAACCTTGTCGTTTGCGCCGGGACCACCAAATTTTTTTTCGTTTAAGCCGGGACCACCAAACAATTTTTGTCGTTTGCGCAGGGACCACAAACGACAACCGCCGTCTCAAGAACCACCGTCGTCACCGTCAGCTTCGTCGTCGTCACCGTCAGCTTCCTCACGCCGTCGTCACCGTCAGCTCCGTCAACAACGTCGTCACCGTCAGCTCCGTCAACAACCACCGTCAACACAGTCGTCACCGTCCGCCGTCGCCAACGTCAGCCGTCGTCAACCACCGCCGTCGTCAACCTCAACCTCTCTTTATCGAAGCTGCTGAGCAGAAGAGACGAAACTGATGTAAAATCGGGGCTGAGGTTAGTTTTAGGGCTGAATCAAAACGACGTCGTTTTGATTCAGACTTAAGATGGCGGTTGGCATCAAAACGACGTCGTTTTGAACCTAACTTAAGATGGCGGTTAAACGTAAAACGACGTCGTTTAGAGTTTAAAATCAAAACGACGTCGTATTAAAGTCCCAGATCTGATATTTAGGTTTGAATCAAAACGGCGTCGTTTTGATTTCGACTTAAGATGGCGGTTTGAATCAAAACGACGTCGTTTTGAAGTAGACTTACGATGGCGGTTCAAACAAAAACGACGTCGTTTTGATGAATTAATGAAACGACGTCGTTTTAGAATCCTCGGTTTGTCGTTTTCCTGGATTCGATGACGGTGTAATCCTCGGTTTGTATGTTTTATTTCCGAAAAAAAAAAAACGTGAATTTGAGCGCGGATTTTTAAAAACCGCCCTTGTATGTTGTAGATCTTTTCACAACTGTCATCTTAGCCCCAATTTGTTGTAGTGTGTATGAGGTTAAAGATTTGATCTTTACGAGATGCACTGGTTTTAACAAAGATTTATGGAAATCTATGTTTACCCTAGATGATGGAGTATGGTATGCAAGTTCAATGTTCTTACTTATGAAGTAAAGAACTTGCATAACTCAAATAATTTCTTATTGGTCTGAAAGATGTTTCAGATATAGTTAAGCCTAAAACGTTTTATGTAATGGCTAAACTTAAGAAACTTAGATAACATCAATACATAGGGTATCCTGAGAGAGAAAGAATCGTGGTAGGACCAAGATGACTTTTAATTGACAGTCGTTTTGATCTATATAAAAAGACTTTCCAGGCTAAAGTGTTTGAAAGCCACCTAGAATGTCTAGGATTATGAGACATGTCTAGTCTTCACTAGGGCAAGTGGGAGAACATGTTGGGTGTAGAGTATGCCCTAGGATACATGTCTCACCGGCTTTAGTGCAAGTGGGAGATTGTTGGGATTTATGTCCTAAAACCTCGTAATTAATTAATAATTATTTGATAATTATTTTATTATTAATATTTGCAATTTATAATATTCATTATATAAATAAAATCCAAGGTTATTAGTGTAATCTTGAACTGTATGTAGTTGACATACGGGAGGATCATGTTCAAGTAATAACCTAAAGGGTCTATAGTATATGGATAAGGTTGGGTGCCTTATCCTGGTAACACTATTGATACGGCCCACTTTGTAATTGTTACAAATGATTTGATCCAAATCATTCATGTAGAGACATGTGAGTGGGGGTATCCTATACAATGAGTTTGTATAAGACTGGACCACGAAATATATAATCTCTCTTTATAAATCCGTTATTTGAGAAGATTAGTATTTCACAGGATGATCATATGTGACTCGATCTTAATCCTGAGTGAGTTATGAACTCCTGGCTGTGAGGGCTCGTCCTTTGATTTGTATGGGTGAGAATGGCCTTTATAGCCGATTCAATAAGCCTACCATTTTGGAGACTTGACCAAATAGGGAGTTGGGAACATAAGTTTCACAAGATGGAATTCACTTCTTCCCATATATGGAAAGTAGATGAGTAGTTCCCTTAAGTGCTGATTTCGGGACTTGAACAATGGGGCCCCACCCTCTCGCTGGCCCGAGAGGGACTTGGTTTATGGTTGGATCATAAACAAGTTGTTCATTAGAGAATCAGTGGTACTTAAGGTGTAAGATGTAATTACAGTGGTAAAACGGACTTTTGACCCAGCTGTAATTACGAACAACTCGTGAAGGATCGACTTGCATGTAATGGTTATATCCATGGACACAACTTGTCTTACAGTGCATAAGAGTGCAACTCTAGGCCTATAGTGGAGTGACCTAGAGTTAATGAATGAAAGTCAATTAATTAATGAGTTTAATTAATTAATTTTGTATCATTGGAGCTTATAAATCTGTAGGTCCATAAGGTCCCCTTGCTAGCTCATAGTAACACTAAAAGGATCAATTTAGTTGAAAGAAAATTTTAAATATTCAAATTAATATTTAATATATTTGATATATTAAATGTAGAAGAGTAAAATATATTTATTGTATTTGATACATTAAATATTAGAGGAAATAGTTTATGTATATGATACATTAATATTAAAAACTATATACTTATGTTATTTGAATGTGATTCAAATTGGTTTAAAGTATATTATAAAAGATTAATTTTATAATATTTGAATAAGATTCAAATAAATATAAAAATACATATTTTAATATATTAGATATTAAAATGTATTTTATAAAATAAAATTAATTCCTAAAAGCCTTATTATCAATAAGACATTTAGGTTTAGCCAAAAGGTTGGCCAAAACACACTATTCACCCTCTGCAGAGAATTGTTCTCTCATTCTTTCAAAGAGCTCCCACAAGCCTTGATCCCGTGTTCGAGTCATAGCGAGGAAGATCTCGTGGAAAAAGGAACACAAGAAGATGATTCATCAAAGGTAATACATATGCTTAACTTGTATTTTTTGTTTAATTCTAAATAAATCAAAGTAACGATTCCAAACGCTTCCGCTGCGGGGAATGAAGAGTTCATTCCCTTCACATAATCCACATGATATGTTTAGACAGAAGATAAATCATATTTACGTTGTAGTTCATTCTTTTCATGTTTCTCTGCAAGGTATTTAGGGCAGTTGCGCTTCCAATGCCCTTCTTCACCGCAATGAAAACACTTTCCACTGTGTGAAGCTTTGACCTTGCCGACAGTAGGGGCTTTGTCCTTCCTGGTACCTCTCTTCTTTTTGTGAATAATCTTATTACTCACAGTGGAGAGTTCAGATTTACTCCCTGACCCAGACCCCTTATGGAATTTCATAGAAGTAGCAACATTTGCTTCCTTCTCCTTTCCTTTAGTAGTAAGCAGAGATTGATAAATCTGAAGCTCGTTCAGAAGAGATGTCAAATTGTATTCAATCTTATTCATGACCAAATTGGTCCTGAAATTAAGGAAACTCTTCGGAAGAGATTCCAAGATTAAACAAACTTAACTGTTTTCATCGAGGGTAGCACCATTTACCTCTGCCACATTAAAGTGGACCATCATGTTAAGGACGTGCTCCCTAACAGAGGTACCCTCCACCATGTGCGAGTTGTAAATGTTTTTGAAGGCTTCATGACGAAGAGATTTGGACGGTTGCCCGAACATCCCTTGTAATGAAGACATGATTTCCTTCGCGGAAACCATAGTTTCGTGCTTCTTGGCCAAAACATCTGATATGCTTGCCAAGATGTAGACTCGGGCTTTATCATTAGCCCTAATCCAACCATCGTATGCTTCACGAACAGTTCGTGAGGCACTAGAACCAGGAACCGGAGGACACTCCTCCGTTAAGACAGATCTCAGGTTGTCAAGAACCAAAATCGAATTTAGGTTCGAATTCCACGTCCCATAATTCTCACCAGTTAATTTGGCGTGAGATAGGAGCTGTATAAACGAACTCGACATGCTGAAACATAATGTAAAACTATTAGTGAAACGATTTTTACCTATTTAAACCAATTAAGAGGTTTAGCAGTAAATAAAGTACCCAAACTCTTTATTTACTCGCAACGATACTTTAGTAAGTCGGAATGGTCGCTACCGTAGGGCAGTCGAGCACTCATTTACTAAATCAAGACAATCTTGACTAAATGCTATGACCAGAATAACTCATATTCCTATAGCATCTTAGTTATCATTTTTGGTCTAGATTTACTAACTCCTTAGCAAATCCCGTAAGTGTGACCCTCCATTTTTAGAATTCACAGAACAGCCCCAACGGTGCAACCATAGGGAATGTCAGAGTTGGGAATGACCATGTGTTTCTTTATCCATAAATGGTGACTGAGGTATTCGATCTCCCATGCCCAGCCCTCCGTTTGGATGGTACCCCTAAGGCAGCTTGCATGCGGAACATGGGAATCTCCCGGTTCAATCCAATGGAGGAGACCGCAGGAAATACTGACGCACTTCCTTCTCCCACTTACTATATACACTTACTTCATTCACCTTGCTATTGAAAGTTGCAAACACCACTCGTCTGGAGATGCCCCATATGGCATCATGATGCCAAGCAAAAATTCTCACGTTGTGAACTTTAGGGAGTGCGTAGCAGGAGAGGAATATATCATATATTCCTTCTCAACACTTCTACTAAGCATCGTGGACAGTAATATTTAGGGTAAATACTAAGGTTTTATCTGGCTAAGTAAATAAAACCTTAAGTCTAGGCAAACATTTTACCTGAGATGTCTAGGTTATAAACACTTTACTAACCTCACACCTCTCATGCATGCTCATAAAGTCGGGTTAATTTTACTCAAGTACCGGGTAGTCCCCAGGTAGGAGGTGATCCGTCAATTCATTTTCCTCCAACCTTGGACAAGATTTTACCGGGTGAGTTTCTCATAACCTTAGCATTTACGAGATTTCGACCTATTCATCTAATGATCCAGATCGACTCATTTAACCCTAAATGAACATTCTTTTCTTTGTTATAGATTTTAAAAGTCTAAGTCATTTTTACAACACTTGCAAAACTAGACTTTCTACAACAACTTCTACATGCTTCTCAAACATGCATCACTAAGGCATGACAAGTTGAATATTTAACATCATAATCAATATAACACTTATATCGATTATGCTCTTAAACATACAACTCCTAATTCATGAATTAATATAACTCTTATATTAATACTCATGAATTAAACATGCATCCTATACATTATAACACTTATAACCTACAATATGCATAAAACCAGGGCAACCTAGGTTGTATATTTAATTTCATAATTAATATAACACTTATATCAATTATTCTATTAAATTAACAACATCTAATTCATGAATTCTCAAATATGCATACTATATATTATAACACTTATAACATATTTTCAATGCATGGAGCATGCTTCCTACGGTGGGATTTTAAATCTATATGGCATACTATATGCACATACAAATATGGAATTTAATTAAAACATACATTCACAATGCATAATTAATTAAACACACTAAAGTGGATCGATTTTGGCATTTAGCAAGCAATAACTATTTTATTACAAGCTTGATCAACAAGCTAAGTCTTGAGCGGACTTCGAACTCTTTGCACCGCCTTTGACAAGCTTGCTTCCCCGAACGCTTCGGCCAAATTCTCTTCGAGCTTCTCTTCGTATTGCCTAGAACGAGTTTGAACTAACACCGAACATTTCGGCCAACTCAAACTCGAGCTTCTTTCACAAAGAAACCTATATGAACTCTAATGACTCTAAAAATACATACGCTTCAGCACACATTAAAGCCCATACATTCTCGGGAAATTACAAATAAGGAAATTAAAAAAGAAACTATGTCAAAATCGATCTTCACTTTAGACGTCCATTCAGAAACAATTTCTAAATTAAAATACCCACCAACTTAAATTGATGCAATTTAAGTTAATCACAAAATCGCTATGATACCAATTGATGGAGCGATATGCGCAGCGGAAGCGATTTTGGACCGATGATACTCTAATTACATCAATTTAACAAATAGAAAACATGCTCAAAACGACGGAATTAAGAAATTAGAAATACATACCCTTGTAGTTCCGAATTTCTTCAAGTCCGTCGGCCGTTCCTTGTCACAAACTCTTCCGGCCTCTTCTCACGAACGCCCCGAGGACCACCCCAGGTAGTCCCGCTATCCTCGGCGCCGCGCAACGGAGTTGTGGGACTCCGTTCAAAGAGAAAAGAAACGAAAGGAGAAGGAGAATTGGTCTCAGGCTGAAGTTTAGAGAAAAACCCTTTTTATATAAAACTTCAAAAAATGAAGTTTTATATGAAAGTCAACCTTTTTTTTTTTTTTTTTTTTTTATTATTTATTATTTATTATTTATTTATTTATTTACAAACTTTGATTAGTCTGTGATACTTGCATAACAGGCAAGTGTCCACTCAAAATATATATATATATATATAATATTTATTTAAAATTAATTATAAATTAATTATAAATAAATATAATATATAAATTTTATTAATTAAACATTTTAATTAATAAATTTAATATATATATATATATATATTTTAATTAATTAAACTTTTAATTAATTAATATTATTTAATTTAATATCAAATATTAATTAAATAATATGACTAATCCCAGTTTTTCGAAAACCGACTTTTTTTATTTTTTACACACATGAATCATATTCATGTTTTAGGTCATTCTCATATTTAAATCATATTTAAATATGTCCATCATCCTTCCATAAACTGAATTTGAACAATTCAAATTCTTTTTCTTTTTCCTTTTCTCTTATACAGTTGCACGACGTTATCCAAACTATCCAGGAGAACCTAAAGGACCTACAGATCATGAGCTCCAAAGATACGAGATTATCCGGTCAAAACTCTTTCAACCGAACTAACCAACATTCGTTAACCCCTGGAGACTCCATTATAGTCCGAGGGTTGCACTCTCCTCACTGTAGATATATTATGTCCTCTGATATAACCGTCATGGGCAAGTCGACCCTTCACAGGTTGTTCGTAATCACAGCTGGGTCATTTTAAACCGTTTAACCCCTGCATTACGTCTTGTTCCTTAAGTACCACTGACACCTCTAGTGAACAATAGATCAGTGGTCCAACCAACAGATCAGTTAACCCTCTCATCTCATGAGAGTGTGATCGGTCATTGTTCAAGCCCCGAAGTCAGCTATTAAGGGAACAACCTATCTACTAACCATGAAGAGTGGGTTAGGAGTGAACTCCAATCTTGTTGTACTATGTCCACAGCTACCTATTCGACTTTATCCCTGAGATGGTAAGTTATTGAGTCGGGGCTAATGGGCCACTCTCACCCATACAAGTCTAAGGATACTGTCTAATAAGCAGGAGTTCATAGTAAGCTCAGGATTAAGATCGATTTACCTAGGCCATCAAATGAAAATGTCGGTCTCATCAGTAAACGGTGTTATAAAGAGAGAGCGACATATTTCGCGGTTCGGTCTTATGCAAACTCTTTGCACAGGACGCCCTCACTCGCACATCTCCATGTGAAACGATTCGGATCACATCGTTTTGTACAATACAAAGTGAGCCGCATCCAATAGTGTTACAAGGTTAAGATACCCAGCCTTATCCGTATACTATAGACAATTTTGACTAACTACTTGAGTCTGATCCACAATCATGTCATACATGAGGCTCAAGCACTCATATTTAGCCATGGGTGCTGGTCATTGGTATAGGTTAACGTAAACACGTTTCACTTTATTCCAGTAAACATTTTTACTGAATAAAACTAATAACTCTTTATTCTAAATAGAATATTTACAAACATAACAGTTTACAAACCACGAGTTTTAGGACATTAAACCCAACAATTAAAAGCTACACAAATATGTTAGTTTAATAATTTTGCATGAGATTTAATTGTACTCGAAAGATGCAATTTTTACATATGACTTCCTGACTTATGATTTATTGCATGATTCTTATGTATGGTTTTATGTCCTAAAACTCGTAGTTTGTAAACGTTGTGAATGTAAGTATTCTATTATGCAATAAAGAGTTATTGAGATTTATTTAGTAAAGTTGTTATTGAATATAGTGAAATGTGTTTGTATTAACCTATACCAATAACAAACACTCGTGGCGAAAGTATGAGTACTTGGACTTCATGTATGACATGAATGTGAATCAAGTTCAAGTTGACAGCCAAAATGGTCTATAGTATAAGGATAACGCTGGGTACCTTATCCTAGTAACACTATTGGATGCGACTCGCTTTGTAATGTACAAAACGATGTGATCTGAATCGTTTCACATAGAGATGTGCGAGTGAGGGCGTCCTGTGCAATGAGTTTGCATAAGACTGAACCGCAAAACAATTCACTATCTCTTTATAACACCAATTACTGAAGAGACCGACTTTTTCATATGATGACCTAGGTAACTCGATCTTAATCCTGAGCTCGCTATGAACTCCTGTTTATTCGAGAGTATCCTTTGACTTGCACGGGTGAGAGTGGCCAGATCGCCGACTGAATAAGCCTACCATCTTGGGGATGAACTCGAATAGGTAGCTGGGGGCATAGTACAGTAAGATAGAATTCACTCCTACCCGTCTTTAAGGGATAGTAGAGAGGTTGTTTGGTAGTAGTATTTTTGGATGTCCTACTAAGTTTCAAGCTGTCGAGGCTTGCCAAAATAATATTTATATACCCGAATCCACCGGGCAATTTGTAGCTTAATGGTAACGGGGTCGATCCGCAGGAAATTGTGTCAAATTCAGATTTGATTAAATTTAAGTTGCTAATGATAAAAAGAGGGGAATTTGGTTTGTGGAAATGGAGCTCTAAACATGCAAACGCTAACGGAAAATTAAGCGGCGAAGTGACAAATTAAACGAGCATGCTTAATTTCGAGTAATGGGATTGATCGCTATGGATGTTCAGTTCATCTATAACAAATAATTAGCTAACATGCTTCAGCACACAATTCGATTGGTCAATTTCTAACTCAAACGACCCAACGACATAATTAGAAAAGTGCAATTCTAATTATACTTGGCCAACAATCAAATCAAGGTAGCTAATCTTAAATTGACCAAAGGCCAGCAACGGGAACATTGCGACGGATTAATCCTAAGACTAACCCGATTTCTCTCTCGCCCAAAACCTAACATGAAAACGTTAACTAATTCATTCCCCAACTGTCACTTGGGCTTGAATTACCTAGCCATGCTTAAGCCCTTGCTACTTAGCGATATAGACAATTATACGTCCTAATCTTTAGCGTTCTAACATGCATAGGAATTAAGGAGTCAATCCTAATTAAGCTATACATGCTAGAATTGAAGACAAACAAAGGAAAGAGATGCAAGAAGTTCAAATTAGCTAAACATACACAAGAGGGAAAATCTCCCTTTCAATCCATAGTTTGAAAATCCCAAGCTCAAAATTAAGCACTCACCTTGCTTAGCCTTCCATGGAGGATGAATAAATCCAACACTCCATGGAAAGACTTAGTTGCATACAAGAGAAGGAAGAAAAAGGGCCAAAAATGGTGGAGGAGCCGCAATCCCCAGGCAAAAATCCTTTGCAGCGCACGTGCGTTCGGAGCGTCTCGACGCTCGGACAGCGTCGAGACGCTCTCGCTCAACGCTTGCTCTCGGGTTTTCTGGAAATTTTGACAAATTAGCGTCGAGACGCTAGGGCAGCGTTGAGCAGCGTCTCGACGCTGCTGCTCAACGCTAGCTCTCGGGTTTTGAGGCCAAAAAATTGCCTGACAATTTTTTGCATGTCTTCATACTTAAAGCTCCCTCATTCCCGATGTGTCCATGAAGTTCTAAAACGTCTCTTTTAGCCCCGAAACACGTCCTCGGACTCCTCGAGCTCTTGACCATGAAATTACCTACAAAAAGGCATTTTAATCAATATTTAGCATGGTTCTAGCCAATATTAAGGACATAATAATAGCTCTATTTTAGAGCTATCATTGTTCCCTTAATTGCTAACTCCGGGTATTGAACAAGGATACCCACCCTCTCCTAGCCCAAGAGGGATCTGATCTTCTGGTTGGACCACAGATCAATTGTTCATTAGAGGTGTCGGTGGTACTTAAGGAACAAGATGTAATGCAGGGGTTAAACGGTATAAATGACCCGCTGTGATTACGGACGATCTATGAAGGATCGACTCGCCTATGATGGTTATATTAATAGGACATAATATATCTACAGTGAGGAGAGTACAACCCTCGAACTATAGTGGAGTCTCCGAGGGTTAACAAATGTTGATTAGTTCGGTTAAAAGAGTTTAACCGGATAATCTCGTATCGTTGGAGCTCATGATCTGTAGGTTCTTTAGGTTCCCCTAGCTAGCTCGGATAACGTCGTGCAACAATATAAGAGAAAAGGAAAAAGAATTTGAATTTGTTCAAATTCGGTTTGTGGAAGAATGATGGACATATTTAAATATGATTTAAATATGAGTTTGATCTAAAACATGAATAGGATTCATGTGCAAAAAGTCGATTTTCTGAAAACCGGGTTTAGCCATATTATTTAAATAATATTTGATATTGAATTAAATAATATTAATTAATTAATAAAATATATATATATATATATATATATATTTTTTATCAAAAAGTTTAATAAATAAAATATTTATTATTATTTAAAATTAATTAAGAATTAATTAAGAATTAATTTTTTTTAAAAATATATATATATATATATATATATATATTATAAAGTTTAGTGGAAAAAGGGGTACATATAGACATTTGTGTTTAAAAACTTCAATTTGAAGTTTAAAAATGTTATTGTCTTCGTTCCTCAAGCCCAACATACCCATTTCTTCTTCCATTCTCTTACTTAACAGAGTCCCACAACTTCGTTGCTCGGCCCGAGGATAGCGGGACTACCGGATGTGTTCCTCGAAGCGTTCGAGAGGAGGCCCGTTGAGTTCGTGAGAAGTTTCGAAGAGTTGTTGCGGAGATTCCAACGGCGGATTTTGAAGAAAAATTGAACTACAAGGGTATGTATTTCTTATTTTTCTTTTCCGTTGTTTCTAGCATATTTCTATTTTGTTAAATTGATGAAATTAGAGTATCAACGATCCAAAATCGCTTCCGCAGCGTTATACGCTCCATCAATTGGTATCAGAGCGTATTTTGATCAACTCAATTTGCATCAATTTAATATGGGTGGGTATTTTTAATATAGAAATTATTTATGAATTTACGTCTAAAGTGTATTTCGATTTTGGCATCGTTTCTTTTTTAATTTCATTATTTGTAATTGCCCGAGAATGTATGGGCTTTAATGTGTGCTGAAGAGTCTGTATTCTTTTAGAGTCATTAGAGTCCATATAGGTTTCTTTTTTAAAGAAGCTCGAGTTTTGAGCTGACCGAATTGTTCGGTGTTAGTTCAAACTTGTTCTGGGCAGTTCGATTGGAAGCTCGAAGAGAAGATGGCCGAAGTGTTCGGGGGAGTAAACTTGTCCAAGGCGGTACGAAGAGTTCTCGGAGTCCGCTAAAGACTTAGCTTGTTGTTAAAGCTTGTAATAAAATAGTTATTGCTTGCTTGATGTCAAAAATCGGTCCACTTTAGTGTGTTTAATTAATTATGCCTTGTATATGTATGTTTTAATTAAATTCCATGATTGTATGTTCATAAAGTATGCCATATAGATTTAAAATCCCACCGTAGGAAGCATGCTCCATGCATTGAAAATATGTTATAAGTGTTACAATGTATAGTATGCATGTTTAGAAATTCATGAGTATTAATATAAGAGTTATATTAATTCAAGAATTAGATGTTGTTTGCTTAATAGAATAATTGATATAAGTGTTATATTAATTATGAAATTAATCATCCAACATTAGTTGCCTTAGTTGTATGCATGTTTGAGAAGCATGTAGATGTTTGTTGTAGTAAGTCTAAGTTTTGCAAAACATTGTAAAATTGACATAGACTTTTAAAATCTATAACAAAGACAAAAGCATGTTCATTTAGGGTTAAATGATTCGATCCATTTCATTAGATGAATAGGTCGAAATCTCGTAAATGCTAAGGTTATGAGAAACTCACCCGGTGAAATCCTGTCTAAGGTTGGAGGAACTTGATTTGACAGAACACCTCCTACCTGAGGATGATCCGGTACTTGAGTAAAGTTAACCCGACTTTATGAGCATGCGTGAGAGGTGTGAGGTTAGTAAAGTGTTTTTAACCTAGACATCTTAGGTAAAAAGTTTTCCTAGACTTAAGGTTTTATTTACTTAGCCGGATAAAGCCTGAGTAATTTACCCTAAACCGTCTAAAATACTTAGTAGAGGTGTTGAGAAGGAATATATGATATATCCCTCTCCTCCTACGCTCTCCGTGAAGTTCACAATGTGAGAATTACGCTCGGCCTCGTGATGTCAATAGGGCATCCCCCTTCGGATGAAATTTGTATCTTTCAATAGCAAGGTGAATGGAGAAAGTATTTATAGTAAGTGGGAGAAGGAAGTACGTCAGTACATCCTATGGTCTCCTCCACTGGATTGAACCGTGAGATTCTCATGTTTCGCCTGCTGGTTGCTCTTAGTGGCACCGTCCCTTCGGAGGGTCGTTTCATGGGAGTCGAAACATCTCGATCACCATTTATGGATAAAGAAACATAGGATCATTCCCAACACTGACATTCCCTACGGTTGCCCTATTGGGGTCGTCCTATGAATTCTAAAAATGGAGGGTCACACTTACGGGATTTGCTAAGGAGTTAGTAAATCTTGACCAAAAGCGATAACTAAGATGCTATAGGGATAAGATTTATTCTGGTATTAGCATTTAGTCAAGAATGTCTTGGTTTAGTGAAGGAGTGCTCGACTGCCCTACGGTAGTGACCATTCTGACCCACTAAAGTATCGTTGCGAGTAAATAAAGAGTTTGGGTACTTTATTTTCTGCTAAATCTCTAGATTGGTTCTTAAATAGGTTAAAATTGTTTCACTAATAGATTTACATTCTTTTTCAGCATGTCAAGCTCTTTCATACAACTTTTAGCTTCCGATAAGTTAACTGGCGAGAATTACGCAACCTGGAAATCAAACTTGAATACGATTCTCGTTCTTGATGATCTCAGGTTTGTCTTAACGGAGGAGTGTCCTCCCCCTCCTAGCTCGTAGGCAACTCGAATAGTTCGAGAAGCATATAAAGGATGGACAAGGGCTAATGATAAATCCCGAGTCTATATCTTAGCAAGCATATCTGATGTCTTGTCTAAGAAGCATAAGGTTATGATTTCCTTGAAGGAAATCATGTCTTCATTACAAGCGATATTTGGACAACCGTCCTCAACACTTCGTCATGAAGCCCTCAAATTCGTTTACAACTCTCGCATGAAGGAGGGAACCTCTGTTAGGGAGCATGCCCTTAACATGATGGTTCACTTCAATGTGGCGGAAGTAAACGAAGCTTCTATTGATGAGAAAAGTTAAGTTAGTTTTATCTTGGAATCTCTTCCGAAGAGCTTCCTTCAGTTCAGATCCAATATGGTGATGAACAAGATAGAGTGTAACCTGACCTCTCTCCTCAACGAGCTGCAGACTTATCAGTCTCTGCACACTTCCAAATGAAAAGAGAAGAAGGCAAATGTTGTCACTTCAAGATAAAAGGAAGGGAAAAGCCCATACTGTTAGCAAGAGCAAGGCTAAATTTACAGATGTTGCGTGCTCAGTGTGTGTGTAAATTAGATACGAAGAGCACTCAGATCATGCAAGTATACATGGTCTGCAGCAAGTGATAAGTATATTTTATATCGTTTTCCCATAGAGATTTGATTAAGTTTATGCTAAGTACAGATTGATTGAAGGAAAATGTAACCGGTGACAAAATGTTGTTGGTTGGGTTGCTGCGTTAACGATTTGATGCGTGTTAAATTAGATAAGGTAACTAGAAATGAATGGATTTTGGGTTGAGACACGAATTTATAACGGGTGTAAGAAAAATGCAAGGTTAACACAAAGCAAGATGAGTTAAGGAGACTATAATGTTAAAGAATAGTATTGCGGATCTCGCAATACTTTCGCAATGGACTAGCAATCGATTAAAAGACTGATAAAAGACTAAGGTAAAGGTAGAAGGTGATATTGCGGTTCTCGCAATATTCTCGCAATAAACTAGCAACGATTAAAATCTAAAATAAAGACAGCAAGGTTGGCTTAAGAGTCTTTTATAGGCATTTAACTATGATCATTCAGCAGCAAATTAACATCTCATGCATCGTCTTAGCTAGATCTCGTACATCTTCCGATTATATGCATTAGATTCTTAGATTACTCATGTCCAAGTAAAGCTGAAAACCTATTTATAAACGCATGCTAACAAACGTGCTAGGAGAATGCCTAGTCCTAGGCCACTCTCTTTACTACCATCAAAGGCTAACATGAATGAACGACTCTGAATTCTTACTCCTTCCAGAGGTTAGGAACTCTTTAGACAAAATGGATGGCCGGTCGAAATTGTCCATGGGATGAAGATCACATTCATTCAATGCATTCATGCTACTTTACATGCTGAATTCACATAAGCATAACCTACAGATTCATCTCTAGCAAACCTCTATAAACTTAGCTACGCATGACTTTAGAATTCAACGAAATTGATTGACTACTCATGGAATGAAGAACTCAACAAATCTAATTGATTGAAAGACAATTAAGTGAAGAACTCAACAAAACTAATTGATTACTCTTAAAAGGCAAATCAAATAACAATTCGTAAAGCATACATACGACAATCCGAAGGCAATAGTTAAAGGGAAAAACAGTAGATGATCCGAAATAGAACTTAAAGAAGACAGTAGCTAATTCGGAAAGCGATTTAAAGAAAAAACAGTAGATGAACCGAACAAGAACTAAGAGGAACAATATCTAATTCGAAAAGCAATTAAAGAAAGCAGTAGATCAGATGAAGATCCTCTTGACCACGATTCGCCTTGAATGAAGGAGAAGAATGGTCGATCCTGTGAAGGAATTCAATCAGAAGAGAGATGAATCTTCTCTTCCTCCTTTTGAATTATCGACCCAAGGGATCGTTGGTCCTTCGATCCAACAATCGGGAGAGGGTTTTTGATTCTCTTCACCGTCGAGTGGTTTATGGATTGAATTCCCTTCAATTCAATGCTTTGATCCTTCATCTAGCTCTCTTTATATAGCCTTTAGTGGTTCCATAGTTGGCCCTTTAATCATGGATCACCATCCAAATTTGAGGTAACAACCTCACACGTGGCAGCTATAGGAAGGCCGGCGGCTGGAAAAACGCAGCAACAAAGACCAGTATTGCGATTGCGTTGCGATCGCAATGCTGTGCTTCTTCTGATCCCATTGCGCTCCTCGCAAAACTTCAGCAATACATCTGCAAAGCATTAATTAGACATTTTTTCACCAATTTGTACACTTATTCGTAGCTTTTTCATAAAAGCCTTAAATTAACCTCAATTCCCAAAATGTCACTTTTAAACACATATTATGCTTACTTCTAACTAAAATGCTTAAGAGATTCCATAAATATCAAGTAATTATAGCCCTAAATAACTCTCTTTTGGAGAGGTAACACACCCCCAAACTTGAGTTATTGCTAGTCCTCGAGCAATACAAAGACTCACTTTCCCTCTCTTTTTCTAGCTGTCTAGCTGCTAACTCTTTGTCTTTATCTCTAACTGACTAAATTGCTTAATCTCTTGGACTACTGTCGAAGGTATTGCTGTCCTGTGACACACTTCAAGTTAAAACCAACTTCATGTTTTGTCATTCTGAATTCCTTTGCCTTTAAAACCTTCAGCTTTAAATAAGTCCTTACCTTCTGGTTTATCCGCCTATATCATCAAGCACATTGTGCAGTCATCCCTTAGCTTTAAAATCTACCTAGCTTTAACTTAAAACTCAGTACATGCTTCTAAATTTTTATTCTTTTATTTCCTAGGAATCCTTAGAGTCATGCCATGCTTAGAACAAAAACAAAGTGACAGAGTACAGAATCCATAGAACAATCTAAGCCATAGCATCACTCTTGTCAGGACAAACACTCATTTCCCTAGACAAGCCTTCTAGTTACAGCCCCTTACTTAGCTAACTTAGGATCAAAGTTCAGTACATAGGACATCTAAGCACTTAAGGCTGCAACCTTCTGGCATACATCATTCTTCTTTGTTTTCTATCTTTACTCTTTTTTTTTCTTTTTTTCTTTCTCTTGAAATGCTCTCTTCTTTCCTAGGTTTGCCTTTTGATGCAGTGCCCCTTGTGGGTTACACAAGTGGCCCTGATTACTCAGCATTCCTAGAAAGAAAAGACAACCTCTAATTCTTTTGTTGTATTCTCTTCTTTTTTTTTTTTTTTTTTTTTCAAAGAAGAATGATGTATATCTACTAAGGGAGAGAGAAGTGTTCCTAGGACTAGAAGGTTGCCTCCCCCAAACTTGAACTTCTCATTGTCCTCAATGAGAGGATTGGGTGGCACACCCCCAAACTTAATTAGAAGCATCTAGTTCTAAGTTAAAAGCAAGTAAACTTTAAAAATCTAAGGGTTGGAATGGCTCTCCTAGGTTAGATAACACATCAAGCAAAGGTTTATTTAAAACAAAAGGTAAGGTCTTACAGGGCACATGTTTTGTCAACTTATGAAGCTAAGTCAATCGTAAAGAATGTACTCGACACTCATCCAGCAAACTCAACAAACAGTAAACAGCCCACAGAGAATCACATTCAGTCAAGTAGTAAGATACAGAGACAGCACAAATAGCAGAAGATTCATTGCGCATATAACAGCATGCTTGGATTTATTTTTTAATGAGAGCAGGCTGTTTTAGATACAACATGCTTGCAAAGTACATGCGGAGAGTGTAATGAAATCGCAATCTATCTAACATAGCAGATATATCAGTCATCAAGGCTCCTTACTATTCTACCTCTAATGTGGCCCATGGGGCTTGTGGAAATCTAAAGACAACAACACAAAACTATCTACACTACCTAAACTAAGTTAAACTAATCTACGCTACTCTAAACTAAGCTACTCTATTGAAATTTAAAACAGAACAACAATTGATATTTTTTTTTTTTGGGGGGGGGGGGGGGGGGGGGGGTATCCGGTTAACAGAAAAGCAGGGTGAGGGAATAAAGAATAACTCCCTCGAATGCCGTCAATCAATGGCATTCATTCATTTTCTTTTTCTTTTTCTTCATCAATCTCCTCCACACTTGGAGACATCCAAGGCTCCAACAAGGCAGCAGAGAAAACAGGGAACTTGCACCTCAGGTGCCCAGCCAATTCTATGTCACTTGCTTGAGAGTACTCAGCCCATTGGGCTAGCTTTTGCTGCATGTCCAGCAGACATGACATAGAAACAGACTGAGCAGAGGCAAGGCTATCAAGCTCAATCTGCATATTGCCCTTCCTCTTCAGCTTCAGGTCGCTTGGCAGCTCTAAGTGGCCTGCATAGGCCAACTTCTTCTCTTCCTTTTGATTGATCCACCGATCTTGTCATTTTAAATTTCAAATATTGCCTCCTAATTTCAATCAACATTAAACAAAATTAATTAATTTCAGTAATTAAGAATTTAATTACAAAAACATTAAATAAAAATAAACATAAAAAATAATATTTTGAGCACAAAGAGATTTCCAATAACGTCCATGCTCATCCCTTTTAGATTGACTTCAAGCTTCAGACAAGAGGAATGCCGAGAGCGTTCCTACGTCTCCTTCCTCGTAGTAGTGCTTTAATCTTGCACCATTCACCATAAACGGCTGGCCCTGTTCCAAATTTTGGATCTCAATTGCACCATGCACAAACACATTAGTAATGACAAAGGGACCAGACCAACGAGACTTGAGTTTTCCAGGAACATCTTCAATCGTGAATTAAATAATAAAACATGTTGGCCCTTTTTGAAATCTTTTAGCCTAAGTCTACTATCATGCCAAATTTTAGTTTTTTCTTTATACATCTTAGCATTTTCGTATGACATGTGCCTTAATTCATCTAATTCATGTAATTGCAGAGACCGCAATGTTCCCGCATCGGTCACGCAGAAGTTTAACTTCTTTAAAGCCCAAAAGGCTTTGTTTTCTAATTCAAGGGGAAGATGGCATGCTTTTCCATAAACTAACCTATAGGGGGACATTCCTAAAGGTGTTTTATATGTAGTTCTATATGCCCACAGTGCATCATCAATTCATGCTAAACGACTATGGTAAGCGCATTAACAAAGATTTCAAGCATGATAGCAGAAGCATCAAACTAATTTCAGAATTGTCTCCCAGTACACTATGATTGTTGGCACATGATAAATATTTCATTCCTAAAATAAACCACTCCTAACATACAAAATCTAAGCAAAGCATGATAAAAACCTAATTTAAGAGTTTAGGGATCAGAAATCTCCCTTGTCAATCTGCCTCATATGGATATTCTTCAATGTTTCGAGGCATCACTTCTGCTCCTTTAAGATACTTAAGTTATGATTTACGGGGTCGGACATTCTGCCACACCTTGAAATTGTTGATTCTTTCAAAGAGACTGCATGTTATAACATCCCAAGGTTTGTACTTTCTGTGCGTTGGTACAACATAAGTTTGATGTGATGGGACTTCTTTTTCTGGCACATCTCTTTCTAACTCCTTCAACTGGAGCATTTGTGGTGGTGGTGGCTCAACTCTTTCATTGGTGGAGAAGCTTGCTGCAACATCAAACATTTCAAATTCTTGTTCCTCAAGCAGCGCATTAGTCTCTTTGGCCTCATCCAACACAATTTCATTTTTCTCAATCCATGCTAAACGACTATGATTGTTGGCACATAATAAATATTTCATTCCCAAAATAAAATACTCCTAACATACGAAATCTAAGCAAAGCATGATAAAATTCTAATTTAAGAGTTTAGGGATCAGAAATCTCCCTTGTCAATCTGCCTCATATGGATATTCTTCAATGTTTCGAGGCATCACTTCTGCTCCTTTAAGATACTAAAGTCTTGATTTACGGGGTCGGACATTCTGCCACACCTTGAAATTGTTGATTCTTTCAAAGAGACTGCATGTTATAACATCCCAAGGTTTGTACTTTATGTGCGTTGGTACAACATAGGTTTGGTGTGATGGGACTTGTTTTTCTGGCACATCTCTTTCTAACTCCTTCAACTGGAGCATTTGTGGTGGTGGTGGCTCAACTCTTTCATTGGTGGAGAAACTTGCATCAAACATTTCAAATTCTTGTTCCTCCAGCAGCGCATTAGTCTCTTTGGCCTTAACCAGCACAATTTCATTTTTCTCAACTTTCACCAACTCCACCATTTCATATGGAGATTCCATTGGATCACTCTTCTCAGAATCGAAGGTAACAAATAAGTCATCATCATAAAAATCAAACATCTGAGGGCATGGTGGTGGTGATTTTGCTATAGCAAGTAAATTTTGTAAGTCATTTGTGAGCTGGGCTAATTGCACATCAATTCTCCTCATGGATGCATCATTCCTTTTCATGAATTCTATCCATAGCGCCTCCAAAGCGGGTGATAATTCTTCATTTTGAGTTGGCGCATAATGTTGATAGTCTTCATGTTGGTGGAACTCTTCATAATGAGCAACTTGCACATGCTCTTCCCAAGGATTATTTGAGAGTTGCCACTGATCATGTCCACACAGGTGCGAATAATGGTTGTCATAGCTTTGTTGATATTGCCTCTCTTGATAATTCAATGTTGGGCAATTCTCCAAGTTATGATTATCCCCACAATAAGCACATGACTGATAAAATTCTTCAAACTGTTGTGGGCAAACTCTTCCTCCAATTAAGTTCTGCAGCGTATTCATTTACTTTGTCGTACACATACGTTTTTCACCTGCATAGTTTCTCTCTATGCCTGAAAATGATAGTAAACAAATTAAGCTCATGTATTCAGCACAGATCTTACAATCAATCAACTTAACACAAAAGTAATGCAAATCCCCGGCAGCGGCGCCAAAAACTTGTTGCGTGCTCAGTGTGTGTAAATTAGATGCGAAGAGCACTCAGATCATGCAAGTATACATGGTCTGCAGCAAGTGATAAGTATATTTTATATCGTTTTCCCACAGAGATTTGATTAAGTTTATGCTAAGTACAGATTGATTGAAGGAAAATGTAACCGGTGACAAAATGTTGTTGGTTGGGTTGCTGCGTTAAAGATTTGATGCGTGTTAAATTAGATAAGGTAACTAGAAATGAATGGATTTTGGGTTGAGACACGAATTTATAACGGGTGTAAGAAAAATGCAAGGTTAACACAAAGCAAGATGAGTTAAGGAGACTACAATGTTAAAGAATAGTATTGCGGATCTCGCAATACTTTCGCAATGGACTAGCAATCGATTAAAAGACTGATAAAAGACTAAGGTAAAGGTAGAAGGTGATATTGCGGTTCTCGCAATATTCTCGCAATAAACTAGCAACGATTAAAATCTAAAATAAAGACAGCAAGGTTGGCTTAAGAGTCCTTTATAGGCATTTAACTATGATCATTCAGCAACAAATTAACATCTCATGCATCGTCTTAGCTAGATCTCGTACATCTTCCGATTATATGCATTAGATTCTTAGATTACTCCATGTCCAAGTAAAGCTGAAAACCTATTTATAAACGCATGCTAACAAACGTGCTAGGAGAATGCCTATTCCTAGGCCACTCTCTTTACTACCATGAAAGACTAACATGAATGAACGACTCTGAATTCTTACTCCTTCCAGAGGTTAGGAATTCTTTAGACAAAATGGATGGTCGGTCGAAATTGTCCATGGGATGAAGATCACATTCATTCAATGCATTCATGCTACTTTACATGTTGAATTCACATAAGCATAACCTACAGATTCATCTCTAGCAAACCTCTATAAACTTAGCTACGCATGACTTTAGAATTCAACGAAATTGATTGACTACTCATGGAATGAAGAACTCAACAAAACTAATTGATTGAAAGACAATTAAGTGAAGAACTCAACAAAACTAATTCATTACTCTTAAAAGGAAAATCAAATAACAATTCGTAAAGCATACATACGGCAATCCGAAGGCAATAGTTAAAGGGAAAAACAGTAGATGATCCGAAAAAGAACTTAAAGAAGACAGTAGCTAATTCGGAAAGCGATTTAAAGAAAAAATAGTAGATGAACCGAACAAGAACTAAGAGGAACAATATCTAATTCGAAAAGCAATTAAAGAAAGCAGTAGATTAGATGAAGATCCTCTTGACCACGATTCGCCTTGAATGAAGGAGAAGAATGGTCGATCCTGTGAAGGAATTCAATCAGAAGAGAGATGAATCTTCTCTTCCTCCTTTTGAATTATCGACCCAAGGGATCGTTGGTCCTTCGATCCAACAATCGGGAGAGGGTTTTTGATTCTCTTCACTGTCGAGTGGTTTATGGATTGAATTCCCTTCAATTCAATGCTTTGATCCTTCATCTAGCTCTCTTTATATAGCCTTTAGTGGTTCCATAGTTGGCCCTTTAATCATGGATCACCATCCAAATTTGAGGTAACAACCTCACACGTGGCAGCTATAGGAAAGCCGACGACTGGAAAAACGCAGCAACAAAGACCAGTATTGCGATTGCGTTGCGATCGCAATGCTGTGCTTCTTCTGATCCCATTGCTCTCCTCGCAAAACTTCAGCAATACATCTGCAAAGCATTAATTAGACATTTTTTCACCAATTTGTACACTTATTCGTAGCTTTTTCACAAAAGCCTTAAATTAACCTCAATTCCCAAAATGTCACTTTTAAACACATATTATGCTTACTTCTAACTAAAATGCTTAAGAGATTCCATAAATATCAAGTAATTATAGCCCTAAATAACTCTCTTTTGGAGAGGTAACAACAGACAAAGGGAAATGTTTCTATTGTGGTGTAGATAGGAACTAGAAACGGAATTGCCCGAAGTACCTTGCGGAGAAACAGGTTGAGAAGGAAAGACAAGGTAAATATGATTTATTTATTGTCATAACAAGTTTAGTGGAATATGATTGTTATACCTGGATAGTTGATTCAGGAACCACTAATCATGTTTATTCTTCTTTTCAGGAAACTAGTTCCTAGCAGCCGTTTTCTCAACATGAGATAACTCACATACTTTTGGAGAGGTTGTCTCAGCTGTAGCAGTGGGAGCTATTCAGTTGTTGTATAGAAACAGTTTCATTTTATTTGTAAAATATACTAATGGTTTCTAGCTTCAAAGAAACCTTGTCTCTATGTCTTGTTTACTTGAACAATTGTATAAAGTTTATTTTGTATATAATGAATGAGTCATTGGAAAAAGAAGTATACTAATTTGTTCTACTAAACTTGAAAACAACTTCTATGTGTTAAGATCGACAGAGCCTGAAGCTATTTTGAACACTGAGATGTTTAAAACAGCTGAAACTCAAACTTAATAGGCAGTAGGTTTCTCTAAGTACCTATCTTTGGCATTTGAGACTAAGTCACATTAATCTCAATAAGATTGGGAGGTTGGTTAAGGTTTTAAATCCATAGAACCTCTGAAAATCGTCTTTTGAATGTCAAAGCACGAGGAGGGTTTGAATATTTTGTCAGCTTTGATGACAATTATTCTAGGTACGGACTATCTTTACCTAATGCATCGTAAGTTCGATACTCTTGAAAAGTTCATTGATTATAAGGCAGAGGTTGAGAACACGTTAGGTAAATCGATAAAAACACTATGATATGATTGAGGTAGATAGTATATGGATATTAGATTCCAAGACTATATGATAGAACATGGAATAGTATCCCAACTCTCGGCGCCCGGAACACCGCAGCAAAATGGTGTGTAAGAAAGGAGAAATAGAACCCTGTTAGACATGGTTCGTTCTATGATGAGCTATGCTCAGCTGCCTAGTTCGTTTTGGGGATACGTAGTAGAGACTGTTGTATACATTTTGAATGTTATTCCCTCGAAAGTGTTTTTGAAACACCTTTTGAGCTCTGGAGACGGCGTAAAGTTAGTTTACGTCACTTCAGGATTTGGGGGTGTCCGACACATGTGCTAGTACCCAGTCCAAAGCAATTGGAACATCATTCAAAATTGTGCATATTTGTAGGCCACCCTAAGGAAACGAAAGGTGGTCTCTTTTACGATCCTCATGAGGACAAGGTATTAGTATCGACTAATGCCACGTTCTTAGAGGAAGACCACATGAGAGATCATAAACCGTCGAGCAAAATTGTTTTGTCCGAACTTTCCAGGAAAGCTACAGACGGATCAACAAAGGTTTTTGATCAGGCTGGTCCTTCTCAAAAGTTGAGAAAGCCTCGAGCCAGTGGGAGGGATGTAAGACAAACCGACTGCTACATCGGCTTGTCTGAAACTCAAGTCATCATACCTGATGATGGCGTTGAGGATTCATTAACCTTTAAACAGGCGATGGATGATGTAGACAAGGACCAGTGGCTCAAAGCCATGGATCTCGAAATGGAGTCTATGTACTTCAATTCGGTATGAGATCTTGTAGACCAACCAGATAGTGAAAGACCTATTTGTTGCTAGTGTATCTACAAGAGGACATGAGACCAAGCCGATAAGGTATAAACCTTTAAGGCTCGAATTTCTGGCAAAGGGTCATTCCCAAAGGGAAGGGAAGAATTGTGAATTAACTCTTTCCCTTGTTTCCATATGAAAGTTGATTAGATTACTCTTATCCATTGCCACGTTTTATTGTGATAAAATTAGGCAAATGGATGTCAAGACAACTTTTCTGAATGATTTTCTTCTGAACCGCTGTCTTGAAAAGAGTATCTATAAGGCTCAACCAGAGGGATTCATTATTCAGGGTCAAGAGCAAAAAGTTTGCGAGCTTGTTCAATCCATTTATGAATTTAAATAAGCATCTACGTCCTGAATTATAAGGTTTGATACGACGATCAAATCTTATGGCTTTGAACATAATATTGATAAACCTTGTGCCTACAAATATTTAGTCAATATAGTAGCTTTCTTAGTTTGTTTGCGTAGATTGTATTCTAATCATTGGGAATGATGTAGGATTCTTGACTGACATTTAAGCATAAACTAGCGACCCAATTCCGAATAATAGATTTGGGAGAGGCTCAGTTTGTTCTATGGATTCAGATCGTAAAGAATCGTAAGAACAAAATGCTAGTGTTGTCTCTAACATCCTATATTGACAAAGTGTTGTTAATATTTACAAAGTGTTGTCAATATTCGATGCAAAATTTCGAATGAAAGGTAAGGTACTTTTCCGGCTAGGAATTCAGTTGTTAAAGGAAATTGTTTCCTAAGACACCTCAAAAGTTGAGGATATGAGACGTATTCCCTGTGCATTTACATATCGCTAGTCTGATGTATGCCTTATTATATACATGACCCGATATGTGTCATGCAATGGGAGTTGTCAGTAGATAAAAGTCCAATTTGATTTGATCATTGGACTGTCATTATAGTTTTGTCCTAGTATGGAGGAATGGAATACAAAAGTTGTATTACTGATTCCTCTGTGGAAGCTAAGTATGTTGCAGCTTATGAAGCAGCAACAGATTATAAGTAGAGCTCATGGTTAGTGCTACGAGGAGATGTGATTGTCACATAGAATGCCTCGCAGCACTTCATGCTGATTAGTTTACTAAGTCTCTCACGGCTAAAGTGTTTGAGAGACCCCTAGAGAGTCTAGGGCTGCGAGTTATTCAGTAGGACAGTGGGAGAAACTCCGGATATATGATATCTTTTTTTTCCCAACCGACATGTACTCCACAACGGACGTTTTAGTCCAAGTGGGAGTTTGTTGGGTTTTATGTCCTAAAACTCGTAGTTTGTAAACGTTGTGAATGTAATTATTCTATTATGCAATAAAGATTTATTGAAGTGTATTCAGTAAAGTTGTTATTGAATATAGTGAAACGTGTGTGTATTAACCTATACCAATAACAAACACCCGTGGCGAAAGTATGAGTACTTGGACTTCATGTATGACATGAATGTGGATCAAGTTCAAGTAGACATCCAAAATGGTCTATAGTATATGGATAAGGCTGGGTACCTTATCCTGGTAACACTATTGGATGCGACTCGCTTTGTAATGTACAAAACGATGTGATCCAAATCGTTTCACATAGAGATGTGTGAGTGAGGGCGTCCTGTGCAATGAGTTTGCATAAGACTGAACCGCGAAACAAGTCGCTCTCTCTTTATAACATCGTTTACTGAAGAGACCAACTTTTTCATATGATGGCCTAGGTAACTCGATCTTAATCCTGAGCTCGCTATGAACTCCTATTTATTCGAGAGTATCCTTTGACTTGCACGGGTGAGAGTGGCCAGATCGCTGACTCAATAAGCCTACCATCTTGGGGATAAACTCGAATAGGTAGTTGGGGACATAGTACAACAAGACGGAATTCACTCATACCCGCCTTTAAAGGGTTGTAGAGAGGTTGTTCCCTTAATAGCTGACTCCAGGTCTTGAATAAGGGTACCCATCCTCTCCTGGCCCGAGAGGGATCTGATCTTCTGGTTGAACCATAGGTCAATTGTTCATTAGAGGTGTCAGTGGTACTTAAGAAACAAGATGTAATGCAAGGGTTAAACGGTATAAATGACCCGTCGTGATTACGAACGACCTGTTAAGGATCGACTCGTCTATGATGGTTATATCAAGAGGACATAATTTATCTACACTGAAGAGAGTACAACCCTCAGACTATAGTAGAGTCTCCGGGGGTTAACGAATGTTGATTAGTTCGGTTAAAAGAGTTTAACTGGATAATCTCGTATCGTTGGAGCTCATGATTTGTAGGTTCTTTAGGTTATCCTGGCTAGCTCGGATAACGCCATGCAACAATATAAGAGAAAAGGAAAAAGAATTTGAATTTGTTCAAATTCGGTTTGTGGAAGAATGATGGACATATTTAAATATGATTTAAATATGGGTTTGGTCTAAAACATGAATATGATTCATGTGCAAAAAGTCAGTTTTCGAAAAACTGGGTTTAGCCATATTATTTAATTAATATTTGATATTGAGTTAAATAATATTAATTAATTAAAAAGTTTAATTAATTAATAAATATATATATATATATATTTTATTATTATTATTTTTTAGACATTTCTGTTTATATATATATATATATATATATATATATATATTTTATAAAGTTTAGTGGAAAAAGGGGTAAAAACTTCAATTTGAAGTTTAAAAATGCTACTCTCTTCGTTCCTCAAGCCCAGCAGACCCATTTCTTCTTCCATTCTCCTTTCTTTTCTCTTACTTAACGGAGTCCCACAAATTCGTTGCTCGGCCAGAGGATAGCAAGACTATCGGAGGTGGTCCTCGAAGCATTCGAGAGGAGGCCCGTTGAGTTCGTGAGAAGATTCAAAGAGTTCGTGCAGAGATTCCAACGGCGGATTTTGAAGAAAATTTGAACTACAAGGGTATGTATTTCTTATTTTTCTTTTCCGTTGTTTCAAGAATGTTTCTATTTTGTTAAATTGATGAAATTAGAGTATCAACGATCCAAAATCGATTGCACAGCGTTATACACTCCATCATCTTAGTCGTTAATTAATTGATTTATCGATCTAATTGGTGAAATCAACTCCCTAAAATATCTCTCTTGTTGTTCTCCATATTTTATTTCATGTTTTTATTTTTTATCATATATACTCGTATTTACATAAACTATATTAAAACTTGACCCATACACTTGCGGTTTTGCATTGCATTAAAATTTGCGCAATAGACAATAATTGGCAAGAAAATCATACTAATTTACCAAACATTTCCTAATTAGAAATTACAATAAAATTTTGAGTTTTAAAAAAACAAATTTTGGGGTGAGAGAGGCTCAAACTCTCAACCTCAGGATCACTCTTTTCGATATGAGACCTACGCACTAGCCAACTACGCCACCACCCCAAGTTGTTAAGTGCTAGAACTCTTCCGGATACTAAATAAACTTTGACGATTTGTTTGATCAAATTCAAAATATACAATGAACTTTGACGATTTGTAGCTTTATCTTAATTCTTAAGTTTAAGTTGTTGAGATATAGAGATGGAGAGGGCTTGAGAGATGAGAGAGAGAGAGGGGTTTAGAAAATAAAGGTTTTTTTCATATGTTATTTCTTTCACATAGAGAGCAATATCTGACATCAATCAACAACTCGTATTCTACTGTGTTTTTTATTTTGTTTTTAACACAAACGATGATGGAATACATTTAGTTCAAACATTATTTTATTACAATGGAAAAAAAGAACTAGAAAGAAAAATTAAAGAAATGTGCGTTAATAGTGACCTTCAACTGTTCCTCGCCTCTGCTGGTCTTTAATGCCTTTGACAAATACGAGAAGCTCGTTTTAAGATTCCAGAAAATCAAAGAGTCTCATTGCTATAATAAATTTTTTTTCTCCTTGGATTATATATTTCATGTCTAATTTGGTTATTATAGTTACAACAATTTTGTATTAATTGTCAAAGTGAGACAGTAATTGGCATGTAAATCATATTAATTTACCAAACATTTCCTAATTAGAAATTACAATAAAATTTGAATTAAAAAAAAACAAAATTTAGGGTGCTATGAGACCTACGCGCTAGCCAACTGCGCCACCACCCCAATTTGTTTAGTGCCCCAATTTGTTGCGGATACTAAATAAATATTGACGATTTGTTTGATCAAATTCAAAATATACAATGAATTTGACGATTTGTAGATTTATCTTGAATCTTCAGCTCAAGTTGCTGAGCTATAGAGATGGAGAGAGCTTGAGAGATCAGAAAGAGAGGGGTTTAGAAAAGAAAGGTTTATATTCGTATGTGATTTCTTTCAACTTAGAGAGCAATATCTGGCATCAATCAATAACTCTTATTCTACTGAGTTTTCATTTTGTTTTTTAACACAAAGGATGATGGAAGACATTTAGTTTAAACATTTTTTTAGTACAATGGAAAAACAAAACTAGAAAGAAAAATTAAAGAAATGTGCGTTAATGGTAACCTTCAACTGTTCCTCGCCTTTGTTGGACTTTAATGCCATTGACAAATATTTGAAGCTCGTTTTAAGATTCTAGAAAATCAAAGAGTCCCATTGCTATAACAAATTGTATTTTTTTCTTAGATTATATATTTAATGTCAACGATCCAAAATCGATTCTGCAGCGTTATACACTCCATCATCATAGTCGTTAATTAATTAATTTATCGGTCTAAGTGGTGAAATCAACTCCCTAAGATATCTCTCTTGTTGTTCTCCATATTTTATTTCATGTTTTTATTTTTTTTCATCATATACTCGTATTTACATAAACTATATTAAAACTTGACTCGTACACTTGCGGTTTTGCATTGCATTAAAATTTGCGCAACAGACAATCATTGGCAAGTAAATCATACTAATTTACCAAACATTTCCTAATTATAAATTACAATGGAATTTTGAGTTTTAAAAAAACAAATTTTGGGGTGAGAGAGGCTCAAACTCTCAACCTTAGAATCACTCTTTTTGCTATGAGAACTACGCACTAGCCATCTGCGCCACCACCCAAATTTGTAGTGTGCCCAAACTTTTTCGGATACTAAATAAACTTTGACGATTTGTTTGATCAAATTCAAAATATACCATGAAATTTGACGTTTTGTAGCTTTATCTCGATTCTTCATTTAAAGTTTGTGAGTATAGAGATGGAGGGAGGTTGAGGGATCAGAAAGAGAGATGGGTTTAGAAAATAAAGGTTTTTTTCATATGTTATTTCTCATAGAGAGCAATATCTGACATCAATCAACAACTCTTATTCTAACGAGTTTTTCATTTTGTTTTTATCACAAGCCATGATGGAAGAAATTTAGTTCAAACATTTTTTTAGTACAATGGAAAAAGAAAACTAGAAAGAAAAATTAAAGAAATTTACATTAATGGTGACCTTCAACTGTTCCACGCCTCTGTTGGTCTTTAATGCCATTGACAAATATTTGAAGCTCGTTTTAAGATTCCAGAAAATCAAAGAGTCCCAGTGCTATAACAATTTTTTTTTTTCTTAGATTATAAATTTCATGCCTAATTTGGTTATTATAGTTACATTAATTCCGTATTAATTGTCAAAGTGAGAAAGTAATTGACATGTAAATCATATTAATAGACCAAACATTTCCTAAATAGAAACTACAATGAAATTTTGAGTTTTAAAAAAACAATTTTTGGGGTGAGAGAGGCTCGAACTCTCGACCTTAGGATCACTCTTTTAGCGATGAGACCTACGCGCTAGCCAACTGCGCCACCACCCCAATTTGTTCAGTGCCCCAACTTGTTTCAGATACTAAATAAACTTTGACGATTTGTTTGATCAAAATCAAAATATACCATGAACTTTGATGATTTATAGCTTTATTTCGATTCTTCATTTTAAGTTCGTGAGCTATAAAGATGGAGAGAGCTTGAGAGATCAAAAAGTGAGAGGGGTTTAGAAAAGAAATGTTCTTTTCCTATGTTATTTGTTTCACATAGAGAGAGCAATATATGACATCAATCAACAACTCTTATTCTACTGAGTTTTTTATTTTGTTTTTAACATAAACGATGATGGAAGACATTTGGTTCAAACATTTTTTTAGTAAAATGGAAAAACAGAACTAGAATGAAAAATTAAAGAAACATGCGTTAATGGTGACCTTCAACTGTTCCTTGAAATATTAAAGAAACGTTCGTTAATGGTGACCTTCAACTGTTCCTCGCCTTTGTTGGTCCTTAATGCCATTGAAAAATATTTGAAGCTCGTTAAATTATTTTTTTTAGATTATATATTTCATGTGTAATTTGGTTATTATACGTACAAAAATTTCATATTAATTGTAAACGTGAGATAGTAATTTACATGTAAATAATATTAATTTACCAAACATTTCCTAAGTAGAAACTACAATGAAATTTTGAGTTTTAAAAAAACAAATTTTGGGGTGAGAGAGGCTCAAACTCTCGACACCTCTGGATCACTCTTTTTGCTATGAGACCTATGCGCTAGCCCACTGCACCACCACCCGAAATTGTTCAATGCCCCAAATTTTTCGAATTCTAAATAAACTTTGACGATTTGTTAGATCAAATTCAAAATATACCATGAACTTTGATGATTTGTAGCTTTATTTCGATTCTTCATTTTAAGTTTCTGAGCTATAAAGATGGAGAGAGCTTGAGAGATCAAAAAGAGAGAGGGGTTTAGAAAAGAAAGGTTTTTTTCCTATGTTATATCTTTCACATAGAGAGAGCAAAATCTAACATCAATAAACAACTCTTATTCTACTGAGTTTTTCATTTTGTTTTTAACAGAAACATGATGGAAGACATTTAGTTCAAACATATTTTTAGTAAAATGGAAAAACATAACTAGAATGAAACATTAAAGAAATATGGTACAAAAATTTCATATTAATTTACCAAACATTTCCTAAATAGAAACTACAATGAAATTCTTTGGGGTGAGAGAGGCAACATAACTAGAATGAAACATTAAAGAAATATGGTACAAAAATTTCATATTAATTTACCAAATATTTCCTAAATAAAAACTACAATGAAATTCTTTGGGGTGAGAGAGGCTCGAACTATTGACCTCTGGATCATTCTTTTTGCTATGAGACCTACACGCTAGCCACTTGCGCCACCACCCCAATTTGTTCAGTGCCACAAATTTTTCGGGTTCTAAATAAACTTTGACGATTTGTATGATCAAATTCAAAATATACCATGAACTTTGATGATTTGTAGCTTTATTTCGATTCTTCATTTTAAGTTCCTGAGCTATAAAGATGGAGAGAACTTGAGAGATCAAAAAGAGGGAGGGGTTTAGAAAAGAAAGGTTTTTTTTCCTATGTTATATCTTTCACATAGAGAGAGCAAAATCTGAAATCAATCAACAACTCTTATTCTATTGAGTTTTTCATTTTGTTTTTAACAGAAACGATGATGGAAGACATTTAGTTCAAACATATTTTTTGTAAAATGGAAAAACATAACTAGAATGAAAAATTAAAGAAATGTGCGTTAATGTTGACCTTCAACTAGTCCAAAAATATTTCATGTCTAATTTGGTAATTATACGTACAAAAATTTCATATTAATTTACCAAACATTTCCTAAATAGAAACTACAATGAAATTTTGAGTTTTAAAAAAATAAATTTTGGAGTGAGAGAGGCTCGAACTCTCGACCTCAGGATCACTCCTTTTGCTATGAGACCTACGCGATAGCCAACTGCGCCACCACCCCAATTTGTTCAGTACCCCAAATTTGTTCGCATACTAAATAAACTTTGACGATTTGTTTGATCAAATTTTAAATATACCAAGAACTTTGATGATTTGTAGCTTTATTTCGATTCTTCATTTTAAGTTCTTGAGCTATAAAGATGGAGAGAGCTTGAGAGATCAGAAAGTGAGAGGGTTTACAAAAGAAAGGTTTTTTTCCTATGTTATTTCTTTCACATAGAGAGAGCAAAATCTGACATCAATCAACAACTCTTATTTTCCTGAGTTTTTCATTTTGTTTTTAACAGAAACGATGATGGAAGACATTTAGTTCAAACATATTTTTAGTAAAATGGAAAAACATAACTAGAATGAAACATTAAAGAAATGTGGTACAAAAATTTCATATTAATTTACCAAACATTTCCTAAATAGAAACTACAATGAAATTTTGAGTTTTAAAAAAACAAACTCTTGGGTGAGAGAGGCTTGACCTCTCGACCTCAGGATCATTCTTTTTGCTATGAGACCTACACGCTAGCCAACTGCGCCACCACCCCAATTTGTTTAGTGCCCCAAATTTTTCGGATTCTAAATAAACTTTGACGATTTGTTTGATCAAATTCAAAATATACCATGAACTTTGATTATTTGTAGCTTTATTTGGATTCTTCATTTTAAGTTCCTGAGCTATAAAGATGGAGAGAGCTTGAGAGATCAAAAAGAGGGAGGGGTTTAGAAAAGAAAGGTTTTTTTTCCTATGTTATATCTTTCACATAGAGAGAGCAAAATCTGAAATCAATCAACAACTCTTATTCTACTGAGTTTTTCATTTTGGTTTTAACAGAAACGATGATGGAAGACATTTAGTTCAAACATATTTTTTGTAAAATGGAGAAACATAACTAGAATGAAAAATTAAAGAAATGTGCGTTAATGGTGACCTTCAACTAGTCCAAAAATATTTCATGTCTAATTTGGTAATTATACGTACAAAAATTTCATATTAATTTACCAAACATTTCCTAAATAGAAACTACAATGAAATTTTGAGTTTTAAAATAATAAATTTTGAAGTGAAAGAGGCTCAAACTCTCCACCTCAGGATCAATCTTTTTGCTATGAGACCTACGCGGTAGCCAACTGCGCCACCACCCCAATTTGTTCAGTACCCCAAATTTGTTTGCATACTAAATAAACTTTGACGATTTGTTTGATCAAATTTTAAATATACCAAGAACTTTGATGATTTGTAGCTTTATTTCGATTCTTCATTTTAAGTTCTTGAGCTATAAAGATGGAGAGAGCTTGAGAGATCAGAAAGTGAGAGGGGTTACAAAAGAAAGGTTTTTTTCCTATGTTATTTCTTTCACATAGAGAGAGCAAAATCTGACATCAATCAACAACTCTTATTCTCCTGAGTTTTTCATTTTGTTTTTAACCGAAACGATGATGGAAGACATTTAGTTCAAACATATTTTTAGTAAAATGGAAAAACAGAACTAGAATGAAAAATTAAAGAAATGTGCGTTAATGGTGACCTTCAACTAGTCCTCGCCAGTGTGCGTTAATGGTGACCTTCAACTAGTCCTCGCCTTTGTTGGTCTTTAATGCCATTGAAAAATGTTTCATGTCTAATTTGGTTATTATACGTACAAAAATTTCATATTAATTGACCAAACATTTCCTAAATAGAAACTACAATGAAATTTTGAGTTTTTAAAACACAAATTTTGGGGTGAGAGAGGCTCGAACTCTCGACCTCAGGATCACTCTTTTTGCTATGAGACCTACGCGCTAGCCAACTGCGCCACCACCCCAATTTGTTTAGTGCCCCAATTTTTTGACGATTTTTAATAAACTTTGACGATTTGTTTGATCAAATTCAAAATATACCATGAAATTTGATGATTTGTAGCTTTATTTCGATTCTTCATTTTAAGTTCGTGAGCTATAAAGATGGAGGGAGCTTGAGAGATCAAAAAGAGAGAGGGGTTTAGAAAAAGAAAGGTTTTTTCCTATGTTATTTCCTTCAAAAAGAGAGCAATATCTGACATCAAACAACAACTCTTATTCTACTGAGTTTTTTATTTTGTTTTTAACACAAACGATGACGGAAGACATTTAGTTCGAACATTTTTTTAGTGCAATGGAAAAAAAGAACTAGAAAGAAAACTTTAGGAAATGTGCGTTAATGGTGACCTTTAGTTGTTCCTCGCCTTTGTTCGTCTTTAATGCCATTGAAAAATATTTGAAGCTTGTTTTAAGATTCCAGAAAATCAAAGAGTCTCATTGCTATAACTAATTTTTTTTTTTTAGATTATATATTTCATGTTTAATTTGGTTATTATAGGTACAAAAATTTCATATTAATGTACCAAACATTTCCTAAATAGAAACTACAATGAAATTTTGTGTTTTAAAAAAACAAATTTTGGGGTGAGAGAGGTTCGAACTCTCGACCTCAGGATCAATCTTTTTGCTATGATTTGTTCAGTGCCCCAAATTTTTCGGATTCTAAATAAACTTGTATGATTTGTTTGATCAAATTCAAAATATACCATGAACTTTGATGATTTGTAGCTTTATTTCGATTCTTCATTTTAAGTTCCTGAGCTATAAAGATGGAGAGAGCTTGAGAGATCAAAAAGAGAGAGGGGTTTAGAAAAGAAAGGTTTTTTTCATATGTTATATCTTTCACATAGAGAGAGCAAAATCTGACATCAATCAACAACTCTTATTCTACTGAGTTTTTCATTTTGTTTTTAAGAGAAACGTGATGGAAGACATTTAGTTCAAACATATTTTTAGTAAAATGGAAAAACATAACTAGAATGAAAAATTAAAGAAATGTGCGTTAATTTTGTGTTTTAATAAAACAAATTTTGGGGTGAGAGAGGCTCGAACTCTCGACCTCAGGATCACTCTTTTTTGCTATGAGACCTACGCGATAGCCAACTGCGCCACCACCCCAATTTGTTCAGTGCCCCAAATTTTTCAGATTCTAAATAAACGTTGACGATTTGTTTGATCAAATTCAAAATATACCATGAACTTTGATGAATTGTAGCTTTATTTCGATTCTTCATTTTAAGTTTCTGAGCAATAAAGATGGAGAGAGCTTGAGAGATCAAAGAGAGAGAGGGGTTTAGAAAAGAAAGGTTTTTTTCCTATGTTATATCTTTCACATAAGGAGAGCAAAATCTGACATCAATCAACAACTCTTATTCTACTGAGTTTTTCATTTTGTTTTAACAGAAACGATGATGGAAGACATTTAGTTCAAACATATTTGTAGTAAAATGGAAAAACATAACTAGAATGAAATATTAAAGAAATGTGCGTTAATGGTGACCTTCAACTAGTACTCGCCTTTGTTGGTCTTTAATGCCATTGAAAAATATTTCATGTCTAATTTGGTTATTATACGTACAAAAGTTTCATATTAATTTACCAAACATTTCCTAAATAGAAACTACAATGAAATTTTGTGTTTTAAAAAAACAAATTTTGGGGTGAGAGAGGCTCGAACTCTCGACCTTAGGATCACTCTTTTTGCTATGATTTGTTCAGTGCCCCAAATATTTCGGATTCTAAATAAACTTTGACGATTTGTTTGATCAAATTCAAAATATACCATGAACTTTGATGAATTGTAGCTTTATTTCGATTCTTCATTTTAAGTTTCTGAGCTATAAAGATAGAGAGAGCTTGAGAAACCAAAAAGAGAAAGGGGTTTTGAAAAGAAAGGTTTTTTTCCTATGTTATATTTTTCACATAGAGAGAGCAAAACCTGACATCAATCAACAACTCTTATTCTATTGAGTTTTTCATTTTATTTTTAACAGAAACGATGATGGAAGACATTTAGTTCAAACATATTTTTAGTAAAATGGAAAAATATAACTAGAATGAAACATTAAAGAAATGTGCGTTAATGGTGACCTTCAACTAGTCCTCGCCTTTGTTGGTCTTTAATGCCATTGAAAAATATTTCATGTCTAATTTGGTTATTATATGTATAAAAATTTCATATTAATTTACCAAACATTTCCTAAATAGAAACTACAATGAAATTTTGAGTTTTAAAAAAACAAACTTTGGGGTGAGAAAGGCTCAAACTCTCGACCTCAATATCACTCTTTTTGCTATGAGACCTACGCGCTAGCCAACTGCGCCACCACCCCAATTTTTTCAGTGCCCCAAATTTTTCAGATTCTAAATAAACTTTGACGATTTGTTTGATCAAATTCAAAATATACCATGAACTTTGATGATTTGTAGCTTTATTTCGATTCTTCATTTTAAGTTCCTGAGCTATAAAGATGGAGAGAGCCTGAGAGATCAAAAAGAGAGAGGGGTTTAGAAAAGAAAGGTTTTTTTCCTATGTTATATCTTTCACATAGAGAGAGCAAAATCTCACATCAATCAACAACTCTTATTCTACTGAGTTTTTCGTTTTGTTTTTAACAGAAACGAAGATGAAAGACATTTAGTTCAAACATATTTTTAGTAAAATGGAAAAACATAACTAGAATGAAAAATTAAAGAAATGTGCGTTAATGGTGAGAGGCTCGAACTCTCGACCTCAGGATCACTCTTTTTACTATGAGACCTACGCGCTAGCCAACTACGCCACCACACCAATTTGTTTAGTGCTCCAATTTTTTGCGGATTCTAAATAAACTTTGACGATTTGTTTGATCAAATTCAAAATATACCATGAAATTTGATGATTTGTAGCTTTATTTCGATTCTTCATTTTAAGTTCCTAAGCTATAAAGATGGAGGGAGCTTGAGAGATCAAAAAGAGAGAGGGGTTTAGAAAAGAAAGGTTTCTTCCTATGTTATTTCCTTCACATAGAGAGAGCAATATCTGACATCAAACAACAACTCTTATTCTACTGAGTTTTTTGTTTTGTTTTTAACACAAACGATGACGGAATACATTTAGTTCAAACATTTTTTTAGTGCAATGAAAAAAAAGAAGTAGAAAGAAAAATTTAAGAAATGTGCGTTAATGGTGACCTTCAGATGTTCCTCGCCTTTGTTGTTCTTTAATGCCATTGAAAAATATTTTAAGCTCGTTTTAAGATTCCAGAAATTCAAGGAGTCCCATTGCTATAACAAATTGTTTTTTTTTTAGATTATATATTTCATGTTTACTTTGGTTATTATAGATACAAAAATTTCATATTAATTGTAAACGTGAGACACTAATTGACATGTAAATCATATTAATTTACCAAATATTTCCTAATTAGAAACTACAACGAAATTTTGAGTTTTAAATAAACAAATTTTGGGGTGAGAGAGGCTCGAACTCTCGACCTGAGGATCACTCTTTTTGCTATGATTTGTTCAGTGCCCCAAATTTTTCGGATTCTAAATAAACTTTAACGATTTGTTTGATCAAATTCAAAATATACCATGAACTTTGATGAATTGTAGCTTTATTTCTATTCTTCATTTTAAGTTCCTGATCTATAAAGATGGAGAGAGCTTGAGAGGTCAAAAAGAGAGAGGGGTTTAGAAAAGAAAGGTTTTTTTCCTATGTTATTTCTTTCCCATAGAGAGAGCAATATCTGACATCAAACAACAACTCTTATTCTACTGAGTTTTTTGTTTTTTTTTTAACACAAACGATGACGGAATACATTTAGTTCAAACATTTTTTTAGTGCAATGAAAAAAAAGAACTAGAAAGAAAAATTTAAGAAATGTGCGTTAATTGTGACCTTCAGATGTTCCTCGCCTTTGTTGGTCTTTAATGCCATTGAAAAATATTTGAAGCTCGTTTTAAGATTCCAGAAAATCAAAGAGTCCCATTGCTATAACAAATTGTTTTTTTTTTAGATTATATATTTCATGTTTACTTTGGTTATTATAGGTACAAAAATTTCATATTAATTGTAAACGTGAGACACTAATTGACATGTAAATCATATTAATTTACCAAATATTTCCTAATTAGAAACTACAATGAAATTTTGATTTTTAAAAAAACAAATATTTGGTTGAGAGAGGCTCGAACTCTCGACCTCAGGATCACTCTTTTTGCTATGATTTGTTCAGTGCCCCAAATTTTTCGGATTCTCAATAAACTTTGACGATTTGTTTGATCAAATTCAAAATATACCATGAACTTTGATGAATTGTAGCTTTATTTCTATTCTTCATTTTAAGTTCCTAAGCTATAAAGATAGAGAGAGCTTGAGAAACCAAAAAGAGAGAGGGGTTTTGAAAAGAAAGGTTTTTTTCCTATGTTATATCTTTCACATAGGGAGAGCAAAATCTGACATCAATCAACAACTCTTATTCTACTGAGTTTTTCATTTTCTTTTTAACAGAAACGATGATGGATGACATTTAGTTCAAACATAATTTTAGTAAAATGGAAAAACATAACTAGAATGAAAAACTAAAGAAATGTGCGTTAATGGTGACCTTCAACTAGTACTCGCCTTTGTTGGTCTTTAATGCCATTGAAAAATATTTCATGTCTAATTTGGTTATTATACATACAAAAATTTCATCTTAATTTAACAAACATTTCCTAAATAGAAACTACAATGAAATTTTGTGTTTTAAAAAAACAAATTTTGGGGTGAGAGAGGCTCGAACTCTCGACCTTAGGATCACTCTTTTTGCTATGATTTGTTCAGTGCCCCAAATTTTTCGGATTCTAAATAAACTTTGACGATTTGTTTGATCAAATTCAAAATATACCATGAACTTTGATGAATTGTAGCTTTATTTCGATTCTTCATTTTAATTTCCAGAGCTATAAAGATAGAGAGAGCTTGAGAGACTAAAAAGAGAGAGGGGTTTTGAAAAGAATGGTTTTTTTCCTATGTTATATCTTTCACATAGAGAGAACAAAATCTGACATCAATCAACAACTCTTATTCCACTGAGTTTTTCATTTTATTTTTAACAGAAACGATGATGGAAGACATTTAGTTCAAACATATTTTTATTAAAATGGAAAAACATAACTACAATGAAACATTAAAGAAATGTGCGTTAATGGTGACCTTCAACTAGTCCTCGCCTTTGTTGGTCTTTAATGCCATTGAAAAATATTTCATGTCTAATTTGGTTATTATACGTACAAAAATTTCATATTAATTTACCAAACACTTCCTAAATAGAAACTACAATGAAATTTTGAGTTTTAAAAAAACAAACTTTGGGGTGAGAAAGGCTCGAACTCCCGCCTTCAGGATCACTCTTTTTGCTATGAGACCTACGCGCTAGCCAACTACGCCACCACCCCAATTTGTTCAGTGCCCAAAATGTTTCGGATTCTAAATAAACTTTGACGATTTGTTTGATCAAATTCAAAATATACCATGAACTTTGATGATTTGTAGCTTTATTTCAATTCTTCATTTTAAGTTCCTGAGCTATAAAGATGGAGAGAGCTTGAGAGATCAAAAACAGAGAGGGTTTTAGAAAAGAAAGGTTTTTTTTTTCTATGTTATATCTTTCACATAGAGAGAGCAAAATCTCACATCATTCAACAACTCTTATTCTACTGAGTTTTTCGTTTTGTTTTTAACAGAAACGATGATGAAAGACATTTAGTTCAAACATATTTTTAGTAAAATGGAAAAACATAACTAGAATGAAAAATTAAAGAAATGTGCGTTAATGGTGGCCTTCAACTAGTCCTCGCCTTTGTTGGTCTTTAATGCCATTGAAAAATATTTCATGTCTAATTTGGTTATTATACGTACAAAAATTTCATATTAATTTACCAAACATTTCCTAAATAGAAACTACAATGAAATTTTGATTTTTAAAAAAATAAATTTTGGGGTGAGAAAGGCTCGAACCCTCGACCTCAGATCACTCTTTTTGCTATGAGACCTACGCGCAAGCCAACTGCGCCACCACCCCAATTTGTTTAGTGCCCCAATTTTGTGCGGATTCTAAATCAACTTTGACGATTTGTTTGATCAAATTCAAAATATACCATGAACTTTGATGGTTTGTAGCTTTATTTCGATTCTTCATTTTAAGTTCCTGAGCTATAAAGAGGGAGAGAGCTTGAGAGATCAAAAAGAGAGAGGGGTTTAGAAAAGAAAGGTTTTTTTCCTATGTTATATCTTTCACATATAGAGAACAAAATCTGACATCAATCAACAACTCTTATTCTACTGAGTTTTTCAATTTCTTTTTAACAGAAATGATGATGGATGACATTTAGTTCAAACATATTTTTAGTAAAATGGAAAAACATAACTAGAATGAAAAATTAAAGAAATGTGCGTTAATGGTGACCTTCAACTAGTCCTCGCCTTTGTTGGTCTTTAATGTCATTGAAAAATATTTCATGTCTAATTTGGTTATTATACGTACAAAAATTTCATATTAATTTACTAAACATTTCCTAAATAGAAACTACAATGAAATTTTGAGTTCTAAAAAAACAAATTTTGGGGTGAGAGAGGCTCGACCTCTCGACCTCAGGATCACTCTTTTTGCTATGAGACCTACGCGCTAGCCAACTGCGCCACCACCCCAATTTGTTCAGTGCCCAAATTTTTCGGATTCTAAATAAACTTTGACGATTTGTTTGATCAAATTCAAAATATACCATGAACTTTGATGATTTGTAGCTTTATTTCGATTCTTCATTTTAAGTTCCTGAGCTATAAAGATGGAGAGAGCTTGAGAGATCAAAAAGAGAGAGGGGTTTAGAAAAGAAAGGTTTTTTTCCTATGTTATATCTTTCACATAGAGAGAGCAAAATCTCACATCAATCAACAACTCTTATTCTACTGAGTTTTTCGTTTTGTTTTTAACAGAAACGAATATGAAAGACATTTAGTTCAAACATATTTTTAGTAAAATGGAAAAACATAACTAGAATGAAAAATTAAAGAAATGTGCGTTAATGGTGGCCTTCAACTAGTCCTCGCCATACAAAAATTTCATATTAATTTACCAAACATTTCCTAAATAGAAACTACAATGAAATTTTGAGTTTTAAATTAACAAATTTTTGGGTGAGAGAGGTTCGAACTCTCGACCTCAGGATCTCTCTTTTTGCTATGAGACCTACGCGCTAGCCAACTGCGCCACCACCCCAATTTGTTTAGTGCCCCAATTTTTTGCGGATTTCAAATAAACTTTGACGATTTGTTTGATCAAATTCAAAATATACCATGAAATTTGATGATTTGTAGCTTTATTTCGATTCTTCATTTTAAGTACCTGAGCTATAAAGTTGGAGGGAGCTTGAGAGATCAAAAAGACAGAGGGGTTTAGAAAAGAAAGGTTTCTTCCTATGTTACTTCCTTCACATAGAGAGAGCAATATCTGACATCAAACAACAACTCTTATTCTACTGAGTTTTTTATTTTGTTTTTAACACAAACGATGACGTAAGACATTTAGTTCAAACATTTTTTTAGTGCAATGGAAAAAAAGAACTAGAAAAAAAATTTAAGAAATGCGCGTTAATGGTGACCTTTAGTTGTTCCTCGCCTTTGTTCGTCTTTAATGCCATTAAAAAATATTTGAAACTTGTTTTAAGATTCAAGAAAATCTAAGAGTCTCATTGCTATAACTAATTGTTTTTTTTTAGATTATATATTTCATGTTTAATTTGGTTATTATAGGTACAGAAATTTCATATTAATTGTAAACGTGAGACACTAATTGACATGTAAATCATATTAATTTACCAAATATTTCCTAATTAGAAATTACAATAAAATTTTGAGTTTTAAAAAAAAAAAATTTGGGGTCAGAGAGGCCCGAACTCTCAACCTCAGGATCACACTTTTTGTTATGAGACCTACGCGCTAGCCAACTGCGCCACCACCCCAATTTGTTCAATACCCCAAATTTGTTCGAATACTAAATAAACTTTGACGATTTGTTTGATCAAATTTTAAATATACCAAGAACTTTGATGATTTGTAGCTTTATTTCGATTCTTCATTTTAAGTTCTTGAGCTATAAAGATGGAGAGAGCTTGAGAGATCAGAAAGTGAGAGGAGTTTAGAAAAGAAAGGTTTTTTTCCTTGCAACGATATTTTAGTGAGTTAGACTGGTCGCTACCTAAGGGTAAACGAGCACTCCTTCACTAAACCAAGACATTCTTGACTAAATGCTAACTCCAGAATAACTCATATTTCTATAGCATCTTAGTTATCGTTTTTGGTCAAGATTTACTAACTCCTTAGCAAATCTCGTAAATGTGACCCTCCATTTTTAGAACGCACAGGACGGCCCCAACAGTGCAACCTAAGGAAATGTCAGAGTTGGAAATGACCCTATGTTTCTTTATCCTTAAATGGTGACTGACTTGTTCAATTCCCATGAAGCGGCCCTCCTAAGGGATTGGTGCCACCAAGGGCACCTTGCAGGCGGAACGTGAGAATCTAACGGTTCAATCCAATGGAGGAGACCGCAGGAAGTACTGACGTACTTCCTTCTCCCACTTACTATAGACACTTACTCCATTCATCTTGCTATTGAAAGTTGCAAACACCATCCTAAGGGGGTTGCCACATTAGCAACACGAGGTCGAGCAAAATTCTCACGTTGTGAACTATACGGAGTGCGTATCAGGAGAGGGATATATCATATATTCCTTCTCAACACTTCTACTAGGCATCATGGACGGTTTTTTAGGGTAAACTACTCAGGTTTTATCCGGCTAAGAAAATAAAACCTTAAGTGTAGGCAAACTATTTACCTGAGATGTCTAGGTTATAAACACTTTATTAACCTCACACCTCTAATGCATGCTCATAAAGTCGGGTTAACTTTACTCAAGTACCGGATCGTCCCCAGGTAGGAGGTGTTCCGTCAATTCAAATCCTCCAACCTTAGACAAGATTTCACCGGGTGAGTTTCTCATAACCTTAGCATTTACGAGATATCGACCAATTCATCTAATGAACCAGATCGAATCATTTAACCCTAAATGAACATGCTTTTCTTTGTTATAGATTTTAAAAGTCTAAGTCATTTTTACAACAGTTGCAAAAACTAGACTTACTACAACAAACTTCTATATGCTTCTCAAACATACATTCGCTAAGGCATGACAAGTTGAATATTTAACTTCATAATCAATATAACACTTATATCGATTATGCTCTTAAATATACAACTCCTAATTCATAAATTAATCTAACACTTATATCAATTATTATGAATTAAGCATGCATCCTATACATTATAACAATTATAACATACAATATGCATCTAAAGTTGAATGTTTAATTTCATAATTAATATAACACTTATATTAATCATTCTATTAAGCAAACAACAACTAATTCATGAATTAATATAACACTTATATTAATACTCATGAATTAAACATGCATCATATATATTATAACACTTATAACCTATAATATGCATACAACCAGGGCAACCTATGTTGTATATTTAATTTCATAATTAATATAACACTTATATCAATTATTCTATTAAATTAACAACATCTAATTCATGAATTAATATAACTCTTATATTAATACTCATGAATTCTCAAATATGCATACTATAAATTATAACACTTATAACATATTTTCAATGCATGGAGCATGCTTCCTACGGTGGGATTTTAAATCTATATGGCATATGTTATGCACATACAAACATGGAATTTAATTAAAACATACATTCGCAATGCATAATTAATTAAACACACTAAAGTGGATCGATTTTGGCATTTAGCAAGTGTTGCGTGCTCAATGTGCTAAAATAAATATGCAATAAGGTAGAGAGAGCACTCAGATCATGCAAGCATACATGGTCTTATAGCAAGTAGTAAGTATATTTCATTCGTTTTCCCACAGAGATTTATTATAAGCTATTCATGAAGTGTAAAGTTAAGAAAGAAGGGGTGATTTTGATGGGGTAGAATTGGTTTTAAATTGTCTATTTCCTACTGAATACGTAGAGGGTAGCAACATAAACAAATGCAAGTCAACGTTAAACTCAAACGAAAAGAGACGAGACTACTAAATGGAGACAAAAATGGCTAGACAGAATTGTAACTTTGGCAGAATTGCGGAAACAGCAATTCTACCGCAATTTAAATAACAGCGAAAGTGTGTAAAGTGATGAATTAAGGGCTACTAACGACTATCCTATAGGCTTTTTCTCACGATTCTCAAGCATTGGATCAACTCTCTATGCATCAAACTATCTCATTCTCATGTATCTTCCGATTTCATGCATTAGATTCTTTAGTTTACTCATGTCCAAGTAAGGTCTTAAGCATCTTGTTAAGGCAGAAAAATATGGTTTGTACTAGGGAAACGCCTATTCCTAGGTCGTTTCCTGGTTACCTTGAAAGGCTAGCATGATAGTATGACTCTGAACTCTTACTCCTTCCAGAGGTTAGGAGTTCTTTGGACAAAATGGATGGCCAATCGAAATTGCCCGTGGGATGAAGCTTACATACAATCAATGCTTCGAGAGCTATCCTACATGCTTGGTTCACGTTTTTTAGCCTAAAGTGTTGTCATTAGCATGCCCCTAAGTGATTTAGCTACTCATGGATGTAAACAGAACAGAAACAAGAGAAGAAGTAGACATGCTTAGAAGAAATTTAAAGACAAAACAGTAAGGGAAAGCAGTAGAATGTAAAGGCAAGAAACTGTGAAATGAAGAATTGAGATTTGATTACTTGATTGTTTGACTGACAAAGGAAAGCTTTAAAGCAAATAACAGGAAGACAGAACACAACGAAATAGTCTAAATAGCTACTAGAAAAGAAACAGCAACAAGACAAAGCTGGAAAATGGAAATGAAGAGCAAAAAGCAGTAAAACAAGCTCGAATGTCTCGTTGCAGCCGCCTCGAATGAAGGATGAGAAAGGTCAGCCTTGCTTGGATGAATCCAATCGGGAGAGAAGAAGAATCTCCTCTCCTTCCTATCAGATTATCGATTCCAACAGCTGAGCTTCGCAAACCAGCAGACGGCAAAGGAAAACAGGAGAAAAGATGGACTGCGAGAAGACTTCTACGCTTTCGGATGATGCTTGAACCCTCGACTTTGACCCCTATTTATAGTAATCTGCAGGTGCATTTGGGCCAAGGAGAACCATCAATCTTCAACGTCGTACTTCGGAATGGATGGAGGAGAAAGAACGAATCCCTGAAATAACGGAATTTAACAGAAAAAGATCAGTCAACTTACGGTTTTCACTTGAAACATTGCGGTGTCCGCAATGTTTTCGCAATGCTGTCTCAATGCAGTTTTTTCATTCTTTTCCTTCGGTTTTCAACCCTTTCCTTTCCTATTGTACATAAGTCCTAATTTAGCTACCTTCTTCTAATTCTCATATTTAAGCATAGGTTTAGGCTAAATGCTATCAAAAACACCTAAGAGTGGACATCTTTCTAAGCTAATTAAGTCCTAAAAAGGTCACTTTTGGAGACGTAACACACCCCCAAACTTAAGGTTTTGCTTGTCCTCGAGCAATCTAAGGACTTTCCTAGGCTGCTGTTTCTTCTTCTTTAACCACTTACTGACTCCCCTATATTCTCATCTATAGCAGTGCTGTCCTGTGACACACTTCTAAGCTTAAAACTACCCTCTCATCTAGCTTCTTCTGATTTCGCATGCCTAAAACTCCTACTGCTTTTATTAACTCCCTACAACTGATCTACCTGCTTTTATCTTATCATGCCACTATCCCTAAGGTTTCAAATTCTACCTAGCTTTACCCCAGACTCAGTACATGCTTCTAGTTTATATTTATGAGCTACCTAGGATTCCTTAGAGTCATGCCAGTCTTAGTATTAATGGTAACAGTAGTACTTTTAGAGAACAACCTAAACCCTGGCATCACTACATTGGATATACACTCATCTCCCTAAACAACCCTACAAGCTACAACTTTGTGCTTAGCTAATTGAGGATCAGAGTTCTTTTTAAATAGGACATCTAAGCCACAAAGTTGCAACTCCTAGGTATACATTCTTCCTCCCTACTTTTTCCTTTTTTCCTTTCTCAGGTGGAGCCTTTCCTTTGGTTGCCTTTTGATGCAATGCCACTTGTGGGTTACACACTTGGCACTGATTACTCAGCAACCTAAGAGAGACTCCCCTCCTTATTCTATTTTTCATTTTTTTTTTTCAGTTCATTATTTTTGTCAAGGAGAAGAAGAATGCTTATGTTTTAAGGGAGAGAGGAATGTTCCTAGGCCTAGGGTGGCCTCCCCCAAACTTCAACTACTCATTGTCCCCAATGAGTGTCTGAGGTGGCACACCCCCAAACTATCTAGAAGCATCTAGTCTAAGGTAAAACAAAGAGAATCTAAAAGCCCTAGGCATAGACAGAACATTCTAAAAGAAAATATCACAGCAGCAGGAATTTGAAAAACAGACAGGCAAGGACTTACAGCTATGCATGCTGAGCTATTTAGAGGTTAATTTAAACTATCAAAGGGTGTCCTATGACACTCATCCAGCATGCATTTAGATAAGCTATATAAGGTAGTCATGATAGCAGCAAAAGATAGAATTTAAACAGATCACAGCCTAGCTAAGCAGACAGTCCAAAACATGCTTTCAGTAATAAGAATTGCGGGTACCGCAATTATTTCGCAATCAAGTCAGGGCAGATATATCAGTTACTACGGCCCCTAAGCATGCTTTATCCAGTCGTTCAAGCTCAACAAAAAGAAAACTAAACTATCCTACCTAATCAGCTAACAGCAGGCTATACTAAGCAATTTAAAAACATAAAACTAAGCAACTAAAACAGATCAAAATTTGTACTAAAAACAGCATAATTCACATGGTCTATCAGAAAGCAGATTTTGTTTTTTTTTTTTTTCTAAGGGAACAGCAATACTCCCTTCAGTGCAATTCAAACCAGCACTCAAATGTCTTCATCCTCATCAGGTTGTCGTGGTCGTGGAGGCACCCATGGATTCAGGAGATTCGTGGGGAAGTCAGGGAAGATGCACCCAAGTTGGTCTGCAATTTCCTTGTCCCATGCCTGCGCGTAAGTGGCCCATTGAGTCATCCTCTTCTGCATATCCATCATGCAAGCCATGGACAGTGACTGATCAGCAGCCAACCTATCCAGTTCGAACTCCATATTCCCCTTTCTCTTCAGCCTTAAGCCAGCAGGCAGCTCCAAGTGGCCCGTGTAAGCCATCTGCTGCTTCATTCGCTCAATGGGAACCCCTGCAAGCAAACAGAGTTTAGTTATGGTATTAGGGAAAAACAATGGTCCCTTACCTTTCTTGGCGCACTCAGCAATGGCGGCTGACATGATTTCATCTACGTTGACCGTGAGACCTCGCATGATGGCATAGACCAGCAGCGATCTGCTCTGGTTGATGGTGGTCTCATGAGTCACGGGGGACAGCTTCCTCCTTACAAATGCAAACCATACAGTCGCCTTAGCTGTGAGGTTGGCACTCATGAGAGTGTGCCTCCCATTGCGTGACACGGTCCAGGATGCTTCAGGCTGGCCAATGGTTCAAATGGCCTCCTCCAGGACTGCCTCAGGAGGCTCATCAACGATCCTCGCATAGTCAGTATGTTTTTGGCCCTTTAGGCCATAGGCTTCGTTGATGGCTTTTGCTGAGTAGTCCACTTCTACTCCCCTAACCATAGACAGCCCCTCCTCATAGTTTCGCAGGTTGGCGTAGAAGTCGTATACCATACTCGTGTAAGCCGGATTGGGTGGCCTGCACAACTCCTCCCAGCTGTGATTCACAATGCCTGTGCGCAAGAATTGCGGCAGGTCAGCAGGTCTGTCGAGGAAGCCTTTCTCATGCAGCAACTCCCTCTTTCTCAGCTCAATACCCCTGGACTCAGCGTCAGAGGACACATACCTCACTGACTGAGGCTCATCTTCAGGGTAAAGCTTGGCCTTCCCTTTGTCTGCTGGTTTGGCTGACTCCGCAGCCTCAACCTTGAGTCTCTTGAGCGATGGCTCAGTGCTCTCCTTTTCTGATGAAAGCGCCCTCTTGGCCTTCTTCTTTTTCAGCTTCTTGGACCGCTTGGCCTTGAGAATCTTGGCCTTCTTCTTCTTCTTGAGCTTTGCCTCGATGGTGATCTGCTGGAGGCACGCCCCCAGCGTCTCTTCCATGGAATCATCCTTCTGCGCAGGACTCTCAGGATTGGCTTCCCTCAACGGAGAGAAAACCTCTTCTTCCTCACCTTCTCCACTGCCCTGCGTTGATTCTTGGTACTCCCCATATGGGAATTCAGGGTCAGGCCGTGGGGAAGTGTGCGACGGCGTGGTTCCTTGCTCTGCTGTAGGTGTCTGAGCAGAACTCTGTGGTGAAGACGGCTGCTCAGGGCTCTGCGCTGGCGGTGATGAGGAGAGCTCAGGGCTCTGTGCTGGTGGGGCTGGTGAAAGGCTGCGCTCGGCTGACTCGTGGGATGGCTGGCTTTGTTCTTGACTCTCCACAGAGGGATGCTTGTTCTTGATTTCTTCCTCGGCCACCGCCATACTCCAGCGTCGCTTCTTGGGTGTGCCTGCTGGTTCAGAAGGTCCAGCAGGTATCTCCGTAACTACCTTCCACTTCTTCTTGCGGACAGGCAGTTTCGGCAGGCGTTCGGTACGCGCAGCCTCAGCATCAGCCAAGGCAAGCAGTGCTTCTCTCGCAGCCGTTTCAGCGTCATCGGCCCTTTTCTTGGCCGCAGATCTTTCAGCCCTCGTGAGTACCATTTTTGAATCGTGGAGGTTTGGAGAGAAGAATCACAGATGAAGAGAATCGAAGCTTTCTTGGAGTTCAGAGAATGGGAGAATCGTATAGATCAATGCGCCTTCTAACGGATATAAAGGAAACGGATAAATCCCAACGGCTATATTTTTGCGGATCCTGCAAATCCAGCGCAATTTTAGTGACCGTTGGAGATTTTTTCCATCTAAATGTCAATCTTTGCTCATCCGTATCTTTTATTTGGCCCAATATTTTCTTGATTTTTAAAGCTGGATTTACTCTCCTTGATTCCCTCTATTGATTCCCTACAAAAAGAAATAAAATCAACATCAAATTCGTAATTAAAATCATACAACAAAACACACAAACGATAACCGGAAAATCGCAAAAAATAAACTAAGGCATGAGCCTCATATTGACGAGCACAGTAATCACTCGTCCTCTCTCGTTCTTAATTTCACGCTTCAGTCAAGAGGAAGGCCGAGAGAGTCTTCACATCTCCTTCCTCATAGTAGTGCTTCAACCTTGCACCATTAACCATGAATGGTTGACCTTGCTGCAAGTTCTTTATCTCGATGGCACCATGAACAAACACATTAGTAATCATGAAAGGACCTGACCATCTGGACTTTAGTTTGCCTGGAAATAACCTCAATCTTGAGTTAAATAATAAAACAAGTTGGCCTTTCTTAAAGTCCTTGACCCTAAGTCTACTATCGTGCCAAATCTTGGTCTTTTCCTTATACATTTTGGCATTTTCATAAGACATATGTCTAAGCTCATCAAGCTCATGTAATTGCAAGGACCGCAACGTTCCCGCATCGGTCACGCAATAATTCAACTCTTTTAGTGCCCAAAATGCCTTAATTTCTAACTCAAATGGAAGATGACAAGCTTTACCATATACAAGTCTGTAAGGAGACATACCTAGGGGTGTCTTATATGCAGTTCTATACGCCCAAAGTGCATCCTCTAGTTTAAATGACCACTTTTTCTAGGATGTTCTTAATCTCTCTATTTGAAATTTCAGCCTAACCATTCGAGTGTGGGTGATAGGGAGTGGCTACTCTATGTCTAATGTTATACTTAGCCAATACTCTCTCCATAGCCTTATTAATGAAGTGTGTCCCCTCATCACTAATGACAGCACGAGGTGTCCCAAACCTAGTAAAAATGTGCCTATGCAAGAATTTTATGACTGTTTTAGCATCATTATTAGGACATGCTATGGCCTCTACCCACTTGGATACGTAATCTACTGCCACCAAAATGTAAAGGTTACCTGAGGATGGAGGAAATGGTCCCATGAAGTCAATGCCCCATACATCAAAGAGCTCTAACTCTAAGATGTAGGTGAGAGGCATCTCATCCTTGCGACTGAGGTTACCTGTTCTTTGGCATTCATCACAGCTGTGGGCATAGTTGTGGGCATCCTTGAAGATCGTTGGCCAATAGTAGCCACTCTGAAATACCTTTGCAGCTGTTCTTTGGCCACCAAAGTGTCCACCATAAGGAGCTGTGTGACAGTGCTGCAGCACAGACTTCGCCTCAGCAGCTGAAACACACTTCCTTAGCAAGCCGTCAGCACATGTTCTGTAAAGTGTGGGGTCATCCCAGATGAATTTCCTTGCCTCATGAAGGAACCTCTTCTTCTCTTGTCCTCCCTTGAAAACTGGTAATACCTGTGATGCAAGGAAGTTAGCAATGTCAGCGAACCAAGGTTCCTCATCGTTATCACGATGAGTCAATACAAAGACATGTTCATCAATAAAAGCATCAGAAATTGCGGGTTCCGCAATTTTTTCGCAATTGTGCTGCAATCGAGAAAGGTGATCCGCAACCACATTTTCACATCCTTTCTTGTCTCGAATGTCCAGATCAAATTCCTGCAGCAATAACACCCACCTAATCAACCTAGGCTTAGCATCAGCCTTCCTCATGAGATACTTCAAGGCAGAATGGTCAGTGTACACAATTGTCCTAGTGCCTACAATATAGTTTCTAAATTTCTCACAAGCAAACACTACAGCAAGCATCTCTTTTTCAGTAGTTGTATAATTACATTGAGCCTCATTCAGGGTTTTACTAGCATAGTATACAGGGTGTGTTAGCTTGTCAATCTTCTGTCCTAACATAACCCCTACAGCATAGTCACTAGCATCACATAACATCTCAAATGGGAGATCCCAATCTGGTCCTACTATAATAGGTGCCGTGACTAGTGCTTCCTTAAGGGTTTTCCAAGCTACTAAACATTCCTTAGAGAAGATGAATGGCCTATTGAGCTCTAGAAGCTCACACAGAGGCTTGGCTATCTTAGAAAAGTCCTTAATGAACCTTCTGTAGAAGCCAGCATGTCCTAAGAAACTTCTAATGGCCTTGACATTCTGAGGCTCTACCAACTTCTCTATGATTTCTATCTTAGCCCTGTCAACTTCTACACCTGCCCTTGACACTCTATGACCTAAGACAATCCCCTCATCTACCATGAAGTGACACTTCTCCCAATTAAGGACTAAGTTAGTCTCTTCACATCTAGCCAGGACTTGTCCTAAATTCTCTAGACAGTTGGTAAAAGAATCCCCAAAGACTGAGAAATCATCCATGAATATCTCTATAATGGACTCATCCAAATCAGAGAAGATTGCCAACATGCACCTTTGGAAAGTTGCCGGTGCATTGCATAGGCCAAAAGGCATTCTGCGAAAGGCAAAAGTTCCAAAAGGGCAAGTGAAGGTGGTCTTCTCTTGATCCTTAGGGTCTATAGTGATCTGGTTATAACCTGAATAACCGTCTAAGAAACAGTAGTAGGCTCTACCAGCTATTCTGTCTAACATTTGGTCAATAAATGGTAGAGGAAAATGGTCTTTTTTGGTCTCTTTATTTAGCTTCCTATAATCCATACATACTCTCCACCCTGTGACAGTCCTAGTTGGAATCAGTTCATTGTTCTCATTGACTACCACAGTCATCCCCCCCTTCTTAGGTACACACTGTATAGGGCTCACCCACTGACTACTAGCTATGGGGAAGATCACACCAGCATCTAACCATTTAATTATTTCTTTCTTAACTACCTCTTTCATAGAGGGATTCAGCCTACGTTGATGATCTACTCTAGGTGTGTGCTCTTCCTCTAGTATAATCTTATGCATGCAATAAGAAGGGCTAATGCCTCTAATATCAGCAATAGTCCATGCAATAGCCTTCCTATGTTGCTTAAGTAGTAATATTAATTCAACCTCATGCTGTTCACTTAGCTTAGAAGAAATAATTACAGGCAAAGTCTCATTATTCCCTAAATATGCATATTTGAGGTGAGTGGGGAGAGGTTTTAATTCTAATACAGGTGGATGCTCAATGGATGGCTTTAAAGGATTCAAGGCTCTATCAGTTAAGTCAATATTCATACAAACATGCTGAGGGTTATTTACAGATATGTCCATTATCTCAGCTATGTTTAAATCAGTTAATTCTAATCCTACATAGTTATTAGCATGCTTAGTCAACAGTTCATGCTCTAATTGTTCGTCCATTAAAGAATCTACAACGTCCATGCTAGCACAGGATTCGAGGTCAGAGGGGTACCTTAAAGCTTTATACACACTAAATTTCACCTCTTCATCATGAACCCTCATAGTGAGCTCACCTTTTTGGACGTCGATCAGGGCCCTACCTGTGGCAAGAAAAGGTCTGCCTAATAGGATGGGGACCTCCTTGTCTGCTTCATAATCCAGGATAATGAAATCTGCAAGGAAAATAAATTTGTCAACTTTCACTAGAATATCCTCAATCTTACCTTCAGGGTATGCGATGGATCTGTCTGCTAGTTGTAAAGTGACAGTGGTTGGACGTGCTTCTCATATTCCCAACTGGCGGAATAGTGATAGGGGCATGAGGTTTATGCTGGCGCCCAGGTCACAAAGCGCTCTGCCCACGTGCTTGCCTCCAAGTTCTACAAGTAAGGTGAAGGAACCAGGATCCTTCTCCTTCTTGGGCAGCTTGTTCTGGAGGATGGCACTGCACTCCTCAGTGAGGTTTACTGTTTCAAACTCACCAATTATTTTTTTGTTAGTAATAATATCTTTCAAAAACTTTACATAGGAAGGCATAGACTGTAAAACTTCTACAAAAGGAATGTTGACATGCACTTGCTTAAGAATTTCTAAGAATTTATTAAAGTGCACTTCCTGTTCCTGCTTCTTCTTAAGCCTTCGAGGATATGGAGGTGGTGGCACATATGCAGGCACGTCAGGTCGCCTTAGGATTGGTGGAGGCCTTGGAATTTCTTCTATCTCCTCAATAATCGGCTCCAGCCTGGCTCCTGATGTGCTTGTTGATGGTGGACCTTGGTTTGGCAGAGACTCCAGTGGAGCACTAGACTCAGTGTTCTCTACTCTCTTTGGTGTGTCTTTGGTGTTGCTTACCAATGGTCTACCACTTCTAAGTTCAATTGCTTGAACTTGTTCTTTACCATCTCTCCTTGGCACTTCAGTGTCAGCAGGGAGTCTACCTTGGGGCCTACTCTTGAGTTCATTGGCTAACTGGCCTATTTGGTTCTCTAGGCTCCTAAGAGTGGCTTGCTGACTCTGTAGAGTGGCATCATTCTTGGCTATGTATTCCTTGAGTAAGTTTTCTACAGAAGATCCTACAGGTTGGTTGTATGGTTTTTGATACATGGATTGGTTATGTTGGGGAGTGAAACCAGGTGTTCCACTCGGTCTAGGTTGGTTAGGAGCTTGGTTAGCATTTTGTTGGCCACCCCATGACAGGTTTGGGTGGTTCCTCCAACCAGGGTTGTAAGTATTGGAATAGGGGTTGTTCCTAAGCTGCTGCTGACTTCCAATATAGCAGACTGAGGCTGGATTCCCAGGGCAGTATTCATACAGGTGCCCTTCCCCACAGAATCCACATATAAGTGTTTCACCTTGACTTGGTTGGGTGCCCATTGACATGGCGGTAGCGGTGTTAACACTTGTTTGGAGATTGGCTTGAGCCATTTGCTTAACTAGGTTGGTCAGGGCATTTATTTGGTTGCTCATTGCACTTAGAGCATCCTTGTCTTGAGCTCTAGTTGGTTCAACAGGATCATCTGACCACCTACAGTGAGATGCTGAGATCTTCTCCAAGATCTCATAGGCCTCGTTGTAACTCTTGGACAACATGGAACCTCCAGCAGATGAGTTTAAGACTTGTCTAGTGTTGGGGTTGCATCCTTTGAAAAAGACCTCTATTTGGATACACCATGGGATACCATGATGTGGACATTTAAGAAGGAGATCTTTAAACCTTGTCCAAGCTTCGTGAAGAGACTCAGTGTCAGCTTGTTTAAATTTGATTATGTCATCACGAAAGGTAGAATTCCTATCAGGTGGGAAGTATTTGACTAGGAATTTTTCTGCTAAGTCTGTCCAATTGCGAACAGATCCAGAGGGTAATGAGTTCAACCATGTCTTGGCTTTGTCCCTCAAAGAGTAAGGGAACAGATATAGCCTCAAGGCTTCTTGGGAAACTCCAGGGATGATGAATGTATCACTAACTCCTAAGAAGTTTCTAAGATGGTTGTGGGGATCCTCATTTTCCACTCCAAAGAATTGTCCCACAGTGGACAACATTTGGAACATCACTGGCTTTAACTCGAATGAGTTGGCAGTGATTTCAGGACGGATTATGCTGGGGTTCAGCTCCCCAGGCATAGGTACTAGGTAAGAGAGTATGGCGCTATCCTTATCATTCACTATTTCGATGGGATTGCGAGTGACAGGCACCGGATTTGGAACTATTCCATCCATTTCTTCTTGAGACAATTGCGGAGGAATTGCGGTTCCCGCAATTATTGGAGGTATAGAGGGTTGGTTAAAGAGACGTTTCTTGGCTCTATTTCTAGCCCTAAGTAATCTCTCAGGCTCAGGATTGAACTCTAGATCACTACTTGAAGGCTCACTCATAAACTAACCCAACTAGTACCTGCAAAAGAAATGAAACAGATAAGCTTCAATAGGTAATAAACTTGGTGTTTCAAACTTAACAAACTTCGTTTTCACTTAAATAAATCCCCGGCAGCGGCACCAAAAACTTGTTGCGTGCTCAATGTGCTAAAATAAATATGCAATAAGGTAGAGAGAGCACTCAGATCATGCAAGCATACATGGTCTTATAGCAAGTAGTAAGTATATTTCATTCGTTTTCCCACAGAGATTTATTATAAGTTATTCATGAAGTGTAAAGTTAAGAAAGAAGGGGTGATTTTGATGGGGTAGAATTGGTTTTAAATTGTCTATTTCCTACTGAATACGTAGAGGGTAGCAACATAAACAAATGCAAGTCAACGTTAAACTCAAACGAAAAGAGACGAGACTACTAAATGGAGACAAAAATGGCTAGACAGAATTGTAACTTTGGCAGAATTGCGGAAACAGCAATTCTACCGCAATTTAAATAACAGCGAAAGTGTGTAAAGTGATGAATTAAGGGCTACTAACGACTATTCTATAGGCTTTTTCTCACGATTCTCAAGCATTGGATCAACTCTCTATGCATCAAACTATCTCATTCTCATGTATCTTCCGATTTCATGCATTAGATTCTTTAGTTTACTCATGTCCAAGTAAGATCTTAAGCATCTTGTTAAGGCAGAAAAATATGGTTTGTACTAGGGAAACGCCTATTCCTAGGTCGTTTCCTGGTTACCTTGAAAGGCTAGCATGATAGTATGACTCTGAACTCTTACTCCTTCCAGAGGTTAGGAGTTCTTTGGACAAAATGGATGGCCAATCGAAATTGCCCGTGGGATGAAGCTTACATACAATCAATGCTTCGAGAGCTATCCTACATGCTTGGTTCACGTTTTTTAGCCTAAAGTGTTGTCATTAGCATGCCCCTAAGTGATTTAGCTACTCATGGATGTAAACAGAACAGAAACAAGAGAAGAAGTAGACATGCTTAGAAGGAATTTAAAGACAAAACAGTAAGGGAAAGCAGTAGAATGTAAAGGCAAGAAACTGTGAAATGAAGAATTGAGATTTGATTACTTGATTGTTTGACTGACAAAGGAAAGCTTTAAAGCAAATAACAGGAAGACAGAACACAACGAAATAGTCTAAACTAGCTACTAGAAAAGAAACAGCAACAAGACAAAGCTGGAAAATGGAAATGAAGAGCAAAAAGCAATAAAACAAGCTCGAATGTCTCGTTTCAGCCGCCTCGAATGAAGGATGAGAAAGGTCAGCCTTGCTTGGATGAATCCAATCGGGAGAGAAGAAGAATCTCCTCTCCTTCCTATCAGATTATCGATTCCAACAGCTGAGCTTCGCAAACCAGCAGACGGCAAAGGAAAACAGGAGAAAAGATGGACTGCGAGAAGACTTCTACGCTTTCGGATGATGCTTGAACCCTCGACTTTGACCCCTATTTATAGTAATCTGCAGGTGCATTTGGGCCAAGGAGAACCATCAATCTTCAACGTCGTACTTCAGAATGGATGGAGGAGAAAGAACGAATCCCTGAAATAACGGAATTTAACAGAAAAAGATCAGTCAACTTACGGTTTTCACTTGAAACATTGCGGTGTCCGCAATGTTTTCGCAATGCTGTCTCAATGCAGTTTTTTCATTCTTTTCCTTCGATTTTCAACCTTTTCCTTTCCTATTGTACATAAGTCCTAATTTAGCTACCTTCTTCTAATTCTCATATTTAAGCATAGGTTTAGGCTAAATGCTATCAAAAACACCTAAGAGTGGACATCTTTCTAAGCTAATTAAGTCCTAAAAAGGTCACTTTTGGAGACGTAACAGCAAGCAATAACTATTTTATTACAAGCTTGATCAACAAGCTAAGTCTTCAACGGACTTCGAACTCTTCGCACCGCCTTTGACCAGCTTGCTTCCCCGAACGCTTCGGCCAATTTCTCTTCGAGCTTCTCTTCGAATTGCCTAGAACGAGTTTGAACTTACACCGAACATTTCGGCCAACTCAAACTCGAGCTTCTTTCACAAAGAAACTTATATGGACTCTAATGACTCTAAAAATACATACTTTTAAGCACACATTAAAGCTCATACATTCTCGGGTAATTACAAATTAAGAAATTCAAAAAAAAAAAACTATGCCAAAATTGATATTCACTTTAGACGCCAATTCAGAAACAATTTCTAAATTAAAATACCCACCAACTTAAATTGATGCAAATTGAGTTAATCACAAAATCGCTTTGATACCAATTGATGGAGCGACATGCGCAGCGGAAAGCGATTTCGGACCGATGATACTCTAATTTCATCAATTTAACAAATAGAAAACATGCTCAAAACGACGGAATTAAGAAATTAGAAATACATACCCTTGTAGTTCCAATTTATTCAAGTTCCACCGCTCGATCCTCGTCACGAACTCTTCCGGTCTCTTCTCACGAACACCCCGAGGACCACCCCAGGTAGTCCCGCTATCCTCGGCGCCGCGCAACGGAGTTGTGGGACTCCGAAACCAAAAGAAAAGAGAGGAAGAAGAAGAAGAGAAAAGAAGGAGAAGAGGGCTGAGCTTTAGAAAATGAAAAAAACAGAACTTTTTTTTTTCAAATTTTCGTATATCAGCCTTCTCCAAAATTGAATCAATTCAATTTCAATACCCCTGCCTCCTCTCTCTTTATGCCTCCTCTCTCTTTAAAAACTCTGGCCCAAATCACATATATATATTATACTTAATATATATATATTTATTATTATTATTAAAAATAATAATAATAATTTTATTTATTAAAAAATTTAATAAATAAATAAATAATATATATATATATATATATAATTATTAATTAAACTTTTTAATTAATAATTATTATTTAATTATATATCAAATATTAATTAAATAATATGATTAAACTCGATTTTTGGAAACTGACTTTTTTACACATGAATCATATTCATGTTTTAGGCCATTCTCATATTTATAACATATTTAAATATGTTCATCATTCTTCCACAAACTGAATTTGAACAATTCAAATTCTTTTCTTTTTTTTTTCTTTTCTTTTATACTGTTGCACGACGTTATCCGAGCTAGCTGTTACCTCTCCAAATGAGAGTTATTTAGGTCTATAAATGCTTATATTCATGAAGTCTTTTGAAGCATTCTAGCCATTATTCAGCATAATGTGTGTTTAATAGTGACATTTGTGAAAAGGTGTTAAAATTAAGGCTTATGTGAAATATATGTGCATAAGTGTATAATTGGTGCAAAAATGTCTAATTTATGCCTTGCAGATGTATTGCTGAAGTTTTGCGAGGAACGCAAAAGGATCAGAAGAAGGGCAACCGAAAGCAGAGCATTGCGATCGCAACGCAATCGCAATACTGGTCTTTGTTGCTGCGTTTTTCCAGCCGCCGGCCCTTCCTGCATCCGCCACGTATGAGGTTGTTACCTCAAATTGGATGGAGATCCGCAGCCTATGGAACCTTTGAAGGCTATATAAGAGAACTAGATGAAGAAAGAAAGAACCAACCCACTCGACGGTGAAGTGATTCGGCAAAGGCCAAACCGCAGACAAAGAAATCTCTCGTTTGTTGGATCGAAGAAACCGAGGCTACCTTGGCATCAGTAATTCAAGAGGAAGAAGAGAAGATCCATCTTCTCTTCTGATTGAGTTCCTTCCCAAGACACGCCATTCTTCTCCTTCAACCGAGGCGGATCGTGGACGATCGGACCTTCACTCATCTACTGCTTTCTTTTAGTTTCTGTCTTCGAATTGGATTCTGTTTTTCCTTAGTTTCTGTTTTCGGTTCATCTACTGTTTCGCTTTAATTATTGTTTTAAGAACGAATCGTGCTTTGCTATTTGACTTATTATTGGATTTGCTTTCATAAGTAATCAATTAGTTTTGTTGAGTTCTATTCATGAGTAATCAATTAGTTTTGTTAAGTTCTTCTATGATCATGCGTAGCTAGAATTAGAAAGGTTGCTGAGATGAATCTGTAGGGCATAATGATGTGAATTCAGCCTGTAGATGAGCATGAATGCATTGAATGAATGTGAACTTCATCCCATGGACAATTTCGACCGGCCATCCATTTTGTTCTAAAGAATTCCTAACCTCTGGAAGGAGTAAGAATTCAGAGTCATTCATTCATGTTAGCCTTTCATGGTAACCAGAGAGTGATCTAGGAATAGGTGCTTTCCTAGCACGTTTAATAGCATGCAATCATAAATAGGTTCTTAGCCTTACTTGGATATGAGTAACTTATGAATCTAATGCATATAATCGGAAGATGTATGAGATCTAGCTAAATACGATGCATGTAATGCTTGTTCACTGCTGAATGATCATGGTTTACGCCTATGGAGGATTCTTAGCCAACCTTGTTGTTGTTATCTTAAGCTTTCACCCGTTGCGAGTCTATTGCGAAAGTATTGCGAGAACCGCAATCTTATTTTCTGTCGTTATCTTAGATTTACTTGCTTGTTGATTTGTTGCTAAGTCTTGTTGCGAAGGTATTGCGAGTCCCGCAATACCAGTTTTCAATATTGTAGTCTCTTTAGTTCTTTTGCATTGCTGTGACTTTACGTTTTCCTTGTGTCCTTTACAATTTCGTGTCTCAAACCAAAATCCATTTCATTCCTAGTTACCTTATCTAATTTAACACGCATAAAATCGGCATTCACTCAACTTAGTCTCTGTGGGAAATCGATATAAAACATACTTATCACTTGCTGCAGACCATGCATACTTGCATGATCTAAGTGCTCTTCGCATTTAATTTACACACACACTGAGCACGCAACACTAGCCAGGAGAACCTAAAGGACCTACAGATCATGAGCTCCAACGATACGAGATTATTCGGTCAAAACTCTTTTAACCCGAATCAATCAACTTTCGTTAACCCCCGGAGACTCCACTATAGTCCGAGGGTTGCACTCTCCTCACTGTAGATATATTGTGTCCTCTTGATATAACTGTCATCAGTAAGTCGATCCTTCACAGGTTGTTCGTAATCACAGCTGGGTCATTTAAACCGTTTAACCCCTGCATTACATCTTGTTCCTTAAGTACCACTGACACCTCTAATGAACAATAGATCTGTGGTCCAACCATCAGATCAATATAACTCTCTCATCACATGAGAGTGTGAGCTCACATTGTTCAAGCCTCGGAGTCAGCTATTAAGGGAGCAACCTATCTACTAACCCTGAAGAGCGGGTTAGAAGTGAATTCCAATCTTGCTACACTATGTCCCCAGCTACTTATTCGGCTTTATCCCCAAGTTGGTAGGCTTATTGAGCGGGCGTTCTGCCACTCTCACCCGTACAAGTCAAAGGATACTTCCGAATAAGCAGGAGTTCATAGCAAGCTCAGGATTAAGCTCGAGTTACCTAGGCCATCAAAGTGTATAAGTCAGTCTCAATCAGTAAACGGAGTTATAAAGAGATAGTGACTTAATACGCGGTTCGATCTTGTGTAAACTCTTTACACAGGACGCCCTCACTTCTCACATCTCCATGTGGAACGATTCGGATCACATCGTTCTGTACAATACAAAGTGAGCCGCATCCAATAGTATTACCAGGATAAGGTACTCAGCCTTATCCGTATACTATAGACTGTTTTGACTGACTACTTGAGCCTTATCCACAATCATGTCATACATGAGGCAAGGCTCAAGTACTCATATTCAGCCAAGGTTGTTGGTCATTGGTATAGGTTAACGTAAACACGTTTCACTTTATTCCAGTAAACTCTTTTACTAAATAAAACTAATAACTCTTTATTATAGAATATTTACAAACATAACAGTTTACAAACCACGAGTTTTAGGACATAAAACCCAACATAAAGTTGCCGAGGAAGAAGGGAAGAAGATTCCACATAAGGTTTTACGTCACTTTCCTTTGATACCCAGATTGAAAAGGATGTTTTCATCCAAGCACGTTGCTTCTGAAATGAGTTGGCATAAAAATAAGCGTGTTGATGATGGTGTGTTATGACATCCTGCTGATGCGGAAGGGTGGAAGCATTTTGATTGTAAATTCCCAGAGTTTGCTTTGGAACCACGAAATGTTCGTTTGAGATTAGCTTCAGATGGATTTCATCCATTCGGGAATATGAGCAATTCGTATAGTATGTGGCCAGTGATGCTAATTCCATACAATTTGCCACCTTGGAAATGCATGAAAGAAACCAATTTCTTTCTTTCTTTACTTATTCCCGGCCCAAAGTCTCCTGGAAAAGAGATTGATGTTTTCTTGCAACCATTGATTGAGGAGTTGAAAGAGTTGTGGAATAATGGTGTGCACACCTATGATTGTGTTAGTGGTGAATACTTCCAACTACACGCAAGTTTGTTGTGGACGATTAATGATTTTCCTGTGTACGGTGACTTATCTGGGTGGACTAACAATGGCTACAAGGCATGTCCAATTTGTAAGGAAGATACATCATCGCTTTGGATAAGGGATAAAATGTCTTACATGGGACATCGACGTTACCTTCCGGCGACACACAATTGGCGTAGGAATAAGCAACACGACGGTTATCGGGAACCTAGACCACCTCCAATCGTAATGGATGGAGACGAGATTTTACAAGAACTAAGTATGCTAAACTTTTCAGTGCTTAGTAAACATCCAAAGAAGCAAGGCAAGAAAAGAAAACGAGGTGATTCTTATTGGAAGAAAAAAAGTATTTTTTTTTAACTCCCCTACTGGTCAAAACTTATATTAAGACATAAGTTGGATATAATGCATATTGAAAAAAATATTTGTGACAACTTGGTTGGCACATTGTTAAACATTTATGGAAAAAGAAAGGACACAGAAAAGGCTCGAAATGATCCACAGGATCGGGTATACGAAAAGAATTAAACTTGCTACCTTTAGGAAACAATAAGTTTAAAAAACCACATGTCGCGTACACATTCACTAAGAGTGAAAGGGTCGAGTTCTGTAAGTTCTTGAAATCAGTGAAATTTTCTGATGGATTTGTCTCGAATATATCAAGATGTGTGAGTGTGAACGATGGAAAAATGCATGGGTTAAAAACTCACGATTGTCATGTTCTGCTGCAGAGGCTTCTCCCTATTCGTGTTCGAGCATATTTACATAAGAATGTGTCGACTACTATTGTTGAGCTATGTACATTTTTTCGTGATCTATGTGCAAAAACGATTACCACAACTGATTTGGATCGATTACAGTCAGATATTATAGTTATACTTTGTAAGTTGGAAAAACATTTCCCACCGACATTTTTTGATGTAATGGTGCATCTTGCAGCATTTGCCATATGAGACCAGAATTGCGGGTTCTGTTAGCTACAGTTGGATGTACCCTATTGAAAGAAGTTTACGAACATTAAAACAATATGTTCGAAATAAAGCCCTTCTTGAGGGATCTATAGCAGAAGAGTATGTAATGAATGAATCGATGAATTTTTGTTCAATGTACCTAACTGGAATTGAAACGCGATTCAATAGAGACGAACGTAATGATGATCAAATTCTCGAGAACGATACTTATGGAAAATTTGAATTGTTTAGACAAAGGGCAAGACCGTTCGGGGGTTCAACTTCTAGGACCTTATCAATTGAGGAGAAACGGATAGCACAATAGTATATTCTGAACAATTGTGATGAGATAAAACTTTATCGTAGGTACGTATGTATCTAATATTGTAATTTTCGCTTTAAGGGTGCAAGTGAAATAAATATGAGTCATAATTCTTATTTTTTGTGTTTAATAGGCAACATTTGAGACTAATTCGTTCTCAATCACGAAGCATATTCGACTTAGAAAAAAGACATAAGGAACAATTTCCCGATTGGTTCAAATCTCATGTAAGTATATAGTTATGGGAGTTTATAAATTGAATTTTAATTATGAGTAATTGTTGCGTGCTCAATGTGTTAAAATAAGTAAGCAATAAGATAGAGAGAGCACTCAGAACATGCAAGCATACATGGTCCTATATCAAGTAGTAAGTATTTTTCATTCGTTTTCCCACAGAGATTTATTATAAGTTACTAGAGAAGTGTAAAGTTAAGAAAGAATGGGTGGATTTGATGGGGTCAAATTGGTTTTAAATTGTCTATTTCCTACTGAATACGTAGAGGGTAGCAACATAAACAAGTGCAAGTCAAAGCTAAACTCAAATGAAAAGAAACGAGATTAATAAATGAAGACAAAAACAGCTAGACAGAATTGTAACTTAAGCAGAATTGCGGAAACAGCAATTCTACCGCAATTTTAACAACAGCGAAAGTGTGTGAAATGGAGAAACAGGGGCTACTAACGACTCCTCTATAGGCTCTTTCTCACGATTCTCAAGCGTTGGATCAACTCTCTATGCATCAAACTCACTCAATCTCATGTATCGTCCGATTCCATGCATTAGATTCTTTAGTTTACTCATATCCAAGTAAGGTCTTAAGCATCTTGTTAAAGCAGAAAGTTATGGTTTGTACTAGGAAAACGCCTATTCCTAGGTCGTTTTCTGGCTACCTTGAAAGGCTAGCATGAGTGTATGACTCTGAACTCTTACTCCTTCCAGAGGTTAGGAGTTCTTTGGACAAAATGGATGGCCAATCGAAATTGCCCGTGGGATGAAGCTTACATACAATCAATGCTTCAAGAGCTATCCTACATGCTTGGTTCACGTTTTTTAGCCTATAGTATTGTCATTAGCATGCCCCTATGTGACTTAGTTACTCATGGATATGGGATAAACAGAAATGAGAGATGAAGGAAACATGCTTAGAAGAGAAATATACTTAAAACAGTAAGGAAAGACCGTAGCAGCAAAAGATGGAAAACTTGTGAAATAATAACTATGCTTTGATTACTTGATTGTTTGATTGGGCTAGAAGAGGAATTTAGAGTGCATAACAGAAAGACAGAACTCAACGAAATGGACTGATCTAGTTACAAGAAAGGAAACAACAACAAACTAAAGCTGGAAAATGGAAATAAAGACAGAAAGCATAAAAACGAGCGTGGACGCCTAGTTGCAGATGCCTCGGTTGAAGGGGATGAAAGAATAGCTTTGCTTGGATGAATCCAATCGGGAGAGAAGATGAATCTTCTCTCCTTCCTATCAGATTGTCGATTCCAACAGCTGAGACTCTCACACCAACAGACAGAGAAGAACGACAGGAGAAAAGTTAGAGCTGCGAGAAGACTTCTATGCTTTCGGATGATGATTGAACCCTCGACTTCGAACCCCTTTTATAGCAATCTGCAGGTGCATTTGGGCCAAGGAGAACCATCAATCTTCAACGTCGTACTTTAGAATGGATGGAGGAGAAAGAACGAATCCCTGAAATAACGGAAATTAACAGAAAAAGATCAGTCAACTTACGGTTTTCACTTGAAACATTGCGGTCTCCGCAATGTTTCCGCAATGCTTTCGCAATGCTTGTTTTTCATTCTTTTCCTTCGGTTTTCAACCCTTTTCTTTCCTATTGTACTTAAGTCCTAATTTAGCTACCTCCTTCTAATTCTCATATTTAAGCATAGGTTTAGGCTAAATGCTATTGAAAACACCTAAGAGTGAACATCTTTCTAAGATAATTAAGTCCTAAAAAGGTCACTTTTGGAGACGTAACACACCCCCAAACTTAAGGTTTTGCTTGTCCTCGAGCAATCTAAGGACTTTCCTAGGCTGCTGTTTCTTCTTCTTTAACCACTTACTAACTCCCCTATATTCTTATCTACAGCAGTGCTGTCCTGTGACACACTTCTAAGCTTAAAACTACCCTCTCATCTAGCTTCTTCTGATTTCGCATGCCTAATACTCCTACTGTTTTTATTAACTCCCTACAACTGATCTACTTGCTTTTGTCATATCATGCCACTATCCCTAAGGTCTCAAATTCTACCTAGCTTTACCCCAGACTCAGTACATGCTTCTAGTTTATACTTATGAGCTACCTAGGATTCCTTAGAGTCATGCCAGTCTTAGTATTAACGGTGACAGTAGTACTTTTAGAGATCAACCTAAACCCTGGCATCACTACATTGGATATACACTCATCTCCCTAAACAACCCTACAAGCTACAACTTTGCTCTTAGCTAATTGAGGATCAGAGTTCTTTTTAAACAGGACATCTAAGCCACAAAGTTGCAACTCCTAGGTATACATTCTTCTTCCCTATTTCTTCCTTTTCTTTCTTTCTTACTTTGGTGGAGCCTCTCCTTTGGTTGCCTTTTGATTTTCTCTTCTCAGCTCATCATTTTTTTTTTTCTCTTTTTTTTTTTTTTTTAAAGGAGAAGAAGAATGCTTATGTTTTAAGGGAGAGAGGAATGTTCCTAGGCCTAGGGTGGCCTCCCCCAAACTTCAACTACTCATTGTCCCCAATGAGTGTCTGAGGTGGCACACCCCCAAACTTGTCCTAGAAGCATCTAGTCTAAGGTAAAACCAAGAGAATCTAAAAAGCCCTAGGCATAGACAGAACATTCTAAAAGAAAATATCACAGCAGCAGAAAATTGAAAAAAAACAGACAGGCAAGAACTTACAGCTATGCATGCTGAGCTTTTGAGAGGTTAATTTAAACTATCAAAGGGTGGCCTATGACACTCATCCAGCATGCTTTAAGATAAGCTATATAAGGTAGTCATGATAGCAGCAAAAGATAAAATTTAAACAGAACCAACCTATCTTAAACAGACAGTCCAAAACATGCATTCAGTAATAAAAATTGCGGGTTCCGCAATTATTTCGCAATAAAGTCAGGGCAGATATATCAGTGTTTAAGGCCCCTACGCATGCTTTTTCCAGTCATTCAAGCTCTCTAGAAATGAAACTAAACTAATCTACCTAATCAGCTAGCAGCAGGCTATCCTAAACAATTTAAAAACTTAAAACTAAGCAACTAAAACAGATCAAAATATTAACTAACACAGCATAATTCACATGGTTCACAAAAACAGTTTGATTTTTTCTTTTTCTTGTTTATTCTAAGGGAACAGCAATACTCCCTTTTGGTGCTCCTCAAACTAGCACTCAGACATCTTCCTCATCATCACTCCTTCTTGGTCTTGGAGGCACCCATGGAGTCAGGAGATTCGTGGGAAAATCAGGGAAGATGCATCCAAGTTGGTCAGCAACTTCCTTGTCCCGTGCCTGTGCGTAAGTGGCCCATTGAGCCATCCTCTTCTGCATATCCATCAGGCAAGCCATGGACAGCGACTGATCAGCAGCCAACCTATCCAGCTCGAATTCCATGTTCCCCTTCCTTTTTAGCCTCAAACCAGCAGGGAGCTCCAAGTGGCCTGTGTAAGCCATCTGCTGCTCCATTCGCTCAATGGGAACCCCTGCACGCAAGCAGAGTTTAGTTATAGTATTAGGGAAAAACAATGGACCCTTACCTTTCTTGGCGCACTCAGCAATGGCAGCTGACATGACTTCACCCACGTTGATCGTGAGACCTCGCAGGATTGCATAGACCAGCAGCGATCTACTCTGGTTGATGGTGGTCTCATGAGTCACTGGGGATAGTTTCCTTCTCACGAAGGAAAACCATACAGTCGCCTTAGCTGTGAGGTTGGCACTCATGAGAGTGTGCCTCCCATTGCGTGACACGGTCCAGGATGCTTCAGGCTGTCCAATGGTCCGAATGGCCTCTTCCAGGACGGCTTCAATAGGCTCATCAACAATCCTCGCATAGTCAGTATGTTTTTGGCCCTTGAGGCCATAGGCTTCGTTGATGGCTTTTGCTGAGAAGTCCACTTCTACTCCCCTGACCACAGATAGGCCCTCCTCAGAATTCCTCAAATTGGCGTAGAAGTCATACACCATGCTTGTGTAAGCCGGATTGGGTGGTCTGCACAACTCCTCCCAGCTGTGATTCGTAATGCCTGCGCGCAAGAATTGCGGCAGGTCAGCAGGTCTGTCGAGGAAGCCCTTCTCGTGCAGCAGCTCTCGCTTCCTCAGTTCCATGCCTCTAGACTCAGCGTCAGAAGACACGTACCTCACTGACTGAGGCTCATCTTCAGGGTAAAGCTTGGCCTTCCCTTTGTCCTTTGGTTTGGCTGACTCAGCAGCCTCAATCTTGAGCTTCTTGAGCGATGGCTCAGCACTCTTCTCCTCTGATGCAAACGCCCTCTTGGCTTTCTTTTTCTTTGATTTCTTGGACCGTTTGGCCTTGACAATTCTGGCATCCTTCTTCTTCTTCAGCCTCGCCTTGGTTGAGATCGCATGGAGACAAGCCCCCAGTGTTTCTTCCATAGAATCATCCTTTTGCGCAAGACTCTCAGGGCTGGCTTCCCTCAACGGAGAGAAAACCTCTTCTTCCTCAGCCCCCCCACTGCCCTGCGTTGATTCTTGGTACTCCCCATATGGGAATTCAGGGTCAGGCCGTGGAGAAGTGGGCGACGGAGTGGTGCTTTGTGCTGCTGTAGGGGTCTGTGCAGAACTCTACGGTGATGAAGGCAGCTCAGGGCTCTGCGCTGGTGGCGATGATGAGAGCTCAGGGCTGTGAACCGGTGGAGATGGTGAAGGGCTGCGCTCGGCTGACTCGTGGGATGGCTGGCCGAGTTCTTGACTCTCCACAGAGGGAGTCTTTTTCTTGATTTCTTCTTCGGCCACAGCCATACTCCATCTGCGCTTCTTGGGTGTGCCTGCTGGTTCAGAGGGTCCAGCAGGTATTTCAGTGACGACCTTCCACTTCTTCTTGCGAATCGGAAGTTTAGGGAGTCTCTCTGTTCGCGCAGCATCAGCCTCTGCAAGGGTCAGAAGTGCTTCCCTCGCAGCAGATTCAGCGTCATCAGCCCTTTTCTTGGCCGCAGATCTTTCAGCCCTCGTGAGCACCATTGTTGAATCGTGGAAGTTTGGAAAGAAGAATCACAGATGAAGAGAAACACAGATTTCTTGGAGTTCAGATACTTGGGAAATCGTAAAGATCAACGCGCGTCTCAACGGATATAAAGAAAACGGAAAAAATCCCAACGGCTATTTTTTTGCGGACTCTGCAAATCCAGCGCAATCCTAGTGACCGTTGGAGATATTTTCATTTAAATGTCAATCTTTGCTCAACCGTATCTTTGATTTGGCCCAATATCTTCTTGATTTTTTTAGCTGGATTTAATCTCCTTGATTCCCTCTATTGATTCCCTACAAAAAGAAATAAAATCAACATCAAATTCGTAATTAAAATCATACAAAAAGATACACAAACGATAACCGGAAAATCGCAAAAACTAAACTAAGGCATGAGCCTCATATTGACGAGCACAGCAATCACTCGTCCTCTCTCGTTCTTTATTTCATGCTTCAGTCAAGAGGAAGGCCGAGAGAGTTTTCACATCCCCTTCCTCATAGTAGTGCTTCAATCTTGCACCATTAACCATGAATGGTTGTCCTTGCTGCAGGTTCTTTATCTCAATGGCACCATGAACAAATACATTAGTAATTACAAACGGACCTGACCATCTAGACTTAAGTTTGCCTGGAAATAATTTCAATCGTGAGTTAAATAATAAAACAAGTTGGCCTTTCTTAAAGTCCTTGATCCTAAGTCTACTATCGTGCTAAATCTTGGTCTTTTCCTTATACATTTTGGCATTTTCATAAGACATATGTCTAAGCTCATCAAGCTCATGTAATTGCAGAGACCGCAACGTTCCCGCATCGGTCACGCAATAATTCAACTCTTTTAGTGCCCAAAATGCCTTAATCTCTAACTCGAATGGAAGATGACAAGCTTTACCATACACGAGTCTGTAAGGAGACATACCTAGGGGTGCCTTATATGCAGTCCTATACGCCCAAAGTGCATCCTCGAGTTTAAATGACCAGTCCTTTCTATTAGGTTTGACCACTTTTTCTAGGATGTTCTTAATCTCCCTATTAGAAATTTCAGCCTGACCATTCGAGTGTGGGTGATAGGGAGTGGCTACTCTATGTCTAATGTTATACTTAGCCAACACTCTCTCCATAGCTTTATTAATGAAATGTGTCCCCTCATCACTAATGATAGCACGTGGTGTTCCAAACCTAGTAAAAATGTGCCTATGCAAGAATCTTATTACTGTTTTGGCATCATTATTGGGACATGCTATGGCCTCTACCCACTTGGATACATAGTCTACTGCCACTAATATGTAAAGGTTACCTGATGATGGGGGAAATGGTCCCATGAAGTCAATGCCCCACACATCAAAGAGCTCCAACTCTAAGATGTAAGTGAGAGGCATTTCATCCTTGCGACTAAGGTTACCTGTCCTTTGGCATTCATCACAGCTGTGGGCATAGTTGTGAGCATCCTTGAAGATCGTTGGCCAATAGTAGCCACTCTGAAATACCTTTGCAGCTGTTCTTTGGCCACCAAAGTGTCCACCATAAGGAGCTGTGTGGCAGTGCTGCAGCACAGACTTCGCCTCAGCAGCTGACACACACTTCCTGAGCAGACCATCAGCACATGTCTTGTAAAGTGTGGGATCATCCCATATGAATTTCCTTGCTTCATGAAGGAACTTCCTCTTCTCTTGTCCTCCCTTGAAAGTTGGTAGTACCTGTGATGCAAGGAAGTTAGCAATGTCAGGAAACCAAGGTTCCTCATCGTTATCATGATGAGTCAATACAAAGACATGTTCATCAATAAAAGCATCAGAAATTGCGGGTTCCGCAATTTTTTCGCAATTATGCTGCAATCTAGAAAGATGATCCGCAACTACATTTTCACTTCCTTTCTTATCTCTAATGTCTAGATCAAACTCTTGCAGCAGCAGTACCCACCTAATCAACCTAGGCTTAGCATCAGCCTTCCTCATAAGGTACTTTAAAGCAGAATGGTCAGTGTACACGATTGTCCTAGTGCCTACAATATAGTTCCTAAATTTCTCACAAGCAAACACTACAGCTAGCATCTCCTTCTCAGTGGTTGTATAGTTGCATTGTGCCTCATTAAGTGTCTTACTAGCATAATAGACAGGGTGTGTTAATTTGTCAATCTTCTGTCCTAACATAACCCCTACAGCATAGTCATTGGCGTCACATAACATCTCAAAGGGAAGATCCCAATTGGGCCCTACTATAATAGGTGCTGTGACTAGTGCTTTCTTAAGGGTTTTCCAAGCTAGGACACACTCTTTAGAGAAAATGAATGGTTTATTTATCTCTAGAAGCTCACATAGAGGTTTGGAGATCTTAGAAAAGTTCTTAATGAACCTTCTATAGAAACCAGCGTGCCCTAAGAAACTTCTAATGGCTTTGACATTTTGGGGTTCTACCAATTTCTCTATTATTTCAATTTTTGCCCTGTCAACTTCTACACCTGCCCTTGACACTCTATGACCTAAGACAATCCCCTCATCCACCATGAAATGGCACTTTTCCCAATTTAGGACTAGGTTGGTCTCCTCACACCTAGCCAAGACTTGTCCTAAGTTCTCTAGACAGTTGGTAAAGGAATCCCCAAAGACTGAGAAATCATCCATGAATATCTCTATCATGGATTCATCCAAATCAGAGAAGATTGCCAACATGCACCTTTGGAAAGTTGCCGGTGCATTGCATAAGCCAAAAGGCATTCTGCGAAAGGCAAAAGTTCCAAAAGGGCAAGTGAAGGTAGTCTTCTCTTGGTCCTTAGGGTCTATAGTGATCTGATTATACCCTGAGTAACCGTCTAAGAAACAGTAGTAGGCTCTACCAGCTATTCTGTCTAACATTTGGTCAATGAATGGTAGAGGGAAATTATCTTTTTTGGTCTCTTTATTTAGTTTCCTATAATCCATGCAAACTCTCCACCCTGTGATAGTCCTAGTTGGAATCAGTTCATTGTTCTCATTGACTACCACAGTCATCCCCCCCTTCTTAGGTACACATTGTATAGGGCTCACCCACTGACTACTAGCTATGGGGAAGATCACACCAGCATCTAACCATTTAATTATTTCTTTCTTAACTACCTCTTTCATAGAGGGATTCAGCCTACGTTGGTGATCTACTCTAGGTGTATGCTCTTCCTCTAGTATAATCTTATGCATGCAATAAGAAGGGCTAATGCCTCTAATATCAGCAATAGTCCATGCAATAGCCTTCCTATATTGCTTAAGTAGTAAAATCAGTTCAACCTCATGCTTTTCACTTAATTTAGAAGAAATAATCACAGGCAAAGTATCATTACTTCCTAGATATGCATAATTGAGGTGAGTGGGGAGAGGTTTTAATTCTAAGACAGATGGATGCTCAATGGATGGTTTTAATGGATTCAAAGATTTTTCAGTTAAGTCAACATTCATACAAACATGCTGAGGGTTATTTACAGGTATGTCCATTATCTCAGCTATGTTTAAGTCAGTTAATTCTAATCCTACATAGTTATTAGCATGCTTAGTCAACAATTCATGCTCCAATTGTTCTTCCATTAGTGAATCAACAATGTCCATGCTAGCACAAGATTCAGAGTCAGAGGGGTACCTTAAGGCTTTATAAACACTAAATTTCACCTCTTCATCATGAACCCTCATAGTGAGCTCACCTTTTTGGACATCTATTAGTGCCCTACCTGTGGCTAGAAATGGTCTGCCTAATAGGATGGGGACCTCCTTGTCTGCTTCATAATCCAGGATAATGAAATCTGCAAGGAAAATAAACTTGTCAACCTTTACAAGAATATCCTCAATCTTACCTTCAGGGTATGCAATGGATCTGTCTGCTAGTTGTAAAGTGACAGTGGTTGGACGTGCGTCTCCTATTCCAAGCTGGCGGAATAGTGATAGGGGCATGAGGTTTATGCTGGCTCCCAGGTCACAAAGAGCTCTGCCCACGTGCTTGCCTCCTAGCTCTACAGGTAAGGTGAAGGAACCAGGATCCTTCTCCTTCTTGGGTAGCTTGTTCTGGAGTATGGCACTGCACTCCTCAGTGAGATTGACTGTTTCAAACTCACCAATTATTTTCTTGTTAGTTATAATATCCTTCAAAAACTTTACATAAGAAGGCATAGACTGTAAAACTTCAACAAAAGGAATATTAACATGCACTTGCTTAAGAATTTCTTGAAATTTATTAAAGTGCACTTCCTGTTCTTGTTTTTTCTTTAGCCTTCTCGGAAATGGAGGTGGTGGCACATATGCAGGCACATCAGGTCGCCTGAGGATAGGTGGAGGCCTTGGAATTTCTTCTATCTCCTCTATGATTGGCTCCAGCCTTGCTTCTGATGTGCTTGTTGGTGGTGGACCTTGGTTTGGCAGAGACTCCAGTGGAGCACTAGACTCGGTGTTCTCTACTCTCTTTGGTGTGTCCTTGGTGTTGCTTACCAATGGTCTACCACTTCTAAGTTCAATTGCTTGAACTTGCTCTTTACCATCTCTTCTTGGCACTTCAGTGTCAGCAGGTAGTCTACCTTGGGGCCTACTTTTGATTTCATTGGCTAGTTGCCCTATTTGGTTCTCTAGGCTCCTAAGAGTAGCTTGCTGGCTCTGTAGAGTGGCATCATTCTTGGCTATGTATTCCTTAAGTAAGTTTTCTACAGAAGATCCTACAGGTTGGTTGTACGGTTTTTGATACATGGATTGGTTATGTTGAGGAGTGAAACCAGGTGTTCCACTCGGCCTTGGTTGGTTAGGATTTTGGTTAGCATTCTGTTGGCCACCCCATGACAGGTTTGGGTGGTTCCTCCAACCAGGGTTGTAAGTATTAGAGTAGGGGTTGTTCCTAGGCTGCTGTTGGCTTCCAACATAGCAGACTGAGGCTGGATTCCCAGGGCAGTATTCATACGGGTGCCCTTCCCCACAGAATCCACAGACAAGTGTCTCACCTTGACTTGGTTGGGTGCCCATTGACATGGCTGTGGCGATGTTGACACTTGTTTGGAGATTGGCCTGAGCCATTTGCTTAACTAGGTTGGTCAGGGCATTTATTTGGCTGCTCATTGCACTTAGAGCATCCTTGTCTTGAGCTCTAGTTGGCTCAACTGGATCATCTGACCACCTACAGTGAGATGCTGAGATCTTCTCCAAGATCTCATAGGCTTCGTTGTAACTCTTGGACAACATGGAACCTCCAGCAGATGAATTTAAGACTTGTCTAGTGTTGGGGTTGCATCCTTTGAAAAAGACCTCTATTTGGATACACCATGGGATGCCATGGTGTGGACATTTAAGAAGAAGATCTTTAAACCTTGTCCAAGCTTCGTGAAGAGACTCAGTGTCAGCTTGTTTGAACTTGATTATGTCATCACGAAAGGTAGAATTCCTATCAGGTGGGAAGTACTTGACTAGGAATTTATCTGCTAAGTCTGTCCAATTAAGGACTGATCCTGAGGGTAATGAGTTCAACCATGTTTTGGCTTTGTCCCTCAAAGAGTAAGGGAAAAGGTATAGCCTCAAGGCTTCTTGGGAAACTCCAGGGATGATGAATGTATCACTGACGCCTAAGAAGTTTCTAAGATGGTTGTGGGGGTCCTCATTTTTCACTCCAAAGAATTGTCCCACAGTGGACAACATTTGGAACATCACTGGCTTTAACTCGAATGAGTGGGCAGTGATTTCAGGACGGATTATGCTGGGGTTCAGCTCACCAGGCATAGGTACTAAGTAAGAGAGTATGGCGCTATCCTTGTCATTCGCTATTTCGATGGGATTGCGAGTGACAGGCACCGGATTTGGAATTATTCCAGCCATTTCTTCTTGAGACAATTGCGGAGGAATTGCGGTTCCCGCAATTACTTGAGGTAAAGGGGTTGTTTAAAGAGACGTTTCTTGGCTCTATTTCTGGCCCTAAGTAATCTCTCAGGCTCAGGATTGAACTCTAGATCACTACTTGAAGGCTCACTCATAAACTAACCCAATGGTACCTCAAAAAGAAATGAAGCTAGATTAGTTACAATAGACAATAAACTCGGTGTTTCAAACTTAACAAACTTCGTTTTCACTTTAATAAATCCCCGGCAGCGGCGCCAAAAACTTGTTGCGTGCTCAATGTGTTAAAATAAGTAAGCAATAAGATAGAGAGAGCACTCAGAACATGCAAGCATACATGGTCCTATAGCAAGTAGTAAGTATTTTTCATTCGTTTTCCCACAGAGATTTATTATAAGTTACTAGAGAAGTGTAAAGTTAAGAAAGAATGGGTGGATTTGATGGGGTCAAATTGGTTTTAAATTGTCTATTTCCTACTGAATACGTAGAGGGTAGCAACATAAACAAGTGCAAGTCAAAGCTAAACTCAAATGAAAAGAAACGAGATTAATAAATGAAGACAAAAACAGCTAGACAGAATTGTAACTTAAGCAGAATTGCGGAAACAGCAATTCTACCGCAATTTTAACAACAGCGAAAGTGTGTGAAATGGAGAAACAAGGGCTACTAACGACTCCTCTATAGGCTCTTTCTCACGATTCTCAAGCGTTGGATCAACTCTCTATGCATCAAACTCACTCAATCTCATGTATCGTCCGATTCCATGCATTAGATTCTTTAGTTTACTCATATCCAAGTAAGGTCTTAAGCATCTTGTTAAAGCAGAAAGTTATGGTTTGTACTAGGAAAACGCCTATTCCTAGGTCGTTTTTTGGCTACCTTGAAAGGCTAGCATGAGTGTATGACTCTGAACTCTTACTCCTTCCAGAGGTTAGGAGTTCTTTGGACAAAATGGATGGCCAATCGAAATTGCCCGTGGGATGAAGCTTACATACAATCAATGCTTCGAGAGCTATCCTACATGCTTGGTTCACGTTTTTTAGCCTATAGTATTGTCATTAGCATGCCCCTATGTGACTTAGTTACTCATGGATATGGGATAAACAGAAATGAGAGATGAAGGAAACATGCTTAGAAGAGAAATATACTTAAAACAGTAAGGAAAGACCGTAGCAGCAAAAGATGGAAAACTTGTGAAATAATAACTATGCTTTGATTACTTGATTGTTTGATTGGGCTAGAAGAGGAATTTAGAGTGCATAACAGAAAGACAGAACTCAACGAAATGGACTGATCTAGTTACAAGAAAGGAAACAACAACAAACTAAAGCTGGAAAATGGAAATAAAGACAAAAAGCATAAAAACGAGCGTGGACGCCTAGTTGCAGATGCCTCGGTTGAAGGGGATGAAAGAATAGCTTTGCTTGGATGAATCCAATCGGGAGAGAAGATGAATCTTCTCTCCTTCCTATCAGATTGTCGATTCCAACAGCTGAGACTCTCACACCAACAGACAGAGAAGAACGACAGGAGAAAAGTTAGAGCTGCGAGAAGACTTTTATGCTTTCGGATGATGATTGAACCCTCGACTTCGAACCCCTTTTATAGCAATCTGCAGGTGCATTTGGGCCAAGGAGAACCATCAATCTTCAACGTCGTACTTTAGAATGGATGGAGGAGAAAGAACGAATCCCTGAAATAACGGAAATTAACAGAAAAAGATCAGTCAACTTACGGTTTTCACTTGAAACATTGCGGTCTCCGCAATGTTTCCGCAATGCTTGTTTTTCATTCTTTTCCTTCGGTTTTCAACCCTTTTCTTTCCTATTGTACTTAAGTCCTAATTTAGCTACCTCCTTCTAATTCTCATATTTAAGCATAGGTTTAGGCTAAATGCTATTGAAAACACCTAAGAGTGAACATCTTTCTAAGATAATTAAGTCCTAAAAAGGTCACTTTTGGAGACGTAACAGTAATGTTATGCATTTGTAAGATATATGTCTGAATTCACAGGTTCTCTCATTGCATAAGAGAGAAAATGTGTCTGATGACGTGTATTCTCTAGCGATGGGTCTCACTTCTTTAGTGCGCTCTTATACTGGATGCAATGTTAATAGAATATATTTTCATACGGTAGCGCGTGATAATCGTCGGACAACGCAGAATAGTGGAGTCATGGTGCCTGGAGAGACAGACAGTCAAGGTGTTGAGTCGAAATTCTATGGTGTAGTGACTGACGTTTTGGACTTGGAGTATGTCATGAGAAGACGTACTATTATTTTTAAATGTAAATGGTTTTACACTAAGAAGAATAATCCACACGTGGATTTAGGGTTTACATCAATTAATACGTCTCATTATTGGTATGTTGATGATCCTTTCATCTTTGCTAATCAAGCACAACAGGTATTTTACCTCAATGACCCAAAATATGGTAATCATTGGAAAGTAGTGCAATTGGTCCAAAATAAACGCTTATGGGACATTCCAGAGGTAGAAGATCTTGGAAATGACCAACTTGATTTGTTGGAAGTAGATGGTAGTACGAGAGTCGATGAGAACACACTCATAGATGATGACATCACATTATGCAGAGATGATGTTTCTCCTACAATTGTGGACGGAGAACTTATTCAATCACAGAGTAGAAATGTATCGTCAAACAATAATGATGATTTCATAAATGATGAAGAGGAAGAGGAAGAAGAAGAGGAAGAGGACGAGGAAGAGAAAGAGGAAGAGGACGAGGAAGAGAAAGAGGAAGAGGAAAATGTAGAAGTATGTAACTATTTTAGATCTTATTTGTCTTTATTCTTCTATTTTTATCGTTCATACATTTCATGTGTGCTTGTAGGGAGACGATGTCATCTGATCGTATGACTTGCGGCGATGCAGCTAATATTTACTTGGAGGGAAGACGGATGACGGGCACACCATCTTCTGTGGATGATGAGGCTTCAGGTTAATTTCAATACATATATATATTTTTCAATATGAAATTGATATTAAATTGTATGTTCATTATTTATTTCAGATACAATGGTACATAAGGTGAGGGGATATGGTAGAAATCTAAATTTGGACAGATATGTTCGAAAAAATGGGAAAATTCCAATTTCGATTACTGAAGAAATTCGGAAGCCAACGTGTGAGTTTGCCGCAAAGTTCAGTTTAGCCATTGATACCATTGTGAGACAAAGTTTTTAAGTGAGATATAAATCATGGAAACATGTGCCACAAGACGTAAGGGACAACGTTAAACATCGACTCTTGGTGAGTTTATCGTTTAGTTGTTTGTGATTATTATCTAAAAATACTTTACTTATGTTTTTCTTTTTTTGCAGAACCATTTTGTGATTGATTTGTCAAAACATGTCGTCCATGAATGCATTGAGAACAATTCAAAGAATTTTTTTAAAGAGTTTAGAGCGGAATTGCTCAAACACTATAAAAAAATCATTCACCCCTGAGGAGGGACGTACACGCACGCATGAACGAGTAGTTGACATCCTGCAGTTATGGTAGCCAATATGATTTTGAATATATGTGTTGAGTTTGGGTTGCTTAAAATTAAGTTAAGTTTAACTAATGGAGTCAGTACATGGGTGGAAAGGAGGAGAAACTGAACACGTTAATTTAGTTTACGTTTAGCTAAGTGTAGTTTTAGAAGACTTGTTGGTTTGGCTATCCTGCAGTTATGGTAGCCTATGTGATTTTGAGTATATGTGTGTTGAGTTTGGGTTGTTGGTTTGGTTGTTTAAAGTTAGTTTAAATTTAACTAAGTGTAGTTTAAGTTACTTTTGTTGTTTTAGTCTAGTTTAGTCATTTTGGTTGTTTAAGTTTAAGTTTAGTCAATTTCGTAGTTTAAAGTTAGTTTATGTTTAACTAAGTGTAGTTTAAGTTAATTTAATTGAAGAAAGTTTGGATTGTTTGGTGTTCCTTAAAGTTAACTTAGTTGAAGTATATGTATTGTTTAGTTTAAGTAAACTATATATATGTGGGTTGTTTTAGTTTAGTGGAAGTAGATTTCGGTTGTTTTAATTTAAATTTATTGAATTTGATTGTTTAAAGTTAGTTTAAGTTTAGGTAAGTGTAGTTTAAGTAAACTATATATATGTGGGTTGTTTTAGTTTAGTTGAAGTAGATTTGTGTTGTTTTAGTTTAAGTTTAGTGAATTTGGTTGTTTAGGGTTAGTTTAAGTTTAGGTAAGTGTAGTTTAAGTAAACTATATATATGTGGGTTGTTTTAGTTTAGTTGAAGTAGATTTGGGTTGTTTTAGTTTAAATTTAGTGAATTTGGTTGTTTAAAGTTAGTTTAAGTTTATGTAAGTGTAGTTTAAATTAATTTTGTTGTTTTAGTTTAGTTGAAGTAGATTTGGGTTGTTTGGTGTTGTTTAAAGTTAACTTAGTTGAAGTATATGTGTTGAGTTTAGTTTAAGTAGACTATATATGTGGGATGTTTAAGTTTAGTTAATTTGGTTGTTTAAAGTTTAGTTAATTAATTTAGTTGTTTAAAGTTTAGGTAAGTGTAGTTTAAGTTAATTTTGTTGTTTTATTTTAGTTGAAGTAGATTTGGTTGTTTAAGTTTAAGTTTAGTCCATTTGGTAGTTTAAGTTAATTTACTTGTTATATTTTATATCTTTTGAGTTTATGTTTTAAGTTATAGTTTTTTTTTATGTTATGTTTTAATGTGTTATTGATTTTTCTTTTTCAGGTATATTTTCGGTTGATGTTATTCACAAAGCGAAGATTATATATGAAGTTAACGAGCTTGAATATATGTGTAGGCTTAATTTTGTTCCGTAACCCAACTTTCTACCAATTACTTTATAAGATACTTTTTTTACAAACTAATGTTCCAATTTACTTAGATATTATGTGCTTCAAACTTTCATATTATCAGATATTTTAAATGAAAAAATAAAAAATATGGAATTAAAAACAATATACCAAAACACAAACATTTCTCTCGACGGTTTGGTTTAATTAAACCGTCGAGAGAACAACTATTTATCTCGACGGTTTAACAAAACCGTCGAGAGAACGTATATGCTCTCTCGACGGTTTCGTTAAACCAAACCGTCGAAAGAACGTATATACTCTCTCGACGGTTTCGTTAAACCAAATCGTCGAGGGAACAAACATTTTTCTCGACGGTTTAACTAAATCGTCGAGAGAAATATGTTACTTTCGACGGTTTGACCCAACCGTCGAGAGAAGATCTTCTCTCGACAATTTAATAAACGGTAAACCGTCGAGAGAGATAGGTTCCGTCGAGAGAACCATCTCTCTCGACGGTTCCCTTAAACCGACGAGAGAAGATGTTCTCTCGACGGTTTGACCAAATCGTCGAGAGAGGCTCTCCCGACGGTCTTTTCTCGACGATTTTTTTTCCGCCGAAAAAGCCTCAATGGACGGTTTTTTGGCTTCTCTCCACGGTTTTCCTGCGTCGAGAAAAACTAAAAATCTTGTAGTGAGAGTGTTTAATAGGTCCCTAAACTTTCAATTGTATGTTTAATAGGTCTTTGAAATTGAAAATATAATGTCTAACTAGGTCTTTCAACATTCAGTTTTGTGTCTTAGGTCTCTAATATATATATATTTAAAAATGTGATGATATATTAGTGATAAAATTGAATTTTACGTCTAATGAAAGCCTAAACTTTGAATTTTTTATCTAGTAGATTCATAAAAATAAATTTTAAAAAACGTTGAAAGGACCTATAAGACACAAAATTGAAAATCCAAGAGATACTTATTTGACACAAAATTAAAAATTTAAGGACTTATTGGACATAAAATTAAAAATTCAATAACCAAAATAGATCGAAACCTAAAAGTTCAAGGACTAAACTTATAATTTAATTTTTTTTTTAAATGTTAGAGAAACCAAAAAAATACACAAAATAAAATAAATATTAGCTAGTAAAACTTACTCATTAAATTTTATTTTGACAACATATGTTGGAGTGGGGGATTGAACTTGGGATCTCATAGTCACTAGTCGATACATCATGTCGTTGAGCTATATTCTTGTTGACTCGTTAAATTTTAGTATACATATAAATCAATATATTTTAAAAAAAATTATGGGTTCCTTTTTAGATTCAGGAAGTACTTCAACAAAATGCATTCTTTTTAAACGTGAAAAAGAGAAAAGATCTAGAATGATGGAGAAGAGTTGTCAATTTAGCCAAAAAGATTGTCGGTTCGATACAAAGCAAATAAAGTGCTCATAAACACAATATTTTAATATAAAAGACAAGTCATTTTTTTTTTTTGTTATCAAACAATACTCTTCACGTCATATTAAACTTCTTTTTTCTTATCTCCATGCAATTTCTCACAACTAATTTACTCACGTTGAAACTTTGCAGCACTCAAATATAATTGCAGAACAAAGTGTTTGGTAATCTCTCTATTATATAATAGTTGGTTGAATGACCATGCTTTGCTTTGTTGCTGACATTTTAAAAGAATTTATTCTCTTTTAGGGTTGCATGATTGACCATGCTTTGCTTTGTTGCTGACATTTTAAAAGAATTTATTCTCTTTTAGGGTTGCATGATTGACCATGCTTTGCTTTGTTGCTGACATTTTAAAAGAATTTATTCTCTTTTAGGGTTGCATGATTGACCGAACCATCTAGCTCAATTATTTTTGGAATAAAACTTGCTTCCAGTTTGGGCTACAAGTATCTTTTGTCGTCCAACCACGTCCTGAATGGATAAAAATTTATATCAATTTTTTTTAAAAAAATCCCTTAATTTTCTAACTTTGATTTTTTTTTTACACATTTTCTCTCTCCCTTCCTGTCCTTCAACCCCTCTCCTCGTAACATGGAAATAGATTTTCATCCTTCTTCTCCTTCATTCTTCCACTAAAATTAAAATTTTAAAATAAAAAAAGGGAAGTTTGTTTTTTTATTTCCTATAAAAAAGCCTCAAATTGAAATTTGTAAACTTTCACCTTTTTAACGTGAAACATTTAACGTCATCATCCTGTCGAAGAGAAAATGAGAATTTTTTTTAATCCATTGAGGTTGGAGATCGATTTCCATAATGAGCGGATGAGGGGTTGAAGGGTGAGAGAGAAAAGGGAAAGACAATTGAAAGAGGCGAGAGAGAAAATTGGAAGAAAAAAAAAAAAAAAATCGAGATAACGACGTTAGAAAATTAGGAAGAATTTAAAAAAAAAAAAAAATGAAACGAATACTTATCTACTCACAATGTGCCACATGACTGGGCTCCAAAAGTTGCTTGTAGCACAACAAAATTTTACTCTTATTCTTTTCTCTAAAGTCAATTGTAGTTGACAAATGTCACCTTCAATCATTCATATTTTCAGACACATTATAGTGACAGACTACCTCATTGCAGTTGCAAAACTTGGAGAGAATTTCTAGTACATCCGTGGTATGGAAAAATTTCATACGAAAAAAATGACACGTGACGAAATGGTTTAAAAAAATAATATATTTAATAGTGTGGGTCCCAGTTAAACAACCATTTCGCCACGTGTCATTTTTTTTAAGGCAGTGGTATGGAGTTTTTCCATACCGATGTACTAAAAATTCTCCCGTCCATTTGCTGGTTTTGTCATAAGCTTTTTTGTTTTCTTCTTTTGGTAACTATACAACTTTTTGAATGTGTATTTTTCTGATATTTTCATGCGCGTGGTAGAAATAATAGATCAATAAATTCTCTAGAACAAAATGAAGATGAGAAAGCATTTTTCTCTTCTTTGTTGGAATGTCATATTTCTATGGAGTATTGGTTTGAAGGGGGTATCGAATAAATAAAAATGATTTTTTATTTGACTCCCCAAAATAATATAGCTTCATGAGGATTTTGTGAAGTTTTCTCAATATATACAATAATTTTCAATTTTCCATCAAAATGGATTTCTTTTTTCTGGTTGACAAGTTACTATAACAAATAAGGGATAGCAAAATCATATTTGTTTTGTAGTATATGGTGTGACTATTTTCTTTTTCTTTTTATGCAAATGTATTTAATTAATCCGAGGTAGGGATTGAACCACTAACTTCTTAGGGATAATTGTACTACACAGTATTTTGACCGTTTGTCAGACTAACCCGAATTTGAAAAATTAGTCAAATTGACCTTCTGTTGATATCATCAATTTTTTTTTAATATTATTTTCTAGCTTTAGCTGAGGGCGCGGGTTGATCTCGCTCTAGTTGCGGGTGCGGACAGGTCTCGCTCTAGCTCTAGCTTCATTTCAGATCTGAAAATTTCAAGATCTGAATTTTTTTCTAAATTCGAGACCAGTACGCGCCCGCAGCTAGAGCTAGAAAATAATATTAAAAAAAAGATGATGATGCTAGGCAGAAGGTCAATTTTACTTATTTTTCAAATTCAGGTTAGTTTGACAAACGAGCCAAAATATCGGGTCAGTCGTACAATTTTTTCAACCTCTTAGTCATGGACACAACTTTATGACAATTGAATTATGCTCGGTTTGGCATGGAGTGACTATTCTTCATTAATTATCAACTATTTAATTAAAAAGTATATTTTAACAAATCTAGTCAAATAATACACTTTGTTGTGGATAAAAATAACAATATATAAAAGATCATACCGAAATTTGGTTCATGAAAATCAGCTCCCATGTTAAGATAAAGATCGACTCTATTTCTAGAATATTGAAATAAAATAGTCAAGTCCAACTAACTGAGAGAGTCGGGCCCAAAGCAAACACAAAATTCGACCCATGAAAATAGTAAGGGTCAAACCTATAATATGAGGTTAAGGCCGACTAGTGGTCGACCTAGAGAGAGGAAGGGTGCCCAAAATGAGGGGTGATCGGCCCAACCAATGTTGACCACTCTTCGACCCCTAGGCAGGCCTAGGGTTTTCAGGCTCTATCTTCTCCTAATAGGAGAAAGAGGTAAGCAAAGTCGAAAAGATGTCCATACATAGAATTCGGCTCACGAAAATCATCTGGCTAAATTCCAGATAAAAATACATGTCCTATACGTGCAAAATTTGACATCAACCCACTTTTAAGTCGCAATGAAAATTAAACGAGAGTTATGACTATATAGTTCTAGTTTGTGTTTGTTAGGGCTTTAATTAATCCCTTCATGTTGTCGTCTAAGGTACATTATCCTCGTTTTTTTTTTTTTTTTTTGAGTATATTGGAGTGGGGGATTCGAACCACAAACCTCTTGGTTGTCAACACATACATATGTCAGCTGAGTCATGCTCGCTTTGGTAATTACATTATCCTATTGTTGCGGTTGCTTCAGATTAATTGTTAAGATTTACGTTTGGGATATATGCATATACAAACCATAATATAGAAAGAAAGTGATGAAAATATGTCCTATAAATTAAACTACAAATAATGGGTTCATTTCGTTAGAGACTCGAGGAATTTGCTATTAGGCCCATCTTTTTAAGGTACCAAAATATAGCTGCTTATTTTTTATTTTTTATGGTAAGACCTTTTAGCCCATTTCATATGCACAATTTAACATAATAATGCATCTCCAAAATTATTATAAAAATGATATGCCAATATATCATCATCATTTATAAGACCTTTTAGCCCATTTCATATGCACAATTTAACATAATGCATCTCCAAAATTATTATAAAAACGATATGCCAAATTTATGTGATTGTTGTATATAATGATAAATATACCATATTTCTTGGGATTAATTTACGTCAAATAAAATTTTATAATTATTATATACCATAACAATTGAGTTCATTGAAAGATCAAAAAAACAAATGAGTTGAATGAAAATTTTATTGTTATGGAAAAATGATAATAATAATAATAATAAATCTACAACTCATTATATAGGTTTAATCTGATTCAATTGACCACAAAAAACATAGTACAATTGACATCATAAAATGTTAAAAGATAGAAACAGAGTAACAAACTAATATTACACAACCACTAGCCACAAACAATTAGAAGGTAAATATTATATTGACATTGTATATAATAACAATTATAAAACTAGAAATGAATTAGATGAAAAATAAGGGGGCGTTTGGCCCAAAGAGTTGGGGGAGTTGGAGTTGTTTTGTCTGGAGTTGTTTAGTTTGGGGAGTTGTTTAGTCTGGGGAGTTCTGAGTTATGTCTGTTTGGGGCAGGGAGTTGTTTAGTCTGAAGTTCTGAAGTCTGTGGTGTGTTTGGAGCAGAGAGTTGTTTAGTCCGGAGTTGTGAAGTCTGAGTTTATTTTAGCTGTTTTCTTCTGCACAATTTTTTTCTACAAACTTTCAAAATTTTCTTATTAAGGACTTCTTCCAATTCCAATAAATTCTAAAAATGAAATATTTTATTTTTATTTTATCTATTCTTGACAAATTTCTTTGAAGACAACAAAAAATAATTTTGAGCACAATATTTGACATTATTTTTTCACATTGATTATCAAAAAATATATATAGATATATAGATATATAGATATATTTTGTTAGAACTCATCTTTAATTTGTTTGACAGAGAGTTGTTAAACCTCAAGTTCTGAAATCTTAGTTTATTTTACTAGTTTTTTCAACACAATTTTTTTTTTCTACAAACTTTCTAATTTTTCTTATTATGGACTTTTCCTAATAAATTCTAACAATGCAATTTTTTATTTTTATTTTATCTACTTTTCAAATTTCTTTGGAGATAACAAAAAATAATTTTGAACACAATACCTCACATTAATTTTTTAATCTCTCTCACCTTGATTACCAATAATATATATTTATTATTATTTTTTAAAGACTCAATCTTTAATTTTTTTAATTTTATGAATTTTAAAAGTGAGATTTTTTTTTTTTGTTTTTTAGTGTAAGTATATTTTATAAATTTCTCTAAAGAAAAAAAAAACACATAAACATATCTATGTGTCAAACACGTTCTTCCTCGCTTCCACCCACTTAAACTCGTAATTTCATATGCACTACACCTAGAACCTATTTTCTATAATTTTTCATATTTTTATTATCAAGAACTTCTTCCAATAAATTTTAAGAATACGATTTTTGTATTTTTTATTTTATGTATCCTTTACAAATTTATTCGAAGATAACCAAAATAATTTTGACTACCATACTTCACCTTCTTTTTTCAATATCACTCACATTAATTATTCATTTTATTTGGATCGTTTTGAAATAAAAAAAATAGTCGTACGATAGTCGATTAACTATTACATGTGAATTTGAAATATTTTAATCCATTAATCTAAGTGAATTCAAATAAGCTATATTTTTATTTTTTCTTGAATACTACATTTTAAATTTTGTTTAAGTACCAATTTTAATTCAACAACTTAATTTATATTTAAAATAAAAAAATAGATTGAATTGCATTTTTAGTCATTTTACCCATTTTGTTTAAATTATGTTTTTTTTTTAAATAATTAAAAATATTGTAAAAGAAGAGAGAGAAAAAGAGGAAAATGAAAGAGAATTGAATAGTAATTACTGTAGAAGTCTGGGGAGTTGAATAGTAATTACTGTAGAAGTCTGGGGAGTTGATATTTTTTGTCCGAGTTAAACAACTCCTTGGGCCAAACGGGGAGTAAGTTTACTCCCCACAACTCTACTCCTCCCAACTCGGTGGGCCAAACGGCCCCTAAGTGATTTTAGATTTTTTTTTTTAAGACAAAGTTACGAAAGTAGCTAAAAAAGAGGCTTCTATTTTTGTCTCTTGTCTATATTCTCTCAAAAGTAGCCTTGACTCCACTATAGATCTCAAGGCGAGAAAAAAAAAACACAAATAAGATTAAAAAAAAAAAAATATATATATATATATATATATATATATATATAATTCCAATTAAATCCAAGAAATTCGGTCTCGACTCAACAAGTGTCTAAAGTAAACCAAAAGTTACAAAGTAGTCAAAAACTACCTAAAAGGTATCCAAATGTGTCCTTTTCTGCCTCAAACCGACTTAGCAAGTACATAAAATGATCCTAAAGGTACAACATAACCAAAAAAATAGTACCTACAGGCTACAAAGTGTTTTGGCGTCCATTTTGAGCCTCAAACAAACTTAACAAGAGCATAAAATCAACTAAAAAAAAATAAAAAAAAAGTGTCTAAAAAGTATAGAAAATCTGGGCAAAACAATGGAAAAAAATTCTAGAAAAAAAAATGGTTTATCCTTTTAAAAAATAAAGAAAAGGTTTATTTGTGTAAACTTGTTTACTCCCCTCCATTCCTTCAAGCCGGAAACTTCAATTTGATTGTGTAAATTAAACTTGGGGTCGAAGGTTGTCAATTACTTCGGCCTGTTTCGTAATCAAATTTTTTTTAAACAGTTTGATCCTAATTCAGTTTTTTATTCTTAAAATTTATAAATTGTTTTTTAAATTTTTTAGATAAACTAAAAACGAAAAAAAAAAAAAATACAAAAAAAAAATATATATATATATATATAAAATATAAAAATAAAAAACAAAAAATTACACTAAGGTCTCTCAGTTTGGGTTTAGTAGCACTTTCGGTCCCCTATGTTTCAAATTCAACTCTGGATTTGGTTTGTTTTTGGTTCCTCCTCGGTCAAATTTTCTTACCTATTTTTAATTAATAAAATTATTTAAAAATATATATATTGTTTTCTTTTTTCCTCCTCTTTCTCCATCTCCATCTTCCTCCCAATCATCGTTGTCGGCTATATGCCAACGACTGATTTTTTTTTTTCCATTCCTTTACCTCTCCCTCTCTCTTTCTTCTCCTCCTCCATCTTCCCTCTTTCCTCCATCTTCTCCCTCTTATGGCCATTTTTTTCTCGTTTTCCTCTTCCCATTTTCTTCTCCCTCTCCCTCTCCCCCTTCCTCTCCTTCTTCCCCTCTCCACGTTTTCAACAAAAAAAAAATAAAAAAAAATTAAGATTTGTTTGATGTTCTCTACATGTATAGTAAGAGCTTCATATTCTCTCTCTTACATGCAAGGTCTTGCTCATTCTAATTCTTATTGTACAGATCTGTTAAAAAAAAAATTGAAAACGTGGGGATGAGAAGAAGGGGAGAAAGAGGGAGAGGAAAACGGGTAAAACAAATAGTCGCCGGCGACGACCATAGGAGGGAGAAGATGGAGGGAAGAGGGAAGAAGGAGGATAAAGAGAGAGGAAAAGGAACGGAAATGGAGATGGAGATGGAGATGGAGATGGAGTTGGAGAGGAGAAAAAATATATATATTTTTTTTAAATAATTTTAATAATTAAAAATAGGTGTCACGTCAGCCGGCTTAACAAAAAATTTGACGGAGGAACCAAAAATGAACCAAATCCAAAGAGGTATAATTGTTGGATTTAAAACATTGGGGACCCAAGTGCTACCAAACTCAAACCTGAGAGACCATTAGGGTAATTTGAGGGAAGGGGGAGGAAAACGGGAAAAATAAATAGTCGTCGGCGACGACCATGGAAGGGAGAAGATGGAGGGAAGAGGGAAGAGGGAAGAGAGAAGAGGGAAGAAGGAGGAGGAGAAAGAGAGACGAAAAAGAATGGAAATGAAAGTTTGATGTTGCCATGTTGGTCATATGAGCTTCTATTTTGCCAAAGCGAGCATAGCTCATAAGGTTGTGTTAAATAATTTTAATAATTAAAAAAACGAATCAAATCCAAAAAGGTATAATTGTTGGATTTAAAACCGTGGTCACCCAAGTGCTACCAAACTCAAACCTGAGGGACCATCAAGGTAATTTTTTCAAAAAAAATTGTGAAAAATGCGTTTCCATTTACTTTTTAAATATTCTTTAGAAAAACGCTTCTAAAATAAGTTAAATTATATAAAATATCCTTGAATTTTGAGGAAGGTTTCAATTATGCCCCTTAGACTTTGAAAGTTTTTATTTTAACCATTAAACTTCTTCCAATTAGTTGCTTAAAAAAATATGATAAATAATGTTCAATATTCGAAACAACTTGTGCGACTAGTGTGATATTATAAAAGAAATGATAAAAAGAAATTATGTCTGAGCCCGGGTTCGAACCAGGGACTTCTAGTGTGTGAGACTAGCGTGATAACCAACTACACCACCCAGACATTGTTGAAAGAAAAATCATAACCAATATAAATAAAACAAACACCACTTTTTTTTTTTTTTGTATACTTAAACATACTTTAGGTTTAAATTTCATTTTAGTCACTAAACTTTTAAGTTTGTTCTATTTTGGTGGTTCTTGCTATGTTACTTTTCTACCTTAAATTCGCTTTGTCCAATATTTTTCTCTAGCTTATTTAGCTTGAAATCATGCTAACTTATTTGTCTTGAAATCATGCTAGTACACATGTTCGAAGCTAAGATATTAATTTGTTAAGATTAAAAATAAAAATAAAAAATAGTTATTTTTTCAAAGATTAGAATTAAAATAGACATTTTAAAAGTTTGGGGACCAAAGTAGAACAAACTTGAAAGTTCAGAGATTAAAATGAACATTTTTTTGAAAGTTGAGGGACCAAAATATAACAAACTAGAAACTAGTAAATTAATGACCAAAACAGAATTTAAATCTATATTATTACGAGGAATTTGAAAATTTAAAGCTAAAATTGACTTGCTAAATTAAGGGTGTGTTGGGTTTGCATTTGTTTAGCAACCATCTATGATTTATTTGAGAATGAGTTTTTGAAATAATTCGGAAAACTTGATACTAATTTTTATAAAAAAATGTTTTTTTTTTTTTTATTTTAATTGAAAAACCTACCTAATTTTCATAATGTATTAAAATTACCAAAATATCCTCACACGACTCCTTTAAATTTTCTCCACCCAAGATTATTGTCGGCCACCTCCTCCGACAACGCCGCTGTAGGCCATCTCTTGTGACCGCCGCCAATCTCTGACGATAGTCTCCGGTCACCGCCTCCGACCTCTGGCCACCCTGCCGCTCTCCGGTCACCGCCTCCGACATTCGGCGACCATCTTCGGTCATCGTCGCCACTCTCTGGCGACCGTCTCCGATAACCACTTCCGGCCGATCACCAGCAACATCTCCGGCGAAACTCCGGTCAATCTCCGACGACAACCACCCTGACGACTTCCGGCGACGCCTCCGACGACAACCACCCGACGACCTCTGTCAACTAACGACGACCACCACCACTCTTACTCCGTCACCGACCATCGACAATAGTAAACGTCGGTCAGAATTTTTAAAATACAAATTTAAACTTATTAATTCATATTGTTTATTAATAATTGTCTTTTATAGTAATGTGACATTAAAAGAAACACTTTTAATGTAGACCAAACCAAACACACTTATATATAAAAATAGTATTTGTGAGAAAATGTAATCAAAGATATTAGTTTTTTAATTATAACCTTTTTTAAAAAAGATATTAAAAAAAATGCATTCTTTAAAAAAAAATAATTGTTTTAATAGTAAATCCAAACAGGTAAAAAAAATAGTAATAATAAAGTACATAGGCATACATTTTGAAATATATGAGAGAATGATTTCATTGGAAGAAATTTCATTTTTAATGACCTTGAAATTTTGTGAAAATGAAAATTTTCATTAGGACAAAATCAACTTTAAACGTAGATGGAGACGAAGATGTCACTTTGCATCTAATGTTGATATATTTTGAATGGAAATAATGTAAGTAACAAGGAGTGCTTTTGAGAGGAGAGATATTTCAACTTTTAATAATTAAAAGCATAAAGAAAAAATATATATATTTTGATGAAAAATAAACTGAAAAATCAAAAAACAGTTATAAAATAAGTTGTGGTTTTTTATTTTTTAAAAACCAAAAAGTGGAATAGTTACCGGGTTGTTCAATATTTTTGGGTTGTTAAAAAATTACTTTGTTTTATATATTTAGAACATGAAATTTTTGTTCCAACCCCATAGCCAACAATTTATTCCACGAAAATTTAATTTAGGTCAAACCGAGCATAGTTCAATTGGCATAAGGTTGTGTCCGTGATTATGAGGTCATGGGTTCAATTCTCGCATTACCGTTGCAAAAAAAAAAAAAAATTACTTTGTTGTATGGTTTGTGATGTTCATTAAAATGTTGGTTATACATACTGCAGATCCAAAGACACATGAATGAAGAGAGCTTGAAGAGGCCTTCAAACATACCAACAAAGTAACATCAGATTTCTTAAATTTTTAGGAACGAAAATCTTATAAAAGAAACGGAATAAAGAGAAACAATATTTTGTAGTTTCTCAAAATTTGCCAATTCTTTTGAAACGTTTCTCAAAATTTAGAAACAAGAAACGGAAACAATTATCAAATAAGTCGGTTTCTTAAAAAACGAGAAATGGGAACAAGAAACCGGAAATAGGAACGTCATCAAACGGACCCTATATATCTCTTTTTTTTAAGGTTTAATAGATAAGGACAAAAGAATAACATAAATATGAACAACGAATCTACATATACTTTTAAATTTTAATATAAACACATAAATCAATATTAACCACTAAAATAGTAACTATGAGTTTTATCCTAGACGTGGTTAATCACTTAAATAAGTTGCATTCTTTTCAAACTTGAAAAAACAAGGTTCATGTTGATAGAGAAAAGTTTGTCTGTTTAGCTAAAATGACGGTATGCTCGATACAAATCAAATATATGCTTGAAAACACCATATTTTATTATAGTAGGCAAGTCATTTTTATCTATCAAAGAACACTCTTCACGTCATACTAATGATCTCTTTCTTCTATCTTGCCATGCTTCTCACAATCCATCCCACACTTTGAAACTTTGCAGCAATCATGAACAAAAAGATTTTTGTAAGAAAGAAGAAAAAAGAAATTAAAATCTAAAATGAGAGGTGTTGATACCGATTTTGGTGTCAACGGTGAATTTGTATTTGAGCACGAATGAACCTGCAAGACAACAACAAGGGGTGACCTAACGCCGGTGTGGCGTTGTGCCACAGACGCTCCGACGGTCAAGTTAGCTACGAGACTTAGAGAGTGTTTGGAATCCTAGTAATTTTATTCGTCAAATAGAGCATACCTTTATCTTCTGTCGTTTTCTTTACTTATAGTAGATCGTAGTGTAACCGAAACGACGTAATCAATTTACCCGATTTATGGCATTATGGCCGTTACGATTTATGAGAATTCCGTTACTATTCCAACCATTCGGGGAGCGTCGTCAGTTCACTTTAGGGGTTGAGACGAGGCTCAATCCACCGTCGAGCCGTTAGGTTGACCTGCTGGTCAACCTTTATTGGCTGTGGGGCTGATGCGAGGATCAGTCCTCCAGAGGCCATGGGTTGTCCTGCTGGACAACTCTTATGTTGGCGGTTTGGGGTTGATGCGAGGATCAATCCTCCATTAAGCCATGGGCGGACCTGCTGGTCAGCCCTTCGTTGGCATGTCGATGCTGATACGAGGATCAGTCCGTTGTCGTGGCCATGGGTTGACCTGCTGGTCAACCCTTCATTGGTGTGTCGATGCTGATGCGAGGATCAGTCCGTTGTCGTGGCCATGGGTTGACCTGTTGGTCAGCCCTTCGTTGGCGTGTCGATGCTGATACGAGGATCAGTCCGTTGTCGCGGCCATGGGCTGACCTGCTGGTCAGCCCTTCACTGACGTGGCGACGTTGATGCCAGGATAAGTCCCTTGCTGTGAGATTCATAAGTCTATTGTCCTTCTTAGCATGGTTGGGCGGGAGGTGATGTAGAACGACATTTCTACGAGACACCCAGGGGTCCTCCGTCGGTCGGCGCCACGCCACTCAGGTCATTGTTGCGCTTGCGCGAGGGGCGCATGCGGCAAGGAGCGCGCGCGGCATGGGACGCGTGTGGCGAGGAGTGCGCGCGGAATGGGGGGCGCGCGTGGAATGGGGCGCGCGCGGCAGGGTACGTGTGGGCTGACCCGCGCCTCGGGTCAGCCCTTTTCGCTGGGCGTGCGCGTGCGGCGGGGGCGCGTACGGCGAGGGGCGCGCACAGTAGGGGGTGCGCGCGGCGGGGTACTTATGGGCTGACCCGCGCCTCGGGTCAGCCCTTTTCGCTGGGCGTGCGCGTGCGCGCGCGCGGCGGGGCCTTTGTGGGTTGACCCGCTCCTCGGGTCAGCCCTCTTCCTTAGGCATGCGCGCGGCGAGGCGTTTGTGGGCTGACCCGCACCTCGGGTCAGCCTTCTTCTTTAGGCATGCGCGCGATGGGGTGCTTCGGGCTGACCCGCGCCTCGGGTCAGCCCTTTTCCTTGGGCGTGGGGCGCACGCGATGGAGCGCCTTGGGCGTGCGCGGGCGGCGTGGTGCGCGCGCGAGGGAGTGCCTTGGGCTGACCCGCGCCTCGGGTCGGCCCTCTTCCTTGGGCGTGCGCGCGCGACGGAGTGCCTTTGGGCTGACCCGCGCCTCGGGTCAGCCCTTGTCCTTGGGCGTGCGCGTGCGGCGTGGGGCGCGCGCGATGGAGTGCCTTGGGCTGACCCGCGCCTCGGGTCAACCCTTCTCCTTGGGCGTGCGCGCGCGATGGAGTGCCTTGGGCTGACCCGCGTCTCGGGTCAGCCCTTCTCCTTGGGCGCGCGTGATGGAGTGCCTTGTGGGCTGACCCGCCCCTCGGGTCAGCCCCTTTCCTTGGGCTTGGGCGTGTGCGCGCGGCGGGGGTGCGTGGGCTGATCCTCGGGTCGGCCCACTCCTTCACGCTGGCTTGGGCTTCCGGTTAACTTCGAAATTGGTGCTATTGGGCCGAGATGGGTTAGGCCCATTTTGAATTTTAATTTTCCGCCCATAACAAGAGGTAATGGTCTAACAAGATAAGCCAAAGATGACTTAGTTATAGCAAATTTTCAAGCAAGCAAGGAGCAGATTTAACTCGATGTTTGAATTCACACTCCCACATTATATTGATCTTCAAAAAAAAATTATTGGTGAGAAGAATAGATAAGTTAATCAAAAGTTTCTTGACTAAATTCAAATAAACTTAATATCATTATATAATTTAGCTCATCTCGATGTCTTATTAAATAGAAAAATAAATAAATTAAATTTCGAGTTTAGTCCATGTCAACTTTAAAACTTAAGTCTATTAGATCCCTAAACTTTAAAAAATCTTTAATGAATCCCTAAACTTTTAATTTTTTATCTTACAAGTTTCTAAACTTTAAACGTATCCATTAAGTCCCTAAACATTCAATTTTATTTCTAATGAATCGCTGGATTTTAAAAAATGTCGAATAGGATAAGGATATATTAGACTTAAACTTAAAAATTCGAAAACCTATTAGATACAAATTTGAAAGTTGAAAAATATAGTGAACACATTTTAAAGTTTGTGGATGAGAATAAAATTAAATGTTCAAAGACTCACCAGACATTTTGAAGAAAACAAATATTTAAGAAAAAACACAATATAAAATTTATAGGGAGCATGCAAAAAAAAAAATTCCTTCTCACCATCCATTTCCAACAAAAGTTTTTAATTTTTCGTGGAGCAATTTTCATATCTTCATAGATTTGATATCAACCCAAGATTTGAATGACAAAATATATAAAAAAGTAAAAAATAATTATATATATATATATATATATATAGAAGACTGGTTACACGAACCACATATTTAAAATAATTACAAATTTAATAAAATTTAAAATATTTTGTAAATATGTCAAAAAAAATTAGTGACTATGAAGCTATTTGTTCATATATGACTATCGCTTATTTTTTTTTGCAACGATATTTTAATTAATGGCTCATTCTTATGCCAATTGAGCTATGCTCGGTTTGGCTGACTATCGCTTATTAGTGATATAAAAATTGCTATATATGTACAAAATTTCAAAAAATGCTATATTTTTAATTATTTTATCTATATAGTTATATCACTAAAAAAAAAATTAAATAAATTGTATGAATATTTTATATTATTCGTATTTTGAGAATTATGTTTAGAAACAACATTTTATCAATATTTGTGTCATATTTCCTAAAATTAAGATTTGGAGATTTGAGTAGGTAGGAAGATTTAAAACTTTAATTGATCTAACCCAAAAAAAAAAAATAAGAAACAATGAATTTGGATGTTTCAAATGGCGTCACATTCTAGAATTGTTTTGAAAGAATTTGAAAGTTGAACGTTTTAAAATGAAAAATCAAAACAAAGATTCAAAATTGATAGTGAAATTACCGTACAATTTTGAAGAATTCAAAATAGTCTGCGTGTGGGGTTCCTTTCTTCCTAATCATCCATCGTCCTCTATAAACCCCATCCATCATTCAACTTCAACTTTCCCTTCACTTTTTTTTCTTTCTTTCTCGGGATGTCTTCCTTGATTATTCCCCCTGTTCTTACTTCTCCCCGGGACGATGCTGTCTTACTTTACCGCGCCTTTAAAGGTCTGTCTTCTAATTCAACTTTTTCTTTTGCTTCACAGATCAATTTGGAGACTGCTGCTCATGTATTTCTGCTTCAATTCAATTATGTGGATTTTTTAGATTCAAATTCATTCAACTCAATTGCCCTGTTTTGATCTTTGGGATTACTGAAACACTAAAAGGGTTTACAAATATAGCTTCAAATTCCTTCACCAGCTCAATTATCTACTATGTTAAAATCTTAGTTTAAATCCTGGGTAGGTTGATTCGGACTACCGACCTCTTGGTCGAGAGTATATGCCTTAACCGGTTGAACTATGAGCAGGTTGAACTTATTTTGGTGTTTGAACTTTTGGGTTTCTTTCAGTTTTGTCTTTGAACTTTTAGGTTTCTTTCCGTTTGGTCTTCCAACTGATCTTTTTTTTTGTTTAACAAATAACTATTTTTAATTTTTGAACTTTCATAATATCTATTTTAGTTCGTAAAAGAAAATGTACTATTTTGGCCTTTGTTATGTTATTTTTCCATTTGAAACTTGCTTTTTAACCTATGTGATTTGTATACATGCTCAGATTAATTTATTAGTCACACTTACTCAAAAGTCAAAGCCATGTTACTAATTTGTTAAAATCCAAATGGAGGTATAAACTAAACGGGGTGTTTTGTACAGATGACCCCTTTGGGGAGCGTAAGGGTTTTTTACCTTTCTTCAAAAATTTATATTTTTTAACCTTCTCTCGTGATAATCAAGTCCCCTCCCCCGGTGAAAAGTCATTTGTACCCTTCGCTGAGCACAAGGGCACTATAGTTGTCTCCTCGTGATCGTGCTCAGTGAATGATACTACAAACTTTGTGAGCTTGCTTATCACGAGAGAAGGTCAAAAAACATAAGTTTTAAAAAATCGGCCGGGTCAAAAAACCTTACGCTCCCGAGGGGGGTCACCCGTACAAAAAACCCAACTAAACTGGAGAATTTTTTTTTAAGTTTATGGACATTTTGAAAGTTTAAGGATCAAAATAAGACAAACCTCAAAGTTGAGGAATCAAAATGGATGTTTTAAAAGTTTAGGAACCAAAATAGAATTTAAACCTAAAATTTATGAGATTAAATGGACTCTGTTAACTGATTATTATGGTATTGATTTGTTTTTTGTTTTGTTTTTCAGGTTTTGGGTGTGATACTGCTGCAGTTATCAATGTTCTTGCACACAGAGATTCAGCACAGCGTGCTCTCATTCAGCAGGAATACAGAGCAATGTACTCTGAGGACCTCACCAAACGCTTGAAATCTGAGCTTAGTGGCAAAGTTGAGGTGTGTATTACAAGTGTCTCTCTCTCACAGTTAATTTTGTGTATGAGTTTAAATTTATCAATAACTGGTTGGATGCTTTAATTAAAAGCAAGAATTTCAGATTTTTTGATGTTGCATAGTTAGAATTAAGAGTGTAAAAGAATGATCTAACCGAGATCCATGAAACGATGGAACTCGTAAGCACTCTGTGAGAGTCCTAGTTAGGGGTATATGGTATATTAGTATGTTATTAGTAAAGGGTATTTTGGCGATGGAACTCGTAAGCACTCTGTGAGAGTCCTAGTTAGGGGTATATGGTATATTAGTATGTTATTAGTAAAGGGTATTTTGGTAATTAGTTAAGGGAGCCCTTGGTTATAAATAGAGTGTGTTAGGGCCTTAGAGAGTAGGGAATCATTTTGGTGGATTGTCCATAGGACTCCTTGGGAGAGATTTAGCCCTCTCGAATGGCTATAGTTATCTTGTGTGTTATTTTGCAAGTATATATGATATAGTCCGCTGTATATTGAAGAACTATCAATATATCGGGGGTATATTTCCATCTATTTCTGGTGTGTTTTGGTATATTATTCACTATTTGCAGGTTAAGGTATTTGGATACCTAACACACTCATATTCGGGAAAGATCTTTCTCGACTATATACACTCTCTTTGTCAAATGGAAAATATGAGAACTGAAATATTCTTAGTATATCAGAGACCATAACGTTGCATCTAATAGACCCTTCTTCGTGCCCAGCCTAATAAGAATTAATGGATACCCATGAGCCCATACTCGATAAAAGTCAATGTGCCTACTTAATTCAAGATGATTTAAGATAGCACACCTTTTAGGTCCCGTTAAATAACCATTAGAGTTTTGACAATTGTGCTTGTTTTCTCACAATTTTTTGCAATGGTTTTTATCTTTTCTCAAGGAAACATTTGGATTCTTAGCTAAATTCTAAATTCGAAAAATAAGTTATTTAAAACTATTTTTTTTTTTTTTTTTTTTTGTAGTTTTCCAAACTTAACTTGGATTTTGAAAACACTTGTAAAATGTAGTTAACAAAACAAAAGAACCCCATTGGTGAAAGTAGTGTTTATAAGCTTAATTTTTCAGAAACCAAAACCAAATGGTTATCAAAAAAAAAAAAAAAAACATGGCCTTTGTTTTTTAAATTAGAAGTTCTAACATAACTAAGCTATAAATAACTCTGTAAAACCATGCATTAATAGAGCTCTCTCTTGCTTGTCACTTGTATTTCTGATCTCATCCTTTTCTTTTTCTGTATTTTTATTGGACATCAACAAATTCTCATTTATCTTTACATTTGTAGGATGCAATTTTACTATGGATGTATGATCCAGCAACCAGAGATGCTATTATAGTGAGGGGGGCTATATATGGAGAAACTCATACTCTTAGAGCTGCCACTGAAGTAATATGTTCTCGTACACCATCACAGATTCAGCATTTTAAACATGTTTACGTGACCATGTTTCGTTCTCCCCTTGAACGTGATATTGATAAAAGTGCTTCTGGTGATCACAAAAAGGTGCTACTCTCTCTCTCTCTCCTACCTTATTACTCCCATTATTTATTGTCTATCAGTTTGTGATGATATTATTCTGTTACTTTAAGCTTTTAAGCCTATTGAGATGTATGTATGTGAAAATGAGTACTTCTTGTAGTGGGATCGTGAGTTTTTAGATACTAAGCGAACTCATAATACAAGCCAATAGGGTGTGTTTTTAGATATCATTGGCAAAATGCTCCCTATTAGGCTTTGGATTATATGGAAAAAGTAACTAACCATCATGGATTGACTTGGTGAGATTGAGATACGTGAGAAAAGTAAAAGGACTTTAGGATAATGGGTTCAAGTCCTTTGTGAACCTAACTTAGGATGTTGAAATCTTCTGAGTTTCTCCACAATCAAATATTGTATGCAAGGTCAAACAAGAAGTGAGATTAGTCGAGGTGTGTATTATCTGACCTGACACTCCCGATTTTTTTTCTTTCTTAAAATCATTCATAGCTCTTCGTATACTTGGAAAAGGTTAGATAAAAGGGATGATAAGTGGAGCGTAATCTTCACACATGCATTCAGCTCTATCTTAAAGTTGAAGCTGAGATTACTGGATTTGATTTTCTTTTTAAAACCATATTGGACTTTTCTTTTATTTATCAGTCACCAACTATACTGTAATTTCTTCTATAGCCCTTTTCTCTTCTGCATAGCTTAACCAGTCTGCTCATTTTGTGTCATTTTCTGATTTTTGGAAGTTGATTTTCTTTTGAATAAATGAAAAAAATTATTTGCCGGAGGGCGGAGGAAGACGTGGATCATATTTTGTGGAGTTGCACCTTTGCTCGGGTTGTTTGGACCTCTTTTTTAGGGGCTTGGTCTTAAGTTGGCTAGACCCAGAGATCTGAGTGAGATGATCGAGGAGTTCCTTCTCCATCCGCCTTTTCGGGAGAAAGGAAAATTTCTTTGACAAGTAGGAGTTTGTGGGGAGAAAGAAACAGTAGGGCTTCTAAAGGGGTTGCGATGGATCCTTGTGCTATTTGGTCCCTCGTTAGGTTTAATGTTTCTTTATGGGCGCCGGTGACATGAATTTTTGTAATTATTCTCTGAAAAGTATTTTACTTGACTTGAGCCCCTTCCTTTAGTGGGGTTTCCTTTCCTGGGCTTGTTTTTTTGTATACCCTTGTATTCTTTCATTTTTTTCTCAATGAAAGCTCAATACATTTAAAAAAAAAAAAAAAAAAAAAAAATCAATGATCTGAAAAAGTGTTTTATTTATTTTCAGCTGCTATTGGCTTACGTTAGTAAACCGCGCTATGAAGGTCCAGAAGTTGACAGAGCTTTGGTAGAGAAAGATGCCAAATCTCTCTATAAAGCTGGAGAGAAGAGATTGGGAACTGATGAAGATAAGTTTATAAAGATTTTCGGTGAAAGAAGCAGGGCACATCTCTCTGCTGTTAGTCATGCTTATAAACATTCATATGGCCATTCTTTGAAAGAGGTGCATTGTTATATTAAGTGTTGGAATTTTATCTTTATTTTAGAATATAAAGATTTAAGGTTAACACAAGACCAAATTCATTTTGCAGGCTGTCAAAAAGGAAACATCTGGGAATTTTGAGCATGGTCTTCTAACAATTTTGCTGTGTGCTGAGAATCCTGGGTTGTACTTTGCAAAGGTATTGTCCTAACTTAAGGTTCTTAAGCTATGTTTCAGTTACTTTTGTCACGGTCAAAATCAGTGTTTTCTAAAGTTCGGGTGCACTAACGTGCACTCCGGGGGCTTAAGATGGAAGTGCAAAAAAGAAGCACAAACTTTTTATGAAAGATTTAAGAAACTAGATCTTTCATTCAAGATTGTAAGGACAAAAAGAATACTTTTCAACTTTCAAGAATGCTCATAAGGATTTGTTATCAAAATCTTTTGACTAAAGCTAAACTACTTGCAGCTAACTTTTGTCAAAAGTACTTATTCTAGAAGTATTCCCAAATACAACTTTAATTTCTACAATTCGAAATCCAAAATTAATATTTTCACAGGATGAACGGTATCGGTTATGTATCTCCTCACTTTGTTTCTCATCATACCAGAGATTAAGATAGATCGATACATTCATCGAAGTTCGCTTCTGGTTTAGGATCCTAAACATTGAGTATCTTAAAATTGTTCAATTTCAGGTTTTGCGCAAGGCCATGAAGGGCTTGGGAACAGATGACTCCACCCTGATAAGGATAATTGTGTCAAGAGCTGAGATAGATATGCAGTATATAAAGGCAGAATACCACAAGAAGTATAAGAAAACACTGAACAAAGCAGTACATTCTGAGACATCAGGCAGCTACAGGGACTTTCTTCTCTCCTTGTTGGGTCCTGATCATTAGAGTACAAGTGTACTGTAGATCAAGTTGATGTAGGATTGTAAAAGTTTAGAATTTTCTTCATGTTTGAATTCGTGAAAGTTTATGAAATTTGCTTGTGAATATGTATTTGCTTTGTGTAAGTTTATGCTATGAACATCCATTGTATCGAGTTGAAGTTTGTATAGTTGTTCATTGTATGTTATTGTTTATTGTTTCCAAGTTTTTTTTTAGAAATATATGTGTTGCGTGCTCAATGTGTAAAAGAAATAAGCAATAAGAGAGAGAGAGCACTCAGAACATGCAAGCATACATGATCTTGTAGCAAGTAGTAAGTATTTTTTCATTCGTTTTCCCACAGAGATTTATTATTAGTTACTCGCGAAGTGTGTTGTCAAGTAAGAAAGGGGGGATTTAATGGGGTAGATTTGGTTTTAAAGTTCCTATTTACTAATGAGTATATAAAGGATAGCAACATGAACAAGTGCAAGTCAATGAAAAACTCAAATGTAAAAAGAAGAGATTAATAAACGAAGAGGAAAATGGCTAAGGCAGAATTTTTAACTTAACAGAATTGCGAGAACAACAATTTTACCGCAATGTTACTAACAGCGAAAGCGTGTAAAATGGAGAAACAAGGGCTACTAACGACTCCTCTATAGGCATTTCCACACGATTCTCAAGCATTGGATCAACTCACTATGCATCAAACTAACTCATTCTCATGTATCTTCCGATTTCATGCATTAGATTCTTTAGTTTACTCATGTCCAAGTAAGGTCTTAAGCATCTTGTTAAAGCAGTAAGTTATGATTTGTACTAGGAAAACGCCTATTCCTAGGTCGTTTTCTGGTTACCTTGAGAGGCTAGCATGAGTGTATGACTCTGAACTCTTACTCCTTCCAGAGGTTAGGAGTTCTTTGGACAAAATGGATGGCCAATCGAAATTGCCCGTGGGATGAAGCTTACATACAATCAATGCATTCGATAGCTATCCTACATGCTTGGTTCACGTGTTTTAGCCTATAGTCTTGTCATTAGCATGCCCCTATGTGACTTAGTTACTCATGGATGTAGAGAGAACAAAAAGAGTAGATGAAGTAGACATGCTTAGAAGAAAATTAAAGACAAAACAGCAAGAAAAAAACAGTAGGCAGAGAAGCTAAAGACAAAGTGCAAGATGATGAATTGTACTTTGATTAATCAATTGTTTGAATGAACAGATGAAGACTTAAAGTTACTAACATAAAGACAGAAAGCAACGAAATGGAGTGGATCAACTAATGGAAAAGAAATAACAACAAACGGTGTTGGAAATGAAAAGTTAAAGACAGAAAGCAAGTAAAGTGAGCTTGGTCGCCTCGTCGCAGACGCCTCGGCTGAAGGGAGAGAAAGGTAAGCCTTGCTTGGATGAATCCAATCAGAAGAGAAGATGAATCTTCTCTCCTTCCTATCAGATTGTCGACTCCAACAGCTAAGCTTTCCAACCCAACAGGCGAAAGAGAAAAACAGGAGAAATAATGGAGCTGCGAAGAGACTTCTACGCTTTCGGATGATGATCAAACCCTCCTCTTTGACCTCCTTTTATAGTATTCTGCAGGTGCGATTAGGCCAAGGAGAACCATCCATCCTCAACGTCGTACTTCAAAATGGATGGAGGAGAAAGAACGAATCCCTGAAATATCGGATCACAACAGAAAAAGGTTAGCCAACTTACGGATTTCACTTGAAACATTGCGGTTTTAGCAATGTTTCCGCAATGCCTCCGCAATGCACATTTTTCATTCTTCTAACTTCGTTTTTCATTCTTTTTCTCTCCTTTTGCATACAAGTCCTAATTTAGCTTCCCTCTTCTAATTCTCATATATAAGCATAGGTTTAAGCTAAATCCTATCAAAAACACCTAAGAGTGTACATCTTTCTAAGATAAATAAGTCCTAAAATGGTCACTTTTAGAGACGTAACAATATGTATTTGGAAATCGTGGTATGTTTCTTGCGTCGCAATTTTAAGAAATGGTTTTGAAATTGTATACAAACTTTGGAATCGACTTTTTTTAATATCGGAGTCTCTTTGGTACCATATCATTAATGATACGACAATAGTAGTTGTTATAGGTAGAATATCTTAATGTCAACAAGAGCATAGCTCAACTTACATGATGTAACGACTAGAGACCAAAACATCTTAGGTTCGATCCTCACCCCCATATGTTGTCAAAAAAAAAAAAAAAGGTAAAATATCTTAACCATAGAAGTCCACAAGGAAGGTGAGCCTGGTCTGCCAAGGAGAGGAGCCTACCTACCCTAGGGTCGGGTTGACCATGAGATCTCAGGGTAGGCTTGGTCGTGAGGACGAGAACCCCTTCCCCAAGCAGTTACGTTGTCTTGTCTTTATAATCCCCGGGAGTTACCAATCCATAAAGAACCTGTTTAATGACGTGAAACAGTTCGAAAACGGCCAAGAAGGAAATGTGGAATATTGAAGTTAAGGCAAAACTCATATCTGAAATCTATCTAGATATTTTCCATATCCATTCTCTCTCTCCAAAGGCTAACTGGAGCGTCGAAGCCCGTGTGGTCAACACTGATCTTAGTTCACTCTTCTCTCTTTTTCAAGTGTTGCAGGCTCAAGCTCGTTCCACGTCAAATACTAAATTCACCGTTGATATCAAAATCTGGTATTAACACTTGGCGTCGTCTGTGGGAACGAGTAAGCCATCTTCGAATCGCCTCGCAATACTGTTTGAGATCATGAGCTTCAACATGGAGAATGTTACCCTCCGAGAATTGGACAGCGAACCAGCAAACCCCGATCAGCAGATGGGATCGAAGCCGACCAAAGATCGAGTTGTCTCAATAGACTAGAGAGCTCGGAAGAGGGAGCTCTGTCCGGTAGTAACGACATCGGCAATAGCCAGAGGATCAAAGCTAGACCCCACTCTAGAAGAGAACGTCGACCGACGATGTGAAGCGTTGGATGCAAAAGTCAGGGGCCTAGACCAAAACATAGCCCGCATCCTGTAACTCTTGCAAACACAGAAGTCGGCCCTGACGAGACCGATGAAGAAGACCCAGAAGAGTGTTCAAACTTCGGATCGACAGCTAGGCTACACCTGAATCCGGTGAGACCCAATCAAGGGGAAAGGGTCAGCTCTGGAAAGCCAAGGTGAGTCTCAACTGAGAAAACCCAAAGCCAGCAAACGGGTGATAGAAGGAAATGACAGGCCACAAGAGCAACGCGACAAGTCACCTCAAACCAGTAGCTGCTGGAGGCACGAAAGAGTAGGAAAACCACAAAGCAATAGAAGCATGACCCGGGCCGAACCTTCGAAGAGTCGCCCACCAACTGTCATGAGCCCCTCGACGCAAGTCACAAGCTCACTTAAGGCATGCCGACCAGAGTAGAAGACCGCTGAGGCGGAGAAAAACAACCCTAGGCCGCAGAGCTGCAAAAACTCCAAAGTCAATTCGGCAAAATGTAGAAAGCCCAAGGAGCCAACCAAAACAATCTGGAAACTCTGTTGAAGCAAGTCGACCCGCCGTTCATCGAAGAGATCATGCAGGAAGAGATGCCCGATAAGTTCAAGCTCCCAACAATGAAAGCCTACGACGGATCAACAGACCCTATAGAGCACGTCAGCATGACCTTCTGGTCCTAGATGGAGCTTCACATAATAAGAGACGCGATCAAGTGTCGGTCGTTCTCCATTACTCTCGTCGGCCCCACCAAGCAGTGGTACGAACAACTCAACAAAAGGACCATATCTTCTTTCAAAGAGCTCACCCGCGCTTTTGTCACCCAGTTTTTGGGAGGCCGACACCAATGCAAGTCGTCCACACATCTCCTCACTATCAGACAAGGAGAAAAAGAGACCCTCTGGGAGTATGTAGCTCGTTTCAACAACGAGACACTGTATATCGAGAACTATACCAACTTGACGACTCTAACATCAATAATGGTTGGGCAAAAGGATGAGAATTTTCTATGGTCCCTAGGCAAGAAGGTCGTCCGAATGTACCTCGAGTTTCTCACTCGTGCACATAAGTATATGAATGCAAGAGAATTGCTCCTAGCACGTGAAACCCTCGACGGAAGGGATCAACATCAGAATAGGGAGCGAACCGATCTAAACAAGTCAGAAACCAAAAGAAGAAGGACAAGAAATCGACATGAAAGGTCTCCCCGAAGATCCATACCCCGAAGCAAGTTTGAGAAATATACCCCAAAGACAGTCCCGATAGACCATATCCTGATGGAGATCAAGGACCAAAGAGCGTTGAACTGGCCGACCAAGTTGAAAACTGGCGTAGGCAGACGACACCAAGATAAATATTGCATGTTCCATCGAGACCACGACCATACCACCACAGAATGCTACGACCTAAAAGAGGCAATAGAGGCCTTGATCCGGAAAGGCAGCTAAAGGAGTACACAAAGGAAAAGAACGACAAAGCCCGAGGGAAAGCGGGACAACACAACGACTCCACACCACCCTAAGAAATTAAGACCATATTTTGAGGACCTGTTGGTGGAGAATTAACAAGAAAGAGAAAGCCAACGCACAGAAGCACGAAACTCCCCTACCACATGGGAAGTCTACTCCACCACACAGCTGGACACAACCGTCACCTTCACAGAAGCTGAAGCCAAACTGCTCCACCAACCGCACAATGACGCGTTGGTCATAGTGGTAATGGTGGCCAATGTGAAGATACACTGAATCCTAGTGGACGGAGGAAGCTCGGTGGACGTGTTGTCATTCACTGCTTCCAAAACAATGGGCATCGATTTCAACCGACTAAGAAACAACTCTAGTCTTTTAATCGGATTCACAGGAGAACAAGTAGTGTCGGAGGGCAGCATTGAACTACTAGTAGCATTCAGCGACACAACATCCTGTGTGATCGTCATGATAGATTTCCTGGTCGTGGAGTAGACTGTAAGTCAGCCTACACACCATACTGGGCAGACCAACAATCCATCAACTGAAGGCGGTCCCGTCGACATACCACATGAATATGAAATTCCCAACACCGACGGGGGTAGGAATAATAAAAAAGAGAACAGCTAGCGTCACGACTATGTTATGGTATAACCATGAAAGAAAATCCACACAACGGTCATTTCAGTTATCAAATCCTCACTCAAAGGATGGTAAAGAATGCTAGAATGAGGATTGAGGACAACTGTTATGGGTAAAATATTTGAACCCTAGAAGCCCACAAGGAAGGTAAACTCAACCCACAAGGGAGGTGAACCTGACCCGCCAAGGAGAAGAGCCGCCCCCCACCCCCCATGGGGTCTACTTGGTGTTACGTGCTCAATGTGTTAAAATAAATACGCAATAAGATAGAGAGAGCACTCAGAACATGCAAGCATACATGATCCTATAGCAAGTAGTAAGTATTTTTTCATTCGTTTTCCCACAGAGATTTATTATAAGCTACTCGTGAAGTGTAAAGTTAAGAAAGAAAGGGTGGATTTGATGGGGTAGAATTGATTTTAAATTGTCTATTTCCTACTGAATACGAAGAGGGTAGTCACATAAACAAGTGCAAGTCAAAGTTAAACTCAAATGAAAAGAGACGAGATTAATAAACGAAGACAAAAACAGCTAGACAGAATTGTAACTTTAGCAGAATTGCGGAAACAGCAATTCTACCGCAATTTTAATAACAGCGAAAGTGTGTAAAATGGAGAAACAAGGGCTACTAACGACTTCTCTATAGGCATTTTCTCACGATTCTCAAGCAGTGGATCAACTCTCTATGCATCAAACTCACTCAATCTCATGTATCGTCCGATTCCATGCATTAGATTCTTTAGTTTACTCATGTCCAAGTAAGGTCTTAAGCATCTTGTTAAAGCAGAAAGTTATGGTTTGTACTAGGAAAACGCCTATTCCTAGGTCGTTTTCTGGCTACCTTGAAAGGCTAGCATGAGTGTATGACTCTGAACTCTTACTCCTTCCAGAGGTTAGGAGTTCTTTGGACAAAATGGATGGCCAATCGAAATTGCCCGTGGGATGAAGCTTACATACAATCAATGCTTCGAGAGCTATCCTACATGCTTGGTTCACGTTTTTTAGCCTATAGTATTGTCATTAGCATGCCCCTATGTGACTTAGTTACTCATGGATGTGGGGAGAATAGAAAGAAGAGATAAAACAGACATGCTTAGAAGGAATTTAAAGACAACACAGTAGGGGAAAACAGTAGACTGCAAAGGTACGAAACTGTGAAATAATGAATTTTGCTTTTGATTACTTGATTGTTTGAAGGAACAAAAGAAAGCTTTAAATGAATAACACAAAGACAGAACTCCACGAAATGCAATAAACTAACTACTAGAACAGAAACAACAACTAAACAATGCTGGAAAGTAGAAATGAAAGACAGAAAGCATGTAAATGAGCTTGGACGCCTCGTTGCGAATGTCTCGACTGAAGGGAGAGAAAGACCAGCCTTGCTTGGATGAATCCAATCGGGAGAGAAGAGGAATCTTCTCTCCTTCCTATCAGATTGTCGACTCCAACAGCTAAACCTCTCAAACCAACAGACGGATGGGAAAAACAGGAGAAAAGATGGAGCTGCGAAGAGGCTTCTACGCTTTCGGATGATGATTGAACCCTCGACTTGGACCCCCTTTTATAGTAATTTGCAGGTGCGTTTGGGCCAAGGAGAACCATCAATCTTCAACGTCGTACTTCAAAATGGATGGAGGAGAAAGAACGAATCCCTGAAATAACGGAAATTAACAGAAAAAGATCAGTCAACTTACGGTTTTCACTTGAAACATTGCGGTTTCAGCAATGTTTCCGCAATGCTGTCGCAATGTAGTTTTTTTCATTCTTTTACTTCGGTTTTCAATCCTTTTCTTTCCTTTTGCACACAAGTCCTAATTTAGCTACCTTCTTTTAATTCTCACAAATAAGCATAGGTTTAAGCTAAACCCTATCAAAAACACCTAAGAGTGTGCATCTTTCTAAGCTAAATAAGTCCTAAATAAGTCACTTTTGGAGACATAACACACCCCCAAACTTAAGGTTTTGTTTGTCCTCAAGCAAACTAAGGACTTACTTAGGCTGTTGTTTCATCTTCTTTAACCACTTATGACTCCCCTATATCCCTATCTATAGCAGTGCTGTCCTGTGACACACTTCTAAGTTCAGAACTATCCTCTTATCTAGCTTCTTCTGACTTTGCCTGCCTAATACTCCTACTGTTTTTATTAACTCCCTACAACTGATCTACTTGCTTTTGTCATATCATGCCACTATCCCTAAGGTTTCAAATTCTACCTAGCTTTACCCCAGACTCAGTACATGCTTCTAGTTTTTACTTTCGAGCCACCTAGGATTCCTTAGAGTCATGCCAGTCTTAGTATTAACAGTGACAGTAGTACTTTAAGAGAACAATCTAAACCCTGGCATCACTACATTGGACATACATTCATCTCCCTAAACAACCCTACAAGCTACAACTTTGTGCTCAGCTACTTGAGGATCAGAGTTCTTTTTAAATAGGACATCTAAGCCACAAAGTTACAACTCCTAGGTATACATTCTTCTTCCCTACTTTTTCCTTTTTTCTTTCTTAGGTGGAGCCTTTCCTTTGGTTGCCTTTTGATGCAATGCCACTTGTGGGTCACACACTTGGCACTGATTACTCAGCAACCTAAGAAAGACACCTAACTTTATTATGTTTTTCACATTTTTTTTTTTTTTTTAGTTCATCATTTTTGTCAAGGAGAAGAAGAATGCTTATGCTTTAAGGGAGAGAGGAATGTTCCTAGGCCTAGGGTGGCATCCCCCAAACTTAAACTACTCATTGTCCCCAATGAGTGTCTGAGGTGGCACACCCCCAAACTTGTCCTAGAAGCATCTAGTCTAAGGTAAAACAAAGAGAATCTAAAAAGCCCTAGGCATAGACAGAACATGCTAAAAGTAAATATCACAGCAGCAGAAATTTGAAAAAAAACAGACAGGTAAGGACTTAAAGCTATGCATGCTGAGCTTTTTAGAGGTTAATTTAAACTATCAAAGGATGTCCTATGACACTCATCCAGCATGCTTTGAGATAAACTATATAAGGTAGTCATGATAGCAGTAAAAGAAAGAATTTAAACAGAACCAGTCTAACTAAACAGACAGTCCAAAACATGCATTCAGTAAAAAAATTGCGGGTTCCGCAATTATTTCGCAATAAAGTCAGGGCAGATATATCAGTGTTTAAGGCCCCTACGCATGCTTTGTCCAGTCATTCAAGCTCTCTAAAAATGAAACTAAACTAATCTACCTAACCAGCTAACATCAGACTACACTAAACAATTTAAAAACTTAAAACTAAGCAACTAAAACAGATCAAAATATTAACTAAAAACAGCATAATTCACACGGTTCATAAAAAGCAGTTTGATTTTTTTTTCTTTTTTTAATTGTAAGGGAACAGCAATACTCCCTTGAGTGCAATTCAAACTAGCACTCAGATGTCTTCATCCTCATCAGGCCTTCGTGATCTTGGAGGCGCCCATGGAGATAGCAGGTCCGTGGGGAAGTCAGGGAAAAGGCAACCCAGCTGGTCAGCGACTTCCTTGTCCCTTGCCTGTGCGTAGGTGGCCCATTGAGCCATCCTCTTCTGTAAATCCATCAGGCACGCCATGGACAGTGACTGAGCAGCAGCCAATCTATCCAGCTCGAACTCCATGTTCCCTTTCCTTCTCAGCCTCAAGCCGGTAGGCAGCTCCAAGTGGCCTGTGTAAGCCATCTGCTGTTCCATCCGCTCAATGGGGACTCCTGCACGCAAGCATAGTTTAGTAATAGTATTAGGGAAGAACAATGGACCCTTACCCTTCTTGGCGCAGTCAGCAATGGCAGCTGTAATGACTTCGTCCACGTTGATTGTGAGACCTCGCATGATTGAATAAACCAGCAGCGATCTGCTCTGGTTGATTGTGGTCTCATGTGTCACGGGGGACAGCTTCCTTCTCACGAAGGAAAACCAGACAGCCGCCTTAGCTGTGAGGTTGGCACTCATGAGAGTGTGCCTCCCATTGCGCGACACGGTCCATGAGGCTTCAGGCTGGCCAATGATCCGGATGGCCTCTTCCAGGACAGCCTCTGTAGGCTCATCAACGATCCTTGAGTAATCAGTGTGTCTCTGGCCCTTGAGGCCGTAGGCTTCGTTGATTGCCTTTGCTGAGAAGTCTACTTCAACTCCCCTGACCACAGACAATCCCTCCTCAGAATTCCTCAAATTGGCGTAGAAGTCATACACCATGCTTGTGTAAGCTGGATTGGGTGGTCTGCAGAACTCCTCCCAGCCGTGATTCGTAATTCCTGCGCGCAAGAATTGCGGCAGGTCAGCAGGTCTGTCGAGGAAGCCCTTCTCGTGCAACAGCTCCCTTTTCCTCAGCTTAATGCCTCTAGACTCAGTGTCAGAAGACACGTACCTCACTGACTGAGGCTCATCTTCAGGGTACAGCTTGGCCTTCCCCTTGTCTTTCAGTTTGGCTGACTCAGCAGCCTCAATCTTGAGCTTCTTTGGGGACGGCTCGTCACTCCCCTTCTTGGATGAAGGCACAGCCCTGGACTTCTTCTTCTTCTTGGACTTCTTTTTTGTTCTTGGCCTTTTGGCCTTGACAACTGTGGCTTCCTTCTTCCTCAATCGTGCCTTCGTTGTCATCTGCTGGAGGCAGTCCCCCAGTGTCTCGTCCATCGAGTCATCCTTCTGTGCAGGGCTCTCAGGGATGGCTTCCCTCAAAGGCGAGAAGACCTCATCTTCCTTAGCTTCCCCACTGCCCTGTGTCGATTCTTGGTACTCCCCATATGGGAATTCAGGGTCAGGCCGTGGAGAAGTGTGCGAAGGAGTGGTGCTTTGTGCTGCTGTAGGGGTCTGTGCAGACCTCTGCGGTGATGAAGGCAGGTCAGGGCTCTGCGCTGGTGGCGATGAGGAGAGCTCAGGGCTGTGAACCGGTGGAGATGATGAAGGGCTGCGCTCGGCTGTCTCGTGGGATGGCTGGCCCAATTCTTGACTCTCCACAGAGGGAGTCTTTTTCTTGACTTCTTCTTTGGCCACAACCATACTCCATTTGCGCTTCTTGGGTGTGCCTGCTGGTTCAGAGGGTCCAGCAGGTATCTCTGTGACGACCTTCCACTTCTTCTTGCGGATCGGAAGTTTGGGAAGTCGTTCAGTTCGCGCAGCCTCAGCATCAGCCAAGGCAAGCAGTGCTTCCCTCGCAGCCATTTCAGCTTCATCAGCCCTTTTCTTGGACGCAGATCGTTCGGCTCTTGTTAGCACCATTGTTGAATTGTGGAGATTTGGAGAGAGGAATCACAGATGAAGAGAAACGCAGCTTTCTTGGAGTTCAGATAATGGGGGAATCGTGCGGATCAACGCGCCTTCTAACGGATATAAAGAAACCCAAAAAATCCCAACGGCTATATTTTTGCGGATTCTGCAAATCCAGCGCAATTCTAGTGACCGTTGGAGATTTTCTGCATTTAAATGTCAATCTTTGCTCAACCGTATCTTTGATTTGGCCCAATATCTTTTTGATCTTTTTGGCTGGATTTAATCTCCTTGATTCCCTCTATTGATTCCCTACAAAAAGAAATAAAATCAACATCAAATTCGTAATTAAAATCATACAAACATATACACAAACGATAACCGGAAAATCGCAAAAAAATAAACTAAGGCAGGAGCCTCATATTGACGAGCACAGCAATCACTCGTCCTCTCTCGTTCTTAATTTCACGCTTCAGTCAAGAGGAAGGCCGAGAGAGTCTTCACATCCCCTTCCTCATAGTAGTGCTTCAATCTTGCACCATTAACCATGAATGGTTGTCCTTGCTGCAGGTTCTTTATCTCGATGGCACCATGAACAAACACATTAGTAATTACAAATGGTCCTGATCATCTAGACTTAAGTTTGCCTGGAAATAATTTCAATCGTGAGTTAAATAATAAGACAAGCTGGCCTTTCTTGAAGTCCTTAATCCTAAGTCTACTATCGTGCCAAATCTTGGTGTTTTCCTTATACATTTTGGCATTTTCATAAGACATATGCCTAAGCTCATCAAGCTCATGTAATTGCAAAGACCGCAACGTTCCCGCATCGGTCACGCAATAATTCAACTCTTTTAGTGCCCAAAATGCCTTAATTTCTAACTCGAATGGAAGATGACAAGCTTTACCATACACAAGTCTGTAAGGAGACATACCTAAGGGTGTCTTATATGCAGTTCTATACGCCCAAAGTGCATCCTCAAGTTTAAAGGACCAGTCTTTTCTATTGGGTTTGACCACCTTTTCTAGTATGTTCTTAATCTCCCTATTTGAAATTTCAGCCTGTCCATTCGAGTGTGGGTGATAGGGGGTGGCTACTCTATGTCTAATGTTATACTTAGCCAACACTCTGTCCATAGCCTTATTAATGAAATGTGTCCCTTCATCGCTAATGATAGCACGTGGTGTTCCAAACCTAGTAAAAATGTGCCTATGCAAGAATTTTATGACTGTTTTGGCATCATTATTGGGACATGCTATGGCCTCTACCCACTTGGATACATAGTCTACTGCCACTAATATGTAAAGGTTACCTGATGATGGGGGAAATGGTCCCATGAAGTCAATGCCCCACACATCAAAGAGCTCCAACTCTAAGATGTAAGTGAGAGGCATTTCATCCTTGCGACTAAGGTTACCTGTCCTTTGGCATTCATCACAGCTGTGGGCATAGTTGTGTGCATCCTTGAAGATCGTTGGCCAATAGTAGCCACTCTGAAATACCTTTGCAGCTGTTCTTTGGCCACCAAAGTGTCCACCATAAGGAGCTGTGTGGCAGTGCTGCAGCACAGACTTCGCCTCAGCAGCTGAAACACACTTCCTTAGCAAGCCGTCAGCACATGTCTTGTAAAGTGTGGGGTCATCCCATATGAATTTCCTTGCTTCATGAAGGAACCTCTTCTTCTCTTGTCCTCCCTTGAAAGTTGGTAGTACCTGCGATGCAAGGAAGTTAGCAATGTCAGCAAACCAAGGTTCCTCATCGTTATCACGATGAGTCAATACAAAGACATGTTCATCAATAAAAGCATCAGAAATTGCGGTTTTCGCCATTTTTTCGCAATTATGCTGCAATCTAGAAAGATGATCCGCAACCACATTTTCACATCCTTTCTTATCTCTAATGTCTAGATCGAACTCTTGCAGCAGCAGTACCCACCTAATCAACCTAGGCTTAGCATCAGCCTTCCTCATAAGGTACTTTAAAGCAGAATGGTCAGTGTACACAATCGTTCTGATGCCTACAATATAGTTCCTAAATTTCTCACAAGCAAACACTACAGCTAGCATCTCTTTCTCAGTGGTTGTGTAGTTGCATTGTGCCTCATTAAGTGTCTTACTAGCATAATAGACAGGGTGTGTTAACTTGTCAATCTTCTGTCCTAACATAACCCCTACAGCATAGTCACTGGCATCACATAACATCTCAAATGGGAGATCCCAATTTGGTCCTACTATAATAGGGGCTGTGACTAGTGCTTCCTTAAGGGTCTTCCAAGCTAGGAAACATTCTTTAGAGAAGATGAATGGTTTGTTTAGCTCTAGAAGCTCACATAAAGGCTTGGAGATCTTAGAAAAGTCCTTAATGAACCTTCTATAGAAACCAGCATGCCCTAAGAAACTTCTAATGGCCTTGACATTTTGAGGTTCTACCAACTTCTCTATTATTTCAATTTTTGCCCTGTCAACCTCTACACCTGCCCTTGACACTCTATGACCTAAGACAATTCCTTCATCCACCATGAAGTGGCACTTTTCCCAATTTAGGACTAGGTTGGTCTCCTCACACCTAGCCAGGACTTGTCCTAGGTTCTCTAGACAGTTTGTAAATGAATCCCCAAAGACTGAGAAATCATCCATGAATATCTCTATCATGGACTCATCCAAATCAGAGAAGATTGCCAACATGCACCTTTGGAAAGTTGTCGGTGCATTGCATAAGCCAAAAGGCATTCTGCGAAAGGCAAAAGTTCCAAAAGGGCAAGTGAAGGTAGTCTTCTCTTGGTCCTTAGGGTCTATAGTAATCTGGTTATATCCTGAATAACCGTCTAAGAAACAGTAGTAGGCTCTACCAGCTATCCTATCTTGCATTTGGTCAATGAACGGTAGAGGGAAATGGTCTTTTTTGGTTTCTTTATTTAGTTTCCTATAATCCATGCAAACTCTCCATCCTGTGATAGTCCTTGTTGGAATCAGTTCATTGTTCTCATTGACTACCACAGTCATCCCCCCCCTTCTTAGGTACACATTGTATAGGGCTCACCCACTGGCTACTAGCTATGGGGAAGATCACGCCAGCATCTAACCATTTTATTATTTCCTTTTTAACTACCTCTTTCATAGAGGGATTCAACCTACGTTGGTGATCTACTCTAGGGGTATGCTCTTCCTCTAATATAATCTTATGCATGCAATAAGAAGGGCTAATGCCTCTAATATCAGCAATAGTCCATGCAATAGCCTTCCTATGTTGCTTAAGTAGTAAAATCAGTTCCACCTCATGCTTTTCACTTAGTTTAGAAGAAATAATTACAGGCAAAGTATCATTACTTCCTAGATATGCATACTTGAGGTGAGTAAGGAGAGGTTTCAATTCTAAGACAGGTGGATGCTCAATGGATGGTTTTAATGGATTCACAGATTTTTCAGTTAAGTCAATATTCATACAAACATGCTGAGGGTTATTTACAGATACGTCCATTATCTCAGCTATGTTTAAGTCAGTTAATTCTAATCCTACATATTCATGAGCATGCTTAGTCAACAATTCATGCTCCAATTGTTCTTCCATGAGTGAATCAACAATGTCCATGCTAGCACAAGATTCAGAGTCAGAGGGGTACCTTAAGGCTTTATAAACACTAAATTTCACCTCTTCATCATGAACCCTCATAGTGAGCTCACCTTTTTGGACATCTATCAGTGCCTTACCTGTGGCTAGAAATGGTCTGCCTAACAGGATGGGGACCTCCTTGTCTGCTTCATAATCCAGGATAATGAAATCTGCAAGGAAAATAAATTTGTCAACCTTTACAAGAATATCCTCAATCTTACCTTCAGGGTATGCTATGGATCTGTCTGCTAGTTGTAAAGTGACAGTGGTTGGACGTGCTTCTCCTATTCCTAGCTGTCGGAATAGTGATAGGGGCATGAGGTTTATGCTGGCTCCCAGGTCACAAAGAGCTCTGCCCACGTGCTTGCCTCCTAGCTCTACTAATAAGGTGAAGGAACCAGGATCCTTCTCCTTCTTGGGTAGCTTGTTCTGGAGTATGGCACTGCACTCCTCAGTGAGATTGACTGTTTCAAACTCACCAATTATTCTCTTGTTAGTTATAATATCCTTCAAAAACTTTACATAAGAAGGCATAGACTGTAAAACTTCTACAAAAGGAATATTAACATGCACTTGCTTAAGAATTTCTAGAAATTTATTAAAGTGCACTTCCTGTTCTTGTTTTTTCTTTAGCCTTCTAGGAAATGGAGGTGGTGGCACATATGCAGGCACTTCAGGTCGCCTCAGGATAGGTGGAGGCCTTGGAATTTCTTCTATCTCTTCTATGATTGGCTCCAGCCTTGATCCTGATGTGCTTGTTGGTGGTGGACCTTGGTTTGGCAGAGACTCCAGTGGAGCACTAGACTCAGTGTTCTCTACTCTCTTTGGTGTGTCCTTGGTGTTGCTTACCAATGGTCTACCACTTCTAAGTTCAATTGCTTGAACTTGCTCTTTACCATCTCTCCTTGGCACTTCAGTGTCAGCAGGTAGTCTACCTTGGGGCCTACTTTTGATTTCATTGGCTAGTTGCCCTATTTGGTTCTCTAGGCTCCTAAGAGTAGCTTGCTGACTCTGTAGAGTGGCATCATTCTTGGCTATGTATTCCTTGAGTAAGTTTTCTACAGAAGATCCTACAGGTTGGTTGTATGGTTTTTGATACATGGATTGGTTATGTTGGGGAGTGAAACCAGGTGTTCCACTCGGTCTTGGTTGGTTAGGATTTTGATTAGCATTCTGTTGGCCACGCCATGACAGGTTTGGGTGGTTCCTCCAACCAGGGTTGTAAGTATTAGAGTAGGGATTGTTCCTAGGCTGCTGCTGGCTTCCAACATAGCAGACCGAGGCTGGATTCCCAGGGCAGTATTCATACGGGTGCCCTTCCCCACAGAATCCACAGATAAGTGTCTCACCTTGACTTTGTTGGGTGCCCATGGACATGGCTGTGGCGGTGTTGACACTTGTTTGGAGATTGGTTTGAGCCATTTGCTTAACTAGGTTGGTCAGGGCATTTATTTGGCTGCTCATTGCACTTAGAGCATCCTTGTCTTGAGCTCTAGTTGGCTCAACTGGATCATCTGACCACCTACAGTGAGATGCTGAGATCTTCTCCAAGATCTCATAGGCTTCGTTGTAACTCTTGGACAACATGGACCCTCCAGCAGATGAATTTAAGACTTGTCGAGTGTTGGGGTTGCATCATTTGAAAAAGACCTCTATTTGGATACACCATGGGATGCCATGGTGTGGACATTTCAGAAGAAGATCTTTAAACCTTGTCCAAGCTTCGTGAAGAGACTCAGTGTCAGCTTGTTTGAATTTGATTATGTCATCACGAAAGGTAGAATTCCTATCAGGTGGGAAGTATTTGACTAGGAATTTTTCTGCTAAGTCTGTCCAATTACGGACTGATCCTGAGGGTAATGAGTTTAACCACGTTTTGGCTTTGTCCCTCAAAGAGTAAGGGAACAGATAGAGCCTCAAAGTTTCTTGGGAAACTCCAGGGATGATGAATGTATCACTGACTCCTAGGAAGTTTCTAAGATGGTTGTGGGGATCCTCATTTTCTATTCCAAAGAATTGTCCCACAGTGGACAACATTTGGAACATCACTGGCTTTAACTCGAATGAGTTGGCAGTGATTTCAGGACGGATTATGCTGGGGTTCAGCTCCCCAGGCATAGGTACTAAGTAAGAGAGTATGGCGCTATCCTTGTCATTCGCTATTTCGATGGGATTGCGAGTGACAGGCACCGGATTTGGAACTATTCCATCCATTTCTTCTTGAGACAATTGCGGAGGAATTGCGGTTCCCGCAATTATTGGAGGTATAGAGGGTTGGTTAAAGAGACGTTTCTTGGCTCTATTTCTAGCCCTAAGTAATCTCTCAGGCTCAGGATTGAACTCTAGATCACTACTTGAAGGCTCACTCATAAACTAACCCAATAGTACCTGCAAAAGAAATGAAACAGATCAGTTACAATAGACAATAAACTTGGTATTTCAAACTTAACAAACTTCGTTTTCACTTAAATAAATCCCCGGCAGCGGCGCCAAAAACTTGTTACGTGCTCAATGTGTTAAAATAAATACGCAATAAGATAGAGAGAGCACTCAGAACATGCAAGCATACATGATCCTATAGCAAGTAGTAAGTATTTTTTCATTCGTTTTCCCACAGAGATTTATTATAAGCTACTCGTGAAGTGTAAAGTTAAGAAAGAAAGGGTGGATTTGATGGGGTAGAATTGGTTTTAAATTGTCTATTTCCTACTGAATACGAAGAGGGTAGTCACATAAACAAGTGCAAGTCAAAGTTAAACTCAAATGAAAAGAGACGAGATTAATAAACGAAGACAAAAACAGCTAGACAGAATTGTAACTTTAGCAGAATTGCGGAAACAGCAATTCTACCGCAATTTTAATAACAGCGAAAGTGTGTAAAATGGAGAAACAAGGGCTACTAACGACTCCTCTATAGGCATTTTCTCACGATTCTCAAGCAGTGGATCAACTCTCTATGCATCAAACTCACTCAATCTCATGTATCGTCTGATTCCATGCATTAGATTCTTTAGTTTACTCATGTCCAAGTAAGGTCTTAAGCATCTTGTTAAAGCAGAAAGTTATGGTTTGTACTAGGAAAACGCCTATTCCTAGGTCGTTTTCTGGCTACCTTGAAAGGCTAGCATGAGTGTATGACTCTGAACTCTTACTCCTTCCAGAGGTTAGGAGTTCTTTGGACAAAATGGATGGCCAATCGAAATTGCCCGTGGGATGAAGCTTACATACAATCAATGCTTCGAGAGCTATCCTACATGCTTGGTTCACGTTTTTTAGCCTATAGTATTGTCATTAGCATGCCCCTATGTGACTTAGTTACTCATGGATGTGGGGAGAATAGAAAGAAGAGATAAAACAGACATGCTTAGAAGGAATTTAAAGACAACACAGTAGGGGAAAACAGTAGACTGCAAAGGTACGAAACTGTGAAATAATGAATTTTGCTTTTGATTACTTGATTGTTTGAAGGAACAAAAGAAAGCTTTAAATGAATAACACAAAGACAGAACTCCACGAAATGCAATAAACTAACTACTAGAACAGAAACAACAACTAAACAATGCTGGAAAGTAGAAATGAAAGACAGAAAGCATGTAAATGAGCTTGGACGCCTCGTTGCGAATGTCTCGACTGAAGGGAGAGAAAGATCAGCCTTGCTTGGATGAATCCAATCGGGAGAGAAGAGGAATCTTCTCTCCTTCCTATCAGATTGTCGACTCCAACAGCTAAACCTCTCAAACCAACAGACGGATGGGAAAAACAGGAGAAAAGATGGAGCTGCGAAGAGGCTTCTACGCTTTCGGATGATGATTGAACCCTCGACTTAGACCCCCTTTTATAGTAATTTGCAGGTGCGTTTGGGCCAAGGAGAACCATCAATCTTCAACGTCGTACTTCAAAATGGATGGAGGAGAAAGAACGAATCCCTGAAATAACGGAAATTAACAGAAAAAGATCAGTCAACTTACGGTTTTCACTTGAAACATTGCAGTTTCAGCAATGTTTCCGCAATGCTGTCGCAATGTAGTTTTTTTCATTCTTTTACTTCGGTTTTCAATCCTTTTCTTTCCTTTTGCACACAAGTCCTAATTTAGCTACCTTCTTTTAATTCTCACAAATAAGCATAGGTTTAAGCTAAACCCTATCAAAAACACCTAAGAGTGTGCATCTTTCTAAGCTAAATAAGTCCTAAATAAGTCACTTTTGGAGACATAACACCCACTAAGCATGCGTAACTAATTATGGACGTCACTTCTAATCGGAAAGGCAAGTTAGTCGTTCTTAATACAGACCAAGAGATGCAAGAAATTCATTCATTCATGCTAAACATATTCAATTAAGCTTAAACCTCACCTAATACAAAAGTATTCAATCCCTAAACTTAACTAATCAACCACTAACCTCTTTAGCTTTCCATGTAGATGAAGGTTTCCCAAGCATCCATGGAGTTTGTCTTCAACATACAACCCAAAAATGGGCAAAAACCAGAAATTGAGGGGAGAAAACGGCAATCCCGAGGGGAAAAGAGAAGAAGATGCGTTAAAAATCGGAAAATGTGATTTTATACCCGTCGGAGCGTCGAGACGCTAGGGCAGCGTCTCGACGCTGTGCCCTAAATTATCAGCGCGCGCGCACGGGGTGGCGTCGAGCGAGCGTTGAGACGCTTGCGCTCGACGCTTGCTCTCGGGTGGAATTTCAAATGTGCGCCTCAGACTTCGGAGCGTCGAGACGCTAGGCCAGCGTCGCGACGCTGTCGGCGTTGAGTGAGCGTTGAGACGCGCGCGCTCGACGCTGGCGTTCGTCCATCTTCGGGAATCGTCGGGGCAGCGTCGAGACGCTAGGCCAGCGTCTCGACGCCGAGCAGCGTTGAGCCAGCGTCTCGACGCTGCCGGTCAACGCTAGCTCTCGGGTTTGGTGGCCAACTTTTGCCTTTCAATGGCAAATTTTGCCATTTCTTCAATTCTTCAAGCTCCTTCAATCTCGATGCATCCATTAAGCTCTAAAACGTCGTTTCTAGCCTCGAAACACGTCCTCGGACTCCTCGAGCTCTCTACCATCAAATCACCTACAAGAAGGCATTTTAATCAATATTTGTCATGGTTTTAGCTATAATTAGGGAGCAAATAATAGCTCTATTTTGGAGCTATCAGCCGCCTGGGTGTATGGTCGTACATGGATCCATAGGAGTACCGTGTGCAGCTCATGCTCTTGGGTCTCCTTCTCGCATTTCCTCCGCCACAAATTGGCATCCAAGCTTTCTTCTTGTTGCTATATTCAGGAAGAAGCTGGTGGTCGTGGGTGAGGATCGGCCGAGCGCGTTCCCTGGATGTAGTAAAGTTCACACCCGAGGAGGGAACGTAAGTCGGGCGCCTTGACCTTCGTTTGATGTTCAAGCTCTCCACACTCGTCGTGCGGACGACCAGGGTGTGGAGAGGAACGGGGCGAGGTCACCCTGCCGCCCGAGGATTCGCTACTACCGGCCCCGCATTTCTCAAGATGAAGGAGGGGTTCGTTTGGGTTTGCAACCCCGAGTTCGTTCCCCTGACCCAGTCTTCCAAACTAAGAAGACAAGTAAGGCGGGATGCTCCGTTGGCGGCTCGCTTGAGATGAACAAACCCTGGAGGCGCCGCACTCGAGGGGAGATCGATCGAGATCTTAATTTTCAAGTGTTGCTTGCACCCTCGGTCATGTATTTGAACTTCTGCTTTATTTGTTGTGTCTACCCCGGTCTGTTGGGTGTAGTGTTGTCGCATGCTTTAATAAAATGGCTTTGACCATCCTTTCTTATCTCGATCACTCATTTTTCGCTTTCGTTCTTCGCCTGGGATGCACCATGTTTATACATCGCGAATGGTTCGCTGAGTGGGAGAGGTGTTGAACGTCCATTTGAGCTAAGGTGTGCGTCGCTAGTCTCGGAGGACTTTGTCCTTTTGGCATGGCAGTTTTCGCCGTTGAGTCGGTGCTCCGTCTTTCATCCGGTGGGGCGCCTGCCTTTACCGTTCGAAGGCGGGGTCGTGTCTTAGGTTTCAAGGAGAGCGTCATAGCTGACGCTGATTTCTCACAAACGACGCAAGATTCTGGGCTTCCCCGCGCCTCCGTGCTTTCCGTCGCGGGCGACCGTTTGGTAGGGTTCCTGCAAGAGGGAGGGAAGCATGAACTTGCACCGGTGTGGGGCTAGGCCCACAAGGCTCCGATGCTTAAGTCAGAGAGGTCTGAGCATAAGTAAGAGAGAGAGAGAGAGAGTTGGGTAGAGTCACCTGATTGGCTCATAGTGAGGATGGGTAATTTATAGGTGATGAGGAGGGAGTGTTCCATGAGCGGTTCTGTTGATCCGCCATCATATGAGTCATCGAACTGGGGTGAGGAGATCCGGAACAATCGGAGTCGACCCTCGTGCCTCGCAATGATGGGGGATAACCGTCGTTCCCCGATTCCCGAGGGAGTTGGGTGCGCTGTTGTACTGTCATCCAATCGGGTGAGTCAGGGTGTCCTGTCGATCACATATCACGCCTATCGAGAGGCAGCCTGACGACAACAGATTCTCGGGTGAGCTGCTAAGCCCGGACCCTCTGAGTCCTAGGGTCGGTCTCTGGTTGTTGACTTCGTCCGATGCTGGTGTCGTGGCCTCGTCTTCCTGGGGAAGTGGGTCGTGACGCCAGCGGCTAACCTCAGGCTGAGGTAGCCCGTAACAAAATTGTTGCAAAAGTGCAAGATTGAATCCTCACTATGAGCCAAATTAGGTGATGTACTAAATCACAGCACCACGCAGTTGTTTGATAAATTTATTTTGGGCAGTAATATAAAATTTTAAATTATTGCATAAGTGCAAGATCGAACTCCCAATTCGGGTCATTTAATTTTGGGTGGTAATAAAGTATTTTAAATTGTTGCACAAGTGCAGGATCGAACCTCACTCTCGAAAAAAATTGGACAGTAATAATTTTTTTTTAATTGTTGCACAAAAAAATTTGTTAGTAATAAAACATTTTAAATTGCTGTACAAGTATAAAATCGAACCCCCACCCTCAAATTTATATTTGGACGGTAATAAAGCATTTTAAATTGCTCCACAAGATTGAACCACCACTCTAGACCAAGCTAGGCAATGAGCTAAAAAAATTTGGCGGTAATAACATTTTAAATTGCTCCACAATTGTTAGTCATTCTTAGCTTCATTTTTATTACAATTTTTTTGTGAGATATATTTCTTTTTCTTCCCGTATTAGATTTATTTGAGTGATTTGTGTATCTACTCTTGTGAGAGTTTTTATCTTTGGGGGAACTCTTCCTTTACATTTATTGGGATTTGTAATAAGGTGTGGGTGCACCTTGGGATTTGAGTGAATAGATTAACTTTGAACCCGAAAAAAATTGAGTGTAGTGGTTTGATCATGAACTCGCTAAATGGATCGGTATAGGTTGAATCCTAAACTTGCAAAAGGATCGATTTATGGTTTACTCGTGAACCCGTAAAAAGAGTGATCAACCGATTTGAGTTTCACCTGTAAGAGAGTCGTTACAGTAAATTAAAATACTCAAGAATGAGTTTTGGGAAATGGAGTAGAGATTTCTGAACCACTATAAAAATTCTCGATGTTATCTCTTCTTTTCTACTCGTTTAATTTCCGTTATTTAATTATTTATTTATGTAGAATGCATGTTTAGGAAACTTTCTATATATTTATCTAAAAATTATTTAGGGTGTTTAGTTGATTAGTTTGGATTGATTTAGTTTAGTTAAGTTTCTTGAAAAAGTTTTAAATTTGATTAAGTAACTTTGTTCAACCTCGTCTAGTGTTGTCATACGATTCTACAAAAAAGTTATAATGTCTCGACCACACTAGGTATGAAGGTAAAATTTCATTTCTTTGGCGTGTAAACTTCAAAAGGCATTGTATGATCTTAAATAGGTTACTCGTGTCTGGTTTGAGAGATTAAGTTTTTACATTCTTTGGGCTTCTTTTGTTCTCGTGTTCATTCTAGTATGATGGTTCGCCACTCTCCCTTTTCTCAATGTTATATCACGTCATGCAAAGTTTGACGTGTTGCAAAAACATTAAATAAAGGTGTTAGCTGTTAACAACAAAAAAAATATTAGAATAAGGATTAAAAGTTTATCGACAAAGTTTTTTTTTGGACAATATGTGGGGTGAGGAGAATCAAGCATGTGAGCTTTTAGTCGCTAGATCGTACATTATTGGTTGAGTTATGCTCATGTTAACTTATAGACACAAATAAAACTCTTCGGAATTAGAACCAAATAGAAATAACTATCTATTTTAAAAAGACACAATAATAAAAATTTAAAGGCTAAAATTGCAAATTAAAAAATATCGATAATTATTTTTTATATACATAAATTTTTTAAATCTCATTTTGGTTTATAAACTATCAAATTTATTCTAATTAACCATTTGGATCTTTATTACTATTTTTATTTTTTTTACACCATGTTGGAGTGGGGGATTGAACCTAGAACCTCATGATCACTAGGCGATACATCATGTTGTTGAGCTAGGCTCTTGTTAGCATCTTTATTACTACTTTACTACTTAATTATTATATTACCATATCTAATACCCCTTCAACCAATCAATATGATCCACACATACCTGCACCAATAATCTGTTCCATACTAATTACTCTTAGTCTATATTTATTATTGTATTTGTGCGTGTTAATTGTGGTTAAGCTTTTCCTTAATCTCTTAGAGCTTTCTGTTATCTATCTTTCACTAGTATTGTAACATGTGGCGTACTCTTCTCTATTTAATGAAATGTCTCAGTCTCAGTCTCTTAAGTTGAATGTCATATTTTCTCCAATATTCTTTTTTTTCCTCCCAACATGGTATCAGAGATATCTGAACATCTTTCTTATTCTTAACAATAGTTTTTTTTGTTTAACAATGAAGTTTATTCAAACAAAAGTTGGTCGCCAGCTATTGTTCACACCTCGGGTGAAAATGCTGACAAATACTCAAGACGACATATGCTTAAGGAAGAAGAGAAAGATGCGCGGTCACGCGAGCATCACCCATGGTCGCACGGAAAGCACCGTTACCACTACTTAGGTCGTGAACTCGCAAAGACTTCAAACCAAATGTTTCTTCCCCTATGCTAAACTCAAATATCTTCTCAGTCCCAAAATAACTTAAATCAAAATGATATTCTTCTTCTTCTTTTCTTTTCACCCAAAGAGTGGGGATCTCTTCTTCTTATCCCCTGTTTTTCTTTCTTTCAAAGGCGTTGACTCTTCCATCTTCAATTCAGATAACAAAAAAAGAAACAAGAAAAAAACTTTAACTCCCTCTTTTCTTCTACAAATTCCTCCATTAGAGAAGCTGAAGAAGCTCTCATTTTCCACATCTTTCCTCCATGTCTCAATTCCTCTCCAAGCCCTCGACATCACCCCAAACCCTCATTTTCCTATTCTCAATTAGGATCGCAAGGTCGCGTGGTATGCGCCACCACGCCTCCCTCTACTCCGAGAACTCATTTTGCTCTCTTTCTTCTTTCTTTTCTTTCTATCATTTTTTTTTCTTCTGTTAACACGCTATCTCATACTTACGTTTTCTCAATCACTTTTTAAGGGCTGTTTGGCGCAGAGAGTTGAAGTTAATAAATCTGAAGTTGTTTAGTATGTAGAGTTAGTTTGTTTAGTCTGAAATTCTAAAGTCTGTGTTGTGTTTGGAGTAGATAGTTGTTAAACTTGAAGTTCTGAAGTCTGAGCTTATTTTAACTGATTTTTTTTTTATAATTTTTTTCTACAAAGTTTCAAAATTTCATTATTAAGCCCTTCTTCCAATCAATTCTAAGACTGATTTTTTTTTTTTTTTATTTTATCTATCATTTACAAATTTCTTTGATGACAATAAAAATAATTTTGAGCACAATACCTCGATTTTCAATTTCTCTCAGATTATCAAAAAAAAAAAAAATATATATATATACTATTTTACTTATTTATATATTTTTTTAGAGAATAATTATTTATATGTTAATATTTAATATATGAATGATTATAGTTTTTTATAGTTTAAATTAGAAATAATATTTTGATATTTCTTCATATTTATATGATAAAAGGTTAGGAAAAAAAAAATTGGCACACGTATCTAAAACAAATTTTGAGCGACTATTCTTTCTTCTTATTTTTCTACTTTTCCATCCAAATTAAGAAGAAAATCATAGCTAAATAACAAAAAAAAAAAAAAAAAAAATAGAAAGTGAAATTATCTCGATGTTCTTATGTAATTGATTACATGTTCATATAAAACTCAAGTGGTGTCCAACTGTGAACTAAGAGGAAAAAATAGTTGCATGAAAAAAGAAAGTATGTGGAAGGATATGAGTGATCAGGAAAATATTTTAATAGTAAAGGCCCCAGATTAATCGGGAAGCTAAAAGTTAAAGCTACAATTCACAAAATCAAAGAATTTAGGAGGAATTTAGAAAGTGATTTTATATAAATTTAAAAAAAAATATGTTTTACCAAATAACAAAAACGGTTAAGATTTTGTTAAAATTGATTTTTGAGGTTTACACCGGGTCCTTAGAACAACACATCTTAACTTGACCCAATTGTCAAACACATCATTCTCTGCCCCCACTCATTTAAACTCGTGATTCCATCTAAATCAGTCCACCAACATCTCAGTAATAACGGCTTATTTTAGCTGTTTTTTTTTGTCAATTTTTTCTAAAATTCTTCATACTTTCATTATTAAGGTCTTCTTTGAATAATTTTTAAGAATGTCATTTTTGTTTTTTATTTTATGTATCCTTCACAATTTTCTTTGAAAATAACAAAAGTACTTTTGACCATAATACTTCACATTCTTTTTTGAATATCACTGACATTGATTATTCATTTTATTTGGATGATTTTGAAATAAAAGAATCGTACAATAGTGTGTTAAATATTACATGTGAATTTGAAAGATTTTAATCCATTAATTTAAACGGGTTCAAATAAACTGATATTTTTATTTCTCTCAATTGTAGGAATACTACAATTTGAATTTTGTTTAAGTACCAATTTTGATTGAAAAACCTAATTTATATTTAAAATAATAAAAAATAGGTTGACTTTCATTTTTAGTCATTTTACACATTCGGTTTAAATTACGTTTTTGTAAATAAACAAACTAAAAATATCGTGGGAGGGAGGGGAGGAAGATAGAGAAATGTGTTGTCTTGAAAAAGAGGACAAACTTCAATAGTAATGACGGTTGAAGTCTGAAGTTGATATTTTTTTACCCGAGTTCAACTAATTCGTGGATAAAACAAGGATAAAACTCACTCTCTAAACTCCACTCCCCCAACTCACCTTTTTCTAACTCTCTCAACCTTTTTTTCTTTTTCTCTCCCTTCTTTACTTGGAAAGAAGGAAATATAATTCTCAAATCTCTTTTCTCATTCCCCTCATTAATTCCCTTAAAAAAAAAAAAAAAAAAAAAACATCCTTCATATTTTTTCTTTTTCTCTCTCCACGTGCTCTACACCATTTTCTCCATTCCTTTTATTTTATTGTCATTTTGTCTTGTCTTTATACTTGTCACATCAACTTTTTATTTTCTCTTTCAACTCCATAGGCTGCCAAAGCTCTTTTCCCATTACCCTACTTTTTTTTTTCCCACTCTCCTCTACTTATTATTTCTTACACTTTCCCACACATACCAACTCCACTTCTTATATTTTTTTCTTGAATTATTTTTTTTTTGAAAAAAAAAAAGTTTAGACCTTAAACTTAATGATTGTAGCAATTTTAACCATTAACTTTCAATTTGATCAAATTGAACTCCAAACTTGCATAACTGTTGCAATGTAGACTCATGACTTTTAATTTCATCAAATTGAATCCCAAACTTACATAGATGTTGCTATGTAAACCCCAAACTTACATAATTGTTGCAATGTAGACTCTATGTTAACTTTTCGTTTGAATCTGTTAAAAGCACGTGATCATCCACATGAATCTCTTATAAATCGACTCCAATTCCCTCGATTAAATTATTTGAACCTTCGATTTCTCGATCGTCTCCTTCTTCAAGAACCCTTTCTTCAACACTTACGTTTTATCCGAATATCGAGCCTCTTCATTTATCCAACAAAAATCATCATAAAAAACCTTTGAACCACTAAGGTCCTCAAATTTAAAAAATTTGAATACATAATGTGAGGGGAGATTCAAAGGAATAACATAGGCTTTCGGGTAACGAAGATTTTTAGAGATTGATTATTCTAAGTAGAGGAGTTCTTCTTTGAAGTTTGAATGAGGAAAATGTTGAGATTTGGGTGAAATGAAATTTTCTCTAGTGTAACGGCAAGAACAAAGTGTGAGGCCGAGATTGTAAGATTGATTAAGGAATGGAAAATTGAATTGAGGAGCTGAGTTGTCCCACATGTTTTGATGATAATTTTTGTTGGGTAAATAAAGATGCTCGAATTTGGATAAAACGTAAGCGTCGAAGAAGTGGTTCCTGGTGAAGGAGACGATCGATCAACCGATAGTTAAGAGGATTTGTTCGAGAGAATTGAAGTCGATTTGTCGAAGACCCAAGTGGATGATCACGTGCTTTTAACAGATTCAAACAAAAAGTTAACCTAACATATATATCGCAACACTTGTACAAGTTTGGTGTCTCAATTTGATAAAATTGAAATTTCAAGGTCTACCTTGCAACACATATGCAAGTTTGAGGTTCAATTTGATGAAATTGAAAGTTTATGGTTAAAATTGCTAAAACCGGCTAAGTTTAGGGTCTAATTTTTTTTTCCCTGGTAGTTTTTGGAAAATTGCAAAAAATGATCTGTGAGATAAAAACTTTGCCAAAACTTACCTGTATAATTTTTTTTTTAATGTTTTGACTTGTTTGGGGTGTGAAATTTCTTCCTTACCCTTGATGTAAGAACCCATTTTTGTTTCTCTTTCTCCTCCCCTATGTTCTTTTTATTCTTCTTATTCTCTTTCATTCCACCATAGTTTGAGCATTTATCATCGATCTTCAATACCGTCCACTAAGCTCTCGATCAATTTTTGCTTTTATTCGACTCTCCGACCGACGATCAGTTTTGTCAAGGGGCAAAACCACTCTGACCACTAATGCCAGAAAACCGACTGACTGATGTTGGTTCGGTCGGATCAATTTTCGATCTATTTGTGTCCACCCTTAATAACAACTAAGGCTCCTTTTGGGATTGTGATAGCTTTTAAAATAATTGTTGTCAACTTTGTTTTTAAAAAAATCAGCTGTTTGATGAATCAAATTAGTGTTTGATAAATTTTAGTGGTAGACTTGAATAAGTTGGTTTATGTGTTTGGTAAATAAGTATTAAATTATTGTGATTTAGGACTAAAATAGACATACTATAAAAAAATTGTATAATTTTTTTTTAAGAAAAAACAATATGGTATTATTTAAAAAAAAATATTTGCATTTGATTTATTAATTTAAAAAATTATAAAATAAATTTGGTGGTGGAAAAATATACTAAATATATAAAATAAATCTCAATTTAAGAAAAATTTGAAAATTTGTGAGGAACCTGTGAGAGAATCTAAGAACTAGGAAATAATAGATTTTTAGAAAGGACTAAAATGAACGTGTTATGCTGATTTTAACAGATTTTAGAATAATTTGATTTACCCAACATAAAAAGCGACTAAGTTTTTTTCTTAATTACTTCCGACTCTCTCAAACGCAACAAACGCAACCTAAGCACTTAAGTTATATATGTGACATTATTACCACTTAAACTCAATTTGAGGTATATAGAATATTAATAAAAAATTTACCAATCATTTCAAATCAAAATATATCTTTGGTAGTTAAATATATATTTATATATGACACAATTCACACAATCATTTTTTGACATATTTAGTAGCCACATAAATTTACGTGCGAAAAAGAAAGATTTGACTTAAGATGTTGGTGCTGTTCTACCAAACCATCCAGCTGTGAGGTTTTAATTGCTTGATTTAATTATAAGTGTAGCTGCCTGCATTCAAGAGATGCAGCCTGTCTCTCAGTTTGTTTATTTTCAAGTTGACCTAGTTGAGACAAAAGGGCACTCGTCCGGACTTCATCATCATCAACCATTAACTCTTTAGTTGGTGTGTACTCTTAATTTAAGAAAGCATGTCGAGTATCATCAAACATACCTCGTCTTTTCAAAAGATGATATGCATTCACGAAGATACACATCGTCTTTTTTCTTCCAAGTGCACACATATCGTCTTTTCAAAAGACGATATCCATCTACGTGGCTTTCAGCACACGTCTTTTGAACAAGTCTCTTCAAAAATCGTTATCTTTTTTATTGAGACACGCAAAAATTTCGAAAAAGATATGGCTAAGAAGCTAACATCGAGAGCTTCAATTTGATACCTGAGTTCACTATTTTTGAAGTTGTATATCGAAAGATAAAAATCGTCGAAGTTGAACTACGATTCTAAAATTTGTAGAACCATACTCCAACTTTGATGATGATCTTTATCTTTTGGTATACAACTCTAAAAATAGAGAAATCAAGTATCAAATTAAATCTTATTAGCTTTCTAATCATACATTTTTCAAAAATTTTGAATATCTAATTAAAAATATATCGATTTTTTAATGCACACTATTCAAAAGACCTAATCATACTTTTTCAAAAATTTTGAATACCCAAGTAAAAAGATATCGATTTTTTAATGCAACACGGCTCAGACATCTTTATCGTGGATGCAAATCGTCTTTTGAAAAGACGATATGTGTGAGCCTGAAAGAAAAAAGACGATCCTCGTGCAACAAGGTTGTCTTTTTTTCTTCAATAAAAACTACAATATTTATATAAATAATTTAAAACATGCAAAGTTTTTATAAATAGTTTCGAAAATGAGAATATTAAAAAAAAAAAAAAAAAGAAAGTCATGCTTGGTGTACTAGAAAATACAAATAACATTAAATAATTAATAAGAAATGAGACGGCGTTTTGAAGAATTCAAAATAGCATAGCACGTGAAGATGTACGTTTTGTTTGAATTAATTCCATCGTCCTTTATAAACTTCAACTTTCCCTTCAAATTTCTTCAAATTTCTTTCATTTTCTTTCACAGAACACCATGTCTTCCTTGATCATTCCTCATGTTCTTACTTCTCCTCGGGACGATGCTGTTCTTCTTTACCGCGCCTTTAAAGGTCACTCTTCTAATTCTATTTTTTATTTTTATTTTCTGTAAATTGGTAATTTGAGATCGGATTCATTCTACTTTTAATCGAGTGGAGAAAAGTCTGATAAAGAAGGAGAAAAGGGCAGAATCTTCAATTCAATTCTGAGGATTTTTTAAGATTCAAATTGACTCAACTCAATTGCTATGTTTTGGTCTTTGGGATTGCTGAAAAAGTAAAAGGGTTTACAAAAATGGGTTCCAAAATTCCTTCATGGTCAATTATCTAGAATGTTAAAATCTTGGTTTCATCCTATTTTGTTTTTGTATAGTTTCATTCGAACCGCTGACCTCTTGGTCGAGAATAAGAGCTGAAAGTATATAGCTATGCTCGAGTTGAATCTATTTTCGTCTTTGAACTTTTAAGCTCTTCTCATTTTGGTATAATTTTCAAATTGTCTATTTTAACTAATAAACTTTAAAACAATAACCATTTAGATCATTCTTATATTATTTTTCCATCCTAAATTTGCTTACCCAATACTTGGTTTTAACATATGTGATTAGTATACATGTTTTGCTTAATTCATTAGTGCATCTACTCAAAGCTATGTTTTTGCTAGATTCATTTTTTTTTTTTTAAAAAAAAAGTGACAATCTCCTCGATCCTGACAATGATTGCACCGAGATAGGCTAAAATTGATAGTCTGTAAAAGGAGCGTTATTGTTGATAAATAAAAGCCCAAATAGCCTATTTTTGGCAATAACCCTACTAATTCGTTGAAATCAAAATGGAGGTAAGGGCTAAAATGGATACTTTTTTTAAGTTGGGGATTCAAAATAGACAGTTTGAAGGTTTAGGAACCAAGTTGAACAAACGTATAAGTTTAGGAACCAAAATGGACGTTTTGAAAGGAAATCGAATGATCTTGAAAGTTTAGGTACTCAAATGGGATTTAAACCTAAAATGTTATGAGATTAAATGGACTCTGTTGACTGATTATAATGGTATTGATCTTTTGTGTTGTTATTTATCAGGTTTTGGGTGTGATACTGCTGCAGTTATCAATGTTCTTGCACACAGAGATTCAGCACAGCGTGCTCTCATTCAGCAGGAATACAAAGCCATGTACTCTGAGGACCTCGCCAAACGCTTGAAATCTGAGCTTAGTGGAAAAGTTGAGGTATGTTTTAGAAGACTTTCTTGGCTTACATTCCAGATTTTGATCCCATTTCTGTTTCTTATTTCTTATTTTATCTCTTTCTCTCTCTCACACAATTTTTTGGATGTGTTTAGTTTATCAATAACTTGTTGAATGCTTTAATGAAAAGAATGAATGATCTATAATCTGGATCCATGAAATGATGTTAGTCTCTAGCAGAATGGACAATGTGTATGCGAGAAAGATTTTCCTAGACTAAACACACCACTCTACTCTGTTAGATGCAAAACAGGAGACCCGTGTTACGATAAAATCGAATAACAAAGAACAAAAGCGCAAAAGAAAATCGACACAGATTTACGTGGTTCACTAACGTTGTGTTAGCTACGTCCACGGGGAGAAGGGAATAACAATATTATTACGAATAAGAGAGAATTACAAAATGAACGACTAGGGGGTGTCTGAAGTCATTAGAAGTCATCAGCGAGACCCCGTATCGAACCAGTCGTAGAGGGTCAGAACAGATTCAAGGCATTCCAACATCTCGAAACATGTCATTTTTTCTTTAAAAATGTCTCTATCCGCCTCCGAAATATTCATTTTCTTTACCGTGGATTTCATAGCATGTCGGACATCATAATCCTTGCATCATCTTATTCACTAATCCGAGTATAGCCTAGTGGATAAGACACCAATTACCATTTCAAAGGTCGATGGATCGATTCCCACCCTTTTGAACTCAACAAGAAAACAAAAAACCCCTGCATCCTATTCATTGACTCTTTCTTAAGCCCATTTCTCTCCTGCTTGTCACTTGTATTTTTTTCTTTTTTTTTTCTTTCTTTTGAACAATTGCGGGGTGAGAGATCGAACCTCCAATCTCAAGAGAAGGAGTATATGCCAACTACGTACCGTTGAGCTATGCTCACTTGTATTTTTTTTATCTTATTCTACTGAAGATCATTAAATTCTTATTTGTCTTTACTTTTGCAGGATGCAATTTTACTATGGTTGTATGATCCAGCAACAAGAGATGCTATTCTAGTAAAGCAGGCTATATATGGAGAAACTTCTACTATTAGAGCTGCCACTGAAGTAATATGTTCTCGTACACCATCACAGATTCAACATTTTAAACATGTTTACTTGACCATGTTTCAGTCTCCCCTTGAAAGTGATATTGAACAAAGTGCTTCTGGTGATCACCAAAAGGTTCTACTCTCTCTTTTTCCTACCTTATTAATCCCATTCTTTATTGTCTACCAGTTTGTGATGATATTGTTCTGTTACTTGAAGGTTTTAAGCCTATTGAGATGTATGTATGTGAAAATGAGTACTTCTTGTAGAGGGATGGTGAGTTTTTGGATACTAAGCGAACTCATATAATCCAAGCCAATAAGGTGTGTTTTTGTATCGGATTATAAGAAAAAAATAGCTAACCCTCGTGGATTGACCTCGAGACATTGGAGTACGTGAAAAACTAAGAAGATTTTAGGATTTTAAATCTATGAGTTTCTTGACAATCAAATATTGTCAAGTCAAACAGTTGTTCTGTGAGATTAGTCAAGGTGTGTATTATCTGACCTGACACTACTGGTTTCTTTTCCGTTTTTTTGTTTTTCTTAAAATCATTCATAGCTCTTTGTATATATGGAAAAAGTTAGATTAGTGGGATGATAGCTTGCCAACTTGAGCATAACCCAATTGGTTGAGACATATATGTTTGACCATAAGGTCAGAGATTCGAATCTCCACTCCCACATGTTGGTGAACTAAAAGAAAAAGTTAGTTGAGCTTAATCTTCACATATGCGTTAATCCCTATCTTAAAGTTGAAGCTGAGATTATTGGTAATTTATTTTCAGCTGCTATTGGCTTACGTTAGCAAACCGCGCTATGAAGGCTTAGAGGTTGACAGAGCTTTGGTAGAGAAAGATGCCAAATCTCTCTATAAAGCTGGAGAGAAGAAATTATTGGGAACTGATGAAGACAAGTTTATAAAGATTTTCAGTGAAAGAAGTAGGGCACATCTCTCTGCTGTTAGTCATGCTTATAAACATACATATGGGAACTCTTTGAAAGAGGTGCATTGTTATATTAAGTGTTGGAGTTTTATGTTTATTTTAGTTTATAAAGATTCAAGGTTAACACAAGACCAAATTCATTTTGCAGGCTATCAAAAAGGAAACATCTGGGAATTTTGAGCATGGCCTTCTAACAATTTTGCTATGTGCTGAGAATCCTGGGTTTTACTTTGCAAAGGTATTGTCCCAAGTTTTCTTTTTCTAAGGTTCTTAAGCTATGTTTCATTTACTTTTGCCATGGTTGAAATCAGTGTTTTTTAAAGCTCGGGACGCACTAAAGTACAATAGTCCTCCAGAGCTTAAGAGTGGGGAGCAAAGAAAAAATAAAGATTTTTTTTTTATGAGGTGTGTGCAATAGAAAAATCTAAATAAATTTTTTATATGCAAAAAAAATAGTATTACGAAAAATAAGATGATTAAAAATTTAAGAAAGTAGGGTTTTTATTCGGGATTGGAAGGAAAAAAATGAATATTTTTAAGAATATTCATGAGGATCTTCCCTAAAAGTTAGAAAAAAAAAAAAAAAGAGAGTAGAAAGTAAAGTTTGAGGCCCTCAGGCGGGCACCAAGAAGCGAGGTGCAGGGGTCACACTTTAGTGGGTCTTTTAAGAACATGTTTGGGAGTGATTTTGAAATAGTTAAAATCGTTGTTGTCAAGTTCAAATTCACTTCAAACCATGCCTTTAATCATTTAAAATCATTTTAATGTTTGGTTCTACACTTTTAAACGTGATTTACACACCATCAAAATTAATTTTGAACGTTTTGAAAATGACAAAAGTAATTTTAATCATTTTAAAATCAGTCCCAAACATGACCTAAAACTATTGCCAAAATCACTTTTCTCATAACTCAAAAGAACTTAATTTACTTAAAAGTTTCATATTCGGAAGTGAGTTTTGTGGAAAAAAATCAAAAGCACTTGCAGAGTGTTTTTGGTCCAAATATTTGACTAGGAACTACTAAAGATTACTTTTAAGAATCTAAAGCTAGAACCAAACATCATCAATTCATAATGATTTGCTATCGAAAACTGTTTACTAAAACTACTTAGAGCCAACTTTTGCCAAAAGTACTTATTCTAAAAAGTATTCTCAAATACAACCTTAATTTCTTCAACACGCCTAACTTCTAAATCAATATGTTAACCTGATGAATGGTATCAGTTATGTTTCTCACATTCTTTCTCATCACACCAGAGACGATTAAGATAGATTGACACATTCATCGAAGTTCGCTTCTAGTTTACGATCGTAAACATCGAGTATCTTAAAATTGTTGAATTCCAGGTTTTGCACAAAGCCATGAAGGGCATGGGAACAGATGACTCCACCTTGATAAGGGTAATTGTGTCAAGAGCTGAGATAGATATGCAGTATATAAAGGCAGAATACCACAAGAAGTATAAGAAAACACTGAACAAAGCAGTGCATTCTGAAACATCAGGCAACTACAAGGACTTTCTTCTCTCCTTGTTGGGTCCTGATCATTAGACAACTGCACTGTAGATCAAGTGAAGTTAAGGATTGTAAAAGGTTTAAAATTTTCTTCATGTTTGATTTCATGAAAGTTTGTGAAATTGTCTTGTGATATATGTATTTGCTTTGTGTAATAATGCTATGAACATCCACTGTATCGAGTTGAAGTTTGTATAGCTAGTTTGTTCATCGTATGTTCTCGTAAAATATATGTATTTGGCAATTATGGTCTATTTCTCGCTTCTCAATTTGAATCAACTTAAATGAAGAGTTCCGTCAACCTTCTTCGAAGGGATATTAAGAAGAATGTCTAGTTTTAAATAGTGGAAATGAAAAATGTCTAAAAGTGGAGATAGGCTTGCACTCTATGTCTAGAGTGATGACAGGGAGGGTTGTTAATTTTTTTTCCTCATTATAACCCTACTACTTATTACCTCTTTCTTAATTTATAATTCAGAATTTTAAAATAAAATGATTGGAGACCATAATATTTTTGTGTGAGGTGTTTGGTTCTTGTTAATTGCTGTCGGGATTTCCAATTTTTGTTATGTGTGGTCGATGATGTATACATGCGGATATACCTTCGTAATGGTGCAAAATATTTTTGGGTGAGGTAATTGGTTTCCATTAATTGCAGCTGGGATTTCCAATTTTCGTTATGTGTGGCCGGTGATGTATACCTGCGGATATACCTTCGTCATGGTGCATCCATACGCGACCTCTATTGGTATATAGAGGGACATACTCCACCACATTGACTATGGATAGTGTATTACAGATGTGCAAATCTAAAAAATAACAAACAATTCACTCCTCTCTCCACCCTACTATTTAAGTTCGATCAGTCGGCATCACTATGAACATTTCATCTTTTCCTATAACTGTGCATTTTTAAATCTTGCTCAACCGAATCCCAAAAAAAACATCTCTATGAACATTTCATCTTTCCCTATAACCATGCATTTTTTAAATCTTGGAGGCTCAACTGAATAAAAAAAAAAAAGTTACCCCACTTTGTTTCCAAATTTTTCAGGATAAACCATATGCATCTCTCTAACTACCGTAAACTAACGATTCGAAATTCGTATATTGAAATTTTCGAAATCTTAAACCCTAAATCTTTTCAGTCGATTCAAAATTAGATTATTTAAATTTCCGAAATCTTAAACCCTAGATTTTTATACCTAAATCCCCTATAACCAAACTAACACCAACCTCCTACTTTTCCGTTTAGAAATCAGACGCCAACAAGAAATGAGAGAGGACAAACGCTTACCAACTTTGTGAAATTTGTCGGAGGTAGGTAGGAAAGATCGTCGTTGAGTTTGGGATGCGTCACTCCGGCGAACACTTCGATGGAGGGAGGTCCGAATGTTGCGTCGAATGGTCGGGGTCTTTCACGCGAGGGAGTTTCTGTGTATGCGTTTGTGGAGAGGAATCACTTTGGTTGAGAGATGGTATACAACCAGTATATATGCGTATGCGGAGATGAATCACTTTGGTTCAGGGATGATATACAACTAGTAGAATAAACGGTGGATTGTTGAAGGGGGTTAACGCTTTGAATCCCTCAAATCCATCATTGCAATGGCTTGGGGGAACGCTCTGGCAGTCATGTAAGGAGTCCAACATGCAACATTACCCATGCCATCCCATCCATCAGCTACAAGTGGTTGGTCAACCCTTTGCTTTTCTTTTATTACGCTGTGTACTGCCTTGTATACAACTGACGGGGTAAATCCGTTTGTAGCAACATCATTTCCTCAAGTATACATGGACGTTTAATACATTTTCGTTTGGTAGGTGTATAACCAGGTAACTGTCGTTGGTTAAGTATCAATTATTTTTTCCCTTTTAACGTCTCTGTTAATTTTTCATCCATAACTTTTCTCTCTCTTCCCCCAACAATTTCTAATTTTGCAGCATCATTTAATTCAATTTCTAAATTGTAGAAAATTGTAGGAGGGTAGGTTTGTCCACTAGTGTGTAGATTGACTTACTAAATATAAGGTTTAGAGATTATTCCCAAAGAAGAGTGTCTTAGACATTTTTAATGTTGGCCTCCTAGATTTTAGACATTCTTCTTGTTACCCCGAGTAATACATCTTTTCAGAAAAACCTGAGTAAAGTGTGTTGCTTATAAAATGATTCAAAGGTCATAAAGATGAGGTTGGAAGTATGACAAATTATTCCTCTTTGCATTCAGCTTCTTTGGGAAAAAGTATTTAAGATTGTAGCATAAATTTGAAGTGGTGTACCATATAAAACAACAATTAAATCTCTTGCAATTCAAGGCTAGGAAAATACATTTTCGTTTGGTAGGTGTATAACCAGGTAACTGTCGTTGGTTAAGTATTAATTATTTTTTCCCTTTTAACGTCTCTGTTAATTTTCCATCCATAACTTTTCTCTCTCTTCTCCCAACAATTTCTAATTTTGCAGCATCATTTAATTCAATTTCTAAATTGTAGAAAATTGTAGGAGGGTAGGTTTGTCCACTAGTGTGTAGATTGACTTACTAAATATAAGGTTTAGAGATTATTCCCAAAGAAGAGTGTCTTAGACATTTTTAATGTTGGCCTCCTAGGTTTTAGACATTCTTCTTGTTACCCCGAGTAATACATCTTTTCAGAAAAACCTGAGTAAAGTGTGTTGCTTATAAAATGATTCAAAGGTCATAAAGATGAGGTTGGAAGTATGACAAATTATTCCTCTTTGCATTCAACTTCTTTGGGAAAAAGTATTTAAGATTGTAGCATAAATTTGAAGTGGTGTACCATATAAAACAACAATTAAATCTCTTGCAATTCAAGGCTAGGAAAATGCTTAACATTATGTTTTCATTTAAGGACGTCAAACTAATGATTGGTCCTAAAGGCCAATAAGGAAAATTTGAATTTAAAGATTATGAGTTGTTACTCTATGTACACTAATCATTTTCATAATTTCTAAAAGAGGAAACCAGAAAAATGTCTACAATTAATTACGCTTAATGAAAAATGTCTAAATACGTGTTTTCTTTGCCGTGTATGTCTAGAGATTTTTTTAGGAACAAATCTGTTTGAGTTGGTTCCCCATTATACCCTTTTAGGATTTCCTATTTTAAAAATTATTAGTTTTGAAATTAGTTTATTTTATTTTAAAATTTAATTAGTTTTAAGAATTTATTTGGTGAGGTGGATAATTTCGTGTTAAAAGAAACCGATTTATTTTTCTTTTCCCGTTAAGTAATTTATGGCATTTTGTATCTCTATTGTTCCTGTGAGTAGAGTCGCCGCACACACCATCTGTGGTATACGCTTGGGCACACCCGTGGAGATATACAGTCACTGCGTCGCACATACATTCAGTAGGGGTATAGAGTTAAGGTTGCCGTTGGGTAATTACTAGCTCCATTTAAATTTTGAATCTTCTCCTAAATAGGGAACAACCAAATACACTCCTCACCCTACTAATGAGAAGATATCTCTCCTAGTTCGTAGGTGGACAATGTTTTGGTTGTTCTCTTTTTTTAGGGAAAACTTTAGGATTACAAGGGTGTTAGTAATTAGGGTGTGTCCAAACGTATACCCTAACCGAATGTGTGTGCGGCGCTGTCGTTGTATATCTACACGAGTGTGTCAAAAACCAACGAAACGTGTATCAAATTTAAAATTTATTGTATCGTCTATAGTAAGTTTCAATTGGTAAATAACATTAAAATATAAATATAAATAGCAAAATTTATCTTAGAGAATTATATATCTAAACATTAAATAACTCCAAAATGAAAAGATTACCTAATTTCAAGGTTTAAAATAGTCTAGAAAATACAATATAAGTTTTAATAAAATCCCTAAACCCTAACAAATGAAAGATATTAAACTTAAAAACATTTAATTAATTAAATAGGGTAGAATTAGAACAATAAATATTTTAAAATTTAAATAATTAAATAATATAAGTTTTAATAAAATCCCTATATAGGCCCAATTTGATGATACTCATTATTCAGATTTTTTTTTTTACAAAATATTTAATTAATTAAATAGTGTAAAATTAGAAAAGTAAATATTTTAAAATTTAAATAACTAAAAAAATTAATAATATTATTAATATTTAGTAGAATGAAATCCCTATATATATATATATAATAACCAATTTAAGTTGATTCAGATTTTTTTCGTTAGTTTAGTTAGGGTTCATCTTCAACCTCACGCAGCTCTATCATCTACAGATCTTTTATTTTCTGTTGTCGCTACGTCACGCAATAGCTTCTTCAATTTTTAATCGTTGCGAAGCTGCCAATCGAACCTTTCTCCGACTACTAACACGGTATTTTTCAGATTTTTTTTTTTTTTTTTGGATTTATTGAGTTTTTGAATCGTGCGTTTTCTTTTCGATTTGTCCGATTCAAAAGCTGTGGGGGTTAATATTGCACTGTATACACTTCAATGGAGGAATTCAATGGAGGAAAGGAGCAACTCATTGGGGAAGGGTATAAAGTGGTTGTCAATCTGCCATTCGGAGCGACTCGTGCATCACATCCATCTGTTGTAAGTGGTTGGTCAATCATATGGTTTCCTTTTATTACTCTGTCTACAACCATGTATACACCTGACGTGACGTGGTAAAATTTTCTGCAGCTTCATCACTTCCTCAGGTATACAGAGCTGAAATTCCTCACTTCCTAAGGCATACAGAGTCCAAATTCATCACTTCCTCAAGTATACAGGGCCGAAATTCATCACTCAGGTATACAAAGCTGAAATTCATTACTTCCTCAGGTATACAGAGCCGAAATTCATCATTTCATCAGGTATACAGAGCTTCCTGTTAAAATCTCAGATATACAAAGCCTTTTGTTAAAATTTCGGGTCCTGGGATGGGAGTATAACCATGTAACTCTCATAGGATAAATGTCAATTATTTTTTCCCTTTTTAACGTCTCTTAACTCTCCATCCATAACTTCCCCCTCTCTCCTCCCAACAATTTACATTTTTGCAGCATATTTTTATTCATTTTCAAAATTATTGAAAATGGTAGAAGGGTAGGTTTGTCCAATTGTGTTTAGGTTGACTTAGGGTTTAGATATTAATATTCAAAAGAAAAAAAGTGTTAAGACATTTTTCATGTTGGCTTCCTAGGTTTTAGACATTCTTCTGGTTTTTCCATTTCTAAAATTAATTCTCACTCAACACATGCTCCATCTATTAGGAAATGTGAAGCCCCAAAACAACTCCTAAAGCCCATACAAGCCCAATTAGCCTAGTTAAACAATTATTTCAAGGGGGCAAAGAGACAAATGACATTTTTTTATTATCAAAATAAAAATTTTTGATATATGTCCCTTCTCAGTTTAATCTCTCTCTTCTCTATTTTTTTATTCCTTATTTACCCTTTCTAAGGATCTCAATTTCCTCCCTAATTTATAAGATTTAATAATTTAAAAAAACTAACTCTCACTCCTAGGATTTTTCACTTTAATCTCTCTCTTCTCTATTTTTTTCATTCCTTATTTACCCTTTCTAAGGATCTCAATTTCCTCCCTAATTTATAAGATTTAATAATTTAAAAAAACTAACTCTCACTCCTACGATTTTCTCTCAATATTTTCTCCCTTCCCTCTCTCATTTTACCGTTAATCTCCCCCACATAAAAAATATCACTCATCTTTCTCTGTGGTCATTGTTCATATGATCAAAAATTAAAAAAAAAAACATAGAATTGCAAATCACGGTAAATTGTCACAAATAAAACTTACAAGAAAAAGAAAATCACAACCGCTTTTCACAGTTGAATAAATACAAAGAAAATTCAAACAACCTAATTGCAAATTGATGGATAATTTGAAAATTACATAGATTAAACGATGAGAAAAATAAACATAGAATTGCAAATATAGTGTTTTTGCAAATCACTAGAAGTGAAAAAATAATGTTTTTGAAATTACACTGTATTTTCCATTTTGCAATTGTATTATTCTTCGGGAAAGACAACAACAATACTTATAAGACAAAAAAAAAAACTTCGGGAAAGACAACAACAATACTTATAAGACAAAAAAAAAAAACTTACTGTGACACAAAATTGGAGAAAAAAAATATGCTCTTAGTCTTTTTACTTCATCATCAAACTGAACAATAAAACAATTCTGATCATAAGAAGAAAATACAAGAAAATACAGTGTTTACGGTATTTTTTCAATTCACTAGAAATGAAAATAGAATATATTTTTTAATTGAAAATAAAATCACGGGTACCCGTCGGTAGATTGCAATATTGCAAACGGCAATTACACAATACATGGCAAAGTGCAATTACAGTGTAATTGTAATTTGCAAACTGCAATTACACGATACATTGCAAAGTGCAATTACACGGTACAAATACTCTGTATTTGCAAAAACTCAAAAAAATTGTACTGAAGGCAAATACACTATACACTGTATTTGCAAAAAAAAAATCCAATAAATAGTTTTTGCAACAAAAAAACTCTTCAAATACCCTATAATTGCAAAAATAAATAAATAAATAATAATAATAATAAACTTTACCTGCAACATCATCCAATCAAATACCCCGAAACGGTGGTTCCAAGAAAAAGAACAATCGCAAAATTGAGTTGAACTTGATTTGTCAATTCTTAAAGGTAGGATTCTCCTTCACAAATCTTCACTTGAAAATCCATCTGCAACATCATTCAATCAACAAACTCACTTCAATTTCTAATTTCAATTCCCAAAAAGGGGAAGAATAAAAAAAAACACAGAAATCTAATCGCCATTTTTGACTTTGTTGGATTTGCAGAGATCCTCATGATATGAAAAGTATTAGGATCAAAATTCTCATTCGGCTCTCGAACATGAACCGCAACCACATTATCCCCTGTTTTCACCACCACCACAAGCAATCAGAGTAGAATCTCTCTGCCGAAATTTGAAGAATTTAGGCCAACGATGATCTTCTCTTTTTGGTCGCCGCCGATTTGGGTCAGACGAGTGACAACATTTTTTTTAGGTGATCAACCCCCGCCGATTTGGGTCTGGACTTCTCCATTACTTCAGACACCAACTACGTTATTTCAACTTGGGTATAAGTAGAAGAGACTAAAATCTAACATTTTTTTTTATAATTATTTTTAGGATCTAAGAGAGAGAATAAAATTAGAGAGATTGAATCATTCGTTATTAGAGATTTTGGGTTAGAGGAGAGAGAATAAAGAATCAGTAAATGAAGATTAGAGACGGGAGAGAACAATTTTGTTGGAGAAAATATTGGAAGAGAGAGATAAGAAGTTTTTTTAAAGATAAAATTTTAAAATGAGAGGAGAAGTTAGGAGGGTAAAAAAGGAATGAAAAGTGAAAAAGGGAGAAAATGAAAAAAGAAAAGGAACACGAAACTCAATTTTAAAAAATGAGACATTGGTTAAAATGGGTTTCCAAAAAGGGCCATTTACCATGAATCCCTTATTTCAATTGACTCATTTTTTGTGGCTTCTAGTAGGTTAAAAAGAAAGGGGATGACGGTTGATTTTCCTATCAAAGAAGAAGATGCAGAAGTTGAATGTGTGCTCATTTTATGAATAAAGAAAAAAAAGGAAAAGACCAATTGGAGCAAATTTTTTGGTAATTTTTTCTTCTTCTTTGTGAGCAGTGAGCCTCTTGTGTGAAGAGAAAAACTTATTTTCTCTTGTGGATTTGGACGGTCTCTTTTTGTTATTGATCTCAAGCAATCGAGTTGTGATACTTAGAAGTCAATAGTCATTGTTGGGCTATTGAAGGTAGTTTGTAGCACTGAGTCGAGGGATTCTTGTAATTTCCATTATAGTTGAACCTGCAGTTGTAGAAGACTGAACGTAGTTACGAGATCGAGGCGAACCAATATAACTTTCGGTGTCGTTCTCTTTTCCCTTCTATTTATTATTGTATTTTGTGATCGATAACTTATTTGGTTCTAACGTGTGAAGTAGGAACGAGAGATATAATTTAGTTTGTTATTCAATATTATTTATATCTTGTGTATTTTTCCTAACACCATCAACAATCCAATTGATTATGAACGACTTCCTATGGCCTTACTTATGGAAATTCATCTTGGTATTTTTGGACGTCATCCTGATTTATAGTTCAACCGTAGTTGACCATGACATTTATTTATTTTCCGTTGAGCAAATTTTAATTGCTCAAAAGTTGGTAGCCAACTTAACAAAAATGCCAATATGTTAAATCAAAGTGTTAAAATATGAAACATATTACTCCATAGATTCTAAGTTGGTTATAAACTCCAACAAAGTAAAAGTTAAAAACAATTACTTATCTTATAACTACCAGCAACCAAATCCTGTGTTGAATGAAGAGGAAGTTGTAAATCAACTCTTCGATAAATACCTAATAGAGAGGCCAGAGACATGGTGAGAGATAATTGTATGAGTTTTTAGATTTGTGAATCTGTAAATAATTCTTTTTGAAATAAAACAATTCACATGTTGTTTCCCAGGTGGATGTGGGTCTAAGGTTGAACCACTATAAACCTTGAGTGCTTCATCTTCTCCTTCGATATTTTTGTTCTTCACATCATCAAGGAAAATTTGTCTTCAAATTTCGTAATCTCCATGGCTGTAGACATTTTCCCCAAAACTGATTGCATGTTTGATGAAAGAGAAAAGCTCATGTGGAGAAGAGAGATATGACTGAAGTGATCTTTACGTGTAAAAAGGAGAAAGTTGTTGTGACAACTCACAACCCATGTGAACACTACAAAGAGTATAATTGACCTTTCACGTTTCCACAAACAATTGGTATTAGAGCTAAGGTTCATTCAAGAAAGCATCAAGAACTCATCAAAGAATCAAGAAAGCATCAAGAACTCATCAAAAAATGACTACAACAAAGTATGAAATTCATAAGTTTACCGGCAATGAAAATTTCAATCTATGGTGCAAAAGAATTCAAGTAATTCTAGCCCAACAATCTGCACTCGAGGCTTTAGATGACCCTGCTAAACTACCAACTTCAATTACTGATGAAGAAAAGAAGAAGATGGAAGAAATTGCATATGGTACTCTAATTTTGAATGTAAATGACAGTGTATTAAGACAGATCATTGATGAAACCACTGGCTTCAATGTGTGGACTAAACTACAAGCTCTATATGTCAAGAAAGATGCACCAAGTAAGATGTATTTGAGAGAGAGACTCTTTACATTCAAAATGAATAGTTCAAAATCACTTGATGAGAATCTTGATGAGTTCAAGAAACTCACCACTGATTTTGCAAAAGCTGAAGAAAAATTGGGAGATGAAAATGAAGCTACAATCTTAGTAAACTCTCTACCCGAAGCCTATACAAATGTGAAGAATGCACTCAAATATGGGAGGGGCTCGATCTCTTTAAATTTGGTTATCACAACAATTATATGTAAAGAACTTGAGCAAAAATCAGAGAATAAAGTAAGTGTTGGTGCTGAATCTCTTTTCACAAAGAGAAAGAAGAACTACTTCAAGAAAAACCGATTCTCAAAGGGGCACAAGAACTTCAAAGGCAAAAATGTGTTGAAATGTTTCAATTGTCATAAAGAAGGACATTTCAAGAATAATTGTCCTCAAAGAAGAAGTGGAGATTCTAGAATTGGAGATTTCAAGAAAGGTAGGGAACATGGAAGATGAGGTGTCTCTATTGGGGAAGACAATTTTGAATATTGAGAAATGCTAGCTACCACCAAGGAAAATGCCATAAAACAGGGAATGAGAATGTTAAAGGAAGACTGGGTCCTTGACTTAGGGTGTACCTACCACATGACCTACTAAAAAAGAATGGCTTGTGACTTATAAACCATGTAAGGAAGGTGCTATTTTTATGGGAGATAACCATGGCTGTAAAGTTGTGGGAATTAGCTTAGTGAGTTTAAAGCTTAAAGACAATAGAGACATTCTACTTCAAAATGTAAGGCATGTTCCTGACCTTAGAAGAAATTTGATTTCCATTGGAATGCTAGATGATCAAGGTTGTCATTTTTATGGAAAGAGTGGAGTCTTCAATATTTCTAAAGGTTCCAAGATAGTTCTCTCGGGTGAAAAGATTAATGGTTTGTATATTCTAAAGGATGTTGCTCTCCCAAGCTCGACTCTAATTACTGAATCATAGAAAGATGAAGATATTGAACTATGGCATAAAAGGTTATCACATATTAGTGAGAATGGTCTTCAAGAGTTACTAAAATAGGGGCTGATCGAAACCCGAGGCACTAAGAGGCTGAGATTTTGTGAACATTGTGTCTTTGGGAAGTCTAAGAGTTGAAATTTTCAAAGGGACAACACTCAACTAAGTCTATTTTAGGCTATGTACATGCTGATCTTTCAGGGACTCTCGAACTCCTTCATGAAGTGGTTCCAGGTATTTCTTATCTATAATTGATGATTACTCTAGAAAGACTTGGACTTTTATTTTGAAAACTAAAGATCAAACGTTTGAGAAGTTAAAGAATAGAAAACTAGAGTTGAAAACCAAACTGATCACAAAGTTAAATATCTTAGAACAGACAATGGTATGGAGTTCTTAGGAAATTCTTTTGCTGTTTTTTGTACTGAAAATGGCATAGCAAGGCATAAAACAGTAAGCTATACTCCTCAACAAATGGTATAACTGAGAGGATGAATAGAACAATCATGGAGAGAGTGAGATGTATGTTATCTGAAGCTAATATTTCTAATGATTTTTGGGCGGAGGCTGTTGCTACAACTACTTTTACTATTAATAAGAGTCCTTGTGTTTCTATTAATTACAAAACTCCGGAAGAAAAATAGTCAGGAAACCCACCGAATTTATCTAATCTGAAAATATTTGGTTGTGTTGGTTATGTACATGTTAGACAAGGCAAATTAGAACCTAGAGCAATCAAATGTATGTTTTTAGGTTATCCTGAAGGTACTAAAGGATACAAGATGTGAAATTTTGAATAAAAGAAAAACATTATTAGTAGAGATGTAACATTCAGAGAAACTGAATTCTATATGAATTCAAACAAAGAAAAACAGTCTCTAGAAGAGTTTAAACCAAGAGAAAAAACTAGCTCTAGTATGGAAGTTATTATTGAGAGTGAAAAAAATAGAAATACCTCTTGAGCAACACACTGAAGTTGAACCCCCTGCAGAGAATCTAGTTGAAGAAACTGAAAATCTAGATCAACCATCCAATCTACAAGAAGAAGATTTGACAAATTATACTATTGCAAGAGATAGGCAAAGAAGAAATGTGAGACTTTCAGCTAGGTTTGCACAAGCTGGTTGTGTGGCTCATGCTTCTAATATAGATGCTAAGTTGTTAGAAGATGAACCAAAGACTTATGAATAAGCTATCAATGGGGCAAAAAGTTCAAAGTGGAAAAGAGCAATGAAAGATGAAATTCCTTTATAAAAATAATACATGAGATTTTGTTCCACCTACATTCAAACAAAAAATTATACCTTGCAAATGGGTATATAAGAGGAAGCCAGGGAAATTTGATGAAGGAGGCATTAAATACAAAGCAAGACTTGTGTCAAACGGCTTTGTTCAGAAGGAGGGAATTTATTACAATGAAATATTCTCACCCGTAGTCAAACACACATCTATTTGAATCTTATTGACTATCGTAGCCTGTCTTAATTTGGAGTTGGAACAAATGAATGTGAACACTGCTTTCCTACATGGAAAGCTAGAAGAGTTGATCTATTTAGAACAACCAAAAGGCTATGAAGCTAAGAGGAAACTGAAGCTAGTATGCAAGCTCAACAAGTCTTTATATGGCTTGAAACAATCACCTAGATGTGGTACACAGGATTTGATGATTATATAACCAGCATTCAATTCATGAGAAGCAAATATGATCCTTGTGTCTATTATATAAGAGAAAAGAATGGTGAAAATGTGTATCTTCCACTATATGTAGATGATATGCTATTGGCAAGGAAGTCTATCCAATAACTAATCAAAATTAAGAAACTTCTCAACCAAGAATTCGATATGAAAGACTTGGGGCCAGCAAAAAGAATCATTGGGATGGAGATTTCTAGAGATCGCTCAACATTTGAGGTTTATGTTTGTCAAAGTGAATATGTTAAGAAAGTTTTAAAGAGGTTCAACATGAATACTGCAAAATCAGTGTCTACACCTCTAGCACAACATTTTAAACTTAAGAGGATTCTTCGAAAGGTGAAGAAGAGAGTAGACAAATGGAAAATATTCCATATTCTAGTGCCACGGGAAGCCTAATGTATCTAATGATTTGCACAAGACCTGATTTGGCCTATGCATCTAGCCTAATCAGTAGGTACATGGGAAGTCCTAGAAAGAAACATTGGGAAGCTACTAAGTGGGTGATGAGATACTTAGTTGGATCCGCTAATCTTGGTTTACTCTATAAGAAATCAGGGGAAGAAAACCTTAGTCTCTATGGCTATGTTGATTATGATTTTGCAGGAGACCTAGACAAAAGAAGGTCACTTACTCGTTATACTTTCCCATTTGGAAGCAATATAATCAACATGAAATATAATTTACAATCAGTAGTTGCCCTATCTACAACAAAAGCTGAATTTATTGCAGCCATAGAAGCAGTCAAAGAAGCTACATGGTTACAAGGCATAATCAGTGAATTAAGATTCAATCAAAAGACCGTAACCATACTTTGTGACAACCAAAGTACAATACACCTCACAAAGAATCAACAATTTCATGATAGAACAAAACATGTTGATATCATATTCCATTTCATCAGAGATGCAATTGAGAAGGGAATAATAAAAATGCAGACAGTTAAAACAGAAGAAAATGCAGCAGACATGTTGACTAAAGTTGTAACACATACCAAGTTTGACCACTGTCTGAAGTTGCTCACCTTGGCTGATGTTCTTGATGAATAAATTCCTGAAAAAGAGAAGCAACAGTGTCAATAGAGTATTGGTTTCAAGGGTAAGATTTGATAAAATATGAAACAAATTACTCCACACATTTCTAAATTGGTTATAAACTCCAACAAAGTACAAGATAAAACAAATTAATTATCAGAAACCAAATCCTCTGTTGAATGAAGAGGAAGTTGGAAATCAACTCTTCGACTAATAGAGAGGTTAGAGAGATGGTGAGAGATTGTATGAGTTTTTAGATTTGTGAATCTGTAAATCATTCTCTTTGAAAAAAAAACAATTTACCTGTTGTTTCCCAAGTGGATGTAAGCCTAAGGCTGAACCAGAATAACTTTGAGTTCTTCATCTTCTCCTTCAATATTTTTATTCTTCACAGCATGAAGGAAAATTTGTCTTCAAATTTCGAAATCTCCATGGCTGTAGAAATTTTCCCCAAAACCAATTGCCTGCATGTTTGATGAAAGATAAAAGCTAATTAAAGTGGAGAAGAGAGGTATGACTGAAGTCATCTATACATGTAAAGAGGAGAAAGTTGTTGTGACAACTCCCAACCCATGTAAACACTACAAAAGGTATAATTGACCTTTCATGTTTCCACTCACAATTGGCATCAGAGCTAAGGTTCATTCAAGAAAGCTTCAAGAACACATCAAAGAATCAAGAAAGCATCAAGAACTCATCAAAGAATGACTACAACAAAGTATGAAATTGATAAGTTCACCGACAATTAAAATTTCAATCTATGGTGCAAAAGAAATCAAGTAATTCTAGCCCAACAATCTGTACTCAAGGCTTTAGATGATCCTGCTAAACTACCAGCTTCAATTACTGATGAAGAAAAGAAGAAAATGGAAGAAATTGCATATGGTACTCTAATTTTGAATGTAAATGAAAGTGTATTAAGACAAAACATTGATGAAACCACTGGCTTCTATGTGTGGACTAAACTACAAGCTCTATATGTCAAGAAAGATGCACCAAGTAAGATGTATTTGAGACTCTTTACACTCAAAATGAATAGTTTAAAATCACTTGATAAGAATCTTGATGAGTTCAAGAAACTCACCACTGATTTTACTGCAGCTAGAGAAAAATTGGGAGATGAAAATGAAGCTACAATCTTAGTAAATTCTCTACCCGAAGCCTATAAAGACGTGAATAATACACTCAAATACAGGAGGGACTAAATTTCTTTAAATTTGGTTATCACAACAATTAAATGTAAAGAACTTGAGCTAAAATTAGAGAATAAAGTAAATGTTGGTGCTGAATCTCTTTCCACAAAGGGAAATAAGAACTACATCAAGAAAAACCGATTCTCAAATGGGCACAAGAACTTCAAAGGCAAAAATGTGTTGGAATGTTTCAATTGTCATAAAGAAGGACATTTCAAGAATAATTGTCATAAAAAAAGAAGTGGAGATTCTAGAAATGGAGTTTTCAAGAAAGGTAGGGAACATAGAAGAGGAGATGTCTCTATTGGGGAAGACAATTTTGAATATTCAGAAATGCAAGCTACCACCAAGGAAAAGGCCATAAAGTATGGAGTTGGAATGTTAAAGGAAGACTGGGTCCTTGACTCAGGGTGTACCTACCACATGACCTACTCAAAAGAATGGTTTGTGACTTATAAACCATGTGAGGGAGGTGTTGTTTTTATGGGAGATAACCATGGTTGTAAAGTTGTGGGAATTGGCTCAGTGAGTTTAAAGCTTAAAGACAATAAAGACATTCTACTTTAAAATGTAAGGCATGTTCTTGACCTTAGAAGAAATTTGATTTCCATTGGAATGTTAAATGATCAAGGTTGTCATTTTCATGGAATTAGTGGAGTCTTCAATATTTTTAAAGGTTCCAAGATAGTTCTCTCGGGTGAAAAGATTAATGGTTTGTATATTCTAAAAGAGGTTGCTCTTCCAAGCTCGGTTTTCATTACTGAATCACATAAAGATGAAGATATTGAACTATGACATAGAAGGACATCACATATTAGTGAGAATGGTCTTCAAGAGTTACTAAAACAGGGGCGGATCGAAACCGGAGGCACTAAGAGGATGAGATTTTGTGAACATTGTGTCTTTGGGAAGTCTAAGAGGCTGAAATTTTCAAAGGGACAACACTCAACTGAGTCTATTTTAGGCTATGTACATGCTGATCTTTGGGGGCCCTCTCAAACTCCTTCATGGAGTGGTTCCAAGTATTTCTTATCTATAATTGATGATTACTCTAGGAAGACTTGTACTTTTATTTTGAAAACTAAAGGTCAAACGTTTGGAAAGTTTAAAGAATGAAAAATTAGAGTTAAAAACCAAACTGATCACAAAGTTAAATATCTTAGAACAAACAAATTTAATGTTGATGGAAAATTTAGGGAGGTGGAATTTGAGTCCAAAGGTCTAGGTAAATTTAATGTTAGCATCAAGACTTCAATCAAATCAAATGTTTCTTATGATAATAAACATAATTTTTACCCATAATTTTAGTGTTTCAAAAGTGCTTACATAATTTTTACCAATAATTTTAGTGTTTCAAAAGTGCTTACATAATTTTTACCAATAATTTTAGTGTTTCAAAAGTGCTTATATATTAGTATATTGCTTCCCAATTCTTAGACTTATTTAATGAGCATGTTTGTTTATCTAAATTGACAACTTGGTTTGCTTGTATGTTTTTTTTTTTTTTTTGCTAAAACATGAAATTGCAATCTGTAATTGTTTTAATTGATTGCGCTTAAGTAACATTTGGGGTTAACATGTTTGTGTTAATTAACTGGCTTTAACAACTAATTTCCATAGTTTGCATGATAATCCCTAGATTTAGGAATACATTTAAATTAAATTAATTAAATTAATTCAGTTTAATTGTTTTGAGCAATCCCTAGAGCTTAAGGCGTCTGATAGAACTCCAAAAGTGCTATTTTATAATCTTTAATTCTTGTTAGTTGATTCAAATTAATGTGTTTAATCATATGTTTTGCAGGAATCGAGCATTTAGAGGTGAATGAGAAACTTATATTAAATAAGAACTCAAAAGAGGAGTTTTAGAGATATAATATCAACAAACCGAGCCGCAGATGATACTATGAAGATAAAAATCATTTTATTTTCATAGTTGGAAGCTTGGTCGGATGGTGAAGAGTTGATTATGATAGACTTTGATACGTGTCAGCTCCTGACTCATTTGAACTCATTCAACAGAAGAAGTCTCAACCATTCGTGTCACTCCAACAAAGCCTCCTCAACCACAAGTCCATTCGTCTTCCTCAACCACAAGTTATTATGTTTTATTTATTTTATTTATTTATTTTTATTTAAAAATAGTAAATGGTTATTTCCTTTTTAGTATAAAAAGGGGAGAGTCCACACCTTACATCACACACCTCACACCTTACAACATTCCTCTTACACCTTACACCAACACACACCATCACTATCTCAATTCTCCCTTTCTCTCTATGTAGAGATTTCTATTGTGCTTTATAGTCGGGATCGTCTTAGCGATGTTCGGCTAAGCTTGTAATGCTGATTTAGAGGTTTGTCGGGCTTAACGTTTTTGTGAGATTTTTGGTATTAAATTGCAATCTAATTTCTTGATTAATTGTTTTCTATTCTTTGTTTATTTCATGTGCATTTAGTATTGGTTAATGTGACAGCTTAATCAATTAAATATTAATTGTTCATGTATGCTATGTTTGTAATTTGTGATCCGTAATTGTCATAAATTGCATGCTTAATTGTAGTAGTAAGAATGGTCAGGTTATGACTAGTGTTAATATTATGGTTTTTTCATAGTTAACACGGTGCGTATAATAGACCTTAGGAATATAAAAATGTTTAATTGAATCTGATCAATTTAATTAACGTTCTAATCAATCCATGTGCTTAGAGCTGCTAGGTAGTTATTATGGAACGCTATCGTACCCAACTAATTGACTAGTTTAGAGTTAATTATGATGCTTTGTCGGATTAATTGCATGATAAGATCTTAGAGACTTTTCATGGTCGTTCCAGTTAAGTCGATTAGGCTTTTAATTAAGAAATTGTATTTTTATTGGAGTAATCGATGAGCAAAATCCATTAAGTCCCGACAATCTCCGAATCAGCAAGGTAATTTCTTGTTTATTTCTTTAATTCTTTAATTCTTTAAATTTTATCTTTAATTGTTATTTTAATTCATTACATTAACATGCAATCCAAAAACCCCCATTTATTGTTTTTACATCAAGTTTAATTTAGAGAATTTAAATTTCGGTTCCCTGAGTTCGACCCGGTCCGCTGTAGTTTACTACAAGCCGTTGATCGGTAATTATAAATTGTATTTGACGGGCCTCGACAAGCTCGCATCAAATTGGCGCCGTTGCCGGGGAACCAATTAAATTTTCTTTGTTAAATTTATTTATTATTATTTTGTTTTCTTAAAAAAAAAATATTTACAAAATTAAAAAAAAAAAAAAAACTCTAATTTTTTATTGCAAAAAAAAAAACTAAATTATTTCTTTTAGTTTGTTTTCTTTAAAAAAAAAATGTCTTTTTTAAATAAAAGAAGCTCGCATCAAATTGGCGCGGTTGCCGGGGAACCATTTAAATTCTCTTTTTTAAAATTTTTTTATTATTTTTTTGTTTTACTTTTAGGAAAAAAAAAACTCTTATTTTTAATTGCAATAAAAAAAAATCACAAAATTTACAACTTTAACAGAGACCACAAAAATATTTATTTTAGTTTGTTTTCTTTAAAAAAAAAAAAATGTCTTTTTTTTAATAAAAGAAGTTTGCATCAAAGGGGAGCCAATTAAATTCTCTTTTTTTAAATTTATTTATTATTTTCTTTATTTTTTAAAAAAATAATGTCTTTCTTAACCAAAAAAATGTATTTGTTAAAAAAAACTCGTATTTTTAATTGCAATAAAAAAATCACAAAATTTACAAAAATCACAAAAATATTTCTTTTAGTTTATTTTTGTTTTGTTTAATTATTCTAACATATCAGAACTTTCTCAACAATATTTAACTACTAACAGAGTTGTTTGGAGATTCAGGTTGCCTTTGGACTGAAGAAAAAGATGATCTTGTTAGATGCGAGAATACCACGATCGCCCTTAGAACCATACATGAGAAATTTCAGGGGAGTTTTCTTCTCTTTATTGTTTCTTTTGTGAGTAATCTACTTAGTTATCTATTAAGGATAAGTCTACTTAGTTATCTATTAAGGATAAATCTACCTATGGATAGTTCTGTCTAGACTGAGGTACTTAAGTTGACCGAAAGGGAACACCTCTAACTGGGAACTGACATGGGAAGATTTTTGTTCTTCAAATTTTTTTTTTTCTCTTTAATTAAAAAAAAAATATATCTTTCTCATTTCTTTTGGATCAATCTACTTAATTATACATTGGGGACAATGTATTGTTTTAGGTGGGGGGTGGAGATATATTTGCAAAGCATGTGATTGAGCATCTGACTTTTAAATTACTAAAATCTTGAGCTTGAAATGTATGATGATTAGTTGGTTGCATATTATATGATGATGACAATCTATGATGTGTCTTATACATTTTTTGTTCATTATGTTTTTTCACTTTTTCTTGCAAACATTGAGAATGCATTAGGGGTGTACAAAAAACCCGCAACCCGCCAAACCCAACCCAACCCAACCCAACTTTTCGGGTTGGGTTGGGTTTTTTTTTAATATGGGTTGGGTTGGGTTGCAAATTTAAAAAACCGAATTTTCGGTTCGGTTCGCGGGTTGAACCAATTTTGGCTCGGTTCAACCCGAACCGAACCGAATTATATTAAAAAAAAAAAAAAAAAGATTTATAAAGAAAATTAGGTCAGTTTCACTTCATTTCTAAAAAACCATTTTACCTTCAGCCGCCTCCCTCCCTCCTCTCTCTCTCCTCAACTTCCTCTTGTCTCAGTCTCCTCAACTTCCTCTCCCTCTCATTGTCTCCCTCCTCAGCTTTCTCTCTCTCGCCCTCCGCCTCGCAGCCACTCACCGTTTCCGTTGTCTTCTGCCAAACAGTCTCCTCAGCTTTCTCTCTGTCGCCCTCCGCCTCGCAGCCACTCACCGTTTCCGTCGTCTTCTGCCAAACAGTCTCCTCAGCTTTCTCTCTGTCGCCCTCCGCCTCGCAGTTGCCGCTCACCGTCTCCGTCGCCTTCCTCCAAGCAGTCGCTTTAGATCTCCACCGTCTTTCTCTGCCTCCGCCTCGCCGATCGCCACCGTCTCTCTCAGCCTCCGCCTCGCAGCTCTCTCTGCCTCTCATCTCAAAGATTGTGGTCTTCTCCAACGAGACTCGAAAAATTCATGGTTGAGAGACAAAATATCTTTACTTTGTACCAAATATAAGGATATTACTGCTGTGATCTATTCTTAAAAATCAGATTTCTGCTTTTATTTTTAAAGATTAGAATAGTTTGGAAGAGGAATCTATGTCTGAGGCTGACTGATTATATGTCTGGGGCTGATTGATTTTATCTTTTGAATCTAGGTTTCAAGTACTCAATATCTTGCTAAGATTTTGTGGGATGCTAATACACACCCAAACATATTTTCTTGTTTTTTTTTTCTTTTTTTTTCAATCTTACCTATTTCTTTTCATCTTTACTTACTCCTCTAATTTAGAATCATGTTTTATTTATTTTTATTCTCTAAACAGAGAGTTTTAGAATTGTTTAACCCTATCCATCTTGTTTTTCAATTTATTATCTATTGTTTTCAAAGTTTCAATTTAAGATATCTTTTAATATCTTTCAATTTAATCACTCATATTTTCATTTCATAATTGCTAAATTTGATTAATGACAAATTTAAGCATAAGATTTTGAATAATTAAAAGAAAGAAAAAAAAAAATAACCCGGCAACCCAACCCAACCCAACCCGAAAATTGAAGGGTTGGGTTGACTGAAATGTTGGGTTGGGTTGGGTTGACAATCCACCAACCCGAAATTTTCGGGTTGGGTTGGAAAACCTTCAAACCCAACCCAACCCAACCCATGTACACCCCTAGAATGCAGGCATGATTTCGAGCCACATTTAAAATTTTTCTCTGAATTCTCTTATAACTATTGTGCACATAGTCTTCTCATCTATGGTTTTAAAGGCTTAGGACTGTATTATTTGACCTATATGTTTGTTGTCACCTCGAAAGGCCCTTAGAACTAATTAGAAAGTTATCTTGCATGATAGTTTGTAATGAGATATTAAGGAGGTATAGCATGCCTATCTGCCTTGTGAAAAGAAAAATAAAATGAAAAAATAAAATAAAAAATATAATATAATATTGCTCGAGCTCAAGAAAAGTGAAAATCAGCTTGTAATGAGTAAAACAATAAGGGGTAAAAAGAGCTGCCCCAAATGTGAGTAGTTAGGCCGCCCATTGAGCGAGTGCTCTGGGTGAGAGGCCCTGCAGTTGGGTGTGAAAGCTAGTGCCCTTGAGTTAAAATGTTGCAAGTTTAGGGGATCCCCAAAGTTGTTTTTAGGCACCTTAATAGAAATATTACTTACTTGAATGTATTGATGCTAATAGTTGGTTCTAAATGACCAGAAGTAGGGGGAAAACGAGTTGAGGGTTGAATAAAATATTCCCGAACTTATAAAAATCGAGATAGAAAAGGCTACGCACACACACACATAAGGGATGAAAGAACTAATTTTAAATTCCTCGTTGATTGAATGCATTTGAATGTAGTGAGTTGTGAATATTTTTATTGTTTAAGATACAGAGGTTAGAGTCATTAATTTGTAGCCAACGATTCATTTTAATGTTTAAATTATTTCTTGCTCGAGGACTAGCAAGATTTAGGTATGTGGTATTTGATAGAACTCCAAAATTGCTATTTTATAATCTTTAATTCTCGTTAGTTGATTCAAATTAATGTGTTTAATCATATGTTTTGCAGGAATCGAGCATTTAGAGGTGAATGAGAAACTTATATTAAATAAGAACTCAAAAGAGGAGTTTTAGAGATATAATATCAACAAACCGAGCCGCAGATGATACTATAAAGATAAAAATCATTTTATTTTCATAGTTGGAAGCTTGGTCTGATGGTGAAGAGTTGATTATGATAGACTTTGATTTCAAGTTCGATTCTTGGAGAATGTTATTATTAATTGTATTTTTTTTACTCCAACCATCACCTCGCACACGTGTCAGCTCCTGACTCATTTGAACTCATTCAACAGAAGAAGTCTCAACCATTCGTGTCACTCCAACAAAGCCTCCTCAACCACAAGTCCATTCGTCTTCCTCAACCACAAGTTATTATGTTTTATTTATTTTATTTATTTATTTTTATTTAAAAATAGTAAATGGTTATTTCCTTTTTAGTATAAAAAGGGGAGAGTCCACACCTTACATCACACACCTCACACCTTACAACATTCCTCTTACACCTTACACCAACACACACCATCACTATCTCAATTCTCCCTTTCTCTCTCTGTAGAGATTTCTATTGTGCTTTGTAGTCGGGATCGTCTTAGCGATGTTCGGCTAAGCTTGTAATGCTGATTTAGAGGTTTGTCGGGCTTAACGTTTTTGTGAGATTTTTGGTATTAAATTGCAATCTAATTTCTTGATTAATTGTTTTCTATTCTTTGTTTATTTCATGTGCATTTAGTATTGGTTAATGTGACAGCTTAATCAATTAAATATTAATTGTTCATGTATGCTATGTTTGTAATTTGTGATCCGTAATTGTCATAAATTGCATGCTTAATTGTAGTAGTAAGAATGGTCAGGTTATGACTAGTGTTAATATTATGGCTTTTTCATAGTTAACACGGTGCGTATAATAGACCTTAGGAATATAAAAATGTTTAATTGAATCTGATCAATTTAATTAACGTTCTAATCAATCCATGTGCTTAGAGCTGCTAGGTAGTTATTATGGAACGCTATCGTACCCAACTAATTGACTAGTTTAGAGTTAATTACGATGCTTTGTCGGATTAATTGCATGATAGGATCTTAGAGACTTTTCATGGTCGTTCCAGTTAAGTCGATTAGGCTTTTAATTAAGAAATTGTATTTTTATTGGAGTAATCGATGAGCAAAATCCATTAAGTCCCGACAATCTCCGAATCAGCAAGGTAATTTCTTGTTTATTTCTTTAATTCTTTAATTCTTTAAATTTTATCTTTAATTGTTATTTTAATTCATTACATTAACATGCAATCCAAAAACCCCCCTTTATTGTTTTTACATCAAGTTTAATTTAGAGAATTTAAATTTCGGTTCCCTGAGTTCGACCCGGTCCGTTGTAGTTTACTACAAGCCGTTGATCGGTAATTATAAATTGTATTTGACGGGCCTCGACAAGCTCGCATCAGCGTCTAGTCGATTAGCATGAAACGCTATCGTGCCTAGCTAATTGGCTAATTTATAACTAATTAGGGTGTTTCGTCTAATTAATTGCATTAAGAGACCTTAGGGAGCTAATCAAGTTGTTTCAGATTGGTCGATTAGGCTCTAAATTAAGGAATTGTTGATTTATTTAACTTTCAATGATCAAATTTTACATAATTAGCTCGACCACTTCTGTAAATTGACAAGATAATCTTTTGTTTATCTCTCGTTAGTTCTCTCTTCGTTATCTTTTATTGCGTTAATTTGTTAACCCCCACATTATGCAAACCCCCCTTAATATATTTCTATATTCAAATTTAGCTTAGAGAAATTAAGTTTCAGCTCCCTCTTGTGTGACCTGATCTGCTGTAGTTTACTCTAAGCCTTGATCGGTAAATCTATTTTGACAAGCTTGACATGCTCGATAACCTCTATTTATACATGTTGTCAAGCTAGAGACCTTTCTTTTTACCTTAGCAACTACTATGGCCTTCCACTTCGATGCATTCACTCGCTTATGTGACTTCTTCAATTCATTCGAGCGGCTGACTACGGGGGTTCTCGATAGGCATCAAATTTCTCTTATGGACTTCCCAATTTTTTCTGAACTGAAGGATCCTAATCTGGCTGATCAAACTTGGCTATCATTGTTGCTGGCTCAACTGTACCTTTACAACTACCATCTGCAGGTTTAATTCACATCCACTGTCTCTTTGATCAGTATAGATTTCCTATGGGTCAATTGCCACTACCTTGGATCCTAGTATAAATTTATACTAGCTACTGCCAAACTCTCACATGTAGCCCTCATTTCCCAACTTGCTAGTAGGGATGAAATTCATCTTAATACTAGTCACAAACCTGACATCACGCAACACTAATTTATTCTCACATTCTGTCTTCAGACTAACATCTCAAATTCCACTAGGTTTGAAGGTTCTACCATTCCCCATACTCACTAGGCTATGATGTCCTCTTGTGAAGGATGTGACCAAACTCCTATCTGAAGCTATGTGTACAATAGTTACACTGTCTAAAATCCACTCAGCGAATTACTACAACTCTCTATGTCACTTTCAACACAGACACATGCATCGTCCACTATGTTTGCTTCCTTCTTCTTCTTATTTTCTAGATCCCCTTTCAACTTTCTTCACTAGCTCTTGAAATAACATTTCTTGTCACAGTAAAAATATTCTATCTCTTTATTCCTATAACCTCACTTCTTCCTATTGCTACTCGACTTATTTTACTTATTAATAATTTATTTACCCTTAGTCAAAGTTAAAGTTGATCTTGTAGTAGATGACTCTCTACAACTACTCTTTCTACAAATTTATTCAACTATAACTAAATGACAAACTCCTAAAATTTTTAGAGTATTTTTCCCTACTAAATTATACACAATTGCCTTCATCGTTTTCCAACTATTAGGTAAAGAGGTTAATAGCAGAATATCATTTACTTCATTAGTAAATTCTTTTTTAACTGTTTTATCAGAGTGGTTACCTCATTTGTATAGGAATTCACAGAAGTATCCTAAGCCATACACATATTGAAAAACTTTGTAAGTAGATAGATCTTATTATTTATGGACGATTTTTCATACATGTTTGTGAGCACTTCCATCAAACTAACTGCAATTATTTTTGTGGCTACCAATCTAGCCATGTCAATGAACAGACACATCCTGATCAGTGCAACTACTTTTTCATCCAAGGCTTTCCAATCTTCGTTTTTCATCCCGTTCTCTTTTTTAATGCCTTATCAAATTTCTTGACGGTCAGATAATCCTTGGTCTCACCGAACTTCATGACTCCGTCAAAACTTGTTAGCTCTACAAATCCCATGACTTTTGAACCAAAATGCTCTGATACCACTTGCTGGGAGAAATATAGTATAATAATAATAAAACTACAATATTAATTCTGCTCTTCAACGGGACAAACCAAAAGAGTTAGAGAGTCACAACAAAAATATAAAAGAGATAAGAAAAAAGAAAGAACACCAAAATTTATACTGGTTCGCCCCGATCTTAGAACCACGTCCAGTCTTCTGCAACTGCAGGTTCCACTATAATTGGAGATTACAAGAAGACCTCAACTCCGCGCTACAAACTACCCTAAATAGCCCAACTTTGATTATTGGAAAAGAAGAAAAACAAATGCTCAAACTCACGACCTTTTCTTTTCCTTTTTCGAGGAGGAACACCCACGACCACTCATTTTCTTTTTAAATGAGCACACATAGACTTCAACCAAGAGATTCTTCTTCTTTTGTATATATAAAAAAACAAAAAAAAAACAAAAAAAAACAAACCATCGCCTTTGCCTTTCTTTTTTCTTATTATTATAAGCCACAAAAGTTAAGCGAATAAAATAAAAACCAAGTTGATTAAGTAATGAAATTGGGCTGATGGGCTTCAAATGGTTTTGGGCTCCAATTTTTCTTAACAACTAGAAGTTTTAAGGGAATTTAAGAGGAATGTCTACAAATAATTAGACATAATGAAAAATGTTAAGATATGTGGAATGTTTGCATCACATGTCTAGAGTTTTTTTAGGAAGAAGTTTGTTTGAGTTGGTTCCCCATTATACCCTTATAGCCTATTTAAAAAATTAATTAGTTTTAAAATTAATTTATTGAATTTTAAAATTTAATTAGTTTTGAAATTAATTAATTTTTGTTTGGTGAGGTGGATGATTTTCCGTTAAAATTTTTTTTGTTATTTTTTCCGTTAAGTAATTTATGTCGTTGTGTATCTCCATGTGTTTCATCTGATATTGACTAATCTCTCCTAGTTCGTAGGGTGAGCAGTGTTTTGGTTGTTCCCCATTTTTAAGGGAAGCTCTAGGATTACAAGGTGTTAGTAATTAGGGTGTGTCCAAACGTATACCCTGACCGAATGTGTGTGCGGCGCTGTCGTTGTATATCTCCACGGGTGTGTCAAAAACCAACGAAACGTGTATCAAATTTAAAATTTATTGTATCGTGTAGCGTAAGTTTCAATTGGTAAATAACATTAAAATATAAATATAAATAGCAAAATTTATCTTAGAGAATTATATATTCAAACATTAAATAACTCCAAAATGAAAAGATTACATAATTTAAAGATTTAAAATAGTTTAGAAAATACGATATCAACTCTAACAAATGGAAGATATTAAAATTTAAATACATTTAATTAATTAAATAGAGTATAATTAGAAGAGTAAATATTTTAAAATCTAAATAATTAAATAATATAAATTTTAATAAAATCCCTATATATAAGGATATTGATTGATTCAGATTTTTGTTGTAAATTTAAATACATTTAATTAATTAAATAGGGTATAATGAGGAGAGTAAATATTTTAAAATCTAAATAATTAAATAATATAAGTTTTAATAAAATCCCAATATATTCATTGATTCAGATTTTTTTTTACAAAATATTTAATTAATTAAAAATAATAATATTATTAATATTTAGTAGAATGAAATCTTTATATATAATAACCGATTTGAGTTGATTGAGATTTTTTTCGTTAGTTTAGTTAGGGTTCATCTTCAACCTCACACATCTCTATCATCTACATATCGTTTTCTTTTATTTTTTGTTGTCCGCTTCGTCACGCAATAGCTTCTCCAATTTTTCGTCACGCTTCTCCAATTTTTAATCGTCGTGAAGCTGCCAATCGAAGCTTTCTCCGACTACTAACACGGTATTTTTTTTTTTTTTTTGGATTTATTGAGTTTTTTAATCGTACGTTTTCTTTTCGATTTGTCCGATTCAAAAGTTGTGGGGTTAATATTGCACTGTATACACTTCAATGGAGGAATGAAGCAACTCATCGGGGAAGGGTATACAGTGGTTGTCAATCTGCCATTCGGAGCGACTCATGCATACCATCCATCTGTTGTAAGTGGTTGGTCAATCATATGGTTTCCTTTTATTAGTATGTGTACAACCATGTATACACGTGACGTGGTGAATTGTTCTGCAGCTTCATCACTTCCTTAGGTATACAGAGCTGAAATTCATCCCTTCCTTAGGTATACACAACCGAAATTCATCACTTCCTCAGGATATACAGAGCCGAAATTCATCACTCAGGTATACAGAGCCGAAATTCATCACTCAGGTATACAGAGCCGAAATTCATCAGATATACAGAGCCGAAATTCATCACTCAGGTATACAGAACCCAAATTCATCACTTTCTCAAGTATACAGAGGATATACAAAGCCGAAATTCATCACTTTCTCAAGTATACAGAGGATATACAAAGCCGAAATTCCTCAGGTATACAGAGCCAAAATTCCTAGAGCCAAAATTTTCCAGGTATACCGAGCCGAAATTCATCACCTCAGGTATACAAAGCGTATACAGAGCCAAAATTCATCAAGGTATACAGAGCCTTCTGTTAAAATTTCGAGTCCTGGGAGTATAACCATGTAACTTTCATGGAATAAATGTAATTATTTTTTCCCTTTTTAACGTCATTTTAACTCTCCATCCATAACTTTCACTCTCTCCTCCCAATAATTTACATTTTTGTAGTCTATTTTTATTTTCAAAATTATTGAAAATGGTAGAAGGGTAGGTTTGTCCAATTGTGTTTAGGTTGCCTTACTAAATATAGGGTTTAAACATTATTCAAAAGAAAAAAGGTGTTAGACATTTTTCATGCTGGCTTTCTAGTTTGTAGACATTCTTCTGGTTACCCCAAGTTTTAATTCGTTGAGAGTATTGAGGAAAATGTCACTGATGATGTGTAGCTGAGGTGGAGTCTTGCTAGGAGAAGCTTATGGATGGATCTTTTATTATTGATGAGCCACCTAATTTACCACTTTTTTACCCCTCAAATATAGGTCATTTAGACTCATCTTTACTTAATATTGATAGTCAAACATGTGTAAATGGTCCAATTAATGTCAAAATTACGAATTCATAAATTTCGGGGCCACAAAATGAAAAGAAAAGAATTTAAGGGTAAAAAAAGAAAAAAAAAAAGAGCTAATTCGACTTTATTTTGTTATTTGCAGGAAAGACCAACTTTGCGGCTGCAATACTATCTATGCGGGCACAATTCTCATCAAAAAGCAGCAGCGATGCGGCCACAATGTTATCGAAGACCAAGTCAAATCAGTTACAACAGCCGTTTGAACAATCGTTTTACTCACATTTTCTTGTGGGTGAGGACTTCAAGATTCTCTCACGGAGTTAAAACAAACCTCTAATAACCTCTCACCTCACTCCTCACCTATTAAAGGACCCCTAGGGCCACCATTTTGGATATAACTAGAGATAAATAGAAATCAGATTGAGCATACGATTAAACCTGGACAAAGATTGTGTTCCTCATTCGACTTTACTTGCTTTCTTAGATTAGATCATTTTTATCTTCATTTACTTTATGCAATTTCTCAATTTTGTAATTTTCGAATGTTAGATTAGTTGTTTTCTCATTCAATTGTAAGTTCCCTTATTTAAATTTTGTATTGTAATTATGAACTTCACAACAATGAAGGTTTCATTCATTTTCATTACGAACTAATTTCCCTAGGAATCTGATTCGGTGGATGGCTTGGAAATTGAGTGTTTTTAATCTTATAAAGCTTTAATTACTCGTCGTGCTTACTCTATGACTTTCCTCTGTTGAGTGTAATTCAATCTCGTTCATTTGAACTAGCTACTCAAATAGACATGGTAGTTGAGTCAAATCACTGCGAAGACTTTGACAATACACGAGTCTCATGAGGGAATGCGAGACTAAGAACCTAGGAATAAGTCGTTATGTGACCTTAGAAATAAGGCACACTGTAGGACTAAAGAGTTATGTGCGTGATTCATCCGAGTTTGCATTAGCCCTAGGAATGAAGGTTTAATGGCTATGGACTCCTAAAGAGATACTCATAGAGGCCAAATGAGAGATGAACTCACAGTCCATAAGTAATTAAGCAATGCGGCGAGTTAATGCAACCGCATTAGGATTAATACCTTCAGGAACAGTGGTTGAAACCGGATTAAAGTCCGTTATCTACTTTGAATCTATTATTTGAATTTGGAGATAAGTGAACAAAGTAAAATCGTCCACTATAACCATAACATAACGACAACCAAAATAACTGGGTATTTTCGTCGGCCCCATCAAATCTGAATGAACTAACTGCAATTCAACAATAGCTCTATTATTTGAATTTGGGAAATGAAGACAATGTGATTTCGCAAATTGACAATTAGGACAAACCACATCATGACAAATTTCTTTAAAGATGGGAACAACTTCAAGAAACTTCTTCATAGAAATTCTTTGCAACAATTGATAACCAACATGACCCAACCGAGCATGCCAAAGTGTTGTACTATCATTCTGACATATCTTTTCAACATATGCATCAGTTGCAGACAAAACATAGAGGTAATCTTTCCTCTTCCAAGTAAATAAAACATGATCATCAAATTGCTTAATATTAGAAACAATTTTCACATCATCTGGACCAAAGAGAATACCTCCTAGAGTCGGCAATCTGAGAGACTAGAACTAGATTCTTCTTTAAACATGGAACATGATAAACATCTTCAAGAGAAACACCATCAATATTTGGTGCACCATCCTTAACATTAACTTGCCTTTTTTTAACAACATGATGTATGAAATTATCAGTCGTCGCAATGCCACTTCTTCTTTGATGGGTACGTACATTCGAGAGAAGATAAACATTTCCAGTTGAATAAGGAGAACAACCAGAATCAACAATCCAATCCTCATTATAATCTATAGAAGCATTAGCATGCAAATTATTGGGTTGATCAATAACTTAAATTGATAAGCATTGTTCCCAAGTAACTTGTTCAGGTTTGTTACTTTCCTGTACAACATTTGTTTCTGCTTCTTTGAAAATCACCCGACAATTTTGTCTAATATGACCGAATTTTCCACAACAATGACACACAACCTTCACCCGACAATCACGTTTAATGTGTCCCGGCTTGCCGCACCTAAAACATTCTTTTAAAGTGCCCTTAGACTGCCCTTCAACCTTGGAATCCTTGTCGTCATTTGAATAAAGCCTTGAAGAAGAATTAACTCTTCCCTTGTCTTTTGCATAAAGAACAACTTTCACCTCATAGTGAGTTTGCTTGTTGTTGCCAAGCATTTGTTTCATCACTGCTTCTTGATTTGAGAGCAAGTTTTCTAACTCAATGATAGAAGGTTGATTTACCCAACCTTGTATTGAAGAAATAAATGGCATAAACTCCTTTCGCAATCCACGAATAAGATAACGACGCAAAAAATCATCACTAATAGGATCCTCCTTGTCCAATTCTGAAATTTCAGAACACAAAGTTTTAATTTTCAGAAAATGTTATGAAACCGGCGAATTACCTTGAGTCCTTCCAGCAAGTCCGTTCTCCAAATACTGCAACCTCGTCGTGTTCTTTTGAGTGAACAACCTTTCAAATGTGTCTCACACTTTCTTTGGAGAATTTACATCACGAACATGCTCAATATACTCTTTGTCAATATAAGTCCACAAAGCAAATAAAGTTTTGCCACACTTGACCTTCCACTTTCTTCGAGCCTCAGCATTCTCCAGAGTCGTATCTTCTGGAATTTTTGCATCATCACCGGAAATAAGATCCCCCACACATCTTGCTCTTGTAGAAAAAGTTCCATACATAGCTTCCAATATCTATAATTATCACCAGCAAGTTTGTCTACACAAACATTGTTTCCACCGTTCATCTTCAACGAGTATTTAAACTCAAACACAAGACAAAGAACCTGGGTGCTCTGATACCATGTAACAAAAATGAAGAGAACAAAGTGTGGAAACAAGAGAGAAATAACACGAAGGATCAAGTGCTTCATAATATTGAATTTTATACTTTGAATTGAAAACCTTACAAGAAGTATGTATAGGTAAATAAATAGTAAACCACTAACCCACAAACTATCCCACTGGCCTTAAAATTCTCCATAATCATCCCACTATGCCACTAAGTCACATCCCTTCAAAATTGGAGGCACTACCCAAAATACATGGAACTAAGTCATATCCCTTCAAAATTAGAGGCACTACCCAAAATACATGGAACTGCCCTAAATGAGTGTCACTATCTTAATTTCAAATAAGTAAAATATAACTAAATGAAATTAACTTGGATTATGTTTGCACTAATCTTTAACGTATGGTTTAAGAAAATAAATACGTAAAACAAGAGAGAATTAAACATTTCTTTTATATTAATAAAATAAATAAAATATACTAATCAAATTATTACAAGTTCTTGCCTGCAAGGCATCTTTTGATTTTTATGGTAAGAATGGCGTGAATAATATGCCTACTATTTTGGGGCACAATACTAAATTGTGTGTTGGGAATATAACGCCATGAGATAAAATTCACTTTCCATGCTACACATTGGAAAAGTAAACGAGTATAGTAGATTCAAAACTTGAATAATAGGTCAACAACACGAGCATAACTCAATTCATATGAATTATTGACCAAGAAGTCAGAGGTTTGAATTTCTCACCTCCCATGTTTAAAAATAAATAAAAAACTGAATAATAGGACTCTATTCTCTCATTTTTTTTTTTTTTACAACATTAGTAGCCATAAATATGTCATACATTATGCCAGTTGAACTATGCTCATGTTGACTTGTCATTTGAGTTTAAGAGAGACTGAGATTGTAATTGAATCATCTATTAGATTGTTTATTGCAAGATCCAAAATACTTAAAAAGTAAAATATAATTACGGGAATAAAATGAACTTTTGATCTCCCATGAAGGACACTCTTCGACTCAGACTTCGAAATGCTCGTTGTGCCTACCGTGTTGAGCGATGTTGCAATCTCTAGAAATAAGCTCAAAACAATGAAGCTCATTTCTCGGTGACATCTTAAGGCCTGTTTGGTTGGTGATTTAACACAAAAATTTGAAATCAAGAGATTCAATAAAAACATAGTTGTATTTTAGGTTTTCAGATATGCGTTTGGTAGCAGATTTAATAAAAACATAATTTCAATTTATCTAATTCTTCAAAATGTGTATGATAATACTTTTATAAACCATAAACTAGTTGTAGTTACCAACTAAATACTAGGTTAAATATAAACTGTTATTATATAATTTATGAACATATTTTATGTTATATATATTTAAATTTAGCAAAAATTAATTGAAAGATACAATATTTATTCTAAGTTTTTTTCCTTTTAAATATAATTCTGAAGTTTAAAATGAAAAATTGTAGTTGATGTCAATTTATGATTTAAATTTTGTAGATATATCATCTTTTAAAAAGTTTTGCAAATATAGCAAATTTTTAAAATAATTTTTTTTATTCTCGTATTATTTAATTGATTTGGTTTAATCAATACTCGGTCAATCACAATCATGCATTCTTAGATGCATGTAAGACTGGGGCGAAAATACAAATCATCATCTTCCTTATTGTACATTTCAGGAAATACGCACATACATAAGACGAAAAGAAAAAAATCAAATTGATTTTACCAAAGAAAGCATTCTCCTTTTCGTCAGTGACATAATCAGTTGTTTAATATCAATAAGCTATCACTAATAGTACTCTTCTGATTTTACCAAGTAAGGCAACTTTATTTTGAAGTTTATGAAAATAAAATTTATTTATAGTATTCTATCACTGATAACATTCTATCTCTGATAGTACTCTTTCGATTTTACCAAGTAATGCAATATTTATTCTGAAGTTTGCGAAAAGAAAAATTATTTATAGCATTATATCATCGATAATATCAATAAACTATCACGGATAACATTCTATCACTGATAACAAACATTCTATCATCGATAGTATTCTATCACTGATAGTACTCTTCTGATTTTACCAACTAATGCAATCTTTATTCTGAAGTTTACGAAAAGAAAAATTATTTATAACATTCTATCACTGATTGTATTAATAAACTATCATTGATAGCATTCTATCAACGATAATATTATATCACTGGTAACATTCTATCAACGATAGTATTCTATCACTAATAGTACTCTTCTTATTTTACAAGTAATGTAATCTTTAGTCTAAAATTTACGAAAAGAAAAATTATTTATACCATTCTATCACCGGTAGAATCAATAAACTATCATTGATAACATTCTATCAGTGATAGTATCAAAAAACTATCACTGATAGCATTCTATCAGCGATAGTATTCTATCATAGATACTACTCCTCCGATTTTAATAGGCTGATTTTGGGGCTGTCAATTGAGTTTGGGCTTTTCGGTCTTTTACATGGATCATGCTGTTTTTTTGCTATATTTGCAAAAAAAAATACATTTTGCTATAATTGCAAATATTTTCTTCCTGATTGTTATCTATGGAATCAACCCTCTTAAAATTTAAAATTCAAAATATGGATACACATTAAACAAAAAAATTTGTTGTTTTTAGAATTTCGACGATTTGGATCACAGAATCCAAAAACAATTTTCAAAAATAGAATACATATTGCATACCAAATAATGCATATCCGATAGACTCAATGATTATGAAAACATAAAACAGAATCTACATTGCCTTCTAAAGTATGGAAAAGTCGGTTTTCTACTTTCACAGGATGAATGTGTCGAAGTCTAAAGTTGGATTCTTCCATTAACATTGATTAAGTTTTTTGTTATAGACATTTTAATTATATCACATTAATTTTTTAAAATAATTAATATATATAATTTATTATTATTATGTTGTTATAGACATTTTAATTATATCACATTAATTTTTTAAAATAATTAATATATATAATTTATTATTATTATGTTTTTTAAAAAAAAAAACCTTACATCTATTTTGATTGTTGATAGAGAACTTGTGGGTGATGTTGAACTCAAAAAGAAGAAGAGAGAGATGAGTTATATACACATAGGGATGAGAGTTAAAAAGACATGAGAAAATTATGGGTAACTTTAGAAAAAGTTGCCTTGAAAGATGGTGAAACATTGTAGTAGATCCAATCCTTTCCTTTTCTTTATGTTGAAATATGTTGGAATTGACATATATATTAAACTCGATTGGTCTTACAGATTTCAATTTTTCTCGTATTTTCCTTCTCGAGAAATAAACATATATTCATCCATACAAGGCATTGTTCAACAAAAAAACACAGAGAAAGATTCAAAAAAATGTCATCCTTGACGATCCAACAATCGGTATCTTCTCCACAGGAAGATGCTATCCAACTTTATCGTGCCTTCAAAGGTCAGATATCTTTTCCACATTCAATTCAATTTTTGTTTAATCCTCTGATTTTCAGATCAAAATGAAAAATACTACTCTCGACGGTAAGTAATTAAACCGTCGAGAAAAGTTCTCCCAACCGGATTTTGTCGTCGTTTTTTTTTTTCGACGAAAGAACTTCTCTCAACGATTTTGTAGCTTCTCTTGATGTTTTTTTATGCGTTTGAGAGAAGCCGGAATTCTTGTAGTAAAAATTAGAAATTCTCATGATTCGTAAGCAAAGGATTTTTGTGAAATACATTATTTTGGAAACTGAGGGTTAAACGTGAGTTTTTTTCCATCTAATTCTTAAAGAAACCAACAACAAAAACAAAAATCTAAAGCACCGTTAATAATTAACCATTTCATTTATGAAAAGTAAGTTTATAAACATTACTCCTTACCTATATAAATTTCTCTATTTTGTTATCTACTTTAGAAAAAGTCAAATTTTAAAAACTAAAAAAAAATAGTTTTTATTTTAAAATTTGACTAAGAATTCAACCATTTTCTTCAACTTTAAAAAAACAACCAACTAAAATCAAAATCATTATTAAACTTGACCTGTGTTTTCTTTTGTTTCTTTGTTGTCTTTTTTTTGGGTTTTTTCATAAACATAAATAAAAACATTTTTTTTTTATCATTCCATAGTAAAAATTAAAAATAATTATAACATAATGATTTTGAATGATTTATTAAAAAAAATCTAAATTTTATGTAAACTATTGTTTATTCTAATTTAACAGTAAAGAGAAAAAGAACCTAGAAATTGTTATCAAAATGTTCCATATTTTCAATGAACGAGAAAAAAATCAAGAAAATAAATAGTTACAGAACCCATTTCTTCCTTAAAAAAAAAAAAAAAAATTTCTAGAAATAGAAAATTATAAACAAAAAAATGAGAAACATTTCCAACTAGGGCTACATGACCAAGCATTTCGTCTAGGATTTATAGGTAAATTTTTCAAATTCAAATCTACTCTGTAACTGAAGTTAACATATTGAGTTTTTCAAAAGAAAACATTTGAATTTTTAACTAAATTAAAAAATGAAAGAATAATTTTTTTTTAAAAATATATATATATATATATATATATATATATAAAAATGGTAACACATGTTAATTTAGGGTAAAATAATTAAAAATATAACACTTTTTAAATTTTTTTTTTTTTTTTTTTTTTTTTTTTTTTTTTTTTGCAGATATGACAATTTCTATCCCTGATAGTATGGTCTATCGCCGATAGAAGCCTATCATTGATAGTAGTCTATCACCCCAATTTTTTATAAAATTTTAGTGATGGTAGTCTATGAGTGATAGTCATATATCAACGATAACTTCTATTAGTGATGGCCACTGATTTTTTGCCATATTGGCAAAATATTTTAAATTTTGCTAAATTTGTAATTATTTTGAACTCGATTGTTGTTTGTGCAACCAGCCCTATATATATATATATAGGGAAATTGTAACAGGTGTCAATTTAGAATAAAATAATTAAAAATATAGCATGTTTTTAAAAAATTTGCGGATATGACAATTTCTATCGCTGATATCCTATGGCTGATAGAAGTCTATCGTTGATCATGTCAGCTTTTTATAGATTTTTGTCAGTGATAATAGTCTATCACTGATAGAAGTCTATTAGTGATATGATAAAGTCTATCAGTAATAGAAACGAATTTTTTTTGCCATATTTACAAAATATTTTAAAGGTTGCTAAATTTGCAATTAGTTTGGGCCTGATTGCTATTTGTGCAGCCCTCTGTATATATATATTATTTTGAGTTTTGAGTTTTGTAACTTTATAAAAACTACATAACAAAACAAAAAAAAATCATTTAAAAACAAGAAAACAAAAAATCAAATGTTGATCGCACCGGATCGAGATGAAAATGGTTGAATAATTTTGTTGTTTATTATTTGAATAATGAGTCTGGTAATGATTTAAAATCCGTACAGGTTTTGGTTGTGATAATGGTGAAATTATCAGTATTCTTGCATACAGAGATTCAACACAACGTGCTCTCATTCAACATGAATACAAAGTCATGTACTCTCAGGACCTCAACAAACGCTTGAAATCTGAGCTTACTGGAGACTTCGAGGTCAAAATTGCACTTCATTTACTTAGGTTACAAATAACCTAAATTATCCATTTTTATGTCTATCCGCGCACTAATAGATCATATTTTTGGTCTATCAGTAATATACCTTTATCACTGAAATCATTTTTATAGTCTATAAGCAATCAATTTTTATCACAATAAAATCGTATCATATTTGTTAATATTTTTAAATTGTCCTAGATTTGCTATTATTTTGTGTTAGATTGCTATATATAATTACCCCAACGAGAGCATAGCTCAACTGACATAATGTAATGACTAGAGACCAAGAGGTTCTAGGTTCGATCTTCAACCTCACATGTTGTCAAAAAAAAAAAAAAAATTAGGGTTAGTTTGACCTAATTAAAAGATTTTTTCATATTAAAATAATCCTTGTGTTTGGTTACATTTTCTTAAAAATGAGTTTATTTGGTTGCATGCATTACATCTAAAAGTGATTCTACAAATGTCAAATTACTACAAAGTAATTTTAAACTCATTCTTCGATCACTTTTCGGAGAACTCACCTTTTAAATTTTGAGTAAAATGCATTTTTTATCTCTGAATTTTCACAACCAACACTTTCGGTCTATTTGAATTGATTTTCTATGAAATCTTTCAAGCTTCAAATGTTACATGTTTGCTCTCGAAGTTTGAATTAGATTTTTAAATTGGCTTATGAAGTTTTAGAGCTAAATAGTAATCTAAATTGGCTTATGAAGTTTTAGAGCTAACTACTATTTAGTCTTTCAAATTTCAAAAGTCGTTACATTCCACGGTTATTAAGACGCGTGTTTAATTAAAAGTTAATTCAAAGCACTTATGGTTAATGTTTTTGCAGAAAGCAGTGTTACTATGGTTGCATGATCCAGCAACTCGAGATGCTACTCTAGTGGGTGATGCTTTATGTGGAGAAACTCTTCATCTTAAACGTGCCACTGAAGTACTTTGTTCTCGTACATCATCTCAAATTCACCATTTTAAACAAGTTTACATGAATTTGTTTAAATCATACCTTGAACACCATATTGAAGAAACTGCTTCCGGTGATCACAAAAAGGTTATATATATACTTATCTCTCTCTTTCATCTTCCCTTTATCACACTACCCATAACACAGAGAAATTCTTTACCATGTCACTTTTTCGTTTCGTTAAATTATAAGTTTGGTCTTTATAGTTTTGTACGTCCACTAATTTCGTGTATTTTGATTTTTTTTGTATTGTTTTTTTTTCAGATCTTAGAATTTTTTGTATGTTTAGTAAGTCGATTCCTTTTTATTTTAGTTCAACAACATGTGGGGATAAGGGATTGAATAGCTCACGATTGGCTAGATCGTTTAACACTTACTTGACGCTAATTGTGCATGTAGGTTTGACCCAGACATAATCATGAAATAATATAGTTAGTACTATGTCGGTTACTGGTTAACATTAAACTACCAAAGTTAACGAGAAGAACTTGTTACACATAAAATTGAACATTTACTAGGACTAATTAGAAACATGTTAAGTACATATTAAAAACATATTAGAGTACAAAAACTAAATAAACATATAACTATGATATATTGTAGGGATTTATTAGAAACTTTGAAGCCATGTATATAAAATGACTACTTCTTAGTAGTGAGATAGGTGTGTTGTAATTAGAAACTTTCTCGTACTTATATAATTGAGACATAATATAGTTCTTGTCGGAGATTCGAATCTTTGAATTCTTGATCGAGGATATATGCCTCCTTAACCAATTAAACTATGTTTATGTTTATGTTGGTATAGTAGTATATGATTGCTGGTAAGAACTAACTAATGTGTACATTACCCAAATATCATTCAAAGCCCTTCATATACTTGCAAAAGTTTGTTAAAATAGGAATGATAGTTGAATCTTAATCTTCAGACATGCAATAAGTTGTGTTTTTTCTTTTTCTTTTTTGTGTTCTAACAATATGTGAGGGGAGAGAATTCAAACTCTGATCTCTTGGTCGAGGATACTGTTACGACAGAATCGTATAACAAAGAATAAAAGCGCATAAAAGAATCGACATAGAAATTTACGTTGTTCACTAACGTTGCGTTAGCTATGTTACGGGCAGAAGAGAGAGAACAGTTGTATTACGAATAAGAGATAATTACAACAATGATAGACTAGGAGGCGGCTGAAATCATTAGAAGGTTTATATATGTCACTCTTCTAATGACCTAATAGATAATGCCCAAAGCCCAAAACAAATAGTAAAACCCAAATCATATTTTTTCTTTATAGGCGTTGCCCCATACCCACCAGCCACCAGGACTTCGCCCCCCCGACTCGCTGACCGGTACCGAACCAGCCGTAGCGAATCATAACAGATTCAAAGCATTTCAACAAATGTCTTAACCAATTTAGAGCTATGCTCAAGTTTATCATTCGGTTTCTACTTGATTTTTCAGATTAACTAGCTTTTATTGTTTTTTTAAAATCATAATAGACTTATCTATTTGCTTTTATTATGACTTGTGGACAAAGAAACATGGACACAATTTTATTTTCTAACCTAAGACAAAACTTATATAGTCCAATAAATTTATGCATATTATTTACTTTGGAAAACAAGTTTGATATATTTCACGTTCAAAAGTTATTATTTTCATCGCATATTACTATTTAAGTTCCTTAATTTTTTATTTACTTATTGATTTGCAGTTGCTATTGGCTTACGTTAGCAAACAACGGTATGAAGGTCCAGAAGTTGACAAAGAATCAGCACAGAAAGATGCTACAACTCTTTACAAAGCGGGAGAGAAGAGATGGGGAACTGATGAGAAAAAGTTTATTCAGATTTTTAGTGAAAGTAGTAGGGCTCATCTTGCTGCTGTTAGTGCTGCCTATAAAAAATTATATGGCAACTCTTTGAAAAAGGTAAATTCATCGTTCTCGAGAAAATTACTTTTTTGGTCTCTGAGAGTTTGGATAACATGTCACTTTGTTGAAATATAAACTTGATTTTGAGTAATTAGTATTTGGACTTAGTATAAATAAAAGTCTAATTTCCAGATACACAATACTAACATGCTAGAGAAATCTTCTTTAGAATATATTTTAGAGTCTTAAGTAGAATTCTCTAGAATATGAGAGAAATCGGCAAATTCCTAGCCATAAGTTTAGAAGTTGTCACTATATAAATAGGGGTGGAGTCTCAAAATTTGTATCAAGTTTTTCAAGTCAAGTGATCAATAATACAAGTAGCTTCTTCCTTCAACTATCTTTCAAATTTAGCCTCCAATCTTCCAAAAAGTTTATTTTCCAACACACTTTAGTCTCTAGACTTAGGAAATACTCTATTTTGATCGTGGATGTTAGGTTTCCGTTAGTCAAGTTAACAGAAAAACCTAACGTGTGACTAAAATATAATATTTTTAAACCTAGTTAATTTTTCTAGGATCCAACCTCATAGACTAAAAAGGTAATTTTTCCATTATTCTATTTTTAAACCTAGTTAACTTTTCTAGAAACTAAATCTCATACACCAAAAAGGTAGTTTTTCTATTAGGGTGTGGAGTTATAATTGTCTATCATGATAGCATATTAATATATACCATGGAGTTTCATATTAAAATCAATTGACAATAAAATGAGTAATCTAACTATTTTATAAAGGGTGTGAGGTCTTTTTATTTTTTCAATGTGGGATTCTCAACCTCAACCACACGTACGTGAGGACAGAGATCCAATATTTTTCACCTTTTAACCGATGATATAATTCTTTAACCGGTTGACCTATCTTAATTATTTTCGGAATATAAACATTTTAAGATAATTAAGACAAACCATAAATTTTTGCAGGCAATAAAAAGTGAAACTTCTGGTAATTTTGCTTTTGGCCTTCTAACTATTGTGCGGTGTGCTGAGAATGCTCCGAAGTACTTCGCAAAGGTATTGTTCTATATTATCCAACATATATTTTTTTCTTTAATGTTCTTAATTTCTTTTGCACATTCGAAATTCGAGATGAATATGGTCAATTATATGTTTCTTCTCATTTTCTTTTTAGAAGTGATTTTAACATAGCCGGTTAAAATTACTTCCATATTAAAGTATGATATATGGCAATGGTCTATTTTGAGAAAAACCAAACCATTTATCACCAATAAAATTGTCCAAATTTGGGTTTCAAAATATTGCACCCCAAACACTGTTTTTTGATTATCAGACTTCCCAACACTGCACCCCAAACACTGTTTTCTGATTTCCAGGGTTCAAAACCCTCCCAAACAAACTCCGGAGTTTTGATTCTCAGAGTTCTGAATCCAAAACGGGGCCAAACGCCTCATTAAAGAGTTAGAAAATAATAGTGATTGATTATTTCATTTTTTTTATTTACAAATATAGCACATTTAAAAAAATATATTACTACAGCTATAGACTTCTATCACTAATAGACAATTTTTTGTCTATAGTGATATACATCTATCATCGATAGACCATTTTTATAGTCTATCAATGAAAGACTTCTATCACCGATAAAATTGTGTCATATTTGCAAATATTTTTTAGATTGTATTAGATTTGTTATTATTTTGTGTTAGATTGTCATATATGCGTGCTATTGCTCTTCAAGAGATTCTCGGTCAATCACTTCAGAAAATCACCATTTATTGGAGGAAGTGACTTTAAGTAATTTTATTGTTCTTTAATCCCTTTTTTAAAATCAAACATTGATCATTCAATCTTAGTTATATGGAAAACACCCTTAAAAAGATTAGTCAAACATTAATCGGTAAAATCACTCTCTACAATTTGAACCAAACACTAAACTTTTGAAGAAAAAAAACAATTCAAGTCATCTATAAGCAATTTTAAAGGCATGTCCAACACAATTTTATTTTATTTTATTTATTTATTATTTTTATTTTTATTTTTTTTTTTTGCTAAAACCACTACTTTAAAAACTACTATATACAAAAATACATTCAGTTCATGTTTGGGAGAGATTTTAGAACGTTAAAAAGCACTTTTGTCACATTTAAGTGTGATTTGTATAAATCAAAATTGATTTTAAATGATTAAAAAACATATTTAAAGTGATTTTGAACCAGATAAAAATGATTTAAACAATTTCAAAACGACTCTTAAATATGCCCTAATATTACACTCGTTGAAGTTTGCTTCTCCTTTTTTTAGTACAACAATTGTGAGTATGATGATTTGAACCTCCGACCTCAAGAAAGATAGTACATGTCAATTACCGCTGAACAATAAGTTTGCTTCTTAGTTAAGAATTATTATTGTTGATTTTTTTTCATTGTAGGCTTTGAACAAGGCCATGCAGGGCATGGGAACAGATGAAACTACTCTGACAAGGATAATTGTGTCGAGGGCTGAAATAGATATGCAGTATATAAAGGCAGAATACGAGAAAAAGTATAACAAAACACTGTATGATGCTGTTCGTTCTGAGACATCAGGAGGTTATAAGGACTTTCTTCTTGCTTTGTTGGGCTAGAAAGGAGTACATTATCCTAGAATTGACCTTATAGATCAAAGGCATGTAGGATTGCCATTTTTGGTCATGCATATCCTTATTTTATGTTACCATTGAGAATGGTTTTTGTAATAGTTTCTTGTAACAATACAGTATTTGTTTTGTGTTTTTTTTCGTAATGAACATTGCAACGTTCAGTTGATCAACTTTGTAATAAAATTTCTTCACATATTTTCCGAATAATTTATGGTCATATTTTTTGTTCGGTGTCAGGTGGAGCTAATTAATTAGTTGTCATGTAAGTACAAATAGCTCAACTGATCAAGACATTATAAATTACTTACTACCTTCTTAAAAGTAGAGATTCAAATCCTCCTAACCCTGTCCATTTTGAATATATATATATATATATATATATATATATATATATATATATATATATATTTTGTTACGTGCTACTTCAGCCTCGCGTCACCTATGACGTCACACCCGCTTCCCCATGGAGCGAGGGCCACCGCACCAAGCCTCGGACGAATCGTCCTCCAGGGGCCGACCCCGGAGCTTCGATGAATGATGCTCACCAAGGCTGACGGAGGCAGGCTGTCGTCACGCCACTCTTCGAGCGGTACGAGATGTGACCGACAAGACAGCCTGCCAGAATTGACGAAGAGGCAGCACAGCAGGCACCCCCAACCCTTTCGGGAATCGGGGAACGACGGTTGCCGGAATCATGACAAAGCGTGTGGACCCAACCCCCGTTGGTCCGCGCCCCGATCCAGGCATTCGTTCGAAGGCCAAGGGATCGGGCCACTCGAGGAGCCTTTCCTCACCACCAGCTATAAATACCCTTCTTGTTCAAAAGGAAAGGAGGACCAGAAATACGGGTAACTCTACCCTAAACTCTCTCTATCTCTACTCCTACTTATGCTCGGATCTCTTTGACTTAAGCATCGGAGGCCCGTGGGCCAAGCCCACCTATACAAGTTTACTTTCCCCTCCGTGTACAGGTCCATGGCATGCCCGACAAACATAATCGCGCGGCGGAAAGGGGGAAGTCCAAAATTATGCATCAACATTTGGCGCCGTCTGTGGGGACGACGCGTGACAGCTGTGACGCTCTCCCAGCAAGTTAAGATACAACTTCACCTTCGAACGATGGGGATGGGGACGATGGAAGAGGAGATGTGAAAATCACCGCAGGGGCCACCCCCTCTTTATAACAACCCCGGGGCCATCCTAGTCGTCCAGCGCATCGCGCATCCGAAGGACGGGGAATAGCCTGGGAACTCAACGCTACCTCGAAATTAGGTGTGGCGTTACTCCGCCCAATTCGCCCGTTTTGTCTTCTTAGAGCACAGGGAATCGACGCGACTCCTCACCTTTCGCGCCGATTCACATCCCTATCCTCTCAATTCTCCTTCCCGATAAACAGGGATTCGACGCGACAGGTCGCCCGCAGAGCCGGGGCCCGCTTCGAAACCCCCAACTACTAAGGCCTCGACCTGACCAAGCTGAAGATCTGTGAGGCTTTTCTGGCATCAAGCTCTCACGCTCCGACGAGACGTCTCCCGTCTACGCCACTCGTCGGTCGTGCACAACCTTTCAGCACACCCGAGTCTCGACCGACCGACGGACAAGTACATGGCGTCGGACACACAGGCATCAAGCCCTCACCCTTCGACGCAGCTTCTCCCGTCTACGCCACTCGTCGGTCGTGCACAAACTTTCAGTACACCTAAGTCTCGGTCGACAGACGAAGAAGTACATGATGTTGGACACGCATGCATCAAGCCCTCCAGCAGGAGGCATAAAGCCCTCACGTTCCGACGCAGTTTCTCCCGTCTACGCCACTTGTCGGTCGTGCACAAACTTTCAGCACACCCAAGTCTCGACCGACAGACGAAGAAGTACATGGCGTCGGACACACAGGCATCAAGCCCTCTGGCAGGAGGCATTAAACCCTCACGCTCCGACGTAGCTTCTCCCGTCTACGCCACTCGTTGGTCGTGCACAAACTTTCAGCACACCCGAGTCTCGGCTGACCGACGAAGAAGTACATGGCATCAGACACCACTACAAGAAAAAAGGTCTACGATAGCTTCAAAAAAAAGCTATTATATGCATTTTATAGCAATATCTGCAAAGTCGTGGTAGCCCATGCTATTTATAAGTCTAAGACTTTTTATACCTTTTCTAAAATGCTATTAAAAGTCTGAGTTTTTATAGGATTTTATAAATGCTATGAAACTCTTACTTTTGATAACGTTTATGAAAGGATATAAAAAGTCAAGACTTTTGATAGCAATTTATAAAGGATATAAAAAGTCCCAAATTTTTATAGCAGGGGCTACCACAACTTTGCAAGGCTATAAAATACATATAATAGCTTTTTTTCAAAGCTATTGTAGATATTTTAATATTTGTGGCATTTATAGCCTTTTTAATATGTTCACAATGCTATTGTAAATGTTTCGTAACTTATTACAAATTAGTAGCAAAATAATAAAAATATATTTGAAGATTTAACAAATACATCATAAGAATATTTCTCTCAAATTTCAAATGAGAGAGTATAACTAAATGTACTGTTTACAAAGAAACATCATTCAAGCCTTTGGAAAGTTGAGTGAGAACACAAATACAAAATTCATAAATCCCACTTTGTACTTTGTTACATATTCAAAACAATATAATCATATGAATCTAAGATAAGATAATTGATGTAATCCATATATACACAATTCTTTGATGGAGATCATTCCTTCCAAAGAACCAACAAAAAAAACCATCAAGAAAGAAATATATATATATAAGGTGCCTTGTAAAAACATAAATAATCACATCCATAATGAAATAGAAAAAATAAACAACACCTCTTCCAAAAAAGAAAAAAGTAAAAAAAAAAAAAAAAAAAAATAATGTGTAAAGGAAAAGTAGAAATTAAAAAGTCAAAACTCAACAAGATGAAAACTTAAAATTGTAGAAATTAACGGTCATACAACTTAACAACTACCTGTTCTCATGGTAGATTCCTTGGCTTGTGAATATGCTATTCGAACTTCCACAAAGAATTTTAATATAACTTTTTTTTTTACCTTCACGCATCTTGCCTATAAATATGTTATTCGAACTTCTATTATTGTGACTTGAAGTAGTAAAACCTAGATAATATAGTTATAAGGAGACCTCAAGAAACTAAGAATTCACTTTAAATTAAAGTAAAATGAAAAGAAAAAAAAAACGATCTATGTAAAATGAAAGTAGTAAAATCAAAATATATTGTTAAGGAGATCAGCATTTGAGATAGAAAGTAGAGTTGGGTCAACCTCTATTAATGCTTTATTAGAGCCTTTGAAGCTTTGTTATGTACTATTGTTAAATGATGTCAAACACAGAGCCTTTGAAGCTTCTAAGCTTGATAAACGAACTCGACATGTATAAACGAACTCGATAAACGAACTCGACATGCTGAAAAGAATGTAAATCTATTAGTGAAAGGAGATCAGCATTTGAGATAGAAAGTAGAGTTAGTAAATCCAGACCGAAAATGATAACTAAGATGCTAGTGGAATATGAGTTATTCTGTACCTAGCATTTAGTCAAGAATGTCTTGATTTAGTAAAGGGGTGCTCGACTACCCTTCGGTAGCGACCATTTTGACTTACTAAAGTATCGTTGCAAGTAAATAAAGAGTTTGGGTACTTTATTTACTGTTAAACCTCTTAATTGATTTAAATAGGTTAAAATTGTTTCACTAATAGATTTACATTCTTTTCAGCATGTCGAGTTCGTTTATACAGTTGTTAGCTCATGACAAATTAACCGGTGAAAATTACGGGACCTGGAAGTCGAACATAAATACGATTCTGGTTCTCGAAAATCTCAGGTTTTTCTTAACGGAGGAATGTCCTCCAGCTTCTTGATAACTCCATTTCGGAGCTAATTATCACTCCCTAATTCAAGTTAAATGTCGTATTTAATTAGTTAATATGTCTCGTTTGTAGGAGAATTGCGGCGAAGAGCTCATGCGTCCATTGGACTCGTTTCGTAGCTAAAAGCGGTGTTTTAACGCCCCGGGAGTGCATCGGGAAAAGGGCAAGCTTACCCAAGAAGAACCGGACCAAAATTGCCTTGGAGAAGCAATTTTCCAGCCCAAACCCGAGAACAAGTGTCGAGCAGACAGCGTCGAGACGCTTGCTCAACGTTGCCTGGCGTCGAGACGCTCCGAGGGGCGCGCGCACTGAAAATCATCGGGGCAACGTCGAGACGCTCGCCCAGCGTCTCGACGCCATCGCGAGGCGCGCGCTGATAATTTAGGTCGCAGCGTCGCGACGCTGTCCCAACGTCTCGACGCTCCGACGGATTTAAGAAGGCTGATTGACGATTTTTGCAGCCAACTATTCCTTCATTTTCTTCCTCTCGGCTTTTTCTCCAGTTTTACCTTTGCTCCACCATTTGTGGCTTGTTTTTGGAGCTTTCCGTTGTATTTGAGCTTGAGACCATGGCCAAGACATCCGTGGGAGCGTTTGTGACGACTCTCTCCATGGTCGGCTAAGGTACTGTGTGCGATTCGGGATGGTTTAGGGATTTTAGTTAGGCTTCTATATTTTGATAATCTAATGCAATTGATTCCGATTAGGCTTTGATTTCGTATGCATTTATTGTTCTTTCGTAATCCAATGCATGTGTTACATTTCAACGACGAACAATCGGGTTTTCTAGCATGTGTTAGAGTTAAAGATTAGTGATGCCTTGCCTCTCCTTTTCGCCTAGTAACACAAAACAATGAAACAAATCGGAGTATCGATATATGCATGATAATTTTTGGGTACTTTAGTGTTGGCGGGTAGCCAGTTAGCAATAGGATTGCATATTCGAATGTTCGTCGGGGTTAGATAGTGACTGTTTAGAGTCAATTTGGGGCTGATCACTCTAATGAGACTCTGAATAATGTTTGATTAGGACTTTGTGATCTAATTAATTAATATGGAGCCGGTTACAAAAGGGCGTCCCGGGTAACCGACCGCGTGCATGACAAGTTAATTAGCCTTAATTTTGAGTGAATTAAATGATAAATATTAGAATGCCTAGCGAAATCCCGAGATTTCCCGAATCAAACACTTTTCAATCTCTCTTTCTTCAATCTTTCCGTTAGCTAATTATTTCTTCACTTGCATGTCAAAATCTCCCTCTTTGTTACAACACCAATTAATCAATCAATTTACAATTTAAACTATCAATTCCAATCTGATCAGTCCTTCTCTGTGGATCGACCCTGTTGCCACTAGGTGCAAAGCTAAGGTCAATAGGCTTATAAATTCATTTTGGTCAGGCTTCGACAACCTGTGAATTAAAGGATATTCAAAAATTCACACCACCAAAATTGGTGCCGTTGCCGGGGAAGGCATAAAAAGATTGAAATTATGTTTGCTTTGGATTTTGGTTGATTTGTTGTGTTCTGAAAAAATTTTGGTTTGTTTTTGCATGTTTAAAATTTTTGTTGTTGTATGAACCGTTCTTCTGAGTTTAGTGGACTGCAGTATATCCCTGAAATTGAGAGAGAAGAGCGGAGGTTGAGAAAAGAGGCCCGGGAGGGGCGAAGACTGTTTGAGGAAGAAGGCGAGGATCTCTTCTTTGGCGAAGCGATGGCACAAGGAGAGGTGCTGAGGACTTTAAAGCAATTAGCCGCACCGGATCTGAATTTGCAACCTCTTTGCATTAACTACCCCGTGGTAGCAGGTAATTTCGAGCTGAAATCTAGTTTAATTCACCAATTACCTTCCTTCCATGGTAATGCAGGAGAGGATGCAAATAAGCACCTGATGGTGTTCCACTGTGTCTGTTCGGGGATGAAGCCCCCAGGTGTGACGGAAGAGCAGCTAAATTTAAAGGCATTCCCCTTCACGCTGAAAGATAAAGCCAAGGACTGACTTTATTATCTGCCTTCTGGATCATTAACGACATGGCAAGAAATGAAGAGGGTCTTTCTTGAGAAGTATTTCCCTGCATCTCTTGCCACGACTTTGAGGAAAAGGATATATGGGATCACTCAGGATGTGGGTGAGTCCCTGCATGAATATTGGGAACGCTTTGGGCGCGTGTGCGCAAGCTTTCCGCATCATCAAATTACCGATCAACTTCTGATTCAATACTTTTATGAGGGCATGACGCCTCATGATCGGCAGATGATCGATGCCGCAAGTGGTCGGGCACTGATTGACAAGACCCCGATTGAGGCCAAGCAGTTAATTGCAAACATGTCGGCCAATGTTAAGTCTCTGAAAGTGACTTATTTAGAACCCACTTAGCTTAGGAAGATGTACACTTTTAGGTGTTTTTGTTAGCATTTAGCCTAAACCTATGCTTTAATATGAGAATTAGAAGAAGGTAGCTAATATAGGACTTATGTACAATAGGTAGAAAAAGGGTTGAAAACCGAAGGAAAAGAATGAAAAAATGAGCATTGCGAATGAATTGCGAAAACATTGCTGAGGCCGCAATTATTCAAGTGAAAACCGTAAGTTGACTGATCTTTTTCTGTTAATTTCCGTAATTTCAGGGATTCATTCTTTCTCCTCCATCCATTCTGATATACGACGTTGAAGATTGATGGTTCTCCTTGGCCCAAACGCACCTGCAAACTACTATAAAAGGGGGCCAAAGTCGGAGGTTTGATCATCATTCGAAGCGCAGAAGTCTTCTCGCAGTCCATCATTTCTCTCTGTTTTCCTTTGCCGTTTGTTGGAGTGAGAGTCTCAGCTTTTGGAGTCGATAATCTGATAGGAAGGAGATGAGATTCTTCTTCTCTCTCGATTGGATTCATCCAAGCAAGGCTGACTTCTCATCACCTTCATTCGAGGCGACTGCCACGAAGCTTTCCAGCAATCCTTTACTGCTTTTCTGTCTTGTTCTTCTTACTTCCATGTCTGATCACTGTTGTTCTTAGTTTAGAGTTTGAGTTACTGCATTTCGTTGTTGTCTGTCTTTTAATCATTTCTTTTAAAGCTTTCCTTTGTCGTCAAACAATCAAAGCAATCAAAGTACACTTCTGCATTTCACAGTTTCTACCTTCTGCTGCTACGGTTTTGTATTACTGTTTTAAGCACATTTTCCTTCTAAGCATGTCTATCTTATCTGCCATTTCTGTTCTCTATATATATATGAGTAGCTAAGTCACTTCGGGGCATGCTAATGACAGAACTATAGGCTAAAAAAAACGTGAATCAAGTAGGCAGATTAACACTCGAACATTGATTGTATGTAAGCTTCATCCCACGGGCAATTTCGATTGGCCATCCATTTTGTCCAAAGAACTCCTAACCTCTGGAAGGAGTAAGAGTTCAGAGTCATATAATCATGCTAGCCTTTCATGGTAATCAGGAAACGGCCTAGGAATAGGCGTTTCCCTAGTACAAACTAAACACTCCTGCTTAAACAAGATGCTTAAGTCCTTACTTTGAAGTCGAGTAAACTTAAGACTCTAATGCATGGAATCGGACGATACTTGAGATAGAGTGAGTTTGATGTATAGAGAGTTGATCCAATGCTTGAGAATCGTAAGAAAATGCCTATAGGATAGTCATTAGTAGCCCTTAATCCACCCATTTACACACGTTCGTTGCTGTTTAATTGCGGAAACATTGCGGTCCTCGCAATTCTGCCAGATTTTCATTCTGTTTAGCTGTTTTCTTTCTCGTTTATTAATTCCATCTCTTGCCTTTTAAGTCTAGTTTTAACTTGCATTTGTTTATGTTATATCCCTTTATACATTCAGCAAAAAGTAGATAATTAAAAACCAATTTTACCCCATCAAATTCATCCCATCTTTCTTAACAAACACACTTCGCGAATAGCTAAAAATGAGTCTCTGTGGAAAAAACGAATGAAATATACTTACTACTTGCTGTGAGACCATGTATGCTTGCATGTTCTAAGTGCTCTCTCTACACTTTTGCATAATTATCTTTACACATTGAGCACGCAACAAGTTTTTGGCGCCGCTGCCAGGGACTTATTTTAAGTGAAAACGAAGTTTGTTAAGTTTGAAAAATCAAGTTTATCATTGAGTGAAACTAACCTGTTTCATTTCTTTTGCAGGTGCTGTTAGGGTAGTTTATGAGTGAGCGTTCACATAGTAATTTAGAGTTCGATCCTGAACCTGAAAGATCACTTCGAGCTAGAAACAAAGCGAAGAAACGTCTCTTTAAGCAACCTCCTATACCTCAAATCATACCTGAAATCAAAGAAATGGGCGATATAGTTCCAAATCCGGTACCTGTCATTCGCAACCCCATCGAAATAGCGAATGACAAGAATAGTGCCATTCTTTCATATCTAGTACCTATGCCTGGGGAGCTGAACCCCAGCATAATCCGTCCTGAAATCACTGCCCACTCATTCGAGTTAAAGCCAGTGATGTTCCAAATGTTGTCCACTGTGGGACAATTCTTTGGAATAGAGAATGAGGATCCCCACAACCATCTTAGGAACTTCTTAGGAGTCAGTGATACCTTTATCATCCCTGGAGTAACCCAAGAAGCTTTAAGGCTATACTTGTTTCCTTATTGTTTGAGGGACAAAGCCAAAACATGGTTGAACTCATTACCCTCTGGATCTGTCCGCAATTGGACAGATTTAGCAGAAAAATTCCTAGTCAAATACTTCCCACCTGATAGGAATTCTACCTTTCGTGATGACATAGTCAAGTTTAAACAAGCTGATAATGAGTCTCTTCACGAAGCTTGGACTAGATTCAAAGATCTTCTTCTTAAATGTCCACATCATGGCATCCCATGGTGTATCCAAATAGAGGTCTTTTTCAAAGGATGCAACCCCAGCACTAGGCAAGTCTTAAATTCATCTGCTGGTGGTTCCATGTTGTCCAAGAGTTACAACGAGGCCTATGAGATCTTGGAGAAGATCTCAGCATCTCACTGTAGGTGGTCAGACGATCCAGTAGAGCCAACTAGGGCTCAAGATAAGGATGCTCTAAGCGCCATGAGCACCCAAATAAATGCCCTGACCAACCTAGTTAAGCAAATGGCTCAGGCCAATCTCCAAACCAGTGCCAATACCGCCACAGCTATGTCAATGGGCACCCAACCAAATCAAGGCGAGGCACCTATCTGTGGATTCTGTGGGGAAGGGCACCCATATGAATACTGCCCTGGGAATCCATCTTCAGTCTGCTATGTTGGAAGCCAGCAGCAGCCTAGGAATAACCCCTACTCCAACACCTATAACCCTGGTTGGAGAAACCACCCTAACCTGTCATGGGGTGGCCAACAGAACACTAACCAAAATCCTAACCAACCAAGGCCGAGTGGAACACCTGGTTTCACTCCCCAACATAACCAATCAATGTACCAAAAACCATACAATCAACCTGTAGGATCTTCTGTAGAAAACCTACTCAAGGAATATATAGCTAAGAATGATGCTACTCTTCAGAGCCAGCAAGCTACTCTTAGGAGCCTAGAGAACCAAATAGGCCAATTAGCCAATGAACTTAAAAGTAGGCCCCAAGGTAGACTCCCTGCTGACACCGAGGTACCGAGGAGAGATGGCAAAGAACAAGTTCAAGCAATTGAACTTAGGAGTGGAAGACCATTGGTGAGCAACACAAAGGACACACCAAAGAGAGTAGAGAACACTGAGTCTAGTGCTCCACTGGAGTCTCTGCCAAGCCAAGGTCCACCACCAACTAGCACATCAGGAGCCAGGCTAGAGCCAATTGTTGAGGACGTAGAAGAAATTCCAAGGCCTCCACCTATCTTAAGGCGTCCTGACGTGCCTGCATATGTGCCACCACCTCCATACCCTCGAAGGCTTAGGAAGAAGCAGGAACAGGAAGTTCATTTTAATAAATTTTTAGAAATACTTAAGCAAGTGCATGTTAACATTCCTTTTGTAGAGGTTTTACAGTCTATGCCTTCATATGTAAAGTTTTTGAAGGACATTATTACTAACAAGAAAATAATTGGTGAGTTTGAAACAGTGAACCTCACCGAGGAGTGCAGTGCCATCCTCCAGAACAAGCTGCCCAAGAAGGAGAAGGATCCTGGTTCCTTCACCTTACCTGTAGAACTTGGAGGCAAGCACGTGGGCAGAGCGCTTTGTGACCTGGGCGCCAGCATAAACCTCATGCCCCTGTCCCTATTCCGCCAGTTGGGAATGGGAGAAGCACGTCCAACCACAGTCACTTTACAACTAGCAGACAGATCCATCGCATATCCAGAAGGTAAGATCGAGGATATTCTAGTTAAAGTTGACAAATTCATTTTCCTTGCAGATTTCATTGTCCTGGACTATGAGGCAGACAAGGAGGTCCCCATCCTGCTAGGTAGACCATTTCTAGCCACAGGTAGGGCACTAATAGATGTTCAAAAAGGTGAGTTAACTATGAGGGTTCATGATGAAGAGGTAAAATTTAGTGTTTATAAAGCTTTAAGGTATCCCTCTGACCTTGAATCCTGTGCTAGCATGGATATTGTTGACTCACTGATGGAAGAACAATTAGAGCATGTATTGTTAACCAAGCATGCTAGTGAATATGTACAAGTAGATGTAGCTGACTTAAATGTATCTGACATAATGAATATGCCTGTAGATAAACCTCAACATGTATGTATGAATATAGATTTAACTGATAGAACTATAAATCCGTTAAAGCCCTCCATTGAGCATCCACCTGTGTTAGAACTGAAACCACTACCTACTCACCTCAAATATGCATATTTAGGAGATAATGATACGCTGCCTGTAATTATTTCTTCTAAACTAAGTGAACAGCATGAGGTTGATTTAATTTTACTGCTTAAGCAACATAGGAAGGCTATAGCATGGACGATTGCTGATATTCGAGGCATTAGCCCTTCTTATTGCATGCACAAAATTATACTAGAGGAAGAGCACACACCTAGGGTAGATCACCAGCGTAGGTTGAACCCCTCTATGAAAGAGGTAGTGAAGAAGGAAATAATCAAGTGGTTAGATGCAGGAGTAATTTTCCCCATAGCTAGTAGCCAGTGGGTGAGCCCCATCCAATGTGTACCTAAAAAGGGGGGAATAACTGTGGTAGTCAATGAGAATAACGAACTAATTCCAACAAGGACTGTCACAGGGTGGAGGGTATGTATGGATTACAGAAAATTAAATAAAGAAACTAAAAAAGACCATTTCCCTATACCGTTTATTGACCAGATGCTAGACAGAATAGCTGGTAGAGCCTACTATTGTTTTTTAGATGGATACTCTGGCTATAATCAAATTACTATAGACCCTAAGGATCAAGAGAAGACCACCTTCACTTGCCCTTTTGGAACGTTTGCCTTCCGCAGAATGCCTTTTGGCTTATGCAATGCACCGGCAACTTTCCAAAGGTGCATGATGGCAATCTTCTCTGAGTTGGATGAGTCCATGATAGAAATATTCATGGATGACTTCTCAGTCTTTGGGGATTCATTTAAAACCTGTCTAGAAAACTTAGGACAAGTCCTGGCTAGGTGTGAAGAGACCAACCTAGTCCTAAATTGGGAAAAGTGCCATTTTATGGTAGATGAAGGGATTGTCTTAGGACATAGAGTGTCAAGGGCAGGTGTAGAAGTGGATAGGGCAAAAATAGAGATCATAGAGAAATTGGTAGAGCCCCAGAATGTCAAAGCCATTAGAAGCTTCTTAGGGCACGCTGGCTTCTACAGAAGGTTCATTAAGGACTTTTCTAAGATAGCCAAGCCTCTGTGCGAGCTTCTAGAGCTAAATAGACCATTTATCTTCTCTAAAGAATGTGTAGTAGCTTGGAAAACCCTTAAGGAAGCACTGGTCACAGCACCAATCATAGTAGGACCAAATTGGGATCTCCCATTTGAGATGCTATGTGATGCCAGTGACTATGCTGTAGGAGTCATGTTAGGACAGAAGATTGACAAGCTGACACACCCTGTCTATTATGCTAGCAAGACCTTGAATGAGGCTCAATGTAATTATACAACTACTGAGAAAGAGATGCTTGCTGTAGTATTTGCTTGTGAAAAATTTAGAAATTACATTGTAGGCACTAGGACCATTGTATACACTGACCATTCTGCTTTAAAATATCTTATGAGGAAGGCTGATGCCAAGCCTAGGTTGATTAGATGGGTGTTATTGCTGCAGGAATTTGATTTGGACATTCGGGACAAGAAGGGATGTGAAAATGTGGTTGCAGATCACTTGTCTCGATTGCAGCACAATTGCGAAAACATTGCGGAGACCGCAATTTCTGATGCTTTTATAGATGAACATGTCTTTGCGTTGGCTCATCGTGATAACGATGAGGAACCTTGGTTTGCTGACATTGCTAACTTCCGTGCATCACAGGTATTGCCAGTGTTCAAGGGAGGACAAGAGAAGAAGAGGTTCCTTCATGAAGCAAGGAAATTCATCTGGGATGACCCCACACTTTACAGAACCTGTGCAGATGGGTTGTTGAGGAAGTGTGTTTCAGCTGCTGAAGCAAAGTCTGTGCTGCAGCACTGTCACTCATCTCCTTACGGTGGACACTTTGGTGGTCAAAGAACAGCTGCGAAGGTATTTCAGAGTGGCTACTATTGGCCAACAATCTTCAAGGATGCCCACAATTATGCCCACAGCTGTGACGAATGCCAAAGGACAGGTAACCTCAGTCGCAAGGATGAGATGCCCCTCACCTACATCTTAGAGTTGGAGCTCTTTGATGTGTGGGGCATTGATTTCATGGGACCATTCCCTCCATCATCAGGTAACCTTTACATTTTAGTAGCAGTAGACTACGTGTCCAACTGGGTCGAAGCCAAAGCATGTCCTAATAATGATGCTAAAACAGTCACTAGCTTCTTGCATAGGCACATTTTCACTAGATTTGGGACTCCTCGTGCTATCATTAGTGATGAGGGGTCACATTTCATTAATAAGGCTATGGAGAAAGTATTGGCTAAATATAACATTAGACATAGGGTAGCTACTCCCTATCACCCACACTCGAATGGTCAAGCTGAAATTTCTAATAGGGAGATAAAAAACATCCTAGAAAAGGTAGTCAAACCTAATAGGAAAGACTGGTCATTTAAGCTTGAGGATGCACTTTGGGCTTATAGAACAGCATATAAGACACCCCTAGGCATGTCTCCCTATAGGTTGGTGTATGGCAAGGCTTGCCACTTGCCACTTGAGTTAGAAAACAAAGCATTTTGGGCCATGAAGGAATTGAATTTCTGTGTAAAGGATGCGGGGACATTGAGATCTTTGCAGCTACATGAACTTGATGAGCTTAGGCATATGGCCTATGAGAATGCCAAAATGTATAAAGAAAAGACCAAAATATGGCACGACAGTAGACTTAGGATCAAAGACTTTAGGAAAGGCCAACTTGTCCTATTATTTAACTCACGTTTAAAGATATTTCCAGGCAAACTAAAGTCTAGATGGTCAGGTCCATTTGTTATTACTAATGTCTTTGTTCATGGTGCAATAGAGATAAAGAACTTGCAGCAAGGCCAGCCATTTATGGTCAATGGTGCTAGGTTGAAGCACTACTATGAGGAAGGAGATGTGAAGACTCTCTCGGCCTTCCTCTTGACTGAAGCATAACAAAGAGAACGAGAGAGAACGAGTGGTTACTGTGCTCGTTTAGTCAAGGCCAAATGCCTTAGTTTATTTTTACTGTTTTTCCGATTATCGTTTGTATGTTTTGTGGTGTGTTTTTAATTGCGTATTTAATGTTTGTTTTATTTGTTTTTGTAGGGAATCGAAAGAGGGGATCAAGGAGAGTAAATCAAGCTTTAAAAATCAAGAAACGGTTGAGCCAAATAAAAGATATGGACGAGCAAAGTTGGAGATTTTTTATGAAATAATATCCCTACAATTGCGCTAAAATTGCTGGATCCGCAAAAAAGAGCCGTTGGGATTTTTTCCGTTGCATTTATAGCCGTTAGAACGCGCTTGTTCGATACGATTCTCTCATTCTCTGATTTCAAGAAATCTGCGATTCTCTCCATCTCTGATCCATCTCTCCAAACCTCCAAGATTCGACAATGGTGGCCACACGTGCTGAAAGATCCGCAGCCAAGAAGAAGGCTGATGACGCAGCTGAAGCGGCTGCGAGGGAAGCGCTTCTCGCCCTTGCAGACGATGGTGCCGTTCGCACCGGTCCTCTTCCCAAGCTTCCTATTCGTAGGAAGAAGTGGAGGGTGGTCACTGAGATCCCTGCTGGACCATCTGAGCCAGTGGGCACGCCCAAGAAACGCCGGTGGAGTGTCCAGACGGCCGCCGAACCAAGCACAGCAAAGACTCCCTCTGTGGAGAGTCAAGAACCTGATCGTGCATCCCACGAGTCAGCCAAAGAAGGACCGTCACCGTCTGCCTCACCTGCGCACAACCCTCTCCCATCTGAACCAGTGCCAAGCGCAGAGTCGTCACCGCCTGCACAGAGCCCCGTGTTGTCTCCAGCACCTCAGAGTTCTGATCCGACACCTACAGCAGCGCAGAGTCCTGAGCTGCCATCTTCGCCACTGAGTTCTGCGCAGACACCATCAGCAGAGCACAATTATCCACGGCCTGATCCTGAATTCCCTTATGGGGATTATCAAGAGTCCACGCAAGGCAGTGGAGATGCTGGGGAAGACGAAGTCTTTTCTCCTATGAGGGAAGATAGCCCTGCCGAGCCTGCACAGCAGGACGATTCTATGGAAGAAACGTTGGGGGCATGCCTCCAGCAGATCAATATCAAGGCCAGGCTCAAGAAGAAGAAGAAGGCCAAGATTGTTAAGGCCAAGATTGTTAAGGCCAAGAAGTTGAAGAAAAAGGCCAAGGAGGTGCCATCGACGGACAAGGAGAGTGCTGAGCCTTCGCTCAAACGCATCAAGGTGGAGGCTGCTGCATCATCCAAACCAGCAGATAAGGGGAAGGCTAAACTCTACCCTGAAGACGAACCTCAGTCAGTGAGGTATGTCTCGTCTGACGCTGAATCTAGGGGTGCTGAGCTAAGGAAGAGGGACCTGTTGCACGAGAAAGGTTTCCTCGACCGCCTCGCTGACCTGCCGCAGTTCTTGCGCGCAGGAGTGATCAACCACGGCTGGGAGGAATTCTGCAGACCGCCTAATCCAGCATACACGAGCATGGTGTACGATTTCTACGCCAATGTGCTCAGCCCTGAGGATGGCCTGTCTGTGGTCAGAGGGGTGGAAGTGGATTTCTCAGCCAAGGCCATCAATGAAGCCTTTGGTCTCAAGGGCCAACCTCATACAGATTATGCACGGATAGTTGATGAGCCGACTGAGGCAGTGCTGGAAGAGGCCATTCGCACAATTGGCCAGCCTGAAGCAGCGTGGACTGTCTCACGCAATGGGAGGCACACCTTAATGAGTGCCAATCTGACAGCAAAGGCAGCTGTTTGGTTTGCCTTTGTGAGGAGAAAACTGTCCCCTGTGACCCACGAGACGACAATCAACCAGAGTAGATCACTGCTGGTTTATGCTATCATGCGCGGTCTCACGGTCAATGTGGGGGAAATCATGTCAGCTGCCATTGCTGAATGCGCAAAGAAAGGTAAGGGACCCTTGTTTTTCCCTAATACCATAACCAAGCTATGTTTGCTTGCAGGAGTCCCCACCGAGCGGTTGGAGCAGCAGCTGCCTTACACAGGCCATTTGGAGCTGCCTGCTAACCTGAGGCTGAGAAGAAAGGGGAATATGGAGTTTGAATTGGATAGGCTGGCTGCTGAACAGTCCCTATCCATGGCCTGCTTGATGGACATGCAGAGGAGAATGGCTCAATGGGCCAACTATGCGCAGGCAAGGGATAAGGAAGTTGCAGACCAGCTGGGGTGCATCTTCCCGGACTTCCCTACCAATCTCCTAACTCCATGGGTGCCCCCACGACCAAGGCAACCAGATGAGGATGACGAGAATTGAGTGCTGGTTTGAAGTGCACTAAAGGGAGTATTGCTGTTCCCTTAGGAAAAAAAAACAATTTTTCTGCTTTCTGATAGGATCATGTATATTATGCTGTTTTGTGTTCAACTTTTGATCTGTTTTTAATGTTTAGTTTTATGTTTTTTTCTTCTGCTTAGTCTAGTCTGATGTTAGCTGAATAGGTAGGATAGTTTAGTTTTATTTTTAGGATGCATGAGTAACAGGAAAAAGCATGCTAGGGGCCTGAATCAATGTTAAATCTGCCCGGATTGGATTGCGAAATAATTGCGGTTCCCGCAATTTTTGTGACTGATTGCATGTTTTGGCCTGTCTGTTTAGTTAGGCTGTGATCTGTTATATTCTATCTGTTGCTGCTAGCATGACTACCTTATATAGCTGATCTTAAAGCATGCTGGATGAGTGTCATAGGACACGCTTTGATAGTTTAAATTCGCCTCTGAATAGTGCTCAGCATGCATAAACCGTAAGTCCTTAAAACTGTCTGTTATGTTCAAATTTTCTGCTGTTGGAATAATTGCTTTTAGAATGTTTTGCCTATGCCTAGGATTTTTAGATTCTCTTTGTTTTACTGTAGACTAGATGCTTCTAGGATAAGTTTGGGGGTGTGCCACCTCAAACACTCATTGAGGACAATGAGTAGTTGAAGTTTGGGGGAGGCCACCCTAGGCCTAGGAACATTCCTCTCTTCCTTAGGACATAAGCATTCCTCTTCTCCTTTAAGAAATTTTTTTTTGTGATAAATAGAAAAAAGTGAAAAATAGAATAAAGAGGGGAGTCTCTCTCAAGTGCTGAGTAATCAGTGCCAAGTGTGTAAACCACAAGTGGCATTGCATCAAAAGGCAACCCAAGGAGAGACTCCACCTAAGTAAAAAAGGAAAAAGGGAGAAATAGGGGAAGAATAATGTATGCTTAGGAGTTATAATCTTGTGGCTTAGATGTCCTAGTAAAAAAAAAAAGAACTCTGATCCTTAATGAGCTAAGCACAAGGTTGTAGCTTTTAGGTTTGTCTAGGGAGATGAATGTATATCCAATGTAGTGATGCCAGGGCTTAGGTTGTTCTCTAAAAGTACCACTGTCACTGTTAATACTAAGACTGGCATGACTCTAAGGAATCCTAGGCACATTAAAAGTTAAGCTAGAAGCATGTACTGAGTCTGGAGTAAAGCTTGGTAGAATTTGAAACCTTAGGGATAGTAGCATGATATCATAGAAGTAGTTAGATCAGTAGTAAGGGGTTAACAGAAACAGCAGGTATAGTAGGCAGGTGAAGTCAGAAGAAGCTTGATAAGAGGTTAATTCTAAACTTAGAAGTGTGTCACAGGACAGCACTGCTAGAGATAGGGATATAGGGGAGTCGGTAAGTAGTTAAAGAAGATAAAACAGCAGCCTAAGTAAGTCCTTAGTATGCTTGAGGACAAGCAAAGCCTTAAGTTTGGGGGTGTGTTAAGTCTCTGCCTTCTGGATCATTAACGACATGGCAAGAAATGAAGAGGGTCTTTCTTGAGAAGTATTTCCCTGCATCTCTTGCCACGACTTTGAGGAAAAGGATATATGGGATCACTCAGGATGTGGGTGAGTCCCTGCATGAATATTGGGAACGCTTTGGGCGCGTGTGCGCAAGCTTTCCGCATCATCAAATTACCGATCAACTTCTGATTCAATACTTTTATGAGGGCATGACGCCTCATGATCGGCAGATGATCGATGCCGCAAGTGGTCGGGCACTGATTGACAAGACCCCGATTGAGGCCAAGCAGTTAATTGCAAACATGTCGGCCAATGTTAAGTCTCTGAAAGTGACTTATTTAGAACCCACTTAGCTTAGGAAGATGTACACTTTTAGGTGTTTTTGTTAGCATTTAGCCTAAACCTATGCTTTAATATGAGAATTAGAAGAAGGTAGCTAATATAGGACTTATGTACAATAGGTAGAAAAAGGGTTGAAAACCGAAGGAAAAGAATGAAAAAATGAGCATTGCGAATGAATTGCGAAAACATTGCTGAGGCCGCAATTATTCAAGTGAAAACCGTAAGTTGACTGATCTTTTTCTGTTAATTTCCGTAATTTCAGGGATTCATTCTTTCTCCTCCATCCATTCTGATATACGACGTTGAAGATTGATGGTTCTCCTTGGCCCAAACGCACCTGCAAACTACTATAAAAGGGGGCCAAAGTCGGAGGTTTGATCATCATTCGAAGCGCAGAAGTCTTCTCGCAGTCCATCATTTCTCTCTGTTTTCCTTTGCCGTTTGTTGGAGTGAGAGTCTCAGCTTTTGGAGTCGATAATCTGATAGGAAGAAGAGGAGATTCTTCTTCTCTCTCGATTGGATTCATCCAAGCAAGGCTGACTTCTCATCACCTTCATTCGAGGCGACTGCCACGAAGCTTTCCAGCAATCCTTTACTGCTTTTCTGTCTTGTTCTTCTTACTTCCATGTCTGATCACTGTTGTTCTTAGTTTAGAGTTTGAGTTACTGCATTTCGTTGTTGTCTGTCTTTTAATCATTTCTTTTAAAGCTTTCCTTTGTCGTCAAACAATCAAAGCAATCAAAGTACACTTCTGCATTTCACAGTTTCTACCTTCTGCTGCTACGGTTTTGTATTACTGTTTTAAGCACATTTTCCTTCTAAGCATGTCTATCTTATCTGCCATTTCTGTTCTCTATATATATATGAGTAGCTAAGTCACTTCGGGGCATGCTAATGACAGAACTATAGGCTAAAAAAAACGTGAATCAAGTAGGCAGATTAACACTCGAACATTGATTGTATGTAAGCTTCATCCCACGGGCAATTTCGATTGGCCATCCATTTTGTCCAAAGAACTCCTAACCTCTGGAAGGAGTAAGAGTTCAGAGTCATATAATCATGCTAGCCTTTCATGGTAATCAGGAAACGGCCTAGGAATAGGCGTTTCCCTAGTACAAACTAAACACTCCTGCTTAAACAAGATGCTTAAGTCCTTACTTTGAAGTCGAGTAAACTTAAGACTCTAATGCATGGAATCGGACGATACTTGAGATAGAGTGAGTTTGATGTATAGAGAGTTGATCCAATGCTTGAGAATCGTAAGAAAATGCCTATAGGATAGTCATTAGTAGCCCTTAATCCACCCATTTACACACGTTCGTTGCTGTTTAATTGCGGAAACATTGCGGTCCTCGCAATTCTGCCAGATTTTCATTCTGTTTAGCTGTTTTCTTTCTCGTTTATTAATTCCATCTCTTGCCTTTTAAGTCTAGTTTTAACTTGCATTTGTTTATGTTATATCCCTTTATACATTCAGCAAAAAGTAGATAATTAAAAACCAATTTTACCCCATCAAATTCATCCCATCTTTCTTAACAAACACACTTCGCGAATAGCTAAAAATGAGTCTCTGTGGAAAAAACGAATGAAATATACTTACTACTTGCTGTGAGACCATGTATGCTTGCATGTTCTAAGTGCTCTCTCTACACTTTTGCATAATTATCTTTACACATTGAGCACGCAACAGCCAACTCGCAGCAATTCGGTATTCGTGGACAGGGGCAAGTTCACAGTGTGACCCAGAATCATGAGATGGCTGAAATGAAGGCCCAGGTGGCCGAGATTGGAAACTTACTGAAGAAGTTTGTAGGAGGTAACCGAGAGGAGGAGGTCAACGCGATCGGGGGATATGCTTCCAACCCCAGGAAGTATGATCCTTACTCGAGCACATACAACCCCGGTTGGCGTGACCATCCCAACATGAGCTACGGGAATAGAGACGGGCAACAACGCTTTCAAGGTCAGTCGTATGATAGACCTAACAATTCTACCCAAGCTCAGACATCGAGTTCCTCTAGTTCATTGGAAGAGATGGTACGGACCATCGTTACATCGACAAGCCAATCCCAAAAAGAAGGTCGAGAAGAGCTAAACTCGCATAAAGCAGAGCTGCAAAATCTGAACAAGCAGCTGACCCAAATGGCGGTGTCGATAAGCAAGATTGAGAGCAAGAGCTCTAGGAAGCTTCCTTCCCAAACCACTGTGAACTCATGTGAGAACGTGAGCTCAATCGAGCTAAGGAGTGAGAAATCAGTTCCCTCCAGAGCCGTGAAGGAAGCGAAGGACAGTTTGAATGAGTCCTCCCCGGTTGTTCTTGATGATTTGAATGAAGAGAAAAAAGAGAAGACTGTGCAAGAGTGTGTTCCCAAAGCACCCTTCCCCAGTAGGCTTGCGAAGCCTACTCTAGTGAGCGACGATGAGGAGGTCCTGAGAACCTTCCTGAAGGTGATGGTGAACATACCACTTCTTGAGGCGGTGAGTCAAGTGCCCAAGTATGCAAAATTCCTCAAGAACTGGTGCACAAAGAAGCGGAAGTCCAGAGGGACTGAGGAAAAGAAGAAAGAGAATGTCTGCGCAATCCTCCCAGGTACGTTGCCTACCAAGTGCAACGATCCAGGTGCTTCTGTAAATGTCATGTCTTATGCTTTATTTCTGGAATTGAATTTAAATGAACTGCATGAGTGTGATGTTGTTGTTCAGTTAGCTAATGGATCTAGCATATTACCTAGAGTGAAGGTTGAGGATGTTCTGGTCAAAGTAGGTGAAATGATGTTTCCTGCTGATTTTCTTGTGCTAGATATGAATAGGAATTCTTTGTATGTATTGTCCTCTATGTTATTAGGATGTTCTTTTCTAAAGACCGCGAGGGTCATAATCGATGTGTTTAAGGGCGTTATTTCATTAGAGTTTGATGACACAGTGCATGAATTTTCCTTGTTTAAAGAGAAGTCAGTTGAGAATGTTTCATGTTTGTCTGTCGAGAATAAGAGTTTGACCTCGAGCTTGAGGGATAGCTCTTATGTCTCTGTTAAAAAATCTGATTTGAATTTGGTTGATGTGAGTGCTGTTTTTTGTACTAACGATGATGATATTCACGTGCTAGAGGCACGAAGAGAAAAGAAAGTTTTAGATGTTGTTTGCAGGACCGACATGGAGAAGGACATGTTTGGAACGTCCCCCGCGCTATCGGACTATGGATGAGTTCGATGGGAGAATTCAGTCGAGCAAGCGACTTTAAAAATTCTGCACTTCTCGGAGGCACCCGAGTGTTGAACTGTCTTTTCTGTTTTTAGTTTATTGTTGTTTTTTGTTCTTAGTTTAAGTAATTTAGTTGCTGTTTTTTTTTTTTTTTTTTTTAGGTAACGAGGAGAGTTGAGGAAATTTTGGGCTCCGATGAGGAACGCGCCGCGTCCCTTCCCTCGCCGACTTCACAAAGAATCAGGGAAGTATTGTTTTTCATTCCCTTTATCTTCTGTGTTTCTAATTAAATAGCATTGAGGACAATGCTAACTTCTGAAGTTGGGGGTGGATGTTGTGGACAAGCATGTGTAGTTTGTTGAGCAGTGTTTATTCTGAATTCGAAGTGCTTGGGACTCTGTTTATATGCTTTCTAGTTATGACGATCTAGGAAGTGCCATTTTGGAAATCTGAGCATGTTCATAATCTAGTTTTTTCATGAAGTTGTTTTGCATTTATTAGGTTCATGTAAAAAAATTTAAAAACATTTATGTTGCTCCCTTGCATCTATCGAGCACTTAGGCAACCTCGTCTTAATCTTTGTAGGCTTAGTTGATTGCATGTTGCGTTAATTCTTGTTGTCACCCCGAAAGGAACCCTTAGGTAGCTTGTGCATGAGAGTTAGTAGCCAATTAATCGAGTTAGCTTACGCTAAGCCTAAAGTAAAAAAAAAAATAGAAAAACATGTTAGGTAGAAAAAGTCTCTCAAGGCGCTCCTTCTTCTTATTGGTACCTAAAAGAAGTGAGCGTTAGTCCTTAAAAATGTGAAGCTTTGGCCAAAGCTTGACATGTTAGGCAACTCGAGATGGGAAAGAAAAAGAAAATAAAGTTGGGTTCAAAGAACCTTAACAAAGGGTACAAAGTACTCGAGAAAGAAAAGGAATGAGAGAGAAAAAATGTTTAGGTCTCTTAATTTACTATTCTCTCTTGTGTAATCAAGCTTAGACTGTTCTTAATCGCTAGAAGTAGGGGAAAAACGGGATGATATGTTGCATGTAGCTTTTTCGGGCTTACGTTGGTTTAGGATAGGTTGGCTAGCACACACACACGTTAGGGAGCGACAGTTAATTTTTGATATGTTCATAATAAAATGCATGCGCTAATTGCTTTCGTGATTATGTTATGTTTGGATTTGTAAAATGCATCGAGGTTTGAGTTAGTAGCATGTAAGCATGTCCTTAGAGTCGAATTCTTTATTTTGCTTGCTCGAGGACTACCAAGATTTAAGTTGGGGGTGTTTGATAACTCCATTTCGGAGCTAATTATCACTCCCTAATTCAAGCTAAATGCCGTATTTAATTAGTTAATATGTCTCGTTTGTAGGAGAATTGCGGCGAAGAGCTCATGCGTCCATTGGACTCGTTTCGTAGCTAAAAGCGGTGTTTTAACGCCCCGGGAGTGCATCGGGAAAAGGGCAAGCTTACCCAAGAAGAACCGGACCAAAATTGCCTTGGAGAAGCAATTTTCCAGCCCAAACCCGAGAACAAGTGTCGAGCAGACAGCGTCGAGACGCTTGCTCAACGTTGCCTGGCGTCGAGACCCTGTCGCGGCGTCGAGACGCTCCGAGGGGCGCGCGCGCTGGAAATCATCGGGGCAGCGTCTCGACGCCATCGCGAGGCGCGCGCTGATAATTTAGGTCGCAGCGTCGCGACGCTGTCCCAGCGTCTCGACGCTCCGACGGATTTAAGAAGGTTGATTGGCGATTTTTGCAGCCAACTATTCCTTCATCTTCTTCCTCTCGGCTTTTTCTCCATTTTTACCTTTGATCCGCCATTTGTGGCTTGTTTTTGGAGCTTTCCGTTGTATTTGAGCTTGAGACCATGGCCAAGACATCCGTGGGAGCGTTTGTGACGACTCTCTCCATGGTCGGTGTTACGTCTCCAAAAGTGACTATTTTAGGACTTATTTGTGTTAGGAAGTTGTGCATTTGTAAGTATTTTTTATAGGATTTAGCTTGAACCTATGCTTATATATGAGAATTAGAAGAATGAAGCTAAATTAGGACTTGTATGCAAAAGGAAAGAAAAGGAATGAAAAACGAAGTTAGAAGAATGAAAACTGTGCATTGCGGAGGCATTGCGGAAACATTGCTAAAACCGCAATGTTTTAAGTGAAATCCGTAAGTTGGCTAACCTTTTTCTGTTGTGATCCGATATTTCAGGGATTCGTTCTTTCTCCTCCAGCCACGTTGAAGTACGACGTTGAGGATGGATGGTTCTCTTTGGCCCAATCGCACCTGCAGAATACTATAAAAGGAGGTCAAAGAGGAAAAGCGTAGAAGTCTCTTCGCAGCACAATTCTTTCTCCTGTTTTTCTCTTCCGTCTGTGGGGTTGGAAAGCTCAGCTGTTGGAGTCGATAATCTGATAGGAAGGAGAGAAGATTCATCTTCTCTTCTGATTGGATTCATCCAAGCAAGGCTTGCCTTTCTCTCCCTTCAGCCGAGGCATCTGCGTCGAGGCGATCACGCTCAAACTTCATTGCTTTCTGCTTTACTTTCCCATTTTCCTTACTGTCTGTTGTTGTTTCCTTTCCAATAGCTACTTTAATTAATTTCGTTGCTGTCTGCTTTACTTTAGTTCTCTAAGGCTGTCATTTGTTTAGTTCAATTCTCAATAAATCGAAGTACTATTTTCATCAAGTCACAATTTCTTTATCTTCTCTGCCTACTGTTTTTCCTTTCTGTTTTGTCTTTAATCTTCTTCTAAGCATGTCTTCTTCATCTACTCTTTCTGTTCTATCTACATCCATGAGTAGCTAAGTCACATAAGGGATTGCTAATGACAAATCTATAGGCTAAAACACGTGAACCAAGCATGTAGGATAGCTCTCGAATGCATTGATTGTATGTAAGCTTCATCCCACGGGCAATTTCGATTGGCCATCCATTTTGTCCAAAGAACTCCTAACCTCTGGAAGGAGTAAGAGTTCAGAGTCATACACTCATGCTAGCCTCTCAAGGTAGCCAGAAAACGACCTAGGAATAGGCGTTTTCCTAGTACAAATCACAAGTTACTGTTTTAACAAGATGCTTAAGACCTTACTTGGACATGAGTAAACTAAAGAATCTAATGCATGAAATCGGAAGATACATGAGAATGAGTTAGTTTGATGCATAGTGAGTTGATCTAATGCTTGAGAATCGTGTGAAAAAGCCTATAGAGGAGTCGTTAGTAGCCCTTGTTTCCACATTTTACACACTTTCGCTGTTAGTAACATTGCGGTAAAATTGTTGTTCTCGCAATTCCTTTAAGTTAAAATTCTGCCATAGCCATTTTTCTCTTCGTTTATTAATCTCTTCTCTTTACATTTGAGTTTATCATTGACTTGCACTTGTTTATGCATCTATCCTTTACATATTCCTTAGTAATTAGGCAACTTAAAACCAAATCTACCCCATCAAATCCACCCATTCTTGCTTAACAATACACTTCGCGAGTAACTAAGAATAAATCTCTGTGGGAAAACGAATGAAAAAATACTTATTACTTGCTACAAGATCATGTATGCTTGCATGTTCTGAGTGCTCTCTTATTGCATATTCCTTTTAAACACTGAGCACGCAACAGTCGGCTAACGTACTCTGTGCGATTCAGGATGGTTTAGGGATTTTAGTTAGGCTTCTATATTTTGATAATCGAATGCAATTGATTCTGATTAGGCTTTGATTTCTTATGCATTTATTGTTCTTTCGTAATCCAATGCATGTGTTAGATTTCCACGACGGACAATCGGGTTTTCTAGCATGTGTTAGAGTTAAAGATTAGCGATGCCTTGCCTCTCCTTTTCGCCTAATAACACAGAACAATGAAACAAATCAGAGTATCGATATATGCATGATAATTGTTGGGTACTTTAGTGTTGGCGGGTAGCCAGTTAGCAATAGGATTGCATATTCGAATGTTCGTCGCGGTTAGCTAGTGACTGTTTAGAGTCAATTTGGGGCTGATCACTCTAATGAGACTCTGGATAATGTTTGATTAGGACTTTGTGATCTAATCAATTAATATGGAGCCGGTTACAAAAGGGCGTCCCGGGTAACCGACCACGTGCATGACAAGTTAATTAGCCTTAATTTTGAGTGAATTAAATGATAAATATTAGAATGCCTAGCGAAATCCCGAGACTTCCCGAATCGAACACTTTTCAATCTCTCTTTCTTCAATCTTTCCGTTAGCTAATTATTTCTTCACTTGCATGTCAAAATCCCCCTCTTTGTTACAACACCAATTAATCAATCAATTTACAATTTAAACTATCAATTCCAATCTGATCAGTCCTTCTCCGTGGATCGACCCTATTGCCACTAGCTGCAAAGCTAAGGTCAATAGGCTTATAAATTCATTTTGGTCAGGCTTCGACAGCCTGTGAATTAAAGGATATTCAAAAATCCACACCACCACTCCTGGTTCAAGTACTTCTCGAAGTGTTCGAGAGGCATACGATGGATGGATTAGGGCTAATGATAAAGCCCGAGTCTATATCTTGGCAAACATATATGATGTCTTGTGCAAGAAGCACGAGGTGATGGTTTCCGCTAAGGAAATCATGCTTTCATTACAAGGGATGTTTGGACAGCCGTCCTCATCTCTTCGTCATGAGGCCCTCAAGTTCTTTTATAACTCCTGTGTGGTGGAGGGTACCTCTGTTAGGGAACATGTCCTTAACATGATGGTCCACTTTAATACGGCGAAAGTAAACGACGCTTCCATCGACGAGAAAAGCCAAGTTAGTTTCATCTTGGAATCTCTTCCGAGGAGTTTTCTTCATTTCAGAACCAATATGGTGATGAATAAGATTGAATACAACTTGAATTCTCTTCTAAACGAGCTTCAGACTTACCAGTCTCTACACACCTCAAAAGGAAAGGAGAAGGAGGCAAATGTTGTCTCTTCAAAGAAATTCCATGAGGGGTCGGGGTCATGGAGTAAGCCTGAATTGACTTCTGTGAGTAATAAGATTATTCAAAAGAAGAAGAGTAACAGCAGAAAAGGTAAAGCCCCTATTGTACGCAAGGGAAATTCTCCTGACAAAGGAAAGTGTTTCCATTGTAACGAAGATGGGCACTGGAAGCGTAACTGCCCCAAATACCTTGCGCAGAAGAAAGCTGAGAAGGAACGACAAGGTAAATGAGATTTATTGATTGTCGTAACAGTTTAGTGGTATTTGAGTGTCATATTTCACTAATCGTGTTTATTCTTCATTTCAGGAAACTAGTTCCTGATAGCAGCTGGCCGTGAGATTACTTGTGAAGACATCGTCACAACTAATCCAATGGGAGTTTTGTAATAGTTGTTGTATAGAAATAATATCATCTGATGTAATTATTGTCTATATTTCTAGTTTGGACTGAACATTTGTATATAAATGTCTTACATGCATTGTGCATGTAAGAAATTTGTTAAATTTATATATATATATATATATATTATAATTGTGGCTAAATATATTGGGTGGGTTTTGGGTTTCATTAAGTTTGGATTGAGAATTCAATTTGGAGCTCAACGTTCGTGAACCTCAGAAGAAATTCCCTTCAACCTTCCTTCAGTTCTTCTTCTCCTTCTTTTTCTTTCTTTTCTTTTGTATCGGAGTCCAACCACTCTGTTGCACAGCGCCGAGGATAGCAAGACTACCTGGGGTGGTCCTCGGGGTGTTCGTGAGAAGAGGCCGGAAGAGTTCGTAACAAGGAACGAGCGGCGTAGCTAAAGAAATTCGGAACTACAAGGGTATGTAATTCTAATTTCTTTATTTCTGTTGTTTTGAGCATGTTTTCTATTTGTTACATTGATGAAATTAGAGTATCAACAATCCAAAATCGCTTCCGCAGCGTAAAACTCTTCATCAGATTTAACCCTTAGAAGCTCGACATCAGAAATAGAGAAATGACCTAGTTGTCTCTCCAAGTCGCGGCCCAAGACAGACCGACTGCAAGTGACTCGAACCTCGGTTTGAAGCAAATACACAAAAACGAGCATTATGAAGAGAAAAAGTAAAAGAAAAAAGGCAAAGGAAGCAAATGACCCACCCGTGCAAGGTTGCAAACCAACAATCGGAGATCTTCCGCAGCCTCCCCCAGCTCAAGTGAAGGCTCGATCACATTTCCTCGAGCAACTCGTTGAAAGGCATGCAGTGCCTCGTTCCAAACCTCTTTTCCTATCGAAGAAGAAGCTGCATCCTCCCCAGCGGTGGAACAACTAAAGATGAAAGATGCAGACTTCTGACCTCTCCTTGCGTCAAAAGAAGTTTGGGAGCGCAACCAAGCCCCTCTCCCAGGGGCCCAAGATCATCCCCTCCCACAATAGGGGAATTCATCACCACGCTCGGCCCCACTGGTAGCGATATTTTTGAACAATCGCCAAATATCGGGTTGTCGAGACCCGCCAAAATAAATTTGTAATTTCCCGAATTCATCGAGCTATTAGCAGCCTAGTGGTAACGGGGTCGATCCACAGGGAATTGTGCCAATTTGACTTAATTCTAATTAAATTTGCAAACTAGAAAAAAATAAACGAATTGGGGGAATTTTTGGTTTAAAATATGCTAACGGAAAATAACGCAAGAGGAAATAAAAACTTATCTAACGGAGCGTTCGACTCGGGACGTTCGGGACTAAGAATTAGCGAGTTATCGGATCACAGGTTAACGGAAAATTTTAGCTAAACATTTGGATGAATACGCAGTTTGTCTCAATCAATAAATCAACTCAGACACGCCCCATGGATGACAATTAGACACAATGGATTATGCTAATCAAGCATATTGATTGGACATTGGCGGCCAACGCTCTCCCAAGACCAATCGAAAGCAACGGGCTAACTACGACGATTATCTAACGTGGAAGCCAAATTAGTGTATCGATTTTAATTTCTACTTCGAGAAGAACGAACACCAAGAACGCAAGGAAGCCTATGCGCTCTACCGTATCATTAATCCGTGTTACTTGGCGATTAAGAGAGGCACGGCATCAAAATCTTTAACTAATGAATCATGCTTGAAATCAAAGTTTTCCAGTCCTATCAATCAGACACATTCATGTAATATGCAAAGAAGAAGAAACTAATCCAATCAAATGTGCTAGCTAAATCAGAATTTAATACAACAACCTCACCAAAAATGCTAATTACATTAATTTCTTACAATCCCGAGCCAAAAACGCTATAAACTACTCACTCATGATGGATGTGACTTGAAATGTCTTCAATCCAAGCTCCCTAGCTTCTCCCATGGTGGAAATGGCTTGAAAAACGTCTAATTTGGTGCGGAGCCCGAGGTAGAAGATGATCCCCCGCGCTAAAAATCGGACATTTTAATATATACTTCGTCGGAGCGTCGAGACGCTTGGATAGCGTCTCGACGCTGCGCCCTAAAGTTCCAGCGCGCTGAGTCGGGGCGGCGTCGAGATGCTGTGCAGCGTTGAGCGAGCGTCGAGATGCTGTGCAGCGTTGAGCGAGCGTCGAGACGTTGTGTAGCGTTGAGCGAGCGTCGAGACGCTGACCACTCGACGCTTGCTCTCGGGTGGGATTTCCAATTGACGCTTCAGACTTCGGAGCGTCGAGACGCTTGGGCAGCGTTGAGCCAACGTCTCGACGCTCCTTGCTCAACGCTTGCTCTCGGGTTTTTGCATGGTATTTTGCCTTTTAACTTCCCAAAACGCCAATTCTTCATATTTTTGCATGATTCTTTCCCCGAGGTGTTCTTAGGACCTTAAAACGCGATTTTAAGCCTCGAACGACGTCGAACCTGCCCGAGAACGAATTGCCAAGAACACCTGTAATTAACACAGATAAACAAGATTAAGCACATAATTATCATGAATTAGGGACGTAAAAATAGCTCCAAAATGGAGCTATCACCCACCAAGGGATCCGGGGCAGAACCCCCTTCCATCGGATCAAGGGTCGTCGCGGTACTCGAGCTGAACGTCGGCCCCGAACTCGACTCCCCCACTGTTCCAGCAGGAGCCGTCGTCTCAGCCGACTCACCCATGTGGGCCAAATCACCTTCCTCTTCCCCGAGGAAGGCATCCTTCTCGTCATCAAGAAGGTAAATCGTCGGGCGGATCTTCAGCCGACGAACGGGAGACAAAGAATCCTCTTCATCAGCCGACATGCGCCCCCGACCAACGAAGGAGTCGCAGCAGACGACTCCGCCCTAGCGGCCGTAACCGTCCTAGCAGTCGGATGAACACTCTCCCCAAGCCGCAGGGGTCATACTTCCTCCTGAACGAAGGTATCTTCTGACAGACCAAGGCCAACAACTTTGTACTCGGAACCTCAAGGTTCGACACCACTGCCACACAGGCAAAGATCGTCAAAAATAAACCTCGCATGGCGAAACAATTAAAAAGAAGACTTACCCAAATTTCCGAAATCTATCGGAACCTCGCAAATGGTAATGTCCTCTGGATTCGTGACCAACCACTCCTTAGAGGCGTAAACCAACTGTTCTCGCCACCTTTTCACCGACGAAGGGTTCTCTGCAATTTTTTGACACAACTTCAGCAACAAGAAGTAGCGGGACGGATTCTGTGAAATAGGTTGTAGGGAAAAGACGTGAAGGAGTTGCGCTAACGTAGCCTCTGGACCGTCTCCGTACCTCTTCCACAGGATGCAAAAGGCAAACAACCCGGACCAAGCATTTTGTGTAAGCTGCGTCGACGCTAAACCCACCGCCTTCAGGAATAGTTGGGCAATTTGAACCAGAGGGAGGCGAAACATCCTAGAAAACATATTCCGGTACAGGTGTTATGTCTCCAAAAGTGACTTATTTAGGACTTATTTAGCTTAGAAAGATGCACACTCTTAGGTGTTTTTGATAGGATTTAGCTTAAACCTATGCTTAGTTGTGAGAATTAAAAGAAGGTAGCTAAATTAGGACTTGTGTGCAAAAGGAAAGAAAAGGATTGAAAACCGAAGTAAAAGAATGAAAAAAACTACATTGCGACAGCATTGCGGAAACATTGCTGAAACCGCAATGTTTCAAGTGAAAACCGTAAGTTGACTGATTTTTTTCTGTTAATTTCCGTTATTTCAGGAATTCGTTCTTTCTCCTCCATCCATTCTGAAGTACGACGTTGAAGATTGATGGTTCTCCTTGGCCCAAATGCGCCTGCAGATTGCTATAAAAGGGGGTCAAAGTCGAGGGTTCAATCATCATCCGAAAGCGTAGAAGTCTTCTCGCAGCTCCATCTTTTCTCCTGTTTCCCTTTGCCGTCTGTTGGTTTGCGAAGCTCAGCTGTTGGAATCGATAATCTGATAGGAAGGAGAGGAGATTTATCTTCTCTCTCGATTGGATTCATCCAAGCAAGGCTGATCTTTCTCATCCTTCAGCCGAGGCAGTTGCGACGAGGCGTTCAAGCTCACTTACCTACTTTCTGTCTTTATTTCCATTTTCCAGCTTTGTATTGTTGTTGTTTATTTTCTAGTAGCTAGATCAGTTCATTTCGTTGTGTTCTGTCTTCTGTTATTCATTTTAAGTTGCTCTTCTGTTCATTCAAACAATCAAGTAATTAAAGCATAGTTCTTCATTTCTCAATTTCCTATCTTTGCAACTCACTGTCTTACCTTGCTGTTTTCAGTTTACTTCTCTTCTAAGCATGTCTGTTTTCTCTCTTCTTTCTGTTCTCCCTATATCCATGAGCAACTAAGTCACATAGGGGCATGCTAATGACAATACTATAGGCTAAAAAACGTGAACCAAGCATGTAGGATAGCTCTCGAAGCATTGATTGTATGTAAGCTTCATCCCACGGGCAATTTCGATTGGCCATCCATTTTGTCCAAAGAACTCCTAACCTCTGGAAGGAGTAAGAGTTCAGAGTCATACACTCATGCTAGCCTTTCAAGGTAGCCAGAAAACGACCTAGGAATAGGCGTTTTCCTAGTACAAACCATAACTTTCTGCTTTAACAAGATGCTTAAGACCTTACTTGGACATGAGTAAACTAAAGAATCTAATGCATGGAATCGGACGATACATGAGATTGAGTGAGTTTGATGCATAGAGAGTTGATCAAATGCTTGAGAATCGTGAGAAAATGCCTATAGAGGAGTCGTTAGTACCCCTTGTTTCTCCATTTTACACACTTTCGCTGTTAGGAAAATTGCGGTAGAATTGTTGTTTCCGCAATCCTGCTAAGTGCACAATTCTGTTTAGCTGTTTTCTTATACGTTTATTAATCTCATCTCTTTTCCTTTGAGTTTAACTTTGATTTGCACTTGTTTATGTTGCTACCCTCTACACATTCCTTAGAAAATAGACAATTTAAAACCAATTCTACCCCATCAAACTCATCCATTCTTTCTTAACAAAACATTTCATGAATAGCTTATAATAAATCTTTGTGGGAAAACGAATGAAAAAATACTTACTACTTGCTATAAGATCATGTATGCTTGCATGTTCTGAGTGCTCTTTCTATCTTATTGCTTAGTTATTTTAACACATTGAGCACGCAACAAGTTTTTGGCGCCGCTGCCGGGGATTTATTTAAGTAAAAACGAAGTTTGTTAAGTTTGAAACACCAAGTTTATTGCCTATTGAAGCTGATCTGTTTCATTTCTTTTGCAGGTACTATTGGGTTAGTTTATGAGTGAGCCTTCAAGTAGTGATCTAGAGTTCAATCCTGAGCCTGAGAGATTACTTAGGGCCAGAAATAGAGCCAAGAAACGTCTCTTTAACCAACCCTCTTTACCTCAAGTAATTGCGGGAACCGCAATTCCTCCGCAATTGTCTCAAGAAGAAATGGATGGAATAGTTCCAAATCCGGTGCCTGTCACTCGCAATCCCATCGAAATAGCGAATGACAAGGATAGCGCCATACTCTCTTACCTAGTACCTATGCCTGGGGAGCTGAACCCCAGCATAATCCGTCCTGAAATCACTGCCAACTCTTTCGAGTTAAAGCCAGTGATGTTCCAAATGTTGTCCACTGTGGGACAATTCTTTGGAGTGGAAAATGAGGATCCCCACAACCATCTTAGAAACTTCTTAGGAGTCAGTGATACCTTCATCATCCCTGGAGTTTCCCAAGAAGCCTTGAGGCTATACCTTTTCCCTTACTCTTTGAGGGACAAAGCCAAAACATGGTTGAACTCATTACCCTCTGGATCTGTCCGCAATTGGACAGACTTAGCAGAAAAATTCCTAGTCAAATACTTCCCACCTGATAGGAATTCTACCTTTCGTGATGACATAATCAAGTTCAAACAAGCTGACACTGAGTCTCTTCACGAAGCTTGGACAAGGTTTAAAGATCTTCTTCTTAAATGTCCACACCATGGCATCCCATGGTGTATCCAAATAGAGGTCTTTTTCAAAGGATGCAACCCCAGCACTAGACAAGTCTTGAATTCATCTGCTGGTGGTTCCATGTTGTCCAAGAGTTACAACGAGGCCTATGAGATCTTGGAAAAGATCTCAGCATCTCACTGTAGGTGGTCAGATGATCCAGTTGAGCCAACTAGAGCTCAAGACAAGGATGCTCTAAGTGCAATGAGCAGCCAAATAAATGCCCTGACCAACCTAGTTAAGCAAATGGCTCAGGCCAATCTCCAAACAAGTGTCAACACCGCCACAGCCATGTCAATGGGCACCCAACCAAGTCAAGGTGAGACACTTATCTGTGGATTCTGTCGGGAAGGGCACCTGTATGAATACTGCCCTGGGAATCCAGCCTCAGTCTGCTATATTGGAAGCCAGCAGCAGCCTAGGAACAACCCCTACTCTAATACTTACAATCCTGGTTGGAGGAACCACCCAAACCTGTCATGGGGTGGCCAACAAAATGCTAACCAAGCTCCTAACCAACCAAGACCGAGTGGAACACCTGGTTTCACTCCCCAACATAACCAATCCATGTATCAAAAACCGTACAACCAACCTGTAGGATCTTCTGTAGAAAACTTACTTAAGGAATACATAGCCAAGAATGATGCCACTCTACAGAGCCAGCAAGCTACTCTTAGGAGCCTAGAGAACCAAATAGGGCAACTAGCCAATGAAATCAAAAGTAGGCCCCAAGGTAGACTCTCTGCTGACACTGAAGTGCCAAGGAGAGATGGTAAAGAACAAGTTCAAACAATTGAACTTAGAAGTGGTAGACCATTGGTAAGCAACACCAAGGACACACCAAAGAGAGTAGAGAACACTGAGTCTAGTGCTCCACTGGAGTCTCTGCCAAACCAAGGTCCACCACCAACAAGCACATCAGGAGCAAGGCTGGAGCCAATCATAGAGGAGATAGAAGAAATTCCAAGGCCTCCACCTATCCTGAGGCGACCTGATGTGCCTGCATATGTGCCACCACCTCCATTTCCTAGAAGGCTAAAGAAAAAACAAGAACAGGAAGTGCACTTTAATAAATTTCTAGAAATTCTTAAGCAAGTGCATGTTAATATTCCTTTTGTAGAGGTTTTACAGTCTATGCCTTCTTATGTAAAGTTTTTGAAGGATATTATAACTAACAAGAGAATAATTGGTGAGTTTGAAACAGTCAATCTCACTGAGGAGTGCAGTGCTATACTCCAAAACAAGCTACCCAAGAAGGAGAAGGATCCTGGTTCCTTCATCTTACCTGTAGAGCTAGGAGGCAAGCACGTGGGCAGAGCTCTTTGTGACCTGGGAGCCAGCATAAACCTCATGCCCCTATCACTATTCCGCCAGCTTGGAATAGGAGAAGCACGTCCAACCACTGTCACTTTACAACTAGCAGACAGATCCATTGCATACCCTGAAGGTAAGATTGAGGATATTCTAGTAAAGGTTGACAAGTTTATTTTCCTTGCAGATTTCATTATCCTGGATTATGAAGCAGACAAGGAGGTCCCCATCCTGTTAGGCAGACCATTTCTAGCCACAGGTAGGGCACTAATAGATGTCCAAAAAGGTGAGCTCACTATGAGGGTTCATGATGAAGAGGTGAAATTTAGTGTTTATAAAGCCTTAAGGTACCCCTCTGACTCTGAATCTTGTGCTAGCATGGACATTGTTGATTCACTAATGGAAGAACAATTGGAGCATGAATTGTTGACTAAGCATGCTAATAACTATGTAGGATTAGAATTAACTGACTTAAACATAGCTGAGATAATGGACATACCTGTAAATAACCCTCAGCATGTTTGTATGAATATTGACTTAACTGAAAAATCTGTGAATCCATTAAAACCATCCATTGAGCATCCACCTGTCTTAGAATTAAAACCTCTCCCCACTCACCTCAAGTATGCATATCTAGGAAGTAATGATACTTTGCCTGTGATCATTTCTTCTAAATTAAGTGAAAAGCATGAGGTTGAATTGATTCTACTACTTAAGCAACATAGAGGCATTAGCCCTTCTTATTGCATGGACTATTGCTGATATTAGAGGCATTAGCCCTTCTTATTGCATGCATAAGATTATACTAGAGAAAGAGCATACACCTAGAGTAGATCACCAACGTAGGCTGAATCCCTCTATGAAAGAGGTAGTTAAGAAAGAAATAATAAAATGGTTAGATGCTGGTGTGATCTTCCCCATAGCTAGTAGTCAGTGGGTGAGCCCTATACAATGTGTACCTAAGAAGGGGGGGATGACTGTGGTAGTCAATGAGAACAACGAACTGATTCCAACAAGGACTATCACAGGATGGAGAGTTTGCATGGATTATAGGAAACTAAATAAAGAGACCAAAAAAGACCATTTCCCTCTACCATTCATCGACCAGATGCTAGATAGGATAGCTGGTAGAGCCTACTACTGTTTCTTAGACGGTTATTCAGGGTATAATCAGATTACTATAGACCCTAAGGACCAAGAGAAGACTACCTTCACTTGCCCTTTTGGAACTTTTGCCTTTCGCAGAATGCCTTTTGGCTTATGCAATGCACCGGCAACTTTCCAAAGATGCATGTTGGCAATCTTCTCTGATTTGGATGAGTCCATGATAGAGATATTCATGGATGTTTTCTCAGTCTTTGGGGATTCATTTACAAACTGTCTAGAGAACCTAGGACAAGTCCTGGCTAGGTGTGAGGAGACCAACCTAGTCCTAAATTGGGAAAAGTGCCATTTCATGGTGGATGAGGGGATTGTCTTAGGTCATAGAGTGTCGAGGGCAGGTGTAGAAGTTGACAGGGCAAAAATTGAAATAATAGAGAAATTGGTAGAACCCCAAAATGTCAAGGCCATTAGAAGTTTCTTAGGGCATGCTGGTTTCTATAGAAGGTTCATTAAGGACTTTTCTAAGATCTCCAAGCCTCTATGTGAGCTTCTAGAGCTACACAAACCATTCATTTTCTCTGAAGAGTGTGTCCTAGCTTCGAAAACCCTTAAGAGAGCACTAGTCACAGCGCCTATTATAGTAGGGTCAAATTGGGATCTCCCATTTGAGATGTTATGTGATGCTAGTGACTATGCTGTAGGGGTTATGTTAGGACAGAAGATTGACAAGTTAACACACCCTGTCTATTATGCTAGTAAGACACTTAATGAGGCACAATGCAACTACACAACCACTGAGAAAGAAATGCTAGCTGTAGTGTTTGCTTGTGAGAAATTTAGGAACTATATTGTAGGCACTAGGACAATCGTGTACACTGACCATTCTGCTTTAAAGTACCTTATGAGGAAGGCTGATGCTAAGCCTAGGTTGATTAGGTGGGTACTGCTGCTGCAAGAGTTTGATCTAGACATTAGAGATAAGAAAGGAAGTGAAAATGTGGTTGCGGATCATCTTTCTAGATTGCAGCATAATTGCGAAAAAATTGCGGAACCCGCAATTTCTGATGCTTTTATTGATGAACATGTCTTTGTATTGACTCATCGTGATAACGATGAGGAACCTTGGTTTGCTGACATTGCTAACTTCCTTGCATCACAGGTACTACCAACTTTCAAGGGAAGCCAAGAGAAGAAGAGGTTCCTTCATGAGGCAAGGAAATTCATATGGGATGACCCCACCCTTTACAAAACATGTGCTGACGGCTTGCTAAGGAAGTGTGTTTCAGCTGCTGAGGCGAAGTCTGTGCTGCAGCACTGCCACACAGCTCCTTATGGTGGACACTTTGGTGGCCAAAGAACAGCTGCAAAGGTATTTCAGAGTGGCTACTATTGGCCAACGATCTTCAAGGATGCTCACAACTATGCCCACAGCTGTGATGAATGCCAAAGAACAGGTAACCTCAGTCGCAAGGATGAAATGCCTCTCACCTACATCTTAGAGTTGGAGCTCTTTGATGTGTGGGGCATTGACTTCATGGGACCATTTCCCCCATCCTCAGGTAACCTTTACATATTAGTGGCAGTAGACTATGTATCCAAGTGGGTAGAGGCCATAGCATGTCCCAATAATGATGCCAAAACAGTAATAAAATTCTTGCATAGGCACATTTTTACTAGGTTTGGAACACCTCGTGATATCATTAGTGATGAGGGGACACATTTCATTAATAAGGCTATGGAGAGAGTGTTGGCTAAGTATAACATTAGACATAGAGTAGCCACCCCCTATCACCCACACTCGAATGGTCAGGCTGAAATTTCAAATAGGGAGATTAAGAACATCCTAGAAAAAGTGGTCAAACCTAATAGAAAGGACTGGTCATTTAAACTCGAGGATGCACTTTGGGCGTATAGGACTGCATATAAGACACCCCTAGGTATGTCTCCTTACAGACTTGTGTATGGTAAAGCTTGTCATCTTCCATTTGAGTTAGAAATTAAGGCATTTTGGGCACTAAAAGTGTTGAATTATTGCGTGACCGATGCGGGAACGTTGCGGTCTTTGCAATTACATGAGCTTGATGAGCTTAGACATATGTCTTATGAAAATGCCAAAATGTATAAGGAAAAGACCAAGATTTGGCACGACAGTAGACTTAGGATCAAGGACTTCAAGAAAGGCCAGCTTGTCTTATTATTTAACTCACGATTGAAATTATTCCCAGGCAAACTTAAGTCTAGATGGTCAGGTCCTTTTGTAATTACTAATGTGTTTGTTCATGGTGCCATCGAGATAAAGAACCTGCAGCAAGGTCAACCATTCATGGTTAATGGTGCAAGGTTGAAGCACTACTATGAGGAAGGAGATGTGAAGACTCTCTCGGCCTTCCTCTTGACTGAAGCGTGAAATTAAGAACGAGAGAGGACGAGTGATTGCTGTGCTCGTCAATATGAGGCTCATGCCTTAGTTTATTTTTTCCATTTTTTTTTTCCGGTTATCGTTTGTGTATATGTTTGTATGATTTTAATTACGATGTTGATGTTGATTTTATTTCTTTTTGTAGGGAATCAATAGAGGGAATCAAGGAGATTAAATCCAGCTAAAAAAAATCAAGAAGATATTGGGCCGAATCAAAGATACGGTTGAGCAAAGATTGACATTTAAATGCAGAAAATCTCCAACGGTCACTAGAATTGCGCTGGATTTGCAGAGTCCGCAAAAATATAGCCGTTGGGATTTTTTGGGTTTCTTTATATCCGTTAGAAGGCGCGTTGATCCGTACGATTCTCCCATTATCTGAACTCCAAGAAAGCTGCTTTTCTCTTCATCTGTGATTCCTCTCTCCAAATCTCCACAATTCAACAATGGTGCTAACAAGAGCCGAACGATCTGCGTCCAAGAAAAGGGCTGATGAAGCTGAAACGGCTGCGAGGGAAGCACTTCTTGCCCTTGCAGACGCTGATGCTGCGCGAACTAAACGACTGCCCAAACTTCCGATCCGCAAGAAGAAGTGGAAGGTCGTCACAGAGATACCTGCTGGACCCTCTGAACCAGCAGGCACACCCAAGAAGCGCAAATGGAGTATGGCTGTGGCCGAAGAAGAAAGCAAGAAGACCCCCTCTGTGGAGAGTCAAGAACGAGGCGAGCCATCCCACGAGACAGCCGAGCGCAGCCCTTCACCATCTCCACCAGTTCAAAGCCCTGAGCTCTCCTCATCGCCGCCAGCGCAGAGCCCTGAGCTGCCTTCATTACCGCAGAGTTCTGCACAGACCCCTACAGCAGCACAAAGCACCACTCCGTCGCCCACTTCTCCACGGCCTGACCCTGAATTCCCATATGGGGAGTACCAAGAATCAACGCAGGGCAGTGGGGGGGCTGAGGAAGAAGAGGTCTTCTCTCCGTTGAGGGAAGCCAGCCCTGAGAGTCCTGCGCAGAAGGATGATTCTATGGAAGAAACACTGGGGGCTTGCCTCCATGCGATCACAACCAAGGCGAAGCTGAAGAAGAAGAAGGCTGCCAAGATTATCAAGGCCAAACGGTCCAAGAAATCAAAGAAAAGGAAAGCCAAGAGGGCGTTTGCATCAGAGGAGAAGAGTGCTGAGCCATCGCTCAAGAAGCTCAAGATTGAGGCTGCTGAGTCAGCCAAACCAAAAGACAAAGGGAAGGCCAAGCTTTACCCTGAAGATGAGCCTTAGTCAGTGAGGTACGTGTCTTCTGACGCTGAGTCTAGAGGCATGGAGCTGAGGAAACGAGAGCTGCTGCACGAGAAGGGCTTCCTCGACAGACCTGCTGACCTGCTGCAATTCTTGCGCGCAGGAATTACGAATCACGGCTGGGAGGAGTTGTGCAGACCACCCAATCCAGCTTACACAAGCATGGTGTATGACTTCTACGCCAACCTGAGGAATTCTGAGGAGGGGTTGTCTGTGGTCAGGGGAGTAGAAGTGGACTTCTCAGCAAAAGCCATCAACGAAGCCTATGGCCTCAAGGGCCAAAAACATACTGACTATGCGAGGATTGTTGATGAGCCTACTGAAGCCGTCCTGGAAGAGGCCATTCGGACCATTGGCCAGCCTGAAGCATCCTGGACCGTGTCACGCAATGGGAGGCACACTCTCATGAGTGCCAACCTCACAGCTAAGGCGGCTTAGTTTTAATTGGTCATCCTGGACCGTGTCACGCTAATTATGCTGTTTTTAGTTAATATTTTGATCTGTTTTAGTTGCTTAGTTTTAAGTTTTTAAATTGTTTAGTGTAGTCTGATGATAGATGAATAGGTAGGTTAGTTTGGTTTTATTTTTGTAGAGCTTGAGTGACGGGAAAAAAGCATGCTTAGGGGCCTGAATCACTGTTATATCTGCCCTGGCTTTATTGCGAAATAATTGCGGAAACCGCAATTTTTATTACTGAATGCATGTTTTGGACTGTCTGTTTAGCTAGGCTGTGATCTGTTAAATTCTATCTTTTGCTGCTATCATGTCTACCTTGTATAGCTTATCTTCAAGCATGCTGGATGAGTGTCATAGGACACCCTTTGATAGTTTAAATTAACCTCTAAAAAGCTTAGCATGCATAGCTTTAAGTCCTTACCTGTCTGTTTTTTTCAAATGTCTGCTGTTGTGATATTTACTTTTAGAATGTTCTGCCTATGCCTAGGACTTTTAGATTCTCTTTGTTTTACCTTAGACTAGATGCTTCTAGGACAGTTTGGGGGTGTGCCACCTCAGACACTCATTGGGGACAATGAGTAGTTTTAGTTTGGGGGAGGCCACCCTAGGCCTAGGAACATTCCTCTCTCCCTTAAAAGCATAAGCATTCTTCTTCTCCTTGACAAAAATGATGAACTAAAAAAAAAAAAAATGAAAAATAGAATAAATAGGGGAGTCTCTCTTAGGTTGCTAAGTAATCAGTGCCAAGTGTGTAACCCACAAGTGGCATTGCATCAAAAGGCAACCAAAGGATAGGCACCACCTAAGTAAGAAAAAAGGAAAAGAGTAGGGAAGAAGAATGTATACCTAGGAGTTGCAGCTTTGTGGCTTAGATGTCCTGATAAAAAGAACTCTGATCCTCAATTAGCTGAGCACAAAGTTGTAGCTTGTAGGGTTGTTTAGGGAGATGAATGTATGTACAATGTAGTGATGCCAGGGTTTAGGTTGTTCTCTTAAAGCACTACTGTCACTGTTAATACTAAGACTGGCATGACTCTAAGGAATCCTAGGTAGCTCATAAGTAAAAACTAGAAGCATGTACTGAGTCTGGGGTAAAGCTAGGTAGAATTTGAAACCTTAGGGATAGTGGCATGATATGACAAAAGCAAGTAGATCAGTTGTAGGGAGTTAATGAAAACAGTAGGAGTATTAGGCAGGCGAAGTCAGAAGAAGCTAGATAAGAGGATAGTTCTGAACTTAGAAGTGTTTCACAGGACAGCACTGCTATAGATAGGGATATAGGGGAGTCATAAGAGGTTAAAGAAGATGAAACAGCAGCCTAAGTAGTCCTTAGATTGCTTGAGGACAAGCAAAACCTTAAGTTTGGGGGTGTGTTATGTCTCCAAAAGTGACTTATTTAGGACTTATTTAGCTTAGAAAGATGCACACTCTTAGGTGTTTTTGATAGGATTTAGCTTAAACCTATGCTTAGTTGTGAGAATTAAAAGAAGGTAGCTAAATTAGGACTTGTGTGCAAAAGGAAAGAAAAGGATTGAAAACCGAAGTAAAAGAATGAAAAAACTACATTGCGACAGCATTGCGGAAACATTGCTGAAACCGCAATGTTTCAAGTGAAAACCGTAAGTTGACTGATTTTTTTCTGTTAATTTTCGTTATTTCAGGGATTCGTTCTTTCTCCTCCATCCATTCTGAAGTACGACGTTGAAGATTGATGGTTCTCCTTGGCCCAAATGCGCCTGCAGATTGCTATAAAAGGGGGTCAAAGTCGAGGGTTCAATCATCATCCGAAAGCGTAGAAGTCTTCTCGCAGCTCCATCTTTTCTCCTGTTTCCCTTTGCCGTCTGTTGGTTTGCGAAGCTCAGCTGTTGGAATCGATAATCTGATAGGAAGGAGAGGAGATTTATCTTCTCTCTCGATTGGATTCATCCAAGCAAGGCTGATCTTTCTCATCCTTCAGCCGAGGCAGTTGCGACGAGGCGTTCAAGCTCACTTACCTGCTTTCTGTCTTTATTTCCATTTTCCAGCTTTGTATTGTTGTTGTTTCTTTTCTAGTAGCTAGATCAGTTCATTTCGTTGTGTTCTGTCTTCTGTTATTCATTTTAAGTTGCTCTTCTGTTCATTCAAACAATCAAGTAATTAAAGCATAGTTCTTCATTTCTCAATTTCCTATCTTTGCAACTCACTGTCTTACCTTGCTGTTTTCAGTTTACTTCTCTTCTAAGCATGTCTGTTTTCTCTCTTCTTTCTGTTCTCCCTATATCCATGAGTAACTAAGTCACATAGGGGCATGCTAATGACAATACTATAGGCTAAAAAACGTGAACCAAGCATGTAGGATAGCTCTCGAAGCATTGATTGTATGTAAGCTTCATCCCACGGGCAATTTCGATTGGCCATCAATTTTGTCCAAAGAACTCCTAACCTCTGGAAGGAGTAAGAGTTCAGAGTCATACACTCATGCTAGCCTTTCAAGGTAGCCAGAAAACGACCTAGGAATAGGCGTTTTCCTAGTACAAACCATAACTTTCTGCTTTAACAAGATGCTTAAGACCTTACTTGGACATGAGTAAACTAAAGAATCTAATGCATGGAATCGGACGATACATGAGATTGAGTGAGTTTGATGCATAGAGAGTTGATCAAATGCTTGAGAATCGTGAGAAAATGCCTATAGAGGAGTCGTTAGTAGCCCTTGTTTCTCCATTTTACACACTTTCGCTGTTAGGAAAATTGCGGTAGAATTGCTGTTTCCGCAATCCTGCTAAGTGCACAATTCTGTTTAGCTGTTTTCTTATACGTTTATTAATCTCATCTCTTTTCCTTTGAGTTTAACTTTGATTTGCACTTGTTTATGTTGCTACCCTCTACACATTCCTTAGAAAATAGACAATTTAAAACCAATTCTACCCCATCAAACTCATCCATTCTTTCTTAACAAAACATTTCATGAATAGCTTATAATAAATCTCTGTGGGAAAACGAATCAAAAAATACTTACTACTTGCTATAAGATCATGTATGCTTGCATGTTCTGAGTGCTCTTTCTATCTTATTGCTTAGTTATTTTAACACATTGAGCACGCAACAACAGGCCAACACTTCCGTCGGAGGCGATTCGGTCGTCTTCCCCTACTCTGGCAACCGTAACTGGACGCACGACGAAATCTCATAGGCTTCCCTCAGTGTCTCCAAGTCGTCCTTAGTCAGACGCTTGGGAGCTGCATACGTAGTGGTTCTAACATTGGAACCAGACAAAGCAGAACCCCAAGCAATGGTAATTAGAAGCAGAATGAGACAAAGAAAGAAGAAACAAGAAGGCGAAGGACGGCGAAGGGAAACTCAGAAAACCCTTCCTCCCCCTTTCGAATTTAAACCATCTCAAAGGATGAATCAAGAACGCACGTCATCCACGGTCTGGATCTCACCTAGGGCAGACTGATCGTCACACCTCGAGTAAGGTGACACATCGATAAAATGCCAATTCCTCTCCCCAACGGTGAAAATACACGTAACCCCCTCAGAATGTGTGTGACGCATCGAGACGCCTCGCTAGGCAGTTTAGTATCTCGCGCCGGTTCAGACCACCGATAAGGTCCGCAAGCAGCAAACCTACCCGCTGGTGGGGCCAATGTTACGGGCTACTTCAGCCTCGTGTCACCCGCTGACGTCACACCCGCTCCCCAAGGAGTTGGGGCCACCACACCAAGCCCCAGACGAATCGTCCCCCGTGAGCCGACCTCGGAGCTTCGGTGAATGAAACTCACCAAGGCTGACAGAGGCAGGCTGTCGTCACGCCACTCCTCGAGCGGTACGAGATGTGACCAACAAGACAACCTGCCACGACTGGCGAAGAGGCGACACAACAGGCGCCCCAAACCCTCTCGGGAATCGGAGAACGACGGTTGCCACAATCATGACAAAGCGCGTGGACCCAACCCCGGTTGATCCGCGCCCCCTCGCCCCGGTCTAGGCATTCGTCCGAAGGCCAAGGGACCGGGAAACTCGAGGAGTCTTTCCTCACCACCAGCTATAAATACCCTTCCTGTTCAAAAGGAAAGAAGGACCAGAAATACGGGTAACTCTACCCTAAACTCTCTCTCTCTACTCCTACTTATGCTCGGATCTCTCTGACTTAAGCATTGGAGGCCCGTGGGACAAGCCCACCGGTGCAAGTTTACTTTCCCCTCCGTGTACAGGTCCATGGCGTGCCCGGCGGACATCATCGGGCGACGGAGCACGACGGAAAGGGAGGAGACCAAAAAGGGAATGTGTAAAAGATTAACAAAAGGGAATGTGTAAAAGATTTATAATCATGACTATGAAAATGCACTTTCAATTGTATTAACATCTTTAGTTTATACAAAATACACATATATGAGATACTCCAGCAAAATAGACGTAAATAATTCAAGCAAAAACTTGTTGCGCACTTTTAATGCAGTGTAATATAATACCGCAAGTGTACGGGTCAAGTTTTAATATAGTGTATGTAAATACGAGTATCGTTCTCAGGATTGGTTTTCTAGTTCACTTAAGTACTATCGATACAATCACTTAATTTTATTTAGAGAAAGAAAATGATAGAAGAATAAGATAAAACAAAATAAAAACATAAAATAAAAGATGGAGAATAATCCGGAGAGATGTATCTTAGGGAGTTGATTTCACCATTTAGACAAATGAATCAATCAATTACCAACGAAGAATCATGCAATAAATCATAAGTCAGAAAGTTAAGGATAATAAATTGACTTTCTCAAGCCCAATTTAATTTCAAACAAAATTATAAACCTAATATTTCTATCTAGATTTTAATAACATGCAAAACATTAAACAACTTTCATTAACGACTTCTAAGAGAATTCTTCACGTCCGTGCAAGAATTTACAAATAGTCATGCCCTTAATTTAAATCTAGTCTAAATCACACTTTCTCAAACAAACAATTTAGACCAATCAAACAATTAATTTGTGATCAAGAGATTAAAAGCATTAAGCATATAAAAACATGAATAAAATTAAAGCAATCAATCAAGACCATTTAAATTAATCAAAATATCATGTCTAATGGTTACATCAATCCCTAAAATAAAGAGTTTAGACCAACATGTTCAATAGTATAAAATCTAAACCCAATAACAAACCCATAACAAAACTACAAATTAAAAGGGAAAGAAAAAATAAAAACTAGTGTCGATTCCACGTTCTCATTCCAATCTCCACGATCCCGAGCATGTAATTCTCTTCTTTGTGCTCCCAAAGATCTCCTCTAACTCTTCAAATTATGTATTTTCGAAATTGGGTATGACTCTCCAAATTGGCTCCCCTTCGAATGAAGACAACATGCCTATTTATAATAGACTACTCTTCCCAATCTAATAAAGAATCCATATTTTAATTAGATTAGGAATCTAATCAATTTAGGAATTCCAAATTAAATTAGGAATATCTTTTGTATTCAAACGTGCCCAAAATAAGATCAAATAGGATAAAATCGGATAAAATTTATGATAGGATAAAATCAGATAAGATATGATAAAATCCATATCTAATCCTTGGATTTTTAACTTGATTCTCTTTTTCTCTTCACATAAATCTTCTAAATTATCCGTTTTGCTCCAAATGCTCGATATCTATAAAATAAGAAAATATCAACGTGAAACTAATCATTTAAGCCTCAAAACTAGCATAAAATAGGTTATAAAGATAGTTCACTTTGTGTGCTATCAAATACCCCCAAACTTAAGCTTTTGCTAGTCACCGAGCAAAATAAAACAAATCATTAAATGAAACAATGATGCATGCTCGTGACTCAAACCTCAGTATTCCTAAGATAGGTAAACCACAAAGATGGACATATTAAACCATGACCTATCAAGAAGAATTGTTTTTTAAAAAATCAAATCATTTTATCCTTTGTCTTGTGTGCTAAACTTCCCTTAATATCTACGAATACCAGTAAAGTTAAACACACATTAATAACTTGAGTTATAGTGACAATCAAGAGATTAAGCAATTATAGACTTCAATTTTATAACAAAAACCTCAAGTATCTCATAGAATTACCAAAATCGAATGAGACTCGATACCCTTACAAAATTTCACTCAAAACGCTCAACTGTTTAGGGCATATGTATGATAAACGCTCAAACCAAAACATAAAAGATTTTTAACCATAAGCTTGCTAATATATCAAATCTTCATCTTCAATGAATAGAGTGAATGCAAAATTTCAAGGGTCTCGCTTTGGTTGTAATTGGGCTTAGGTAAGGGTAGATGGATGAAAATTTTAAGCTACTTGATTGGAAGTATTATAAGATTTTACCACATGAAGTTCAATTTTTCGGTTGACTCTTGATGAATGATCATTTTTTTACTTTTGTTGAAGCATTAGCTTTCCTCCACATATTGAACTATTTTGCACTTTTTTTTCACCTCAAAATATATATATTTTTTTTTTCTCTTTTCTCTTTTGTTTCTAAAAGAAGCTAATGAAATGAATGCTTCCTTTAAATACTCCATTGACACAATTCAACCATCTCATTTGAATGGATTCATACATCATGTGGTAAGCACTTATAATCATTCCGTTTAGGGTTCAAAAAAAAAAAAAAACAATATAATGGATATAAGGCTTGTAATGTGGCTATTTTCCAATGAAAAGGTTGAAGACTCAAAATTTGGCTTTCTAAGGACCATGTCAAGGTAGGCTATTTGAGAAAGCTAAAAGTAGTTTTACCTAAATGCCCTTGTGAAAATAATGCATTCAAATCAATTCATAGATTCTGGACATGCATAACAAAGCAAGTTCTAGAAAAATCAATCTTGCATGACAATCACTCAATTTAAGAAAATAAAACACCATGTTATAGAGGTGCTTAATGGCTCAAAAAATCACAAAAAAGCAAGGTAATTTGGCATCAAATCCTATGCATTCTTCATTCAATAAAAAAAAAATGAGACACTATCATATAAATCTTTCAAAGAAAATACTACTCATGCTTATCTCTTTTATGCATTAAAACTCAAACTAAGGATGTATCCCTAGCTTACAAGGTATTCAAGGTTAGTATTAGGGACCAAAGAAAATTAAAAATTTACTCAATTTACAGGCATGGTCTTATAGTACATCAAGAGTAAATTACAAAAGTCTAGAACACTTCCTAGGTTCTTCTAATCACGAGCAATGCAACAAACATGTTTTAAGAAAGAAAATACGAGAGTGAACAATACTTCCCTGATAAATTAAAATTTTCCTAAATACATGCATAATTTCACCCACAAACTTAAAACATACATTGTCCTCAATGTATAAATGACTAAAGCATATAGAGGACAAAGAAAATACGAGAGTGAACAATACTGCCCTGATAAATGAGAGAGTCAACAATTTCCTCATAGTTGAAAGAGAATGATGGTGATCTTGTTCCTACAAAAAAAAAAAAAAAAAAAAAAATCAACAGAAACAAAAGAACACCATACGACAAAATAGATGAAAGAATGAAAAACTTAAAACTTAAAGAAATTAAACTTGGGTTGCCTCCCAAGAAGCGCTTTATTTAACGTTTTAGCTAGACGGGAGGAACATTTTTGCATCAAGGTACATAAAACTCCTCTATTTTCTTTGGTCTCTTCTTGCTTGAATCAATGTAACCTACTAAGTCTAGTAGACTAACTTGTTTCTCATGGGCACCTGAAAAATAAATATGTTTGTTATTATTATTAAATGAATAAAAAAAATTAGAAGACGAAAAATCAAAATCAATAAAATAAGACTCATGAGAATAAGGAACCAAAATTTCAACATTAAGAGGATTTTCTGTAAATAAAGTAAGGTGAGGTTTTTCAGCCTCATACTCTATCACCTGAATTTCTTCTTCTACATTAATTTCTTCTTCTACATTAGACTCATTTTCTTTCTTTATCTCACAAACTTGATCCTGGTATTGCTCACAATTTCTCAATTCATCCCCATTATCAGTGTCTATGGCAATGTTTTCTACTATCAACCTCAGTGGCATCAAAATAATTTTGCTCTAGTAAAGTTTTAACTGTATCAACCATTTGACTAAGTTGCACATTTATACGATTTAAAGCAACCTTATTTTCTTCTACCTTAACCTTTAATTTTGTATTATCGACTTCAATGACATCAAAATAGTTTTGCTCTAGTAAGACTTTAACTGTATCAACCATTTGACTAAGTTGTACATTTATACGATTTAGAGCAACCTCATTGTCTTCAACTTTAACCTTTAATCGATCTAACCTCTCTAATTCAAGAGTACAAAGCCTTTTAATCTTTGATTCTAAAATATATTCTTGCACTAAAGTTTCAAGGGAAGGTTTTTCCTCAATTTGGTTGGGATATATTTTTTTTTTGGTTATGAATGCCCTCATCATTACCATAAAAATAATTTTCATAACTCATAGATTCAGAATAGTAATGATTAGGCATTTGATATCCTAGAAAGCCATTGGAAACATTATAATTCACATGGTCATAAGGGGTATAGTTCAACGGGTAGGAATTGAAGGATGGTGTTGGTTCTTGGGTATGTTGATACTCCCTATAAGGTCACCCATAATTATTAAAAGCCATAAAAAAAATTAAATAACTAAAATTCGACTTCCAAATAAATTTAAACACCAACCAACAAAATATATAACCAGGATAAAGAGACAAAACTGAAATAAACAAAATAAAATAACAAAGAAAAATAGTAAAACTAAAATAAAAATAAAAGCTCTAAAGTAAGATCGAGTGAGTTCTCTACAATATTAAATGAACTAAATAATTGTCAATCCCCGGCAACGGCGCCAAAAACTTGTTGCGCAATTTTTGCAATATAATACCGCAAGTGTACGGGTCAAGTTTTAATATAGTGTATGTAAATACGAGTATCGTCCTCAGGATTGGTTTTCTAGTTCACTTAAGTACTATCGATACAACCACTTAATTTTATTTAGAGAAAAAAAATGATAGAAGAATAAGATAAAACAAAATAAAAACATAAAATAAAAGATGCAGAATAATCCGGAGAGATGTATCTTAGGGAGTTGTGATAGCTCACAAAATGAGCTATCTTTAGGACCTATTTTATGCTAGTTTAGAGACTTACACGGTTAATTTCACGTTTATATTTGATTATTTTATAGATATCGAGCATTTGGAGCAAAACGGAACTTTTAGAAGATATATGATGAAAAATAAGCTAATATGATGCAAATATGAGGTCCCAAGTGAAGAGAAAAGATGAAAATAAGCCAAAAACCCGAGGAACAAAAATAAAAAGAATGCTAGCCAATTTTGAACTCATGCCATCACGCTTGTTTTTAAATTCCCATTGAGCACTTAACCAACACAACCAACTCACAAATATGCTAGTTAATCTCACCGAGTTTTATTAATCTATTACAGTAGCCTGATATTCAGCCCACTCCGCACCTCTATGAAGCCTCAAGTGCGTGCCACACTAGATCGCAACCCCCATACTTGCCATATTTGCTTTATACACAATTTTTGCCCTATTTTATATTATAAATACATCCTTTTGAAGGGTGTAAGGGGAGTGAATTTGGAGAGTCATACCCAATTTCGAAAATACATAATTGAAAGAGTTGGAGGAGATTTTTGGGAGCACAAAGAAGATAATTACATGCTCGGGATCGTGGAGATTGCAGCAGGAACGTGGAATCGACACTAGTTTTGATTTCTTCTTTCCCTTTTAATTTGTAGTTTTGTTATGGGTTTGTTATTGAGTTTAGATTTTATAATATTGAACATGGTTGGCTAAACTCTTTTATTTAGACAAATCAAACAATTAATCTGTGATCAAGAGATTAAAAGCATTAAGCATATAAAAACATGAATGATATTAAAGCAATCAATCAGAACCATTTAAATTAATCAAAATATCATGTCTAATTGTTACATCGATCCCTAAAATAAAAGAGTTTAGCCAAACATGTTCAATAGTATAAAATATAAACCCAATAACAAACCCATAACAAAACTACAAATTAAAAGGGAAAGAAGAAATAAAAACTAGTGTCGATTCCACGTTCCCATTGCAATCTCCACGATCCCGAGCATGTAATTCTCTTCTTTGTGCTCCCAAAGATCTCCTCTAACTCTTCAAATTATATATTTTCGAAATTGGATATGACTCTCCAAATTGGCTCCCCTTCAAATGAAGACAACATGTCTATTTATAATAGACTACTCTTCCCAATCTAATAAGGAATCGATATTTTAATTAGATTAGGAATCTAATCAATTTAGGAATTCCAATTAAATTAGGAATATCTTTTGTATTCAAACGTGCCAAAAATAAGATCAAATAGGATAAAACTGGATAAAATTTATGATAGGATAAAATCAGATAAGATATGATAAAATCCATATATCATCCTTGGATTTTTAACTTGATTCTCTTTTTCTCTTCACATAAATCTTCTAAATTATCCGTTTTGCTCCAAATGCTCGATATCTATCAAATAAGAAAATATCAACGTGAAACTAATCATTTAAGTCTCAAAACTAGAATAAAATAGGTCCTAAAGATAGCTCACTTTGTGTGCTATCAATCTATCTGACTTAAGCATCGGAGGCCCGTGGGCCAAGCCCACCGGTGCAAGTTTACTTTCCCCTCCGTGTACAGGTCCATGGCGTGCCCGACGTACATCATCGCGCGGCGGAGCACGACGGAAAGGGAGGAGTCCAAAAAGGGAATGTGTAAAAGATTTATAATCATGACTATGAAAATGCACTTTCAATCGTATTAACATCTTTAGTTTATACATAATACACATATATGAGATACTCGAGCAAAATAGACGTAAATAATTCCATGGAAATCAGCATAAATGAGATACTCCAAAAAGGGTGCCCACTACTACATTGTGAGATAAAGAAATCTCCAGCTGTATGTCATGTGGCGTTAACATAAGATTTTGTACAACAAATAAATTTATTTCCTTCGCGAAATGGTGCAGCTAGGGGTGTACAAACCCTAAACCCTAATACCATAATCCATGGAGCCTTTAACATAACGAAGGATACGTTTGAGATCACACAAGTCTTTCTCCGTGGGAGCTTGAAGTGGCTGACAAACACGATTGACAACTTGAGAGAGGCCAGGCCTTGTGAGGGTCAAGTATTGTAAAGAGCCAACGATGCTACGGTGACCTTGAGCATTAATAAGGTCATTGTTTAAGGAATGATTGGATATTGAAATGGCCATGGGAGTACTAATCTTGGAAGCTTCAAACATATGAATTTTGAGAAGACGTCATTCCCATATATTTTTGTTGTTTCTAAGAGAGAAGAGAAATGAGAATACAACTACTACATTTTCATTCAATAAAATCTGATCTTAAATACACTTTCTGAATGCTAAAATAGCTTAGTTAACTCCATAAAAACAGCCACTAACTCCACTAACTCTAACTCCACAAAACTCTATTGTTTCTAAGAGAGAAGAGAAATGGGAATGCAACTACTACATTTACATTCAATAAAATCTGATCTTAAATACACTTTCTAAATGCTAAAATAGCTTAGTTAACTCCATAAAAACAGCCACTAACTCAACTAACTCTAACTCCACAAAACTAACCACTTACTCCACTAACTCTAAATATATCAACACTTACCCCACTAACTTCAAATATAGTAATTGGCTAAAAGTAGACTTGTAGCTTTGAGTTAACTAACATACTCTTCCTAACTCAAATGCTACAAACATTTAGCTTGCTTCTAACACAACTACACATTACTTCTCTCATATACCTCACTCAGCAGTCTAGTCCCTCTAACTGGTCCATCATCAACCAATCCATCAGTATCCAGAGAAACTTCTTGTTGCTTCACCTCTTCTTCTTTTGTCCAGTCCCACTTCTCATCATCAAAGAATTGAACATCCCTATTAATCACCATCTTCTTTTTGTGAGGTTGATAGATCTTGTATGCTTTGGACATCATGGTGTAGCCTACAAAGATTCTTTATTTTGCCTTTTCACTCAACTTGTCTCTCTTTTCCTGTAGAACATGAGAAAAACGCAAAGAACCAAACATTTTCAAATTTTTCAGTTTTGGTTTAGCATTCAACCAAACTTCATAGGGTGTCTTCTTCTTCAATACCCTTGTAGGTAGTCTATTCAATAAAAACAGGGATGTATTTGTTGCTTCAGCCCGAAACTTCTTTGACAAGTTCTTTTCATGCAACATGCATCTTGTCATCTCCATAATACTCTTGTTCTTCCTCTCACTAACTCCATTTTGTTTTGGAGTATATGGAACAGTGAGTTGATGCTCTCTTCTAGCTTCTTCACAAAAGGAATTGAACCTTTGTGACGTGTATTCAGTCTCGTTATCGAACCTCACCACCTGAATCTGACAACCACTCTGATTCTCAACCCATCTTTTAAACTTCAGAAACACTTCAGCTACTTCAGACTTATGCTTCATGAAGTAAATCCAACACATTTCGGTATAATCATCAATAAAGATAATGAAATACCTGCTACCATTGAGTGAGAGAGTTGGTTGAGGTCCACATAAGTCGGTGTGGATGAGCTGCAACTTCTCTGTTGCTTTCCAAATTGACTTCTCGAATGGCGTCTTGTTTGCTTCCCTGTCAAACAAGCTTTGCAGTTTGTTTTCAGCTCCTCCCGAACTGGTACTCCAACTGCCATCTCATTCTTCTGCAAATACTGCAACCCCTTCTGATGAAAATGCCCCAACCTCTTGTGCCATAGCTCAGTGTCACTCACTTGACACTCGAAAGCTATTTGTTCCTTCTCGAGTGGATCCAATAAGAAACTCTTGTGCTGCATTTTTTATTTTGATCAACTTATTCCCATTGGAATAAAAAATAAGACACTTTCCTTCTTCAAATAACACTTTGAATCCCTTCTCTACTAGTTTACCAACACTTAACAAGTTTTGATCAATCTCAGGAACTAGGAGCACTTCAGTAATCAACTTGGTTCCTGCACAACTCTCTATTGACACTGTGCCCTTCCCCTTCACTTCTAGATACTCACTATTTCATATCTTCACCCTTGACTTGAATGACTTGTCAAGGTACTTGAACAATTTCTTGTCACCTGTCATGTGATTGGTACACCCACTATCAACCAACCAACTGTCACATTGAGTGACTGATGAGAAACATGTAGCCACAAAAAGTCGATCTTCTTCTTGTTGTACTGCAGCATGTGCTCCTCCTTGTTGTTGAGATCCCTTACAGAATCTCTCAATGTGCCCCATTAAATGACACCTTCTACACTTCACATCTGGCCTTCTCCAGCATCTGAAGTGTGGATGATTATGTTTCCCACAGTGCTTGCATGCACTGCCCTTGCTGAAACCTGCACTTCTATCATCCTTTATAGCATAATCTGAGTTATTGATGCCACTATCCTTTCTCCCTCTCCACTTCTTCTCTCTTCCACCTTCTCCTTGCTGCATTCGGACTTTCAGTGCCCCTTCAATGCTTCCTTCTTGCCTCATCAACCTCCTCTGCTCTTGTGCTTGCAAAGAACTTACTGACTCTATTACCTTAAGTTTAGAGAGGTCTTTGGTATTTTCTATGGAAGCAATGGTTGCTTCATATTTTTCAGGAACTGAAACCAGAATTTTCTGAACCAATCTATTGTCAGATAAATCAGTTCCTAATATTTTTGCCTTGTCGACAATCGCAATCAACTTGTATGAGTATTCTTTAATGGACTCAGAATTCTTCATTTGCATTCTCTCGAATTCCCTCACCAAGTTCAACATTTTCATGCCCTTGATCCTCTCATCACCATCATACTCACCTTTGAGGAAGTCCCAGATCTCCTTTGCTGACTTCAAAGCCATAAGTCTGTTGAATATGGATGAAGACACAGTTGCATATAGGCAAGCTCTAGCCTTTGCCTTCCTGGTGACTCTCTCCTTGTGAGTCTTGATCTGGTTGATTGTTGAATTATCGGTAAGTGCAACAACCTCATAGTCGCTCTCAACTGCTTCCCAATAATCACAAGCCTCCATGTAGGCTTGCATTCTGATAGCCCATGCTTGGTAGTTTTCTCCATCAAACACTGGTGGAGCTAGTGAAGAAAGACTGTTCGATCCTGATTCCATCTCACTCAAATCTCAAAGTGTATCACTCGGTTTCACTAAGGGATATCTTACTAACTCTCACTCACAGGCCCCTTAAGAATTTAGCTCTGATACCACTGTTGTTTCTAAGAGAGAAGAGAAATGGGAATGCAACTACTACATTTTCATTTAATAAAATCTGATCTTAAATACACTTTCTAAATGCTAAAATAGCTTAGTTAACTCCATAAAAACACTTTCTAAATGCTAAAATAGCTTAGTTAACTCCATAAAAACAACCACTAACTCCACTAACTCTAACTCCACAAAACTAGCTACTTACTCCACTAACTCTAAATATATCAACACTCACCCCACTAACTTCAAATATAGTAATTGGCTAAAAATAGACTTGTAGCTTTGAGTTAACTAACAATTTTCTCTGGCTTAGGAATAATCCTTGGTGGGTTTGAAGGACTTCAATGCCAATAAAGTATTGTAGGGAACCACGGTCTTGTAGAGAAAATTCGTGGCCAGGAGTGGTGATAAGTTTTGTACTTTAGAAGGGTGATTTCTTGTAAGTATAATGTCATCTACATAGATAAGCATAATATAATAAAGACATTGGCTTGTTTGAAGATGAATAGAGATGAGTCAGAGTAACAACAATTAAAGCCAAGCATCATGAGAAAGGTAGAGAGCCTATCAAACCAAGCGCTAGGTACTTGTTTTAAGCCATAGAGATTTTTTTTAGCTTACACACATGGTTCAGAAAAGAATGGTCCTAAAATCTTGGAGGTTGAGCCATTTAGACTTGTTCTTTGAGAAAACCATGTAGGAAAGCATTTTTAACATCAAATTAGCGTAGCGACCATCCTAAGGTAACAACAATGCTAAGGATGAGACAGATGGTGGTTGGTTTGACAACAAGGCTAAAAGTCTCAGCATAGTGAATGCCTTCGATTAAAGAGAAACTTTGGGCTACTGAGCGAGCTTTGTATCTATCAATTAAGCCATCCTACTCAAATTTTGTTTTGAAGATCCATTTGGAGCCTATGATGTTGGTATTGGATGGACAAGGTACAAGATCCAATGTGTGGTTCTTATGGAGTGCATCCATTTCTTCCTTCATTGCATTGTGCCAACGAGGAATCTTGATCAGGGAAAATCTATAGGTTTTAGGTTCACTAAAGGAACTGGTAGTGAGAAGTATGTGTGGTGGAACTTGGGTAAGATGTTTGTGAGTCACCATTGGATGAGTATTATGAGTGGCTGAATTGTGGGTGAAGAAGGATTAGAGGAACCGTGAGTGTTCTTGATCTCCAAAGTCATCGAGTCTATATTTCAAGGCATGTTAGTTTTTATGAAATATAGACTCGATGCCTTGAAATAAGTTTTTTCATATGTGAGATTTTTCTTATCTTGTCCATGATAAGTTTTTAAATAAGTCATCTTACTAGGATCGTTGGTGATGTGAGATGTGGCGCCAGAGTCTTCATAGACCTTGGGATTTGTTTCTTCCATGAGTGTCATGGTGACTAGGTATGTCCTCAGATTGATATGAATGATCATACATGTGCCAATAATAAATAGCCATATAATTATTTTTCCACAAATTTGAAAAGGTGCCTCAACTTCAAATTTGGTGGAGGATTTAGTTTGCGGTTTGGTAGGTTGTTGTCCTCCAGGAGAGGTTTGATTGAAACCAACGTTCCCTAAGAACTTATTTTTATGGAAGACGTAGAACCTATTTTGATGGAAGATGTAGTTTGCGGTTTGGTAGGTTGTTGTCCTCTAGGAGAGGTTTGTTCAAACCAGTATTTCCTGAGAACATGTTTTGAGGAAAGCCTCTTCCTCGAGATGAAAAATATATATGACGGCCTCCTCTCCCTCCTCTCTGACTATAGTACGCCGGATTGTGATTGATTTCAACCATTTTTTTCCTTCAATTTCAATGGACAACATTTGGTCACGAGCTTTGAGATCCAAAACAAATTAATTAAATGTATGATATATAGGGGCTTTGACAACATCGTTGTTCGAAACCCATTATATTTGCTAGTTAAACCTCTTGCAAGATGAAAAATCTTTGTAATATCTTCAAAGGGCTTCTTAATTGCAGCTAATTTATCACATAATTGTTTAAACATTTTCTAATGTGAAAAGAGCTTCACTTACCTGAATCTCAGGTTCTTTTGTCATTGTAAGCAAGTGCTCTTTTAAGGATTTCTAAACCTGGTAAGATGTCTTAGTTGCTTCAATCATGTTCAACACATCTTTAGATAATGCCCAACAACTAAGAAGTGAAGAGCCAACATCGTTTATTGTCCAGACCACGTGTTCTAGATTGATGGTTGTGTTTCCATCTTCGTCCTTCACCTCCTCTGTTGATCCATTTTCCTTGTCCAGACCACGTGTTCTAGATTGATGGTTGTGTTTCCATCTTTGTCCTTCACCTCCTTTGTTGGTCCCTTTTCCTTGTCCAGACCACGTGTTCTAGATTGATTGTTGTGTTACCATCTTTGTCCTTCACCTCCTCTGTTGGTCCCTTTTCCTTGTCCAGACCACGTGTTCTAGATTGATGGTTGAGTTACCATCTTTGTCCTTCACCTCCTTTGTTGGTCCCTTTTCCTTATCCAGACCACATGTTCTAGATTGATGGTTGTGTTTCCATCTTTGGCCTTCACCTCCTCTGTTGGTCCATTTTCCTCGGTGGGATGATTGCTCTATCTGTTAGGGACAATATAACCCCACATTGGTATGATATTGTCCACTTTGGATCATCTGTCCTTCACCTCCTCTGTTGGTCCATTTTCCTCAGTGAGATGATGCTCTATCTGTTAGGGACAACGTAACTTCACATTGGTTAAACCCTCATGACTTTGCTTTTGGTTCCACCCAAAAGGCCTCATTCCAATGAAGAATGTTGTTCCTTCTTATATACCCATGATCTTCCCCTCTTATAACCAATGTGAGACTTTGGTCGCAGTCCCAACACGATCCTCATATTCCTTAATTAAATGAAATACTTGAGATTTCCATAGCAAATAATTTCCACTCTTGAGCTTAATTGATATCATGTTAGTGCATTGATATGAAAAGATTGAATTGTAAGTGCTTTTTCGATTGTTGTCACGAGAATAATTTAGGGTTTCATGAAGAATGTTTTTCTTTAGCACAACAAGAGTTCCAATACCATGAACAAACTAGCCTCAATCAAAAGAAAAATAATTCTCAAGGTTCAACTTGTATTGTGAATAAAGAGGCCTTAAGCCTTAAATAATACAACTGCACTGTGCACGAAATGTGCTAAATATGGGCAATATTTGTGCAATTTAAAATAAAATAAAATTACATAGAATCACCTTAACAATCAACCTTTATGACTTGATTTAAAATTAAATGAAAGAATGAAAGAGGTGACCAATTGTTTCCAAACCAGATTTTATTTGTGTTCTTTGCTGATTTGGTGGTGACTATGTTGGTAGTGATCAAAGGCTCTTGATCTTTAATAAAGTACACACTCAAATAGAAGGCTTGGACTATGGTGATAAGAGCTACGGTAGCCCGATCAAGTTCCAAAGATGAATATCGAGCCATGGAAACCATTACCCGCTGAACTGACATGGATCACCTTTTTCCTACTCCTGTTATATTGGAATACCTTTTCTTCAAACTTCTCGACTATATACTCGAACAACATGAGTATATAGTTTGACAAAACAAGCAAACTGAATTGGAATATCACTTTGTTAGAGAAAATGTCGCAATTGGTTCTCTTGTTACTAAATTTGCTCCATCCAAGCAACAAATTAATAGTTTGACATCTTCACAAAGCATCTTACCAAAGCTAACTTTAAGAACCTAAGAGACAAACTTGGCGTTCGCTCAACCGCTACCTTAAGTTTGAGAAACAATTGTGACAAAACTCAATCACTGAATGAAGTGATTAGTTACTAAAATTAGAGATGGAGAGAAGAGAAGAGAAAACAACGAAGAATTATAGTGGTTCGACCTTGATTGGTCTACATCCACTTTCACAAGGCATCCATGGATCGTATTATTGAAGAAGCTTTTACACAGAGAGAGATACAGAAAACTCTCACCAACTCACTTTTCAACTCTACTCCCCCTTTCTCACTCACAGACAATATATATATGTTGAAGTAAGAAGAGGGTTAACTAATTGGGTTAATTAGACTTAACCCATTGCCAGCTCAGCTTCTAACAAACAAGTCTATATGTAAATTTGTCAAATTCATCACAAATCACCCTCTTGACAAGTATACATATAAACCAAAAATGATGATCCAAGTCTGATACCTTGTGAATTCAGATTATGAACTTTTTTTCAGCCAACACCCAGCCTTAATAGGCTGTTTAGATACTGAATCCTGGAGCTTGTCAAAGGCTTTGTAAGCATGTCAGCTGGATTGTTCAAAGTAGAGATTTTCTCCAATTTAACTGAATTGTTCACAACCATTTCTCGAAGATAATGATATTTAACATCGATATGTTTCGTTCGGTCATGATAAAGAGGATTTTTCGAGAGAGCCAAAGCACTTTGACTGTCACAGAATATTGTAGGTTCTGAAATTTCTCCTATCAATTCTGTTATCAATCCTCTTAGCCAAACACCCTCTTTAACTGATTCAGTAAGGGCAATATATTCAGCCTCTGTGGTGGACAAAGCAACAACAGATTGCAAAGAAGATTTCCAACTTATTGAATTTCCAAATAAAGTGAAAACATACCCGGTAGTTGATCTTCTTCTGTCCAAATCAGCTGCAAAATCAGAATCTGCATAGCCTATAAGGCAACTTTCATTCATATCTCCTTTTGTGTAGACTAGTCCAAAATTGCAGCTTCCTTTGATATATCTAAGGACCCATTTGGAGGCTTCCCAATGTAGTTTGCCTGGATTGCTCATGAATCTGCTGATCACACTTAAGGGTTGAGCTATATCAGGTCTGGTGCAAGTCATCCCATACATCAAGCTGCCAACCAAGTTGGAGTAAGGAACCTCAGACATTTCTTCAATCTCATCAGCTGTTGTAGGTGAATTTGCTTTGGACAACTTAAAATGATGTGCAAGAGGCACATTGACTATCCTTGCACTTTCCATATTAAATTTCTTAACCAGCTTATTCAAATAGTCCTTTTGAGTTATTGTCAGAATACTTTCTTCTCGGTTCCTCTGAATTTGCATTCCTAGAATTTTGCTTGCTTGGCCAATGTCTTTCATCTCAAACTCATTGTTTAATTGGCCCTTAAGCTTGATAATTTCACTCAGCTTGTTTGATGATATTAACATATCATCTACATAAAGCAACAAAAAAACAGAATCTTCTGCGGAGATGTGCTTCACATATACACAACTATCATACAAACTTCGAACAAAACCACATCCAAGTATAAAAGTATCAAATCGCTTATACCATTGACGAGGTGATTGTTTCAAACCATAAAGCGATTTCTTTAAATGACATACCATATGTTCTTCCCCCTTTTTGACAAAGTCGGGAGGTTGTCTCATGTAGATCTCCTCCTCTAAGTCACCATGTAAAAAAGCAGTTGTTACATCCATTTGCTCTAATTCAAGGTCATAATGAGCAACTAACGAAAGTAGCACTCTAATGGATGAATATCTAACAACCGGAGAGAATACTTCATTATAGTCAATGCCGTATTCTTGGGTAAATCCTTTGGCAACAAGTCTTGCCTTAAACCTTGGTTTGTCATTTCCTTTTATACTTGGTTTTATTTTAAAGATCCATTTACAATCAACAAGTTTATGTCCCTCAGATTTTTCTTTAAGCTCCCAAGTACCATTTTTCTTTAATGAAGCCAATTCCTCTTGCATAGCTAACTGCCATTCCCTTTTGTGTTCTGAATTTACTGCTTCGATGTAGGTTCTTGGTTCAGAACAATCAATATTTTCATCAATATACAGGGCATAAGCATCTGTCTTTGACATCTCAACTACGCATTCAGCTTGTTCATATCGTGAGGGAGGCTTGATGGATCTTTTTGGTCTATCTCTTGTTAATTGATAATCTATCAATTCAGTTTCTGGTGAAGCTTGAGTTTGAAAAACAGATTGTGACTGAGATTGACAAGTCACACTAATATCTGAAGAATGTTGACTTAAAACAGGCTCTTCGAGATGTTCTTCTTGCTGGTCTGATGGTCCAGAATTGGTAGATTCTGTTGTTTCAAGCTCAATTTCAAAAGAATTTGTTTCTATGTCTTTTCCATTTCTGTAATTTAAACTTCCAGAACTCTGCCATGGCATATCTGACTCATCAAACCTTACATCTCTACTAATTATACATCTTGAATTCCCTGATTGAAGGAGCCATAATTTGTAGCCTTTAATTCCCTTGGGATATCCCAGAAAGATGCACTTCTGAGATCTAGGCTCCAATTTATCTTGCTTAATATATGCATATGCTGCACATCCAAACACTTTCAAGTGTTTTAAATTTGGAGCCTTTCCTGACCACAATTCTTGTGGAGTTCGGAGATCAAGAGCATAAGATGGGCTTCTGTTAATGAGGTATGCGGCTGTATTGAGAGCTTCTCCCCAAAAACACTTGGGTAGTTTTGCATTTGCCAACATACATCGCACCCTCTCCAAAATTGTCCTGTTGAACCTCTCAACCAAACCGTTTTGCTGTGGGGTGTAGGGAACTGTCAAATGCCTTTGAATTCCAGCACTATTACACATAGTTTCAAAATTTTCATTTAAGAATTCAAGGCCATTATCTGTTCTGAGATACTTTATCCTTCTACCTGTTTGATTTTCAACTAGAATTTTCCACTGCTCAAAAGTTTTAAACACCTCTGTTTTTGACTTTAGAGTGAATACCCAAAGCTTTCTAGAGAAATCATCAACTATACTCAAGAAGTAACGTGCACCACCAAGTGTAGGAACTCTAGCTGGACCCCAAAGGTCCGAGTGAACATAATCTATAATTTCTTCAGCTCGGTGTACTGATCTGCTGAATTTTACCCTTGTTGACTTCCCAAGTGTGCAGTGTTCGCAGAAGGATAGGTTTGTTGGTCTATTATTGCTCAATAAACCTTGTCTATACAGCTCAACCAGACCCCTTTCACTAACATGTGCTAGCCTTTGATGCCACAAAAGTGTTTCTCTACTGTCATCACTCACGACTGCATTGCTTGAAGCACATTCTGTACAACCGTTTAACACATATAGGCCATTCTTCAACTTACCAGTGAGTACAAGCAAAGATCCTTTGAATATCTTCAAAAGTCCATTCTGTGATCTATATTTATAACCAGCCTTGTCTAATGTTCCTAAGGAAATTAAATTCATTTTCAAATCTGGAACATATCTCACTGAATGTAATATTTTCTCAATTCCATTTGATAAATTCAATTTAATTGAGCCAATTCCTTTAATCATACATTGCTGGTTATTTCCCATAAGAACTCTTCCTCCATCAGTTTCTTCTAAGTCATGAAAGTAGTGTTTGTGTGGAGTCATGTGATATGAACATCCAGTATCTAAAATCCATTCATCATTTGGACTAATATCCAGTTATCATCAACACTTCAGCTGAATCATAACCTTTATGAACATTTGCGGAGGATTGTTCATTATTTTTCTCTTGCATTTTATTCTTGTATTTCAACTTCCGACAGTCCTTAATAACATGGCCTAACTTGCGACAGTAGAAACATTCCTTATCCTTTCCTTTTGATTTAGATCTATGTTTATCAGAGGAGTTTTTCTGAGGTTTAGACTGATTATTACGAGTCTCTGGCCTACCTCTTACTAACAAAGCTTCAGATTCTTTCTTATGTTTCTTCATCTCAAGTTCTTTCGATCTTAGGGCATCAAGTACTAGATCTAAGGTTAGAGAGTCTCTACCATATTTAATTGCTGTTTTAATCTCCTTATAACTTTCTAGCAGAGAATTCAACAGAAGAATAGCCTGATTTTCATCATCCATTTTCTCACCAATATTGGTAAGATCAAGGAAAATTTTAAGAAATTCATCTAAATTTTCTTCTAATGTTTTGGCAGAATCCATTCTATAGCAAAAGAATTTTTCCTTCAACAAAATCTTACTAGACAATGATTTGCTCAAATATAGAGACTCTAATTTCTTCCATAATGGAAAAGGAGAGGTAATATCATTTACCTGGCGAAGAACATTGTCTGAAAGATAAAGGATCATCGTACTGAAGGCGATCTCATCCATATCTTGCTTCTTCTCGGCAGTGATCGTCTCAGGTAGCTTTTCCGGATCTTCAACGATTTTTGCAACCTTTTGTTGAACGAGCAGTGCCTTCAATTTCTTTCTCCATAAACTAAAATCGCCTTTGCCGTTAAATTTCTCGAGTTCAAATTTGGCAGACATCGCGGATTGAACGATTCAGAAATCAGAGATTCTTACTCGGATTTTTGAGAAATTAACTTGACGAACTTCTTTAATAGCGATCAGATCTGAAAGGAACTACTTGAGTTGCCGGTTTACGAAGATTCTTCGATTGCGATCAGATCTGAGAGATACTACTTAAGATGCCGGTGGATTCGAATTCTTCATGATGAAACTCTTACTCAATTTGATACGAATTTCTGAGAATCGGTGGCTCTGATACCATTTGTGACAAAACTCAATCACTGAATGAAGTGATTAGTTACTAAAATTAGAGATGGAGAGAAGAGAAGAGAAAACAACGAAGAATTATAGTGGTTCGACCTTCATTGGTCTACATCCACTTTCACAAGGCATCCATGGATCGTATTATTGAAGAAGCTTTTACACAGAGAGATACAGAAAACTCTCACCAACTCACTTTTCAACTCTACTCCCCCTTTCTCACTCACAGACAATATATATATGCTGAAGTAAGAAGAGGGTTAACTAATTGGGTTAATTAGACTTAACCCATTGCCAGCTCAGCTTCTAACAAACAAGTCTATATGTAAATTTGTCAAATTCATCACAACAATGTACAACTTGAAGAGTAGATCAATACCAGCAACCAACTCATTACTCACGGACATCAAACATCAGCAACATCAACTTTCAGATCAACATTCAAATCATCATCTAGATCAGCAAGATCAACTTCAAGATCAACATCCAAATCGGGAAGATCATAGTGTGTAAATTGAGCTTACACTCTCCAATTTAAGCTAGATCTTTTATTCTATAATGTTTGTCAAACACTAGGGTGCAAAGCCAAACATATCTCTCATTTTAAGGTACTCTAAGTACTATAGATTTACTTCATTACAATATATAATTTCAATGTAAAATGCCCAAGCCATAACAAATCAAATCTCCACACTACGAAAGAACAATTGTTCCATAAGCTTCTCAAGGGTCATAATGGATTGGTTTCTGCCATAATTATATAGTAATGGGACTGCTCTTGCAATGTTGAGAGAAGCCTTAGTGAATTTAGGTGAAAATATGTTATTGGATAAGAGAGATTCTTTGTTGAGAGTCTTCCATGCATCAGAAATTTTGTCCATAATATGATGTTGTGTGGCTTCATGGGAGATGCTTGGATGTTCATTCATGTAGTATTCTACATATGATCCATCACGCCCCTCTTGCTTCTCGTCCTGTGGAGATATGTTGCTTTTGATGTTAAAAATTTAATTAAATAGCTCTATAAAAAATATTATTGTGAAATTAAGATCTCGATAAACATTTGTTTTTATGATTTTTTTTTAAATTAATTTTATAAACACTATATCCACCCGAGTTTCTTTGTTTTAATATCTACTCTTTATGCATGTTGTCAAAATGCAAGCCAAGTTTTGAAAGAAAAAAAAAAAGTTCTTTAAAAGAAAAAAAATTGTTTTCAGAATTTGGCTAAAAATTCAAATGTTTCTTCAAGAAAGCTAAAAATGATAGATTGTAAGAAAACAAGCACAATTTTCTAAAATCAAAAACTAAAAATAAAATCTTTGTCAAAATGGATCAAATATTTTTATATCAAATTACTAACTTTGTCAGCACAATTTTAACTTGGTCTCTATTGTCTTACAAGTTTCAATTTAGCTTTTATTGGTTTAAATTTTGTTTCAATTTGGTCCCTATAATTCGGTTAAACCTCTTACAAATCTTATCAAAACTATCTTTTTACTCACTTGAAAAAGTTACCTATTCCCTTCTATTTTTTTTTCTTAACCCTAAAATTTAATAGTCAACTAACACATCAAATAGAAAACAATTGTCAATTTTAGAGCTTTGTTGAAACCATAAGGACCAAAGTAAAATTTTAGGAATGAAACCAAAACTTTCAAAATTATAAGGACCCGGTGGAAACTATGCTCAAACCATAACGCCTATATTTGGTATTGAATGCATGCTTGAAGTTGGTAAGTAATATTGACCTTTGCACTTCCCAGGTCATCCCAAAGTCGTAGTATCATCGCAGTAGACGAAATAATGTCTAAATCATCATCCAAAAGCTCAATAGTTTGGTTGTTTATTTTGTGCCCTAATAGACAGAAAACATGTACTAAAACAACGTGGATGCCAGTGCTAACAATGCCATTCCTCAAATATTCTTCCGCACTTGGTGAATAACCAGAACTCATCCATTCTGCTTCCACTAAAAAGGCCTTGCATAATTTAGCCCACTGCACACAAAAGTGATTAAACTCTCTTGGTCACTTAAAGTATAGACAGAATCTAAAATCAAATATTGAGACCAAACTTATAATTTAACATAGAATTGAAAATACGTACCGCTTTACTTAGTAAACCAATGGGATTCCAACCATGTTTCTTATAGATCATGTAACTTACATCATTCGTAACTTCAAATAGAGATTTGAAACAAATCCTCATGCAATCTTGTAATCTTTCAGCAGCAGCCAAGTCCCATCTACAGTACATGAACAGTGTTGATTTCAATAACATATAATATATATATCTATATATATATATATATATATATATAGGGCTGGTTGCACAAATAGCAATCAGGCCCAAACTAATTGCAAATTTAGCAAACTTTAAAATGTTTTGCAAATATGGCAAAAAAACTCGTTTCTATCACTGATAGACTTTATTATATCACTGATAGACTTCTATCAGTGATAGACTATTATCACTGATAGACTATTATCACTGACAAAAATCTATAAAAAGCTGAGGTGATCAGCGATAGACTTCTATCCGTCATAAGATATCAGCGATAGAAATTGCCATATCCGCAAATTTTTTAAAAACATGCTATATTTGCAAACAATAAGTCTTAAATTGTCATTTACTACAATTTCCCTATATATATATATATATATATAATTTGGAATTTGGAATTTTCATAAAATAAAAGCGACCAAATGTAGCTTCCAACCTAGAGACAGCTTCAGCAAAGAAGGTGAGTTCATTAAGATTTCCAAATACATCAAAAATGTCGTCAATGAGATAAACAAAAGAGATTGATTTTGCAAGTTGGAGTCTTTGTTCGGAATAGCATGAATCTGTGAGGAAAATTAGTGAGATGAAGTACCATTGGATTGGTTGATCTCTTGCAAATTTCAACTCTTTGGCCAAACCTGTTTTTTTCCACCATCTAAACAAATACTAACATCAGAAAACAAGGCTTGAGATTTTGAGACTTAGTTTGATAACCATTTAGTTTTTGAAAATTAAGTTTATGAACACACTACTAAGACCTTTGAGTTTATGTGTTTTGTTATCTACCTTCTAAAAAAAATATTGAAAACTAAAAAAGTCTTTTTAAAAAAAGTGTTAAGTGAAGATTTGAAAAGTAAAAAAAGTCTTAAAAAACTGAACTAATTATCAAACACCATTATTTTTCAAAAAAAAAATGAAAAACAAAACAGAAAATAGGAAACAAAATAATTATGAAAGCCCTAAAAAAGGTATTTTTAACTGTTTTTTTTTTTAATTACTAAAAAATCAAATGTCTTTTTAAGAAAGGTAAGAAAGAAAGCTTAATTAAAAAATTAAAAAAAAAAACATTGTAATTAAAGCTAGCTCAAACAAGTTTGATAAGCTTTTTTTTTTTTTTTTTTTTTTTTTTTTTTTTTTTTCGAGAAGTTAGAAAGATAATATGTTGAGATAAAAAGAGAAAGTTGTTAGGTTAAATACATGTATTTTGAAATGTTCAAGTTTAGCCCAGGTATACTTTCAATAAATCTTAAAATTAGTATTTATAGTTATTGTAATTTTGAATTTAAATTTTATCAAACTTGGTAAAATAATAATAGTAATTTTTATTCAAGAAAAATATATAAAAGGTAACTAATAGATACTGTTATTTTTTTTTTTTTAAGTTAAGGATAAACTATTTAGTGGAGACTAATTTTAAGATCTATTGATTGTAGAGGGACTAAATTTGAAAATTTAAAATAATAACGACTAAAATGGAATAAATTCTAAAATAGGGACCAAAATAGTACTTTAACCAATTTTTTATAATGAAAAGTTAGCCCGAAATGGAAGAGAAAGTAAATCAAAAGTTAGAAAGTGAGAGACATAGATTAGGGAAGAAAAATATTAGTTAGGAAAGTAGATAAAATATTTATATAGATAAAAGAAAGGTTACTTTAAAAATTGAAGAATTTCGTTTTGGTGTAGCCTTTGATTTGTATTGAAATCCATTTTTGCAACATCTTCCAAAACATTTATCCATTTGTTTGTCCATTGTGTATCTCCAAAATAGCTAGGCACCATAATTTTTGCAACGCTTTTATGGTGGGGATGAGCTAAAGTTTTGTGCACAAAAGTGGCCAAATTATGATTGGGATGAGCAATAAGCCAAACATTGAGCCCATGGCTACTAAAATTTTCAGCTTCTTCAAGTATGTCATCTCCATGCATGCATAGCTGTGAAGCTTCATATAAGCTCGCCAACCCGATGGTGTCTCGTCTTAGCTCTTCATCGAACTTTCCCTTGTCGTCCAAGAAACATTTGAACACATCTGTTCGTTCAAATAACACAAACAAAGATAAAAAAAGAGCAAGCATGATTATGTTTGAGAGTGCTTTAGACACGGTCGAAAATAATTTCGACTCAAAATTATCATGTTTTAGAGTAACATAAAAGTATTTTAGATTTAAAAAAACTCAAGAGCGTTTTAAAGTATGCTATATAAAAAAAATGTATTATAGTATAATACTTTTAGCATTCAAGATGTACTTTATTAGGAAGCGCTTCATAAAAGAAATTTTAAGAATAATAGTTTTATAAATATCAAGATTGTAATGAAAGTATTTTTACTAAAAAATAATTATTTTAAAAGCGGTCTTAAACCCACCTTAACAATATCTAACACTATTTGTGTTGTACTTTTGCATTAAAAATATGAAAGGATAATCTTGTTATCTCAAAAGTTGTGAAAATATCTAAAAGCACTTATTTCTCCAAGCACTCCTCTACAAATTGTACGAGTTGAAACGTCATTTTATTTAGGAATAGAATACCAACCTGTAGAGATAGGATAACCTTGTTGTCTCAGAAGTCGAAAGAGGAGCGAAGTCTTATGAAGATTCATCTCGCAATCAAATCGTTGTGCACTTGATGAGACGTATAGCCTTTGGAGCACAACATCAATCTCCTCTTCGAAATGATAATTGATCCCAAGGCGTTGGGTAGCATCAATAAGGTTCAAACATTCGAAGGAATCTCCAATTTGGTGATCTCTCAATACATGCCTTAGAATATCCACTTTAGCTGGAGTAGCTTCAAGCCCAAAGCCATCCTACACATATGATCATCACAATTATTCCAAACAACTTACGATAATGAAATAATGAGACAAATTACATAGAGAGAGAGGATAATATACAGCAAAGTTTGAGAAGTTGAAGGAAGAAGAATCCAAGGCATAAATGTTCCATCTTTTATCTACAAAAGCTGGTTTTCCAATAGGTTTTTTGTTCAAGAGCCATGTATTATTGTTGAGAAAAACTTTTGGAATCTTTGTTTGAGACATTAATGTCATTGGACAAGGACCAAGAAAGTGATGATATTACGGAGAAAGAAGAGAAAGTGTTAGGCAATATTGATATTTGAGAGATGAATCGAGTTTGTTCTTATAGAAAATATTATTTAATGTGGCCGTTAAATGTTACTATGCCACCGAATTAACCATATTATTGGTGAGATTAATTCTACGTTTGTGACTAATTATTTACAAATTTACAAATTTATACATTACTTATACAAGGCATAAATATATTGAACTCAGTTTTTATACCAAAAAAAAAAAAATAATAATAATAATAATAAAAAAAAAAAAAAAAAATAATAATAATAATAAAATAAAAAAAATAAATAAATAATTATAACTTTTTCCTAACACTTTTTTTTTTAATAACTTTTTAACCCACTTTGTTTAGGTTGTAATATATTTTCTAGTATGGTTAAATTCACATGAAATATTATTTATATATGTTTTTCTCATTTAACAATCATACCATCAAATACATGGTTAAATTCACATGAAATATTATTTATATATGTTTTTCTCATTTAACAATCATACCATCAAATACATTGTTCACCACTTTGTCTCTCTTACCATTGAACCCGATTTTGGTTCTAGTATTGTTAAGATTTTAAGGACTGCTCACCACTTTGTCTTTTCTTCTTCCAACTAAAATCGGATTCTTCTTCCTCATCACACACGAAAACAACTCCTCAAAGAAATAAAAAATACAATTTCCTTTAGATCGCCGCTCCAGTAACATCGTTCGCCGCACACATCCTCCTCACATCGCCTATTCACAATAGGACTCGAACCACTTCCGACCTCTGCCCCTCAAGGAAGCTTCCACAAATCTCTCGATCTCACAAACCCACGATTTCACGCCACAAATCCGTTAGTTTTTTTTCTCTTTTTTCAAAATTGGGCGGCCGCCGCCGCCGCCTTAGAGTTTAACCGCTCTAGGTTTTTTCCTCTAAATTAATTTACGCTCTGACACCATGTTAAATTCAATTAACATGAAATATATCTGTTTTCTCATTTAACCATCATACCATCAAATACATATATAGCAGCGAGAATAAGTGTGTGTTTGTTTTTACTACTAAAAAAAATATTTTTCAAAAAATGTATCTTTTTTAAAAAAAATTCTAAAACTGTTTATAATTAAAACACTGTGTTTAGTTACATTTTCTCAAAATTATTTTTATCTACAAGTGTAGACCTCATTTCTTGGATAGTTGGATTGTGCGAGGGTAAAAGTCATTCCAAATTTTTTTTAACCGTATTTTAAAATTGATTTTTAAATAATTTGAATCAAATCTAATTTTTATTCACGTTCATTTAAAAAACGGTTGAGAATAGCTTTTGAATTTTGAGTTACATAAAAATCTCCTCTTACTAACCAATTTAATTTTTTTTTTTCTTTTATATTCTCTACAAATTATTCCCCATTTAACTAATGTTGATCATTTTTTTAAAATTTAATTTGTTATTTTTTAATTATTATTCATACTATTTTTTATTTAAAATTAAATTATATTTTGTTTGGCCATCTTTATATACCATTTTTTTTATATAGTTTGTAAAATTATGTAGAATAAAAAAAATATAATTTTTAATCTAAATTATATAAAATTTTATATAATTACCTTATAAATTTTTTGAAGTTAAATATTAATACAAACTCATAGTTAATTATTGAAATAGATTTATATTCCAAGTCAATATAACTATTACATCAAAGTTTCGTAGTAATTTACCAAACATTATAACTAGATTTTTCAGGTTTAAATCTGAAATTTACCAAACACGAATTAACTTCATGCTAGAGCTGATTTTTCTAAAAGCACAATTGACATCAATTATTTTAAAAGCTACCGCAATCCCAAACGAAGCCTAAAAGTGTTCCTCTTAATGTCAAATTACTATAAAAGACAATTATTAATAAACAATATGAATTAATAAGTGTAAATTTATATTTGCCAATTGTAGTAACAAATTAAGCTTAGCTGAATTAGCATAAGATTATGTCTTTGACTAAGAGGTCGGGAGTTCAGAGTGGGGAGGTGGCGGCTGTGGGGAGATCGAAGTGGGGAGGCGGCGGCCGTGAGGAGGTCGGAGTAGGGAGGTCTCGGAGTGGGGAGGTGGCGGCCGTGGTCGGAGGCGGGCCCGTGGAGGGGGCGTCCGGGCGGAGGTTGGCGGCGGCAGTGGTCGGAGGAGGTTGGTGGGTGGGTGGAGAAAATTTAAAAGAGTAGTGTGAAGGTATTTTGGTAATTTTAATACAATAAGAGAATTAAGTATGTTTTTCAATTAAACACCCCAAACATTTTTTCCCAAAGTTAATATCGAGGGTTTCTCCAAAATGCATTATTTCAAAAACTCACTCTCCAAAAATTCATTTTGGGTTGCCAAACACCTCAATTTATTTCAAAATGATTTTTTTTCAAAAATTAATAAATATTATTTTTTTTTTCTTCAATATTTATATTTTGTCGTGAGTCAACATTTTTTCCGCCCATTTCAACTTTTTCAATATGTATACTTCGTTTATATACAATAATCTAACCTATATACGTAGTTTATATATTATAATCAAATGTATATATACTTCATTTATATACTATAATCCAACAAATATTGGAATATTCCAATTTTGCTTTTATAAAATCTTTAAAATGTTGTCAAACCGAGCATAGCTCAATTGGCATAAGGTTGTGTCCGTGACTAAAAGGTCATGAGTATCAATTAATTGTAATTACAAATAAATTTAATATATGGACATTTAGGTCATTGAGCATACATTAGCCTAAATGACCAAATTAAAATTTAATCAAAAGATTGATATTTGTGTAATTAGAGTCTATAAAATGTCTATTTACGAGCGATTTAGAGGAATTTTCCGTCGGAGAATCAATGAAAGGCTCAACTCCACCCACTCCCCAAATTAATTATATATATATATATATATATATATATATATATATATATATATATAATATTACATCAATAACATTTGATGCTAGTACAACAACCTCGCTTGGAAAAAGGAAGATCATGGTTTCCAAGAGAAGATATTATATAAAATAAAATAAAAATAAAAAATAAAAAATTTATTTTTTCATTTCTTTCTCACTTCTCTTAGTTTATTTTGTTGGAGTGGCAAAATATACCTCTCAAAAATCGACTACAAATCGGTGTCACCAACCTCTCCAAAATCGACCGAAAGTGACATGTCATGTTCATATTGTCTATAATATACAATGTGATTTGATAAGTTAGCTTTGAATTTAATAATTTTTACTTCAAAATTTATTAAATTTTATAATTAAACAAAATATTATTAATAGAAGATTAGACTGAAAAATTGAACTCCTAACTTTTTTAATAAAAAAACATAATTTGATGTCAATTAAACTGTTGAATTTAGCTAAAAAAAAATATTTATAAATGAAAAAAAAAAATTAAAATTGCATTTAGAAAATATATACCTTCAATTATAAATCTATTAAAATGCCTTATAGAATTTAATTGAAAAATATGAAGTCAAAAAAGTTGTGCAACTCCTTTACTTTCTACAACTTTTAAATTTGCTGTCATTTTCTATCTAATTAAGGTTATATATATATATTTCTAAATTTGTTTAGTACAAATAAATTTTGTGGTTGGAAAATTAGGCCTAGTTTGAAATTATTTTGATGGTGAAAATAATTGCTTTTAAAATTAGTTGTAATTTGATAAATTTCAATTATAAATATCAATAAAAGTTGGTTAAGTGTTTGGTAGTGTAATACCGATTTCTAAATTTTTTTTTACTGTGACCAAAGTAGACATAAAATTTAATATAATAATTTAAATTATAAATTATATTTGAGAAACAATAATTATAACAAATTGATACCACATATTAGTATTTTAATTAATAAAATATATAAATAAAATAAAATTAATGTTAACCCATTTTTATTTTACATTTTTATCTTATCTATCATTTAAAACTATTTGATAATTAATATTATTTCAATAAAACTATACAACATAAAAATAGAGTTGATGTTAGAAAAAAAAAATCAAACAAAAAAAAATTGATTAATCTAGTAAATATGAGACACGCAAAATTAGAAAAAATGAGATTGGATGAAATTGTGATTCAAAAGAGATTGAGAAATATTTAGTCATGTATTTTTTTGCATTTAATTAATGTTGATGGGGATTGAACCCCTAGCCTTTTAGTCAAGGACACAAATTTATGTCAATTAAGTTATGTTCGGTTTGACAATTTTTTTGTCATATTGATAGTAGGAAGGATATAAAATTGAAAATTATGAACGTTAGTTAGAAGAGGCTTTAAATTTTGTAAAAATCTACTTTCAAAAGTTGTCCAATTGAAACGATAATCATATTTAAATGAATCTAAAATATGTTAACGAAACACAAAAATAATTAAGATTGTCTCAAAATCACTTTGTTGGCCTTCAAAATTAATGTCCAGCCGACATTAATTAAATAACGACTTTGTTGGTCTTCAAAATCAATGTCAAACGTGTAGAAAAGCTAATAGAGATAATGCATCAATGTGATTTCCTTTCACTAGTTACAACATATGGAGATAATGCATCAATGTGATTTCCTTTCACTAGTTACAACATACATATAGAAGAAAGGTACAACAACAAAACTAGTCTATAGCCTAACTACAAGACAACTAGTTGCACCTAATTCCCATAACTCATTACTAACCACAAGATTATTAATAACAACTAAGTCAATACAACCAAGTCATTAACTTGTTTACAAATGACTCATTCTCCTTAGATTGCTCACTTCAACACTCCCCCTTAAGTTGGTGAATATATGTCAATCATTCCCAACTTGGTAAGTGAGCTTTGAAAATCTTTTTCGGTTACAACCTTTGTTAGAACATCTGCTAGCTGATCTTTTGATGTGACAAATGGAAGACTAATTTCACCTTTGTCAAGATGATCTTTGATGAAGTGTCGATCAACTTCCACATGTTTGGTTCTGTTATGCTGAACATGATTATTTGCAATTGCTATGACTGCCTTGTTATCACATAATTACATCATAGGTTTTGACAAACATATACCAAGGTCATGTAAAATACGTTATATCCATAGCAACTCACAGATACCTTGTGACATTCCACGAAATTTTGCATCTACACTTGATCTTGCAACAACCTTTTGTTTCTTGCTTCGCTATGTAACTAGGTTACGTCCAACAAAGGTAAAGTAGCCTGACGTCGACTTTCAATCAATGTGACTTCCAGCTCAATCAGCATTTGTATATCCCTTGACTTCTAGATCTCCATTTTTCGGGAAACAATCCATCTGATCTTCACTTGGTGCATCCATGAATTGTCTTACAACACTTGGTGCATATGCTATGTCAGGACGCGTATGGGATAAATATATTAATTTCCCAACTAATCTTTGATACCTCTCCTTATTCGTGGGAGTTTGATCTAGTTGAATGGTTAACATTTGATTCACCTCAAAGGGAGTTTCAACAGGTTTACAATCAAACATACATGTTTCTGCTAATAAATCCAGCACATATTTCTGTTGGCAGAGGGAGATTTTGTTGCTCGATCTTGCAACTTGAATGCCTAAGAAGTATTTCGAGTGCCCAAGATCTTTAAGTTCGAACTCAGTTGCAAGACTTTCTTGAAGGGCAACTAACTCGTTTGAGTCATTCCCCGTAACAACCATATCGTCAACATAGACAATAAGAGCAGTTACCTTCTTAAAGTTTTGCTTGATGAAGACGGTTTGATCAGCACCGCTTTGTTTGTATCCAATCTTTTTCATGAAGATTGATAGCCTTCCAAACCATGCTCGAGGGGACTGCTTTAATCCATATAAGACCCTTCTTAGCTTGCATACTTTACCATATCAATTTATGCCCAGAGGAGGATCCATATATACTTCTTCTTCCAAACTCCCATTGAGGAATGCATTTTTTATATCTAATTGTCGCAACGGCCAATTTTGATTTGCTGGTATAGAAATAAGTACTCGTATAGTGTTCATTTTTGCTACAGGTGCAAATGTATCCCCAAAATCAATTCCATATTCCTGTAAACTGGTAGTGGCCTTTTGAATGGCCTCCCTTTCGGGTTGTCGAGACCCGCCAAATTAAATTTATAAACTGCCTAAAGCTTCTCTAATTTATAGATAGTGGTAGTCAGGTCCATCCTCAGGGAACCTAGAATTAGTCTCTCTTAATTAAGTCATATTTGCCTTTAAATTAAAACTCAAAATAAAAGGGGGAAAGGTTAAAGAAAACTAAACTAAAATTAAAACATGCAGAAATTAAACTAACGGAAAATTAAAGAACAAGAACATAAAATTGTGACATGTGCTCCTAATTTAAGGGATCGAGATTGACTGTTGATGTAATTCAGATCATCGATGCTCTTGAGACTTAGCTAAAATATCATAAACACGCAAATTATTTGCCCATATCAAGAACAAATAACCCAAAAGAGTTAATTAAGACTTGACGAATCCTAATTAAACTTGGTAACCTATTCAACTGGGGGCGATCGTTCCATATCGAATTGACTACCAGCGACGGGTAACATTACGACGAACTAATTGATTGAAATCTCTACCAACTAGCCTGATTTGTTCCTTCCCCAAAGCCTATTATGCAACTAGAATGAACACGATCGTGTTCATGTAGACATAATTAAACTTGCGTTACTTTTGATTAGAAGAGGCAATCGCATCCTAATCTCTAAGAATATAACATACAAATTTCAATAGGTTGTCAATCTAAACAGGAGAAGATGCTAATGAAATATGTTTATGAGAATGAATGCTTATGAATTAAGAGACTAAGTAGAAATTAAGCCCAAATCTCACTTAATACATCAACACATCAATCTCTAACCTCAAATTAGAGCACTTACCTAAGTTGCCTGTAGTGCTAATCAAGCTAAATCGCCAAGATTTGAACTTCAATGTATTAAAATATGGAGAAAATGGGTTTTGAGCTCTCAAACTGAGCTCTACAACATGGAGGAATTGGAAAATATGAAGAAGATGACCTAAAATTCAGAGTAAGGGGTTTAATAATCGCCGTAGCGTCGAGACGCTACGGACGGAAAGTTCAGATCGCACGCGTTCGGAGCGTCGAGACGCTTCGGGACAGCGTCTCGACGCTTGCTCTCGGGTTTGGAGCAGTTTCTTTGCCTTTGGTTGCTCCCTTTTGGCAAATTCTTCTCTTTTTAAGCTCCTCTTTTTCCGAAGGGATCCCGAGGCCTCAAAACGACCTTCTTAGCTCTGAAACATGTCCTTGGTCTCCTCGAGCTCTCTAACCGTGAAACACCTATAATCAAGGCAAATTAACATAATTAAGCACGATATTTAGCTGGAATTAGGGATTAAATTATAGCTCCAAAATGGAGTTATCATATACCCTTTAGCAACAAGTTTGGCCTTGTAACGATCTATGATTCCATTCGGGTTGAGTTTAACTGTAAAAATCCACTGGCACCCTACTGTTTTCTTCCCTACGGGCAGCGATACAAGTTCCCATGTGTGATATTTTTGCAATGCTTCCATTTCATCATTTATAACGTTCTTCCATTTTGAATTCACCAATGCTTCATGTACATTACTTGGAATAAATACAGGGGATAATGGTTTACAACAAGTGCATGAGTTTTTTACAAACGATGAGAAGAGATATAGTTGTTAGTGGGATATTTAGATTTAGCTTTTAAAAACATGGTCATATTGAATTTTTGGAATCACTCGATTTATCCTAATCGTATACCTATGTTCAACTTCAAGAGGACGAAGAATTGACTCATGTATTTCGAGAGGTGAAGGCAATCGTGTTACCTGAGGAGACACATTCAGAACTTCTATGGATGTTGGTATGATTTGGGAACTCGTACTATCTTGATTCTCACAAATGCCATCAACATCCTCCACATCCTCAGGATGAACATCATTATTCAAAAAATCAACAGGGGCATGTAAAATATCATGAGTGTTTTCTGCACCATGTAAAACCTCGTGAGTGTTGTCTTCTCCTAGATTACGTGTTGTCTTCCCCTGAAAAGAGAACTCATGACTGCCGAAAAAAGGAAGACCTACATGGAATGTAACATCTCGAGTTACATACATTTTTTTTTCCATTAGGATCATAACACCGATATCCTTTTTTTCAATCTGCATATCCAACAAATATGCAACCAACAACTCGTGGATCTAGCTTGTTTGTAACTTGGTGGACATATGCAGCCAAACACACGTGGTTCAAGGATCGAGCCAATTGGTGCTGAGACAAGTTCGTGGAGTTTTTGATATGGAGTTTTGAAATCAATGACTCGAGATGGGGTCCAATTGATAAGATATGAGAAGAACGAACTGCTTCACCCCAATACTCTCGAGGCACTTTCATTCCAAACAAAGAAGCTCGAACAACTTCAAGTATTTGACGATTCTTTCGTTCTGCCAAACCATTTTGTTGCGGTGTACCAGTACATGAATTTTGATGTCGAATGTCATTTTATTGACAAAACTTCTTCAGATCATAGTTTATGTACTCTCCACCATTATCAAATTTAAGGACTTGAATTCGACATTAATACTGAGAAGGCACCATTTTATATAGATCTTGAAAAACAGAACAAACTTCTCATTTGTTTCGTAAGAGAGAGATTCAAATCATACAAGTACACTCATCAATGAATGTTACAAAATAACGAGCACCCGATATAGTAGGAATTTGAGCAGGTCCCCAAACATCAGAGTGAATAATCATAAAGAGTGTAGTGCATGCTCTTATTATAACTAGGCTGATAAGAAATTCTATGGTTCTTTGCCATTTCACAAATATTCCAATTAAACTTGGACTTCGTATGTAAAAACAACTTGGGTTTCAATTTTCGAAGATAATTAAACGATAAATGACCAAGGTGACGATACCACAACCATGCCATATTTGTATTTCCTTGGCTCCCTTTAGTGTTATTGGCTTTACCAACTACTTGATTGTTTGTAGTGTCTAGATTAAGATAGTACAAATTCCCACATCTAATACCAACGTCAAGAGTCTGTTGTGTTGCAATATCCTGAAAAATACATTTATCAGGCCAAAAATTTACAGTACAATTTAAAGCCTTTGTGATTTTGCTAACAGATAAAAAGTTGAGGGAAAGAGAAGGAACTACAAGCAAAGTATCAAGGGTAATGGAATTTGACACATGTACACACTACAACAAATATGACTTTCCATTGCGTGCAGTTATAATATGAATGACAAACTCGCTATAAAAAGAAATGACAGGACCGCGAGAGTCTAAAAAATTGAAAAAAATGAGCGGTAAATTTATTTTTGGCGTCGCGCCTATACTTCTTATGTTACGAAAAAAAAAACTCACATTTCTCATTCTTCATTTCTAAATTTCTCTAGCCCTAACTGTATCTTCTTCTCCTTCGTGGTGACCAACTCTGTAACTCCAGCTTTTCCTCTCGTCCTTTCACGGTGCGCTTTCCCTCTCAACCTCCTCATTTCCTCATGGCCAATCAGATAATAAACGTGAAATATTTTGGTTCATTGGTTGATTACTAGCGATTATAAATCAGATTGTGACGAAGAGTTTGAAGGTTACTTTGACGATGGTGGTATGAAGGTTACTTTGAAGGTAGTGGGGGACGAGGTACTAGTCGGTGACCATGTATTGTTTTGATGAAGTGCTTTCATTTATTCCTCCATAGCAGCTTTCCAATGGTGAATTTGGAGAGCAAGTTTGTATCCTCTTGGCTCCAATGTACATGTGTGTACTAAATATATTGAGTGTTGTCGAGATGCTTTCATCCTTTGGATCTCTTGATGTAAATTAGAGTCAATGGATGGATCTTTGTTGAGAGTCTGTCTTGTGACCATTGAATGAGTGGATTGGATCTTTTAAGGTGAAGCATTGTTGTCATTTGTGCAGAAATATTATCACTCTCATGTGCAGTATTTAATTTATTTCCTGCAAAAGGTAGATTTAAGTCAATGTATAATTTGGAACTGGTGTTAGGTAAATGATCAAACAAGGGAGTTTCAATGGATGTAGAGTTCTCCTATTGTAATATAGAAGTTTCAAGTGTGTTGGGGGGCGTTTGGGGCGCAAGGTGGGTTATTATAGTTGGTGGGTTATAATAATCTGTGGGTTATAATAGTCCGTGTTTGGGGTGCAAAGTTGTATAGTCTGGGTTTAGTAAGTCTGTGTTTGGGGTGCAGAGTTGTTTAATCTGTGTTTAAAATACAGTTTTCTTTAACATGGAGTTTGAAATATGTGTTTATGTTAGTTTATTTTTTTTCTACAACTTTTTGTTGTATTTGTATAGTTAAATGTATAATACATATTAATTTTTTAAAAGTTAAAAAAATAAATATTATTTAGAAAATCACAAATAATCGACAACAAGAGGCTCGGTGGAGAGAGAAATAATACAGTTTTCTTTAACATGAAGTTTGAAATATGTGTTTATGTTAGTTTATTTTTTTTCTACAATTTTTTGTTGTATTTGTATAGTTAAATGTATTTTACATATTAATTTTTTAAAAGTTAAAAAAATAAATATTATTTAGGAAATCACAAATAATCGACAACAAGAGGCTCGGTGGAGAGAGAAAGAATACAGTTTTTTTTAACATGGAGTTTGAAATATGTGTTTATGTTAGTTTATTTGTTTTCTACAACTTTTTGTTGTATTTGTATAGTTAAATGTATATTACATATTAATTTTTTAAAATTTAAAAAAATAAATATTATTTAGGAAATCACAAATAATCGACAACAAGAGGCTCGGTGGAGAGAGAAATAATACAGTTTTCTTTAACATGAAGTTTGAAATATGTGTTTATGTTAGTTTATTTTTTTTCTACAACTTTTTGTTGTATTTGTATAGTTTTTTTTTTTTTGACTTTTGTTGTATTTGTATAGTTAAATGTATATTACATATTAATTTTTTAAAAGTTACAAAAATAAATATTATTTAGGAAATCACAAATCATCGACAACAAAAGGCTTGGTGGAGAGAGAAATTTGGGATGAAATGGAAGATAAAGAACCGTGAGGTGAGGAAGACAAAGAGAGAGGAAAAATCAGTAAATTGAGTGAAAAAAAATAAAAAAATAGAAAAAAAAACAAAGAGGGAAGAAAAATCGACAAATTTAATGAAAAAATAAAACAAAGAGAATAAAAATCAGGTGAAAAAAAAATAATAAATAAAATGTTACAGTGTTACTGTAGCACTGCTACAGTGAACACTGTAGCAAAACTTATAATAACCCCAGCCCCAACTTATATAGTTGGAGCTCCAAACCTGCGGTGGGCTATTTAAGCCCACCCCACCCCACCTGGGGGCTAAACAACCCCTTGGTGTTCTGTTGCTCCTTTGTATTGAGACTTGTTCAAGCACCAGTAGGTGGAAGATTGGGTGTGATCCCAAATCAGTAATTGTCCGTCCATGATTTTCCTCAATTGAAGCATGTCTTTCCTCAATGAGAGCTGATTTTACTCCAAATTAGTATCGAAACTTCCAAATCTTTCTTCAATATGTGGTGATACAAGTTGTCGAGGCCCGCCAAATTAATATTTATAAACTGGGTTTGCTAATCTAGCTTGTAGATAGCGGTAGTCAGGTCGATTCGGCATGAAACTAATATGAATTAAATCTCGATTTAATTCTATTTGCAATTGAATAGAAAACACTGAGGGGTTCTGGTTGGTTTTGGGAACATGCAAGAAATTAACACTTTAAACATACGTGCTCGAGTTGAAGGATCGGGATTGATAACTCATCGATATTCTTTAGACTTAGCTGGAACAATTCAAACACATAATTTACTTGCACAGAACTGCCGATACAAGCAACACAATTAATTAATTAGAAACGTGCAATTCCAATTAAACTTGACAATTACTAAATTGGTGGCGATCGTTCCATATTGATTAATTGTCAATGATGAAAAAATTACACCTCTGAAAGTCGATAAGTGAACCCAGCCCACCAAGAAGGAGAGTCGACTCTGAGGACGGCTTGGCCACCCCCCTCCCCCCATGCGATCGGCTCAGTCATAAGGAGGGAGCCCCTCTTCCTGAGTGGTTACGCTATCTTCATAACACCCGAGAGTTACCAACACCATTAAAACCCGATTAATGACACGAAACAGTCAATTGTCACATGGATAGATTGTATAAGGAAAGAAAGTGAAAGAGGAGAAGTAAGACAAAAATCATTCTTAACTTCTAAAAAAAAAAAAAAACACTTTCCATATTCATTCTCTCCCTCTCTCAAAGCTTACTTGAGTGTCGGAGCCCGTGTGGTTAACAACACACTGGTCTTAGCTCACTCTTTTATCTTTTCAGGTATCGCAGGCCCAAGCTTGTTCTCCGCAAATTCTAAATTCACTGTTGATACCAAAAATCGGTATCAACAAGTATAGATATAGATATAGATAGGTTTTGGAAGGTTATGTTTTCTTTAATGGAATGGGAATCGTAAAAAAAAAAAAAAAACAAAAATGGAAATAAGAACCATGAGTGTATTCATTCAAATTCCCATTGATCATTATTTCAAGACTAGAGAATGATGAACCACATCAGTCTAGAGCTTTCCCCTATCAATCTAAAATAACTTTTGTAATTTTATTATCCGAATAGAATTTAGATTTTCATAGCAGATACTTTATGGCTACTCTCCAAGGCATAATTGCTTAGAAGATCCACAAAAGATAATACATGCATACTGTGAAGAATAATAGGGGAATGTATTATTCAGTATCTCTCATAAGGGAATTACATAGGATTTATACATAAATTGTAATGACAAAACATGGAAATAATATCAGAAATAATGACAGAATAAATGCAGGACAGATAAGGAAACTATATTGTAAATTAAGGAATTGGAATCCCTTAATTTACGTTAACACCCTCCCTCAAACTCAAGGTGGTATTGGAGAAACCAACTTGAGTTTGTTAAGTATTGATTGGAACATGCGGAGGTTTACGCTGCATTATATCTGACCAACAAATCGAGGGGAGATTGCGCGACGGACATAGGTGCACGGGAGGATGCGCGGACAGAGGCGCGCGAACAGATGTGCACGAACGAGCTTGCGCGAACAGATGATTTGCTTGAACACATTCAAACCAACATAAACCGAACCAAAATGAACCAATCAGAACAAGAGATGAACCGAACCAAACTAAACCTAATTGAACCTAAACTGAAACAAAATCAACTGAAACTAAACCGAAATGAACCATAATAAAACGAACTAAACCAGAGCGAACCAGACTGGAATAAACCAAACCAATCTGAAATTAGTTGAACCAGACCGAACCGGAATTATAGGTCACCTTCGAAACTTAGGAGGAATGCAGGGGTGATGTTGGAACGGCGCGCTGCGGAGGAGACGGCGGCCGTAGCTGGGCAGAGCTTGGCAATCGGAGTTGGTGGAGCTGCGTGAATCGACTGAGGAAGGTTGCTGCGTGAAGGAGATGGTTGCGGTGGCGGTGCGCGAACAGCTGAGGAGGGCTGAGGTGAGCGGAGCTGAATGACAGATGGTGAGCGGCGCCGGATCTGTGTGGGAACAGGGAGGGCGGCGTCGGTGGGTGAGAGGGAGATCTGCATCGCGGTGGTCGGAGGGTGATAGGGAGATCTTTTCGAGCGGCGCGATGCGGAGGAGTTGGTTACAGATCGGAGCGGCGGGGGTAGATCTGGGCAAGGCGGAGTAGGTCTGGGCAGGGCGGACGTCGGGCAGATAGAGAGAGCGCGACGGCGGTGATCAGATCTGGGCAGAGCGGCGGAGGGAGCGGCGGATCTTGCAGATCTGAAGCGTTTGAACGCGGCAGAGCTGGAACGATGCACGAACAAAGATGGGTGTGCAGCGGAAGATGGGCTGAGCGCGAGCGGGCGGTGACAGATCGGAGCGGAGACAGAGGTCGGCGAGGTGCACAGTACTGGTTACAGATCGGAGCGGTGCGGAGCAGCGACGGATTTGTAGATCTGCGGTGCGGTGCGCGGAGGAGACGCGGCGGGGCGCGGAAGAACTGGCGGTGGTGCACGAAGGAGACGGCGGCAGTGCGAGGAGTAGACGACGGTGGTGCGCGGAGGTGGCTGAACGGAGGGGCGTGGTGGTGACGGAAGGAGGTTGAATCGGAGTGGCGGCGAGGAGAGAGAAGAAGGAGTGATGGCGGGGAGATTCTTGAAGCTGAACAAAATCGGGCAGAGGAACAAAATTGGGGATGCACGAGATTGGACGGCGGCGGCGGAGCCGCCGCCGCCCTAGGTTTAAGACAATTTGTTTTTCTAAGATTACAGATAGGGCTCTGATACCATGTGAAGAATAATAGGGGAATGTATTATTCAGTATCTCTCATAAGGGAATTACATAGGATTTATACATAAATTGTAATGACAAAACATGGAAATAATATCAGAAATAATGACAGAATAAATGCAGGACAGATAAGGAAACTATATTGTAAATTAAGGAATTGGAATCCCTTAATTTACGTTAACACATACAAGCATTTATTAAACTATATATATATATATATATAGTTTGGTACATTTCTTAACTGCCTTTCACAATGTGAGCATCAATGTCTTTACATACGCCAACACAAAACTCGAGCAAGGAAGTTGAATCTGGAATGTTTTCATGAAGTTTCTCATATTCAATAGTACATTGAACCACACTTCCCTTACCTTTTGGAATAGCTTGGATGGTATATTTGAATGTTTTGTATTCCTTTAGAAGGTCTCCATCTATCGCTTTGAAAGTGATCAAATTTTTCTCCTCATCGACAGCTTCAATGACATCCTTTGCCACTTTAGCCTTTCCATCTACAATTAACACTTCATGAATTAATATGCATTGTTATGTTAAACTAAAAACAGAAAAATAATAAATGAATAAAATCATGAAAACAAACCATGAAAGTAGTTCCAATAAATGATAGAGCCAACTTCTCCCCAATCACCCTCATGTAACTCACAGCTTTGGACGCTGTCCCCAGAAGCTTTGGAAATATGGTGTGGTCTCTTGTGGATCATTTCATGAAATTTTGAAGCTGGTGACTTGATTTCTACCTCAGCTTGAAATTTTCCATACAGAGCCATTGTCTTGATTTGGATTATAAGTTGTTGTACTTCAAGTTTAAAAGAGAATGCTTTATTCAACATACAACCTCTCACACTTATTTATAGAGTTTCTCTTGCAGGTTTCAATGTATGTCATGTTATAGCAAGAGAGTCTATGGATCATCTCTTAGATTATGACATAACATTTTTGTTCATAGTTATAATTATGAAATATTATGTCAAGCATAAATTAGTTATGACATGTTTAGAGTGATTTTAGGGCGTTTTTTTAATAACATTGCATTTTTTTAAAACTTATTATAAAAATATGGTAAGTTTGAAACTATTTATAAAAATATCGCACTTTTAAATACACGCAAGCAAAGATCGTCTTTTCACTTGCTCCACATGGATGGAGGTCGTCTTTTCAAAAGACGACCTCGCTCCACATGGATGGAGGTCGTCTTTTTCAAAAGACGACCTCCATCGGTATGTACTTCTTTTATTAAAAAATTGATATCTTTTTACTCGGATATTCAAAATTTTCAAAAAAAGGTATGGTTGGAAAGCTAACAGCGAGAGCTTCAATTTGATACGTGGTTTCACTATTTTTGGAGTTGTGTATCAAAAGATAGAGACCATCGAAGTTGGACTATAGTTCTTCAAATTTTAGAAATGAAGATTGTTTTGAGGAGTGCATTAAAAAATTGACATCTTTTTACCCAGATATTAAAAAATTTCGAAAACAATACGGTTAAAAAGTTAACACAGAGAGCTTCAATTTGATATATAGTTTCACTATTTGTAGAGTTGTGTATTAAAAGATACAGATCGTCGAAGTTTAGCTACAGTTTTGAAGTTTTCAGTCGTATCTTTAGTTCTGGGTTTAGTGAACTCTTCATAACTTTGACGATATATATATTTTGATACACAACTCCAAAAATAGTGAAACTAGGTATCAAATTGAAGCTCCCTATGTTAACTTTCCAACAATACCCTTTTCGAAGTTTTTGAATATCTGGGTAAAAAAATATCAATTTTTTAATGCACTCCTCAAAATCGTTTTAAAGAAGCATATCGAAAGATAAAGATTGTCGACCTTGGGCTACGATTCTGAAATTTGCAGAACCGTAGTTCAAGTTCGTCGTTTTTTATCTTTCATTCGATACAATGAGCATATGAGAATTTCATTAAGGGCGGAGTATAGAAGTGGGGTACTAATCTCTTTGTTCCTACTAGGATTATTGGGAGCAGAAAAATCGTTTTAAAGAAGCATATAGAGTCACAATGTTGAAAGGCATTATTTAATATTGTTATCATATCTTAACAAACAGATTTACCGTATCATCGACCATATCAGAGTTTGAATCTCCCACTGCACATATTGTAAAAAAAAAAAAAAAAAAACAACAACAAGTGAGGAAGTTGAAATTTCGTAGCTTTTTTTATTTGTTGTCACTTATATGTTTCTCCATTAAGACTAACTAAAATTACATTATAATTTTGATTTTGGTGTTAACAAGTTATTATTGCTTGAAGAATTCCTGAGATTAGGTATAAATAATTCATAATTATTTTGTATTTAACTTATGGAGTGAGTTATTAATGAATGTAATCTAACCTTCAAATAATTTAAACCTAATAGTTAATTTCTCTTAAATAATTAAAGATGTGAGAAGTCCATTATTGCTAACAAAGTGACCAAGTAAACTTTGGAACCTCTCTAAAGTTGTAACGAGGGACGAGGGTATAAAATTTTACAAAATGGTATTCTAATATTTTCTGTTATTGAAAATGGACCAAGTCATGTATATTTATACCACGAGTTAATCGAGTAAACATAATAAGCTAAATATAGCAAGTAAATATGTGACGACAGAGTATATACAATAATATATTTCGAGATTCACAATGTTGATATCGGTAGACACGGAGATATATGGTGTCTTTAATCTTTGACTCGAAAATATATATAATGATATACGTCGATATTTTCGGAGTTGACCAAAGTAAATGCTCATATATACGCCGACGCCTCTAACAGAGGGAGATACTGATAAAAAATGACTTATGTTATATTGGAGAGAATTTTAAATTTTGAAATAAGTGTGTTTAAATGGAAACAAAGAATTTTATCTTAAATATGTGTTTGGTTTCTCTTTGGTACTTGCAAATATAACCAAAAAAAAAAAAAAAAAAAAATCATAGTTAATGGTAAATATAGCAAATATTTTTTTGATTTGCAAATATAACAATAAATGAAGAAGGACAAGCCGAAACGAAAACATGGAAAAGTCGGTTATACATTTAAAATTAAATCTTACCATATCATCGTTATACATCATATTAGATATTTCAGATATAGTTAAATCAGTCATATATCTAATACGAAGTTTGTTGTTACCGAAATGTGGTAGCAGCGGTGAATTTGTAATGATTAGTGGAACGAGCTTGATTTTGCAATATCTGAAAGGAATGAGAGTAAGCTAGGGCCGATGGGGGTTTTTCCACATCGACTCCGACGCTCAAGTTAGCTCTAGAGAGAGAAAAACGAAGAGAAAGAGAGGAATAGTTGAATATGGAAAGTTTGTAATTTATGGAATATGAATAGTATATTTTGTTTACCCATTATGTTTGGGTCCCTCTCCTTATATATGGACCATTTATGAACGTTTTGGAACCATAAATGTCCATTAGAATGGGTGTTTATGATTCTTGTAACTCCCGACCATTACAAAGGTTGGGTAACGACCCTAGTAAGTTATGAAATATGAATAATATAGTTTTTTTTTAATGTTTTAAAAATAGTAAATAGGTGTTTTACCTTTTAGTATAAAAAGAGGAAAGCTTTGAGAAGGAAAAAGACACTAACACACAACTTTCTCTTCTTCATTTTGTATGAGTTTTTAGTTCTTCTAAGTTTATTTTATTTTAATGCCAAAACGAGCATAGCTCTGGCATATGTATGACTTGATGACCAAGAGATTTGTGGTTCGAATTCCCTCACCCCCAATGTACTAAAAAAAAAAAAGTTTATTTTATTTTAATGTTTTATTTCCTTTAAAGCTTTTATTACTTTTACACAATGTGTGGCTAAGTTTTAATTTCTAATTTAAAGGTTATTGTTCATTTTCAATTGTAATTTTGTGAGGCTTTTAGTTAATTATAAATTTTAGTTTTTTTATTCAAGAATTATTTGCTTATTTTTATGATTGATTGATATTAATTAAATTAACGCTTTAATTTAATATTGATTGTTCTATTACTATCTATGATTTTATGATCCGTAATTGTCATGAATAATTAAAATTTGTAGTTGGCTTATGTGTGTATTTATGATTTTTTCTATTTTACATAACTTGCAGAATTTTCTCTAAGGAAGTAAACAAACAAAGTTAATTAAGTTGTAGTTATCTCAATTAGTTAGTTTTGGTTTAGAATTTTTCCATTATTTTTAATGCTATCGTTTAGTTAATATGAAACATTATTGATCAAGTGAGCGTGCCGGAGTGGTTATCGGGCATGACTAGAAATCATGTGGGCTTTGCTCGCGCAGGTTTGAATCCTGCCGCTCACGTTTGCTTTTCTAAAAAAAAAAAAATATGGAACGTTATCGAGCTTGATTGATTCAATGATAAATTTTGATTTTGAGAAACTTATATTGTTTCTTTTGGATCAATGTTACCATTAGAATGATTGTATGTCTTTGAATTAGAAGTTTGATTTGATTGATTTTAAATTCGTTTATTTTTATTTTCTTAATTCATTATTTGATTTCAATATTTGTCCCACAAATCAAAACTCCCCTTGTTTTATTTTTATTTTTCTTGTTAACTTTGAAAATTAATTTTTTGTTCCCTGAGTTCGACCCGGTCCGCTGTAGTTTACTACAAGTCGTTGATCGGTAATTATAAATTGTATTTGACGGGCCTCGACAATCTCGCTTCAATTTGGTGTCGTTGCCGGGAAGCCAATTAAATTCTCTTTGTTAAATTTGTTTTAAAAAAAAAGATCCTAAATTTTTTTCTTTTAGCTTGTTTTTGTTGTGTGTATTTGTTCTAATATGTCAAAATTTTCTCAACAACAAAAGCTCTATACCATGAACAATCTACCCTCAATCAAAAGAAAAATAATTCTCAATGTTTAGCTTGTATTGTGAATATAGAGGCCTAAACCTTAAATAATACTAGGGTGGTGCACAAAATCGGCTAAATAAGGACTGTATTTGTATAATCTAAAATAGAATAAAATTACTGAAAATCACCTTAATTTTAGGAAAGAATCAACCCATGGCAATCAACCTTTATGACTTGATTTAAAAATAAATGAAAGAATAAAGGAGGTGACAGATTGTTCCCAAAGTAGTGAATAAATGATTGTGAGTTTTTTTTGGGTTGTTTGCTGATTTGTTGGTGACTATGTTGGTAGAGATCAAAGGCTCAACTCTCTCAATCATGTTTGCAGCAACTGGATGTCAAAAGTGCTTCTCATGCTTGTTTGATTAGACTAGTCAATCATCTCCTTCACATTAGTTTTACTCCTAGTTGATTTGATCCATCTATCTACCTATTTCAAGATAAAATTTGTTTTAATGTTGATGTGAATATATGATGATGACATGTCCTTACAAGTCTAAAATATGCTTGAGATCTCCTCATCAAGTCTAAAATGCTAGGGGCTACTTGCCATGAGCACGCCTAGGGGCTACGGTAGCCCGATCAAGTTCCAAATCTGAATATCGAGCCATGGAAACCACTACCGCTAAACTTGCATGGATCAACTTTTTCTTACTTATGTTATATTGGAATACTTGTTCTTCAAACTTCTCGACTATATACTCGAACAACAATAGTGCCCCATACACATGTAATTCAACCAGGTCTTTCGTGCTCAAACCAAACACACTAAATTGGAGTATGATCACTTTGTTAGAGAAAATGTCGCATTTGGTTCTCTTGTTACTAAATGTGCTCCATCCAAGCAACAAATTAATAGTTTGACATCTTTACTAAGCATCTTGTCAAAGCTAACTTTAAGAACCTAACAGACAAACTTGGCGTTTGCAACAATGTTTAATCTTTGCATATATAGGAAAAAAATTAGGAAAATCGCGTGTTAATCACTAACCTAAAAGTTGATAAGTCGAAATTATCCTCTTCTTAACACTCCAAAGTAATCACGTGTTAATCACTAACTTAAATGATTGCATGTTGATACACCTCTCATATACTTTAAATGAATGTCGTTGATATATGTTAGCACACAAAATTAGCTATTTTATGATCTATTTTATGCTAGTTTAGAGGATTAAATGTGTACTTTTACGATTATATTTGATTATTTTATAGATATCGAGCATTTTGGAGCAAACCGGAGAATTTAGAAGCTTTGTGATGAAAACTAAGCTATTTGGATACAATTTGAAGTTCCCAAGTGAAAAAAAGAAGGAAAATGAGTCCAAAACCCGAAAGTATAGCACCTAGGCGACCAATCTCCCAACTGACGATCCACCAACGCGGAAAAACACTTTATATGTGTCCATTCATGTTTAACTTATCCTTCAACCACACCCGATTTTCATCCCCCTGCAGTTGCACCATCGTCCATGGACGCGCACCACACCTGATTTCGACCCCAAGATTTTCCATATTTAGCCTATATACGATATTTGCCCTATTTTACACTATACATACATCTTTTTTAGGATGTCTTGGAGAGCCGATTTGGAGAGTCATTCCCAATTTTGAACTTAGTTTTTATAGTTAGAAGAGATTTTTTGTAGCACAAAGTACAAATTTACATGTTCGGGATTGTTGAGATTGCAGCGAAAACGTAGATTGCAGCGGAAACGTGGAATCGACACAAATTTTATTTCTTCTTTCCCTTTTAATTTGTAGTTTTATTATGAGTTTATTATTGAGTTTATATTTTGAACTATTGAACATGATGAGCTAAACTCTTTTGGCTTAGAGCTTTGATGTAATCGTTCATTGAATCCTATTCTTCTTAATTAATAGTTGATATTTGAATTTCATATTGGCTTGTAAGAACTTTTCTGACCTTAATGCATTTTAGGATTTGACCATTCTTTGTATGATTTTTATATATCAAATTAAAGTATTTGAGGTCGAGAGACAATTATTATTGATGATCATGAATTGTTTTACCTGATTTATACTTGAGATAGACATATCCTTGTAGGTTTTTTAAATTCTTCATATTTGGATTGTCTAAATTGTCATACAAATATAGACAATTTACTTTTCAAAGAATATCGGTATTGCTCGAGAGTGAATAACAAGTTTATAGGGTAGAACTTGTCAACAATATAGAAATTGATTAATTTTAGTTTTTAATGAATGAAGAATAAGAGGAGACGGTGAAGTCATTGCTCAAGTCAGTTCCCTAAAAATTGGGGTTTAGGGTTGACCCACTTAGAGCTCTCGATTCCGTGGCGCGGCTTAAGAAAGAAGTTGCGTCGTCCTACCTATTTAAAGTTTGAGAATAGGCCGAGGGTGTTGCGCCCCTGATGCCTCTAATCATTGGCTTTACCGGATAGAACTCGCACACGGTCTCCAGCTATCCCGAGGACTTCGGAGGGAACCGACTACTAGACGGTTCGATTAGTCTTTCGCCCCTATACCCAAGTCAGACGAACGATTTGCACGTCAGTATCGTTGCGGGCCTCCACCAGAGTTTCCTCTGGCTTCGCCCCGCTCAGGCATAGTTCACCATGTTTCAGATCCCGACAGGCATGCTCACACTCGAACCCTTCTCAAAAGATCAAGAAAAAAAAAGTAGTTCTTTAAAAAATTATATTTGTTTTCGGAATTTTGCTAAGGATTCAAATGTTTCCTTAAGAAAGCTAAAAATTATCGTAAAGAGATTGTAAGAAAACAAGCACAATTTTAAAAAATCAAAAACTAAAACGAAAATCGTTGGCAAATTGGAACTAAATATTTTTATATTAAATTACAAACTTTGTCCCAAATGCACAATTTAAATTTGGTCACTATTGCCTTACAAGTTTCAATTTAGCTCTTATTGGTTTAAACTTTGTTTCAATTTGGTCTCTATAATTTGGTTAAACCTCTTACAAATCTTCTCAAATCTATCTTTTTACTCACTTGAAAAACTCACCAATTCCCTTTTTTTTTTTTTTTTTTTTTTACTTAACCCTAAAATTTAGTAGTCAATTAACACATCAAATAGAAAACAACGAGTTGCTTTCATATAATGTGTCAATATGGTCATGGCAAAGACAATTTTAGAGCTTTGTTGAAAACCATAAACACCAAAGTAAAACTTTAGGGACGAAACCAAAAATTTCAAAATTATATGGACCTGATTGAAACTATGCTCAAACCATAACTCCTATAATTCGTATTGAATGGATGCTCGAAGTTGGAAAGTATATTTGACCTTTGCATTTCCCATGTCATCCCAAAATCGTAGTATCATCGCACTAGACGAAATAATATCTAAATCAACGTCCAAAAGCTCAATAGTTTGGTTGTTTATTTTGTGCCATAATATAAAGAAAACATGTACTAAAACAACGTGGATGTCAGTGCTAACAATGTCATTCCTCAAATATTCTGTCGCACTTGGTAAATAACCAGAACTCATCCATTCAGCTTTCACTAAAAACACCTTGCATAATTTAGCCCACTACACACAAAAGTGATTAAACTCTCTTGGTTACTTTATTATCATCTCTTCAAACAAGATTTGATTTGGGTATTCATAAAACTCTCTTGGTCACTTAAAGTATAGACAGAATCTAAAACCAAATATTGAGACCAAACTTATAAGTTAACATAGAATTGAAAATATGTACCGCTTTACTTAGTAAATCAATGGGATTCCAACCATGTTTCTTATAGATCATGTTGTTGGAATTAATTTAATAATTAATTCATATGTTTGTAAAAAATTCAATAGCAATTATATTTGAGATATTTAATAGGCATTTGTGTGATCTTGATTATGGGCCCAAGACTTTCCATATAGTGGTGTGCCCTGCTGAGCAAATATCAGCCCCTTAGTCCTATGGGATTATGGGAAACCCTAAGATCAACATATAAATAGTTTAGGTTATGGTCCCCAATATGCTATGTTGCTTTAGCCTCCTATTTCCCATCTGATAGAGAGGATTGCCCAATGGTTGGTCTGAGTTGTATAGATGAGGAAGACCACAAATCATAGAGGGTTATGGATTATCACATCTAATGGTTCTAGGTAATTCTAATCCCCTCTAGTGTAGTTTTCTTTCATGCAGATCCTAAAAGTTCTGTCATGATTGTTTTTTAATTAAAGATCTTTATTCTTGAATAATCATATATTAGAGTTTTCCCAATATATTTCCAACAAGTGGCATCGGTTTTTGCATTGTAGATTACTAATTTTGTCAAACATGTTATCTTTCATTTGATTCATAAGATTTCGATTCAATAGGATTTTCGGTATTAATTTACAATATGTTTTGTGAATTACTTGGACTCTTGAATTATCCAATTTAATTCAAATGCTTATACATTATTCGGATTAATAGGTTGTTCCAACATTTTTTTTTGTTTGATCAAGTATTCTTAAATGTTAAAAAGTGTTCAAATGCATAATTGTATGCACGATTGATTTGATCCAGATCGATAATTTTGATTTGTAAATCTGTGGTTGTGGCACTTCGATGTTCGAATAAAATTATATATGTATATATTGAAGTTTTGCGGCTATGTCGTTTAGTGTAGTGCCACACCCTAACATCATGGATGTGGCACTGGGCAACCCATTACAATTTCATTTATAAATATATTTATGTTCTATTGTGAGCAGTTTTTAGAAATAATGGAAGATTATTTTATTTTCCTTTATGGCAACCCACTGCAATATCATTTATGTATTTATATTATGTTGTGAGCATCTTTTGGAAAATAATGAAATATAGTTTTATTCTCCGTTATGTTGTGCTAATATAGTTATCAAGAATTAATATCGTTTTGTATTATTTAATTTTGAATGTTTTGTAAATTGAAACATTTAAAGGTATTAGATTATTAGATGGAGTGTGTTTGTTGTTTATGCGGATTGTGATCGGCCAAAGAAAGGTGACAATTTGGCCAAACAACAAACATATATACAATAATAAATGTGGATAACATAATGATGTGCCCTTGAGGTTGTTAGTCGGCCCAAAGGAAGGCTTTCGTCTGGAAGGGATAAGTTATCAATACTTGATTATTGGATTCTGAATTTGATGCCCCAATGCCTAAATTATGATGTTAAGTTGGTTGAAAACCTAATAAAATTTCTTTTGGGGCCGTCTAATTTTTATTCTTGAGGACTTTTTCCTTTTATTAAATTATGCATGTAAATATATTAATCTTAATTTTGGAAATGATTTTGGTAATTTCATTTTCATGAAGATAAAATTAATAGTAATTAAAGATAAATGTGTTTTGTATAATAATCTGATTTTCTTTGTTAGTGTTGATTTAATGGTTCATGCTGCCAAAGTAGCCTCTGATTTCTGATATTGACATCTTCATAGTTAATTAAGGCTCCGTTTGGGATTGCAGTAGCTTTTAAAATAATTGCTTGCAATTTTTCTTTTAAAAAAAATCAGTTGTTTTACAAAGCAAATTAGTGTTTGATAAATTTTAGCCGTAGACTTGGATAAGTTGGTTATCGTGTTTGGTATATAAATATTAAATTATTGTGATTTAACTATAATGACTAAAATAAATATACTATAAAAAATTGTATAATTTTTTTAAGAAAAAAACAATGAGGTATTTTTTTAAAAAAAATATTTGTATTTGATTTATTAATTTATAAAATTATAAAATAAATTTTGGCGATGAAAAAAGGTAGTAGATATATAAAATAATTCTTAATTTTGAAAAGATTTGAAAATTTGTGAAAACGTGTTAGAGAATCTAAAAGATAGAAGGAACAAATTTTTAGAAAGGCGTAAAATGAACGTATTAACTAGAAGTGATTTAAACAGATTATAAAATAGTTTGATTTACCAAACTCAAAAAACGGTTAAGATTTTTTTTTAATCGCTTCCAACCCTCTCAAACGCAATCCCAAACGCAACCTAAATGTTTTGGACCTGTTGTTGATGCGTTTTGTCGTCGGCTCAAAGGAAGATGCCAGTTTGGCCAAATAACAGGTACATCTATGGTTAGTTGGTGATAAAACATGGATAATATAAAAATTATACTATGTTGGTGATTGTCGGTCCAAAGGAAGATTTTCAATGTTTTAACACCACATTGAAAGTACTATTTACAATTTGATAGTCAAGCCCAAAGGAAGATTGACAATGTTGTATCTTGTATCTTGTTGTCCTCATAAAGTTTAATTTAAAAGTATTTTTATAAATACTCGGTTATTTAGGAGGATGTTTGAGTTGATTTTCAAATTTTAAATATTATTGCCCTGTTTGACTTTGAGAATATTTTTTTTTTATTCATGTTATGATAAATAAAGAAACACTTCCATATTTTACTTAGCAATATCCCCTTCAGATTAATTCAGATTTATATTAAAAAAAAATGGAATAATCTTAATTTCACAAGGTTTGTGATGATGAATTTTATTATTCAAGGGAATCATGTTTGATGAGGAAATAATAAGGAAGTTCCCATTAACAGATAAAGATAAAGATTGTTCGACAATGAACATAAAGTAAGAGACATTTAAACTTTTGGTTAAATGTGTCTTAATGAAGAACAAAAGAACATAAGAGAGTATACTATGATGCTTAAAATGGTAGATGAACCCTTAATGAGCGAATCTTCGATGGTATGTTTTTAGAAAATTGTTTTAAGTATAAAAGAACAAAATGTACTCAATTAACTATTTCCTCAAGGGAGATATTAAAGTTAACACAAAGTATTTGGAACATATTAGTCCAAATCACTAAAAGTTAGGATTCAAATTTCTCCTAATATATATATATATATATATTAGAAAATTTGGACATGTAAGAAAATGTGTTCTTAGTACTTATTTTCATAATCTATAAAGAAAATTTGACTTCTGACTTAGGATTTAAGCAAAGTCAGTATAGCTTGCATGTCGAGACTTCCATGTGTTGAATAGACTCTAGTACTTCTATTCATTGATGATCAGTTCTTTTAATTTAACAAATCTTCGAGTCTGTATTAGGTAAAATCAAGGGAACAAGTGAAGGCGCTTATGTTTGATGTTAGAGAGGTCATTAGTTCTGGATATCTTAAAAGTCATATGATGATTAGTTTCTAGTGATGAAACACTATGGATTAGGTAGAGATTGTCTAGGACATCTTGCGAACTCCTTTAAGGATTTATAGAGCCATTAAGTAAGACATATTTTTAGGCCGACCTGAGCAAAGTGTGTTTCTTATAGAATGATTCAAAACTCATAAATACGAGGTTAGAAGTATGACAAAACATTCTTCTTTGAACTCAACTTCTTTGGGAAAAACACTTAAAATTGCAGCATAAAGTTCAAGTGGTGTACCATATAAAACAACAATTTAATCTCTTGCAATTCAAGGCTAGGCAAATGCTTAACATAATGTTTGCATTTAAGGAGGTCCAACTAATGTTTGGTCCTAGGAGGCCAATAAGGAAAATTTAGTTTAAAGATTATTAGTTGTTACTTTAGGTACACTAATCATTTTCATGATTTCTAAAATTAAGTCTCACTTCGGTTCATTTTTCGAGATATCTTTAGTTTCTTAAGGATGTTGAGTTTGAGGGGAAGATAAAATGAGGAATGTTATCCTTATGAAAGAGAATTTTAGTTATTTTCTCTATATGACAACATTAGGATAGGTTCTCCTCATTTAAGTAATACAAACTCAACATTATCAAAAGTGTTATATTAAAGTAATCACAAGAAATATGAGAAATCCGAGTATAAAGATTTAAGTTCGACTTAAAAGCAAAAGGAAGATGATTCAATTATCTTCCCCTAAATTCAAACAAAGACTTATCTCTTCAAAGAGAAAATTAATGTCATAAAAAATTAGGTGAAACAATAAATAACTACAATATTTAACATGTTGTCATATTACCTCTAAGGGTAATGTGTTGAGAGATATAAGGTTTGTCTAGTTATTATGTTTCAAGTATTATGGGTGACATTAACTATTAAAAGACTTGTTTTAGGTAAATAATAACACTTCCAAACTTTTTTTAAAAAGTTATATGTTAAATGGATATAAATATTGATTTCTCAATTTTATGATTTATGAAATTAAAGTGTGTATAGTTTAGAAACTCTTGCTCCAGTAACACAAGGTTTCAAAGGTCTAATTTCATTTACGATCTCAATAAGGTTATTGTTTGTATTTTCATAAGTTTCATTAATTAGTTATCACATTTAAGGTCTAAGGTAAACAAGAGTGATAATTATGAATTACAAGCTTAGGGGAGTAAATTTATTTTCCTAGTGTAATATGTCTATGGCGCAATACTACTATGCTATAAGATGAAATCTTGTATGAACATCTATTTTATATTGTGAGATCAATCTCAAGTACCATTGAGATTTTACAGAAGGGGGTTATGTCAGAAAGTCTTCCAAGTTTTCTAGCATAAAGTTGTATGCACTAAGAAATATTCAAAAGATTAAAGGCGAAAAGTTTAGTCTCGATAAAGGTCCATTGAATAAATAAATGAAAATTTTCATGCTTGAAGTTTAGACGTTTCCACTTCCGTATTCATATCAATAACAAAAAGACAATATTTTTATAACTCTTAATTGGATCTAAAGAGTTTTAAGGTAATTAACAAAAGGATACATGCTCACTGATCAAAATCAAATAAAGTAGAAATCAAGAGGTGATTTGATTTTGATAATAATGAGAGTTGCCAACAAGATCCACCTTTGAGGCTATGTTCACTAAATGGGTAAAAAATACTACTGTGTAAATAAAAGTGACAAATAGTCATTTGGAGTAGTTTCTTTTACTACTGAGGTTTGTGGTCATAGCACTTATGTGGCAACAAACTCATAAATTTTAATCCTTGTCACTAAGTTGTCTTGACAAGTTTTTTAATTCTTTTAAATTTATAGCAATGAAAGCTTTATGATAATCACAAGCTTTAGTTGATAAAGAAAATTCAGAGTTTTTATTGTGTCTAAATGAATACAACTCCCTCATTACAGATACGTTCATTAAGAACTTTCACACAAAAGTTTTTGGGAGCATAATGTTGATATAGGTGTGAAAATTACGGTACGTCAGTTGAGTGAGAGTTTGTGTTTTCATAAAGTAGATACAAAGTTTTATTTTCTGCAAAATAAGGGAGATGAATTATCTTTTCTTACTTTGAATCACTTTCTTTCTGATAGTAGTTTAATATAAGGCTAGAAAGAGTTATGTTTGATCTCTAGAGTAAAGTTGACAAGTTGGATGGACATGTTTAGATCACATTAAATTTCTAGGCTGCTCTTCCACACTTAATCAATGTCATTGAATATATTTTGTGTGGTGATCATTGAAGGCTAAGTTGCAACCATATATGTGACAAAAGTCGCTTTGGTTCTTCATTGGTATACAAAATGGACCGGATTGTGATTAAAGGGAAGTTATTTTTAAAATAGCATTAAGTTGTGCACTAAAGTATAAATTAATAATTGATAAATAAGGAAATTGTTGGGAGATTGTTGGAATTAATTTAATAATTAATTCATATGTGGTTAACAAATTCAATAGCAATTATATTTGGGCAATTTAATAGGCATTTGTGTGATCTTGATTATAGGCCAAAGACTTCTCATATAGTGGTGTGGCCTGCTGAGCATTTTCGTCCTAGAGGATTATGGAAAACCCTAAGATAAAAAAAAAAAAATATATATATATATATATATATAGTTTAAGTTATGGTCCCCAATATGCTATGCTACTAATTTAGCCTCTTATTCCCCATCTAATAGAGAGGATTGCCCATAGTTAGTCTGAGTTGCATAGATGAGGAAGACCACAAACCACAGAGGGCTATAGATTCATCACATATAATGGTTCCAGGTAATTCTAATCCCCTCTAATTTAGTTTTCTTTCATGCTTAGATCCTTAAAGTTCTGTCATGATTGTTCTTGAATTAAATGACTTTATTCTTAAATAATCATATATTAGGGTTTTCCCAATATATTTTTACATCATTGGTAACTTCAAATAGAGATTTGAAACAAATCCCATGCAACCTGGTAATCTTTCCGCAGCCAAGTCCCATCTATACTACAAGAATTTTATATTGTCTCGACGGATGTTCTCTCGACGGTTCCGTTTTCGTCGGGAAAACAATGCTCTCTCGACGCTTTTATAAAACGTCGAGAGAATGTCGTATTCTCTCGACGAATTGATATTTCGTCGAGAGAACTGCCCACTTTCTCGACGGTTTGTCAAAACCGTCGAGAGAGTATATTTTTAAAAGTTTTTTTTAAATTTTAAAACACTCTCTCGACGGTATTTTAAAACCGTCGAGAGAACCGGACACCTTTCTCGACGAATTTAAATATCGTCGAGGGAAGTACAAGTTCTCTCGACGGTTTAAAATACCGTCGAGACAAGTGTCCGGTTCTCCCGACGGTTTACAAACCGTCGGGAGAGGTGTCCGGTTCTCTCGTCGACTTGATTGAACCGTCGAGAGAACCGGACACTTCTCTCAACGATTTATAAATTCGTCGAGAGAACCGGACACCTCTCTCGACGGTTTTTAACACCGTCGAGAGAACCGGCATTTCTCCCGACGGTTTTTGAAAACCGTCGAGAGAACCCTTAATAACCTAAGGGTTTCGTTCGTCTTCTTCATTTCGCTTCATTTCCGCCGCCTGCTCTCTCTCTCTCTCAATCGCCTGCCGCCGTCGCCTTCCCTCTCCCTCGCCTTCGCCGCCGTCTCCCTCGCTCCCTCGCCGTCGTCGCCTTCCCTCTCCCTCGCCTTCGCCGCCGTCTCCCTCGCTCCCTCGCCGCCGTCGCCTCCCTCGCTCCTTCGTCGCCGTCTCCCTCTTTCCCTCGCCGCCGTCGCCTTCCTCTCCCTCGCCGCCGTCGGCTTCTCTCTCTCCCTCGCTCCCGCCGCCGCCCTCCCCGCCCTCGCCGTCGTCTTCTCTATCTCTTGCCGCCGCCGCCTCCATTGCCCGCCGCCGCTGCCTCCACCACCCTAGCCCGCCGCCGCCGCCTCCTGCCTCCACCACTCTAGCCCGCCGCCGCCGCCTCCTGCCTCCACCACCCTAGCCCGCCGCCGCCGTCTCCTGCCTCCATCGCCCTAGCCCGCCGCCGCCGCCGCTAGGTATTTAATTTTTTTAATTCACTGATTTTTTTTTTAACTTTGTTTTTGTATATAATTTGCTTTCAATTTATGATACACAGGTACCATTCGCCGCTCGCTCGCCCGCAAGACAACAGTCGTTCCCCGCTCCACGCTACTCCAAACAGCTCGATCGTTCGCCTTTAGGTATCATTTCTGCTCGCCAATTCTTTTTACGATGATTCATGATTTTTGAATTATGGTTTCTGAATTAGGCTAATTTGTATATATGGTTAGGCTAATTTATTTTATTTTTCTAAAGTGAATGTCGTTAGGCTGAAATTGATATGTTTAGATTTTTATTCAATCTCTACAGGACTTAACTATTCACGATTCACTGTTGGGTTTGAAAATTGTAGAATTAAGAATGAATAAAGATTGGATTAAACTTAGAGATAGGTTCTCTACCGAGTACGTAGAAGGGGTTGCTCAGTTTATGGAAATGGCGAAGTCTCACGTTAACCATTTGGGGAAAACAAGATGTCCATGTAAACATTGTATGAATGGAATGTGGCAGTCTTTGGATGGGGTAGAACGACATCTATTTACAAATGGAATATCTCCCTCTTATGGTCAATGGGTATATCACGGAGAACCAAGCAACTTATCTAGGTTAAAAAATATTTCAACTAATTCAATACCCGATGATGGACTACGTACAACATCTAATTTTTTTGATGAAGAGAATGAGATTTTGAACATTCTAAATGACTTACAAGCCCCAAACGTAGAAACAAGTGTTCACCAAGAAGATTTTGCAAACGGGATTCCCACTAATGTCCCGGAAAGTGATAGTTCAAACCGATTTGAGGATTTAATGGCTGAAGCATTTAATGAACTGTACCCTGGTTGTACGTTATCCTCATTAAATTTTTTGGTGAAGTTAATGCATATTAAGGTTATTAACAATTGGAGTAATAAATCATTGGATATGTTGTTAGAGTTGTTAAAGGACGCATTTCCAATTGGTGCATGTATACCTAGTTCATTTTACGAAGCTAAGAGGAAGTTGCGTGACTTGGGGTTCGACTATCAGAACATTGATGCTTGCAAGTATGATTGCATCTTATATTGGAAAGAAAATGCCGATTTGCAAGAATGTCCAATATGTGGTGAATCTCGGTATAAAGTTGCCGAGGAAGGAGGGAAGAAGATTCCACACAAGATTTTACGTCACTTTCCTTTGATACCCAGATTGAAAAGGATGTTTTCATCCAAGCACGTTGCTTCTGAAATGAGTTGGCATAAAGACAAGCGTGTCGATGATGGTGTGTTACGACATCCTGCTGATGCGGAAGGGTGGAAGCATTTTGATAGTAAATTTCCAGAGTTCGCTTCGGAACCACGAAATGTTCGTCTGGGATTAGCTTCAGATGGATTCAATCCATTCGGGAATATGAGCAATTCGTATAGTATGTGGCCAGTGATGCTAATTCCGTACAATTTGCCACCTTGGAAATGCATGAAGGAAACCAATTTCTTCCTTTCTTTACTTATTCCCGGCCCAAAGTCTCCTGGAAAAGAGATTGATGTTTTCTTGCAACCATTGATTGAAGAGTTGAAAGAGTTGTGGAATAATGGTGTGCACACCTATGATTGCGTTAGTGGTGAATACTTCCAACTACACGCAAGTTTGTTGTGGACGATTAATGACTTTCCTGCATACGGTGACTTATCTGGGTGCCCTAACAAGGGCTACAAAGCATGTCCAATTTGTAAGGAAGATACACCATCGCTTTGGATAAGGGGTAAAATGTCTTACATGGGACATCGACGTTACCTTCCAGCCACACACTGTTGGCGTAGGAATAAGAAACACGACGGTTGTCTAGAACATAGACCACCTCCAGTCGTAATGGATGGAGACGAGATTTTACAAGAATTGAATATGCTCAACTTTCCAGTGCTTAGTAAACATCCAACAAAACAAGTAAAGAAAAGGAAACGAGATGATCCTTATTGGAAGAAAAAAAGTATTTTTTTTGAACTCCCCTACTGGTCAAAACTTTTATTAAGACATAAGTTGGATATAATGCATATTGAAAAAAATATTTGTGACAACGTGGTTGGCACATTGTTAAGCATTGATGGAAAATCGAAGGACACAGAAAATGCTCGAAAGGATCTACAAGATCGAGATATACGGAAAGAATTACACTTGATACCTTTAGGAAAAGGCAAGTCTAAAAAACCACATGCTGCGTACACATTCAGTAAGAGTGAAAGACTCGAGTTCTGTAAGTTCTTGAAATCACTGAAATTTCCTGATGGATTTGTCTCGAATATATCAAGATGTGTGAGTGTGAACGATGGAAAAATTCATGGGTTGAAGACTCACGATTGTCATGTTCTGTTGCAGAGGCTTGTCCCTATTGGTGTTCGAGCATATTTACATAAGAATGTGTCGACTACTATTGTTGAGCTATGTACATTTTTTCGTGATCTATGTGCGAAAACGATTACCACAACTGATTTGGATCGATTACAGTCAGACATTATCATGATACTTTGTAAGTTGGAAAAAATTTACCCACCGGCATTTTTTGATGTAATGGTGCATCTTGCAGTCCATTTGCCATATGAGACCAGAATTGTGGGTCCTGTTAGCTATAGTTGGATGTACCCTATTGAAAGAAGTTTGCGAACTTTAAAACAGTACGTTCGAAATAAAGCACGTCCCGAGGGTTCTATAGCAGAAGAATATGTAATAAATGAATCGATGAATTTCTGTTCAATGTACCTAAGTGGTATTGAAACGCGATTCAATAGAGATGAACGAAATGATGATCAAATTCCCGAGAACGATACTTATGGTGAATTTGAATTGTTTAGACAAAGGGCAAAACCGTTTGGGGGTTCAACTTCAAGGACCTTATCGATTGAGGAGAAACGGATAGCACAATGGTATATTCTGAACAATTGTGATGAGATAAGACATTACCGTAGGTACGTATCGTTTTCAATCATTTTAAGGGTGCAAGTGAAATAAATATGAGTCGTAATTCTTACTTTTTGTGTTCATAGGCAACATTTGAGACTGATTTGTTCTCAAGCACGAAACATATCCGACTTAGATAGAAGACATAAGGAACAATTTCCTGATTGGTTCAAATCTCATGTAAGTATATAGTTATGAGAGTTTATAAATTGAATTTTAATTATGATTAATGTTATGCATTAGTAAGATATATGTTTGAATGAACAGGTTCTCTCATTGCGTAAGAGAGAAAATGTGTCTGATGACGTGTATTCTCTAGCAATGGGTCCCACTTCTTTAGTGCGATCGTATACTGGATGCAATGTTAATGGAGTGCGTTTTCACACGGTAGCACGTGATAATCGTCGGACAACGCAAAATAGTGGAGTCATGGTGCCTGGAGAAACTGACAGTCAAGGTGTTGAGTCGAAATTCTATGGTGTAGTGACCGATATTTTGGACTTGGAGTATGTTAAGAGAAGACGTACTATTATTTTTAAATGTAAATGGTTTGACACTAACAAGAATAAACCACACGTGGATTTAGGGTTTACATCAATTAATACGTCTCATTGTTGGTATGTTGATGATCCTTTCATCTTTGCTAATCAAGCACAACAAGTATTTTACCTCAATGACCCAAAATATGGTAATCATTGGAAAGTAGTGCAATTGGTCCAAAATAAACGCTTATGGGACATTCCAGAGGTAGAAGATCTTGGAAATGACCAACTTGATTTGTTAGAAGTAGATGGCGATATGAGAGTCGATGAGAACATATTCATTGATGATGACACCACATTATGCAGAGATGATGTTCCTCCTATAATTGTGGATGACCCAAGTATTGAATCACAAAGTAGAAATCTATCGTCAAACAATAATGATGATTTCATAAATGATGAAGAGGAAGAGGAAGAGGAAGAGGAAGAGGAAGAGGAAGAGGAAGAGGAAGAGGAAGAGGAAGATCCTGGCATTGATTCAAGCGATGAACATTTGGATTGAAATCAGTATGTAGATTTATGTAACATTTGTAGATGTATGTAACTATGTGTTTCATTTATACATGTCATGATTGTTTTGTAGGTAGACGATGTCATCTGATCGTATTAATTCCCGAGATTCAGCTAATATTTATTTGGAGGGATTGCGGATGACAGGCACACCATCTTCTGCGGAGGATGAGGCTTCAGGTTAACTTAATTGAATTGATACTTATATTTTTCGATATGATATGAATATTAAATTGTATGTTCATTATTTATTTCAGTTAGGATTGTACGTAACGTGAGGGGATATGGTCGAAATCTAAATTTGGATAGATATGTTCGAAAACACGGAAAAATCCCAATACATATTTCTGATGAAATCCGGAAGCCGACGTGTGATTTTGCCTCAACGTTCAGCTTAGCCATTGGTACCATTGTGAGAGAAAGTTTTTCTGTGAGACACAAATCATGGAAACAAGTGCCACAAGACGCCCGAGACCACGTTAAAGATCGACTATTGGTAAGTTTATTTTTTTAGTTGTTTGTGATTATTAGCTAAAAATACTTTACTTATGTTTTTCTTTTTTTGCAGAATCATTTTGTGATTGATTTGTCAAAACCCGTCGTTCATGAATGCATTGAGCACATTTCAAAGAATTCTTTTAAAGAGTTTAGAGCGGAATTGCTCAAACATTATAAAGAATCATCCACCCCTGAGGAAGGACGTGCATGGCCGCATGAACGAGTACCTGACATGTCAGATTGGCTTCACCTATGCGATAGGTGGGATGACCCTGAATTTAAGGTACATTACTTAAATTTGTTAGAGATGTGATCATATGACACCATTTAAATTTTTTTACACTAATAATCTCTTATTTTCTTAGAAAAATGCAGACAAAAATAAAAAGAATCGACAAAGTCTTCCTTTCAATCATTGCACTGGAACTAAGTCATTCCTTCACGTACACGAAAAAATGGTAGGTTGGAAAAACGATTTATGGTTTCAGTTTTTTTTTGTCATGAATAATTATTGATATGGTAAAAAACTTTGTTGTAGAAAGCAAAAGGTGTGAACTTAGGACCTATTGATTTATTTCGTGCCACAAGAACACATAATAAAGGAGGTGAAGATGATCAGTGGGTGAATGAGGCCGCTCGGGATAGTTTTGTAAGTTTCCTACTTCTTAAGGATAATTAATTTGTAAAGTTAGTATCAAAATTCTTATATGAATTAATAATCGCAGCTTAAAATGAAAGAGATGCAAAGTCGACCCACTCCAGAAGGGACCCAACCACTTTCTGAGGAAGAAATACGTGAAGAAGTATTGGGTAGTCGATCAGGTCACATTAAAGGTGTAGGTTATGGACCAAGACCGTCGAAATCAAGAAAACATAGTTCAACCTATCAATCACAGAGAGAGCATGAACTAAGTCTTGTTGTGACTCAGACACAACAAGAGTTGAACAACACAAAAGAACAATTGAATCAGACCGTGGAACGACTGAATGAAACCCAACAAGAGTTGAAACAAATGATGACTGAAAATACATCTGAACGAGCTAGAAATGCAGTTGAATTAGCTAAAAATACAGCTGAAGTAGCTAGCCTCAGAGAAATGGTTAGCCAACTCGTTCGTTCACAAGGCGGAACATCGAAATAGGTATCATCTTTATCCTCTTGTAATCAAATTATTTCTAGGTAATAAGACTTGTTGGTTTGGCTATCCTGCAGTTATGGTAGCCAATATGATTTTGAGTATATGTGTTGAGTTTGATGTTGATTTTGAGTATATGGTTGTTTGGTGTTGTTTAGAGTTGTTGTTTTGGTTTGACTATCCTGCAGTTATGGTAGTCAATATGATTTTGAGTATATGTGTTGAGTTTGATGTTGATTTTGAGTATATGGTTGTTTGGTGTTGTTTGGAGTTGTTGTTTTGGTTTGTTTGGAGTAGATTTCAGTTGTTTGGTGTTGTTTAGAGTTGTTGTTTTGGTTTGTTTGGAGTAGATTTGGGTTGTTTGGTGTTGTTTAGAGTTGTTGTTTTGGTTTGTTTGGAGTAGATTTAAGTTGTTTAGTGTTGTTTTAGAGTTAACTTAGTTGAAGTATATATGTTATGACTTATGAGTTTAGTTTTAAGTAAACTATATATATATGTGAGTTGTTTTAGTTTAGTTGGAGTAGATTTGAGTTGTTTTAAGTTTAAGTTTAAGTTTCGTTAATTTTGTTGTTTAAAGTTAGTTGAAGTAAACTAACTTTAGTAATTTAGTAGTTAGTTTAAGTTAAACTAAATTTAGTTTTGTGTTTTAGTTTAGTTTAAGTTCATATATAGATTTAGGTTGTTTTAAGTAAACTATACATATATATGAGTTTATGTTGATGTTTAGGTAAATTTAGATTTTGCATGTATGTTGAGTTTAGGTAAATTTAGATTTTGCATGTATGTTGAGTTTATGTTGATGTTTAGGTAAATTTAGTTTTTGCATGTATGTTGAGTTTATGTTGATGTTTAGGTAAATTTAGTTTTTGCATGTATGTTGAGTTTATGTTGATGTTTAGGTAAATTTAGTTTTTGCATGTATGTTGAGTTTATGTTGATGTTTAGGTAAATTTAGTTTTTGCATTTCACTTTATGTTTTAAGTTATAATTTTTTATTTTTTTGATGCTATGTTAATATGAGATTTATTATTTTATTTTTCAGGTATTTTGGGTTGATGTTGTTCACAAAGCTGCTCTCGAAGTGGACTCGACTGCGTTTAATTTTGAATATTTCTGTAGGTTTAATTTTGTTGTGTAAGCCAACTTTTTAACAATTTTAATTTACATTTCAATGAAAATAACTTTTTACAATCTAATGTTTCAATTTAATTAATTAAATGTGTGTTTCAAACCTATTAGGTATTTTAAATTGAAAAAAAAAAACAGGAATTAAAAATATAAATTAAATAAAACTGACCATCTCTCGACGGTTTTTTAAAACAAAATCGTCGAGAGAAAGGCTTTCTCTCGACGGTTTTCTATAATCCGTCGAGAGAGAGAACTTCTCTCGACGGTTTGTTTAAAACAAAATCGTCGAGAGAAAGGCTTTCTCTCGACGATTTGTTATAATCCGTCGAGAGAGAGTGACTTCTCTCGACGGACATTGCTAAACAAAATCGTCGAGAGAAAGGCTTTCTCTCGACGATTTTGTATAATCCGTCGAGAGAGAGTGAATTCTCTCGACGGATTTTGCTAAACAAAGTCGTCGAGAGAAATGATACTCTCTCGACGGTTTAGAAAACCCTAATCCGTCGAGAAAGAGTATACTCTCTCGACGGTTTTGTTACAAAAATCCGTCGAGAGAGTATACTCTTTCTCGACGGATTAGGGTTTTCTAAACCGTCGAGAGAGTATCATTTCTCTCGACGGATTAGGAAACCCTAAATCGTCGAGAAAGATTACTTTCTCGACGATTAGTCTGATCGTCGAGAGAAACGGTTCTCTCGACGCTAGAGCTAAACCGTCGAGAAAGCAACCTCTCTCGACGAAAGTTTAAAAAGCGTCGAGAGAACCTCTCCCGACGCCCTTGTCTCGACGAAAACTCCCGACGGTTGTTTTTCCGTCGGGAAAAGTTATCTCGACGGATTTAGGGTCTTTCTCGACGGATTTTCTGCGTCGAGAAAACCCTAAATTCTAATCCCCAGAGGGCTATAGATTCATCACATATAATGGTTCCAGGTAATTCTAATCCCCTCTAATTTAGTTTTCTTTCATGCTTAGATCCTTAAAGTTCTGTCATGATTGTTCTTGAATTAAATGACTTTATTCTTAAATAATCATATATTAGGGTTTTCCCAATATATTTTTACATCATTGGTAACTTCAAATAGAGATTTGAAACAAATCCCATGCAACCTGGTAATCTTTCCGCAGCCAAGTCCCATCTATAGTACATGAACAATGTTGATTTCAATAACATAATATATATATATATATATATATAAGTTGGAATTTTCATAAAATAAAAGCGACCAAATGTAGCTTCCAACCTAGAGACAGCTTCAGCAAAGAAGGTGATTAATTAAAGTTTCCAAATACATAAAAAAAAAAGGTCATCAATGAGATAAACAAAAGAGATGGAATTTGCAAGTTGGAGTCTTTGTTCGGAATAATAGAATCTTTTCTAAATGAAACATACTATGAGGTTTAAAATAAAAGGCAAGTTACAAATTTTTGTCATTTGACAACATGTGCAAACAGATTCAACATTTTTCCAACTAGAAACATCAATAAGGTTCTTATCTTTTAGATGACCCAAATGTTTGTGTCAAATAGATGAAGAGTATTTATTGGAAGCAACTAAAACAACATTAGAATTAAAGGCTTTATTTGAAGCAAATAAAGGAGGCGTTTGAAGCGTTATTTTGGGTTGAGAACCCTGGGGTTTGTCTGAGGATTCAGAACCTTGGAAAACAGAAAACGGTGTTTGGGGTGTAGTGTTGGGAAGCCTGGGTTTGGGGTACAGTGTTCTGAAAAATCGGGTTTTTGACTATTTTTTTCTTCTTTTTTTCTTTTGCTAGTTCATTGTTTTTTTTCTTTTTTTTCTTCTTTTTATTTTCTAGTAGATGTTTTGTGTATTATTTTCTAGCAGATGTTTTGTGAATTGTAGAACTTTTTATGCAATATGGAACAATTTTAATCGAGACTTTTGGATGAAGCATTTAATTTATGTATAGTCTAATAAATAAGAAAATTGTTTCTATAAAAAAAAAAGGAAAATTGTAATCGACGTCAATTTAGAGTAAAATAATTAAAAGTATAGCACTTTTTCAAATTTTTTGCAGATATGACAATTTATATGACTGATAGTATGGTCTATCGCTGATAGAAGTTTATAGTTGATAGAAGTCTATAGTAGTCTTTTTTTTATAGAATTTTGTCAGTGATAATGTCTATCATTGATAGCCACTGATTTGTTGCCATATTTGTAAAATATTTAAAACTTTGCTAAATTTGCAATTATTTTGGGCATGATTGTTGTTTGTGCAACCAGCCCTAAAAAAATTAACTCTAATTTTGTATAATTCGAGAAAACTCACATTCTATTTTGAAATAACTTACTTGGTAAATAAAAGTTACCGTGAAAATAACATTGTGATTGAATATTGCTAATCATTGTTATTTTTTAATTTTAATATGTTAATTTAAAAATTAACTGTTATTTTTTAAAATATTAATATGAGTCACCTAAAATATATTTTTCTTATCTTACAACTAGAAAAGTATACATATTTTGAGTTATTCTTAATTATATTTTTTTTAAAGAATTATTTTGATTAAATATAGATGAATGAAAAGAATAATTTTATTTAGATCAATATAATTAGAAAAATATATAATTATAATTATAGATTGTTGGATCCACCATAATTATAAGAAAAATTAAAAGAGAAATGCTAAGATCAACCCTAATTATGAAAAAAATTAGAAGATAAATAATGAGACTTGCCATAACTATGAGAAAAATAGAAAGATAAATGATGGGACCCACTATAATTATGATAAAAATTGAAAGAGAAATGGTGGACCCCACCAATATGTTATAATGTTAAGAAAAATCATGAGTTTAGAAGGAACAATCGATGGGTTTGGCTTTCCAAAACCTGATGTACCGAATCCCTTGCCCCAAACGCAGTTTTGGGTTTGGAACCCAAAACCATCCCCAAATGCCCCCTAAAACTCTTGTTCTTTTAAAGCATAGATGACATGTCTTCTTACTCTCTCGGCCTTGATTTGTCCTGGTTAGGTTCTTTGTGATTTGTTGAACAACTAGCACATCATTTAACATCATTTTTTTTCCACAACTTATAGAGCTTTTTCCCATGTGAGTTTTTTCTTATCGGGTCCATGATAAGATTTTAAATGAGTCATCTTACAAGGATTGTTGGTGATGTGAGCTATGGCACGAGAGTCGCATAAAACATGGGATATGTTTCTTCAATTATTGTCATGTCGACTAGGTATGTAATTGATATGAATGATCATAAATGTCCCAATAATAAATAGCCACATGATTTATTTTTCTACAAATTTGAAAAGTCGTCTTACTTCAAATTTGGTGGAGAATGTAGTTTGCGGTTTGGTAGGTTCTTGTCCTCTAAGAGAGGTTTGATTGAAACCAGTGTTTCGTGAGATCCTCTTTTGAGGAAAGCCTTTTCCTCGAGATGAAAAATATTTATCACACGACCTTTTTGCTCTTTCCTCTCTACTATAGTACGCTTGGTCGTGATTGATTTAAGCCATCTTTTTTCTTCAATTTCAATTCACTGCATCTGGTCATGAACTTTGAGAGCCAAAACAAATTGATTAAATGTATTATAGGGGGCTTTGACAGCATCGTTGTTCGAAACTCCTTTGCTCCCTAAACCACTTGCAAGATGAAAAATATTTGCATCTAAGGGCTTCCTAATTGCAACTAATTTATCACATAATTGTTTAAACATTTTCTAATGTGAAAAGAGCTTCACTTACTTGAATCTCACTTTCTCTTTTCATGTAAGCAAGTGCTCTTCAATCATGCTCAAGACATGTTTAGATAACGCCCAACAACCAAGAAGTGAGGATTCCATATCGTTTATTGTCCAGACCACGTGTTCTCGATTGATTGTTGTGTTTCCATCTTTGTCCTTCACCTCTCCTATATTGGTCCATTTTCCTCAGTGAGATGATGTTTGATCCCCATATTCTTTAATTAAAGGAAATATTTGAGATTTCCATTGCAAATAATTTCCACTCTTGAGCTTAATTGATATCATGCTAGTGCATTGGTGAAAATATTGAATTGTAAGTGCTGTTTTTTTATGGTTGTCACGAGAATAATTTAAGATTTGATGAAGAAAGTTTTTCTTTAGCACAACAAGAGCTGTGATACCATGAACAAACTAGCCTCAATCAAAAGAAAAATAATTCTCTAAGATTTAACTTGTATTGTGAATACATAGTCCTAAGTCTTAAAATGTCGTTTGGTTTGAGAATTTGCAGATGTCTAAGAATAAAATATGTCTAGGAATGATATGTCTAGAAATAAGATTGTTGGAAATCAATTATAACTGCGTTTGGTTGTGCATGAGAATGTTATCAGATTTTCATGGGAATAAATTGTCTGTGTTTGGTGTGGCATGAGAATGTCACCGGATTTGCAAATAAATTATAAATAACTAATTCTTGCTAGTTAATTCATTTCATTAAGTAAAATTATTAAAAATAATTGTAAGCAATTAGATTTTAATTTAATCTTCCTTCATTAATAATATTATATAATTTCAGGTCGTTGATTTTATTTAGCAATCAATCTTAATAATTCTCCTCAAATAAATGTATTTAATAAATTTATATAAATTTTTAATTCTAATTAATTAGTAGAATAATAAAATTGAGGAAAAAATGATCAATGTTATATAGTTTAAAAATCAAATATAATCTACCAATATCAAAGTGCTAAACATACACAAAATGAACATTTAAATTATGTCAACATAATTAACCATTTCGTCATGGTTTCATGTTCGTAGTTTTGACCATACAAATACCAGATATTGTGACATGCTAATTCGACTCAAAATAAGTATAATACATCATCTGATAAGAGCACAAAAACTATAAATGTTCATACATAACATATTATAAATCCTCCTATTACATCAGAGAGTCAACATTATTCACACCCATTAAATACCAACAATCTCTTCCAAAACCTCTATTATAAATTCATATCATTCATCAACTGGAAGATTAAAGAAATAATCCATATGGGATTGATCTTTGGTGATAATCTTACCAGCTCAGACTCTCTCTTGAACACTCAATCCATCCACCTTTCTGAATATTTGTGTGTCATATTTGCATAATAAACAAAATTTTCAAAATCATCACATTTATGATTAGTTATTATGGTAGTCTTAGTTCAAACAAATTGTCCAATCCTATAGCTATTATGGTAGTTGTAGTTCTCTTTCATCAAAGATAATGATAAAACAAAGCTCAAAATACTAAAATGTACGAGTTTTCTATTGAGAATTGTTTAGAATCACATAGGTTGCTATGCGATTCTGGTTCATCTTCCGAACATCATATCTCTCTCGATATAACAAAAAAAAAATATTGGAATCAATTTAACCAAAAAAAAAAAGAAAAAAATATACACAAACCTAAAATTAGAGTTTGGAAATGATTAAAAAAAAAAAAAAAAAAAAAACTTAGGAAGAAGGTATAACGTTGTAAAAAAAAAGAAAGAAGAAGATTATAAAAAAAAAAAAAAACAAATGGGAAGAATATGACATAACTGACAAGTGCTTCACCGTGGTTTTCAGAGAAATTTTCAAAAGTTATGAAATGGACGGGCATAGAAATTGACAAAAAAATGATGCCCTGTGAATAAGTTATTCCTGAGCAACCGGTTGAATCCCATGTACCAAACATGAGCATGGCAATCAAAAATCCATTCCCACCTCTATGCCCATCCCAATAACCATGAAACAAACTACCCCTAAATAATACAACTAGGGTGGTTCACAAAATGTGTTAAACAAGGACAGTATTTATGCAATTTAAAATACAACAAAATTACTGAAAATCACCTTAATTTTAGGAGAGAATGAACCAATGGCAATCAACCTTTATGACTTGATTTAAAAATAAATGAAAGAATAAAAAGGTGACAGATTGTTCCCAAAGCACTGAATAAATGATTGTCAATTTGTTTGAGTTGTTTGTTCATTTGGTGGAAAAGATTTGTTGGTGACTATGTTGGTAGAGATCAAAGGCTCTTGATCTCCCGGACATATATCAACTGTGAAGCACAGATACGGATACGACAGGATACGACGATACGTTAATTTTTTAAAAACTAGGATACAAATACGTTGATGATAAACTATTTTTTTTAATATTTTTTAGAATATATCACTACAAGAAAATTAGTCTATTGCGATAATTTTTTTACAACGGTTTAGAAAGTGCTGCAAAATTTAATAAAATCGCAACAATTTCTGGAAACAAATAAAAAACTGTTGCAAAATATATGTATTGCAACGATTTTCTTGCTGGGATTTTAAAATGTGTTGCAATAGGGTGTTCATTTTTTTTGGACAATTGGCGAAGCCCAAATAAAAAAAATTCTTTAAAAAATTTAAAGGCCAAACAAATAAGGAAGTGTTGCTATTTATTTCAAAAATGTTGCAATAGGATGGGTGTTATTGCAACGGTTGTGAGAAGTCATTCCAGCACTTTAAAAAGTGTTGCTAGATCCCTTACAACACTGGTTTAGCCAGGGGTTTCTCAAGCGTTACAAAAAAGTGTGCAGCAGTTTAAAACCGCTGTTATAGCTCAAAAAAACTTCTGCAATAGCCCTATTTTCTTGTAGTGATATGTAAATTAAACATAAAATACAAAATATATGCCAATAAAAAACATATAGTGTCAAGTTAATTAAATCCAAAACACTTTTGTTTTTTTACTAACCCAATAAAGACTTTGTAATTAAACCCAATAAAGACAAAAACTCAAGCTCAAACTACCCATTAAAACCCTAAAACACAGTAGGTAATTAAACAAAAACCCTAACCCTAAAATCTCTCCAAGATTCTACTTCTCTGTCTGCTTTTTTTTCCTGGATTCTACTTCTCCTTTGTTCTTTCCCTCTATCTCTCCACTCCACCCTACCTCCCTCTTACCTCTGACAGTCTTAGTCGTCGACCGCTTGAAAGGTTTGATTTTTTTTTTTCTTTTTTTTCTCCAACGTTTCTGTGCGTGTCCAAGCCGTATCACAAAAAAAAATACAAAAGAACAAAAAAAAATGTAAAAGTGCGCATTAGACACGTATCCCAAAGTATCTGTATCCGAAACTAATTCTTTGTCCTATACAAGTATCCATGCTTCATAGTATATCAAACATCAGCCACATCAACTTTCAGATAACATTCAAATCATCATCTAGATCAACAAGATCAACATTCATTCTTTGATCAACTTATTGATTCTACATTGTTTTTCTTGTTTTGATTATTCTTACCATGACTCTATATCATTCAAACATCAAGCTTGTATATATATGAAAATTAACATAATAATAATTGAGAATTCCTTGAATTTGTTCAATAATATAAAAAAATATAATGCAATTACTTAACCCATATCAAATCTCCACACTACGAAAGAGCAATTGTTCCATAAGCTTCTCAGGGGTCATAATGGATTGGTTTCTGCCATAATTATATCCTATAGGAACTGCTCTTGCAATGTTGAGAGAAGCCATAGTGAATTTGGGTGAAAATATGTTATTGGATAAGAGAGATTCTTTGTTGAGAGTCTTCCAAGCATGAGAAATTTTGTCCATAATATGATGTTGTGTGGCTTCATGGGAGATGTTTGGATGTTCATTCATGTAGTATTCTGCATATGATCCATCACGCCCCTCTTGCTTCTCGTCCTGTGGAGATATGTTGCTTTTGATGTTAAAGATTTAATTAAATAGCTCAATAAAAAATATTAATTACTAAGGGCCCGTTTGATAACGTTCCCGTTTATTGTTCCCTGTTTCCTGTTTCTTGTTCCCTGTTTCTTGATCCTTGTTTTTTGAGAACTAGAAACAGGAACATGTTTGATAACTACTCTTGTTTCTTGTTTCTTGAAAAAAAGAAACAGAAACAGAAACTTGTTTGATAACGTTTCTTGTTTCTTGTTTCAAAAAAAAAAAAAAAAAAAAAAAAAAAAAAAATTGATAATTATTTTCTGTTAATTGTTTCTTTTCTTTTTTTATGTTTTTTTCTTTTTTATAGTTTAAATATAATTTAGTATACATAATATAAAAAAATATAACATGCATTAAAATATATATATATATATATACAAAAAAAAACTATCCAAAGTTTACATAATCGAATACAAATAAGTCTCGATGCAAAATTAAAAACAACCATAAAATTGTATTTATACTTCAAATGTTACCCAAATTTGATTTGGTATATGTTTTTGTGTGTTAACCGGGTAAGGAGACATTTGTTTAAGGATAAGGAATTGAGCCTTCTACCCACCAAAAACAACATTCAATAACATTTTGGAGTGAGAAATGTTGGTAGTTAAACATTTATGGATGATGTCTCTTTTCTCTAAAATCTCGAAGTCATTGTCAATTTGTCTTTATTTGTTATGAACTGTGTTTTAAATTTTCGTCGACGTGTATACATCTTCATCGATATTTTCATGTGTCAATGAACTTAATATCGACATAAGAGGTGAATTGACATTTCAATTATATTTTAGATAAATTGACGTTATATAACTAAAATATAATTATTGTGAATCTAATATTTAATAGTAATAAAATTAAAATTATTTAAAAACCGTGAAATGCTTATTTGCAAAGTTTGAAATGTGGATGTTTATGGAAATATCAATAAATTTTATCAAACGGGTCCTAAACTTTTTGTTATAAAGTTATATTTATACTTGTTTTTTATTTTCAACGTCTCAATTTTATGGAAATATTGATAAAAAAAAATATCGATAAAATGTCGATGTGGATAGATATTTATGAATATATATATATATACTTAAATTAATAAATAAACATTTTAACGTAGCTAGATAGGATAAAAGACTAATTATTAATATTAGGTTCACATTACTATTAATATATTCTCAAACAAAACAAAAATAAAAAGTAGCAAAATTCAAATAATATATAAAAAAAATACTGCAAAATTAAGAGGAAGAAAAGATAAAAAAAAAAAAACAAAAATGACAATACTAGGGTTTGAACCTAAGACCTTGAATATAAGAGACTTAATTAAGCATACCTCTTGCCAACAAACCAACAACACTTTTTTGGCTACAATAGGAACTGAAGTTTATAAATGGGAACGAAACAGAAGAAACAACTTTTCGGTGTTTCTCAATTTTTATCATTTTTTTAGAAACAAAAAACGGGAACAGTTATCAAACAAGTCTGTTTCTTAAAAAATGAGAAACAGGAACAAGAAACAGGAAACGGGAACGTTATCAAACGGGCCCTAAGCATTCTCAACTTCATTTATTACTTGTATAGTAAAATTAAAGTACGTTTGATAAACATTTAGTTTATAACTTTTTTTTTTTTAAATTAAGTTTATAAACACTACATCTACCCATGAGTTTCTTTGTTTTGTTATCTACTATTTACTCATGCATGTTGTCAAAATGCAAGCCAAGTTTTGAAAACTAAAAAATAAAATAAAAAATCTTATTTAGGTCCTGTTTGATAATAATATCGTTTTTAGTTTTCTGTTTTTGAAATTTAGGCTTATTTTTTCCTAATTTATTTCTTATGAGTTACACTTTATTTAGAGAAACATTTGGATTCTTGGTCAAATTTTAAAAACAAAGACTACTTTTTAAAAGCTACTTTTTTTAGTTTTCAAGAGTGACTTGATTTTTTAAAATATTGGTAGAAACTAGATAACAAAACAAAAAATATAGATGGGAATAGTGTTTATAGGCTAAATTTTCAAAAATAAAAAACTAAAAACCAAATAGTTGTTATCAAACAGCGCCTTAATAAAAAAAATTGTTTTCGAAATTTGGCTAAACATTCACATGTTTCCTCATGAAACCTAAAAATGATGACAAGGAGATTGTAAGAAAACAAGCACAATTTTCAAAAATAAAAAACAAAAAACAAAATCGTTGTCAAACTGGACTTAAATACTTTTATATCAAGTTACAAAGTTTGTCTCAAAGGCACAATTTTAACTTGGTCTCTATTATCTTACAAGTTTCAATTTAGCTCTTATTGATTTAAACTTTGTTCCAATTTGGTCCCTATAATTTTGTTAAACCTCTTACAAATCAAAAAAAATAATTGTAAAGGTATTTAATTAATGTAGGGTGGGAGTATTGAATCTCTGACCTCTTACCTAATGACACAACTTTATACTAATTGAGCTAGGCTTGATTTGGCCTCAAAACTATCCTTTACTCGCTTGAAAAACTCACCCCATTCCCTTCTATTTTTATTTTACTTAACCCTAAAATTTAATAGTCAACTAACACATCAAATAGAAAACAATTGTCAATTTTAGAGTTTTGCTGAAACCATAAGGACCAAAGTAAAATTTTAGGGACGAAACCAAAACTTTCAAAATTATATCGACCAAATTGAAACTATGCTCAAATCATAACGCCTATAATTCGTATTGAATGCATGCTCGAAGTTGGAAAGTATATTTGACCTTTGCACTTCCCATGTCATCCCAAAGTCGTAGTATCATCGCACTAGACGAAATAATGTCTAAATCATCGTCCAGAAGCTCAATAGTTTGCTTGCATATTTTGTGCCCTAATAGAAAGAAAGCATATACTAAAATAACGTGGATGCCAGTGCTAACAATGCCATTCCTCAAATATTCTTCGGCACTCGGTGAATAACCAGAACTCATCCATTCTGCTTCCACTAAAAAGGCCTTGCATAATTTAGCCCACTGCACACAAAAGTGATTAAACTCTCTTGGTCACTTAAAGTATAGACACACTCTAAAATCAAATATTGAGACCAAACTTATAATTTAACATGGAATTGAAAATACGTACCGCTTTACTTAGTAAACCAATGGGATTCCAACCATGTTTCTTATAGATCATGTAACTTATATCATTCGTAACTTCAAATAGAGATTTGAAACAAATCCTCATGCAATCCGGTAATCTTTCAGCAGCAGCCAAGTCCCATCTACAGTACATGAACAATGTTGATTTCAATAACATATAATATATATAATTTGGAATTTGGAATTTTCATAAAATAAAAGCGACAAAATGTAGCTTCCAACCTAGAGACAGCTTCAGCAAAGAAGGTGAGTTCATTAAGGTTTCCAAATACATCAAAAATGTCGTCAATGAGATAAACAAAAGAGATTGATTTTGCAAGTTGGAGTCTTTGTTCGGAATAGCATGAATCTGTGAGAAAAACAAGTGAGGTGAAGTACCATTGAATTGGTTGATCTCTTGCAAATTTCAACTCTTTGGCCAAACCTGTTTCTTTCCACCATCTAAAACAAATACCAATATCAGAAAACAAAGCTTTCAAAGAATGAAAAACAATTAGGGCTTTCAAAAAATGAAAAACAATAACAAGATTTTTAGGTCCCTTTGACAACCCTTCCATTTTTTAAAATTAAGTTATGATAACTACTTCGACTTTTAAGTTGATGTGTTTTGTTATCTACTTTCTAAAAATGTTTTCAAAATCTAATTCATGTTTTGAAAACTAAAAGAAGTTTTTTTTTTTTTTTTTTTTTTTTTTTTTTTTTTTTTTTCATTTGACTAACCATTCAAACCTTTCTTTTAAAAAGAAAAAAAAAAATTGTAAAAAAATTGAGAGAAAAAAAGCTCAAATTTTAAAAATAGAAATCTAAAAACAAATCATTATCAAACTCGCATAGTTTTAAGTTTTTTGGTGTTTATTTTTAGAAAACAAAATCATATATAATTGTCAAGTTTTTTTTTTTTTTTAATAGACCTATTTAGTTTTGGGTTGTTTTCTTCTTTAGAAAATTAAGCTTATAATATTACTTATTTTCATGTATTTGTTTGTGCTGCTATCTACTCTTAAAAACGATTTCAATTTATAATTCAAATTTGGAATACTAAAAAAGTTGTTTTTAAAATTTTTGCTAAAAAACCAAATGTATTATTGTTAAAAAAAAATTGTAAAAAACATGAGAAACAAATGGTAAGAAAACGAGCTTAATTTTAAAAACTGAAGTGAAAAACTAAATTGTTATTAAAGCTAGCTTAACCCTTTGATAACAGTCAAAGCGAGCATGGCTCAGCTGGCACATGTATGTGTTTATGACCAAGAGGTCTGTGGTTCGAATCCCCCATCCCCAATGTACTCAAAAAAAAAAAAAAAAAAAAAAAAAAAACCTTTAATAACCACTTTTTGTTTTTAGCTTTATCAAGAAGTTAGAGAGAATATTGTAGAGATAAAAGAGAATTGTTTTAGGTTAAAATATCATTTTGGGTCTTAGTATTTTTGGTCTTATTCTATTTGAATACATGTACTTTTTAAATGTTCAAATTTTGTCATGTCTCAATAAATCTTCAAATTAGTACTTTTTGTTAATTTGAAGTTATTTTTTATTGCGAACTTGTTAAAACAATAATAGTAATTTTTATTCAAGAAAAATATATACAATGTGAATATGTTTCGAAAATCTTTAGAGGAGGAGCTAGCTAATAGAGACTACGTTTTATTTTGTAAAAAAAGTTAACAAATAAACTATTTAGTAGAGACTAATTTTAAGATTTATTAAAAGTAGAGAGACTAAATTTGGATGTTTGAAATGATAGTGACTAAAATAGAACGAGTCCTATAGTAGGGACCAAATGATACTTTAACCAATTTTTTTATAATGAAACGTTAGAGAGGAATTGAAGAGAAAGTAAATCTAGAGAGAGAGAGCTTAGGGCAAAAATATTAGTTAGGAAAGGAGAGAGAAAAGTTATAGATAAAAGAAATGTTACTTTAAAAATTGAAGAATTTCGTTTTGGTGTAGCCTTTGATTTGTATTGAAATCCATTTTTGCAACATCTTCCAAAACATTTATCCATTTGTTTGTCCTTTGTGTATCTCCAAAATAGCTAGGCACCATAATTTTGGCAACGCTTTTATGGTGGGGATGAGCTAAAGTTTTGTGCACAAAAGTGGTCAAATTATGATTGGGATGAGCAATAAGCCAAACATTGAGCCCATGGCTACTAAATTTTTCAGCTTCTTCAAGTATGTCATCTCCATGCATGCATAGCTGTGAAGCTTCATATAAGCTCGCCAACCCGATGGTGTCTCGTCTTAGCTCTTCATCGAATTTTCCCTTGTCGTCCAAGAAACATTTGAACACATCTGTTCGTTCAAATAACACAAACAAAGATATAGAAAGAGCTAGCATGATTATGTTTGAGAGTGCTTTAGACACGGTCGAAAGTAATTTCGACTCAAAATTATCATGTTTTAGAGTAACATAAAAATATTTTAGATTTAAAAAAATTCAAGAGCGTTTTAAAGTATGCTATATAAAAAAAAATGTCGTTTAACACCCAAGATGTACTTTATTAGGAAGCGCTTCATAAAAGAAATTTTAAGAATAATAGTTTTATAAATATCAAAGATTGTAATGAAAGTATTTTTACTAAAAAATAATTATTTTAAAAGCGGTCTTAAACCCACCTTAACAATATGTATGTAACACCATTTGTGTTGTACTTTTGCATAAAAATATGAAAGCATAATCTTGTTATCTCAGAAGTCGTGAGAATTATCTAAAAGCACTTATTTCTCCAAGCAGTTCTCTATAAATAATTATACGAGTTGAAACGCTCTTTTACTAAGGAATAGAATACCAACCTGTAGAGATAGGATAACCTTGTTGTCTCAGAAGTCGAAAGAGGAGCGAAGTCTTATGAAGATTCATCTCGCAATCAAATCGTTGTGCACTAGATGAGACGTATAGCCTTTGGAGAAAGACATCAATCTCCTCTTCGAAATGATAATCGATCCCAAGGCGTTGGGTAGCATCAATAAGGTTCAAACATTCGAAGGAATCTCCAATTTGGTGATCTCTCAATACATGCCTTAGAATATCCACTTTAGCTGGAGTAGCTTCAAGCCCAAAGCCATCCTACACACATGATCATCACAAATATTCCAAACAACTTAGGATAATGAAAATGAGACCAATTACATAAAGAGAGAGTAAAGTTTAAATTAAAATAATATACAGCAAAGTTTGAGAGGTTCAAGGAAGAAGAATCCAAGGCATAAATGTTCCATTTTTTATCTACAAAAGCTTGTTTTTCAATAGGTTTTTCGTTCAAGAGCGCCATGTATTGTTGGGAAAAACTTTTGGAATCTTTGTTTGAGACATTAATGTCATTGGACAAGAAGCAAGAAAGGGATGATACATGGGTTGAACCATTGACAAATTATAGAGAAAGAAGAGAAAGTGTTAGGCAATATTGATATTTGAAGGATGAATCGACTTTGTTCTTATAGAAAAAATTATTTAATGTGACACCTAATAACTACATTATTAGTGACATTAATTATACGCTTGTGACTAATTATTTACAAATTTATCTAGCATTGTAAATATCTTTTCTCATATACTTTTGTTGTATTTTTAATATTATTTTTCCTTATTACCCCTTATATATTTGCAGATTTTTTTTTTAATAAAATATAGAGAGATTATTTTCTAATATGTTTTCTTTAGTGAATTCGGAGTTTTTAATTCTTTTTTATATTTCAAATTTATTACAATTCAAGTTTTATTAGTTGGTTTGATTTTTTAATTCTCTACCTCGTTTTTTTTCACCTTTAGGTCTTCCAAGTTCCAATTCCCCAATCTCATTTTTTTTTTTTTTTTGTACATTATTTTCAATTTATTTTAATCTCATTTACATTTTTTATTAGTTTTACAATTTTTTTGTTTTTTTATTTATATTATTATAAAAAATATAAAATTTATTATAACTTTTTCCTAACACTCTTTAATTGCATTGAATTGTATATTGTTTTGTTTATATTGAATATTAATAAACTATGTATCTATATTGAAAATACTAATTGAAACTAATATATAAGCTATTTATCTGCCTAACTTCTTTCAGGTTGTATATACACTATTCATTTTTAAAAAGAGTGTTACGGGCTACCTCAGCGTGAGGCCCTGACGTCATCAGACATCCACGAGGCAGACAGTCGATGTCTCAGTTCCTCAAGATAGACGCCGACAAGCCATTCTCATATCTGATGTTGCCAAGCCGTCACCACCCCACGATGGGGTGACGAGCGATTCGATGGGACACTCCTACCTTACCTCACAAGGCAACGGTACAATAGCACCTCCCAATCAACTTGGGATCGGGGGATCGAAGATCCTCATCATGAAGATAGGTTCAAATTGATATTGATCGTTCACACCTCATCGCCGAATCTCTAGATTCTCATGATGAGGAAAGGACGGGCCGACCCGATCGGTCCACACCTTCTCACCGCCTATAAACATATCCTTAAGGGTATAGGATAGGTAACACAATCTAACGAGTACTTACTCAATTACACTACAACTTCTACTTACGCTCTCATAACACTCTCTGACTTAAGCATCGGAGCCTTGTGGGGTCAGCCCTACATCGATGCAAGATCGTCTTCTTTTTCTTTGTGCAGCTTCGTTCGACTCCGTCGACGGCGAAGCACGTCGAAACATGATAGTTAAAGGGAAGTCCAAATCTTGCACCACCAAGAGAATAAAAAAAAGGAAAAAAAAACTTTTTACCCCACTTTGTTTATGTTGTAATATTTTCTAGTATCTAGTATCAATTTTTCAACGAAACAAAACTTCATCAAAAACCATTTTTGACTACTTGAGAGAGAGATTCCTTCTTTATTTTTATTTTGAACTATAGATCAACACACCCGTTAAGAATTAGTGTAAAGTTATTATGCAAATTTATTTAATTTAGTTTTATTTTAAATATTTGAAATTAAGGTGATGAATTCATTTAGGATAGTGACATGTGTTTAGGTAGTGCTTCCAAATTTGTAGGATGGTGGCTTATAATTTGGAGAATATGCCTTAGTGGCATAATAGGGTGATAATAGAGAAAGTCAAGCTAGTGGGGTAGTTAGTAGGTTAATGCTTTACTAATTAATTAGCTATAAAAACACATGTAATGTTTTCAATTTAATATCGAATTCATTTGAGTAATTATTTCCTTCGTGCAATTTCTCTCTCGTTTCCACACTTCCGTTATTTTCGTTTTGTTACATGGTATCAGAGCTTCCAGGTTTTTTGTTTAGTGTTTGAGTTTAAATACTCGTTGAAGATGAACGGTTGAAACATTGTCTGTGTAGACAAACTTGTCGGTGATAATTATAGTTATTGAAAGCTATGTATGGAAGCTTTCTACATGGACAAGATCTGTGGGATCTTGTTTCTGGTGATGATGCAGAAATTCCAGAAGATACTCTGGAGAATGCTGAGGCACGAAGAAAGTGGAAGGTCAGGTGTGACAAAGCTTTATTTGCTTTGCGGACTTCCATTGGCAAAGAGAATATTGAGCATGTTCGTGATGAAAGTTCTCCAAAGAAAGTGTGGGACACACATAAAAGGTTGTTCACTCAAAAGAACACGATGAAGTTGCAATATTTGGAGAACGAACTTGCTGGAAGAACTCAAGGTAATATGCCGGTTTCAGAATATTTTCTGAAAAATTAAAACTTTATGTTCTGAAATTTCAGAATTAGACAAGGATGATCCGATTAGTGATGCCCGTGGGCGTCACTATCTTATTTGTGGACTGCGAAAGGAGTTTATGCCATTTATTTCATCGATACAAGGTTGGGTAAATCAACCTTCTATCATTGACTTGAAAAATTTTCTTTCAAATCAGGAAGCATTGATGAAACAAATGTTTAGCAACTACAAGCAAACTTAGTCTGAGGTGGAAGTTGTGCTTTATGCAAAAGACAAGGGAAAAGTTAATTCTTCTCCAAGGTTTTATTCAAATGACGGCAAGGATTCCAAGGTTGAAGGGCAGTCCAAGGGCAATTTAAAAGGATGTTTTAGGTGCGGCAAACCGGGACACATCAAACGTGATTGTCGGGTAAAGGTGGTGTGTCAACGTTGTAGAAAATTCGGCCATATTAGACAAAATTGTCGGGTGATTCTGAAATAAGCAGAAGCAAATGTTGTACAGGAAAGTAACAAACCTAAACAAGTTACTTGGGAACAATGTTTATCAATTGAAGCTATTGATCAACCCAATAATTTGCAGGTTAATGATTCTATAGACTATAATGAGGATTGGATTGTTGATTCTGGTTGTTCTCATCATTCAACTGGAAATGTTTTGCTTCTCTGATGTACGTATCCATCAAGGAAGAAGAGACATTGCGACGACTGATAATTCCATACATCCTGTTGTTCAAGAAGGGCAAGTTAACGTTAAGGATGGTGCATCAAATGTTGGTGATATTTCTCTTGAAGATGTTTATCATGTTCCAGGTTTAAAGAAGAATCTGGTTTCGGTCTCTCAGATTGCCGACTCTGGGAGGTATGTTCTCTTTGGTCCAGATGATGTGAAAATTGTTTCTAATATTAAACAATTTGATTCTGATGTTTTGTTTACTGGAAAGAGGAAAGATTCTCTCTATGTTTTGTCTGCAACTGATGCATATGTTGAAAATACATGTTAGAATGATAGTGCAACACTTTGGCATGCTCGGTTGGGCCATGTTGGTTATCAATTGCTGCAAATAATTTCTATGAAGAAATTTATTGATGGTGTTCGCATCTTTAAAAAAATTTGTCATGATGTGGTTTGTCCTGGTTGTCAATTTGGAAAATCGTATCGTCTTCCTTTCCCAAATTCAAATAACAGAGTTACTGTTGCATTGCAGTTAGTTCATTCAGATTTGATGGGGCCGACAAAAATATCCAGTTATTCTGGTTGTCGTTATGTTATGGTTATAGTGGACGATTTTACTCGGTTCACTTGGGTGTATTTTTTGGAGGCCAAAAGTGAGACTTTCTCCAAGTTTATCCAGTTCAAGGAGCTAGTGGAGAAAGAATTTATGCTGCCGATAAAGTTTCTTCGCACAGATAATGGGGGAGAATATATGTCTGATCAATTTCAGAATTATTGCAAAGAGCATGACATTCAACGCCAAATGACATGTCCTAACACTCCACAGCATAATGGAGTTGTTGAACGTAAATTAGCACATCTTACATCTATGTGTTTATCTTGACTGCATGCAAAGAACCTTCCAAGGGAACTTTGGACAGCAACTATTCAGTCAGTCTGTCACGTCATAAATCGTCTACCTCCATGGGCAGGGTCATATCTATCTCCTTTTGAGGTACTATATCGTCGTAAACTCAATGTGAGTTATCTTCGAGTTTTTGGGTCAGTTTGTTATGTCCATGTTTCGAAAGTTAAGCGTTTATATGGTACTCACAGAAAAAGATGGAGATGTAAGGATCCAAATACAAGAGAATTTTTTTCTTTTCGAAATGGTTTGTTTATTCTTTTTTAAGTCAAGAGTTTGGGTGAAGAGAGACGTTTTCTTGGCTTAAAGGTTGAAAGGTCAGGTGGATACTTTGTTAACTCGGTTTGACATGAAGGAGTCAAAATCAATTACTACTCCTATGGTGCCATCCTTGAAGTTGTTGATATATTTACCAAGGCACTTGATAAATCCAAGTTTGAAGAATTCAGGAGTGCACTTGGTGTTGTTGTTCGTATGTTTGCACTAAGGGGGAGTGTTAAGAGTTAGTGCAAAGTTATTATGCAAATTTATTTAATTTAGTTTTATTTTAAATATTTCAAATTAAGGTGATGCATTCATTTAAGATAGTGACATGTGTTTAGGTAGTGCTTCCAACTTTGTAGGATGATGACTTATAATTTGGAGAATATGCCTTAGTGGGTTAATGTTTTCAATTCAATATCAAATTCATTTGAGTAATTATTTCCTTCGTGCAATTTCTCTCTCGTTTCCACACTTTCGTTATCTTCGTTTTGTTACACACCTAAATAACACTATATTACTTGACGCATGTTTTGGCGAACAAATATTTAATATTTATTGGGTTCTATGATAAAATTGAACATTTTTTCATTTGATATGTGTAGTTACACTTCCAATCTTAGTACAATTTGAAAAAATTAATGCTGGAGAGAGTTAGGTAGTGGTTGGTTAATAATACTCCGTTTGGCAACCGAGTATAACTCAATTAACAAAAAAAAAAAAATAATAATAGAAATTTGTTTTTATTTAGATAAGTTGACCCTAAATTAATGGTATGAATTAATTTTAAGTTTTATTGAAAATATAAAGACTAAATTTAAACATTTTAAAGTGGACTAAAATTGAACTAATTAAAATGATATTTTATTTTTCTATTTTTTTTAAGGGAAATTGTAACCGATGTCAATTTAGAATAACATAATTAAAAATATAGTATGTTTTTAAAAAATTTGCGGATATGACAATTTCTATCGTTGATATCTTATGGCTGATAGAAGTCTATCGCTGATCACCTCAGCTTTTTATAGATTTTTGTCAGTGATAATAGTCTATCAGGGATATGATAAAGTCTATCAGTGATAGAAACAGACTTTTTTGCCATATTTGTAAAATATTTTAAAGTTTACTAAATTTGCAATTAGTTTGGGCCTGATTGCTATTTGTGCAACCAACCCTTTTTTTAATTCCACTTTTTTACTCTCATTTTCCTTCATTCTTCCCTTCTCTCTTTACCCATCTTTTCTTTATTAATTATTTCATGTTTTTTCTCCATTTTTTCCGTTTATTTGGTTGGAGTGACAAGATGCAAATCGACACCCAGTAGGCGTCACTAATCTCTCCAAAACCGACTCAAACCGATATTTTTGGGCCCGTTTAATAACGTTCTCGTTTCCTGTTTCCTGTTTCTTGTTCTTTGTTCCCTGTTTCTTGTTTCTTTTTTTTGTAGAACTAGAAACAGAATCATGTTTGATAACTATTCCCGTTTCTTGTTTTTTGATAAAAAAAAAATAAATAGAAACTTGTTTGATAACTGTTTCTTGTTTTGTTTTTTAACATTTTTTTCATTTTATCTATAGTTTAAATATAATTTAATTATATAATACAAAAATATATAAAACACATTAAAATATATATAAAAAGAACTAATTATGAAAAGTCTACATTATAAGTCCCAATGCAAAATTTACAACACTAATAAAATTATTTTTATCTATCAAATGTGACCCAAATTTGATATGTAATGTCATCTCTCAATCGAGTCATTTCGTTTTAAATGATGTCGACTCGAACCAAACTGAATTATGTGACTAAATGTCGTATGGTAAAATATTAAAGTGAGACTAAAGACATGTTTTAGTGAGCAAAATTTATATTTTCAAAATTCTAATTGATTCAAGGGTACTAAAAATTAACAAATATATAAATATATACTGAAAAATATAAACATTAAATAAATTATAAATATTTTAAAAATAAAAAATAAAAAATAAATATATATTGCAAAATATATAAATTAAATAATATATAAATATTTGGGAAATTGTAGTAAATGACAATTTAAGACTTATTGTTTGCAAATATAGCATGTTTTTAAAAATTTTGCGGATATAGCAATTTCTATCGCTGATATCTTATGACTGATAGAAGTCTATCGCTGATCACCTCAACTTTTTATAGATTTTTGTCAGTGATAATAGTCTATCAGTGATATAATAAAGTCTATCAGTGATAGAAACGGGTTTTTTTGCCATATTTGCAAAACATTTTAAAGTTTGCTAAATTTGCAATTAGTTTGGGCCTGATTGCTATTTGTGCAACCAGCCCTAAATATTTTTTAAAAAAATTTAAAAGTTAAATAATAAATAAATATACATTGCAAAATATAAAAAATAAATAATATATAAATAATAAATAATAATTTAAATATTAAATAAATATAATATTACAAAATTTAAAATTTAAATTCAAAATAATATATAAAAAACTCCAAAATTAAGAATATAAAAAAAATAAAAATGTTGTATCCAAGACTTGATGACAAGATCTCTGTTGAATAAAAAAATTAGCCACTAGTTTTGACCAACAAAGCAATGAAATGTTTATGTTATGAAAGGAACAAATTAATATAAAACGAAACGAAGCAAGAGAAACATCTTTGCCACTTTTTTGAAAACGTTTCTCAAAATTTAGAAACAAGAAACGAGAATAATTATCAAACAAGTCCGTTTCTTAAAAAATGAGAAACATGAACGAAAAACAGGAAACGGGAACATTATCAAACAGGTCCTTTATGTTCATGTCGGTTATAATATACAATGTAATTTGATAAGTTTAGCTTTGAAATTTATAAATTTAACTTTAAAATTTATTAAATTTGATAATTAAAAAGTATTATGAATAGAAGAGTAGATTGGAATTAATGAATATTTAAATGCACAAAATTGTTTATAAACGAACGAAACGTAAACAAGTGTATTGATAAAATTTATGCCTTAATTTAAAAAAAAAAAAATTAAAATGCCTTATAGAATTTAATAGAAATTTTGAATTAAAAAAATGTTTGTTTTTGTTTTTTTAGATGGTTGCACAGACATAAGAAAAAAATAATTGCAAATTTAGCAAAGTTTAAAATCTTTTGCAAATATGACAACAAAAAAGTGACTAGCACTGATAGACTCTTTTACTATTACTCATAGACTTTATGACTATTTTTTTAATTTTTCTAAATTGACTGTTACAATTTTCTCTATATATACATATATATTATTTTTTTAAAATTTCTTATTACAACAATTTGGGGTGTAGAGATTTAATTAAATAACTTTCTTTACTTTGTTTTTTTCTTTTTTTTCTTTAATTTGTTTATCACCCAATTTTGTTAGGCTTGGAGTTATAAATATAATATAGTGGAATGTATGAGTTAATTATACTTTTAAATGAGGCACCAAGAGTATAGCTCAACACCATGATGTATTGCTTAGTGACCATGAGGTCCTAGGTTCAATCCTCCACTCCAATATATTGTCAAACAAAAAGAAAAATTATACTTTAAATAATTCATGTAATATAAAAGTCTTTGTTGTCAACAAGATTGGATTAATTCACATGTCTTCATCTTCTTGAAGTTTAAATTTTAAATCATTATTATTTTATTATAATAATAATAGAGAGATCTCATTTTTTTTTTCTTTTGAAAATGAACCAAGGGCAAAAGTTGGTAGATATGTGACATCTGAGTAGAGAATGATACATGAATGAACCGAAGACCACATTTAAATGTGAGAGATCTTGAAGTTATGGAAGTAAGGTTAAGAAAGACTTAAAAGAATTTGTTGTAATTATGTATATAAACAAGTACACCTTCCATTCAGTGACCTAATCATTATGAACTCAAAAGGCATTTGAGTGAGAATGAAACATTTTGACCGGTAGAATAACCATTTTGTGCCGTGGGTGAGCGCTCCGCCTAAGATAACAGAGAGAGTATGGTTTTTGACTAATAATGCATAAATTAATCATTGATTTCAAAAAAAGAACAATGTTCGTCGTAAAACTCACTAATTTTAATAATATTATGTTTTGTACAAATTTAAGTTTGACTAATAATGCATAAATTAATCGTTGATTTCCTTTGCCAAACCTCACAAATTTTAACCCAAAAAAAAAGTAGTTCTAATGTGGCATTGTTTTTAAATTTTATTAACTTTTTACTGTACATATGTTTTATAATTTATTGAAAGAATATGAGAATATTTTTTTAACCACTTTTTTTTAGATTGCAATACATTTTTAAGCCTAAAGTTAAAATTGCAACAAATACCTAAATTTAGGGTATAGGATGAACTTAAAATTAAAAGTTTAGAAAAAAAATGTATGCAATTTGACAAGTTCAAACTTAATTTTTTTTCATTTATTTTAGTACCAAACATTATAGAACTTTTAAAATCACTTGAAACAGCTATACTGAACCCACTCTAATTTTGTAATTCTTCCAAAACTACTCATATAAATATAAATATATATATATATATAAAAATATAAATATATATATATTTATATTTAAAAACTTTTTAAACTTTTTTTTTCAAAAGTTACCAAAATTAATTCGATATATATATAAAAACTGTTTAAACCTTTTTTTTCAAAAGTTACCAAAATTAATTCGATACTCTAAATGAATGAAATACTTTTATATGCAGGAGTATTATTAAATATGTTTTTATTTCAGAGTTTAATAATAAGTAGGTGAATTGTTCAAAATATGATAATAATAATAATATTGAAATATCTGGAATGTTTTATGACTTGCTACGATTAGTTTAATGATAATTGACATGTTTAACAAAATAAATAAATCAACAAAAACACATAGGTAAAAGATAATATATTAAATATTCATGAAAGTAAGCATAATTTAATGATAATTGACACATGTTCAATCGAAGAAAAAAATGGTAATGGAATAGTAATGGACATGTAATTTATCTTTGAAATCGGAGGTTAATGATAAGTACTAAGAAAGGGAGGAGAGGTACATTTATAGTATTGATGATTTCTTACCCTAAATTATATTAGGGCTTTACTTATTTACTTTTAAGAAATTTTCATTTAAAAAAAAATTGTTCTTTATTTATCTAAATTGGTCTATATACCTACAAAAGAAACAAAAACACTTCAAAGTAATTAAAATGATTAGAAATTTGGTAATATAAACTAAATAAGTCTAGACATTTAGATGGGTAATCCATGCCAAACATGCCTAAAAACTACTTTAGCGCGATGGATAATGGACCCCAATTGTGACTAACACGAGTACTTTACGAGTCTAAACCAACTCCGATACGTGTCAACACGTATCTTAGGCCTCTAAACCCATTTCAAACGTTACCGAACAAGTACTTTACGGGTGTATAGCTAAACTAACACGTATCTTAGGCCTCTAAACCCATTTCAAACGTTACCGAACAAGTACTTTACGGGTGTATAGCTAAACTAACATAACCTAAATATGCCCAATAAGAAATTAGCTACGTTACCAACCGAAAACATGCCTACAAAGTACATGAGATCACAACCCCTCCTAACTTGTCTTTGACTTGAGATCTCCAAACTTTTCCCAAATGAGCCTAACAAAGCATTTTTGGGGCAAAAATGTACCCCACACGTAGCGTAAGAGCATATATTTTAGATGTCTAAACCCACCCAAATTTTTCCTAACAAGGACACATACCAAAATGCCTAAAACTAACAAGCATTTTCAATACATATAGGACATATTCGAGAGTAAATTTAAAATTGTTAAAATAATTTTTTGTCATGTTCAAAATTAATTCGATATATGTATCTAATCATTTATAATTAATTTTGGTGGTATGTAAATTTTGTTTAAAGGCATAAATCAAACTTTAAAATGATTAAATGTATATTTTGGAGTGATTTTGATTATGACAAAAGTGATTCAAAATTAATTCGATACATGTATCTAATCATTTATAATTAATTTTGGTGGTATGTAAATTTTGTTGAAAGGTATAAATCAAACTTTAAAATCATTAAATGTATATTTTGGAGTGATTTTGATTATGACAAAAGTGATTCAAAATTAATTCGATACATGTATCTAATCATTTATAATTAATTTTGGTGGTATATGTAAATTTTGTTTAAAGGTATAAATCAAACTTTAAAATCATTAAATGTATATTTTGGAGTGATTTTGATTATGACAAAAGTGATTTTAACAATTTTTAAATATGCATAATTAAAAAGTGCATCATGTTAGATATGTGTTATGGGTCAAATAAACCATGACAGAATAAAGGTCCAAAGGGTTAAAAGCCTAAGTTTCCTAACCATTGGCCCAAAAGAAGACAAGAGGAACGAGGCAAGCCGACCGGTCAGAAGGACCAACCAAGAGAGAGAAAAGGAATCGAACCCCGAAGGGGTCGGTCCAAGCAGGAGAATCGTGGACATCGTCGAGGAGGTCGGCCAGCGCGAAGAGGGTCGATCCCTCGAGAGATCAGTTGTGGCCGACACTACAAGAATTTTGACATTTTCTGACGTTTTTTTTATCCCGACGCCGAACAATATCTTCGGGAAAAGTACCATTTACCGATGCCAAATTAACGACCTCTGAAAATGATACTTTTCACGACGCTTCAAGAATGTCGTCGGAAAAAAGGCAACTTTTCCCGACACCAAATTAATGGCTTCGGGAAAGGTCAATTTTACTTACGCATTTAATATGGCATCGGAAAAAAATGATTTATTTTATTTATTTTTTTTAGGAAAATTTGACTTGTCCCAACGCCATATTAAACGCGTCCGTAAAAGTTTGACTTTTTTTCTTTTTTGGCGTCGGGAAAAGTTTGCCTTTTTTTCTTTTTTTTTTATTGAAAACTTTGACTTTTCCCGACGTCTTACGAATGGCGTCGAGATAAGTTTGACATTTTTTCTTCCTTTCTTGAAAACAGTTAACTTTTCTCGACGTCATTCGTAAGACGTCGGGAAAAGTGACATTTCCCGACGTCATTAATGTGGTGTCGGGAAAGTTTTTCACTTAAAAATCTTAACCCTCTTTCTTTTTCTTCTCTCTTTCTTTCTGCCGTTTTTTTTCTTCTTACTTTTGCTCTCTTCCGCCTCTGTCGCCTTTATTCTTCGCTGCCTTCGTTGCTCTCTACCACCTTTGTCGCTGCCTCCATTGTCCTCTACTACCGTCGCTGCCACCGTCGCCTTCCACAACCGTTCTCCACCATCGTCGCAGCCTTCATCTCTTTTGTTCTTCAGATTTACTGTGATTTCCTTTGAAGCGATCTAGTACATCATATTCAAAAAAAAAAAAATCACATTACGATCTATGCATTTGGTTCTCTAGACATAGGTTTACTTTATTTATTGTACATGTTCTTGCTTCTGAGAATCGTCAGTTGATTAGTAACTGAAATATTAGAATATACGCAATGATTATTGTTGATGTAGTTCAAGTTTTAGAGTTTAGTTAAAGTTGTAGAGATTGTGGTCCACTTTAGTGTGTTTAATTAATTATGTATTGTATATGTATGTTTTAATTAAATTTCATGATTGTATGTGCATAAAGTATGCCATAGAGATTTAAAATCCCACCATAGGAAGCATGCTCCATGCATTGAATGTATGATATAATTGTTATTGTTGGGTTTTATGTCCTAAAACTCGTGGTTTGTAAACTGTTATATTTGTAAATATTATATTTAGAATAAAGAGTTCTTAGTTTTATTCAGTAAATGAGTTTACTGGATCAAAGTGAAATGTGTTTAAGTTAACCTATACCAATGACCAACACCCTTGGCTGAATATGAGTACTTGAGCTTCATGTATGTCATGATTGTGGATCAGGCTCAAGTAGTCAGTCAAAACGGTCTATAGTATACGGATAAGGTTGAGTATCTTATCCTGGTAACGCTATAGGATGCGACTCAATTTGTATTGTACAAAACGATGTGATCCGAATCGTTTCACATGGAGATGTGCGAGTGAGGGCGTCCTGTGCAAAGAGTTCGTATAAGACCGAACCGCGAAATATGTCGCTCTCTCTTTATAACATCGTTTACTGATGAGACCGACATTTTTCTTTGATGGCCTTGGTAACTCGATCTTAATCTTGAGCTTACAATGAACTCCTGCTTATTAGACAGTATCCTTAGACTTGTATGGGTGAGACTGGCCCATTAGCGCCGACTCAATAACTTATCATCTCAGGGATAAAGTTTAATAGGTAGCTGGGAACATAGTGTAGTAAGATGGAGTTCGCTCCTAACCCGCTCTTCAGGGTTAGTAGATAGGTTGTTCCCTTAATAGCTGACTCTGAGGCTTGAACAATGAGCGCTCACACTCTCATGAGATGAGAGGGTTAATTGATCTGTTGGTTGGACCACAGATCTATTGTTCATTAGAGTTGTCAGTGGTACTTAAGGAACAAGACGTAATGCAGGGGTTAAACGATTTATAATGACCCAGTTGTGATTACGAACAACCTATGAAGGGACGACTTGCCAATGACGGTTATATCAGAGGACATAATATACCTATAGTGAGAAGAGTGCAACCCTCGGACTATAGTGGAGTCTCCGGGGGTTAACGAATGTTTGTTAGTTCGGTTAAAAGCGTTTTGACCGGATAATCTCGTATCGTTGGAGCTCATGATCTGTAGGTTCTTTAGGTTCTCCTGGCTAGCTCGGATAACGTAACGTCCTGCAACAATATAAGAAAAAAGGAAAAAGGAAAATAATTTGAATTGTTCAAATTCGTTTTGTGGAACAATGGTGGACGTATTTAAATATGATTTAAATATGGGAATGATCTAAAACATGAATAGGATTCATGTGCAAAAAGTCGGTTTTCGGAAAACCGGGTTTAGCCATATTATTTAATTAATATTTGATATTGAATTAAATAATATTAATTAAATAAAATGTTTAATTAATTAATATATATATATATATATATATATATGTCTTGCATGTAAGACACATATGTTATTGTATATTATTTTATATATATGCGTATGGCAAAAAGGAAAAGGAGTGTGGATTTTCAGATATTCATTTTTTGAATGAATTTTTTTTTAAAAAAAACTTCTCAAGTTCACCAGCTTCTGACTTGAAGATGCTTTTGAACTGTTTTTTTAAATTCATTTGAAAATCTTCAGAGACTTTCCTACCTCTGCTTGTTTTGTTCTCTTTTCTCTTGGTACGAAGTCCTACCCCTTCGTTGCACGACGCCGAGGATAGCGGGACTACCAGGGGTGGTCCTCAAGGCATCCGAGAGAAGAAGTGCGAAGTGTTCGTGACGAAGAACGACAGGCAGAACTTGAAGAAATCGGAACTATAAGGGTATGTATTCTAAATTTCTTTAATTTCCGTCGTTTGAGCATGTTTTCTATTTGTTAAATTGATGAAAATAGAGTATCATCGATCCAAAATCGCTTCCGCTGCGTATATCGCTCCATCAATTGGTATCAGAGCGAATTTGTGATCAACTCAATTTGCATCAATTTAAGTTGGTGGGTATTTTAATTTAGAAATTGTTTCTGAATTGGCGTCTAAAGTGAAAATCGATTTTGGCATCGTTTCTTTTTTAATTTCATTATTTATAATTGCCCGAGAATGTATGTGGTTTAATGTGTGCTTAAAAAAGTCTGTATTTTTTGAGTCATTAGAGTCCATATAGGTATCTTTGTGAAAGAAGCTCATCGAAATGTTCGGTACAAGTTCAAATTCGTTCTAGGCGATACAAAGAGTAACTCGAAGAGAAATTGGCCGAAGCGTTCGGGGAGCAAGCTTGTCTAAGGCGGTGCGAAGAGTTCGAAGTCCGCTCAAGACTTAGCTTGTTGGTCAAGCTTGTAATAAAATAGTTATTGCTTGCTAAATGCGAAAATGGATCTACTTTAGTGTGTTTAATTAATTATGCATTGTGAATGTTTGTTTTAATTAAATTTCATGTTTGTATGTGCATATAGTATGCCATATAGATTTAAAATCCCACCGTAGGAAGCATGCTCCATGCATTGAAAATATGTTATAAGTGTTATAATATATAGTATGCATATTTGAGAATTCATGAGTATTAATATAAGAGTTATATTAATTCATGAATTAGATGTTGTTAATTTAATAGAATAATTGATATAAGTGTTATATTAATTATGAAATTAAATATACAACATATTGTAGGTTATACGTGTTATAATGTATATGATGCATGTTTAATTTATGAGTATTAATATAAGAGTTATATTAATTCATGAATTAGTTGTTGTTTGCTTTATAGAATAATTAATATTAAGTGTTATATTAATTATGAAATTAAACATCCAACTTTAGATGCATATTGTATGTTATAATTGTTATAATGTATAGGATGCATGCTTAATTCATAATAATTGATATAAGTGTTATATTAATTTATGAATTAGGAGTTGTATATTTAAAATCATAATCGATATAATTGTTATATTGATTATGAAGTTAAATGTTCAACTTGTCATGCCTTAGCGAATGTATGTTTGAGAAGCATATAAAAGGTTGTTATAGAAAGTCTAGTTTTTGCAAGTGTTGTAAAAATGACTTAGACTTGTAAAATCTATAACTAAGATAAGAGCATGTTCATTTAGGGCTAAATGGTTCGATCAGGTTCATTAGATGAATAGGTCGAAATCTCGTAAATGCTAAGATTATGAGAAACTCACCCGGTGAAATCTTGTCTAAGGTTGGAGGAAAATAAATTGACGGATCACCTTCTACCTGGGGACTACCCGGTACTTGAGTAAAATTAACCCGACTTTATGAGCATGTGTGAGAGGTGTAAGGTTAGTAAAGTGTTTATAACCTAGACATCTGTTACGTCTCCAAAAGTGACCATTTTAGGACTTATTTATCTTAGAAAGATGTACACTCTTAGGTGTTTTTGATAGGATTTAGCTTGAACTTATGCTTAGATGTGAGAATTAGAAGAAGGAAGCTAAATTAGGACTTGTATGCAAAAGGAAAGAAAAGAAATGAAAAACGAAGTTAAAAGAATGAAAACTGTGCATTGCGGAAGCATTGCGGAAACATTGCTAAAACCGCAATGTTTCAAGTGAAATCCGTAAGTTGGCTAACCTTTTTCTGTTGTGATCCGATATTTCAGGGATTTGTTCTTTCTCCTCCAACCACGTAGAAGTACGACGTTGAGAATGGATGGTTCTCCTTGGCCCAATCGCACCTGCAGAATACTATAAAAGGAGGTCAAAGTGGAGGGTTGAAACATCATCCGAAAAAGCGTAGACTTCTCAGTTCAACGCAGCTTCTTCCACTCTTATTCTCTCTTCCGTCTGTTGGTTTGAAAGGGTCAGCTATTGGAGTCGACAATCTGATAGGAAGGAGGGAAGATTCATCTTCTCTTCTGATTGGATTCATCCAAGCAAGGCTTGCCTTTCTCTCCATTCAGCCAAGGCGTTCGTAATCGAGAAGACCACGCACAACTTACTGCTTTCTGTTTTAGTTTTCTACTTTCAGTACTGTTTATTGTTATTTCCTTTCCATTAGCTACTCGATTTCATTTCGTTGCTTTCTGTCTTTACTTCAGTGTTTCTAAGTCTTCATTTGTTCATTCAAACAATTGGTCAATCAACGCACAATTCATCATTTCGCAATTTCTTTATTCTTCTTTGCCTACTGTTTTCCTTTCCTGTTTTGTCTTTAATCTTCTTCTAAGCATGCCTTCTTCATCGACTATTCCTATTCTGTCTGCATCCATGAGTAACTAAGTCACATAGGGGCATGCTAATGACAAATCTGTAGGCTAAAACACGTGAACCAAGCATGTAGGATAGCTCTCGAATGCATTGATTGTATGTAAGCTTCATCCCACGGGAAATTTCGATTGGCCATCCATTTTGTCCAAAGAACTCCTAACCTCTGGAAGGAGTAAGAGTTCAGAGTCATACACTCATGCTAGCCTCTCATGGTAGCCAGAAAACGACCTAGGAATAGGCGTTTTCCTAGTACAAATCACAACTCACTGTTTTAACAAGATGCTTAAGACCTTACTTGGACATGAGTAAACTAAAGAATCTAATGCATGAAATCGGAAGATACATGAGATGAGTTAGTTTGATGCATAGTGAGTTGATCTAATGCTTGAGAATCGTGTGAAAAAGCCAAAGGAGGAGTCATTAGTAGCCCTTGTTTCCACATTTTACACACTTTCGATGTTAGTAACATTGCGGTATAATTGCTGTTCTCGCAATTCTTTTTGTTAAAAATTCTGTTTTAGCTATTTTCCTCTTCGTTTATTAATCTCTTCTCTTTACGTTTGAGTTTATCATTGACTTGCACTTGTTTATGTTGCTACCCTTTACTTATTCCTTAGTAATTAGGCAATTTAAAACCAAATCTACCCCATCAAATCCATTCTTGCTTAACAATACACTTCGCGAGTAACTAAGAATAAATCTCTGTGGGAAAACGAATGAAAAAATACTTACTACTTGCTACAAGATCATGTATGCTTGCATGTTCTGAGTGCTCTCTTATTGCATATTCCTTTAAACATTGAGCACGCAACAACATCTCAGGTAAAATTGTTTGCCTAGATTTAAGGTTTTATTTATTTAGCCAGATAAAACCTGAGTTTTTACCCTAAACCGTGCATGATGCTTAGTAGAAGTGTTGAGAAGGAATATATGATATATCTCTCTCCTGCTACGCACTCCCTTGTTGGGTTTTATGTCCTAAAACTCGTGGTTTGTAAACTGAGTGTATATTCTATTTTGCAATAAAATTGTTATTGAAATTTATTCAGTAAAGTTGTTATTGAATAAAAGGGATTGTGTCTACTTTTAACCTAACTTCAATAAACAAAGAACCCATGGCTATAGGTTGTATACTTGAACTTCATGTGTGACATGATTGTGGATCAAGTTCAAGTAATAGCCAAAACGGTCTATAGTATAGGGATAAGGCTGGGTACCTTATCCTGGGGACACTATTGGAAGCGGCCCACTTTGTATACTACAAACGATGTGATCCGAAATCGTTCATGTGGAGACATGTGAGTGGGGGCGTCCTATGCAATGAGTTTGCATAAGACTGAACCGTGAAATAAAGTCACTCTTTCTTTACAACTTCATTTACTGTAAAGACCGAATTTTTCATATGATGACCTAGGTAACTCGATCTGAATCCTGAGCACGCTATGAAGTCTTGTTTATTCGGACTTATCCTTTGACTTGTATGGGTGAGAGTGGCCCGAGATCGCCGACTCAATAAGCCTACCATCTTGGGGATAAGACCGGGTAGGTAGCTGGGAACATAGTCCTGCGAGATGGAATTCACTCCTACCCGCCTTGAGGGATTAGTAGAGAGGTTGTTCCCTTAAGTGCTGACTCCGGGTCTTGAAATAGGGATCCCACTCTCTCATTGGCCCGAGAGGGACTTGGTATAGTGATGAGATCACATACCAATCAGTTTGGTGGTTGGCCCACAAACCAATAGTTCATTAGAGGGTCAGTGAGACTTAAGGAACAAGATGTAATTACGGGGGTAAAACGGTTATTTTGACCCAGCTGTAATTACGAACGACCTGTGAAGGATCAACTTACTAATGATGGTTATATCAAGAGGACAAAAATATATCTACGGTGAGGGGAGTGCAACCCTTGGACTTTAGTGGAGTCTTCGGGGGTTAACGAATGTTGGTTAGCTTGGCTAAAGAGTTTGGCCGGTTAATCTCGTATCGTTGGAGCTCATGATCTGTAGGTCCTTTAGGTTCTCCTGGCTAGCTCGGATTAAGCCGTGTAACAATATGAGAGAAAAAGAATTTAAATTTATTCAAATTCGTTTTTGGAAGAATGATGAACATATTTAAATATGATTTAAATATGGGATCGGTCTAAAACATGAATAGGGATTCATGTGCGATGATTCGGTTTAAGAAACCGAGATTAGTCTTATTATTTAATTAATATTTGATATTGAATTAAATAATAATATTAATTAATTAAAAAGTTTAATTAATTAAAATTTATTTTGTTTATTAAAATTAATTGTGAATTAATTTTAAAATGACAAAATATTACAAGTGGAATTATCCAAGTTGAGTGGATTTATCCAAGTTGAGTGGGATTATCCAAATTGTGAAGTGGATTGTGAATCACCAACAACATGCACAAACTCATCAATTTTGGAACACTTGGTTGAAGACTAATCCATCCAATTTGAGGTGTCATGCTAAGCAAAAAGTTTGTTCCATGTGAATTGCCTATAAATTGGATGAAGTTCAAATGGTTTGAGGTTGATCAATTTTCAAAGAGTTTGAATATTTGGATGAGCATGAAGAGTTCAGGTTACTTGAGAAATTAGAAAGTTAAGTGTTAGATATTTCTCACAAAATCTTCATCACTTTCATCTTCCCATCTTCTTCTTCCAAACTTTTTCTTTCATAAAGGAGTCCCACCACTCCGTTGCTCGGTCCGAGGATAGCGGGACTACCGGAGGTGGTTCTCGGAGAGTTCGAGAGAAGCTTTGAAGGGTTCGTGAAGAGATTCGAGCATCAGAATAGAAGTCCTTAGAACTACAAGAGGTATGTGTTCTAATTCCTTTTATTTCAAAACTTTGAGCATGTTTCTTATTTAGCTAAATTGATGGAATTAAAGTGCCAATGATCCGACTCGCTTCCGCTGCGCTACATGCGCTCCATCATCCCTATAGTTCACAACGTGAGAATTTTGCTCAGCCTCGTGATGTCAATAGGGCATCCCCATTCAGATGGTATTTTCAACTTTCAATAGCAAGGTGAATGGAGTAAGTATCTATAGTAAGTGGGAGAAGGAAGTACGTCAGTATTTCCTGCGGTCTCTTCCATTGGATTGAACCGTGAGATTCCCATGTTCCGCCTGCAAGGTGACCCTAGGAGGCACCAATCCATTCGGAGGGATGGGGCATGGGAGATTGAACATCTCAGTCACCATTTATGGATAGTGAAACACAAGGCCATTCCCAATTCTGACATTCCAATTCGGTTGCACTGTTGAGGTCGTCCTGTGAATTCTAAAAATGGAGGGTCACGCTTACGGGATTTACTAAGGCATTAGTGAATCCATACAAAAAACGATAACTAAGATGCTATAGGAATAAGTGTTATTCTGGAATTAGCATTTAGTCAAGATTGTCTTGATTTAGTAAATGAGTGCTCGACTACCATTCGGTAGCGGCCATTCTGACCTACTAAAGTATAGTTGTTACTAAATAAAGAGTTTGGGTACTTTATTTACTTTTAAACCTTTTAATTGGTTTAAATAGGTTAAAACCGTTTCACTAATAGTTTTACATTTTGTTTCAGCATGTTGATAACTCCATTTTGGAGCTAATTATCACTCCCTAATTCTAGCTAAATGCCTTTGTTAATATGTCTCGTTTGTAGGAGAATTGCGGCGAAGAGCTCATGCGTCCATTGGACTCGTTTCGTAGCTAAAAGCGGTGTTTTAACGCCCCAGGAATGCATCGGAAAAAGGGCAAGCTTACCTAAGAAGAACCGGACCAAAATTGCCTTGGAGAGGCAATTTTCCAGCTCAAACCCGAGAGCAAGCGTCGAGCAGACAGCGTCGAGACGCTTGCTCAACGCTGCCGGGCGTCGAGACCCTGCTGCGGAGTCTCGACGCTCCGAGGGGCGCGCGCGCTGATAATTTAGGTCGCAGCGTCGCGACGCTGTCCCAGCGTCTCGACGCTCCGACGGATTTAAAGGGGCTGAATGACGATTTTTGCAGCCAAGTCTTGCTTCATCTTCTTCCTCTCGGCTTTTTCCCCATTTTCACTTTTGCTCCGCCATTTGTGGCTTGTTTTTGGAGCTTTCCGTTGTATTTGAGCTTGAGACCATGGCCAAGACATCCGTGGGAGCGTTTGTGACGACTCTCTCCATGGTCGGCTAAGGTATTGTGTGCGATTCGGGATTGTTTAGGGATTTTTAGTTAGGCTTCTATATTTTGATAATCTAATGCGATTGGTTCTGATTAGGCTTTGATTTTGTATGCATTTATTGTTCTTACTTAATCCAATGCATGTGTTAGATTTCAACGACGGACAATCGGATTTTCTAGCATGTGTTAGAGTTAAAGATTAGCGATGCTTTGCCTCTCACTTTTCGCCTAGTAACACAGAACAATGAAACAAATCGGAGTATCGTTATATGCATGATAATTGTTGGGTACTTTAGTGTTGGCGGGTAGCCAGTTAGCAGTAGGATTGCATATTCGAATGTTCGTCGCGGTTAGCTAGTGACTGTTTAGAGTCAATTTGGGGCTGATCACTCTAATGAGATTCTAAATAATGTTTGATTAGGACTTTGTGCTCTAATTAATTAATATGGAGCCGGTTACCTTAGGGCGTCCCGGGTAACCGACCGCGTGCATGACAAGTTAATTAGCCTTAATTTTGAGTGAATTAAATGATAAATATTAGAATGCCTAGCGAAATCCCGAGACTTCCCGAATCGAACACTTTTCAATCTCTCTTCCTTCAATCTTTCCTTTAGCTATTTATTTCTTCCCTTGCATGTCAAAACCCCCCGTCTTTGTTACAACACCAATTAATCAATCAACTTACAATTTGAACTGTCAATTTCAATCTGCTCAGTCCTTCTCTGTGGATCGACCCTGTTGCCACTAGCTGCAAAGCTAAGGTCAATAGGCTTACAAATTTATTTTGGCGGGTCTCGACAACCCGAAATTTATAGGATATTCAAAAATCCTACTACCAAAATTGGCGCCGTTGCTGGGGAAGGCATAAAAAGATTGAAATTATGTTTGACTTGGATTTTGGTTGATTTGTTGTGTTCTGAAAAATTTTCGGTTTGTTTTTGCATGTTTAAAATTTTTGTTGTTGTATGACCCGTTCTTCTTAGTTTAGTGGACTGAAGTATATCCCTGAAATTAAAGAGAAGAGCGGAGGTTGAGAAAAGAGGCCCGGGAGGGGCGAAGACTGTTTGAAGAAGGAGGCGTGGATCCCTTCTTTGGCGAGGCGATGGCACAAGGAGAGGTGCCAAGGACTTTAAAGCAATTAGCCGTGCCGGATCTGAATTTGCAACCTCTGTGCATTAACTACCCCGTGGTAGCAGGTAATTTCGAGCTGAAATATGGTTTAATTCACCAATTACCTTCCTTCCATGGCAATGCAGGTGAGGATGCAAATAAGCACCTGATGGAGTTCCACTGTGTCTGTTCGGGGATGAAGCCCCCAGGTGTGACAGAAGAGCAGCTAAATTTAAGGGCATTCCCCTTCACGCTGAAAGATAAAGCCAAGGACTGGCTTTATTATCTGCCTTCTGGATCGATAACAACATGACAAAAAATGAAGAGGGTCTTTCTTGAGAAATATTTCCCTGCGTCTCTTGCCACGACTTTGAGGAAAAGGATATATGGGATCACTCAGGATGTGGGTGAGTCCCTGCATGAATATTGGGAACGCTTTGGGCGCCTGTGCGCAAGCTTTTCGCATCATCAAATTGTCGATCATCTTCTGATCCAATACTTTTATGAGGGCATGACTGTTGCGTGCTCAATGTGTTAATAAAAATGATAAATAAGAGAGAGAGAGCACTTAGAACATGCAAGCATACATGGTCTCACAGCAAGTAGTAAGTATATTTAATTCGTTTTTTCCACAGAGACTCATTTTTTTAGCTATTCGCGAAGTGTGATTGTTAAGAAAGATGGGATGAATTTGATGGGGTAAAATTGGTTTTTAATTATCTACTTTTTGCTGAATGTATAAAGGGATTTAACATAAACAAATGCAAGTTAAAACTAGACTTAAAAGGCAAGAGATGGAATTAATAAACGAGGAAGGAAACAGCTAAACAGAATGCAATTTAGCAGAATTGCGAGAACCGCAATTAATCCGCAATTAACTCAACAGAAAAAGTGTGCAAATGGGCGAATTAAGGGCTACTAATGACTATCCTATAGGCAGTTTATTACGATTATCAAGCTTTGGATCAATTCTCTATACATCAAACTCACTCTATCTCAAGTATCGTCCGATTCCATGCATTAGAGTCTTAAGTTTACTCGACTTCAAAGTAAGGTCTCAAGCATCTTATTTAAGCAGGAGTGTTTAGTTTGTACTAGGGAAACGCCTATTCCTAGGCCGTTTCCTGATTACCATGAAAGGCTAGCATGATTATACGACTCTGAACTCTTACTCCTTCCAGAGGTTAGGAGTTCTTTGGACAAAATGGATGGCCAATCGAAATTGCCCGTGGGATGAAGCTTACATACAATCAATGTTCGAGTGTTAATCTGCCTACTTGATTCACGTCTTTTTAGCCTATAGTTCTGTCATTAGCATGCCCCTAAGTGACTTAGCTACTCATGGATATATAGAGAACAGAAATGGCAGATAAGATAGACATGCTTAGAAGGGAAATGTACTTAAAACAGCAAGCAAAACCCGTAGCAGAAGATGGTGGAAACTGTAAAATGCAGAATTGTACTTCGATTACTTTGAGTGTTTGAATGACAAAGGAAAGCTTTCTAGGAATGAATCCAAGACAGACAACAACGAAATGCAGTAAGTAAAATACTAAACTAAGAACAACAATAATCAGAAATGGAAATAAGAAGAACAGAACAGAAAAGCAGTAAAGGGTTGCTGAAAACTTCGTGGCAGTCGCCTCGAATGAAGGTGATGAAAAGTCAGCCTTGCTTGGATGAATCCAATCGAGAGAGAAGAAGAATCTTCTCTCCTTCCTATCAGATTATCGACTCCAAAAGCTGAGACTCTCACTCCAACAGACGGCAAAGGAAAACAGATGGAAATGGTGGACTGCGAGAAGACTTCTGCGCTTCGAGTGATGACTGAACCTCCGACTTTGACCCCCTTTTATAGTAGTTTGCAGGTGCGTTTGGGCCAAGGAGAACCATCAATCTTCAACGTCATATATCAGAATGGATGGAGGAGAAAGAACGAATCCCTGAAAAGTCGGATCTAAACAGAAAAAGATCAGCCAACTTACGGTTTTAACTTGAATAATTGCGGTCACCGCAATGTTTTCGCAATTCATTCGCAATGCTCATTTTTTCATTCTTTTCCTTCGGTTTTCAACCCTTTTTCTACCTATTGTGCATAAGTCCTAAATTAGCTACCTTCTTCTAATTCTCATATTAAAGCATAGGTTTAGGCTAAATGCTATCAAAAACACCTAAAAGTGTACATCTTCCTAAGCTAAATGGGTCCTAAATAAGTCACTTTCAGAGACTTAACACACCCCCAAACTTAAGGCTTTGCTTGTCCTCAAGCATACTAAGGACTTACTTAGGCTGCTGTTTTTTCTTCTTTAACTACCTACCGACTCCCCTATATCCCTATCTCTAGCAGTGCTGTCCTGTGACACACCTCTAAGTTTAGAACTAACCTCTTTATCAAGCCTCTTCTGACTTCACCTGCCTACTATACCTGCTGGTTTTGTTAACCTCCTACTACTGATCTAGCTACTTTTATAATATCATGCCACTATCCCTAAGGTTTCAAATTCTACCAAGCTTTACTCCAGACTCAGTACATGCTTCTAGCTTAACTTTTAATGTGCCTAGGATTCCTTAGAGTCATGCCAGTCTTAGTATTAACAGTGACAGTGGTACTTTTAGAGAACAACCTAAACCCTGGCATCACTACATTGGATATACATTCATCTCCCTAGACAAACCTAAAAGCTACAACCTTGTGCTTAGCTCATTGAGGATCAGAGTTCTTTTTTAAATAGGACATCTAAGCCACAAGATTATAACTCCTAAGCATACATCCTTCTTCCCCTATTTCTCCTTTTCCCTTTTTTACTTAGGTGGAGTCTCTCCTTGGGTTGCCTTTTGATGCAATGCCACTTGTGGTTTACACACTTGGCACTGATTACTCAGCACTTGAGAGAGACTCCCCTCTTTATTCTATTTTTCACTTTTTCTATTTATCACAAATTTTTTTTTTTTTAGGAGAAGAAGAATGCTTATGTCCTAAGGAAGAGAGGAATGTTCCTAGGCCTAGGGTGGCCTCCCCCAAACTTCAACTACTCATTGTCCCCAATGAGTGTCTGAGGTGGCACACCCCCAAACTATCCTAGAAGCATCTAGTCCAAAGTAAAACAAAGAGAATTTAAAAATCCTAGGCATAGGCAAAACATTCTAAAAGCAACTACTCCAGCAGCAGAAAATTTGAAAAAACAGAAAGTCTCAAGGACTTATGGTTTATGCATGCTGAGCACTATTCAGAGGCAAATTTAAACTATCAAAGGGTGTCCTATGACACTCATCCAGCATGCTTCAAGATCAGCTATATAAGGTAGTCATGCTAGCAGCAAAAGATAGAATTTAACAGATCACAACCTAACTAAACAGACAGTCCAAAGCATGCAATCAGTCACAAAAATTGCGGGAACCGCAATTATTTCGCAATTCAATCCGGGCAGATTTAACATTGATGCAGGCCCCTAGCATGCTTTTTCCTGTTACTCATGCATCCTAAAAATAAAACTAAACTATCCTACCTATTCAGCTAACATCAGACTAGACTAAGCAAAAGAAAAAACATAAAACTAAACATTAAAAACAGATCAAAAATTGAACACAAACAGCATAATTCACAATATCCTATCAGAAAGCAGAAAAATTGTCTTTTGTTTCTTAAGGGAACAGCAATACTCCCTTTAGTGCTCTTCAAACCAGCACTCAATTCTCATCATCCTCATCTGGTTGCCTTGGTCGTGGGGGCACCCATGGAGTTAGGAGGTTGGTGGGGAAGTCCGGGAAGATGCATCCCAACTGGTCTGCAACTTCTTTGTCCCTCGCCTGCGCATAGTTGGCCCATTGAGCCATTCTTCTCTGCATGTCCATCAAGCAGGCCATGGATAAGGACTGTTCAGCCGCCAGCCTATCCAACTCAAACTCCATATTCCCCTTTCTTCTCAGCCTCAGGTTAGCAGGCAGCTCCAAATGGCCTGTGTAAGGCAGCTGCTGCTCCAAGCGCTCGGTGGGAACTCCTGCCAGCAAACACAATTTTGTTATAGTGTTGGGGAAAAATAATGGCCCCTTACCTTTTCTGGCGCATTCAGCAATGGCAGCAGTGATGACTTCTCCCACGTTGATCGTGAGACCTCTCATTATAGCATAAACCAGCAGCGAGCGGCTCTGGTTAATTGTAGTCTCATGAGTTACTGGGGAAAGTCTTCTTCTGACGAATGAAAACCACACAGCTGCCTTAGCCGTGAGATTGGCACTCATGAGAGTGTGCCTCCCATTGCGTGAGACAGTCCAGGAAGCTTCAGGCTGGCCAATTGTGCGAATGGCCTCTTCTAGCACGGCCTCAGTCGGCTCATCAACTATCCGTGCATAATCTGTGTGCGCTTGGCCCTTGAGACCAAAGGCTTCATTGATGGCCTTGGCTGAGAAATCAACTTCCACCCCTCTGACCACAGATAGGCCATCCTCAGGGCTGAGCACATTGGCGTAGAAATCGTACACCATGCTCGTGTAGGCTGGATTGGGAGGTCTGCAGAATTCCTCCCAGCCATGGTTGAGCACCCCTGCGCGCAAGAACTGCGGCAGGTCAGCAAGTCGATCAAGGAAACCTTTCTCGTGCAATAGGTCCCTCTTCCTCAGCTCAACACCCCTGGATTCAGCATCAGATGAGACATACCTCACTGATGGAGGTTCATCTTCAGGGTAGAGTTTAGCCTTCCCCTTATCGGCTGGTTTGGATGATTCAGCAGCCTCCACCTTGAGGCGTTTGAGTGATGGCTCCGTGCTTTCTTCGTCTGCTGAAGGCACTCTTTTGGCCTTCTTCTTCTTCAGCTTCTTGGATTTCTTGGCCTTGACAATCTTGGCCTTCTTCTTCTTTTTCTTAATGTTGATCTGCTGGAGGCAAGCCCCCAACGTCTCCTCCATGGAATCATCCTGCTGGGCAGGAATATCAGGGCTGTCTTCTCTCATGGGAGAGAAGACTTCTTCTTCCCCAGCATCTCCACTACCTTGCGTAGACTCCTGATAATCCCCATAAGGGAATTCAGGATCAGGCCGTGGAGGATTGTACTCTGCTGATGGTGTCTGCGCAGAACTCAATGGCGAAGATGGCAGCTCAGGGCTCTGCGCTGCTGCAGGCGTCGGATCAGAACTCTGAGGTGCTGGAGACAACTCGGCGCTCTGTGCAGGTGGTGACAACTCTGCGCTTGGCACTGGTTCAGATGGGAGGGGACTGCGCGCAGGTGATCAGACGGCGACGATCCTCCTTTGGCTGACTCGTGGGATGCACGATCAGGTTCTTGACTCTCCACAGAGGGAGTCGTGGCTGTGCTTGGTTCGGCGGCCGTCTTGACGCTCCACCGGCGTTTCTTGGGCGTGCCCATTGGCTCAGATGGCCCAGCAGGGATCTCAGTGACCACCCTCCACTTCTTCCTACGGATAGGAAGCTTAGGAAGGGGACCGGTGCGAACGGCACCATCGTCTGCAAGGGCGAGAAGCGCTTCCCTCGCAGCCGCTTCAGCTGCGTCGTCGGCCTTCTTCTTGGCGGCGGATCTCTCCGATCGTGTGAACACCATAGCTAAATCTTGAAGATCTTGAGAGAAGAATCAAAGATGGAGAGAATCGCTGAAGTCTTGGAGATCAAAGAATGGGAGAATCGTATCGAACGAGCGCGGTCTAACGGCTATAAATACAACGGAAAAAATCCCAACGGCTCTTTTTGCGGATCCAGCAATATTTGCGCAATTGTAGGGATATTATTTCATAAAAATCTCCAACTTCGCTCGCCCGTATCTTTTATTTGGCTCAACCATTCCTTGATTTTTAAAGCTTGATTTACTCTCCTTGATCCCCTCTTTCGATTCCCTACAAAAACAAATCAAACAAACATTAAATACACAATTAAAAACACACCACAAAACATACAAACGATAATCGGAAAAAACAGAAAAAATAAACTAAGGCATTGGCCTTGACTAAACGAGCACAGTAACCACTCGTTTTCTCTCTTTCTTTTTGTCATGCTTCAGTCAAGAGGAAGGCCGAGAGAGTCTTCACATCTCCTTCCTCATAGTAGTGCTTCAATCTAGCACCATTGACCATAAATGGCTGGCCTTGCTGCAAGTTCTTTATCTCTATTGCACCATGAACAAAGACATTAGTAATAACAAATGGACCCGACCATCTAGACTTTAGTTTGCCTGGAAATATCTTTAAACGTGAGTTAAATAATAGGACAAGTTGGCCTTTCCTAAAGTCTTTGATCCTAAGTCTACTGTCGTGCCATATTTTGGTCTTTTCTTTATACATTTTGGCATTCTCATAAGCCATATGCCTAAGCTCATCAAGTTCATGTAGCTGCAAGGACCTTAGTGTCCCCGCATCCTTTACACAAAAATTCAATTCTTTCATGGCCCAAAATGCCTTGTTTTCCAACTCAAGTGGCAAGTGGCAGGCCTTGCCATACACCAACCTATAGGGCGACATACCTAGAGGTGTCTTATATGCTGTTCTATAAGCCCAAAGTGCATCCTCAAGCTTAAATGACCAGTCTTTTCTATTAGGTTTAACTACCTTTTCTAGGATGTTCTTTATCTCCCTATTGGAAATTTCAGCTTGACCATTTGAGTGTGGGTGGTAGGGAGTAGCTACCCTATGTCTGATGTTATACTTAGCCAATATTTTCTCCATAGCCTTATTAATGAAATGTGACCCCTCATCACTAATGATAGCACGAGGAGTCCCAAATCTAGTGAAAATGTGCCTATGCAAGAAGTTAGTGACTGTTTTAGCATCATTATTAGGACATGCTTTGGCTTCTACCCACTTGGACACGTAGTCCACTGCTACTAAAATGTACAGGTTACCTGATGATGGAGGGAATGGTCCCATGAAATCAATGCCCCACACATCGAAGAGCTCCAACTCTAAGATGTAGGTAAGGGGCATCTCATCCTTGCGACTGAGGTTACCTGTCCTTTGGCATTCGTCACAGTTGTGGGCATAGTTGTGGGCGTTCTTGAAGATTGTTGGCCAGTAGTAGCCACTCTGAAATACTTTAGCAGCTGTTCTTTGACCACCAAAGTGCCCACCGTAAGGAGATGAGTGACAGTGCTGCAGCACAGACTTTGCTTCAGCAGCTGAAACACACTTCCTCAACAACCCATCAGCACAGGTTCTATAAAGTATGGGGTCATCCCAGATGAATTTCCTTGCTTCATGGAGGAACCTCTTCTTTCCTTGTCCTCCCTTGAACACTGGTAATACCTGTGATGCACGGAAGTTAGCAATGTCAGCAAACCAAGGTTCCTCATCGTTATCACGATGAGTCAAAGCAAAGATATGTTCATCTATAAAAGCATCAGTAATTGCGGGGTCCGCAATTTTTTCGCAATTGTGCTGCAATCGAGACAGGTGATCTGCAACCACGTTTTCACATCCCTTCTTGTCCCGAATGTCCAAATCGAATTCCTGCAGCAATAACACCCATCTAATCAATCTAGGCTTAGCATCAGCCTTCCTCATAAGATATTTTAAAGCAGAATGGTCAGTATATACAATGGTCCTAGTTCCTACAATGTAATTTCTAAATTTTTCACAAGCAAATACTACAGCAAGCATCTCCTTCTCTGTAGTTGTATAATTACATTGGGCCTCATTCAAGGTCTTACTAGCATAATAGACAGGGTGTGTGAGCTTGTCAATCTTCTGTCCTAACATGACTCCTACAGCATAGTCACTGGCATCACATAGCATCTCAAATGGGAGATCCCAATTTGGTCCGACTATGATTGGTGCTGTGACCAGTGCTTCCTTAAGGGTTTTCCAAGCTACTACACATTCCTTAGAGAAGATGAATGGTCTATTTAGCTCTAGAAGCTCGCACAGAGGCTTGGCTATCTTAGAAAAGTCCTTAATGAACCTTCTGTAGAAGCCAGCATGCCCTAAGAAGCTCCTAATAGCCTTGACATTCTGGGGCTCTACCAACTTCTCTATGATCTCTATTTTTGCCCTATCCACTTCTACACCTGCCTTTGACACTCTATGTCCTAAGACAATTCCTTCATCTACCATAAAATGGCACTTTTCCCAATTTAGGACTAGGTTGGTCTCCTCACACCTAGCCAGGACTTGTCCTAGGTTCTCTAGACAGGTTTTAAATGAGTCCCCAAAGACTGAGAAGTCATCCATGAATATTTCTATCATGGACTCATCCAACTCAGAGAAGATTGCCATCATACACCTTTGGAAAGTTGCCGGTGCATTGCATAAGCCAAAAGGCATTCTGCGGAAGGCAAACGTTCCAAAAGGGCAAGTGAAGGTAGTCTTCTCTTGATCCTTAGGGTCTATAGTAATTTGATTATAGCCAGAGTACCCATCTAAGAAACAATAGTAGGCTCTACCAGCTATTCTGTCTAGCATCTGGTCAATAAACGGTATAGGGAAATGGTCTTTTTTTGTTTCTTTATTTAGTTTTCTGTAATCCATACATACCCTCCACCCTGTGACAGTCCTTGTTGGAATCAGTTCGTTGTTCTCATTGACTACCACAGTTATTCCCCCCTTTTTAGGTACACATTGGATGGGGCTAACCCACTGGCTACTAGCTATGGGGAAAATCACTCCTGCATCTAACCACTTTATTATTTCTTTCTTCACTACCTCTTTCATAGAGGGGTTTAACCTACGCTGGTGATCTACCCTAGGTGTGTGCTCTTCCTCTAGTATAATTTTGTGCATGCAATAAGAAGGGCTAATGCCTCGAATATCAGCAATAGACCATGCTATAGCCTTCCTATGTTGCTTAAGCAGTAAAATTAAATCAACCTCATGCTGTTCACTTAGCTTAGAAGAAATAATTACAGGCAGCGTGTCATTATCTCCTAAATATGCATATTTGAGGTGAGTAGGTAGTGGTTTCAGTTCTAAAATAGGTGGATGCTCAATGGAGGGTTTTAACGGGTTTATAGTTCTATCAGTTAAATCTATATTCATACATACATGCTGTGGTTTATTTACAGGCATATCCATTATGTCAGATACATTTAAGTCAGCTATGTCTACTTGTACATATTCACTAGCATGCTTGGTTAACAGTACATGCTCTAATTGTTCTTCCATTAGTGAGTCAACAACATCCATGCTAACACAGGATTCAAGGTCAGAGGGATACTTTAAAGCTTTATAAACACTAAATTTTACCTCTTCATCGTGAACCCTCATAGTTAACTCACCTTTTTGAACATCTATGAGTGCCCTACCTGTGGCTAGAAATGGTCTACCTAGCAAGATGGGGACCTCCTTGTCTGCCTCATAGTCCAGGACAATGAAATCTGCAAGGAAAATGAATTTGTCAACTTTAACTAGAATATCCTCAATCTTACCTTCTGGATATGCGATGGATCTGTCTGCTAGTTGTAAAGTGACTGTGGTTGGACGTGCTTCTCCCATTCCCAACTGGCGGAATAGGGACAGGGGCATGAGATTTATGCTGGCGCCCAGGTCACAAAGCGCTCTGCCCACGTGCTTGCCTCCAAGTTCCACAGGTAAGGTGAAGGAACCAGGATCCTTCTCCTTCTTGGGCAGCTTGTTCTGGAGGATGGCACTGCACTCCTCGGTGAGGTTTACTGTTTCAAACTCACCAATTATTTTTTTGTTAGTAATAATGTCCTTCAAAAACTTTACATATGAAGGCATAGACTGTAAAACCTCTACAAAAGGAATGTTCACATGCACTTGCTTAAGTATTTCTAAGAATTTATTAAAATGAACTTCCTGTTCCTGCTTCTTCTTAAGCCTTCGAGGGTATGGAGGTGGTGGCACATATACAGGCACGTCAGGACGCCTTAAGATAGGTGGAGGCCTTGGAATTTCTTCTACGTCCTCAACAATTGACTCTAGCCTGGCTCCTGATGTGCTAGTTGGTGGTGGACCTTGGCTTGGCAGAGACTCCAGTGGAGCACTAGACTCAGTGTTCTCTACTCTCTTTGGTGTGTCCTTTGTGTTGTTCACCAAGGGTCTTCCACTCCTGAGTTCAATTGCTTGAACTTGTTCCTTGCCATCTCTCCTTGGTACCTCGGTGTCAGCAGGGAGTCTACCTTGGGGCCTACTTTTAAGTTCATTGGCTAATTGGCCTACTTGGTTTTCCAGGCTCCTAAGAGTAGCTTGCTGGCTCTGAAGAGTAGCATCATTCTTAGCTATATATTCCTTGAGTAGGTTTTCTACAGAAGATCCTACAGATTGATTGTAAGGCTTTTGGTACATTGACTGGTTATGTTGGGGAGTGAAACCAGGTGTTCCACTCGGTCTAGGTTGGTTAGAATTTTGGTTAGTGTTCTGTTGGCCACCCCATGACAGGTTAGGGTGGTTTCTCCAACCAGGGTTATAGGTGTTGGAGTAGGGGTTATTCCTTGGCTGCTGCTGGCTTCCTACATAGCAGACTGAGGATGGATTCCCAGGGCAGTATTCATAAGGGTGCCCTTCCCCACAGAATCCACAGATTGGTGCCTCGCCTTGACTTGGTTGGGTGCCCATTGACATGGCTGTGGCGGTATTGGCACTGGTTTGGAGATTGGCCTGAGCCATTTGCTTGACTAAGTTGGTCAGGGCATTTATTTGGGTGCTCATGGCGCTTAGAGCATCCTTGTCTTGAGCCCTAGTTGGCTCTACTGGATCGTCTGACCACCTACAATGAGATGTTGAGATCTTCTCCAAGATCTCATAAGCTTCGTTGTAACTCTTGGACAACATGGAACCTCCAGCAGATGAATTTAAAACTTGTCTGGTGCTGGGGTTGCATCCTTTAAAGAAGACTTCTATTTGGATACACCATGGAATGCCATGGTGTGGACATTTAATGAGAAGGTCTTTGAATCTGGTCCAAGCTTCGTGAAGAGACTCACTTGGAGCTTGTTTGAACTTTATGATATCATCACGAAAGGTTGAATTCCTATCAGGTGGGAAGTATTTGACTAGGAATTTTTCTGCTAAATCTGTCCAATTGCGGACAGATCCTGAGGGTAAAGAATTTAACCATGTTTTGGCTTTGTCCCTCAAAGAGTAAGGGAAAAGATATAGCCTCAGGGCTTCTTGGGAAACTCCAGGGATTAGGAAGGTGTCACTAACTCCTAGGAAGTTCCTAAGGTGGTTATGGGGGTCCTCATTTTCTATTCCAAAGAATTGTCCCACAGTGGACAACATTTGGAACATCACTGGCTTTAACTCGAATGAGTTGGCAGTGATTTCAGGACGGATTATGCTGGGGTTCAGCTCCCCAGGCATAGGTACTAAATATGAAAGGATGGCGCTATCCTTGTCATTCGCTATTTCAATGGGATTGCGAGTGACAGGCACCAGGTTTTGATTTACTCCAGCCATTTCTTCTTGAGGTAATTGCGGAGGAATTGTAGTCTCTGCAATGATTGGAGGTAAAAGGGTTTGTTTAAAAAGACGTTTCTTGGCTCTATTCCTAGCTCTAAGTAATCTCTCGGGCTCAGGGTTGAACTCTAGATCACTACTTGGAGTCTCATTCATAAACTACCCTAAATGGTACCTGAAAAAGAAATGAAGATGGATCAAATTCAATGGAAAATACTTTGATGTTTCAGACTTAACAAACTTCGTTTTCACTTAAAATAAGTCCCCGGCAGCGGCGCCAAAAACTTGTTGCGTGCTCAATGTGTTAATAAAAATGATAAATAAGAGAGAGAGAGCACTTAGAACATGCAAGCATACATGGTCTCACAGCAAGTAGTAAGTATATTTAATTCGTTTTTTCCACAGAGACTCATTTTTTTAGCTATTCGCGAAGTGTGATTGTTAAGAAAGATGGGATGAATTTGATGGGGTAAAATTGGTTTTTAATTATCTACTTTTTGCTGAATGTATAAAGGGATTTAACATAAACAAATGCAAGTTAAAACTAGACTTAAAAGGCAAGAGATGGAATTAATAAACGAGGAAGGAAACAGCTAAACAGAATGCAATTTAGCAGAATTGCGAGAACCGCAATTAATCCGCAATTAACTCAACAGAAAAAGTGTGCAAATGGGCGAATTAAGGGCTACTAATGACTATCCTATAGGCAGTTTATTACGATTATCAAGCTTTGGATCAATTCTCTATACATCAAACTCACTCTATCTCAAGTATCGTCCGATTCCATGCATTAGAGTCTTAAGTTTACTCGACTTCAAAGTAAGGTCTCAAGCATCTTATTTAAGCAGGAGTGTTTAGTTTGTACTAGGGAAACGCCTATTCCTAGGCCGTTTCCTGATTACCATGAAAGGCTAGCATGATTATACGACTCTGAACTCTTACTCCTTCCAGAGGTTAGGAGTTCTTTGGACAAAATGGATGGCCAATCGAAATTGCCCGTGGGATGAAGCTTACATACAATCAATGTTCGAGTGTTAATCTGCCTACTTGATTCACGTCTTTTTAGCCTATAGTTCTGTCATTAGCATGCCCCTAAGTGACTTAGCTACTCATGGATATATAGAGAACATAAATGGCAGATAAGATAGACATGCTTAGAAGGGAAATGTACTTAAAACAGCAAGCAAAACCCGTAGCAGAAGATGGTGGAAACTGTAAAATGCAGAATTGTACTTCGATTACTTTGAGTGTTTGAATGACAAAGGAAAGCTTTCTAGGAATGAATCCAAGACAGACAACAACGAAATGCAGTAAGTAAAATACTAAACTAAGAACAACAATAATCAGAAATGGAAATAAGAAGAACAGAACAGAAAAGCAGTAAAGGGTTGCTGAAAACTTCGTGGCAGTCGCCTCGAATGAAGGTGATGAAAAGTCAGCCTTGCTTGGATGAATCCAATCGAGAGAGAAGAAGAATCTTCTCTCCTTCCTATCAGATTATCGACTCCAAAAGCTGAGACTCTCACTCCAACAGACGGCAAAGGAAAACAGATGGAAATGGTGGACTGCGAGAAGACTTCTGCGCTTCGAGTGATGACTGAACCTCCGACTTTGACCCCCTTTTATAGTAGTTTGCAGGTGCGTTTGGGCCAAGGAGAACCATCAATCTTCAACGTCATATATCAGAATGGATGGAGGAGAAAGAACGAATCCCTGAAAAGTCGGATTTAAACAGAAAAAGATCAGCCAACTTACGGTTTTAACTTGAATAATTGCGGTCACCGCAATGTTTTCGCAATTCATTCGCAATGCTCATTTTTTCATTCTTTTCCTTCGGTTTTCAACCCTTTTTCTACCTATTGTGCATAAGTCCTAAATTAGCTACCTTCTTCTAATTCTCATATTAAAGCATAGGTTTAGGCTAAATGCTATCAAAAACACCTAAAAGTGTACATCTTCCTAAGCTAAATGGGTCCTAAATAAGTCACTTTCAGAGACTTAACAATGACGCCTCATGATCGACAGATGATCGATGCTGCGAGTGGTGGGGCGCTAATTGACAAGACCCCGATAGAGGCCAAGCAGTTAATCGCAAACATGGCGGCCAACTCGCAGCAATTCGGTATTCGTGGGCAGGGGCAAGTTCACAGTGTGACCCAGAATCATGAAATAACTGAAATGAGGGCCTAGGTGGCTGAGATTGGAAACTTGCTGAAGAAGTTTGTAGGAGGTAACCGAGAGGAGAAGGTCAACGCGATCGGGGGATATGCTTCCAACCCCAGGAAGTATGATCCTTACTCGAACACATACAACCCCGATTGGCGTGACCATCCCAACATGAGTTATGGGAATAGAGACGGGCAACAACGCTTTCAAGGCCAATCGTATGATAGACCTAACAATTCCACCCAAGCTCAGGCCTCGACTTCCTCCAGTTCATTGGAAGAGATGGTTCGGACCATCGTTACATCGACAAGCCAATTCCAAAAAGAATGTTTCTTAGCATGAACCACACTCAAGGAAGCATTAGTCAAAGCACCAATTATAGTAGGACCAAATTGGGATCTACCATTTGAGATGATGTGTGATACGAGTGACTATGCAGTAGGAGTCATGCTAGGAAAAAAATTGATAAACTAACACATCCTGTATACTATGCAAGTAAAACTCTGAATGAAGCACAATGTAATTACACAACCACGGAGAAGGAAATGCTAGCTGTAGTGTTTGCTTGCGAGAAGTTTGGGAATTACATTGTAGGCACTAGGACCATTGTGTACTGTTGTCCGAAATCGCAAGTGTACGAATCGTTCCAAGTAATATAGTTGTGTAAGTACTAATTATCGTTCTCCACAGGGAATGAAAGTTACTAATTATCAAATTCTTTAGCTTCAATTTTATCTGAGCAATCGATCAGTCAAGGATGAATGAATTATTAAAAAAAAAAAGCTTTGAACTAAAGTAATTAAAATACTAAAACTAACAACCGTTATGATGAATGTAGATGATGGAGGTTCTAGAGCAAAGATTTCATCGTTGTCTCATCCTATTCCTTATTAATTTCTAGTTATAAACGCTTGATCCTATGATTGTTGACAAGTTCTACTCGGAAGACTTGTTACTCTCTCGAGTAATAACAATATTCATTAAAATGACAATTGCCTATATCTCTATGACAATCAGAACAATTCAATTATTAAGATTGTAGAACTAATTATGTCACAAATCTACAAGGATATGTCTATCTCTCATATAAGTTAGGGAAAACAATTAAGGTTCGTCAACGAGAATTGTCTATCGACTTCAACGCATTGATAAAATCTCACACTAAGATTGGCCAAATCCTAACATGTACTTAGTAAGCATATAAGAATTTTCACAATCTAACAAGGAATCAAGCTCTTAACTATTAATCAATAAGAAACAGAATTCAACAACGACTACATCAATACTCTAGATAAGAGAGTTAGTTCATAATGAAAAACTCAACAACAATCTCAAAATTCAGCAAGTTCATAACAAGTAAGAAAAGAGAGGATGAAAAGAGGAAAAGAAATAAATCCCGGCGATTCCACGAGTTTCCTAGCGTTGCTCTCGCTCCGTTTGGGTGCTCGGATCTTCAAAGTCCATGCTGAACCGTTTCTCTATGTCTATCCTCAAATCTCCCTCCGATCTCCGGTTTAAAATCTAATAAACTGCTTTTATACTTAGGGCAAAGGTCGTCGCAGCGCCTAGGCGCTAGGAGGAATCACCGCTTCAGACTTCGTAGCGCCTAGGCGCTGAAAGGCAGCGCCTAGGCGCTATAGCTTCTGCATTCTTCATCTGATCAGCGCCTAGGCGCCGAAAGGCAGCGCCTAGGCGCTACACCTTCTGTCCAATTACTTTCATCAGCGCCTAGGCGCTACAGCTTCTGTCAATTTCTTTTCATTAGCGCCTAGGCGCTCAAAGGCAGCGCCTAGGCGCTAGGCCATTTCCATCAATTTCCTGCTGCTTTGCCTCCTTTTCACTCTTATTTCCGATCTTCATCCAACTTCCTTCTTTCTTCACCTACACGCAAAATAAGCAACAATTAGATAGAAACAAGAGATAAAACGTCTTCTTACTCAATTAAAACTCTAAAAACACCTTGCTTTAATAAGTCTAAATATCACTTAACAAACTACCCCCAACTTATCATTTTGCTCGCCCTCGAGCAAAGAGCAAGAGGATTCTAAGGAAAGACAGCTACATTCAAATGACTCAAATCTCACGCAACGATTAACGACCTAAATGCACTCGGAAGTAAGTTAAAAAATTCAGTACAATCGACCAGTGAGACTTCTAGATTCCTTACAATTCCAAGTGTTCTTTTCAAATTTCTTAATATCTAAGAATACTAGTAAGCTAAGTACACATCAATTACTTTGGTTATACAAACAGTCAAGAGAATAAGCATTCATCGAGTACAAATTTAATTAAAAACTCAAGTATCTCATCAAGCTATCAAAATTGAATGCACAAGGTCTACTACCCTCACAGGAATTCACTCATAACGCTCAACTGTTTAAGGCATATTTCAATGACTCTCACACCAATACATACAAAACTTTTGTCATAAACTTGCTCATATATCACATCCAAGCCATCGATGAACATAATGAATGCACAAAAATTAAGGGTCTTATTTTGGATGTAATTTGGCTTAGGAACGGGTGGATGGAAAGGGAAATTTTAAGCTCTTTTATTGAAAGAATTTCACACGACTTATCCACATGAAGTTGTCACTTCTACTTTCAAGGAATTTAAACTCAAGCACGATTATTTTTTTAGCTTTGTTGAAGCATTGACTTCCCTTCACATAATGAACTATTCCTCTTTCTATTTTTTTTTTTTTTTTTTTTTTTTTTTTTTTGAACATTCATAATTTTTGTGTGAAAATCACGCTTCCATTTAGGAATCCCTTACTTGCACATGTTGCAATTTTCCCAACAAATTAAAAACTTCATGTGGTAAGCATATGTAATCTTTCAAACTAGGATTCACAGAAAAGGATTACAACAAATGACATTTTTGGCTTTTAGTGCGGTAATCTTCCAATGAAAAAGGTCCAAGGCTCAATATTTGGCTTAACTAAGGACTCAATGTTGAGGTAGGCTATTTTAGAAAGCTAAACATTGGCTTCACCTAAATTACCCTTAAAATTTAAGCATTCAAAACTATTCAGAGGCTACAGACATGCATAACAAAGCAAGTTCTACAAAAAATCTAAATATGCATGGCATTCACACACTTTAAGAATTGAAAGCATCATGTAATGAATGTGCTTAAAGGCTCAAAATCTCACAGGAAAACAGGTTGTTCTGGCAATAGATCTTGCTTATTCGTCATTATATATATATATATACATATATATATATATATATTTTTCAAAGTAAAAACATGAATCATGATCTTCTCTCTTATGCAATATAACCCAACAACCAATGTGTTCCTAACTTACATAGTCTTCCAAAATATCTCGAAAAATTGAAGAGACACACTTCTTAGAATGTAGAAATCATATAGAATGCCACACCTATCCTCAAAAACATGCTCAACAGAATTTATTCCCACCCCCAACTTAAAATTCAACATTGTCCTCAATGCGAAACTACTAAAGCATATATATCTGACAAATAAAAGAGAAGGTGAATAATACTGCCCTGATTAAAGAAGAGAAGCAACATATTCATCAGAGTTTGGAATGGGGAATATGGTGATCAAACTCCTACAAAAAAAAAAAAAAAATCAACAGAAACATAAGGACAACGATACACAACAAAAGATAGAAAATACAAAGACTAAAAGAAATCAAATAACGTAAACTTGGGTTGCCTCCCAAAAAGCGCTTTATTTAACGTCTCTAGCTAGACGCAATAAACGTTTAAGCATTAAGATGGTCGAAAGACATTTAATATATCACGAGCTCGCTTTCTTGCACCCTTTTTGTAGACCAACATTAATGTTTCAGTTTGAGATTTAGAGTCTACTATGGCTTTAAAAAGTTCTTTTTCATTTTGGACTCTAATGGTCAACTCTCCTTTATCCACATCAATTAAAACTCTCCCAGTTGCCAGAAATGGCCTTCCAAGAATAACTGGTAGTGCATTGTCTTCCTTCACATCTATCACATAGAAGTCAATTGGGATGAAGAATTTTCCCATTTTAATTAGAGCATTCTCTACAACTCCATATGGACAAACTATGGATCTATCAGCTAATTGGAGTTTCACAGTAGTGGGCTTTATCTCCCCAATTTTTAATTTCTTGCATAGTGACAAAGGGAGTAAATTAATGCTAGCACCTAGATCGCATAAAGCTCTAAAAGAGTGACTACCAAAACTACAAGGAATAGAAAAACTCCCTGGATCATTCAATTTATGTGGTAGTTTCTTCTTAAGTCTAGCACTGCATGCCTCAGCGAGATGCACTGTCTCAACCTTTTTATTTTTATTCTTCTTAGAGAGCCATTCCTTCATGAACCTGACGTAGTTAGGCATCTGCTTTAGAGCATCTGAAAAAGGAAGATTAATGTTATGTTTCATGAAAATATCCATAAGTTTAACAAACTCAGAGTTTAAATTTTTCTTTTTCTTTTTCTTGAGTTGAGGATTAGCTGAAGGAATAGAAGAAGTAGATAAAGTAGAAGTAATAGGCTTTTCGGCCTCAAGTAAATGTGATACTATTTCTACTTCTTTTTCAATGATTGATGTTGGCTCCTCAATCTTTTCTTGATCATGCTCTTGACTTTTATCCATGTGATGCACCCTGATGACCTTACAATGCTCAATTTGAGTGTGATCATTACCCGCATGAGCCTTTCCCTTTTTTAGTACATTAAAATCAACAGCTAGTTGTCCAACTGAATTAATTTCGGTTGTGCTTGGTAAATTTCCTGGAATCCTATCCACCATCATATTGGCTAGCTGACCAACTTGTACTTCTAAATTCTTAATTGCTGTACCTTGATTTTGGAAGTTGGTCTTTGTGTCAGCCATGAACTGACTCGTAGTGTTCGCCATCTTAATCATTGCCTCCTCAAGGCTAGTTTTCTTATCAGGTTGTTGAAATCCTGGAGGAGGTGGATTTTGTGTATGATTCTGCTTCCATGCGAAGTTAGGATGATTTCGCCACCCTGGATTAAATGTATTGGAGTAGGGGTTGTTTGCTTGATGATGGTAATTGCCCACAAATTGAACTTGCTCACTTTGACCTTGCATAAATGGATTACCCATTTGACAATCTTCACTCTTGTGGCCTCCATGACAATATTCACAAAAGATAGGTGGGGTTTGAATCGAATTTACCGCAAGTTGCCTTGATTGAAGTTGCTTAGTAAGTGAGGCAACTTGTGCGGTCAATGCGGTGATGGCATCCACTTCATTAACTCCCATCGGCTGTTTCTGAGTCATTCTCCCACTTGGGCATTCATAATGATTTACCATCATCTCTTCCAACAATTCAAAAGCATTATTCTCTGTTTTCTTCATGAAAGATCCCCCAGCTGCTGCATCGATTGTTGTTCTAGTACCACCATCTAACCCATTGTAAAAGTTATGCACTTGCATCCATCGAGGAAACCCATGATGAGGACACTTTCTTAAAAGTTCCTTAAATCTTTCCCATGCATCATAAAGAGATTCTCCATCTTCTTGAAGAAAATTTCCAATCTCACTCCGGATCTTTGCTGTCTTTGCTGGTGGGAAGAACTTGGCGAGAAACTTTTGGGCAAGATCATTCCACGTCTCTATTGAACCTGCTGGCAACGAGCTCAACCATTGTTTAGCTTGCCCCCTAAGAGTAAAGGGAAACAACCTAAGTCTAATGGCATCATCTGTCACTCCATTCATCTTGAATGTATCGCAGAGTTCCAGGAAATCTGAAATATGAGAGTTTGGATCCTCATTCCTCAACCCACTGTAGTTCACTGAGGTTTGGATCATTTGAATCGTGGCAGGTTTAATCTCAAAGTTATTCGCCTGAATTGCGGGTCTTTGGATTGCAGAATGTAACCCCGTTACATTTGGCAACACATAATCCCTCAAAGTCCTGTTTTCGTCCCCTTGGTTGTCCGCCATTTTCAACTTCTCTTGTGCAACACGCTCTCTCTTTTCTTTTCTGTTCTTTCGACAGGTACGTTCGATTTCGAGATTAATTGGAAGTAAGCTGCTACTTCCAATTTTTCGCATGCACTCTCTCTAACTCCTGCGACCAAAAACAAAAGAACAAAATTAATAAAAGTAAAACAAAACTCAGATTAAGACTAACGCTCTTGATTTTGATATTAGTAAAATAAAACAATCATTCCCCGGCAATGGCGCCAAAAACTTGTTGTCCGAAATCGCAAGTGTACGAATCGTTCCAAGTAATATAGTTGTGTAAGTACTAATTATCGTTCTCCACAGGGAATGAAAGTTACTAATTATCAAATTCTTTAGCTTCAATTTTATCTGAGCAATCGATCAGTCAAGGATGAATGAATTATTAAAAAAAAAAAGCTTTGAACTAAAGTAATTAAAATACTAAAACTAACAACCGTTATGATGAATGTAGATGATGGAGGTTCTAGAGCAAAGATTTCATCGTTGTCTCATCCTAGTCCTTATTAATTTCTAGTTATAAACGCTTGATCCTATGATTGTTGACAAGTTGTACTCGGAAGACTTGTTACTCTCTCGAGTAATAACAATATTCATTAAAATGACAATTGCCTATATCTCTATGACAATCAGAACAATTCAATTATTAAGATTGTAGAACTAATTATGCCACAAAACCTACAAGGATATGTCTATCTCTCATATAAGTTAGGGAAAACAATTAAGGTTCGTCAACGAGAATTGTCTATCGACTTCAACGCATTGATAAAATCTCACACTAAGATTGGCCAAATCCTAACATGTACTTAGTAAGCATATAAGAATTTTCACAATCTAACAAGGAATCAAGCTCTTAACTATTAATCAATAAGAAACAGAATTCAACAACGACTACATCAATACTCTAGATAAGAGAGTTAGTTCATAATGAAAAACTCAACAACAATCTCAAAATTCAGCAAATTCATAACAAGTAAGAAAAGAGAGGATGAAAAGAGGAAAAGAAATAAATCCCACCGATTCCACGAGTTTCCTAGCGTTGCTCTCGCTCCGTTTGGGTGCTCGGATCTTCAAAGTCCATGCTCAACCGTTTCTCTATGTCTATCCTCAAATCTCCCTCCGATCTCCGGTTTAAAATCTAATAAACTGCTTTTATACTTAGGGCAAAGGTCGTCGCAGCGCCTAGGCGCTCAGTTACAGCGCCTAGGCGCTAGGAGGAATCACCGCTTCAGACTTCGTAGCGCCTAGGCACTGAAAGGCAGCGCTTAGGCGCTATAGCTTCTGCATTCTTCATCTGATCAGCGCCTAGGCGCCGAAAGGCAGCGCCTAGGCGCTACACCTTCTGTCCAATTACTTTCATCAGCGCCTAGGCGCCGAAAGGCAGCGCCTAGGCGCTACAGCTTCTGTCAATTTCTTTTCATTAGCGCCTAGGCGCTCAAAGGCAGCGCCTAGGCGCTAGGCCATTTCCATCAATTTCCTGCTGCTTTGCCTCCTTTTCACTCTTATTTCCGATCTTCATCCAACTTCCTTCTTTCTTCACCTACACGCAAAATAAGCAACAATTAGATAGAAACAAGAGATAAAACGTCTTTTACTCAATTAAAACTCTAAAAACACCTTGCTTTAATAAGTCTAAATATCACTTAACATGTACACCGATCACTCTGCACTAAAATACTTAATGAGGAAGGCTGATGCTAAGCCTAGGCTAATTAGATAGGTATTATTGTTGCAAGAGTTTGATCTAGACATTAGAGATAAGAAAGGATGCGAAAATTTCGTTGCTGACCATTTATCTCGATTGCGGCATAATTGCGATAAAATTGCTGAGCCAGCAATTTCTGATGCCTTTATCGATGAGCATGTGTTTGTGTTAGCTCATCGTGATAACGATGAGGAACCTTGGTTTGCGGATATTGCTAACTTCCTTCCCTCGCGGGTACTACCAACTTTCAAAGGGGGCAAGAAAAGAAGAGGTTTCTACATGAAGCTAGGAAGTTCATCTGGGACGATCCTACACTTTACAAGACTTGTGCAGATGGTTTACTAAGGAAGTGTGTGTCAGCTGCTGAGGCGAAGTCTGTGCTGCAGCATTGCCATACATCTCCTTACGGTGGCCATTTTGGTGGCCAAAGAACAGCTGCAAAGGTGTTCCAGAGTGGCTACTACTGGCCCACGATCTTCAAAGATGCCCATGAGCATGCACACAGCTGCGATGAATGTCAAAGAACAGGTAACCTTAGTCGGAAGGATGAGATGCCTCTCACTTACATCTTGGAGTTGGAGCTCTTTGATGTGTGGGGCATTGACTTCATGGGACCATTTCCCCCATCTGCAGGTAACCTTTATATACTTGTAGTTGTAGATTATGTATCTAAATGGGTAGAAGCCATAGCATGTCCATCGAATGATGCCAAAACAGTCATTAAGTTTCTTAATAGGCATATTTTTACAAGGTTTGGTACACCAAGGGCTATAATTAGTGATGAGGGAACCCACTTTATTAATAAAGCTATGGAAAAAGTGTTAGCTAAATACAACGTTAGACATAGAGTAGCAACCCCTTATCACCCACACTCAAATGGACAAGCTGAAATATCCAATAGGGAGATCAAAAACATACTTGAAAAAGTGGTCAAACCTAACAGAAAAGACTGGTCTTTTAAGTTGGATGATGCACTTTGGGCATATAGGACTGCATATAAAACACCCTTAGGTATGTCTCCTTATAGGCTAGTATATGGAAAAGCATGTCATTTACCCTTCGAGTTGGAAATCAAAGCCTTTTGGGCCTTAAAAGAACTGAATTATTGCGTGACCGATGCGGGAACATTGCGGTCTCTGCAATTACATGAGTTAGATGAGCTCAGACATATGTCCTATGAAAATGCCAAAATGTATAAGGAAAAAACTAAAATTTGGCATGATAGTAGACTTAGGATTAAGGACTTTAAGAAAGGCCAGCATGTCTTATTATTCAACTCAAGATTAAGGTTATTTCCAGGCAAACTTAAGTCCAGATGGTCAGGTCCTTTTTTGATAACTAACGTGTTTGTTCATGGTGCGATTGAGATTAGAAACCTACAGCACGGGCAGCCGTTTATGGTCAATGGTGCACGATTGAAGCATTACTACGAGGAAGGAGATGTGAAGTTGCTCTCAGCCTTCCTCTTATCTGAAGCTTGAGAATCAAATCGAGAGGGGATGAGTGACCACTGTGCTCATCCAACAGAAGGCTATGCCTTAGTTTTTTTTTCCAGTATTTTTCGGTTTGTGTTTTATGTGTTTATTTGTGATTTTATTTACGGATTTTTGTTTTAATTAGGTGAATTTTAATAGGAGATCAGTAAGAGGAGATCAAGGAGATGAATCAAGGGAAGAGAATCCATGAAGAGATCGGGCTAGATCAAAGATTCGGTTGATTAAATCTTGCAATTTAAATCAAGAAATCTTCCAACGGCTAGGCTATTTAATTGCGGTAGATTTGCTGAATCCGCAACAGAATAGAGCCGTTGGGATCCACTCGAGTACAAATAGCCGTTAGATCATCGTTGCCCCTTACGCTTTCTTCATCCGTTGGACTTCAAGAATTCGATCTTCTTCTTTCTCTGCATCTCCTACTTTCAGATCCTCACAGAACGAAAATGGTATCCACACGGGCCGAGCGTTCCACGCCCAAAAAGAAGTCACCTGACGCAGAAGAAGCTGCGAGAGAGGCGTTGCTTGCCTTAGCTGATGCTGATGCTGCGCAGCTTTCACGACCTCCAAAGCTACCGGTGCGCCGAAAGAAGTGGAAGGTTGTGACAGAGATCCCTGCTGGTCCGTCTGAACCAGTCGCTACGCCCAAGAAGAGGAAGTGGAAGGTGGCAGTCGAGGATGCACCGATCAAAGAAAAGACTCCCACCGAGGAGAGTCATGAGAGTGGCCGCCCATCCTATGAGACGGCCAGACAGAGCCTGAGCCATCTCCTTCCCCGCAGACGCCCGAGCACGAAGCACCATCTGAAGAGCACCAAGACTCGGTGCCAAGTGAAGAGGCGGCTGAAGACGAGGAGGTCTTTTCTCCCTTGAGAGAGGTCAGTCCTGACAGCCCTGCAGAGGGGGGGAGTAAAGACTCAATGGATGAAACGTTGGAGGATTGTCTCCAACAAATGACCACCAGGGCTCGGCTGAGGAAGAAGGCGCCCAAGATTGTGAAGGCCAAGCGGCCAAAAGCTTCCAAAAGCTTCCAAGCGATCCAAGAAGAAGAAGGTTAGTGGTGAACCTTCTTTAAAGAAGCTGAAAGTTGAGGCTGCTGAGTGGCCAAGGCAAAGGAGAAGGGGAAGGAAAAATTGTACCCCGAAGACGATCCTCAAGCCGTGAGGTATGTCTCTCAAGATGCAGAGACTAGGGGCACTGAATTGAGGAAGAGAGACCTGCTCCATGAGAAGGGTTTTCTTGATGCACTGGCGGACCTGCCGCAATTCTTGCGCGCAGGGATCACCAACCATGGCTGGGAAGAGCTGTGCAGACCGCACATCCCTGCCTACTCCGACATGGTGTATGATTTCTACGCCAACCTGACGCACCCTGAAGATGGTCTGTCCATGGTGAGGGGAATTGAGGTCGATTTCTCGGCCAAGGCCATCAATGAAGCTTATGCCCTCAGAGGGCATAAGTACACTGACTATGCGAGAATCATCGACTCACCATCTGCAGCTGTCTTGGAAGAAGCCCTGCGCATCATAGGCCAACCTGAGGCGGCTTGGACAATTTCAAGAAACGGGAAGCACACCCTGATGAGTGCAACCCTCAAGGACAAGGCGGCCGTCTGGTTTTCCTTTGTGCGGAGGCGTCTCTCCCCTGTGACCCACGAGACGACCATAAGCCAGGGGAGATCTTTGCTGCTGTATGCCATTATGAGGGGCCTCACCATAGATGTTGGTGAGGTCATTGCAGCCTCCATAGCCGACTGTGCAAAGAAAGGTAAGGGCCCTCTTTTCTTCCCAAACACCATTACTAAACTCTGCTTGCGTGCAGGTGTGCCTATAGAGAGGAAGGAGAGGCAGCTGGCCTACACCGGCCATCTGGAACTGCCCACAGGCTTGCGGATGCGACGGAGGGGCAACATGGAATTTGAGCTAGACGGCCTGGCTGCTGCTCAATCGCTGAACATGGCGTGTCTGATGGACTTACAGCGCAAGATGGCTCAGTGGGCCGAATATACACAAGCTAGGGACAAGGATGTGGCTGACCAGCTAGGGTGCATCTTCCCTGCCTTCCCCACTGACCTGTTGAAGCCATGGGCGCCTCCTAGAGAAAGGAGAGATGAGGATGAGGAGGATTGAGTGTCAGTCTGAACGGCACTCGAGGGAGTATTTTTGTTCCCTCTTAAGAATAAAAAAAAAAATGCTGCTTTTCTGTGACTTTTTGTCTCTGTTATTAATCAACTTTTGGATCTGTTTTGAATTGTTCTTTTGATTGTTTAGTTTAGTTTAGTAGTTTGATGGTTTCTGAGTAGTTAGCTTAGTTAGTTTACTTGTTTTGTGTAGTGGATGATGACTAGAAATAGCATGCTAGGAGCCTTGATCAACTGCTAAATATGCTCTGTAGGTTTATTGCGGATTCTTTGCGGAGTCCGCAATGTTTTGTTAGTTTTTTCGCATGTTATTGGCTGACTTTTTGGTAGGCTGGTTCTGTTTACATTTTGTTATCTTGCTGCTTTCTTGACTTCAATATGTGATCTATCTGTGAGCATGCTGGATGAGTGTCTTAGTACACCTTTGATAGTTTAAATTAGTTCCTTAAAATTGCTCAGCATGCACCTCGTTAAGCCCTTAACATGCTGTCTTTACAAAACAATTATGCTGCTATGATATCTGTTGTAGGAAGGTCATTCTATGCCTAGGACTTTTAGATTCTACATGTTTTGCCCTAGACTAGATGCTTCTAGGACAAGTTTGGGGGTGTGCCACCTCAGACTCTCATTAGGGACAATGAGAAGTTTTAGTTTGGGGGAGGCAGCCCTAGGCCTAGGAACATTCCTCTCTCCCTCTTAAACATAAGCATTCTTCTTCTTCTTTGAAAAAATGATGAACTGAAAAAAAGTGAAAAACAAAAGAATAAAGAGTAGTGGCTCTCCTGAGGGTACTGAGTAATCAGTGCCATGTGTGTAACCCACAAGGGGCATTGCATCAAAAGGCAACCAAAGGAAGAGACCCTACCAAAGAAGGAAAGAAAAAAGAAAAACCAAGGAAGAAGAATGTATGCCTATGAGTTATAGCTTATGTGCTTAGGTGTCCTAAGTGAATGAACTCTGATCCTCAATTAACTAAGCACATGGTTGTAGCTTGTAGGTTTGTTAAGGGAGATGAAAGTATATCCAATGTAGTGATGCCATGGTTTAGGTTGTTCTATGAAAAGTACTACTGTCACTGGTTTATACTAAGACTGGCATGACTCTAAGGAATCCTACGTAGCTCAAAAGAAAAACATTAGAAGCATGTACTGAGTCTAGGGTAAAGCAAGGTAGAATTTGAAAACTTAGGGATAGTTGCACAATGAACCTAATGACCAAAGCAGATAGATCAGTTGTAGGGAGTTTATAAAGACAGTAGGATTATAAGGCGAGAGAAATCAGAAGAAGCGAAATGAGAAGCTAGTTTTAAACTTAGAAGAGTGTCACAGGACAACTATGCCTTAGATAATGAACTTAGGGAAGTCAGCAACCAGTTAGATAGAGTGATAACAGCCTAAGTAAGTCCTATATTGCTCGAGGATGAGCAATAACTCAAGTTTGGGGGTGTGTTACGTCTCCAAAAGTGACTAATTTAGGGACTTATTTGCTATAGAAAGATGTACACTCTTAAGCATTTTTGGTAGAATTTAGCCTAAACTTGTGCTTATATATGAGAATTTGTAGAATGAAGCTAAATTAGGACTTATGTGTAAAAGGAAGGAAAAAGAACCAAAAACAAAGCTAAAGAGTTGAAATTTGCATATTGCTGAAACATTGCGAAAACATTGCTGTCTCAGCAATGTTTAAGTGAAATTTGTTAAGTTGTCTAACCGTTTTCTATTTTGTTACGATCTTTCAGCGGCCTATTCTTTCTCCTGCTGCCACGTGGAAGGTTGTTGTTCAGAATGGATGGTTCTCCTTGGCCGAATTGTACCTGCAAAACACTATAAAAGGAGGTCAAAGGGGAAGGACAAACACACACTCGAAGGCGTAGATCTCCTTCCTCAACGCAGTTTCTCATTGTTTTCTCTTCCGGTTGTTGGCGTGAAGGTCTCAGCTGGTGGAAACGATAATCTAAGAGGAAGAAGAGAGGATCTTTCATCTCTTCTGATTGGATTCATCCACGATCAAGCTCACCTTCGGCTTTCATCCGAGGCGTTGCGGCGAGGAGTTCACTCGCATACTTTACTGCTTTCTGCTGCTCTTTGTTTCACTTTTCGTTTCTGTCTGTTGTTATTTCACTTATGTCTGCTACTCCACTCTATTTCGTACTCTTCTGTTTAGACTTAGTGGTTTTAAAGTCGTTATTTGTTTAGTTCAAATCTTGGTTAATCAAAGCATTATTTCATCACTTCGCAAGTTCTCCATTACTTCTGTTTTCTGTCGTTTCTCCTTGAATACTGTCGAGCATGTTTAAATACTCGAATCTTTCCACTCCATCTTCATCCATGAGTAACTAAACCACATAAGGGTCTGCTAATGATGAATCTATAGGTAGAAATACATGAACTCAGCATGTAAGTTAGCTTCGAATGCATTGAATGTATGTGTGCTTCATCCCACGGACAATTTCGATTGGCCATCCATTTTGTCTAAAGAACTCCTAACCTCTGGAAGGAGTAAGAGTTCAGAGTCGTCCATTCATGCTAGCCTTTCATGGTAACCAGAAAACGACCTAGGAATAGGCGGTTTCCTAGCACAAATCATTAACTTGCTTATATAAATAGATGCTTAAGCCTTACTTGGACATGAGTAAACTAAAGGATCTAATGCATGAAATCGAGAGATACATGAGAATGAGTTAGTTTGATGCATGATAAGTTGATCTATTGCTGAAGAATCGTATGAAAAAGCCTATAGAGGAGTCGTTAGTAGCCCTTGTTTCCACACTTTACCCTTAAAACGCTGTGTAACGACCCGTAATTTTAGATTAATCACGAGCACGTTATTATAACTAACCCTTAAGTTTATTTGAAATAAAAGCAATGTGCTCCGAAAAATTCGGCAGCATAACAACGTATTTACAAAAACCCTCCAATTTTTCCAACAGCTGAAGAAGGAAACATACATACAACATCACCCATATATAACCAACAGAGAACAAACCAAGCTTTACCATGAAACTAACTCAGCATAACAGATACATTCAACCTTATTAACCTTTTCCAAATCAATTACATTTTTAGTACGAGTCTAGCTTACTTCTATTAACAACATCAATGTTATCTAATCTCGACCAACAATAAGAATCTAGCAAGTCAAATACATCGCACGAAATCTAGCTAATTGTATTCCTTTCTCAGGTCTCCTCGTCATCATCACCGATTTGTAGTACTCATCATCTGCAAAATTCTGTTAGTGGGTCAGTACATAACGCGTACTGAGTAAGTGGCCCCCACATGAAGAGCCACCAACCAACATGCATAAAACAAGATACAACATACTTTGTGTTGCGTGCTCAATGTGTAAAGATAAATAAGCAAGAAAGTAGAGAGAGCACTCAGAACATGCAAGCATACATGGTCTCACAGCAAGTAGTAAGTATATTTCATTCGTTTTTTCCACAGAGACTTATGTTTAGCTATTCGCGAAGTGTATTTGTTAAGAAAGATGGGGTGGATTTGTTGGAGTAAAATTGGTTTTTAATTATCTAATTTTTGCTGAATGTGTAAAGGAATATAACATAAACAAATGCAAGTTGAAATTAGACTCAAAGGACAAGAGATGGAATTGATAAACGAAGAAGAAAACAGCTAAACAGAATGAAAATTTAGCAGAATTGCGGGGACCGCAATGTTTCCGCAATTAAACAGCAGCGAAAGTGTGTAAATGGGTGAGTTAAGGGCTACTAATGACTATCCTATAGGCATTATTGTACGATTCTCAAGCACTGGATCTACTCTCTATGCATCAAACTCACTCTATCTCATGTATCGTCCGATTCCATGCATTAGATTCCTAAGTTTACTCGACTTCAAAGTAAGGTCTTAAGCATCTTGTTAAAACAAAAGTGTTTAGTTTGTACTAGGGAAACGCCTATTCCTAGGCCGTTTCCTGATTACCATGAAAGGCTAGCATGATTATACGACTCTGAACTCTTACTCCTTCCAGAGGTTAGGAGTTCTTTGGACAAAATGGATGGCCAATCGAAATTGCCCGTGGGATGAAGCTTACATACAATCAATGTTTCGAAGGCGATCCTACATGCTTGGTTCACGTTTTTTAGCCTATAGTTCTGTCATTAGCATGCCCCTAAGTGACTTAGCTACTCATGGATATATAGAGAACAGAAATGTAAGATGAAACAGACATGCTTAGAAGGGAAATGAACTTAAAACAGCAAGACAAAACCGTAGCAGCAGAAGAAAGAAACCGTGAAATGAAACTTGCACTCTGATTACTTTGAATGTTGAACGAACAAAGAGAAACTTAAAGGCAGTAATTCAAAGACAGACAACAACGAAATGCAGTAACTAAAACACTAAACTAGGAACAACAATGATCAAAACTGGAAATTAGAAGAAGAATGACAGAAAACAGTAAAATGGCGCTTGAAAGCTTCGTTGCAGTCGCCTCGAATGAAGGGGATGAAAGGTCAGCCTTGCTTGGATGAATCCAATCGAGAGAGAAGAAGAATCTCCTCTCCTTCCTATCAGATTATCGATTCCAACAGCTGAGACTCTCACTCCAACAGACGGCAAAGGAAAACAGGGAGAAAAAGTGGACTGTGAGAAGGCTTCTACGCTTTTGGATCATGATCAAACCTCCGACTTTGGCCCCCTTTTATAGTAGTTTGCAGGTGCGTTTGGGCCAAGGAGAACCATCAATCTTCAACGTCATATATCAGAATGGATGGAGGAGAAAGAACGAATCCCTGAAATTACGGAAATTAACAGAAAAAGATCAGTCAACTTACGGTTTTCACTTGAATAATTGCGGCCTCAGCAATGTTTTCGCAATGCTGTCGCAATGCAGTTTTTTCATTCTTTTCCTTCGGTTTTGAACCCTTTTCTTTCCTATTGTGCATAAGTCCTAATTTAGCTACCTTCTTCTCATTTTCATATTTAAGCATAGGTCTAGGCTAAATGCTATCAAAAACACCTAAAAGTGCACATCTTCTTAAGCTAAATGGGTCCTAAATAAGTCACTTTCAGAGACTTAACACACCCCCAAACTTAAGGCTTTGCTTGTCCTCAAGCATACTAAGGACTTCCCTAGGCTGCTGTTTCTCCTTCTTCAACCACCTACTGACTCCCTTATACCCCTATCTATAGCACTGCTGTCCTGTGACACACTTCTCAGTTCAAAACCCCCCTAGCTTCTTCTGACTTTGCCTGCCTAACACTCACCTGCTTTTATTAACTCCCTACAACTGATCTATTTGCTTTTGTCATATCATGCCACTATCCCTAAGGTTTCAAATTCTGCCTAGCTTTACCTCAGACTCAGTACATGCTTCTAGCTTTATTTTTAATGTGTCTAGGATTCCTTAGAGTCATGCCAGTCTTAGTATTAACGGTGACAGTGGTACTTTTAAAGAACAACCTAAACCCTGGCATCACTACATTGGATAAACACTCATCTCCCTAAACAACCCTACAAGTTATAACTTTGTGCTTAGCTAATTGAGGATCAGAGTTCTTTTTAAATAGGACATCTAAGCCACAAAGTTATAACTCCTAGGTATACATTCTTCTTCCCTTTTCTTTTCCCTTTTTCTTACTTAGGTGGGGCCTCTCCTTTGGTTGCCTTTTGATGCAATGCCACTTGTGGGTCACACACTTGGCACTGATTACTTAGCAACCTAAGCTAGACCCCCTCTTTATTTTTTCATTTTTTTTCAGTTCATCATTTTTTGTAAAGGAGAAGAAGAATGCTTATGTTTCTAAGGGAGAGAGGAATGTTCCTAGGCCTAGGGTGGCCTCCCCCAAACTTCAACTACTCATTGTCCCCAATGAGTGTCTGAGGTGGCACACCCCCAAACTTACCTAGAAGCATCTAGTCTAAGGTAAAACAAAGAGAATCTAAAGCCCTAGGCATAGACAGAACATTTAAAAGAAAATATCATAGCAGCAGTAAATTAAAAAAACAGACAGTTAAGGGCTTAAAGCCGTGCATGCTGAGCTTTTTAGAGGTTGATTTTAAACTAACAAAGGGTGTCCTATGACACTCATCCAGCATGCATTTAGATAAGCTATATAAGGCAGTCATGTTAGCAGGAAAAGATAGAATTTAAACAGATCACAGCCTAGCTAAACAGATAGTCCAAAACATGCTTTTAGTCATGAAAATTGGGGGTACCGCAATTATTTCGCAATTAGATCAGGGCAGATATAACATTGATTAAGGCCCCTAAGCACGCTTTTTCCAGTCACTCAAGCTTCCTAAAAATAAAACTAAACTATCCTACCTAGTCAGCTAACATCAGACTATACTGAGCAAAAGGAAAAGCATAAAACTAAACATCTAAAACAGATCAAAATTGAACCAAAAACAGCATAATTCACATGGTCCTATCAAAAAGCAGAAAATTGTTTTTTTTTTCTAAGGGAACAGCAATACTCCCTTTAGTGCACTTCAAACCAGCACTTAAACTTCTTCATCCTCATCTGGTTGCCGTGGTCGTGGGGGCACCCATGGAGTCAGGAGATTTGTGGGGAAGTCAGGGAAGATGCACCCCAGTTGGTCTGCAACTTCCTTGTCCCTCGCCTGCGCATAAGTGGCCCATTGAGCCATTCTCCTCTGCATATCCATCAGGCAGGCCATGGATAGGGACTGTTCAGCAGCCAGCCTATCCAGTTCAAACTCCATATTCCCCTTCCTTCTCAGCCTCAGGTTAGCAGGCAGCTCCAAGTGGCCCGTGTAGGCCATCTGCTGCTCCAGGCGCTCGGTGGGGACTCCTGCAAGCAAACATAGCTTGGTTATGGTATTAGGGAAAAACAGTGGTCCCTTACCTTTCTTGGCGCATTCAGCAATGGCCGCAGTGATGACTTCTCCCACATTGATCGTGAGACCTCTCATTATCGCATACACCAACAGCGATCGGCTCTGGTTGATTGTAGTCTCGTGAGTCACAGGGGACAATCTCCTTCGCACGAACGAAAACCAAACAGCTGCCTTAGCCGTGAGGTTGGCACTCATGAGAGTGTGCCTCCCATTGCGTGACACGGTCCAGGAAGCTTCAAGCTGGCCAATGGTGCGAATGGCCTCTTCCAGCACTGCCTCAGTAGGCTCATCAACGATCCGTGCATAATCTGTATGTGTTTGGCCTTTGAGACCATAGGCTTCGTTGATGGCCTTGGCTGAGAAATCCACTTCTACCCCTCTGACCACAGACAGGCCATCCTCAGGGCTGAGCACATTGGCGTAGAAATCATACACCATGCTCGTGTAGGCTGGATTGGGCGGTCTGCAGAATTCCTCCCAGCCATGGTTGATCACTCCTGCGCGCAAGAACTGCGGCAGGTCAGCAGGTCGGTCGAGGAAGCCTTTCTCGTGCAGCAACTCCCTCTTCCTTAACTCCACGCCCCTGGATTCAGCGTCAGATGAAACATACCTCACTGACTGAGGTTCGTCTTCAGGGTAGAGTTTGGCCTTCCCCTTATCTGCTGGCTTGGCTGACTCGGCAGCCTCAACCTTGAGTCGTTTGAGCGAAGGCTCAGTGCTCTCTTTGTCTGCTGAAGGCACCCTCTTGGCCTTCTTCTTCCTCAGTTTCTTGGATCGCTTGGCCTTGACAATCTTGGCCGTCTTCTTCTTCTTGAGCTTAGCCTTGATATTGATCTGTTGGAGGCATGCCTCCAACGTCTCTTCCATGGAATCATCCTGCCGTGCAGGACTCTCGGCACTAGCTTCCCTTGCAGGCGAGAAGACCTCGTCTTCACCACCTTCCCCACTACCCTGAGTGGATTCCTGGTACTCCCCATAGGGGAATTCAGGATCAGGCTGTGGAGGCGTGTGCGAAGGTGTGGCACTCTGTTCTGCAGTAGGCGTCTGCACGGAATTCAGTGGTGAAGACGGCGTCGCAGGGCTCTGTGCAGGCGGTGACGATGAAAGCTCCGGGCTGTGCACTGGTTCAGATGATGAAGGGTTATGCGCAGGTGAGGCAGACGGCGACGAACTCTTCTTTGGCGACTCGTGGGACGCACGATCCGTTTCTTGACTCTCCACAGAGGGAGTCTTGGCTTTGCTTGGTTCGGCGGCCGTCTCGACACTCCACGAGCGTTTCTTGGGCGTGCCCGCTGGTTCAGAAGGTCCAGCAGGGATCTCAGTGACAACCCTCCACTTCTTCCTACGAACCGGAAGCTTGGAAAGAGGGCCGGTGCGAACAGCACCATCATCTGCAAGGGTAAGCAGTGCTTCCCTCGCAGCTGCTTCAGCTGCGTCATCAGCCTTCTTCTTGGCTGCGGATCTTTCAGCCCTTGTGGATACCATTGTCGAATCTTGGAGGTCTGGAGAGAAGGATCAAAGATGAAGAGAATCTCAGTTTTCTTGGAAATCAGAGAATGAGAGAATCGTATCGATCGAGCGCCTTCTAACGGATATAAAGGCAACGGCTAAATCCCAACGGCTCTTTTTTGCGGATCCTACAATTCCAGCGCAATTCTAGGGATATTTTTTCATCAAAATCTCAAACTTTGCTCGTCCGTATCTTTTATTTGGCTCGATCGTTTTTTGATTTTTAAAGCTGGGATTACTCTCCTTGATTCCCTCTTTCGATTCCCTACAAAAAGAAATAAAAACAATATCAAATACGTAATTAAAATCACACAACAAAACACACAAATGACAACCGGAAAATCGCAAAAAATAAACTAAGGCATGAGCCTTATGTTGACGAGCACAGTAACCACTCGTCCTCTCTCGTTCTCATTGTCACGCTTCAGTCAAGAGGAAGGCCGAGAGAGTCTTCACATCTCCTTCCTCATAGTAATGCTTCAACCTCGCCCCATTGACCATAAATGGTTGGCCTTGCTGCAAGTTTTTTATCTCTATGGCACCATGAACAAACACATTAGTAATGACAAATGGACCCGCCATCTAGACTTAAGTTTCCCTGGAAATAGTTTCAACCGTGAGTTAAACAACAATACAAGTTGACCCTTCTTAAAGTCCTTAACTCTAAGTCTACTATCGTGCCAAATCTTGGTTTTTTCCTTGTACATCTTAGCATTTTCATAGGCCATATGCCTAAGCTCATCAAGCTCATGTAATTGCAAAGACCTTAGTGTCCCCGCATCTTTTACACAAAAATTTAATTCCTTCATGGCCCAAAATGCTTTGTTTTCTAACTCAAGTGGTAAGTGACAAGCCTTGCCATATACCAGCCTATAAGGGGACATTCCTAGAGGTGTCTTATATGCTGTCCTATAAGCCCAAAGTGCATCCTCAAGCTTGAAGGACCAGTCTTTCCTATTAGGTTTGACTACTTTTTCTAGGATGTTCTTAATTTCCCTATTTGAGATTTCAGCTTGGCCATTTGAGTGTGGGTGATAGGGAGTGGCTACTCTATGTCTAATGTTATATTTAGCCAATACTTTTTCCATAGCCTTGTTAATGAAATGTGACCCCTCATCACTAATGATAGCACGAGGTGTCCCAAACCTAGTGAAAATGTGCCTATGCAAGAAGTTGGTGACTGTTTTAGCATCATTATTAGGACATGCTTTGGCCTCTACCCACTTGGACACATAATCCACTGCCACTAATATGTAGAGGTTACCTGATGATGGAGGGAATGGCCCCATGAAGTCAATGCCCCATACATCAAAGAGCTCTAACTCTAAGATGTAGGTGAGGGGCATCTCATCCTTTCGACTGAGGTTACCTGTTCTTTGGCATTCATCACAGCTGTGGGCATAGTTGTGGGCATCTTTGAAGATCGTTGGCCAATAATAGCCACTCTGAAATACCTTTGCAGCTGTTCTTTGGCCACCAAAGTGTCCACCATAAGGAGATGTGTGACAGTGCTGCAGCACAGACTTTGCTTCAGCAGCTGAAACACACTTCCTTAGCAAGCCATCAGCACAGGTTCTGTAAAGTGTGGGGTCGTCCCAGATGAATTTCCTTGCTTCATGAAGGAACCTCTTCTTCTCTTGTCCTCCCTTGAACACTGGTAATACCTGTGATGCACGGAAGTTAGCAATGTCAGCAAACCAAGGTTCCTCATCGTTATCACGATGAGTCAAAGCAAAGACATGTTCATCAATAAAAGCATCAGAAATTGCGGGGTCCGCAATTTTTTCGCAATTGTGCTGCAATCGAGACAGGTGATCTGCAACCACGTTTTCACATCCTTTCTTGTCCCGAATGTCCAAATCAAATTCCTGCAGCAATAACACCCATCTAATCAACCTAGGCTTTGCATCAGCCTTCCTCATAAGATATTTCAAGGCAGAATGGTCAGTATATACAATTGTCCTAGTGCCTACAATATAGTTTCTGAATTTTTCGCAAGCAAACACTACAGCAAGCATCTCTTTTTCAGTAGTGGTATAATTACATTGAGCCTCATTCAAGGTCTTACTAGCATAATAGACAGGGTGTGTTAGCTTGTCAATCTTCTGGCCTAACATCACTCCTACAGCATAGTCACTGGCATCACATAACATCTCAAAGGGCAGATCCCAATTTGGTCCTACTATGATAGGGGCTGTGACTAGTGCTTTCTTAAGGGTGGTCCAAGCTACTACACATTCCTTAGAGAAGATGAAGGGCCTATTTAGCTCTAATAGCTCACACAGAGGCTTGGCTATCTTAGAAAAGTCCTTAATGAACCTTCTGTAGAAGCCAGCATGCCCTAAAAAGCTTCTAATGGCTTTGACATTCTGGGGCTCTACCAACTTCTCTATGATCTCAATTTTGGCTCGGTCAACTTCGACTCCTGCCCTCGACACTCTATGTCCTAAGACAATCCCCTCATCCACCATAAAATGGCATTTTTCCCAATTTAAGACTAGGTTGGTCTCCTCACACCTAGCCAGGACTTGTCCTAGGTTTTCTAGACAGTTTGAAAATGAGTCCCCAAAGACTGAGAAGTCATCCATGAATATTTCTATCATGGACTCATCCAACTCAGAGAAGATTGCCATCATGCACCTTTGGAAAGTTGCCGGTGCATTGCATAAGCCAAAAGGCATTCTGCGAAAGGCAAAGGTTCCAAAAGGGCAAGTAAAGGTGGTCTTCTCTTGATCCTTAGGGTCTATAGTTATTTGATTATAGCCTGAATAGCCATCTAAGAAACAATAGTAGGCTCTACCAGCTATTCTGTCTAACATCTGGTCAATGAACGGAAGAGGAAAATGGTCTTTTTTAGTTTCTTTATTTAATTTTCTGTAATCCATACACACTCTCCACCCTGTGACAGTCCTTGTTGGAATCAGTTCGTTGTTCTCATTGACTACCACAGTTATTCCCCCCTTTTTAGGTACACATTGGATGGGGCTCACCCACTGGCTACTAGCTATTGGGAAAATCACTCCTGCATCTAACCATTTTATTATTTCCTTCTTTACTACCTCTTTCATAGAGGGGTTTAGCCTACGCTGGTGATCTACCCTAGGTGTGTGCTCTTCCTCTAATATAATTTTGTGCATGCAATAAGAAGGGCTAATGCCTCGAATATCAGCAATAGTCCATGCTATAGCCTTCCTATGTTGCTTAAGCAATAAAATCAGTTCAACCTCATGCTTTTCACTTAATTTAGAAGAAATGATAACAGGCAGAGTTTCATTACTTCCTAGATATGCATACTTGAGGTGAGTAGGTAGCGGTTTCAGTTCTAAAACAGGTGGATGCTCAATGGAGGGCTTTAAAGGATTCACAGATCTATCAGTTAAATCTATATTCATACATACATGTTGTGGTTTATCTACAGGCATATCCATTATGTCAGATACATTCAAGTCAGCTACATCTAATTGTACATATTCATTAGCATGCTTAGTTAATAATACATGCTCCAATTGTTCCTCCATTAAGGAGTCTACTACGTCCATGCTAGCACAGGATTCAAGGTCAGAGGGGTACCTTAAAGCTTTATATACACTAAACTTCACCTCTTCATCATGAACCCTCATAGTGAGCTCACCTTTTTGGACGTCTATAAGTGCCCTACCTGTGGCTAGAAATGGTCTGCCTAGCAGGATGGGGACCTCCTTGTCTGCCTCATAGTCCAGGACAATGAAATCTGCAAGAAAAATAAACTTGTCAACTTTAACTAGAATATCCTCAATTTTACCTTCTGGATATGCAATGGATCTGTCTGCTAGTTGTAAAGTGACAGTGGTTGGACGTGCTTCTCCTATTCCCAACTGGCGGAATAGGGACAGGGGCATGAGATTTATGCTGGCGCCCAGGTCACAAAGCGCTCTGCCCACATGCTTGCCTCCAAGTTCTACAGGTAAGGTGAAGGAACCAGGATCCTTCTCCTTCTTGGGCAGCTTGTTCTGGAGGATGGCACTGCACTCCTCAGTGAGGTTTACTGTTTCAAACTCACCAATTATTTTTTTGTTAGTAATGATGTCCTTCAAAAACTTTACATAAGAAGGCATAGACTGTAAAACTTCTACAAAAGAAATGTTAACATGCACTTGCTTAAGAATTTCTAAGAATTTATTAAAATGAACTTCCTGTTCTTGCTTCTTCTTAAGCCTTCGAGGGTATGGAGGTGGTGGCACATATGCAGGCACGTCAGGGCGCCTTAGGATAGGTGGAGGCCTTGGAATTTCTTCTACCTCCTCAATAATTGGCTCTAGCCTGGCTCCTGATGTGCTAGTTGGTGGTGGACCTTGGTTTGGCAGAGACTCCAGTGGAGCACTAGACTCAGTGTTCTCTACTCTCTTTGGTATGTCTTTTGTGTTGCTCACCAGTGGTCTTCCACTCCTAAGTTCAATTGCTTGAACTTGTTCTTTACCATCTCTCCTTGGTACCTCGGTGTCAGCAGGGAGTCTACCTTGGGGCCTACTCTTAAGTTCATTGGCTAATTGGCCTATTTGGTTTTCTAGGCTCCTAAGAGTAGCTTGCTGGCTTTGAAGCGTAGCATCATTCTTAGCGATGTATTCCTTGAGTAGGTTTTCTACAGAAGATCCTACAGGTTGATTGTATGGTTTTTGGTACATTGACTGGTTATGTTGGGGAGTGAAACCAGGTGTTCCACTCGGCCTTGGTTGGTTAGAATTTTGGTTAGTGTTTTGTTGGCCACCCCATGACAGGTTAGGGTGGTTTCTCCAACCAGGGTTATAGGTGTTGGAGTAGGGGTTATTCCTAGGCTGCTGCTGGCTTCCAATGTAGCAGATTGAGGATGGATTCCCAGGGCAGTATTCATATGGGTGCCCTTCACCACAGAATCCACAGATAAGTTCCTCGCCTTGACTTGGTTGGGTGCCCATTGACATGGCTGTGGCGGTGTTGGCACTGGTTTGGAGATTGGCCTGAGCCATTTGCTTAACTAGGTTGGTCAGGGCATTTATTTGGGTGCTCATGGCGCTTAGAGCATCCTTGTCTTGAGCCCTAGTTGGCTCTACTGGATCATCTGACCACCTACAGTGAGATGTTGAGATCTTCTCCAAGATCTCATAAGCTTCGTTGTAACTCTTGGACAACATGGAACCTCCAGCAGATGAGTTTAGAACTTGTCTGGTGCTGGGGTTGCATCCTTTAAAGAAGACTTCTATTTGGATACACCATGGGATGCCATGGTGTGGACATTTAATGAGAAGGTCTTTGAATCTTGTCCAAGCTTCGTGAAAAGACTCACTTGGAGCTTGTTTGAATTTGATGATATCATCACGAAAGGTCGAATTCCTATCTGGTGGGAAATATTTGACTAGGAATTTTTCTGCTAAGTCTGTCCAATTGAGGACAGATCTTGAGGGTAATGAATTTAACCACGTTTTGGCTTTGTCCCTCAAAGAGTAAGGGAACAGATATAGCCTCAAGGCTTCTTGGGAAACTCCAGGAATCAGGAATGTGTCACTAACTCCTAGGAAGTTCCTAAGGTGGTTATGGGGGTCCTCATTTTCTATTCCAAAGAATTGTCCCACAGTGGACAACATTTGGAACATCACTGGCTTTAACTCGAATGAGTTGGCAGTGATTTCAGGACGGATTATGCTGGGGTTCAGCTCCCCAGGCATAGGTACGAGGTATGAAAGGATGGCGCTATCCTTGTCATTCGCTATTTCAATGGGATTGCGAGTGACAGGCACCAGGTTTTGATCTATTCCAGCCATTTCTTCTTGAGTGGATTGCGGAGACTCTGCGGTTTCAGCAATTATTTGAGGTAAGAGGGGTTGTTTAAAGAGACGTTTCTTGGCTCTATTTCTAGCTTTAAATAATCTCTCAGGCTCAGGGTTGAACTCTAGATCACTACTTGGAGTCTCATTCATAAACTACCCTAAATGGTACCTGAAAAAGAAATGGAAATGGATCAAATCCAATGGAAAATATCTTGGTGTTTCAGACTTAACAAACTTCGTTTTCACTTAAAATAAGTCCCCGGCAGCGGCGCCAAAAACTTGTTGCGTGCTCAATCAAAAACTTGTTGCGTGCTCAATGTGTAAAGATAAATAAGCAAGAAAGTAGAGAGAGCACTCAGAACATGCAAGCATACATGGTCTCACAGCAAGTAGTAAGTATATTTCATTCGTTTTTTCCACAGAGACTTATGTTTAGCTATTCGCGAAGTGTATTTGTTAAGAAAGATGGGGTGGATTTGTTGGAGTAAAATTGGTTTTTAATTATCTAATTTTTGCTGAATGTGTAAAGGAATATAACATAAACAAATGCAAGTTGAAATTAGACTCAAAGGACAAGAGATGGAATTGATAAACGAAGAAGAAAACAGCTAAACAGAATGAAAATTTAGCAGAATTGCGGGGACCGCAATGTTTCCGCAATTAAACAGCAGCGAAAGTGTGTAATTGGGTGAGTTAAGGGCTACTAATGACTATCCTATAGGCATTATTGTACGATTCTCAAGCACTGGATCTACTCTCTATGCATCAAACTCACTCTATCTCATGTATCGTCCGATTCCATGCATTAGATTCCTAAGTTTACTCGACTTCAAAGTAAGGTCTTAAGCATCTTCTTAAAACAGAAGTGTTTAGTTTGTACTAGGGAAACGCCTATTCCTAGGCCGTTTCCTGATTACCATGAAAGGCTAGCATGATTATACGACTCTGAACTCTTACTCCTTCCAGAGGTTAGGAGTTCTTTGGACAAAATGGATGGCCAATCGAAATTGCCCGTGGGATGAAGCTTACATACAATCAATGTTTCGAAGGCGATCCTACATGCTTGGTTCACGTTTTTTAGCCTATAGTTCTGTCATTAGCATGCCCCTAAGTGACTTAGCTACTCATGGATATATAGAGAACAGAAATGTAAGATGAAACAGACATGCTTAGAAGGGAAATGAACTTAAAACAGCAAGACAAAACCGTAGCAGCAGAAGAAAGAAACCGTGAAATGAAACTTGCACTCTGATTACTTTGAATGTTGAACGAACAAAGAGAAACTTAAAGGCGGTAATTCAAAGACAGACAACAACGAAATGCAGTAACTAAAACACTAAACTAGGAACAACAATGATCAAAACTGGAAATTAGAAGAAGAATGACAGAAAACAGTAAAATGGCGCTTGAAAGCTTCGTTGCAGTCGCCTCGAATGAAGGGGATGAAAGGTCAGCCTTGCTTGGATGAATCCAATCGAGAGAGAAGAAGAATCTCCTCTCCTTCCTATCAGATTATCGATTCCAACAGCTGAGACTCTCACTCCAACAGACGGCAAAGGAAAACAGGGAGAAAAAGTGGACTGTGAGAAGGCTTCTACGCTTTTGGATCATGATCAAACCTCCGACTTTGGCCCCCTTTTATAGTAGTTTGCAGGTGCGTTTGGGCCAAGGAGAACCATCAATCTTCAACGTCATATATCAGAATGGATGGAGGAGAAAGAACGAATCCCTGAAATTACGGAAATTAACAGAAAAAGATCAGTCAACTTACGGTTTTCACTTGAATAATTGCGGCCTCAGCAATGTTTTCGCAATGCTGTCGCAATGAAGTTTTTTCATTCTTTTCCTTCGGTTTTGAACCCTTTTCTTTCCTATTGTGCATAAGTCCTAATTTAGCTACCTTCTTCTCATTTTCATATTTAAGCATAGGTCTAGGCTAAATGCTATCAAAAACACCTAAAAGTGCACATCTTCTTAAGCTAAATGGGTCCTAAATAAGTCACTTTCAGAGACTTAACACTTTGCACAACAAACTCGCAAACGATAAGTCAACCACACATGTACGATTTTACCATTCATGAACTCATAAACATCATATCATTATATAATTCATGAACTCACGAAAATCACAACGCAACAATAAGCTCTTGTCTCGCTCAAGCAACACAAGACAAGCCTCACGGCCCTATCAAACTCCGCTGAGGCGTCCCCAACTCAACTCTAGTTCACAAACTCTCTCAGACTCTACTGAGTTTTTCTAAGTCCACTCTCGGACTCCACCGAGTTATCTCAACTCAACTCTCGTGGCCCTCACAAGCCCTCTGAGACTAACTCCTTCGAGTCACATCGACCCCTGACCATTTATACCCAGGGCCTCGACACTTCTCTACGGCGCTCAGCGTTCGACCCTTGACCATTTGTACCCAAGGCCTCGAACTGTTGCATCGCCCCTTGACCATTTGTACCCAAGGCGCACCGATGACTTGCAACATACACAATCCACTCGTGGCCCTCACAAGCCCTCTGAGACTAACTCCTTCGAGTCACATCGACCCCTGACCATTTGTACCCAGGGCATCAACACTTCTCTACGGCGCTCAGTGTTCGACCCTTGACCATTTATACCCAAGGCCTCGAACTATTGCATCGCCCCTTGACCATTTTTACCCAAGGCGCACCGATGACTTTCCAATAACGGTAACATATCACCCCTCGACCATTTTTACCCGAGGCGCACTGATATTCACCCCATTTTTCAGTAACCACAAGTTACCCCACGTGACATACCACCCCTCGATCATTTTTACCCGAGGCGCACTGATATTCACACCACTTTTCGGTAACCACAAGTTACCCCACGTGACATACCACCCCTCGACCATTTTTACCCGAGGCGCACTGGTATTCACTCATCTTACTTGTAACCACAAGTTACACTATTTTCTCACAATACCGTCAGACTACATGAATCCCCCATCATGCACCTAGACCCTATTCACACCTCAGATACAACCCGCTCACAACATACCTCACATGCTCATCACACAACATGTCATTCATCACACCATCCACACTACGAACATCACAATCACCACCACAACATCCACAACATGCTCAACACATACTCCACTACACTAAGCACTCAATAGTGCTAAACCCTATCAGAGACATCATATTCAGCCAACATGTTCATCATATAAATCAATAAGTCTAAGCACTCAATAGTGCTAAGCCCTAACGAAGGAAACATAATCAACAACACTATAATCAAAGCACACACCGCAATAAATCATCCACAGTTCATAATCACATCAACCGTTCAGAACACATCTCAGACACATCACGCTAAGCACTCAAATGTGCTTAGTCTTATCAGTGAATTCATAACGACAAAATATAGTTTGCTAAGCACTCAGATGTGCTTAGTCTTATCAAGGGCGCAAAATACTATATAATAACATAATGCAAACCATACAACTAGTAACATATATATACTAGTATTTATACATACAACATGCTACATACAATCAAACAGACTCAACAGGTAGAAGCCACGTACCAAGAACTTCTAAAACAACTAATGATTCCCCAGCAACCCGAGCTCTTACTTCAGATGTTCCGAAACTAATCTACGCCCCTTTAAGCAAACGTTTCCAAAGATTAGGAAATATTTTCCAGCAACCTAAACAGAACATAAAAGTCTCTAGTTGAATTCTTACCCTTTAAGATACGCCCAAAATGACCCAAATCCTAGTTTACGGGTAATCAGGGTGTTCAGGAAGGTTTGCAGCTGCAAACAAAAGGTTCTCAAACATTAGAGACTAAATTACAGCACTTATGAAGAAATAAAAGGCTTAAAAGAAGGGGCATTACCTACTGTCTTACCCAAAAGGTCTCGAACACACATTGAATCTTGATCGACAAGGCCTGAAACTGCAAATTAGAAGCCGTTAGGGAGTGGGTAATTCCAATCTAACATGGATTAACCTTAGGTCATTGGCGAACCTCGTCGGAAAGAAGGAATGTCAATGATTCATTGTTGAAATGCACCGAAGAAGAAGAAGGCAACATGCTGGTTTATGTTAACATGGCTAAAACCTCCCATTTCTAATCCATTAGTAACAGAGTAATCTAGATCTAAGTCAATCGAACAAGCTTTGGACTTACCTCACCAACAATGAAACTCGAAATTCGCCGCACAAGAAGAGATCGTCGCTGGTTTGGGCTTGCTCTCGGATCTTCGCACGCTGAGAGGAGGAATCCGCCACTCAAAGTCAGAGAGGAGGAGTATTGTCGCGGATCGGGCTGCTTGCGTTTGGTCGTCACGATGGATGAAGGAACCATCGCGAGTCGCCGAAGGGAAGGGCGCACCGTCGTCAGATCGCGTCGCCAAAGGCCATTGCGCCGTCGTCTGGTCTTTGCAAATGTCGAAGGTGGTTGTGGGTCGCCGATCGTCGCGGGGTTGAGGGATTGTCGCTTGGGATTTGAGCGACTGAGGTCGAAGGCCGAAGGGATTTGCAGACGTTCGTTGTCGAGGGTCGCGTCCCCGCCAAACCGCATCGCCGTCGTCTGGGTCACGAATCACCGCCGGAATGGAGGCGTTTGTGCGTTCGTGGCTGGAGGAGAGCGTCATCGTGGGTTCGCTTGCATAGCCGTCAGAGGATGAGGGAGTTATTGTTCTTCGATTGAGGGGTTGGCTGAAACTCGATTTCATGAGGAGAGGGAGGAGATGTAGGTTTGGGCGTTGTTGAAGTTGAAGGAAAGGGATTTCGTGGCTGAAAATCGTGAAAAGTGAGAGAGATACGAGATTTAGGGATTTTCCCTTCCTATTTTCATTTAATCAAACAAACTAATTCTTTAATGACAACTCACATTTTCTCTTATTTCTCATTTCCCAAATGTTCTAGAAATTTAATTAATCACACTTGGTGACTAAACCCAACTTCTAATTTCCTAAGTTAGAATCCATAAACGAATAAATCCATTTAATCTAACATTAAACGGATAGAAGAGGTTAAATGCATATCTTATTCCAAAATAGCGTAATTTTGAAATGCGGGGCGTTACACGCTGTTAGTACAATTGCTAGAAAATTGCTGTTTCCGCAATTTTCTTAGTTTAAATTTTGCCTTAGCCATTTTTCTTAGTTTTTTGCTTTGCGATTTTATTGCTAGATAATTGCTTTCTCCGCAATTCTTCTTCTCCTACATTCAAGTTAACCTCTTTACTTGTCTTTGTTTATGCTTGCATATCTTGCACGTTCTTTATTAGCTAGGCACATTAATCCCAATTCTACCCCATTTTAACCATCCTTTCTAGTTTAACATCTCACTTCGCTAGTAACTAAGAATAAATCTCTGTGGGAAATCGAATGAAAAAATACTTATTACTTGCTACAAGATCATGTATGCTTGCATGTTCTGAGTGCTCTCACATTGCATTTTAATTTACACATTGAGCACGCAACAGGTTTACAGACCAAATCTATGAGGTGAAAACCTCTAAGACCTGACTTTCTGGCAAAGGGACTGTCCCAAAGAGAGGGGGTTAATTGTGTATTAACTACCATCTCTTGTTGTCAAATATTAGTTATATAGAATACTCGTATCCATTGCCCTGTTCTATCTGATAGGATAAGATAAATGGATATCAAGACTAGCTATCTTGATAGAGTATCTATTAGTCTCAACCAGGGAGATTCATTATTGTTTATCACGTTGATAAAGCTTGTTGGACAAGTTTTAATCAATGTTAAAGCTTTCAAAATAAATTCCCATAATACATGTCCTAATCATTGTGGATGATATAGGATTTATTTCACAGATAAGTTTTTACTTGCTCTATTTATTCTATGGATTCAGTTTGAAATGAATCGTAAGAACAAATTGCCAGTAAGAGCTGTCATTGAAATGAGGTTACTAGGGTTGTCTTGTGAACAAGGAAGGATAAAATACAAGAGTTTTATTGCTAATTCCTTGGTTGTAGCTAAGTTTTGTTGCAGCTTGTGAAGCAGCACAAAGTTTATAAGTTGAACTCAAGTATAGTGCTCTAAGAGGATGTGATGGTCACATGAACACCTCACTGCACTTCATGCTGATTAGTTTACTAAGTCTCTCATGGCTAAAGTGTTTGAGAGACACCTAGAAGAGTCTAGGGCTCCGAGTTGCTAGAGAGGACAGTGGGAGAAAACTTCTGATATATGATATATTAGTTTTTCGCCACCTAACATGTACACTTTCCTACCTCAGAGACTTTCCTACCTCTGCTTCCTCTATTCTTCTTTTGTTCTCTTTTCTCTTGGTACGAAGTCCCACAACTTCGTTGCACGACGCCGAGGATAGCGGGACTACCAGGGGTGGTCCTCAAGGAGTCCGAGAGAAGAAGTGCGAAGTGTTCGTGATGAAGAACGACAGGCATAACTTGAAGAAATTTGAACTACAAGGGTATGTATTCTAAATTTCTTTAATTTATGTCGTTTGAGCATGTTTTCTATTTGTTAAATTGATGGAATTAGAGTATCATCGATCCAAAATCGCTTCCGCTTCGTATATCGCTCCATCAGTTATATTGTATAATATGCATACCGAGAATTCATGAGAATTGAATACTAGTTATATTAATTTATGAATTAGATGTTGTTAGTTTATTAGTGTAATTGATGTAAGTGTTATATTAATTATGAAAGTAAACATACAACATAGTATGCCTGAGTTTATATAATTGTTATATGCATGTTTGAGAAGCCTGTAGTTTGTTGTAGTTAGTCTTAGTTTTGCAAAGCGTTGTAAAATTGGCATAGACTATTAAAATCTATAACAAAGACAAAGGCATGCTCACATTAGGGATGAATGTATCATACTATTTTATTAGATAAAATAGGTCGATATCTTGTAAATGCTAAGGTTACAAGAATCTCACCCGGTGACATCTTGTGCTAAGGTTGGAGGTATTTAAGTTGACAGTTTACGAAACACCTCCTACTTGGGGACGATCCGGTACTTGAGTAAAGTTAACCCGACTTTATGAGCATGCGTGAGTGGTGTGAGGTAATAAAGTGTTTATCACCTAGACATCATAGGTAAAAGTTTGTTTTACCTAGACTTAGGTTTTATTGTCTTAGCTGAATAAAGCGTGAGTAAGATATACCCAAACCGTTTAAAATAATTAGTAGTGGTGTTGAGAAGGTAGATTTGATATATCCTCTCCTCCTACGTTCTCTGTGAAGTTCACACCATGAGATTTATGCTCGGCCTCGTGATATCATTAGCGGCATCCCCAGAAGAAAGGTGTTTGCATAAATCAATAGCAAGGTAAATGAAGAAAGTATTTATAGTAAGTGGGAGAATGAAGTATGTCAATACATCCTATGGTCTCCTCCATTGGATTGAACCGTGAGATTCTCATGTTTGGCCTACAGGTTGACCTAGAGGCACCAATCCAAAAGGGGGGTCGTTTCATGGGAGTCGGAACATCTCGATCACCATATATGGATAAAGAAACATAGGGTCATTCCCAACATTTACATTCCATAAGGTTGCACTGTTGGGGCCGATCTTTGAATTCTAAAAATGGAGGGTCACACTTACAAAATTTGCTAAGGAGTTAGTAAATCTTGACCAAACAACGATAACTAAGATGCTATAGGAATATGAGTTATTCTGGTATTAGCATTTAGTCAAGAATGTCTTGGTTCAGTGAAAGAATGCTTGACTGCCCCAAGGTGGCAACCATTCTGACTCACTGAAGTATCGTTGCAAATTAATGATGTTGGGTACATTATTACTTTTTGCTAAATTCTTGATTGGTTGTTTAAAATAGGTTTAAACATTTTCACGAATAGAATTCATTCTCTTTTCAGCATGTCGAGCTCTTTCTTTCACTTACCAGCTTCCGATAAGTTAACTGGCGAAAACTACGCGACCTGGAAATCGAACTTGAATACGATTCTCGTTCTTGATGATCTCAGGTTCATCTTATCAGAGGATTGTCTTCCCTTTCATAGCTCATCGGCAACTCGAATAGTTCGAGAAGCATGTGATAGATCGACAAGGGCTAATCATAAAGCCCGAGTCTACATCTTGGGCAACATATCTGATATGTTAGCCAAAAAGCATGAGGTTATGGATTTCGCTAAGGAAATCATATCTTCATTACAGACGATGATTGGACTACCGTCCTCATCGGTCTGTCATGATACCCTCATGACGAGCAGAGCTGAGAAGAAACAACAAAGTAAATATGATTTACTCGTTATAGAGACATGCTTAGTGGAACATGATTGTCATACCTGGATATTGGATTCAGGAGCCACTGACCATGTTTGTTCTTCTATTCAGGAAACTAGTTCTTGGCAGCTGCATGTTGAAGGTGAGATAACTCTCAGAGTTGGAACTGGAGAGGTTGTCTCGACCAAGGCAGTGGGAGCTGTAAAGTTGTTGTATAGAGGCAGTTTCATTTTACTAGAAAATGTACTCATGGTTCCTAGCTTCAAAAGGAACCTTGTATCTATATCTATGTGTTAAAATAAATAAGCAATAAGATAGAAAGAGCACTCAGAACATGCAAGCATACATGATCTTATAGCAAGTAGTAAGTATTTTTTCATTCGTTTTCCCACAGAGATTTATTATAAGCTATTCATGAAGTGTAAAGTTAAGAAAGAAAGGGTGGATTCGATGGTGTAGAATTGGTTTTAAATTGTCTATTTCCTACTGAATATGTAGAGGGTAGTAACATGAACAAGTGCAAGTTAATGCTAAACTCAAACGAAAAGAAACGAGACTAATAAATGAAGACAAAGATGGCTAGACAGAATTGTAACTTTAGAAGAATTGCGGAAACAGCAATTCTACCGCAATTTAATTAACAACGAAAGTGTGTAAAATGATGAATTAAGGGCTACTAACGACTATCCTATAGGCTTTTTCTCACGATTCTCAAGCATTGGATCAACTCTCTATGCATCAAACTATCTCATTCTCATGTATCTTCCGATTTCATGCATTAGATTCTTTAGTTTACTCATGTCCAAGTAAGGTCTTAAGCATCTTGTTAAGGCAGAAAAATATGGTTTGTACTAGGGAAACGCCTATTCCTAGGCCGTTTCCTGGCTACCTTGAAAGGCTAGCATGATAGTATGACTCTGAACTCTTACTCCTTCCAGAGGTTAGGAGTTCTTTGGACAAAATGGATGGCCAATCGAAATTGCCCGTGGGATGAAGCTTACATACAATCAATGCTTCGAGAGCTATCCTACATGCTTGGTTCACGTTTTTTAGCCTATAGTGTTGTCATTAGCATGCCCCTATGTGACTTAGTTACTCATGGATATAGGAAGAACAGAAAGAAGAGATAAAATAGACATGCTTAGAAGAGAAATGAAGACAAACAGTAAGGGAAAAACAGTAACAGCAAAGCGAAGAAACTGTGAAATGGAGAATTGTACTTTGATTACTTTATTGTTTGAATGAATAAAAAGGGAAGCTTAAAGTAAATAATGTAAAGACAGACAGCAACGAAATGAAATGATCTAGCTATTAGAAGAGAAACAGCAACTAAACAGAACTGGAATTTAGAATTGAAAGACAGAAAGCAGTAAATGATGCTTGAAAGCCTCGTCGCAACCGCCTCGAATGAAGGATGAGAAAGGTCAGCCTTGCTTGGATGAATCCAATCGGGAGAGAAGAAGAATCTCCTCTCCTTCCTATCAGATTATCGATTCCAACAGCTGAGCTTCGCAAACCAGCAGACGGCAAAGGAAAACAGGAGAAAAGTTGGACTGCGAGAAGACTTCTACGCTTTCGGATGATGATTGAACCTTCGACTTTGACCCCTATTTATAGTAATCTGCAGGTGCATTTGGGCCAAGGAGAGCCATCAATCTTCAACGTCGTATTTCAGAATGGATGGAGGAGAAAGAACGAATCCCTGAAATCACGGAAATTAACAGAAAAAGATCAGTCAACTTACGGTTTTCACTTGAAACATTGCGGTGTCCGCAATGTTTCCGCAATGCCATCGCAATGCTTGTTTTTCATTCTTTTCCTTCGGTTTTCAACCCTTTTCTTCCCTATTGTACTTAAGTCCTAATTTAGCTACCTTCTTCTAATTCTCATATTTAAGCATAGGTTTAGGCTAAATGCTATCAAAAACACCTAAGAGTGCACATCTTTCTAAGATAATTAAGTCCTAAAAAGGTCACTTTTGGAGACGTAACACACCCCCAAACTTAAGGTTTTGCTTGTCCTCAAGCAATCTAAGGACTTTCCTAGGCTGCTGTTTCTTCTTCTTCAACCACTTACTAACTCCCCTATATTCTCATCTATAGCAGTGCTGTCCTGTGACACACTTTTAAGCTTAAAACTACCCTCTCATCTAGCTTCTTCTGATTTCGCATGCCTAAAACTCCTACTGCTTTTATTAACTCCCTACAACTGATCTACCTGCTTTTATCATATCATGCCACTATCCCTAAGGTTTCAAATTCTACCTAGCTTTACCCCAGACTCAGTACATGCTTCTAGTTTATATTTATGAGCTACCTAGGATTCCTTAGAGTCATGCCAGTCTTAGTATTAATGGTAACAGTAGTACTTTTAGAGAACAACCTAAACCCTGGCATCACTACATTGGATATACACTCATCTCCCTAAACAACCCTACAAGCTACAACTTTGTGCTTAGCTAATTGAGGATCAGAGTTCTTTTTAAATAGGACATCTAAGCCACAAAGTTGCAACTCCTAGGTATACATTCTTCTTCCCTACTCTTTTCCTTTTTTCTTTCTTAGGTGGAGTCTTTCCTTTGGTTGCCTTTTGATGCAATGCCACTTGTGGGTTACACACTTGACACTGATTACTCAGCAACCTAAGAGAGACTCCCCTCTTTATTCTATTTTTCATTTTTTTTTTCAGTTCATTATTTTTGTCAAGGAGAAGAAGAATGCTTATGTTTTGAGGGAGAGAGGAATGTTCCTAGGCCTAGGGTGGCCTCCCCCAAACTTCAACTACTCATTGTCCTCAATGAGTGTCTGAGGTGGCACACCCCTAAACTTATCCTAGAAGCATCTAGTCTAAGGTGAAACAAAGAGAATCTAAAAGCCCTAGGCATAGACAGAACATTCTAAAAGAAAATATCACAGCAACAGGAATTTGAAAAACAGACATGCAAGGACTTACAGCTATGCATGCTGAGCTATTTAGAGGTTAATTTAAACTTATCAAAGGGTGTCCTATGACACTCATCCAGCATGCATTTAGATAAGCTATATAAGGTAGTCATGATAGCAGCAAAAGATAGATTTTAAACAGATCACAGCCTAGCTAAGCAGACAGTCCAAAACATGCTTTCAGTAATAAAAATTGCGGGTACCGCAATTATTTCGCAATCAAGCCAGGGCAGATATATCCGTTACTAAGGCCCCTAAGCATGCTTTATCCAGTCGTTCAAGCTCAACAAAAAGAAAACTAAACTATCCTACCGAATCAGCTAACAGCAGGCTATACTAAGCAATTTAAAAACATAAAACTAAGAAACTAAAACAGATCAAAATTTGTACTAAAAACAGCATAATTCACATGGTCTATCAGAAAGCAGATTTTGTTTTTTTTTTTCTAAGGGAACAGCAATACTCCCTTCAGTGCAATTCAAACCAGCACTCAAATGTCTTCATCCTCATCAGGTTGTCGTGGTCGTGGAGGCACCCATGGATGTAGGAGATTCGTGGGGAAGTCAAGGAAGATGCACCCAAGCTGGTCTGCAACTTCCTTATCCCGTGCCTGCGCGTACGTGGCCCATTGAGCCATCCTTTTCTGCATATCCATCAGGCAAGCCATGGACAGTGACTGATCAGCAGCCAACCTATCCAGTTCGAACTCCATGTTCCCCTTCCTCTTCAGCCTCAAGCCAGCAGGCAGCTCCAAGTGGCCTGTGTAAGACATTTGCTGCTCCATTCGCTCGATGGGAACTCCTGCAAGCAAACAGAGTTTAGTTATGGTATTAGGGAAAAACAATGGTCCCTTACCCTTCTTGGCGCACTCAGCAATGGCAGCAGCAATGACTTCTCCCACGTTGACCGTGAGACCTCGCATGATGGCATAGACCAGGAGCGATCTGCTCTGGTTAATGGTGGTCTCATGAGTCACGGGGGACAGCTTCCTCCTTACAAAAGCAAACCATACAGCCGCCTTAGCTGTGAGGTTGGCACTCATGAGAGTGTGCCTCCCATTGCGTGACACGGTCCAGGAAGCTTCAGGCTGGCCAATGGTTCGAATGGAATCTTCTAGGACTGCCTCAGTAGGCTCATCAACAATTCGTTCATAATCTGTATGGTTTTGGCCCTTGAGACCATAGGCTTCGTTGATGGCCTTAGCTGAGAAGTCCACTTCCACCCCTCGCACCACAGATAGGCCATCCTCAGGGCTGAGGACATTGGCGTAGAAATCATAAACCATGCTCGTATAGGCTGGATTGGGTGGTCTGCAAAACTCCTCCCATCCGTGCTTTGTAATCCCTGCGCGCAAGAACTGCGGCAGGTCAGCAGGTCTGTCGAGGAAGCCCTTCTCGTGCAGCAACTCCCTCTTCCTTAGCTCAATTCCTCTGGACTCAGCGTCAGAGGACACATACCTCACTGATTGAGGCTCATCTTCAGGGTAAAGCTTGGCCTTTCCTTTGTCTGTGGGTTTGGCTGACTCCGCAGCCTCAACCTTGAGTTTCTTGAGCGATGGCTCTGTGCTTTCCTTCTCTGATGAAGGGGCCCGCTTGGCCTTCTTCTTTCTCAGCTTCTTTGACCGCTTGGCCTTGAGAATCTTGACCTTCTTCTTCTTCTTGAGCTTAGCCTTGATGGTGATCTGCTGGAGGCAAGCCCCCAGTGTTTCTTCCATCGAGTCATCATGCTGTGTAGGACTCTCAGGGCTGGCTTCCCTTAATGGAGAGAAGACCTCTTCTTCCGCACCTTCCCCACTGCCCTGCGTTGATTCTTAGTACTCCCCATATGGGAATTCAGGGTCAGGCTGTGGGGAAGTGTGCGACGGCGTGGTTCTTTGCTCTGCTGTAGGTGTCTGTGCAGAACCTTGTGGTGAAGAAGGCTGCTCAGGGCTCTGCGCTGGCGGGGTTGGTGAGAGGCTGCGTTCGGTTGACTCGTGGGATGGCTGGCTTTGTTCTTGACTCTCCACAGAGGGAGTCTTGTTCTTGATTTCTTCTTCGGCCACAGCCATGCGCCACTTTCGTTTCTTGGGTGTGCCCGCTGGTTCAGAGGGTCCAGCAGGTATTTCCGTAACAACCCTCCACTTCTTCTTGCGAATCGGCAGCTTATCCAGTCGTTCCGTTCGCGCAGCCTCAGCATCAGCCAAGGCAAGTAATGCATCTCTCGCAGCCGTTTCAGCTTCATCGGCCCTTTTCTTGGCCGCAGATCTTTCAGCCCTTGTGAGTACCATCGTTGAAACGTGGAGGTTTGGAGAGAAGAATCACAGCTGAAGAGAATCGAAGCTTTCTTCGAGTTCAGAGAATGAGAGAATCGTACAGATCACGCGCCTCCTAACGGATATAAAGAAACGGATAAATCCCAACGGCTATATTTTTGCGGATCCTGCAAATCCAGCGCAATTTTAGTGACCGTTGGAGATTTTTTTTTCATCTAAATGCCAATCTTTGCTCATCCGTATCTTTCATTTGGCCCAATATTTTCTTGATTTGTAAAGCTGGATTTACTCTCCTTGATTCCCTCTATTGATTCCCTACAAAAAGAAATACAATAAACATCAAATACTCAATTAAAAACATACAAAAAGACACACAAACGATAACCGGGAAATCGCAAAAAAAAATAAACTAAGGCATGAGCCTCATGTTGACGAGCACAGCAATCACTCGTCCTCTCTCGTTCTTAATTTCACGCTTCAGTCAAGAGGAAGGCCGAGAGAGTCTTCACATCTCCTTCCTCATAGTAGTGCTTCAACCTTGCACCATTAACCATGAATGGTTGACCTTGCTGCAAGTTCTTTATCTCGATGGCACCATGAACAAACACATTAGTAATCATGAAAGGACCTGACCATCTGGATTTTAATTTGCCTGGAAATAACCTCAATCGTGAGTTAAATAATAAAACAAGTTGGCCTTTCTTAAAGTCCTTGATCCTAAGTCTACTATCGTGCCAAATCTTGGTCTTTTCCTTGTACATCTTGGCATTTTCATAAGACATTTGTCTAAGCTCATCAAGCTCATGTAATTGCAAAGACCGCAACGTTCCCGCATCGGTCACGCAATAATTCAACTCTTTTAGTGCCCAAAATGCCTTAATTTCTAATTCAAATGGAAGATGACAAGCTTTACCATATACAAGTCTGTAAGGAGACATACCTAGGGGTGTCTTATATGCAGTTCTATACGCCCATAGTGCATCCTCGAGTTTAAATGACCAGTCCTTTCTATTAGGTTTGACCACTTTTTCTAGGATGTTCTTAATCTCCCTATTTGAAATTTCAGCCTGACCATTCGAGTGTGGGTGATAAGGAGTGGCTACTCTATGTCTAATGTTATACTTAGCCAACACTCTCTCCATAGCCTTATTAATGAAGTGGGACCCCTCATCACTAATGACAGCACGAGGTGTCCCAAACCTAGTAAAAATGTGCCTATGCAAGAATTTTATGACTGTTTTAGCATCATTATTAGGACATGCTATGGCCTCTACCCACTTGGATACGTAATCTACTGCCACCAAAATGTAAAGGTTACCTGAGGATGGAGGAAATGGTCCCATGAAGTCAATGCCCCATACATCAAAGAGCTCTAACTCTAAGATGTAGGTAAGAGGCATTTCATCCTTGCGACTGAGGTTACCTGTCCTTTGGCATTCATCACAGCTATGGGCATAGTTGTGGGCATCCTTGAAGATTGTTGGCCAATAGTAGCCACTCTGAAATACCTTTGCAGCTGTTCTTTGGCCACCAAAGTGTCCACCATAAGGAGCTGTGTGACAGTGCTGCAGCACAGACTTCGCCTCAGCAGCTGAAACACACTTCCTTAGCAAGCCGTCAGCACATGTTCTGTAAAGTGTGGGGTCATCCCAGATGAATTTCCTTGCTTCATGAAGGAACCTCTTCTTCTCTTGTCCTCCCTTGAAAACTGGTAAAACTTGTGATGCAAGGAAGTTAGCAATGTCAGCAAACCAAGGTTCCTCATCGTTATCACGATGAGTCAATACAAAGACATGTTCATCAATAAAAGCATCAGAAATTGCGGGTTCCGCAATTTTTTCGCAATTGTGCTGCAATCGAGAAAGGTGATCCGCAACCACATTTTCACATCCTTTCTTGTCTCGAATGTCCAGATCAAATTCCTGCAGCAATAACACCCACCTAATCAACCTAGGCTTAGCATCAGCCTTCCTCATGAGATACTTTAAGGCAGAATGGCCAGTGTACACAATTGTCCTAGTGCCTACAATGTAATTTCTAAACTTCTCACAAGCAAATACTACAGCAAGCATCTCCTTCTCAGTAGTTGTATAATTACATTGAGCCTCATTCAGGGTTTTACTGGCATAGTATACAGGATGTGTTAGTTTGTCAATCTTCTGTCCTAACATAACTGTTGCGTGCTCAATGTGTAAAGATAAATATGCAAAAGGGTAGAGAGAGCACTTAGAACATGCAAGCATACATGGTCTCACAGCAAGTAGTAAGTATATTTCATTCGTTTTTTCCACAGAGACTCATTTTTAGCTATTCGCGAAGTGTATTTGTTAAGAAAGATGGGGTGGATTTGATGGGGTAAAATTGGTTTTTAATTATCTAAGTTTTGCTGAATGTGTAAAGGAATATAACATAAACAAATGCAAGTTGAAATTAGACGCAAAAGACAAGAGATGGAATTAATAAACGAAGAAGAAAACAGCTAAACAGAATGATAAAATAACAGAATTGCGAGGACCGCAATGTTACCGCAATTAAATAACAGTGAAAGTGTGTAAATGAGTGAATTAAGGGCTACTAATGACTATCCTATAGGCACTTTATTACGATTCTCAAGCTTTGGATCAACTCTCTATACATCAAACTCACTCTATCTCAAGTATCGTTCGATTCCATGCATTAGAGTCTTAAGTTTACTCGACTTCAAAGTAAGGTCTTAAGCATCTTGTTAAAACAGGAGTGTTTAGTTTGTACTAGGGAAACGCCTATTCCTAGGCCGTTTCCTGATTACCATGAAAGGCTAGCATGATTATATGACTCTGAACTCTTACTCCTTCCAGAGGTTAGGAGTTCTTTGGACAAAATGGATGGCCAATCGAAATTGCCCGTAGGATGAAGCTTACATACAATCAATGATTCGAGAGCTATCCTACATACTTGATGCACGTTTTTTAGCCTATAGTTCTGTCATTAGCATGCCCCTAAGTGACTTAGCTACTCATGGAAATATAGAAAGTGGAAATGTAAGATAAAACAGACATGCTTAGAAGGGAAATGTGCTTAGAACAGCAAGACAAAACCGTAGCAGCAGAAAGTGGAAACTGTGAAATGAAGAGAAATGTACTTTGATTACTATGAATGTTTGAACGACAAAGGGAAACGTAGAAGCAGAAATTCAGAGACAGACAACAACGAACTGCAGTAACTAAAACACTAAGCTAAGAACAACAATGATCAAAACTGGAAATAAGAAGAAGAACGACAGAAAACAGTAAAAGGGTGCTGAAAAGCTTTGTTGCAGACGCCTCGAATGAAGGGGATGAAAGGTCAGCCTTGCTTGGATGAATCCAATCGAGAGAGAAGAAGAATCTTCTCTCCTTCCTATCAGATTATCGATTCCAACAGCTGAGACTCTCACTCCAACAGACGGCAAAGGAAAACAGAGAGAAATAATGGACTGCGAGAAGACTTCTGCGCTTCGAATGATGATCAAACCTCCGACTTTGGCCCCCTTTTATAGTAGTTTGCAGGTGCGTTTGGGCCAAGGAGAACCATCAATCTTCAACGTCATATATCAGAATGGATGGAGGAGAAAGAATGAATCCCTGAAATTACGGAAATTAACGGAAAAAGATCAGTCAACTTACGGTTTTCACTTGAATAATTGCGGCCTCAGCAATGTTTTCGCAATGCTGTCGCAATGCAGCTTTTTTCACTCTTTTCCTTCGGTTTTCAACCCTTTTTCTACCTATTGTACATAAGTCCTAGATTAGCTACCTTCTTCTAATTCTCATATTAAAGCATAGGTTTAGGCTAAATGCTATCAAAAACACCTAGAAGTGTACATCTTCTTAAGCTAAATGGGTCCTAAATAAGTCACTTTCAGAGACTTAACACACCCCCAAACTTAAGGCTTTGCTTGTCCTCAAGCATACTAAGGACTTTCCTAGGCTGCTGTTTCTCCTTCTTTAACCACCTACTGACTCCCCTATATCCTTATCTATAGCACTGCTGTCCTGTGACACACTTCTTAGTTTTAAAACTACCCTCTTATCTAGCTTCTTCTGACTTCGCCTGCCTAACACTCACCTGCTTTTGTTAACTTCCTACAACTGATCTATTTGCTTTTGTCATATCATGCCACTATCCCTAAGGTTTCAAATTCTGCCTAGCTTTACTTCAGACTCAGTACATGCTTCTAGCTTTATTTTTAATTTGTCTAGGATTCCTTAGAGTCATGGCAGTCTTAGTATTAACGGTGACAGTAGTACTTTTAGAGAACAACCTAAACCCTGGCATCACTACATTGGATAGACATTCATCTCCCTAAACAACCCTACAAGTTACAACTTTGTGCTTAACTAACTGAGGATCAGAGTTCTTCTTAAATAGGACACCTAAGCCACAAAGTTATAACTCCTAGGTCTACATTCTTCTTCCCTACTCTTTTCCCCTTTTTTTTTCTTACTTAGGTGGGACCTCTCCTTTGGTTGCCTTTTGATGCAATGCCACTTGTGGGTCACACACTTGGCACTTCGCAACCTAAGAGAAACCCCCCTTTTTATTCTATTTTTCATTTTTTTTTTTCAGTTCATCATTTTTTGTAAGGGAGAAGAAGAATGGAGAAGAAGAATGCTTATGTTTCTAAGGGAGAGAGGAATGTTCCTAGGCCTAGGGTGGCCTCCCCCAAACTTCAACTACTCATTGTCCCCAATGAGTGTCTGAGGTGGCACACCCCCAAACTATCCTAGAAGCATCTAGTCTAAGGTAAAACAAAGAGAATCTAAAGCCCTAGGCATAGACAGAACATTGAAAAGAAAATATCACAGTAGCAGAAAATTAACAAAAAAAACAGACAGTTAAGGGCTTAAAGCTGTGCAGGCTGAGCTTTTTTAGAGGTCGATTTAAACTATCAAAGGGTGTCCTATGACACTCATCCAGCATGCATTTAGATAAGCTATATAAGGCAGTCATGTTAGTAGGAAAAGATAGAATTTAAACAGATCACAGCCTAGCTAAACAGACAGTCCAAAACATGCTTTTAGTCATGAAAATTGCGGGTACCGCAATTATTTCGCAATTAGATCAGGGCAGATATAACATTGATTAAGGCCCCTAAGCATGCTTTTTCCAGTCACTCAAGCTTCCTAAAAAAAAAAACTAAACTATCCTACCTAGTCAGCTAACATCAAACTATACTAAGCAACAGGAAAAACATAAAACTAAACATCTAAAACAGATCAAAATTGAACCAAAAACAGCATGGTCCTAACAGAAAGCAGAAAAATTGTTTTTTTTTCTAAGGGAACAGCAATACTTCCTTTAGTGCACTTCAAACCAGCACTCAATTCTCGTCATCCTCATCTGGTTGCCGTGGTCTTGGGGGCACCCATGGAGTTAGAAGATTGGTAGGGAACTCAGGGAAGAGGCACCCCAGCTGGTCTGCAACTTCCTTGTCCCTCGCCTGCGCATAAGTGGCCCATTGAGCCATTCTTCTCTGCATATCCATTAAGCAGGCCATGGATAGAGACTGTTCAGCAGCCAGCCTATCCAGTTCAAACTCCATATTCCCCTTCCTTCTCAGCCTCAGGTTAGCAGGCAGCTCCAAGTGGCCCGTGTAGGCCATCTGCTTCTCCAGGCGCTCGGTAGGGACTCCTGCAAGCAAACATAGCTTGGTTATGGTGTTAGGGAAAAACAGTGGTCCCTTACCTTTCTTGGCGCATTCAGCAATGGCCGCAGTGATGACTTCTCCCACGTTGATCGTGAGACCTCTCATGATTGCATACACCAGCAGCGATCAGCTCTGGTTTATTGTAGTCTCGTGAGTCACCGGGGACAATCTCCTTCGCACGAACGAAAACCAAACAGCTGCCTTAGCCGTGAGGTTGGCACTCATGAGAGTGTGCCTCCCATTGCGTGACACGGTCCAAGAAGCTTCAGGCTGGCCAATAGTCTGAATGGCCTCTTCCAGCACTGCCTCAGTAGGCTCGTCAACGATCCGTGCATAATCTGTATGTGTTTGGCCCTTGAGACCAAAGGCTTCGTTGATGGCCTTGGCTGAGAAATCTACTTCTACCCCTCTGACCACAGACAGGCCATCCTCAGGGCTGAGCACATTGGCGTAGAACTCATACACCATGCTCGTGTATGCTGGATTAGGCGGTCTGCAGAATTCCTCCCAGCCGTGGTTGATCACCCCTGCGCGCAAGAACTGCGGCAGGTCAGCAGGTCGGTCGAGGAAGCCTTTCTCGTGCATCAACTCCCTCTTCCTTAACTCCACGCCCCTGGATTCAGCGTCAGATGAGACATACCTCACTGACTGAGGTTCGTCTTCAGGGTAGAGCTTGGCCTTCCCCTTATCTGCTGGCTTGGCTGACTCGGCAGCCTCAACCTTGAGCCTTTTGAGTGATGGCTCCGTGCTTTCTTTGTCTGCTGAAGGCACTCTCTTGGCCTTCTTCTTCTTCAGCTTCTTTGATTTCTTGGCCTTGACAATCTTGGCCTTCTTCTTCTTCTTAATGTTGATCTGCTGGAGGCATGCCCCCAACGTCTCCTCCATGGAATCATCCAGCTGTGCAGGAACATCAGGGCTGTCTTCCCTCATGGGAGAAAAGACTTCGTCTTCCCCAGCATCGCCACTGCCCTGCGTGGACTCTTGATAATCCCCATATGGGAATTCAGGATCAGGCCGTGGAGAATTGTGCAATGGCGTGGGATTGAGCTCTGCTGATGGTGTCTGCGCAGAACTCAGTGGCGAAGACGGCAGTTCAGGACTCTGCGCTGCTGCAGGTGTCGGGTCAGAACTCTGAGGTGCTGGAGACAACTCGGGGCTCTGTGCAGGCGGTGACGACTCTGCGCTTGGCACTGGTTCAGATGGTGAAGGGCTGTGCGCAGGTGATGCGGATGGCGACGAACCTTCTTTGGCTGACTCGTGGGATGCACGATCAGTTTCTTGACTCTCCACAGAGGGAGTCTTTGCTGTGCTTGGTTCAGCGGCCATCTCGACACTCCACCGGCGTTTCTTAGGCGTGCCCACTGGCTCAGATGGTCCAGCAGGGATTTCAGTGACAACCCTCCACTTCTTCCTACGAATAGGAAGCTTAGGAAGAGGTCCGGTGCGAACGGCACCATCATCTGCAAGGGTGAGCAATGCTTCCCTCGCAGCCGCTTCAGCTGCGTCATCAGCCTTCTTCTTGGCTGCGGATCTTTCAGCCCGTGTAGAAACCATTGTCGAGTCTTGGTGATCTTGAGAGTAGAATCAAAGATGAAAAGAATCGCAGAGTTCTTGGAAATCAAAGAATGAGAGAATCGTATCGATCGAGCGCTTTCCAACGGATATAAAGGCAACGGAAAAATCCCAACGGCTCTTTTTTGCGAATCCAGCAATTCCAGCGCAATTCCAGGGATATTTTTTCATAAAAATCTCAAACTTCGCTCGTCCGTATCTTTTATTTGGCTCGATCGTTTTTTTATTTTAAAAGCTGGATTTACTCACCTTGATCCCCTCTTTCGAATCCCTGCAAAAACAAATAAAACAAACATTAAATACGCAATTAAAATCACACCACAAAACATACAAACGATAATCGGAAAAACAGAAAAAATAAACTAAGGCATTGGCCTTGACTAAACGAGCACAGTAACCACTCGTTCTCTCTCGTTTTTAACGTCATGCTTCACGCAAGAGGAAGGCCGAGAGAGTCTTCACATCTCCTTCCTCATAGTAGTGCTTCAATCTAGCACCATTGACCATAAATGGCTGTCCTTGCTGCAAGTTTTTTATCTCTATCGCACCATGAACAAAGACATTAGTAATAACAAATGGACCCGACCATCTGGACTTTAGTTTGCCTGGAAATATCTTTAAACGTGAGTTAAATAATAGGACAAGTTGGCCTTTCCTAAAGTCTTTGATCCTAAGTCTACTGTCGTGCCATATTTTGGTCTTTTCTTTATACATTTTGGCATTCTCATAGGCCATATGCCTAAGCTCATCAAGTTCATGTAGCTGTAAAGACCTTAGTGTTCCTGCATCTTTTACACAAAAATTCAATTCCTTCATGGCCCAAAATGCTTTGTTTTCTAACTCAAGTGGTAAGTGACAAGCTTTGCCATATACCAGCCTATAAGGGGACATTCCTAGAGGTGTCTTATATGCTGTCCTATAAGCCCAAAGTGCATCCTCAAGCTTGAAGGACCAGTCTTTCCTATTAGGTTTGACTACCTTTTCTAGGATGTTCTTTATCTCCCTATTGGAAATTTCAGCTTGGCCATTTGAGTGTGGGTGGTAGGGAGTGGCTACTCTATGTCTAATGTTATATTTAGCCAATACCTTCTCCATAGCCTTATTAATGAAATGTGACCCCTCATCACTAATGATAGCACGAGGAGTCCCAAATCTAGTGAAAATGTGCCTATGCAAGAAGTTAGTGACTGTTTTAGCATCATTATTAGGACATGCTTTGGCCTCTACCCACTTGGACACATAGTCCACTGCTACTAATATGTAGAGGTTACCTGATGATGGAGGGAATGGTCCCATGAAATCAATGCCCCACACATCAAAGAGCTCCAACTCTAAGATGTAGGTGAGGGGCATCTCATCCTTTCGACTGAGGTTACCTGTTCTTTGGCATTCATCACAGCTGTGGGCATAGTTGTGGGCATCCTTGAAGATTGTTGGCCAATAGTAGCCACTCTGAAATACCTTCGCAGCTGTTCTTTGACCACCAAAGTGTCCACCATAAGGAGATGAGTGACAGTGCTGCAGCACAGACTTCGCTTCAGCAGCTGAAACACATTTCCTTAGCAAGCCATCAGCACAGGTTCTGTAAAGTGTGGGGTCATCCCAGATGAATTTCCTTGCTTCATGAAGGAACCTCTTCTTCTCTTGTCCTCCCTTGAACACTGGTAATACCTGTGATGCACGGAAGTTAGCAATGTCAGCAAACCAAGGTTCCTCATCGTTATCACGATGAGCCAAAGCAAAGACATGTTCATCAATAAAAGCATCAGAAATTGCGGTCTCCGCAATTTTTTCGCAATTGTGCTGCAATCGAGACAGGTGATCTGCAACCACATTTTCACATCCTTTCTTGTCCCGAATGTCCAAATAAAATTCCTGCAGCAATAACACCCATCTAATCAATCTAGGCTTGGCATCAGCCTTCCTCATAAGATATTTCAAGGCAGAATGGTCAGTGTATACAATTGTCCTAGTGCCTACAATATAGTTTCTGAATTTTTCGCAGGCAAACACTACAGCAAGCATTTCTTTCTCAGTAGTAGTATAATTACATTGAGCCTCATTCAAGGTCTTACTAGCATAATAGACAGGGTGTGTTAGCTTGTCAATCTTCTGTCCTAACATGACTCCTACAGCATAGTCACTGGCATCACATAGCATCTCAAATGGGAGATCCCAATTTGGTCCGACTATGATAGGTGCTGTGACTAGTGCCTCTTTAAGGGTTTTCCAAGCTACTACACATTCCTTAGAGAAGATAAATGGCCTATTTAGCTCTAGAAGCTCGCACAGAGGCTTGGCTATCTTAGAAAAGTCCTTGATGAACCTTCTGTAAAAACCAGCATGCCCTAAGAAGCTTCTAATGGCTTTGACATTCTGGGGCTCTACCAACTTCTCTATGATCTCTATCTTGGCCCGATCAACTTCTACACCTGCCCTTGACACTCTGTGTCCTAAGACAATCCCCTCATCTACCATAAAATGGCACTTTTCCCAATTTAGGACTAGGTTGGTCTCCTCACACCTAGCCAGGACTTGTCCTAAGTTTTCTAGACAGGTTTTAAATGAATCTGTTGCGTGCTCAATGTGTAAAGATAAATATGCAAATGGGTAGGGAGAGCACTTAGAACATGCAAGCATACATGGTCTCACAGCAAGTAGTAAGTATATTTCATTCGTTTTTTCCTCAGAGACTCATTTTTAGCTATTCGCGAAGTGTGATTGTTAAGAAAGATGGGATGAATTTGATGGGGTAAAATTGGTTTTTAATTATCTAATTTTTGCTGAATGTATAAAGGGATATAACATAAACAAATGCAAGTTGAAATTAGATGCAAAGGACAAGAGATGGAATTAATAAACGAGGAAGAAAACAGCTAAACAGAATGCAACTTAGCAGAATTGCGAGAACCGCAATTAATCCGCAATTAACTCAACAGCAAAAGTATGTAAATGGGCGAATTAAGGGCTACTAATGACTATCCTATAGGCAGTTTATTACGATTATCAAGCTTTGGATCAACTCTCTATACATCAAACTCACTCTATCTCAAGTATCGTCCGATTCCATGCATTAGAGTCTTAAGTTTACTCGACTTCAAAGTAAGGTCTCAAGCATCTTATTTAAGCAGGAGTGTTTAGTTTGTACTAGGGAAACGCCTATTCCTAGGCCGTTTCCTGATTACCATGAAAGGCTAGCATGATTATATGACTCTGAACTCTTACTCCTTCCAGAGGTTAGGAGTTCTTTGGACAAAATGGATGGCCAATCGAAATTGCCCGTGGGATGAAGCTCACATACAATCAATGTTCGAGTGTTAATCTGCCTACTTGATTCACGTTTTTTAGCCTATAGTTCTGTCATAAGCATGCCCCTAAGTGACTTAGCTACTCATGGATATATAGAGAACAGAAATGGTAGATAAGATAGACATGCTTAGAAGAGAAATGTGCTTAAAACAGCAAGACAAAACCGTAGCAGAACAAGATAGAAACTGTAAAATGCAGACTTGTACTTTGATTACTTTGAGTGTTTGAATGACAAGGAAAGCTTTGAAAGAAATGAATCCAAGACAGACAACAACGAAATGCAGTAATTAAAACTCTAAACTAAGAACAACAGTGATCAGAAATAGAATTAAGAAGAACAGAACAGAAAAGCAGTAAAGGATTGCTGAAAAACTCCGTGGCAGTCGCCTCGAACGAAGGTGATGAAAAGTCAGCCTGGCTTGGATGAATCCAATCGAGAGAGAAGAAGAATCTCCTCTCCTTCCTATCAGATTATCGACTCCAAAAGCTGAGACTCTCACTCCAACAAACGGCAAAGGAAAACAGAGAGAAATGATGGACTGCGAGAAGACTTCTGCGCTTCGAATGATGACTGAACCTCCGACTTTGACCCCCTTTTATAGTAGTTTGCAGGTGCGTTTGGGCCAAGGAGAACCATCAATCTTCAACGTCATATATCAGAATGGATGGAGGAGAAAGAACGAATCCCTGAAAAGTCGGATCTAAACAGAAAAAGATCAGCCAACTTACGGTTTTCACTTGAATAATTGCGGTCACCGCAATGTTTTCGCAATTCATTCGCAATGCTCATTTTTTCATTCTTTTCCTTCGGTTTTCAACCCTTTTTCTACCTATTGTACATAAGTCCTAGATTAGCTACCTTCTTCTAATTCTCATATTAAAGCATAGGTTTAAGCTAAATGCTAACAAAAACACCTACATGTGTACATCTTCTTAAGCTAAATGGGTCCTAAATAAGTCACTTTTAGAGACTTAACACACCCCCAAACTTAAGGCTTTGCTTGTCCTCAAGCATACTAAGGACTTACTTAGGCTGCTGTTTTCCCTTCTTTAACTACCTACCGACTCCCCTATATCCCTATCTCTAGCAGTGCTGTCCTGTGACACACTTCTAAGTTTAGAACTAACCTCTTATCAAGCTTCTTCTGACTTCACCTGCCTACTATACCTGCTGGTTTTGTTAACCCCCTACTACTGATCTAGCTACTTTTATGATGTCATGCCACTATCCCTCGGGTTTCAAATTCTACCAAGCTTTACTCCAGACTCAGTACATGCTTCTAGCTTATTTTTAATGTGTCTAGGATTCCTTAGAGTCATGCCAGTCTTAGTATTAACAGTGACAGTGGTACTTTTAGAGAACAACCTAAGCCCTGGCATCACTACATTGGATATACATTCATCTCCCTAGACAAACCTAAAAGCTACAACCTTGTGCTTAGCTCATTGAGGATCAGAGTTCTTTTTTAAATAGGACATCTAAGCCACAAGATTATAACTCCCAAGCATACATTCTTCTTCCCTATTTCTCCCTTTTTCCTTTTTTACTTAGGTGGAGTCTCTCCTTGGGTTGCCTTTTGATGCAATGCCACTTGTGGTTTACACACTTGGCACTGATTACTCAGCACTTGAGAGAGACTCCCCTCTTTATTCTATTTTTCGCTTTTTCTATTTATCACAAATTTTTTTTTTTTTTTTTTTTTAGGAGAAGAAGAATGCTTATGTCCTAAGGAAGAGAGGAATGTTCCTAGGCCTAGGGTGGCCTCCCCCAAACTTCAACTACTCATTGTCCCCAATGAGTGTCTGAGGGGGCACACCCCCAAACTTGTCCTAGAAGCATCTAGTCTAAAGTAAAACAAAGAGAATCTAAAAATCCTAGGCATAGGCAAAACATTCTAAAAGCAATTATTCCAACAGCAGAAAATTTGAACATAACAGACAGTTTTTAAGGACTTACGGTTTATGCATGCTGAGCACTATTCAGAGGCAAATTTAAACTATCAAAGCGTGTCCTATGACACTCATCCAGCATGCTTTAAGATCAGCTATATAAGGTAGTCATGCTAGCAGCAAAAGATAGAATTTAACAGAGCACAGCCTAACTAAACAGACAGTCCAAAGCATGCAATCAGTCACAAAAATTGCGGGAACCGCAATTATTTCGCAATTCAATCCGGGCAGATATAACATTGATTCAGGCCCCTAGCATGCTTTTTCCTGTAACTCATGCATCCTAAAAATAAAACTAAACGATCCTACCTATTCAGCTAACATCAGACTAGGCTAAGCAAAAGAAAAAGCATAAAACTAAACATTAAAAACAGATCAAAAGTTGAACACAAAACAGCATAATTCACAATATCCTATCAGAAAGCAGAAAAATTGTCTTTTGTATCTTAAGGGAACAGCAATACTCCCTTTAGTGCACTTCAAACCAGCACTCAATTCTCATCATCCTCATCTGGTTGCCTTGGTCGTGGGGGCACCCATGGAGTTAGGAGGTTGGTGGGGAAGTCCGGGAAGATGCATCCCAACTGGTCTGCAACTTCCTTGTCCCTTGCCTGCGCATAGTTGGCCCATTGAGCCATTCTCCTCTGCATGTCCATTAAGCAGGCCATGGATAGGGACTGTTCAGCAGCCAGCCTATCCAACTCAAACTCCATATTCCCCTTTCTTCTCAGCCTCAGGTTCGCAGGCAGCTCCAAATGGCCTGTGTACGGCATCTGCTGCTCCAAGCGCTCGGTGGGGACTCCTGCAAGCAAACACAATTTTGTTATAGTGTTGGGGAAAAATAATGGCCCCTTACCTTTTCTGGCGCATTCAGCAATGGCAGCTGACATGATCTCCCCTACATTGACCGTGAGACCGCGCATGATGGCATAAACCAGCAGTGATCTACTCTGGTTGATTGTTGTCTCGTGGGTCACCGGGGACAGCTTTCTCCTCACAAAGGCAAACCACACAGCCGCCTTTGCTGTCAGATTGGCACTCATCAAGGTGTGCCGACCATTGCGTGAGACAGTCCACGCTGCTTCAGGCTGGCCAATTGTGCGAATGGCCTCTTCCAGCACGGCCTCAGTCGGCTCATCAACTATCCGTGCATAATCTGTGTGCGCTTGGCCCTTGAGACCAAAGGCTTCATTGATGGCCTTGGCTGAGAAATCCACTTCCACCCCTCTGACCATAGACAGGCCATCCTCAGGGCTGAGCACGTTGGCGTAGAAATCGTACACCATGCTCGTGTAGGCTGGATTAGGCGGTCTGCAGAATTCCTCCCAGCCATGGTTGAGCACTCCTGCCCGCAAGAACTGCGGCAGGTCAGCGAGTCGATCAAGGAATCCCTTCTCGTGCAACAGGTCCCTCTTCCTGAGCTCAACACCCCTGGATTCCGCATCAGATGAGACATACCTCACTGACGGAGGTTCGTCTTCAGGGTAGAGTTTAGCCTTCCCCTTGTCTGCTGATTTGGATGATGCAGCAGCCTCCACCTTGAGGCGTTTGAGCGAAGGCTCAGCACTCTCTTTGTCCGCCGAGGGCACCTTCTTGGCCTTCTTTTTCTTCAACTTCTTGGCCTTGCCAATCGTGGCCTTCTTCTTCTTCTTGAGTCTGGCCTTGATATTGATCTGCTGGAGGCATGCCCCCAACGTTTCTTCCATAGAATCGTCCTGCTGTGCAGGCTCGGCAGGGCTGTCTTCCCTCATAGGAGAGAAGACTTCTTCTTCCCCAGCATCTCCACTGCCTTGCGTGGATTCTTGATAATCTCCATAAGGAAATTCCGGATCAGGCCGTGGATAATTGTGCTCTGCTGATGGTGTCTGCGCAGAACTCAGTGGCGAAGACTGCAGCTCAGGGCTCTGCACTGCTGCAGGTGTCGGATCAGAACTCTGAGGTGCTGGAGACAGCTCAGGGCTCTGTGCAGGTGGTGACGACTCTGCGCTTGGTACTGGTTCAGCTGGGAGAGGGCTGCGCGCAGGTGAGGCAGACGGCGACGAACCTTCTTTGGCTGACTCGTGGGATGCACGATCAGGTTCTTGACTCTCCACAGAGGGACTCTTTGCTGTGCTTGGTTCGGCGGCCGTCTTGACACTCCACCGGCGTTTCTTGGGCGTGCCCACTGGCTCAGATGGACCAGCAGGGATCTCAGTGACCACCCTCCACTTCTTCCTACGAATAGGAAGCTTGGGAAGAGGACCGGTGCGAACGGCACCATCGTCTGCAAGGGCGAGAAGCGCTTCCCTCGCAGCCGCTTCAGCTGCGTCATCAGCCTTCTTCTTCGCTGCGGATCTTTCAGCACGTGTGGACACCATTGCTAAATCTTGAAGATCTTGAGAGAAGAATCAAAGATGGAGAGAATCGCTGAATTCTTGGATAGCAAAGAGAGAGATAATCGTAACGATCGAGCGGCTTCCAACGGATATAAAGGCAACGGATAAAATCCCAACGGCTCTTTTTGCGGATCCAGCAATTTTAGCGCAATCCCAGGGATATTATTTCATTGAAATCTCCAACTTTGCCCGTCCGTATCTTTTATTTGGCTCAACCGTTTCTTGATTTTTAAAGTGGGATTTACTCTCCTTGATCCCCTCTTTCGATTCCCTACAAAAACAAATCAAACAAACATTAAATACGCAATTAAAATTACACCACAAAACATACAAATGATAACCGGAAAAAACAGAAAAAAATAAACTAAGGCATTGGCCTTGACTAAACGAGCACAGTAACCACTCGTTCTCTCTCGTTCTTTTTGTCATGCTTCAGTCAAGAGGAAGGCCGAGAGAGTCTTCACATCCCCTTCCTCATAGTAGTGCTTCAACCTAGCACCATTGACCATAAATGGCTGACCTTGCTGCAAGTTCTTTATCTCTATTGCACCATGAACAAAGACATTAGTAACAACAAATGGACCCGACCATCTAGACTTTAGTTTGCCTGGAAATATCTTTAAACGTGAGTTAAATAATAGGACAAGTTGGCCTTTCCTAAAGTCTTTGATCCTAAGTCTACTGTCGTGCCATATTTTGGTCTTTTCTTTATACATTTTGGCATTCTCATAGGCCATATGCCTAAGCTCATCAAGTTCATGTAGCTGCAAAGATCTCAATGTCCCTGCATCCTTTACACAGAAATTCAATTCCTTCATGGCCCAAAATGCTTTGTTTTCTAACTCAAGTGGCAAGTGGCACGCCTTGCCATACACCAACCTATAGGGCGACATGCCTAGGGGTGTCTTATATGCTGTCCTATAAGCCCACAGTGCATCCTCAAGCTTAAATGACCAGTCTTTCCTATTTGGTTTGACTACCTTTTCTAGGATGTTCTTTATCTCCCTATTGGAAATTTCAGCTTGGCCATTCGAGTGTGGGTGATAGGGAGTAGCTACCCTATGTCTAATGTTATATTTAGCCAATACTTTCTCCATAGCCTTATTAATGAAATGTGACCCCTCATCACTAATGATAGCACGAGGAGTCCCAAATCTAGTGAAAATGTGCCTATGCAAGAAGCTAGTGACTGTTTTAGCATCATTATTAGGACATGCTTTGGCTTCTACCCACTTGGACACGTAGTCCACTGCTACTAAAATGTACAGGTTACCTGATGATGGAGGGAATGGTCCCATGAAATCAATGCCCCACACATCAAAGAGCTCCAACTCTAAGATGTAGGTGAGGGGCATCTCATCCTTGCGACTGAGATTACCTGTCCTTTGGCACTCATCACAGCTGTGGGCATAGTCGTGTGCGTCCTTGAAGATCGTTGGCCAGTAGTAGCCACTCTGAAATACCTTCGCAGCTGTCCTTTGGCCACCAAAGTGTCCACCATAAGGAGATGAGTGACAGTGCTGCAGCACAGACTTCGCTTCAGCAGCTGAAACACACTTCCTTAGTAAGCCATCAGCACAGGTTCTGTAAAGTGTGGGGTCATCCCAGATGAATTTCCTTGCTTCATGAAGGAACCTCTTCTTCTCTTGTCCTCCCTTGAACACTGGCAATACCTGTGATGCACGGAAGTTAGCAATGTCAGCAAACCACGGTTCCTCATCGTTATCACGATGAGCCAAAGCAAATACATGTTCATCTATAAAAGCATCAGAAATTGCGGTCTCCGCAATTTTTTCGCAATTATGCTGCAATCGAGACAGGTGATCTGCAACCACGTTTTCACAACCTTTCTTGTCCCGAATGTCCAAATCAAATTCCTGCAGCAATAACACCCATCTAATCAATCTAGGCTTAGCATCAGCCTTTCTCATAAGATATTTTAAAGCAGAATGGTCAGTATATACAATGGTCCTAGTGCCTACAATGTAATTTCTAAATTTTTCACAAGCAAATACTACAGCAAGCATCTCTTTCTCTGTAGTTGTATAATTACATTGAGCCTCATTCAGGGTCTTACTAGCATAATAGACAGGGTGTGTTAGCTTGTCAATCTTCTGTCCTAACATGACTCCTACAGCATAGTCACTGGCATCACATAGCATCTCAAATGGGAGATCCCAATTTGGTCCTACTATGATTGGTGCTGTGACCAGTGCTTCCTTAAGGGTTTTCCAAGCTACTACACACTCCTTAGAGAAGATAAATGGTCTATTTAGCTCTAGAAGCTCACATAGGGGCTTGGCTATCTTAGAAAAGTCCTTAATGAACCTTCTGTAGAAACCAGCATGCCCTAAGAAGCTTCTAATGGCTTTGACGTTCTGGGGCTCTACCAACTTCTCTATGACCTCTATTTTTGCCCTATCCACTTCTACACCTGCCCTTGACACTCTATGTCCTAAGACAATCCCTTCATCTACCATAAAATGGCACTTTTCCTAATTTAGGACTAGGTTGGTCTCTTCACACCTAGCCAGGACTTGTCCTAGGTTGTCTAGACAGGTTTTAAATGAATCCCCAAAAACTGAGAAGTCATCCATGAATATTTCTATCATGGATTCATCCAACTCAGAGAAGATTGCCATCATGCACCTTTGGAAAGTTGCCGGTGCATTGCATAAGCCAAAAGGCATTCTGCGGAAGGCAAACGTTCCAAAAGGGCAAGTGAAGGTGGTCTTCTCTTGATCCTTAGGGTCTATAGTAATTTGATTATAGCCTGAATAGCCATCTAAGAAACAATAGTAGGCTCTACCAGCTATTCTGTCTAGCATCTAGTCAATGAACGGTATAGGGAAATGGTCTTTTTTAGTTTCTTTATTTAATTTTCTGTAATCCATACATACCCTCCACCCTGTGACAGTCCTTGTTGGAATCAGTTCGTTGTTCTCATTGACTACCACAGTTATTCCCCCCTTTTTAGGTACACATTGGATGGGGCTCACCCACTGGCTACTAGCTATGGGGAAAATCACTCCTGCATCTAACCACTTTATTATTTCTTTCTTCACTACCTCTTTCATAGAGGGGTTTAACCTACGCTGGTGATCTACCTTAGGTGTGTGCTCTTCCTCTAATATAATTTTGTGCATGCAATAAGAAGGGCTAATGCCTCGAATATCAGCAATAGTCCATGCTATAGCCTTCTGTTAAGTCTCTGAAAGTGACTTATTTAGGACCCATTTAGCTTAAGAAGATGTACACATTTAGGTGTTTTTGTTAGCATTTAGCCTAAACCTATGCTTTAATATGAGAATTAGAAGAAGGTGGCTAATTTAGGACTTATGCACAATAGGTAGAAAAAGGGGTGAAAACCGAAGAAAAAAATGAAAAAAAGAACCATTGCGACTGCATTGCGGAATAATTGCGGTGGCCGCAATTATTCAAGTTAAAACCGTAAGTTGGCTGACATTTTTCTGTTTAGATCCGACTTTTCAGGGATTCGTTCTTTCTCCTCCATCCATTCTGATATACGACGTTGAAGATTGATGGTTCTCCTTGGCCCAAATGCACCTGCAAACTACTATAAAAAGGGGTCAAAGTCGGAGGTTCAATCATCACTCGAAGCGTAGAAGTCTTTCTGCAGTCCACCCTTCCCACTGTTCTTCCTTTGCCGTCTGTTGGAGTGAGAGTCTAAGCTTTTGGAATCGATAATCTGATAGGAAGGAGAGAAGATTCTTCTTCTCTCTCGATTGGATTCATCCAAGCACGGCTGAATTCTCACCACCTTCATTCGAGGCGACTGCCACAAAGTCTTCAGCAAGCCTTTACTGTTTTCTGCTCTCTTCTTCTCATTTCCATTACTGATCATTGTTGTTCTTAGTTTAGTCATTTCAATTATTGCGTTTCGTTGTTGTCTGTCTTGGATTCAGTTCTTTGAAAGCTTTCCTTTGTCATTCAAACACTTAAAGTAATCAAAGTGAGTTTCTGCATTTCACAGTTCTACCTTGTTCTGCTACGAGTTTGGCTTGCTGTTTTACACTCATTTCTCTTCTAAGCATGTCTACTTTCTCTTATATTTCTGTTCTTTACATATCCATGAGTAACTAAAATCCTTTAGGGGCATGCTAATGACAGAACTATAGGCTAAAAGACGTGAGTCAAGTAGGTAGATTAACACTCGAACGTTGATTGTATGTAAGCTTCATCCCACGGGCAATTTCGATTGGCCATCCATTTTGTCCAAAGAACTCCTAACCTCTGGAAGGAGTAAGAGTTCAGAGTCATATAATCATGCTAGCCTTTCATGGTAATCAGGAAACGGCCTAGGAATAGGCGTTTCCCTAGTACAAACTAAACACTCCTGCTTCAACAAGATGCTTAAGACCTTACTTTGAAGTCGAGTAAACTTGAGTCTCTCATGCATGGAATCGGACGATACTTGAGATAGAGTGAGTTTGATGTATAGAGAGTTGATCCAAAGCTTGATAATCGTAATAAACTGCCTATAGGATAGTCATTAGTAGCCCTTAATTCACCCGTTTTAATCCGTTTCGCTGCCATTTAATTGCGGAAACATTGCGGTCCACGCAATTCTGCCAAATTTCCATTCTGTTTAGCTGTTTTCTTTCTCGTTTATTAATTCCATCTCTTATCCTTTGCATCTAATTTCAACTTGCTTTTGTTTATGTTATATCCCTCTACACATTCAGCAAAAAGTAGTCAATTAAAAACCAATTTTAACCCATCAAATTCAACCCATCTTTCTTAACATTCACACTTCGCGAATAGCTAAAAACAAGTCTCTGTGGAAAAAACGAATTAAATATACTCACTACTTGCTGTAAGACCATGTATGCTTGCATGTTCTAAGTGCTCTCTCTACCCTTTTGCATATTTATCTTTACACATTGAGCACGCAACAAGTTTTTGGCGCCGCTGCCGGGGACTTATTTTAAGTGAAAACGAAGTTGTTAAGTTTAAGAAATCAAGTTTATCATTGAGTGAAACTAATCTGTTTCATTTCTTTTGCAGGTGCTATTAAGGTAGTTTATGAGTGAGCGTTCACATAGTGATTTAGAGTTCGATCCTGAACCTGAAAGATCACTTCGAGCTAGGAATAAGGCAAAGAAACGTCTCTTTAAACAACCTCCTATACCTCAAACCACACCTGAAACTAGAGAAATGGGCGATGTAGTTCCAAATCCGGCGCAAGCCATTCGCAACCCCATCGAAATAGCGAATGACAAGGATAGCGCCATCCTTTCATATTTAGTACCTATGCCTGGGGAGCTGAACCCCAGCATAATCCGTCCTGAAATCACTGCCCACTCCTTCGAGTTAAAGCCAGTGATGTTCCAAATGTTGTCCACTGTGGGACAATTCTTTGGAATAGAAAATGAGGACCCCCACAACCATCTTAGGAACTTTTTAGGAGTTAGTGACACCTTCCTAATCCCTGGAGTTTCCCAAGAGGCCCTTAGGCTATATCTTTTCCCTTACTCTTTGAGGGACAAAGCCAAAACATGGTTGAACTCGTTACCCTCAGGATCTGTCCGCAATTGGACAGATCTAGCAGAAAAATTCCTAGTCAAATACTTCCCACCAGATAGGAATTCAACTTTTCGTGATGACATCATAAAATTCAAACAAGCTCCAAGTGAGTCTCTTCACGAAGCATGGACACGATTCAAAGACCTTCTCATTAAATGTCCACACCATGGCATTCCATGGTGTATCCAAATAGAAGTCTTCTTTAAAGGATGCAACCCCAGCACCAGACAAGTCTTAAATTCATCTGCTGGAGGTTCCATGTTGTCCAAGAGTTACAACGAAGCTTATGAGATCCTGGAGAAGATCTCAACATCTCATTGTAGATGGTCAGACGATCCTGTAGAGCCAACTAGAGCTCAAGACAAGGATGCTCTAAGCGCCATGAGCACCCAAATAAATGCCCTGACCAACTTAGTTAAGCAAATGGCTCAGGCCAATCTCCAAACCAGTGCCAATACCGCCACAGCCATGTCAATGGGCACTCAACCAAGTCAAGGCGAGGCACCAATCTGTGGATTCTGTGGGGAAGGACACCCCTATGAATACTGTCCTGGGAATCCATCCTCGGTCTGCTATGTAGGAAGTCAGCAGCAACCAAGAAATAACCCCTACTCACAAACTTACAATCCTGGTTGGAGAAACCACCCTAACCTGTCATGGGGTGGCCAACAAAACACTAACCAAAATCCTAACCAACCAAGGCCGAGTGGAACACCTGGTTTCACTCCCCAACATAACCAGTCAATGTACCAAAAGCCTTACAATCAACCTGTAGGATCTTCTGTAGAAAACCTACTCAAGGAATATATAGCTAAGAATGATGCTACTCTTCAGAGCCAGCAAGCTACCCTTAGGAGTCTGGAAAACCAAGTCGGCCAATTAGCCAATGAACTTAAAAGTAGGCCCCAAGGTAGACTCCCTGCTGATACCGAGGTACCAAGGAGAGATGGCAAGGAACAAGTTCAAGCAATTGAACTCAGGAGTGGAAGACCATTGGTGAGCAACACAAAGGACACACCAAAGAGAGTAGAGAACACTGAATCTAGTGCTCCACTGGAGTCTCTGCCAAGCCAAGGTCCACCACCAACTAGCACATCAGGAGCCAGGCTAGAGCCAATTGTAGAGGACGTAGAAGAAATTCCAAGGCCTCCACCTATCTTAAGGCGTCCTGACGTGCCTGCATATGTGCCACCACCTCCATACCCTCGAAGGCTGAAGAAGAAGCAGGAACAGGAAGTTCATTTTAATAAATTCTTAGAAATACTTAAGCAAGTGCATGTGAACATTCCTTTTGTAGAAGTTTTACAGTCTATGCCTTCATATGTAAAATTTTTGAAGGATATCATTACTAACAAAAAGATAATTGGTGAGTTTGAAACAGTAAACCTCACCGAGGAGTGCAGTGCCATCCTCCAGAACAAGCTGCCCAAGAAGGAGAAGGATCCTGGTTCCTTCACCTTACCTGTAGAACTTGGAGGCAAGCACGTGGGCAGAGCGCTTTGTGACCTGGGCGCCAGCATAAATCTCATGCCCTTGTCCCTATTCCGCCAGTTGGGAATAGGAGAAGCACGTCCAACTACTGTCACTTTACAACTAGCAGACAGATCCATCGCATATCCAGAAGGTAAGATTGAGGATATTCTAGTTAAAGTTGACAAATTCATTTTCCTTGCAGATTTCATTGTCCTGGACTATGAGGCAGACAAGGAGGTCCCCATCCTGCTAGGTAGACCATTTTTAGCCACAGGTAGGGCACTAATAGATGTGCAAAAAGGTGAGTTAACTATGAGAGTTCATGATGAAGAGGTAAAATTTAGTGTTTACAAAGCTTTAAAATATCCCTCTGATTCTGAGTCTTGTGCTAGCATGGATGTTGTTGACTCACTAATGGAAGAACAATTAGAGCATGTACTGTTAACCAAGCATGCTAGTGAATATGTACAAATAGATGTAGATGATCTAAATGTAGCTGACATAATGAACATGCCTGTAAATAACCCTCAGCATGTATGTATGAACATAGATTTAACTGATAGAACTATTAACCCTCTGAAGCCCTCCATTGAGCATCCACCTGTTTTAGAACTGAAACCACTACCTACTCACCTCAAATATGCATATCTAGGAGATAATGACACACTGCCTGTAATTATTTCTTCTAAGCTAAGTGAACAGCATGAGGTTGATTTAATTTTCCTGCTTAAGCAACATAGGAAGGCTATAGCATGGTCTATTGCTGATATTCGAGGCATTAGCCCTTCTTATTGTATGCACAAAATTATTCTAGAGGAAGAACACACACCTAGGGTAGATCACCAGCGTAGGTTAAACCCCTCTATGAAAGAGGTAGTGAAGAAAGAAATAATAAAGTGGTTAGATGCAGGAGTAATTTTCCCCATAGCTAGTAGCCAGTGGGTAAGCCCCATCCAGTGTGTACCTAAAAAGGGGGGAATAACTGTGGTAGTCAATGAGAATAACGAATTAATTCCAACAAGGACTGTCACAGGGTGGAGGGTATGTATGGATTACAGAAAACTAAATAAAGAAACTAAAAAAGACCACTTCCCCATACCGTTTATTGACCAGATGCTAGACAGAATAGCTGGTAGAGCCTACTACTGTTTCCTAGATGGCTATTCAGGCTACAATCAAATAACTATAGACCCTAAGGATCAAGAGAAGACCACCTTCACTTGCCCTTTTGGAACGTTTGCCTTCCGCAGAATGCCTTTTGGCTTATGCAATGCACCGGCAACTTTCCAGAGGTGCATGATGGCAATCTTCTCTGAGTTGGATGAGTCCATGATAGAAATATTCATGGATGACTTCTCAGTCTTTGGGGACTCATTTAAAACCTGTCTAGAAAACCTAGGACAAGTCCTGACTAGGTGTGAGGAGACTAACCTAGTCCTGAATTGGGAAAAGTGCCATTTTATGGTAGATGAAGGGATTGTCTTAGGACACAGAGTGTCAAGGGCCGGTGTAGAAGTGGATAGAGCAAAAATAGAGGTCATAGAGAAGTTGGTAGAGCCCCAGAACGTCAAAGCCATTAGAAGCTTCTTAGGGCATGCTGGCTTCTATAGAAGGTTCATCAAGGACTTTTCTAAGATAGCCAAGCCTCTGTGCGAGCTTCTAGAGCTAGGTAGGCCATTCATCTTTTCTAAAGAATGTGTAGTAGCTTGGAAAGCCCTTAAGGGAGCACTGGTCACAGCACCAATCATAGTAGGACCAAATTGGGATCTCCCATTTGAGATGCTATGTGATGCCAGTGACTATGCTGTAGGAGTCATGTTAGGACAGAAGATTGACAAGCTCACACATCCTGTCTATTATGCTAGTAAGACCTTGAATGAGGCTCAATGTAACTATACAACTACAGAGAAAAAGATGCTTGCTGTAGTATTTGCTTGTGAAAAATTTAGGAACTATATTGTAGGAACTAGGACCATTGTATATACTGACCATTCTGCTTTAAAATATCTAATGAGAAAGGCTGATGCTAAGCCTAGACTAATTAGATGGGTGTTATTGCTGCAGGAATTCGATTTGGACATTCGGGACAAGAAGGGATGTGAAAATGTGGTTGCAGATCACCTGTCTCGATTGCAGCACAATTGCGAAAAAATTGCGGACCCCGCAATTTCTGATGCTTTTATAGATGAACATATCTTTGCTTTAACTCATCGTGATAACGATGAGGAACCTTGGTTCGCTGACATTGCTAACTTCCGTGCAGCACAGGTATTACCAGTGTTCAAGGGAGGACAAGAGAAGAAGAGGTTCCTCCATGAAGCAAGGAAATTCATCTGGGATGACCCCATACTTTACAGGACCTGTGCTGATGGGTTGTTGAGGAAGTGTGTTACAGCTGCTGAGGCGAAGTCTGTGCTACAGCACTGTCATTCATCTCCTTATGGTGGACACTTTGGTGGACAAAGGACAGCTGCCAAGGTATTTCAAAGTGGCTACTACTGGCCAACAATCTTTAAGGACGCCCACAACTATGCCCACAACTGTGACGAGTGCCAAAGGACAGGTAACCTCAGTCGCAAGGATGAGATGCCCCTCACCTACATCCTAGAGTTAGAACTCTTTGATGTGTGGGGCATTGATTTCATGGGACCATTCCCTCCATCATCAGGTAACCTGTACATCTTAGTAGCAGTAGACTACGTGTCAAAGTGGGTAGAAGCTAAGGCATGTCCTAATAATGATGCTAAGACAGTCACTAATTTCTTGCATAGGCACATTTTCACTAGATTTGGGACTCCTCGTGCTATCATTAGTGATGAGGGGTCACATTTCATTAATAAGGCTATGGAGAAGATATTGGCTAAATATAACATTAGACATAGGGTAGCTACTCCCTACCACCCACACTCAAATGGCCAAGCTGAGATTTCCAATAGGGAGATAAAGAACATCCTAGAGAAGGTAGTCAAACCTAATAGGAAAGACTGGTCTTTCAAGCTTGAGGATGCACTTTGGGCTTATAGAACAGCATATAAGACACCTCTAGGAATGTCTCCCTATAGGTTGGTATATGGCAAGGCTTGCCACTTGCCACTTGAGTTGGAGAACAAGGCATTTTGGGCCATGAAAGAATTAAATTTTTGTGTGAAGGATGCAGGGACATTAAGATCTTTACAGCTGCATGAACTTGATGAGTTTAGGCACATGGCCTATGAGAATGCCAAGATGTACAAAGAAAAGACAAAAATATGGCATGACAGTAGACTCAGGATCAAAGATTTTAAGAAAGGCCAACTTGTACTGTTATTTAACTCACGATTAAAGCTATTTCCAGGCAAATTAAAGTCTAGATGGTCGGGTCCATTTGTTGTTACTAATGTCTTTATTCATGGTGCAGTAGAGATAAAAAACTTGCAGCAAGGACAGCCATTTATGGTCAATGGTGCTAGGTTGAAGCACTACTATGAGGAGGGGGATGTGAAGACTCTCTCGACCTTCCTCCTACATGAAGCATGAAGTTAGAAACGAGAGAGAACGAGTGGTTACTGTGCTCGTTTAGTCAAGGCCAATGCCTCAGTTTATTTTTTCTGTTTTTTCGATGATCGTTTGTACGTTTTGTGGTGTAATTTTAATTACGTATTTAATGTTTGTTTTGTTTGTTTTTGTAGGGAATCGAAAGAGGGGATCAAGGGGAGTAAATCGCACTTTAAAAATCAAGAATCGGTTGGGCCGAATGAAAGATACGGGCGATCAAAGTTGGGATTTATTATGAAATATTGTCCCTAGAATTGCGCAAAAATTGCTGACTCCGCAAAAAGAGCCGTTGGGATTTTATTTTCCGTTGCTTTTATATCCGTTGGAAGCCGCTCGATCGTTACGATTAACTCTCTCTCTGCTCTCCAAATCTTCAGCGATTCTCTCCATCTCTGATTCTTCTCTCAAGATCTTCAAGATTTAGCTATGGTTTCCACTAGGGCTGAGAGATCCGCCGCCAAGAAGAAGGCCGACGACGCAGCTGAAGCGGCTGCAAGGGAAGCGCTTCTCACCCTTGCTGATCAGGGTGCTGTACGCACTGGCCGTCTTGGCAAGCTTCCTATTCGTAGGAAGAAGTGGAGAGTGGTCACTGAGATCCCTGCTGGCCCATCTGAGCCAGTGGGCACGCCCACGAAGCGCCGGTGGACTGTCAAGACTGCCGCCGGACCAAGCAAATCCAAGACTCCCTCTGTGGCGAGTCAAGAAACTGATCGTGCAGCCCACGAGTCAGCCAAGGAAGGGTCGTCGCCGTCTGTGTCACCTGCGCGCAGTCCTCTCCCATCTGAACCAGTGCCAAGCACAGAATCATCACCGCCTGCGCAGAGCGCCGAGTCATCTCCAGCACCTCAGAGTGCTGATCTACCACCTGCGGATGTGCAGAGTCCTGAGCTGCCGTCTTCACCATGGAGTTCTGCGCATACCCCATCAGCAGAGCACAATTCTCCACGGCCTGATCCGGAATTCCCTTATGGGGATTACCAAGAATCCACGCAAGGCAGTGGAGAGGCAGAAGAAGAAGAAATCTTCTCTCCCATGAGAGAAGACAGCCCTGATGAGCCTGCACAGCAGGATGATTCTATGGAGGAGACGTTGGGGGCCTGTTTCCCACAACTCCAGGAAAAGCTGAAAAAGAAAAAGAAGGCCAAGCTTGTCAAGGCCAAGAAATCCAAGAAACTCAAGAAGAAGAAGGCCAAGCGAGTGCCTTCAGCAGACAAAGACAGTGCTGAGCCTTCGCTCAAACGCCTCAAGGTGGAGGCTGCTGAATCTTCCAAGCCAGCCGATAAGGGGAAGGCTAAGCTCTACCCTGAAGACGAACCTCCATCAGTGAGGTATGTCTCATCCGATGCCGAATCCAGGGGTGTGGAGCTGAGAAAAAGGGACCTGTTGCACGAGAAGGGGTTCCTTGATCGACTTGCTGACCTGCCGCAGTTCTTGCGCGCAGGGGTGATCAACCATGGCTGGGAGGAATTCTGCCGACCTCCCAATCCAGCATACACGAGCATGGTGTATGACTTCTATGCCAACGTGCTCAGCCCTGAGGATGGCCTATCTGTGGTCAGAGGGGTGGAGGTTGATTTCTCAGCCAAAGCCATTAATGAAGCATTTGGTCTAAGGGGCCAGCCTCACACAGATTATGCACGGATAGTTGATGAGCCAACCGAGGCTGTGCTGGAAGAAGCAATCCGCACCATTGGCCAGCCTGAGGCCTCCTGGACAGTCTCACGCAATGGGCGGCACACGCTCATGAGTGCCAACCTCACGGCTAAGGCAGCTGTGTGGTTTTCATTCGTACGAAGAAGACTCTCCCCGGTGACTCATGAGACTACAATTAACCAGAGCCGTTCGCTGCTGGTTTATGCTATAATGAGAGGTCTCACGATCAACGTGGGAGAGGTCATCACTGCTGCCATAGCCGAGTGTGCTAAGAAGGGTAAGGGACCATTATTTTTTCCAAACACTATAACCAAATTGTGTTTGCTTGCAGGGGTTCCCACCGAGCGCTTGGAGCAGCAGCTGCCGTACACAGGCCATCTGGAGTTGCCTGCACACCTAAGGCTAAGAAGGAAGGGCAACATGGAATTTGAGTTGGATAGGCTGGCGGCTGAACAGTCCCTAACCATGGCCTGCTTGATGGACATGCAGAGGAGAATGGCTCAATGGGCCAACTATGCGCAGGCGAGGGACAGAGAAGTTGCAGACCAATTGGGGTGCATCTTCCCAGACTTCCCCACCAACCTCCTAACTCCATGGGTGCCCCCACGACCAAGGCGACCAGATGAGGATGATGAGAATTGAGTGCTGGTTTGAAGAGCACTAGAGGGAGTATTACTGATCCCTAAAGAAACAAAAGACAATTTTCCTGCTTTTTGATAGAGTAATGTATATTATGCTGTTTTGTGGTTAAGTTTTGATCTGTTTTGGATGTTTAGTTTTATGTTTTTCCTTTTGCTTAGGATAGTCTGATGTTAGTTGATTAGGTAGGATAGTTTAGTTTTATTTTTAGGATGCATGAGTAACGGGAAAAAGCATGCTAGGGGCCTGAGTTAATGTTAAATCTGCCCAGATTGTATTGCGAAATAATTGCGGTTCCCGCAATTTTTGTGACTGATTGCATGTTTTTGACTGTCCGTTTAGTTAGGCTGTGATCTGTTAAATTCTATCTTTTGCTGCTAACATGACTACCTTATATAGCTGATCTTGAAGCATGCTGGATGAGTGTCATAAGACACCCTTTGATAGTTTAAATTTGCCTCTGAATAGGGCTCAGCATGCATAAACCATAAGGCCTTAACCCTGTCTGTTATGTTCAAATTTTCTGCTGCTGGGATAGTTGCTTCTAGAATGTTTTGCCTATGCCTAGGATGTTTAGATTCTCTTTGTTTTACTTTAGACTAGATGCTTCTAGGACAAGTTTGGGGGTGTCCCACCTCCAACACTCATTGGGGACAATGAGTAGTTGAAGTTTGGGGGAGGCCACCCTAGGCCTAGGAACATTCCTCTCTTCCTTAGGACATAAGCATTCTTCTTCTCCTGAAAAAAATTTTGTGATAAATAGAAAAAGTGAAAAATAGAATAAAGAGGGGAGTCTCTCTCAAGTTGTTGAGTAATCAGTGCCAAGTGTGTAAACCACAAGTGGCATTGCATCAAAAGGCAAACCGAGGAGAGACTCCACCTAAGTAAAAAAGAAAGAAAAAGGAGAAATAGGGGAAGAAGAATGTATGCTTGGGAGTTATAATCTTGTGGCTTAGATGTCCTATGAAAAAAGAACTCTGATCCTTAATGAGCTAAGCACAAGGTTGTAGCTTTTAGGTTTGTCTAGGGAGATGAATGTTTATCCAATGTAGTGATGCCAGGGTTTAGGTTGTTCTCTATAAAGCACCACTGTCACTGTTAATACTAAGACTGGCATGACTCTAAGGAATCCTAGACACATTAAAAATAAGCTAGAAGCATGTACTGAGTCTAGAGTAAAGCTTGGTAGAATTTGAAACCTTAGGGTTAATAGCATGATATCATAGAAGTAGTTAGATCAGTAGTAGGGGGTTAACAAAAGCAGTAGGTATAGTAGGCAGGTGAAGTCAGAAGAAGCTAGACAAGAGGTTAGTTCTAAACTAAGAAGTGTGTCACAGGACAGCACTGCTAGAGACAAGAATATAAGGGAGTTAGTGAGTAGTTAAAAGAAGAAGAAACAGCAGCCTAAGTAAGTCCTTAGTATGCTTGAGGACAAGCAAAGCCTTAAGTTTGGGGGTGTGTTAAGTCTCTGAAAGTGACTTATTTAGGACCCATTTAGCTTAAGAAGATGTACACATTTAGGTGTTTTTGTTAGCATTTAGCCTAAACCTATGCTTTAATATGAGAATTAGAAGAAGGTGGCTAATTTAGGACTTATGCACAATAGGTAGAAAAAGGGGTGAAAACCGAAGAAAAAAATGAAAAAAAGAACCATTGCGACTGCATTGCGGAATAATTGCGGTGGCCGCAATTATTCAAGTTAAAACCGTAAGTTGGCTGACATTTTTCTGTTTAGATCCGACTTTTCAGGGATTCGTTCTTTCTCCTCCATCCATTCTGATATACGACGTTGAAGATTGATGGTTCTCCTTGGCCCAAATGCACCTGCAAACTACTATAAAAAGGGGTCAAAGTCGGAGGTTCAATCATCACTCGAAGCGTAGAAGTCTTTCTGCAGTCCACCCTTCCCACTGTTCTTCCTTTGCCGTCTGTTGGAGTGAGAGTCTAAGCTTTTGGAATCGATAATCTGATAGGAAGGAGAGAAGATTCTTCTTCTCTCTCGATTGGATTCATCCAAGCACGGCTGAATTCTCACCACCTTCATTCGAGGCGACTGCCACAAAGTCTTCAGCAAGCCTTTACTGTTTTCTGCTCTCTTCTTCTCATTTCCATTACTGATCATTGTTGTTCTTAGTTTAGTCATTTCAATTATTGCGTTTCGTTGTTGTCTGTCTTGGATTCAGTTCTTTGAAAGCTTTCCTTTGTCATTCAAACACTTAAAGTAATCAAAGTGAGTTTCTGCATTTCACAGTTCTACCTTGTTCTGCTACGAGTTTGGCTTGCTGTTTTACACTCATTTCTCTTCTAAGCATGTCTACTTTCTCTTATATTTCTGTTCTTTACATATCCATGAGTAACTAAAATCCTTTAGGGGCATGCTAATGACAGAACTATAGGCTAAAAGACGTGAGTCAAGTAGGTAGATTAACACTCGAACGTTGATTGTATGTAAGCTTCATCCCACGGGCAATTTCGATTGGCCATCCATTTTGTCCAAAGAACTCCTAACCTCTGGAAGGAGTAAGAGTTCAGAGTCATATAATCATGCTAGCCTTTCATGGTAATCAGGAAACGGCCTAGGAATAGGCGTTTCCCTAGTACAAACTAAACACTCCTGCTTCAACAAGATGCTTAAGACCTTACTTTGAAGTCGAGTAAACTTGAGTCTCTCATGCATGGAATCGGACGATACTTGAGATAGAGTGAGTTTGATGTATAGAGAGTTGATCCAAAGCTTGATAATCGTAATAAACTGCCTATAGGATAGTCATTAGTAGCCCTTAATTCACCCGTTTTAATCCGTTTCGCTGCCATTTAATTGCGGAAACATTGCGGTCCACGCAATTCTGCCAAATTTCCATTCTGTTTAGCTGTTTTCTTTCTCGTTTATTAATTCCATCTCTTATCCTTTGCATCTAATTTCAACTTGCTTTTGTTTATGTTATATCCCTCTACACATTCAGCAAAAAGTAGTCAATTAAAAACCAATTTTAACCCATCAAATTCAACCCATCTTTCTTAACATTCACACTTCGCGAATAGCTAAAAACAAGTCTCTGTGGAAAAAACGAATTAAATATACTCACTACTTGCTGTAAGACCATGTATGCTTGCATGTTCTAAGTGCTCTCTCTACCCTTTTGCATATTTATCTTTACACATTGAGCACGCAACACCTTCCTATGTTGCTTAAGCAGTAAAATTAAATCAACCTCATGCTGTTCACTTAGTTTAGAAGAAATAATTACAGGCAGCGTATCATTATCTCCTAAATATGCATATTTGAGGTGAGTAGGTAGTGGTTTCAGTTCTAACACAGGTGGATGCTCAATGGAGGGCTTTAACGGATTTATAGTTCTATCAGTTAAATCTATATTCATACATACATGCTGTGGTTTATCTACAGGCATATCCATTATGTCAGATACATTTAAATCAGCTACATCTAATCCTACATATTCATTTGCATGCTTGGTTAATAATACATGCTCTAATTGTTCTTCCATGAGTGAGTCAACAACATCTATGCTAGCACAGGATTCAAGGTCAGAGGGATACTTTAAAGCTTTATAAACACTAAATTTTACCTCTTCATCATGAACCCTCATAGTTAACTCACCTTTTTGCACATCTATTAGTGCCCTACCTGTGGCTAGAAATGGTCTACCTAGCAGGATGGGAACCTCCTTGTCTGCCTCATAGTCCAGGACAATGAAATCTGCAAGGAAAATGAATTTGTCAACTTTAACTAGAATATCCTCAATCTTACCTTCTGGATATGCGATGGATCTGTCTGCTAGTTGTAAAGTGACAGTAGTTGGACGTGCTTCTCCCATTCCCAACTGGCGGAATAGGGACAGGGGCATGAGGTTTATGCTGGCGCCCAGGTCACAAAGCGCTCTGCCCACGTGCTTGCCTCCAAGTTCTACAGGTAAGGTGAAGGAACCAGGATCCTTCTCCTTCTTGGGCAGCTTGTTCTGGAGGATGGCACTGCACTCCTCGGTGAGGTTTACTGTTTCAAACTCACCAATTATTTTTTTGTTAGTAATAATGTCCTTCAAAAACTTTACATATGAAGGCATAGACTGTAAAACCTCTACAAAAGGAATGTTAACATGCACTTGCTTAAGTATTTCTAAAAATTTATTAAAATGAACTTCCTGTTCCTACTTCTTTTTAAGCCTTCGAGGGTATGGAGGTGGTGGCACATATGCAGGCACGTCAGGGCGCCTTAGGATGGGTGGAGGCCTTGGAATTTCTTCTACGTTCTCAACAATTGGCTCTAGCCTGGCTCCTGATGTGCTAGTTGGTGGTGGACCTTGGCTTGGCAGAGACTCCAGTGGAGCACTAGACTCAGTGTTCTCTACTCTCTTTGGTGTGTCCTTTGTGTTGCTCACCAATGGTCTCCCACTCCTAAGTTCAATTGCTTGAACTTGTTCTTTGCCATCTCTCCTTGGTACCTCGGTATCAGCAGGGAGTCTACCTTGGGGCCTACTTTTAAGTTCATTGGCTAATTGGCCTATTTGGTTCTCTAGGCTCCTAAGAGTAGCTTGCTGGCTCTGAAGAGTAGCATCATTCTTAGCTATATATTCCTTGAGTAGGTTTTCTACAGAAGATCCTACAGGTTGATTGTAAGGCTTCTGGTACATTGACTGGTTATGTTGGGGAGTGAAACCAGGTGTTCCACTCGGCCTTGGTTGGTTAGGATTTTGGTTAGTGTTCTGTTGGCCACCCCATGACAGGTTAGGGTGGTTTCTCCAACCAGGGTTATAGGTGTTGGAGTAGGGGTTATTCCTAGGCTGCTGCTGGCTTCCAACATAGCAGACTGAAGATGGATTCCCAGGGCAGTATTCATAAGGGTGCCCTTCCCCACAGAATCCACAGATTGGTGCCTCGCCTTGACTTGGTTGGGTGCCCATTGACATGGCTGTGGCGGTATTGGCACTGGTTTGGAGATTGGTCTGAGCCATTTGCTTAACTAGGTTGGTCAAGGCGTTTATTTGGGTGCTCATGGCGCTTAGAGCATCCTTGTCTTGAGCCCTAGTTGGCTCTACTGGATCGTCTGACCACCTACAATGAGATGTTGAGATCTTCTCCAAGATCTCATAAGCTTCGTTGTAACTCTTGGACAACATGGAACCACCAGCAGATGAATTTAAGACTTGTCTGGTGCTGGGGTTGCATCCTTTAAAGAAGACTTCTATTTGGATACACCATGGAATGCCATGGTGTGGACATTTAATGAGAAGGTCTTTGAATCTGGTCCAAGCTTCGTGAAGAGACTCACTTGGAGCTTGTTTGAACTTTATGATATCATCACGAAAGGTCGAATTCCTATCAGGTGGGAAGTATTTGACTAGGAATTTTTCTGCTAAATCTGTCCAATTGCGGACAGATCCTGAGGGTAAAGAATTTAACCATGTTTTGGCTTTGTCCCTCAAAGAGTAAGGGAAAAGATATAGCCTCAGGGCTTCTTGGGAAACTCCAGGGATTAGGAAGGTATCACTAACTCCTAAGAAGTTCCTAAGGTGATTATGGGGGTCCTCATTTTCTATTCCAAAGAATTGTCCCACAGTGGACAACATTTGGAACATCACTCGCTTTAACTCAAATGAGTTGGCAGTGATTTCAGGACGGATTATGCTGGGGTTCAGCTCCCCAGCCATAGGTACTAAATATGAAAGGATGGCGCTATCCTTGTCATTCGCTATTTCAATAGGATTGCGAGTGACAGGCACCAGGTTTTGATTTACTCCAGCCATTTCTTCTTGAGGTAATTGCGGAGGAATTGTAGTCTCTGCAATGATTGGAGGTAAAAGGGTTTGTTTAAAGAGACGTTTCTTGGCTCTATTCCTAGCTCTAAGTAATCTCTCGGGCTCAGGGTTGAACTCTAGATCACTACTTGGAGTCTCATTCATAAACTACCCTAAATGGTACCTGAAAAAGAAATGAAAATGGATCAAATTCAATGAAAAATACTTTGATGTTTCAGACTTAACAAACTTCGTTTTCACTTAAAATAAGTCCCCGGCAGCGGCGCCAAAAACTTGTTGCGTGCTCAATGTGTAAAGATAAATATGCAAATGGGTAGGGAGAGCACTTAGAACATGCAAGCATACATGGTCTCACAGCAAGTAGTAAGTATATTTCATTCGTTTTTTCCTCAGAGACTCATTTTTAGCTATTCGCGAAGTGTGATTGTTAAGAAAGATGGGATGAATTTGATGGGGTAAAATTGGTTTTTAATTATCTAATTTTTGCTGAATGTATAAAGGGATATAACATAAACAAATGCAAGTTGAAATTAGATGCAAAGGACAAGAGATGGAATTAATAAACGAGGAAGAAAACAGCTAAACAGAATGCAACTTAGCAGAATTGCGAGAACCGCAATTAATCCGCAATTAACTCAACAGCAAAAGTATGTAAATGGGCGAATTAAGGGCTACTAATGACTATCCTATAGGCAGTTTATTACGATTATCAAGCTTTGGATCAACTCTCTATACATCAAACTCACTCTATCTCAAGTATCGTCCGATTCCATGCATTAGAGTCTTAAATTTACTCGACTTCAAAGTAAGGTCTCAAGCATCTTATTTAAGCAGGAGTGTTTAGTTTGTACTAGGGAAACGCCTATTCCTAGGCCGTTTCCTGATTACCATGAAAGGCTAGCATGATTATATGACTCTGAACTCTTACTCCTTCCAGAGGTTAGGAGTTCTTTGGACAAAATGGATGGCCAATCGAAATTGCCCGTGGGATGAAGCTCACATACAATCAATGTTCGAGTGTTAATCTGCCTACTTGATTCACGTTTTTTAGCCTATAGTTCAGTCATTAGCATGCCCCTAAGTGACTTAGCTACTCATGGATATATAGAGAACAAAAATGGTAGATAAGATAGACATGCTTAGAAGAGAAATGTGCTTAAAACAGCAAGACAAAACCGTAGCAGAACAAGATAGAAACTGTAAAATGCAGACTTGTACTTTGATTACTTTGAGTGTTTGAATGACAAGGAAAGCTTTGAAAGAAATGAATCCAAGACAGACAACAACGAAATGCAGTAATTAAAACTCTAAACTAAGAACAACAGTGATCAGAAATAGAATTAAGAAGAACAGAACAGAAAAGCAGTAAAGGATTGCTGAAAAACTCCGTGGCAGTCGCCTCGAATGAAGGTGATGAAAAGTCAGCCTGGCTTGGATGAATCCAATCGAGAGAGAAGAAGAATCTCCTCTCCTTCCTATCAGATTATCGACTCCAAAAGCTGAGACTCTCACTCCAACAAACGGCAAAGGAAAACAGAGAGAAATGATGGACTGCGAGAAGACTTCTGCGCTTCGAATGATGACTGAACCTCCGACTTTGACCCCCTTTTATAGTAGTTTGCAGGTGCGTTTGGGCCAAGGAGAACCATCAATCTTCAACGTCATATATCAGAATGGATGGAGGAGAAAGAACGAATCCCTGAAAAGTCGGATCTAAACAGAAAAAGATCAGCCAACTTACGGTTTTCACTTGAATAATTGCGGTCACCGCAATGTTTTCGCAATTCATTCGCAATGCTCATTTTTTCATTCTTTTCCTTCGGTTTTCAACCCTTTTTCTACCTATTGTACATAAGTCCTAGATTAGCTACCTTCTTCTAATTCTCATATTAAAGCATAGGTTTAAGCTAAATGCTAACAAAAACACCTACATGTGTACATCTTCTTAAGCTAAATGGGTCCTAAATAAGTCACTTTTAGAGACTTAACAGAATCCCCAAAAACTGAGAAGTCATCCATGAATATTTCTATCATGGACTCATCCAACTCGGAGAAGATTGCCATCATGCACCTTTGGAAAGTTGCCGGTGCATTGCATAAGCCAAAAGGCCTTCTGCGGAAGGCAAACGTTCCAAAAGGGCAAGTGAAGGTGGTCTTCTCTTGATCCTTAGGGTCTATAGTAATTTGATTATAGCCTGAATAGCCATCTAAGAAACAATAATAGGCTCTACCAGCTATTCTGTCTAGCATCTGGTCAATGAACGGTATAGGGAAATGGTCTTTTTTAGTCTCTTTATTTAATTTTCTGTAATCCATACACACTCTCCACCCTGTGACAGTCCTTGTTGGAATCAGTTCGTTGTTCTCATTGACTACCACAGTTATTCCCCCCTTTTTAGGTACACATTGGATGGGGCTCACCCACTGGCTACTAGCTATGGGGAAAATCACTCCTGCATCTAACCATTTTATTATTTCCTTTTTTACTACCTCTTTCATAGAGGGGTTTAGCCTACGCTGGTGATCTACCCTCGGTGTGTGCTCTTCCTCTAGTATAATTTTGTGCATGCAATAAGAAGGGCTAATGCCTCGAATATCAGCAATAGTCCATGCTATAGCCTTCCTATGTTGCTTAAGCAGTAAAATTAATTCACCCTCATGTTGTTCACTTAGTTTAGAAGAAATAATTACAGGCAGTGTATCATTATTTCCTAAATATGCATATTTGAGGTGAGTGGGTAGTGGTTTAAGTTCTAAAACAGGTGGATGCTCAATGGAGGGCTTTAACGGATTTACAGTTCTATCAGTTAAATCTACATTCATACATACATGCTGTGGGTTATCTACAGGTATTATGTCAGCTATATTTAAATCAGCTACATCTAATCCTACATATTCATTGGCATGCTTGGTTAATAATACATGCTCTAATTGTTCTTCCATCAGTGAGTCAACAATATCCATGCTAGCACAGGATTCAAGGTCAGAGGGATACCTTAAAGCTTTATATACACTAAACTTTACCTCTTCATCATGAACCCTCATAGTAAGCTCACTTTTTTGAACATCTATTAGTGCCCTACCTGTGGCTAGAAATGGTCTACCTAGCAGGATGGGGACGTCCTTGTCTGCCTCATAGTCCAGGACAATGAAATCTGCAAGGAAAATAAATTTGTCAACTTTAACTAGAATATCCTCAATCTTACCTTCTGGATATGCGATGGATCTGTCTGCTAGTTGTAAAGTGACTGTGGTTGGACGTGCTTCTCCCATTCCCAACAGGCGGAATAGGGACAGGGGCATGAGATTTATGCTGGCGCCCAGGTCACAAAGCGCTCTGCCCACGTGCTTGCCTCCAAGTTCTACAGGTAAGGTGAAGGAACCAGGATCCTTCTCCTTCTTGGGCAGCTTGTTCTGGAGGATGGCACTGCACTCCTCGGTGAGGTTTACTGTTTCAAACTCACCAATTATTTTTTTGTTAGTAATAATGTCCTTCAAAAACTTTACATATGAAGGCATAGACTGTAAAACTTCTACAAAAGGAATGTTAACATGCACTTGCTTAAGTATTTCTAAGAATTTATTAAAATGAACTTCCTGTTCTTGCTTCTTCTTAAGCCTTCGAGGGTATGGAGGTGGTGGCACATATGCAGGTATGTCAGGGCGCTTTAGGATAGGTGGAGGCCTTGGAATTTCTTCTACCTCCTCAATAATTGGTTCTAGCCTGACTCCTGATGTGCTAGTTGGTGGTGGACCTTGGTTTGGCAGAGACTCCAGTGGAGCACTAGACTCAGTGTTCTCTACTCTCTTTGGTATGTCTTTTGTGTTACTCACCAATGGTCTTCCACTCCTAAGTTCAATTGCTTGAACTTGCTCTTTGCCATCTCTCCTTGGTACCTCGGTGTCAGCAGGGAGTCTACCTTGGGGCCTACTTTTAAGTTCATTGGCTAATTGGCCTATTTGGTTTTCCAGGCTCCTAAGAGTAGCTTGCTGGCTCTGAAGAGTAGCATCATTCTTAGCTATGTATTCCTTGAGTAGGCTTTCTACAGAAGATCCTACAGGTTGATTGTAAGGTTTTTGGTACATGGACTGGTTATGTTGAGGAGTGAAACCAGGTGTTCCACTCGGCCTTGGTTGGTTAGAATTTTGGTTAGTGTTTTGTTGGCCACCCCATGACAGGTTAGGGTGGTTTCTCCAACCAGGGTTATAGGTGTTGGAGTAGGGGTTATTCCTAGGCTGCTGCTGGCTTCCAACATAGCAGACTGAGGATGGATTCCCAGGGCAGTATTCATATGGGTGCCCTTCCCCACAGAAACCACAGATAGGTGCCTCGCCTTGACTTGGTTGGGTGCCCATTGACATGGCTGTGGCGGTATTGGCACTGGTTTGGAGATTGGCCTGAGCCATTTGCTTAACTAGGTTGGTCAGGGCGTTTATTTGGGTGCTCATGGCGCTTAGAGCATCCTTGTCTTGAGCCCTAGTTGGCTCTACTGGATCGTCTGACCACCTACAATGAGATGTTGAGATCTTCTCCAAGATCTCATAAGCTTCGTTGTAACTCTTGGACAACATGGAACCACCAGCAGATGAATTTAGAACTTGTCTGGTGCTGGGGTTGCATCCTTTAAAGAAGACTTCTATTTGGATACACCATGGAATGCCATGGTGTGGACATTTAATGAGAAGGTCTTTGAATCTTGTCCAAGCTTCGTGAAGGGACTCACTTGGAGCTTGTTTGAACTTTATGATATCATCACGAAAGGTTGAATTCCTATCTGGTGGGAAATATTTGACTAGGAATTTTTCTGCTAAATCTGTCCAATTGAGGACAGATCCTGAGGGTAAGGAATTTAACCATGTTTTGGCTTTGTCCCTTAAAGAGTAAGGGAAAAGATATAACCTCAGGGCTTCTTGGGAAACTCCAGGGATTAGGAATGTGTCACTAACTCCTAGGAAATTCCTAAGGTGGTTATGGGGGTCCTCATTTTCTATTCCAAAGAATTGTCCCACAGTGGACAACATTTGGAACATCACTGGCTTTAACTCGAAGGAGTTGGCAGTGATTTCAGGACGGATTATGCTGGGGTTCAGCTCCCCAGGCATAGGTACTAAATATGAAAGGATGGCGCTATCCTTGTCATTCGCTATTTCAATGGGATTGCGAGTGACAGGCACCAGGTTTTGATTTACTCCAGCCATTTCTTCTTGAGGTAATTGCGGAGGAATTGTAGTTCCCGCAATGATTGGAGGTAAAAGGGTTTGTTTAAAGAGACGTTTCTTGGCTCTATTTCTAGCTTTAAATAATCTCTCAGGCTCAGGGTTGAACTCTAGATCACTAGATGGAGTCTCATTCATAAACTACCCTAAATGGTACCTGAAAAAGAAATGAAGATGGATCAAATTCAATGGAAAATAACTTGATGTTTCAAACTTAACAAACTTCGTTTTCACTTAAAATAAGTCCCCGGCAGCGGCGCCAAAAACTTGTTGCGTGCTCAATGTGTAAAGATAAATATGCAAAAGGGTAGAGAGAGCACTTAGAACATGCAAGCATACATGGTCTCACAGCAAGTAGTAAGTATATTTCATTCGTTTTTTCCACAGAGACTCATTTTTAGCTATTCGCGAAGTGTATTTGTTAAGAAAGATGGGGTGGATTTGATGGGGTAAAATTGGTTTTTAATTATCTAAGTTTTGCTGAATGTGTAAAGGAATATAACATAAACAAATGCAAGTTGAAATTAGACGCAAAAGACAAGAGATGGAATTAATAAACGAAGAAGAAAACAGCTAAACAGAATGATAAAATAACAGAATTGCGAGGACCGCAATGTTACCGCAATTAAATAACAGTGAAAGTGTGTAAATGAGTGAATTAAGGGCTACTAATGACTATCCTATAGGCACTTTATTACGATTCTCAAGCTTTGGATCAACTCTCTATACATCAAACTCACTCTATCTCAAGTATCGTCCGATTCCATGCATTAGAGTCTTAAGTTTACTCGACTTCAAAGTAAGGTCTTAAGCATCTTGTTAAAACAGGAGTGTTTAGTTTGTACTAGGGAAACGCCTATTCCTAGGCCGTTTCCTGATTACCATGAAAGGCTAGCATGATTATATGACTCTGAACTCTTACTCCTTCCAGAGGTTAGGAGTTCTTTGGACAAAATGGATGGCCAATCGAAATTGCCCGTAGGATGAAGCTTACATACAATCAATGATTCGAGAGCTATCCTACATACTTGATGCACGTTTTTTAGCCTATAGTTCTGTCATTAGCATGCCCCTAAGTGACTTAGCTACTCATGGAAAGATAGAAAGTGGAAATGTAAGATAAAACAGACATGCTTAGAAGGGAAATGTGCTTAGAACAGCAAGACAAAACCGTAGCAGCAGAAAGTGGAAACTGTGAAATGAAGAGAAATGTACTTTGATTACTATGAATGTTTGAACGACAAAGGGAAACGTAGAAGCAGAAATTCAGAGACAGACAACAACGAACTGCAGTAACTAAAACACTAAGCTAAGAACAACAATGATCAAAACTGGAAATAAGAAGAAGAACGACAGAAAACAGTAAAAGGGTGCTGAAAAGCTTTGTTGCAGACGCCTCGAATGAAGGGGATGAAAGGTCAGCCTTGCTTGGATGAATCCAATCGAGAGAGAAGAAGAATCTTCTCTCCTTCCTATCAGATTATCGATTCCAACAGCTGAGACTCTCACTCCAACAGACGGCAAAGGAAAACAGAGAGAAATAATGGACTGCGAGAAGACTTCTGCGCTTCGAATGATGATCAAACCTCCGACTTTGGCCCCCTTTTATAGTAGTTTGCAGGTGCGTTTGGGCCAAGGAGAACCATCAATCTTCAACGTCATATATCAGAATGGATGGAGGAGAAAGAATGAATCCCTGAAATTACGGAAATTAACGGAAAAAGATCAGTCAACTTACGGTTTTCACTTGAATAATTGCGGCCTCAGCAATGTTTTCGCAATGCTGTCGCAATGCAGCTTTTTTCACTCTTTTCCTTCGGTTTTCAACCCTTTTTCTACCTATTGTACATAAGTCCTAGATTAGCTACCTTCTTCTAATTCTCATATTAAAGCATAGGTTTAGGCTAAATGCTATCAAAAACACCTAGAAGTGTACATCTTCTTAAGCTAAATGGGTCCTAAATAAGTCACTTTCAGAGACTTAACAATAACCCCTACAGCATAGTCACTAGCATCACATAACATCTCAAATGGGAGATCCCAATCTGGCCCTACTATAACAGGTGCTGTGACTAGTGCTTCCTTAAGAGTTTGCCAAGCTACTAAACATTCCTTAGAGAAGATGAATGGCCTATTTATCTCTAGAAGCTCACACAGAGGTTTGGCTATCTTAGAAAAGTCCTTAATGAACCTTCTGTAGAAGCCAGCATGCCCTAAGAAACTTCTAATGGCCTTGACATTCTGAGGCTCTACCAACTTCTCTATGATCTCAATTTTGGCCCTATCGACCTCAACACCTGCCCTTGATACTCTATGACCTAAGACAATCCCCTCATCTACCATGAAGTGACACTTCTCCCAATTAAGGACTAAGTTAGTCTCCTCACATCTAGCCAAGACTTGTCCTAAATTCTCTAGACAGTTTGTAAATGAATCCCCAAAGACTGAGAAATCATCCATGAATATTTCTATCATGGACTCATCCAAATCAGAAAAGATTGCCAACATGCACCTTTGGAATGTTGCCGGTGCATTGCATAAGCCAAAAGGCATTCTGCGAAAGGCAAATGTTCCAAAAGGGCAAGTGAAGGTAGTCTTTTCTTGGTCTTTGGGGTCTATAGTGATCTGGTTATACCCTGAATAACCGTCTAAGAAACAGTAATAGGCTCTACCAGCTATTCTGTCTAACATTTGGTCAATAAATGGTAAAGGGAAATGGTCTTTTTTGGTCTCTTTATTTAGCTTCCTATAATCCATACATACTCTCCATCCTGTGACAGTCCTAGTTGGAATCAGTTCATTGTTCTCATTGACTACCACAGTCATCCCACCCTTCTTAGGTACACATTGTATAGGGCTCACCCACTGACTACTAGCTATGGGGAAGATCACACCAGCATCTAACCATTTTATTATTTCTTTTTTAACTACCTCTTTCATAGAGGGATTCAGCCTACGTTGATGATCCACTCTAGGTGTGTGCTCTTCCTCTAGTATAATCTTATGCATGCAATAAGAAGGGCTAATGCCTCTAATATCAGCAATAGTCCATGCAATAGCCTTCCTATGTTGCTTAAGTAGTAATATTAATTCAACCTCATGCTGTTCACTTAATTTAGAAGAAATGATAACAGGCAAAGTCTCATTATTCCCTAAATATGCATACTTGAGGTGAGTGGGGAGAGGTTTTAATTCTAAGACAGGTGGATGCTCAATGGAGGGCTTTAAAGGATTTAAGGATCTATCAGTTAGTTCTATATTCATACATACAGGTTGTGGTTTATCTACAGGCATATCCATTATCTCAGATACATTTAAGTCAGCTACATCTAAGTGTACATACTCATTAGCATGCTTAGTTAATAATACATGCTCCAATTGTTCTTCCATTAAAGAATCTACAACGTCCATGCTAGCACAGAATTCAAGATCAGAGGGGTACCTTAAAGCTTTATACACACTAAATTTTACCTCTTCATCATGAACCCTCATAGTGAGCTCACCTTTTTGGACGTCTATCAGTGCCCTACCTGTGGCTAGAAATGGTCTGCCTAACAGGATGGGGACCTCCTTGTCTGCTTCATAATCCAGGATAATGAAATCTGCAAGGAAAATAAATTTGTCAACTTTCACTAGAATATCCTCAATCTTACCTTCAGGGTATGCAATGGATCTGTCTGCTAGTTGTAAAGTGACAGTGGTTGGACGTGCTTCTCCTATTCCCAACTGGCGGAATAGTGATAGGGGCATGAGGTTTATGCTGGCGCCCAGGTCACAAAGCGCTCTGCCCACGTGCTTGCCTCCAAGTTCCACAGGTTAGGTGAAGGAACTAGGATCCTTCTCCTTCTTGGGCAGCTTGTTCTGGAGGATGGCACTGCACTCCTCAGTGAGATTTACTGTTTCAAACTCACCAATTATTTTTTTGTTAGTAATAATATCTTTCAAAAACTTTACATAGGAAGGCATAGACTGTAAAACTTCCACAAAAGGAATGTTGACATGCACTTGCTTAAGAATTTCTAAGAATTTATTAAAGTGCACTTCCTGTTCCTGCTTCTTCTTAAGCCTTCGAGGATATGGAGGTGGTGGCACATATGCAGGCACGTCAGGTCGCCTTAGGATTGGTGGAGGCCTTGAAATTTCTTCTATCTCCTCAATAATCGGCTCCAGCCTGGCTCCTGATGTGCTTGTAGATGGTGGACCTTGGTTTGGCAGAGACTCCAGTGGAGCACTAGACTCAGTGTTCTCTACTCTCTTTGGTGTGTCTTTGGTGTTGCTTACCAATGGTCTACCACTTCTAAGTTCAATTGCTTGAACTTGTTCTTTACCATCTCTCCTTGGCACTTCAGTGTCAGCAGGAAGCCTACCTTGGGGCCTACTCTTGAGTTCATTGGCTAACTGGCCTATTTGGTTCTCTAGGCTCCTAAGGGTGGCTTGCTGACTTTGCAAAGTAGCGTCATTTTTGGCTATGTATTCCTTGAGTAGGTTTTCTACAGAAGATCCTACAGGTTGGTTGTATGGTTTTTGGTACATGGATTGGTTATGTTGAGGAGTGAAACCAGGTGTTCCACTCGGTCTAGGTTGGTTAGGATTTTGGTTAGCATTCTGTTGGCCACCCCATGACAGGTTTGGGTGGTTCCTCCAACCAGGGTTGTAAGTATTGGAATAGGGGTTGTTCCTAGGCTGCTGTTGGCTTCCAACATAGCAGACTGAGGCTGGATTCCCAGGGCAGTATTCATACGGGTGCCCTTCCCCACAGAATCCACAGATAAGTGTTTCATCTTGACTTGGTTGGGTGCCCATTGACATGGCTGTAGCGGTGTTGACACTTGTTTGGAGATTGGCTTGAGCCATTTGTTTAACTAGGTTGGTCAGGGCATTTATTTGGCTGCTCATTGCACTTAGAGCATCCTTGTCTTGAGCTCTAGTTGGCTCAACTGGATCATCTGACCACCTACAGTGAGATGCTGAGATCTTCTCCAAGATCTCATAGGCCTCGTTGTAACTCTTGGACAACATGGAACCTCCAGCAGATGAGTTTAAGACTTGTCTAGTGTTGGGGTTGCATCCTTTGAAAAAGACCTCTATTTGGATACACCATGGGATGCCATGGTGTGGACATTTAAGAAGTAGATCTTTGAACCTTGTCCAAGCTTCGTGAAGGGACTCAGTGTCAGCTTGTTTGAACTTAATTATGTCATCACGAAAGGTAGAATTCCTATCAGGTGGGAAGTATTTGACTAGGAATTTTTCTGCTAAGTCTGTCCAATTAAGGACAGATCCAGAAGGTAATGAGTTTAACCACGTTTTGGCTTTGTCCCTCAGAGAGTAAGGGAAAAGGTATAGCCTCAAGGCTTCTTGGGAAACTCCAGGGATGATGAATGTATCACTAACTCCTAAGAAGTTTCTAAGATGGTTGTGGGGATCCTCATTTTCCACTCCAAAGAATTGTCCCACAGTGGACAACATTTGGAACATCACTGGCTTTAACTCGAATGAGTTGGCAGTGATTTCAGGACGGATTATGCTGGGGTTCAGCTCCCCAGGCATAGGTACTAGGTACGAGAGTATGGCGCTATCCTTGTCATTCGCTATTTCGATGGGATTGCGAGTGACAGGCACCGGATTTGGAACTATTCCATTCATTTCTTCTTGAGACAATTGCGGAGGAATTGCGGTCCCCGCAATTACTTGAGGTATAGAGGGTTGGTTAAAGAGACGTTTCTTGGCTCTATTTCTGGCCCTAAGTAATCTCTCAGGCTCAGGATTGAACTCTAGATCACTACTTGAAGGCTCACTCATAAACTAACCCAATAGTACCTGCAAAAGAAATGAAACAGATCAGCTTCAATAGGCAATAAACTTGGTGTTTCAAACTTAACAAACTTCGTTTTCACTTAAATAAATCCCCGGCAGCGGCGCCAAAAACTTGTTGCGTGCTCAATGTGTTAAAATAAATAAGCAATAAGATAGAAAGAGCACTCAGAACATGCAAGCATACATGATCTTATAGCAAGTAGTAAGTATTTTTTCATTCGTTTTCCCACAGAGATTTATTATAAGCTATTCATGAAGTGTAAAGTTAAGAAAGAAAGGGTGGATTCGATGGTGTAGAATTTGTTTTAAATTGTCTATTTCCTACTGAATATGTAGAGGGTAGTAACATGAACAAGTGCAAGTTAATGCTAAACTCAAACGAAAAGAAACGAGACTAATAAATGAAGACAAAGATGGCTAGACAGAATTGTAACTTTAGAAGAATTGCGGAAACAGCAATTCTACTGCAATTTAATTAACAACGAAAGTGTGTAAAATGATGAATTAAGGGCTACTAACGACTATCCTATAGGCTTTTTCTCACGATTCTCAAGCATTGGATCAACTCTCTATGCATCAAACTATCTCATTCTCATGTATCTTCCGATTTCATGCATTAGATTCTTTAGTTTACTCATGTCCAAGTAAGGTCTTAAGCATCTTGTTAAGGCAGAAAAATATGGTTTGTACTAGGGAAACGCCTATTCCTAGGCCGTTTCCTGGCTACCTTGAAAGGCTAGCATGATAGTATGACTCTGAACTCTTACTCCTTCCAGAGGTTAGGAGTTCTTTGGACAAAATGGATGGCCAATCGAAATTGCCCGTGGGATGAAGCTTACATACAATCAATGCTTCGAGAGCTATCCTACATGCTTGGTTCACGTTTTTTAGCCTATAGTGTTGTCATTAGCATGCCCCTATGTGACTTAGTTACTCATGGATATAGGAAGAACAGAAAGAAGAGATAAAATAGACATGCTTAGAAGAGAAATGAAGACAAACAGTAAGGGAAAAACAGTAACAGCAAAGCAAAGAAACTGTGAAATGGAGAATTGTATTTTGATTACTTGATTGTTTGAATGAATAAAAAGGGAAGCTTAAAGTAAATAATGTAAAGACAGACAGCAACGAAATGAAATGATCTAGCTATTAGAAGAGAAACAGCAACTAAACAGAACTGGAATTTAGAATTGAAAGACAGAAAGCAGTAAATGATGCTTGAAAGCCTCGTCGCAACCGCCTCGAATGAAGGATGAGAAAGGTCAGCCTTGCTTGGATGAATCCAATCGGGAGAGAAGAAGAATCTCCTCTCCTTCCTATCAGATTATCGATTCCAACAGCTGAGCTTCGCAAACCAGCAGACGGCAAAGGAAAACAGGAGAAAAGTTGGACTGCGAGAAGACTTCTACGCTTTCGGATGATGATTGAACCTTCGACTTTGACCCCTATTTATAGTAATCTGCAGGTGCATTTGGGCCAAGGAGAACCATCAATCTTCAACGTCGTATTTCAGAATGGATGGAGGAGAAAGAACGAATCCCTGAAATCACGGAAATTAACAGAAAAAGATCAGTCAACTTACGGTTTTCACTTGAAACATTGCGGTGTCCGCAATGTTTCCGCAATGCCATCGCAATGCTTGTTTTTCATTCTTTTCCTTCGGTTTTCAACCCTTTTCTTCCCTATTGTACTTAAGTCCTAATTTAGCTACCTTCTTCTAATTCTCATATTTAAGCATAGGTTTAGGCTAAATGCTATCAAAAACACCTAAGAGTGCACATCTTTCTAAGATAATTAAGTCCTAAAAAGGTCACTTTTGGAGACGTAACAGCAGGCTACTCCAAGGAAACGAAAGGTGGTTTATTTTACGATCGTCAAGAGGATAAGGTACTTGTATCGACAAATACCACGTTCCTTGAGGAAGACCACATGAGAGACCATCAACCGTCGAGGAAAATTGTTTTGTCCGAACTTTCCAGGAAAGCTACAGACGGATCAACAAAGGTTGTTGATCGGCTGGTCCTTCTCAAAAGTTGAGAAAGCCTCGACGCAGTGGGAGGGATGTAAGACAACCCGACAGCTACATCGACTTGTCTGAAACTCCAGTCGTCATACCTGATGATGGCGTTGAGGATCCATTGACCTTTAAAGAGGCAATGGAATGACATAAACAAGGATCAGTGACTTAAAGTCATGGATCTCGAAATGGAGTCGATGTACTTCAATTCGGTCTGGGATCTTGTAGACCAAACAGATAGTTAAAGACCTATCGGTTGTAAGCGAATCTACAAGAGGAAACGAGACCAAGCCGGTAAGGTGCAAATCTTTATGGCTCGACTGGGGGCAGAGGGTTATTCCCAGCGAGAAGGGGTGAACTATGAAGAAACTTTTTCTCCTGTTGTCATGTTAAAGTCGATTAGAATACTCTTGTCCATTGCCACATTTTATGATTATGAAATCTGGCAAATGGTTGTCAAGTCTGGCTTTCTGAATGGTAATCTTGAGGACGGTATCTATATGGCTCAACTAGAGGGATTCATAGTTCAGGGTCAAAAGCAAAAAGTTTGCAAGCTCAATCGATCCATTTATGGGTTGAAGCAAACATCTAGATCCTGGAATATAAGGTTTGATACGGCGATCAAATCTTATGGCTTTGAACAAAATATTGACAAGGATTGTGTTTACAAGAAGATAGTCAATAATGTGGTAGCTTTCTTAGTCTTGTACGTAGACGACATACTACTCATTGGGAATGATGTAGGGTTTCTGACTGACATTAAGCTATGGCTAGCAACCCTAATTCCAAATGAAATATTTGGGAGAGGCTCAATTTGTTCTAGGGATCCAGATCGTAAGGAATCGTAAGAACAAAACGGTGACGCTGTCTAAAGCATCTTATATCGACAAAGTGTTGTTAAGATATTCGATGCAGAATTCCAAGAAACGTTCGTTGTCGTTCAGGCATGGAATTCATTTGTCTAAGGAACAATCTCCTAAGACACCTCAAGAGTTTGAAGATATGAGACGAATTCCCTATGCATGTGCAGTTGGTAGTCTCATGTACGCCATGTTATGTACACGACCCGACATCTGTTATGTAGTAGAAGTTGTCAGTAGGTACCAATCCAATCTAGGATATGATCACTGGATAGCCGTTAAACACATTCTCAAGTATCTTAGGAGAATGAGAGACTATATGCTCGTGTATGGCGCGAAGGATCTGATCCTTACAGAATACACTGACTCTGATTTTCAGACTGATATAGATTCCAGGAAATCTACATCAGGATCAATGTTGACTCTTAACGGAGGGGCAATAGTATGGAGGAGTATAAAGCAAGGTTGTATTGCTGACTCCACCATGGAGCTGAGTATATCGCAGCTTGCGAAGCGGCGAAGGAAGCTGTATGGCTTAGAAAGTTCTTGATAGATTTGGAAATTGTTCCAAATATGAACTTGCCAATCACCCTTTATTGTGATAACAACGGTGCAGTGGCAAATTCTAAAGAAACTCGAAGTCATAAGCGTGGAAAGCACATCGAGCGGAAGTATCACCTGATTCGGGACATCCGTCAATAAAAGTACTTGATCATGTAGTTTCGAAGTGCAAGCTGCCAATTAAGGCTAAATGAAGTATTTTCCTTTTGCGAAGAATGTCAATTTGGGAAGTCACATGCTTTACCTTATTCTAATTCCAATTCCAAAGCGTCTCGCCCATTTGCCTTAGTTCACACTGACTTATGGGGTCCCGCCCCAGTTGCTTCTTTGGATGGTATTCGATATTATGTGCACTTTTTTTATGACTTAAGTAGTTTTGTGTGGATATATCCGTTGAAACAGAAAAGTGACACGTTGACAACTTTTCATCACTTTCTCTCCATGGTTCGCACTGAGTTTAATGCTTCCCTTCAGGTGTTACAATCGGATAACGACACAGAGTATAAACGGGTACATCGGGTATGTGCTCAAATGGGCATCAAATCTCGATTTTCCTGTCCCTACACATCTTCTCAAAATGGACGGGTTGAACGGATACATCGACACATAGTTGAAACACGGTTGACATTGTTAGCCCAAGCCTCTATGCCGCTTTGCTACTGGTGGAACGCGTTTCTGAGTGCAACGTTTCTTGTCAATAGCCTTCCTTCTTCGGTTCTTGTGGGTAAATCTCCCATGAAAATTTTGATTGATAAAAGTGCTGACGATAATGCTCTGAAGATATTTGGTTGTGCATGTTATCCATGTCTATGCCCATATCAAAACCATAAGTGTTAGTTTCATACAGAATGATGTGTTTATTTTGGCCCGAGTCTCTCTCACAAAGGGTACAAATGCATGAACTCTGCTAGATGTGTGTTTGTTTTACAACATGTTAAGTTTGATGAGAATACGTTTCCATTCAACAATGGTTTTGGTCGATCGTCTGCCGATGTCACCCAAACGGAGTCTCCTTCCCCAAGTATATGAGCATGGTTTCCCCTTTCCAACCAAACGTCACTCTCCCCGCCACTCTCAATTCACCCTGGACTAACCTCTACCCCTACACCTGGACTAATGTCCATCTCTACACCTATCAATCCCTTAGATTCACCCTTGACCTCTGCAACTTCTTTATCCTCACCCGTCACACCTAGCCCTGAGATGTCCGACTCTCCCAACCTCTCTTCTCCTCCGTTGTCATTACCGTCGATCTCAGCTGCTCCACCCTCAACAAAACACCTTATGATCACCCGCGCACGAGCTTGCGTGTTTCGACCAAAGGTCTGGGTTGCTCAAACTAGCAGAGACTGGTCTCAGACTAAGCCCACACGTGTTGATGTTGCCTTGTCCACACCTCAATGGAGGGAAGCTATGAATCTTAAGTACAAAGCCTTGGTAGAGAATGGTACATGGAGCCTAGTTCACAACTCCTCGTCTTTAAATGTGGTGGGCAACAAATGGATTTTTCGCATCAAAAGAAATCCTGACGGGTCGATTCAACGTTATAAAGCCCGACTGGTAGCAAAAGGGTTCCATCAAACCTCATAATTGATTTTTTTGAATCGTTTAGCCCGGTTGTTAAGGCCTCTACGATTCGGGTCGTCCTCACCCTTGTTGTCCCTCATGGGTGGGTTTTTCGGCAACTCGACTTCAACAATGTCTTTCTTAATGGGACTCTTGAAGAAGATGTCTACATGTGTCAACCTCCTAGTTATGTTGACCCTGATTGTATAGAGTTTGTTTGCCAACTCAAGAAGGCCATTTACGGTTTGCAACATGCACCTCGAGCTTGGAGCAGCACGTTAAAGTCTGCGTTGTTGTCATGGGTTCTCTAATGCGCAGTCAGACACGTCCTGGTTTGTTCGTCAAGCTGGTAGATCTCTCACTCTATTGCTTGGGTACGTTGATGATGTTATTGTTACTGGAACCGATCCTCTGTTCATTGATCAATTAATTCGTAAACTGGATAGTCGATTTGCTCTTAAAGACTTAGGTGTTTTAAATTATTTCCTTGGAATCCAAGTTCATTACTTGCCCACTGTCATTATTGTTAGAGTTTCGGCATGCATAGCGGAAGCATCGTTGGATCTAAGTACTCTTATTTTGTTAATTTAAAAAGAAAAAGCATGTCATTTGAAAATCAAAGACAATAATTGAGAAGTTACCTTTGAAGTTCAAATTCTTCTTGATTCCAAACTCGATCTTCGAACGTAACGGTCACGAACCACCACGAGAGTCTTCCCGACTATTCTCCGGCCTTAGAACGGGATTGTGGGATCCTTTGAGTGACTAATTTAAAAGAGAGTTGAAGATGGAATTGGAGAGAAAAGTAGAGAAATTGTCTTTACAATTTCTCAAAGTTCATCAAAATTCCAAGAAGAAGTCAATCTAATTAACCCTTTGTATATATAGAAGACTACATGCAAAAACATGCAAAATTGAGTTAACAATAGGATGCCATGTAGAATCCACTCAATTTAGTGGGATTAGTGGCTTGATGTGGGATGAACACTTAGCAAAAAAGTTTGACTCATAAAACCACCAACAAATGGTTTTTCCCACTAACTCAAGAATTGGATTTTTCCACTAACTTAAGAGTTGGATTTTTCCACTCACTTTAGTCATCAAAATGACTCTTGACTTTCAAGGTTTAGTGGAGTCAACATTTGACTTTTGACTTTCAAAGTTGTAGTCAATTATCTTAAAATTGACTTTTGACTAACTTTGATCAAATTAATTCAATTTAAAAATTAATTCAAATAATTAATTTTAAATCAAATTAAATTAATATTAAATAATTAATTAAACAATTTAATTAATTCAAATTTAATATCCAATAAATCCAACACTAATCCCGATCATTCCCGATATACATGATTATGAATCTATATTCATATTTTCGATAATTAAATCTTATTTAAATATCACCATCTCTCTCTATTGTTCAATTCGCAATTGAACGTTATGTCGTTAAATATATCACATATATTTAACGTTAATTCCCTAATTCGAATTCCAACACTTCGAATTCACTCGTCACACTGTTCTAAGGTTTAGTCCGATATGAGCTAGCAGGGGGACCTCATGGACCTACAGATCATGAGCTCCAACGATCCGAGATTAACTGATTAAACTCTTTAACCTAGTTAATCAACATTCGTTAACTACTAGGACATTCCACTATAGCCTAGTAGTTGCATTCTCCTCACTGTAGATATATTTATGTCCACTCGATATAACCATGATTAGTAAGTTGACCCTTCACAGGTTGTTCGTAATTTACGGTCGGGTCAAATATCTGTTTTACCCCCGTAATTACATCTTGCTCCTTAAGTCCCACTGATCCTCTAATGAACAATTGGTTTGTGATCCAATCACTAAACCGATTGGTATGTGATCTAATCACTATACCGAGTCCCTCTCGGGCCAATGAGAAGGTGGGGCCCCTTGTTCAAGACCTGGAGTCAGCACTTAAGGGAACAACCTATCTACTATCCCTAGAGACGAGTAGGAGTGAATTCCATCTTGCACCCTATGTCCCCAGCTATCTATTCGGTCTTACGCCTGAAATGGGAGGCTTATTGAGTCGGCGCTGTTGAGCCACCCTCACCCATGCAGATCTAAGGATAATCCCGAATAAACAGGAGTTCATAGTTAGCTCAGGATTAAGGTCAAGTTACCTAGGTCATCGTTTTGAAATAGTCAGTCTTTAAAACAGTAAACAGCGTTATAAAGCAAGAGTGACTTATTTCGCGGTCCGGTCTAATGCAAACTCTTTGCATAGGACGCCCCCATTCACATGTCTCCACATGAACGATTCAGGATCACATCGTTTGTACTAAATACAAAATGGGCCGCATCCAATAGTGTCCCCAGGATAAGGTATCCAGCCTTATCCGTATACTATAGACCATTTTGACTATTTACTCGAACTTGATCCACTTTTATGTCTCCACATAAAGTTCAAGTACTCATGTTATAGCCATGGATCTTAGTTTATTGGATTTAGGGTTTTTACAAATGAAATAAGCAATTCACATATTCAATATTGAATAAACCTCAATAACACTTTATTAGTAATAAAATATGTTTATTGTTTACAAACCACGAGTTTTAGGACATAAAACCCAACAATTATGTTGAACCAGTCCAAATATGTGGATGATTTACTAGGCAAGCTTCACCTTCAGCATCTTAAACCAGCACCGTCTCCGTGTGTGCTTGGGAAAGGCCTGTCTTTTTCTTATGAGACTCCACTTACTGAGCCATTTTTTTTTATCGTAGCACCATCGGTGCCTTGCAGTACTTGACGACCACTCGGCCTGATATAGCCTATGTGGTCAATCATCTCAGTCAGTTTCTTAAATGTCCCACCGATGTTCATTGGCAGGCCGTGAAGCGTGTGCTTCGGTATATCAGTGGCACCAAGTCATACGGTCTTCATCTCCAGCCCAGTAATGATTTACGCCTTGTTGCATACTCTGATGCCGATTGGGCATCTAACATCGATGACCGGAAATTCATTGTTGCGTAATGCGTCCTTTTGGGGAACAATCTTGTCTCTTGGGCATCTAAAAAGAAGACAGCAGTGGCTTGTTCTAGTAGCGAGTCGGAGTATTGAGTGTTAGCTCATGCATCTACTGAAATTGTCTGGCTTCAACAACTTTTGTCTGACATCGGGTGTTTGTCGTCCTCTACACCGATTCTCTAGTGTGACAACATGAGTGCAGGTGCTTTAGCAGTCAACCCTGTGTTTCATGCCCGCACAAAACACATTGAGATCGATGTTCACTTTGTTCGTGATCAAGTTCTCAAAGGACTTCTTGACGTTTGATATGTTCCCTCTGCGGATCAGTTGGCTGACTACTTAACTAAACCTCTTACCCATTCACAGTTTCACTACTTACGGTCCAAACTCGGACTCGCTGAACTCCCCTCTCATTTGAGGGAGGATATTAGAGATACCACTCAAGCCTCCAACATTCAGTAGCTTCATTCAACAACTTCTGTTAAGAGCTACCTATTTGTGTGCCTTATGGTTATGTATATTTCCCTAAAATCTCTATTATCATGATTTTTTTTGTTATTCTTGTTATCATGAACCTTAAATAGGTGTTTCATTTGTGTATAAATACAGGGTGTTGAAACCCAATTACACATTGAAATAATATACAGAGAAGTTCTCTCTATTGCCCATTGTTTTGAGAACCTTAACTTGTTGGAAGCAATTTTATGATCACCTCTTGATTTTTTTTAGAAAACATGTGAGTGAGGACAAAATATTTTTAAATGATACATGTTGGTCTATACAAATATTGTAACATCTCAAAATTAAGTAGGTGGCGTGACTAAGCTGCATGGAAATACTCCATTGTTAGGTTCAAAATCTAGCCGCTTAAACACTAGGATTAAAAATGTAATTCTAGTTCCTTCATAAACTGTTTAATTAATTATTTTAAATAAGTCTAAATCCTTGTAAAATCTTATATTTTTAACTCTAGAATTCGCTATACCAGATTAATAATCGTTTTTAGATGATCATTGATCATACTTTAGGTGTTCTTAAAAATAAAGTTGTCAAATCAATTTAATTCTTAAAAAATGCTTTATTTTAGGGAAAAAAATAAATTTTTACTCATAAATTTGTCACATTTCAACCTAAACTTTCAATTCCATCAAATTGTATCCCAAACTTTGTTAAATGTTGAAATTTTTATCATCAATTCAATTTTCGCGTATTCACCAACTAGTTTAACAAAAAGCAATGACTAAAAAAAGAAAAAGAGAATGTACCAATAATTTTAAAATATTATGTTTTGCAGAAATTTAAGTTAGAATGGTGAACCCCAAACAAAAGGGTCAGCACAGAAACTTCACACCCCCTCGCGAAATCAATACCATATTTGGAGGACCTGTCAGCGGAGACTCGGGTAGAAAGAGGAAGGCAAACCCACGAGAAGCGCAAAACCCCCTCCCACCTATGAAGTCTCCTCAATAGTGCAGCTGAACACGACCATCACCTTTGCAGAAGTCGAAGCCAAGAAGCTCCACCAGTCGCACAACGATTCCTTGATAATAGTTGTAATGGTGGTCAACCTAAAAATACACTGAATCTTAATAGAAGGAGGAAGCTCAGTGGACGTGTTGTCACTCACAGCCTTCAAAGCTATGGGCATCATGTCTAGCCGTCTAGAAAGCAGCCCTAATCCTTAATCAGATTTGCAGGAGAACAAGTAGTGCATGAAGGCAGCATCAAACTACTTATAACCTTCGGGGATTCGAGATCCTTTGTAACTATCATGGTAACCTTCCTACTAGTGGACTGTAAGTCTGCTTACAACATCATATTAGGAAGGCCTACGATCCACAAGTTGAAGGTTGTCCCATCGACGTACCACCTGAGCATGAAGTTCCCAAAACCAACAGGAGTGGGGACGGTAAGAGGGGAACAACTAGCATCACAACAGCCAATTGCGGCTACGAATGGAGCAACTAAGCATTGCTCTAATATAAATATATGTATACAGGGGCGAATCCAGGAATTTATGTTAGAGGAGACACAATTAAAATAATGTTAAATTACAAGTTTAGTCTTAAATTTTGGATTTGTGTGTATATGGTCCCTAAACTTTCAATTTTGTATCTAATAGATCCATAAATTTTTATTTTTTTAACTACTAGAAACATATTCTAAATTTTAAAAAATTGATGTTCATAAATTTTAATTTTGTGTCTAATAGGTCCTCAACTTGTTCTACATTTTAAAATAAATCACGTATCTATTAGATACAAAATTAAAACTTTAAGTCTTTAAGGTTCAATTATAGATAAAATTAAATCTCTCTAATTGAACAACTATTTTAAAAAAAAACAATAATATGCCTAAAATTTATTGAATACAAAATTGAAAGTCTTGTGAAACAATAATCAGGAACAAAGTAGGAAGGAGGAGAAAGTAGAGTCAATGTATTCTCTATTCAGATATCCATATCAAAGGCCACAAGTACAACTACCATTATTTGTAGGATTTACAAGATATGAAGAAGATCGGGGAGAAGATAATAGAAGACATAAAATAAGGATATCTTATCTATATAGACACCTATATAAATATTCAGAACACTCCGCCTTAGATGACCATAGTATATAGAATATATCTCTCGTTAAACCCTTACTAGGAAAAATCCAATAAGACAAAATCCTAATGAAGGAAAAAGAGTACATTATTAATATACTTTAATATTTGTCTCATCAAAAATCTTGCTAGAAAAACTTAGTGGGATAAAACCATAGTCAATGAAAAAAAAGTGCAGCACATTTTCTCCCCCCTCATGGAAACATCATTTGAGATCTCTGAGTCATCGCTTTCCAATGTTGTTCACCAACTTCTCAAATGTTGCAGTAGGTAATGTCTTTTTAAATAAGTCTGTCAAGTTATCTTTTGAAGAAATTTGAACGGTAATATCAACATTTTCTTCAAGATCATGGGTGTAAAAGAGCTTTGGTGAGACATGTTTTGTTCTATCTTCTTCAATATATACTCCTTTGATTTGTGATATACATGTTGTATTGTATTTATATAATGTTGTTCGGATGATCTTCGTGGAAAGATAGGCTACAAGTTTCACGAACATATTGAATCATTGTTCTTAGTCATGCACATTCTCAGCTTTTTTTCGTGATTTTTCATGATTATAGCATGATTTAAAAGTAATGCTATAGTCTGCTTTAAAGACTTCGATAATATAAAAGTTCTTCCACATGTATAAAATAACATGTCTAAGATCTCATTTTATATGGGTTAGATAAATAACTTGCATATTAACATCCAACTAGATCAAAATTAACTTCATAAAATAAATCCATGTAAATCAATCCTCATAATATATGTTTAATTCTATTTCAATATCTTTCTGTTGGAGAGATACTATATCTATGTATACCGAAAATACTATAGCATGCAGTGTATAATTAGTAAACATACATAAGTGCACTTATTTTCTAAAAGTATGGTTCTTTATGATCGATAAGTTTCTCGTGATCTTCTCAAGATCAGAAGATATTTTTTTCACATCAAGTGAACAAAATACCATGGGAATGTTCATGTAAAATCTTTTCTGTATAAATTTATTTATGAAATTTCATCTCTATATGCTTAATTTGCAAACCATAATAAAACTTTATTTTTCGAGAACTTTCATCCCGATTTCTTTCTTGAGAAATTTAGTTTTTGCAATCTCTTCAAGAGTTTTCATTATATTCAATTCATCAATTTATACAACGATAATATATAACAAATCTTGACTGTGATTTCTTTGTAAAATTATTTGGACAAATAATGTCATTCTTTCTACAAATATTCACTACATTGGTTCGGAGTGTTTTAATTCATATAAGGATTTGATCGAATATAATTCTCTAGCATTTTAATTACATGACTCTAGTATATATATTTAATCCTTAGGGGTTTTCATATGAGAAGATCTATATATAATATGTTTTGACTACATCTAAAAGATTTACGTCTCAATCTTTTCAATACACAGTCAAGTCAATTAAATAACTCATGTTATTGCATCCACCACATGATAATATGTCTCCTCATAATCTATATCAGATATTTATGAGAATCCTTTTACAGCAAGTCTCGCTTCATATTTCGTGACCTCATTCTTTTTATTTATTTTTCTTATAAATAATCATTTGTATCCCTCATGTTTGACATTTTCTAGAGTCTAAATCCCTCGTGCTTGACATTTTCTAGAGTTTGGACTACTGGTCCAAAGTCTCACGTTTTGAAAAGGAGTTTAGTTGTGTTTGAATTACTTTTTTCCATTTAAGTCAATCATTTCTATGTCAACCTTTTTCTACAAAATTAGATTCATAATCCTCATTTTCGTAAATATCGTGAGCAATATTGTAAGCAAAATAGTTGTCAACTTATATCAGTTTGGTTCCAAATTATTCTTGTCATGACATAATTTATCGAGATCTCGTTATTATCCTCAGGTATTTAACCTTCTTAGGTATTCTTATGAGTAGTCATATTCAGGAATTCTTCAAGAATATCCACATTATTCTCAATTGAACACATTTTAATTACTGACCACTCTTCTGCTTACAAAATTTTTATCTTTGGAACTCATTGGTTTACCACGCTTTTGGCGTGTCTCAAACTTGTTACTTGTGACAACTTATTATTGTTGGGATATTAAAATTTGGCATTTGATTTTCAATTGAACTTCTAGTTCACATTGATAGGTATGAGGGTCTAAATGACAATAACATATGCATTTCATTCGATTTATTTTTTCAACTTATTCTTAATTTCTCCCTCTAATGTTGGGAAATTTGTCTCACAATTAACAAATATACAGTAATACATCACCCATCAAGGTTCAAGATATATAACTATTGATGGGGAATCAAATTTAATATATATTTTAACCTCCTCTAAGGAACCCATCTTTGTATTTTGTGGTGGAACAATTTTAACATTTACTGCAGATCCTAAAATTTGTAGTTGAAATATATTTTGGCTTCTGACCATAAATCAATTATAATAAGCTACTAGCTTAAAGTGTATAAGAACGCTGCATGCAAAATAAGATGAACCCATACATATATTAGAAGCTTTGCTCTCATGATTTTATTAAAAGCAGTTTGTGTATGAACATGAATTACAACATGTTCAACACTTATCCCAATAATCATTAAACACTTATCCCAATAATCATTAAACACTTATTCACCAGCATTATCGAGACAAAATTTATTTATTTCATAATCATAAAACTATGCTATTAGCTTAACTATTTGAGCAAGCGACCATCTACTGGATGCGTCCACTAAGACCATAAAATATCTACACTTGGTGAATTAATTAATTCGCAAATATCACCATAGAATACGTACTTAAAATATGGGAGATATTTAATCCCAATTTTAGTTGGTCACGATCTAATCAATAATTTTTTTTTAGAGCAAATAACATATGACATTTTATTAGATTGAAAAATCTTCTGGTTCTTCAATGGATGTCTATGTGCATTCTCAATAATTATTTTTATAAATATTGACCCATAATGACTACAATCAATTATTCGAAATAGTAAAGATATTTGGATTAATGAACTTTAGGTTCATTGTTGTATATATTTCAATTACACAAATATGTGATATGATTCAACGAAAAAAAAATAGGTAACTTTTCTAGTATAGTTTTCCATGGAACAATAGATATAATATAATATAATATAATATATATATATATATATATTATTCTTATTATCAGTCTCTATGTAACTCTTACAATATTTATCTTAAAAAATTTAGTAGATATCTCTTTTGATTTATTAGAGGATAAAACATATGAATTGTAAATTTTGCTCCTCTAGGTAAAATAATAGGGTTGGTTGCACAAACAACAATCAGGCTAAAACTAATTGCAAATTTAACAAAGTTTAAAACCTTTTGCAAATATGGTAAAAAATCAGTGGATATCGCTGATAGACTTTATGACTATTACTAATAGTCTTCTATCACTGATAGACTATTATCACAGACAAAATTCTATAAAAAAGACTACTATCGGCGATAGACCATACTATCAGTGATAGAAATTGCCATATCCGGAAATTTTTTAAAAAAGTGCTATATTTTTAATTATTTTACTCTAAATTGACATCTTTTACAATTTCCCTAAAATAAATTTGTTTTTCCAAAATATCAAATATCAAGTCTACAAGACCTTAAATTGTATTGATTTTTGCTTCCAACATAATCAATTTTGAAAAAAATAATTGTCTACTTCTAAGTCTATTGTGTGCATATAGTTGCACTATCAACCAAGTATAAATCTACAATGTAATTTATATTTTCTTTAGGAGATGAAAAAAAAAATTGCAACATCAAAATATGTAATATTTGATTGGGTTAAAAACATTAGTTATCTATAGGAGATTCAAAGAAACTTACAACATGAAAATATGTAAAATTTAGGGGATCAAAAAGATAAATTATCTCTTCAGGAGATTATTGATATATTTGAATGATCTATAACTAACCCAAGATGAATAATTATTTCTTCCCCTATTGACCTCACCCTCTACCACAATTATTAAATATCACAAGAATTCACTACAGAGAATGCTATTTAAATACTTGGTCGAAATTCATGATTTTTCATCAAATGAGATGCTCATTTATTTTATTTAATCTCAAGAATACATTATATTTGTTCATCACAATAGTTAAAAATTTATTGCTTAATATTGCTACGACAAGAGCATATATTCAGTATACTAAAATAAATAAATATTTTTTTCTAACACATGCTCATTAATATAGAATCACTTATTGATTAAAATTTGTACTACTACATGCGCATCTAATCAAACTTAGCACTTCTTGATTTAAAAACATGCAACTTCAGGTGCATCCTAAGTAAAATGAGCTTGGTAGGAAAAATAATTAACTACTCTATATATACATATTTTGAACTTTAATTTGTCATATGATAACTCGAACAAATATATAACAAATATGAAGTTAAAAAATTCATCCAGATGAAAATAATTCAAATATATGACATTGAAATAAATTTCAACAATACGTGATATAGACGACATGATCATATTAATATGTATTTATGACAAATAATTATTTTAATTGATATAAGAGCAACAAACTCTAATTTTGCAAGATTTGTCATGAAAACATTATCCCGCAGAAAATTTACTAAACATATATGAAAGCAGACAACCTCATTATCTAAAAAAAAAATAAAAAAAAATAAAAAAAAATAAAAAAAGATAAAACTTCATATAAGTTAGGGCTTAAAATATCAAATAGGAGAGGCTAAGGACGAAGAGCGAGGGCGAAGCGAACGACGGTGGGCGAAGACGAAGCGAATGACGTTGGGCGAGGATGAAACGAACGACGGTGGACGAGAGTGAGGGGAACGACGACAGGGGCGACAGGCAGGGGAGAGGGAGAGGCAAAAATGAAAGAGGCGAAGTGAAGAACGAAAATGAGGGGAGCGAAATAAATGTTAGGTTAAATCGAGAGAACCCGATTTTCTTTAAAAAAAAAAATTAAAAAAATTAGGTTCTCTCGACGGTTTATAAAACCGTCGATAGAACCCTCATTTCTCTCGACGGTTTTTATAAACCGTCGAGAGAACTCGATTTTCTTTAAAAAATTATGTTTTAAAAAGTCAGGTTCTCTGGACGGTTATTCCGTCGAGAGAAATGGGGGTTCTCTCGACGAATTTATAAACTGTCGAGAGAACCTAATTTTTTTTTTTAAAAAAAATTAAAGAAAATTGGGTTCGCTTGACGGTTTTTATAAACCGTCGAGAGAACCCGATTTTCTCTCGACGATTTTTATAAACCGTCGAGAGAAACCAAGTTATCTCGACGGTTTTTAAAAACCGTCGAGACAGACCGATTATCTCTCGACGATTGACAAAACCGTCGAGAAAAATGTTTTTGTCGTCGAAAAAAATTTCGTCGAGAGAACTTCCGTCGGGAAAAACCAAAATTCTTGTAGTGATACTAACCATGCATTCTAAAAAAAATGAAGCATGCAATATGTTCTCTGGAGAAAAAAAAAGTATACTAAATAGCTTAATTAATATTTATTAAGGGAGACTTAATCTTATTAGGAAACAACTTAATCTTTATATTAGAAAAAATCATATTTTATTAATATTTCAAAAATACCAATTAAATTAAGATGGAGGATATGTTTGTTGAATTTTAATCTGATTTTCTTTGATGCAACATTGAAATAATTTAATTCATATATCAATATACATAATTAAAATAGCAAAATTGACGACATATTTGACACATCCTACGTAATTTAAGACAATTCAAAATATATCTTGGTCTTTATTATGTTTCGTTTTGGGATAATCCAAAATTAGGTTAATACAATTAAATACTCAAAATTTAAGGTTTAAAAAAAAAACCCTAAATTCTAACCTTTTTTTTGTACCTGCCGCACGGATTGCTTTCATCTACACTCCAAATCTAAGTTTGAATTCACAGATTCACAAAAGCATCAAATTTGAATTCAGAAAATACTGACAACTTTGAATAATTAAGCTCCAATACCAGAAGAAGTAAATTGATTGTCGACTGAAGTTCTAAAAACCAATTGGATTTATAATGTTTAATTCAATTCACGCTCAGGGGTGGATTTGGTGCTTGTGTTCACACACAATTACATGAAGACAAAATAATTTTGTGTTGCTTATAACTCGAGCAGGAAAAAAAAAAATCACCAACTATATGAAACTTTTTACATATAACAAAAAAATCCTCCATCTTTACAAAGGCCACAACCACCACTATTTGTAGGGTTTACATAAGATAGGAAGAATATCAAAAAAAAGACTAGCAAAGAAATAATGTAAGAGTTAAGATGAGGATATCTTATCTATATGGACATTCATATAAATATTCATAACAGAAACCTCATAAATCTAATAGACATTGTTAAAGTTCAAAGATTTGTTGGACACAAAATTGAAAATTTAAGAACCTACAATACATGGTTTAAATTTCAGGGATCTATTAGACACAATTTTATAATTTGAATGACTAAACTTGTAATTTTACTTTCATATAAATATAATTTTAATTATATTGATATATAATATTTATACTAAAAAAATATTAATTCTTAAATTATAATAAACCATTATAGAATTGTCACATAAATATATAAGTAAATAATGAAATTCAAAATATTTATTATTTTTTTTAAATAGAATTATATTTTTTTTTCTTTGCTCTTAATTTTTGTAGACTAATTTACTAAAGATTAAAAAAATGGTATATATGTATATGATATTAACTCAATTCTAATACGTTTTAAGCATATTCAAATTAAATAATATAGAAAGATAAATTAAAAAATTAAAAAAGAGAAATTGTACCAAATGTCAATTTAGAGTAAAATAATTAAAAATATAACACGTTTTTAAAATATTTGCAAATATGACAATTTTTATCCTAGTAGTCTATCACCTCTGTTTTTTTTAATAGAATTTTGTCAATGGTGTCTATTAGTGATAGTCATTTTTTCCCATATTTGTAAAATATTTTAAATTTTCCTATATTTTCCATTATTTTGGGCATGATATGGATTTATGCAACCAACCCATTAAAAAATGGAACAATAACCATAGAATTTGTGTAAGGATGGAATCAAACTTAGGCCAAAGGGCCCAAAAAGAGATAAACGTGCCCCATAAGCATCAAACGAACAACATATTTTGGAATTAATTTTGCATTGTTATATACAACGACATAAACGGAATTATTCTGATTTATCCTTTTCTTTAAGGTTAGCCAATTCAAACTAAGGTAAACACGCAATGCTACCCACGACTCAACTTAACCCCCGTTACTTTGGCGATTTGGAGAGGCACGACATCACTAATCTAATTAACAATTTAACATGCATAAACAACTTGAGTGTCAATCAAATCAAAGATACATGCTAATATGAATATGCTTAGAAGTAGAAGATGCTTGAAGAGTTAAAGTTAAATAGAAATTTATTCACAAATCTCACATCAATACACTAATTAAATAATCCCTTTAACCTCAAATCAAGTCACTTACCTCTAGCCTTCCATGGGAGATGGAGTATTCCAAGCTTCCATGGAAGTCTTAGAGTCCATACAACAAAGAAGAAGAATAAAATCTCCAAAAATGGTGGAAAACTACAAATCCCGAGGCTAAGAAAAACAGAATCTGACCTAAAAATCGGAGAAGATGGGTTTTATAATCGACGTAGCGTCGAAACGCTACAGACGAAAATTCCTCGCGCCCGCGCTCTTGGAGCGTCGAGACTCTGGTCTTAGCGTCACGACGCTGAAACCTATTTTGCTCTCGGGTTTGATTTTCTGATTTTTCCTTGGAGCAACGTCGGGACGCTCTTTGCAACGTCTCGACGTTGGACCTTCAGTGTCAACTTGTCCTTTAGCTCCTCTACTTTGCCCGGTTCACTCCCGAAGCCTTAAAACGATATTCTTAGCTTCAAAATGCGCTTTTGGACTTCACGAGCTCTCCACCACGAAACACCTACAATAAGGTCAATTTATCAACATTAAGCACGGTAATTAGCTATAATTAGGAAGTAAATAATAGCTCTTTTAGGGAGCTATCAGAAACCCTTCAGAGTTGGTACAACAGATGCTATGTAGGGAGAGTATTAATTGTTGGTACAACAGATGCCATTACGAGACACATATGATCGTCTTGTGAAGTATTAATCTTCTCACATAACGGATTTATAAAGAGAGATTATATATTTCGTGGTCCAGTCTTATACAAACTCATTGTATAGGATACCCCACTCATATGCCTCTATATGAATGATTTGGATCAAATCATTTGTAACAGTTACAAAGTTGGTCGTATCAATAATGTTACCAGGATACGACACTCAAATGTAGAAGAGGAAAATATATTTATTGTATTTGATACATTAAATATTAGAGGGAATAGTTTATGTATTAGATACATTAATATTGAAAACTATATATATACATATGAAATTTGAATGAGATTCAAATTGGTTAAATGTATATTATAAAAGATTAATTTTATGATATTTGAATGAGATTCAAATAAATATAAAATACATATTTTAATATAATATATATTAAAATATATTTTATTAAATAAAATTAATTCCTAAAGACCATATAAATTGGACATTTAGGTGTTTAGCCAAAAAGTTGGCAAAAATACACCATTCACTTGTCCTATGCAGAGAATGGTTCTCTCAAAACTACCTTTCTTTCAAAGAGCTCCAACAAGCCTTGATCCGGTGTTCGAGTCAAAGGAAGATCTCGTGGAAAAAGGAACACAAGAAGATTATGGTCTTCAAAGATATTAATTGTATAACTTGTATTGTAGTTTAATTATAAATTAATCAATCAAATGAACGATTTAATTGCTTCCGCTGCGGGGTTTTAAATGTTCATTCCCTTCAATTATGACACCCGTAGTAGGCACTGCGTTAAAAGGCAGCCCAAGGGAATCGAAAGTTTAAAAAAAAAAAATCAATAAAGCAAAGCAGATGATTGTTTTCCTGAATGTCACAGCCTCCCCTTGGCTTAGATATTCAGTTATTTGAAATTTCACCCTTAAGTTGAGTTAAGCCAAGAGGGGTTGTAGCAAGAAGGTCCATCTTAAGGGAAATGAGTGGCTATCTTTGTGAAGTGATGTACATGCCTTAGTTGTTCTATAAATTGTACTCTGACACTTAATTATCTAAGCATGCCATGACTCTAAGGATTCTTAGGAATGAGAAAAGAAGAAAAGATAGAAGTATGTACTCAATTAAATTAAGTTGAGAACATAAAGAGTTTTTAGGCTAAAGCGGGATTGCACGACCTAAGGAATTAGAAGAAGCTGAAGGTTAATGCATAGAAATAAGAATGAACGCTAATGGTTAAGTTTAGGCTGAGTTTAGATCACAGGACAGTAAGGGTTATTTCCTAGGCCAACATTGATTGAGAGCTTCATTAAGGTAGGTTGTTTGCGAAAATTTTGTTGCAGCATTAGCAATAGGAAGAACCATAGGCTATGTTTTAGATTTGTAAAAAGGGAACGAAGATAAGCAATCTGAGTGTTGAATTTGGCATTACTCAGGGACGAGCAATGATCCATGTTTGGGGGTTTAATAACTATTCAAATGAGAGTTATGTAGGGTATTAAGGAGTAAATTTAGCCCTTGTTTTGAGTAATTACTTGCGATAATGAGTGTTATACCTGTGTTTGTTATGAGTTCCATTAGTTGATTGCTAATTAATTCCTTGCATGAATGAGTAGGATTGACACACTTTTGGAATATTCAGGTGTTTCGCAAATCGAAGGCTTTAGCAAAGTTCTAGCAAAGAAAAGACCTTTGGGATGTAAAACTTAAAGTTTTTCAGTCAGCATTGCTTTAGCAATTTTGTACCCGGTCACGTGGATCTGCTAGCCAGGCAGTCCCATTTCGTGCGGACAGGAAAGGCCAAATATCATATTTTCAGCCAATGAGGGAGCTTCTTCTTTTTTAGGACTAGCCGTTTTTGTGATAGAAGACATTCACATACCATTTTTGGGTGTAAGAAAAATAGTGAGATTAGAAAGCTTGGAGTTTTCTGTGAAGAAGAAGAAGTCGCCAGAGAAGACAAGCCACTAGTGAAACCAACTGTCGGAGAAGAAGAGTTGAGCTAACACCTTGGCAAAGAGACATATCCCTCATTGAAGTTGCTTATGACTTCATCTTCTTCACCACTTTTCTTCCCTTATTTACTTTACTTAGTTGAACTTCTGAATATTGTTTTTATGTTTTCTTTGAGCTTTGGTTTTCAGCTCATATCTCACAGCATGAGTAACTAAATTCTCAAGGGAAGGATTAGGAGTATGGAATAGTTGTAATTTGTTTGCCTTAACAAAACTTTTATGAAATTCATCTTGTAAAGCCTCGTGTTTTCAAGAAATATAAATATATAGGGAAATTGTAACATATGTCAATTTAGAGTAAAATAATTAAAAATATAGCACTTTTTTAAAAAAATTGTGGATATGGCAATTTCTATCACTGATAGTATGGTCTATCGCTGGTAGAAGTTTATCGCTGATAGAAGTCTATCTCTGATAGTAGTCTTTTTTATAAAATTTTGTCAGTGATAATAGTCTATCAGTGATAGAAGTCTATTAGTAATAGTCATAAAGTATATCAGTAATAGTCATAAAGTCTATCAGTGATAGCCACTCATTTTTTGTCATATTTGTTAAAGGTTTTAAACTTTGCTAAATTTGCAATTATTTTGGGTCTGATTGCTGTTTGTGCAACCAGCCCATATATATATATATATAATATATATATATATATATATATATATATATATATTACTCACTTGGATATAAATTTAGATTAATTGGATTCTTACTTCAAATCCAATTTGAGCAAATTAGATTTAAATTGAATGAATTAAGATAATAAAGTTTTTTTTAAGTTGTGGATGAGAGATTTTGTAATTTAAGTCTCAAATTCACTACTTTAGAAATTTATTAATAAAGAATTAGATTTTTATTTTTGGGATTTAAATTGGTAAAAATTGTCTTTTAAGACCCTTCTAGATTAAAGTTCTTTTAATTTTATTTTGGAGTTTAATTTGGTTTTAAAAGAATTAAGTAAGAAAAAAAAGAATAAAATGGGAAAATAAGGAAAGAAAGGTCATGAGTTAACCTAACAACAATTTTCCTTATTATTTTTGTAAACTGAGTGAAAAACCCCAATTTATCTTCATCTCCTTCTTCCTCCACGTGAAACCCACACAGCCGCACCTCATTTGCTCTTCTCCACCAGTCGCCTCGTTCATTATTGTTATTCTCTCATTCATCTAGCTTCCACCTCCGACCGGTCTACTTCGCACGTTGGCATCGATTGAAAAGTCCATCGGAGCCACGACCTTTTCTTTGCGTCAGAATCGTCCGGAGTCACAACGATCTTCTTCTTGGTCGCGCTAGTCTACATCTTTAATCGTCGACCAGTTGCGCTCTGTTCGCCGGCCTTTTGCGAGCGTTGGAGCCATTCGGTTGGTTCGGGTTCGTAGGTGAAATTCCAGCCTGAGTAGCGTTGAGGTTGTTTGCGAGTTGATATGATCGAGCATTTTGAGCACGTGATTAGTAAGAACAAGTAGTGTTTTTAGCATTGTTCCAGTGGGTAAGGAAGTTCTAGAATTTCTTATTGTATTCACTATGGTTGTTGTTTCTTAGTTGTCAGTCATGTTTTTTTTAGGATTGGATTTAGGCTTTTGCAAACAAATTTGGAGGACTAATTTGGCCGGATTAGATTTGAGGTAAGTGACCTTACTATTGGTTAGCCTTCGGGCTAGGTTGGAAACTTTTATGACATTTGTTTGAATTGGCGAATTGATTTCTGTAGGTGATCTTGAATACTTTTGTATGTTGAGAAAAGTTTACATGTGATTTTTATGTGAAGCTTATGCATGCCAAAAAAGATATGTTATGATTACGAATACCAAAATGATATGTTATGTCTATGTGAGGTTTATGGCTGCAAAAATGATGTGTTATGCTTAAGTATGAGGAGTTTAGTGTTAGGCTTATACTTGGAAGATGAAAGAAAGGTCGTTGTGTAAGTTAATAGGAACGGTTTATAAATGAGATGTATGTTGAAAGTTTGAAGTTGAGACATGAGAGAAAATTACTCCATATTGCATCGTTTTCAGTTTCTAAAATGTTTTGTGTGGGACCTCATGTATGTGTGTGCGACATAATAGTCATAAAGTTTTAAGACAACTACCCCTCAATTTCCTAAAATATATGACATGCATGTTTAGGGGCTCTAATTACATGAAAGTGATGTGCGTAGAGCTGGTGAGTATGAAAGTGATGCTCACCTATGCATGAAAGTGATGCATACCTAGAGGTTTTAGCGTGCATGAAAGTAATGCATGCCTTAGAGGATTCCTGGTATATGAAATTGATATACTTGGAACCGATGTGTATGAAATTGATGCACATCATCGAAAGGAAAATGAAATGAGGTGGTAAGTTGAAAATGAAAAAGTTTAGGTCCCACTAGTTAAGGTCTTCAGTCAGTTCATGTTGCACGTGGTCTTCAGTTTCACCCCAATAGTGGGGTTACTTACGGGGTATTTTAAATACTCATTCTTTTCTTAAAATATTTTTTTCAGGTAATGACAGGACTGTACAGGGTGTTTGACGAGGTGGTTTGTTGGATGATGCCATGGGACTAGAGGAGTTAGAGCTTCTGCATTCTTTCATGTCGTTTTTTTTATTAGTCAGTCCATTGATTTTGCTAAGGTTTTCAAAACTAGTAGTTTGATTTTAAGTTTTGTCTTAAATGACGCCTTGATTAATTCTTTTCATGCTTTTACTGGGATCCCGAAATAAATCTATTTACGTGGACTTTGAGATGTTTCTAAATGTTTATTTATTTTCTTTATTCTACGATAAAGATTAAAGTATTTTTGATATTTATGACGTCATGCACGTAGTAATGGCCCTAGAGTGATGTCATAGGAAGTTTGGGTCGTTACACATCTGAATATGTTTGAGCTTCATCCTATTGTGTTATTTCGATTGACCATCCATTCCGCATAGTGAATGTTTTAGCTTGGACAGGAGACAAGCATTCTTATTACTCATATTCATGCTAGCCTTTTTAGGATAGTCTTATCTAAGTGTGGTGATTACACATAATCACTCACCTAGCTAGCTTAACAACAACATGTTCATCATACTAGTAGTAGGAAGAAAGTGAGTTGCTAATTTTTGGGAATACTGAAACGGTTTTCAAGTTAATGTTGTGCAGTTGTTTTGAAAATTGTTTTGATAAGACGTAATAGGTTTAAGTTGTTCCTAACGCTTCTAATCCAACCATGTTCTTTCAATCTTTGTGTGTACTGTTTTTCTCAGTTTTCATGTGTATATTATCCCAGCATTGGTTGTTACCCATTCTTTTGTTTACTTTATTGTTTTGTTCTTTTGCTATTCCTTTGGTTAAGCTTTATTATTGTTTTCGCGATTTTTATGGTCCATCTTTGCTTTAGCAAAATTCACAAGAACACAATCCATTTGGTTATTGTTCACTTTGTCTACAATCAATCACCTTCTAAACACAATTGTCGTCAAATCTCTGTGGAATCAATATAAATATACTATCACTTGATGCATTAGACTGAGTGCATTGGCATAGTCTAGGCCTCCACACACCATTTTAATATACAACTGAAGCACGCAACATCGGCTCGACCGCAAGAAGGGAGCCCCTCTTTCCGGGCGGTTACGCTATCTTCGTAAACTCCAGGAGTTACCAAACAACATAAAAACTCGTTTAATGACATGAAACGATCATAAAACGGTCATTTGGGTGGATTATATAAGGAAAGAAAGTGGAAATGGAGAGGTAAGACAAAATCATTCTTAACTTCTAAAAAAATTATTTTTCGTATTCATTCTCTCTCTCTCTCAAAGGTAATTTGAGCGTCGGAGCCTGTGTGGTTAGCACCACACTGGTCTTAGCTCACTCTTCTATCTTTTTAAGGTATTGCAGTCCCAAGCTCGCTCCACGTCAAATACAAAATTCACCGTTGATACCAAAAATCGGTATGAACAGTTGGCACCGTTGTTGCGCGCTCAGTGTGTGTGAAAAATAGGTGTGGAACACTCAATTCATGCAAGTATACATGATCTACTACAACAAGTAATAAGTATTTTTATATCGTATCAACAGAGATTTGATTAATCTTATGTAAGTTGAGATCGATTGTGATGGAGCGCTTGGCACGCAGCGGAAGCGATTTGGATCATAGACACTCTAATTTCATCAATTTAAACAAACGGAAACATGCAAAAGCAATGAAAAAGAGAAATTAGAACACATACCCTTGTCGTTCGAATTTCTTCAATTTTCACCGCCAGAAGCTCCTCACGAGCTCAACGAGCCTTCTCACGAAAACTTCGTGGACCACCCACGGTAATCCCGCTATCCTCGGGCCGAGAAACGGAGTAGTGGGACTCCTTTTACAAGAGAAAAAGAAGAAGAAGCTCACTGAAGAAAACAATTTTCTTTTAAACAGAGAGCAGAGAGCTGAGGAAGACGGAGAAGAAGAAGCAGTCAAATTGAGAATTCAAATCTCATTTCCCAAAAGTCACTATCTTTTGATTTTGTTCTCTTTTTTTTTTTTTTTTTTTTTAATTGATCTGACGTTTGCAAAATATATACCATGTATATATCTTACATGTGTCTTACATTTTGCATGTAAGACACATGTAAATATATATATATATATATATATATATATATATATATATTTATATATTATTATTATTATTATTATAAATAATAATTATTATTTTATTAATTAAAATTTTTAATTAATAAAAAATATATATATATATTAATTAATATTATTTAATTCAATATCAAATATTAATTAAATAATATAATTAAACCCGGTTTTCCGAAAATCGACTTTTTGCACATGAATCCTATTCATGTTTTCAGACCAATCTCATATTTAAATTATATTTAAATATGTCCATATTCTTCCACAAACCCGAATTTGAACGATTCAAATTCTTTTCTTTTCTTTTATATTGTTTCACGGCTTTATCCGAGCTAGCCAGGAGAACCGTAAGGACCTACAGATCATGAGCTCCAACGATACGAGATTATTCGGTCAAAACTCTTTCAACCGAACTAACCAACATTCGTTAACCCCCGGAGACTCCACCAAAGTCCAAGGGCTGCACTCTCCTCACTGTAGATATATTGTGTCCTCTTGATATAACTATCATCAGTAAGTCGATCCTTCACAGGTCGTTCATAATCACAACGGGTCATTTATACCGTTTAACCCTTGTATTATATCTTGTTCCTTAAGTACCACTGACACCTCTAATGAACAATTGATTTGTGGTCCAACCATCAAATCAGATTCCTCCCTGATCAGGAGAGGATGGGCCCATTGTTCAAGACCTGGAGTCAGCACTTAAGGGAACAACCTCTCTACTAACCCTTAAAGCGGGTAGGAGTGAATTCCATCTCGCACAACTATGTCCCCAGCCACTTATTCGATCTTATCCCCAATATGGTAGGCTTATTGAGTCGGCGATCTGGCCACTCTCACCCGTACAAGTCAAAGGATAAGGTTGAATAAACAGGAGTTCATAGTGAGCTCAGGATTGAGATCGAGTTACCTAAGTCATCATATGAAAAAACCGGTCGTTACAGTAAACGGTGTTATAAAGAAAGAGCGATTTTATTTCTTGGTTCGGTCTTTTGCAAACTCATTGCACAGGACGCCCTCACTCACATGTCTCTACATGAAACGATTCGAATCACATCGTTTTGTACTATACAAAGTGAGCCGCGTCCAATAGTGTCCCCAGGATAAGGTACCCAGGCTTATCCCTATACTATAGACCATTTTGGCTGTCTACTTGAACTTGATCCACATTCATGTCACACATGAAGTTCAAGTACTCACACTATCGCCATGGGTGTTAGTTATTGGTATAGGTTAATACAAACACAATTCACTAAAATTCAATAACAACTTTATTGAAATAGAATATATACATTCAAACAATTTACAAACTACGAGTTTTAGGACATAAAATCCAACAAACTCCCACTTGGACTAAAACGTCAGTGGAGTACATGCTGGTCGAGAGAACTAGAATATCAAATATCTAAAATTTCTCCCACTGTCCTACTGAGCAGCTCGCAGCCCTAGACTTTTTAGGTGTCTCTCAAACACTTTAGCCGTGAGAGACTTAGTAAACGGATCAGCAATGTTGTGCTCCGAGGCTACCTGTGTGACGATCACATCTCCTCGTTGCACTATCTCCCTGATGAGATGATACTTCCGCTCAATATGCTTTCCACGCTTATGGCTTCTAGGTTCTTTAGAATTTGCCACTGCACCGCTGTTATCACAATAAAGGGTGATTGGCAAGTTCATATTTGGAACAATTTCCAAATCTGTCAAGAACTTCCTAAGCCATACAGCTTCCTTCGCTGCTTCACAAGCTGCGACATACTCAGCTTCCATGGTGGAGTCAGCAATACAACCTTGCTTTATACTCCTCCATACTATTGCTTCTCCGTTAAGAGTGAACACTGATCCTGATGTAGATTTCCTGGAATCTATATCAGTCTGAAAATCAGAGTCAGTGTATCCTGCAAGGATCAAATCCTTCGCGCCATACACAAGCACATAGTCTCTCGTTCTCCTAAGATACTTGAGGATGTGTTTAACGGCTGTCCAGTGATCATATCCTGGATTGGACTGGTACCTACTGACAATTCCTACTGCATAGCAGATGTCGGGTCGTGTACACAACATAGCGTACATGAGACTACCAACTGCAGATGCATATGGAATTCGTCTCATATCCTCAATCTCTTGATGTGTCTTAGGAGACTGTTCCTTAGACAAGTGAATTCCATGCCTAAAAGGCAGCGAACCTTTCTTGGAATTCTGCATCGAATATCTTGACAACACCTTGTCAATATAAGATGCTTGAGACAGCGCTAGCACTTTGTTCTTACGATTCCTTACGATCTGAATCCCTAGAACAAACTGAGCCTCTCCCAACTCTTTCATTTGGAATTGGGTCGCTAGCCAATTCTTAACGCCAGTTAGGAACCCTACATCATTCCCAATGAGTAGTATATCGTCTACGTACAAGACTAAGAAAGCTACAACAGTATTGACTACTTTCTTGTAAACACAAGGTTCGTCAATATTTTGTTCAAAGCCATAAGATTTGATCGCCGTATCAAACCTTATATTCCAGGATCTAGATGCTTGCTTCAACCCATAAATGGATCGATTAAGCTTGCAAACCTTTTGCTCTTGACCCTGAAGTATGAATCCCTCTGGTTGAGCCATATAGATACTCTCTTCAAGATTACCATTCAAAAAGGCAGTCTTGACATCCATTTGCCAGATTTCATAATCATAAAATGTAGCAATGGATAAGAGTATTCTAATCGACTTTAACATGGCAACAGGAGAAAATGTTTCTTCACAGTCCACCCCTTCTCTTTGGGAATAACCTTTTGCCACTAGTCGAGCCTTAAAGGTTTGCACCTTACCGGCTTGGTCTCGTTTTCTCTTGTAGATCCACTTGCAACCGATAGGTCTTTCACTATCTGGTTGGTCTACAAGATCCCATACCGAATTGAAGTACATAGACTCCATTTCGAGATCCATGGCTTTAAGCCACTGGTCCTTGTCTATGTCATTCATTGCCTATTTAAAGGTCAATGGATCCTCAACGCCATCATCAGGTATGACGACTTGAGTTTCAGACAAGCCGATGTAGCGGTCAGGCTGTCTTACATCCCTCCCACTGCGTCGAGGCTTTCTCAACTCTTGAGAAGGACCAGCCTGATCAACAACCTTTGTTGATCCGTCTGTAGCTTTCCTGGAAAATTCGGACAAAACAATTTTGCTCGACGGTTGATGATCTCTCATGTGGTCTTCCTCTAAGAACGTGGCATTAGTCGATACTAGTACCTTGTTCTCATGAGGATCGTAAAATAGACCACCTTTCGTTTCCTTGGGGTAACCTACAAATAGGCACAATTTTGAACGATGTTCCAACTTCTTTGGATTGGGTACTAGCACATGTGTCGGACACCCCCAAATTCTGAAGTGACGTAAACTACCTTTACGCCCTCTCCATAACTCATAAGGTGTTTCAGAAACACTCTTAGAGGGAACCATGTTCAAAATATATACTGCAGTCTCTACTGCACATCCCCAAAACGAACTAGGCAAATGAGCATAACTCATCATAGATCGAACCATGTCTAACAGGGTTCTATTTCTCCTCTCGGACACACCATTCTGCTGTGGTGTTCATGGCGCTGAGAGTTGAGATACTATTCCATGTTCTATCATATAGTCCTGGAATCTTAAATCCATATACTCTCCACCTCGATCTGATCGGAGTGTTTTTATCGATTGACCTAATGCGTTCTCAACCTCTGCCTTATACTCTTTGAACTTTTCAAGAGCTTCGGACTTATGATGCATTAGATAAAGATAACCGTACCTTGAATAATCATCAATAAAACTGATGAAATATTCATACCCTCCTCGTGCTTTGACATTCAAAGGACCGCAGAGATCCGAATGCACGATTTCTAGAGGTTCTTTGGACCTATGACCTTTTTCAGAAAAAGATCGTTTGGTCATTTTGCCCTCAAGACAAGACTCACATGGCGGTAAAGAGTTGTCCTCTAAACGATTTAGCAGACCACTCTTAACCAATCTCCCAATTCTATTGAGATTAATGTGACCTAGTCTTAAGTTCCAAAGATAAGTACTTGGAGAAAGTTTCTGCCTTTTAGTTTGAGTCTCAACTGTTTTAAACATTTCAGTGTTCAAAATAGCTTTGGCTTCGGTTGGTCTTAACACATACAAGTTGTTTTCAAGTTTCGCTGAACAAATACGTACACCTCTTTTGCTAATGAACGCTTCATTATGAACAAAAGATACTTTATACAACTGTTCTAACAAACAAGATATAGATACAAGATTCCTCTTGAAGGTAGGAACCAGGAGTACATTTTCTAGTAAAATGAAACTATCTCTATACAACAACTTTACAGCTCCTACTGCTTTAGCTGAGACAACCTCTCCAGTTCCAACTCTGAGAGTTATCTAACCTCGAGAAAGTGGCTGCCAAGAACTAGTTTCCTGAAAAGAAGACAAACATGGTTAGTAGCTCCTGAATCAAGTATCCAGGTATGACAATCATGTTCTACTAAACATGTTTCGACAACAAATAAATCATATTTACCTTGTCTTTCCTTCTCAGCCTTTTTCTCTGCAAGATACTTTGGGCAATTTCGTTTCCAGTGCCCATCTACACCACAATGGAAACATTTTCCTTTGTCTGTAGATCTAGTCTTGCTCTTACCTGCAGCAGGTGCTTTTCTCTTCCTTTTATCTTTCTTCTTCTTTTGAATACTCTTATTCTTAATAGAAGAAAGTTCAGACCTACTCCCTGAAGACGACCCCTTTTGGAATTTCCTAGAAGTGACAACGTTTGCCTCCTTCTCTTTTCCTTTAGAAGTGTGAAGGGACTGATAGGTCTGTAGCTCGCTGAGGAGAGAAGTCAAATTATACTTTATCTTGTTCATTACCATATTGGTTCTGAACTGAAGGAAACTCTTCAGAAGAGATTCCATGATAAAGCTTACTTGACTTGACTCATCAATAGTAGCTCCGTTTACTTCTGCCACATTGAAGTGGACCATCATGTTAAGGACATGCTCCCTAACAGGGGTACCCTCCTTCATGCGAGAGTTGTAAACGTATTTGAGGGCTTCATGGCAGACCGATGAGGACGGTAGTCCAAACATCGCCTGTAATGAAGACATGATTTCTTTAGCAGAAACCATATCCTCGTGCTTCTTAGCTAACACATCAGATATGCTGGCTAAGATATAGACTCGGGCTTTATCATTAGCCCTTGTCCATCTATCATATGCTTCTCGAACAGTTCGAGTCGCATCCGAGCTAGGAGGGGGAGGACAATCCTCTGATAAAACGAACCTGAGATCATCTAGAACGAGAATCGTATTCAAGTTCGATTTCCAGGTCGCGTAGTTATCGCCGGTTAACTTATCGGAAGCTAGTAAGTGAATGAAAGAGCTAGACATGCTGAAAAGAGAATGAATAAATATTAGTGAAAAGGTTTTAACCTAATTTACACACCAATCAAGAATTTAGCAAAGAAGAATAATGTACCCAAAACTCATTATTAAACTGCAACGATACTTCAGTGGGTCAGAATGGTCGCTACCGAGGGGCAGTCAAGCATTCCTTCACTGAATCAAGACATTCTTGACTAAATGCTAATACCAGAATATCTCATATTCCTATAGAATCTTAGTTATCGCTGTTTGGTCAAGTTTTACTAACTCCTTAGCAAATCTCGTAAGTGTGACCCTCCATTTTTAGAATTCATAGGACGGCCCCAACGATGCAACCGAATGGAAATGTCAAAGTTGGGAATGGCTCTATGTTTCTTTATCCATAAATGGTGATTGAGATGTTCCGATTTCTATGAAACGACCCTCCGAATGGATCGGTACCTCTTGTGGGCACCTAGCAGGCGGAACATAGGAATCTCACGGTTCAATCCAATGGAGGAGACCGCAGGATGTATTGACATACTTCCTTCTCCCACTTACTATAAATACTTTCTCCATTCACCTTGCTCTTGAATTATGCAAATACCATCCGAATGGGGAGGCCCTATTGACATCACGAGGCCGAGCATAATTCTCACGGTGTGAACTTGACAGAGAACGTAGGAGGAGAGGGATATATCATATATACCTTCTCAACACCTCTACTAAGTATTTTAAGACGGAATGGGTAAATTACTCAGGCATTATCCGGCTAAGACAATAAGACCTAAGTCTAGGTAAAACAAACTTTTACCTATGATGTCTAGGTGATAAACACTTTATTACCTCACACCACTAACGCATGCTCATAAAGCCGGGTTAACTTTACTCAAGTACCGGATGGTCCCCAGGTAGGAGGTGTTCCGTAAACCGTCAGCTTAAATACCTCCAAGCTCGAACAGGATGTCCCCGGGTGAGTTTCTTGTAACCTTAGCATTTACAAGATATCGACCTATTCATCTAATGAAACGGAACGATACATTCAACCCTAAGTGAGCATGCCTTTGTCTTTGTTATAGATTTTAAAAGTCTATGCCAATTTTACAACGCTTTGCAAAACTAAGACTAACTACAACAAACTTCTACATGCTTCTCAAACATGCATCACTAAGGCATGATAAGTTGAATATTTAATTTCATAATCAATAGAACACTTATATCGATTATGCTCTTAAACATTCAACTCTTAATTCATAATCAATATAACACTTATATCAATACTCTGAATTAAGCATGCATCCTATACATTATAACACTTATAACAAACAAAATGCATCTAATGTTGAATGTTTAATTTCATAATTAATATAACACTTATATCAATTATTCTATTAAGCAAACAACATCTAATTCATGAATTAATATAACTCTTATATTAATACTCATGAATAAACATGCATCCTATACATTATAACACTTATAATATACCATGTGCATAAAACTAGGACAAACTATGTTGTTCATTCAATTTCATAATTAATATAACACTTATATCAATTATTCTATTGAACTAACAACATTTAATTCATGAATTAATATAACTTTTATATCAAAACTCATGAATTGCCAAATATGCATACGATATATTATAATACTTATAACATATTTTTAATGCATGAAGCATGCTTACTACGGTGGGATTTTAAATCTATATGGCATACGTTATGCACATACAAACATGGAATTTAATTAAAACATACATTCACAATGCATAATTAATTAAACACACTAAAGTGGATCGATTTTGGCATTTAACAAGCAATAACTAATTTATTACAAGCTTGAACAACAAGCTACGTCTTGAGCGGACTTCGAACTCTTCGCACCGCCTTTGACCAACTTGTTTCCTCCGAACGCTTCGGCCAAATTTTCTTCGAATTTCTTCTCGTATTGCCTATAATGAGTTTGAACTTACACCGAACATTTCGGCGAGTTCCAAACTCAAACTTCTTTCACAAAGAAATCAATATGGACTCTAATGACTCTAAAAATACAGACTCTTTAGCATGCATTAAAGCCCATACATGCTCGGGCAATTACAAATAATGAAATTAAAAAAAAAATAATGCCAAAATCGATATTCACTTTAGACGCCAATCAGAAACAATTTCTAAAATAAAACCCACCATAACTTAAATTGATGGAAATTAAGTGGTCAAAAACGCTCTGATACCAATTGATGGAGCGCTTGGCACGCAGCGGAAGCGATTTGGATCATAGACACTCTAATTTCATCAATTTAAACAAACGAAAACATGCAAAAGCAATGAAAAAGAGAAATTAGAACACATACCCTTGTCGTTCGAATTTCTTCAATTTTCACCGCCAGAAGCTCCTCACGAGCTCAACGAGCCTTCTCACGAAAACTTCGTGGACCACCCACGGTAATCCCACTATCCTCGGGCCGAGAAACGGAGTAGTGAGACTCCTTTTACAAGAGAAAAAGAAGAAGAAGCTCATAGAAGAAAACAATTTTCTTTTAAACAGAGAGCAGAGAGCTGAGGAAGACGGAGAAAAAGAAGCAGTCAAATTGAGAATTCAAATTTCATTTGAATACCCCAAAAGTCACTATCTTTTGATTTTGTTTTTTTTTTAATTGATCTGACGTTTGCAAAATATATACCATGTATATATCTTACATGTGTCTTACATTTTGCATGTAAGACACATGTAAATATATATATATTTATATATTATTATTATTATTATTAAAAATAATAATAATTATTTTATTAATTAAACTTTTTAATTAATAAAATATATATATATATTATTTAATATTATTTAATTCAATATCAAATATTAATTAAATAATATAATTAAACCTGGTTTTCCGAAAACCAACTTTTTGCACATGAATCCTATTCATGTTTTCAGACCAATCTCATATTTAAATCATATTTAAATATGTCCATATTCTTCCACGAACCCGAATTTGAACGATTCAAATTCTTTTCTTTTCTTTTATATTGTTTCACGGCTTTATCCGAACTAGCCAGGAGAACCGTAAGGACCTACAGATCATGAGCTCCAACGATACGAGATTATTCGGTCAAAACTCTTTCAACCGAACTAACCAACATTCGTTAACCCCCGGAGACTCCACTAAAGTCCAAGGGCTGCACTCTCCTCACTGTAGATATATTGTGTCCTCTTGATATAACTATCATCAGTAAGTCGATCATTCACAGGTCGTTCATAATCACAACGGGTCATTTATATCATTTAACCCTTGTATTATATCTTGTTCCTTAAGTACCACTGACACCTCTAATGAACAATTGATTTGTGGTCCAACCATCAAATCAGATTCCTCCCTGATCAGGAGAGGATGGGCCCATTGTTCAAGACCTGGAGTCAGCACTTTAGGGAACAACCTCTCTACTAACCCTTAAAGCGGGTAGGAGTGAATTCCATCTCGTACAACTATGTCCCCAGCCACTTATTCGATCTTATCCCCAATATGGTAGGCTTATTGAGTCGGCGATCTGGCCACTCTCACCCGTACAAGTCAAAGGATAAGGTTGAATAAACAGGAGTTCATAGTGAGCTCAGGATTGAGATCGAGTTACCTAAGTCATCATATGAAAAAACCGGTCTTTACAGTAAACGGTGTTATAAAGAAAGAGCGATTTTATTTCTTGGTTCGGTCTTGTGCAAACTCATTGCACAGGACGCCCTCACTCACATGTCTCTACATGAAACGATTCGAATCACATCGTTTTGTACTATACAAAGTGAGTCGCGTCCAATAGTGTCCCCAGGATAAGGTACCCAGCCTTATCCCTATACTATAGACCATTTTGGCTGTCTACTTGAACTTGATCCACATTCATGTCACACATGAAGTTCAAGTACTCACACTATCGCCATGGGTGTTAGTTATTGGTATAGGTTAATACAAACACAATTCACTAAAATTCAATAACAACTTTATTGAAATAGAATATATACATTCAAACAGTTTACAAACTACGAGTTTTAGGAAAAAACCCAACAGATTGAAGACAAGATAATCGGTGACAAAATGTTGTTGGTTGGTTTGCGAAAATATTGGCAAATCATAAAATACGCAAAAACGAGTAAATAAGAAAGATGGTTAGACAAAAACATAGCGAAGTAACTAGAGACAGAGAGAAAAACCATAGATAATCGATGCAGTAATAAAGCGACAACGAAATAAAAGTAAACAAGAACAAACACAGAGATTCTTTGCAAGGTGAGAAGGCAGGGTTATGTTAGAAGTAAACGTGAAGTAAACAATTACAAATATGCATTAGCTAATCAAATGCTTAAGCTAACCAAACAACATTATCATAGAAACTCTCTCGGTATTACAAGCATTAGAAGTCAATTCTCATTGTACTTCTATTCATAGCTACATGTTGTTTACAAGTGTGTTAGGCAAGTGAATGTCTCAACTAAAGAGAGAGCGACTTGATTTCGCGGTTCAGTCTTATGCAAACTCATTGCACAGGACGCTCTCGCTTCTCACATCTCCATGTGAAACGATTCGGATCACATCGTTTTGTACTATACAAAGCGAGCCGCATCCAATAGTGTTACCAGGTTAAGGTACCCAGCCTTAACCATATACTATAGACCGTTTTGACTGTCTACTTGAGCCTGATCCACATTCATGTCATACATGAAGCTCAAGTACTCATCCTTCGCCATGGGTGTTTGTTATTGGTACATGTTAATGCAAACATGTTTCACTATATTCAATAAACACATTTACTGAATAAACCTCAATAACTCTTTATTGGGTAAATAGACATATTACATTCACAACGTTTACATACTACGAGTTTTAGGACATAAAACCCAACAAGCGGGACTACCGGAGGTGGTCCTCGAAGTGTTCGAGAGAAGGTTCCAGGTGTTCGTGAGGAGATTCGAACATCGGGATTACAAGATTTTAGAACTACAAGAGGTATGTGCTCTAATTTCTTTTATTTTCGAGTTTTGAGCATGTTTCTAGTTTAGCTAAATTGATGAAATTAGAGTGCTAATGATCTAACTCGCTTCCGTTGCGCTACATGCGTTCCATCATCCCCTTCTCAAGAGCAACGTCCCGCCATTAACTCAGCTTGGCAGAAAAATACATTTAAATTAAATAGTAACAAAAGTCAAATCCAACGGGAATTGCATTACACAAGCTGAATCCCGAAGGGTGTTCAAGTCGAGTCATACGAGCCGAAACCGATGGGGTACGAACGAGGCTCGACACAGGAAGTCTATATAATGAAAGAATCGACATGTGAAATGGGTAAGATCCTGTGGGGTCGGCCTAGCATTATGGGAAGCTCGCTTCATAGAGCAAGCCCAGCTCTCGGGAAACCAATCCTTGTAGATTAGACCTAAACTAAAAATATTGTTTCAAAAGAAACACATGAGCCTATCTCAAATGGGTCATAAGGAATGATAGAACTATTCTAGACACTACCCCTAGGAGATTGGCCCAAATAGTCATAAAAGCTCAAAAGAGAAACGAAATCCACGTACCAAAAGAAACGGGGAGAGTACCAACGACAAAAAGTGTCAGCCCAAGAAGGTCAAGGCATACATAAATGACCCATTGGGAGGAGTAGTCCCCCAAAGTGAAACCGAAAAGGTGCCCCCTAAAAGGTCAACAAGATTTCACTTTGACAAGCAACGCTAATACCGTATGAAGAAGACTCTCAACTTAGGTGCAGAAAATAGTTAAGTGATAGCACTCCAAAAGTGAAATTTTATAATCTTTAATTCTTGTTAGTTGATTAAAATTAATGTGTTTAATCATATGTTTTGCAGGAATCGAGCGCTCAGAGGTGAACAAGACAATTATATTAAATAAGAACTTAGAGGAGGAGTTTTAGAGTATAATATTGTTACGTCTCCAAAAGTGACTATTTTAGGACTTATTTGCTATAGGAAGTTGTGCATTCTTAAGTGTTTTTGGTAGGATTTAGCTCAAACTTGTGCTTATATATGAGAATTAGAAGAATGAAGCTAAATTAGGACTTATATGCAAAAGGAAGGAAAAAGAACCAAAAACGAAGTTAAAGACTTAAAATGTGCACATTGCGGAAGCATTGCGAAAACATTGCTAAAACCGCAATGTTTTAAGTGAAATCCGTAAGTTGTTTAACTAATTTATGTTTTGTTCCGATCTTTCAGGGGCCCATTCTTTCTCCTGCTGCCACGTTGAGACACGACGTTTAGAATGGATGGTTCTCCTTGGCCTAATCGTACCTGCAGAACACTATAAAAGGAGGTCAAAGTGGAAGGTTGAAACACACTCGAAAAGCGTAGAACTCCCATCTCAACGCGGTTTCTTCCCTATTTCTTCTCCCGTTTGTTGGCGTGAAGGTTTCAGTTGTTGGCATCGATAATCTGAGAGGAAGAAGAGAAGTTCCTTCTTCTCTTCGGATTGGATTCATCCCCAAACAACCTCACCTTCGCCCTTCATCCGAGGCGCTTGCGGCGAGGAGTTCACGCACACTTTAGATTGTTTTCTACTGCTTTTTGTCTCTTATTTTCTTTACTGTCTTCTGCTCTTTACTTCTGTTTTCTACTGCAATTCAATTCTCCTTCAATCATTTAGTCTTTCTTGTTTTGTACTCGTGGCACATTAAGCTTTGAATCTCACGCAATAGAGGAATTATTTGACTACTTCGCAATTCTCTTTAATGCTTTCTTTCTTCATTTGCTGTCATTAAATTCTGTTAAGCATGTTTAAATACTCAAATCTTTCTATTCCATCTTCATCCATGAGTAACTAAACCACATAATGGTATGCTAATGACAAGTCCATAGGTAGAAATACGTGAATCAAACATGTAGGTTAGCTTCGAATGCATTGAATGTATGTAAGCTTCATCCCACGGGCAATTTCGATTGGCCATCCATTTTGTCCAAAGAACTCCTAACCTCTGGAAGGAGTAAGAGTTCAGAGTCGTACATTCATGCTAGCCTTCCATGGTAGCCAGAAAACGACCTAGGAATAGGCGTTTTCCTAGTACAAATCACTAAACTCACTTTTATAAAAAGATGCTTAAGACCTTACTTGGACATGAGTAAACTAAAGGATCTAATGCATGAAATCGGAAGATACATGAGAACGAGTTAGTTTGATGCATGATGAGTTGATCTACTGCTGAAGATTCGTATGAAAAAGCCTATAGAGAAGTCGTTAGTAGCCCTTGTTTCCACAACTTACCCTTAAAACGTTGCTGCAGAATTGCGAGAACATTGTTGTTTGCGCAATTCTTCCAGTTTCACTTTTTGACTTAGCCATTTTTCCAGCTTTCTTTTGCTTTGCGATTTTATTTAATTGCTCTCTCCGCAAGTCTTTTTCTCCTACATTCAAGTTAATCTATTTACTTGCTCTTGTTTATGCTTGCATATCTTGCACTCTCTTTATTAGTTAGACACATTAAACCCAATTCTACCCCATCTAAACCACCTTTTCTAAGTTAACAAAACACTTCGCTAGTAACTAAGAATAAATCTCTGTGGGAAATCGAATGAAAAAAATACTTATCACTTGTTACAAGATCATGTATGCTTGCATGTTCTGAGTGCTCTATCATTGCATATTTATTTTAAACATTGAGCACGCAACAAGTTTTTGGCGCCGCTGCCGGGGATTTAGTTTAGTGAAAACGAAGTTTGTTAAGTTAGAAAACCAATTCTTAATATCTATTGGAGCTGATCTATTTTCATTTCTTCTGCAGGTACCATTGGGTTAGTTTATGAATGAACCTTCAAGTAGCGATCTAGAGTTCAATCCTGAGCCTGAGAGATTACTTAGGGCCAGAAATAGAGCTAAGAAACGTCTCTTTAACCAACCCTCTATACCTCAAATAATTGCTGAAACCGCAGAGTCTCCGCAATTCTATCAAGAAGAAATGGAAAGACCAGTCCCAAATCCGGTACCTACCACTCGCAATCCCATCGAAATAGCGAATGATAAGGATAGTGCCATCCTCTCCTACCTAGTACCTATGCCTGGGGAGCTAAACCCAAGCATAATCCGCCCTGAAATTACTGCCAACTCATTCGAGTTAAAGCCAGTAATGTTCCAAATGTTGTCCACTGTGGGACAATTCTTTGGAGTGGAAAATGAGGACCCCCACAACCATCTTAGAAACTTCCTAGGAGTTAGTGATACCTTTCTCATCCCTGGATTTTCCCAAGAAGCTTTGAGGCTTTACCTCTTCCCCTACTCATTAAGGGACAAAGCCAAAACGTGGTTAAACTCATTACCTTCCGGATCAGTTCTCAATTGGACAGACTTGGCGGAGAAATTCCTAGTAAAATATTTCCCACCTGATAGGAATTCTACTTTTCGTGACGACATTATTAAATTCAAACAAGCTGAAAATGAGTCGCTTCACGAAGCTTGGACAAGGTTCAAGGACCTTCTGCTTAAATGTCCACACCATGGCATTCCATGGTGTATCCAAATAGAGGTCGTTTTCAAAGGATGCAACCCCAACACCAGGCAAGTGCTAAATTCATCTGCTGGTGGTTCCATGCTTTCCAAAAGTTATAATGAAGCCTATGAGATCCTGGAGAAGATCTCAGCATCTCACTGTAGGTGGTCAGATGATCCAATAGAGCCAAGTAGAGCTCAAAATAAGGACGCACTCAATGCCATGAGTAGCCAAATAAGCGCTCTGACCAACCTAGTTAAACAAATGGCTCAAGCCAATCTCCAAACTAGTGTCAACACCGCCACAGCCATGTCAATGGGCACACAACCAAGTCAAGGTGAGACACTGATTTGTGGATCCTGTGGGGAAGGGCACTTGTATGAATACTGCCCTGGGAATCCAGCCTCAGTCTGCTATGTTGGAAGCCAACAACAGCCTAGGAACAACCCCTACTCTAACACCTACAATCCTGGTTGGAGGAACCACCCAAACCTGTCATGGGGTGGCCAACAAAATACTAACCAAGCTCCTAACCAGCCAAGACCGAGTGGAACACCTGGTTTCACTCCCCAAAATAACCAATCCATGTATCAAAAACCATACAACCAACCAATAGGGTCTTCTGTAGAGAATTTACTTAAGGAGTACATTGCCAAGAATGATGCCACTCTACAAAGTCAGCAAGCTACCCTTAGGAGCCTAGAGAACCAAATAGGGCAACTAGCCAATGAACTCAAAAGTAGGCCCCAAGGTAGACTACCTGCTGACACTGAGGTGCCAAGGAGAGATGGAAAAGAACAAGTTCAAGCAATTGAACTTAGAAGTGGGAGACCATTGGTGAGCAACACTAAAGAAACCCCAAAGAGAGTAGAGAACGAAGAGTCTAGTGCTCCACTGAAATCTCTGCCAAACCAAGGTCAACCACCATCAAGCACATCACGGACAAGGCTGGAACCAATCATAGAAGAACTAGAAGAAATTCCAAGGCCTCCACCTATCCTAAGGCGACCTGAAGTGCCTGCATATGTGCCACCACCTCCATTTCCTCGAAGGCTAAAGAAAAAACAAGAACAGGAAGTGCACTTTAACAAATTCTTAGAAATTCTTAAACAAGTGCATGTTAATATTCCTTTTGTAGAGGTTTTGCAATCCATGCCCTCTTATGTTAAATTTTTGAAGGATATAATCACTAACAAGAAAATCATTGGTGAATTTGAAACAGTGAATCTCACTGAGGAGTGCAGTGCTATACTCCAGAACAAGCTACCTAAGAAGGAGAAGGATCCTGGTTCCTTCACCTTACCAGTGGAGTTGGGAGGCAGGCACGTAGGCAGAGCTCTTTGTGACCTGGGAGCCAGCATAAATCTCATGCCTCTATCACTATTCCGCCAGCTGGGAATAGGAGAAGCACGTCCTACCACTGTCACCTTACAACTTGCAGACAGATCCATAGCATACCCTGAGGGTAAGATTGAGGATATTGTTGTAAAGGTTGACAAGTTTATTTTCCTTGCACATTTCATCATCCTGGATTATGAAGCAGACAAGGAGGTCCCCATCCTATTAGGCAGGCCATTTCTAGCCACAGGTAGGGCCCTGATTGATGTCCAGAAAGGTGAGCTCACCATGAGGGTTCATGATGAGAAGGTTAAGTTTAGTGTTTTTAAAGCCCTAAGGTACCCTTCTGACTCTGAATCTTGTGCAAGCATGGACATAGTAGACTCACTGATGGAAGAACAGCTTGAGCATGAATTGTCAACTAAGCATGCCAATGATTATGTACAATTAGATTTAACTGACTTAAACATAGCTGAAATAATGGATATACCTGTGAATAATTCTCAGCATGTTTGTATGACTACTGATTTGACTGAAAGATCCATGAATCCATTAAAACCATCCATTGAGCATCCACCTACCTTAGAATTAAAACCACTGCCTGAACATCTTAAGTATGCATATTTAGGAAGTAATGATACTCTGCCTGTTATTATTTCATCTAGATTGAGTGCAAAGCATGAAATTGAGTTGATCTTATTACTTAAGCAACATAAAAAGGCTATTGCATGGACAATTGCTGACATTAGAGGCATCAACCCTTCTTATTGCATGCATAAGATAATACTGGAAGAAGAGCATACACCCCGAGTAGATCACCAACGTAGGTTGAACCCCTCTATGAAAGAGGTAGTTAAGAAAGAGATCATAAAATGGTTAGACGCAGGTGTAATCTTCCCTATAGCTAGTAGTCAGTGGGTGAGTCCAAAACAATGTGTACCTAAGAAGGGGGGGATGACTGTAGTAGTGAATGAGAGCAATGAACTGATTCCAACTAGAACTATTACAGGATGGAGAGTTTGTATGGATTATAGGAAATTGAATAAGGAAACAAAAAAGGATCACTTCCCTCTACCATTCATAGATCAGATGTTAGATAGGATAGCTGGTAGAGCTTATTACTGCTTCTTTGATGGTTATTCTGGATATAACCAAATCACCATAGACCCTGTGGACCAGGAGAAGAGAACCTTCACCTGTCCCTTTGGAACATTTGCTTTTCGCAGAATGCCTTTTGGCTTATGCAATGCACCAGCAACGTTCCAAAGGTGCATGTTGGAAATCTTCTCTGACTTAGATGAATCCATGATAGAGATATTTATGGATGACTTCTCAGTCTTTGGTGATTCATTCACAAACTGTTTAGAGAACTTAGGACAAGTCCTGGCTAGGTGTGAGGAGACCAACTTAGTACTTAATTGGGAGAAATGCCACTTCATGGTGGAATAAGGGATAGTCCTAGGTCATAGAGTGTCTAGAGCAGAAGTAGAGGTCGATAGGGCCAAGATTGAAATAATAGAGAAGTTGGTGGAACCTCAGAATGTGAAAGCCATTAGAAGTTTCTTAGGACACGCAGGTTTCTATAGGAGGTTCATTAAGAACTTTTCAAAGATCTCAAAGCCTTTGTGTGAGCTTCTAGAGCTGAATAAACCATTCATCTTCTCAAAAGAATGTTTCTTAGCCTGGACAACCCTTAAGGAAGCATTAGTCAAAGCACCTATTATAGTAGGGCCAAATTGGGACCTCCCATTTGAGATGTTGTGTGATGCGAGTGACTATGCAGTAGGGGTTATGCTAGGACAAAAGATTGACAAACTAACACATCCTGTATACTATGCTAGTAAGACACTTAATGAGGCACAATGTAATTACACAACCATTGAGAAGGAAATGCTAGCTGTAGTGTTTGCCTGCGAGAAGTTTAGGAATTACATTGTAGGCACTAGAACAATCGTGTATACAGATCACTCTGCACTAAAATACCTTATGAGGAAGGTTGATGCGAAGCCTAGGTTGATTAGATGGGTGTTGTTGCTGCGAGAGTTTGATCTGGACATTAGAGATAAGAAAGGATGCGAAAATGTGGTTGCGGATCATCTTTCTAGATTGCAACATAATTGCGATAAAATTGCGGAAACCGCAATTTCTGATGCCTTTATCGATGAGCATGTCTTTGTATTAGCGCATCGTGATAACGATGAGGAACCTTGGTTTGCTGATATTGCTAACTTCCTTGCCTCGCAGGTACTACCAACTTTCAAGGTAGGACAAGAAAAGAAGAGGTTCCTACATGAAGCTAGGAAGTTCATATGGGATGATCCTACACTCTACAAGACATGTGCTGACGGTTTGCTAAGGAAGTGTGTGTCAGCTGCTGAAGCGAAGTCTGTGCTGCAGCACTGCCATACAGCCCCCTATGGTGGACATTTTGGTGGCCAAAGAACAGCTGCGAAGGTGTTCCAGAGTGGCTACTATTGGCCAACGATTTTCAAAGATGCCCACGAATACGCACACAGCTGTGATGAATGTCAGAGAACAGGTAACCTTAGTCGAAAGGATGAGATGCCTCTTACTTACATCTTAGAGTTGGAGCTCTTTCATGTGTGGGGCATTGACTTCATGGGACCATTTCCCCCATCATCAGGTAACCTTTACATACTTGTAGCTGTAGACTATGTATCTAAATGGGTAGAGGCCATAGCATGTCCAAACAATGATGCCAAAACAGTCATTAAGTTCCTTAATAGACATATCTTTACTAGGTTTGGTACACCTCGTGCTATAATTAGTGATGAAGGGACACACTTTATTAATAAAGCTATGGAAAAAGTGTTGGCTAAATACAATGTTAGACATAGAGTAGCCACCCCTTATCACCCACATTCGAATGGACAAGCTGATATATCAAATAGGGAGATTAAAAACATACTCGAAAAAGTGGTCAAACCCAATAGAAAAGATTGGTCGTTTAAACTCGAGGATGCACTTTGGGCATATAGGACTGCATATAAGACACCCCTAGGTATGTCTCCTTATAGACTTGTGTATGGCAAAGTATGTCACTTACCATTCGAATTAGAAATCAAAGCATTTTGGGCCCTAAAAGAGCTGAATTATTGCGTGACCGATGCGGGAACATTGCGGTCTCTGCAATTACATGAGCTCGATGAGCTGAGACATATGTCCTATGAAAATGCTAAAATGTATAAGGAAAAGACTAAAATTTGGCATGACAGTAGACTCAGGATTAAGGACTTTAAGAAAGGCCAGCATGTCTTGTTATTTAACTTAAGGTTGAGATTATTTCCAGGCAAACTTAAGTCCAGATGGTCAGGTCCTTTTGTTATAACTAACGTGTTTGTTCATGGTGCAATTGAGATTAGGAACCTGTAGCATGGGCAACCGTTCATGGTTAATGGTGCACGATTGAAGCATTATTATGAGGAAGGAGATGTGAAGACTCTCTCGGCCTTCCTCTTATCTGAAGCTTGAAAATATGATCGAGAGAAGACGAGTGATTACTGTGCTCGTCCATGCGAGGCTTTGCCTTAGTTTATTTTTTGCTGTTTTTTTTCGGTTGTTATTTGTGTATGTTTATGTGTGATTTTTATTACGAATTTGATGTTAATTTTATTTCTTTTTGTAGGGGATCAAAAGAGGAAATCAAGGAGATGAATCAAGGGTAAAGAATCGGGGAAGATATCGGGCCGAATCAAAGATTAAGTTGAGAGAATATTGGCATTTAAATCAAGAAAAATTTCCAACGACCATTTAATTGCGATGGATTTGCTGAAACCGCAACAGAAATAGCCGTTGGGATTCACTTGATTACAAATAGCCGTTAGAACAGCTGTGGCCCGTACGTTTCCTTCATTCGTTAAACTTCAAGAAAACGATCTTCTTCTTCCTCTGCAACTCCTCTTTCCAGATCTCTCCGACTCGACAATGGTGCTTACACGGGCTGAAAGATCTGCTTCCAAGAAGAGGGCGTCCGACGCAGAGGCAGCTGCGAGAGAGGCATTACTTGCCGTGGCAGATGCCGAAGCCACGCGACCCGAACGACCTGCTAAACTTCCTATCCGCAAGAAGAAGTGGAAGGTGGTGACCGAGATCCCTGCTGGTCCATCTGAACCAGCAGGTACGTCCAAGAAGAGGAAGTGGAAGCTGGCTGTTGAAGATGCGCCGGTCAAGGAGAAGACTCCCACTGTGGAGAGTCAAGGAAGTGGCCGTCCATCCTACGAGACGGCCAGGCAGAGCCCTGAACCATCTCCACCAGCGCAAAGCCCCGAGCCTTCTCCATCTCCACAGAGCTCTGAACAATCCCCACCGCCGCAGAGCCCTGAAGCATCACCATCGCCGTCGCCCGAGCCTGAAATCCCAAATGAAGAACGGCAAGAATCAGCTCGGGGCGGCGAAACAGATGAAGAGGATGAGGTCTTCTCTCCTTTGAGGGACGTCTGCCACGAGAGCCCAGCAAAGGGGAAAGATTCGATGGATGAAACGTTGAGGGATTGCCTCCAACAAATCACCACCAGGGCGCGTTTGAGAAAGAAGGCCCCCAAGATTGTCAAGGCCAAACGGCCAAAAGCTTCAAAGAAATCCAAGAAAAGGAAGGTCAGAGGTGAACCTTCATTGAAGAGGCTGAAAGTCGAGGCTGCTGAGTCGGCCAAGGCACGAGATAAGGGGAAGGCCAAACTATACCCAGAAGATGAGCCTCAAACTGTGAGGTATGTGTCCTCTGATGCAGAATCGAGGGGCACTGAGTTGAGGAAGAGGGACTTGCTCCATGAGAAGGGGTTCCTTGACGCGTTGGCAGACCTGCCGCAATTCTTGCGCGCAGGGATCACCAACCACGGTTGGGAAGAGCTGTGTAGACCGCCCATCCCCGCCTACTCCAGCATGGTATACGACTTCTATGCCAACCTGATGCACCCTGAGGATGGCTTGTCCGTGGTGAGAGGAATCGAGGTGGACTTATCAGCCAAGGCGATCAATGAAGCCTATGGCCTCAAGGGGCAGAAGCACACTGACTATGCAAGGATCATTGATGCGCCAACTGAGGCGGTCCTGGAGGAAGCACTGCGGATCATCGGCCAACCTGAGGCAGCGTGGACGATCTCACGCAATGGGAAGCACACCCTGATGAGTGCGACCCTTACGGCGAAGGCAGCTGTATGGTTTTCCTTCGTGCGCAGACGGCTGTCCCCAGTGACCCACGAGACCACCATCAACCAAGGAAGATCGCTGCTGGTATATGCGATCATGAGGGGCCTTGTTACGTGCTCAATGTGTTAAAATAAATAAGCAATAAGATAGAGAGAGCACTCAGAACATGCAAGCATACATGATCCTATAGCAAGTAGTAAGTATTTTTTCATTCATTTTCCCACAGAGATTTATTATAAGCTACTCGTGAAGTGTAAAGTTAAGAAACACAGGGTGGATTTGATGGGGTAGAATTGATTTTAAATTGTCTATTTCTTACTGAATACGAAGAGGATAGTAACATAAACAAGTGCAAGTCAAAGTTAAACTCAAATGAGAAGAGACGAAATTACTAAACGAAGACAAAAACATCTAGACAGAATTGTAACTTTAGCAGAATTGCGGAAACAGCAATTCTACCGCAATTTTAAGAACAGCGAAAGTGTGTAAAATGGAGAAACAAGGGCTACTAACGACTCCTCTATAGGCTTTTTCATACGATTCTCAAGCATTGAATCAACTCACTATGCATCAAACTCACTCAATCTCATGTATCTTCCGATTCCATGCATTAGATTCTTTAGTTTAATCATATCCAAGTAAGGTCTTAAGCATCTTGTTAAAGCAGAAAGTTACGGTTTGTACTAGGAAAACGCCTATTCCTAGGTCGTTTTCTGGCTACCTTGAAAGGCTAGCATGAGTGTATGACTCTGAACTCTTACTCCTTCCAGAGGTTAGGAGTTCTTTGGACAAAATGGATGGCCAATCGAAATTGCCCGTGGTATGAAGCTTACATACAATCAATGCTTCGAGAGCTATCCTACATGCTTGGTTCACGTTTTTTAGCCTATAGACTTGTCATTAGCATGCCCCTATGTGACTTAGCTACTCATGGATATAGGGAGAACAGAAATAAGAGATAAAGTAGCCATGCTTAGAAGAGAAATACGCTTAAAACAGCAAGGTAAAACAGTAGCAGCAAAAGTTAAGAAACTGTGAAATAACAAATTGTGCTTTGATTACTTGATTGTTTGAATGAACAAAGGGAAGCTTAAAATAAATAATGTAAAGACAGAAAGCAACGAAATGAAATGAACTAACTAATAGAAGAGAAACAACACTTAAACAGAGCTGGAAATTAGAAATGAAAGACAGAAAGCAGTAATTAAGCTTGAACGCCTCGTTGCGAATGCCTCGACTGAAGGGAGAGAAAGATCAGCCTTGCTTGGATGAATCCAATCGGGAGAGAAGAGGAATCTTCTCTCCTTCCTATCAGATTGTCGACTCCAACAGCTAAACCTCTCAAACCAACAGACGGATGAGAAAAACAGGAGAAAAGATGGAGCTGCGAAGAGGCTTCTACGCTTTCGGATGATGATTGAACCCTCGACTTGGACCCCCTTTTATAGTAATTTGCAGGTGCGTTTGGGCCAAGGAGAACCATCAATCTTCAACGTCGTACTTCAAAATGGATGGAGGAGAAAGAACGAATCCCTGAAATAACGGAAATTAACAGAAAAAGATCAGTCAACTTACGGTTTTCACTTGAAACATTGCGGTTTCAGCAATGTTTCCGCAATGCTATCGCAATGTGCATTTTTCATACTTTTCCTTCGGTTTTCAATCCTTTTCTTTCCTTTTGCACACAAGTCCTAATTTAGCTACCTTCTTTTAATTCTCACAAATAAGCATAGGTTTAAGCTAAATCCTATCAAAAACACCTAAGAGTGTGCATCTTTCTAAGCTAAATAAGTCCTAAATAAGTCACTTTTGGAAACATAACACACCCCCAAACTTAAGGTTTTGCTTGTCCTCAAGCAAACTAAGGAGTTGCCTAGGCTGCTGTTTCACCTTCTTTAACCACTTACTGACTCCCCTATATCCCTATCTATAGCAGTGCTGTCCTGTGACACACCTCTAAGTTTAAAACTATCCTCTTATCTAGCTTCTTCTGACTTCGCATGCCTAATACTCCTGCTGTTTTCATTAACTTCCTACAACTGATCTACTTGCTTTTGTCATATCATGCCACTATCCCTAAGGTTTTAAATTCTACCTAGCTTTACCCCAGACTCAGTACATGCTTCTAGTTTTTACTTTTGAGCTACCTAGGATTCCTTAGAGTCATGACAGTCTTAGTATTAACAGTGACAGTAGTACTTTAAGAGAACAACCTAAGCCCTGGCATCACTACATTGGACATACATTCATCTCCCTAAACAACCCTACAAGCTACAACTTTGTGCTCAGCTAATTGAGGATCAGAGTTCTTTTTAATCAGGACATCTAAGCCACAAAGTTGCAACTCCTAGGTATATTTTCTTCTTCCCTACTTTTTCCCTTTTTCTTTCTTAGGTGGAGCCTTTCCTTTGGTTGCCTTTTGATGCAATGCCACTTGTGGGTTACACACTTGGCACTGATTACTCAGCAACCTAAGAAAGACACCCCTCTTTATTCTATTTTTCATTTTTTTTTTTTTTTTAGTTCATCATTTTTTTGTAAAGGAGAAGAAGAATGCTTATGCTTTTAAGGGAGAGAGGAATGTTCCTAGGCCTAGGGTGGCCTCCCCCAAACTTAAACTACTCATTGTCCCCAATGAGTGTCTGGGGTGGCACACCCCCAAATTGTCCTAGAAGCATCTAGTCTAAGGTAAAACAAAGAGAATCTAAAAGTTCTAGGCATAGACAGAACATTCTAAAAGGAAATATCACAGCAGCAGAAATTTGAAAAAAAACAGACAGGTAAGGACTTAAAGCTATGCATGCTGAACACTGTTTAGAGGTGAATTTAAACTATCGAAGGGTGTCCTATGACACTCATCCAGCATGCTTGGAGATAAGCTATATAAGGTAGTCATGATAGCAGCAAAAGAAAGAATTTAAACAGAACCAGCCTAACTAAACAGACAGTCAAAAACAGGCATTCAGTAATAAAAATTGCGGTTTCCGCAATTATTTCGCAATAAAGCCAGGGCAGATATATCATTGATTAAGGCCCCTATGCATGCTTTTTCCAGTCATCCAAGCTATACAAAAAGGAAACTAACCTAATCTACCTCATCAGCTATCATCAGACTACACTAAACAAATTAACACTAAACAACTAAAACAGATCAAAAGATTTAACTCAAAACAGCATAATGTACATGGTTCAACAAAAAGCAGTTTTAATTTTTTTCTAAGGGAACAGCAATACTCCCTTAAGTGCTCCTCAAACTAGCACTCATACATCTTCCTCATCATCAGTCCCTCGTGGTCGTGGAGGCACCCATGGAGACAGTAGGTTCGTGGGAAAGTCAGGGAAGACGCATCCCAGTTGGTCAGCAACTTCCTTGTCCCTCGCCTGTGCGTATGTGGCCCATTGAGCCATCCTCTTCTGTAAATCCATCAGGCACGCCATGGACAGTGACTGAGCAGCAGCCAATCTATCCAGCTCGAACTCCATGTTCCCCTTCCGTCTCAGCCTCAAGCCTGTAGGCAACTCCAAGTGGCCTGTGTAAGCCATCTGCTGTTCCATCCGCTCAATGGGGACTCCTGCACGCAAGCATAGTTTAGTAATAGTATTAGGGAAGAACAATGGACCCTTACCCTTCTTGGCGCATTCAGCAATGGCAGCTGACATGACTTCACCCACGTTGATCGTGAGACCTCGCATGATTGCATAGACCAGCAGTGATCTGCTCTGGTTGATTGTGGTCTCATGTGTCACGGGGGACAGCTTCCTTCTCACGAAGGAAAACCAGACAGCCGCCTTAGCTGTGAGGTTGGCACTCATGAGAGTGTGCCTCCCATTGCGCGACACGGTCCATGATGCTTCAGGCTGGCCAATGATCCGGATGGCCTCTTCCAGGACAGCTTTTGTAGGCTCGTCAACGATCCTTGAATAATCAGTATGTTTTTGGCCCTTGAGGCCATAGGCTTCGTTGATTGCCTTTGCTGAGAAGTCCACTTCAACCCCTCTGACCACAGACATTCCCTCCTCAGAATTCCTCAAATTGGCGTAGAAGTCATACACCATGCTTGTGTAAGCTGGATTGGGTGGTCTGCACAACTCCTCCCAGCCGTGATTCGTAATGCCTGCGCGCAAGAATTGCGGCAGGTCAGCAGGTCTGTCGAGGAAGCCCTTCTCGTGCAGCAGCTCCCTTTTCCTCAGCTCAAGGCCTCTAGACTCAGCGTCAGAAGACACGTACCTCACTGACTGAGGCTCATCTTCAGGGTACAGCTTAACCTTCCCCTTGTCTTTCAGTCTGGCTGACTCAGCAGCCTCAATCTTGAGCTTCTTTGGGGAAGGCTCGTCACTCCCCTTCTTGGATGAAGGCACAGCCCTTGACTTCTTCTTCTTCTTGGACTTCTTTTTTGTTCTTGGCCGTTTGGCCTTGACAACATTGGCTTGCTTCTTCCTCAACCGTGCCCTTGTTGCCATCTGCTGGAGGCAATCCCCCAGTGTCTCGTCCATCGAGTCATCCTTCTGTGCAGGGCTCTCAGGGCTGGCTTCCCTCAAAGGAGAGAAAACCTCTTCTTCCTCAGCTTCCCCACTGCCCTGCGTCGATTCTTGATAGTCACCATATGGGAATTCAGGGTCAGGTTGTGGGGAAGTGGGCGAGGCCTCAGGGCTCTCTGCTGGCGGCGTATACTCAGAACTCTGCGGTGCTGACGGCAGCTCAGGGCTCTGCGCTGGTGGCGATGAAGAGAGCTCAGGGCTTCGAACCGGTGGGGATGGTGAAGGGCTGCGCTCGGCTGTCTCGTGGGATGGCTGGCCTAGTTCTTGACTCTCCACAGAGGGAGTCTTTTTCTTGATTTCTTCTTCGGCCATAGCCATACTCCATTTGCGCTTCTTGGGTGTGCCTGCTGGTTCAGAGGGTCCAGCAGGTATCTCCGTAACTACCTTCCACTTCTTCTTGCGAACAGGCAGTTTGGGCAAGCGATCGGTGCGCGCAGCTTCAGCATCAGCCAAGGCAAGCAGTGCTTCCCTCGCAGCAGTTTCAGCGTCATCAGCCCTTTTCTTGGACGCAGATCGTTCGGCTCTTGTTAGCACCATTGTTGAATTGTGGAGTTTTGGAGAGGGGAATCACAGATGAAGAGGAAAGCAGCTTTCTTGGAGTTCAGATAATGGGAGAATCGTGCGGATCAACGCGCCTTCTAACGGATATAAAGAAAACAAAAAAAATCCCAACGGCTATATTTTTGCGGATTCTGCAAATCCAGCGCAATTCTAGTGACCGTTGGAGATTTTCTGCATTTAAATGTCAATCTTTGCTCAACCGTATCTTTGATTTGGCCCAATATCTTCTTGATCTTTTTAGCTGGATTTAATCTCCTTGATTCCCTCTATTGATTCCCTACAAAAAGAAATAAAATCAACATCAAATTCGTAATTAAAATCATACAAACATACACACAAATGATAACCGAAAAAATGGAAAAAATAAACTAAGGCATGAGCCCCGTCTGGACGAGCACAGCAATCACTCGTCCTCTCTCGTTCTTAATTTCACGCTTCAGTCAAGAGGAAGGCCGAGAGAGTCTTCACATCTCCTTCCTCATAGTAGTGCTTCAATCTTGCACCATTAACCATGAATGGTTGTCCTTGCTGCAGGTTCTTAATCTCTGATGATGGGGGAAATGGTCCCATGAAGTCAATGCCCCACACATCAAAGAGCTCCAACTCTAAGATGTAAGTGAGAGGCATTTCATCCTTGCGACTAAGGTTACCTGTTCTTTGGCATTCATCACAGCTGTGGGCATAGTTGTGGGCATCCTTGAAGATTGTTGGCCAATAGTAGCCACTCTGAAATAACCCCTACAGCATAGTCACTGGCATCACATAACATCTCGAATGGGAGATCCCAATTTGGTCCTACTATAATAGGGGCTGTGACTAGTGCTTCCTTAAGGGTCTTCCATGCTAGGAAACATTCTCTAGAGAAGATGAAGGGTTTGTTTAGCTCTAGAAGCTCGCATAAAGGCTTGGAGATCTTAGAAAAGTCCTTAATGAACCTTCTATAGAAGCCAGCATGCTCTAAGAAACTTCTAATGACTTTGACATTTTGAGGTTCTACCAACTTCTCTATTATTTCAATTTTCGCCCTGTCAACCTCTACACCTGCCCTTGACACTCTATGACCTAAGACAATCCCTTCATCCACCATGAAATGGCACTTTTCCCAATTCAGGACTAGGTTGGTCTCCTCACACCTAGCCAAGACTTGTCCTAGGTTCTCTAGACAGTTTGTAAATGAATCCCCAAAGACTGAAAAATCATCCATGAATATCTCTATCATGGACTCATCCAAATCAGAGAAGATTGCCAACATGCACCTTTGGAAAGTTGCCGGTGCATTGCATAAGCCAAAAGGCATTCTGCGAAAGGCAAAAGTTCCAAAAGGGCAAGTGAAGGTAGTCTTCTCTTGGTCCTTAGGGTCTATAGTAATCTGGTTATATCCGGAATAACCGTCTAAGAAACAGTAGTAGGCTCTACCAGCTATCCAATCTAGCATTTGGTCAATGAATGGTAGAGGGAAATGGTCTTTTTTTGTTTCTTTATTTAGTTTCCTATAATCCATGCAAACTCTCCATCCTGTGACAGTCCTAGTTGGAATCAGTTCGTTGTTCTCATTAACTACCACAGTCATCCCCCCCTTCTTAGGTACACATTGTATAGGGCTCACCCACTGGCTACTAGCTATGGGGAAGATCACACCAGCATCTAACCATTTTATTATTTCCTTTTTAACTACCTCTTTCATAGAGGGGTTCAACCTACGTTGGTGATCTACTCTAGGTGTATGCTCTTCCTCTAGTATAATCTTATGCATGCAATAAGAAGGGCTAATGCCTCTAATATCAGCAATAGTCCATGCTATAGCCTTCCTATGTTGCTTAAGTAGTAATATCAGTTCAACCTCATGCTTTTCACTTAATTTAGAAGAAATAATCACAGGCAAAGTATCATTACTTCCTAGATATGCATACTTGAGGTGAGTGGGGAGAGGTTTCAATTCTAAAACAGGTGGATGCTCAATGGATGGTTTTAATGGATTCACAGATTTTTCAGTTAAGTCAATATTCATACAAACATGCTGAGGGTTATTTACAGATATGTTCATTATCTCAGCTATGTTTAAGTCAGTTAATTCTAATCCTACATATTCATGAGCATGCTTAGTCAACAATTCATGCTCCAATTGTTCTTCCATTAATGAATCTACAATGTCCATACTAGCACAAGATTCAGAGTCAGAGGGGTACCTTAAGGCGTTATACACACTAAATTTCACCTCTTCATCATGAACCCTCATAGTGAGTGTTGCGTGCTCAATGTGTTGAAATAATTAGGCAATAAAAGAGATAGAGCACTCAGAACATGCAAGCATACATGATCTTATAGCAAGTAGTAAGTATATTTCATTCGTTTTCCCACAGAGACTTATTTTTAGCTATTCGCGAAGTGTTTTGTTAAGAAAGAAGGGGTGGATTTGATGGGGTAAAATTGGTTTTTAATTGTCTAATTTTTGCTGAATGTGTAAAGGGTAGTAACATAAACAAGAACAAGTCAAAGCTAAACTAAAATGAAAAGAAACGAAATTAATAAATGAATGCAAAGACAGCGAAACAGAATGGAAACTTAGACGGAATTGCGGAGACCGCAATTCTACCGCAATTACAATAACAGCGAAAGTGTGTAAATGGGTGAATTAAGGGCTACTAATGACTATCCTATAGGCATTTTTATACGATTCTCAAGCACTGGATCTACTCTCTATGCATCAAACTATCTCAATCTCATGTATCGTCCGATTCCATGCATTAGATTCTTTAGTTTACTCAACTCAAAGTAAGGTCTTAAGCATCTTGTTAAGGCAGAAAGATATGGTTTGTACTAGGGAAACGCCTATTCCTAGGCCGTTTCCTGGTTACCTTGAAAGGCTAGCATGATAATATGACTCTGAACTCTTACTTCTTCCAGAGGTTAGGAGTTCTTTGGACAAAATGGATGGCCAATCGAAATTGCCCGTGGGATGAAGCTTACATACAATCAATGTTCGAGAGCTATCCTACATGCTTGATTCACGTTTTTTAGCCTATGGAGTTGTCATTAGCATGCCCCTAAGTGACTTAGTTACTCATGGATATAGGGAGAACAGAACTAAAAGATAAAACAGACATGCTTAGAAGGGAAATGTGCTTAAAACAGTAAAGGAAAACAGTAGAATGTAAAGGAACGAAACTGTGAAATACTGAACTTTGCGTTTGATTAATTGATTGTTTGAATGAATATAAAAGATACTTAAAGTAAAGAACAGCAAGACAGAACACAACGAAATGAACTGAATGAACCACTAGAACAGAAACAACACAAGACAGAGTTTGTAAAGTAGAAATGAAGAACAGAAAGCAATAAAACAGCTCGAAATCTCGTTGCAGCCGTCTCGAATGAAGGATGAGAAAGGTCAGCCTTGCTTGGATGAATCCAATCGGGAGAGAAGAAGAATCTCCTCTCCTTCCTATCAGATTATCGATTCCAACAGCTGAGCTTCGCAAACCAGCAGACGGCAAAGGAAAACTAGGAGAAAAGATGGACTGCGAGAAGACTTCTACGCTTTCGGATGATGTTTGAACCTCCGACTTTGACCCCCTTTTATAGTAGTTTGCAGGTGCGTTTGGGCCAAGGAGAACCATCAATCTTCAACGTCGTATATCAGAATGGATGGAGGAGAAAGAACGAATCCCTGAAATCACGGAATTTAACAGAAAAAGATCAGTCAACTTACGGTTTTCACTTGAATAATTGCGGCTTCAGCAATGTTTTCGCAATGCTGTCGCAATGCAGTTTTTTTCATTCTTTTCCTTCGGTTTTTAACCCTTTTCTTTCCTATTGTACATAAGTCCTAATTTAGCTACCTTCTTCTAATTCTCATATTTAAGCATAGGTTTAGGCTAAATGCTATCAAAAACACCTAAAAGTGTACATCTTCTTAAGCTAAATGGGTCCTAAATAAGTCACTTTCAGAGACTTAACACACCCCCAAACTTAAGGTTTTGCTTGTCCTCAAGCACACTAAGGACTTACCTAGGCTGCTGTTTCTTCTTCTTTAACCACTTACTGACTCCCCTATATCCCTATCTATAGCACTGTTGTCCTGCGACACACTTCTAAGCTTAAAACTACCCTCTTATCTAGCTTCTTCTGACTTCGCCTGCCTAACACTCCATCTGTTTCCATTAACTCCCTACAACTGATCTTCTTGCTTTTGTCATATCATGCCACTATCCCTAAAGTTTCAAATTCTGCCTAGCTTTACCTCAGACTCAGTACATGCTTCTAGCTTTATTTTTAATGTGCCTAGGATTCCTTAGAGTCATGCCAGTCTTAGTATTAACGGTAACAGTAGTACTTTTAAAGAACAACCTAAACCCTGGCATCACTACATTGGATAAACACTCATCTCCCTAAACAACCCTACAAGTTACAACTTTGTGCTTAGCTAATTGAGGATCAGAGTGCTTTTTAAATAGGACATCTAAGCCACAAAGTTATAACTCCTAGGTGTACATTCTTCTTCCCTACTCTTTATCCTTTTTCTTACTTAGGTGGGGCCTCGCCTCTGGTTGCCTTTTGATGCAATGCCACTTGTGGGTCACACACTTGGCACTGATTATTTAGCAACCTAAGAGAAACCCCCCTCTTTATTTCAATTTTTTTTTTTTTTTTTTTTTTTTTCAGTTCATCATTTTTTGTAAAGGAGAAGAAGAATGCTTATGTTTCTAAGGGAGAGAGGAATGTTTCTAGGCCTAGGGTGGCCTCCCCCAAACTTCAACTACTCATTGTCCCCAATGAGTGTCTGAGGTGGCACACCCCCAAACTATCCTAGAAGCATCTAGTCTAAGGTAAAACAAAGAGAATCTAAAGCCCTAGGCATAGACAAAACATTCAAACGGCAAATATCACAGCAGCAGAAATAATAAAAAACAGACAGATAAGGGCTTAAAGCTGTGCATGCTGAGCTTTTAGAGGTTGATTTAAACTAGCAAAGGGTGTCGTATGACACTCATCCAGCATGCGTTTAGATAAGCTATATATGGTATTCATGATAGCAGCAAAAGATGAAATTTAAACCGATCACAGCCTAGCTAAACAGACAGTCCAAAACATGCTTTCAGGAATAAAAATTGCGGGTACCGCAATCATTTCGCAATCAAGCCAGGGCAGATATAACAGTGATTAAGGCCCCTAAGCATGCTTTTTCCAGTCATTCGAGCTCTCTAAAAATAAAACAAAACTAACCTACCTAGTCAACTATCATCAGACTATACTAGGCAAGATTAAAAACATAAAACTAAGCATCTAAAACAGATCAAAAGTGTACGAAAAACAGCATAATTCACATAGTCTATCAGAAAGCAGATTTTGTTTTTTTTTTCTAAGGGACAGCAATACTCCCTTCAGTGCAATTCAAACCAGCACTCAAGTGTCTTCATCTTCATCAGGTTGTCGTGGTCGTGGAGGCACCCATGGAGTCAGAAGGTTTGTGGGGAAGTCAGGGAAGATACAGCCAAGTTGGTCTGCAACTTCCTTGTCCCGTGCCTGCGCGTAAGTGGCCCATTGAGCCTTCCTCTTCTGCATATCCATCAGGCAAGCCATGGACAGTGACTGATCAGCAGCCAACCTATCCAGTTCGAACTCCATATTCCCCTTCCTCTTCAGCCGTAAGCCAGCAGGTAACTCCAAGTGGCCAGTGTAAGCCATTTGCTGCTCCATGCGCTCGATGGGAACTCCTGCAAGCAAACAGAGTTTAGTTATAGTATTAGGGAAAAACAATGGTCCCTTACCTTTCTTGGCGCACTCAGCAATAGCAGCAGTGATGACTTCTCCCACGTTGATCGTGAGACCTCTCATTATCGCATACACCAGCAGCGATCGGCTCTGGTTGATTGTAGTCTCGTGAGTTACTGGGGACAACCTCCTTCTCACGAACGAAAACCAAACAGCCGCCTTAGCCGTGAGGTTGGCACTCATGAGAGTGTGCCTCCCATTGCGTGACACGGTCCAGGAAGCTTCAGGCTGGCCAATGGTCCGAATGGCCTCTTCCAGAACTGCCTCAGTAGGCTCATCAACAATCCGTGCATAATCTGTATGTGTTTGGCCCTTGAGACCATAGGCTTCGTTGATGGCCTTGGCTGAGAAATCCACTTCTACCCCTCTGACCACAGACAGGCCATCCTCAGGGCTGAGCACATTGGCGTAGAAATCATACACCATGCTCGTGTAGGCTGGATTGGGCGGTCTGCAAAATTCCTCTCAGCCGTGGTTTATGACTCCTGCGCGCAAGAACTGCGGCAGGTCAGCAGGTCGGTCGAGGAAGCCCTTCTCGTGCAGCAACTCCCTCTTCCTCAATTCAATGCCTCTGGATTCAGCGTCAGAGGAAACATACCTCACTGACTGAGGCTCATCTTCAGGGTAGAGCTTGGCCTTCCCTTTATCTGCTGGCTTGGCTGACTCGGCAGCCTCAACCTTGAGTCGTTTGAGTGAAGGCTCAGTGCTCTCTTTGGCTGACTCGGCAGCCTCAACCTTCTTGGCCTTCTTCTTCTTCAGCTTCTTGGCTCGCTTGGCCTTAAGAATCTTGGCCTTCTTCTTCTTCTTGAGCTTTGCCTCAATGGTGATCTGCTGCAGGCACGCCCCCAACGTCTCTTCCATTGAGTCAGTCTTCTGTTCAGGACTCTCCGGGCTATCTTCCCTCATAGGAGAGAAGACCTCGTCTTCCTCAGCATCTCCACTGCCCTGCGTTGACTCTTGGTACTCCCCATATGGGAATTCAGGATCAGGCCGTGGAGAAGTGTGAGACGGCGTGGTGCTCTGTGCTGCTGCAGGTGTCTGTGCAGAACTCAGTGGTGAAGACGGCTGCTCAGGGCTCTGCGCTGGCGGTGATGAAGAGAGCTCTGGGCTCTGCACTGGTTCAGATGGTGAAGGGCTGTGCGCAGGCGATGCAGATGGCGGCAAACCCTTCTTGGTCGATTCGTGGGACGCACGATCCGATTCTTGACTCTCCACAGAGGGAGTCTTTGCTTTGCTTGGTTCGGCGGCCATCTCGATACTCCACCGGCGCTTCTTGGGTGTGCCTGCTGGTTCAGAGGGTCCAGCAGGTATCTCAGAGACAACCTTCCACTTCTTCTTGCGAATCGGCAGCTTATCCAGTCGTTCCGTTCGCGCAGCCTCAGCATCAGCCAAGGCAAGCAATGCATCTCTCGCAGCCGTTTCAGCGTCGTCAGCCCTTTTCTTGGCCGCCGATCTTTCAGCCCGTGTGAACACCATTGTTGAGTCTTGGAGGTTTGGAGAGAAGAATCAAAGATGAAAAGAATCGCAGCTTTCTTGGAAATCAGAGAGTGGGAGAATCGTATCGATCGAGCGCCTTCTAACGGATATAAAGGCAACGGCTAAATCCCAACGGCTATATTTTGCGGATCCTGCAATTCCAGCGCAATTTTAGGGATTTTTTTCATCTAAATGTCAAACTTTGCTCATCCGTATCTTTTATTCGGCTCAATCTTTTCTTGATTTCTAAAGCTGGAATTACTCTCCTTGATCCCCTCTCTTGATTCTCTGCAAAAATAAATAAAACAAACATTAAATACTCAATTAAAATAACACAACAAAACATACAAATGATAACCGGAAAATTGCAAAAAATAAACTAAGGCATGAGCCTTGTGTTGACGAGCACAGCAATCACTCGTCCTCCCTCGTTCTCGTTATTATGCTTCAGTCAAGAGGAAGGCCGAGAGAGTCTTCACATCTCCTTCCTCGTAGTAGTGCTTCAATCTTGCACCATTAACCATGAATGGTTGGCCTTGCTGCAAGTTCTTTATCTCTATGGCACCATGAACAAACACATTAGTAATCACAAATGGACCTGACCACCTAGACTTAAACAACAAAACAAGTTGACCCTTCTTAAAGTCCTTAACTCTAAGTCTACTATCGTGCCAAATCTTGGTCTTTTCCTTATACATCTTAGCATTTTCATAGGCCATATGTCTAAGCTCATCAAGCTCATGTAATTGCAAAGACCTCAGTGTTCCTGCATCCTTTACACAAAAATTCAATTCCTTCATGGCCCAAAATGCTTTGTTTTCTAACTCAAGTGGTAAGTGACAAGCCTTGCCATATACCAGCCTATAAGGAGACATACCTAGGGGTGTCTTATATGCTGTCCTATAAGCCCAAAGTGCATCCTCAAGCTTAAAGGACCAGTCTTTCCTATTAGGTTTGACCACTTTTTCTAGGATGTTCTTAATCTCCCTATTTGAAATTTCAGCCTGTCCATTCGAGTGTGGGTGATAGGGAGTGGCTACTCTATGTCTAATGTTATACTTAGCCAACACTCTCTCCATAGCTTTGTTAATGAAATGTGACCCCTCATCACTAATGATGGCACGAGGTGTCCCAAACCTAGTAAAAATGTGCCTATGCAAGAATTTGGTGACTGTTTTGGCATCATTATTGGGACATGCCTTGGCTTCTACCCACTTGGACACATAGTCCACTGCCACTAATATGTAGAGGTTACCTGATGACGGAGGGAATGGCCCCATGAAGTCAATGCCCCATACATCAAAGAGCTCCAACTCTAAGATGTAGGTGAGGGGCATCTCATCCTTTCGACTGAGGTTACCTGTTCTTTGGCATTCATCACAGCTGTGGGCATAGTTGTGGGCATCTTTGAAGATCGTTGGCCAATAGTAGCCACTCTGAAATACCTTTGCAGCTGTTCTTTGGCCACCAAAGTGTCCACCATAAGGAGCTGTCTGGCAGTGCTGCAGCACAGACTTCGCTTCAGCAGCTGAAACACACTTCCTTAGCAAGCCGTCAGCACATGTTCTGTAAAGTGTGGGGTCATCCCATATGAATTTCCTTGCTTCATGAAGGAACCTCCTCTTCTCTTGTCCTCCCTTAAAAACTGGTAAAACCTGTGATGCACGGAAATTAGCAATGTCAGCAAACCAAGGTTCCTCATCGTTATCACGATGAGTCAAAGCAAAGACATGTTCATCAATAAAAGCATCAGAAATTGCGGGGTCCGCAATTTTTTCGCAATTGTGCTGCAATCGAGATAGGTGATCCGCAACCACATTTTCACATCCCTTCTTGTCTCGAATGTCCAAATCAAACTCTTGCAGCAGCAGTACCCACCTAATCAACCTAGGCTTAGCATCAGCCTTCCTCATAAGATACTTCAAGGCAGAATGGTCAGTGTACACAATTGTCCTAGTGCCTACAATATAGTTTCTAAATTTTTCGCAAGCAAACACTACAGCAAGCATCTCTTTCTCAGTAGTTGTATAATTACATTGAGCCTCATTCAAGGTTTTACTAGCATAATAGACAGGGTGTGTTAGCTTGTCAATCTTCTGTCCTAACATCACTCCTACAGCATAGTCACTGGCGTCACATAACATCTCAAAGGGAAGATCCCAATTTGGTCCTACTATGATAGGGGCTGTGACTAGTGCTTTCTTAAGGGTGGTCCAAGCTACTACACATTCCTTAGAGAAGATGAATGGCCTATTTAATTCTAGAAGCTCACACAGAGGCTTGGCTATCTTAGAAAAGTCCTTAATGAACCTTCTGTAGAAGCCAGCATGCCCTAAGAAACTTCTAATGGCCTTGACATTCTGAGGCTCTACCAACTTCTCTATGATCTCAATTTTGGCTCGGTCAACTTCTACACCTGCCCTCGACACTCTATGACCTAAGACAATCCCCTCATCCACCATGAAATGACACTTCTCCCAATTAAGGACTAAGTTGGTCTCTTCACATCTGGTTAGGACTTGTCCTAAATTTTCTAGACAGTTTGTAAATGAATCCCCAAAGACTGAGAAATCATCCATGAATATTTCTATCATGGACTCATCCAAGTCAGAAAAGATTGCCAACATGCACCTTTGGAATGTTGCCGGTGCATTGCATAAGCCAAAAGGCATTCTGCGAAAGGCAAATGTTCCAAAAGGGCAAGTGAAGGTCGTCTTTTCTTGGTCTTTGGGGTCTATAGTGATCTGGTTATACCCTGAATAACCGTCTAAGAAACAATAGTAGGCTCTACCAGCTATTCTGTCTAGCATCTGGTCAATGAATGGTAGAGGGAAGTGGTCTTTTTTAGTTTCTTTATTGAGCTTCCTATAATCCATACATACTCTCCACCCCGTGACAGTCCTAGTTGGAATCAGTTCGTTGTTCTCATTGACTACCACAGTCATCCCACCCTTTTTAGGTACACACTGTATAGGGCTTACCCACTGACTACTAGCTATGGGGAAGATCACACCAGCATCTAACCATTTTATTATTTCTTTCTTTACTACCTCTTTCATAGAGGGATTCAACCTACGTTGATGATCTACTCTAGGTGTGTGCTCTTCCTCTAGTATAATCTTATGCATGCAATAAGAAGGGCTAATGCCTCTAATATCAGCAATAGTCCATGCAATAGCCTTCCTATGTTGCTTAAGCAGTAAAATCAGTTCAACCTCATGTTTTTCACTTAATTTAGAAGAAATGATAACAGGCAGAGTTTCATTACTCCCTAAATATGCATACTTGAGGTGAGTGGGTAGTGGTTTTAGTTCTAAAACAGGTGGATGCTCAATGGATGGCTTTAAAGGATTTAATGATCTATCAGTTAGGTCTATATTCATACATACATGTTGTGGTTTATCTACAGGCATATCCATTAGTTCAGAAACATTTAAGTCAGCTACATCTAATTGTACATATTCATTAGCATGCTTAGTTAATAGTACATGCTCTAATTGTTCTTCCATTAGTGAGTCAACAATATCCATGCTAGCACAAGACTCAGAATCAGAGGGGTACCTTAAGGCTTTATAAACACTAAATTTCACCTCTTCATCATGAACCCTCATAGTGAGCTCACCTTTTTGAACATCTATTAGTGCCCTACCTGTGGCTAGAAATGGTCTACCTAGCAGGATGGGGACCTCCTTGTCTGCTTCATAATCCAGGATAATGAAATCTGCAAGGAAAATAAATTTGTCAACTTTCACTAGAATATCTTCAATCTTACCTTCAGGGTATGCAATGGATCTGTCTGCTAGTTGTAAAGTGACAGTGGTTGGACGTGCTTCTCCTATTCCTAGCTGGCGGAATAGTGATAGGGGCATGAGGTTTATGCTGGCGCCCAGGTCACAAAGCGCTCTGCCCACGTGCTTGCCTCCAAGTTCTACAGGTAAGGTGAAGGAACCAGGATCCTTCTCCTTCTTGGGCAACTTGTTTTGGAGTATGGCACTGCACTCCTCAGTGAGGTTTACTGTTTCAAACTCACCAATTATTTTTTTGTTAGTAATAATGTCCTTCAAAAACTTTACATAGGAAGGCATAGACTGTAAAACTTCTACAAAAGGAATGTTGACATGCACTTGCTTAAGAATTTCAAGAAATTTGTTAAAGTGCACTTCCTGTTCTTGTTTCTTCTTAAGCCTTCGAGGATATGGAGGTGGTGGCACATATGCAGGCACGTCAGGTCGCCTTAGGATTGGAGGAGGCCTTGGAATTTCTTCTATCTCCTCAATAATTGGCTCTAGCCTGGCTCCTGATGTGCTTGTTGGTGGTGGACCTTGGGTTGGCAGAGACTCCAGTGGAGCACTAGACTCAGTGTTCTCTACTCTCTTTGGTGTGTCCTTTGTGTTGCTCACCAAGGGTCTACCACTTCTAAGTTCAATTGCTTGAACTTGTTCTTTACCATCTCTCCTTGGCACCTCGGTGTCAGCAGGAAGCCTACCTTGGGGCCTACTCTTGAGTTCATTGGCCAATTGGCCTATTTGGTTCTCTAGGCTCCTAAGAGTAGCTTGCTGGCTTTGAAGAGTAGCATCATTCTTAGCTATGTATTCCTTGAGTAAGTTTTCTACAGAAGATCCTACAGGTTGGTTGTAAGGTTTTTGATACATTGATTGGCTATGTTGATGAGTGAAACCAGGTGTTCCACTTGGTCTAGGCTGGTTAGGATTTTGGTTAACATTTTGTTGGCCACCCCATGACAGGTTTGGGTGGTTTCTCCAACCAGGGTTGTAAGTTTGTGAGTAGGGGTTATTCCTAGGCTGCTGTTGGCTTCCTACATAGCAGACTGAGGATGGATTCCCAGGGCAGTATTCATATGGGTGCCCTTCCCCACAGAATCCACAGATAAGTGCCTCGCCTTGACTTGGTTGGGTGCCCATTGACATGGCTGTGGCGGTATTGGCACTGGTTTGGAGATTTGCCTGAGCCATTTGCTTAACTAGGTTGGTCAGGGCGTTTATTTGGGTGCTCATGGCGCTAAGAGCATCCTTGTCTTGAGCTCTAGTTGGCTCGACTGGATCATCTGACCACCTACAGTGAGATGTTGAGATCTTCTCCAGGATCTCATAAGCTTCGTTGTAACTCTTGGACAACATGGAACCACCAGCAGATGAGTTTAGAACTTGTCTGGTGCTGGGGTTGCATCCTTTGAAAAAGACTTCTATTTGGATACACCATGGAATGCCATGGTGTGGACATTTAATGAGAAGGTCTTTGAATCTTGTCCAAGCTTCGTGAAGAGACTCACTTGGAGCTTGTTTGAATTTGATGATATCATCACGAAAGGTGGAATTCCTATCTGGTGGGAAATATTTGACTATGAATTTTTCTGCTAAGTCTGTCCAATTGAGGACAGATCCAGAGGGTAATGAGTTTAACCACGTTTTGGCTTTGTCCCTCAGAGAGTAAGGGAACAGATATAGCCTCAAGGCTTCTTGGGAAACTCCAGGGATCAGGAATGTGTCACTAACTCCTAGGATGTTTCTAAGATGGTTGTGGGGGTCCTCATTTTCTATTCCAAAGAATTGTCCCACAGTGGACAACATTTGGAACATCACTGGCTTTAACTCGAATGAGTTGGCAGTGATCTCAGGACGGATTATGCTGGGGTTCAGCTCCCCAGGCATAGGTACTAGGTAAGAAAGTATGGCGCTATCCTTATCATTCGCTATTTCGATGGGATTGCGAGTGACAGGCACCAGGTTTTGATCTCTTCTATCCATTTCTTCTTGAGGAGATTGCGGTAACCTTGCGGTTTCAGCAATTAATGGAGGTAATGAAGGTTGTTTAAAGAGGCGTTTCTTGGCTCTATTCCTAGCTCTAAGTAATCTCTCGGGCTCAGGGTTGAACTCTAGATCACTACTTGGAGGCTCATTCATAAACTAACCCAAATGGTACCTGAAAAAAAAATGAAAATGGATCAGTTTCAATGGAAAATAACTTGGTGTTTCAAACTTAACTAACTTCGTTTTCACTTAAATAAATCCCCGGCAGCGGCGCCAAAAACTTGTTGCGTGCTCAATGTGTTGAAATAATTAGGCAATAAAAGAGATAGAGCACTCAGAACATGCAAGCATACATGATCTTATAGCAAGTAGTAAGTATATTTCATTCGTTTTCCCACAGAGACTTATTTTTAGCTATTCGCGAAGTGTTTTGTTAAGAAAGAAGGGGTGGATTTGATGGGGTAAAATTGGTTTTTAATTGTCTAATTTTTGCTGAACGTGTAAAGGGTAGTAACATAAACAAGAACAAGTCAAAGCTAAACTAAAATGAAAAGAAACGAAATTAATAAATGAATGCAAAGACAGCGAAACAGAATGGAAACTTAGACGGAATTGCGGAGACCGCAATTCTACCGCAATTACAATAACAGCGAAAGTGTGTAAATGGGTGAATTAAGGGCTACTAATGACTATCCTATAGGCATTTTTATACGATTCTCAAGCACTGGATCTACTCTCTATGCATCAAACTATCTCAATCTCATGTATCGTCCGATTCCATGCATTAGATTCTTTAGTTTACTCAACTCAAAGTAAGGTCTTAAGCATCTTGTTAAGGCAGAAAGATATGGTTTGTACTAGGGAAACGCCTATTCCTAGGCCGTTTCCTGGTTACCTTGAAAGGCTAGCATGATAATATGACTCTGAACTCTTACTCCTTCCAGAGGTTAGGAGTTCTTTGGACAAAATGGATGGCCAATCGAAATTGCCCGTGGGATGAAGCTTACATACAATCAATGTTCGAGAGCTATCCTACATGCTTGATTCACGTTTTTTAGCCTATGGAGTTGTCATTAGCATGCCCCTAAGTGACTTAGTTACTCATGGATATAGGGAGAACAGAACTAAAAGATAAAACAGACATGCTTAGAAGGGAAATGTGCTTAAAACAGTAAAGGAAAACAGTAGAATGTAAAGGAACGAAACTGTGAAATACTGAACTTTGCGTTTGATTAATTGATTGTTTGAATGAATATAAAAGATACTTAAAGTAAAGAACAGCAAGACAGAACACAACGAAATGAACTGAATGAACCACTAGAACAGAAACAACACAAGACAGAGTTTGTAAAGTAGAAATGAAGAACAGAAAGCAATAAAACAGCTCGAAATCTCGTTGCAGCCGTCTCGAATGAAGGATGAGAAAGGTCAGCCTTGCTTGGATGAATCCAATCGGGAGAGAAGAAGAATCTCCTCTCCTTCCTATCAGATTATTGATTCCAACAGCTGAGCTTCGCAAACCAGCAGACGGCAAAGGAAAACTAGGAGAAAAGATGGACTGCGAGAAGACTTCTACGCTTTCGGATGATGTTTGAACCTCCGACTTTGACCCCCTTTTATAGTAGTTTGCAGGTGCGTTTGGGCCAAGGAGAACCATCAATCTTCAACATCGTATATCAGAATGGATGGAGGAGAAAGAACGAATCCCTGAAATCACGGAATTTAACAGAAAAAGATCAGTCAACTTACGGTTTTCACTTGAATAATTGCGGCTTCAACAATGTTTTCGCAATGCTGTCGCAATGCAGTTTTTTTCATTCTTTTCCTTCGGTTTTTAACCCTTTTCTTTCCTATTGTACATAAGTCCTAATTTAGCTACCTTCTTCTAATTCTCATATTTAAGCATAGGTTTAGGCTAAATGCTATAAAAAACACCTAAAAGTGTACATCTTCTTAAGCTAAATGGGTCCTAAATAAGTCACTTTCAGAAACTTAACAGTGAGCTCACCTTTTTGGACATTTATCAGTGCCCTACCTGTGGCTAGAAATGGTCTACCTAACAGGATGGGGACCTCCTTGTCTGCTTCATAATCCAGGATAATGAAATCTGCAAGGAAAATAAATTTGTCAACCTTTACAAGAATATCCTCAATCTTACCTTCAGGGTATGCAATGGATCTGTCTGCTAATTGTAAAGTGACAGTGGTTGGACGTGCTTCTCCTATTCCCAGCTGGCGGAATAGAGATAGGGGCATGAGGTTTATGCTGGCTCCCAGGTCACAGAGAGCTCTGCCCACGTGCTTGCCTCCTAGCTCTACAGGTAAGGTGAAGGAACCAGGACCCTTCTCCTTCTTGGGTAGCTTGTTTTGGAGTATAGCACTGCACTCCTCAGTGAGATTTACTGTTTCAAACTCACCAATTATTTTCTTGTTAGTTATAATATCCTTCAAAAACTTTACATAAGAAGGCATAGACTGTGAAACCTCTACAAAAGGAATATTAACATGCACTTGCTTAAGAATTTCTAAAAATTTGTTAAAGTGCACTTCCTGTTCTTGTTTTTTCTTTAGCCTTCTAGGAAATGGAGGTGGTGGCACATATGCAGGCACTTCAGGTCGCCTTAGGATAGGTGGAGGCCTTGGAATTTCTTCTATCTCTTCTATGATTGGCTCCAGCCTTGATCCTGATGTGCTTGTTGGTGGTGGACCTTGGTTTGGCAGAGACTCTAGTGGAGCACTAGACTCAGTGTTCTCTACTCTCTTTGGTGTGTCCTTGGTGTTGCTCACCAATGGTCTACCACTTCTAAGTTCAATTGCTTGAACTTGCTCTTTACCATCTCTCCTTGGTACTTCAGTGTCAGCAGGTAGTCTACCTTGGGGCCTACTTTTGATTTCATTGGCTAGTTGCCCTATTTGGTTCTCTAGGCTCCTAAGAGTAGCTTGCTGACTCTGTAAAGTGGCATCATTCTTGGCTATGTATTCCTTGAGTAAGTTTTCTACAGAAGATCCTACAGGTTGGTTGTATGGTTTTTGATACATGGATTGGTTATTTTGGGGAGTGAAACCAGGTGTTCCACTCGGTCTTGGTTGGTTAGGATTTTGATTAGCATTTTGTTGGCCACCCCATGACAGGTTTGGGTGGTTCCTCCAACCAGGGTTGTAACTATTAGAATAGCAGACCGAGGCTGGATTCCCAGGGCAGTATTCATACGGGTGCCCTTCCCCACAGAATCCACAGATAAGTGTCTCACCTTGACTTGGTTGGGTGCCCATTGACATGGCTGTGGCGGTGTTGACACTTGTTTGGAGATTGGCTTGAGCCATTTGCTTAACTAGGTTGGTCAGGGCATTTATTTGGCTGCTCATTGCACTTAGAGCATCCTTGTCTTGAGCTCTAGTTGGCTCAACTGGATCATCTGACCACCTACAGTGAGATGCTGAGATCTTCTCCAAGATCTCATAGGCTTCGTTGTAACTCTTGGACAACATGGAACCTCCAGCAGATGAATTTAGAACTTGTCTAGTGTTGGGGTTGCATCCTTTGAAAAAGACCTCTATTTGGATACACCATGGGATGCCATGGTGTGGACATTTAAGAAGGAGATCTTTAAACCTTGTCCAAGCTTCATGAAGAGACTCAGTGTCAGCTTGTTTGAACTTGATTATGTCATCACGAAAGGTAGAATTCCTATCAGGTGGGAAGTATTTGACTAGGAATTTTTCTGCTAAGTCTGTCCAATTACGGACTGATCCTGAGGGTAATGAGTTTAACCACGTTTTGGCTTTGTCCCTCAAAGAATAAGGGAACAAGTATAGCCTCAAGGCTTCTTGGGAAACTCCAGGGATGATAAAGGTATCACTGACTCCTAAGAAGTTTCTAAGATGGTTGTGGGGGTCCTCATTTTCCACTCCAAAGAATTGTCCCACAGTGGACAACATTTGGAACATCACTGGCTTTAACTCGAATGAGTGGGCAGTGATTTCAGGACGGATTATGCTGGGGTTCAGCTCCCCAGGCATAGGTACTAGGTAAGAGAGGATGGCGCTATCCTTATCATTCGCTATTTCGATGGGATTGCGAGTGACAGGCACCGGATTTGGAACTATTCCATCCATTTCTTCTTGAGACAATTGCGGAGGAATTGCGGTTCCCGCAATTATTGGAGGTATAGAGGGTTGGTTAAAGAGACGTTTCTTGGCTCTATTTCTGGCCCTAAGTAATCTCTCAGGCTCAGGATTGAACTCTAGATCACTACTTGAAGGCTCACTCATAAACTAACCCAATGGTACCTGTAAAAGAAATGAAACAGATCAGTTACAATAGACAATAAACTTGGTGTTTCAAACTTAACAAACTTCGTTTTCACTTAAACAAATCCCCGGCAGCGGCGCCAAAAACTTGTTACGTGCTCAATGTGTTAAAATAAATAAGCAATAAGATAGAGAGAGCACTCAGAACATGCAAGCATACATGATCCTATAGCAAGTAGTAAGTATTTTTTCATTCGTTTTCCCACAGAGATTTATTATAAGCTACTCGTGAAGTGTAAAGTTAAGAAAGACAGGGTGGATTTGATGGGGTAGAATTGGTTTTAAATTGTCTATTTCTTACTGAATACGAAGAGGATAGTAACATAAACAAGTGCAAGTCAAAGTTAAACTCAAATGAGAAGAGACGAAATTACTAAACGAAGACAAAAACAGCTAGACAGAATTGTAACTTTAGCAGAATTGCGGAAACAGCAATTCTACCGCAATTTTAAGAACAGCGAAAGTGTGTAAAATGGAGAAACAAGGGCTACTAACGACTCCTCTATAGGCTTTTTCATACAATTCTCAAGCATTGAATCAACTCACTATGCATCAAACTCACTCAATCTCATGTATCTTCCGATTCCATGCATTAGATTCTTTAGTTTACTCATATCCAAGTAAGGTCTTAAGCATCTTGTTAAAGCAGAAAGTTACGGTTTGTACTAGGAAAACGCCTATTCCTAGGTCGTTTTCTGACTACCTTGAAAGGCTAGCATGAGTGTATGACTCTGAACTCTTACTCCTTCCAGAGGTTAGGAGTTCTTTGGACAAAATGGATGGCCAATCGAAATTGCCCGTGGTATGAAGCTTACATACAATCAATGCTTCGAGAGCTATCCTACATGCTTGGTTCACGTTTTTTAGCCTATAGACTTGTCATTAGCATGCCCCTATGTGACTTAGCTACTCATGGATATAGGGAGAACAGAAATAAGAGATAAAGTAGCCATGCTTAGAAGAGAAATACGCTTAAAACAGCAAGGTAAAACAGTAGCAGCAAAAGTTAAGAAACTGTGAAATAACAAATTGTGCTTTGATTACTTGATTGTTTGAATGAACAAAGGGAAGCTTAAAATAAATAATGTAAAGACTGAAAGCAACGAAATGAAATGAACTAACTAATAGAAGAGAAACAACACTTAAACAGAGCTGGAAATTAGAAATGAAAGACAGAAAGCAGTAATTAAGCTTGAACGCCTCGTTGCGAATGCCTCGACTGAAGGGAGAGAAAGATCAGCCTTGCTTGGATGAATCCAATCGGGAGAGAAGAGGAATCTTCTCTCCTTCCTATCAGATTGTCGACTCCAACAGCTAAACCTCTCAAACCAACAGACGGATGAGAAAAACAGGAGAAAAGATGGAGCTGCGAAGAGGCTTCTACGCTTTCGGATGATGATTGAACCCTCGACTTGGACCCCCTTTTATAGTAATTTGCAGGTGCGTTTGGGCCAAGGAGAACCATCAATCTTCAACGTCGTACTTCAAAATGGATGGAGGAGAAAGAACGAATCCCTGAAATAACGGAAATTAACAGAAAAAGATCAGTCAACTTACGGTTTTCACTTGAAACATTGCGGTTTCAGCAATGTTTCCGCAATGCTATCGCAATGTGCATTTTTCATACTTTTCCTTCGGTTTTCAATCCTTTTCTTTCCTTTTGCACACAAGTCCTAATTTAGCTACCTTATTTTAATTCTCACAAATAAGCATAGGTTTAAGCTAAATCCTATCAAAAACACCTAAGAGTGTGCATCTTTCTAAGCTAAATAAGTCCTAAATAAGTCACTTTTGGAAACATAACAGGCCTCACGATCAATGTTGGCGAGGTCATTGCAGCCTCAATAGCAGACTGTGCCAAAAAAGGTAAGGGTCCTCTTTTCTTCCCCAACACAATCACTAAGCTTTGCTTACGTGCAGGTGTACAAATCGAGCGGATGGAGAGGCAACTGGCCTACACGGGACATCTGGAGCTGCCTACAGGCCTGCGAATGCGAAGGAAGGGGAACATGGAGTTTGAGCTAGACGGCCTGGCTGCTGCTCAATCTCTCTCTATGGCCTGTCTGATGGACCTGCAGAAGAAGCTGGCGCAGTGGGCTGAGTATGCTCAAGCGAGGGATAAGGATGTTGCTGACCAGTTGGGCTGCATCTTTCCTGAGTTCCCCACTGACCTGCTGACACCATGGGCACCTCCAAGGGAGAGGAAGGATGATGATGAGGATGTTTGAGTGCCGGTTTGATGGGAACTCGAGGGAGTACTTCTGTTCCCTCTTCAAATAAAAAAAAATAAAAAAAACCTGCTTTTCGTTAACTGGTGACTGTTTTTTGTGATTCAATTACTTGTCTGTTTTTATTTCTTTTGATTGTTTAGGATAGTTTAGTATAGGTAGATGGTTTCTGAGTAGCTAGCATGTTTTCGTTTCCTTTGTGAGTAGTTGTAGATGACTGGAAATAGCATGCAAAGGGGCCTTGTTCACTGATATATCTGCCCTGTAGGTTCATTGCGAAATCTTTGCGGACTCCGCAATTTTTTTTTTTTAGTTATCGCATGCTATTGTTTGACTGATAGATAGGCTGGTTCTGTTTCAATTTTGCTCTTCTGATGTTTGTATGCCTGCCTTATATGACCTATCTGTAAGCATGCTGGATGAGTGTCTTAGAACACATTTGATAGTTTAAATTAGCTCTCTTAAGTTGCTCAGCATGTATCTCTGTCAGCCCTACTTTCCTGTTTTTCGAAATTTCTGCTGCTGTCGTATTTGCTTTAGGAAGGTTCATTCTATGCCTAGGACTTTTAGATTCTCTTTGTTTTGCCCTAGACTAGATGCTTCTAGGACAAGTTTGGGGGTGTGCCACCTCAGACTCTCATTGGGGACAATGAGAAGTTTAAGTTTGGGGGAGGCAGCCCTAGGCCTAGGAACATTCCTCTCTCCCTTTTAAACATAAGCATTCTTCTTCTCTTTGAAAAAATGATGGTCTAAAAAAAAATGATAAATAGAATAAAGAGGGGTGTCTCTCTTGCAGTTGCTGAGTAATCAGTGCCATGTGTGTAACCCACAAGTGGCATTGCATCAAAAGGCAACTAAAGGAGAGGCTTCACCAAAGAAAGAAAGGAAAAAGGGAAAACCAAGGAAGAAGAGTGTATGCCTATGAGTTATAGCTTTGTGCTTAGGTGTCCTATGTGAATGAACTCTGATCCTCAATTAGCTAAGCACAGGGTTATAGCTTGTAGGTTTGTTTAGGGAGATGAATGTATGTACAATGTAGTGATGCCAGAGTTTAGGTTGTTCTATGAATGTACTACTGTCACTGGTTTATACTAAGACTGGCATGACTCTAAGGAATCCTAGGTAGCTCAAAAGAAAAACATTAGAAGCATGTATTGAGTCTAGGGTAGAGCTAGGTAGAATTCGAAACCTTGGGGATAGTTGCACAATGAACTTAATGACAGAAGCAGATAGGTCAGTTGTAGGGAGTTAATAAAACAGTAGGAGTATAAGGCGAGAGAAGTCAGAAGAAGCAAAATGAGAAGTTAGTTTTAAACTAAGAAGTGTGTCACAGGACAGCATTGCCATAGATAGTGAATTTAGGGGAGTCAGCAAATGGTTAGAGAAGTTAAACAGCAGCCTAAGTAAGTCTTTGTGTTGCTCGAGGACGAGCAAAACCTTAAGTTTGGGGGTGTGTTACGTCTCCAAAAGTGACTATTTTAGGACTTATTTGCTATAGGAAGTTGTGCATTCTTAAGTGTTTTTGGTAGGATTTAGCCAAACTTGTGCTTATATATGAGAATTAGAAGAATGAAGCTAAATTAGGACTTATATGCAAAAGGAAGGAAAAAGAACCAAAAACGAAGTTAAAGACTTAAAATGTGCACATTGCGGAAGCATTGCGAAAACATTGCTAAAACATTGCTAAAACCGCAATGTTTTAAGTGAAATCCGTAAGTTGTCTAACTAATTTCTGTTTTGTTCCGATCTTTCAGGGGCCCATTCTTTCTCCTGCTGCCACGTTGAGATACGACGTTTAGAATGGATGGTTCTCCTTGGCCTAATCGTACCTGCAGAACACTATAAAAGGAGGTCAAAGTGGAAGGTTGAAACACACTCGAAAAGCATAGAACTCCCATCTCAACGCGGTTTCTTCCCTATTTCTTCTCCCGTTTGTTGGCGTGAAGGTTTCAGCTGTTGGCATCGATAATCTGAGAGGAAGAGAGAATATCCTTCTTCTCTTCTGATTGGATTCATCCCCAAACAAGCTCACCTTCGCCCTTCATCCGAGGCGCTTGCGGCGAGGAGTTCACGCACACACTTTAGATTGTTTTCTACTGCTTTTTGTCTCTTATTTTCTTTACTGTCTTCTGCTCTTTACTTATGTTTGCTACTGCAATTCAATTCTCCTTCAATCATTTAGTCTTTCTTGTTTTGTACTCGTGGCACACTAAGCTTTGAATCTCACGCAATAGAGGAATTATTTGACTACTTCGCAATTCTCTTTAATGTTTTCTTTCTTCGTTTGTTGTCATTAAATTCTGTTAAGCATGTTTAAATACTCAAATCTTTCTATTCCATCTTCATCCATGAGTAACTAAACCACATAAGGGTATGCTAATGACAAGTCCATAGGTAGAAATACGTGAATCAAGCATGTAGGTTAGCTTCGAATGCATTGAATGTATGTAAGCTTCATCCCACGGGCAATTTCGATTGGCCATCCATTTTGTCCAAAGAACTCCTAACCTCTGGAAGGAGTAAGAGTTCAGAGTCGTACATTCATGCTAGCCTTCCATGGTAGCCAGAAAACGACCTAGGAATAGGCGTTTTCCTAGTACAAATCACTAAACTCACTTTTATAAAAAGATGCTTAAGACCTTACTTGGACATGAGTAAACTAAAGGATCTAATGCATGAAATCGGAAGATACATGAGAATGAGTTAGTTTGATGCATGATGAGTTGATCTACTGCTGAAGATTCGTATGAAAAAGCCTATAGAGGAGTCGTTAGTAGCCCTTGTTTCCACAACTTACCCTTAAAACGTTGCTGCAGAATTGCGAGAACATTGTTGTTTGCGCAATTCTTCCAGTTTCACTTTTTGCCTTAGCCATTTTTCCAGCTTTCTTTTGCTTTGCGATTTTATTTAATTGCTCTCTCCGCAAGTCTTTTTCTCCTACATTCAAGTTAATCTATTTACTTGCTCTTGTTTATGCTTGCATATCTTGCACTCTCTTTATTAGTTAGACACATTAAACCCAATTCTACCCCATCTAAACCACCTTTTCTAAGTTAACAAAACACTTCGCTAGTAACTAAGAATAAATCTCTGTGGGGCGGAGCCCTGAGAAAGTCACCGGCGGCAGGTTAGTACAGTTCTCCTGCAGCTGGGGGCTAATCCGATAAGGTACTTGCTGTCAAGGCCAGCCCTATCGGGAAGGACAGCGCGGTAATTCAGTCTTAGGCTATTGGTTGGAGAGATGATCTTAAGCTGACGCATATACACCTACCTACTCAACAAGGGGACAAGTGAATCATCGCTTTTGGGGAGAAAAAAGGATTTATCTCCCTATGCAACTGCCCATCCAAGATCCAACCAACTCATGCCGTCGCCAATCCAATGCCCAAGGAACTAGACCTTATGCAAAGCACCTTTTTCACATAGAGCAGATTTTCCTCTTTATATATTACATAAGCCCTCAAGTAGGTAACCCCGAAAAGGTGAAAGCGGGAAAAAGACGACGAAACCCTTTTTTCTTTCTTTGTAAACATGCCACTGAAAGACTCTACTGAGACAAAGATGGGCTGTCAAGAACGTAGAGGAGGTAGGATGGGCAGTTGGTCAGATCTAGTATGGATCGTACATGGACGGTAGTTGGAGTCCCACCGGATTAGGAATGCGAAGGCCTTTGTTGACTTATTCGCTCGGCCAATCGTCGGCCCCGATTAAAGTAACCAGAAGAGGGCTGGAAATGACTCGCCAGCGACCGGCGTTCAGAACCAGCCTTGAAGTGAATGAATTAGAAAGAACGAAGAAGTAAGGAAATGAGACGACTCCGACTTGAATCTGAACTACGATTCAGATCAAGTCTTACCGAAATCGGATTTCCTTTTCGTGCCATATGCCAATCGGGTGTCTTCATTCAAGCGACGATACAGAAGAAGAACGAAACGAAGTGAGAGGCCGGGAGGCAGAGAAAAGAGTCGAGTCGATCAGGCTCGACGACCGGGAAAAGCAAAACGAAATTCGGATTTGGCCAAAAAAGAAGCAACGCTATGGATACCATGACCGATCACCATCGATAAAGAAGAATCTTTCTAAATCACTCGAACAAAAAATCGATCTCGCCATTAGCTCGACATCCTTGGCTGCTATGAAACATATCGGCCTTGCGTTGCGGAAGGAACGTTCTGTTCTGTTTTGAGTTGAAGGCAAGAGCTCTTTCGCTTAGTAGAGCTACCGGCCGCCGGACGACGACCACTGAACAAACTTGGTTGACGAACATGGTTTATGCGCCGCTAATGTAGCGGCTTGTCTGAAGGCCGAAGGCAGGAAAGCAAGGCAAGTCTGAAGGCCGGATCAACATCATGACAACGGCATTCTGGAAACTGTTGGGCCAGCCACAATTGGTGTAATGTCTGGGTGCGTATGGCGGTACACTGGCAGCGGTACCAGGGTGATGAGCTTGAGGATCAGGCGTCTCAGGGGGCACCTCGTGCAAACTGATGTTTCTTAAAGGGGCATGCCTGGGCTCAGAAAGGCTTTCGATGTAGCCTTTCTTTGACAAACTAGCTACTCGTCTCGGGCAGAAACCTTATGGCAAGCCTCTGGAGAGGGCAACCCTTGACGTGGGGACTCTCCGGAGGAGTATGAGTTCGAAGAGCTAGAAGAGATCGATATTCACTCACATAGCTTCTGGTCTTTGACATCAAAAAAGATGGTGGAGGAGTATCTGAAACACGTAGAGACTGTTCTAGAAGCTCTGCGTGAGCACCAGCTTCAAGCCCACTAGGGGTTCCCCTCTTCTTTTTTGTCGATCGAGCCGCTTTCCCTCATTCCACTCGTCCAGCCCTCTTCACGAGTCCTCGTTGCGGGCCCCGAGAAAATAGGAGGGGGAGTGAGACCGCGATTCGATAGAATCGAGGTCGGACCGGAGAGGGAACCTCTGTGCGGGGGTAGGGGCGGATGTAGCCAAGTGGATCAAGGCAGTGGATTGTGAATCCACCACGCGCGGGTTCAATCCCCGTCGTTCGCCCACAGGCGAAACTCAAAGAAGAAGACAATAGGCAGATGGGGTCGCGATACCCAAATAGGCGCATGCATTGGATCACCATTGCGGAGACGGAAATCATGGCTCCAGCAGAAAACCCTAAACATCAATCCCCCACTTTACCTGTAATGGTTTCTCATTAAATATGCTTCATTCATACCTAATGGCAAATATATCTGGAGATCCCAGCAAGGCTGCCGGAGACATCACTAAACCACCCAGGGATGTGATCAACGTTCTCTCGATATTCAGGAATTGCCCACGCGACCCCTCATCCATTAGTGCCCGAGGGATCGACCACTATTCTAAATATAGTAAAGTAAGGCGGAGAACTGTTGTTCATTGGAGTGCGGAGGTTGTTCCCATCATTGAAGTCAGAGTGTGGGACTGAGCCCCGTGACCAAATTTTCCTGTTCAAAAGAGGATCTCTCTTCTTCTTCATTCTCAACAGGAATGCATCAACAAAACTGCCCTTCCATATAGATCGTCGTGGCATGAACTCAGAATTTCTTCGCTTCGATTCCGCCCCTACTCTTATAAAAAAAAGGCAGGCTAGCTCCTACTCCTTCTTTTTTTTTCATTCAGGGGGGTGTGCGAATAATTTGAGCACTTCTGATACGGATGTGGAATCCTACGCCTAAGCTATGCTTGCTAATGACCTAGACTAGACCTCTTCTACCGCATCAAGAGGAAATCCCGATCCCGCATTTGAGAAAGTTTAGCTATGCCCACAGCTCTTTCAAAGGAAAGCAGTCTTCTTCAGCGTTTCGTTTCTAAGCTAGGTGACCAGAGCTTGGGGATTTTGTTTAGTTATCATCTTCGAACTTGATCTTTGAAGCTAGAGTGGCCAAAGAATCAGCATGTCGATCTGTGCTATTTGATACTAATTGATACTAAATAGACCGGATGAGATTTTGGTGTATACTATCATTGGAATGGGCCGGGTCTCCCGAGGCGAGGTACATATGGCCGGCCCTTCGGGTGTCTCGGAAGCCCATTTCTTTGAAATCCCACTATAGTAATACCAATAAAAAGAGAAAATGAGAGACCCAAAGTAATGAGAAAATGGAAGAAGGATAGCTATACTTCTTCGGTATACTCTCAATCAAGACGCTCTGGGTACTAGGATAACGAACTTGAAACGCGGAGCCCGAGCGGCCGGCGCAATCAGCCATCAGCCCTCTTCAAGCTGTCGAATATAGATAGGAGATCCACTTCGACGCTTGCGCGAAAGAAGAAGCGAATCAATCAGAATGGAGACATGGAGAAGAGGCGAATTGGATCAAACAATAGGGGGCCGTAGCACTGACCTCTTTTTTTATTGATTCAATACAATTAGGGGAAAAGATCGTACAGTTCCCTACCGAGATCAAAGTGAATTGTCTAAGTGCTCTCCCCTCTTGGCTTTGTCTCATTGTACAAAAAATGCATCTCCTTCGCCCGCGCGCGATAGCTCTACCAGGCGTGGCGCTGGCGTGCAAGCGAAGCGCTATTGGCGGCAATAAATAGCTCACTGAGGACGGCATCTGCCGTGCTTAGGCCTCTTCTTCCCTTCCATCTGCTGCATCTAAATATGCTGTTTCATCCGCTGAGACAAAAGCATATGAATCAACTGTTTCAATACCCGATTCTTGCCACTCTCGCACAAACCTGAGTTTGTTTCTTACCTAACCGGTGGCGTACGAGAGGGGGGAGCCTAAATACCGTGCGCCCATACTGGCAATGGAAGCGGGGCTTTTTTCTTTTCTAATCTGTTTAGGGGGGGAAGGAGGAGAGGCACGGAAATAAGAGACTTGGTGGCAACAACCAGAATGAAATATTATTTAATCGTGGAAATGCCATGTCAGGTGCACCTATCAGAATCGGAACAGACCAATTACCCCGCGAGTATAGCATGATGAGCCCAAGTTACGGCAGCTCCGGATGAAAGGGAATGTCCTACTCCTGCCCGAGCTTTCCGATCAACCAATCCCCTAATTTAAGGGGCATCTCTTTCTTAGGTAGGGCCAGGGAACGGGCGTACTCCTTGCTTCTGGGGACATTGATCCGAAGCTCGAGTACGGTCCGTGCGCCGTTTTTTGATTTTTGACTCCCTTCTGGCCTTACCTTTAAATAAGGTGTTCTTCTCTTTCTCCACGAGGGAAAGCTCTTTCCAGATGGAGTAGACTCTAACACTCCACCTTTGTCATATATTCCATACATCACACTAGATTTTTGCTTTTCGCATTCTCTTTAAATTCAATTAAGAAAAAGGTAGAGTACAAATGGGAAGAGGTCCATCGACAAGCCTTTGCGAAAATCAATATTCTAATAGTTGGCCCTTCTTTCCTTTTTTGTTATTGAAAAAGGGGCAACTTTCTCGCTTGTTGCTTTAGAAAGATGGCAGGGACATATCTATCCGTCTCGAGTTTCGTCTAGATCGATTTCTATCCATATGTATCGGTATCTCCGTGGATTCGTGATCATGTTGGGCGAAAGGTAGTTGTAGAGGAGCGGCTGTGAAGATACCTTTGACGAGATCACGATTGAAGTGTGTACAAACAATATTTGATAGATTCTCAAAATCGAATGAAAAAATACTTATCACTTGCTACAAGATCATGTATGCTTGCATGTTATGAGTGCTCTATCATTGCATATTTATTTTAAACATTGAGCACGCAACAAATATCAACAAACCGAGCCGACAAATAATACTATAAAGATAAAAATCATTAAATGTTCAAAGTTGGAACCTTGGTTTGATGGTGAAGGGTTTATTATGTTAGTCTTTGAACCTAAGTTTGAATCTTGAAGAATGTGACAATTTATTATATTTTTACTTCAGCCATCAACTCGCACACGTGGTGTCAGCTCCTGGTTCAAAAACTCATTCAACAGAATTCAAACCATAAGAGTTTTTTTAATTATTTTTATTTTTTATACACCAACTCCCTTTTCCTCTCAGTGTTTAGAGATTTCTATTGTGCTTTGTAATTAAATATTTGGCATCGGGATCGTCTTGTGATGTTCGGCTAGGCTTGTGATGCTGATTTAGAGGTTTGTCGGGCTAAAATTTATGGTTTTTGTGAGATTTTTGGTATTAAATTGCAATCTACTTTCTTGGTTAATTGTTTTCTATTCTTTGTTTATTCATGTGAAATTAGTATTGATTAATGTGACAACTTAATCAATTAAATATTAATAGTTCATGTATGCTATTCTTGTAATTTGTGATCCGTAATTGGCATAAATTGCATTCTTAATTGTAGTAGCAAGATGGGTCAGGTTATGACTAGTGTTAATATTATGGTTTTTTCATAGTTAACATGTTGCGTATAATAGACCTTAGGAATAGAAAAATGTTTAATTGAATCTGATCAATTTAATTAACGTTTTAATCAATCCATGTGCTTAGAGCTGCTAGCTGGTTAGCATGGAACGCTATCGTGCACAGCTAATTGACTAGTTTAGAGTTAATTACGATGTTTTGTCGGATTAATTGCATGAGAGAAGCTTAGAGAGTTTTCATGGTTGTTCCAGTTAAGTCAATTAGACTTTTAATTAAGAAATTGTATTTTTATTGGAGTAATCAGTGAGCAAAATTCATTAAGTAGCCCGACAATCTCTGAATCGAATCGGCAAGGTAATCTCTTTTTTATTTCTTTAATTCTCTCACTACTATCTTTAATTATTATTTTTTAATTCATTAGATTTTTTTTACATAAAGATTAATTTAGAGAATTTAAATTTTGGTTCACTAAGTTCGACCCGGTCCGCTTTAGTTTACTACAAATCGTTGATCGGTAAATATAATTTTTACTTGACGGGACTCGACAAGCTCGCTTCAAATTGGCGTCATTGTCGGGGAGCCAATTAAATTCTCTTTGTTAATTATTTAAAAAAAAAATCATAAATATATTTCTTTTAGTTTGTTTTTGTTGTGTGTACTTGTTCTACCGTGTCAGAAATTTCTCAACAATATTGAGCGATTACTGCTAGTAGTGTTGCTTTCTAGTCCGAAAAGCAACTTAACGATGATGAGGTTAATGAACTTAAGAGTCAAATTTATGAGCTAACTTTTGTTGTTCGCCATGGTTGTTAGTGAATTGCAGACAGTAGAGACATGTAGGATTTTCCTATTACAAGGACACTCCTCTGAAACATGTCCTCATCTGCAAAACACATTTATGTATGATCCTTACACCACTGAAGATTTTTCTGGCCCGTACTTCACTCATTATGATTCTCACGTCAGTATGTATTATCCTTAATGGGAGGATTAGTATTGTCAGGATGAGCAATTATGTCAATTTCCTCATACTTCTAGCCAAAGTATTTCGTTGGAACAATTGATTAATGAAATTGCTAATAATGAAATCCAATTTTAGCAGGAGACTCGAGCTACGATGCAAAGCCTGAATGACCAAATTGGTCATTTGGCTGATTTAGTCAGGCAATTAGAGATTCAAGCAGAGCAATGTATCAAATATACCACTCTGGCAAAGTTATGTGAGGAGATGTACTCTGATAGTGATGACGAGTTTGAGAATTTTGTGTCATGTGAGTCAGTTTGTGAGATTAAGGAAGAGACCGAGCCTAAGCCCGAGAAGGAGATTCAAGTGATAGAGTTTGAGGCTGACGAGCCATTGTCTGTTTTATCTCCTAAATTTTCTCTTACTCATGAATTTACTTTTCATTTTTCTCGTAAGTCCGCTGAGTCTTTCATTTTTGTTAAGTCAGTTGAGTATTATTTTATTCCTTACATCAAAAATACCAAAAATAATTCTCTGTTCGGTTCCCATGAAAAATTAATGAGCTTACTTCTCTTAGCAGGTTATATTGATTCTAGGAAGAAGGGACCGAAGAAATACGAGAATTTTTATGTACCTTGATGTTTTGGGGGATGCATAAGTCGAGCAACCGACACTAAAAATTTGCGCTTCTCGGAGGCAGCCGAGCTTTAAATTTTTTATCGTTTTCTTTATTGTTTTTCGTTTGTTTATCTTCTTAGTTTATTTATTTTTTTGTAGGTTGCTTTTGGCCATGAAGAAAAAATATGAACATGTTAGATGCGAGAGCGCCACCACCGCCCTTAGACCCATGCAGTAGAAATTTCAGGGGAGTTTTCTTCTCTTTATTGTTTCTTTTGTGAGTAATCTACTTAGTTATCAATTAGGGATAAATCTATCTATGGATAGTTCTGTCTAGACTGAGATACTTAAGTTGACCGAAAGGGAACACCTATAACTGGGAACTGACATGGAAGTTTAGGTATGAGGTTGATTTTTGTTCTTCAATTTTTTGTTTCTTTATTAAAATATATATATATATATATATATATATATATGTCTCTCTCATTTCTTTTGGGAGCATTCTACTTAATTATACATTGGGGACGATGAATTGTTTTAGGTGGGGGTGGAGATATATTTGCAAAGCATGTGATTGAGTCTTGAGCATTTGAGCGTCAGACTTTTAAATTATGACAATCTGTGATGTGTCTTAGACATTTTGTGTTCATTATGTTTTTTCACTTTTTCTTGCAAAGCATGAAAATGCATGCATGATTTTTAGATAATTAATTTTTTTTCTCTGGATTCCCTTATAACTATTAAGCACATAATCTTCTCATATGTGGTTTTGAAGGCTTAGGATTGTATTATTTGGCTTATATATGTTTGTTGTCACCTCGAAAGGACCCTAAAAATGATTAGAAAGTTATCTTGCATGATAGTTTCTAATGAGATATTGAGGAGGTATAGCATATCTATCTGCCTTGTGAAAAGAAAGAAAAAAAAAGAATGAAAAAAAAATATTATTGCTTGAGCTCAGGAAGAAAAGAAGTGAAAATCAGCTTGTAATGAGTAAAACGATCAGGGGTAATAAGAGTTTTCCCAAATGTGAGTAGTTAGGTCGCCCATTAAGCGAGTGCCCTAGGTGAAAGGCCCTGCAGTTGGGTGTGAAAGCTAGTGCGCTTGAGTTAAAATAATGCAAGTTTAGGGGATCCCCAAAGTTATTTTCAGGCATCTTAATAGAAATATTACTTACCTGAATGTGTTGATGCTTGATAGTTGGTTCTTAATGACAAGAAGTAGAGGGAAAACGAGTTGAGGGTTGAATAAAATTTTCTCGGACTAATAAGAATCGAGATAGAGAAGGCTACGCGCACACACACATAAGGGATGAAAGAACTAATTTTAAATTTCTCGTTGATTGAATGCATTTAAATGTTTTGAGTTGTGAATATTTTTATTGTTTAAGATACAGAGATTATAGTCATGAATTTGCAGTCAATGATTGCTTTTAATGTTTACATTACTTCTTGTTCGATGACTAACAAGATTTAGGTGTGGGGTAATTTGATAGCACTCCAAAAGTGCTATTTTATAATCTTTAATTCTTGCTAGTTGATTGAAATTAATGTGTTTAATCATATGTTTTGCAGGAACCGAGCATTTCAGAGGTGAACAGGACAATTATATTAAATAAGAGCTTAGAAGAGGAGTTTTAGAGTATAATATCAACAAACCGAGCGGACAGATAATACTATAAAGATAAAAATGATTTAATGTTCAAAGTTGGAAGTTTGGTCTAATAGTGAAGGGTTTATTATGTTAGTCTTTGAACCTGAGTTCGAATTTTAAAGAATGTGACTATTTATTATATTTTTACTTCAGCCATCAGCTCGCACACGTGTCAGCTCCTCCTAGGTCAAAAACTCATTCAACAGATTTCAAACCACAGTGTTTTTTAATTATTTTTATTTTTATTTTTTATTTTTAGTAAATTTGTTTCTTTCTTCCCCTATAAAAGGGAAAGACTGTCAGACACCAACACACACCAACTTCCTTTCTCCCTTTTTGTCTCAGTGTTTAGAGATCTATATTGTGCTTTGTAATTAAATATTTGCCGCCAGGATCGTCTTGGCGATGCTCGGCTAGGTTTGTGATGCTGATTTAGAGGTTTGTCGGGCTAAAATTTATGATTTTTTGTGAGATTTTTGGTATTAAATTGCAATCTAATTTCATGGTTAATTGTTTTCTATTCTTTGTTTATTCATGTGAAATTAATATTGGTTAATGTGACAGATTAATCAACTAAATATTAATTGTTCATGTATGTTATGCTTGTAATTTGTAATCCGTAATTGTCATAAATTGCATGTTTAATTGTAGTAGCAAGATGGGTCAAGTTATGACTTGTGTTAATATTCTGGTTAATTACCGTGCTCAATAATGTTAATTTGGCCTTGTTGTAGGTGTTTCACGGTTCGAAGCTCGAGAAGTTCAAGCGCGCGTTTTGTTGCTAAAAAGAGCGTTTTAAAGCTTCAGAGATGAACCGGGCAAAACAGAGAAGCAAAAGAGTCATCTGACGCTAAAGGTATCGCGTTGAGACGCTGTAAAGAGCTTCGCGACGCTATTCGATTGAATTTCCAGAATACAAACCCGAGAGCAAGCGTCGAGACGCTGAGGTGTTACGCCGACACGCTGCAGCAGCGTCGCAACGCGAGGGACAACGTCACGACTGTTGGGTTTAATGTCCTAAAACTCGTGGTTTGTAAACAATTATGTTTGTAAATTATCTATTTAGTAATAATGAGTTATTAAGTTTTATTCAGTAAATGTGTTTGCTAGAATAAAGTGAAACGTGTTTGCATTGATCTATACCAATGACCAACACCCTTGACGATCATGAGTACTTGAGTTTCATGTATGACATGAATGTGGGTCAAGCTAAAGTAGACAGTCAAAACGGTCTATAGTATATGGATAAGGCTTGGTACCTTATCCTGCTAACACTATTGGATGCGGCTCGCTTTGTATTGTACAAAACGATGTGATCCGAATCGTTTCACATGGAGATGTGCGAGCGGGGGCGTCCTGTGCGATGAGTTTGCATAAGACTGAACCACGAAAAGTCGCTCCCTCTATATAACATCGTTTACTGAAGAGACCGACTATTTCACCTTATGGCCTAGGTAACTCGATCTCAATCCTGAGCTTACTATGAACTCCTAGTTATTAGACAATATCCATAGACTTGTATGGGTGAGAGTGGTAGAATGTCCGCTGAATAAGTCTACCATCTCAGGGATAAAGTCCAATAGGTAGCTGGAGACACAGTGTAGTAAGATGGAGTTCACTCCTAACCCGCTCTTCAGGGTTAGCAGATAGGTTGTTCCCTTAATGGCTGACTTCAGGGCTTGAACAATAGGCACCTACCCTCTCCTCGTTAGAGAGGGTTCCTGATTTGTTTGTTGGACCACTAATCAATTGTTCATTAGAGGTGTCAGTGGTAATTAAGGAACAAAGACGTAACGCAGTGGTTAAACGGTTTAAACGACCTAGCTGTGGTTACGAACAACCTGTGAAGGGTCAACTTGCCCATGACGGTTATATCAAGAGGAATAATATATCTACAGTGAGGAGAGTGCAACTCTCGGACTATAGTGGAGTCTCCGGGGGTTAACGAAAGTTGATTGATTCGGGTTAAAAGAGTTTTGACCGAATAATCTTGTATCGTTGGAGCTCATGATCTGTAGGTCCTTTAGGTTCTCCTGGCTAGCTTGGGTAACGTCGTGCAACAATATAAGAGAAAAGATAAAGAAAAGAAAAGAAAAAGAATTTGAATTTGAATTGTTCAAGATTCGGGTACTGGAAGGATGATGGACATATTTAAATATGATTTAAATATGGGAATGGTCTAAAACATGAATAGGATTCATGTCTAAAAAACCGGTTTTCCGGAAAACTGGGTTTAGCCATATTATTTAATTAATATTTGATATTGAATTAAATGATATTAATTAATTAATATATATATTGTTTATTAATTAAAAATGTTTAATTAATAAAATATTTATTATTATTTAAAACTAATTAAGAATTAATTTTATAAATAATAATAATATATATAATATATATAATATAAATAAAATAATTACATGCCTTACATGCCTTATGCACGTAAGATATGTGGTTTTTGTTTAAATATATTATATATATATATATATATTTAGAATGGCTAATTGGATGGGGTTGATCATGTTTTTGGTTCTGTGATGCATTTTTCTTATTTTCTTTGAAGTTCAACGAAAAGAAAAGAAGGCATGAGCCCATCCAATCCCTCTTTCCCTTCTTCTTCATTTCTTTTTCTTTCTTTTCTTTTGTAACGGAGTCCCACAACTCCGTTGCTCGGCGCCGAGGATAGTGGGACTACCGGAGGTGGTCCTTGGCGCGTTCGTGAGAAGAAGCTAGAAGAGTTCGTGACGAAGAACGGACGGCGGAACGCGAAGAAAAATTAGAACTTCAAGAGTATGTTTTCTATTTTTCTTATTTCCGTCGTTTGAGCATGTTTTCTATTTGTTAAATCGATGAAATTAGAGTATCATCAATCCAGAATCGTCTCCGCTGCGTAAATCGCTCCATCAATTGGTATCAGAGCGATTTTGCGATTAACTCAATTTGCATCAATTTAAGCTTGGTGGGTATTTTATTTTAGAAATTGTTTCTGAATGGACGTCTAAAGTGAAAATCGATTTTGGCATCATTTCTTTTTTAATTTCGTAATTTGTAATTGCCCGAGAATGTATGGGCTTTAATGTGTGCTTAAAAAAGTCTGTATTATTAGAGTCATAAGAGTCCATATAGGTTTCTTTGTGAAAGAAGCTCGAGTTTTGAGCTCGCCGAAATGTTCGGTGTTAGTTCGAACTCGTTCTAGGCGATACAAAGAGAAGCTCAAAGAGAAATTAGCCGAAGCGTTCGGGGGAGCAAGTTGGTTCAAGGCGGTGCGAAGAGTTCGAAGTCCGCTAAAGACTTAGCTTGTTGATCAAGCTTGTAATAAAATAGTTATTGGTTGCTAAATGCCAAAATTGATCAACTTTAGTGTGTTTAATTAATTATGCATTGTGAATGTATGTTTTAATTAAAAATCCATGTTTGTATGTGCATAACGTATGCCATATAGATTTAAAATCCCACCGTAGGAATCATGCTCCATGCATTGAAAATATGTTATAAGTGTTATAATATATAGTATGCATATTTAGGATTTCATGAGAATTGATATAGAAGTTATATTAATTCTTGAAATGGATGTTGTTAGTTTAATAGAGAAATTGATATAAGCGTTATATTAATTATGAAATTGAACTTACGATATTGGTAGATATTGGTTACCCTAGTTTTATGCATATTGTATATTATAAGTGTTGTAATGTATATGCATGTTTAATTCATGAGTATTAATATAAGAGTTATATTAATTGATGAATTTGATGGTGTTTACTTAATAGAATAATTAATATAAGTGTTATATTAATTATGAAATTAAAACATTCAACATTAGTTTTATGCATATTGTATGTTATAAATGTTATAATGTATAGGATGCATGCTTAATTCATAAAAATTGATATAAGTGTTATATTAATTTATGAATTATTTGTTGTATGTTTAAGAGCATAATCGATATAAGTGTTATATTGATTATGAATTTAAATATTCAACTTGTCATGCCTTAGCGTTTGTATGTTTGAGAAGCATATAGATAGTTGTTATAGAAAGTTTGCTTTTGCAAACGTTGTAAAATTGACTTAGACTTTTAAAATCTATAATAAAGAAAAGAGCATGTTCATTTACGGTTAATGAGACGATCTGGATCATTAGATGAATAGGTCGTTATCTCGTAAATGCTAAGGTTATGAGAAACTCACCCAGTGAAATCATGTCTAAGGTTGGAGGAAAATGAATTGACGGATCACCTCCTACCTGGGGACTAACTGGTACTTGAGTAAAGTTAACAAGGCTTTATGAGCGTGCGGGAGAGGTGTGAGGTTAATTAAATTTGTTAATAACCTAGACATCTCAGGTAAATAGTTTTCCTAGACTTTAAGTTTTATATTCTTAGCTGGATAAAACCTAGACCATTTACCCTAAAATCACCGTCCATGATGCTTAGTAGAAGTGTTGAGAAGGAATATATGATATATCTCTCTCCTGCTACGCACTCCCTAAAGTTTACAACGTGAGAATTTTGCTCGTCCTCGTGATGTCAATAGGGCATCCCCCTTCGGATGGTGTTTGCAACTTTCAATAGCAAGGTGAATGGAGTAAGTGTCTGTAGTAAGTGGGAGAAGGAAGTACGTCGGTACTTCCTGCGGTCTCCTCCATTGGATTGAACCGTGAGATTCTCATGTTCCGCCTGCAAGGTGCCCTCAGTGGCACCAATCCCTTCGGAGGGTCGTTTCATGGGGGTCGAATAAGTCAGTCACCATTTATGGATAAAGAAACATAGGGCCATTCCCAAAACTAACATACCCTTCGGATGCACTGTTGGGGCCGTCCTGTGCATTCTAAAAATAGAGGGTCACACTTACGAGATTTGCTAAGGAGTTAGTAAATCTTGACCGAAAACGATAACTAAGATGCTATAGGAATATGAGTTATTATGGAGCTAGCATTTAGTCAAGAATGTCTTGATTTAGTAAAGGGGTGGTCGACTACCCTTCGGTAGCGACCATTCTGACTTACTAAAGTATCGTTGCAAGTAAATAAAGAGTTCGGGTACTTTATTTACTGCTAAAGTTTTTTTTTAATTGGTTTAAATAGGTTAAAAATGTTTCACTAATAGGTTTAGATTCTTTTTCAGCATGGCGAGCTCTTTTGTACAGTTATTAGCTAACGACAAACTTACTGGAGAAAATTACGGAACATGGAAATCCAACCTAAATACGATTCTTGTGTTGGATGACCTGAGATTTGTCTTGACGGAGGACTATCCTCCAACTCCTAGCTCAAACGGTTCACGAATTGTTCGTGAGGCGTACGATCGCTGGATTATGGCTAATGATAAAGCCCGAGTCTATATCTTGGCAAACATGCAGGATGTCTTGGCCAAGAGGCATGAGGTTATGGTTTCTGCTAAAGAAATCATGTCTTCATTGCAAGAGATGTTTGGACAACCGTCCTCGTCTCTTCGCCATGAAGCCCTCAAATTCGTTTATAATGCTCGAATGAAGGAAGGAACCCCTGTTAGGGAACATGTCCTTAACATGATGGTCCACTTCATGACGGCAGAAGTGAACGCAGCCGCGATTGACGAGAAGAGCCAAGTAAGTTTTATCTTGGAATCTCTCCCGCAGAGTTTCCTGAATTTCAGATCAAATATGGCTATGAATAAGATAGAATTCAACTTGACCACTCTTCTGCACGAGTTGCAGACTTACCAGACCCTTCATGCCTCTAAAGGAAAAGAGAAGGAGGCTAATGTAGTCAATTCGAAGAAGTTCCTGAAGAGGGCTGGGTCTGGGACTAAGTCTGAAGCAACTGCTACGAGTAGTAGGACTATTCGTAAGAAGAAGAGGAATAGGAGAAAGGGCAAAGCCCCTGTTGTTGTGGCCAAGGTAAAGTCTTCGGACAAAGGGAAGTGTTTTCATTGTAACGAAGAAGGGCATTGGAAGCGCAACTGCCCAAAATACCTTGCAGAGAAACATGCCGAGAAAGAACGACAAGGTAAATGAGATTTATTTGTCTAAACATGCATAGTGGATTTATGAATGTCATACCTGAATATTTTTCAGGAACCACTAATCATGTTTGTTTTTCGTTCAGGAAACTAGTTCCTCATTACTGGTTTCTCTGTGCTGGATGACTTGAGAAGACGTCTATGCAGCTTTACAGTGGGAGTTTTGTGTTTTTGATGTTGTTGTCTGTATGAACCTAAATCACATATGTGATATGTGTAATTAAGTTGTACATATTTCTGTATTTTTTAGCATATGTATATAAGTATCTTTTGGTGTAAATAAATGAACGGTTCATTTCACAAAAGATGTTATTGATAATATGTTCTATTAAATTCAGAAAACAACATGGATGTTAAGTCTAATAATATTAAAGTAAAGTTATATCTAAATCAACCAGGGTTGCTGATAGTAGAGTTGGTTATTCTCAATAGTTGAGAAAACCCTAACTCATTGGTTTGTCTATAAAACTCGAGTTATCATACCAGATGATGACTTGAGGATTCTTTGTCTTTAATTAGACAATGGATTATTTAGACAAGGACCAATGGTTCGGAGCTGTAGATCTTCGAGGGGTTAAATGACCGAGCCTCTAAGGTGAAAACCTTTAAGGCTTGACTTTCTGGTAATGGGACTGTCCCAAAGTGAAGAGGTTGATTGTGTATCAACTTGTTTACTTGTTACCAGACGTAAGTTGTTAGACTACTCTTATCTATTTTTCTTGTTTTATACTAGATAGGATAAGATAAATAGAAATCAAGACTAGCTATCTTGATTAGAGTATCTATACGTCATAATCTCTCTGAGAGTCATATACAAGATTAAGAACAAAATCGTTTTTTTAGCTTATTCAATTCTTTTATGGATTGGAACTAGCAACTTAATCTTGAATGATTAAGGTTTGATGTTCAAATCAAATCTTATGGCTTAAACATGTTATTGATAAACTTTGTTGGGCAAGTGTTTTATCAATACTATAGCTTTCATAATATGTTTCCGTAATTAATGTCCTATTCATTTAGAATGTTATATGATGTAGTTTCTGGCACTTAAGCATAAACTAGCGACCCATTTCCAGATATGTGATCTGGGAGAGGCTTAGTTTATTCTAAGGATTCATATTAATCTGAGTCGCAAGAACAAATCACTAGTGTAGTCTCCTAACATCTGATATTGACAACAGTTGTTAGTAATCGATGTTATGGGGTGTTGTCCCTACGCATTAACACATCTTGGGTTAAGATCTATCTTTTCTGAGATAGATGACCCGATATGTTTTATGCAGTGGGAGTTGTCAGTTATATCGGTTAATAATTTGTCATAGTATAAAGGAATGGAATACAAGATTTGTATTGTTGATTCCTCTATAAAAGCTAAAATTTGTTGCAGCTTGTATACCAACTTCAATAAAGTGGGTTTTGAGCTCTTAAGTAGTGTGGATGAGGAGATGTGATGGTCACATGGAAAGCCTCATAGTACTTCATGCTGATATGTTTACTAAGTCTCTCACGGCTAAAGTGTTTGAGAGGTACCTAAAGAGTTAAGGGCTCCGGGTTGCTAAATAGGATAGTGGGAGAAGACTATAGATATATGATATTATAGTTCTCCTCGCCAACATGTACACCACGGACGTTTAAGTCCAAGTGGGAGTTTGTTGGGTTTAATGTCCTAAAACTCGTGGTTTGTAAAAAATTATGTTTGTAAATTATGTATTTAGTAATAATGAGTTATTAAGTTTTATTCAGTAAAGGTGTTTGCTAGAATAAAGTGAAACGTGTTTGCATTAATCTATACCAATGACCAACACCCTTGACGATCATGAGTACTTGAGTTTCATGTATGACATGAATGTGGGTCAAGCTCAAGTAGACAATCAAAACGTTCTATAGTATATGGATAAGGCTAGGTACCTTATCCTGGTAACACTATTGGATGTGGCTCGGTTTGTATTGTACAAAACGATGTGATCCGAATCGTTTCACATGGAGATGTGCGAGCGGGGGCGTCCTATGCGATGAGTTTGCGTAAGACTGAACCATGAAAAGTCGCTCTCTCTTTATAACACCGTTTACTGAAGAGACCGACTATTTCACCTGATGGCCTAGGTAACTTGATCTCAATCCTGAGCTTACTATGAACTCCTGCTTATTAGATAGTATCCTTAGACTTGTATGGGTGAGAGTGGCAGAATGTCCGCTCAATAAGCCTACCATCTCAGGGATAAAGTCCAATAGGTAGTTGGGGACATAGTGTTGTAAGATGGAGTTCACTCCTAACCCGCTCTTCAGGGTTAGCAGATAGGTTGTTCCCTTAATAGCTGACTTCAGGGCTTGAACAATAGGCGCCTACCCTCTCCTCGTTACAGAGGGTTCCTGATCTGTTGGTTGGACCACTAATCAATTGTTCATTAGAGGTGTCAGTGGTAATTAAGGAACAAAGACGTAACGCAGGGGTTAAAGGGTTTAAACGACCTAGCTGTGGTTACGAACAACTTGTGAAGGGTCAACTTGCCCATGACGATTATATCAAGAGGACATAATATATCTACAGTGAGGAGAGTGCAACCCTCGAACTATAGTGGAGTCTCCGGGGGTTAACGAACGTTGATTGATTCGGGTTAAAAGAGTTTTGACCGAATAATCTCGTATCGTTGGAGCTCATGATCTGTAGGTCCTTTAGGTTCTCCTCGCTAGCTCGGGTAACGTCGTGCAACAATATAAGAGAAAAGATAAAGAAAAGAAAAGAAAAAGAATTTGAATTGTTCAAGATTCGGTTACTGGACGGATGATGGACATATTTAAATATGATTTAAATATGGGAATGGTCTAAAACATGAATAGGATTCATGTCTAAAAAACCGGTTTTTCGAAAATTTAGGTTTAGCCATATTATTTAATTAATATTTGATATTGAATTAAATAATATTAATTAATTAAAAAGTTTAATTAATATATATATATATATATATATATATATATATATATATATATATATATATAGGGAAATTGTAGTAAATGACAATTTAAGACTTATTGTTTGCAAATATAGCATGTTTTTAAAAATTTTGCGGATATAGCAATTTCTATCGCTGATATCTTATGACTGATAGAAGTCTATCGCTGATCACCTCAGTTTTTTATAGATTTTTGTCAGTGATAATAGTCTATCAGAGATAATAGTCTATCACTGATAGAAGTCTAAAACATGTACTAAAACAACGTGGATGCCAGTGCTAACAATGCCATTCCTCAAATATTCTTCCGCACTCGGTGAATAACCAGAACTCATCCATTCTGCTTCCACTAAAAAGGCCTTGCATAATTTAGCCCACTGCACACAAAAGTGATTAAACTCTCTTGGTCACTTAAAGTATAGACACACTCTAAAATCAAATATTGAGACCAAACTTATAATTTAACATGGAATTGAAAATACGTACCGCTTTACTTAGTAAACCAATGGGATTCCAACCATGTTTCTTATAGATCATGTAACTTACATCATTCGTAACTTCAAATAGAGATTTGAAACAAATCCTCATGCAATCGGGTAATCTTTCAGCTGCAGCCAAGTCCCATCTACAGTACATGAACAATGTTGATTTCAATAACATATAATATAATATATAACTTGGATTTTTCATCAAATAAAAGCGACCAAATGTAGCTTCCAACCTAGAGACAGCTTCAGCAAAGAAGGTGAGTTCATTAAGGTTTCCAAATACATCAAAAATGTCGTCAATGAGATAAACAAAAGAGATTGATTTTGCAAGTTGGAGTCTTTGTTCGGAATAGCATGAATCTGTGAGAAAAACAAGTGAGGTGAAGTACCATTGAATTGGTTGATCTCTTGCAAATTTCAACTCGTTGGGCAAACCTGTTTCTTTCCACCATCTAAACAAATACCAATATCAGAAAACATGGGCTTTCAAAGAATTAAAAACAATTAGGGCTTTCAAAAAATGAAAAACAATAACGAGATTTTTAGGTCCCTTTGATAACCCTTCGGTTTTTTAAAATTAAGTTATAACAACTACTTCGACTATTGAGTTGATGTGTTTTGTTATCTACTTTCTAAAAATGTTTTCAAAATCTAACTCATGTTTTGAAAACTAAAAGAAGTCTTTTTTTTTTTCTTTTCATTTGACTAACAATTCAAACCTTTCTTTTAAAAAGTAAAAAAAAAATGTAAAGAAATTGTAAAGAAATTGAGAGAAAAGAAGCTCAAATTTCAAAAATAGAAATCTAAAAACAAATCATTATCAGCCTCGCATAGTTTAAGGTTTTTTGGTGTTTATTTTTAGAAAACAAAATCATATATAATTGTCAACTTTTTTTTTTTTTTTAATATACCTATTTTGTTTTGGGTTGTTTTCTTCTTTAGAAAATTAAGCTTATAATATTACTTTTAAAAACGATTTCATTCAAATTTGGAATACTAAAAAAAGTTGTTTTAAAACTTTTTGCTAAAAAGCCAAATGTATTATTGTTAAAAAAAATGTAAAAAACATGGGAAACAAATGGTAAGAAAACAAGCTTAGTTTTAAAAACTGAAGTGAAAAACCAAATTGTTATTAAAGCTAGATTAAACCTTTGATAACTACTTTTTGTTTTTAGCTTTATCAAGAAGTTAGAGAGAATATGTAGAGATAAAAGAGAATTGTTTTAGGTTACTTTAAAAATTGAAGAATTTCGTTTTGGTGTAGCCTTTGAGTTGTATTGAACTCCATTTTTGCGACATCTTCCAAAACATTTATCCATTTGTTTGTCCCTTGTGTATCTCCAAAATAGCTAGGCACCATAATTTTGGCAACGTTTTTATGGTGGGGATGAGCTAAAGTTTTGTGCACAAAAGGGACCAAATGATGATTGGGATGAGCAATAAGCCAAACATTGAGCCCATGGCTACTAAAATTTTCAGCTTCTTCAAGTATGTCATCTCCATGCATGCATAGCTGTGAAGCTTCATATAAGCTCGCCAACCCGATGGTGTCTCGTCTTAGCTCTTCATCGAACTTTCCCTTGTCGTCCAAGAAACATTTGAACACATCTGTTCGTTCAAATAACACAAACAAAGATAAAGAAAGAGCTAGCCTGATTATGTTTGAGAGTGCAGACACGGTCGAAAGTAATTTCGACTCAAAATTATCATGTTTTAGAGTAACATAAAAGTATTTTAGATTTAAAAAAACTCGAGAGCGTTTTAAAATATGCTGTATATATATATAAAAAAAAGTATTATAATATAATACTTTTAGCACCCAAGATGTACTTATTAGGAAGCGCTTCATAAAAGAAATTTTAAGAATAATAGTTTTATAAATATTTCATAAATATCAAAGATTGTAATGAAAGTATTTTTACTAAAAAAATAATTAATTTAAGAGCGTTCTTAAATCCACCTTAACAATATGTATGTAACACTATTTGTGTTGTACATTTGCATAAAAATATGAAAGCATAATCTTGTTATCTCAAAAGTCGTGAGAATATCTAAAAGCACTTCTCTACAAATTGTACGAGTTAAAACGTCATTTTATTTAGGAATAGAATACCAACCTGTAGAGATAGGATAACCTTGTTGTCTCAGAAGTCGAAAGAGAAGCGAAGTCTTATGAAGATTCATCTCGCGCAATCAAATCGTTGTGCACTAGATGAGACGTATAGCCTTTGGAGAACAACATCAATCTCCTCTTCGAAATGATAATCGATCACAAGGCGTTGGGTAGCATCAATAAGGTTCAAACATTCGAAGGAATCTCCAATTTGGTGATCTCTCAATACATGCCTTAAAATATCCACTTTAGCTGGAGTAGCTTCAAGCTCCAAGTCATCCTACACACATGATCATCACAATTATTCCAAACAACTTAGGATAATGAAATAATGAGACAAATTACATAGAGAGAAAGAGGGTAAAGTTTAAATTAAAATAATATACAGCAAAGTTTGAGAGGTTGAAGGAAGAAGAATCCAAGGCATAAATGTTCCATTTTTTATGTACAAAAGCTGGTTTTTTAATAGGTTTTTTGTTCAAGAGCCATGTATTGTTGGGAAGAACTTTTGGAATCTTTGTTTGAGACGTTAATGTCATTGGACAAGGAGCAAGAAATTGATGATATATGGGTTGAACCATTGACATATTATAGAGAAAGAACGAGAAAGTGTTGGGCAATATTGATATTTGAGGGATGAATCCACTTTGTTCTTATAGAAAAAATTATTTAATGTGACACCTAATAACTACATTATTCGTGACATTAATTATAGAACTGGTTTCACAAATAGCAATCAGGTCCAAAATAATTACAAATTTATCAAAATTTAAAACATTTTACAAATATGGCAAAATATCAGTGGATATCCCTGATAAACTCTATTGTATATGACTATCAGTGATAGACTTCTATAGACTACTACCACTGACAAAATTTTATAAAAAAACTGAGGTGATAAGTTAGTATCAACGATACACTTCTATCAAGGATAGATCATCCTATCAGTGATAAAAATTGACATATTTGTAAATTTTTTTAAAGACTATATTTTTAATTATTTCTCTAAATTGACATCGGTTACAATTTACTAATTATTTACAAATTTATCTAGCATTGTAAATATCTTTTCTCATATAATTTTTTTTATAATATTATTTTTCCTTATCCCTTATATATTTGCAGATTTTTTTAAAAAAAATATAGAGAGATTATTTTCTAATAGGTTTTCTTTAGTGAATTCGGAGTTTTTAATTCTTTTTTATATTTCAAATTTATTACAATTCAAATTTTATTAGTTGGTTTGAGTTTTTATTAACCTAATATATCTAAACATTTCCAGGGTTCTAAATTTTCTACCTCAATTTTTTTCATCTTTTGGTCTTCCAAGTTCCAATTCCCCAATCTCTTTGTTTGTACATTATTTTCAACTTGTCATCTCATTTACATTTTTTTTTATTAATTTTACAAATTGTTTTTTTTTTTATTATTATTTATATTATTATAAAAAAAATTATTCTAATATTTTGCTAGCAATTGTATTTATATAGTATATTTATACATTACTTATATAAGGCATAAATATTTCAAGCAATCGTGCCCAAAATAATGACAAATATAGCAAAATATACAATATTTTGCAAATATGACAAAAGAATAACGACTATCACTAATAGACTACTATAGCTTATCGCTGATATATGACTATCACTGATTTACTACTAGTGATAATCATAGACAAAATTCTATAAAAAAAACTAAGTGATAGACTATTATCAGTAATAGAAATTGCCATATTTGTATTTTTTTTAAAAGTGGTTTATTTTTAATTATTTTACTCTAAATTGACATCCGGTACAATTTCTTCAAAAAAATTTTTAAAAAAAAAAAATTATAAATTTTTCCTAACACTTTTTAATTGCATTGAATTGTATATGTTTTGTTTATATTGTATATTAATAAACTATGTATCTATATTGAAAATATTAATTGAAACTAATATATATATATATAAGCTATTTATATACCTAACTTTTTTTAGGTTCTATATACACTATCCATGCACTTTTGGCAATGACTATTATTGCTGAGCTGGCATGGAGTTTTGTTTATGTTGTAATATTTTCTATCTAGTATGGATTTATCAACAAAACAAAACTCCATCAAAATATATATATATATATATATTTGTTTTTTTTCTATTTTTTTAAAAAAAAAATTTCATTCTCATTTTTCTTCATTCTTTTCTTTTCTCCATACTCATCTTTTCTTTATGAATTATTTCATTTTTTTTTCTCCCTTTCTTCTTTTTTTTCCGTTTATTTTGTTGGAGTGACAAGATCGTCAAAGTAGATCGACAGCAAGTTGACGTCAATAACCTATCCAAAATCAATTGAAACGGACATTTTTATGTGTAATTTGATCAGTTTAACTTTGAAATTTATAAATTTAACTTTAAAATTTATTAAATTTTATAATTAAAAAAATATTATTAATAAAAGAGTAGATTGGATATTAATGAATATTTAAATTCACAAAATTGTTTATAAACGAAGGAAACGTAAACAAGTTTATCCTTAATTTCAAAAATAAAATAAAATGCCGTATAGAATTTAATAGAAATTTTGAAGTAAAAAATATTGTGCAACTCCAATTACTTTTCTACAGTTATAATATAGGGTTGGTTGCACAAATAGCAATCAGGCCCAAACTAATTGCAAATTTAGCAAACTTTAAAATGTTTTGCAAATATGGCAAAAAAACTCGTTTCTATTACTGATAGACTTTATTATATCACTGATAGACTTCTATCAGTGATAGACTATTATCTCTGATAGACTATTATCACTGGCAAAAATCTATAAAAAGTTGAGGTGATCAGCGATAGACTTCTATCAGTCATAAGATATAGCGATAGAAATTGTTATATCCGCAAAATTTTTAAAAACATGCTATATTTGCAAACAATAAGTCTTAAATTGTCATTTACTACAATTTCCCTATAATATATATATATATATATATATATTATTAATTTTCTTAACAAATTTGGGGTGGAGATTTAATTAAATAACTTTCTTTACTTTGGTTTTTTCTTTTTCTTCTTTAATTTGTTTCTCTCCCAATTTTGTTTATTAATATAATATAGTGGAATATTGTAATTTCGATTTTGTGAACATATGTATGACTTAATTATATGTTGTCAAAAAAGTTATACTTTAAATGATTCATGTAATATAAAGGTATTTATTTGGATTAATTGACATGTTAGTCATCTTCTTAAATTGAAATTTCAAATTATTATTATTATAATAATAATAAAAAAAAATTAAAAAAAAAAAAGTCTCATTTTTTTTTCTTTTACAATCCTTTATAATAAAACTAATGCTATTATTTTTTTAAATATTTAGAATGTTTGGCCGCATTTAACATTGAGGCATGGTAGATGGTATCAAGTCCAATTTTTTTTCGAGTACATCTAGAATATAGTTTGGGAATGAACCAAAGACAAAAATTGGTAGACGTGCGACATTTGAGTAGAGAATGATACATGATTGAACTCCCACATTTAAATGTGAGGGATCTTGAACATCGGGTTAAAAAGTTTAATTCTAGTTCTGACATAAATTGTTAATTTATTATTTTAATAAGTCTAAATCCTTATAAAATCTGATACATTTAACTCAAGAATTCGCTATGCCTAACTAATAATCATTGCTCATATTTTAGGTGTTCTTAAAAAAAAAAAAAGTTTCTAAATAATTTAATTCCTAAACTGCTTTTATTTTAGGGAAAAATAATTTTTTACTCGTAAACTTGTCACATTTGAAAATAAACTTCAATTTCATCAACTTAATACTAGATTTAGTTAAATATTACAATTTTTATAATCTATTCAATTTCCACGTATTCACCTACCTAGTTTAACAAAAAGTGATGACTATGAAAAGAAAAAAAAACAATGTATGGAGAGCCCTAAAACTCACTAATTTTAATAATATTATGTTTTGTACAAATTTTAGTTTGACTAATAATGCATAAATTAACTATTAGACTTTACCAAAACTCACAAATTTTAACAACAACAAAAAATAAAAAATAAAAAATAAAATATAAAAAAAAATAGTTCAAACGTCTTTTTTCAAAAATCTTATTAATATTTTTTTTCCAACGGTATTTTAATTAAAGCGAGGATTGAACCCATGATCTCTTAGTCACAAGCACAACCTTATGTCAATTGAGCTATGATCGGTTTGGCAAATGAGTGTAAAGATGGACTTGAACCCAAATGAGTGTAAAGATGGACTTGAAACCCAAGACCAAAGAAAATCGTTATAAAAATTGGGCCCAATTTGGGCATTAGGTAATAATGCATTTAATTTCATGCCCCATGTGTGGTTTGTTGCACAAGTGCAGGTTTTAAATCATTCATTCCGTGCGTGTGATGCGCTCACTCACCCGTTCCACCAAGCGTGGTTGTTAATGCGCTCACTCACCCGTGGTCACCCGTTCCACCAAACGTGGTTGTTTGATAATTTTTTTTGAAAAATTGCCTTAAGGCAGAATCGAACCCCCACTTCTCTGTTATCTTAGGCAGAACGCTCACCCACTGCACTAAGTGGTTATTCAAAAAATTTTGACCCAATTTAGGCGATAGGTAATAATGCATTTAAATTCATGTCTGGTGCGTGATTTATGTTGTATAGGTGCAGATTTTAAATCTTATTAACTTTTTACTATATATATATGTTTTATAATTTATTGAAAGAATATGGAAATATTTTTTTAACAATTTTTTTTTTTTAAGATTGTAATACATTTTCAAGCTTGAGATTAAAATTACAACACATAGTGGAATATGATGAAATTAAAAGTTTAGAGAAACAAGGTATGCAATTTGACAAGTTTAAACTTAATTTTTAAGTTTAAACTTAATTTTTTTCATTTATTTGAGTACCAAACATTATAGAACATTTAAAATCACTTGAAACAGCTATACTCTCTAAATTGGTAATTTTTCCAAAACTACTCATATAAATAAATAAATAAATATATATATATATATATATATATATAAACATTTTTTTTCACAAGTCACGAAAACACCTATAATTTTTGTTCATATACCGTAAATGAATGAAATACTTTTATATGTATGTTAGAGTACTCTTAAATATTTTTTATTTCAGAGTTTAATAATAAGTAGGTGTGTTCTTCGAAAAAATAATAATAATAATAATACTTATAACCCGCTAGCTCAATGATAATTGACATATTCAAAAAAAATAAGTAAAAAAAAAAAAAAAAAAAAAAAAAAAAAAAAAAAAAACTTAGGTAAAAGATAATATATTAAATATTCATGAAAGTGAGCATAACTCAATAGTAATTGACATGTTCGGAAAAAAAAAATGGTAATGGAATAGTAATGGACATGTACTTTATCTTTGAAATCCAAGGTTAATGATAAGTACTAAGAAGGAAGGGGAGGTACATTTATAGTATTAATGATTTCATACCCTAAATTATATTAGGGCTTTACTTATTTATTTACTTTTGAGAAATTTTCATTTTAAAATAAAAAATTGTTCTATATTTATCTCAATTCTTCTACATACCTACAAAAGAAACAAAAACACTTCAAAGTAATTAAAATGGTTAGAAATTTGGTAATATGAACTAAATAAGTCTCGACATTTAGGTGGATAATCCATGTCAAACATGCCTAAAAACCACTTTAGGGCGATAGATAATGGACCACAATTGTGGCTAGCACGAATACTTTACGAGTCTAAACCAACTCCGAACATGCCTAAAAACCACTTTAGGGCGATAGATAATGGACCACAATTGTGGCTAGCACGAATACTTTACGAGTCTAAACCAACTCCGAACGTGCCCGAACACTTACCTTAGGCCTCTAAACCCATTTCAAACGTTACCGAACAAGCACTTTAGGGGTCTATAGCTAAACTAACATAATCTAAATATGCCCAACAAGAAATTACTACCAACCGAAAACATGCCTAAAAAGTACTTCAGATCACAACCCCCTAACTTGTCAGCAGAGAGAGAATACCAAGTACTTCAGATCACAACCCCCTAACTTGTCAGCAGAGAGAGTACTTGAGATCTCTAAACTTTTCCCAAATGAGCCTAACAAAGCACTTTTGAGTTTTGGGGCAAAAATATACCCCCACATGTTGCATAAGAGCATATATTTTAGATGTCTAAACCCACCCAAACTTTTCCTAACAAGGATACATACCAAAATGCCTAAAACTAACAAGCATTTTCAATACATATAGGACATACTTGAGAGTAAATTTAAAATTGTTAAAATAATTTTTTGTCATGTTCAAAATTAATTCGATACATGTATCTAATCATTTATAATTATTTTTGTTGGTATGTAAATTTTGTTTAAAAGTATAAATCAAACTTTAAAATGATTAAATGCATATTTTAGAGTGATTTTGATTATAACAAAAGTGATTTTAACTATTATAAAATATGTATAATTAAAAAGTGCATCTTGTTAGATATGTGTTATCGGCCAAATCAACCATGACAGAATAAAGGCCCAAAGGGTTAGAAGCATAAGTTCCCTAACCATTGGCCCAAAAAAAGATAAGAGGAACGAGGCAAGTCGACCGGTCAGAAGGACCGACCAAGAGAGAGAAAAGGAACCGACCCCCGAAGGGGTCAGTCCATGCAGGAGAATCGTGGACTTCGTGGAGGAGGTCGGCCAGCGGAAGAGGGTCGATCCCTCGAGAGATCAGTTGTGGCCGAGGATCCCGACCCTCCTATGGTTCAGGTCGAAGCACTAAGTGCCAACCCCCGAACCGAAGGCGAAATCGTCCCCATTTTGTCAGTTTCGTGTCATTAATTGTCTGGACATTACAAACACTCATTAATAGAAAATTTATAACTGTAACGGTTCATAACGGCTGTATAAGATCAGGCTTATAAAAGAAGAATGGACTTGATGAAAAAGTTAATTCAAATTATTTCCATATCAACTATATTCTTGTCAAATATGGAGATTCACTCCATATTTCTTAGGTCATTCACAAATCTAACTAGATCGTCGGAGTCAGTGTGGTTAGCACCCCATCGATGCAATGCATCACCTATATTCTATTTTATGTTACAGGTCATTGTTTTAACTTTGCAGTATATTCTCGATGTTGAATTTGACTTGAGGGCTTCACAACTTATTCTCGATGTTGGATTTTGGATCGAGGGCTTTGCAACTTATTCTCGATGTTCAAGGAGTGTCCAATGTTCAAAACCTTTATGGAGACTTCTGGTCTTCTTTTGAATCTGAATTCTCTCTAAGACTATTGAGTCTTCAATTTCTGAGAACTCTTCAAATGAAGGAAGACCTCTCTAATTATAGAACTTTCAGGGGCACATAGTGGATTTCAGCCTTGATGGCCTTTGGACCCAATCCTTTGAACTTGGGCTTTGTTGCCTCAGGGTCTAATCCTTTGGTCTTTGGGCCAAATGACTGTTTAAATAGTTTTTTGGGAAACCAGAAGAATGTCTACTATTGCATACGCTTAATGGAAAATGTCTAAATACGTGTTTTTTTTGTCGTCTATGTCTAGAGATTTTTTAGAAAGAAATTTGTTTGAGTTAGTTCCCCATTATACATTTTTAGGATTTCCTATTTTAAAAATTATTAATTTTGAAATTAGTTTATTTTATTTTAAAATTTAATTATTTTTAAGAATTTATTTGGTGAGGTGGATAATTTCCCGTTAAAAGAAATAGAATTTTTTTTTTCCCGTTAAGTAATTTATGGAATTCTGTATCTCTATGTGTTCCTGTGAGTAGAGTCGCCGCACACACCATCTGTCAGGGTATACGCTTGGGCACAATATACATTGACTGCGTCGCACATACATTCAGTGAGGGTATACAGTCGGACACTGTCGTGGGTAATTACTAGCACCATTTTAATTCTGAATCTTCACCTAAAATTAGAGAACAACCAAAACACTCCCCACCCTACAAATGAGGAGAGATCGGTCAATATCATATCGTTAAACAACAATACACCCTACAATTATGCATTTTCTACCATTTTTCAGAATCTTCAACCTTTGTCTATCGCGGTTTTATTTTTCCCTTTTTCCTTTTCCAGTTGTTCTGCAAGAACGAAATACCTTACTCCAACGTTCCACCACACAACACCAACTCATGTCGTACCTTTCTATTATGGTGGCATTTAATGGGATTTGGGACGAGATGAACCTTTACATTAATAAAATCGCGATAGATGAAGTTATTTCTGTTTGGTGAGGTGGGTGATTTCCCGTTAAAAGAAACTTTGTTATTTTTTCCGTGAAGTGATTTTTGTTGTTGTATATCTCCATGTGTTCCTTCGAGTAGAGTCGTCGCACACACCTTCTGTCAGGGGTATACGTTTCGACACACCCATGGGTAATTACTACCACCCTTGTAATCTTGTCGCTTCCCTAAAAATAGGCAACAACCAAAACACACCCCACCCTACAAACGAGGAAAGATCGATCATCATCTTATCGTTAATCAACAACCCCTACAATTATGAATTGTCTACCAATTTTAAGATTCTTCCCCAGAATCTTCAAGAAACCTTCAGCCTCCTTACTACGAACTTCTATCGAAATTTTATTTGCATCTTCCTGATCCAATCATTCTCCAAAAAATAATTATTTTCCTATCCTCTCGAAAGCACCATCAATGCATAACATGGTGGTAGACCAACGTTCCACTAGAGAACACCAACCCATGTCGTACCATTCTTTAAAATATGTAAACTAAACAAAATACATAAAAAAAAGGTACACCACCTATTATTAAAAATAATAAAAATCTGAGAAATCTGTAAACTAAGCAATTATTCAAAATAATCTTTAAAATTTTTAAAATCGGTAAACTAAACAATTATTCAAAATAATACATGTCGTACTATTCTTTAAAATCGGTTACTTATATCATACATTTCTTTAAAATCTGTAAACTAAATAGAATTCCTAAAAAAAAAAAGGTACACCACCTATTATTCAAAATAATAAAAAACTGGGAGCTAAACCGTGCAATCTTAATTCAAATCAATCTTAATTCAAATCACTTGATACAAAAATCTTTAATGCACTTCTCGCAAGCTAAAACCCTATATTCCTAAACTGAAACTCACATAGCTAAACTAACACTAACCTTTTACTTATTCGTTTAAAAAACAGAAGGGAAAAAGAAATGCGAGAGAGGATAAACGCTTACCAATCTCGGGAGTTTCGTCGTGTGCTTGTAGAAGGATGTTGTATGCTTGTATAAACTCTAGGTCGAATGGAATGCCTATAAGCCTCTAGAGCTCCTTGTATGCGTTTTCGGGGAAGAATGTCTGTCGAATTGAATGCCTTGAAGCCTCACCTAATCGCCTACTCAATACACAAATTCTGAGGAGCAATTCGTTTTCGGTGGCGTGTTACAGATTTTTCCCCTCGAACCCATAAATTAAATTATTTTGAATTATTGGGAATCGTTCACGAATTTAAAAATCCAGCATTCCCTCTTTTAAGTTGTTGGTCGACAATCTGCCTGCCTCTTTATTACTCTGGGTGCAGGCACACGCCTCCAGTGATGGATTCTTCGTTGGTTGTATCACTTCCTCAGGGTATACATATCTTGTCCCCCAGTTTCGTGTGTGTTCATCAGGTATACATACTTGGTCCTCAGGTATACATACCCGGTCCCCCAGATTTTTGTATGTCCCCCAGATTTGTGCGTTTATATTTATCGATGAGGGTTTATAATAAGTCACATACCGGGTCCATGTTTCAGGCTTTTCCCCATTCAGCTGATAAATGTAATTATTGCAAATTCATTGGGAATGCTCACTGTAAGTGGTTGGCCGACCATTTGCCTTCACTTTATTACTTTGTGTGAATGCATGTGCCCTCCATTTTTTACTCTCTGCACAGGCATGCACACACCGCTACTGATGGATTCGTTGTGGCTGTATTTACTTCCTCAGGTATATAGACTCATTTCTTAATTATTTGGGGAGGTATAACCATTTAACTCTCATGGAATAAGTGTCAATTCAGTTTTATCATTCTTAACGTCTCTTAAATCCTCTTTGTTAAATCTACGTCCAAAACTTCTTTCTTTCTCCTCTAAACATTTTATATTTTTAAATATTATTTTTTTCATTCTCAAAATTAAGAGAAATTGTGGAAGGGTAGACTTGTCCATTGGATTGTAAATTACCTTACTAAATATAGGTTTAGACATACTTCAAAAAAAAATAAAAAAAATGGTTAGACATTTTTCATCTTCCCTTCCTTTGTTTTAAACATTCTTGTGGTTTTCCCTAATTTTTTTTTAGTGTGATCACATTTCCACTTGAAGTTATAACTTTTGAAATATCATCACACTAAATGATGAATGATTAGACTTAAATACGTAAAATATTAAGTTTAGAAAGAAAAATAAAAGGGTAAAATAATAAAAGAAAAAATATAAAATTTTATTAAAAAATCAAAACTTTATTTTCAAACACAATTTCGAAAACAAAGGAAAGTGAATATATATATATAGGAAAATTGTAACAGATGTCAATTTAGAGTAAAATAATTAAAAATATAGCATTTTTTTAAAAAAATTGTGGATATGGCAATTTCTATCGTTGATAGAAGTCTATATAGTAGTCTTTTTTTATAGAATTTTGTCAGTGAGAATAGTCTATCAGTAATAGTCATAAAGTCTATCAGTGATAGCCACTGATTTTTTGCCATATTTGTAAAAAGATTTTAAACTTTGCTAAATTTGTAATTAGTTTTGGCCTCATTGCTATTTGTACAACGAGCTCATAGATATATATGAATTTTTAAAAATAAAAATAAAATGAAGATAAAATAAAAATAAATATAAACCCACAACTACTAAAAATGATGCAAAAATAATATTAATATAAAATAACAAGACCTGTCAAACCGAATCTAGCTGACATAAGTTACTAAGAGGTCATAGGTTCAAACCTCACATTAATTAAAATACAGTTGCAAAAAAAAAAAAAAAAAAAAAAAAAAAAAAAAAAATCTCAAAATAATTTCATTTTCATAAACAAAAAAATAGATAAATTGTGATGTGAAGGCAAAATTCTGACCTAAAGGATAAAGACTCCAAATTATTTTCTGATGCTATAAAATAACAAATGAATTAATTTGAGCGGATCTACAATTCCATAAATTATAGTCGGGAGTCGTTTGTGTGGAGGGGAGGGGACGTCGTTATGTTCATTGAGCTTGAGCTATGCTCAATTTAGTTGTATGAGAGACATTAACACCCTACAACACCCGTTAAAAAATTTGTTACCATATTTTATCTTATATTATCAAAATTAATTTTATTAAGAATTTTTTTATTTTGAAAAAAATGAAATACTTTTATCAAATGATGTATCATTCAATCATATTTTTAACTTTAAAAATAAAGGAATGATTTGAAATAGTGGTTAATATATCCTTAATTAATTATTATGTTAAAATTTCAATTTATTTACAGAAAATTATCAACTCCATGAATTTGAAAATTTCATAGTCTCAACTCTATTATAAGATAGTATTTACATGATAATATATATTTTAAAAATATGATTTTTTTTTAAAGTTATTCAAGTACACGAGAGTCAAAACTACAAAAGCACATTACTCTGCCTTCAAAAACAAACTTATTTTTAACTAAAATAAATGTATAAAATATTTATTTTCAAACCAAAATTTTCGTACGGACAGTCAATTATAAAATTAAATTAAAATTTACTTGAAAAATCTAAAAAAAAAAAAGAAAGATATTAAAGTTCCGTTTTCAAACGTTTTCGTTTTTTGTTTCCTGTTTCTTGATCCTTGTTTTTCGTTTCTTATATTTTCAAGAGTAGAAACAAGAATATGTTATAACTACTTTTGTTTCTTGAAAAAAAAAACAGAAACTTATATGATAAGGTTTTCTGTTTCTTGTTTTTTAAAAAGAGAAACAAAAATAGAAACATCTTGTTTGATACTTATTTTTTGTTTTTTTTATTTCAGTTTTCTTTTTTCCTCTACTATTGTTTTTCTTTTTTTACAGTTAAATATATTTAGTTTACATAATCTAATACAAATAAATCTTGATGCAAAATTAAAAACAACTATAAATTGTATCTATACTTTAAATGTTACCAAAAATTGACATGTGATGTCATTCTATCTAAAATGATGTCGACTTGGATCCAATTTAATTATATAGTTTTGTAAATGTTGTGGTTGTAAAATATAAAAATGAGACTAAAGACATGTTTTAGGGAGCAAAATTTATATTTGTAAATTTTCAATGGAGTTCAACATTAAAATTCAAAATTTAAAATTTAAAATAATATTTAAAAAGTTGTGCAAATTAAGAAATAAAATAAAAGAATTCAAAAATGTTATACAAATTTTAAAAGAAAAGTGTAACATATGTCAATTTAGAGTAAAATAATTAAAAATATAGCACTCTTAAAAAAAATTGCGGATATGACAATTTCTATTGCTGATAGAAGTTGCTGATTGTAGGTTTTTTTACATAATTTTTTCAGTGATAATAGCCTATCAGTAATAGTTATAAAGTCTATCAGTGATAATCATTGATTTTTTGTCATATTTGCAAAAGGTTTTAAACTTTGCTAAATTTGCAATTATTTTTTGCATGATGGTTGTTTGTGCAACCAGCCCAATTTTAAATTTAAAATAATATTTAAAAAATTGTGCAAATTAAGAAATAAAATAAAAAGAATTCAAAATATGTTATACAAGGGCTATATATATATATATATATATATATATATATAACCAAATTTAAAATTCAAAGTAGTATATGTTGCAACGTCATCGCGACGCGGAGCGGCCGACGTCCTCTTTTAAGGGTTTTGTTTTAAAAATAAAGAGATGGAGTCGCCACCAACCATTTTGGGTGTGATTGGTCACCTTAAAACAAAAACTGGTCTAGAAAACAGAAATCAAGTTCGGGGGTCGGTTGAGTGTAGGGAAGGTGCTAGCATCCTACAACACCCGTTAAAACGGTAGCCAAAATTCTATCCTTATTATCCAATTAGATTTATTGCGAAAGTCCTTAATTTGAAAAAAAAGAAATAGTATTAAATTCAAAAAATATGTCTCACTTAATCATATCTTAACTTTAAGGATAAAGTAAGAGTTTGATATAATGAGTGGAATTAACCATTAATTAATTATCATGTTTTTAAATTTTCCTTAAATAAAGAAAATTATCACCTCAAGAATTTGAGAAAATCTCAACTCCGTCATAGGATTTTTACATGATAATATTAATTGAAATTCGTTTTGAAATACTTTTGAAAATTCTAATTTTAGAATAATGAATTAAATAAATTAAATAATTTATATGTTATACACTCTAGGAACAAGGATAAGGAGGGGAAAGTTGGGCACTCGTTCAACCGACAAACAAACATGGTATTTTGAACTTTTTTAGGAACATAGTTATAAAAGAAAAAAAGAAAAAAAACAACATTTTGTAGTTTTTTAAAATTTGCCTAATTTTTGGAAATATTTCTCAAAATTTAGAAAAAAAAACAGTAATAATTATCAAACAAGTTGTTTATTCAAAAATTAGAAACAGGAGATAATGTTAAATAACTTAAAAGTTGATCCATAAAAACGTCACACGTGGCTAGTCTCCAAAAGATGCATGTGTTAGATTTATTGGACAAATATATATATAAAATGTGTTTGGGCTATTTTTTATTTGGAACTCAATAAAAATAAGGTGATCATTAAGTATTTATTATTTTTATTGAGTAAGTCACATAATTAATATAATTAATGGTATGGAAGTTATGTGTAGAAACCGTCAAATTTATTTATTATTTATGATGGTTAAATAATAAATAAATAACAAAAATATAAAGGGTTGTGGTTCCCCGATTCATAAGCAATAAGTTTTCATTTCTCATTAACCTCCATCGTTAGAGAGAGAAGGGAGAAAACCGCTTGTAGAATTGGAAGAGCAAACCCAATTCAAAGATCTTCTTCATCATGAATCTAGGTACGCTTCCGCTTATTTAATCAACTCATGAACATAGAGATTCATGTATTAGGTTTGTGATTCATGCATGTTAGATATTATCAATCTATAGGATTATAGATTAAAGCCTAAAAGAAATCTAACAAGTTAGAATCATGAACTTAGGAATAAAGAAATCCTACAATTGGTATCAGAGCCAATCTCTATGTTAATATGTTGATATTAAGATTAAGATTTTCATGATATAAGATTATGATTAAGATTAAGATTTTTATAATCGTATAAGATTTTCATGATATTGAAATTAAGATTTACAGAAAAATATTAAAAGTTTTAGGGTTTGCTTGAGTTTTTCTAGATAATTATCGTAAATAAAATAATTAAGAACTTAAGGAATTAAGAATTTAATTAATAAATTCAATAAAGTTTTTTTTTTTTTTTAGATTTAAGGAGTTTATTATTTTAAACCAATCAATTGAAACAACATATTAATTACCAAAGTAATTTATCTTGTGAATGTTGATTCGGTATGGATTTTAAATGATAATACGTCTGTAATTCATGCGGATATTATATCGGTCCAAAGAAAGATTAATATTGTCGGGCCGAATTACAGAAGTACCTGTGATGATAAATATGTGACGATTATTCGGTTCCATGTGAACAATAATTCAATCCAAAGATAGAATTATTGTTTGACAGAATTTATTGTCAGTATTTGATCATTGCACAAAAATATCACTTACAAGTTAATATTTCTGTCCAAAGACTAAATATTAATGTTGTGCTAGATATATATTTTTTTTTTTTTATGATGGAAAAATCTCAATGTAAATTTATTAATCAAGATGTAAAAATGTGTTCATAGTATTCTTTTGTTTTAATTTCAGTTAATGCTTCCGCATCTACAATATCTGCCAATGTCAATTCTATTCCTATACTGAATGGAAATAACTTTAAAGATTGGAAAGAAAATGTTTTGATTATCTTCGAGTGTATGGATCTAGACCTTGCGCTTCGGATTGATCGACCCACTATTACGGATCAAGGTACCCTTGTTGAAAAACAGGACCTTGAAAAATGGGAAAGATCAAATCGCATGTGTCTAATGATCATTAAGCGAGGAATTCCAGAAACGTTTAGGGGTGATATCTCTGAAGTCACTAATGCTAAGGAATTCATTGAGGAAATTGAGAAACGTTTTGCAAAAAAACGATAAGGCTGAAACAAGCACGCTTCTTGCGAGCTTGACCTCAATGAAGTATAAGGGAAAAGGAAACATAAGGGAGTACATAATGGAAATGTCTCTCCTTGCTTCAAAACTAAAAGCACTAAAGTTAGAGCTTTCTGATGAACTGCTCGTGCATTTGGTTTTGATCTCTCTTCCTGCACAATTTAATCAGTTTAAGGTCAGCTATAACTTTCAGAAGGAGAAATGGACTCTTAATGAGCTCATTTCATACTGTGTGCAAGAAGAAGAGAGATTGAAGCAAGATCGGACTGAAAGTGCTCATTTGGCTTCAGGAAGTAATTTCAGAGATAAAAGGAATAAAAGGAAGAACCCTAAAGAAGCTGCAGGTGGTCCCGTGCAAAAGAAACAACAAACTAAAGAAAATGAGGAATTTAGTTGTTTCTTTTGTCGACAATCCACACACTTGAAGAGGGACTGTACCAAATATCACGCATGGCGTGCAAAGAAAGGTGAATCTCTTACTTTAGTTTGCTCTAAGGTTAATTTAACTTCAGTACCGAGTCACACTTGGTGGGTAGATTCTGGTGCTACTACTCACATTAGTGTTTCTATACAGGGTTGCCTGAGCTGCCGAAAGCCAAATGATGATGAAAGATTCATTTTTGTGGGCGATGGCAAATCAGTTGAAGTCGAGGCTATTGGGAATTTTAGATTATTATTAAGAACTGGTTTTTATTTGGATTTGAAAGACACTTTTGTTGTACCGTCTTTTAGACGGAATTTGGTTTCTATTTCTGTTTTGGACAAATTTGGTTATTGTTGTTCATTTGGAAATTGTCAGTTTAGTCTTTCTTTAAATTCAAGTATTATTGCAACTGGTTCTTTGTCGGTTTATGATAATCTATATTTAGTTGATACAATTGCCTCATATAATGAAACCTTGCATACAAGTACTCGCGGTACTAAAAGAAAATTAACAAATGAAAATTCTGCATCAATTTGGCACAAGCGTTTGGGTCATATATCTAAACACAGAATTGAAAGGCTTGTAAGTGATGAAATTCTTGATTCTCTTGATTTTTCCAATTTTGAGGTTTGTATTGGATGTATTAAGGGAAAGCAAACAAATGTAAAGAAATTGGGTGCCAACAGAACTACAGACGTCTTAGAACTCATTCATACTGATATTTGTGGGCCATTCCCTACGGCTTCTTGGAATGGTCAACGATATTTTATTTTGTTCATAGACGATTATTCAAGATATGGCTACATTTATCTCATTAGTGAGAAGTCCCAAGCACTGGACGTGTTTAAGGCATACAAAGCTGAAGTAGAAAATCAGCTTGGTAAAAGAATTAAAGCTGTCAGATCTGACCGTGGTGGTGAATACTATGGTCGATATGATGGATCAGGAGAACAACGTCCCAGACCATTTGCTAAATTCCTAGAGGAATGTGGAATTGTACCTCAATACACTATGCCAGGTTCTCCTCGCATGTAGTACATCTGACAAGTTTTACTAAAAAAAAAAAAAAAAAAAAAAATTGCATGAATAAATCTTTCCGTATCTATTTTGTTATTTATTATTATTTTGTTATTGTTTTCTTGTTTTTTTAATATTAGTGATATTTATTTTTTTCCTTTTATTCACAGTATTATAAACTTAAAAGTAAATATTAAAAAGAGGTGGTTGCATAAATAACAATCGGACCAAAAACATTTGTAATTATAGTAAAAAGTAAAATATTTTACAAATATAACAAAAAATCAGCTTGATCCATCTAAAAGACTAAAAAATTCAAATAGTTATCATTAATAGATTATCATGTCAATATGCTGAATTAACATAAAAATTGTGCTCTTGACTAAGAGATCATGGGTTTAATTCCCGCATTAATGAAATATTTTTGCAAAAAAAAAAAAAAAATAGACTTCAATAATAGTCTTTAAGAAAATCTAACTTAAAAGAACCAGAGCTAAGACTTGTATTGAGAATGTGTGACTTACAAGAAAACCTGAAGTTTATTAGCGGCTATTACTAATATAATTCTATTTTTGATAACATTTTATTAGTCACTATATCACTCATGAGGAGCTCAACTCTGGTGGTTTTAATTCCTTCTAGTCTGTTTCAACCTCCATTAGGACACGCAATTGGCCATGAGACTTGTTAAGGGAAGAAATGGAAGAATTGAAAGCAATGGGAATTGAAAGCAATGAACTCTTCGATCCCTGCCGAAGCATTTGAATCGTTATTTGTATTATTTAGAATTAAACTACAAAACATGATTAAGTAAATATTACCTTTGAAAACCATAATCTTTTTGTATTCTTGTATTTCTTTTTTCACGAGATCTTCCTCGCTATTACTCGAACACAAGATCAAAGCTTGTGGAAGCTTTCTTGAAATTAAGGAACGAGAGAACAATTCTCTACGGGAGGGTGACTAGTGTGTTTAACTCATCTTTGAGCTAAACTTAAAGGTCTTATTTATAGAGTTTTTAGGAATTAATTTATTTGATAAATACATTTTAATATTTATTATATTAGAATATTTATTATATTAGAATATGTATTTTATATTTTGAATTTTATTCAAATATCATAAAATTAATCTTTTATAATATACATTTAACTAAGAAAAATTGTAACAGATGTCAATTTAGAATAAGATAATTAGAAATATAGCATGTTTTTAAAAAATTTGCGGATATGGTAATTTCTATCGCTGATATCTTATGGAGTCTATCGCTGATCACCTCAACTTTTTATAGATTTTTGTCAGTGATAATAGTCTATCAGATCAAAGTTTATCAGTGATATGATAAAGTCTATCAGTGATAGAAACGGATTTTTTTGCCATATTTGCAAAACATTTTAAAGTTTGCTAAATTTGCAATTAGTTTGGACCTGATTGCTATTTGTGCAACTATCCTTTTAACTAATTTGAATCTCATTCAAATTTTATATGTATATATAGTTTTTAATATTAATGTATCTACATAAACTATTTCTTCTAATATTTAATGTATCAAATACAGTAAATATATTTTACTCTTCTACATTTAATATATAAAATAAATTCAATGTTAATTTAAATATTTAAAAAAATTCTTTCAACTAAATTAATTATTGTTGTGTTACTCTAGCTAGCAAGGGACTTATGGGCCTACAGATTTATAAGCTATAATGAATAATTAATTAAACTCATTAATTAATTAACTCTAGGTCACTCCACTATAGGCCTATATGCCTAGAGTTTGACTCTTATGCATGGTAGGACAAGTTGGGTCCATGAATATAACCATTACATGCAAGACGATCATTCACGAGTTGTTCGTAATAACAACTGGGTCAAAAGTCCGTTTTACCCCTGTAATTACATCTTGTATCTTAAGTACTACTGATATTCTAATGAACGTTTATGATCCAACCATAAATAAAGTCTCTCTCAGGCCAATGAGAGGGTTGAACCTCATTGTTCAGGTCTAGAAATCAACACTTAAGGGAACTATTCATCTTCTTTCGTTATATGAGAATGAGTGAATTCTATCTTGTGAAACGAGGATCCGACCAATGAGACCAATGAGACCAATGACCTAAATAAGGGATAACACAAAAATAAAATAAATAAATAAATTTACAAAATTATCATATTTGTAAATGTTTTGCAAATAAGCTATATTCCCTATCCCTAAATAGTTTGCCTAAATTAACCCCTAATGCAATTTCCCTATTAAAAATATCAACTGCATTCGATTAGTTGTGTTTAAAAGATGCATTGGTTGAAAGTATTTCCAATGATTTTTAAGTACTTTTTTCTTATAATAAATTGTAGGGCATGTTTTAAAATAAAGGAAATAAGAAAATAGGAATTATTCCCCATCTTTCCATTCCTCCTCATCTATTTATAAAAGAAGTAGAGTATAATACTAACACTAGAAAACTTTCCAATATCAACTCAAACATAATTCTACAAACCATAATTTTAGTATTTTTTTCTTCATATTATATAGTTTAAGAACTGATTTATATTCGAAATACACTTTAGCTTAGACGCAAATAGAACACATGCCATACAAGCATTTATTTAAACATATAGTTTGGTTGTTACATAGCATAGTAAGATTATTCCATACTTCATAGTTTTAGTCGATGCTTCCTAATTGCCTTCCACGAGGTGAGCATCAATGTCTTTAGACATCCCGACAACAAACTCTAGCAGAGAATAAGATTCCGGAATGTTTTCCTGAAGCTTCTCGTATTCCAAAGTCCAACGAACCACACTTCTCATACCCTTTGGAAAAGCTTGGATTGTAAACTTGAATGTCTTATGTTTCTCCAAAATGTCTCCTTCGATCATTTTCAAAACAATCAAATTATTCTCCTCGTCCACAACTTCAAGTTCTTGCTTTGCCACTTTTGCTTTTCCATCTGTGGTTTAATAACACTACAATAAATTAATATATCCATGCTATAATTTATTGAGATTAAAAAAAAAAAAAAAAATCGATGGAAACAAACCATGAAAATAGTTCCAGGAAATGATAGAACCAACTTTGCCCCATTCACCCTCGTGTATCTTACAACCTTGTACTTTGTCCCCGGAAGCATTGGCGACATGGTATGGTCTCTTTTGGAACACTTCGTAAAATTTTGAAGGGGGAGACTTGATTTCAATATCGACTTGCAACTTTCCATAGAGAGACATCGTATTGATTTAGGTTAAATATGTGTTGTAGTTTAAACCAAAAGCTAGAGATAATGTTTTATGAAGCATACAAACTTTGACACTTATTTATAGAGAGGGTTTACTATCAAATGAGTCCATGTACTATCCCGGGTTTGTTTCTTTGAAAAAGTTATTTTAATATGACTTAACATCAATTTTATTTTCTTATATTTTTTTAATTATAATTGGAACAATAATTTGTCCGATAGAATTTGTTATAATAATTGTTTCTCATACTATTTTATCAAAAAAAAAAAAAAAAAAAAAAAAAAAAAAAAAAAAAAAAATATATATATATATATATATATATATATATATATATTTAAGGCGAGAACCATGACATTTTGATAAGGGCACAACTTTATGACAATTGAGCTATAGTCGTTTGACAAATCCAAATAATTTAACCTAAACAAAATATAATTTTTAGTTTGGATAATTATATCAAATTTTTTTGTCTAGTTTAGTCATTATAATTAAATCTCACAATTTTGATATTAATTTATCAAATACACTACAACCTATTTTTTTTTTTTAGATTTAGATTTGGTATATTTATTTTCAAAAACTATTTAAAAAAATAACTAAAATGATGACAGGTTTTAAAAAACAACAAAATGTCGTGTTCACTTTCAATTTTCGTTTTCAAAATTATGGAAATACGAGATATATCTTTCGAAAAATAGGAGATACCGATATTGCAAAAAATTGATCAAACTCACAGCAAAGAGAAACTCAAAAAATCATAATTAAGAAATAATTAGATCAAATTATTTTTTCTTTATAAAGTACATTTTACCAATCACATATTAATTTTTGCACAACTTTATGCCAATTGAACATAAGTTTGACAACTATTAATTTTATTTTATTTTTATTTTTTTTTATTTTTTTTGTGTTAGTTTTTCAAATTTACAACCAAATTTTTAAAATTTGAATTCAAATTTAAAGTCATTAAATTTTTACATATAATAAAAATAAAGAATTTTTTTTTTATTTTCTACTTAAATTGTTTGTTTTGAAAAATTATTTTGAAATCGGGAGGAGGCCTAATTTACTCAATACTATAGTTGATTTTCTAAAAATACAACTAACATCAATTATTTTCGCAACTGTAAGAGAATCATATACGCCATCGTTTTTATTTCGGGGAGTATCAAAATAGATACTAATCTTAGGCATGTTTACCTCCAATAATCTACAATGAAACTCTATAATCAATTTGATGTGATCCATTTATTTACTTTCCGTAGTGTTTAGAAGAATTAGAGTAAAATTGTACTTTTCACCTCATATTTTATAAATGTCTATAAATATCATTAGACTTAAAATATTACGATTTTACTTTTTGTTTTGTTTTTTAATTTCTAAAATATTCTTTACGATTTACTTTTGTTTTGTTTTTTAATTTCTAAAATATTCTTTATTTTTTAAATTTTCAAACATTATTTTTAAAATTTGTGTATATTTTATATTTCGATGTTTTTTTTTTTTTTTCACTTTTTTTATATTTATCTTATTCACAATTTTTTGAAAAATTTCAATCAAAATTTTAAATATTATGACAAATTTTGGCGATACATCATACCATTGAGTTATGGTCTTGTTGACAACAAATTTTATATTCTATATTTTAATGTATACTAATTTTTTTCTTTCATTACCACTCGAGTGAAAAACAATTTTTATCCAACTCTATATTTTGAAATCTTTCAACTTATTTATTTATTTTTTTCTAATAAAATATTTCAACTTTTTCAACATATATACTTTTTTTTATATACTATAAGCTAACATATATACTTTGTTTATATATTATAATTCAATATATATATTTCGTTTATATGCTATAATCCAATAAATTTTGAAATATTTCAATATTTCTTTTTTTAAAGCTTTAAATGTCTTCAAATTTTAATTTTTTTTAGGGTTGGTTGCACAAACAGCAATCAGACCCAAAATAATTGCAAATTTAGCAAAGTTTAAAACGTTTAAAACGTTTTGCAAATATGACAAAAAATCAGTGTCTATCACTAATAGACTTTATGACTATTATTGATAGACTTCTATCACTGATAGACTATTATTACTGACAAAATTCTATAAAAAACGACTACTATCAGCAATAAACTTCTATCAACGATAGACCATACTATCAGTGATAGAATTGTCATATCCTCATTTTTTTAAAAAAAAAATGCTATATTTTTAATTATTTTACTCTAAATTGACATGTGTTACAATTTTCCTTTTTTTTTAAATAGTTTTGTATATTTTATATTTATTATTTAGCATATTTATTTTTATTAAATAAAATTTGAATTATTTATATTATTTATATATTGTATTAATATATATATATATATATATATATATATTTTCATTAATCGACTTTTTCCATCTTTATCTTATTCTTCGTTTTTCAAAAATTTCAATCAAAATTTCAAATATTAAGTAATATATCTTTTTTTACATATATAAAATTTCATAAACAATTAATTATATTTTTAAATATTTTTAATTAATTAATTATAATTACAACTAAACTTAATATATGGACATTTATGTCATTTTAATTTTTTGTTAGGCCTACCTCTATCAAGTTGATGACAAAACTGAAATTTAATTAAAAGTTTGACATTTATGATATTAGAGTCTATGTAAAGAGCCCTAATGTTTACGAAATTTTGCAACGTAATCATTTGTAGGCCCCACCCGTAATCCTGCAATCTGAGTCCAAAATCAAACTTATCCTACATTCCATTTCATCGATTACAATGTCCACTATTTGTAACGAAGTCAAAAGCAGGTAGCGGACATTCTCCAGAAAATCAAACTCATCATGAACCTTTCTCAAGAAAATCAAACTTATTCCAATTTGAATTTCACTATGTGCATCTTTCAAAATAAAAAAATGTATAATCATTGAATTCATAGAATTGCAACACAGTTTGTTCTAGTTCTTCAAACGGATCAACCTTTACTACTTCAAATCAAGAACAAACTAAAGAGAAATTGTCTCTCAAAAGTAAAGCCAAAAAACAGAAAATCCACCCTTTGTAGCATAATCGAAAAAGATCACGAGAAGAAAAATGTGAGAGAGAAAATTAAATCTTTAACTTCCCTCCAATTTCTTACTAACATGACAAAAAAAAAAATCTTTAACTTCCCACAATTTTCTCACTGTAACCCTAAGGCAAACCTGCACTCTCTCCTTTCTAGGGGTGACCAACATCAAACCGAAAACCACTCAGACCGATCGAAACCGACAAAACCGACGTCAAACGATCGATTTTCGGTCATCATCGGTCGGAATCGATTTTGAAAATAAAAACAAATCGATTTTCGGTCGGTCGGTTTACAAGTGAGAGGTTGTATGTTTTTCCATACGAGCGCGCTTTCTCATTCATGTTTTGAATTGTTTATTATTTACGAAGGGCATTATCGTGTTCTTACAAATTTAATTACAAATCCACTTAGTAAATTAAACACATTCAATGGAATCAATTTGCAATTGAACACTCCATGTAGTAAACAACATTAAAGGAAACTGCTTGTGATTCCTATAAGCTTCATTACCTTTCATTTTCATTACGCAGTGGTATAAACGCCCTTAATTTTACTAGAATTATTTAGAGCATAGAAAAATATTATTAAAAGAGAATTCTCTCTCTCTTACAGTTTTCATGGTCCGAATGACAAGGATTGAAGTGCGTGGTTTTTTTTTTTTAATAAATATTATTAAGGCATATTTTTGCAGTGTCATTTTTCTAAATAGTTGATAATATGTTTTTTTTATAACATATTTAACATTTAATCTTGTTAGATCGAGAAATTTTGGTCAATCAACAGTTGTCACGTCATTATTCATAAGACAAATTTACCTTTGGGACGAATCTCAAATTGAAATATGTCCCAAATTAAATTTGAAGACAAAATTGACAATTCTGAGGAAAACGTCACGTGTTTTCATCATGGCCGTTTGATCATATAAGTTTAACCGATCAAGTTGGGTCATATTACAATTGGGCTCGAGATCAAATGAACCCAAACAAGTTATTTAAATGACAATTTTACCAAAAGCTCAAATGATCATCAGGCTGAAAGCTTAAAAAGCCCAAATCCAGATGTTTGGGTCCAAAAGTCCGTCGGACCCAAACCCACTTATGTTCTCATGAGAACTTCTATAAATAGAGAGCCCTCTCTTCATTTGAAGAGTTCATAAAATTTCTACTCCTAAGAGCTCAGGGAGAATTCACAAGCAACGAAAACTCCCTGAATCCTTGGAAGACTGAATACTCCACACTTGAAGACTTCACCTCTTCGAGAAGCTAGAGAATCTACTTTGAGAACAAACTGCGAAGCTCTCGAGCCAAATTCAATATCGAGAACAAGTTGCAAAGTCCTCGAAACAAATCTAACATTGAGAACAAGCTGCAAAGCCTTCGAAACAAATTTAACATCGAGAACAAGCTGTGAAGTCCTCAGACAGATTTACTTTGAAAGAGAAAAAATCAGAATATCATACATTAGAGATTGTAATTCACTATGCATATGCATACAAATTAATACAAATCAAAATTCATTTAAAGGTGTCAAATTTCCTCCGTCGAAATCTCGTGTGAAGAAACCTCTTGAATCACTAAATTATGTTTTATGTAAGTTGAATTATCTTCAAGTTAGAACGTGCTAAATTTTGTTTTTGTTGCCATTTCTTTTTCTACATTAGGATCAATGTAACTGAATTTGCATGGCAATTTAGAATTGTGTCTTGACAAGTAATCACATGGAAAAAAAAAGTCCCAATATTAAGTATAAATTAAATAATTCATAATTTCTTTTATACTTGTGATTCGAATAATCTTTTATTTTTTTAACATACATTGATGAATAATCTAACCTACACGTCAATTAGAATTTTTATAAGACAATTTCTTGGGTCCTACATCTTAACTTTTACCATTAACAAAGAAATAATAATTTTAAGAAAAAAACAAGGAAGTTCGCTTTTAATTATTCGGAAATAAGAAATTCAAAAAATGGACGTAAACATTTTTTTAGATTATATGTTTATTTGGCTATTTTTGGCATTCACGTGAATCTGAATGCTTGATACACGTGAATGGCTTGAATCACATGCAATTTTTTTTTTTTTTTTTTATGGTAAAATTCTTTTTTAACTTTATGAGGTCTGATGTTTATGTGGGTTTAGTTCTTAAATTTTACAATCGTAAAATCAAGTCCTTTTAATTTAACAAAGAATTCAATATATTTTATCGCCGAACACGATTCAGTTAGCATATGTATGTGTTGACCAAATTTGTAGTTCGAATCCGCCACCACAAATATACTAAAAAAAAAATTATTAAAAAATAAATAAAATAATTATAAAAAAAATCTTCTCACCTCGCTCTCCTTCCCTCCTCTCCTCATCTTCCTCTTCAACTCCTCTTTTAGACATGTATCGCCTACTGACCATGAGGTCATAGGTTCAATCTCCCATTCCAACATGTTGTCAAAAAAAAAAAAAAAAAAAAAACTCCTCCTTTGAAGATTTCGTCGGTCGCTGTCGCCGCATCAAATCCCTCATCCACGACCTCATCGCCTAGCTTTTTTTTTTTTAATAAGACAGATCTGGGTGGGCGACGACTTGTTCGGGCAGACATATCTGGGGTGGGATTTCTTTTGTTGTGGACAGATCTTGGCGGAGGCTTGCTCCCGCGCCGAGCTCCTTTAGAGCTCGACTCCTTTATTATGTGGACGCTATCGAGTCGAGTCGAGATGAGCTCCTTCAGAGATCGACTCTTTCATCATGTGTACGCCGCCAAAGTCGAGCTCCTCAAAGCTCTCGACTCCTTCATCATGTGGACGTCGTCGAGCTATCGAGCCGAGCCGAGCTCCGAGAGCTCAACTTCTTTCTCCTTTCCTTTTCTCTCAGGTTGGTGTCGTCTCCTGTTCTCTCGGTCTCGACTTCTTCTCGTGAACTGAACTTTATTCTTAAATGGACCTTCGTAGCTAGGGCCTTGGGATTTTACCCTAACAAATCTAAAAAATAATAATAAAAAAAAACGTAAAAGATATCGCTATGATATCATGTTATGCGCCTCATATATAAAAATTGTGTTCTGAATTTGGCATCTTGCATTTTTTTTCAGGTGAAGAACCACATAAAGAAAGCCTATAGTGTTTAAATTTCAGCAAATAGAAAAATAGGATCCGCCGAGGATGAAAATGGGTTATGCGCCAAAAAAAAAAAGAAAAAAAAAAAAAAAGAAAAAAAAAAAAACATTTGGCCTATAGGAAAAGTAAAATAAACAAATTTGGACCACTAAAGATTCTCTGCCAAACTTTGTGATATGAATCTCGTACCTATTCCAAATAAAAGGCATCAAGATTTCAATCAATGGATTACGACTTGGTTCAACCTCCATTTCATATATTACAAGCTGATTCAAGTGAAAAAATACCATTTGCAGTTTTGGAGTTCAACATTTGCAAGGTGAGGTTGAGCTGAAAGTTGCCATTAATAAAGCAATTCAAGGACTTCATTTATTAATTTAGTATCTGAAACTTTTAAGTGTAATTTGTCAGCTTTTAATATTGGGTTCAAGCTTAAACAATTAAGGATGAGAGTTACTAAACTTGTCAATCATGACTATTACTCTTTGTAACTGATTTCTAGGCATTTGAAGGGTTTAGGGTTACTTTTGAAGGGTGACTATATATATCCACAAAATTGTTTTTTAAAGGAAGATAATCATGAATGATAATTAAGCTAAGTTTGAGAACATTTTTCTTAGAAAATCAGCAACATATTTGCATTTCTAAGTGTTTCTTGCAATTCTTGTGATAAATTGCAACCGAGCCATTCAATCGAGCCTTAATCAAGTTTGATTGTGGAGTGACTCAATCTAGAACAAGATTTATCAATATTGCTTATAGATCTTTGATCTTCAGAGGTAATCTAATTCTAGCATTTTCTCTTGGTTGATCTTGAATTTGTATAAAGAGGTGTTAGCTTCTTTGAGTCAATGGTTCTTGCTCTACCATAAGCTTGGATTTTTGGACGGAGGGTTAGGATTGCCTTATCACTTTGGGTACAAAAGCACACCAAAAGTAAGCAACTCATGTTGCATAAGAGAAGAAAGCTCCACCTTGTTTTTACCTTTGTGTTTTGTCTTAAGTGTGGCTAAAAAACCTAGTTCTTAAAAAAGAAACAATTATACCAACCATATTCAAAAGCCATTTGGTTTATAGATTTGTAGATACTTGGGAAAAAATGTGAGAATGAAATGACTGGAAATAAAAGATGTTTGTGATTGGTATGAAAATAAATGTTATATGTATATTTTGTGTGATTTCTAGTAGGAATATGAATTTTATTACCTTATAAATATGAATTAATAATCCAAGTTAATTCAAATAAATAATATAAATTAATTTAAGTTATTACTTAATTTATATATTTATATATATATATATATATATATATATATATATATATTATAGATATGTCTAATTATAAAATTATTTATATAATAAAATTTCATAACATTCAATATTTATTTTTACCTTTTATTTACTTTTTATTAATTAATGAAAATTAATTCACATTCACTAATTACTATTCAACTCTGTCTGGTTGGAGAAGAAGTTGAAAGGAGAAATTAACTCCCCGTTTGGCTCACGATTTCTTGATTTCAGATTAAAATTATCAACCCCAGACTTCAAGAATAATTATCATTCAACTCTCTAGACTTCTAGAGTAATTACTATTCAACTTTAATTTGTCTCATTTTTATTCTTCTCTTTTTCTCTCTCTCCTTCCTCCCAACAATATTTTTAATTATTTAAAAAAAACGTAATTTAAACAAAATGAGTAAAATGTGAAAAAATGCATTCTTAAAATTTATTGGAAGAAAAGTCCTTAACAATGAAAATATGAAAATTATAGAAAAACATTGTACAAAAAAATAGCTAAAATAAATCGTCATTGTTGAGATGCTGATTTCCGAATTCAGTGGATTCATATGAAATGACACAAGGATGAGGGTAAGACTATATTATGTATAGTTTTTTTTTTTTTTTTTTTTCTTTTTTTCTTTAAAGAAATTTCTAAAATATACCTACATTAATAAAAACAAAAAATCTCAATCTTAAAATTTATAAAATTAAAGATTAACAAAAATGGATATATATATATAATATTTATTTATTTATTTTTGAAAATCAATGTGAAAAAATAATAGGAAGTATTGTATTCAAAATTATTTTTGTTATAAAGTTGGTAGGAAAAAAAGTGTACGTAAGAAAGCATTTAAAATAAATTGTTAAAATAAACTCAGATTTCAGAACTTCAAGTTCAACAACTCCCAGTCTCAAACACACAACAGACTTGAACTCTAGACTAAACAATCTCCTCTCCAAACACACATACTTCAGAACTCCCCGGACTAAACAACTTCAACGACCCAATTCATTGGGCCAAACGTCCCCTAGAGTAAATTGATTCTAAACTCTCTTGAAGAAAAATGTAAATCATGTTGTCTACGTTATTTTTGGTTAATTAATATATTGTATTGATTTTATTTAGTAGTCAATTTTAATTGATTAATTTATATCAAAATATAGTTAATTAATTAAGTATAAATCACATAAAATTTAAATTCTAATTATACTTTAGGATTTTTAGCACAATGATCAATTAAATAATTAATAAAAAGTGTTATTTATATACTTAAATAATATAAACTTTATATGTGATAAAAATAAACATTACAAACTCTTAATAGACCGTGTAAAAAAACATTTGTTGTGATTTTAAAATTTAATATGCTAGGCTTAAAAAATAAAAAAAAAAAAAAAAAAAAAATAAAAAAATAATGTATTTTAAAAGAAAAAAAGAAAAAAAAAATTTAAGTCACCCATATTTGGACAAAGTCATGAAATGAGAGGGCAAAAAAAGTGTCTAAAAATGATGTCTAAGAATTGATGGAAATCGAGAACCGGAATGAATTTGTTGCGGTGTGGTAAACCACTACCTTGAAAGCAAATTTGGCACGATCTCGGTGTGAATTGTATTCGCCGGTTGCTCCCCAAGGTTAACACCAACACCCATCTCGGACGTACACTCGACAAAGAAGGATTGAAATCAAAATAAAACTACGCACGGATCCTATTTTTCTAAGAAAAATAAGTTTCAACTAGATGTTCTTCACAATAGACACCCTCTTTAAGAACACACGACTCCCAAAACAGAAATGTCTCTGAATCTCGAGAGTTATAGATCTCAAGACGTTTTTAATCATTATTGTAAAATCAGTTACAAGTTGAATGAAAGTATTAACAAGGAAAGATTATACCTAACGCATGGGAGGCCGAAGAGACCATACTCTTATCAGAACAGAAAATGAATTTGCAAAAACAAAGATGACACCTCAGCAACAAGTCACTCAACTCAACCATTGTCACTCAACTCAACCAAATTACGCCTCACCCACCAAATAATTAATATATCAAAATCCCTCAGTTATCTTAATCGGATTCAAAAAAGATTGGTTCAATTAGGCTTCAGCCTCTCGACAACTAACCTAGAAGAGAAATTGTAATATCTCCTTCCTTATTTGACCAATTCTCTCCTTCCTTATTTTATTCACCTTCCTTTTTGAACCAACACCGCAGACCTAATGAAAATTTAAGAGATGTATTCAAGTTGAGGTATTGACAATTGGTAATTAGCGTACTTGAGATCATCGATTAACAACGAGCTTAGCTCAAATCAATTAAACACACGATATGTTTGTGTGAAGAATCGAAATAAACGTGCCCATAGCGTTTTCCAAATCAATTTTCACGCGTTTTTAAAGGCAGAGTCGAGACGCTGCCCATTGCGTCGAGAGTCGAGACGCTCTCGCGATTTTTTCCTATAAATACATCTTATTCTTATACGATTGGCGAGGCCAATTTTTGGGAGATTTGAACCCTAATTTCGAAATACACTCATTGGGAAGGCTAATGGAGACTCTAGAGAGCTGAAAAAGAGATTCAAAGGCTCGGAAACGTGCAGATCACATCGGGAACGAGGCTTGGCACGCGACAAAAGTTTTTCTCCTTTTACCTTTGATTTTATTGTTTATTTTATGGATTCTAAACATTGTATAAGCATGCTTTTAGTGATTATGAGTAGCTAGACTTTTACTTAGGGGATTGATGTAATCGTTTTAGTTTTCATTTTTGATTAATCTAAAGTTCTTCATATTGCAACAATTGTTCTTGTGTTTGTTTGCTTAATGCTTTTATCTTTTGGGCAAAGTATAAATTGTTGATTGCTTTAATTCTAGCTTGAAAGAGTAGATTTTAGAGTAGAACTCAAACACTTGACTACTTGTAAATTCTTGCATGAAAATGAAGAATTCTGTTAGACGCCGATAATAGAAGTTGCTTAATGCCTTTCTTTTCTATTAAAACTAGACAGACATGTTGATTTTATATTAAAAGAAGAGAATTAATAGAGTTCTAGCGAGTCTTTTATGAGTTTTGTACTTCTTGGCTTATAATTGTATGTTATTTTTCAGTCATTTAATTTTCACTCAATTTCAAAGTCTTTTTAGTCTAAATAAAATTTATGGTTAGTACCTACGATACTCAATTGATCTAGAAAACCAATCATGTGGACGATACTCTTTACTTAAATCACTATATTAAAACTTGACCCGTACACTTGCGGTACGCAATAAATCACGCAATAAGTTTTTGGCGTCGGTGCCGGGGATTGACATATTTAGATCAATTGATATTGTGGAGAATTCAACAAATCTTACTTTAGATTATTTTTTTTTATTATTATTAATTTTCTGTTATTTGTGTTTTTCTTGTGAGGTTCGTGTTTTAGTTTATGCGAAAGGACAAGGGAGTTTCCTTACTTTCCTTCGATCCTAAGATAGAAAAGACCTGCAAGAGGAATCGAAAAATCCATAAAGAGAAGGACAAATCAATGACACAACCAAATATGGTCGAACGGGAGAACAAGGCCATTATGGACAATTTCCAGCCCACATTTGATATTAATAAATCCGGGATAGTCCTCACACCTATAGATGCCAACAATTTTGAGTTGAAGACAAGACTGATTCAAATGGCCATGAACAATGCATTTAGGGGTCTTCCCACTGAAGATCCCAATTCCCATTTGAAGAAATTCTTAGAAATTTTTAGCACGGTAAAAATTAATTGTGTTTCTACTGATGCAATTCGCTTACGCCTTTTTTCTTTTTCTTTAGAGGAAAAAGCAACTGATTGGCTAGAATCATTACAACTAGGAAGCATCACTACTTGGGAGGAGTTGGCACATGCATTTTTGACTAAATTCTTCTCACCTGCTAAATTTGCCAAGCTTAGAACTAAGATAGGAACCTTCAGACAAAATGAAGGTGAACAGTTGTTTGAAGCATGGGAGCGGTACAAGAAACTAATAAGGAAGTGTCTTGAGCATGGGTATCCAGACTGACTACAAAATTCAATTTTTTTACAATGGACTCACAGGACAAACTAAGACAATTGTAGATGCATCATCTAGAGGAACTATCCTGAAGAAAACTATAGATGGAGCTCGTACACTATTTGAGGAGATGGAAACTACGAACTATCATTGGCCAAATGAACGCTCCAATTATAAAACAGTAGCTGGCCTTCATGAGGTGCATGAGGTAAGTTCCCTTAAGGCTCAAATTGCATCTCTTACTAATGCAATGAACAAACTTGCAGGAATAGGTGTCGTTCAATCTATTGCAGCCTTAGCAGCATCTCATACCCCTCCATCTGATGAGGAATACATCTTGGAACATGCCCAATATGTGAACAATATAAATTTCAACTATGGAGGCCAACAGATGCAAAATAATCTTCCTACTCACTACCATCCAGGTTTGAGAAATCATGAGAATTTTTCCTATGCTAATACTAAGAATATTTTGCAGCCTCCACCGGGTTTTGCATCCACTTCCCAACAGCCTGAAAAGAAGCCATCCCTTGAAGAATTGGTTGGAGCATTCATTACAGAATCCAGAAATAGAGTCAACCAAATGGAAAACACAATGACTAGTCAGGGAGAGACCATAAAGAATTTGGAGGTACAAATGAGTCAGATGGCCACATCTATTAACAGTCTCCATAAAGGTAAATATACTAGTGACACAGAGGTAAATCCAAGGAAGCAATGCAAAGCTTGCAAGGCTATCACATTAAGAAGTGGAAGGATGGTGGATGAGATTGCAAAAGAACCTATTGAGAAGTCTACTGAAAAAAGAGTTCACTCTAGAGTCATCTACTAATGTGTTTATTCAGGTTGAGGAAGAACAAAAGAAGACTACTGCATCACCTGAAGCTGAGCAATCTACTAAATCTTCTGTGCCTTTTGTTCCTAATTCTATTCATTATCCTCAGCGGTTTAAAAAGAAAAAGCTTGAATCTCAATTTTCTAAATTTTTAGACATATTTAAAAAGCTTCATATTAATATCACATTTGTAGATGCTCTTGCTCAAATGCCACATTATGCAAAATTCATGAAAGACATCATGTCCAACAAGAAGAAACTGGAGGCCTACGAGACAATCAACCTTACTGAGGAATGCAGTGCCATCATTCAGAGAAAGTTGCCTCAGAATAATTAAAGGATCCAGGAAAGACATCATGTCCAACAAGAAGACACTGGAGGCCTACGAGACAATCAACCTTACTGAGGAATGCAGTGCCATCATTTAGAGAAAGTTGCCTCAGAAATTAAAGGATCCATGAAGTTTTACTATCCCTTGTGTTATGGGAAATTCTTCATCTCCTTATAAAGCTTTATGTGATTTAGGAGCTAGCATTAACTTGATGCCTTTATCTGTATACAAGAAACTAGGTTTGGGGGAGGTGCAACCTACCACCATATCTCTTCAGTTAGTTGATCAATCTATCACATATCCTAGAGGTATTGTAGAAGATGTATTGGTTAAGGTTGACAAGTTTATCTTTCCTCTATATTTGTAGTGCTAGACATGGAGGAGGACAGTGAAGTCCCAATAATTTTGGGAAGACCTTTCTTAGCCACTAGACGAGCTTTGATTGATGTACAACAGGGTAAGCTATCTCTAAGATTGAACAACGAAGATGTAACTTTCAATATATATAACTCTATGAAATTCCATGAAGAAGAAAGTGATTGTTTTCGTGTGGACATGATTGATTCCATTACTAATGAGTTTGAGAAATTTGTGGCAAATTCTGATATTTTAGATAAATTAAATTTAGACAATAAGAATGAGCAGGTGAAACAGGTGGAGGTGAAACACATGGGCAAGCGACCACCTTGATGAATTTAATGAGCCTCGTCTAGCCAAAGACGTTAAACAAAGCGCTTCTTGGGAGGCAACCCAAGTTTATATTTGAGTTTTTTTATTCTTTTGCTTTGTTCTTTTGTGGCGTGTTGTTGTCCTTATATCCCTTTTCTTTTTCTATAGGATCTTGATCACCAAAATCTTTCTCCACATTTCAAAAAATAGAGGATTCACTCGCATTTCAGGGAAGTTTCGAAATCTCCCATCTATTTTTTCTTGTCCTTTGCATATTATTGACTATACATTGGGGACAATGTATGTTTTAAGTTTGGGGGTGGAACTATGCATGTTATGCATGTTTTAGGTTAATTTTATATATATTTTTAGCATTATCTTCATGGTTGAATCTTTGTTGCATTGCTCGTGATTAGGACAACCTAGGAAGTGTTCTAGAGTTTGATATTCTGCTTTTGTTGGACTATGAGACCATACCGATTAACAGAGAAAATTTTATTTTTTTTAGTCCCTTTTGATATGTTTGAATACCTTGTAAGCTAAAAATTCATAGAGTTTGAGTTTTAATGCATAAAGAAGATACGCATGATTACATTTTTTTTTGAAAAGTTTTATGATGGTGTCTCATTTTTTGTTACTAAATGAAGAATGCATAGGATTTGATAACAAAATACCATGTTTTTCTGTGAGTTTTTGAGCCAGTAAGCACTTCCTTAACATGGTGCTCTATTCTTTTAAAATTGAGTGATTGCCATACATGATTGATATTTCTAGAACTTGCTATGTTATGCATGTCTGGAATCTCTGAATTTAACTTGAATGTGTTAATTTCACAAGGGGATTTAGGTAAAACCAATTTTAGCTTTCTCAAATGACCTACCTTGACATAATCCTTAGAAAGCCAATTTTTGAGCCTTAGACATTTTCATTGGAAAATTACCACACTACAAGCCTTATACCCATTTTCTTGCTGTTTTCCATTCGTTGAACCCTTAATGGAAGGTTTATAAGTACTTACCACAGGATGTGTCAATCCATCCAAAGGAGAAAGTTGAATGATGTTAATAGAATATTCAAAAGGAAGCATTCATTCCATTAGCTTCTTTTAGAGACAAAAGAAAAGAGAAAAAGAAAAGAGAAGAAGAAAAGAAAAGAAAAAATGAGAAAAAGAAAAAGAAAAGAAAGTTTTATATGGTAAAGTCTTATAATTCTTCCAACCTAGTAGCTTAAAATGTTCATTCATTTACCTTTACCTAAGCCCAATTACAACCAAAGCAAGACCCTTGAAGTTTTACATTCAATCTAATTCATCGATGATGAAAATGTGATATACTAGCAAGCTTATGGTAAAAGTCTCTTATGTTTTTGTTTGAGCGTTTATCTTTCATATGCCCTAAACAGTTGAGTGTTTTGAGTGATTCTTTGTGAGGGTATCAAGTCTTGTGCATTCGATTTTAGTAATTTTATGAGATGCTTGAGTTTTTTCTTATAAAATTGAAGTCTATGATTGCTTAATCTCTTGATTGTCACTATGGCTCAAGTTACTGATGTATGTTTAGTTTTATTGGTATTCATAGATATTAAGTGAAGAAAAGTGAGCACACATGCAAAAGATAAAATGTTTTGATTTTTAAAATTTATTGTTGATGGGTCGTGGTCTAATATGTCTTATTTTGTGTTTTTTTTTTGTCTTAGGTTCGAGTCACGAGCATACATTCATTGATTCATTTAATGGTTTGTTTTATTTTGCTCGAGGACTAGCAAAAACTTAAGTTTGGGGGTGTTTGATAGCACACTAAATGTGCTATCTTTAGAGCCTTTATTATGCTAGTTTTGTAGTTTAAATGATTGTTTTAATGATATTATTTATCTAAATTGTATATTTCGAGCATTTTGAGCAAACCAGAGCATTTTAGAAGTTATGGCATGAAAAATTAGCTTAAAATATGAATTTCGATGACCAAGAGACAAGAAAACTAGGGAATCAAGCCAAAAATGTCGAGGGGATAGCGTCGAGACGCTATGGGAGCGTCCCGACGCTCCAAAATGAAGTTTTCAAGCCAGAATTCCCGAGTGGACAGCGTCTCGACCCTCAACAGAGCGTTGTCTAATTAGGTATCAGAGTCCACGAAGCCCAAACGGGTATTCGATCCAAAAATTAGTCCGACCCAAGATGGTGAACCCAAAGAGGCATTATCTTGAGGGGGCATATTGAGGATTCCACATCGGAATCAAATCTTCATACTTATCTCTCAAATATCCAAATCCCTAATCTAAAAAAAAAAAAAAAAAAAAAAAAAGTTTCCAAATTGCTCCACCAAACCAATTGGTTTTAGGATGGAACCCCATGATGTCTAATAAAAATGTCGAGGGGATAGCGTCCCTCCAAAATGAAGTTTTCAAGCCATAATTCCCGAGGGGACAGCGTCTCGACGCTCAAAAGAGCGTCTCGACGCTGTAAATCCCTACAGAAAAAATAAAAAAAATAAAAGTTGCACTGGTTCAATCTCGAAACCAAAGCCCGCGCGCACACACTACTCACCCAAGAAGCGCCCAAACCAACGCAACACTCAACAATCTTTGTGATATATTTCACATTCGTATCATATATACATGTAGCGTCAAGCTATAACGTCTCGACGCCAACTTTCCAAATCAATTTTCACGTGTTTTTAAAGGCAGCGTCGAGACGCTCTCGCAGTTTTTTTCCTATAAATACATCTTATTCTTATACGATTGGCGATGCCAATTTTTGGGAGATTTGAACCCTAATTTCGAAATACACTGATTGAAAATGCTAAATGAGACTCTAGAGAGCTGAAGAAGAGATTCAGGGGCTTGGGAATGTGCAGATCACATCGGGAACGAGGCTTGGCACGCGACAAGAGTTTTTCTCCATTTACCTTTGATTTTATTGTTTATTTTATGGATTCTAAACATTGTCTAAGCATGATTTTAGTGATTATGAGTAACTAGACTTTTACTTAGGGGATTGATGTACTCGTTTTAATTTTCATGATTGATTAATCTAAAGTTCTTCATATTGCAACAATTGTTATTGTGTTTGTTTGCTTAATGCTTTTATCTTTTGGTCAAAGTATAAATTGTTGATTATTTTAATTCTAGCTTGAAAGAGTAGATTTTAGAGTAGAACTCAAACACTTGACTACTTGTAAATTCTTGCATGAAAATGAAGAATTCTCTTAGAGGCCGATAATAGAAGTTGCTTAATACCTTTCTTTTCTATTAAAACTAGACAGACATGTTGATTTTATATTAAGGGAAGAGAATTAATAGAGATCTAGCGAGTCTTTTATGAGTTTTGTACTTCTTGACTTATAATTGTATGCATGACTATTTTTGGTTTAATAGATTAATTAAACATGAATCTATTCGGTGAAATCAATTCCCTAGGTTTTCCCTCCTAAAGGTTTCCCACCATTTTTCAGTCATTTAATTTTCACTCAATTTCAAAGTCTTTTTAGTCTAAATAAAATTTGTGGTTAGTACCTATGGTACTCAATTGATCTAGAAAACCAATCATGTGTACGACACTCTTTACTTAAATCACTATATTAAAACTTGACCCGTACACTAATAATCAAGTACGATTTTAGTTGGAATTAATGAGTTAAACATAGCTCCAAATTGGAGCTATCAACAGTCTACATCCATAGATTACTCATTGATTTCCCAATCAATGGATCCCAAGAGCTACAAAATGACATTTATGATCCCACACTAAGAGGCCGCTATGAGAGAAGAAATGCAAGTGCTTGGACATAATGGCACTTACACAAATCGAGAGATTAGACTATGACGAAACATATAGCCCAATGATCAAGCCTACTACTATACGTCTCATCCTTGCTCTTGCTATGAGCTCAAGTTGGGAACTTCGACAACTAGACATAAAAAATGTCTTCCTTCATGGACATCTTAAAGATGATGTGTACATGGAACAACCTCCAAGCTTCACACATCTCCTCTTGCCAAACCATGTTTGCAAACTGAACAAATCAATCTATGGATTAAAACAATCTCCTCGAGCGTGGTTTGATAGATTATTCCATTTTCTCCTTGAACTTGGATTTATTTGTTCAGCTTCTGATTCTTTCTTATTTATATTCAAGCATGAATTTGTTTTACTATTAATGTTAATTTATATCGATGACATCATTTTCAGAGGCACTCACCCAGACAAAATTCAAGTCCTTATCTAGAAATTAGGACATGACTTCGCTATAAAATATTTAGGAAGATTACATTTCTTCCTTAGGATCGAAATTCACTACCATCAACAAGGCATCACTCTCACTCAAAGCAAATACACATGAGAAATCCTTCACAAAGCTAGAATGCTTGACTCCTCCCCCATGAGCACACCCATGGCAGTCCATGTCGCGTCACAACTAGGCGATGCCTCCAAAGTGGATACTCGTGAATACAGAAGCATGGTTGGATCCTCAAAATATATCACTCTAACTCGTTCAGACATTGTTCATTCAGTCAATCGTGTGTGCCAACAACTCCAAACACCAACCCTCAAGGATCAGAAGAATGTGAACGCATTCTCAGATACCTTAGTGGAACACTAGATTACGATATCACTCTTTATACACAAAGTCCTTTAAACTTATATGGCTTTTGTGATGCAGATTGAGGCGGCTACCCAGACACTCGACGTAGCACGACAGGATTTTGTATCTTCATCGGCGCAAAATGCATCTCCTGGTCATAAAAAAAACAACCAATTGTTGCTCGGTCGAGTTCTGAGGCTGAATATTGTGCCATGGTCACGTCCGAGCTTGTGATACGCTTCATGCAAGCACCTCAACTGTGAGTAAAAGTGGCTCATGGTTCCTTAGTCACCAAGTATGTACCATCCTCCCATCAAGTGGGAGATATCTTTACAAAACCTTTACCGAAACAATCCTTCAAAGACTTGCGAAGCAAACTTACTGTCCGTGCAAACACTACCATAAGCTTCTCAAAGAACTGTGTATTTGTACCCACTTCTTATCTCCAAATCTTTCAATGTGGGGACAACACTTAGTTCTTCCCCATCAAGGACTTGCAATGCGCCAAAAGACTCATGAACTTTGTGAGTCATTCCCAACAATAAGTTATTCCTAGGAAAAGTGTTTAAGCCCATGTACCAAACATGAACATGGCCATCAGAAAATCATTCTCATCTTTATGTTCATACCAATGACATTGAACCAAACGACCCCTCAAAGCTAAAAAAAAAAAATCATGAGCAATTTTTTTTTTCTAAAATAAATTGTAAGGATGACATAAATAAATCAAACGGATAATTTGTCTAAAAAAACGCTTCAACCAAATCTTGAAGATATTTTCCACTAATAAAAACATATCAATGATTAATTCTGAAAGTACCATGTGACAAATCAATTCTGAAATTATCAAAGACAGTGGCAAATCCTATGACATTCGCCTCTGACTTAAAATATTTTGGACCAATTTTACAAGCCTATAAAATTAGTCAAACCCATCCCACCAACAATTTATGTTATATTATTGGCATATGAATATTTTGCGGAGTGTAATATCAATGATGTAATAGTTAGCCAAAGTAGCTCAGCTGGCATATGTATGAAGTTGACGACCACGAGGTCTGTGGTTCGAATCCCCCACCCCCAATGTACTCAAAAAAAAAAAACTTCTTTAACAACCTTAAAAAATAATAATAACATTTGTAGTTTCTTTAGAGATTTAAAATTATAGCCAAACAAATATTTAAAATAACATTTGTTGTTTTCCTCATTTAAATGTCACTTACTTTTTTTTTTTTTTTTTTTTTTGGAATGGTATTGTAATTAATGCGAGGATTGAACACCATAACCTCTTAGCCATGGGCACAACCTTATGTCAATTGAGCTATGCTCGGTTTGGCAACGTCACTTATTTTAGAAACATGGAAATGAGCAAAAATGTCTAAATGTGGAGATGCGCCAAAAGACTCATGAACTTTGTGAGTCATTCCCAACAATAAGTTATTCCTAGGAAAAGTGTTTAAAGCCCATGTACCAAACATGAACATGGCCATCAGAAAATCATTCTCATCTTTATGTTCATACCAATGACATTGAACCAAACGACCCCTCAAAGCTAAAAAAAAAAAATCATGAGCAAAAAAAAAACGTCACTTATTTTAGAAACATGGAAATGAGCAAAAATGTCTAAATGTGGAGATGCCTTGCCCCGGTCCCCCCCCCCCCCCCCCCCCCCCCCCCCCCCCCCATTGATTTGGTTTGATGCATTATTTATACATTCTCCCGTTGATGGAACGATGGTTGTGGGACATGCCTTTAACTCAAATTATATTTATATGAAGGTAAAATTACAAATTTCAAAATTATGTCTAATTACCCTACCGAGCCTAGGACAAGATGTGATGATAACATATCCCGAGAGTGCAATGTAATCTATTGTCAAGTCTCTCTCTAGTTTATAACTTAAACTTCGTCCAAAACTTTTGTTCGAAATTTCTTCGTTCGTACCGATATAAATCACGCAGCAAAAACTACACTCTTTACATACAATAGAGGATATGCATTGACTTGATGAGGCTGGTGGCAGATGATATCTCAACTATCTCTTGTTGAAACTAATCATGGTAGAAAAAAAAACATAAAAGAATGAGCTAAAAAACCCACCAATGTAAATCAAGAATAATTTAATGAACTCTGGATAATAAAACATCAGAAAATCTATTATCAAAACTTTTAAATTGTCAACGCAAACAAATAAAATCATATGGATCCAATCTATAACAACAACTCTTGAAAACAACGTAAACACAAGTTTGTAAAATTCCTCACCAAATATGTACCCAATCTCTAGTCATACTGGAGTAGAGTAATCTTAATACCCACAGCAGAACAAACTCTGTCATACTATGTACCGAGTAATCTCCAGATACATAGCAGAGCCTCTTTCATCCGTGCACGCAGAACTCTCTATCTCTGGTATGCTATGGAAACACATCCACACAACATACGAGTAATCATCATGGGTACATAAATCAAGTGGTTTGAAAAACAGTCTGATCTGTATAAAACTCTTAAATTCTTTGAGCTTAGTGGTAAATGCATGTTTAGCCCCAACTTTGTCTTTTTGTGGTTAATTTGTTAATTTTATTTCAGCCCTTCCCGACTTAAATTTCTGTCCGCCACTCTTCACCATCATCTCTGAAATCTTCTTCTCTCAATCCTCTCATTTGCTTTCTCTCTCAAAAAAACCCTCACTTTTCTTAATTTTTCTCTACCTCTCGGTTCAGCAAGAAACAAGAGAAAGAATCCACGAGTTAATTCCTACCTTTTTGTTTTACAAAGGCAAAATTGGCCACATGCCATCCATCCCCAACACCCACAAGTAAACACGTGGCAACCCTACAATTCCAACTATAATTTTATTTATATAATTATTATTTTTTATTATTATTATTTTTTTCCTTCTTAAAAGTGGTTCTTCACACTAATAAATCCTTGAAGTTTAAAATATGATAGATTCCTAATTTTTTAATTTTGTGTTCAATAAATATTTAAGCTTTAAAGATATCTAATAGATTTATGAGCTTTCAATTTTGTTATTATTTTTTTAAAAAAATAGTTGTCCCGGAGATTTAATTTTATTTCTGAACCTTCAAGTTTTAATTTTGTATCTAATAGATACGTGATTCTTTAAAAAAATGTTGAATAAGTTGAGGATCTATCAGACACAAAACAAAATTTTATGTTTAATAGAACAATATGTTTCTATTGGATAAAAAATTTGAAAATTTAAGGATTTGTTAGATACAAAGTTTAGAGACCTATTACATACGTTTTAAAGTTTATGGACCATATACAAATAATAAATTTAAGACTAAACTTGTAATTTAACCTTATTTGAATTGTGTCCCCTCTGACATAAATTCTTGTATCCGCCCGTGCCTCTATGTCTAGAGTGATTTTAAGGGGAGGGTTCTTAAGTTTTGTTCCCCATTATAACCCTATTAGTTATTAAGGTGAGGTGTTTGATTATCGTTAATTGCAGGTGAGATTTCCATTTTCCGTTGTGTGGCCGGTGATGTGTACCTGGAGATATACCTTCGTAATAGTGTATTCACACGCGGCCTCTATTAGTATATACAGAGACATACTCCACGACATTGACTATGACTAGTCCGGAGGTGCAAAACCTATATTTAGCAAACAAACCATTTCTCTATCCACCCTAGTATTTAGGTCTCATCAATCAACATCGAACATTACATCCTTAACCTCCAACAACTCCTACATTACGCATTGTCTAACAATATTTCTTAGTTTCTATCCTCAATCTACCTGCATTAAAACACTAGTTGAACTTTAGAAAATTATGAAGAAAATCTAGTTTTAAATAGTTTGTTGTATATACTTAGTTAAACTCTAATTTGATTCTAGATTTGCAATAAAAAAAAATTAATAAAATAAAATCTTTAAATTTGAATCTCTCACCCTCCCCTAATCACAATAAAATTCTTAAATATGAATCTAAAATCTAAAATAAAATCCTTAAAATTAAAATCCATAAATCTGAATCTAAAATAAAATCCTTAAATTTAAATATCTAACCCTCCCCTAATCATAATATCATTATTTTCGAAATCTAAAATAAAATCTTTTTTAAATCTGAATCTCTAACTCTCCCCTCATCACAACATTTAATTAATTAAATAAGGTAGAATTTGGAGGGGTGATTGTTGACCGAGAAATTTCGGTCAATCAATGGTCGCCACGTGTCTCCATCATAGCCGGCGGATCGAATAAACTTAACTGAGAAAATTCGATCACAACTGGGCTCGAAATCGAATCGGGCTAGAAATCTATTTAAATGGCAATTTGGCCCAAAGCCCAGAAGCCCATTGGGCCCAGAACCCAAAAGTCCATTGAACCCAAGCCCATTGGATCCAGGTCGAAGCCCATTAGGCCCACGAGAAACTCTATAAATAGAAATCTCATTCTTCATTTTGAAGGTTCAGAAAATTTTTTCTCCTAAGAACTCAGAGAGAATTCCCAAGCAACGAAAGACTCTTTGAATCCTGAAGACTGAACGTCACTTGAAGATTAAACACCTGAAGACTTCACCGCTACGCGAAGCTGAAGATTCAACCTCGAGAACAAGCTGCGAAGCCCTCGAGTACAGTTACATTTGAGAGAGAAAGAATCAGAGGATAAACATTAGAGATTGTAATCCACTACGCACTAATACAAATACAATACAAATTCATATTCAAATTTCATTTACACGTGTCTAAATTCCATCGTCGAATTCTCGTGTGAACAATGATATTTAAAAATTTAAATCATTCATTGGATTCTTCATCATTTAGAGAAGAAACTAAAAGGTAAAAAAAAAAATTAAAAAAAAACCTAGAAAATAAGAGAGAAAAAAACTAAAAACAAACCCTATTCTTCTCCTCTATCTTGCTGCTTTTTCTTCATTCAGCCGCTTCCTCTCTTAACTCATAGTTTCCTTCTCCTATCACCACCACCTCATGTTTCCCTTCTCTATGATCTTATCTCCGACAACGCACCCATGTTCAGCGACGACTTCTTTTGATGCATTTCCGGCGATGGCGTGACGTGTCAATGGGTAATTCTTCTACTATTCTGACGATATCTCGTCTTGGTTGGTTGAGCATCGATTTTAACCGCAATCCTTTCGATTTCAATTTTGTTAATTTGCAAGCGTTCTATTCAACTTTGAAAGTCATCCCTCACTCCGACCAATGCTAAATTTGTGAGATTTTGGCGTATTTGCTTATTTTGAGCTAGATTCGGCATTTGGCGAGTACCCAAAAGCTGGGATGGGTATACCGCCTATCTGCATATGTGGCAGGATCATTTGTAGCAACATCATTCCCTCAGGTATACAAGGACGTTGAATTCATTTTCGTATGTTGAATGTATAACCATCTAAGTGTGACGGGTTAGATGTCAATTTTTTTCCCTTTTAACATCTCTATTAATTTCTCATCCCTTACTTCCCTCTCTCTCCTCCCAATAATTTTCAATTTTATAGGATTATTTTATTCAATTTCTAAATTGTAGAAAATTGTACGGTTAGTTTTGTCCGCTGCTGTGTGTAGATTGAATTACTAAATATATTGACATTATTCCAAAAAAAAAAAAAAAGTGTTAGACATTTTTCATATTGGCTTCTCAAGTTTGAGGCATTCTTCTCGTTATCATTTTAAACATTCGCAAATGTAACTATAAAGTTTTTTTTTTCAATCTCTCTCCATCTCTTCTTCCACTTCTCAAAACATCAACCTTTAAAAGCGAGCATAGCTCAGCTGACATATGTATGACTTGATGACCAAGAGGTCTGTGGTTCGAATCCCCCCAACCCAATGTACTCAAAAAAAAAAAAAAAAAAAACCTTTAAAATGATATGTGTGCTTTCTCTACTGAAAAACTATGCTAGGATTGACCCATCCTTTCTCATTTTGGTTACAATTTTAAATGAGTTCAAGATTTTAACGTGGTCACTTTATTAAGAATAATGGACTTCTCACACCATCTTTATTTAAAAGAAAATAACTATTACGCGTCTAAACTGCGTTGGAGGATAGATTATATTCACTAATAACTCACAATATTAATTAAGTGTAAAATAATTTTGAATTATTTATACCTAATCTTGAAAAATTCTTCAAGCAATAATAGCTTGTTAAAACCAAATTCAAAATTATAATTTAATTTTCGTTAGTTTTAATGGAGAAGCATAAATGACAACAAATAATAAAAGATATGCTTTCATCTTCCTCAACTAAACACCTAAGACCATAAGATCTTAAGGAGGGTATTTTCGATGACCCCTTTTTAATGTCGTAATACCAATTGATTCGATTTTTGAAAACACATGTTTTTTTTGTTGCTGAGCACGACCATGCGTTTGCTGAGAACGATCACAAGTAAAAAGTCTGCTAATACTCTTCTCTAAAGCACGTCTGCGAGAGGGCGACTATAGTATCCTCGTGCTCAGCAAAAGGGTATTATAGATTTTTTCCTCGTGATAGTGCTCGTGCTCAGCAAAGGGAAGTGTTTATGACGTCAGCGAAGGGGCAAAAAAACATTATTTTCGAGGCGCGTGTCCAAAAACATTACAGAATCCAAGGGGGTCATGTGTGAAAATACCACATCTTAATAGTAGGGGAATTTTTAATATTTATTATTATTATTATTATTATTATTATTATTTTAAGAAGGGAAATGGTAATAGATGTGAATTTAGAATAAGATAATTAAAAATATAGCATGTTTTTAAAAAATTTGCGGATATGGCAATTTCTATCGCTGATATCTTATGGCTGATAGAAGTCTATCGTGATCACCTCAGCTTTTTATACATTTTTGTCAGTGATAATAGTCTATCACTGATAGAAATCTATCAGTGATATGATAAAGTCTATCAGTGATAGAAACAAATTTTTTTACCATATTTGCAAAACATTTTAAAGTTTGCTAAATTTGCAATTAGTTTGGGCATGATTGTTATTTGTGCAACCAACCCTTTTAAGAATAGAAAGGTAGATCTATTTGTTTTTTAGTACAACTTGGGTGGGAGATTTCAACCTCACACTTCATGGTCTTGGATGACACATTTTATGTTCGTTACGATTCTACGGATATCTGTTTGTTAAGATGTGAGAAAAAAATATGAATTAATTATTTTTTACCCAAAAAGCTTTTTTTTCTTCCTTTATTTAATACAACAAATGTGGAAATAATAATTTAACCTCCAACTTAAAAGAAGAAGTAAATGCTAATTACGATTGAATGTTGCTTTGAACAACGATAACTCTATATGCTTTCTCAATAGAAATTAGTACCCATTTCGCTTACTCAAGTCTTACGTGCTCATTGTATCTAATTAACTTATGCTAGACATATTTAATAATTTCTTTTAGGTAGATGTATTTTAATTAATGTAGGGATTTGAACCCATAACCTCTTAGTCAAGTACACAACCTTATGTCAATTAAATTATACTCGGTTTGACACATATATATTGTAACGATAAATCAATAACAAAGAATAAGAAAGCGTAGAAGAACAACGACACAAATTTACGTGGTTCACTAACGCCGTGTTAGCTACGTCCACAAGCAGAAGGAATAGCAGTATTATTACGAAATAGGAGAGAATTACAAATGAACAGATAAAGGCGACTGAAGTCATTAGAAGGTTTATATATGACATCATTCTAATGACCTAATACAAAATGGGTCAAAGCCCAAAACAGATAAGTAAAAACCCAAATCAGATTTTTTTTCCTTTAGGGGCGTTGCCTCCATACCCAAGACGCTCCGCCTCTAGACCCCGACTCGCTGACCGGACAGCGAGATCTCCGTACCAACAAGTCGTAGAGGGTCTCATAACAGATTCAAGGTATTCCAACATATATATATAACGTAAAATACATTGAATCGTGTGTGATTATAAACTCTCTATAAATAAGTGTCAAAGCTTGTATGCTCAATAAGACAATAACTTTTATTCTTGAAGTACAAACAATTGTATTCCGAACCCAAGACAATGTCTCTCTATGAAAAAATGGAAGCTGATGTAGAAATCAAGGCAACAGCTTCAAAATTTCATGAGATGTTCCACAAGAGACCACACCATATTTTCAACGCTCCTGGGGACAAGGTACAAAGTTGTGAGTTACATGAGGGTGATTGGGGCAAAGTTGGTTCTATCATATGTTGGAATTACATTCATGGTTTGTTTTCATAACTTTTTATGGGGTATTTTCACATATGACCCTCTCAAAAGTTTCGTAATGTTTCTAGACCCCCGCTTCGAAAAATAATGTTTAATAATATTTTTTGCCTTTTTTCTAACGTCATCACCACTTCGCTTTGTTGAGCCCGATTTCAGAACCCTCGCCTCGAAAATAATGTTTTTTGCCCTTTTGTTGACGTCATCAACACTCACTTCACTTTGCTGAGCACGAGCACGATCGCGAGGGAAAAGTCTATAATACCTTTTGCAGGACAACAAACCTCCATGTCCACCCTCCATGTCCATTTTAGGCATAACCCTCATGACTTACCTTTTGCAGGACAACATACCTCCATGTCCACTTTAGGCATAACCCTCATGGCTTTGCTTTTGGGGCCACAAAAATTAAATGTGAGACTTTGGTCGCACTTCTAACAATCCTCCTCCTCCTCGAACAAAGTATTTCCAATGACTATAACTTTGAGCCTCACCATATCTTTGTTTATCTTTGTTCGTCGGCTAAGTTAGGGGCATGTTGTCCACTATATTAGGCATAATCTTGCTTTTGGTTCCACCCTAAGGCCTCATAACAATGAAGAATGTTGTCCCTTCCTATATGCCCATGATCTTCCCTTCTTCTAACCGATGTGAGACTTTGGTCGCATTCCTAACAGAAGTATTATAGTCGCCCCTTCGCGGTCGTGCTCAACGAAGGGTATTAGCAGAATTTTTCCTCGTGATCGTTCTCAGCAAACGCGTGCTCAGCAAGGAAAACATGTTTTTTTCAAAAATTGTGTCAATTAACGTCACGGCACACAATGGGTGATCTGTGAAAATATCCAAACTTTTCTTTTCTTTTCTTTGTGTTTTTTTCATTTTTTTATTTTACTCTTAGTTTAAATCATAGCATACATAGTATTTATGTAGTGTTAATTAATTTTGTAGATGGGAAGACTAAAGTGGGAAAGGATATCATTGAAGCAGTAGATGAAGAAAAGAATTTGATCACTTTCAAAGTGATTGATGGAGATGTTCTAAAGGAGTACAAAACCTTCAAATTTACCCTCCAAGCTTCTCCAAAAGGTAAGGGAAGCGTGGTTCACTGGACAATAGAATATGAGAAACTTCATGAAAACATTCATGGTTCAGATAAATTGCTTGAGTTTTTGGTTGGACTCTCCAAAGACATCGATGCTCATCTTATGGAAGGAAATTAAGAAGCATGAGCACAAGATTCTCTCACTCTTACTATGCTATGTACCAATTATATATGGTTAAATAAATGCTTTGTACGAATGTAGTCTCTTTCTGTATGTTCTAAATGACTATGCTCCGGAACAAGGATGAAAATATCCGTGGATATGTCGATATATCCGTGGATATATCCGTAAATCGGAGGCTTCGATATAGATATTAAAGGGTAATGGATATATCCAATATCTTTTATAAATACTCATAAAACATAAAAAATATCATATATTAAATTTAATATGAATCTAGATACTACTAACTAGATGTATAGCTTAGATTGAAACTAAAATATCTTAAATATTAATTTAAATATATTATTTTAAAAAAATTGATATCGATATATCCATGGATATATTCGTAAAATTGAAATGTCGATATCAACATGGATATCGATATTTCCATCCTTGCTCCGGAGAGAGTCACCAAACTATATGGAATAAGGTAAATCTAAATTATAATATGGGAATAAAATTACGAAGTTATTTTAGATTGAAATTGGAAAGATCACCGATATTATTCAGCATTCTCTAGTTTTTGAAATAGTAAGCAAAGAGAATTGGAAGGAATAAATGATTTTTTTCCCATTGCTTATTTTACTTCCTTTTCCTTGAAGAAAATATAAACCTTACAAGTTATTTCAATAAAAATTAGGGAATCTATCCTAAGAAATATAAACCCTAGGAAAGGATATAAGTTGATACAAAAGGGTAGTATTTGTATCCACAACCACGTGGCCAAGAATCATCCACAAATGTGTGGTTGTAATCGATCCTCAAATAAAAAAATCAAAATAACATTTATAAAATACATGTGTCAAGATTTAAAAAATATTTTAAAAACTTCAAAAAACTAGAGTGGTAATGGAAATGGGTCTAGCCTACCGAAACACAAGTATATGTTGTCTCAACAAATAGTATAAAATTGAGTATTCCAAGTAGCGAATCTCATGAAAACATTGCGTCACGAAAAACCTAAAATGTTGTAGTTACCTTGACCGACATGGCATTGATATGAGATTTTGCTACAACGCTTTGCTAATGTTTTCTAAGACTATTCCAACCTCTCTAAATAAATGAGTGATAGAGGTCGAGAAAGAAAGTTGACCAACTAACTTGCTCCTAGAGGCCTGCATCTCTTCCTTGATGATCCATACTAAGTTTAGCTTTAGGCCTTTTTCGATATTGTAAAACAACATGACCATGGATCCATGGAGATGGTAGTGTCATGTGTTGTCAGGATGATATGGTTTTAAACCTAATAAAACAAGATTGTGGCTTCAGCTGTTAGGTCCCCTAATATTATGCTCATCACACTTGTGAGAGACAACTTCCACTTGGTTCCAGCATGAGTTAGTTCTTGTTTCAGTTGTTCCTCAATTGAATTCCCCATTGCCTCATTCGTTGTAAGGTAATTGAATGAAAAAAGACCGTAGGCATTGTTGATGTTCAGACTAAAGGAGCCGACCCCCGAGGGGGTCGACCTGAAGGAAGATGGAACCGACTTCGAGAAGGGTCGATCCAAAGGAAGTAAGCCATCTACCCACTAAGAGGTCGACTTACAAAGGAGGTGTCGATCCCTCATGGGATCGGCCCAGAAGATGATGTTGAAACTAAAGAGGGTTGGTCCGAAGAGTTGTCGACCCGACCCCGAGGGGTTGGCCAAGTATAAAGAAAATCACTCCTTACTTGGACAGTTACACAATCATCAGTGATGAAACGTTACGACAATATCCAATAATAGACACTTTTAATGACAAAGAATCTGTAACGGTCATATGCAGAAGGGCTATAAAAAGAGAATGAAGGGAATGAGAACGGTAAGGTATTCTGAATCTCAAGAGTAATAATTCCTATATTCGATAAATCTTTTCTGATACTGGCTTGATTGTTCGAGCCTGTGTGATTATCATCACACTAGTGCAAGACATGAACTCACTTTTATCTTGCTGGCATACTATTGTGATTCCTTCCATACATATATCTCTAGTTGACTAAATTCAGGTATCAAGAGTTTCTTTCTTCAACAATTGAGTTTCTTTCTTCCTTCATACCTCATGTGTTTACTTTTATTGTTAAAGGAAGGATTTGTGGAACTTGTTGTCATTTGTGAAAGAATGTAATGCTTAGAATACCAAATCATCTTTGCTGTAACCTACAAATTTAAATCCTAGAAATTTAATTTGTAGCATTCGTAATTGTTGATAAATACAGTGTAACTGGTTGTCTATAAGTTTTCTACAACTGATGTATTTATTCACAAATACAGTGTAAATATAGTGTATACGGTTGGCTATCAGTTTTCTACAATTGATGTATTTATTCACAAATACAATGTAACTGTTGTAAATAAAATGCAACCAAATGACTATCAATTTTATACAACTGAATGTATGGATTTACAAATAAAGTGTAACTGTCATAAGTACAATGTACTTATTGTCGGTCGTTTCAGTTTGAGAAAATTGTGATTATTGTGATTTGTTCTACTATAAATAGTAGCACGATTCGTCATTTGAAGGAATCCCAAAATCTGAGCTTCAGTCGAATTTTCGAGTTTCCTTTAATTTTTCCTTTGATTTTCTTGGTTTTAGCGTGTATTTAAGAGTTCTGTCAGATCTGAGTAGTTGTAGGTTGTTGTTCTATCGAAGCAAGTCTTTGAATCCTGCTAAGATGATTGATGTAATCTGCTTGCAACCCGCATAGTGAGCAATTGTCTTCAGGACATCGCTTTGTAAGTGTGTCTCGACTTTCGATCATTACATTCTTCTATTTTGCAGGTTCCGATCCATTGAAGGTGTCGTTGTCATTAATATGATGATGATCTACGACTATTGGAGTTCATGATCATCTCTGATCTGATTTCTTTCTTGAGTTATATAATTATTATTATATACCGTGTATGTAATGTTATCTACATTGTATCTATTTGTAGCCAGTTATGTTATGTGTAATATATTTTCTAGTATTACAGAGTTTCTATATATATATATATATATAGTGTCTTTACTGTTTTATACACCGTAATTATTTGTAGATTGTTATGGTGTAATCTTTGAATTAGTGTTTCTCAACTTAGAAATGAAGCCTATTATCCAACATAATTTTATGCAAAGGAGATAGGGCTCATGTTTTCTCACCAAATATCAAAGGGATTTTATAGTACATTTGTAATAAAACACCACCAGTTGAAAGGGTATTCACAAATTTCAAAAGGTTATTTTTTTTTATTGAAATAACTTGTAATGTTATGTTTTATCTTCCTAGGAATGAAAATAAAAGAAACATTATTATTCATTTAAATTCTCATTGTTTATCATTTGAAAACCAGAGAATGATGAATAATATATATATATATATGAAGTTATTATCAAACTAAACCTTAAATAATTGACATTATAATTTTATTCCCATATTATAATTTATATTTATGTTACTCTCTCCATAATGCATAGTTGCACAAAAGATACACACATTTATTGAACCATATATATATATATAGTTGGTACATAGCATAGTAAAAGTCAATACTCCATAATCCTGCTTCTTAATTGTCTTTCATGAGATGTGTATCAATGTCTTTAGAAACACCAATACAAAACTCGAGCAAGGAATGTGAATCTTTAATGTTTTCATGGAGCTTTTCATATTCCATTGTCCAATGAACAACACTTCCCTTAGCTTTTGGAGTAGCTTGGATGCTATATTTGAAGCTTTTGTAATCCTTTCGAAGGTCTCCATCTATCGATTTGAATCTGATCAAATTCTTTTCCTCATCTACAGCTTCAATCACAGCCTTTTCCACTTTCGCCTTTCCATCTGCAATTAATAATAAACACATTTTTTTTTAATATTGTAATTGTCGAAACTATTTATAAAAATATCGTATGTTTTAAAATGCAATCTTTTCATCCCAAGCAAAACGATTAGATGTGTTCTTCGCACACATATCGTCTTTTCAGAGACGATTTGCATCCACGAAAAGAGTTGTTTGAGCAGTGTGCTTTAAAAAAATCGAAATCTTTTTACTTAAATATTCAAAAACATCGAAAAATATATGGTTGAAAAGCTAACACAGAGAGCTTCAATAGGATACTTGGTTTCACTATTTTTGGAGTTGTATATCAAAAATAAAGATCATCGAAGTTAGACTATGGTTCTGCAAAATTAGAGTCGTAGCTCAACTTCGACGATCTTTATCTTTCGTTATACAACTCCAAAAATAGTGAAACCAGATATCAAATTGAAGCTCTCGGTATTAGCTTTCCAACCATACATTTTTCGAAGTTTTTGCATATGTGTGCTCAAATATCGTCTTTTGAAAAGACAGTATGCATCTAAGTAGATACAAATCGTCTCTTGAAAAGACGATCTTTGCTTTTCAATAAAAACTGTAATATACTTAAAAATAGTTTGAAACATGCAATATTTTTATAGAAGGTTTGGAAAACAACAGTATTATTAAAAAAAAACATCTTAACAATACAGAAATTAATATGCATCTATGTTTAAACTAAAAAGACAAAAAACAAACAAACCATGAAAGTAGTTCCAATAAATGATAGAGCCAACTTCTCCCCAATCACCCTCATGTAACTCACAACTTTGTATATTCTCCCCAGAAGCCTTGAAAATATGGTGTGGTTTCTTGTGGATCATTTCATGAAATTTTGAAGCTGGAGCCTTTATTTCTACTTCAGCTTGCAATTTTCCATACAGAGACATTGTCTTTATTTTTTAATATAAGTTGTACTTCAAGTTTAAAAGATAATGTTTTATTCAACAAACAACCTCTCACACTTATTTATACACACTTTCTCTCTAACCATTCAATGTATGATATGTTATTGTAGCAATGTATGATATGTTATTGTAGCGAGAGTCTATGGTCATCCCTTTGATTGGAAAAATTATTTAATTAGGTTGTCATAATGTGACTATCTCTTATTAACCGTTCAATGTAAATTTGACATTTTGCATGCCTCTAATGACGCATTTAATTTAAATTCGAAGAATTATTATAGTTTCTCTCTCATATATCTAACCCTAAAAAATTATCAACCACATTGTGGTAGTCGGCTTGAATAATGGACTGTGATTTAAATTTATGTCCCTAGTGAATAACTATATAATATGACAAGCATAAATTAGTTAGCGATTTTAGATTAGGTGTTTTTAGATGATGTCATTTCATTATAATTACTATTGTAAAAAGTGTTTAATTGTTTTATATTTCACAATTTTAAAAGTTTTTTTTTTGGTATGACTACAACTGTTTTTGTTCTTTTTAACTATTAATGTTTGTTTTTTTTTTTTTAATAACTTCATAATCACTAAATTATTAAAAAAAACATTACATTTGAGAGAAAAAAAAATTAAAAAGTGTAGATTAATGGAAGGAGAGCTAAAAAATTTAGAAAGATATATAAACATTTTAGAGGGTAGGGTAAAAAGAAGTTAAAGAGAGGGAACTCACAAAAATTTGAGAGAGATATGTTAAAACTTTTTAGAAAGGATAAAATAATGATTCTCAAAATTAATGTTAAAATAGGATATGAAGGACACTTTTGAAAATAGGAAGAGTCATTTTAAAATAAAAATTTCCATCCATATTTGACCTAAACCCACTCGGAAACCACCTCTCAAAGTGCTAATTCACCTTTTAATCGCCTGAGAATCACTTAGAGTAATTTTAGATTTCTTTGAAATCACTTGTGAATCATTGGTAAACATCTTTATTTTAAAACTAAAGTAATTTTGTGAGTGACAAAAATGAATTTGATTATGTCAAAATTACTTGAACTTTATCCGATATACAATATGACTTTTATTAAGTTTTGGAGATGAATACTAATTTCTTGTGCCTACTACGATAATTATTAGAAGCAGAGAACAATTATAATGACACTTTTGATCACATCTCTTAACAAACATATCTCCCCTTTCTCTATTAAGATCTTCAAGACTTTGGTGTTTAGGTGGGGAAATTGAAAGCCATAGCTTTTGTTATTTGTTGCCATTTTTATGATTCTCTATTAAGATTATTGTAACTAATAAATTACATTATAATTTTAATTTGGGGCTAACAAGTTATTATCGTTTGAAGAATTCCTCAAGATAGGTATAAATAAATCTTAATAATTTTGCATTTAACTTATGTTGTGAGTTATTGATGAATGTAATCTAATTACCAATAAATAGTTTAGACCTAATAGTTATTTTCTTTTAAGCATAAATTATGTGGTAAGTCTATTATTGTTAACAAAGTCATGACAGTAAGCTTTGGAACCAAGACGAAGGAAGATATATATGAAAGTGATTTTGACCATGTCAAAATTTAGGGGGTATTTTCACACTTGACTTCTGTAGTGATGGTGCGTGCAGTCATCAAATCAACTATCAATTGTCTTCAAATTGTTGGAGATACGCTGTATTTAATGAACTGAGAAACACGAACACACAGATTACATCGTAACAAGATATAATGTATCAAAAGTACATACACTGTATATAAATATAAATCCAGAAATTAAAGTATGTAACTAAATTTAAGATACAGAGCTACAGAAGATTTATAAAGACACTTATAACTACATTGTAATTACAACATGAAACGTCTGACAATAATTACACTGCAATTACAACATTAAATGTTAAACAATAGTTACACTGTAATTACAACATGAAACGTCTGACAATAATAACACTGTAATTACAACATGAAACGTCTGACAATAATTGCACAGTAATTGCAACATGAAACGTCTGACAATAATTACACTGTAATTACAACATACAACGTCTGACAATAAATACATTGTAAATATTAACAGTTACGAATGTTACAAATTCAATTTCATAAATTTAATTTGTATGTTACACCATTGATTAGTCTTGATATTCTAACTATTATTTTCTTTCACAAAATACAACAAGTTTCAACGGTCGGATACAAATATGAAGTGATCCTAAGTGCACAAGGCCACAAGGATTTCGATATCCACTTAACAAGCTCACCACACCCATAACTGGGCTAAGTAGAACTCTACTTAGCTTGCATACATATATAATTCTTCACCTTTCTAACCAAGCAACTTGATACTTTAAGATAGAGAATATTGACCCTGACTCTGTTTATTTAATTATTAATACAAGGATGTTGCGTACTAATTTTTTAAAAAATCAATTACAAATATATTAGGGCTGGTTGCACAAATAGCAATCAGGCCCAAACTAATTGCAAATTTAGCAAATTTTCAAATGTTTTGCAAATATGGCAAAAAAACCCGTTTCTATCACTGATAGACTTTATTATATCACTGATAGACTTCTATCAGTGATAGACTATTATCTCTGATAGACTATTATCACTGACAAAAATCTATAAAAAGCTGAGGTGATCAGCGATAGACTTCTATCAGTCATAAGATATCAGCGATAGAAATTGTTATATCCGCAAATTTTTTAAAAACATGCTATATTTGCAAATAATAAGTCTTAAATTGTCATTTACTACAATTTCCCAATATTATATCTATTTTTTTTAATTTATTCATTTAAGTTTATTTTTATCGAATATAAATTAAAAATAATTAAAGTAGTTTAAATTTTAATAAATTAATAACATAAAAACAATCATTCTTTTAAAAAAAAAAACTAATGTATATAGACTATTATCACACAAAATTCTATAAAAAAAAAATACTATCAGCCATAGACGATATGAGAAATTGTCATATCCCAAAATTTTTAAAAAAGTGTTATTTTTTTAATTATTTTACTCTAAATTGACATTTGTTACAATTTCTCATTTTATTTTGTAACGATTAATTAATAATTTAATTTTGAACTTTAATACGTAACAATTTAGTTCACAATAAAATTAAAAATCGTTTAGACAAAAAATGCAAGAGGGAGTGAAGATAAAAAAAAAATAAGTTATCCCCGTCCCTGTCCCGTTTCTTTCTTTATTTATTTTTATATAAAAAATCCTAAATTTAAACTTTTACAAAATATTTTTTTTTAAGAATATTAAAAAAAAATCTTTAAATATAATTTTTTTTTTTTTAAAAATTATTTAATTAAATTTAAAAATTAAAATAAAAAACACAAACAAAAATAATTCTTTACGGAAAAATTCGGTATCTGTGGGGAATCTCCGTCTAGATCCTGGTGAAATTAAGGGAGGAATTTCATCGACCCGAGAGCAAGGAAGTCATCCTCGAGCCCATCCCGGTAGACATCTCGAATTAAGCCCCTAAATAAAGTTATGGATTCGCGGCCACTTACACTAGCTCAACTACCAAAATTTCTTTACTGAAATATTAACGTTTAAGATAATCTCAAACTCTCCATAAACATATCAAATTAATAATATATTAGAACAACATACTTCCTTCTTTTTGAACTAATAAAAATTATCATTAATGTACATCAACCATATGCATATAAAGTCTACATCTTCTCCTTAATATTTTCACCATGCTAAATCGTCAAATCGATCATCATTATACCAAGGCAATACAACCTTAGTTGTGTAGAAGCACTAAGAGATATATTGATGTGAATAAAAAAAATGAGACCAAGAAGAGGAACATTGCTCATTGGTTAAGAAAAAACATGAAGAACGTAGCAAGTTCGAGTTCAATTATGTTTAGAAAATTCATTACTTCTTCGACTACGGTGTTACATTCTCATCTTTGTCGGTGGAGGGATTTCCATGGCAAAGACAACATTTTCCCCTAGTGAGGCTTCGCTGGTTCTATTCGTGGACTTGCAACAAGAGTTGGATCCCCCATGAATTTTTCACTTGGGATATTCGATTTCTCAATATGTTTTATGTTATAGGTGAAATTAGACCTAACAAAATACTCCGAGATAGAATGAGAGGCGGATAGAAATTAAAAGAGCGAAATAAACCAGAAACTAAAATAGGCCGAAGACCGACCCGACCTCGAACCACACCAATCACACCCAAGGCCCAAGCCTTCGAAAAGCCATTCCTTTGGTCAAAAGCCCAATGTGTCGGGTCAGTCAGGTCGAGGCCGACTCGACCAACACACATCCCCTTGATTCGGTCGTGACGACATTGAAAGGTTTGGTTTAATATCCTTTTAGCCTAATCTAAGATGGATTTAGAAACTCTAGGTCAACTTGATATTAATAGACAATTATGACTTTTATGAAGGTAAAGTCCAATTGACATTTTTTTTCTTATAATCTAAGTTCATTTTTTCTCCATCTCTTATTTAGAGTGTATGTGGCAAACACCACACCAGTGTGCATTCATTTTTATTTTCATGTTACCTCTTCCTCGTATAAATAAATTCATCGTGAAGGCACGTGTAATTCAGATACGATTTTCCTTCGGCCAGATTTGTGCATCTAACATTTTACACTTTTCTAACTCTTCTTTTGACAATTTTCTATTTTAATTTAAAGAGATAAACAAACCAAAGCAACATACATTTGATCGTTTCTTTTTCATTCTAATATAAAATGTAAAATTACACCGGTCACATGTGTACACCCCATTTAACTCAATTCATACATGTTTGAGTTTTAATGGAGGGTAAATTAGGAGGGAGGGGTAGATTTTGAAACAAATTAGAGGAATAAGGTTGTTTTAAAACAAATTAGATAGAGTGGGCAGGTTGAGAACGCGCACTCTAACCCGGTCAAAAATTTGTTAGACACGTGACCCAACCATATGGCGCCACGTGTTTTTGTTGGCCCTCCCTAAATTTTTCTTTAGTTTTTTCTCTTCTCTTTTTTTAATTTGATTAATTTATTTTAAATCTTCATATATATATATATATACTTCTTTTTTTATTTATCATCTAATCAATATTATCATTATTTACAACTAATCGATATCTAATATCAATCAATATTATCAATTATAGAAAAAAAATAATCAAAACTAAATTACAAATAAACTTCTAACCACTTTGATAGCTTTATATATAATTATCTCACTTAATTTTTTAAAAATAAATTTAAACAAAACAAATTAATGTTCAAAATATCAATCATCATATTATTGGTAGAATTTTGTATTTTGTTACCAAATGCTAAATTATATATATATATATATAATTCCAAAAAAAAAATAATAAAAAAAAAAAATAAATAAATAAATAGTGATTTTCAAAAGAAAAAAAAAAAGAAGAAAAACTAAGAATAAACTAACATGTTTATAAAAATGAAAAATAAAAAAAATAAACAACAATATTAAAACAATAAATTAACGAAACGTTGAAATGTTTTTTTTATAAAGAAACAATTTGTTTTTTAAAATATACTTATATACTTAAAATAATTATATACCATAACATTTCAAAAAAAAAAAATAGTGATTTTAAAAAAAAAAAATAAAAAAAAAAAAAACTAAGAATAAATTAACATGTTTAAAAAAATGGAAAATGAAAAAAAAATAAACAACAATATTAAAACAATAAATTAACGAAACGTTGAAATGTTTTTTTTATAAAGAAACAATTTTTTTAAAAAATATACTTATATACTTAAAATAATTATATACCATAACATTTCAACGTTTAAGATCTAAAATAAGATAAATATACTCAAAATAAATTAGTATGGTCAAAGATTTTATAAAGAAACAAATAATTTATTTAGGGGTAGATAAATGATTTTAGAATATAGACAAATATAAATCACATATTCTAAAAACATTAGAAAAGTCATTTTGTTTTGTTAATTTATTGTTTTAATATTGTTGTTTATTTTTTAAAATATGTTCACTTATTCTTAATATTTTTTTTATTATTATTATTATTCAAATTATCGATTTCTTTTGGATTCAAATAACATTAAAAATCATATATATAGTTAGCATTTGATAACAAAAATTAACAAAGAATATAATGATAATATAATGATTGATATTAGATATCCATTCATTATAAATAATGATAATATTGATTAGATGATAAATAAAAAAAGAAGTATATATATATATATGAAAATTTAAAATAAATTAATCAAATTAAAAAAGAGAAGAGAAAGAGAAAAATTTAGGGAGGACCAACTAAAACACGTGGCGTCATATGATTGGGCCACATGTTAGAACAAATTTTTGACCGGGTTAGAGTGCGCTTTCTCAACCTGCACACTCTAATAAAGACAAAAAAACGACCCATTTTTCTAAAATTCAAAATCTACCCCACCCTCCTAAATTACCCTTTAATGGATTCAATCTACAATATTGTGTCAAAGCCTCAGCTGACATATGAATGTGTTGACGACCAAGAGGTCTGTAGTTCTAATCCTCCACCCCAATTTACTCAAAAAATAATAATAATAAATCTATAACATTCAAGATTTTAATTGATGAAATAATTTGATAGTTTGAAATTATTATTGTAGCTTTAAAATAATTGGTGGTAGTTGCATCTTTAGAATAAATCGACTGTGAAGGGAAGCAAATAAATATTTGGTAAATTTCAAATTTAAACCTAAAACAGTAGAATGGATGAGAATAAAATAGAAAATTTTAAATGAATAGAGATAAAATGAATTTTGAAAGAATTAGTTAGAAGAGGTTTGAGATTTTTTGAAAAGTCAATTTCAAAAGCTATTTAACTAGATTTTACTAACCATCTTAATTTAGAGATGATTTGCTTTAAATTAATTTATAATTAATTTTACTAAACACTAAAACACGGTTAAAATTCTCTTATAATCACTTTTAACCCTCCAAAAAAATTTCAAACGCATCCTATAACTACTTGATCCAAATATCGGGGCTTTTTGCTAAGTGATAACTTGTGAAGACGAAAATCAAAATTACATGCAATTTTTGTTCATTCCTAATATATATGTAGAAACATAAATGAGAACAAAGAAGAACAAAAGGTAGCGCTTTATAACCTTTCTCAACTAAACACTACAAAACTTTAAGAAACAAAGATTATTCTCTTTGTTATAATAGAAAAATTAAGGCTAAAATATCATTTTAGTCTACATTGCGTTTCATTCAATTTTAGTTATTGTACTTTAAAATTTTCAATTGTAGTCGATTACTTTCAACCTAACTTGAAATTGGACCTAATTTAATGTTATTTTTTTTATTATCAAAATTGATTAAAAAATTATAATTGTTGTTGTGGGAGGATTCCGAGAGGGTGAGATCACCATGACATCAGCCACAGATGTCAGGTCACCCCGACTAAATCAGAGGTTATCAAATATGATATGGGCCAAACAGGGGAGGGGGACACAACTGACGGAGCTGTCATATCCAAGACGGCGCCTAGAAAATCATATGATCCCCGCCACTACAAATGCGCGGTCACCAGCTGTCGCTGTCCCAAGTGTTCGACCTGACAAACGGCTCCAGTCCCCTCATCATGAGAAGGGTGACCGACCTCAATAGACACGTGCACCCCATTCGCCATTTACAGACTATATATGGAAGCATCATCCCTTTTTAAGAGGGAACTGAGATTCTCCACTCCTGACAATTCACTCTCACAACTCTACTCCTCGACCCACTACTCTCTAACTGACTTAAGTATTGGAGCCGGTTAGGCCAAGACACAATATAAACATATTTAAAAAATTCATTGATGAAATGTTAACAAGTTATATAATAATAATATTTTAAACTAACCAATTTTAAGTTTTATTGAAAATACAGAAGCCAAAATTTAAAATAGTATTCATTTATGATACTACCCCTCAATAAAAGCCTCATGTGCTTATTATATATCAACTAATTTATGACTAGTATATTTATTGATTGAAAGGATGGAATATAGGATGGCGTATATATGGACCATTCTTATAGTTACAAGAGATTTTTGTACGGATGACTCACCCTTCGGGGTGCGTAAATTTTTTTAATCCTATTTTTGAAAATTTATGTTTTTTTACCTTCTCGTGATAAGGAAGTGGACAAAATAATTCGTACCCTTCCCTTATCACGAGGAGATCACAGTTGTCTCCTCGTGATCGTGATAAACGAAAGGTACAAATGACTTTGTGCACTTTCTTATCACGAGAGAAGGTCAAAAAACATAAGTTTTCAAAAATTGGGTTAAAAAACCTCGCGGCTCCCGAGGGGTGGGTCATCCGTACAAAAACCCCCTTCTTATAGTAACATGATATACATCGATTATTCTTTTGAGAGTTAACTCTATTGCACAATGATATATATTGTCCATTTTGGGACTAAACTCTCGTGACTTTACTTTTGGTTTTACCTAAAATGTCTCATACCATTGGAATAATTTTCCTCCCTTATATACCACAGATCTTTTACTTATCTAGTCAATGTGAGATATTGTTTGTACTCTTAACAATCCTCCTCTTAAACAAAATACCTCACTCAAGCCTACTTTATTCGTAACAAACCCTCTCTATAAATAAGTGACAAAGTTTGGATGCTGCACAAAACATTATCTCTAACTTTTGATTTCAAATCAATACGATGTCTCTTTGTGGAAAGTTGCAAGTCGATATTGAAATCAAGGCTTCCCCTCCAAAATTTTATGAAATGTTTCACAAGAGACCATACCATGTCACTAATGCTTCCGGTGAGAAAATACAAGGTTGTGAGATACATGAAGGTGAATGGGGCAAAGTTGGTTCTATAATTTGCTGGAACTATTTTCATGGTTTGTTTTCATTGACTTTTATTATTAATATTTTTTAAGTCTTTTTTTTTTTTTTTTTAGGTTTGAGTGATTTTTGAAACAAATTAGAAGAAGAAAGTTGTTTTAGAACAATTTAAAAAGATACGGTCTTTTTTTTCTTGTCGTTAGTGGATCAACCTGCGCATTCACCAAAAAAAAAAATAAATAAATAAATTGGGCCCACTTAAAACGGTGTTAAAATTTCGTATTTTTTAGTTTTCTGTTATTATTATTTTTTTTTCACTCAAACGAGAAGAAATTTCTCCAACAAAACCCAATATGTGAACTAGCTATCTGTGAGAGAATGGAATCGGAGAAATTGTGGAGATCCAACGGCAAGGAGGAGGTCTGATTCAACTCGGAGAGAAAGGAATGGACTTAAGAGGCGATGTTGGAAGGGTTGTAATGAACGACATCGGAGGGTAAGTTAACCATGGCGGATTCGAGGCTTGAGAGGTGTTGACGACGTTGTGATCGTCGGAGGAGCGGAGTTTGTAGCCAGTGCCAGAGAGGAGGCCAGCGATGTCGTGGGGTTTGGTGATGGTGGACGAAGAGTTGCCGCTGCTGCTGCCGAAGGAGGCGGAGTCGAAAGGTTTCGAACCCATTAATCGGCGAATTTATAGAGATCAGATGAAGGATTTGAGGGAAAAGAAGCAATTGAGGTTTGGAATTAGGGAGAGAAGATTTGGGAAGTGAAGTTGAAGAACTATGGAGGTCTGTGTGAGATTGAGCGTTTGGGGGAGAAAATTTCTTCTCGTGTGCATGCAAAAATAAAATTATATGAAAATACGAAATTTTAACGCCGTTTTAAGTGAGCCCGTTATTTTTTTTTAATGCGCACTTCAACCTGTGGACTCCACTAAATACAAAAAAAAAATCCCATTTTTTTTAAATTATTTTAAAACAACCTTTTTCTTTTAATTTGTTTCAAAAATCACCCCAACCTAAAAAAAAAAATTCAATAAATCATAGCATGGATATAAATTTATTGTAGTGCTAAACCTACACAGATGGAAAAGCAAAAGTAGGGAAGAAAGTAGTTGAAGCTGTAGATGAGGAGAATAATCTGATTGTTTTCAGATTGATAGAAGGAGACCTTTTGAAGGATCATACAACATACAAGTTTACAATCCAAGCTTTTCCAAAGGGTAAGGGAAGTGTGGTTCATTGGACTTTGGACTATGAGAAACTTCATCAAAACATTCCAGATTCATATTCTATGCTCGAGTTCGTTGTCGGCCTGTCCAAAGACATCGATGCCCACCTCGTAGAAGGCAATTAGGTAGCATCAACTCGAGATTTCTCCGACTCGATCATTAGGAGGGTCTTCTTGACTATGAAGTATTGCATCTTACTATGCTATGTTAAATAAGTATGCTCGTATGACATGCATTCTCTTTCTGCTTATTCTATATAATAATGTCTCGTAAACTATATTTCGAGTATTAATAAATTATTAAATTATAGTATGAGATAACAATTTAAAATTATGGTTTGTAAAATTAGGTTTGAATTGAAATTGGAAAATTTTCAATTGATGTTATCACCCTCTACTTCTTTTAATATAATAAAGGAGGAGGATTGTAATGATGAGGAATAATTCTTATGTTGTTATTTCCTATATTTTAAAACATGGTCTTACAAGTTATTCTAAGAAAAAGTACTTAGAAACCATTGAAAATACTTTTGGATTTGATTATGGTTGTTAAAGTATCTGCAAGTGCTGAAACCTTTAAACAGGTTTAGAATCTTAGAAATCAAAATCATGAGAGTTTGTCCGAGGTTCTAACCCTCAGAATCAGAAAAAGGTGTTTGAGGTGCAGTGTGGAAAAGCCTGAGAATTAAAAGCATGTGTTTGGAGTGTAGTATTTTGAAACTCGGGCTTGAACAATTTTTTTATTTTGTTTTTCCTTTTTCTACTTCGTTTTTTCCTTCTTATTATTTTTCTAGTGGATGTTTTGTGAAGTGCAGAACTTTTTTTTGTAACATGAGACAATATTTTTTGGAGACTTTTGAATGAAACATTTACTTTATGTTATTGTTTAAGAATAAGAAAATTGTTTCTCAAAATCAAAACATTGCTTACCATTAACAAACAGAAAAACATAACATATTAATCGGTTTAATTTAAAAAAAAAAAACATACATATTTAGATAAATATTTTTTAAAAAATCTGAAAATCCAAAGAGAACCATGAAAACAAGAATGAAACGCCAACCTACCATTGTATTTTGATAAAAAACTTTCAATTATGTATCCCCTAAATACAAATTAGGGTTTATAATTTCAAACATTTCCTAAAATTGGAGTTTCTCGGGAATTATAAACGAAGAAGGAAAAAACAGTATAAAAACGAATTTAAAAAATTAGAAATGAAAAAAAAAATCCAACTTTGTAATTAGAGGAAACCACATTCTAATTTTGAAATAACTTTCCTAGATAAATAAAAGTTACCAAGAAAATAATATTGTGATTAAATATTATTAATCATTATTATTTTTTAATTTTAATAGAAACAACAACAACAAAAAAAAAAACAAAAAAAAAAAAAAAAAAAAAAAAAATTTCATTAATTAGTAGGTATGACATTCAATTTTTTTTTTTTTTTTTTTTTTTTTTGAAGAATGGTATGACATTCAAATCCCCTCCTCCAAGTTGTATTAAAACAAAATATTATTTTTTAAAATAGATGTCGCCTAAAATAGATTTTTCTTTTAAGTAGAAAATTATATATATTTTGAGTTATTGTTAGTTATATTAAATATAAATTAGCTCAAAATATAAATTAATAAAAAAAAATTATTTTTTCAGATAAATATAATTAAAAAAATTATATAATTATAATTAGAGATGGTGGGACCCACCATAGTTATAAGAAAAATTAGAAGAGAAATTGTGGGATTACCATAATTATGAGAAAATTTGGAAAAGAAATTATGAGACCCACCAGAATTATGAAAAAAAGGAGAGAGAAATGATGGAACCCATCATAATTATCAGAAAAGTAGAAAGAAAATTACGAACTCACAAAGATATTGGAGAATTATGAACTCCACCAAAATATTGTAATTTTAAGAGAAAATAATAGGTTATTTTAAGGGGGTTTGGGAGGAGTAACCCATGGGTTTGACTTCCCAATCCAGGGATACCCAACCTCTTGCCCCAAACGTGGTTTTGCATTCCAAACCCAAAACAAGCCAAATCGAAAACCACCCTCAACGTCCCTCTAATGACACGCACAAATAATTAATCCATTGGATGATAATTTTTAATATCCAGCGTGTCAAACATTTATATAACCACAACTGGTTGTTTACAATAATGCCATTATTTAATAATAAACAAATGTACCAAAAAACGAAAACCACGCTCAATTAGTTGTTTGTCTCTCTAGCTCTCCATCCCATTTGAAAACAAGCAAACCCTTCGTCTTCGTCTTCCTCCTTCTTTATCTTGTCAACCTCGTTTGGTTTCACACACTAAATCATCGACCACATTCTTCGATTTTGTACAATCCCTACCATACTGATCTAATATTAGAATATGTACGAATAATCAATCGCGGACTAAACAAACTCTACATGAACAAGTACAAAATATTTATAACTAAGCATGACAAGATAAATACAAAAACCTTATTACTTACGAACCAATGAAGGTGGGTGAACCGAGCAGGTCGAGGAAGAGGAAGTAGATGGATGAAAATGATTAGCCAATGATAATAATATTGTGTGACTCCCACGGACAGGAGTGAAATATGATTTCTGTTATTTTTGTAAACTTTGAAGAAGGTTAACTTAGCAACCTTTTTTTTTTAAGGTTATTTTGTAAACCCTTTGTTTTTTTTGGGTATGTGTTATGCAAAATTAGTGCAATAAACTACCGCAAGTGTACGGGTCAAGTTTTAATATAGTGTATAAAAAATACGGATATCGTCCTCAGAATTGGTTTTCTAGTTCACCTAATTACCATGAATATTATCACTCAATTTTATTTAGAGAATGAAAATCAAATGATATGATTAAAACAAAATTAAAATAAAACATAAAATAAAAATTGGAGAACAATAAGGAGAGATATGTCCTAGGGAATTGACTTGAGCAATGACTTCACCGTTATCTCATCTTATTCTTCATTCATCAAAAGATGAAATTAAACAATTTCTAGATTGTTGACAAGTTCTACCCTATAGACTTGTTATTCTCTCTCGAGCAATAACAATATTCTTTGAAAAGTAAATTACCTATATTTCTATGGCAATTCAGACAATCCAAATATGAAGAACGTAAAACTATCACTGTCACAAAATCTACAAGGATATGTCTATCTCATGTATAAATCAGGGAAAACAATTCAGGATCATCAACAATAATCGTCTCTCGACCTCAAATCATTGATATAAAAATCATGCAAAGAATGGCCAAATCCTAACATGCATTAAGCTTAGAAAAATTCTCACAACCAATATGAAATTGAAATACCAACTATTAATTAAAAAGAATAAGTTTCAATAACGATTACATCAAGGCTCTAAGTCAAAAGAGTTTAGCTAATCATGTTCAATAGTTCAAAATATAAACTCAATAATAAACCCATAAAAAACTACAAATTAAAAGGGAAAGAAGAAATAAAACTCGTGTCGATTCCACGTTTCCGCTGCCATCTCCACGATCCCGAGCATGTAAATCTGTACTTTGTGCTCCCAAAATCTCTTCAAACTCTAAAAAGTATGTAATTTGGAAATTGGGATTTACTCTCCAAATCGGCTCTCCAAGAAAGGCCTGAAAATTATCTATTTATATGACAATTTAGGTAAAAATCGTATTAAAATAGGTCTGGGCGCGGGCAACGATCAACTGCGGCGCGTGCGCAAAGGATCTTGATGCAGGTGCATGCTGGTGGGCTGTTGAGACGCAACGAATAACAATATAATTGCTGGTCAAAATGAATATATTCAGGATTTGGCTGTGTTGGTTGAAAGCTTGTTTGTACTTGCTGTGTGCGCGCGTCCGACTAAGTTCAAATCCCAGCTTGTGCATTTTTGCGTTTTTATTTTTTTCTTCATCATTTTGTAGCGCCTAGGCGCTCGGAATGGGCGCCTAGGCGCTATGCTCTCGGGTTTTCAACCATTTTTCTTCCTTTTGGTCACTTGGGAACTTCAAATTTCATCCAAAAAAACTTAGTTTTCACCACAAAGCTTCTAAATTCTCCGGTTTGCTCCAAAATGCTCGATATCTATAAAATAATCAAATATAATCGTGAAAGTACACATTTAGTCATGAAGATAGCTCATTTTGTGTGCTATCAAATACCCTCAAACTTAAGTTTTTGCTAGTCCTCGAGCAAAATAAAACAAGACCACTAATTAAATCAACAAATGCATGCAAGTGACTCAAACCTCAGTGTTCATAAAACAGATAATCCACAATTGAAGGACATATTAAACCACAACCCATCATTAAAATATTTAAAAACAAATCATTGTATCTATTTTATGAGTGCGTGCAAATTAATCTTCCCTTGATATCTATGAATACAAATAAAGCTAAACAAACATCAATGACTTGAGTGTGACAATCAAGAAAATAAGCATTCATAGGCTACATTTTGTACCAAAAACTCAAACATCTCATCGAGTTACCAAATTCGAATGCACAAGACCTAACACCCTCACAGAATTTCACTCAATACGCTCAGTTGTTTATGGTATATATAAGATAAACACTCGAACCAAAACATCAAAGATTTTTACCATAAGCTTGCTAATATATCACATCTTCATCATCGATGAATAGAATGAATGCAAAAAAATTCAAGGGTCTCATTTTGGTTGTACTTGGGCTTAGGTAAGGGTAGGTGGATGAAAATTTTAAGCTACTATAATAGAAGAATTATAAAACTTTTTCACATGAAGCTCAATTTTTCGGTTGACTCTTGAAGAATGATCATTTTTTAACTTTGTTGAAGCATTAACTTCCCTCCACGTAATAAACTATTTTTTTTTCTTTTTCTTTTTTAATTCATATTTCTTTTCTCTTTTTTTTTCTTTTTTTTTTTTTTTTTCTAAAAGAAGCTAAGAAAGATATGCTTCGCTTTGACTACTCTATTGACATATGATCAACTTACTTTTTTTTTTATTAAAGATACTTCATGTGGTAAGCAAATATAATCCTTCATTTCAAGGTTCAAAGAAAGAAAAACAACAAAATAATGGATCTATGGCTTGTAATGTGATAATTTTCCAATGAATAGGTCTAAGGCTCAAAATTTGGCTTTCTAAGGATTATGTCAAAGGTAGGCTCTTTGAGAAAGCTAAAAGTGGTTTTACCTAATTGCCCTTGTGAAATTAAAGCATTCAAATCAATTCAGAGATTCCAGACATGCATAACAAAGCAAGTTCTAGAAAAATCAATCATGCATGGTAATCACACAATTTAAAAGAGTAAAGCACGATGTAATGGAGTGCTAAATGGCTCAAAAACTCACATAAAAGTAGGGTAGTTTGGCATAAAATCCTATGCATTCTTCATTCAACAACTCAAAGAGACACCATCATATATTTTTCAACGAAAAACTAATCATGCTTATCCCTCTCATGCTTAAAACTCAAAACAAAGATGCACATTTAACTTACAAAGTATTCAATGATATCATTAGGGACTCAAAAATAAAAATTTACTTTGTTTACAAGCATGGTCTCATAGTCCAAGAATTTCAGATTATCATGCTTAGAACACTTCCTAGGTTGTCTTAATCACAAGCAATGCAACAAAGATTCAATCATGAAGAGCATGCTCAAAATTTAAAATTTAAGCTCAAAATCATGCTATTCAGGACTCAAAGTGAAATATTTTCACCCCCAAACTTAAGACATACATTGTCCTCAATGTATAAACTATTAAGTAATGCGAAGGACAAATAAAATACAAGAGTGGATAATACTGCCCTGATAAATGAGAGAGTCAACATTGGCAGTAGAGTTATGGAAGAGATTGATAGTGATCTTGCTCCTACAAAAAATAAATAAACAGAAACATGAGGACCACGACACACAACAAAATAAAAAAAATAACAAAAAACTGAAAAACTTAAAGAATGTAAACTTGGGTTGCCTCCCAAGAAGCGCTTTATTTAACGTCTTAGCTAGACGGTAGAAATTTTTATGCGTCAGGGTACATAAAACTCCTCTATTTTCTTCGGTCCCTTCTTGCTTGAATCGATGTTACCTACTAAGTTTAGTAGGCTCACTTGTTTCTCATGGGTACCTGAAGAATAAATATTTTTGTTATTTTTATTTAAATAAATAAAAGAAGAAAAATACAAAAAATCAAAATCACAACCACAAGATTCGTGAGAATAAAGAAAAGAAATATCAACTTTAAGAGGAAATTCTGGAAATAAAATAAGGTGAGACTTTTCAGCCTCATACTCTATAATCTGAATTTCCTCCTCCACATTAGACTCATTTTCTTTCTTTATCTCACAAACCTCATCCTGACATGACTCAAAAGTCTCCAATTCATCCTCACTCTCAATGTCTATGGCTTCACAAATTTTTATATTATCGGCCTCATTGACATCAACACAATTTTCTTCTTGTAAAGCTATTAGTGAGTCAGGACTAACTTGATATCCTATAGAATTGAATCTTGCTGTAAGAGCTTCTATTTGGGTATTAAGTTTTTCTTTCGACTCACTCATGAGTAAACAACTAGCTCGTTGTTCAACAATGTACTCTTGCAATAAAGTTTGATTGGCTTCCAAGGCAGATTTTAAATCAATTTTGTTGGGAGAGTAAAAATTTTGGTTCTGAATGCCCTCATCATTATCATAAAAATAATTTTCATAACTCATAGATTCATAATGATAATAATCATGCATTTGATATCCCTGAAAGCCATAATTATCATTATAATTCTCATTGTCATAAGAGGTGTAGTTCAAAGGGTATGAATTGAAGGATGGTGTTGGTTCTTGGGTGGTTTGAAACTCCCTATAAGACCACCCATAATTATTAAAAGCCATAAAAATAAAATAAAGAACTAAACTTAGGCTTTCAGATAAATGCAAACACCAATAAAAAAAAAAAAAAAAATATAGTCAGGATGTAAAGATAAAAACTCAAAACAAAAACAATAAAATAACAAGACAAAAAAAAAAATAATAATAAAATAAAACTCTAAAGTAAGACCGAGTGAGTTCTCCACAATATTAGGTGAAACTAAATAATTACCAATCCCCGGCAGCGGCGCCAAAAACTTGTTATGCAAAATTAGTGCAATAAACTACCGCAAGTGTACGGGTCAAGTTTTAATATAGTGTATAAAAAATACGGATATCGTCCTCAGGATTGGTTTTCTAGTTCACCTAATTACCATGAATATTATCACTCAATTTTATTTAGAGAATGAAAATCAAATGATATGATTAAAACAAAATTAAAATAAAACATAAAATAAAAATTGAAGAACAATAAGGAGAGATATGTCCTAGGGAATTGACTTGAGCAATGACTTCACCGTTATCTCATCTTATTCTTCATTCATCAAAAGATGAAATTAAACAATTTCTAGATTGTTGACAAGTTCTACCCTATAGACTTGTTATTCTCTCTCGAGCAATAACAATATTCTTTGAAAAGTAAATTACCTATATTTCTATGGCAATTCAGACAATCCAAATATGAAGAACGTAAAACTATCACTGTCACAAAATCTACAAGGATATGTCTATCTCATGTATAAATCAGGGAAAACAATTCAGGATCATCAACAATAATCGTCTCTCGACCTCAAATCATTGATATAAAAATCATGCAAAGAATGGCCAAATCCTAACATGCATTAAGCTTAGAAAAATTCTCACAACCAATATGAAATTGAAATACCAACTATTAATTAAAAAGAATAAGTTTCAATAACGATTACATCAAGGCTCTAAGTCAAAAGAGTTTAGCTAATCATGTTCAATAGTTCAAAATATAAACTCAATAATAAACCCATAAAAAACTACAAATTAAAAGGGAAAGAAGAAATAAAACTCGTGTCGATTCCACGTTTCCGCTGCAATCTCCACGATCTCGAGCATGTAAATCTGTACTTTGTGCTCCCAAAATCTCTTCAAACTCTAAAAAGTATGTAATTTGGAAATTGGGATTTACTCTCCAAATCGGCTCTCCAAGAAAGGCCTGAAAATTATCTATTTATATGACAATTTAGGTAAAAATCGTATTAAAATAGGTCTGGGCGCGGGCAACGATCAACTGCGGCGCGTGCGCAAAGGATCTTGATGCAGGTGCATGCTGGTGGGCTGTTGAGACGCAACGAATAACAATATAATTGCTGGTCAAAATGAATATATTCAGGATTTGGTTGTGTTGGTTGAAAGCTTGTTTGTACTTGCTGTGTGCGCGCGTCCGACTAAGTTCGAATCCCAGCTTGTGCATTTTTGCGTTTTTATTTTTTTCTTCATCATTTTGTAGCGCCTAGGCGCTCGGAATGGGCGCCTAGGCGCTATGCTCTCGGGTTTTCAACCATTTTTCTTCCTTTTGGTCACTTGGGAACTTCAAATTTCATCCAAAAAAACTTAGTTTTCACCACAAAGCTTCTAAATTCTCCGGTTTGCTCCAAAATGCTCGATATCTATAAAATAATCAAATATAATCGTGAAAGTACACATTTAATCCTCTAAACTAGCATAAAATAAGTCATGAAGATAGCTCATTTTGTGTGCTATCAGTATGAAAATCACTTTTTTCCAGTTAATTTTTTCATTTGTGTGTGCCCAACATTTCGTTACTATGTCTATTATTCATGAGTTTGTGCATGCATCATAAATTTCTACATGAAAAATACGTGCTTGTTATTAATCTAGGTGAAAATCGAGTTCGTAGTCGCGCGGGACCACTCGTTTGAAATATGACTTAAATTCATATTTTAAGCCTAGTAATTGAGATACGACTCTAGTATACAACAAATTCGGCTTACGGTGGAAATTTTTCAATCTGCCATCTAAAGTGGTGTCATCGTCAGGATATGATGGGGGTTCAAAACAACCTTCGTAAATCGTATATGTATGATGTCAATTTGCTACAATGACAGTGCAAAACCGCCATTGTAACTTTGTTTTAATGATGGACGAAAACTATCATTGTTGTTCCGCCGGATGCAAATGATATGATGGCAGTTTATTTCAATGACGTTGCATAACTGACATTCCGCCAATTCGAGATGAATACAAAATATTTTTACATAACGATCATCAATACAATGTTGGATGTAGAATAAATCTATAATTCTGTCTATTTCATTCAAATCAATTCAAAACAACCAAATATTTCATATTTACATCCAAAACTGTCATAAAAGCTACCATAGTTCCTGAAAAGATTCTAACTACACACTACCCGTATTTCATAATACATCCAAAATTGTCACAAAATCTACCATATTTCCTGAAAAGATTCTAACTACAAAGTACACTACCTTACCCCACCAAAATGCGAAGCTCGCAACATGATTTGTCCATTCCATTCGTACTACGTCGAGTTCTTCTTGTGCAAATGAATACTTACTATTAAACTACACGAAAACAAAAGATAAATATTATGATTATATGAAAAAATTACCAGTCAAGATATGTTTAACGAAGGATTAGTCTATGTCTCTGCATGTAAAACTTATATAACATGCTCGATTTCTCTTCATTGAATAGACTAATTGGACTTTGTAATATTTACATCCTCGTCTAATTGTTTCCATGCTTTTGACATGTCGATAACCGACTTGGAGCAAATCGTACAACAACATCTGGATTATGGCACAAATTCTCATTATACATCTATGCAATATAGGTTATGACTTTGAAACTAATGAAAAGAAGACAAAGCTTTACGGCTTATCACGTTTTATCATCTCAAAGTAACATTTGCAATACATCGTATGTCCACATTTCATAACAGCAACATTTTTCAACGTGTCAAAAAGGTATTGTTATACACCAAGCATGAAGGTGTGAGGTTGTAACTATGATAATTCAATTTTTAGTTTTTGAGAGAATAGGAAAAGACTGGAAAAAGACCTCATAACATATAGGATAGTGGTGTTGCACAGAGTTCTCGATACATGAATGATTGTCACGTAAATTAAGAGAGTAACAACATGATCCTTTTAAGAATAAAAGAAACATAGTTAGCCCAAATAGCCAGATTCTTTTCATTTTATGACATTTTTACTTGTAGAAAAAGTTAATAGATGACATAGTTAATTAACAAAAGCATAAACAGAGAGCTCAACCAATCCCAGAGTGTTAGGAAAACTAAAGAGAGATTAAGGTCAAAGTAAATGCCTAACTCGTATAGATCTAAAAAAAGCATTATACCAATAATCAATACGCTCATATGAAAATATGTAAGGGTACTAGTAGGGAAATAGTAGTAGGGGCATAATGGTAATTAGCTAGGAAGTTAGTTAGGATTTTTTGTTATAAATAGAAAGAGACGCTCGTTAGGAAGGCAGACTATGGAATAGTGAATTAGAGCTTGAGAGAGTGTTCTCAAGAAGGAGGGTGCAAGTACCTCGAATACTTGTTTACATTGTAACTCGGTTACCGTTATATTTCAATATATTATAGCTAGTTAGGAAGTATCCAAACAAATGGTATCAGAGCTCGTTCGTCCGGGAAAAACGCTTCTGGCAATGAATCGAGAGAGTAAGTTACAGGGACTCTTTGATGCAATACAAGAAGAGTTTGAGATTCTAAGACAATCTGTGGGAGGATCACGGAAATGGTCTGAAGAGTGGAATCATCAAAAGACGGTAAGAGAATGGGAACCTAGTAAGGAAGATGATAGCCAAGTTGAAGAAAACGAAGAACCAACAAATGAGAGAATGAGCAAGGAAAACCTCTTGGAATCAAGAGTGGCTGGAAGACGTCAATCGTATAAGAAGGTACGTCTTGAAGGGTTAACCAATCGAGTCAAAATCAGGGGCAAAAAGAAGTCGAAGCGAGCGACGGTGAGAGGAAAACAGAAGCAAATAGGTAAGATGCATTTGAATCTGAATCCTCGAACGAAGAACAAAGATGGAAAGATTGAGAAGTCGTTGAAAAAAGTTAAGAATCGGAGGAATATTCTAGTATGGAAGAGAGCGCGAGAAAGCGCAAAAGACAAGTAGAAGGAATCGGGATAAGGCTCCGACGACTGCAGAGAAGGAGAATCACAATTTAAAAGATGAAGAGAAAGAAATAAATTTGAGGGAAGCAACCGATGAGAGGCCGACTTGTAATCTACCAGAGTTCAAAGATCGCCGACGTATGGGCTGAACTGTTACCCGGAATGACAAAGGCGAGAGTGTCGGAGTGGAATCATCGCCCAATATGGAGAAGATGACCTTTCTGTAGCTGCAAGTGTAAAAAGAAGCAGAGAGAAAAGACCGACAAAGGTCGTTGTCGACATGGGTGGTTAGAGACGAAGCCTCATGGAAGGCGGAAAGGAATCCATGGACGACGGAGAAGGTTGGCACGTTTGGAAGAGCAAGGCGATGGGCGGACAAACAAGTTTTATATGCTGAAAATTGTAAAGATGGTTGGCGGAGGTGGAAAGATAATTTGTAGAGGAAAGAAAATAAGTCGGCGGGCACATGGTCAGAATCAGAATGACAAGATGGTAGGCAGAGGAAGCAACAAAACCCATGACTATAGGTTGTATACTTGAACTTCATGTGTGACATGATTGTGGATCAAGTTCGAGTAATAGCCAGAACGGTCTATAGTATAGGGATAAGGTTGGGTACCTTATCCTGGGGACACTATGGACGCGACCCACTTTGTATGGTACAAACGATGTGATCCGAAATCGTTCATGTGGAGACATGCGAGTGGGGACGTCTTGTGCAATAAGTTTGCATAAGACTGAACCGCAAAATCACGTTGCTCTTTCTTTATAACTCCGTTTACTGAAAAGACTAGCTTTTTCATATGATGACCTAGGTAACTCGATCTGAATCTTGAGCACACTATGAACTCTTGTTTATTCGGTATTATCCTTTGATTTGTATGAGTGAGAGGGGCCCTATTCGCCGACTCAATATGCCTACCACTTTGGGGATAATATCGAATAGGGAGCTAGGAACATAGTCCTGCGAGATGGAATTCACTCCTACCCACCTTTAGGGTTTAGTAGAGAGGTTGTTCCCTTAAGTGTTGACTCCGGGTCTTGAACAATGGGCGCCCACCCTCTCTCTGGCACGAGAGGGATCCGGATTGATGGTTGGACCACAAACCAATTGTTCATTAGAGGTGTCAATGGGACTTAAGGAGAAAAATGTAATTACAAGGGTTAAACGGTTTATATGACCCAGATGTAATTACGAACGACATGTGAATGATCGACTTGCCGAAGACGGTTATATCAAAGAGGACAAAAATATATCTACGGTGACGGGAGTGCAACCCTTGGACTTTAGTGGAGTCTCTGGGGGTTAACGAATATTGGTTGACTTGGCTAAAGAGTTTGGCCGATTAATCTCGTATTATTGGAGCTATAATCTGTAGGCTCTCTAGGTTCTCCTGGCTAACTCGGATAAAGTCATGTAACAATATGAGAATGATGGACATATTTAAATATTATTTAAATATGAGATCGGTCTAAAACATGAATTAATCGGGATTAATCGGTCTGAAAAGTTGTTTTTTAAAAATCGGGATTAATCTTATTATTTAATTAATATTTGATATTGAATTAAATAATATTAATTAATTAAAAAGTTTAATTAATTAAAATATATATTATATTTATTTAAAATTAATTATGAATTAATTTTTAAATAAATAATAAAATAATATATATATATATTTTTAAAAGTTTTGTACATGTTTAACATGTGTCAACACTAATCTAACCTTATGAAACTTAATTGTTAAGTTTTGGATTCTTATTGATAAAGTAAAGTTCATTTTTTATAAAAAGAAAATTTCGGGGTTTTTATGGCTAAAGCTATCGGATCAATTGAGAATTGAATTTTTTTTTTAAAAAAAAAAAAAAAAAAAAAAACTCAAATGTTGGTTTTTTTTAAAAACAGCTTGTGGAAGACCCTCCCCTTCCTCTCGTCGTTGCTGCCATTCGAATCGACTTCGTCGCCGCCATTCTGCTCCTTCCTTGTCGTCGTCGTTCTGCTCTCCATCGCCCTATCCCGCCGTCATTCGCCTCTCCCTCACCCGCTGCCGTTCCCCTCTCCATCTCCCTCGCCGTCACCGTTCGCCTCTCCCTCACCCGACGCCATTCGCCTTTCCCTCACCCGACGTCGCTCGCCTCGCCATCTCCCTCGTCTGCCTCGCCATCGCCCTCGCCACCACCGTTCGGTTCGCCGCCGCACTCGATTGCCGAGTTCGCCTCTCCCATTTTTTTTTTTTGTATATAACTTGGATTTTTGCTTTCAATTTAGGGTACACAGGCTTTCTCACCCGCTACTCGCTCCTTCGCTCTACTCGATCTCTGCCATTACTCTCTAGGCATCATTTCTGCTCACCAATTCTTTTTTTCTTTTGCAACGGATGGTTTTTAAATTAGGCTTAAATTGATCTGCTCGTCGATTCTTCTCACTTTTGCTACTGATGGTTTCTGAAACAATGAAAAAATTCATGGGTTGAAGACTCATAATTGTCATGTTCTGCTTCAGACGCTTCTCCCTATTGGTGTTCGAGCATATTTACATAAGAATGTCTCCACTACTATTGTTGTGCTATGTACATTTGTTCGTGATCTATGTGCGAAAATAATTACCACAAGTGATTTGAATCGATTACAGTCAGATATTATAGTTATACTTTATAAGTTGGAAAACAATTTCCCACCAGCATTTTTTGATGTAATGGTGCATCTTGCAGTTCATTTGCCACATGAGACCAGAGTTGCGGGTCCTGTTATCTATAGTTGGATGTACCCTATTGAAAGAAGTTTACGAACATTAAAACAATACGTTCGAAATAAAGCACGTCCCGAGGGATCTATAGTAGAAGAATATGTAATGAATGAATCGATGAATTTTTGTTCAATGTACCTAACTGGAATTGAAACGCGATTAAATAGAGACGAACTAAATTATGATCAAATTCTCGAGATTGATACTTGTGGCGAACTTGAATTGTTTAGACAAAGGGCAAGACCGTTTGGGGGTTCAACTTCAAGGACCTTATCAATTGAGGAGAAACAAATAGCACAATGGTATATTCTGAACAATTGTGATGAGATAAAGCTTTATCGTAGGTAGGTATGTATCCAATATTGCAATTCTCACTTTAAGGGTGCAAGTTAACTAAATATGAGTCATAATTCTTATTTTTTTTTGTGTTTAATAGGCAACATTTGAGACTAATTCGTTCTCAATCACAAAGCATATCCGACTTAGAAAAAATACATAAGGAACAATTTTCTGATTGGTTCAAATCTCATGTAAGTATATAGTTATGGGAGTTTATAAATTGAATTTTAATTATGAGCAATGTTATTCATTTGTAAGATATATGTCTGAATTCACAGGTTCTCTCATTGCGTAAGAGAGAAAATGTGTCTGATGACGTGTACTCTCTAGCGATGAGTCTCACTTCTTTAGTGCGTTCTTATACTAGATGCAATGTTAATGGAGTACGCTTTCACACGATAGCACGTGATAATCGTCGGACAACGCAAAATAGTGGAGTCATGGTGCCTGGAGAAACTGGCAGTCAAGGTAGTCGAAGTTCTATGGGTGTAGTGACCGAAGTTTTGGACTTGGAGTATGTCATGAGAAGACATATTATTATTTTTAAATGTAAATGGTTTGACACTAAGAAGAATAACGTCTCAATATTGGTATGTTGATGATCCTTTCATCTTTGCTAATCAAGCACAACAGGTATTTTACCCCAATGACCAAAAATATGGTAATCATTGGAAGGTAGTGCAATTAATACGTCTCAATATTGTTCTTTTTTTTCTCTTGTAAAAGAGTCTCACCACTCAGTTGCACGACCCGAGGACAACGGGACTACCAGAGGTGGTTCTCGAAGAGTTCGAGAGAGGAATCGAAGAGTTCGTGAGGAGAAACGAGCATTGGAGTTGAAGAAGTTCGAACAACAAGAGGTATGTGTTTTTATTTCTTATTTTCCAAGTTTCGAACATGTTTTTGTTTAGCTAAATGGATGAAATTAGAGTGTCAATGATCAAAATCGCTTCCGCAGCGTTATATGCGTTCCATACAAAAAAAGAGGAAACGAATAATTCTTTAAAGAAAAAAAATTATTTTCATATATAATCGCTTATAGTAAATAGTTAGGAATGCTTGTTTCAAAAACAAAAAAAAATAATAATAACGGTTAATTACAATTTCATAAATTAATATAAACATTATATATATCAATGTTTTTCAAATTATATTTACATAAATATTTAATTATAGGTTAATGACGGAGAAAAAAAAAAGGAAAAGAATAATTCTTTAAAGAAAAAAAATTATTTTCGTAAAATTATTTTGGTATATAATGGCTTATAGTAAATAGTTAAAAAATTCTCAAATATAATGTAATTTTAGGAATTTAATAATTTTAAAATTACTTTTGAACTAAATCAAACACTAATAATTCAAATCAACTCTAATTATATAACAATCATTTCAATCTAATTAAAATATATATATATATATATATTAAAATGTTTATATGAAAATCAATTTTACAAAATCGATTGTAATTAAATCTCTTTTATAAAATCAATAATTCAATCATCTGATTTTGACATGCACTTTTATCTATATCTTTCTCCCTCCCTCATTTCAACTTTAAGTAGGTTCCAAAGCTTAGGGTCATGACTTTGTGAACAATAATAGACTTATCACATAATTTATACTTAAAAGAAAATAACTATTAGGTCTAAAACTATTTATTGGTAATTAGATTACATTCATCAATAACTCAAAACATAAGTTAAATGCAAAATTATTAAGATTTATTTATACCTAATCTTGAGGAATTCTTCAAACGATAATAACTTGATAGCCCCAAATTAAAAATTATAATGTAATTTTAGTTACAATCTCAATGGAGATCATAAAAATGACAACAAATAACAAAAGCTATGGCTTTCATTTTTCCCACCTAAACACCAAAGACTTTAAGATCTTAATAGAGAAAGGGGAGATGAGATATGTTTGTTAAGAGATGTGATAAAAAGAGTCATTATATTTGTTCTCTGCTTCTAATAATCGTAGTAGGCACAAGAAATTAGTATTCACCTCCATGCTCAAAACTTAATAAAAGTCTTATTGTATCTGATAAAATGCTTGGAAATAATTTTGACATACGCAAATTCATTTTTGTCACTCACAAAATTACTTTAGTTTTAAAATAAGGTTGGTAATTAGTTTTAAAATAAGGATGTTTACCAACGATTCACAAGTGATTTCAAAAAAATATAAAATTACTTTAAGTGATTCTCAGTCAACTAAAAGCTAAATTAGCACTTGAGAGGTGGATTTCGAGTGGGTTTAGGTCAAATATTGATGGAAATTTTTATTTTAAAATGACTCTTCCTATTTTCAAAAGTGTCCTTCATATCCTATTTTAACATTAATTTTGAGAATCATTATTTTATCCTTTCTAAAAAGTTTTAACATATCTCTCTCAAATTTTTGTGAGTTCCCTCTCTTTAACTTCTTTTTACCCTACCCTCTAAAATGTTTATATATCTTTCTAAATTTTTTAGCTCTCCTTCCATTAATCTACACTTTTTAATTTTTTTTTCTCTCAAATGTAATGTTTTTTTTAATAATTTAGTGATTATGAAGTTATTAAAAAAAAAAAAACAAACATTAATAGTTAAAAAGAACAAAAACAGTTGTAGTCATACCAAAAAAAAAACTTTTAAAATTGTGAAATATAAAACAATTAAACACTTTTTACAATAGTAATTATAATGAAATGACATCATCTAAAAACACCTAATCTAAAATCGCTAACTAATTTATGCTTGTCATATTATATAGTTATTCACTAGGGACATAAATTTAAATCACAGTCCATTATTCAAGCCGACTACCACAATGTGGTTGATAATTTTTTAGGGTTAGATATATGAGAGAGAAACTATAATAATTCTTCGAATTTAAATTAAATGCGTCATTAGAGGCATGCAAAATGTCAAATTTACATTGAACGGTTAATAAGAGATAGTCACATTATGACAACCTAATTAAATAATTTTTCCAATCAAAGGGATGACCATAGACTCTCGCTACAATAACATATCATACATTGCTACAATAACATATCATACATTGAATGGTTAGAGAGAAAGTGTGTATAAATAAGTGTGAGAGGTTGTTTGTTGAATAAAACATTATCTTTTAAACTTGAAGTACAACTTATATTAAAAAATAAAGACAATGTCTCTGTATGGAAAATTGCAAGCTGAAGTAGAAATAAAGGCTCCAGCTTCAAAATTTCATGAAATGATCCACAAGAAACCACACCATATTTTCAAGGCTTCTGGGGAGAATATACAAAGTTGTGAGTTACATGAGGGTGATTGGGGAGAAGTTGGCTCTATCATTTATTGGAACTACTTTCATGGTTTGTTTGTTTTTTGTCTTTTTAGTTTAAACATAGATGCATATTAATTTCTGTATTGTTAAGATGTTTTTTTTTAATAATACTGTTGTTTTCCAAACCTTCTATAAAAATATTGCATGTTTCAAACTATTTTTAAGTATATTACAGTTTTTATTGAAAAGCAAAGATCGTCTTTTCAAGAGACGATTTGTATCTACTTAGATGCATACTGTCTTTTCAAAAGACGATATTTGAGCACACATATGCAAAAACTTCGAAAAATGTATGGTTGGAAAGCTAATACCGAGAGCTTCAATTTGATATCTGGTTTCACTATTTTTGGAGTTGTATAACGAAAGATAAAGATCGTCGAAGTTGAGCTACGACTCTAATTTTGCAGAACCATAGTCTAACTTCGATGATCTTTATTTTTGATATACAACTCCAAAAATAGTGAAACCAAGTATCCTATTGAAGCTCTCTGTGTTAGCTTTTCAACCATATATTTTTCGATGTTTTTGAATATTTAAGTAAAAAGATTTCGATTTTTTTAAAGCACACTGCTCAAACAACTCTTTTCGTGGATGCAAATCGTCTCTGAAAAGACGATATGTGTGCGAAGAACACATCTAATCGTTTTGCTTGGGATGAAAAGATTGCATTTTAAAACATACGATATTTTTATAAATAGTTTCGACAATTACAATATTAAAAAAAAATGTGTTTATTATTAATTGCAGATGGAAAGGCGAAAGTGGAAAAGGCTGTGATTGAAGCTGTAGATGAGGAAAAGAATTTGATCAGATTCAAATCGATAGATGGAGACCTTCGAAAGGATTACAAAAGCTTCAAATATAGCATCCAAGCTACTCCAAAAGCTAAGGGAAGTGTTGTTCATTGGACAATGGAATATGAAAAGCTCCATGAAAACATTAAAGATTCACATTCCTTGCTCGAGTTTTGTATTGGTGTTTCTAAAGACATTGATACACATCTCATGAAAGACAATTAAGAAGCAGGATTATGGAGTATTGACTTTTACTATGCTATGTACCAACTATATATATATATATGGTTCAATAAATGTGTGTATCTTTTGTGCAACTATGCATTATGGAGAGAGTAACATAAATATAAATTATAATATGGGAATAAAATTATAATGTCAATTATTTAAGGTTTAGTTTGATAATAACTTCATATATATATATATATTATTCATCATTCTCTGGTTTTCAAATGATAAACAATGAGAATTTAAATGAATAATAATGTTTCTTTTATTTCCATTCCTACTAAGATAAAACATAACCTTACAAGCTATTTCAATAAAAAAGAAAAAAAAAATACCTTGAAATTGGTGAATACGCTAACAACTAGTGCTGCTTTATATAAAAATGTACTATAAAAAGCCCTTTGATATATGTCATCTACCTAGCAAAACTCTTATCTCCTTTGCATCAAATCAGGTGGGATACTACCAGGGGCGGATCCAGACATTGATGTTTGGGGGGCCAAAAAATTAGAGTATATAATTATTAAAAACAGATCGCCAAAAATCCATAGGTTCGAATTCACACTCTCAAGTTATGTTGACATTCAAAAAAAGTTATCAGTGATAAACATATGTTAGTGTATCAAAAACTTCCGTACTAAGTTTAAATAAATTTAATACCATCAAATAATTTTGTTCATCTCTATATTTTAAAAAAAAAAAAAAAATTGAGTCCCTAAACTCTAAAAAGTTTTTAATGCGTCTCTATACTTTCAAATTTGTTTCTAATGAATTCCTAGATTTTAAAAAATGTCAAATAAATACAAGGATATATTAGACTTAAACTTGAAAATTTGAGGACCAATTAAATACAAAATTGAAAGTTAAAAAATATATTGGAACCCTTTTTGAAGTTAGTGATCTCTTAAACACAAAGTTCAAAGTTCAAAGATTTATTAGACATTTTTTAAAAAAATTATTAAAAAAAAAAACACAATATAACATGAATTTGTTCACAAAAATTATAAAAAAGGAGGTTAATATAGTCTAAATTACTCTTGAAAATGTTAATAAATAAACTAATACTAAGAGTTAATAGAAAAAAAAAATAGTTCTTAATTATTTTTAAGAATGAAATTTATATATTTTTAAATATATATAAACAAAATATTAAAAGAGGACAATTTCTTTTTAAAAAAACATACATATATGGAAAGAAATGTAAAGGAAATAAATTATTGTTAGGGTTGAGTTTCGAACTCAGGCACAACAAAATATAAAACATGCCCAATGACCACTGCAGCAGAATGAAATTTTGTTAATTTGGGGGGCCAAAATGTATTTAATAACAACAGTATATATTTAAGACATTTTTGCCTACGAGTATAAGAAAATCAAAAATTTTGGGGGGGCCAGTCCCTTCAGAGGTCCGCCCCTGGATACTACGCTATTTAATTATAAGTTGAGAAGCTCCACGGATTACATTGTAACAATCTACAAATAATTACACCGTATAAAACAGTAGAGATATTGTATATAGAAATTATGTAACACTAGAAAATAGATTACACATAACTGGTTACATAACAATAATTATATAACTCAACAAATAAATCAGATCAGAGATGATCATTGTTGTCCGAATTCGCAAGTGTACGAATCGTTCCAAGTAATATAGTAGTGTAAGTATTAATTATCGTTCTCCACAGGGAATGAAAGTTACTAATTACCAAATTTTTTAGCTTCAATTTTATCTGAGCAATCGATCAGTCAAGGATGAATGAATTATTAAAAAGCTTTGAACTAAAGTAATTAAAATACTAAAACTAACAATCGTTATGATAAATGTAGATGATGGAGGTTCTAGAGCAAAGATTTCATCGTTGTCTCATCCTATTCCTCATTAATTTCTAGTTATAAACGCTTGATCCTATGATTGTTGACAAGTTCTACTCGGAAGACTTGTTAATAACAATATTCATTAAAATGACAATTGCCTATATCTCTATGACAATCAGAACAATTCAATTATTAAGATTGTAGAACTAAATTATGCCACAAAACCTACAAGGATATGTCTATCTCTCATATAAGTTAGGGAAAACAATTAAGGTTCGTCAACGAGAATTGTCTATCGACTTCAACGCATTGATAAAATCTCACACTAAGATTGGCCAAATCCTAACAACTACTTAGTAAGCATATAAGAATTTTCACAATCTAACAAGGAATCAAGCTCTTAACTATTGATCAATAAGAAACAGAATTCAACAACGACTACATCAATACTCTAGATAAGAGAGTTAGTTCATAATGAAAAACTCAACAACAATCTCAAAATTCAGCAAGTTCATAACAAGTAAGAAAAGAGAGGATGAAAAGAGGAAAAGAAACAAATCCCGACGATTCCACGAGTTTCCTAGCGTTGCTCTCGCTCCGTTTGGGTGCTCGGATCTTCAAAACCATGCTCAGCCGTTTCTCTATGTCTCTTCTCCAATCTCCCTCCGATCCCCCATTTAAAATCTAATAAACTGCTTTTATATTTAGGGCAAAGGTCGTCGCAGCGCCTAGGCGCTGAAAGGCAGCGCCTCGACGCTATAGCTTCTGCCCATTTTTACGTTCGGGCGCCTAGGCGCTGAAAGACAGCGCCTCGGCGCTACAGCTACTGCATTTTTCATCTGATCAGCGCCTAGGCGCTACAGCTACTGTCAAATTCTTCTCATCAGCGCCTAGGCGCTAGGCTTTTTCCATCAATTTTCAGCTGCTTCGCCCCCCTTTTCACTCTTATTTCCGATCTTCATCCAACTTCTTTCTTTCTTCACCTACATGCAAAATAAGCAAAAATCAGATAGAAACAAGAGACAAAACGTCTTCTTACTCAATTAAAACTCTAAAAACAACTTGCTTTAATAAGTCTAAATATCACTTAACAAACTACCCCCAACTTATCATTTTGCTCGCCCTCGAGCAAAGAGCAAGAGAATTCTATGGAAAGACAGCTACATTCAAATGACTCAAATCTCATGCAACGATTAACTACCTAAATGCACTCGGAAGTAAGTGAAAAAATTCAGTACAATCGACCAGTGAGACTTCTAGATTCTTTACAATTCCAAGTGTTCTTTTCAAATTTCTTAATATCTAAGAATACTGGTAAGCTAAGTACACATCAATTACTTTGGTTATACAAACAGTCAAGAGAATAAGCATTCATCGAGTACAAATTTAATTAAAAACTCAAGTATTTCATCAAGCTATCAAAATTGAATGCACAAGGTCTACTACCCTCACAGGAATTCACTCATAACGCTCAACTGTTTAAGGCATATTTCAATGACTCTCACACCAATACATACAAAACTTTTGTCATAAACTTGCTCATATATCACATCCAAGCCATCGATTAACATAATGAATGCACAAAAATTAAGGGTCTTATTTTGGATGTAATTTGGCTTAGGAACGGGTGGATGGAAAGGAAAATTTTAAGCTCTTTTATTGAAAGAATTTCACACGACTTATCCACACGAAGCTGTCACTTCTACTTTCAAGGAATTTAAAGCACGATTATTTTTTAGCTTTGTTGAAGCATTGACTTCCCTTCACATAATGAACTATATTATTATTATTTTTTTTTTTTTCACATTCATAATTTTGGTGTGAAAATCACGCTTCCATTTAGGAATCCCTTACTTGCACATGTTGCAACTTTCCCAACAAATTAAAAAAACTTCATGTGGTAAGCATATGTAGTCTTTCAAACTAGGATTCACAAAAAAGGATTACGACAAATGACATTTTTGGCTTTTAGTGCGGTAATCTTCCAATGAAAAAGGTCTAAGGCTCAATATTTGGCTTAACTAAGGACTCAATGTTGAGGTAGGCTATTTTAGAAAGTTAAACATTGACTTCACCTAAATTACCCTTAAAATTTAAGCATTCAAAACTATTGAGAGGCTACAGACATGCATAACAAAGCAAGTTCTACAAAAATCTAAATATGCATGGCATTCACACACTTTAAGAATTGAAAGCACCATGTAATGAATGTGCTTAAAGGCTCAAAAGCTCACATGAAAACAGGTTGTTTTGGCAATAGATCTTGCGCATTCGTCATTCAATAATTTAGCAAACACCATCATGCATTCCTTTTAAGTAAAAACATGAATCAAGCTCTTCTCTCTTATGCAATATAACCCAACAACCAATGTGTCCCTAACTTACATAGTCTTCCAAAATATCTCGAAAAATTGAAGAGACACACTTCTTAGAATGTAGAAATCATATAGAATGCCACACCTATCCTCAAAAACATGCTCAACAGAATTTATTCCCATCCCCAACTTAAAATTCAACATTGTCCTCAATGCGAAACTACTAAAGCATATATATCTGACAAATAAAAGAGAAGGTGAATAATACTGCCCTGATTAAATAAGAGAACCAACATATTCATCAGAGTTTGGAATGGGGAATATGGTGATCAAACTCCTACAAAACAAAAAAAAAAATCAACAGAAACATAAGGACAACGATACATAACAAAAGATAGAAAACACAAAGACTAAAAGAAATCAAATAACGTAAACTTGGGTTGCCTCCCAAAAAGCGTTTTATTTAACGTCTCTAGCTAGACGCAATAAACGTTTAAGCATTAAGGTGGTCGAAAGACATTTAATATATCACGAGCTCGCTTTCTTGCACCCTTTTTGTAGACCAACATTAATGTTTCAGTTTGAGATTTAGTGTCCACTATGGCTTTAAAAAGTTCTTTTTCATTTTGGACTCTAATGGTCAACTCTCCTTTATCCACATCAATTAAAACTCTCCCAGTTGCCAGGAATGACCTTCCAAGAATAACTGGTAGTGCATTGTCTTCCTTCACATCTATCACATAAAAGTCAATTGGGATAAAGAATTTTCCCACTTTAATTAGTGCATTCTCTACAACTCCATATGGACAAACTATGGATCTATCAACTAATTGGAGTTTCACAGTAGTGGGCTTTATCTCCCAAATTTTTAATTTCTTGCATAGTGACATAGGGAGTAAATTAATATTAGCACCTAGATCGCATAAAGCTCTAAAAGAATGACTACCAAAACTACAAGGAATAGAAAAACTCCCTGGATCATTCAATTTATGTGGTAGTTTCTTCTTAAGTCTAGCACTGCATGCCTCAGCGAGATGCACTGTCTCAACCTTTTTATTTTTCTTCTTCTTAGAGAGCCATTCCTTCATGAACCCGACGTAGTTAGGCATTTGCTTTAGAGCATGTGAAAAAGGAAGATTAATGTTATGTTTCATGAAAATACCCATAAGTTTAACAAACTCAGAGTTTAAATTTTTCTTTTTCTTTTTCTTGAGTTGAGGATTAGCTGAAGGAATAGAAGAAGTAGATAAAGTAGAAGTAATAGGCTTTTCGGCCTCAAGTAAATGTGATACTATTTCTACTTCTTTTTCAATGATTGATGTTGGCTCCTCAATCCTTTCTTGATCATGTTCTTGACTTTTATCCATGTGATGCACCCTGATGACCTTACAATGCTCAATTCGAGTTTGATCATTAACCACATGAGCCTTTCCCTTTTTTAGTATATTAAAATCAATAGCTAGTTGTCCAACTGAATTAATTTCGGTTGTGCTCGGTAAATTTTCTGGAAGCCTATCCACCATCATATTGGCTAGCTGACTAACTTGCACTTCTAAATTCTTAATTGCTGCACCTTGATTCTGGAAGTTGGTCTTTGTGTCAGCCATGAACTGACTCGTAGTGTTCGCCATTTGAATCATTGCCTCCTCAAGGCTAGTTTTCTTTTCTGGTTGTTGAAATCCTGGAGGAGGTGGATTTTGTGTCTGATTCTGCTTCCATGCGAAGTTAGGATGATTTCGCCACCCTGGATTAAATGTGTTGGAGTACGGGTTGTTTGGTTGGCGATTGTAATTCCCAACAAATTGAGCTTGCTCAACTTGACCTTGCATAAATGGATTTCCCATTTGACAATCTTCACTCTTGTGGCATCCATGACTGATGGAGCGCATGGCACGCAGCGGAAGCGATTTGGATCATAGACACTCTAATTTCATCAATTTAAACAAACGGAAACATGCAAAAGCAATGAAAAGGAGAAATTAGAACACATACCCTTGTCGTTCGAATTTCTTCAGTTTTCACCGCCAAAAGCTCCTCACGAGCTCACTGATCCTACTCACGAAATCTTCGTAGACCACCCCCGGTAGTCCCGCTATCCTCGGGCCGAGAAACGGAGTAGTGAGACTTCTTTTACAAGAGAAAATGAGAAAGAAGCTCACTGAAGAAAAATATATATTTTCTTCACAGAAAGGTACGGCCGAGGAAGAAGAAGAAGAAAAAATTGAAATCTCATTTCATTTTGAATACCCCTAAAGGCACTCACATTTCTTTTCTTCTTTTTTTTTTTTTTTTAATTGATCTGACGTTTCACATATATTACATGTGTCTTACATCTTGCATGTAAGACACATGTATATATATATATATATATATATATATATATATATATATATATATTATTATTATTAAAAAATAATAATAATTATTTTATTAATTAAACTTTTTAATTAATAAAAAATATATATTAATTAATATTATTTAATTCAATATCAAATATTAATTAAATAATATAATTAAACCCGGTTTTCTGAAAACCGACTTTTTGCATATGAATCCAATTCATATTGTAGACCAATCTCATATTTAAATATGTCCAAATTCTTCCACAAACCCGAATTTGATCGATTCAAATTCTTTTCTTTTCTTTTATATTGTTTCACGACTTTATCCGAGCTAGCCAGGAGAACCGTAAGGACCTACAGATCATGAGCTCCAACGATACGAGATTATCCGGTCAAAACTCTTTCAACCGAACTAACCAACATTCGTTAACCCCCGGAGACTCCACTAAAGTCCAAGGGCTGCACTCTCCTCACTGTAGATATATTGTGTCCTCTTGATATAACTATCATCAGTAAGTCGAACCTTCACAGGTTGTTCGTAATCACAACGGGTCATTTAAACCGTTTAACCCTTGTATTATATCTTGTTCCTTAAGTACCACTGACACCTCTAATGAACAATTGATTTTTGGTCCAACCATCAAATCAGATTCCTCCCTGATCAGGAGAGGATGGGCCCATTGTTCAAGACCTAGAGTCAGCACTTAAGGGAACAACCTGTCTACTAACCCTTAAAGCGGGTAGGAGTGAATTCCATCTTGCACAACTATGTCCCCAGCCACTTATTCGATCTTATCCCCAAGATGGTAGGCTTATTGAGTCGGCGATCTGGCCACTCTCACCCGTACAAGTCAAAGGATAAGGTCGAATAAACAGGAGTTCATAGTGAGCTCGGGATTGAGATCGAGTTCCCTAAGTCATCAAATGAAATAAAAAGGTCTTTTCAGTAAACGGTGTTATAAAGAAAGAGCGATTTTATTTTTTGGTTCGGTCTTGTGCAAACTCATTGCACAGGACGCCCTCACTCACATGTCTCTACATGAAACGATTCGAATCACATTGTTTTGTACTATACAAAGTGAGCCGCGTCCAATAGTGTCCCCAGGATAAGGTACCCAGCCTTATCCCTATACTATAGACCATTTTGGCTGTCTACTTGAACTTGATCCACATTCATGTCACACATGAAGTTCAAGTACTTATACTATCGCCATGGGTGTTAGTTATTGGTATAGGTTAATACAAACACAATTCACTAAAATTGAATAACAACTTTATTGAAATAGAATATATACATTCAAACAGTTTACAAACTACGAGTTTTAGGACATAAAACCCAACAAACTCCCACTTGGACTAAAACGTCAGTGAAGTACATGCTGGTCGAGAGAACTAGAATATCAAATATCTAAAGTTTCTCCCACTGTCCTACTGAGCAGCTCGCAGCCCTATACTTTTTAGGTGTCTCTCAAACACTTTAGCCGTGAGAGACTTAGTAAACGGATCAACAATGTTGTGCTCCGAGGCTACCTGTGTGACGATCACATCTCCTCGTTGCACTATCTCCCTAATGAGATGATATTTCCGCTCAATATGCTTTCCACGCTTATGGCTTCTAGGTTCTTTAGAATTTGTCACTGCTCCACTGTTATCACAATAAAGGGTGATTGGCAAGTTCATATTTGGAACAATTTCCAAATCTGTCAAGAACTTCCTAAGCCATACAGCTTTCTTCGCTGCTTCGCAAGCTGCGACATACTCAGCTTCCATGGTGGAGTCAGCAATACAACCTTGCTTTATACTCCTCCATACTATTGCTCCTCCGTTAAGAGTGAACACTGATCCTGATGTAGATTTCCTAGAATCTATATCAGTCTGAAAATCAGAGTCAGTGTATCCTGCAAGAATCAAATCCTTCGCACCATACACAAGCACATAGTCTCTCGTTCTCCTAAGATACTTGAGAACGTGTTTAACGGCTGTCCAGTGATCATATCCTGGATTGGACTGGAACCTACTGACAATTCCTACTGCATAGCAGATATCGGGTTTTGTACACAACATAGCGTACATGAGACTACCAACTGCAGATGCATAGGGAATTCGTCTCATATCCTCAACCTCTTGAGGTGTCTTAGGAGACTGTTCCTTAGACAAGTGAATTCCATGCCTAAAAGGCAGCGAACCTTTCTTGGAATTCTGCATCGAATATCTTGACAACACCTTGTCAATATAAGATGCTTGAGACAGCGCTAACACTTTGTTCTTACGATTCCTTATGATCTGAATCCCTAGAACAAACTGAGCCTCTCCCAAATCTTTCATTTGGAATTGGGTCGCTAGCCAATTCTTAACGTCAGTTAGGAACCCTACATCATTCCCAATGAGTAGTATATCGTCTACGTACAAGACTAAGAAAGCTACAACAGTATTGACTACTTTCTTGTAAACACAAGGTTCGTCAATATTTTGTTCAAAGCCATAAGATTTGATCGCCGTATCAAACCTTATATTCCAGGATCTAGATGCTTGCTTCAACCCATAAATGGATCGATTAAGCTTGCAAACCTTTTGCTCTTGACCCTGAAGTATGAATCCCTCTGGTTGACCCATATAGATACTCTCCTCAAGATTACCATTCAGAAAGGCAGTCTTGACATCCATTTGCCAGATTTCATAATCATAAAATGTAGCAATGGATAAGAGTATTCTAATCGACTTTAACATGGCAACAGAAGAAAAGGTTTCTTCATAGTCCACCCCTTCTCTTTGGAAATAACCTTTTGTCACAAGTCGAGCCTTAAAGGTTTGCACCTTACCGGCTTGGTCTCGTTTTCTCTTGTAGATCCATTTGCAACCGATAGGTCTTTCACTATCTGGTTGGTCTACAAGATCCCAGACCGAATTAAAGTACATAGACTCCATTTCGAGATCCATGGCTTTAAGCCACTGGTCCTTGTCTATGTCATTCATTGCCTGTTTAAAGGTCAATGGATCCTCAACGCCATCATCAGGTATGACGACTTGAGTTTCAGACAAGCCGATGTAGCGGTCAGGCTGTCTTACATCCCTCCCACTGCGTCGAGGCTTTCTCAACTCTTGAGAAGGACCAGCCTGATCAACAACCTTTGTTGATCCGTCTGTAGCTTTCCTGGAAAATTCGGACAAAACAATTTTGCTCGACGGTTGATGATCTCTCATGTGGTCTTCCTCTAAGAATGTGGCATTAGTCGATACTAGTACCTTGTTCTCATGAGGATCGTAAAATAGACCACCTTTCGTTTCCTTGGGGTAACCTACAAATAGGCACAATTTTGAACGATGTTCCAACTTCTTTGGATTGGGTACTAGCACATGTGCCGGACACCCCCAAATCCTGAAGTGACGTAAACTACCTTTACGCCCTCTCCATAACTCATAAGGTGTTTCAGAAACACTCTTAGAGGGAACCATGTTCAAAATATATACTGCAGTCTCTACTGCATATCCCCAAAACGAACTAGGCAAATGAGCATAACTCATCATAGATCGAACCATGTCTAACAGGGTTCTATTTCTCCTCTCGGACACACCATTCTGCTGTGGTGTTCCTGGCGCTGAGAGTTGAGATACTATTCCATGTTCTATCATATAGTCCTGGAATCTTAAATCCATATACTCTCCACCTCGATCTGATCGGAGTGTTTTTATCGATTTACCTAATGTGTTCTCAACCTCTGCCTTATACTCTTTGAAATTTTCAAGAGCTTCGGACTTATGATGCATTAGATAAAGATAACCGTGCCTAGAATAATCATCAATGAAACTGATGAAATATTCATACCCTCCTCGTGCTTTGACATTCAAAGGACCCCAGAGATCCGAATGCACGATTTCTAGAGGTTCTTTGGACCTATGACCTTTTTCAGAAAAAGATCGTTTGGTCATTTTGCCCTCAAGACAAGACTCACATGGCGGTAAAGAGTTGTCCTCTAAACGATTTAGCAGACCACTCTTAACCAATCTCCCAATCCTATTGAGATTAATGTGACCTAGTCTTAAGTGCCAAAGATAAGTACTTGGAGAAAGTTTCTGCCTTTTAGTTTGAGTCTCAGCTGTTTTAAACATTTCAGTGTTCAAAATAGCTTTGGCTTCGGTTGGTCTTAACACATACAAGTTGTTTTCAAGTTTCGCAGAACAAATACGTACACCTCTTTTGCTAATGAACGCTTCATTATGAACAAAAGATACTTTATACAACTGTTCTAACAAACAAGATATAGATACAAGATTCCTCTTGAAGGTAGGAACCAGGAGTACATTTTCTAGTAAAATGAAACTATCTCTATACAACAACTTTACATCTCCCACTGCTTTAGCTGAGACAACCTCTCCAGTTCCAACTCTGAGAGTTATCTCACCTCGAGAAAGTGGCTGCCAAGAACTAGTTTCCTGAAAAGAAGAACAAACATGGTTAGTAGCTCCTGAATCAAGTATCCAGGTATGACAATCATGTTCTACTAAACATGTTTCGACAACAAATAAATCATATTTACCTTGTCTTTCCTTCTCAGCCTTTTTCTCTGTAAGATACTTTGGGCAATTTCGTTTCCAGTGCCCATCTACACCACAATGGAAACATTTTCCTTTGTCTGTAGATTTAGTCTTGCTCTTACCTGCAGCAGGTGCTTTTCCCTTCCTTTTATCTTTCTTCTTCTTTTGAATACTCTTATTCTTAATAAAAGAAAGTTCAGACCTACTCCCTGAAGACGACCCCTTTTGGAATTTCCTAGAAGTGACAACGTTTGCCTCATTCTCTTTTCCTTTAGAAGTGTGAAGGGACTGATAGGTCTGTAGCTCGCTGAGAAGAGAAGTCAAATTATACTTTATCTTGTTCATTACCATATTGGTTCTGAACTGAAGGAAACTCTTCGGAAGAGATTCCATGATAAAGCTTACTTGACTTGACTCATCAATAGTAGCTCCATTTACTTCCGCCACATTGAAGTGGACCATCACGTTAAGGACATGCTCCCTAACAGAGGTACCCTCCTTCATGCGAGAGTTGTAAACGTATTTGAGGGCTTCATGACAGACCGATGAGGACGGTAGTCCAAACATCGCCTGTAATGAAGACATGATTTCTTTAGCAGAAACCATATCCTCGTGCTTCTTAGCTAACACATCAAATATGCTGGCTAAGATATAGACTCGGGCTTTATCATTAGCCCTTGTCCATCTATCATATGCTTCTCGAACAGCTCGAGTCGCATCCGAGCTAGGAGGGGGAGGACAATCCTCTGATAAGACGAACCTGAGATCATCTAGAACGAGAATCGTATTCAAGTTCGATTTCCAGGTCGCGTAGTTATCGCCCGTTAACTTATCAGAAGCTAGTAAGTGAATGAAAGAGCTAGACATGCTGAAAAGAGAATGAAAAAATATTAGTGAAAAAGTTTTAACCTAATTTACACACCAATCAAGAATTTAGCAAAGAATAATAATGTACCCAAAACTCATTATTAAACTGCAACGATACTTCAGTGGGTCAGAATGGTCGCTACCGAGGGGCAGTCAAGCATTCCTTCACTGAATCAAGACATTCTTGACTAAATGTTAATACCAGAATATCTAATATTCCTATAGCATCTTAGTTATCGCTGTTTGGTCAAGATTTACTAACTCCTTAGCAAATCTCGTAAATGTGACCCTCCATTTTTAGAATTCATAGGGCGGCCCCAACGATGCAACCGAATGAAAATGTCAAAGTTGGGAATGGCTCTATGTTTCTTTATCCATAAATGGTGATTGAGATGTTCCGATTCCTATGAAACGGCCGTCCGAATGGATCGGTACCTCTTGTGGGCACCTAGAAGGCGGAACATAGGAATCTCACGGTTCAATCCAATGGAGGAGACAGCAGGATGTATTGACATACTTCCTTCTCCCACTTACTATAAATACTTTCTCCATTCACCTTGCTCTTGAATTATGCAAATACCATCCGAATGGGGATGCCCTATTGACATCACGAGGCCGAGCATAATTCTCACGGTGTGAACTTGACAGAGAACGTAGGAGGAGAGGGATATATCATATATACCTTCTCAACACCTCTACTAAGTATTTTAAGACGGAATGGGTAAATTACTCAGGCATTATCCGACTAAGACAATAAGACCTAAGTCTAGGTAAAACAAACTTTTACCTATGATGTCTAGGTGATAAACACTTTATTACCTCACACCACTCACGCATGCTCATAAAGTCGGGTTAACTTTACTCAAGTACCGGATGGTCCCCAGGTAGGAGGTGTTCCGTAAACTGTCAGCTTAAATACCTCCAACCTCGAACAGGATGTCCCCGGGTGAGTTTCTTGTAACCTTAGCATTTACAAGATATCGACCTATTCATCTAATGAAACGGAACGATACATTCAACCCTAAGTGAGCATGCCTTTATCTTTGTTATAGATTTTAAAAGTCTATGCCAATTTTACAACGCTTTGCAAAACTAAGACTAACTACAACAAACTTCTACATGCTTCTCAAACATGCATCACTAAGGCATGACAAGTTGAATATTTAATTTCATAATCAATAGAACACTTATATCGATTATGCTCTTAAACATTCAACTCTTAATTCATAATCAATATAACACTTATATCAATACTCTGAATTAAGCATGCATCCTATACATTATAACACTTATAACAAACAAAAAGCATCTAATGTTGGATGTTTAATTTCATAATTAATATAACACTTATATCAATTATTCTATTGAGCAAACAACATCAAATTCATTAATTAATATAACTCTTATATTAATACTCATGAATAAACATGCATCGTATACATTATAACACTTATAATATACCATGTGCATAAAATTAGGGCAACCTATGTTGTTCATTCAATTTCATAATTAATATAACACTTATATCAATTATTCTATTGAACTAACAACAACTAATTCATGAATTAATATAACTTTTATATCAAAACTCATGAATTGCCAAATATGCATACGGTATATTATAATACTTATAACATATTTTCAATGCATGAAGCATGCTTCCTACGGTGGGATTTTAAATCTATATGGCATACGTTATGCACATACAAACATGGAATTTAATTAAAACATACATTCGCAATGCATAATTAATTAAACACACTAAAGTGGATCGATTTTGGCATTTAACAAGCAATAACTAATAATTTATTACAAGCTTGAACAACAAGCTACGTCTTGAGCGGACTTCGAACTCTTCGCACCGCCTTTGACCAACTTGCTTCCTCCGAACGCTTCGGCCAAAATCTATTCGAATTTCTCCTCGTATTGCCTAGAACGAGTTTGAACTTACACCGAACATTTCGGCGAGTTCCAAACTCAAACTTCTTTCACAAAGAAACCTATATGAACTCTAATGACTCTAAAATACAGACTCTTTAGCATGCATTAAAGCCCATACATTCTCGAGAAATTACAAATAATGAAATTCAAAAAGAAACTATGCCAAAATCGATATTCACTTTAGACGCCAATCAGAAACAATTTCTAAAATAAAACCCACCAAAACTTAAATTGATGGAAATTGAGTGGCCAAAAACGCTCTGATACCAATTGATGGAGCGCATGGCACGCAGCGGAAGCGATTTGGATCATAGACACTCTAATTTCATCAATTTAAACAAATGGAAACATGCAAAAGCAATGAAAAAGAGAAATTAGAACACATACCCTTGTCGTTCGAATTTCTTCAATTTTCACCGCCAAAAGCTCCTCACGAGCTCACCGATCCTACTCACGAAATCTTCGTGGACCACCCCCGGTAGTCCCGCTATCCTCGGGCCGAGAAACGGAGTAGTGAGACTCCTTTTACAAGAGAAAAGGAGGAAGAAGCTCACTAAAGAAAAATATATATTTTCTTCACAGAAAGCTACGGCCGAGGAAGAAGAAGAAGAAAAAATTGAAATCTCATTTCATTTTAAATACCCCTAAAGGCACTCACATTTCTTTTCTTCTTCTTTTTTTTTTTTTTAATTTTATTTTATTTGATCTGACAATTGACATATATATACCTTGTATATATTACATGTGTCTTATATATTAATTAATATTATTTAATTCAATATCAAATATTAATTAAATAATATAATTAAACCCGGTTTTCCGAAGACCGACTTTTTGCATATGAATCCAATTCATATTGTAGACCAATCTCATATTTAAATCATATTTAAATATGTCCAAATTCTTCCACAAACCCGAATTTGAACGATTCAAATTCTTTTCTTTTCTTTTATATTGTTTCACGGCTTTATCCGAGCTAGCCAGGAGAACCGTAAGGACCTACAGATCATGAGCTCCAACGATACGAGATTATCCGGTCAAAACGCTTTCAACCGAACTAACCAACATTCGTTAACCCCCGGAGACTCCACTAAAGTCCAAGGGCTGCACTCTCCTCACTGTAGATATATTGTGTCCTCTTGATATAACTATCATCAGTAAGTCGAACCTTCACAGGTTGTTCGTAATCACAACGGGTCATTTAAACCGTTTAACCCTTGTATTATATCTTGTTCCTTAAGTACCACTGACACCTCTAATGAACAATTGATTTGTGGTCCAACCATCAAATCAGATTCCTCCCTGATCAGGAGAGGATGGGCCCATTGTTCAAGATCTGGAGTCAGCACTTAAGGGAACAACCTCTCTACTAACCCTTAAAGCGGGTAGGAGTGAATTCCATCTTGCACAACTATGTCCCCAGCCACTTATTCGATCTTATCCCCAAGATGGTAGGCTTATTGAGTCGGCGATCTGGCCACTCTCACTCGTACAAGTCAAAGGATAAGGTCGAATAAACAGGAGTTCATAGTGAGCTCAGGATTGAGATCGAGTTACCTAAGTCATCAAATGAAATAAAAACGGTCTTTTCAGTAAACGGTGTTATAAAGAAAGAGCGATTTTATTTTTTAGTTCGGTCTTGTGCAAACTCATTGCACAGGACGCCCTCACTCACATGTCTCTACATGAAACGATTCGAATCACATCGTTTTGTACTATACAAAGTGAGCCGCGTCCAATAGTGTCCCCAGAATAAGGTACCCAACCTTATCCCTATACTATAGACCATTTTTGGCGGTCTACTTGAACTTGATCCACATTCATGTCACACATGAAGTTCAAGTACTTACACTATCGCCATGGGTGTTAGTTATTGGTATAGGTTAATACAAACACAATTCACTAAAATTCAATAACAACTTTATTGAAATAGAATATATACATTCAAACAGTTTACAAACTACGAGTTTTAGGACATAAAACCCAACAATGACAATATTCACAAAAGATAGGTGGGGTTTGAATCGAATATACCGCAAGTTGCCTTGATTGAAGTTGCTGAGTAAGCGAGGCAACTTGTGTGGTCAATGCGGTGATGGCATCCACTTCATTAATTCCCATCGGCTGTTTCTGAGTCATTCTCCCACTTGGGCATTCATAATGATTTACCGTCATCTCTTCCAACAATTCAAAAGCATCATTCTCTGTTTTCTTCATGAAATATCCCCCAGCTGCTGCATCGATTGTGGTTCTAGTACCACCATCTAACCCATTGTAAAAGTAATGCACTTGCATCCATCGAGGAAACCCATGATGAAGACACTTTCTTAAAAGTTCCTTAAATCTTTCCCATGCATCATAAAGAGATTCTCCATTTTCTTGAAGAAAATTTTCAATCTCACTCCGGATCTTTGCTGTCTTTGCTGGTGGGAAGAACTTGGCGACAAACTTTTGGGCAAGATCATTCCAAGTTTAGCTTGACACTCTGGTAACGATATTTTTGAACTATCGCTATAAACTCAAGCTGTCGAGGCTTGCCAAAATGTAATTTATAAGCCTATGACCAAGGCTTTGCAGCCAGTGGTAACAGGGCCGATCCAAGGAGTAAGAACGATCAAAATTACTAGTGAAATTGGGATTTAAGTAATTGATTGATTCTGTAACGGGAGGGATTTTTAGCATGCAAGGGAAATAATAATAAAGCTAACGGAAGAATAATAGGCAGAAAAACGCGTGCACGGTTTGGGAGTTTCGGGATTAATTGCTAGATAATTTTGGTTCATCATTTAATGCTAAATTCATGGTATTCTGTTTATTATGCACACGGACGACTACCAGAGAAGCCCCAAAGTAGCCGACTCCATGGATTTTAATCAGACCACACAGTTCCAATTATACGTTATCCAAACTTACATTAAGGTGATCAGCCCTAAGATAAATCTAGACAGTCACTAGCTAACCGCGACGAACATTTAAGCGTGAATTCTAATTGCTAGTAGATTGCCCGCAAACGCTGTATGCAATCAACAACTATCCTACGCGACTTAATACTTCGATTTAGTTTTATCTACCTGTGTTACTTAGTCGAGCAGTGAGAGGCACGGCATCGCTACTCTTTAACATACACAACATGCAAGATGACTCGAGTGTCAATCGTCGAAATCTAACATGCGCGTTGGATTAAGCAAAGTAGATAAATGCAAATAAACAGAACCAATATGCATAATCCAAGCGTAAATTATCAGAACCAAGTTATCTAACAAAATCTCCCTAAACTATTCCCAAACCGTTCACCCTTACCTTAGCCGCTCATGGCGCGGTTTGTCAAATCCGCTCCAACCACGGCCATGGAAGGCGTCATCAGCGTATTACAAGGAGAAGGGAGCTCACTAGCATGCCAACAATGGCGGAGCTCCAAAGGAAATAGAGAAAAATCGAGGAAGAAGAAGATGAAGAAGACTAAAAATGGTGAAGCACACTCAAAAATGTGCAGAAAAATCGTCATTTAAGTTATGCAATCGTCGTAGCGTCGAGACGCTAGGCCAGCGTCTCGACGCTGTGCCCTAAGTTTTCCGCGTGCGCCTTCGATGGCGTCGCGACGCTGGGTCAGCGTCGCGACGCTGCCTCGATAAATTTCCTGCGTGCGCCTCCTCCGGAGCGTCTCGACGCCAAGCAGGGTCTCGACGCTTGCTCTCGGGTTTTTCCAGCGTCGAGCCAGCGTCTCGACGCTATAGCTCGACGCTGGCTCTCGGGTTTGGGGGCTGGAACTTTGCCTCTCCTAGGCGGTTTTGGCCCGTTTCTTCACGGATCAACTTCCCCTTTCCCGACGCATTCTCGGGGCGTTAAAACTCCACTTTAAGCACTCGAACGGGCCCAACGGACGCACGAGCTCTTTGCCGCATTTCTCCTACAAACGAGATATATTAACCAATTAAAAGCGGACTTAAGCTATAATTAGGAAGTATTTAATAGCTCCAAAATGGAGTTATCACACTCCATTCATCTTGAATGTATCGCAGAGTTCTAGGAAATCTGAAATATGAGAGTTTGGATCCTCATTCCTCAACCCACTGTAGTTCACTGAGGTTTGGATCATTTGAATCGTGGCAGGTTTAATCTCAAAGTTATTCGCCTGAATTGCGGGTCTTTGGATTGCAGAATGTAACCCCGTTACATTTGGCAACACATAGTCCCTCAAAGTCCTGTTTTCGCCCGCTTGGTTGTCCGCCATTTTCAACTTCTCTTGTGCAACACGCTCTCTCTTTTCTTTTCTGTTCTTTCGACAGGTACGTTCGATTTCGAGATTAATTGGAAGTAAGCTGCTACTTCCAAATTTTCGCATGCACTCTGTTAAGTCTCTGAAAGTGACTTATTTAGGACCCATTTAGCTTAGGAAGATGTACACTTTTAGGTGTTTTTTATAGCATTTAGCCTAAACCTATGCTTTAATATGAGAATTAGAAGAAGGTAGCTAATTTAGGACTTATGCACAATAGGTAGAAAAAGGGTTGAAAACCGAAGGAAAAGAATGAAAAAATGAACATTGCAAATGAATTGCGAAAACATTGCGGTGACCGCAATTATTCAAGTTAAAACCGTAAGTTGGCTGATCTTTTTCTGTTTAGATCCGACTTTTCAGGGATTCGTTCTTTCTCCTCCATCCATTCTGATATATGACGTTGAAGATTGATGGTTCTCCTTGGCCCAAACGCACCTGCAAACTACTATAAAAGGGGGTCAAAGTCGGAGGTTCAGTCATCACTCGAAGCGCAGAAGTCTTCTCGCAGTCCACCATTTCCATCTGTTTTCCTTTGCCGTTTGTTGGAGTGAGAGTCTCAGCTTTTGGAGTCGATAATCTGATAGGAAGGAGAGGAGATTCTTCTTCTCTCTCGATTGGATTCATCCAAGCAAGGCTGACTTTTCATCACCTTCATTCGAGGCGACTGCCACGAAGTTTTCCAGCAATCTTTTACTGTTTTCCTGTTCTGTTCTTCTTATTTCCATTTCTGATCACTGTTGTTCTTAGTTTAGAGTTTTAATTACTGCATTTCGTTGTTGTCTGTCTTGGATTCATTTCTTTCAAAGCTTTCCTTTGTCATTCAAACAATTTCAGTAATCAAAGTTCATTTCTGCATTTCTCATTTCCCATCTTCTGCCACGGGTTTTGCTTACTGTTTTTAACACATTTCCCTTCTAAGCATGTCTATCTTATCTACCATTTCTGTTCTCTATATATCCATGAGTAGCTAAGTCACTTAGGGGCATGCTAATGACAGAACTATAGGCTAAAAAACGTGAATCAAGTAGGCAGATTAACACTCGAACATTGATTGTATGTAAGCTTCATCCTACGGGCAATTTCGATTGGCCATCCATTTTGTCCAAAGAACTCCTAACCTCTGGAAGGAGTAAGAGTTCAGAGTCGTATAATCATGCTAGCCTTTCATGGTAATCAGGAAACGGCCTAGGAATAGGCGTTTCCCTAGTACAAACTAAACACTCCTGCTTAAATAAGATGCTTGAGACCTTACTTTGAAGTCGAGTAAACTTAAGACTCTAATGCATGGAATCGGACGATACTTGAGATAGAGTGAGTTTGATGTATAGAGAATTGATCCAAAGCTTGATAATCGTAATAAACTGCCTATAGGATAGTCATTAGTAGCCCTTAATTCGCCCATTTACACACTTTTGCTGTTGAGTTAATTGCGGATTAATTGCGGTTCTCGCAATTCTGCTAAGTTGCACTCTGTTTAGCTGTTTTCTTCCTCGTTTATTAATTCCATCTCTTGTCCTTTGCATCTAATTTCAACTTGCATTTGTTTATGTTATATCCTTTTATACATTCAGCAAAAATTAGATAATTAAAAACCAATTTTACCCCATCAAATTCATCCCATCTTTCTTAACAAACACACTTCGCGAATAGCTAAAAATGAGTCTCTGTGGAAAAAACGAATGAAATATACTTACTACTTGCTGTGAGACCATGTATGCTTGCATGTTCTAAGTGCTCTCTCTACACTTTTGCATATTTATCTTTACACATTGAGCACGCAACAAGTTTTTGGCGCCGCTGCCGGGGACTTATTTTAAGTGAAAACGAAGTTGTTAAGTTTGAAAAATCAAGTTTATCATTGAGTGAAACTAATCTGTTTCATTTCTTTTGCAGGTGCTATTAAGGTAGTTTATGAGTGAGCGTTCACATAGTAATTTAGAGTTCGATCCTGAACCTGAAAGATCACTTCGAGCTAGGAATAAGGCAAAGAAACGTCTCTTTAAACAACCTCCTGTACCTCAAACCACACCTGAAACTAAAGAAATGGGCGATATAGTTCCAAATCCGGCACAAGCCATTCGCAACCCCATCGAAATAGCGAATGACAAGAATAGTGCCATTCTTTCATATCTAGTACCTATGCCTGGGGAGCTGAACCCCAGCATAATCCGTCCTGAAATCACTGCCCACTCATTCGAGTTAAAACCAGTGATGTTCCAAATGTTGTCCACTGTGGGACAATTCTTTGGAATAGAAAATGAGGACCCCCATAACCACCTTAGGAACTTCCTAGGAGTTAGTGACACATTCCTAATCCCTGGAGTTTCCCAAGAAGCCCTGAGGCTATATCTTTTCCCTTACTCTTTGAGGGACAAAGCCAAAACATGGTTAAATTCATTGCCCTCAGGATCTGTCCGCAATTGGACAGATTTAGCAGAAAAATTCCTAGTCAAATACTTCCCACCTGATAGGAATTCAACCTTTCGTGATGATATCATAAAGTTTAAACAAGCTGATAATGAGTCTCTTCACGAAGCTTGGACTAGATTCAAAGACCTTCTCATTAAATGTCCACACCATGGCATTCCATGGTGTATCCAAATAGAAGTTTTCTTTAAAGGATGCAACCCCAGCACCAGACAAGTCTTAAATTCATCTGCTGGAGGTTCCATGTTGTCCAAGAGTTACAACGAAGCTTATGAGATCTTGGAGAAGATCTCAGCATCTCACTGTAGGTGGTCGGATGATCCAGTAGAGCCAACTAGGGCTCAAGACAAGGATGCTCTAAGCGCCATGAGCACCCAAATAAATGCCCTGACCAACTTAGTCAAGCAAATGGCTCAGGCCAATCTCCAAACCAGTGCCAATACCGCCACAGCCATGTCAATGGGCACTCAACCAAATCAAGGCGAGGCACCTATCTGTGGATTCTGTGGGGAAGGGCACCCGTATGAATACTGCCCTGGGAATCCATCCTCAGTCTGCTATGTAGGAAGCCAGCAGCAGCCTAGGAATAACCCCTACTCTAACACCTATAACCCTGGTTGGAGAAACCACCCTAACCTGTCATGGGGTGGCCAACAAAACACTAACCAAAATCCTAACCAACCAAGGCCGAGTGGAACACCTGGTTTCACTCCCCAACATAACCAGTCAATGTACCAAAAACCTTATAATCAACCTGTAGGATCGTCTGTAGAAAACCTACTCAAGGAGTATATCGCTAAGAATGATGCTACTCTTCAGAGCCAGCAAGCTACTCTTAGGAGCCTGGAGAACCAAATAGGCCAATTAGCCAATGAACTTAAAAGTAGGCCCCAAGGTAGACTCCCTGCTGATACCGAGGTACCAAGGAGAGATGGCAAGGAACAAGTTCAAGCCATTGAACTTAGGAGTGGAAGACCCTTGGTGAGCAACACAAAAGACACACCAAAGAGAGTAGAGAACACTGAGTCTAGTGCTCCACTGGAGTCTCTGCCAAGCCAAGGTCCACCACCAACTAGCACATCAGGAGCCAGGCTAGAGCCAATAATTGAAGAGGTAGAAGAAATTCCAAGGCCTCCCCCTATCCTAAGGCGCCCTGACGTGCCTGCATATGTGCCACCACCTCCATATCCTCGAAGGCTGAAGAAGAAGCAGGAACAGGAAGTTCATTTTAATAAATTCTTAGAAATACTTAAGCAAGTGCATGTGAACATTCCTTTTGTAGAGGTTTTGCAATCGATGCCTTCTTATGTAAAGTTTTTGAAGGACATTATTACTAACAAAAAAATAATTGGTGAGTTTGAAACAGTAAACCTCACCGAGGAGTGCAGTGCCATCCTCCAAAACAAGCTGCCCAAGAAGGAGAAGGATCCTGGTTCCTTCACCTTACCTGTAGAACTTGGAGGCAAGCACGTGGGCAGAGCGCTTTGTGACCTGGGCGCCAGCATAAATCTCATGCCCCTGTCCCTATTCCGCCAGTTGGGAATGGGAGAAGCACGTCCAACCACAGTCACTTTACAACTAGCAGACAGATCCATCGCATATCCAGAAGGTAAGATCGAGGATATTCTAGTTAAAGTTGACAAATTTATTTTCCTTGCAGATTTCATTGTCCTGGACTATGAGGCAGACAAGGAGGTCCCCATCCTGCTAGGTAGACCATTCCTAGCCACAGGTAGGGCACTAATAGATGTGCAAAAAGGTGAGTTAACTATGAGGGTTCATGATGAAGAGGTAAAATTTAGTGTTTATAAAGCTTTAAGATATCCCTCCGATTCTGAGTCTTGTGCTAGCATTGATGTTGTTGACTCACTAATGGAAGAACAATTAGAGCATGTACTGTTAACCAAGCATGCTAGTGAATATGTACAAGTGGATTTAGCTGACTTGAATGTATCTGACATAATGAATATGCCTGTAGATAAACCTCAGCATGTATGTATGAATATAGATTTAACTGATAGAACTGTAAATCCGTTAAAGCCCTCCATTGAGCATCCACCTGTTTTAGAACTGAAACCACTACCAACTCACCTCAAATATGCATATCTAGGAGATAATGATACGCTGCCTGTAATTATTTCTTCTAAGCTAAGTGAACAGCATGAGGTTGATTTAATTTTACTGCTTAAGCAACATAGGAAGGCTATAGCATGGACTATTGCTGATATTCGAGGCATTAGCCCTTCTTATTGCATGCACAAAATTATACTAGAGGAGGAGCACACACCTAGGGTAGATCACCAGCGTAGGTTAAACCCCTCTATGAAAGAGGTAGTGAAGAAAGAAATAATAAAGTGGTTAGATGCAGGAGTAATTTTCCCCATAGCTAGTAGCCAGTGGGTGAGCCCCATCCAATGTGTACCTAAAAAGGGGGGAATAACTGTGGTAGTCAATGAGAACAACGAACTGATTCCAACAAGGACTGTCACAGGGTGGAGAGTGTGTATGGATTACAGAAAGTTAAATAAAGAAACTAAAAAAGACCATTTCCCTCTACCATTCATTGACCAGATGCTAGACAGAATAGCTGGTAGAGCCTACTATTGTTTTTTAGATGGGTACTCTGGCTATAATCAAATCACTATAGACCCTAAGGATCAAGAGAAGACTACCTTCACTTGCCCTTTTGGAACGTTTGCCTTCCGCAGAATGCCTTTTGGCTTATGCAATGCACCGGCAACTTTCCAAAGGTGCATGATGGCAATCTTCTCTGAGTTGGATGAGTCCATAATAGAAATATTCATGGATGACTTCTCAGTCTTTGGGGACTCATTTAAAACCTGTCTAGAGAACCTAGGACAAGTCCTGGCTAGGTGTGAGGAGACCAACCTAGTCTTAAATTGGGAAAAGTGCCATTTTATGGTAGATGAAGGGATTGTCTTAGGACATAGAGTGTCAAGGGCAGGTATAGAAGTGGATAGGGAAAAAATAGAGGTCATAGAGAAGTTGGTAGAGCCCCAGAATGTCAAGGCTATTAGGAGTTTCTTAGGACATGCTGGCTTCTACAGAAGGTTCATCAAGGACTTTTCTAAGATAGCCAAGCCTCTATGTGAGCTACTGGAGCTAGGTAGGCCATTCATCTTCTCTAAAGAATGTGTAATAGCTTGGAAAACCCTTAAGGAAGCACTGGTCACAGCACCAATCATAGTAGGACCAAATTGGGATCTCCCATTTGAGATGCTATGTGATGCCAGTGACTATGCTGTAGGAGTCATGTTAGGACAGAAGATTAACAAGCTCACACATCCTGTCTATTATGCCAGCAAGACCTTGAATGAGGCTCAATGTAATTATACAACTACTGAGAAAGAGATGGTAGCTGTAGTATTTGCTTGTGAAAAATTTAGAAACTATATTGTAGGCACTAGGACCATTGTATATACTGACCATTCTGCTTTAAAATATCTTATGAGGAAGGCTGATGCTAAGCCTAGATTGATTAGATGAGTGTTATTGCTGCAGGAATTCGATTTGGACATTCGGGACAAGAAGGGATGTGAAAACGTGGTTGCAGATCACCTGTCTCGATTGCAGCACAATTGCGAAAAAATTGCGGACCCCGCAATTACTGATGCTTTTATAGATGAACATATCTTTGCTTTGACTCATCGTGATAACGATGAGGAACCTTGGTTTGCTGACATTGCTAACTTCCGTGCATCACAGGTATTACCAGTGTTCAAGGGAGGACAAGAAAAGAAGAGGTTCCTCCATGAAGCAAGGAAATTCATCTGGGATGACCCCATACTTTATAGAACCTGTGCTGATGGGTTGTTGAGGAAGTGTGTTTCAGCTGCTGAAGCAAAGTCTGTGCTGCAGCACTGTCACTCATCTCCTTACGGTGGGCACTTTGGTGGTCAAAGAACAGCTGCTAAAGTATTTCAGAGTGGCTACTACTGGCCAACAATCTTCAAGGACGCCCACAACTATGCCCACAACTGTGACGAATGCCAAAGGACAGGTAACCTCAGTCGCAAGGATGAGATGCCCCTCACCTACATCTTAGAGTTGGAGCTCTTCGATGTGTGGGGCATTGATTTCATGGGACCCTTCCCTCCATCATCAGGTAACCTGTACATCTTAGTAGCAGTAGACTACGTGTCAAAGTGGGTAGAAGCTAAGGCATGTTCTAATAATGATGCTAAAACAGTCACTAACTTCTTGCATAGGCACATTTTCACTAGATTTGGGACTCCTCGTGCTATCATTAGTGATGAGGGGTCACATTTCATTAATAAGGCTATGGAGAAAATATTGGCTAAGTATAACATCAGACATAGGGTAGCTACTCCCTACCACCCACACTCAAATGGTCAAGCTGAAATTTCCAATAGGGAGATAAAGAACATCCTAGAAAAGGTAGTTAAACCTAATAGAAAAGACTGGTCATTTAAGCTTGAGGATGCACTTTGGGCTTATAGAACAGCATATAAGACACCTCTAGGAATGTCTCCCTATAGGTTGGTGTATGGCAAGGCTTGCCACTTGCCACTTGAGTTAGAAAACAAAGCATTTTGGGCCATGAAGGAATTGAATTTTTGTGTAAAGGATGCGGGGACATTGAGATCTTTGCAGCTACATGAACTTGATGAGCTTAGGCATATGGCCTATGAGAATGCCAAAATGTATAAAGAAAAGACAAAAATATGGCACGACAGTAGACTCAGGATCAAAGACTTTAGGAAGGGCCAACTTGTACTATTATTTAACTCACGATTAAAACTGTTTCCAGGCAAACTAAAGTCTAGATGGTCAGGTCCATTTATTATTACTAATGTCTTTGTTCATGGTGCAATAGAGATTAAAAATTTGCAGCAAGGACAGCCATTTATGGTCAATGGTGCCAGGTTGAAGCACTACTATGAGGAAGGAGATGTGAAGACTCTCTCGGCCTTCCTCTTGACTGAAGCATGACAAAGAGAACGAGAGAGAACGAGTGGTTACTGTACTCGTTTAGTCAAGGCCAATGCCTTAGTTTATTTTTACTGTTTTTTTCGCTTATCGTTTGTATGTTTTGTGATGTGTTTTTAATTGCGTATTTAATGTTTGTTTTATTTGTTTTTGTAGGGAATCGAAAGAGGGGATCAAGGGGAGTAAATCAAGCTTTAAAAATCAAGGAATGGTTGAGCCAAATAAAAGATACGGACGAGCGAAGTTGGAGATTTTTATGAAATAATATCCCTACAATTGCGCAAAAATTGCTGGATCCGCAAAAAGAGCCGTTGGGATTTTTCCGTTGTATTTATAGCCGTTAGACCGCGCTCGTTCGATACGATTCTCCCATTCTTTGATCTCCAAGATTTCAGCGATTCTCTCCATCTTTGATTCTTCTCTCAAGATCTTCAAGATTTAGCTATGGTGTTCACACGATCGGAGAGATCCGCCGCCAAGAAGAAGGCCGACGACGCAGCTGAAGCGGCTGCGAGGGAAGCGCTTCTCGCCCTTGCAGACGATGGTGCCGTTCGCACCGGTCCCCTTCCTAAGCTTCCTATCCGTAGGAAGAAGTGGAGGGTGGTCACTGAGATCCCTGCTGGGCCATCTGAGCCAATGGGCACGCCCAAGAAACGCCGGTGGAGCGTCAAGACGGCCGCCGAACCAAGCACAGCCACGACTCCCTCTGTGGAGAGTCAAGAACCTGATCGTGCATCCCACGAGTCAGCCAAAGAAGGATCGTCGCCGTCTGAATCACCTGCGCGCAGTCCCCTCCCATCTGAACCAGTGCCAAGCGCAGAGCTGTCACCACCTGCACAGAGCGCCGAGTTGTCTCCAGCACCTCAGAGTTCTGATCCGACGCCTGCAGCAGCGCAGAGCCCTGAGCTGCCATCTTCGCCATTGAGTTCTGCGCAGACACCATCAGCAGAGTACAATCCTCCACGGCCTGATCCTGAATTCCCTTATGGGGATTATCAGGAGTCTACACAAGGTAGTGGAGATGCTGGGGAAGAAGAAGTCTTCTCTCCCATGAGAGAAGACAGCCCTGATGTTCCTGCCCAGCAGGATGATTCCATGGAGGAGACGTTGGGGGCTTGCCTCCAGCAGATCAACATTAAGAAAAAGAAGAAGAAGGCCAAGATTGTCAAGGCCAAGAAATCCAAGAAGCTGAAGAAGAAGAAGGCCAAAAGAGTGCCTTCAGCAGACGAAGAAAGCACGGAGCCATCACTCAAACGCCTCAAGGTGGAGGCTGCTGAATCATCCAAACCAGCCGATAAGGGGAAGGCTAAACTCTACCCTGAAGATGAACCTCCATCAGTGAAGTATGTCTCATCGGATGCTGAATCCAGGGGTGTTGAGTTGAGGAAGAGGGACCTATTGCACGAGAAAGGTTTCCTTGATCGACTTGCTGACCTGCCGCAGTTCTTGCGCGCAGGGGTGCTCAACCATGGCTGGGAGGAATTCTGCAGACCTCCCAATCCAGCCTACACGAGCATGGTGTACGATTTCTACGCCAATGTGCTCAGCCCTGAGGATGGCCTATCTGTGGTCAGAGGGGTGGAAGTTGATTTCTCAGCCAAGGCCATCAATGAAGCCTTTGGTCTCAAGGGCCAAGCGCACACAGATTATGCACGGATAGTTGATGAGCCGACTGAGGCCGTGCTAGAAGAGGCCATTCGCACAATTGGCCAGCCTGAAGCCTCCTGGACTGTCTCACGCAATGGGAGGCACACTCTCATGAGTGCCAATCTCACGGCTAAGGCAGCTGTGTGGTTTTCATTCGTCAGAAGAAGGCTCTCCCCAGTAACTCATGAGACTACAATTAACCAGAGCCGCTCGCTGCTGGTTTATGCTATAATGAGAGGTCTCACGATCAACGTGGGAGAAGTCATCACTGCTGCCATCGCTGAGTGTGCCAGAAAAGGTAAGGGGCCATTATTTTTCCCCAACACTATAACAAAATTGTGTTTACTTGCAGGAGTTCCCACCGAGCGCTTGGAGCAGCAGCTGCCTTACACAGGACATTTGGAGCTGCCTGCTAACCTGAGGCTGCGAAGGAAGGGGAATATGGAGTTTGAGTTGGATAGGCTGGCGGCTGAACAGTCCCTATCCATGGCCTGCTTGATGGACATGCAGAGGAGAATTGCTCAATGGGCCAACTATGCGCAGGCAAGGGATAAGGAAGTTGCAGACCAGCTGGGGTGCATCTTCCCGGACTTCCCCACCAACCTCCTAACTCCATGGGTGCCCCCACGACCAAGGCAACCAGATGAGGATGACGAGAATTGAGTGCTGGTTTGAAGTGCACAAAAGGGAGTATTGCTGTTCCCTTAAGAAACAAAAGACAATTTTTCTGCTTTCTGATAGGATCGTGTATATTATGCTGTTTTGGGATCAACTTTTGATCTGTTTTTTATGTTTAGTTTTATGTTTTTTCTTTTGCTTAGTCTAGTCTGATGTTAGCTGAATAGGTAGGATAGTTTAGTTTTATTTTTAGGATGCATGAGTAACAGGAAAAAGCATGCTAGGGGCCTGAATCAATGTTATATCTGCCCGGATTGAATTGCGAAATAATTGCGGTTCCCGCAATTTTTGTGACTGATTGCATGTTTTGGACTGTCTGTTTAATTAGGCTGTGATCTGTTAAATTCTATCTTTTGCTGCTAGCATGACTACCTTATATAGCTGATCTTGAAGCATGCTGGATGAGTGTCATAGGACACCCTTTGATAGTTTAAATTTGCCTCTGAATCGTGCTCAGCATGCATAAACCATAAGTCCTTAAGACTTTCTGTTATGTTCAAATTTTCTGCTGCTGGGATAGTTGCTTTTAGAACGTTTTGCCTATGCCTAGGATTTTTAAATTCTCTTTGTTTTACTTTGGACTAGATGCTTCTAGGACAAGTTTGGGGGTGTGCCACCTCAAACACTCATTGGGGACAATGAGTAGTTGAAGTTTGGGGGAGGCTACCCTAGGCCTAGGAACATTCCTCTCTTCCTTAGGACATAAGCATTCTTCTTCTCCTAAAAAAAAAAAAAAAAAAAGTGAAAAAAAAGAATAAAGAGGGGAGTCTTTCTCAAGTTGCTGAGTAATCAGTGCCAAGTGTGTAAACCACAAGTGGCATTGCATCAAAAGGCAACCCAAGGAGAAGACTCCACCGAAGTAAAAAAGGAAAAAGGGAGAAATAGGGAAGAAGAATGTATGCTTGGGAGTTATAATCTTGTGGCTTAGATGTCCTATTTAAAAAAAAGAACTCTGATCCTCAATGAGCTAAGCACAAGGTTGTAGCTTTTAGGTTTGTTTAGGGAGATGAATGTATATCCAATGTAGTGATGCCAGGGCTTAGGTTGTTCTCTAAAAGTACCACTGTCACCGTTAATACTAAGACTGGCATGACTCTAAGGAATCCTAGACACATTAAAAATAAGCTAGAAGCATGTACTGAGTCTGGAGTAAAGCTTGGTAGAATTTGAAACCTTAGGGATAGTGGCATGATATCATAAAAGTAGTTAGATCAGTAGTAGGGGGTTAACAAAAGCAGTAGGTATGGAGGCAGGTGAAGTCAGAAGAAGCTTGATAAGAGGTTAATTCTAAACTTAGGAGTGTGTCACAGGACAGCACTGCTAGAGATAGGGATATAGGGGAGTCGGTAAGTAGTTAAAAAAGATAAAACAGCAGCCTAAGTAAGTCCTTAGTATGCTTGAGGACAAGCAAAGCCTTAAGTTTGGGGGTGTGTTAAGTCTCTGAAAGTGACTTATTTAGGACCCATTTAGCTTAGGAAGATGTACACTTTTAGGTGTTTTTGATAGCATTTAGCCTAAACCTATGCTTTAATATGAGAATTAGAAGAAGGTAGCTAATTTAGGACTTATGCACAATAGGTAGAAAAAGGGTTGAAAACCGAAGGAAAAGAATGAAAAAATGAAAATTGCAAATGAATTGCGAAAACATTGCGGTGACCGCAATTATTCAAGTTAAAACCGTAAGTTGGCTGATCTTTTTCTGTTTAGATCCGACTTTTCAGGGATTCGTTCTTTCTCCTCCATCCATTCTGATATATGACGTTGAAGATTGATGGTTCTCCTTGGCCCAAACGCACCTGCAAACTACTATAAAAGGGGGTCAAAGTCGGAGGTTCAGTCATCACTCGAAGCGCAGAAGTCTTCTCGCAGTCCACCATTTCCATCTGTTTTCCTTTGCCGTTTGTTGGAGTGAGAGTCTCAGCTTTTGGAGTCGATAATCTGATAGGAAGGAGAGGAGATTCTTCTTCTCTCTCGATTGGATTCATCCAAGCAAGGCTGACTTTTCATCACCTTCATTCGAGGCGACTGCCACGAAGTTTTCCAGCAATCTTTTACTGTTTTCCTGTTCTGTTCTTCTTATTTCCATTTCTGATCACTGTTGTTCTTAGTTTAGAGTTTTAATTACTGCATTTCGTTGTTGTCTGTCTTGGATTCATTTCTTTCAAAGCTTTCCTTTGTCATTCAAACAATTTCAGTAATCAAAGTTCATTTCTGCATTTCTCATTTCCCATCTTCTGCCACGGGTTTTGCTTACTGTTTTTAACACATTTCCCTTCTAAGCATGTCTATCTTATCTACCATTTCTGTTCTCTATATATCCATGAGTAGCTAAGTCACTTAGGGGCATGCTAATGACAGAACTATAGGCTAAAAAACGTGAATCAAGTTAACACTCGAACATTGATTGTATGTAAGCTTCATCCTACGGGCAATTTCGATTGGCCATCCATTTTGTCCAAAGAACTCCTAACCTCTGGAAGGAGTAAGAGTTCAGAGTCGTATAATCATGCTAGCCTTTCATGGTAATCAGGAAACGGCCTAGGAATAGGCGTTTCCCTAGTACAAACTAAACACTCCTGCTTAAATAAGATGCTTGAGACCTTACTTTGAAGTCGAGTAAACTTAAGACTCTAATGCATGGAATCGGACGATACTTGAGATAGAGTGAGTTTGATGTATAGAGAATTGATCCAAAGCTTGATAATCGTAATAAACTGCCTATAGGATAGTCATTAGTAGCCCTTAATTCGCCCATTTACACACTTTTGCTGTTGAGTTAATTGCGGATTAATTGCGGTTCTCGCAATTCTGCTAAGTTGCACTCTGTTTAGCTGTTTTCTTCCTCGTTTATTAATTCCATCTCTTGTCCTTTGCATCTAATTTCAACTTGCATTTGTTTATGTTATATCCTTTTATACATTCAGCAAAAATTAGATAATTAAAAACCAATTTTACCCCATCAAATTCATCCCATCTTTCTTAACAAACACACTTCGCGAATAGCTAAAAATGAGTCTCTGTGGAAAAAACGAATGAAATATACTTACTACTTGCTGTGAGACCATGTATGCTTGCATGTTCTAAGTGCTCTCTCTACACTTTTGCATATTTATCTTTACACATTGAGCACGCAACACACTCTCTCTAACTCCTGCAATCAAAAGTGAAAGAACACAATCAATAAAAGTAACACAAAACCCAGAGTAAGATTAAAGTTCTTGATTTCTTATATTAATAAAGAAAAACAATCATTCCCCGGCAACGGCGCCAAAAACTTGTTGTCTGAATTCGCAAGTGTACGAATCGTTCCAAGTAATATAGTAGTGTAAGTATTAATTATCGTTCTCCACAGGGAATGAAAGTTACTAATTACCAAATTCTTTAGCTTCAATTTTATCTGAGCAATCGATCAGTCAATGATGAATGAATTATTAAAACGCTTTGAACTAAAGTAATTAAAATACTAAAACTAACAATCGTTATGATAAATGTAGATGATGGAGGTTCTAGAGCAAAGATTTCATCGTTGTCTCATCCTATTCCTCATTAATTTCTAGTTATAAACGCTTGATCCTATGATTGTTGACAAGTTCTACTCGGAAGACTTGTTACTCTCTCTCGAGTAATAACAATATTCATTAAAATGACAATTGCCTATATCTCTATGACAATCAGAACAATTCAATTATTAAGATTGTAGAACTAAATTATGCCACAAAACCTACAAGGATATGTCTATCTCTCATATAAGTTAGGGAAAACAATTAAGGTTTGTCAACGAGAATTGTCTATCGACTTCAACGCATTGATAAAATCTCACACTAAGATTGGCCAAATCCTAACATGTACTTAGTAAGCATATAAGAATTTTCACAATCTAACAAGGAATCAAGCTCTTAACTATTGATCAATAAGAAACAGAATTCAACAACCACTACATCAATACTCTAGATAAGAGAGTTAGTTCATAATGAAAAACTCAACAACAATCTCAAAATTCAGCAAGTTCATAACAAGTAAGAAAAGAGAGGATGAAAAGAGGAAAAGAAACAAATCCCGACGATTCCACGAGTTTCCTAGCGTTGCTCTCGCTCCGTTTGGGTGCTCGGATCTTCAAATTCCATGCTCAGTCGTTTCTCTATGTCTCTTCTCCAATCTCCCTCCGATCCCCCATTTAAAATCTAATAAACTGCTTTTATACTTAGGGCAAAGGTCGTCGCAGCGCCTAGGCGCTAGGAGGAATCACCGCTTCAGACTTCGTAGCGCCTAGGCGCTGAAAGGCAGCGCCTCAGCGCTATAGCTTCTGCCCATTTTTACGTTCGGGCGCCTAGGCGCTGAAAGACAGCGCCTCGGCGCTACAGCTACTGTATTTTTCATCTGATCAGCGCCTAGGCGCTAGGCTTTTTCCATCAATTTCCAGCTGCTTCGCCCCCTTTTTCACTCTTATTTCCGATCTCCATCCAACTTCTTTCTTTCTTCACCTACATGCAAAATAAGCAAAAATCAGATAGAAACAAGAGACAAAACGTCTTCTTACTCAATTAAAACTCTAAAAACAACTTGCTTTAATAAGTCTAAATATCACTTAACAATCATAAACTCCAATGATCGTAGATAATCATATCAACGACAACAACATCTTTGGTCGATCGGAACCTACAAAACAGAAGAATGTAATGATCGAAAGTCGAGGCACGCTTACAAGCGTTGTCCTGAAGACAATTGTTCGCTCTGCACAGGTTGCAAGCAGACTACAATGATCGTTTTATCAGGATTCGACGACTTGGTCTAGTAGAACATCAAGCTCGAACTACTTCGATGTGACAGAACTCTTGTATACACGCTCTCAACAAAGAAAAAAAACAAGAAATTCAAAGGAAGAAGGAAACTTGAAAATCAGACTGAAGCTCAGATTTTGGGATTCCTTCAAATGTCGAATCATGCTACTATTTATTGTAGAACAAATCGTAACTCTCTCAAACTGAAACAACCGAGAATATAAATACATTAGTTGTAGAAAATTGATAGTCAACCGGTTACACTATATTTGTGAATAAATACATTAGTTGTAGAAAACTGATAAACAACCATTTTACACTGTATTTATCAACAATTACGAATGTTACGAATTAAATTTCTAGAATTTAATTTTCTAAGTTACTTTCTTTCACAAATTACAACAAGTTCCAACAAATGCTTCCTTTAAACAATATAACTAAACACATAGGGTATGGAGGAAGAAAGAAACCCAACTTTTGATTCCTGAATTTGGTCAAGTGTAGATTTATGTATTGAATGGACAATGGTATGCATGCAAGATAAAAGTGAGTTGATGTCTTGCACCGGTGTGGTGCTAACCACAGAGGCTTCAACAATCAAGTTAGTATCAAAAAGGATTTATCGAATATAAGAATGACGACTCTCTAGATTCAAAATAGCTTACCGTTATGATTCCCTTCATTCTCTTTTTATGGTCCTTCTGCATATGACTGTTACAGATCGTTTTGTCATTAAAAGTGTCTATTGATGATTGTCGTAACGTTCCATCACTAATGATTGCGTAACTGCCCAAGCAAGGAGTGGTTTTCTTTATACTTGGTCAACCCCTCGGGGTCGGGTCGACAACTCTTCGGACCAACCCTCTTTAGGTTTAACTTCATCTTTTGGGTCGATCCCAAAAGGGATCGACATCTCCTTTGTAAGTTTACCCCTTCGTGGGGTCGGCGACTTAGTTCCTTTGGACCGACCCTTCCTAGGGTTGGTTCCCTCTTCCTTCAGGTCGACCCCCTCGGGAGTCGGCTCCTTCAGTCTCAACATGAACAATGCCTACGGTCTTCTTTCATTTAAAGACCTTACAATGAATGAGGCAATGGAAAATTCGATTGAGGAACAACTTAAGCAAGCTCTGGAATTTGTAACTCATGCAGGAACCAAGTGGAAGGTGTCTCTCTCACAGGTGTCAGGAGTATAGGATTAGGGGATCTAACAGTTGAAGCCACAATCTTGTTTTATTGGACTAAAAACCAGATCATCCTCACAACACATGACACTACCATCTCCATGGATCCAAGGTCATGTTGTTGTACAACATCGAGAAAGGCCTAATGCTAAACTTAGTCTGGATCATTAAGGAAAAGATGCAGGACTGTGGGAGGAAGTTAGTTGGTAAAATTTCCTTCTCGGCCCTTATCACTCATTTATGCAGAGAGGCTGGAATAGTCCCGGAAAACATGAGCAAAGCGTTGTAGAAAAATCCCATATCAATGCCATGTCGGCCAAGGTACCTACAACATTTTAGGTTTTTCCCGACGCACGACTGCGTCGGGATAAACAGTCGAAAAAAGGGTAGTCGAAAGAGAAAAATACGACACATATAGCGTTGGGTAAAGTAGGGGCAAGAGAGTGTCAACACATGTTGTTTGAGAGAGAGAAGAGAAGTGAGGAATACTACTACATTTTCATTCAATAACAACCAAACTTAAATACAGTTTATAAATGCTAAAAATAACTTAGTTAGCTCTATAAAAACAAGCATTAACTCCACAAAACTCTAGCCACTTACTCCACTAACTCCAAATATAACAACTGGGTAAAAATATACTTGCAGCTTTGAGTTAACTAACATACTCCTAACTCTAATGGTGCAAACATCTAGCTTCCTCCTAACATAGCTACACTACTTCTCTCATATACCTCACTCTGCAGTCTAGTCCATCTAACAGGTGCATCATCAACCAGTTCATCAGGATCTAAAGAGATTTCTCGTTGTTTCACCTCTACTTCTTCTGCCTAGTCCCACTCCTCATCTTCCAAGAACTAAACATCCCTGCTAATCACTATCTTCTTTGTGTGAGGTTGATAGATCTTGTAGGCTTTAGATACCATGCTATAGCCTACAAAAATTCTTGGTTCTACCTTTTCACTCAATTTGTCTCTATTCACATGTGGAACATGAGAAAAGCACAAACAACCAAACACCTTTAAATTTTTCAGTTTTGGTTTAGTATTAAACCAAACTTCATAAGGTGTCTTCTTCTCCAATACCCTTGTAGATAGTCTATTCAATAAAAAAACTGATGTGTTTGTTGCTCCAGCCCAAAACACCTTTGACAAGTTCTTCTCATGCAACATGCATCTTCTCATAAGGTGTCTTCTTCTCCAACATGCATCTTAAACCTTTGTGACGTTTATTCAGGCCCGTTATCGGACCTCACCACCTGAATCTGAAAACTACTCTGATTCTCAACCCATATTTTAAACTTAAGAAACACTTCAGCTACTTCAGACTTATGCTTCATGAAGTAAATCCAACACATTCTGGTATAATCATCAATAAAGATAATGAAATACCTGCTACCATTGAGTGAGAAAGTTGGTTGAGGTCCACACAAGTCAGTGTGGATGAGCTGCAACTTTGCAGTTGCTTTCCAAATTGACTTCTTGAATGTCAGTCTTGTTTGCTTCCCTATCGAACAAGCTTTGCAGTTTGTTTTCAGCTCCTTCAGAACTGGTACTCCAACTGCCATCTCATTCTTCTACAAATGCTGCACTTGACACTTGAAAGTTATTTGTTCATTCTCGAGTGAATCCAATAAGAAACTCTTGTGCTTCATTTTATTTTGAACAACTCATTCCCACTGGAATCTAAAATGAGGCATTTTCCTTCTTCAAATAACACTTTGAATCTCTTCTCTACTAGTTGACCAACACTTAACAAGTTTTGATCAAGCTCTAGAACTAGGAGCACTTTAGTAATCAACTTGGTTCCTGCACAGCTCTCTATTGACACTGTGTCATTCCCCTTCACTTCTAGTTACTCCTCATTCCCTATCTTTACCCTTAACTTGAATGACTTGTTAAGGTCTTTGAACAACTCCTTATCACCTGCCATGTGATTGGTACACCCACTATCAACCAACGAGCCGTCACATTGAGTGACTGATGAGAAATAGGTAGCCACAAATAGTTGATCTCCTTCTTGTTGTACTACAACATGTGCTTCTCCTTGCTGTTGAGATCCCTTATAAAATCTCTCATGCCCCATTAAATGACACCTTCTACATTTCACATTTGGCTTTCTCCGGCATCTGACGTATGGATGGTTATGCTTCCCATAGTGCTTGCATGCACTGCCCTTGTTAGAACCTGCACTTCCATCATAATTTACAACATTATATGAGCTACTACTGCCACTTTCCTTTCTTCCGCTCCGCTTCTTCTCTCTTTCACCTTCTCCCTACTGCATTCTGACTTTCAGTGCCCTCTCAATGCTTCCTTCTTGCCTTATCAACCTCATCTGCTCATGTGCTTGCAAAGCGCTTACTAACTCTATCACTTTGAGTTTGGAGAGGTCTTTTAGTATTTTCTAAGGAAGCAATGGTTGCTTTATCATAGCGCTCCTAGAGTGTTATTAATTATCCTCTTATTCCCGCTAATTACCATGCTTATCATTTATTTATGACTATTCTATAGGTTAGGATCGGTTAAGAGCCAAAAAAGTCCATGGACGTCATTTCAGAACTAAAGAAGAGCAAAAAGGAACCACGGGCTTGAAACAAGTGAAGAAGAGAAGTCAAATGATCAATTGCAGCTCAATGTCCCGCGTCGATACGCTGCAAGGAGCTGATTTTGAAGTTCAAACCCGAGAGCCAGCGTCGAGATGCTGCAAACATCAAATTTCAATTTACAAACCCGAGACCAAACGTTTCGACTCGGCACCTTCAGCGTCGAGACGCTGAACAGTAGCGTCGCGACGCTACGACAATGATTTTTTCCTCTTCTAAAACACGCGCGAGGAACTTTTCGTCTATAGCGTCGAGACGCTGTCTATAGCGTCTCGCCGCTACTCTGAATTATAAAAGCAAAATGTTCGATTTTAGGTCAGGGATTTCTTGTCAAACTCTCAATGTTGAGCTTCTTTTCCATATTTGTCCTGTTTTTCCACCATTGTTGTATGAACTCTAAGCTTTCCATGATATTTTTGAAGATTTCATCCTCCATGGAAGGCTAAAAGGTTAGTGTCTTTATTTGAAGGTTAGGGATTGAGTAGTTAGAGTATCAACGTGAGATTTGAATGTTAATTTATACTTAGCAATTATTTCAAGCATCCCTAACCTAACTACTTAACAATCATACTCTCTCATACTCTCTCATACTTTGACATTTATTTAATTAGCATGTATCTTTGATTAGGTAGACACCCTAATTGTTTATGCATGTTAGAATTTTAAAGATTAGTGATGCGATCACCTCTCATAATCGCCAAGTAACGGGGGTTGAGTTATGTCGTAGGTGACATAGGCATTCCATGTTCACCTTAGCTTGCCTAGCTAACCTTGGACTATAAGATAAATCGGAATACTAACTTAGGCATTCCAAGTTAAATATATGTCGCAGTGTTCCTGTCACAGGAAATTAATCAATATGGAACGATCGCCCTCAATTGGTTAATTGTCAAGTTTGATTAGGATTGCAAGGCCTTAATCAATTAGTTGGGTGGCTTGTACCGGCATCTGGCAATCAAATTATGTGTTTGAAATGTTTTAGCTAAGTCTAAAGAATATCGATGATCTGAATTACTTTAGTGATCAATCTCGATCCTTCAAATTGAGCACGTCTTTTTAAATTGTTAATTTTAGTGTTAATTTCCTCTGTTGCCTTTAAAATTGCATGTTTCTAAACTTTAATTTTAAACCAACCACCCCTTGTGTCCTATTTTAATTAAACAGTAAGTAAAATTAGGATTGAGATTAAGATAAATTTAGTTCCATGCAGATCAACATGGCTTCTGCTGTTCTACAAGCTAGAGCACGAACCAGCTTATAAATAGTAATTTGGCGGATCTCGACAACCCGTTCATCAAATTTGGCATCGTTGCCGGGGAACTTAATTAGTTTATCTTCATTTAAATTTTATTTGCTTTTTCAAAATTTTGTTATGTTAGTATTTGTTTCCTTTTATTGTATGACTCGTTTCTCTCAAGTTAGTGGACTGCAGTTTATACTGGAGATTGATAGAGAGGAGAGACGACTTAGGAGGGAAGGTAAAGAAGGAAGGAGATTATTCGAAGGAGACGGTTCAGGGACTCCTGAGCAAGAAGTGATGGCAAACAACGAGCCTCCGAGGACTCTAAAGCAGCTGGCAGCGCCAGACTTAGATCAACAACCACTGTGTATTACGTATCTGGTAGTTGCAGGTAATTTTGAACTTAAATCCGGATTAATTCACCAACTACCTTCTTCCATGGTAATATAGGTGATGACGCTCACAAGCACCTGATGGAGTTCCACTATGTGTGTTCTAGGATGAAGCCCCAAGGAGTGACGGAAGAGCAGTTAAATTTGAGGCATTTCCTTTCTCTCTGAAGGATAAGGCAAAAGATTGACTCTATTACCTATTGACTCTATTACCTCCCGTCGAGATCGATCACTACTTGGAATGAGATGAAGAGACTTTTCTTGGAAAATTATTTCCCTGCTTCACTTGCAACCACACCGAGGAAGAGAATTTATGGGATCGCGCAAGACCATGGCGAGACCCTGCATGAGTATTGGGAGAGATTCGGGAGGTTGTGCGCCAGTTTCCCCCATCATCATATCGCAGACCAACTCCTCATCCAATATTTCTATGAGGGGATGGTCCCAGATGACCGACATATTATATATGCCGCCAATAGAGTTGCGTTTATTGATAAAATACCTGCGGAGGCAAGGCAAATGATATCAAACATGGTTGGAAATTCCCAGCAGTTCGGAGTGCGCGGTGGGCAAGTGCATCAAGTCCAGCAAACTCAGAATTTCAATGAGAATCAAATGTCTGAGTTTCGAAACATGTTCCAACAGTTGATGGGAAACCGTGGTCAGGACCTAGTGGACGTAAATTTCATTGGAGAATATACCTCCAATCAGAGAAAATACGATCCATATTCTAATAGTTACAATCTGGGATGGTGGGATCATCCAAATCCGAGTTATAGGAACCGTGAGGGTCAACAAAGATTTCAAAACCAATCTTATGAAAGACCTCAAGCTTCCACACAGGCACAAGCCTCAACCTTTGGGAGTTCTTTAGAAGATCTAGTGCAAACTTTAGTTACAAGCACATGTCATTTTCATAAGGAAGCCCAGGTTGAATTGAAGAACCACATAGCGAAAATTCAGAGTTTGGGAAAACAGTTGTCGCAGATGGCAGTTTCAATTAGTAGACTGGAGAGTCAAAGTTCGGGGAAGTTACCTTCACAGACTATGGTAAACCCTTGCGAGAACGTGAACGCAATCACCTTGAGAAGTGGAAAGGAAATCCCTCCATGTTCTCCTCCTGTGGAGGACGACCAGAGTCGAGCGGAACCGGTGGCAAAAATTATGTGATGACATCGAGAGGTTCGGTATGTTGCGATCCTCCCCTATCTTGTAAAACATACATTCCCAAGGCTCCCTTTTCTAGCAGGTTAGCGAGGCCTCTCAAGGTAAATCACGATGAATAAATCTTCTACATTGATACTGAAAAGCCACAATTTACAAAACAAACTTCTCCTTTGTTTCGTAAGAGAGAGATCCAAATCATACGAGTACACTCATCAATAAATGTCACAAAATAACGAGCACTAGATATAGTATAAATTTGAGTAGGTCCCCAAACATCATAGTGGATAATCATAAATGGTGTAGTGCTCTTATTATAACTCGACTGATAAGAAATTTTATGGCTCTTTACCATTTCACAAATATCACAATTAAACTTGGACTTGTATGTAAAAACAACCTGGGTTTCAATTTGCCAAGATAATTAAATGATAGATGACCAAGGCAACGATGCCACAACCATGTCATATCTTGATTTCTTTTACTTCCTCCAGTGTTATTTGCTTCGCCAACTACTTGGTTGTTTGTAGTGTCCAGATCAAGATAGTACATTTCCATGTCTAATATCAAAGCTAAGAGTCTGATGTGTTGCAATATCCTGAAATATACATTTATCAGGCCAAAAATTTACACTACAATTCAAAGTCTCTGTGATTTTGCCAACAGATAAAAGGTTGAAGGAAATAGAAGGAACTACAAACACATTATCAAGGGTAATGGAATTTGACACATGTATTGATCATTCACCAGTAACAGATGCAACTCCTCCATTAATAGTGAGTATGTGAGGTTGGGTTGAAGAACAAATAGAGGAAAGATGGGTAGAATTGTTTGTCATGTCATCAATAGCACTCGTATCAATAATCCATGCATCATTGATAGTAAGACAAGTTTTGGACAGATCTGAATTATCAACATTGACAACATGTGTTGCAACTGTATTTGAAGTAGATGCAATTACTTCCTCATTTTTTGTGGTAGTGACCACAACTTGTCCAATTTTCTTCCAATGTTCCAAGTTTTACCGGTAAGGAATCAAAATTTGTTTCAAGCTCCAATACGCATCTCCATAAATTGCGACCATAAGGGAAAATTCGTATCATCTAGGATGATTCCATATGGAAATGAGGTATTGTCTTGGACAATAATTCGAGATTCATGAGGGACAATAGAGGAGGAAGGGTCTGTTTCGGTCATGGCAGTAGATGCGGGAGGGGAAAAACAAAAACAACTTTGATTTCTACTTTAGGTATAGCTCTGATACCATGTAGAAAAGTTAACGAAGAATATTGTCTTCAATTTTATTTTCCTTTCACCAATTACAACCTATATATACAAGAGATATACAACAACAAAAAAACCTAGTCCATAGCCTAACTTCAAGGCAACTAGTTACACCTAATTCCATAACACATTCATAACCACAAGACTTATCAGTAACAACTAAGGGCGCGTATACTTGCACGTAATGAAAAAACTCCAACAATCGTAATGAATTCAATTGTAATGAAAATCTTGTAATCGTAATCGGATTTTGTTTGATGGTGTTTACTCTCTCCCTCATCCAACTTATCTGTTATCAGTTATAACCAACACTGGTTGTTTACGATAATGCTTTTTTTTTTAATAATATTAAACAAATCTACCAAACTGGAAAACTGCGCCCAAATTAATTTCTCAATGGCCCTCTCTCTTCATCCCATTTTCAAACAGAGCAAACCCTTTCGTTTTCCTCCTTTGTCTTCGTTAATTTGTCTCGTTCGGTTCACAAGCTAAATCGTCTGTCAAATATATTTAAAATAAATTTTGGATCTAACCTTTGCACATCTTGAGGCGATTCTAGTAGGTGTTCACGTAGCAGATTTCAAAATTGTAGTTTAAATGACACCTGAATGAACATATTGCGTGTTAACGTGATCTTCAAATATATTTAGTAACATAATTGGTATCGGAAAGTGTTCAAAATGTCAACCACCGACCTGGAGAAATACCTTTATGTCCAATGATCTAACGTGGACAGATTCATTCAAAGTCGGTGCACTTGGAGTAACACTCACTCCGATAATAGAAGAAAACATTCTCTATTACTCCTACCTGGTGATGTACAAGGCTTCTTTTGTTCATGCTCCCATCTAGGAACAAGAGGAGTCGTTTTCTAATGTCAACCAACCGCTTCCACCCCTTGTTGAAGTCATTGATGACAAGTAGAAAAAGAAGGGGAATGTCGTTTTGACTGCCCCAATCACAAATGTTGGGGAAAATGAATGTCGTAGAGGTAAAGTAGATATGGGCGAGCCGAGCGAAGTGAAGAAGAGGAAGCAGACGAAAGGAAGTGGTATATCATTGATAATCCTACTGTTTAATTACGATAGCCAATAGGGTTAAAGTCTCCTCTCTTTTTTGTTTTTTAATCATTGGTAGGTTTTTTTTATTTCTTTTTTAATAATATTTTGTAAGCACTGTATCACGGTGCGAAGGATTTGTATATGGAAAGACCCATTTCTTTTGTTAAATATTGTCGTTTGTGTGTTTACAACATTTTGAAACGATGTCCAATATTAAGAACTAGGTATGTGCATCAATCCTTGCATGAAAAATACGTTGTAACTATTCGAGTAGTTAATCGAGTTTGTAGTCTAGTGATATCACTCGTCTAACATCTCTCGCGTGAATCTAAATTATTAGTCTAGTAATAGAGAATGTGGATTTAGTAACAGGTCTGAGAATAAATTGTATTATTAATTTGTGGTGAAAAATGGGTACGTGGAAGAGAGATAAATGGTAGAATTTGAAAAATATGGTGTAAAAATGGATTGATTATTGAGATTTCAGAGTGGGTCAGGCTCAATAATTAGAGGAAAAATGGCGGGTCCCACTTAATAATCAATCACATGCAATTGATCACTTATTTTGAGATCAAACAAAACCCATAATTCAATTGTTTGATTACGGGTGATACCCACAGCTGATTACGATTGCAGAAGTTGATAAATGACTTCAAACAGGTTGATTTATGTCACGTCAGAAGCATTACGGGCGGTGAATTGCGATTGCGTGCAATTAAACGTGCAGTAAGTCAATACAACTAAGTCACTAACTTATTTACACAATAACTCATTCTCCTTAGATTGCTCACTTCAACATATTTGAGTGAAATTCGAAATATATTTGATACAAAAAAATTCAAGCTATATATTCAAGGAAAAATATCAGCACTATCATTATTTGTCGACGTTATCCAACAAATGGTACGTTTTCCCGACGCCATATTACTAGCGTCGGCAAATCATCTCGGTCGACGTCGGTATATAGCATCGAGAGAGGCACCATCTGCTGACAATCATTTTTCGACGTCGACAAATTCTCTTCTAACAACGAATATGGCATAAAGATAAGTTTATTTTTTATGTATTTGTGGCTTTTCCCGATGTTGTGCGTCGGAAAAACCTTCAATTCTTGTAGTGATATGATTATTGCACTAGAGTATTAATGATAATAATCAAACAGTCATAAAATGCTCACAAATGGTCATAATCAAGCCAACTAAACATAATTCAATTAGTTAACGCATTCAAAACCTTAGAAAATAATAACAAAAAACAGTTTACTCATACAATATTTATTGAAGTTTATCATTATTCATGGCGTGACAGAAGCTTGAAATTGATGGATCTTGATTAGAACTTGAAACTGCATTGCTCTGTGATGCTGTTTCAGACAACACATACAATAACAAGTTAAAGTAAAATAAAGGCAAATAAACAACATTATATTCTAAAATTCATCAATTTGAACCCTAAATAAAAAAATAAAAAAAATGTTTTCAATTTTTACGGCAAGTAATTTTTTTAAAAACTCACATATTGACAAGGAACCCAAACATCTCCATAATAGTATACTCTCGGCCTAAATTCTCAAAATTTTGTTTTTGGTTTCAAACCAAAGACCTCACACAACCTCCCCACAGATATGATCCTTAATAGTATACTCTCGGCCTAAATTCTCATGACTTTGCTTTTGGTTTCAAACCACATGACTTTGCTTTTGGTTTCAAACCAAAGGACTCACACAACCTCCCCACAGATAGGATCCTACCTAGGAACATAGCTCTAATACCACTTGCTAAGAACAACGAAACCTAGGGACATAACTCTAATACCACTTACTAAGAACAACGAAACTCAAACACATCTCCACAATGTTATGATATTATCCACTTTGGACCTAAACTTTCATGACTTTACTTTTGATTTCACCCAAAAAGCCTCATCCCAATTGGAGATAATTGTCACCCATTATATACTCATAATCTTTTCCCTTTTTAGCCAATGTGGGATATTGTTTGTATCCTAACATCACACATATGAACGAACATCTCATAAATATTTGAGCTTGATTAATGCACAAGATCGATTCAACAAATGCACATTAGAATATAATTTTTGAACAGTTTTTAAAACGAAAGTATATTCAAATGTAAAAATTGCAATCCTTATTAAAGTTGATGGTTAAAGTTCCCAATAAGAATAATCAAACTTTAAAGTGCAATTTAATGAAATTGAAATATTAGAGTAAAAATTGATTATGGACTTAAAAAAAACGTAAGTGAAAATTTCATCATGTACAACATATAGATGCAGACTGTCTGTTGATGACTTACCTTTAATCCAGAGGGTTATTGCTAGGCAGCGTGGAATTGGATGGTAGTGGATTTTCCACAGACCTCTTATACTTAGCTTGCATAGTAAGCATCTTCACAGATATTTTCCTTAGGTAATCTGACTGAAATCAGGTGGAAAATTAGAATTCGTGAGAGTAGTTAAAGACAAACACTAAAACAATAATGTTGAATTGATGAGAGTACATACATATACATCATAAAAAAGAATTTACCAGAGGGATATTTGTACGGATGACCCGTTTCTTGGGGCGTAATGTCATTTGACTCACCTCTTTAAAATACATGTTTTCTACCCTTATGCTGATCATTAGCACTACCAATTGCATGAAAAGTCTGCAATACCCTCGCGCTCATCCATCTCGAAAATTCGTGATTGTCCCTATTGCGATCCCGAACATTCATAATATTAAGAAAAAAAATCGTGAATGTTCGAGATCGTGATCGGGAGAACCACGAATTTGGAGGATGGATGAGCGCGAGGGTACTATGAACTTTTCACGCGATTTGTAGTACTGATGACATATAAGCAAAAGAGCAAAAAAATATACATTTTAAAAAGTAGGGACAAATATCATTAAACCCCAAAGAGCGGGTCATCCGTACAAATACCCTATTTATAGAGAGATTATGTAACTCCACACCACAAGTACAAGGGGAATTCCAAATAACAAAGGAAATTGGAATAATTATTCAGAAATAAAAAACCTAAGCAATTAGGTTGAGAGATGTGAGTATCTGGCTCGCTCTTTTTCAACGAGATTCAAGTCCACTGCATGATATACTTTTTATCAACCACTCGTGAAGTACGTTTTCTACGAGGTGAAGGAGCGATAACTTCTCCCCGATCGAAAAAAAAAAAACATGTCTCCTCAAGGATATAACAACAACCTAATTGAAATGTTGTGTGTAGCTATATTTATCCTGAACTAAGAGATCGAGCTCAAAACTTCATAACAAATTAAGAACACCCTCTCTTTTTCTTAATTGCTCTTAAAAGATCAAAGAAGAGAAAGATAAAGATAAAAATTGTCGTGTGATTTGAGTGTGTGAAGTAAGAGAGGTATTTATCCAAGAATTTTAGGTCTAAAAATGAATACAAATACGAAATTAAGTAATTTATATTTTCTTCCTTGAATGATAAAAAAACTTCAAAAAATAATCATTAAACATAAATGAGAAAAAACATGTTTATTGCTATATTTCTTGATCTAAATTATAACAAAGTTGAGCAAGGAAATACCTGATTGCAGGCTGTAGAATAAACCTTTTCCTCAAACCCTACACCAATTTTCCTCAGCTTACTCAATTCCTCAGGACCACCACCAGAAACAGGAAGTCGCCTCTTCAAAGTCTCCACTCTAACATAAAAATAAAAAATGTTGGAATTAATTTAATAATTAATTCATACGTCGGTAACAAATTTAGAATATTTAAGCGCATATATTGAGTGATTTGCATCGTGAAATGACTTCTCATGTAGTGGTGTGGTCTGTGATGCCAAAATCAGACCATAACTTTTCATATAATTATGTGGCTTATACTAGTAGAACCAGAAACCAGAAACCAGCCCGTTAAACTTAAGCGATACTATGTAAACTCCTAGGATAAATTAGATACATATTCATGGTTATGGTCCCCAACTCGAGTCTCCTGTTTCTCGTCAATTAGAAAAGGATTATCCATTTTTGGTCCGAAAAGCATAGTTGAAGAAGTCCACAAACCATAAATTCTTGTAGATTATTTTTGTTTCCTTCCATGCTTAAATGCTATATATATTGATCTTGTCATGATTGTTATTGAATAATATGATTTTGATAGAATTCAACTATATTGTAATGTAAAACATAAACGAAAATACCGAAAAAACCAAGTGTTCCAGGTACTTGGACCCTCCCTTTTTTGAGATAGCTTTCAAGCCCTATTTTACTCACCAAATATTGTTTATCTTCTCCTTACTCACTCCCTCCCTTTATAATCAAAATACTCTAACAACTTTCTTAATACCCTTATGACATCCCTAATTTCTCTCTAATGTCAATCCTATCAGATTTTTGTTCTATTGTTATTGTTTGTGCATGTTTGAGAATGATTTTGAAATGGTTAAAATGACTTTTATCATATTCAAAATCACTCCGAAGTGTTTTTGTCATTTAAAATCAGTTTTGATGGTATGAAAATCGTATTTACAAATCTAAAACCAAATATATTAAATTGACTTAAATACAAAGACAAAAGTGATTTTAGCCCATCCAAGAACATTCACAAACATATCCTATGAAACAAAAGCACAAATTCGAGAATAACTATGAAACAAAAAACACAATACAAGAAAAAAAAAGGAAAAAAAAAGTGAGAAAGAATACATAATGTTGACAACTCGTTGTCGAGAATCAGAATCGAGCTGCAATTGAGACTTCAAATCCTCAGCTTCTGATCCAGGTTCTTCATCTTCAATAGGTCTCGAATTTTTTGTATCCATTCAAAAATCTGAAACGATTGTGTCAATTAAAACCCCATTAAAAAAGAAAAATTAAGAAAGAAAAAGGGTGATTACAGGCAAAGAGGAGTTTAATTCAGAGATCAATTTGGTACTTACTTGAGGATTTAGAACTTTTTTTTGTTCTGTCTGAAACAAAAACTCAGTAAGAAACGGATGACTTGTTCGAGTCTTCTTCCTCGTCAACTAGCTGTTTAAATAGGTTTTTCTTGTCACAAGTCACAACTTGAGGACCAAGTTAATTTAAGGAAAAAAATTATAGTACGACCAGAAAGAGTAGATTTTGGGAGTGAAATGGTCCAATGGGATTGTTTTTGTTTTTTTTTTTTAAAGCAAAACTTTCTCTCTCCTACATGCAAAACTTTCTCTGTTGTAGTTTTGTTAAGCTTTGTCTCTTGTATTCATTCTTAAACTTTCTCTCTCCTCTCCTCTCCTAGGTGCAGATCTTTTTCTCTCCTATCTTTTTTATGAGTAAAATTTGGTTGACACTTGCTTCTACATGTTTTTGCAGTCCAAACATGTGGCTCAACTACATAGTGCCATGTGTAAACGAATTTTGTATTTTTTTCTTAATCTTTTGACCTTTTTATTTAACTTGTAAGGAGTATAATTCTATATTCTTGTATGTATATAATTTGGTTTGTGCCTCATTCTCGTGATTGGGTCGGACTGAGCGTCCCCAACCTTAATAATCAAACGTCGAAGCTCAAACTTCGTGGGCCTCCACCACTGTTTAGGTCGAGTTTGAGGCGGCCTGACTCCTAAAATAGAAATCATAGTTCAATTCATAGGCCTAATTCAATGGACCAAAATTTGATCAGGCTTAAATTGATCCTTCAAATCTTAGAAAGTTATTCATCTTTGTTTACATATATTAAAATTGAATTGAAACTTTATCTATAGAGGACCAACCTCACCTCATCCTCAAAACTTCCAAGGTAGAATAATAAACTCTTTCACAGACCATGTCATGCATGACTATGACTATGAGTTGTCATGTTAATTGCATTAATAATTTTTTAAAAATAAAAAATAAAAAATAAATTTATCTTTAATAGTTCATCTTTCCAATATCACCGTGAGCATGTAGTTGTATGTGTAGTGAAGTTGGATGAGTGATTTTTTTATTCATTTTTTTCTTCAGATGATTATTAATATTACAAATTATATATATATACTGGATCGGGCCTTTGGGCCGGTCCAATGAGCCGATCCAAATATGGCTCAAACGGGTTAGCCTATGAGCCGATCCAAAAACAAATTCATATTCAATCCAATTCATGATAAAGGGTTGGTCTGGTCAACCATTGACTATGAGTCGAGCTTGGATCGGACTTTGGCAGGCCTTTGGGATTTGAGCCTGATGATAAGGGTTGATTTGTGTCTAAGTTTTTTTTTTTTTTTTTTTTTTTTTTTTTTTTTTTTTTTTTTTTTTTTTTTAATACTTAGCCTTAACATTATTATGATTTTTGAAATGTGTACCAAGATCCTATTTATTTCACAAAGGACCAAATACATTAGGAATATTTCAGGTTCAATTACATTAAAACCCTTCCTATAACTATTGAGATTTTGTCAAACCGAGCATAGCTCAATTGGCATAAGGTTGTGTCCGTGACTAAAAGGTCATGGGTTCAATCCTCTCATTTATTAAAATACCGTTGCAAAAAACTATTGAGATTTTTATGAAATAAAATAAAATAAATTTTAATTATTTAAAGTATAAATCAATAATTTAATACAATTATAAATCTCCAAGATTAAAGCATTAATGATATTAATCAATCCTAACGTCATTTACGTTCCTCCTCATGCAAAACTCTCTCTCCAAAAATGACATATATACATTATTATTATTATTATTTTGCATATATACATTATTATGCAAAACTCTCTCTCTCCAAAGACATATATACATGGTATAATTGAATATAAATTAATATACTATCATTAAGGATATGTAATTAGTTATGTATGGTGTATGTTCATGTAAATAAAAATGTCACCAGTTTTAAACAAAAAATTCAATTAGACAAGAAATATTTTCATATATACCGTATATTGATAATATATATTTATACCTGATGGTTCATTTATACATGAAATATTTTCATATAAGTGTAAATGATAATTATTTGAAAGGGAATAAATATTTACATAATATAGGACCTTATATTATGAATATATATTCACTAGAATAATAGATCTACCTAAAAAAGTGAATGTAAAATATATGAGCTAGTATATATGTATCATTATATATGATTTATAATACAATATATATTCATAACTGGTTTCTTTTAAATAGACAATATTATATTCAATTTCTAATTTATCTACACATATATACATAGTATAATCGAACATAAATTAATATACTATCATATGTAATCATTATTATGCAATTCGTTATAAATGGTATATTTTTTATATAAATAAAATTACCAACTATTTTAAACATAAGATTAAGTTGTGTATGAAATTAATTAAATAAATACCTTTGAAAAAAAAAGTTATGTATGGAATATCTTCATATATATTGTATATTATGAATATATAATCATACCTAATGATTTATTTATATAAAAAAATATTTTCATACAAATCGTGGGATTTTAGTGGAAGGAAGATGAAGAAAAATCAACTTAAAAAGTTAAAATAGAGGGATAAATACTTGGATAAATACGTGTTATTAATTGATAGAAGAGAGATAAAGTGCTAAAATTTTAGGATGATGAGATTTATAAATAATTCAAAATAAATGAAAAATATAATTAATTAATAGAGAGAGGTCAGCAAGAGCATAACAACGGCATAATGTATCGCCTAGTGATTATGAGGTCTTAGGTTCAATCCTCCACCCCAACGTATTGTCAAAAAAAATTTAATAATAATAATAATAATAAATAAATAAATAAAAGGGCATAATAATCTTACAATTTGGTGCAAAAACATATTTGTAAAAATGATTTTTGGACATTTTATAGCATTTTTTTAAAAAATTTGCGGATATGACAATTTATATGAAGTCTATTTATAAAGTGTATCAGTAATAGACATAAAGTCTAGTGATAGCCACTGATTTTTTGCCATATTTGCAAAAGGTTTAAAATACAATTTTTATGTAGCCTACCTTGTACACAATTCACCTTTTTTTGTGTTTATTTATTTATTTTTTTTCACCTTTTCATTTAAGAACTATAATTATATATTCGTATATGTTTATATTAAAAATTTAACCAATCGTGCAAATATAAATATCATTCTTCTTTTTTCTTTTTTTTTCTTTTTATGTTTCAAAAACAAAATATCATTTTTTTCTATATTTTTTTTACAAAATCTTTGAATTATCACTCTCATTTTTTTTAATATACTAGATTTTATTAAGGGTTGGTTGCATAAATAGCAATCAGACCCAAAATAATGGTAAATATAGTAAAATATAAAATATTTTGCAAATATGGCAAAAAAAATAAGTGACTATCACTGATGAACTATTCTCACTGATATCCATTGATAAAATGACTATCAGTGATAGCCACCGACAAAGTTTTATAAAAAACAGAGTTGTATCAGTATATCCATTGATAAAATGACTATCAGTGATAGCCACCGACAAAGTTTTATAAAAAACAGAGTTGTATCAGTAGCTATCAATGATAGCCATTGATCTGCTATAAGTGACTATCATTGATGGAAGACTATGATCGATAAAAATGGTCATATTTGTAAATATTTTTAAAAAGTATTATTTCTAATTATTTTACTCTAAATTGACATCTGGTACAATTTTCCTTTAATTAATGTGGGTGTGGATCTGGTTTTTACTTTTCTTTCTAAAAGTCATTTTTTAATTAAATTTTCAAAATCGTGGAAATTCTATAATTAGTTATAAAATTTAGATATCGTTTTTAAGAAAAAAAATGAAATCATTAAATTAATAATAAACCTATTTTTAAAGGTTAGATCAATTTCATTGTTTAAAGTAATTCGTTATTTTCTACAAAGAAAAAAGAAAGAAAAAAAAAAGCTTTTGTTTTAATGCAAACGAAACCAATATTATTACGAAATCAAAATGCTCGTAGGGCTATAATCAGACAAATCCGAAAGCAAAAGACGAGATAACCAAGTAGGAGGGCTTGATTCCCAAACAGAACCCACGGAAGACAAAGCATGCCCTACTAGATTATGAGCCCCTTTGTTAGTAGATCTCGGGCTGAAAGAAACGCCCTGCACACCAACTTGAGCGATCATAAGTGTAGTCTCTCCCAACACGACCCCGTGGGGAGAAGTGAAAAGACCATTGGAATTCAAAGCTTTTACCAACCCTTGGCTATCAAATACTATATGAAGATTCGACAAGCTTATATGGACGCTGCAGTTTGCAGCCCCTTGAGCATAGCCAACGCTTCAGCACACAAGACATCGAACACCTCATCCATAGCTTCAGCCTTTGCTACCACCAACCTCCCTCCAGCATCCCGAATAACAAACCCCACCCATGGCCGCCGCAAGGAAGGAGAAACTGTCGCATCATAATTCAGTTTAAGCACACCACCGTTGACATTCCTCAGCTCTTCGGCACCATCCCTCCACTCACCCCTCTCGCTTGGGTCGTCCCCTCCAGACCACCCGAAACCATCAGCTCCTCAAACTCTAGCAAGTGGACACAGATCCCCTCCACCTAAACCACCACATTAGGAATAGGTCACCCTTGATTTATCGCATTCTGGTCATTCCACATTGCCCAACATGTAACAAAAATCATAATAACCTCATTCTCTTTTGATTGTGCCGCCACCCACACACATGTCTTGGACTGAAGGGAGTTGACCCAACTGCAACAAGACAATAAGGAAAAGAGATAACCAAATTGCTTTGGCTCACTTACAGGAAAAAAGGTATGTCAAATGGTTTCCCTCTCCCTCTGTCAACTCACACACCATGGATGAATTGACACATGTCGATTACACAAATTGTATTAGTCGGAAGGATAATATGGGAGAGGCGTCACACAAACACCTTAATTTTATTGGGCATTTTGAGCTTCCATAGTTTCCGCCACCATGCCTTCATAATACCCGGTTGTGAACTCGATCCCTCCTCGTGAGAGGAAATAAAGAGTTTGTATGCACTCTTTGTCGGAAACTCACCATCCTACTATAGTGCGACATCCACTTGTCTTGCATCTCTGTGAGACAAATTGGAATAGCAAGCATCCGTTCAACATTCACCTCCCATAACAACGTTGCAACTTCTCTCCGTCCCATCGTCTCCCTTCTGTCATGAGCTTGTTGGGAATTTATTGGGAAAAACTTAACTCATGATTATTCACGAATAAAAACATTCAATTCAAGAAGAATCATGATAGAACTTTTAAAGGATCTAAACATGGAGGGAAACTAAATTAAAGGAGATTAGAATTATCGAAACCATTAGATGTGATGAATCCATAACATGCAATACTTTGTGGTTTGTGGTCTTCCTCATCTATGCAACTCAGACCAATCATGGACAATCCTCTCTATCAAATGAGGAATAAGAGGCTAAAGCAGCATAGCCTATTGGAGACCATAAACTAAACTATATATATGTTGATCCTAGGGTTTCCCATAATCCCCTAGGACGAACGGGCCGACTTCTACTCAGCAGACCACACCTATATGAGAAGTTTGAGCCCATAATCAAGATCACACAAATGTCCATTAAATAGCTAAAATATAACTGCTATTGAATTTTTTACCCACATATGAATTAATTAGTAAATTAATTCCAAAAATCTCCCACTTGGGCAACAATTTTCTTATTAGCAATTTATAATTTATTCTTTAGTGCACAACTTAATGCTATTTTTAAAATAAGTTTCCTTTAATCGTAATCTGGTTCATTTTGTATACCAATGAAGAACCAAAGCGGCTTTTGTCACATGTATGGTTGCAACTTAGCATTCAATGATCACCACACCAAATATACTCAATGACATGGATCAAGTGTAGAAGAACAACATGAAAATTACATGTAATGTGATCTAAACATGTTTATTTCCATTTGGTCAACTTTATTCTTTAGAGAGATCAAACTTAACTCTTTCTATCCTTATGTTAAACAAATGTTAGAAATAAAGTGATCCAGAGTAACAAAAGATAATTCATCTTTCTTATTCTGCAGGAAAAAAAAAACTTTGTGTCTACTGTATGAAAGCATAAACTCTCACTCAATTGACGCAACTGACGTACCATAATTTTCACACTTATATGAGCATTATGCTCCCAAAAACTTGTGTGTGAAAGTTCTTAATGAACGTATCTGTAATGATGGAGTTGTATTCCTTTAGACACAATAAAAACTCTGAATTTTCTTTATCAACTAAAACTTATGATTCTCATAAAACTTTTGTTGCTATAAATTGAAAAGAATTAAAAATTATTGTCAAGACAACTTAGACAAGGATTAAAATTTATGAGTTTGTTGCCACACAAAGTGCTATGACCACAAACCTCAATGGTAAAAGAAACTACTGCAAATGACTATTTGTCACTTTTATTTACAATATTGTCTTATGAAAACAAACATATCCATGGATTAGTGACACTCTACTGTTTTGTTCCAACTCCACTGCTTATATCTTTCTACTTATTTTCTGGAATATAGTCCTATTGGATACCATGTTGAAGCTGTGTGAATGTTCTTTCCAACCATATAAAGTACACTCCAATCTGGGCACTGAAGGAGAAGTTATTGCCGAAATACCGAAGAGTATTCAATCTGGAAACTTTCCTTATATGATTTTCTCCACTTTTATAGAATTTAATCATTTTACTTTTGGAGTGTTTTGTCTGAAAATTATCAAGCTTTATGTTTAGGAAAATCTTTAAATTATTTTAATTTAATTATTAGAATATGATTTATTTTCTCTACTTGTTTTGGGATATTTCTACCTTAATAGTTCTAGGGTTTTTAGCTTGTTCAAGTTGACAACCATAAGGTATATATGCCTTCATTCTCAATTGTAAAGGACTTTTGGCCATACAATGTTATCAATAGAGAAAAGAGTTTCTTGCTAAGTCGTGAGGTTGTTCCCTTTGAGCATTGCACCCCTTCGTGAAATCATTCAATGATGGTTGGTCACCAAACTTGTTGAGTGTTTCCCACCTTGGATTGGATTAATCAATAGTCGAACTTTTTGGTCTTTCACCAAACAAAAGATAACCTGATATTGATTTTCTTTTCTAAACCTTTAAGCATATCGATTGTGCGACACAAGATTCAATTTTTGGTAGATTACTTGAGGATCTTTCCCTTTGTGAATTGCCTAGGCTCCAAACCTACTTGTCTTCTATATCACTTTTACTCATTTAGTGAACATAGCCTAGAAAGTGGATCTTGTTGGCAACTCTTATTATTATCAAAATCAAGTTACCTCATGATCTCTACTTTATTTGATTTTGATGAGTGAGCATGTATCATTTTGTTAATTACCTTAAAACTATTTAGATCAAATTAAGAGTTATAAAAATATTGTCATTTGTTATTGATATGAATACAGAAGCAGAAAGCGTCTCAACTTCAAGCATGAAATTCTTCATTTCTTTATTCAAGGGCCTCTATTGAGACTAAACTTGTCGTCTTTAATGATTTTATTATAAAGGGAATAAAAATGGAAAGAAAACCAACATGACCTAGCTCATCGACCTTCATTCTGTTTGGTGCAGGTAGACGGGCAAACTCTATCCTTGATGTTTTTTGTACTATAAATCAGAGAGGGAAGAAAACAGTTAATTTTTTTTTACTTTGAATATTTATGATTGACTATGATTTAAAACTACTCTCTAGAAAATTCATAAAGTATGTAGGAATGATTTTCAGAAAAGCAAATGATAAAATATTCTATCAAGTATTTCTAGTTAAATAATTGTATAGGGTGGTTGGTGACTTGAAAAGTTATAAATTATATCCCAATTTAACTAATTCTTTGTTTGATAAATTTTTTATAAACCAAATTATTAGGTTGAATATAAACTATTATTAATTAATTTATGAACGTATTTTATTTTTGTATAATTATTATTTTACAATATCATATAATTTATCATCACATTCGCAGGAACGTTGTAGGTAACCTTAAGGTTGTCTAAAACATCCTGAGTCAAAGGCCCCGAAGAACTAGCTCGAGAAGCGGTGGAGCAAGGTTGATGTTTGGCTCTGCCTTTTGAAGAAGGTTCAAAGGTAAAATCATTTGGGTCTGTCAAGCTTTGTTCAACGACCTTCGATTTTCCTACCAGGTCACCCCATAGGAAGAGGAAAGAAAGATCGCAAAAGAAACTAAGCACTCAAAAAGAAGAAGGCACAACACTTTCTACAAAAGATGAGTAGCCAACCCTACAAATAGAAATTCTCACTCAAGGCTCGCAGGAAAACTAGAATGGGGATTGTGAACAAATATTATGGGTTAAAACATTTGACCCTAGACAAAAGGCCAACAAGAACAAGGTTGATCCCACTAAGAGTAATCAAGCGGGAATGCCCAACCCCAAAAGGGGGGTTGAAAGGGGATCAGTCGAGCCGCAAGGGGAGACTACCCCACTGGGTCGGCGCCATGAAGGACCACCGATCCCATAAAGGGATCGACTCGACCAAAAGAAAAATCGACCCTTTGAGGGTCGGTCCAACAACAAGATGTTGACCGCAAGGGGTCATCCCAAAGGGAAGTGGCCGATCTCACGGAGGGATCGACCGAAGGCTAGAACCACCGACCCCCAACGGTTCAGTTCGCGACGAATTTTTTATCCCAATGGGATCGACCCAAAAAGGATATAGCCGACCCTAGGGGTCGATTCGGCAAAAAGAATGGTCGACTGATAGCGCTCTAAAAGTGCTATTATTTACTCCCTTATTTCGGCTAATTACTGTGCTTAATAGTGTTATATGGCCTTGTTATATGTGTTCAACGCTTGAGAGCTCGAGAAGTTCAAAGACACGTTTTGAAGCTAAAAGAAGTGTTTTAAGGCCCCAAGATGAACCAAGCAAAGAAGAGAAGCCAAAATGGTCGTTTGACGCTCAAGGTTCCGCGTCGAGACGCTGTGTAATCAGATTTTAAATTGTAAATCCAAGAGCAAGCATCTCGACTCTGCTCCTCTAGCGTCGAGACGCTGCTCAACGTCGCGACGCTATGACGATGATTTTTTGCTGGAGTTTCACTTAAAAAAGGCGCGCGAGAGGAATTTTCTGTCTGTAGCGTCTCGACACTACACCGAGTATAAAACCCATTTTTTCCGATTTCTAGGTCATTCTATCATAACGTTACCTCAAGATTGCGGCCCTTTCTCCCAAATTCTTGTTTTTCTTCTCTATTTTGTGTATGAACTCAAGTTCTTCCATGGATTCTTGGAGGAATTCATTGTCCATGGAAGACTCAAAAGATTAGTGCTTAATTTGAAGGTTAATGATTGTTGAAACTATTGTATGAAAGGGAGATTAATGTGTAATTTCCATTTAGCAATTTATTAACTCAAATGCATCTTCTTCCCATGTTTGTATCAAATTAGCAAACATATCTAATCAGGATTGACGCCATAGATGTTATGCATGCGTTAGATTGTTAAAAATTAAGACTTATCTTATGTCTTAATTGCCAAGTAACGAGGGTCTAAGCATGGCTAAATGACGTCAAGCCTAGGTGACAAAGGGTAGGGGTAGCGTTATTGTTTTCATGATAGAACTTGGGTAAGGGATAAATCGGATTATTCGACAGAGTAATCTGTCACAGTGTTCCTGTCACTGGCATTTAGTTGATTATGATTTATCACCCGAAATTAATTAATTGTCAAGTTTAATTAGGATTGCATGTTTCTAGTTAATTTATTAGGTTGTTTGTCACGGTTTCGAGTAAGCAAACTGTGTGCTTGAGCATCATAGCAAAATCTTGAGAATATCGATGAAATGAATTACAATAATGATCAATCCCGATCATTTGAATTAAGCATGCTTGTTTTAATTGTCCTTCTTCCGTTCTAATTTCCCGTTAGCTTTAATTCTGGCATGTTCTCTAATTTTGAATCTGAAACCATTCAATCCCCGAGTTTGTTTTAATTAAAATTACAAGTAAAATTAGATTGAGATTAGGCTAATTTTAGTTCCTTGTGGATCGACCTGACTTTCACGGTCCTATAAGCCATAGAGCACAAGCCAGTTATAAATATCAATTTGGCGGGTTTCGACAACTCGTTCGCCATCAATCCCTCGGGTTGGCCTGATCAATAGAAAGTTGCCCCCTCTCGGGCGGTTACACAATCATTGAGCTCCTGGGAGTTACCACCATCATCAATTACCATTTTAATATTGAAACGATCAAGCCAACGAATCTTTGAAAAACTTATAAAAAGGGAAAAAAAAAGAGGAGGTGAAAAGGGTAGCAAAAATACTCTCCATTCCCAATAGATACTTTCCATATTCATCTCTCTCTCAGTGTAACTTGAGCGTCGGAACCTGTGTTGTTAGTACAACACTGATACTAGCTCTTTCTTATCTCATTTGTATTGCAGGTCATAGTTTACAATTTTCATAGTTTCATGAGTTGATGCCAATGTGTGGCACTCTTGTCTTGGTCACCCATCTTTTTAAATAATCAATTTTGCATTGGAGTCTTGTTATTTGGGCTTGAAACCTTTGTTCCCTTTGAAATTGTACGGTAGCCTCCCCAAAAAATTGGTATGGATCAAGTTATTTCTTGTTATTCATTGATGACTACACTTATTGAGGAAGGTGATACACATGGAGGTCAACCTGAGGGTAATGAAGTTGACTGCTAACTAGGTGCCAAGGTGGAAGAAAGATCTAGAATATAAAGTTTGTTATTTTTCTCCTCTTATAATGAAACACGTGTCTAGGGCAATATTTTCATTCTTTTGTATTCTTTAGCAATTGTATATAATGAGTGGCTAGGGTGTAGCCTCCTATTGCATTCTGATTTGATAATACAGAAATATAATAGTGAGGTTTTCTTCATCCTTACTCTGCCTCTCTTTTGTCCTTTCATTTCTCTGTATATTTCTTAAACTCTTCTTGGTATTAGAGCTTTGTTATGACAAACGTCAATCCACCTTTCTCCATTTCTACTTCCTCTTCAAGCTTCAACAATGAGAGCTATTCGGGACCTCCGGTAAATCAGTTATTGAATCAAATTACCTCTATCAAATTAGATAGAACTAATTTTTTTCTTTGGCAAAATCTTGCATGACCGATCTTGTGGAGCTATCAGCTAGAAGGTCACTTAACCGGAGAAAGCATTTTCCCAGACCAATATATTACTCTTCCTTTGTCTGTCCCACCAGCTGAAGATTCCGGCGATAACACTGGTGAAATCTCACCTGAAGTAACGTCAACTACAAAAGTCACAACAAAGCAAAAAGGCATTTCAAATACTCTCAACCCTGAATATATAAAATGGGTCATCGTCGATCAACTCTTACTTAGCTAGCTTTACAACTTCACGAGCCTCGAAATTGCAATGCAAGTCATGGGTTTCTACAACTCCAAATACCTTTGGGAAGCTGTCAAAGATTTGTTTGGCATCCATTCCAGGGCTGAAATTGACTATCTGAAAATGATGTTTCAAAAAACTCGGAAAGGAACTTAAAAAATGAGTGAGTATTTAATTGCTATGAAATGTTTCTTTGATGGTTTAACTCTGGTTGGTAGTCATGTTTCCTCCAGCGACCTTATATCACAGGTTCTATCTAGTCTCGATGAAGACTATAATCTAGTCGTGGTGATGATTCAAGAAAAATATGGCATTGGTTGGTCTGAAATGCAAGCTTATCTTCTCTCATATGAAAAGCGTTTGGAGTACCAAATCGCTCTAAAAAATGGTATGTTTGGTCTGTCCTTAAATGTCAGATTCTCCTCTGTTAACATGGTGCAAAGTCGAAACAAATCTAGCTCCAACTTCTCATCGACTCGACCACCAGGTAACAATAGTTATCCAAATTCCAATGACTCAGGAAGTCAAGGACAGAGAGGAGGTCGTAGTGGTCGGGGTCGTGGTCGAGGGAACAATAGTAACTCCAACTTTCGCCAACCACAATGTCTGGTGTGTGGAAAAATTGGCCATACTGCCGCTGTTTGTTTTTCTTGCATTCTTCCGAAAGTTAACAATTCTCGCAATACACACCAACGTGAAAATCAATTTCACCATAATCAAGGACACCCTAGTTCTTCGAATAATCAACATTATCGACCCAACGCCTCTGCCATGGTCACAATTTTCGCAGTCGCTACCCCTGAAAGTGTGATCAACCCCAACTGGTATGCGGATAGTTGAACATCGAACCATGTCACCGCAAATCCAGGTTTCCTCACCTTAAAATCTGAATACACAGGTAATCAATCTGTATTTTTTGGTAATGGAAAAAAACTTTGAATTTCTCACTTGGGAGCATCACCCATTACATCACATCTGGGTTCTTTAAATCTGAATAATATTTTGTGTGTTCCATCGTTTGCCAAGAATTTGATCAGTGTTTCAACTTTGGATAAGGATAATAATGTATTCGTTGAGTTTCACTCTGATTTTTGTGTGGTTAAGGACAAGCTTACGGGGGTGGAACTGCTGAGGGGCATACGTAGAGATGGATTGTACCAAATTGCATCACGGGGACTGTTGATAAATAATGAATCAGTAGTTGTGTCTGACTTCACCAAACAGCCTACTCCTCGATTATTGGAGTCTCCTAATGGAAATTGTTTCCCTACTGTCTGCTCTATTTCTTCTTGTTTTACTGAGAATGTTTAAGTTCATGTAATGGTGACCACGTCTTTACTTCACAAACGTCTTGGTCACCCCCTCAATTAAAACTTTAGACAAAGTTGATTGTAATTTGCATCTTTCGGAGAATCATCAAATTCAGTTTTGTGAAGCTTGTCAATTTGGTAAAATGCATGCTCTGCCCTTCCCTATCTCTCAGTTTCATGTCACTGTTAAGTTCGACCTTGTGCATACTGATTTGTGGGGGCCTGCACCCGTTTTGTCTTAAATGGCTTTTGGTATTACATTATTTTTGTTGATGACTTTAGTCGGTTCACATGGATTTTCCCTCTCTGACAAAAAAGTGACGCAGTATATGCTTTTAAGGAATTTTAGTCTTATGTCCACATTTCACACCACCATCAAACTGATGCAAATGGATGGTGGTGACGAGTACAAACCGAAAACTCAAATTTGTAATAGTCTTGGGATAGTTAATCGCTTCTCTTGTCCTCATACATCGACACAAAATGGTTGTGCTGAGAGGAAGCATCGCCATGTTGTTGAAACCGGTCTCACATTACTTGCCCAAGCTCATATGTCTTTGCATCTTTGGTGATTTGCTTTTCAAATGACAGTTTTCCTCATAAATGGACTCCCATTTCCTCTACTTCAACACCGTTCACCAATGCAAATATTTTTTTTTTTTGAACAAACCAATGCAAATATTAATTAATCAAAAGTTGGATGTTTCTACTCTTCGGGTCTTTGGTTGCGCGTGCTTTCAAAATCTCCGCCCTTATCAAAAGCACAAGTTTGATTATCATTCTAAGCGATGTGTTTATCTCGATCCCTTTCCTCTTCACAAGGGCTCACGTTGCTTGACTCAAAATGGGAAAATCTTAATTACTCGACATGTTATATTCAATGAAGATCATTTTCCATACCTCACTGGTTTCGGCAATCATCCTCAAACAATTAAGGTTAGTAATATATTTCCCTCTATATTACAGTGGTTTGGCCCACCTTCTTTAGCCAAGCCCATCAGCCCCACTAAAACCATCCAAATTTAAAAGGAAAATCATAATAAATGACCATTTTTTGGATCACATTTGGATCGATGTCCCTTTTTTTAAAATTAAGTTTGTGTCTCTTCTATTTTTCATTTTCTCTATCCTTCATTTTTTCATTCCTTTTTTACCTTTCCAATTTCTCCTTTCATTTTAAAATTATATCTTTAAAAAAGTCCAATAAAATCTTTGTCTCTCCTCTCACCCATAAGCTTCATTTACTTCTCTATTCTCTCCTCTCACCTCTTCCAAATAAAATCTAAACATTAAAATATTCATAAGAATAGTTTTGTTAGATTCACATTTGTATTTTTAATTTAGTTTAAATCCCTAAATATATTTTTCCTTCCAAATAAAATCTAAACATTAAAATCTTCATAACAATGAGGACATGTTGTTGAGACTGGATGGAATCCCGAGAGCCCCACGACGATGGGTTCCGCTACTTTCTGATTCGAATTCCTTGACATAATCGAAATGGCGAGGAACGTCTTCATCTTATTGATCGGGCTACATTTTTCAAGCTCCACAAAGTCTCCGACCTTGAAAAGTTATTTGAATCGTGCGCCTATACTTCTTGATTATGATGCGACGTATGTGGGGGCGAGGCTGTAGAGAGGAACAAGACACGAGTTGAGCCATGGAGGAAACAAGTGAAAATTGAGAGCTTTTTTTTGAGTCTATAATGGAGGAATTTGCAGAAGCGATGAGGAAGTTAGAGTAGCAGACAATTTTCAGGGGTTTTGGGGCGAGAAGCGCCTGTATCTAGTTTTTTAGTATTTAGATTTGAAGAAGCATATGGATTACTCTCCGAATTTTCAAAGGATCCACGTCAAGTAAAAGAGAGTAGCTGCATTTTTTTTATTTGTAATTATTTGCATTCTATGTTAATTAATATTTATTGTTATTTATCATTTATAGTTTACACTATCTGCATTGTGCACTGTAATTGCAAGTTGCAAGTCGATTGTAATAGCAAGTTTACACTGTAATTGCAAGTTACAAGTCGACTGTAATTACAAGTTTACACTGTAATTGCAAGTTGCAAGTTGAGTTTACGTTGCAAGTTTACACTGTAATTGAAGTTTCAAGTTTACACTGTAACTGAAGTTGCAAGTTTACACTATATGTTATGCATGCCATTATGCTGCCACTATTTATCGTATGTCATTTTTTTTTAATTGCAATTATATTGTAGATCCAAATTGCAAATTGCAATCACAATGTAATTTCAATTTGCAAAATTTCAAATACACTGTAATTACAATTAGTAAATAATAAATTTAGTGATTAGTAAATAGTAATTTCAATTTGCAAAATTTCAAATACACTGTAATTACAATTAGTAAATAATAAATTTAGTGATTAGTAAATAGCAAATTTAGTGATTTGCAAAAATATTGTATTTGTAATTCTACTGAATGGAAAATATAAATACATTGTATTTACAATTCTATGTTTATTATAAATACATCGCATTTACAATTCTATGTTTATTTTCCCATATTTTATTTATGTAATTTTCAAATTATTTAAAAATGAACTAAAAACCTGCCAAAAAAAAAAAAAAAAAAAAAAAAAAAAAAAAAAATCACTTCAAATTATTTTTATTTTATTTTTAAATTTAAATCACCATCTTAGTTTTAAATAATTGGGATCGTAGATTTTGTTTAATTTAAATATTTAATTATTTTTTTAATTTAAATTATATTGTGATATTTTTTAGAGACAGATGGGTGATAAAAAAAAATTATGTTGGAAGATTACGAGGAGAGAGAGAAATGGGGAAAATTGGGAGAGAGATAATTTTTTTTAATTACTAAATCTTATAAATGAGGGGAGAGATTGAGATAGGTAAATAAGGAATGAAAAATATAGGGGAGAGAGATTAAACTAAAAAGAGACATATATTACAAGGGACACCTATCGATTTTGAGAATAAAAAAGGGTATGTCTCATTTTCCCAATTTAAAACCAACTTTAAGCCCATCTCCACAAAGGCCCACAATCAAACCATCCTTATCAAATATGCCTAGCACCAATTCTTAATTGGGTAACCAGAAGAATGTCTACAAACTAGAAAGCCAAGATGAAAAATGTCCAACACCTTTTTTCTTTTGAATAATGTCTAAACCCTATATTTAGTAAGGCAACCTAAACACAATTGGACAAACCTACCCTTCTACCATTTTCAATAATAGGCTACAAAAATGTAAATTGTTGGGAGGAGAGAGGGGAAGTTATAGATGGAGAGTTAAAAAGACGTTAAAAAGGGAAAAAAATAATTTACATTTATTCCATGAGAGTTACATGGTTATACTCGAAATTTTAATAGAAGACTCTGTATACATGAGGAAATGATGAATTTCGGTTCTGTATACGCTTTGTATACTTGAGGTGATGAATTTCGGCTCTGAGCTGAGGTGATTTATTTCGGCTCTGTATACCTGAGGAGTTTTGGCTCTAGGAATTTTGGCTCTGTATACCTGAGAAATTTCGGCTTTGTATATGCTCTGTATACTTGAGAAAGTGATGAATTTGGGCTATGTATACCTGAGTGATGAATTTCGGCTCTGTATATCTGATAAATTTCGGCTCTGTATACCTGAGTGATGAATTCTGGCTCTGTATATCCTGAGGAAGTGATGAATTTCGATTGTGTATACCTAAGGAAGGGATGAATTCCGGCTCTGTATACCTAAGGAAGTGATGAAGCTGCAGAAAAATTCACCACGTCACGTCAGGTGTATACATGGTTGTACACATAGTAATAAAAGGAAACAATATGATTCACCAACCACTTACGACAGATGGATGGTATGCATGAGTCGCTCCGAATGACAGATTGACAACCACTGTATACCGTTCCCCGATGAGTTGCTTCATTCCTCCCTTGAAGTGTATACAGTGCAATATTAACCCCACAACTTTTGAATCGGACAAATCGTAACAAATCGAAAAGAAAACGTACGATTAAAAAACACAATAAATCCAAAAAAATAATAATAATAAAATACCTTGTTAGTAGTCGGAGAATGCGTGACGAAAAATTGGAGAAGAAAAAAAATACCTTGTTAGTAGTCGGAGAAAGCTTCGATTGGCAGCTTCACGACGATTAAAAATTGGAGAAGCTATTGCGTGACGAAGCGATAACAAAAAATAAAAGAAAACGATCTGTAGAATAGAGATGTGTGAGGTTGAAGATGAACCCTAACTAAACTAACGAAAAAAATCTCAATCAACTCAAATCGGTTATTATATATAGGGATTTCATTCTACTAAATATTAATAATATTATTATTTTAATTAGTTATTTAAATTTTAAAATATTTACTTTTCTCATTCTACTCTATTTAATTAATTAAATATTTTGTAAAAAAAAATCTGAATCAATCAATATCCGTGTATATAGGGATTTTATTAAAACTTATATTATTTAATTATTTAGATTTTAAAATATTTACTCTTCTATTTATACCCTATTTAATTAATTAAATGTATTTAAATTTTAATATCTTCCATTTGTTAGAGTTGATATCGTATTTTCTAAACTATTTTAAATCTTTAAATTATGTAATCTTTTTATTTTGGAGTTATTTAATGTTTGAATATATAATTCTCTAAGATAAATTTGGCTATTTATATTTATATTTTAATGTTATTTACCAATTGAAACTTACGTTACACGCTACAATAAATTTTAAATTTGATACACGTTTCGTTGGTTTTTGACACACCCGTAGAGATATACAACGACAGCGCCGCACACACATTCGGTCAGGGTATACGTTTGGACACACCCTAATTACTAACACCTTGTAATCCTAGAGCTTCCCCTAAGAATAGGGAACAACCAAAACACTGTTCACCCTACGAACTAAGAGAGATTAGTCAATATCAGATGGAACACATGTAGATACACAACGACATAAATTACTTAACGGGAAAAAATAACAAAGTTTTTTTTAACGGAAAATCATCCAGCTCACCAAACAAAAATTAATTAATTTCAAAACTAATTAATTTTTAAAATAGGAAATCCTATAAGGGGTATAATGGGAACCAACTCAAACAAACTTCTTCCTAAAAAAAACTCTAGACATGTGATGCAAACAATACACGTATCTAAACATTTTTCATTATGTCTAATTATTTGTAGACATTTCTCTTAAATTCCCTTCTTAATTCTCAAACAAACCCATTATCACACCTAGCCCATCAACGTCAAACATCAAGCCACGTGACCAACACCTACCATCAAGTTCACTTAATACTCCTTCTCTCATCTCTTTAGTGTCGCCCAACCCTAAGCCTCATTTTTCATCCCCTCACCACAAATCTTCTTCCCTGAGTCATTTTTCTCGCTGAATCCATCAACAACCACAGTCATTTTTCTCGCTGAATCTATCAACAACCACAACCCTTGAAACTCTACTTCCTTCACCAATTGTTAATGATCATCATATGATAACTTGGGGAAAAGCTGATATTTTTCGTCCTAATGCCTTGGCAGCCACTACTCCAATTGACTGGACTCTTACTGAGCCAACAAAGATCTATGTTGCTCTCCCAACTCCGCCATGGTGAAACGCCATGAACGCCGAGATCTCTACTCTTCGTAACTCTAACACATGGACCCTTGTTCCTCCCTCTCCTCAACAAAATGTTGTTGGATGTAAATGAGTTTTTCGTTTAAAGCAAAATGTTGATGAATCCATTGAACGACACAAGGCTCAGCTTGTCGCTAAGGGCTTTCATCAACATCCAAGGGTTGATTTATTTGAAATATAGAGCCTAGTGGTAAAGTCCTCTACAATTCGTATTATTCTATTTTTGGCTATCTCAAATGGTTGACTTCTCCGTCATCTTGATTTCAACAATGCCTTCCCGAAAGGCACATCAAAAGAAACGGTTTATATGACCCAACCAACCGGCAATGAGGATCCTGTGCGCCCCAACTATATCTGTAAGCTTCATAAAGCATTATATGGCCTAAAACAGGCTCCAAAGGCCTGGAATGATGGATTTACTATCTTCCTCCTACAATGTGGTTTCTCTTTGATTAAATGCAATGCCTCTCTTTACTATCTTCAAAAGGATTCCATCACTATTCTACTACTCCTCTACGTTGATGATGTTATCCTCACGGGTAACCATGCTTCGTTTATCGATCACCTTATTTGTCTACTTAATTCTAAATTTGCATTAAAGGATCTTGGTCTTTTAAGTTTCTTTCTTGGAATTCAAATCACTTATTTGGACTCTGGAATTCCTCTAAATCAGTCTAAGTATATCAAGGATCTATTAATCAAGCTATAATTACAGCATGTTAAATCTTGCCCCTCCCCTACTGTTGTTGGTAAGCATATCTCCATTCATGACGATACGTTACTCACTGATATGTTCCCTTATCAAAACATTGTTGGTGCCCTACAATACCTCACAAACACTCGGCCCGACATAGCCTTCATTGCCAACAAGTTGAGCCAATTTCTCAAGGCTCCTACTGATGTTCATTGGCAAGCAGTGAAACGAGTTCTCCGTTATCTCAAAGGTACTTCTTCTTGTGGTCTTTTAATTCAGCCTAGTTCTTCAGCTTGATATCACTGCTCTCTCTGATTCTGACTGGGCCGCGAACGTGGATGCTCGTAAGTTTGTTGCCGCATATTGTGTCTTCCTTGGCTCTACTCTAATATCTTGGTCATCCAAGAAACAAGTAGTTGTTGCTCGTTCGAGCACCGAATATCGTGCTCTCGTTCATGCTTCCACGGAAATCACATGGATTCGCCAGTTACTTGAGGAACTTGGCCTTCGGTTATCTAGCACCCCGGTGTTGTGGTGTGACAATACTAGTGCAGGTGCATTGGCGGCGAATCCGAGTTTCCATGCCCGCACCAAACATATTGAAATAGATGTACATTACATTCATGACCAAGTTCTTCGCAGCCGGCTTACTGCCCGATATGTCCCTGATAGCTCCAAAATAGAGCTATCTTTATGTCCCTAATTCTGGCTAAAACCATGACATATATTGATTAAAATGCTTCCTTGTAGGTGATTTCATGGTAGAGAGCTCGGGAAGTCCAAAGACACATTTCAGGGCTTAAAGTGCCGTTTTAGAGCTTCATAGATGCATCGGGAGTGAAAGAGCTTAAAGAATCCAAGAGATGGCAAAAATTGCCTTGAAGAGACAAATTTTGGCATCACAACCCGAGAGCAAGCTTGCATGGGCGGCAGCGTCGAGACGCTAGCTCGACGCTGCCCAGACACCATCCGAAGCACGCGCACGCCCCAGCGTCGAGACGCCGCCCGAGGGTCTCGACGCTGCCCCGACTGCCTACCGAAGACAAAGCGCGCCTCAGCGTCGAGACGCCGCACGAGGGTCTCGACGCCAGCCCGACAATTTTCCAGATGGACGCGCGACAGCGTCGAGACGCTGCGCGAGCTTCTCGACGCCCGCGCGCGCGCGCGACATCCAACTTAGGGCACACCGTCGAGACGCTTGCCTAGCGTCTCGACGCTCCGACACTTAAAGGCGTGAAAACGCCATTTTGAAGCCAACTTTTGCTTCTCCTTCTTCTTCCCAACTTCTTCCTCTCGGGTTTCCACCATTTTCCACCATTTTTGGCCTTCTTCTTCTCCTCTTTGTATGCTACTAAGCTCTTCCATGGGGGATTGGATTTATTCATCCTCCATGGAAGGCTAAACCAAGGTTAGTGCTTGATTTTGAGTTTTGGTTTTGTAAATTATGGATGTTTGGGGAGGTTTGCCCCTTTGTAAATGTGAAGTCAATTAGCATGTCTATTGCATTCTCTTGCTTGTTCTTCATAAAATCTAGCATGTGTAGCTAAATTAGGTTGACGCCCTAGTTCCTATGCATGATAGAGGGCTAAAGGTTGGGACGTATAATTGCCCAAACCGCTAGGTAGCACGGGCTTAAGCATGACTAATTAATTCAACCCAAAGTGACAGTTGGTAATATGAATTAATTAACGTTTTCATGTTAGGCTTAAGGCGAGAGAGAAACCAGATTAGTCTTAGGACCAAGCCATCACAATGTTCCCGTCACTGGCATATAGTCGATTTAGGAGTCGCGACCTTAGATAGATTATTGGCCAAGTATAATTAGAATTGCACGTCTCTAATTATGTCTCTGGGTCATTTGAGTTAGGAATTAACCAAATGAATTGTGTGCATAAGCATGATTAGTTAAGAAATTGTATCGATGAACCGAACATCCATAATGATCAATTCCATTTCTCGAAGTTAAGCACGACCGTTTAAATTTTGCACGTTGTCCTTTAATTTTCCGTTAGCTTGCATATTAGGAGCTCCCTTCCCCCCAAACCAAATTACCATTCTTTTATTTCAATTTGTGCATACTTTGTATCTCTAGCAAATTAGACTTAGTTAAATTAAATTTCTTAATTCCCTGTGGATCGACCCCGTTACCACTTAGCTGCAAATAGCTCGGTGTACTCGAGTTTATAAATTGTATTTTGGCAAGCCTCGACAGCTTGAATTTGGAGTACCACATAAAGTGCTCTACCAAAATTGGCGCCGTTGCCGGGGAACTAAGTTTAATTTAGTTTGATTAAGTTTAGTTTGTTGGTTTTAAAAATTTTCTTTACTTTTTTTTTTACAGTTTAATTCTTTTGTATTATTTTACCCGTTTTTTGTTCGAGTTTTTGAGCGCAGTCATTCTTTGAAAATTCAAAAGAAGCGCCAAGATGGAGGTCGTGGGTAATTTTGAGATTCAAAGAACCTTGAGGGAGCTTGCATCATCTGAGCTAAGCCGGAACACATCGAGTATCATGTATCCGGTAGCTGCAGGTAATTTTGAACTTAAAGCTGGTCTGATTGACTTATTACCTTCTTTTTGTGGTAATACAGATGAGAATCTCGTCAGACACGTCAAGGCATTTCAGATGGTGTGTTCGTCATTTAGGACCGACGACATCACCGAAGATCAACTCCATCTTAGAGCTTTTCCTTTCTCCTTAAAGGAGGAGGCGAAAGAGTGGATGTATTACCTACCGACCGGGTCCATCAATTTTTGGGCTGAGCTGCAGGGAGCGTTTTATGCGAAGTATTTTCCACCTCCCAAGGTCGCCGCCTTCAGAAGAATGATTAATAGAATTGAGCAAGGAGAAAAAGAGACCGTTCTTGAGTGTTGGGAGAGATTTGGTCGGTTGTGTGAGGATTGTCCCAACCACCAAGTGTCTGACCAGCGCCTAATCCAGAATTTCTACGAGGGTCTCTTACCGCCAAACCGACAGTTAGTTGATGTCGCCAGTGGCGGTTCGCTCATGGACAAGACACCCGCTGAAGCTAGAGTTTTAATTTCCAACTTGGCTAGAAGCTTGGAGCGGAGTGGAGACGGAAGCGAGGAGCAAGCTCGCTTGAGAAGGGATGTGGACGTGCTTAAGGCTCAGCTTTTTGAGGTTAGTAAAGTTGTTCTCGCTTTAAAGGATGATTTTCTGAAAAATCCAATCTTCTATTTCAGGTAGAACCGCTGAAGACATGTTCAAAGCTCTACTTGCAATAACTTCCAAATCACAACAAGATACCTTGGACAAGCTCGATAACGTTGGAACTCAGATGCAAGATTTGGGTAAGGAAATGTCCCTTATGGCCGAGAAGGTAAATAGGATGGAAAAGCAAAAAGCTGAAAACGCTAGTGCCATCACCTTGAGAAGTGGGAAGCATCTTCCCACGAGTACCCCGCCGGTGGAAGTCGATCATGGCCACATCGAGCCGCAGACAGAAAATCCCGAACCACGGTGGCATGGGGTAAATTTCGATCCTACATGCACTAGAGTTTATGTGCCTAAGGCTTCTTTTCCTAGCAGGTTAGCGAGACCGCCTAAGGAGGACTACGAGAAGGAGTTCCTAGACACATTCAGGAAGGTAGAGATCAACATCCCTCTGTTGGACGCCCTGAAGGAAATTCCGAGGTACGCCAAGTTCCTAAGGAAACTTTGCACCAACCAGAGGAAGACAAAGGAGAGTGAAGGCGTCGTGGTAAGTGAGAACGTTTCTGCTTTGATCACAAAAAGCTTACCAGTTAAATGCGACGATCCAGGTATGTTCTCTCTCCCTTGTAAGATAGGAGGCATGCATATTAGAAGAGCAATGCTTGATCTAGGAGCCTCCATTAGTGTTATGCCGTATTCCATTTATCAGAAACTGAAATTGAAAGGAATGAATAAAACAGGAACAATTATTCAACTTGCTGATAGAACTTCTGTGCATCCTTTAGGAATAATTGAAGATGTGTTAGTACAAGTTAATGAATTAATTTTTCCTGTTGATTTTTATGTTCTGAAAATGGATGAAAATTATTCCTCTTCACATGCTTCGATCTTATTAGGTAGGCCCTTTATGAAAACTGCTAAAACCAAAATAAATGTGGATAAGGGCATTTTATCTGTTGAGTATGGCGGAGAGGTTGTTGAGATGCATTTGCCCATAGTAGAAGAGCATGTTGAGGATGTATTCTCTCTTTGTCAAGTAGACACTTTTGAATCTTTAGCACCGAATGAATGCATGACTGTTGAGGATGGGGATGACCCATTATTTTTAACTGAACTTTTTGATGATCATGAGTTGCATGAGCCATCCTTGACTGAATTTCGTGATTCATATGTTTCTGCTTTGACAAGTGTTGAGAACACTGCTAAGCTACTCCCTTCCACTTTACTTTGCACTATTGGAAATGAAATGATTAATCAAGCCATGCTAGATTTAGAACCATCGGTTAATGTTGAGTCGCATGCTGTTTTTGATGAGCTTAAACTGAATGACTTGCATGAATCTGGTTCTATTGTGCAAATGGCTAATAAATCCTATGTGCACCCCCTGAAAAAGGTGGAAGATGTTTTGGGCAAAGTAAATGACCCGTTCTTTCCTGCTGATCCTTATGCTTTTGGAATGCATGAAAATCTCTCTCATGTTTTTGCATCAATTTTATGGGATCAACCTTTTATAAAACCTGTAAAATTTAAAATTGATGTTGTATGTGCGCAGAAGGCACGAGAGAAAGAATTGTTCATGGATTTTCGTAGGAAAGAGGAAATTAGGAAGATGGATGGGGCATCTTCCAAGTTTGATTATGGATGAGTTGACGAGAGAATACAGTCGAGCAATCGACTTTAAAAATTTGCGCTTCTCGGAGGCACCCGAGTTTGGACTGTAATTCTGTTATTTACTGGTTTGCTTTTGTTTATATTAGCTTTTGAATTTGTTGTTTGCTTTCTTGTTTTCTTAGGAGAAAAGGTGGAATGGCCGACAATTCGAGAGCACATTGGAAGACGATGGTGCACATCTCCGCCCGTCGGCTCCATAAAACTCAGGGGAGGTTTTCTGTTCCCTTAGAATTTTATTGTTTTTAGTTGTTGAATGCATTGGGGACAATGCATATCTTAAGGTGGGGGTGGAGTTTGTTGATAGAGATAAGACTTCTTAGTAGTTGTCGAGCATATGTGTACTCTGGCTGTTAGATTAGAATCTGAATGCATGTTGTCCGATGAGGACGGTCTGTGATTTGCTTGTGAACACTCCGTATTTGCATGATTCGAAAATTTGACAATGTATGCACATTTTGAGTCTATTTTAAAATTTTTTCTGTTATTTCCCTACATTCACTGAGCACATAGCCCTCTTATTCTCAGCTCCGTAGGTCTAGAATGATCTTATTTTGTCTGAAACCTTGTTGTCACCCCGAAAGGTACCATTAGGGAGGCTTGATGTGTTAGAAGTAGTAATGACTCATTTGTTGTATAGCATAGCTATTGCCTAAAAAAAGTGTTTGCATGAAAAATAAAAACTCTAGAGTTGCTCCTCCTTCTTGTGTTGCCCGTGTAACCAGGGGCGATCGTGTAACCCACGGTTGTCACGCATGAAAGGGAACTAATAGAAGTGAGCAATAGTCCTTAAAAACGTGAAGCTTGATTTAGTTTGACGTGTTAGGCTCTCTTGGAGAAATATAAAAAAAGTGGTTCAAAAAGAATAATGGGTACAAAGTACTCAAAGAAAAGAAAGAAAATGTAGGCCTTTTGTTTTGTTGCTATTTCTATCACTAAAAGCCGTTAGACTGTTCTTATCGCCATAAGTAGGGGGAAAACGAGTCTTAGGGCTATATAAGGTTATTTCGGACTTGCATGAGCTAGGTTGAGAGGTGCTAAACACACACACACGTAAGGGAATAGGAGTTTAAATTTTGAAATGATTTCAACGTTTGCATGCATTTGATGGTTTTACATTTATTCAAGTACCTTGTTTCACAAGCATTGAGATGAGAGTTTTCAGCATGCGTTTAATTCTTTGGAGATTATTAAGAGTATACCTTGCTCGAGGACTAGCAAGATTTAGGTCGGGGGTATTTTGATAGCTCCAAAATAGAGCTATCTTTATGTCCCTAATTCTGGCTAAAACCATGACATATATTGATTAAAATGCTTCCTTGTAGGTGATTTCATGGTAGAGAGCTCGGGAAGTCCAAAGACACATTTCGGGGCTTAAAGTGCCGTTTTAGAGCTTCATAGATGCATCGGGAGTGAAAGAGCTTAAAGAATCCAAGAGATGGCAAAAATTGCCTTGAAGAGACAAATTTTGGCATCACAACCCGAGAGCAAGCTTGCATGGGCGGCAGCGTCGAGACGCTGGCCGAGCGTCTCGACGCCGCCCAGACACCATCCGAAGCACGCGCACGCCCCAACGTCGAGACGCCGCCCGAGGGTCTCGACGCCGCCCAGACACCATCCGAAGCACGCGCACGCCCCAACGTCGAGACGCCGCCCGAGGGTCTCGACGCTGCCCCGACTGCGTACCGAAGACAAAGCGCGCCTCAGCGTCGAGACGCCGCCCGAGGGTCTCGACGCCAGCCCGACAATTTTTCAGATGGACGCGCAACAGCGTCGAGACGCTGCCCGAGCGTCTCGACGCCCGCGCACGCGCGCGCCAGCCAACTTAGGGCACAGCGTCGAGACGCTTGCCTAGCGTCGGGACGCTTGCCTAGCGTCGAGACGCTCCGAAACTTAAAGGCGTGAAAACGCCATTTTGAAGCCAACTTTTGCTTCTCCTTCTTCTCAACTTCTTCCTCTCGGGTTTCCACCATTTTCCACCATTTTTGGCCTTCTTCTTCTCCTCTTTGTATGCTACTAAGCTCTTCCATGGGGGATTGGATTTATTCATCCTCCATGGAAGGCTAAAACAAGGTTAGTGCTTGATTTTGAGTTTTGGTTTTGTAAATTATGGATGTTTGGGGAGGTTTGCCCCTTTGTAAATGTGAAGTCAATTAGCATGTCTATTGCATTCTCTTGTTTGTTCTTCATAAAATCTAGCATGTGTAGCTAAATTAGGTTGACGCCCTAGTTCCTATGCATGATAGAGGGCTAAAGGTTGGGACGTATAATTGCCCAAACCGCTAGGTAGCACGGGCTTAAGCATGGCTAATTAATTCAACCCAAAGTGACAGTTGGTAATCTGAATTAATTAACGTGTTCATGTTAGGCTTAAGGCGAGAGAGAAACCGGATTAGTCTTAGGACCAAGCCGTCACAATGTTCCCGTCACTGGCATATAGTCGATTTAGGAGTCACGACCTTAGATAGATTATTGGTTGTTACGTCTCCAAAAGTACTTAATTTAGGGAGTTATTTGCCATATAATTGTGTGAACTCTTAAGCGTTTTTGATAGAATTTAGTTTAATACGTGCTTAAATATGAGAAATCAATGAATGAAGTTAAATTAGGAGTTATTTGTGAAAGGAACAAGAAATGATCAAAAACAAAGCTAAAAGAGTTGAAATTCTGTATTGTAGGAAAATTGCGGAAACATTGCTGTCTCCGCAATGTTTAAGCTGGAATTGATAAGTTGTTCCAACCGTCCGCCGTTCTGTTGCGATCTTTCAGCCGCCCAATGTCTCCTCTGCTGCCACGTGGTGAGACGTCGTTCAGAATGGATGGTTCTCCTTGACTGCAGAGTACCTGCAAAGAGCTATAAAAGGAGGTCAATTGGGAAGGAGAACAACAAGCTTGGAAGCGTAGAACTCCCATCTCAACGCAGTTTCTTCTCTATTTCTTCTCCCGTTTGTTGGCGTAAAGGATTCAGCTGTTGGCATCGATAATCTGAGAGGAAGAAGAGAAGATCCTTCTTCTCTTCTGGTTGGATTCATCCCCAAACAAAGCTCCCCTTCTCCCTTCATCCGAGGCGCTTGCGACGAGGAGTTCACGCACACGTTTATCTGCTTTCTGCTACTTTTTGTCGTTACTTTTCGCTTATGTTTGCTGCCATTTGGTTCTGTTAGCTACATTGTTTCAAGTCGTTTCCATTTTCTTAGTCTTTATTGCTTTATAGTCGTTGCACTTTGAGTTTCGAATCGTACTTAATAGAGGAATTGTTTGACAACTCCGCAAGTCTCTTATTGTTTCTGTTTCCTTTGTTTCCATTTCATTACTGTCAAGCATGTCTAAACCATCTAATCTTCTCACTCCATCATCGTCCATGAGTAACTAAACCACATAAGGGTCTGCTAATGATGAATCTATAGGTAGAAATACGTGAATTCAGCATGTAGGATAGCTTCGCACGTATTGAATGTATGTGTACTTCATCCCACGGACAATTTCGATTGGCCATCCATTTTGTCTAAAGAACTCCTAACCTCCGGAAGGATTAAGAGTTCAGAGTCGTCCATTCATGCTAGCCTTTCATGGTAGCCAGAAAACGACCTAGGAATAGGCGTTTTCCTAGCACAATTCATTGACTTGCTTATATAAATAGATGTTTAAGTCTTACTTGGACATGAGTGAACTAAAGGATCTAATGCATGAAATCAAGAGATACATGAGAATGAGTTAATTTGATGCATGATAAGTTGATCTACTGCTGAAGAATCGTATGAAAAAGCCTATAGAGGAGTCGTTAGTTGCCCTTGTTTCCACACTTCACCCTTAAAACGCTGTTAGTACAATTGCTAGAAAATTGTTGTCTGCGCAATTTTCTTAGTTTAATTTCTGCCTTAGCCATTTTTTTCACTTTTCTGTCTTGCGATTTTATTGCTAGATAATTGCTTTCTCCGCAATTCTTTTTCTCCTACATTCAAGTTAACCTCCTCACTTGTCTTTGTTTATGCTTGCATATCTCGCACGTTCTTTATTAGTTAGGCACATTAATCCCAATTCTACCCCATTTAAACCATTCTTCCTAATTTAACATCTCACTTCGCTAGTAACTAAGAATAAATCTTTGTGGGAAATCGAATGAAAAAATACTTATTACTTGCTACAAGACCATGTATGCTTGCATGTTCTGAGTGCTCTCACATTGCATTTTAATTTACACATTGAGCACGCAACATTGACCAAGTATAATTAGAATTGCACGTCTCTAATTATGTCTCTGGGTCATTTGAGTTAGGAATTAACCAAATGAATTGTGTGCATAAGCATGATTAGTTAAGAAATTGTATCGATGAACCGAACATCCATAATGATCAATTCCATTTCTCGAAGTTAAGCACAACCGTTTAAATTTTGCACGTTGTCCTTTAATTTTTCGTTAGCTTGCATATTAGGAGCTCCCTTCCCCCCCAAACCAAATTACTATTCTTTTATTTCAATTTGTGCATACTTTTTATCTCTAGCAAATTAGACTTAGTTAAATTAGATTTCTTAATTCTCTGTGGATCGACCCCGTTACCACTTAGCTGCAAATAGCTCGGTGTACTCGGGTTTATAAATTGTATTTTGGCAAGCCTCGACAGCTTGAATTTGGAGTACCACATAAAGTGCTCTACCAGTCCCCTCACAAGAACAACTTGTTGCTTGCCTCACTAAGCCTCTCATACATTCTCAATTTTCCTATTTCACTCCAAACTCGGGTTAGTTGCACTCCTCTCTTGTTTGAGAGGTGATAACTCTAAAATAGAGCTATTATTATATCCTTAATATTGGCTAGAACCGTGTTTAATATTGACTAAATGAATTTGTTACACGTTAACTCACGATCGGGAGCTAAAGGAGTCCCAAGACATGTTTCGGTGCTAAGGCGGGGGTTTTAGATGCTTCGGGAAGGAACCAGACCAAGAAGAGAACAAAGAAAGTCAAGTTGCACTTTTGGTGCAGCGTCTTGACGCTGTCCAATTGAAATTTCTATCAAAAACCCGAGAGCAAGCGTCCAGCATCAGCGTCGAGACGCTACTCGATGTTGTCCTAAAGCGTCTCGACGCTCCGTACGCGCGCTAACGATTTTCGTCTGTAGCGTCTCGACGCTACGACGACTATAAAAGGGAAAATGTCTGATTTTAGGTTATCTTCTACGGAATTCTCTCGAGATTGCTGCACTTTTTACCCAAATTTGGGTCTTCTTCCTCCATTGATGTATGCAACCAAGCTTTTCCATGGAGTTTTGGAGAAATTAAATCTCCATGGAAGGCTAAGTAAGGTTAGTGCTTGATTTTGAGTTTGGGATTGTAAACTATTGATTGAAGGGGAGATTTGCCCATTTATATATGTTTAGTCTACTTTGAACTTTTTGCATCTTCTTCCCATGGTGATATTCAATTAGCATGTGTAGCTTAATTAGGAGTGATGTTCCAATTCTTATGCATGCTAGAACGTTAAAGATTAGGACGTATAATGCCTTTATCGCTAAGTAACAAAGGTTTAAGCATGACTAAGCAATTCGAGCCCAAGTGACAGTTGGGGGAATGGATTAGTTATTGTTTTCATGATAGGCTTTGGGTAAAGGAAAAATTGAGTTAATCAACGGTTTGATTTGTCGTAGTGTTCCCGTCACTGACCTTTAATTGGTTTAGGAGTAGCTAACTTAAATGGATTATTGGCCAAGTATAATTAGAACTGCACTTTTCTAATTATGTCATTGGGTCGTTTGAGTTAGAAATTGACCAAACGAATTGCGTGCTTGAGCATCGTAACTAATTCTTTTGTTATCAATGAACTGAATTTCAATAGCGATCAATCTCACTGCTCAGAATTAAGCATGCTCGTTAATTTGTCAATTTACTGTTTAATTTTCCGTTAGCTCTATTGCATGTTTAAATTCTCAATTTCGCCAACCAAAATCCCTCCTTTTATTAATAGGAAGTTGAATTTAATTAAGTTTGAATTACGTTAATTCCCCGTGGATCGACCAGGTTACCGTTATCTACTAGTTAGAATAGCAAGCCAGTATTATAAATTTCATTTTGGCGGGACTCGACATCCCGAAAAATAGTGAACATACCAAAAGTTTCACACTACCAAGGGAGATATTGAGGAAGATGATACACGTGGAGGTCAACCAGCTAAGGGTAATGAAATTGACTGTTGACTTGGTGCCAAGGGGAGGAAAGATCTAGAATATAAAGTTTGTTATATTTCTCCTCTGATAATGAAACACATGTCTAGGACAACTTTTCATTCTTTTGTATTCTTTAGGAATTGTATATAATGAGTGGTTAGGGTGTAGCCTCCTCCTATTGCATTCTTATTTGACAATACAAGTTTTCTTCATCCTTACTCTCCTTCTCTTTTGTCCTTTCATTTCTGTGTATATTTCTTAAACTCTTCTACACATTATATATTTGGCTCAATATTTCAAAAACAAAGGATCAAGTGTTCTCTTTCTTCAATTTATAGGAATGGGTAAAAATACAATTGAATTCTAAAATTTTAAAGCCTTTCAATCTGTGAATAGGGTGGCGAGTTTTGGTCTCTTTCAAAATATCTCATTGAGAAATGGCATTTCTCCTAGAGTCTCTCGTCCTTATACACTCCAACAAAATGGTAAAGTTGAACCTTTCTAGCTATGAAAAAAATTGGTTTCTTGGTCTTCTTCGAACAGAAAACGATGTCTTGTTCGAGTGTTGAATCTGAGTACAGAGCCTTGGCCAATGCTCCTGTAGAAATTCTTTCGTTCTCAACACTATTGTCTGAACTAGAGGTATTCTCTTCATGTTCCTCCACTGCGTCTACGTGATAATACCAGTGCGAGCCACTTTACCGTAAACGTGTTTATGCACCAACAAACCAAACACATTGAAATTGATTAGCACTTTCTTCATAAGTGTGCTCATTTTAAACAAGCAACTCCTTGTAAAGTATGTTTCGTCAAAGAACCACATTTAGCTTTTGATCCTTTTGGCTTTAAACTCTTAGACATGAAAAGCTATTGCACTTCTCAATTGATGCCTACGGAAGCACTAGAAAAGGAAATCCAATTCATTACGATGCCTCCATGCATTTTCATACGTCAAAAGTTATGATAATAAAAGATAAATATTAGACAAGATCAAAAAAATTTCACATCAAATTCTAGAAATCTTTAATATTGAATTAAATATGTATTTTAAAATCAAATCTCAAAAGCACATAGGGAGTTATACTCGAAACAAAAACAAAAGATTTTGAAGTTGTCGAGCATAACTTGACTGGCATAAGGTTGTGCATCATGACTATGAAGTCATGGATTCAATCCTTGCATTAATTAAATATGAAAAAAAAAAAAATTAGAGTTAAAAAGGGTCTATTTGATATTATTTTCATTTTTTGTTTGTTTATAATTCTAATTTTTATACTTATTTTATATAAATTGTGCAATTTTCATTTTTTTTTTGTTTATAAAACTACAAGACACATTTACTCAGAACAAAATATTCGTAGTTAAAACGTCGTGTTTGGTAATGTTTTCCTTTTTAAAAAAAAATATATATAATATGTTTAATTGGTAATTATTTCTTGTTGCTTCTTTTTATTTTTTTATTATTGTGGATTAAAAAAAAAAGTGTTTGGTAACTTTTTTTGTTTGCAAATGAAATAATATATATATTTTTTTTAATTTTTTAAATATATTTAATTAATGTGGAGTGGGGGATTGAATCTGTTAGGAAGGCACAACTTTATGTCAATTAAGCTCGATTTTACATTTTGTTTTTGTCTCTTGTTACAACAAATTTCAAATTAAACGTATTACATTTTACATTAAAATTAATTTTAAAAATTAAGTATTCAAAATTATTATGTTAAATATTATTTTTAGAGATATTTATTACTTATTTAATAAGTAAAAATAAAATTATACATTTTTTTGTTTTTAAAAACAAGAAACAATAAAAAATAAATAAAGTTTTTATGTTTAAAAATATGTTTTTTTCTGTTTAAAAATGTGAAGTCATTCCAATCGACATGGCATTTGTTTAAATTATTGAACTATACTCAGATTAGCTAGCAAACAACAAATGCTTCTTTAGTTGTGTTATTGAAGTATATATTCAATTCAATGGTGCTTGGACACTTTGCATCAGGTGAAATTTTCATAATAAAAACAACATTTCATTACCACCAATCAAATTTATTAATGACTTTTCAGAACCATGATGGAAGGTTTATTTCGCATGTTTGGGAGTAATTGTTGAATTATTAATTTTAGAAATTTTTTTTTAATTACAATTAATTTTATAAAGTATATTTTAGAGTGATTTTTATATGATTAGAAAGTGATTTTAAATTCTTAATGTTTAGTTTACTTTATTTTAAAATTACTAAATTTCTAAAAATTAAATTATATTTCATAAATTATTAAACTAAGTAACTATTTAATTATTTAACAAGTAATTATATACAATAATTATATAGTATATATATTTTTTGAATTAATATCATTAAAATTTATTTATTTTTGTAAAAATATATATTTTTTATTAATTTAATTTTCCATTTTTTTCATTTTAAAATATTTACTTACACAATTACTACATTAAAAAAAACATACGTAATAAATTTCAAAATATCATATATCTTGTTGATTGTATAAATCTTTGTACATTATAAAAACTTAAACTACATGTTATATGTATTGAAACACAAACTATATAATAAAGACATTAACGAGACATAAGATATTTTGTAAATTTTTAATGTTCTTCTATCCCAAACAAATTCATTGAAGTATCAATTACTTCAAAAATATTGCATCTCGGTAAATCTCTTGTTATATATTTAATGAGACATCACAAAGATGATCTAATTATAGTATACCGATCTTCAAATATCCAACTTTGAACAAATTATTTTTCTCTTTTTTTTCTTCGAGTATGTATGTCAACATCTAATTTAACATTCATGTAAATATAATTTGAAATGTTTGATATATATATATATATATATATATATATATATATATATATATATATAATATTATTTATATTAATTTACAAAATTATAATAAACAATTATAGAATTAACTATACCTAAACATAATGTTTAAAAAAAACTACCAAAATATATAATAAAAAATGAAATTAAAATATTTATCATGTTATTTTGTATTTTTTAAAAATAATTTACTAAAAGTATATATATATTGTAAAATTGAAAAAAAAAAAATTAAACCACTAAGGGCCCGTTTGGTAACGTTCCTGTTTCTTGTTCCCTGTTTCCCGTTTCTCGTTCCCTGTTTCTTGTTCCCTGTTTCTTGTTCCCTGTTTTTTTAGAACCAGAAACAGAAACATGTTTGATAACTACTCCTGTTTCTTGTTTCTTGAAAAAAAAGAAACAGAAACACATACTTGTTTGATAACGTTTCTTGTTTCTTGTTTCTTGAAAAAAAAAAAATAGAAATATCGTCATGTTTGATAATTTTTTTTTGTTAATTGTTTCTTTTTTCTTTTTTCTCTTTATGTTTTATTTTTTATTTTTTATAGTTTAAATAAAATTTAGTATACATAATATAAAAAAGATATAACATGCATTAATAAATAAATAAATAAATAAATAAATTACAATTTGATTTGATTTGGTATATGTTTTTGTGTGTTGATAAGGAGACGTTTATTTAAGAATAGGGAAGCGAGTCTCCAACACGCCAAAACAACGTTCAATAACATTTTGCAGTGAAAAAATTTCGATAGTTAAACATTTTTCCCTACCTCGAGGATGATGCCTTCCTTGCTCTAAAATCTCGAAGTCGTTGTCATTCGTCATTGTTTGTTATGGGTCATGTTTTAAATTTTCGTTGACGTGTAGACATTTCTACGTGTCAATGAGCTCAATATCGACATGAGAGGTGAATCGACATTTCAATTATATTATAGATAAATTTATCTTATATATGTCAAATCGAGCATAGCTCAATTGGCATAGGGTTGTGCCGGTGACCGCAAGGTCATGGGTTCAATCCCCGCATAAATATAATAAATATTTTTATGTATTTAAATAAAATAAAAAGTAATTAGTAATGTATCTTAAAAAAAAATAGCAAAATTTAAAATTAAAATAATATATATAAAAAAAAAAACATTGCATAATTAAGAAAGAAAAAAAAAGAAAAAAAAAAGAAAAAAAAAGTGTTATAATGAGAATTTGAAGCCAAGACCTCATAGGTGAGGAGTTTATTTGGATGCTTCTCTTGCCAATGAACCAACACTAATTTATTATCATTTTGGGAACAGATTAATATAAAGAGAAACGAAACAGGGAGAAACACCTTTTTGAAGTTTCTCAATTGCCTTTTTTTAGAAACGTTTCTCAAAATTTAGAAACAAGAAACGGGAATAGTTATCAAACAAGTCCGTTTCTTAAAAAATGAGAAACAGGAACAAGAAACAGGAAACAGGAACGTTACCAAACAAGCCCTAAAAAACTGTTTTTAGGATTCCAACGTGGGATTCAATAATAGACACCAGAAATATGAGCACAATCTAACCTCAAATGTAAAAGGTTGGTCAACCTTTCCAACCTCAAACAGCCGGCGGTATAGTAGCTTTTTTAAATGACCCCACTCTAAAATAGACATCTCTTCTCTTCCTGTTCTGCGTCTTTTCCTCCTTTCCTTCTCTCTCCTCCCTCTTTCCTTTCCTTTGCTCTTCTGTCTTCCTCGCTTGAGAAAGATTTTTTTGGCATTTCACCCACTCGACTTTGAACTCCACAGACTTTGCATCTTCCATTTCAAATAGTTAGACTCCTTTTCGCTATCATTTTCAACTTGCATCTTACATTTCGTTTCCAGTAAAGAAAATCAAATCTCAACATTTACTTTTGTTAATAGGGAAGGAAGAAGTTACGCGACGATGTGTTGTACATTTTTTTAGATTTTTTTATTTTTATTTTTTATTATCGTGTTATTTGTTTAGACTATAATTGATTTGTTTACACGATCGTGTTGTAGATATATATATATTTTTTAATTATCATCGTGTTATTTGTTTTGTTTACACGTGTTATTTGAATAACACGATCGTGTTGTAGATTTTTTTTTATTATTTATTATTGTGGGATTGAATTATACGATTGTGATATTGAATTACACAATCGTGATATTGAATTACATAGATTTTTTTTTTTTTTTTTATGAACGAAGATTTGTTGGTATTAAATGTGATTAAGAAAGATTTGTTAGTGAAATGAATGAGAAAGATTTGATTTAAATCTTAAATCTGTAAAAATTAGCAAGTCGTTTGTTTCGTCATATTTGTTGGAGGGAGAAAAATTCTTCATTCGTAAACTTGGGAGAGTCGTCATATTTGTTGGAGGGAGAAAAAGTAGTAATAGAGGAGAGAGAAGAGACAAGGATGTATAACAGAGAAGAAAATATTTTTTGAAGTCAGGGGTAAAAAGAAAATTTTCACAACAATCTGAAGCTGAACAGTAATGACAGCTGTCAATTTGAGGTCAGAAACATTAAAATTTCTATTTGATGTCAATTTTAGCAAACCTTTTGGATTTCAGGTCAGATTTTGCAATTCCCCAATAAATAGTTGTACCGGTGCCTTTAACCAACCAAGCTAAGATTATATCTATTATAAAAGCAAAAAACAAGCGTGCATATATATATATATGCCAACAAAAACATAGATCAACGGATGATGTATTGCCTAGTGACCATGAAGTTCTAGGTTCAATCTCTCACCCTAGGATGTTGTCAAAATATATATATATATATATATATATATATATATATATATATATATATATATATGCCTATTTTAATTTAAAGGGTAAAAATCAATTTATACTCTTTTTTTTTTTGACAAAAATTAATTTATACTCTTAAACTTTAGGGATTGTATCATTTAAACTAATGATTGTATCAATTTAAACTCATTGTATCAATTTACACAATCCTTTAGAAAAATGATAGTTTTCGCATGTGTGTAGACTTATAATTTATCAATTAAACCACTAAACTTTCATATTAATTGATTCAGTTATAAAAGTTTAGTAGTTTAGTTGCTAAAATTATAAGTCCCTACGTGTTTAAATTAAAGTTTTTAAAATCAATTCTAACAGAAGAGTGTAAATTGACACAGTTCTGAAAGTTCAGGGTTGAAATTGATACAATCATTAGTTTATGGTTTTAATTGATACAACACCTTAGTTTAAGGGTATAAATTGATTTTTTTCCCTAATTTAAATTAATAATCATGTTAAAAATAAATTTCTCACAAACACTCACCAAAATCACTAGAAAATCACTTCCTATGTGATTGATCGGGAATCACTCAAAGTGATTTTGGATTATTCAAAAATCACTAATAAACTTTTTCCAAACATCACAATTTTAAAATATAAGTGATTTTGGGCATGGAAAAGTGATTTTTATTTTGGTCCTTCCAAAATCACTTTCAAACATGCCCTAACTAGTGAAATTATTGGTGAATTGCAAGTTTCTTTTTTTTTTTTTTTAAATGTGAGCCAATTTCAATGCTAAGGTAATAATAATAGTACACATAATTTAAGTAGTTTTATTCGCATATAACTACTTATGAGTAGTTTTACATTCAGAATCTCACAACTATTAATTCTCCAATGCATGATAAGAGGAAATATGCTGAGAAGCAATTATTTGAAACATAGAGTTATTAATACATAGCATAATATATGTCATTAGTTTCCTTCGATAAGGTGAGCCTCAAGGTCTCTGCAAACTTCAACACATAACTGAAGCATGGAATGTGCATCTGGAATCTTTCCATGCAATTTCTCGTATTCTAAAGTACCATGAACCACACTTCCCTCTCCCTTTGGAGTCGTTTGGAATATAAACTTGAAGTTTTTATAATGCTTTAGAAGGTCTGCTTCTAGCACTTTGAAAGTGATCATATTCTTCTCCTCGTCAACTGCTTCAATCAAATGCTTTGCCACCTTAGCTTCTCCATCTAACAATATAACACTACAATTTAGTATACAATGTCACCGTCTATGTTACGACATAATCGAATAACAAAGAACAAAAACACAAAAGAAGACCGACACAGATTTACGTGGTTCACTAACATCGTGTTAGCTACGTGCTACGTCCACGGACAAAAGAGGAAGAATTACAAATGACAAACTTGGAAGCAGCTGAAATCATTAGAAGGTTTATATACACTACAAGAAAATTAGTCTATTGCGACAATTTTTTTACAACGGTTTAGAAAGTGCTGCAAAATTTAATAAAATCGCAACAATTTCTGGAAACAAATAAAAAACTGTTGCAAAATATATGTATTGCAACGATTTTCTTGCTGCGATTTTAAAATGTATTGCAATAGGGTGTTCAATTTTTTTTGGACAATTGGCGAAGCCCAAATAAAAAAAATCTTTAAAAAATTTAAAGCCCAAACAAATAAGAAAGTGTTGCTATTTATCTCAAAAATGTTGCAATAGGATGGGTGCTATTGCAACGGTTGTGAGAACTCATTCAAGCACTTTAAAAAGTGTTGCTAGATCCCTTACAACACTGGTTTAGCCAGAGGTTTCTCAAGCGTTGCAAAAAGTGTTGCAGCAGTTTAAAACCGCTGCTATAGCTCAAAAAAACTTCTGCAATAGCCCTGTTTTCTTGTAGTGTATGACACCCTTCTAATGACCTAATACCGTACCGAACCAGACGTAGAGGATCATAACATATTCAAGACATTCCCTACAGTCTAATTTTAAAGAAAAGAAAAATTTAGTGAACGAAAACAAACCATGGTAGTAGTTCCAGGAGATGATAGAACCAACTTTTCCCCATTCACCCTCGTGTAACCTACAACCTTGTATTTTGTCTCCAGAAACATTAGAAAGATGGTGTGGTCTCTTGTGGATTACTTCATGAAACTTTGAAGCTGGAACTTTGATTTCGACATCAGCTTCTACTTTCCCAAACAGAGACATTGTTTTTGTTTTAGAATATAAAGTTGTAGTAACTCAGACAAAGATAATGCCCTACCAACCAAATAGAATTTGGCACTTATTTATAGAGAGGATTGTATCCTTTGGATCAAGATTTAACATTATTATTTCTCCACAATTAGGGTTATTAATAATTCTAAGTGTATAAGGACCATTTATTGACTATGGTGTATCAAAATAAATGTTAATTGCTTGTTCTTACAAGAATTATTGGGGATCATAGGAAGATGTTATAAAGAAGCATACAATATATTCAACACGTAAATAAGCTTTTCGTTTTTTTTTTCTTTTCTTTCAATAGATATGGAATATTAAAATAATATCTTATACCAAAATTCGTAAATTGATTAAAAATTTATTTATTTGGCGTCCCAAATAAGAAAAATCGTAATACTTAATAATACAATAAATTGGTAATCAGTCAAAATCTAACCTAACGAAGTTGGATGCGATAAGATGTAGATGATTTACCATTCCTACATTAAAGTTTTTAAAAGGTTTATATAGTCAAGAAAGATGGAAACCAATCTCAATTTTTGCAATTTGTTGTCATTATTGATATTTCCAAATTCAAAATGTAGCTTAAATTTCATGAATAGGGGAAAGTATTATTCCAATCTTAATTTAAACAAATAAATTTGGCTTCAATAAGTCGTGAGATTAGGTATAAATAGGTCATAACTTTTTTATACATAAACTTATGTTGTGATTTATGGATGAATAATTTTATATCCAGTAGCCATAATACAATTTTTAATTACTTTTAGATTTAATAATGTATTTAATTATTTTATTTTAAATAAACCTACCATATGTATATTAAAGTGAGAATCCCTTAGGTCAACATTTTAACCTATTTTATTTTGAACACATCTTAAATTGAGTTATTATTATAAAGGGAATAAAAATGAAAAGAAAACCAACATGAACTAGCTCATCCACCTTCATTCCGTTTGATGCGCAAACTTATAGAAAATTCGCACAACCTTATGTCAATTGAGCTATGCTCGATTTAACAACTATTTCTAGTTAAATAGTTGTTTAGGGTGGTTGTTGACTTGATAAAATGATATTTAATGAAAATAAAATTATGTTTTCAATTATGTGTTTAGACAAGTTTAGAAATTATATCTCAATTTAACTAATTCTTTGTTTGGTAAATTTTTTATAAATCATAAAACTAATAGTTGTTACCAACTAACTTTGAATATAAACTATTATTAATTAGTTTATGAACATATTTTATTTTGTATAATTATTATTTTACAATATCATATAATTTATAATATATTACCAAAGATTAAAATGTAGATTTCGATGAAAATATCGAAGTCCAGATTTTATGGAAATGTCGATGGAAAGTTCGATTTTTTTTTTTTATGAAAATTGTAGAAATGAATGGAAATTATTATTTAAATTAGTCAATGAAACTTTTGTCGTGGCTTAATTAGACTATAATTGATCATTTTTAATCACCATATCTAAAAACTAAGACATTTTGGGAAAAAAATGAAAATTGATTAAAAGTGTTTAAATTATTTCATTAAAGTTTTAAAAAAGTGGATGAAAATGTGATGTTAACAATTTTTTTTAGTACATAAATAGATATAAAATAGTGGATGAAAATGTGATGTTAACAGCTTAATTAGATTATTTATAATTACTCTATTTAAATAGATATAAAATATTGCTACTAACAAAAAATAAATAGGAAAATTGTAACAACTGTCAATTTAGAATAAGATAATTAAAAATATAACATGTTTTTAAAAAATTTGTGGATATGACAATTTCTATGGAAGATATCTTATGGCGGATAGAAGTCTATCGCTGATCACCTCAACTTTTTATAGATTTTTGTCAGTGATAATAGTCTATCACTGATAGAAGTCTATCAGTGATATGATAAAGTCTATAAGTTTTAGAAATAAATTTTTTTACCATATTTGCAAAATATTTTAAAGTTTGCTAAATTTACAATTAGCTTGGGCAGGATAGTTATTTGTGCAACCAGCCCAAATAAATATATATATATATATATGAATTGTAAGAAGAAAACAACATAAAAAAAATATAACAAGAGAGAGAGAGAGAGGAGAGATTGAAATGGAAATTGAAAACTATGTTTGTCCCACATCTGTAAATTGAAGAGGCGGCAAGTAAATATTTCCTATATATTTGCATTCTCCCCAGTAAATTTAGTTTACAATTTAAATTTAAATCCTGTCGACACATGTCGGTGGATATTTAAATTTGGTATCTTTTACATTATATATATATCTAAATTTAATAAAAATGAATTTACATTAGAACATGAAATAAGAAGTTAAAAAAAAATGCTTTTTTTAAGAATTTACACACCAAATTGAACAGAATCATTCAAATTACATACCAAATTGAACAGAGTCCATCCAAATTTCATACCAAATTGCATACCATGAACAGAATCCAAATTGCATACAAAACCAACCTAATCCAAATTGAATACCAAACCCGATCCAAATTGAATACCAAACCCGCTAGACTCTCGAAAAAAAATTGAGATGCCTACCAAACATGCTCGTAATTTCTTGTGACCCACCCTTTTTTCCTTTATTATTCATTTCACATTTAATTTTTTTCTCACTAATTTTGTACATATATTTTTTTCTCAATGATTTTACTCACCATAACTTCTTTATCTTCTCAAACACATTTTTATTGGTTAATAACTTATCGCAACCCATACAGTTTATCCATTTTATGAATATTTATTGAGCTCATTATATTTTTTTTATTTGTCAAAATTTTGAAGTATTTGTTATTTAAATGTTAATTTAAAAAAAAACACTTTTAATTTTAAAATGTTAGAACCGGTTTCATAACCATTTGGGGCTTGTGTGTGAAAAACTTAAGACAGTGGCAAACGGTGCGGAGAGAAAGGAGTCCGGCGTCTGATATGGTGCGAGAGAAACAGAAGTGATGTCGTTGAAAAACTGTCATAAATTGACGATTTTGAAAAACTCTTGTAAAGTTTTGGAAAATACGAATTTTCTTTTTCCTACTAGAAACGTACCCCAAACCATTAATGATATTTTTATTTGGGCTGGTTTCACAAATAGCAATCAGGCCCAAACTAATTGCAAATTTAGCCAACTTTAAAATGTTTTGCAAATATGGCAAAAAAAATCTGTTTCTATCACTGATAGACTTTATTATATCACTGATAGACTTCTATCAGTGATAGACTATTATCTCTGATAGACTATTATCACTGACAAAAATCTATAAAAAACTGAGGTGATCAGCGATAGACTTCTATCACTCATAAGATATCAGCGATAGAAATTGCTATATCCGCAAAATTTTTAAAAACATGCTATATTTGCAAACAATAAGTCTTAAATTGTCATTTACTACAATTTCCCTTTTTATTTCTCCCTTCTTTTTTTTTTTTTTTTTTGGCTTGTCTATGTGTCATCTAAAGTAGATTTGTAATAGTTTGCGAGTATTTTTTTAAATTATATGTAATTTACTTACTTTTAAAAAATGTTTTAAAAACAAAAAAAAAAACTAAGGTCCGGTTTGATGACTATTTCGTTTTTAATTTTTAGTTCTTGAATTTTTTTTATTAGTTCTTGATTTTTTTTTTTTATTATTTTATTCCAAATTCTTTACTACCATCTTCCCATTCTTAAAGAAACATATTGATTTTTTAATTATCAAATTCAAAAACCAAAAACAAGTATTTATTTATTTTTTTAGATTGCAAAACCTAGGTTGATTTTGTAACCACTTTTTAGATAGTAGATAACAAAACAAAGAAATTCACTCATGGATAGAAAGTATTTTTATTTTGTTGAGTGGTTGAGTTTATTATTATTTAGAGGTGATTCTCCCCTTGCATTTACATAGTAGGTTCGTATGTGTGAGCATAAGTTTTTCTTTCATTTGCCTGTAGATAGGGCTTTTTCGGTTGATACTTGAATTTGGTCAACGACGAATTTGTATATCTTGGCCGAACGAGTATAGACCTCAAAAATAAGATATGTGATGTCTTGCACCAGTATAGACTTGCAAGAAAGAAGATATGAGAGTGATTTAACACTCACGTTGTAGCAATGCATTACCTATATTCTGTCTCGTAGGTCTATACTCCGCTAAGATATATAAATTCACCGTTGACCAAATTCAGGTATCAACATCACCGTATCTTAGAATGAAGACAAAGATTGAGAGGACCTTCAAATTGGGTGAATTTATTGATTTGTAAGAACATGGTGTGTTAACCATTACTTAATTTACGTTATTCTTTTTTTATATGTTCTGGGTTATTCTATCATTATTTCTATTTATTCTGTCCTTATTTGCTTTGTCAAGTCTATATAAATATTCCATGTAATTCACTTTTCATCTATTGAATGATATAATTAGGGATGGCAACGGGGCGGGATGGGGTCGGGGATGCACTCTCCATCCCCGTCCCCGTGAAGATTCTCAATTTCCATCTCCGTCCCGTTCCCAGTTTTGAGGAGTCGGGGTCGGGGAATCCCGATGAGAAAAATTCCCGTTTTTAGTTTGATTTTTTTAATTATTTTTTATTTAAAATTAATTAAATGTTGATAATTTTAAAAATATTTAATTATCAACATTTAATAAAATTTAATATAAAAACTAATAAAATTAAATTAGAAAAGAAGACAAAAAAAAAAAAAAAAAAAAAAAAACTCTACACACTCTAGTAAATGAAGTTAAAGATAATTTTAAAAAATATTATTAATAATATTATATGATATATTAATATCGTTTTATAATTTTATATAATTAGAATTGTTATATATATATTTTTAAGGGGTGGGTTCGGGTTCGGGGTCGGGGATCCCCTTTCCCGTTCCCGCCCCGTCCTCGACCGGGGACCCAATTAAATCCCCGGTTTGATCCTTGTACCCGTCCCGTCCCCCCGACATGTTTAGATCACATTACATGTAATTTTCATGCTACTCTTCCACACTTGATCCATGCCATTGAGTATATTTGGTGTGGTGATCATTGAAGGCTAAGTTGCGACCATACATGTGACAAAAGTCGCTCTGGTTCTTCATTGGTATACAAAATGGACCAGATTGTGATTAAAGGGATGTTGTTTTAAAAATAGCATTAAGTTGTGCACTAAAGAATAGATTAATAATTGCTAATAAGGAAATTATTGCCGAAGTGGGCGATTATTTGAATTAATTTAATAATTAATTCATATGTGGGTAACAAATTCAATAACAATTATATTTGGGCTATTTAATAGGCATTTGTGTGGTCTTGATTATGGGCCCAAACTACCCATATAGTGGTGTGGCCTACTGAGTAGAAATCGGCTCGTTGGTCATAGGAGATTATGGGACACCCTAGATCAACATATATATAGTTTAGGTTATGGTCTCTGATAGCTCTCTAAAAGAGCTACTATTTACTCCCTAATTATCGTGCTTTATATTGATAAATTAACCTTGTTGTAGGTGTTTCACGGTTAGAAGCTCGAGAAGTTCAAGAGAGCATTTTGATGCTAAAAAGAGCGTTTTAAGGCTTCGGGGATGAACCGGGCAAAGAAGAGGGCAAAAAGATTCAAGTTGTGGCAATCAAGTAAAGAGAAGGTGCAAAAATTGACAAAAAAACTCGAGAGCAAACGTTGTAAATTGATGCACAGCACCATGTCCGCCAATAAAAGCCAGATGTCCGACATTAAAAGTCAGAAATGCCCGACATTAAAAGTAAAAAATGCCCGTCATTAAAAGTCCAAAAATGCGCGTTTTCTCCATTTTTGGTCTGTCTCTAGCATCAAGACGCTGCCTGTAGGTCATTCTATCTTCATTTTGGCTCGAGATTTACGATTTTCTCTCAAGATTTTTGGATTTTCTCTAATTTCTTGTATGAGAGCTCAAACCATTGTTGTTTAGCTTGATTTTTACAACGGGGAACTAAGGTAAGTGCTCTAATTTGAGGTTAGGGATTTTACCTTGATGCATTAGCGAGGGTTAATGTTTAATTTCAAAGCTTAGCGTTTGATTATCTTTTGCATCTCCTTTTTGTATCGATCTCAAATAACATGTCTTTCTAATTAGGATTGACATTCCTAATTGTTACACATGTTAGTGTGCTAAATTTAATTACTGACAAGTTTTAATGCAAGTAGCAAGGGTCTAATCGTGGCTAAGTAACTCGAGCCTATGTGACAGGTGGGGGTATGAGTTGGTTATTATTTTCAGGTGGGCTCAAGGTTAGGAGAGAAATCAAATTAATCTTAGGAATAATTCGTCTCGATGTTACCCGTCACTGTTCTTAGATTAATTTAGGATTGATCACTTTAGATTAATTAAGAAGCATGTTTAATAGAATTGCACGTCTCTATTTAATTCCTTGGGGTGTTTGAGCCGGAATATGGCCAAACATTTCGTGTGCATAAGTTAGAATAGCCAAGCATGTTCGAATCCTTATGATCTAAGTCACATCAAAGTAAATCTTGATCCCTTAAATTAGGCGAGCACAAGTTCCATTTTATTTTCCACTCTTTAATTTTCCGTTAGTTAATTTTCCGTAACCAATTCCCATTTTATTTATTGTTTTAATTAAAAGCAAATAGAAATTAATTAGGAGAAGCTAAGAGATTCCTTGAGGATTGACCTGACTACTGCTATCCTACAAATTAGAGAAGCTTTAAGCAGCTTATAAATATTAATTTGGCAGGCCTCGACAACCTGTTCACCAGTCTCCATTAGGCTATGCTGCTCTCGCCTCATATTCCCATCTGATAGAGAGGATTGCCCATGATTGGTCTGAGTTTCATAGATGAGGAAGACCACAAACCACATAGTGTCGTGATATGGATTAATCACATCTGGTTATAGGTAATTCTAATCTCCTTTAATTTAGTTTTTTTTTTAATGTTTAGATCCTTTAAAAATTTTATCATAGATTATTCTTGAATTGAATGTTTTTATTCTTGAATAATCATGTGTGAGTTTTTTCCAATAAAATTTCAACAAGTGATTTGAGAGCAGTTTTTGCTAGGTAGATTACTAATTATTTTTTTCAAACATTTGTCTTTCTTATTATTCATGAGTGATTCAACATGTTTTCCGTATTAATTTACAATATATTTTGTGAATTACTTGAACTCTTGAATTATTCAATTTAATTTGAATGCTTCTACATTATTATTCGGACTAATAGGTTGTTCCAACATTTTTTTTGTTTGATCAAGTATTCATAAATGTTAAAAAGTGTTCAGATGCATAATTTTATGCACGATTGATTTGATTCAAATCGATAATTTTGATTTGTAAATTTGTGGTTGTGGCACTTTGATGTTCGAATAAAATTATATATGTATATATTGAAGTTTAGCAGCTATGTTGTTTACAGTGCAGTGCCATTTGAACGCCCTAGCATCATGGATGTGGCAGTCGGCAACCCACTGCAATTTAATTTATAAATATATTTATGTTCTGTTGTGAACATTTTTAGAAATAATGGAAGATTATTTTACTTTCCTTTATGGCAACCCACGTCCACTGCAATATCGTTTATGTATTTATATTATGTTGTGAGCATCTTTGGGGGAAATAATGAAAGATTATTTTATTCTCCGTTATGTTGTGCTTATTAAGTTATCAAGAATTAGTACAATTTGTATTATTTAGTGTTGAATGTTTTGTAAATTGAAACATTTAAAGATATGAGAATATGAGATGAAGTGTATTTGATGAAGTGTAATTGTGACCGGCCCAAAGGAAGGTGACTGTTGCGTGTCTAATGCGGGGTCTAATATTTAGCAAACACTCCGAACATGCAAGTGCACATGATCTAATGCAGCAAGTAATAAGTACAGTTATATCGATTCCACCGAGATTTGATGCTAGCAACGTTAGATTGGAGTAACTTAAGGACGAGGTAAGTGGTAACCAAATTTTGTGGAAAATTACGATAGAGACAACAACAAAGCATGCAAGAAGTAAAATGCGGAAGAAATGCTAACTAGCGACAAACTATTACTCCAATAAGGTGCCGAGAAGAACAATGCGAAAATATTGCGTAAAAGCGAAGTAACAGCAAGACAGAAATGTTAAGGTTCTCAATATAACAAACAGGTCCAGGATTAGAATAACTATGACTTAAATCTTGAATCGGATGCATTCAACACAAATCAAGCACAAACCAACCACATAGCACGACACGAAATCTTTCGATTTTCGTCATTAGGAATTAATTGTCGTTCTCATCCTATTCATACAAACAGCTATCAAGTGTGCTAGGCGAGTGACTATGTCTAGACTCCTCGATGGTTACCATGAAAGGCTAGCAAAAACATGAATATTCAGACTTCCTACTCCTGTCGGACGATCAGAAATCACTAGCACAAAATGGATGGCCGGTCGAAATTATGCTATTAGAATAAACCAAAACATGCTTTGAAAGTAAAATGTCAGAATCATGCTAAAACATCATTTCCATTCATTAAGCCATACTTTTAGCCCTCCTCGTAGAAGGTTAGTTCATCAAGCTACTAACTACACTCAAAACAGCCATGAAAGTCATTACAACACTACTAACTCTACAACTTAGAAAATGAGTAATAAAGATGAAGAGAATGAAGGTGAAGGAGCTTTAAAATGTCGTGGGAAGGTGGACTTCAACCGCACGATTCCTTCTATTCCTCCCTTGGTCAACAACTACTTCTTCTTCCTTCTTGATGATGAAGAAATCAGAAGAATCCTCAATCTCTTCAATGCTCCTTCCCCAAGAGAATGTTCTTCTCTGGTTTTTCCTTTTTGGCTCTTGAAATTTTGAAGTTTTTCCTCTTCAATGATTGCTTGCTTTTTCTCTTTCACCATTTTCTATTTATACCATTAGGGTTTCTCACGAATTTTCCCTAAAATGGATGATAAACTTTCATTGGTTGCTTGAAAAAGGAAAAGCAATTTTGTCTGTACGGCAGGGGACATAAACTGGCAGACCACGTGCTCAAGTACAACTTTCGCGTTGGTTTTGCTCTTCCAAAATGTCTTTAGCAATTCCAAAGATCCCAGCTTTGTGCTCCTTTTGCTTCTACGAGCACTTCACAAAAACCTGATTTCAGCCATAAAGACCTTATTTAGATACAAATCAAGCCTCCATATGTGCAATCTACGCATAAGTACTCTTAAGCATACTCTAGTTTAAACGCAACACAAACAACCCTAAATTACATGTCTTTTCAAACAATTACTCAACTAAAACTCTAATTCTTTTCTAATTTAGCTCTAAATAACTCTCATTTGTAGAGTTATTAGTGGCAATTTGGCCAAACAACAAACACATATACAATAACAAGTATGGATAACATAATGATGTGCCCTTGAGATTATTAGTCGGCCCAAAGGAAGACTATCGTCTAAAAGGGATAAGTTATCAATATTTGATTATTGTATTCTAAATTTGATGACCCAATGTCTATGTTAGGTTTTAAGTGGGTTGAAATCCCAACAAAGTTTTTTTTGGATAGTCTAATTTTTATTTTTGAGGACTTTTCTCTTAATAAATTATGTAGGTAAAGATATTACTTTTAATTTTGAAAATGATTTTGATAATTTCATTTTTATGAAGATAAAATTAATAGTAATTAAAGATAAAATATTTTGCATACTTATCTAATTTTCTTTGTTAGTGTTGGTTTGATGGATCAGGCTGCCAAAGTAGCCTCTGATTTCTGATATGCGTTCTGTTGTTGATCCAAAGGAAGACGTCAGTTTGGCCAAATAACAGGTACACCCATGGCTAACTGGTGATAAAACATGAATAATATAAAGTTATGTCATATGAGTGATTGTCGGCCCAAATGAAGGCTTTCACTTGACATGATTAGTTATCAATGTTTTCTCACCACATTGAGAGTACCGTTTACAAGTTGACAGTCGGCCCAAAGGAAGGTTGTCAATGTTGTGTTGGTATCTTGTTGTCCAAATTGAGAGTATCGTTTATAAATACTGAGTTATTTATGAGCATGTTTGAGTTGTTTTTCAAAATTTTAAATACTATTGCCTTGTTTGATTTTGAGAATTTTTGTTCACGTTGTGATAAATAAAGAAACACTTCCATTTTTTACTTAGCAACACCCCTTCAGATTAATTGAGATTTATATTAAAGAACAAAATGAAATAATCTTAACTTCATAAGCTTTATAAGGATGAATTTTATTATTCAAGGGAAACATGTTTAATGAAGAAATAATTAAGAAGTTCCTTTAAAATGATAAAGATAAAGATGGCTGTGAAATGAACATAAAGTAAGAGACATTTAAACTTTTGGTTAAATGTGTCTTAATGAAGAACAAAAGAACATAAGGGAGTACACTATGATGCTTGAAAGGGTAGATGAACTCTTAATGAGTGAATCTTCACTGGTATGTCTGAAGAAAATTGTTTTAAGTATAAATGAACAAAATGTACTCAATTAACTATTTGCTTACGGGAGAAATTAAAGTCGACACAAAGCTGCATTCCGAACATATTAGTACAAATGACTAAAAGTTAGGATCCAAACTTCTCCTAATATTTTTTTTCTTTAGAAAATTTGGACAAGTAGAAAAGTATGTTCTTAGTACTTCTTTTCATAATGTATGAAGAAAATTTGACTTCTCACTTAGGATTTAAACAAAGTTAGTTTAACTTGCATGTTGAGACTTTCATGTGTTGAATAGACTCTAGTACTTTTATTCATTGATGATCGATTCTTTTGATTTAACAAATCTTCGAGTCTATATTAGGTGGAATCAAGGGGACAAGTGAAGGCGTTTATGTTTGATGTCAGAGAGGTCTTTAGTTCTGGATATCTTAAAAGCCATAAGATTAATTTCTGGTAGAGAATGTCTAGGACATCTTGCTAACTCCTTTAAGAATTTATAGAGCCATTAAGTAAGACATAATTTTAGGCAAACCTGGGCAAAATGTGTTGCTTATAGAATTATTCAAAACTCGTAAATACGAGGTTAAAAGTATGACAAATCATTCTTCTTTGAACTCAACTTCTTTAGAAAAAGCACTTAAGATTATTGCAACATAAAATTCAATGGTGTACTGCATAAAGCAACAACTAAATCTCTTGCAATACAAGGCTAGGAGAATGCTTAACATAATATCTTTGCATTTAAGGATGTCCAAATAATGATCGTTCATGAAGGCCAATAAGAAAATCTTGGACTTAAAGATTATAAGTTGTTACTCTAGGTACACTAGTCATTTTCATGATTTCTAAAATTAATTCTCACTTAACAATTCATTTGCTAGATATCTTTAGTTTCTTAAGGATGCTGAGTTTGAGGGGAAGATGAAATGAGGAATCTTATCCTTATGAAAAGAGAACTTGAATTATTTTCTCTATGTGACAACATTAGTACATGTTCCCCATTTAAGCAAGACAAACTCAACATTATTAAAAGTGTTATTAAAGTAATCACAAGAGATAGAAGAAATACAAGTATAAAGATTTAAGTTTGACTTAAAAGTAAAAGTAAGATGATTCAATTATCTTTCCCTAAAGTCAAACAAAGACTTATCTCTTAAAATAAATAATTAATGTCACAAAGAATTAGGTGAAACAATATACAACAACGACAATATTTGACATCTTGTCAACATCTTGTCATATTGCCTTTAAAAGGTAATGTGTTGAGAGATATAAAGTTTGTCTAGTTATTATGTTTCAATTATTATGGGTGACATTAATTATTAAGAGACTTGTTTTAGGTAAATGATAACACTTCAAAACTATTTTTAAGAGTTATGTCAAATGGATATAAAGATTGATTTCTCAATTTTGTGATTTATAAAATTAAAGCTTGTATGAAACTCTTGCTCCAGTAACACAAGGTTTCAAAGGTCTAATTTCATTTGTGATCTCATAAGGTTATTGTTTGTAATTTCATAAATTTTATTAATTAATTATCACATTTAAGGTTTAAGGTAAACAAGAGTGATGATTATGAATTACAAGCTTAGTAGGAGTAGATTTATTTTTCTATTGTAATGTCTATGACATGATAAGACTACGCTATAGGATGAAAATTTGTATGAACATCTCTTTATTATATCGTGAGATCAATCTCAAGTAACATTGAGATTTCACAAAAGAGGTTATGTTAGAAAGTCTTTCAAGTTTTCTAGCATAAATTAAAGTTGTATGCACTAAGAAATATTCTAGAGTTCCTCACTGCAACACTCGTGGAGGAAAAGCTCGTGGATGCCCTTGCAATCATACCGACGTTCGCACTTAGTTACGTCGGAGAAGATGGGCGAAAGAGAAAAACTTTTTTGAGGTGGGTTTACACAAACCAAGAAGAGGAAGGAAGAGGAAGAAGATGAAAAAAAAAATTACGGTCCCGATCCTGGCCAAGATCGCCACCGATATAGAACAAAAAAAATCCTTTGTTCTGCTAAAATTATGTTATTTATGAAAGTTGAAAATATTTTTGTGCTATTTCGAGCAATTAACCCCACAAAATAAGGCCACCAAATTTTGAACTTCGCTGAAGGCTTGAGGCTCTAACATTACTAGAGTTCTGAATACATCATGTCAAGAATAAATCGAGATTGTATCATTCAGTATATGAAAAGTGAATAACATGGGATATTTATTCAGACTTGACAAATTAAATAAGGAAAGAATAAACAAAAATAATGACAGAATAACCTAGAACAAATCAAGAAAGAATAACGTAAATTAAGTAATTGTTAACACCAGGTTGTAACAAATCAATAAATTCACCCAATTTGAAGATCCTCTCAATCTTTGTCTTTATTCTAAGATACGGTGATGTTGATACCTGAATTTGGTCAACGGTGGGTTTATATATTTTAGCGGAATGAGTATAGACCTGCGAGACAAAAGATAAGTGATGCCTTTGCACCCACGCGATGTTAAATTACTCCCATATCTTCTTTTTGCAGGTCTATATTGGTACAAGACATCACACATCTTCTTTATTGCAGGTCTATACTCGTTCCGCCAAGGTATACCAATGCTTCGTTGACCAAATTCAGTTATCAACAGAAAAGTCCCTATCTATAGGCAAATGAACGAAAAACTCCTGCTCACATACGAAACTACTCTGTAAATGGAAGCAAGAGAGAATTACAGCTCAATAATAATAAACTCAACCACTCAACAAAATAAAAATATTTTTCATCCGTGAGTTTCTTTGTTTTGTTATCTACTATCTAAGGAGTGGTTACAAAATCAAGCCAATTTTGAAATCTAAAAATATAAAAGTTTTTAAATACTTGTTTTTGATTTTTGAATTTGATTAAAAATTCAATGTAAAGAATTTGAAAGAAAATAATAAAAAAATTCAAGAACTAAAACTTAAAAACGAAATGGTTATAAACGAGATTTACTTTTTTTAGTTTTCAAAACTCGACCCCAAGTTTGAGAACATTTGTTAAAAGTAGATAATTACATATAAAAACAAATACTCATGAACTATTACAAATCTTACTTCAGATGACACATAGACAAGCCAAAAAAAGAGGAAAAGAAGAAATAAAAATGTCATTAATGGTTTGGAGCGCATTTTTAGGAGGAAAAAACAGAACCTTTTCGTATTTTCCAAAACTGTATGAGAGTTTTTAAAGTCGTCAATTTATGACAGTTTGTCAACAAGGTCCCTTCCCTTTCTCTCGCACCATCTCATTCGCGAGACTCCTTTCTCTCACATTGCTTGCCACCGCCTAAAGTTCATCACACCAGGCCCAAATGGTTATCAAACAATAGTTATTATTGAAGTCTGTTTTTCAAGATATCACATTTCTCTCTCCCTCTCTTCCACAATATTTTTCTTTATTTAAAAAAAACATAATTTAAACAAAAGGTGTAAAAAGACTAACAATGTAATTCAACCTATTTTTATTATTTTAAATATAAATTAGGTTGTTCAATCAAAATTTGTACTCAAACAAAATTCAAAATGTAGTATTCCTACAATTGAGAGAAATAAAAACATCAGTTTATTTGAATCCGTTTAAATTAATGGATTAAAATCTTTCAAATTCACATGTAATATTTAACACACTATTGAACGACTCTATTTTATTTCAAAACTATCCAAATAAAATGAATAATTAATGTGAGTGATATTGAAAAAAGAATGTGAAGTATTGTGGTCAAAATTATTTTTGTTATCTTCAAATAAATTTGTGAATGATACATAAAATAAAAGGAAAAAATCACATTCTTAAAATTTATTGGAAGAATTCGTTAATAATGAAAATATAGAAAATTATAGAAAAAAATTGTACAAAAAAAAAAACTAAAATAAACCGTCATTGCTGAGATGCTGGGCTCCGGGTGCAGTGGATTCAGATGGAATGACGAATTTAAGTGGGTGGAGGCGGAGAATGTTGTGTTTGACAAATGGGTCAGGTAAGACTATACTTATGTGTTGTTCTTTTTTTCTTTAAAGAAGTTGGTAAAATATACCTACATTAATAAAAACAAAAAAAATCATATTCTTAGAATTCCTAAAATTAAAGATGAGTCTTAACAAAAATGAATATATATTTTATAATCAATGTGAGAGATATTGAAAAAATAATATTATTGTGCTCAAATTTTTAGAGTCTACTGGATTTTGTAACTGTCATCCTTTGTGAAATTTGTTGTAGTTAATGTGAGATATTGTGCTCAATTTTTTTTTTTGTTGTCTTCAAATAAATTTGTAAAGAATTTGAAAGTTTGTAGAAAAAAATTGTGCCAAGAAAAGAAGCTAAAATAAACTCAGACTTCAGAACTCCAAGTTCAACAACTCTATGTCTCAAACACACCACAAACTTCAAAACTGGAGACTAAACAAATCACTGCCCCAAACACGCAGACTTCAGAACTCCCAAACTAACTAACTCATCAGACTAACTAACTTCAACTTCTTGGGTCAAACGACCCCTTAAATAGATATAGTATTTCATGTTATAAACTAAATTTAGTTTTATTAAATTTAAAAATGTATAATGTAATATATTCTAGATTACATGATATTGTAAAATAATAATTATACAAAATTTATAACATAAAATATAGTCCTTAATTAATTAATAATTATTTATATTTAACCTAATATTTAGTTGGTATAACAACTACATGGTTTTATGGTTTATAAAAAAATTATCACACACATTTTGAAGAATTAGTTAAATTGGGATCTAATTTTAAATATGCTACCAAACACATATCTGAAAACATGAAAAAACACTTCGTAATTTCATTTGAATTCCTTGTTTTTTAAATTTATGTTTTCAGGTGGCCAAGAACTCCAAACAACTATTTAAATAGAAATACTTGATAAAATATTTTATCATTTTCTTTTCTGATCAAAAGCATTCCTACATACTTTATGGCTTTTCTATAAAGTAGTTTTAAAATCACAGTCAATTTTAAACCTTCAAAGTAAAAAATGAAAAATTATATTAAGAATTATTTCTATTATATTTTGTGTAGTTGGTTTTAAACCCTAAACCCCCAACATAACTTGTACAACTAGATAGAAGATATGCTAATGAGAAATTTAAGAAAACAACTTTCCTTGGCATGGTATCAGAGCAACTGTCGTTTGTCGCCGTAGAAGTCGTCGACGTCCGTTCGTCGAGATCTGAAGAGTTTCATCTCACATCTGAAGCGGATTTGTTATTTTTTTTTTTATTTTTTTTTCAGTCAAGCTTCAGATCTGCTCAATTTGAGCTCTTTTATTTGTCCCTCCTTTGTGGGGTGTGGTTCCCTCTATGTAGGGGTTGTTGTTCTCTTTCGTGGGGTGTGGTCCTCTGTAGGAGTTATTTCCCTGATTTATTAGGCATTTAATTGTGTTGGTTTCTCCCTTGTCTATTGGCCATTGGTTTCTCCCTTATCTATTGTTCATTTGGTTTTGTTGGTTTCTCCCTCATCTATTCGCCATTTGGTTGCTGTTTAATTTTGGTTGTAGTTTAAATTAAATTAGCATCCATTTTTCCAATGGTGGTTGACAAAGGCAATACGGGAGGAGCAAATCTTGATCCTTCTTCTTAGATTATTGATACCGGCGCATCTATGTGACTAAAAATCTGAATTTTGTTATAGAAGCCTACACTATTATTTTTAGTCCCATAAGTTTTCCAAATGGGAATAAAGCGGTCACCAAATGGAAGGGCGTGTTGCTCTCGGCAATTTTATGCTTGACCGTGTTTTATTTGTATCCACTTTACAATGTGATTTAATATCAGTGTCACAACTAATTGATGACACTAATTGTTTTGTCCGGTTCACTAATTCTCTATGTGCTATACATGACCAGCATTCAGAGAGCTTGGTTGGCACTAGTGAACAAAATAATGGACTCTATTATTTCTGAGTAATTTCTACAGTGCATGTAGTGAAGGTAACAGAAGTATCTGAATTTAAATTGTGGCATAAGAGACTGGGGCATCCGTCAGGTCGGGTGGTTAAGTTAGTTCCTGCAATTAAATCTAGCTCTGTTAGAAAGAAATTGAACCATGCATGTGTCACATGTCCTCAGGCTAAACAAACTCGTGATAGCTTTCCGGTTAGTGATAGCAAAGCGAGTCGTATTTTTGAACTTATTCATTGTGACTTGTGGGGGCCGTATAGCCAAACACCATCTTCATGTAGGGCTTATTATTTTCTGACAATCGTTGATGATTTTCCAAGAGCTGTTTGGGTGTATCTGTTGCACAATAAAACTGAAGTTTCTAAAGCTTTTCATTCGTTCTTTGCCATGGTTGAACGTCAATTTGAGACCACTGTTAAGATCATGAGAAGTGACAATGGGACAAAATTTAAATCCATGCTTGACTATTTTAGTACAAATGGTATTTTTTTTCTTCAAACTTCATGTGTGTTGGAACTCCACAACAAAATGGGAGAGTGAAGGGTAAAAATCAGCACATACTTGATGTAGCTTGCGCGTTAATGTTTCAAGGAAATCTTCCTATTAGTTTTTGGGGAGAATGTATTTTGAGTGCAGCTTATTTGATAAATCGTACTCCGTCAGGTTTATTGCAAAATAAAACACCGTTTAAGATTTTACTTGGTACAACTCCTAATTTTGATGTGTTGTGAGTTTTTGGGTGTCTATGTTTTGCTCATAATCAGAGCGCAAAGGGGAATAAATTTGCTCCACGTAGTCGCAAGTGTGTGTGTTTGTTGGATACCCATATGGTAAGAAAGGATGGAAGTTGTACGATCTTGAAACTGGAGAAATATTTGTGTCTCGTGATGTCAAATTTCATGAAAATGAATTTCCATATGTTGACACTAGTACTTTTGTACCTTCTGACAGAAATGAGGTGGATGTTAATCTTATTTTGGATGATATTGAGAGTATTTTCGAGGAATTAACGCCTCCTAACAATGTTGATCATATCGATGAAGTTGCACAGTCTACTGGTGTTGTTGATAATATAGCGACAATTGAAGATGAGAGGTCTGACAGTGTTTTGGGGGCAACTCCCGATCACACAGCCACAATCATTGTTCCACTAGAGACATTTCATAGTGAAAATGTGACAGTAAGTGAAGTGTTGGGCAGAGGTTTGGGAACCAAACGCACATCAGTTCTTCTTCGTGGTTTTGTTACTGAATCTACATGGAAAGAGAGTCCATCCTCAAGTTCATCGACATCCATGAGCTCCTCAGGTACTCCTTACTCTATATCACATTTCGTGAACTGTGATAACTTTGCACATTATTATTATTATTATTATTATTATTATTATTATTTTTTTTTTAGTACATTCGGGGTGGGGAAATTCGAACCACAGACCTCATGGTCATCAAGTCATACATATGCCAACTGAGCCATGCTCGCCACATATGCCAACTGAGCTATGCTCGCTTTGGCATCTAACTACACAAAACGGAATGAAGGTGGATGAGCTAATTCATGTTGGTTTTCTTTTCATTTTTATTCCCTTTATAATAATAACTCAATTTAAGATGTGTTCAAAATAAAATAGGTTAAAATGTTGACCAAAGGGATTCTCACTTTAATATACATTTGGTAGGTTTATTTAAAATAAAATAATTAAAAATACATTATTAAATCTAAAAGTAATTAAAAATTGTATTATGGCTACTGGATATAAAATTATTCATCCATAAATCACAACATAAGTTTATGTATAAAAAAAATTATGACCTATTTATACCTAATCTCATGACTTATTGAAGCCAAATTTATTTGTTTGAATTAAGATTGGAATAATACTTTCCCCTATTCATGAAATTTAAGCTACATTTTGAATTTGGAAATATCAATAATGACAACAAATTGCAAAAATTCAGACTGGTTTCCATCATTCTTGACTATATAAACCTTTTAAAAACTTTAATGTAGGAATGGTAAATCATCTACATCTTATCGCATCCAACTTCGTTAGGTTAGATTTTGACTGATTACCAATTTATTGTATTATTAAGTATTACGATTTTTCTTATTTGGGACGCCAAATAAATAAATTTTTAATCAATTTACGAATTTTGGTATAAGATATTATTTTAATATTCCATATCTATTGAAAGAAAAGAAAAAAAAAACGAAAAGCTTATTTACGTGTTGAATATATTGTATGCTTCTTTATAACATCTTCCTATGATCCCCAATAATTCTTGTAAGAACAAGCAATTAACATTTATTTTGATACACCATAGTCAATAAATGGTCCTTATACACTTAGAATTATTAATAACCCTAATTGTGGAGAAATAATAATGTTAAATCTTGATCCAAAGGATACAATCCTCTCTATAAATAAGTGCCAAATTCTATTTGGTTGGTAGGGCATTATCTTTGTCTGAGTTACTACAACTTTATATTCTAAAACAAAAACAATGTCTCTGTTTGGGAAAGTAGAAGCTGATGTCGAAATCAAAGTTCCAGCTTCAAAGTTTCATGAAGTAATCCACAAGAGACCACACCATCTTTCTAATGTTTCGGGAGACAAAATACAAGGTTGTAGGTTACACGAGGGTGAATGGGGAAAAGTTGGTTCTATCATCTCCTGGAACTACTACCATGGTGTGTTTTCGTTCACTAAATTTTTTTTTTCTTTAAATTAGACTGTTGAGAATGACTTGAATATGTTATGACCCTCTACGACTGGTTCAGTACGATATTAGGTCATTAGAAGGCTGTCATATATAAACCTCCTAATGATTTCAGCTGCCTCCAAATCTGTCATTTGTAATTCTTTCCCTTCTGTCCGTGGACGTAGCACGTAGCTAACCCGACGTTAGTGAGTCACGTAAATCCGTGTCGATTTTCTTTTGTGCTTTTGTTTTTTGTTATTCGATTGTGTCACTAACATAGACCATGACATTGTATACTAATTTGTAGTGTTATGTTGTTAGATGGAGAAGCTAAGGTGGCAAAGCATTTGATTGAAGCAGTTGACGAGGAGAAGAATATGATCACTTTCAAAGTGCTAGAAGCAGACCTTCTAAAGCATTATAAAAACTTCAAGTTTATATTCCAAACGACTCCAAAGGGAGAGGGAAGTGTGGTTCATGGTACTTTAGAATACGAGAAATTGCATGGAAAGATTCCAGATGCACATTCCATGCTTCAGTTATGTGTTGAAGTTTGCAGAGACCTTGAGGCTCACCTTATCGAAGGAAACTAATGACATATATTATGCTATGTATTAATAACTCTATGTTTCAAATAATTGCTTCTCAGCATATTTGCTCTTATCATGCATTGGAGAATTAATAGTTGTGAGATATTCTCAATGTAAAACTACTCATAAATAATTGTATCTGGGAATAAAGCTACTTAAATTATGTGTACTATTATTATTACTTTAGCATTGAAATTGGCTCACATTTTTTTTAAAAAAGAAACTTGCAATTCACAAATAATTTCACTTCAGTTATAAGTGCATGTTTGAAAGTGATTTTGGAAGGACCAAAATTACTTTTCCATGTCCAAAATCATTTATATTTTAAAATTGTGATGTTTGGAAAAAATTTATTACTGATTTTTGAATAATCCAAAATCACTTTGAGTGATTCCCGGTCAATCACATAAGAGGTGATTTTCTAGTGATTTTGGTGAGTGATTGTGAGAAATTTGTTTTTAAAATGATTATTAATTTAAATTAGGGAAAAAAATCAATTTATACCCTTAAATTTTGAGTGTTGTATCAATTATAACCCTAAACTAATGATTGTATCAATTTAAGCCCTGAACTTTCAGAACTGTATCAATTTACACTTTTTGTTACAATTTGATTTTAAAAACGTTAATTTAAACACGTAGGGACTTATAATTTTAGCAACCAAACTCCTAAACTTTTATAACTGAATCAATTATATGAAAGTTTAGTGGTTTAATTGGTAAATTATAAGTCTACACAGTTGACAAAACTATCATTTTTCTAAAGGAGGGTGTCAATTGATACAGTTATGAAAGTTCAGAGTTTAAATTGATACAATCATTAGTTTAAATGATACAATCCTCAAAGTTTAGGAGTATATAAATTGATTTTTACCCTTTAAATTAAAATAGGAAATTAAATATATATATATATATATATATATATATATATATATATATATTTTTTTTTTTTTTTTGACAACATGCTAGGGTGATAGATTGAACCTAGAATCTCATAGTCATTAAGCGATACATCATGTCGTTGATCTATGCTTTTGTATAATCTGACCTGAAATTCAAAAAGTTTGCTAAAATGAACCTCAAATTGAAATTTTAATGTTTCTGACCTCAAATTGACCGTTGTCATTACTGACCTCAAATTGACCGCTGTCATTACTCTTCAGCTTTAGATTTTTGTAAAAATTCTCTTTTACCCCTAGCTTCAAAAAATCTTTCCTCTCTCCTTTGTTATTCACCATCTTTGTTATTCATCACTCTCTCCTCTCTCTCCTCTTTTACTACTTTCTCTCCAAACTTTAGAATGAAGAATTTTTCTCCCTCCAACAACCATGACGAAACAAACTACTTATTTTTTTACAGATTTAAGATTTAAATCAAATGTTTCTCAATCTGATTTCATTCCACCAACAAATCTTTCTTAATCAGATTTAATACCAACAAATGATTTAATACCAACAAATCTTTGTTCATAAAAAAATCACGATTAAAAAAAATCAAAAAATCTATGTAATTCGATATCACGATTGTGTAATTCAATCTCACGATAATAAATAAAAAAAAAAAAAATCTACAACACGATCGTGTTATTCAAATAACACGATCGTGTAAACAAAACAAATAACACGATGATAATTAAAAAAAAAAAATCTAGAACACGATCGTGTAAATAAATCTCATTATCGTCTAAACAAATAACATGATAATAAAAAATAAAAATAAAAATAAATCTAAAAAAATGTACAACACATCGTCTTGTAACTTTTTCCTTCTTGATTAACAAAAATAAATGTTGAGATTTAGTTTTCTTTACTGGAAGAAATGTAAGATGCAGGTCGAAAATGACACCGAAAAGAAGGAGTACTCTAACTATTTGAAATGGAAGATGCAAAGTTTGTGGAGTCCGGGTGGGTGAAATGCCAAAAAAATCTTTCTCAGACGAGGAAGACATAGAAGAGCAAAGGAAAGGGAGGAGAGAGGAGAGAGGAGAGAGAAGGAAATGAGGAAAAGGCGTAGAAGACGAGGTGGAGAGATGTCTTTTTTAGGGTGGGGTAAAATAGGAATTTCACCTCATTAAAAAAAACTACAATCCCGCCGGCTGTCAATTTTAGATTAGAAAGGATAAAATTTCAATTTGAGGTCAATTTTGGCAAATCTTTTACATTTGAGTTCAGATTCTACAATTCTACATATTTATTGTGTCCATTGAATCCCACGTTGGAATCCTAAAAACAATTTTTTAGTGCTTTAATTTTTTTTTTTTTAATTTTGCAATTTATATATACTTTTAGATCTTTAGTAAATTATTTTTGAAATGGAAAGAGTGCTTCTTCTTCAATATGTGTGGATCTATTATATGGATATGATATTAATATGTGTATTTTGTTATTGTAAGCAACACTCCAGCAGCACCAAACACCTTGCGTCTCTTTCTACCTTTCTGCTACGTTCAAACAAAAATTTCATTTTTTTTTTTTTGGATTTTCTTCAATCATACTCTTATTAATTGCTCTTGCTCGGAAAATTTATTTAAAAGAGGCCCCCAAAAATCTTCATTCCCTAATCTCATCGGATATAAATTTGAAGTGTTTTTTTTAATCTCTCCGTAAATAAAATTGTAGGGTAGTTTGGCATTGAGAGGTAGACAACTGCAGAAGTACCCCTCTTTTTTCTTAGATTTTAGATTTTAACATATGACCACTTCCTCAATAATACATGTTATAGTTTTATTAAAGTCAAATCTTCTCATTTTCATAATTCTTCCATTAGGGGTTTGTTTGTGATCAGTTTGATGGGAAATTCTTTGATAGGGGCATGCTGTTTGTTTAATTTAGAAAAATGTCTACGTTTCAGGTACGAGCGTGGCATCATTTTTAGGTTAACATGGTGACTATTTAGACTTTAGACTATTTTAGTTATGTCTTGAAGTTTAGATTATGTTCTTATTTAATCTTTATTTTCAAAATCATTAGAGGGACTGTGGCGTTGGTTAGTAGCTAGATAATTTAATGTATGTGTTGTTATGTTTGCATTTCACTAATGGTGTTGGCACTTGAGATTATATAGACTAACAGTCACTGAGTCACAGCCCTTTATATTTTCTACCACGAAAACAAAAGTATGTTCAAATTTGCAGTTATGGGTTCGGGGAATTTTCTTCAAGTGCTTGCAAACAACTTCGATGTGCTTGCTCTGTAATCACTTTAAATTAGTTCCATTTCCTTGATCCATTGCTTTATAATATGAACATTATTATTTACTATTTCCAATTTTTGCAGGCCTGTGGTGTCTCTGGTGTATCCACTGTAAGTGAGAAATATGATTGTAACTATGCATTCACGTTTATATAAAGAAGTGCTTTTCTTCTAAACAAAAAAAAAGAAGTGCTTTTTGGGTATGCATATATGAAGTTGAAGTTTTAAGTAATGGGGTTGGTTTTTGTTTTGAAAATAGTTATGCTTCAATCAAGGCTATAGAGACGAAGTCAATTGTGGACGACCAGCAATGGCTCACTTATTGGGTTTTGTACTCTCTCATCACTCTCTTTGAGCTCACATTTGCCAAAATATTACACCTAACCCGACGCGTTAATGACGCGTCGGATTAGATAGACTACCCGACGCATACTTAACGCGTCGGGTAAGTCTAACCCGAGGCCTAGTCAAAGCGTCGGGTTAGAAATCTTTATCCGACGTATAGTCCACGCGTCGGATAAAGATATCTAACCCGACGCTTTGACTAGGCGTCGGGTTAGACTAAAAAACCCGACGCGTTGCGTCGGATGTTGATCTTCCGACTGGTCTATTGCGACCCTCTATCCCGACGCATGAGTGCGTCGGGACAGAGTTTACCCGACGCAAAAGGGTCCTATTCCGACGCTTGATGGCGTCGGGTAAAGTGTAAATTCTTGTAGTGATTCTTCATACTGGACCTTGGATTTTTGATAAAAATTGACTTCAACCTAATCCTCTAATCAAACCCTCTGAGATAAATTTCAAGATAGTTGAGTTTTGGGTTCACTTTCTTGACCTCCCTCTAGCCTATAGAAACCAAGCAATGGCTTTAGAACTTGGGAATGGTTTAGGCCGTTTTATCCAGGTTGACTCTGATGAGTTTGGACGGTGTTGGGGCTCAACTTTAAAGGTTCGTATTGCTATTGATGTCTCTAAACCCCTGCGTCGTGGTATTAAAATCAATCTTGATGACCCCATGACGAGTTCTTGGATCCCTATTCAATATGAACATTTCCTAGATTTCTGTTTTTTCTGCGGTCTAATTGGACATCTTCAAAAAGATTGTGCTAAACCGTTCATTATTAATGAAGCTCCCTCTTCAAGAAATTTCAGATATGGCCCTAAACTTCGTTACCAAGTTATTCGCCCTCCTACCCAAAAAACAACAGAATAAAGAATATCGTGTTAAAATTCCCTCCCCATCATCTCCTAAGCCAAATTCTCAACCCTGTTAAAATTCCCTCCCCATCATCTCCTAAGCCAAATTCTCAACCCTCCATTCTGCCTACCTCTGCTGACCCTCCTTCAGTTCCTAAGTCCCATCCTAATCTCTCTGCCCTGCCTTCTTCTCCTCAATCAACCAAATCCCTCATTTTCCAGCCTTCTCTTCTTCTCCTTTTTCTACAAATAAGCGAAAAGGAAAACCAAAAATTTCAGAAATTTTTAAACTTTCTTTTGACATAAATGAGCCATATATTAACCATAAACGAAAGCTCAGTCATAATTCTTCTATGTATGCTTCAAAGAAAAGCAAGACTGCAAACTCTATTTCGCCTAATAATGTTGATATCTCACCTTTTGCGGGGGTCGCTCAGCATCCCCGCCATACTTCATGAAAATTCTTTGTTGGAATGTTCGTGGATTGGGTAATCCTCGGACATTCCGTATTGTTCGCGATTTGCTTCGTTCAAGGCAACCTCTTATCGTTTTCCTCTCGGAAACCCGAAGTGATGCACCTTATATGAATACTCTTAAACTTGCTACTGGTTACTATGGTTGTTTTTCGGTTTCGAATGTTAGCTCAAGTGGTTCTGGTGGTGGCCTTTGTCTTCTTTGAAAAGAGGAAGTGGATTTATCCATTCGTTCTTTCTCAAAGACTCACATTGATTGTTCGATTAAGTGGGAAAATAAGTCTTGGCGTTTCACCGGCTTTTATGGTAATTCTGACCCTACTAAACGATTTGCTTCTTGGGATCTTTTAAAAAGACTATCCAATAATGATCCTTCCGCTTGGTTAATTGGAGGAGATATTAATGAAATTCTTTCAAATGAAGAAAAGAAAGGTGGAGATCCTAAGGATCCGAATCCTATTTCTTCTTTTAGGAACATTTTGGATGTTTGTAATCTCATTGATCTTGGCAATAAAGGTGACATTTTTACTTGGTGTAATCGCTGGAGACATCTCCCCCCAACTTTTGAAAGGCTTGATCATTTTTTGGCCAATTCGGCTTTTGGGGATGTTTTTCTTTCCATTGTTAATACTCACTTGGATTGGTCTAAATCAGACCACCGTCCTATTGAGCTTTCTCTTCAAAATGTTCTCAAGTTACCCTCTTCCAAGTATATTCCTAAATCTTTTAAATTTGAGGAACATTGGCTCAAGCATGAACATTGTCTCTCCATTATTACCTCTTCAGCTTGTTGGAACTCTATTAGTTGTTCTCCTCATGATTTTGCTAACATTTTACAACATCTTTCTTCTAAACTTAGACCTTGGGGGCGTGCTAAAACAGATTCTCTCAAGTCTATGATTCGAGATTGTCAAGGAGCTCTTCAGACTACCTATTCTGTTTCCTCCCCTGATTTTAATAAAATTGCTCTTAATGAACAAGATCTGGATGGTCTGCTTGAGGAAGAAGAAATTCTTTGGAAACAAAGATCTCGTGAAGAATGACTAAAATGGGGAGATAGTAATACCTCTTGGTTCCATAAGAAAACTTTTATTCGAAGGAAGAAAAATACTATCAAAGGAATTTTTAATGAATCTAATAGTTGGGTTGATGATCCTCAGGATATTGAGGCTGTTTTTGTCTCTCATTTTTCTAATATATTTACCTCTACTAACCCTTGTGATTCTTATTTGGACAAGGTTCTCTCTAACCTTCATTGTGTAGTTACAAATGATATGAATGATGTTCTTACTACTCCTTTTTCTAGAGAAGAGATAGAGGTTTCTCTTCGGCAAATGGCTCCAACTAAAGCACCTGGCCCTGATGGGTTCCCTGCTTTGTTTTATCAAAAATTCTGGTCCTCTGTGGGTAATGTTACTGTTCAAAGTTGTTTAAATTTCCTTAATAACTCTGCTTCTATTGCTCCTTTAAATCATACAAATATTGCTTTAATTCCTAAGTCTAAAAACCCTTCTGTAGCTTCTGATTTTCGTCCCATAAGTTTATGTAATGTCTCTTATAAGCTCATCTCAAAAGTTTTGGCTAACCGATTAAAACCTCTCCTTAATGCCATTATTTCCCTATCAGTCTACTTTTATCTCTTCTCGCTATATAGTTGATAATATCTCTATTGCTCATGAATGTATTAACTGCATTAAAAATAAGAGGTTTGGCTCTAAAGGGGTTGCTGCTGTTAAGCTAGATATGTCTAAAGCTTTTGATCGGGTCGAATAGTCTTTTTTAGAAAAAATCATGCTCAAATTTGGTTTTGATTCTTGTTGGGTCTCTCTTATCATGAGATGTATTACTTATGTTACATTTTCTATTAATATTAATGGTTTATCAAGAGGTATGATCATTCCCTCTCGGGTTTGAGACAAGGAGACCTTTTGTCTCCTTATCTTTTTTATCTTATGTACAGAGGGTCTTTCTCAATGTATTTTTGGCTGCTAAAAAAAATAAGTCTCTCTCTGGTATCTCTTTAGCAAGGTCAGCTCCTTCCATCTCTCATTTATTGTTTGCTGATGATAGTATTTTTTTTTCTTAAAGCTTCTGATCATGATTTCACCTCTTTATTATCTATTCTTCGAATCTATGAAAAGGCTTCTGGGCAACTTATTAATTATTCTAAGTCAGCTATTATTTTTTCTCCTAATGTTTGTTCACTTTTTCAGGATCATCTTCAAGGTATCCTTGGGGTAAAACTTGTCTCTAATTTGGGGCGTTATTTAGGAGTTCCTTCCAGCTTTTCAAGGAGAAGAGCGGCTGATTTTAGTTACTTAACTGATAAGATTTGGAAGGTAGTTCGTGGCTGGAAGATGAATCTATTCTCCATTGGTGGAAAAGAAGTTCTTCTAAAGAGCATTGCACAAGCAATTCCCATTTATACCATGAGTTGTTTCCAGCTTCCACAACGTATATACCAAGATATCAATAGAGTTTTATCTCGCTTTTGGTGGGGTACTACTGATTCTTGCAAAAAACTACATTGGCTTCGCTGAGAGTCTCTTTGCAAGCCTAAAGATATTGGTGGTTTGGATTTTAAAGATATTGAGCTTTTTAACCAGTCGCTTTTTGCTAAGCAAGCGTGGAATATTTTGGTGAACCCCAATAGTCTAGTTGCACGTTGTCTTAAAGCAAAATATTTTCCCAATACTGATTTTCTTTAAGCTCCTCTTGGGCGAAAACCTTCGTTTCTTTGGAAAAGTATTGTTTGGGGTAGGGCGCTTTTATCTCATGGTCTCAGATTCAGGGTTGGTGATGGTGTTCAGATTTCTGCTACCCAGGATAAATGGATTCCTCGAGACTCTACTTTTAACCTTATATCCTCCCCTTGGCCCCCTATTGATATTAAGGTGGCAGATTTAATTACAGATAAAAGGTCTTGGAACATACCTTTGTTGAATAGTCTTTTTGTTCCAGAAGAGGTTGCTGCAATTCAGACTATTCCTTTAAGCAGGATTCCATCTTGTGACATCCAGGTTTGGCATTACTCTAAAGATGGCACCTAGAATGTTAAGAGTGGCTATCAGAAGGCTTTATCTCTTAAATATGATGCAAGCCCATCCAATTTGAAGACTTCTTCTAAAGTTTGGACTTCTTTATGGAAGTTAAAAGTTCATTGCAAAATTAAAATTTTTATCTGGAAGGCTCTTACTAATTGCCTCCCTACTCTCTGTCGCCTTCGTGAAAAGGGTATAGATTGTCTTACCTCATGCCTTGTCTGCAGAAAGAAGAATGAGTTTGTCTCTCATAGCCTTCTCATTTGCTCTCGTGCCTCTAATATTTGGAGGTTTTATTTTCCATCAATATCTCATGCGACTTTCTCCTCCTCTTCTTTCTTTGATCATTGGAGTGCTTGGATTGATATGCTTACAAATGATGAGTTAGTTCTTGCTTGCATAATTTGTTGGGCTATTTGGAATGACAGACTTATAGCTCAATAAGGATTTGAATTACCTCATATTTCTGCTAAAATTGAATGGATCAGTAAATATTGCGCTGAAATGAACAATATCTCTTATGGCCCTCTTCCTTATATTTCTGCTATTTCTGGGACTGCAAATCGTTGGGTTGCTCCATTAGATTCTTATTTTAAAATCAACACAGATGGCTCTTGGCGCTCCTCTTTGTCTAAAGCTGGGATTGGTTTGGTGATTCGTGATTCCTCTGGCTCCATTGTTGCTGCTCACTCTTTCAAAGGTCATTTCTCTTTTAGCCCTCTTCATGTGGAATTTGAAGCTATTCACGCCGGTTTGTCTCTTGCTGTGAAAATCGGTCTCCGCCGCATCATCCTCGAATCTGACTCTGCCATGGCCATTCAAGCTTTGCTTTCTATTAGATCCCCAAGGAATGAGACTGGCATCTGGGTTGAAGATTGTCGCAAGCTTCTTTGCCATTTTGATGATTTTTCCTTTTTGCATGTAGGTCGTTCTTGTAATCGGGTCGCTGATGCCCTAGCTTCATTTTCTTATTTTTCTTCCTTCGCCAGGTTGTGGCTTATTTCTTTCCCTTCTTGGCTTCTATCTTTAGCCAAAAAGGATTCTCTCGCTTTATTTTAGATTTTTAGAAATTTAGTAATTTTAAAATGGAGTAAACTAAACATTAATAATTTAAAATAACTTGTTTTTATTACGAAAATTTCACCTGATGCAAAGTGTCCACGCACCCTTGACAGACCTCTTGGTCACTAAGATATACATATGCCCGCTGAGCTATGCTCGCTTTGGCCACCCTTGATTGAATATATACTTCAATAACACAACTAAAGAAACATTTGTTCTTTCTTTGGTAACTATAAGCATAGTTCAATAATTTAAGAAAACGTCCGGTGGGATGACCTCACATATTTTTAAACAGAAAAAAACATATTTTTAAACATAAAAAAAACTTTATTTATTTTTTATTGTTTCTTGTTTTTAAAAACAAAAAAAAATGTATAATTTTATTTTTAGGAAAATATTACCAAACACGACGTTTTAACTACGAATATTTTGTTCTTAGTAAATGTCTTGTAGTTTTATAAACAAAAAAAAAATGAAAATAGCCCAATTTATATAAAATAAGTATAAAAATTAGAATTATAAACAAAAAAATGAAAATAATATCAAATAGACTCTTTTTAACTCCAATAATTTTTTTTTTTTTTTTTTTTTTTTGCAAACGTATTTAATTAATGCAAGGATTGAATCCATGACTTCATAGTCATGAAGCACAAACTTATGTCAGTCGAGCTATGCTCGATTTGACAACTTCAAAATCTTTTGTTACGAGTATAACTCCCTATGTGCTTTTGAGATTTGATTTTAAAATACATATTTAATTCAATATTAAAGATTTCTAGAATTTGATGTGATTTGTTTTTATCTTGTCTAATATTATCTTTTGTTATCATAACTTTTGACGTATGAAAATGCATGGAGGCATCGTAATGAATTGGATTTCCTTTTCTAGTGCTTTCGTGGCCATCAATTGAGAAGTGCAATAGATTTTCATGTCTAAGAGTTTAAAACCAAAAGGATCACCAGCTAAATGTGGTTCTTTGACGAAGCATACTTTACAAGGAGTTGCTTGTTTAAAATGAGCACTTATGAACAAAGTGCTAATCAATTTCAATGTGTTTGGTTTGTTGGTGCATAAACGTGTTTACAGTAAAGTGGCTCGCACTGGTATTATCACGTAGACGCAGTGGAGGAACATGAAGAGAATACCCCAGTTCACACAAAGTGTTGAGAACGAAAGAATTTTTATAAGACTCTGTACTCAGATTCAACACTCGAACAAGATATCGTTTTCTGTTCGAAGAAGACCAAGAAATCAAATTTTTTCATAGCTAGAAAGGTTCAACTTTACCATTTTGTTGGAGTGTATAAGGACGAGAGACTCTAGGAGAAATGTCATTTCTCAGTGAGACATTTTGAAAGAGACCAAAACTCGCCACCCTATTCACAAATTGAAGGGCTTTAAAATTTTAGAGTTAAAATTGTGTTTTTACCCATTCCTATAAATTGAAGAAAGGAAGAGAACACTTGATCCTTTGTTTTTGAAATATTGAGCCAAATATATAATGAGTGTAGAAGAGTTTAAGAAATATACACATAAATGAAAGGACAAAAGAGAGGCAGAGTAAGGATGAAGAAAACATCAGTATTATTTCTTTGTATTGTCAAATCAGAATGAAATAGGAGGCTACACCCTAACCACTCATTATATACAATTGCTAAAGAATACAAAAGAATGAAAAGGTTGCCCTAAACACGTGTTTTATTATAGAGGAGAAATATAACAAACTTTATATTCTAGATCTTTCCTCCACTTTGGCACCTAGTCATCAGTCAACTTCATTACCCTTAGCTGGTTGACTCCATGTGTATCATATTCCTCACTATCCCCCTTTGGTAGTGTGAAACCTTTGGTATGTTCACTATTTTTCGGTGTGTCTAGTCCCGGCAAAATAAAATTTATAATACTGGCTTGCTATTCTAACTAGTAGATAGCGGTAACCAGGTCGATCCACAGGGAATTAGCGTAATTCAGACTTAATTAAATTCAACTTGCTATTAATAAAAAAAAGAGATTTTGGTTGGTGAAATTGGGAATTTAAACATGCAATAGAGCTAACGGAAAATTAACCAGTAAATTGACAAATTAACGGTCATGCTGAATTCTGAGAAGTGGGATTGATCGCTATTGAAATTCAGTTAATTGATAACAAAAGAATTAGGTACGATGCTCAAGCACACAATTCGTTTGGTCGATTTCTGACTCAAACGACCCAATGACATAATTAGAAAAGTGCAATTCTAATTATACATGGCCATAATCAATTTAAGTTAGCTACTCCTAAACCAATTAAAGGTCAGTGACGGGAACACTGCCACGAATCAAACCGTAGATTAACTCGATTTTTCCCTTACCCAAAGCCTATCATGAAAACAATAACTAATTCATACCCCCAACTGTCACTTGAGCTCGAATTACTTAGTCATGCTTAGACCTTTGTTACTTAGCGATTGATGCAATTATACGTCCTAATCTTTAACGTTCTAGCATGCATAGGAATTAGAACATCACTCCTAATTAAGCTACACATGCTAATTGAATATCACCATGGGAAGAAGATTCAAAAAGTTCAAAGTAGGCTAAACATACATAAATGGGCAAATCTCCCCTTCAATCAATAGTTTAGAATCCCAAACTCAAAATCAAGCACTAACCTTACTTAGCCTTCCATGGAGATTTAATTTCTCCAAAACTACATGGAAAAGCTTGGTTGCATACAACAATGGAGGAAGAAGACCCAAATTCGGGTAAAAAGTGCAGCAATCCCGAGAGAATTTCGTAGAAGATAACCTAAAATCGGACATTTTCCCTTTTATAGTCGCCGTAGCGTCGAGACGCTAGGGGTAGCATAGAGACGCGGCGAAAACCGTTAGCGCGCGCATACGAAGCGTCGAGACGGTGGACCAAAAGTGCAACTTGACTTTCTTTCTTCTCTTCTTGATCCGGTTCCTTCCCGAAGCATCTAAAACCCCCGCCTTAGCACCGAAACATGTCTTGGGACTCCTTTAGCTCCCGACCGTGAGTTAACCTGTAACAAAGTCATTTAGTCAATATTAAACAAGGTTCTAGCCAATATTAAGGACATAATAATAACTTTATTTTAGAGCTATCACCCCTCTAACAAGAGGGGAGTGCAACTAACCCGAGTTTGGAGTGAAATAGGAAAACTGAGAATGTGTGAGAGGCTTAGTGAGGCAAGCAACAAGTTGTTCTTATGAGGGGACATATCGGGCAGTAAGCTGGCTGCGAAGAACTTGGTCACGAATGTAATGCACATCTATTTCAATATGTTTGGTGCGTGCATGGAAAACCAGATTGGTCGCCAATGCATCTGCACTGATATTGTCACACCTCAACACCGGGGTGCTAGATAACCGAAGACCAAGTTCCTCAAGTAACTGGCGGATCCATGTGATTTCAGTGGAAGCATGAACGAGAGCACAATATTCGGTGCTCGAACGAGCAACAACTACTTGTTTCTTGGATGACCAAGATATTAGAGTAGAGCCAAGGAAGACACAATATGCGGCAACAAACTTACGATAATCCACGTTCGCGACCCAATTAGCATCAGAGAGAGCAGTGATATCAAGCTGAAGACTAGGCTGAATTAAAAGACCACAAGAAGGAGTACCTTTGATATAACGGAGAATACGTTTCACTGCTTGCCAATGAACATCAGTAGGAGCCTTGAGAAATTGGCTCAATTTGTTGACAATGAAGGTTATGTCGAGCCGAGTGTTTGTGAGGTATTGTAGGGCACCAATGTTGCTTTGCTCAATGGGGTTATATATTGATTAATTTAAGCAAATAACCATGCAAGTATACACGGTCTGCAGCAAGTGATAAGTATATTTTATATCGTTTCCCACAGAGACTAAGTTGAGTGAATGCTGATTTTATGCGTGTTAAATTAGATAAGGTAACCAGGGATGAAATGAGGTTTGATTCGAGAACCAAAATTGTAAAGGACGCAAAGAAAACGCAAAGTTAACGTGACGCAAGGTAAAAATTAAGGAGACTACAGTCCAGAGATGGATTAACTAACGTGCAGAGTAGAAAATAGCATTGCGGGTCTAACAAAACTTTCGCAACAGACTAGCAAGAAATGAAATCTAAGATAAAAACAACAAGGTTGGCTAAGAATCCTCCATAGACATAACTATGATCATTTAGCAGCAACTAAACATTACATGCACCGTTTTAGCTAGATCTCATACATCTTCCGATTATATGCTTTAGGTTATTAAGTTACTCATATCCAAGTAAGTTTTAAGAACCTATTTATAAATTCATGCTATCAAACGTGCTAGGAAAGTGCCTATTCCTAGACCACTCTCTATTTACCGTGAAAGGCTAACATGAATGAGTGACTCGGAGCTCTTACTCCTTCTAGAGGTTAGGAACTCTTTAGAACAAAATGAATGGCCGATCGAAAATGTTCATGGAATCACTACAAGAAAATTAGTCTATTGCGACAATTTGTTTACAACGGTTTAGAAAGTGCTACAAAATTTAATAAAATCGAAACAATTTCTGGAAACAAATAAAAGCTGTTGCAAAATATATGTATTGCAACGATTTTCTTGCTGCGATTTTAAAATGTATTGCAATAGGGTGTTCATTTTTTTTTGGACAATTGGCGAAGCCCAAATAAAAAAAATTCTTTAAAAAATTTAAAGCCGAAACAAATAAGAAAGTGTTGCTATTTATTTAAAAAATGTTGCAATAGGATGGGTGCTATTGCAACGGTTGTGAGAAGTCATTCCAGCATTTTAAAAAGTGTTGCTAGATCCCTTACAACACTAGTTTAGCCAGGGGTTTCTCAAGCGTTGCAAAACGTGTTGCAGCAGTTTAAAACCGCTGCTATAGCTCAAAAAAACCTCTACAATAGCCCTGTTTACTTGTAGTGAATGAAGTTCACACTCAATCAATGCATTCATGCTTATTTACATGTTAAAATCACCTAGTTAATTCCTATGGATTCATCTCAACAACCCCTTATAAACCTTGTCATTCATGATATTAGAAGAGCTCAACAAAACTAATTGATTAAGCATTAAACAAATCTAGCAACAATTCAAATAGCGGATTCAAACGATACGAAAACAATAGCTATAAACAAAAGACAGTAGAGTAAGCGAAGATCTACTCGTCCACGTTTGCTTCGGTCGAAGGAGAAAAATATCTTGTCAGGAATCTTCCCTTCTTCCTTTGAATTCTAGAGCGCCAAGGACGCTTCTTCTCGGATTTGATAATCGAGAAGATCTCTCTTGGGGTTTTCGGGCCTTCTTTGAATCTCTCGACCGTAAAGATTGATATTTTCATTTCCTTCAGCTGTTCTATATATACAGTCCTCAGAGGTTCCATAGTTCGTACCCTAATCGCGGATCTCCATTCAAATTCAACCTTACGGAAAGGCCGGCGGCTAAAAAGACGCAGCAAAAGAAAGTATTGCGATTGCGTTGCGATCGCAAAGTTCCTTGAAGACTCCTTTGCTGGCGCGTTGCGACCGCAAAGCTCTGTTTCTGGCTGCCCTTCTTCTTATCCTATTGCGCTCCTCGCAAAACTTCAGCAACATCCCTGAAAGGCATTATTTAGGCATTTCTCACCAAATACACACTTATTCACAGATTTTCCACATAAGCATTAACTTAACACCACATCACAAATGTCACTACTAATCACATATTATGCTCAATAATACTAAAATGCTCAAAAGACTTCATGGATATTTAGCAAATAAAGACCTAAATAACTCTCATTTGGAGAGTTAACAACCAACAATGCTTCGATAAGGGAACATATCAGTGAGTAACGTACCGTTATGAATGGAGATATGCTTACCAACAACAGTAGGGGAGGGGCAAGATTTAACATGTTGTAATTATAGCTTGATTAATAGATCCTTGATATGCTTAGACTGATTTAGATGAATTCCAGAGTCCAAATAAGTGATTTGAATTCCAAGAAAGAAACTTAACAGTCCAAGATCCTTTAATGCAAATTTAGAATTAAGTAGACAAATAAGGTGATCGATAAAAGAAGCATTGTTACCCGTGAGGATAACATCATCAACGTAGAGGAGTAGTAGAATAGTGAGGAATCCTTTTGAAGATAGTAAAGAGAGGCATTGCATTTAATCACAGAGAAACCACATTGTAGGAGGAAGGTAGTAATGCTGGAACCCCCACTCAACCAACTGCGAGGATCCCGACCCCAACCAGAGGCGCAGCGGAAGAAAGACTTAAACAAAAGCCTAAAGCTGGTTGAGGACCTTTAACAATCAATAAGGAACAAACCGGGAGAGAAAATATCAAACACTTTGAAAATTTTCATTCTGCCCGAAATACCGATCGATAAACACATTTATCGATTAGTAAACCGATCGATAAAGGTCAACCAATAAATGGTTGACCGATAAACTGGTCGGTAAAACTCAAGAAAATGCACCAGTATATATCACATATACACCGATATATTTTCTACCAAAGAGATCCCGACCGATAGAAACGGTGTAAACATACCGGTAAATTTCATATATACACCAGTATATTTTATACCGAGGAATTCATGACCGGTATATATCGTATATATACACCGGTATATATCATATATACACCCACCGGTATATATCATATAGAGGAATTCCTGACCGGTATATACCACCGGTATATATCATATATACACCGGTATATATTATAACGAGGAATTTCTGACCGGTATATACCACCGGTATATATCATATATACACCGGTAAATCATATACCGTGAAATTCCTGACCAGTATATACCACCGGTATATATCACCAGTATATATCATATATACACCGGTAAATATTATACCGTGAAATTCCTGATCGGTATATACCACCGGTATATATTATACCGAGGAATTTCTGACCGGTATATACCACCGGTATATATCATATATACACCGATAAGTATTATACCGTGCAATTCCTGACCGGTATATATCATATATACACCGGTATATTTTCCAGCGAAGAGAACTCTTCAGAAAAAGTACCGGTATATATCATATATACACCGGTATATATTGTAATAAAAATACCTTATTTTGACGTTCGTCTTCTCGTTTACCTCAGCACCTCTACTGCCCCCTCGAACTCTACCTCTCCTTTCGGTCACGAACTCAGCACGGGCACCGTCGAGGAACACCCTTAGAGTAGTCCCAACTATTCTCGGGCTTAATAGCGGAGTAGTGGGACTCCTTGAGCTAAGGGGGTTTGTTGAGAGGGAGGAAGAAGGTGATGAAGCTTGGATGAGTTTGAATATGAGTTTACCAAGAACTTGATGAACAATTCATCAAAAACATGAAGAACTCAAACAACAAACTCATAAATTTCAACAATTGAAATTCAAAATTAGAGAAATAAGAATAAACAACTTTACACTTACTTGGAGTTCTTCCAAAGAACGAACCTCTAAGATTCAAAAGTCCAAAGCTTCAAAACTTCATCAATTTCAAGCAACAACCAAGAACTTCTTCTTCAACCCTTGAAGATATATGTTCGGTTGAGAGAAAAATTAGAGTGAGGAAGTGCTTGAGAGAGAAGTCAAAAATCTCATAATCGGAAATGTTCCAATTCTCCAAAGATGGAGAATGGAAAATGATAATGACATCCACATGGAGCCCATGCACAATGCACGGCTCCATAGTGGATTCTTAATAATAATAATAATAATAATTATAAATAATTATAAATAATTATTAATATTATAAATTATTAATTATAATTAAAACAATTTTTATTATAAATTTATTATTAATATTAATATCAAATATTAATATTATAATAAACTATCCACTAAGCCTGGTTTCCGAAAACCGACTATTCCAATATATGAATCAAAATTCATATTTTCCACTGGTCGATATTTAAATCATATTTAAATACGACTTCTTCCGGTTATATATTTAAATCATATTTAAATACACAAACCCTCGAACAACAAACCCGAATTCGAATTTCTCCGAGTTCTACCCTATAGCCCTGCTATACCGCTTTATTCGAGCTAGCCAAGAGAACCTAAAGAACCTACAGATCATGAGCTCCAACGATATGAGATCATTCGGTCAAAACTCTTTTAACCCGAAACGATCAACATTCGTTAACTCCCGAAGACTCCACTATAGTCCGAGAGTTGCACTCTCCTCACCATAGATATATTATGTCCTCTTGATATATAACCGTCATGGGCAAGTCGACCCTTCACAGGTTGTCCGTAATCACAGCTGGGTCATATTAACCGCTTAACCCCTGTGTTACATCTTTGTTCCTTAAGTTCCACTGACACCTCTAATGAACAATTGATCAGCGGTCCAACCGACAAATCAGATCCTCTCTCAAGCTTAGAGAGAGTGTGCGCATATTGTTCAAGACTAGATGTCAGTTATTAAGGGAACAACCTATCTACTAACCCTGAAGAGCGGGTTAGGAGTAAACTCCTTCTTGCTACACTATGTCCCCAGCTATCTATTGGACTTTATCCATGAAATGATAAGTTGTTGAGTCAGCGCTAATGGGCCACTCTCACCCGTCTAATAAGCAGAAGTTCATAGCAAGCTCAAGATTCAGATCGAGTTACCTAGGCCATCAAAAAGTGAAATAGTCGGTCTCTTCAGTAAACGGCGTTATAAAGAGAGAACGACTTTTTCGTGGTTCAGTCTTACGCAAACTCATCTCGTAGAACGCCCCCGCCCGCACATCTCAATGTGAAACGATTCAGATCACATCGTTGTGTGTAACACAGAGCAGGCCGCATTCAATAGTGTTACCAGGATTAGGTACCCAGCCTAATTCATATACTATAGACCGTTTTTTACTATAAACGCTAGAGCTTGATCCACAATCATGTCATACATGAACCTTCAATATTTGGCATACGTCAAGGGTTTTGTGTATTGGTATAGATTAATACAAAACACGTTTCACTTTATTCCGATAAACGCATTTACCGAATAAAACTAATAACTGATTATTCTAAATAGTATATTTACAAACATAGTGTACGGGTGGTTGGGTCATTCCAGGCCCTTAGAGCCTGTTTTAGGCCATATAATGCTTTGTGAAGCTTACAAATATAGTTGGGGCGCACAAGATCCTCATAGCCGGGTGGTTGGGTCATATAAACTGTTTCGTTTGATGTGTCATTCATGATGGCATTGTTGAAATCAAGATGACGGAGAAGCCAACCATTTGAAATAGCCAAAAATAGAATAATACAAATTGTAGAGGACTTTACCACTGGGCTGTATATTTCAAATAAATCAACCCCTGGATGTTGATGAAAGCCCTTAGCGACAAGTTGAGCCTTGTGTCGTTGAATGAATCCATCGACATTTTGCTTTAAACGAAAAACTCATTTGCACCCAACAACATTTTGTTGAGGAGAGGGAGGAACAAGGGTCCACGTGTTGGAGTTACGAAGAGCAGAGATATCGGTGTTCATGGCGTTTCACCATGGCGGAGTTGCGAGAGCAACATAGATCTTTGTTGGCTCAGTAAAAGTCTAGTCAATTGGAGTAGTGGCTGCCAAGGCATTAGGACGAAAAATATCAGCTTTTCCCAGAGTTATCATATGATGATCATTAACAATTGGTGAAGGAAGTAGAGTTTCAAGGGTTGTGGTTGTTGATGGATTCAGCGAGAAAAATGACTCAGGGAATAAGATTTGTGGTGAGGGGATGAAAAATGAGGCTTTGGGTTGGGCGACACTAAAGAGATGGGAGAAGAAGTATTAAGTGAACTTGATGGTAGGTGTTGGTCACGTGGCTTGATGTTTGACGTTGATGGGCTAGGTGTGATAATGGGTTTGTTTGAGAATGAAGAATTGGTGCTAGGCATATTTGATAGGGGCAAAGAGACAGATGACCCTTTTTTATTATCAAAATCGATAGATGTCCCTTTTTTAAAATGTTTGATATATGTCCTTTATTTAAAAATATATGAATTCAAATATGGGTATAAGGACGTTAATGCCCCCGATTGTTAAATACAACAGAATAAATATTAAAAAATAAACTGAATCTAAACCTCCATGAAATAAGGAAAATGACGGTGTAATTCAAAATACTAAGATTACGCCTAACACGTGTAACAACCATAACACAAACAAAAAAAAATCAATAAGTTTAGGAATTTAAATGAGAGTTCTAATTAAATAATGAAATGAGAGTTCTAACTACACATGGGAAATTGAATGAAAACATCACATCACATCAATTTTTTTTTTTTTTTAAAGATTGCATGCAATACAAAATCCTAATAATTAAAGTGGTGTGATGATGAAAACATCGTTATGTGTAATTGTAAGAATAAACTGAGAAGTCATCCATGAATATTTATATCATGGACTCATCCAACTCAGAGAAGATTGCCATCATGCACCTTTGGAAAGTTGCCGGTGCATTGCATAAGCCAAAAGGCATTCTGCGGAAGGCAAACGTTCCAAAAGGGCAAGTGAAGGTAGTCTTCTCTTGATCCTTAGGGTCTATAGTGATTTGATTATAGCCAGAGTACCCATCTAAAAAACAATAGTAGGCTCTACCAGCTATTCTGTCTAGCATCTGGTCAATAAACGGTATAGGGAAATGGTCTTTTTTAGTTTCTTTATTTAATTTTCTGTAATCCATACACACTCTCCACCCTGTGACAGTCCTTGTTGGAATCAGTTCGTTGTTCTCATTGACTACCACAGTTATCCCCCCTTCTTAGGTACACATTGGATGGGGCTCACCCACTGGCTACTAGCTATGGGGAAAATCACTCCTGCATCTAACCATTTGATTATTTCCTTTTTCACTACCTCTTTCATAGAGGGGTTTAACCTACGCTGGTGATCTACCCTAGGTGTGTGCTCTTCCTCCAGTATAATTTTGTGCATGCAATAAGAAGGGCTAATGCCTCGAATATCAGCAATAGTCCATGCTATAGCCTTCCTATGTTGCTTAAGCAGTAAAATTAAATCAACCTCATGCTGTTCACTTAGCTTAGAAGAAATAATTACAGGCAGCGTATCATTATCTCCTAAATATGCATATTTGAGGTGAGTGGGTAGTGGTTTCAGTTCTAAAACAGGTGGATGCTCAATGGAGGGCTTTAACGGATTTACAGTTCTATCAGTTAAATCTATATTCATACATACATGCTGTGGTTTATCTACAGGCATATCCATTATGTCAGATACATTCAAGTCAGCTACATCTACTTGTACATATTCACTAGCATGCTTGGTTAACAGTACATGCTCTAATTGTTCTTCCATTAGTGAGTCAACAACATCCATGCTAGCACAGGATTCAAGGTCAGAGGGATACCTTAAAGCTTTATATACACTAAACTTTACCTCTTCATCATGAACCCTCATAGTAAGCTCACCTTTTTGAACATCTATTAGTGCCCTACCTGTGGCTAGGAATGGTCTACCTAGCAGGATGGGGACCTCCTTGTCTGCCTCATAGTCCAGGACAATGAAATCTGCAAGGAAAATAAATTTGTCAACTTTCACTAGAATATCCTCAATCTTACCTTCAGGGTATGCGATGGATCTGTCTGCTAGTTGTAAAGTGACTGTGGTTGGACGTGCTTCTCCCATTCCCAACTGGCGGAATAGGGACAGGGGCATGAGATTTATGCTGGCGCCCAGGTCACAAAGCGCTCTGCCCACGTGCTTGCCTCCAAGTTCTACAGGTAAGGTGAAGGAACCAGGATCCTTCTCCTTCTTGGGCAGCTTGTTCTGGAGGATGGCACTGCACTCCTCGGTGAGGTTTACTGTTTCAAACTCACCAATTATTTTTTTGTTAGTAATAATGTCCTTCAAAAACTTTACATATGAAGGCATAAACTGTAAAACTTCTACAAAAGGAATGTTGACATGCACTTGCTTAAGAATTTCTAAGAATTTATTAAAATGAACTTCCTGTTCCTGCTTCTTCTTCAGCCTTCGAGGATATGGAGGTGGTGGCACATAAGCAGGTACGTCAGGGCGCTTTAGGATAGGTGGAGGCCTTGGAATTTCTTCTATGTCCTCAACAATTGGCTCTAGCCTGGCTCCTGATGTGCTAGTTGGTGGTGGACCTTGGTTTGGCAGAGACTCCAGTGGAGCACTAGACTCAGTGTTCTCTACTCTCTTTGGTGTGTCCTTTGTGTTGCTCACCAATGGTCTTCCACTCCTAAGTTCAATTGCTTGAACTTGTTCCTTGCCATCTCTCCTTGGTACCTCGGTGTCAGCAGGGAGTCTACCTTGGGGCCTACTTTTAAGTTCATTGGCTAATTGGCCTATTTGGTTTTCCAGGCTCCTAAGAGTAGCTTGCTGGCTCTGAAGAGTAGCATCATTCTTAGCTATATATTCCTTGAGTAGGTTTTCTACAGAAGATCCTACAGGTTGATTGTAAGGTTTTTGGTACATTGACTGGTTATGTTGGGGAGTGAAACCAGGTGTTCCATTCGGCCTTGGTTGGTTAGAATTTTGGTTAGTGCTTTGTTGGCCACCCCATGACAGGTTAGGGTGGTTTCTCCAACCAGGGTTATAGGTGTTGGAGTAGGGGTTATTCCTAGGCTGCTGCTGGCTTCCTACATAGCAGACTGAGGATGGATTCCCAAGGCAGTATTCATAAGGATGCCCTTCCCCACAGAATCCACAGATAGGTGCCTCGCCTTGACTTGGTTGGGTGCCCATTGACATGGCTGTGGCGGTATTGGCACTGGTTTGGAGATTGGCCTGAGCCATTTGCTTAACTAGGTTGGTCAGGGCGTTTATTTGGGTGCTCATGGCGCTTAGAGCATCCTTGTCTTGAGCCCTAGTTGGCTCTACTGGATCGTCTGACCACCTACAATGAGATGTTGAGATCTTCTCCAAGATCTCATAAGCTTCGTTGTAACTCTTGGACAACATGGAACCTCCAGCAGATGAATTTAAAACTTGTCTGGTGCTGGGGTTGCATCCTTTAAAGAAGACTTCTATTTGGATACACCATGGAATGCCATGGTGTGGACATTTAATGAGAAGGTCTTTGAATCTTGTCCAAGCTTCGTGAAGAGACTCACTTGGAGCTTGTTTGAATTTTATGATATCATCACGAAAGGTCGAATTCCTATCTGGTGGGAAATATTTGACTAGGAATTTTTCTGCTAAATCTGTCCAATTGAGGACATATCCTGAGGGTAAAGAATTTAACCATGTTTTGGCTTTGTCCCTCAAAGAGTAAGGGAAAAGATATAGCCTCAGGGCTTCTTGGGAAACTCCAGGGATTAGGAATGTGTCACTAACTCCTAAGAAGTTCCTAAGGTGGTTATGGGGGTCCTCATTTTCTATTCCAAAGAATTGCCCCACAGTGGACAACATTTGGAACATCACTGGCTTTAACTCGAATGAGTTGGCAGTGATTTCAGGACGGATTATGCTGGGGTTCAGCTCCCCAGGCATAGGTACTAAATATGAAAGGATGGCGCTATCCTTGTCATTCGCTATTTCAATGGGATTGCGAGTGACAGGCACCAGGTTTTGATTTACTCCAGCCATTTCTTCTTGAGGTAATTGCGGAGGAATTGTAGTCTCTGCAATGATTGGAGGTAAAAGGGTTTGTTTAAAGAGACGTTTCTTGGCTCTATTCCTAGCTCTAAGTAATCTCTCGGGCTCAGGGTTGAACTCTAGATCACTAGATGGAGTCTCATTCATAAACTACCCTAAATGGTACCTGAAAAAGAAATGAAGATGGATCAAATTCAATGGAAAATACTTTGATGTTTCAGACTTAACAAACTTCGTTTTCACTTAAAATAAGTCCCCGGCAGCGGCGCCAAAAACTTGTTGCGTGCTCAATGTGTAAAGATAAATAAGCAATAAGGTAGAGAGAGCACTTAGAACATGCAAGCATACATGGTCTCACAGCAAGTAGTAAGTATATTTCATTCGTTTTTTCCACAGAGACTCATTTTTAGCTATTCGCGAAGTGTGATTGTTAAGAAAGATGGGATGAATTTGATGGGGTAAAATTGGTTTTTAATTATCTACTTTTTGCTGAATGTATAAAGGGATATAACATAAACAAATGCAAGTTGAAACTAGACTTAAAAGACAAGAGATGGACTTAACAAACGAGGAAGAAAACAGCTAAACAGAATGAAAATCTGGCAGAATTGCGAGGACCGCAATGTTACCGCAATTAAATAACAGCGAAACTGAGTAAATGGGTGAATTAAGGGCTACTAATGACTATCCTATAGGCATTTTATTACGATTCTCAAGCATTGGACCAACTCTCTATACATCAAACTCACTCTATCTCAAGTATCGTCCGATTCCATGCATTAGAGTCTTAAGTTTACTCGACTTCAAAGTAAGGTCTTAAGCATCTTGTTAAAACAGGAGTGTTTAGTTTGTACTAGGGAAACGCCTATTCCTAGGCCGTTTCCTGATTACCATGAAAGGCTAGCATGATTATATGACTCTGAACTCTTACTCCTTCCAGAGGTTAGGAGTTCTTTGGACAAAATGGATGGCCAATCGAAATTGCCCGTGGGATGAAGCTTACATACAATCAATGATTCGAGAGCTATCCTACACACTTGATGCACGTTTTTTAGCCTATAGTTCTGTCATTAGCATGCCCCTAAGTGGCTTAGCTACTCATGGATATATGGAGAACAGAAAGGGGAGATAAAACAGACATGCTTAGAAGAGAAATATGCTTAAAACAATAAGACAAAACGTAGCAGCAGAAGGTGGAAACTGTGAAATGCAGAATTTTACTTTGATTACTTTGAATGTTTGAACGACAAAGGAAAGCTTCAAAAGAAATGATTCAAAGACAGACAACAACGAAATGCAGTAATTAAAGCACTAGGCTAAGAACAACAACGATCAAACTGGAAATAAGAAGAAGAACGACAGAAAAGCAGTAAAGGTGCTTGAAAAGCTTCGTTGCAGTCGCCTCGAATGAAGGGGATGAAAGGTCAGCCTTGCTTGGATGAATCCAATCGAGAGAGAAGAAGAATCTTCTCTCCTTCTTATCAGATTATCGATTCCAACAGCTGAGACTCTCACTCCAACAGACGGCAAAGGAAAACAGAGAGAAATGATGGACTGCGAGAAGACTTCTGCGCTTCGAATGATGATCAAACCTCCGACTTTGGCCCCCTTTTATAGTAGTTTGCAGGTGCGTTTGGGCCAAGGAGAACCATCAATCTTCAACGTCATATATCAGAATGGATGGAGGAGAAAGAACGAATCCCTGAAAATACGGAAATTAACAGAAAAAGATCAGTCAGCTTACGGTTTCCACTTGAATAATTGCGGTCACCGCAATGTTTTCGCAATTCATTCGCAAAGCTTATTTTTTCATTCTTTTCCTTCGGTTTTCAACCCTTTTTCTACCTATTGTGCATAAGTCCTAAATTAGCTACCTTCTTCTAATTCTCATATTAAAGCATAGGTTTAGGCTAAATGCTATCACAAACACCTAAAAGTGTACATCTTCTCAAGCTAAATGGGTCCTAAATAAGTCACTTTCAGAGACTTAACACACCCCCAAACTTAAGGTTTTGCTTGTCCTCAAGCATACTAAGGACTTACTTAGGCTTGTTTTTTTTTATCTTCTTTAACTACTTACCGACTCCCCTATATCCCTATCTCTAGCAGTGCTGTCCTGTGACACACTTCTAAGTTTAGAACTAACCTCTTTATCAAGCTTCTTCTGACTTCACCTGCCTACTATACCTGCTGTCTTTATTAACCCCCTACTACTGATCTAGCTACTTTTATGACATCATGCCACTATCCCTAAGGTTTCAAATTCTACCAAGCTTTACTCCAGACTCAGTACATGCTTTTAGCTTTATTTTTAATGTGTCTAGGATTCCTTAGAGTCATGCCAGTCTTAGTATTAACAGTGACAGTGGTACTTTTAGAGAACAACCTAAACCCTGGCATCACTACATTGGATATACATTCATCTCCTTAGACAAACCTAGAAACTACAACCTTGTGCTTAGCTCTTTGAGGATCAGAGTTCTTTTTTAAATAGGACATCTAAGCCACAAGATTATAACTCCTAAGCATACATCCTTCTTCCCCTATTTCTCCTTTTCCCTTTTTTACTTAGGTGGAGTCTCTCCTTGGGTTGCCTTTTGATGCAATGCCACTTGTGGTTTACACACTTGGCACTGATTACTCAGCACTTGAGAGAGACTCCCCTCTTTATTCTTATTTTTCACTTTTTCTATTTATCACAAAAAATTTTCTTAAAGGAGAAGAAGAATGCTTATGTCCTAAGGAAGAGAGGAATGTTCCTAGGCCTAGGGTGGCCTCCCCCAAACTTCAACTACTCATTGTCCCCAATGAGTGTCTGAGGTGGCACACCCCCAAACTTGTCCTAGAAGCATCTAGTCTAAAGTAAAACAAAGAGAATCTAAAAATCCTAGGCATAGGCAAAACATTTAAAAGCAATTACCCCAGCAGCAGAAAATTTGAACAAAACAGACAGTTTAAGGACTGATGGTTTATGCATGCTGAGCCCTATTCAGAGGCTAATTTAAACTATCAAAGGGTGTCCTATGACACTCATCCAGCATGCGTTAAGATCAGCTATATAAGGTAGTCATGCTAGCAGCAAAAGATAGAATTTAACAGATCACAGCCTAACTACACAGACAGTCCAAAACATGCAATCAGTCACAAAATTTGCGGGAACCGCAATTATTTCGCAATTCAATCCGGGCAGATATAACATTGATTAGGGCCCCTCAGCATGCTTTTTCCTGTTACTCACGCATCCTAAAAATAAAGCTAAACTATCCTACCTATTCAGCTAACATCAGACTAGACTAAGCAAAAGAAAAAACATAAAACTAAACAATAAAAACAGATCAAAAGTTGAACACAAAACAGCATAATGCACATGATCCTATCAGAAAGCAGAAAAATTGTTTTTTTTTCTAAGGGAACAGCAATACTCCCTTTAGTGCACTTCAAACTAGCACTCAATTCTCGTCATCCTCATCTGGTTGCCTTGGTCTTGGGGGCACCCATGGAGTTAGGAGATTGGTAGGGAAGTCCGGGAAGATGCACCCCAGCTGGTCTGCAACTTCCTTATCCCTCGCCTGCGCATAAGTGGCCCATTGAGCCATTCTGCTCTGCATATCCATTAAGCAGGCCATGGATAGAGACTGTTCAGCAGCCAGCCTATCCAGTTCAAACTCCATATTCCCCTTTCTTCTCAGCCTCAGGTTAGCAGGCAGCTCCAAATGGCCTGTGTAAGGCATCTGCTGCTCCAGGCGCTCGGTGGGGACTCCTGCAAGCAAACATAGCTTGGTTATGGTATTAGGGAAAAACAAGGGTCCCTTACCTTTCTTTGCGCACTCAGCAATGGCAGCTGACATGATCTCCCCCACATTGACCGTGAGACCGCGCATGATGGCATAGACCAGCAGTGATCTACTCTGGTTGATTGTCGTCTCGTGGGTCACAGGGGACAGCTTTCTCCTCACAAAGGCAAACCAAACAGCTGCCTTTGCTGTCAGATTGGCACTCATTAAGGTGTGCCTCCCATTGCGTGAGACAGTCCACGCTGCTTCAGGCTGGCCAATTGTGCGAATGGCCTCTTCCAGCACTGCCTCAGTCGGCTCATCAACTATCCGCGCATAATCTGTGTGTTTGGCCCTTGAGACCAAAGGCTTCATTGATGGCTTTGGCTGAGAAATCCACTTCCACCCCTCTGACCACAGACAGGCCATCCTCAGGGCTGAGCACATTGGCGTAGAAATCGTACACCATGCTCGTGTAGGCTGGATTAGGCGGTCTGCAAAATTCCTCCCAGCCGTGGTTGATCACTCCTGCGCGCAAGAACTGCGGCAGGTCAGCGAGTCGGTCGAGGAAGCCTTTCTCGTGCAACAGGTCCCTCTTCCTCAGCTCAGCACCCCTGGATTCAGCGTCAGACGAGACATACCTTCCTGACTGAGGTTCGTCTTCAGGGTAGAGTTTAGCCTTCCCCTTATCTGCTGGTTTGGATGATTCGGCAGCCTCCACCTTGAGGCGTTTGAGCGAAGGCTCAGTACTCTCTTTGTCCGTCGACGGCACCTTCTTGGCCTTCTTTTTCTTCAACTTCTTGGCCTTGACAATCTTGGCCTTCTTCTTCTTCTTGAGCCTGGCCTTGATGTTGATCTGCTGGAGGCATGCCCCCAACGTCTCCTCCATAGAATCGTCCTGCTGTGCAGGCTCGGCAGGGCTATCTTCCCTCATAGGAGAGAAGACTTCGTCTTCCCCAGCATCTCCACTGCCCTGAGTGGACTCTTGATAATCCCCATAAGGGAATTCAGGATCAGGCCGTGGAGAATTATGCTCTGCTGATGGTGTCTGCGCAGAACTCAGTGGCGAAGATGGCAGTTCAGGACTCTGCGCTGCTGCAGGTGTCGGGTCAGAACTCTGAGGTGCTGAAGACAACTCGGGGCTCTGTGCAGGCGGCGACGACTCTGCGCTCGGCACTGGTTCAGATGGTGAAGGACTACGCGCAGGTGATGCAGACGGCGACGAACCTTCTTTGGCTGACTCGTGGGATGCACGATCAGTTTCTTGACTCTCCACAGAGGGAGTCTTTGCTGTGCTTGGTTCGGCGGCCGTCTTGACACTCCACCGGCGTTTCTTGGGCGTGCCCACTGGCTCAGATGGTCCCGCAGGAATCTCAGTGACCACCCTCCACTTCTTCCTACGAATAGGAAGCTTGGGAAGAGGACCGGTGCGAACGGCACCATCGTCTGCAAGGGTGAGAAGCGCTTCCCTCGCAGCCGCTTCAGCTGCGTCATCAGCCTTCTTCTTGGCTGCAGATCTCTCCGCTCGTGTGAACACCATTTCTGAGTCTTGAAGATCTTGAGAGAAGAATCAAAGATGGAGAGAATCGCTGAATTCTTGGAGAGCAAAGAGAGAGATAATCGTATCGATCGAGCGCCTTCCAACGGATATAAAGGCAACGGAAAAAATCCCAACGGCTCTTTTTGCGGATCCAGCAATTCCAGCGCAATTCTAGGGATATTATTTCATCAAAATCTCCAACTTTGCTCGTCCGTATCTTTTATTTGGCTCAACCGTTTCTCGATTTTTAAAGCTGGATTTACTCTCCTTGATCCCCTCTTTCGAATCCTTGCAAAAACAAATAAAACAAACATTAAATACGCAATTAAAATTACACCACAAAACATACAAACGATAACCGGAAAAACAGAAAAAATAAACTAAGGCATTGGCCTTGACTAAACGAGCACAGTAACCACTCGTTCTCTCTCGTTCTCTTTGTCATGCTTCAGTCAAGAGGAAGGCCGAGAGAGTCTTCACATCTCCTTCCTCATAGTAGTGCTTCAACCTAGCACCATTGACCATAAATGGCTGGCCTTGCTGCAAGTTCTTTATCTCTATCGCACCATGAACAAAGACATTAGTAATAACAAATGGACCTGACCATCTAGACTTTAGTTTGCCTGGAAATAACTTTAAACGTGAGTTAAATAATAGGACAAGTTGGCCTTTCCTAAAGTCTTTGATCCTAAGTCTACTGTCGTGCCATATTTTGGTCTTTTCTTTATACATTTTGGCATTCTCATAGGCCATATGCCTAAACTCATCAAGTTCATGTAGCTGCAAAGATCTCAATGTCCCCGCATCCTTTACACAAAAACTCAATTCCTTCATGGCCCAAAATGCTTTGTTTTCTAACTCAAGTGGCAAGTGGCAAGCCTTGCCATACACCAACCTATAGGGAGACATGCCTAGGGGTGTCTTATATGCTGTCCTATAAGCCCAAAGTGCATCCTCAAGCTTGAAGGACCAGTCTTTCCTATTAGGTTTGACTACCTTTTCTAGGATGTTCTTTATCTCCCTATTGGAAATTTCAGCTTGGCCATTTGAGTGTGGGTGGTAGGGAGTAGCTACCCTATGTCTAATGTTATATTTAGCCAATATCTTCTCCATAGCCTTATTAATGAAATGTGACCCCTCATCACTAATGATAGCACGAGGAGTCCCAAATCTAGTGAAAATGTGCCTATGCAAGAAGTTAGTGACTGTTTTAGCATCATTATTAGGACATGCTTTGGCTTCTACCCACTTGGACACGTAGTCTACTGCTACTAAAATGTAAAGGTTACCTGATGATGGAGGGAATGGTCCCATGAAATCAATGCCCCACACATCAAAGAGCTCCAACTCTAAGATGTAGGTGAGGGGCATCTCATCCTTGCGACTGAGGTTACCTGTCCTTTGGCATTCGTCACAGCTGTGGGCATAGTTGTGGGCGTCCTTGAAGATTGTTGGCCAATAGTAGCCACTCTGAAATACCTTCGCAGCTGTTCTTTGACCACCAAAGTGTCCACCGTAAGGAGATGAGTGACAGTGCTGCAGCACAGACTTCGCTTCAGCAGCTGAAACACACTTCCTTAACAACCCATCAGCACAGGTTCTGTAAAGTGTGGGGTCATCCCAGATGAATTTCCTTGCTTCATGAAGGAACCTCTTCTTCTCTTGCCCTCCCTTGAATACTGGTAATACCTGCGATGCACAGAAGTTAGCAATGTCAGCAAACCAAGGTTCCTCATCGTTATCACGATGAGCCAAAGCAAAGACATGTTCATCAATAAAAGCATCAGAAATTGCGGTCTCCGCAATTTTTTCGCAATTGTGCTGCAATCGAGACAGGTGATCTGCAACCACATTTTCACAACCTTTCTTGTCTCGAATGTCCAAATCAAATTCCTGCAGCAATAACACCCATCTAATCAATCTAGGCTTAGCGTCAGCCTTCCTCATAAGATATTTTAAAGCAGAATGGTCAGTGTATACAATGGTCCTAGTGCCTACAATGTAATTTCTAAATTTTTCACAAGCAAATACTACAGCAAGCATCTCTTTCTCAGTAGTTGTATAATTACATTGAGCCTCATTCAAGGTCTTGCTAGCATAATAGACAGGGTGTGTAAGCTTGTCAATCTTCTGTCCTAACATGACTCCTACAGCATAGTCACTGGCATCGCATAGCATCTCAAATGGGAGATCCCAATTTGGTCCGACTATGATAGGTGCTGTGACTAGTGCTTCCTTAAGGGTTTTCCAAGCTACTACACATTCTTTAGAGAAGATAGATGGTCTATTTAGCTCTAGAAGCTCGCACAGAGGCTTGGCTATCTTAGAAAAGTCCTTAATGAACCTTCTGTAGAAGCCAGCGTGCCCTAAGAAGCTTCTAATGGCTTTGACATTCTGTGGCTCTACCAACTTCTCTATGATCTCAATCTTTGCCCTATCGACTTCTACACCTGCCCTTGACACTCTATGTCCTAAGACAATCCCTTCATCTACCATAAAATGGCACTTCTCCCAATTTAGGACTAGGTTGGTCTCCTCACACCTAGCCAGGACTTGTCCTAAGTTTTCTAGACAGGTTTTAAATGAATCCCCAAAAACTGAGAAGTCATCCATGAATATTTATATCATGGACTCATCCAACTCAGAGAAGATTGCCATCATGCACCTTTGGAAAGTTGCCGGTGCATTGCATAAGCCAAAAGGCATTCTGCGGAAGGCAAACGTTCCAAAAGGGCAAGTGAAGGTAGTCTTCTCTTGATCCTTAGGGTCTATAGTGATTTGATTATAGCCAGAGTACCCATCTAAAAAACAATAGTAGGCTCTACCAGCTATTCTGTCTAGCATCTGGTCAATAAACGGTATAGGGAAATGGTCTTTTTTAGTTTCTTTATTTAATTTTCTGTAATCCATACACACTCTCCACCCTGTGACAGTCCTTGTTGGAATCAGTTCGTTGTTCTCATTGACTACCACAGTTATCCCCCCTTCTTAGGTACACATTGGATGGGGCTCACCCACTGGCTACTAGCTATGGGGAAAATCACTCCTGCATCTAACCATTTGATTATTTCCTTTTTCACTACCTCTTTCATAGAGGGGTTTAACCTACGCTGGTGATCTACCCTAGGTGTGTGCTCTTCCTCCAGTATAATTTTGTGCATGCAATAAGAAGGGCTAATGCCTCGAATATCAGCAATAGTCCATGCTATAGCCTTCCTATGTTGCTTAAGCAGTAAAATTAAATCAACCTCATGCTGTTCACTTAGCTTAGAAGAAATAATTACAGGCAGCGTATCATTATCTCCTAAATATGCATATTTGAGGTGAGTGGGTAGTGGTTTCAGTTCTAAAACAGGTGGATGCTCAATGGAGGGCTTTAACGGATTTACAGTTCTATCAGTTAAATCTATATTCATACATACATGCTGTGGTTTATCTACAGGCATATCCATTATGTCAGATACATTCAAGTCAGCTACATCTACTTGTACATATTCACTAGCATGCTTGGTTAACAGTACATGCTCTAATTGTTCTTCCATTAGTGAGTCAACAACATCCATGCTAGCACAGGATTCAAGGTCAGAGGGATACCTTAAAGCTTTATATACACTAAACTTTACCTCTTCATCATGAACCCTCATAGTAAGCTCACCTTTTTGAACATCTATTAGTGCCCTACCTGTGGCTAGGAATGGTCTACCTAGCAGGATGGGGACCTCCTTGTCTGCCTCATAGTCCAGGACAATGAAATCTGCAAGGAAAATAAATTTGTCAACTTTCACTAGAATATCCTCAATCTTACCTTCAGGGTATGCGATGGATCTGTCTGCTAGTTGTAAAGTGACTGTGGTTGGACGTGCTTCTCCCATTCCCAACTGGCGGAATAGGGACAGGGGCATGAGATTTATGCTGGCGCCCAGGTCACAAAGCGCTCTGCCCACGTGCTTGCCTCCAAGTTCTACAGGTAAGGTGAAGGAACCAGGATCCTTCTCCTTCTTGGGCAGCTTGTTCTGGAGGATGGCACTGCACTCCTCGGTGAGGTTTACTGTTTCAAACTCACCAATTATTTTTTTGTTAGTAATAATGTCCTTCAAAAACTTTACATATGAAGGCATAGACTGTAAAACTTCTACAAAAGGAATGTTGACATGCACTTGCTTAAGAATTTCTAAGAATTTATTAAAATGAACTTCCTGTTCCTGCTTCTTCTTCAGCCTTCGAGGATATGGAGGTGGTGGCACATAAGCAGGTACGTCAGGGCGCTTTAGGATAGGTGGAGGCCTTGGAATTTCTTCTATGTCCTCAACAATTGGCTCTAGCCTGGCTCCTGATGTGCTAGTTGGTGGTGGACCTTGGTTTGGCAGAGACTCCAGTGGAGCACTAGACTCAGTGTTCTCTACTCTCTTTGGTGTGTCCTTTGTGTTGCTCACCAATGGTCTTCCACTCCTAAGTTCAATTGCTTGAACTTGTTCCTTGCCATCTCTCCTTGGTACCTCGGTGTCAGCAGGGAGTCTACCTTGGGGCCTACTTTTAAGTTCATTGGCTAATTGGCCTATTTGGTTTTCCAGGCTCCTAAGAGTAGCTTGCTGGCTCTGAAGAGTAGCATCATTCTTAGCTATATATTCCTTGAGTAGGTTTTCTACAGAAGATCCTACAGGTTGATTGTAAGGTTTTTGGTACATTGACTGGTTATGTTGGGGAGTGAAACCAGGTGTTCCATTCGGCCTTGGTTGGTTAGAATTTTGGTTAGTGCTTTGTTGGCCACCCCATGACAGGTTAGGGTGGTTTCTCCAACCAGGGTTATAGGTGTTGGAGTAGGGGTTATTCCTAGGCTGCTGCTGGCTTCCTACATAGCAGACTGAGGATGGATTCCCAAGGCAGTATTCATAAGGATGCCCTTCCCCACAGAATCCACAGATAGGTGCCTCGCCTTGACTTGGTTGGGTGCCCATTGACATGGCTGTGGCGGTATTGGCACTGGTTTGGAGATTGGCCTGAGCCATTTGCTTAACTAGGTTGGTCAGGGCGTTTATTTGGGTGCTCATGGCGCTTAGAGCATCCTTGTCTTGAGCCCTAGTTGGCTCTACTGGATCGTCTGACCACCTACAATGAGATGTTGAGATCTTCTCCAAGATCTCATAAGCTTCGTTGTAACTCTTGGACAACATGGAACCTCCAGCAGATGAATTTAAAACTTGTCTGGTGCTGGGGTTGCATCCTTTAAAGAAGACTTCTATTTGGATACACCATGGAATGCCATGGTGTGGACATTTAATGAGAAGGTCTTTGAATCTTGTCCAAGCTTCGTGAAGAGACTCACTTGGAGCTTGTTTGAATTTTATGATATCATCACGAAAGGTCGAATTCCTATCTGGTGGGAAATATTTGACTAGGAATTTTTCTGCTAAATCTGTCCAATTGAGGACAGATCCTGAGGGTAAAGAATTTAACCATGTTTTGGCTTTGTCCCTCAAAGAGTAAGGGAAAAGATATAGCCTCAGGGCTTCTTGGGAAACTCCAGGGATTAGGAATGTGTCACTAACTCCTAAGAAGTTCCTAAGGTGGTTATGGGGGTCCTCATTTTCTATTCCAAAGAATTGCCCCACAGTGGACAACATTTGGAACATCACTGGCTTTAACTCGAATGAGTTGGCAGTGATTTCAGGACGGATTATGCTGGGGTTCAGCTCCCCAGGCATAGGTACTAAATATGAAAGGATGGCGCTATCCTTGTCATTCGCTATTTCAATGGGATTGCGAGTGACAGGCACCAGGTTTTGATTTACTCCAGCCATTTCTTCTTGAGGTAATTGCGGAGGAATTGTAGTCTCTGCAATGATTGGAGGTAAAAGGGTTTGTTTAAAGAGACGTTTCTTGGCTCTATTCCTAGCTCTAAGTAATCTCTCGGGCTCAGGGTTGAACTCTAGATCACTAGATGGAGTCTCATTCATAAACTACCCTAAATGGTACCTGAAAAAGAAATGAAGATGGATCAAATTCAATGGAAAATACTTTGATGTTTCAGACTTAACAAACTTCGTTTTCACTTAAAATAAGTCCCCGGCAGCGGCGCCAAAAACTTGTTGCGTGCTCAATGTGTAAAGATAAATAAGCAATAAGGTAGAGAGAGCACTTAGAACATGCAAGCATACATGGTCTCACAGCAAGTAGTAAGTATATTTCATTCGTTTTTTCCACAGAGACTCATTTTTAGCTATTCGCGAAGTGTGATTGTTAAGAAAGATGGGATGAATTTGATGGGGTAAAATTGGTTTTTAATTATCTACTTTTTGCTAAATGTATAAAGGGATATAACATAAACAAATGCAAGTTGAAACTAGACTTAAAAGACAAGAGATGGACTTAACAAACGAGGAAGAAAACAGCTAAACAGAATGAAAATCTGGCAGAATTGCGAGGACCGCAATGTTACCGCAATTAAATAACAGCGAAACTGAGTAAATGGGTGAATTAAGGGCTACTAATGACTATCCTATAGGCATTTTATTACGATTCTCAAGCATTGGACCAACTCTCTATACATCAAACTCACTCTATCTCAAGTATCGTCCGATTCCATGCATTAGAGTCTTAAGTTTACTCGACTTCAAAGTAAGGTCTTAAGCATCTTGTTAAAACAGGAGTGTTTAGTTTGTACTAGGGAAACGCCTATTCCTAGGCCGTTTCCTGATTACCATGAAAGGCTAGCATGATTATATGACTCTGAACTCTTACTCCTTCCAGAGGTTAGGAGTTCTTTGGACAAAATGGATGGCCAATCGAAATTGCCCGTGGGATGAAGCTTACATACAATCAATGATTCGAGAGCTATCCTACACACTTGATGCACGTTTTTTAGCCTATAGTTCTGTCATTAGCATGCCCCTAAGTGGCTTAGCTACTCATGGATATATGGAGAACAGAAAGGGGAGATAAAACAGACATGCTTAGAAGAGAAATATGCTTAAAACAATAAGACAAAACGTAGCAGCAGAAGGTGGAAACTGTGAAATGCAGAATTTTACTTTGATTACTTTGAATGTTTGAACGACAAAGGAAAGCTTCAAAAGAAATGATTCAAAGACAGACAACAACGAAATGCAGTAATTAAAGCACTAGGCTAAGAACAACAACGATCAAACTGGAAATAAGAAGAAGAACGACAGAAAAGCAGTAAAGGTGCTTGAAAAGCTTCGTTGCAGTCGCCTCGAATGAAGGGGATGAAAGGTCAGCCTTGCTTGGATGAATCCAATCGAGAGAGAAGAAGAATCTTCTCTCCTTCTTATCAGATTATCGATTCCAACAGCTGAGACTCTCACTCCAACAGACGGCAAAGGAAAACAGAGAGAAATGATGGACTGCGAGAAGACTTCTGCGCTTCGAATGATGATCAAACCTCCGACTTTGGCCCCCTTTTATAGTAGTTTGCAGGTGCGTTTGGGCCAAAAAGAACCATCAATCTTCAACGTCATATATCAGAATGGATGGAGGAGAAAGAACGAATCCCTGAAAATACGGAAATTAACAGAAAAAGATCAGTCAGCTTACGGTTTCCACTTGAATAATTGCGGTCACCGCAATGTTTTCGCAATTCATTCGCAAAGCTTATTTTTTCATTCTTTTCCTTCGGTTTTCAACCCTTTTTCTACCTATTGTGCATAAGTCCTAAATTAGCTACCTTCTTCTAATTCTCATATTAAAGCATAGGTTTAGGCTAAATGCTATCACAAACACCTAAAAGTGTACATCTTCTCAAGCTAAATGGGTCCTAAATAAGTCACTTTCAGAGACTTAACAGAGTCCACCCTTCATTTTCAAGGTTCAGAAAATTTATACTCCTAAGAGCTCAGAGAGAATTCTCAAGCAACGAAGACTCTTTGAATCCTTGAGAACTCTATAAATAGAGAGTCCACCCTTCATTTTCAAGGTTCAGAAAATTTCTACTCCTAAGAGCTTAGAGAGAATTTCCAAGCAACGAAGACTCTCTGAATCCTTGGAAGACTGAACAATCATTCAACATCGAGAATAAGTTGCGAAGCCCTCGATACAAATCCAATATCGAGAACAAGCTGTGAAGCCCTCGAAACAAATCCAACATCGAGAACAAGCTGCGAAGCTCTCGATCCAAATTCAACATCGAGAACAAGCTGCGAAGCACTCGAAACAAATCCAACATCGAGAACAAGCTGCAAAGCCCTCGAAACAAGTTCGACATCAGAACAACCTGCAAAGCCCTCGAAACAAGTCCAACATCGAGAACAAGCTGCAAAGCCCTCGAAACAAGTCCAACATCAAGAACAAGTTGTAAAGCCCTCGAAACAAATCCAACATCGAGAACAAACTGCAAAGCCCTCGAAACAAATCCAACATCGAGAACAAGCTGCAAAAACCTCGAAACAAATCCAACATCGAGAATAAGTTGCAAAGCCCTCGAAAAAAATCCAACATCGAGAACAAGCTGCAAAGACCTCGAAACAAATCCAACATCGAGAACAAGTTGCAAAGCCCTCGAAACAAGTCCAACATCGAGAACAAGCTGCAAAACCCTTGAAAAAAATCCAACATCGAGAACAAGGTGCAAAGCCCTCGAAACAAATCCAACATCGAGAACAAGGTGCAAAGCCCTCAAAATAAATCCAAAATCGAAAATAAGCTGCAAAGCCCTCGAAACAAATCTAACATCGAGAACAAGCTGCGAAGCCCTCGAGATATATTTACATTTGAGAGAGAAAGAATCAGAGGATAAACATTAGAGATTGTAATCCACTACGCACTGATACAGATACAAACATAAAAACAAATCAAAAATTCATTTACACGTGTTAAATTTCTCGTCGAAATCTTCGTGTGAACATATTGGCATGTCCAGTGGGACCTCTCTACCTCTAACCTTTTTCCTTCATCTCAAAGTACAAGCGAAGTTATGTCATTTAGGACTCCTTCAATGATCGTTGTCATGAACAACCCCTACATGGGTTCTACTCCCCACGATTGTCCACATAATTTTGGCACAATTGTGAGCAGAGTAATGACATCGTTAGGGGCATCTACGAGTGACAAACTTCTTATCAGGTGTAATCCTCTATTCGAGCTCGATTCTAACGTAGCATCCATCATGATGACTGAAACAAATACCATGGAAGAAAGAATGACAGAGATGCAAGAACAGATCAATTACTTGATGAAGGTGATTGAAGAAAAAAATTCTCAAATTGCGTACCTAAAGAACGCAATTGAGAACCAAAATGTCGTAAAGACAAACAAGACAACAAGTACACCTGTTGTCAGAGATCGCAACAAAGAAAAGATCGTCGTGCAGTCAAGTTCACAATCCACTTCGATCGCTTCACTATCTGTCCAACAACTTTAGGACATGATAACGAACTCCATTAGAGCTCAGTACGACGGACCCTCTCAAAGTTCAACTCTTGTATTCTAAACCATATACTAAGAGAATTAATCATTTGAGAATGCCAGTCCAGTACCAACCACCAAAGTTTCACTAATTCGACGGAAAAGGCAACCCAAAGCAACATGTTGCTCATTTCATCGAAACATGTGAGAATGTTTGTACGCGAGGAGATCAACTAGTCAAACAGTTCGTTCGAACGCAAAGGAGAACGCTTTCGACTGGTACACTGATCTAGAGCCTGAGTCAGTAGACAGTTGGGAGCAGTTTGAAAAAGAATTCCTAAATCGTTTCTACAGCACGAGACGAACCATGAGTATGTACGAGCTCACCAATACCATACAACAAGAATGTGAACCTATTGTTGACTACATAAATCGTTGGAGAGCCATGAGTCTAGATTGCAAGGATCGTCTGACAGAATTATCTGCTGTTGAGATGTGCAATCGAGGCATGCACTGGGGACTTCATTACATCCTACAAAGTGTAAAGTCTCATACCTTTGAAGAGCTAGCAACTCGCGCCCACGATATGGAGCTGAGTATTGCTAGACGAGGAGAAAAAGACTTTTCGATCCTTAACATAAAAGAAGAAGGAGAAAACACTGAGGCAGCTACAGAGGAAGTTATGGTTGTCAACATAACCAGTCTTTAGTCGTCTTGCAAAGGAAATGACACGATAAGTGAAAAGCAACAACTAAACGAAGCGTGTTTCTTAACATTGAAGGAAAGACATAAAAAGTTTATCATTTCCCTAACTCTGACATTTCTGACATGTTAGAGAAACTACAGAAAACACGACTGATTGAGCTTCCCGAGTGTAAGCGCCCGAAAGAGATGGATAAATTTGATGATCCAAACTATTGTAAATATCATCGAGTTATTGGTCATCTGGTAATAAAATGTTTCGTCCTAAAGGAGCTAATTCTAAGGTTATCTAAAGAAGGAAAAATTGAGCTAGACCTTGATGAAATAGCTCAATCAAAACATGATGCGATGACAACAAGTTCGTGCAGACAAATGCACCATCGCCTGTTCCGTGATCAGGAAATGCGCCTAGTCCAGTTTGGAACCTAGAAACCTGTGTCTGTGTGGTTTCAACATGAGGTACCAGGAAATAAATTTCAAGACGCTGTCAAACCTATCAACGATGAGGATAAAGAATTGACTGTTGTCACCCGTCGGAAGAAACAAAAACATTTTGTCCTGAAACATGAAAGAAAAGAGAGCCTAAGGGAGCGTAAACATGAGAGAATAGAAAATAAATATCTTCTTCAACCTCGACAACCGGTGACTTTAAAAGAATTCTTCTCAAGAAGTTTCCTTCTCATCAAGAAAGAGGAAGAAAACTTTGCAACTTCATGCTACATCAGCGCAGAAGAAGTCGACGACTCAAAAGCAGTCGACCAAAGAACTTCTGTCTTCAATCGCATCAAGCCTTCAACTACACGAACTTCGGTCTTCCAAAGGATGAGTATGGTCGCGACAAAAGAAGAAAATCCATGTCTAACTTCTACCTCCACTCGAACTTCAGCTTTCCAAAGGTTAAGTGACTTTACATCAAAGAAAGACTGACCTTCAACATCTGCTTTTTATTGTCTAAAAGTGACAAGTGATCAACAGGAAAGAAAGATGAAGATCGTAGGGGCAAGACTCTTCGATGAAGAAAGTGACGACAAGAAAATTCACAGTCGTGTTCATCCCGTATCTTGCATATACTCCATTTTATTTTGCAAACCATACCGCTATGCAATAAAAATAGGCAGCTACATCATAAGACAGAAACGTAAGGAAGCTGTAGCAATGCTAGATTTACAAAACAAACGTAACACTAAGGAGAATTTATGCAACATACGGGATTAGCATGCACGAGAGAGTGTCATGCTTCTTAAATGATAGGCAACATTGATTTCAGAAGGCAATTTCATTCATTAAACATGCGGGGGTAGCTCTAGCTACAACTAACTAACCTAACTAACTTGGGCCTAGAGGGCAACACAACAATTACTCAAAAACTAAACTAAACTATTCTATCCTAAGAAAGTAAAAAGACAAACAAACATTGATTTCAATTTTAGGGGGGGAGGGGGGTAACATGGTTATTAGAAGCAGGTTAAAACAGGGAACGATAACTTCTCCGAACTATTTTAGTCTTCTCGTTCCTCTTCATCAGCAACTTGCGGAGCCACCCATGGTTGTAGGAGCTCCCTAGGGAAGACAGGCATCTAGCATTGGAGGTGAGCGCTAAGGACTTCATCCCTTGCTTTAGCATAGTGGGCCCACTAGAGCTGTTTTTGCTGCAAGTCTGCGACTTGAGCGGTTACAACGCATTGCATACTAGCTAAGTTACTCAGTTCGACCTTCATGTTTCGCCTTCGGCGCAGCTTCAGCTGCGTTGGCAGCTCTATGTGCCCCGTATACGGGAACTTCTTCTCTTTAGCCGAAACTCGGACTCCTGCAAGCAGACATAGTTTTGTAATCGTGTTAGAGAAAAACAACTGCCCTTTTTCCTTCTTCGAGCATTCCTTGATTGAGTTGCAAATTAATTCGCCAACGTTGATAGTAAATCACTTCATTATGGCATATATCATGAGGGTACGGTTCCGGTTGATGGTTGTTTCGTGAGTAACCGGCAACAGGCGCCTCTTCAATAGTGCAAACCACACGCTGACCTTATCCTTGAGGTGGGAGTTCGGCAAGGTATGCTTCCCCTGCTTGGATACCGACCACTGGGCTTGTGGGGTTCCAACTTTGTTTAGGGCTGCCTCTAGCACTACTTCAGAAGGATTTTCAATCAACCTTGCGTACTCCGATTTCTGTTGGTCCGACAACGCATATGCCGGGTAAGCTGCTACAGGGGGTCTACAGAATTCTGCCCAACCATGAATTATAATTCCTGCTCTCAAGAATTGAGGGAGGTCATTCAATGCATCTAGAAAGCCCTTCTCGTGCAGAAGGTCCCTTGTCCACAAGATTGCGCTACGCTCGCGCGCTGATAGCACTCTAAAAGTGCTAATATATAGCTCCTAAGTCTTGTAAATTAGAGTAATTATTTGGGTTTAATTGATCTATTTTGTATAATTTAATTGTTAAGGGGTAAATCGGGCATTGACATTAATTAAGGGCTTAAATGGATATTTTAGAACATTTTATTAATTAATTGTTTTGAGTGATTATACTACATTAATTAAATAATCTAATTTTAACTCAAAACTAATTAGTGGCTTAAGGGGTAAATCTGCCCCCCTTGTGCGCGCGGCCCATTTGGCCATTTTAGGCCAAGTTTCAATTTTTCCAGCTTTTTAAGCGTTTTAACCTAGTTTTCAGCCACCATTCATAAAAAAAACGTGAAATTTCGATTTGGGAAGTTTTAGCCTCGGGTTTGGTGAGTTTTTCACTAATTTCCACAATTTTTGGACAACTTTGGATCAATTTTCATCACATTTGGCTAAGGTAAGTGCTCTAATTCGAGTTTAGGGTTGTCTTGATGCATTAGGGAGGGTTTAGCATGAAATTTCCAGCTTGTTATTTATAGTTTCTTGGATGATTCTTCCTTTGTTTAAATCCCATGAGCATGTATGACTGATTAGGAGTGACGTCCGAGTCCTCACGCATGTTTTATCGTTAAAGATTAGGACGTATAATTGCCTCAATTGCTAGGTAACAAGGGTCTAAGCATGACTAATTAATTCTAGCCTAAGTGACAGTAGGAGAATAGCATTAATTATCGTTTGCACGATAGACTTAGGGAAAGAATAGAAATCGCGCCAATTGGTCGAGTTCTCGATCAATCGGTTCGTCGCGATATTACCCGTCACTGTTCTTTGATTGGTTTAAGCTTGATCAACTTAGATTAATTAGTGAGCATGTTTAATTGGAATTGCACTTTTCTAATTAATTCATTGGGATGTTTGCTACGGAAACGAGCAAACATTTCGCGTGCACGAGATTAAATTACAAGCATGATTAGAATCCCTATGACCTAAGCGCATCAAGATAAATCCCGATCCCTCGAATTAGGAGCACGTGTTACGTTTATTTTTCCGCTCTTTACTTTTCGCATTTATTTTTCCGTTAGCTCAAATTCTGCCTAGTTTGGTTTTAATTAACTCCCCCTTTATTTTATTTTTGATTTTTCTAACAAATAAAATTTAACTAAGAGAAATTAAATGGTTCCCCGACAACGGCGCCAATTTTGGTAGAGGTACTTTATGTGGTACTCCAAATTCAAGCTGTCGAGGCTTGCCAAAATACAATTTATAAACCCGATGTACACCGAGCTATTTGAAGCTTAGTGGTAACGGGGTCGATCCACAGGGAAATAAGAAATTCAATTTAACTAAGTCTAATTCGCTAATTAAAAAAAGTATGCACAATTAAAATAAAAGAATTGTAATTTAGTTTGGGGGGAAGAGAGCTCCTAATATGCAAGCTAACGGAAAATTAAATGACAACGTGCAAAAATTAAACGGTCGTGCTTAACTTCGAGAAATGGAATTGTTCGTTATGGATGTTCGGATCATCGATACAATTTACGCGTTAGCCATGTTCATGCACACAATTCATTTAGTTATTTCTAACTCAAATGACCCAAGGATTTAATTAGAAGCGTGCAATTCTAATTAAACTTGGCCAATAATCTATCCAAGGTAGCGACCCCTAAATCGACTACGTGCCAGTGACGGGAACATTGCGACGGCCTAATCCTAAGACTAACCCGGTTTCTCTCTTGCCTTAAGCCTAACATTAAAACGTTAATTAATTCAGATTACCAACTGTCACTTTGGGCCGAACTAATTAGCCATGCTTAGACCCGTGCTACCTAGCGGTATAGGCAATTATACGTCCCAACCTTTAGCCCTCTATCATGCATAGGAATTAGAGCGTCAATCTAATTTAGCTACACATGCTAGATATGGATTAAGAACAAGCAAGAGATGCATAAACAAGCCAATAATCTCATCATTTACAAAGGGGAAAAATCTCCCCAAACATCCAAAACTTACAAACCAAAGCTCAAAATTAAGCACTTACCTCGGTTTAGCCTTCCATGGAGGATGAATTAATCAAATCCCCCATGGAAGAGCTTAGTAGCATGCACAAAGAAGGAGAAGAAGTACACAAATGGTGGAATTTGGTGGTAGACCCGAGAGGAGAAGCTTGGAGAAGAAGAAGAATGAAAAGTTCGCTGCTATTTTGCGTTTTCACGCTTTTTAAAGTCGGAGCGTTGAGACGCTAGGCAAGCGTCTCGACGCTGTGCCCTAAGTTGGCTGCTGCGCGCGCGCGGGGTAGCGTCGAGACGCTCGCGCTCGACGCTTGCTCTCGGGTGGAATTTCAAATGCGCGCTTCAGACTTCGGGGCGTCGAGACGCTAGGCCAGCGTCGCGACGCTGTCGGCGTTGAGTGAGCGTTGAGACGCGCGCTCGACGCTGGCACTCGTCCATATTCGGGAATCGTCTGGGCAGCGTCGAGCTAGCGTCGAGACGCTGGGGGCGCGCGCGGATTTTCAATGACGGGCGAGGGCGCGCGGGCGCGTCTGGTCGTCTGGGCGCGGGCGTGCGGCGTGCTGCGTTCGTTGGGCGCTGGCGCTTGGGCGCTGCCCTCTCGGGTCTTAGCCCAATTTTGGGTCGTTTTGGCTCCCGAGCTCCGTTTGGCCTATCGTTTTGACCCGAACACTTCCGGAAACCTCTTAAATGACCGTTTTAGCCCCGAAAATCATCAATGGACTTCCCGAGCTCTTCACCATGAAATCACCTACAAGGAAGCATTTTAATCAATATATGTCATGGTTTTAGCTAGAATTAGGGACATTAAGATAGCTCTATTTTGGAGCTATCACGCGCCTCAGCGGAGATGTACCGATCAGGCCGCGCTGCTTTCTCTTCGCTAATTGTTACGTCTCCAAAAGTGCATATTTTAGGGACTTATTTGCTATAGAATTGTGTAAACTCTTAAGCGTTTTTGATAGAATTTAGTCTAAACATGTGCTTATATATGAGAATTCATAGAATGGAACTAAATCAAGAGTTATTTGTAAAAGGAACAAGAAAGGATAAAAAACGAAGCTAAAAGAGTTCAAATTCTGTATTGCAGGAACATTGCGAAAACATTGCTGTCTCCGCAATGTTTAAGTTGAAATTGTTAAGTTGTCTAACCGTCCGCCGTTTTGTTGCGATCTTTCAGCCGCCCAATTTCTCTCATGCTGCCACGTGGAAGGTCGTCGTTCAGAATGGATGGCTCTCCTTGACTGAAGAGTACCTGCAAAGAGCTATAAAAGGAGGTCAAGGGGGAAGGAGAACAACAAGCTTGGAAGCGTAGAACTCCCATCTCAACGCAGTTTCTCTCTATTCTCTTTGCCGTTTGTTGGCGCGAAGGAATCAGCTGTTGGAATCGATAATCTGAGAGGAAGAAGAGAAGATCCTTCTCCTCTTCTGATTGGATTCATCCCCAAACAAAGCTAACCTTCCCCTTCATCCGAGGCGCTTGCGACGAGGAGTTTCACGCACACGTTTAGATGCTTTCTACTGCTTTCTGTCTTTCCTTTTCGTTTCTGTTTGCTGCCATTTACTTCTGTTAGCTACATTGGTTCAATTCGCATTCATTTGCTTAGTCGTTACTGCTTTGTAGTCATTGCACTTTAAGTTTTGAATCGTATTTCAATACAGGAATTATTTGACAACTTCGCAAAGCTTCTTATCACTTTCTGTTTTCCCTTTACTTTCAGTTTGCTTTGAATCATGTTTAATCCATCTAAACTCTCCACTTCCATCTCATCCATGAGTAACTAAACACACAAGGGTCTGCTAATGATGAATTTATAGGTAGAAATACGCGAATTCAGCATGTAGGATAACTTCAAATGTATTGAATGTATGTGTGCTTCATCCCACGGGCAATTTCGATTGGCCATCCATTTTGTCCAAAGAACTCCTAACCTCCGGAAGGAGTAAGAGTTCAGACTCGTCCATTCATGCTAGCCTTTCATGGTAACCAGAAAACGACCTAGGAATAGGCGTTTTCCTAGCACAATTCATTAACTTGCTTATATAAATAGATGCTTAAGCCTTACTTGGACATGAGTAAACTAAAGGATCTAATGCATGTAATCGAGAGATACTTGAGAATGAGTTAAATTGATGCATGATATGTTGATCTACTGCTGAAGAATCGTTTGAAAAAGCCTATAGAAGAGTCGTTAGTTGACCTTGTTTCCACACTTCACCCTTAAAACGCTGTTAGTTTCATTGCTAGAAAATTGCTGTCTGCGCAATTCTTTTAGTTCTACTTTTGCCTTAGCCATTTTTCCAGTCTTTTGTTCTGCGATTTCATTGCTAGATAATTGCTTTCTCCGCAATTCTTTTTCTTCTACATTCAAGTTAACCTCTTTACTTGCCTTTGTTTATGTTTGCATATCTTATATATTCTTCATTAGTTAGGCACATTAATCTTCAATTCACCCCATTTATACCACCCTTTCTAAGTTAACATCTCACTTCGTTAGTAACTAAGAATAAATCTCTGTGGGAAATCGAATGAAAAAATACTTATTACTTGCTACAAGATCATGTATGCTTGCATGTTCTGAGTGCTCTCACATTGCATATTTATTTAAACACTGAACACGCAACACTAATCATCTTGCCTTTTCCTTTTTCCCTCGTTCTGGCTGCCTCAACAGCCTCAGCCTTGATGCCCTTCTTTTGCGTTGGCAGCGATTTCTTTGATACAACTCTTGTGGAAGGTTTTGGTCGTTTAAGCTTGACCATCGTAGGCTTCCTTTTCTTCTTTTCAGGCTCTGGATCGGCTTCTAACCCCAATTCAGCACTTAACTCCTCTGCTAACTCCGCAATCCTTCCGCTTTCTTCCCCTAGCTCTGACTGAGATTTCTCGTCTGTTGGTCGTCTTTTGCCAGAACTTTTAGTACCAGAGACCACTGTCTCTTTTCTCAGTTCCACCTCTCTTTCGGGGCTCTTGTCTTTCTCAGCCCTTTGGCCTTCGTCAACTCTTTACTCATTGACAGCCTCACTAGTTAAATCAGGTTGGCGCATCGGTGAAATTTCAGTCCAAGACCTCTTCTTCAAAGTCATTGACGGAGGGCTCTGCAATTCTTGATTTGAGGGGGCGGCTGATGGCGAATCTTGACTTTGCCCTTCCTTTCTTCTATGCTTCTTGATCTTCCTCGATTTAACGCTTGGTTTCTCTTTTTGCGCGGATTGAATCGAGTACTCTGACTCTACTGCAACTTATGCTTCCGCGCCCGTTAGCGCCATCACCGCGGCGTCGCTGGCGAAGGTTGGCTCTTCAACAACTGTTGCTTCCTTCCTCGAACTTTCAGGTTTCTTGCCTTCTTTAGAGCCTTTTGATGCCAATGAAGACGAACGAATCGACTCTCTGGTGGATACCATCTTGGTGTTCAGCTTAGGGTTTTGAAAATATATGAGGATGGAAGGATTAAATACTTTTCTTGGAAGATTGAGAATAATTGATCGTGTTTTGAAGAGTGGGAAATGGGGCTTTTTTTAATAGAATTTCAGGGTTGGAGAGTCACCCAATGAGGTGCTTGGAAAAGTTACCGTTGGGATTTTACCGGTTATGGTAAAATCGCAACGATCGCTCAACGTCACATCCTGCTGAATCTCTGCAGCTAGTTGCCTTGGCTTGCTCTTTAAATTTCACTAGTTGTTATCCCTCTTTACCGCTCTCTTGACAATTACTTCCTTCACCTAAAAAGAAATTAAAAACTAGTTGTCAAATACTGAATTTATTTCGAAATTTAAACTTACAGCAATGAAATTAACAACGGGTGGAGCAAGAAAAATATAATCTTTGCAAACTCTGTGCTCCTTAAGTCCACATGGAACAATTCATACTTTCGTTAAAAGGAACGCCGAGAGCGTCCTTTGTTCATTTTCGCCATAGTAATGCTTCAGCCTTGCACTGTTGACGAGGAGCGGATCTCCTCTCTCTGGATTCTGGATTTCTATGGAACCATATGTAAACACATTAGTTACTATGAACGGTCCTGACCATCTAGATTTGAGTTTACGTGGAAAAAGCTTTAATCGTGAATTAAATAACAAAACTTTTTGACCCTTTTTGAAATCTTTAGGTCTTAGGCGACTATCATGCCATAGCTTTGTTTTCTTTTTATATAACTTGGCATTCTCATATGCCATGTGCCTAAATTCCTCTAATTCATGCAATTGCAGGGAACGCAAAGTTCCTGCATCAGTTAAGCAAAAGTTCAATTCTTTAAGCGCCCAAAATGCCTTATTTTCTAATTCGAGTGGTAAATGACATGCTTTGTCGTACACTAACCGATAAGGACACATTTCTAGAGGTGTTTTATATGCTGTCCTATAAGCCCATAGAGCTTCATCTAGCTTGAACGACCAATCCTTCCGGTTAGGTTTAACAACTTTCTCTAGTATGCTCTTAATTTCCCTATTTGATATCTCAACCTAGCCGTTAGTGTGGGGGTGATAAGGTGTTGCTACCCTATGCTTTACATTGTACTTAGCTAATATATTAGGCATGGGTCTATTGATAAAATGTGTACCCTCATCACTAATAATAGCCCTGGGTGTGTCGAACCTTGTGAACACATGCTTATTCAGAAATTTTAATACAGTTTTGGCATCATTCAAGGGACATTCTATGGCTTCTACCCATTTAGAGACATAGTCGACTGCTAACATGATGTAAAGGTTACCTGCCGACGGGGGGAATGGACCCATGAAGTCTATTCCCCATACATCGAAGAGCTCCAGCTCTAGAATATAAGTTAAGGGCATTTCCTCCCTTCGACTTATATTTCCAGTGCGTTGGCACTCGTTGCATGTCTTAGCAAATACATGTGCATCCTTGAAAACAGTTAGACAAAAATAGCCACTTTGAAATACCTTTGCGGCGGTTCGTTGACAACCGAAATGACCCCCATAAGGCGCTGTGTGACAATGTGTCAGGATGGTCACTGCGTCCGATGCGGTAACGCATTTTCTCAGCATTCTGTCTGCATAATATCTATACAAGACTGGGTCGTCCCATAAGTACTTCTTTGTCTCATTCAAAAATTTATTTTTATCTTGGCTTCGATCAAATTCTGGCATTACCTGAGAAGCAAGAAAATTAGCAATGTTAGCAAACCATGGTTCTAATTTTTCATCAAAATGTGTTAGAGTGAAAATTTCCTCATCAACAAATGAATCCATAAATGCGGCTTCAACATTTTCTTCGCGAAGTCCTTCCAGTCGTGATAAATGATTCGCGATTACATTCTCACACCCTTTTTTTGTCTTTAATCTCTAAGTCAAATTCCTGCAGTAACAAGACCCAACGTATTAGTCTAGGTTTAGTATCGGTTTTTTTCATCAAGTATTTAATGGTTGCATGATCAGTGTATACGGTGGTCTTGTTGCCAACAAGATAAGCTCTGAACTTTTCACAAGTGAATACCACAGCTAGCATTTCTTTTTCCGTCGTGGTATGATTACATTGAGCTTCGTTCAGTGTTCTACTTGCATAATAAATTGGGTGGGTTATCTTTTCTACTTTTTGTCCTAACATTGCGCCTACCGCGTAGTCACTCGCATAACACATTAGCTCGAAAGAAGCTTCCCAATTTGGACCTATGACTATCGGCGCGTGCACTAAGGCGTGTTTCAACTTTTCCCACACAGTCAAACATTCATTCGAGAAGATAAATGTCCTATTTCACTCTAAAAGCTCGCATATGGGTTTTGAAGTTTTAGAAAAGTCTCGAATAAACCTCCTATAAAATCCCGCGTGTCCTAAAAAACTTCTAATTCCCTTCGTATGCCTCATTATAGCTCTTAGAAAGCATGGATCATTATAGCTGAAGAGTTTAGTACTTGCCTAGTACTAGGGTTCATCCCTTAAAGAAGACTTCTACCTGAATGCACCACATAATACCATGGTGTGGCCATTTAAGCAACAAATCCTTGTAACGAGTCCATGCCTCATGCACTGACTCATTCTCGGATTGCTTGAATTCAATAATGTCATCTCTAAAATTGGAGTTCCTATCGGGTGGGAAGTACTTAACTAAGAATTTCTCTGCTAGATCCGTCCAATGGGCGATAGATCCTGATGACAATGAGTTTAGCCAAGTTTTTGCTTTGTCCCGCGAGAATATGGAAACAAGTACAAGTGCAATGCTTCTTGTGTAACTCCCGGTATAACGAAGGTATCGCTAACACTAGGGAAACTACGCAAGTGATTGTGCGGGTCCTCATTTTCAATCCCATAAAATTGTCCCACAGTGGGCAACATCTGAAACATCATTGGCTTTAGTTCGAAAGAGTGAGTTGTGATTTCAGGTCGGATAATGCTGGGATTTAGCTCCTCTGGCATTAGGACTAGGTAACTTAATATGACATTATCCTTATCATTAGCTATGTCAATGGGGTTCCTAAGGACTCCTGTCCTATTTGGTTCAACTACTAGTTGAATATTGCCAGGTGGGTTAAGGTTGGGTTGGTTTCTTCCAGCTACATGGGGTGGATTTCAATTTTGGTTCTCCATATTGACTATGGTTTCCCTTTGTTCCCGCAGTCTAGTTCTAAAGGTTCTTTCTTCTGGATCTAAATTGAATTCGTAGCCAGGAAATTCACTCATAAACCAGCTTCCTTAATACCTGCAAAAGACAATTCAATAGTTAAAATCCAATCGTTTAGCTCAGTTCTCAAATAAACACAAACCATTTTACAAACAAACAAATCATCGGCAACGACGCCAAAAACTTGTTGTGTGTTTACTGCGTGGGAAATATTAAAGCAAACACTAAGAACATGCAAGCGCACATGATCTAATACAGCAAGTGATAAGTATATTTATGTCGATTCCCACAGAGATTTGAGTAAGCACGCACGATTTTGTTTGTTAATTTAGAGAAAATGTAACCAGTGACAAATTGTTTGAGGGTGAGTGCTTTGGAAATGTAATGAAAGTAATGGAATGTAAAGGAAGAAATGCAACTAACATAAGAATGCGGAGAAAATGCAAACTAGCAATGACTTGAACAGTACACAAGGAAAGTACTCGAAATAATGCGTAAATAGCGAAGTAACAACGAAGAATCTATTCTAACAAACAGGGTAGGCTAGGAATCATACGGTACTCACGGATTAGGCATTTCAGCAACGATTTAACAAAATACAAACGGTTTAAGCATAAACACACAAGATCTATCGATTTGAGCATTAAGAATCAAGATCCATTCATATCCAAACAGAACTATCATCCTATTCATATCAACATGCTATCAAGCGTACTAGGAGAGTGACTATGCTTAGCCTCCTCTCTGGCTACCATGAAAGGCTAGTAAAAACACATGACTCAGACTTCCTACTCCTCTCGGAGGTTCAGAAATCAGTAATACAAAATGGATGGCCGGTCAAAATTGCATTATTGGAATAAAAACACACATGCTTTGTGAATGTCATGCTATTCTTACCGCTGAAAACGCAATCTCTTGACTACTGGATCATCATAGCCATCCCTTAACGAAATTAGCTTCTCATGCTACAAATGAAGAAAATATTAACAACAAAGTTCATACACTTCATAACCAACTAAAATAACAACAAATGAAAAGGAAGAAGAACAAGACAACTAGAGAATGAGCAAGGGTTGATGAAGACTATTCCAGCTACTCGGTTTCCTTCGGATCTTCACACAACTTCCTTGCCCCTCCTCAGCAATTGACACTCCTTGAGCTCTTCTCCAGGTGCTTATCTTCACAGCTACGGATTTCTTGGAGAGCACTTCAATGGAGGCCTTCTTCTTCTCTCTAAAAGCTCAAAAACTGAAATACATTCTTCTAGAAATTCTCTACCGATCCCTTTCTCTTTCTACCCATTTCTATTTATACCCTTAGGGTTTTACCCTCATATTGCCCTAAAAATTATCCAAGGATCCCCATTGGATGGTTGAAACGGAAAAAGCACAATGGTCTGTACGGCAGGGGACAAGCGCTTCCACTTCACGTGATCAGGTACATTTTTCGCGAATGCTTTCGTTCGCAAAATTCCTTAAAGCTGGCAACTCTGCTGCCGCGTTGCGTCCGCAAAATCCCGATTCAGCCTTTCTGATCTGATGCTTCTTTGACGAGATCCTCGCGAAACCTAAAATGTGCACAAAACATCTTATTTAAGTACAAACAGGCTTAAGTATGTACATTTATCGCATAATGACTCAAAAGCAACCTTTCACTCAAATACATGCTAATTCCTTCGAAACAACACTTAAAACACATCAAATACTCATTGAAGACGCTCTACTCCTTTTACTTTTTCTCCAAATAACTCTCCTTTGGAGAAACAGTTACTTTCGCGTTATTCTTGTTTCTACTTTATTTGCCCAAAGAACCCCCCCCCCTCCACCCACACACATATATTTGGTAACCGGTTACATTCTTCTTAAATCGGTTCATTCTAGCAATACACACATCAAATCTTTGTGGATACAATATAAGTATACATATTACTTGTTGCACAAGACCATGTTCTCTTGCATGATTTGAGTGTTTTGCGATAATATTGACCCCGCGATAAACACCAACACTGACCCTTCCTCTCACTTGGCAGTTCAACCCAGACCGGTCTTCCACCCTTGGCTGACCCACATGGGTCGGACAATGGTGTACCCTTCCTCTCACTTGGATGGTCAACCTAGACCGACCGCTTTTCCTTAGCTGACTGTTGCGTGCTCAGTGTGTGTGTAAATTAGATGCGAAGAGCACTCAGATCATGCAAGTATACATGGTCTGCAGCAAGTGATAAGTATATTTTATATCGTTTTCCCACAGAGATTTGATTAAGTTTATGCTAAGTACAGATTGATTGAAGGAAAATGTAACCGGTGACAAAATGTTGTTGGTTGGGTTGCTGCATTAACGATTTGATGCGTGTTAAATTAGATAAGGTAACCAGGAATGAAATAGATTTTGATTCGAGACACAAGATTGTAAAGAACGCAAAGAAAACGCAAAGTTACAACAATGCAAATAAACTAAGGAACCTACAGTCCACGAAAATAGGCTAACTAACTCACAGAATAGAAAATAGTATTGCGGGTCTCGCAATACTTTCGCAATGAACTCGCAATGAATAAAGTCTAAAGATAAAACAGCAAGGTTGGCTAAGAATCCTCCATAGGCATAAATTATGATCAATCAGCAGTGAACAAACATTACATGCATCGTATTCAGCTAGATTTCATACATCTTTCGATTATATGCGTTAGATTCATAAGTTACTCATATTCAAGTAAGGTTAAGAACCTATTTATGACTGCATGCGATTAAACGTGCTAGGAGAACACCTATTTCTAGATCACTCTCTGGTTACCATGAAAGGCTAACATGAATGAATGACTCTGAATTCTTACTCCTTCTAGAGGTTAGGAATTCTTTAGAACAAAATGGATGGCCGGTCGAAATTGTCCATGGGACGAAGCTCACATTCATTCAATGCACTCATGCTCATTTACATGCTGATTTCACATAAGTATATCCTACAGATTCATCTCAGCTAACCTCTATAAAATTAGCTACTCATGGTTTTGGAAGAACTCAACAAAACTAATTGATTACTCATGAAATGAAGAACTCAACAAAACTAATTGATTGAATTATGATTGAGAGAGGAACTCAACAAAATTAATCGATTACTTATAAAAGCAAATCCAATAAAAATTCATAAAGCAAACACAACTCAATCCGAAAGCGATATTAAAGAAAAAGAGTAGATGAACCGAACAAGAACTAAGAGGAACAATATCTAATTCGAAAAGCAATTAAAGAAAGCAGTAGATCAGATGAAGATCCTCTTGACCACGATTCGCCTCGGATGAAGGAGAAGAATGACCGATCCTGGGAAGGAATTCAATCAGAAGAGAGATGAATCTTCTCTTCCTTCTTTTGAATTATCGACGCCAAGGGATCGTTGGTTCTTCGATCCAACAATCGGGAGAGGGTTTTTTGATTCTCTTCACCGTCGAGTGGTTTATGAATTGAATTCCCTTTTAATTCAATGCTTTGATCCTTCATGTAGCTCTCTTTATATAGCCTTCAGAGGTTGCCATAGGCTGCTCCCTAATCATGGATCACCATCCAAATTTGAGGTAACAACCTCACACGTGGCAGCTATAGGAAGGTCGGCGGCTGGAAAAACACAGCAACAAAGACCAGTATTGCGATTGCATTGCGATCGCAATGCTCTGTTTTCGGTTGTGCTTCTTCTGATCCCATTGCGCTCCTCGTAAAACTTCAGCAATACATCTGCAAAGCATTAATTAGACATTTTTTTCACCAATTTACACACTTATGCACAACTTTTTCACATAAGCCTTAAATTAACCTCATTTCACAAAATGTCACGATAAAACACATATTATGCTCATTAATAGTTAAAATGCTCGAAAGACTTCATGAATATCGAGTAATTATAGCCCTAAATAACTCTCTTTTGGAGAGGTAACACACCCCCAAACTTGAGTTATTGCTAGTCCTCGAGTAATACAAAGACTCACTTTCCCTCTCTTTTTCTACTATCTAACTACTAACTCTTGTCTTTTTCTCTAACTAACCAAATTGCTTAATCTCTTGGCCTATTGTCGAAGGTATTGCTGTCTTGTGACACCCTTCAAGCTAAAACCAACTTCATGTTTTGTCATTCTGAATTCCTTTGCCTTTAAAACCTTCAGCTTTAAATAACTCCTTACCTTCTGATTTATCTGCCTATATCATCAAGCACATTGTGCAGTCATCCCTTAGCTCTAAAATCTTCCTACTCTTAACTTAAAACTCAGTACATGCTTCTAAATTTTATTCTTTTATTTCCTAGGAATCCTTAAAGTCATGCCATGCTTAGAACAAAAAAAGTAACAGAGTACAAAATCAATAGAACAATCTAAGCCATGGCATCACTCTTGTTAGGACAAACACTCATTTCCCTAGATAAGCCTTCTAGTTGCAGCCCCTTGCTTGGCTAACTTAGGATCAGAGTTCAGTACATAGGACATCTAAACACTTAAGGCTGTAACCTTCTGGCATACATCCTTCTTCTTTATTTTTTTTTTATTTTTTCCTTTCTGTTTCTCTTGCACTGCTTTCTTTCTCCTTAAGTTTGCCTTTTGATGCAGTGCCACTTCTGGGTTACACAAATGGCCCTGATTACTCAGCATTCCTAGAGGAAAGACAATGCTTCTTTTTCTTTTGTTGTATTCTCTTTTTTTTTTTTTTTCAAAGAAGAACAATGTATATCTACTAAGGGAGAGAGGAGTGTTCCTAGGACTAGAAGGTTGCCTCCCCCAAACTTGGACTTCTCATTGTCCTCAATGAGAGTATTGGGTGGCACACTGTTAAGTCTCTGAAAGTGACTTATTTAGGACCCATTTAGCTTAAGAAGATGTACACATTTAGGTGTTTTTGTTAGCATTTAGCCTAAACCTATGCTTTAATATGAGAATTAGAAGAAGGTAGCTAATTTAGGACTTATGCACAATAGGTAGAAAAAGGGTTGAAAACCGAAGGAAAAGAATGAAAAAATGAGCATTGCGAATGAATTGCGAAAACATTGCGGTGACCGCAATTATTCAAGTTAAAACCGTAAGTTGGCTGACCTTTTTCTGTTTAGATCCGACTTTTCAGGGATTCTTTCTTTCTCCTCCATCCATTCTGATATATGACGTTGAAGACTGATGGTTCTCCTTGGCCCAAACGCACCTGCAAACTACTATAAAAGGGGGTCAAAGTCGGAGGTTCAGTCATTACTCGAAGCGCAGAAGTCTTCTCGCAGTCCACCATTTCCATCTGTTTTCCTTTGCCGTCTGTTGGAGTGAGAGTCTCAGCTGTTGGAATCGATAATCTGATAGGAAGGAGAGAAGATTCTTCTTCTCTCTCGATTGGATTCATCCAAGCAAGGCTGACTTCTCATCACCATCATTCGAGGCGACTGCCACGAAGTTTTCCAGCAATCTTTTACTGCTTTTCTGTTCTGTTCTTCTTATTTCCATTTCTGATCACTGTTGTTCTTAGTTTAGTATTTTACTTACTGCATTTCGTTGTTGTCTGTCTTGGATTCATTTCTTTTAAAGCTTTCCTTTGTCATTCAAACGTTCAAAGTAATCAAAGTAAAATTCTGCACTTCACAGTTTCTACCTTGTTCTGCTACGGCTTTGTCTTGCTGTTTTAAGCACATTTCCCTTCTAAGCATGTCTATCTTATCTACCATTTCTGTTCTCTATGTATCCATGAGTAGCTAAGTCACTTAGGGGCATGCTAATGACAGAACTATAGGCTAAAAAAAACGTGAATCAAGTATGTAGGATAGCTCTCGAGTCATTGATTGTATGTAAGCTTCATCCCACGGGCAATTTCGATTGGCCATCCATTTTGTCCAAAGAACTCCTAACCTCTGGAAGGAGTAAGAGTTCAGAGTCATATAATCATGCTAGCCTTTCATGGTAACCAGGAAACGGCCTAGGAATAGGCGTTTCCCTAGTACAAACTAAACACTCCTGCGTAAACAAGATGCTTAAGTCCTTACTTTGAAGTCGAGTAAACTTAAGACTCTAATGCATGGAATCGGACGATACTTGAGGTAGAGTGAGTTTGATGTATAGAGAGGAGATCCAGTGCTTGAGAATCGTATAAAAAGGCCTATAGGATAATCATTAGTAGCCCTTAATTCGCCCATTTACACACTTTTGCTGTTGAGTTAATTGCGGATTAATTGCGGTTCTCGCAATTCTGCTAAGTTGCATTCTGTTTAGCTGTTTTCTTCCTCGTTTATTAATTCCATCTCTTGTCCTTTGCATCTAATTTCAACTTGCATTTGTTTATGTTATATCCCTTTATACATTCAGCAAAAATTAGATAATTAAAAACCAATTTTACCCCATCAAATTCATCCCATCTTTCTTAACAAACACACTTCGCGAATAGCTAAAAATGAGTCTCTGTGGAAAAAACGAATGAAATATACTTACTACTTGCTGTGAGACCATGTATGCTTGCATGTTCTAAGTGCTCTCTCTACACTTTTGCATAATTATCTTTACACATTGAGCACGCAACAAGTTTTTGGCGCCGCTGCCGGGGACTTATTTTAAGTGAAAACGAAGTTTGTTAAGTTTGAAACATCAAAGTATTTTTCATTGAATTTGATCCATTTTCATTTCTTTTTCAGGTACCATTTAGGGTAGTTTATGAATGAGACTCCAAGTAGTGATCTAGAGTTCAACCCTGAGCCCGAGAGATTACTTAGAGCTAGGAATAGAGCCAAGAAACGTCTCTTTAAACAAACCCTTTTACCTCCAATCATTGCAGAGACTACAATTCCTCCGCAATTACCTCAAGAAGAGATGGCTGGAGTAAATCAAAACCTGGTGCCTGTCACTCGCAATCCCATTGAAATAGCGAATGACAAGGATAGCGCCATCCTTTCATATTTAGTACCTATGCCTGGGGAGCTGAACCCCAGCATAATCCGTCCTGAAATCACTGCCAACTCATTCGAGTTAAAGCCAGTGATGTTCCAAATGTTGTCCACTGTGGGACAATTCTTTGGAATAGAAAATGAGGACCCCCATAATCACCTTAGGAACTTCCTAGGAGTTAGTGACACATTCCTAATCCCTGGAGTTTCCCAAGAAGCCCTGAGGCTATATCTTTTCCCTTACTCTTTGAGGGACAAAGCCAAAACATGGTTAAATTCTTTACCCTCAGGATCTGTCCGCAATTGGACAGATTTAGCAGAAAAATTCCTAGTCAAATACTTCCCACCTGATAGGAATTCGACCTTTCGTGATGATATCATAAAATTCAAACAAGCTCCAAGTGAGTCTCTTCACGAAGCTTGGACAAGATTCAAAGACCTTATCATTAAATGTCCACACCATGGCATTCCATGGTGTATCCAAATAGAAGTTTTCTTTAAAGGATGCAACCCCAGCACCAGACAAGTCTTAAATTCATCTGCTGGAGGTTCCATGTTGTCCAAGAGTTACAACGAAGCTTATGAGATCTTGGAGAAGATCTCAACATCTCACTGTAGGTGGTCAGACGATCCAGTAGAGCCAACTAGGGCTCAAGACAAGGATGCTCTAAGCGCCATGAGCACCCAAATAAATGCCCTGACCAACTTAGTCAAGCAAATGGCTCAGGCCAATCTCCAAACCAGTGCCAATACCGCCACAGCCATGTCAATGGGCACCCAACCAAGTCAAGGTGAGGCACCAATCTGTGGATTCTGTGGGGAAGGGCACCCTTATGAATATTGCCCTGGGAATCCATCCTCGGTCTGCTATGTAGGAAGCCAGCAGCAGCCAAGGAACAACCCCTACTCACAAACTTACAATCCTGGTTGGAGAAACCACCCTAACCTGTCATGGGGTGGCCAACAAAGCACTAACCAAAATCCTAACCAACCAAGGCCGAGTGGAACACCTGGTTTCACTCCCCAACATAACCAGTCAATGTACCAAAAACCATACAATCAACCTGTAGGATCTTCTGTAGAAAACCTACTCAAGGAATATATAGCTAAGAATGATGCTACTCTTCAGAGCCAGCAAGCTACTCTTAGGAGCCTGGAAAACCAAATAGGCCAATTAGCCAATGAACTTAAAAGTAGGCCACAAGGTAGACTCCCTGCTGACACCGAGGTACCAAGGAGAGATGGCAAGGAACAAGTTCAAGCAATTGAACTCAGGAGTGGAAGACCATTGGTGAGCAACACAAAGGACACACCAAAGAGAGTAGAGAACACTGAGTCTAGTGCTCCACTGGAGTCTCTGCCAAGCCAAGGTCCACCACCAACTAGCACATCAGGAGCCAGGCTAGAGCCAATTGTTGAGGACGTAGAAGAAATTCCAAGGCCTCCACCTATCTTAAGGCGTCCTGACGTGCCTGCTTATGTGCCACCACCTCCGTACCCTCGAAGGCTTAAGAAGAAGCAGGAACAGGAAGTTCATTTTAATAAATTTTTAGAAATACTTAAGCAAGTGCATGTTAACATTCCTTTTGTAGAAGTTTTACAGTCTATGCCTTCTTATGTAAAGTTTTTGAAGGACATTATTACTAATAAAAAAATAATTGGTGAGTTTGAAACAGTGAACCTCACCGAGGAGTGCAGTGCCATCCTCCAGAACAAGCTGCCTAAGAAGGAGAAGGATCCTGGTTCCTTCACCTTACCTGTAGAACTTGGAGGCAAGCACGTGGGCAGAGCGCTTTGTGACCTGGGCGCCAGCATAAATCTCATGCCCCTGTCCCTATTCCGCCAGTTGGGAATGGGAGAAGCACGTCCAACTACTGTCACTTTACAGCTAGCAGACAGATCCATCGCATATCCAGAAGGTAAGATTGAGGATATTCTAGTTAAAGTTGACAAATTCATTTTCCTTGCAGATTTCATTGTCCTGGACTATGAGGCAGACAAGGAGGTCCCCATCCTGCTAGGTAGACCATTTCTAGCCACAGGTAGGGCACTAATAGATGTTCAGAAAGGTGAGTTAACTATGAGGGTTCATGATGAAGAGGTAAAATTTAGTGTTTATAAAGCTTTAAAATATCCCTCTGACCTTGAATCCTGTGCTAGCATGGATATTGTTGACTCACTAATGGAAGAACAATTAGAGCATGTACTGTTAACCAAGCATGCTAGTGAATATGTACAAGTAGATGTAGCTGACTTAAATGTATCTGACATAATGAATATGCCTGTAAATAACCCTCAACATGTATGCATGAATATCGATTTAACTGATAGAACTATAAATCCTTTGAAACCCTCCATTGAGCATCCACCTATTCTAGAATTGAAACCACTACCTACTCACCTCAAATATGCATATTTAGGAGATAATGACACTTTGCCTGTAATTATTTCTTCTAAGCTAAGTGAACAGCATGAGGTTGATTTAATTTTACTACTTAAGCAACATAGGAAGGCTATAGCATGGACTATTGCTGATATTCGAGGCATTAGCCCTTCTTATTGCATGCACAAAATTATATTAGAGGAAGAGCACACACCTAAGGTAGATCACCAGCGTAGGTTAAACCCCTCTATGAAAGAGGTAGTGAAGAAAGAAATAATAAAGTGGTTAGATGCAGGAGTAATTTTCCCCATAGCTAGTAGCCAGTGGGTGAGCCCCATCCAATGTGTACCTAAAAAGGGGGGAATAACGGTGGTAGTCAATGAGAACAACGAACTGATTCCAACAAGGACTGTCACAGGGTGGAGGGTATGTATGGATTACAGAAAGTTAAATAAAGAAACTAAAAAAGACCATTTCCCTATACCGTTTATTGACCAGATGCTAGACAGAATAGCTGGTAGAGCCTACTATTGTTTTTTAGATGGGTACTCTGGCTATAATCAAATTACTATAGACCCTAAGGATCAAGAGAAGACCACCTTCACTTGCCCTTTTGGAACGTTTGCCTTCCGCAGAATGCCTTTTGGGCTATGCAATGCACCGACAACTTTCCAAAGGTGCATGATGGCAATCTTCTCTGAGTTGGATGAGTCCATGATAGAAATATTCATGGATGACTTCTCAGTCTTTGGGGACTCATTTAAAACCTGTCTAGAAAACTTAGGACAAGTCCTGACTAGGTGTGAGGAGACCCACCTAGTCCTAAATTGGGAAAAGTGCCATTTTATGGTAGATGAAGGGATTGTCTTAGGACATAGAGTGTCAAGGGCAGGTGTAGAAGTGGATAGGGCAAAAATAGAGGTCATAGAGAAGTTGGTAGAGCCCCAGAATGTCAAGGCTATTAGGAGTTTCTTAGGGCATGCTGGCTTCTACAGAAGGTTCATCAAGGACTTTTCTAAGATAGCCAAGCCTCTATGTGAGCTACTGGAGCTAGGTAAGCCATTCATCTTTTCTAAGGAGTGTGTAGTAGCTTGGAAAACCCTTAAGGAAGCACTGGTCACAGCACCAATCATAGTCGGACCAAATTGGGATCTCCCATTTGAGATGCTATGTGATGCCAGTGACTATGCTGTAGGAGTCATGTTAGGACAGAAGATTGACAAGCTGACACACCCTGTCTATTATGCTAGTAAGACCTTGAATGAGGCTCAATGTAATTATACAACTACAGAGAAAGAGATGCTTGCTGTAGTCTTTGCTTGTGAAAAATTTAGAAACTATATTGTAGGAACTAGGACCATTGTATATACTGACCATTCTGCTTTAAAATATCTTATGAGGAAGGCTGATGCTAAGCCTAGATTGATTAGATGGGTGTTATTGCTGCAGGAATTTGATTTGGACATTCGGGACAAGAAAGGTTGTGAAAACGTGGTTGCAGATCACCTGTCTCGATTGCAGCATAATTGCGAAAAAATTGCGGAGACCGCAATTTCTGATGCGTTTATAGATGAACATGTATTTGCTTTGGCTCATCGTGAAAACGATGAGGAACCGTGGTTTGCTGACATTGCTAACTTCCGTGCATCACAGGTATTACCAGTGTTCAAGGGAGGACAAGAGAAGAAGAGGTTCCTTCATGAAGCAAGGAAATTCATTTGGGATGACCCCATACTTTACAGAACCTGTGCGGATGGTTTGTTAAGGAAGTGTGTTTCAGCTGCTGAAGCAAAGTCTGTGCTGCAGCACTGTCACTCATCTCCTTATGGTGGACACTTTGGTGGCCAAAGGACAGCTGCGAAGGTATTTCAGAGTGGCTACTACTGGCCAACAATCTTCAAGGACGCACACGACTATGCCCACAGCTGTGATGAGTGCCAAAGGACAGGTAATCTCAGTCGCAAGGATGAGATGCCCCTCACCTACATCTTAGAGTTGGAGCTCTTCGATGTGTGGGGCATTGATTTCATGGGACCATTCCCTCCATCATCAGGTAACATGTACATTTTAGTAGCAGTAGACTACGTGTCCAAGTGGGTAGAAGCCAAAGCATGTCCTAATAATGATGCTAAAACAGTCACTAGCTTCTTGCATAGGCACATTTTCACTAGATTTGGGACTCCTCGTGCTATCATTAGTGATGAGGGGTCGCATTTCATTAATAAGGCTATGGAGAAGATATTGGCTAAATATAACATTAGACATAGGGTAGCTACTCCCTATCACCCACACTCAAATGGTCAAGCTGAGATTTCCAATAGGGAGATAAAGAACATCTTAGAGAAGGTAGTCAAACCTAATAGGAAAGACTGGTCATTTAAGCTTGAGGATGCACTTTGGGCTTATAGAACAGCATATAAGACACCTCTAGGTATGTCTCCCTATAGGTTGGTGTATGGCAAGGCTTGCCACTTGCCACTCGAGTTAGAAAACAAGGCATTTTGGGCCATGAAAGAATTGAATTTTTGTGTAAAGGATGCAGGGACATTGAGATCTTTGCAGCTACATGAACTTGATGAGCTTAGGCATATGGCCTATGAGAATGCCAAAATGTATAAAGAAAAGACCAAAATATGGCACGACAGTAGACTTAGGATCAAAGACTTTAGGAAAGGCCAACTTGTCCTATTATTTAACTCACGTTTAAAGATATTTCCAGGCAAACTAAAGTCTAGATGGTCGGGTCCATTTGTTGTTACTAATGTCTTTGTTCATGGTGCAATAGAGATACAGAACTTGCAGCAAGGTCAGCCATTTATGGTCAATGGTGCTAGGTTGAAGCACTACTATGAGGAAGGGGATGTGAAGACTCTCTCGGCCTTCCTCTTGACTGAAGCATGACAAAAGGAACGAGAGAGAACGAGTGGTTACTGTGCTCGTTTAGTCAAGGCCAATGCCTTAGTTTATTTTTTCTGTTTTTCCGATTATCGTTTGTATGATTTGTGGTGTGTTTTTAATTGCGTATTTAATGTTTGTTTGATTTGTTTTTGTAGGGAATCGAAAGAGGGGATCAAGGAGAGTAAATCCCACTTTAAAAATCAAAAAACGGTTGAGCCAAATAAAAGATACGGACGGGCAAAGTTGGAGATTTCAATGAAATAATATCCCTGGGATTGCGCTAAAATTGCTGGATCCGCAAAAAGAGCCGTTGGGATTTTATCCGTGCCTTTATATCCGTTGGAAGCCGCTCGATCGTTACGATTATCTCTCTCTTTGCTCTCCAAGAATTCAGCGATTCTCTCCATCTTTGATTCTTCTCCCAAGATCTTCAAGAATCGACAATGGTGGCCACACGAGCAGAGAGATCTGCAGCCAAGAAGAAGGCTGATGACGCAGCTGAAGCGGCTGCGAGGGAAGCGCTTCTCGCCCTTGCAGACGATGGTGCCGTTCGCATCGGTCCTCTTCCCAAGCTTCCTATTCGTAGGAAGAAGTGGAGGGTGGTCACTGAGATCCCCGCTGGGCCATCTGAGCCAATGGGCACGCCCAAGAAACGCCGGTGGAGTGTCAAGACGGCCGCCGAACCAAACACAGCAAAGACTCCCTCTGTGGAGAGTCAAGAACCTGATCGTGCATCCCACGAGTCAGCCAAAGAAGGATCGTCGCCGTCTGCCTCACTTGCGCGCGGCCCTCTCCCATCTGAACCAGTGCCAAGCGCAGAGTCGTCACCGCCTGCACAGAGCCCTGAGCTGTCTCCAGCACCTCAGAGTTCTGATCCGACACCTGCAGCAGCGCAGAGCCCTGAGCTGCAGTCTTCGCCACTGAGTTCTGCGCCGACACCATCAGCAGCGCACAATTCTCCACGGCCTGATCCTGAATTCCCTTATGGGGATTATCAGGAGTCTACGCAAGGCAGTGGAGATTCTGGAGAAGACGAAGTCTTCTCTCCTATGAGGGAAGACAGCCCTGCCGAGCCTGCACAGCAGGACGATTCTATGGAAGAAACGTGGGGGCATGCCTCCAGCAGATCAATATCAAGGCCAGACTCAAGAAGAAGAAGAAGGCCACGATTGGCAAGGCCAAGAAGTTGAAGAAAAAGAAGGCCAAGAAGGTGCCCTCGGCGGACAAGGAGAGTGCTGAGCCTTCGCTCAAACGCCTCAAGGTGGAGGCTGCTGCGTCATCCAAACCAGCTGATAAGGGGAAGGCTAAACTCTACCCTGAAGACGAACCTCCGTCAGTGAGGTATGTCTCATCTGATGCGGAATCCAGGGGTGTTGAGCTCAGGAAGAGGGACCTGTTGCACGAGAAGGGATTCCTTGATCGACTTGCTGACCTGCCGCAGTTCTTGCGCGCAGGGGTGATCAACCATGGCTGGGAAGAATTCTGCAGACCGCCTAATCCAGCATACACGAGCATGGTGTATGATTTCTACGCTAATGTGCTCAGCCCTGAGGATGGCCTGTCTGTGGTCAGAGGGGTGGAAGTTGATTTCTCAGCCAAGGCCATCAATGAAGCCTTTGGTCTCAAGGGCCAAGCTCACACAGATTATGCACGGATAGTTGATGAGCCGACTGAGGCCGTGCTGGAAGAGGCCATTCGCACAATTGGCCAGCCTGAGGCAGCGTGGACTGTCTCACGCAATGGTAGGCACACCTTGATGAGTGCCAATCTGACAGCAAAGGCAGCTGTTTGGTTTGCCTTTGTGAGGAGGAAGCTGTCACCTGTGACCCACGAGACAACAATCAACCAGAGTAGATCACTGCTGGTTTATGCCATCATGCGCGGTCTCACGGTCAATGTGGGGGAGATCATGTCAGCTGCCATTGCTGAATGCGCCAGAAAAGGTAAGGGGCCATTATTTTTCCCCAACACTATAACCAAATTGTGTTTGCTGGCAGGAGTTCCCACCGAGCGCTTGGAGCAGCAGATGCCGTACACAGGCCATTTGGAGCTGCCTGCGAACCTGAGGCTGAGAAGAAAGGGGAATATGGAGTTTGAGTTGGATAGGCTGGCTGCTGAACAGTCCTTATCCATGGCCTGCTTGATGGACCTACAGAGAAGAATGGCTCAATGGGCCAACTATGCGCAGGCGAGGGACAAAGAAGTTGCAGACCAGTTGGGATGCATCTTCCCGGACTTCCCCACCAACCTCCTAACTCCATGGGTGCCCCCACGACCAAGGCAACCAGATGAGGATGATGAGAATTGAGTGCTGGTTTGAAGAGCACTAAAGGGAGTATTGCTGTTCCCTTAGAACAAAAAAACAATTTTTCTGTTTTCTGATAGGATCATGTATATTATGCTGTTTTGGGTTCAACTTTTGATCTGTTTTTAATGTTTAGTTTTATGTTTTTTCTTTTGCTTAGTCTAGTCAGATGTTAGCTGAATAGGTAGGATAGTTTAGTTTTATTTTTAGGATGCATGAGTAACAGGAAAAAGCATGCTAGGGGCCTGAATCAATGTTAAATCTGCCCGGATTGAATTGCGGAATAATTGCGGTTCCCGCAATTTTTGTGACTGTTTGCATGTTTTGGACTGTCTGTTTAGTTAGGCTGTGATCTGTTAAATTCTATCTTTTGCTGCTAGCATGACTACCTTATATAGCTGATCTTAAAGCATGCTGGATGAGTGTCATAGGACACGCTTTGATAGTTTAAATTCGCCTTTGAATAGTGCTCAGCATGCATAAACCGTAAGTCTTTCAAACTGTCTGTTATGTTCAAATTTGCTGCTGTTGGCATAATTGCTTTTAGAATGTTTTGCCTATGCCTAGGATTTTTAGATTCTCTTTGTTTTACTTTAGACTAGATGCTTCTAGGACAAGTTTGGGGGTGTGCCACCTCAAACACTCATTGGGGACAATGAGTAGTTGAAGTTTGGGGGAGGCCACCCTAGGCCTAGGAACATTCCTCTCTTCCTTAGGACATAAGCATTCTTCTTCTCCTAAAAAAAAAAAAAAAAATCTTGTGATAAATAGAAAAATTGAAAAATAGAATAAAGAGGGGAGTCTTTCTCAAGTTGCTGAGTAATCAGTGCCAAGTGTGTAAACCACAAGTGGCATTGCATCAAAAGGCAAACCAAGGGGAGACTCCACCTAAGTAAAAAAGGAAAAAGGGAGAAATAGGGAAGAAGAATGTATGCTTGGGAGTTATAATCTTGTGGCTTAGATGTCCTATGTAAAAAGAACTCTGATCCTTAATGAGCTAAGCACAAGGTAGTAGCTTTTAGGTTTGTCTAGGGAGATGAATGTATATCCAATGTAGTGATGCCAGGGCTTAGGTTGTTCTCTAAAAGTACCACTGTCACTGTTAATACTAAGACTGGCATGACTCTAAGGAATCCTAGACACATTAAAAATAAGCTAGAAGCATGTACTGAGTCTAGAGTAAAGCTTGGTAGAATTTGAAACCTTAGGGATAGTGGCATGATATCATAAAAGTAGTTAGATCAGTAGTAGGGGGTTAACAAAAACAGTAGGTATGGAGGCAGGTGAAGTCAGAAGAAGCTTGATAAAGAGGTTAGTTCTAAACTTAGAAGTGTGTCACAGGACAGCACTGCTAGAGATAGGGATATAAAGGGAGTCGGCAAGTAGTTAAAGAAGATAAAATAAACAGCCTAGGTAAGTCCTTAGTATGCTTGAGGACAAGCAAAGCCTTAAGTTTGGGGGTGTGTTAAGTCTCTGAAAGTGACTTATTTAGGACCCATTTAGCTTAAGAAGATGTACACATTTAGGTGTTTTTGTTAGCATTTAGCCTAAACCTATGCTTTAATATGAGAATTAGAAGAAGGTAGCTAATTTAGGACTTATGCACAATAGGTAGAAAAAGGGTTGAAAACCGAAGGAAAAGAATGAAAAAATGAGCATTGCGAATGAATTGCGAAAACATTGCGGTGACCGCAATTATTCAAGTTAAAACCGTAAGTTGGCTGACCTTTTTCTGTTTAGATCCGACTTTTCAGGGATTCTTTCTTTCTCCTCCATCCATTCTGATATATGACGTTGAAGACTGATGGTTCTCCTTGGCCCAAACGCACCTGCAAACTACTATAAAAGGGGGTCAAAGTCGGAGGTTCAGTCATTACTCGAAGCGCAGAAGTCTTCTCGCAGTCCACCATTTCCATCTGTTTTCCTTTGCCGTCTGTTGGAGTGAGAGTCTCAGCTGTTGGAATCGATAATCTGATAGGAAGGAGAGAAGATTCTTCTTCTCTCTCGATTGGATTCATCCAAGCAAGGCTGACTTCTCATCACCATCATTCGAGGCGACTGCCACGAAGTTTTCCAGCAATCTTTTACTGCTTTTCTGTTCTGTTCTTCTTATTTCCATTTCTGATCACTGTTGTTCTTAGTTTAGTATTTTACTTACTGCATTTCGTTGTTGTCTGTCTTGGATTCATTTCTTTTAAAGCTTTCCTTTGTCATTCAAACGTTCAAAGTAATCAAAGTAAAATTCTGCACTTCACAGTTTCTACCTTGTTCTGCTACGGCTTTGTCTTGCTGTTTTAAGCACATTTCCCTTCTAAGCATGTCTATCTTATCTACCATTTCTGTTCTCTATGTATCCATGAGTAGCTAAGTCACTTAGGGGCATGCTAATGACAGAACTATAGGCTAAAAAAAACGTGAATCAAGTATGTAGGATAGCTCTCGAGTCATTGATTGTATGTAAGCTTCATCCCACGGGCAATTTCGATTGGCCATCCATTTTGTCCAAAGAACTCCTAACCTCTGGAAGGAGTAAGAGTTCAGAGTCATATAATCATGCTAGCCTTTCATGGTAACCAGGAAACGGCCTAGGAATAGGCGTTTCCCTAGTACAAACTAAACACTCCTGCGTAAACAAGATGCTTAAGTCCTTACTTTGAAGTCGAGTAAACTTAAGACTCTAATGCATGGAATCGGACGATACTTGAGGTAGAGTGAGTTTGATGTATAGAGAGGAGATCCAGTGCTTGAGAATCGTATAAAAAGGCCTATAGGATAATCATTAGTAGCCCTTAATTCGCCCATTTACACACTTTTGCTGTTGAGTTAATTGCGGATTAATTGCGGTTCTCGCAATTCTGCTAAGTTGCATTCTGTTTAGCTGTTTTCTTCCTCGTTTATTAATTCCATCTCTTGTCCTTTGCATCTAATTTCAACTTGCATTTGTTTATGTTATATCCCTTTATACATTCAGCAAAAATTAGATAATTAAAAACCAATTTTACCCCATCAAATTCATCCCATCTTTCTTAACAAACACACTTCGCGAATAGCTAAAAATGAGTCTCTGTGGAAAAAACGAATGAAATATACTTACTACTTGCTGTGAGACCATGTATGCTTGCATGTTCTAAGTGCTCTCTCTACACTTTTGCATAATTATCTTTACACATTGAGCACGCAACACACACCGCCAAACTTAATTAGAAGCATCTAGTTCTAAGTTAAAAGCAAGTAAACTTTAAAAATCTAAGGGTTGGAATGGCTCTCCTAGGTTAGATAACACATCAAGCAAAGATTTATTTTTTTAAAAAAAGGTAAGGTCTTACAGGGCACATGCTTTGTCAACTTATGAAGCTAAGTCAATCGTAAAGAATGTACTCGACACTCATCCAGCAAACTCAACAAACAGTAAACAACCCACAGAGAATCACATTCAGCTAAGTATGAAGAGATAAAAACATGACAAATAGCAGAAGTTACATTGCACCGCAACAACATGCTTGGAAAATGAAAGCATGCTGGTTTAGATACAAACATGCTTGAAATGGCTATGCGGAGAGTGCAATGAAAACGCAATTAATTCAACAGAGCAGATATGGCATTGATCAAAGCTCCTAACGACTCTAACTCTATTGTGGCCCATGGGGCTTGGTGGAAATTAAAGAAAGCATGAAAGAGCTATCTAAACTAACTGTGCTACACGAATTTAAAATAATCTAAGCTACTCTAACCTAAGCTAACTACTAAAATTAAAACAGAACAACATTTAATATTGGGGGGGGGGGGGGGGGGGGGGGGGGGTCATCCCAAATGTACTTTCTAGCCTCATTCAAGAACTTCTTCTTGTCCTGTCCTTTATTGAACTCAGGTAACACCTGTGAGGCAAGAAAATTTTGCAATGGCAGCAAACCATGGCTCATCATTATCATCGCAATGTACTAAAACAAAAATATGTTCATAAATAAAAGAATCCATCATTGCGGGCTCCGCAATAGATTCGCAATGACTCTGCAATCTTGATAAGTGGTCAGCAACCACGTTTTCACATCCCTTTTTGTCTCGTATTTCCAGATCAAACTTCTGCAAAAGTAACACCCATCTGCAAATACTACAGATAACATCTCTTTTTCTGTGGTAGTGTAGTTGCATTGAGCTTCATTCAATGTTTTACTCGCATAATATATAGGGTGTGTTAATTTTTCTCTCTTCTGGCCAAGCATGGCTCCAATTGCATAATCACTTGCATCGCACATCAATTCAAAAGGCATATCCCAATTTGGATCGATTATGATTGGAGCTTTTACTAAAGCAGTCTTAAGCTTAGTCCAAACTAGAAAACATTATAAATTTAATAGCATTATCATAAGACAAATTCGGAAGGCAGAAATCCACACTTTGCTCCATGCTTAAGTATAATATTGTAATGACACAAGCATGCAAAATAATCATTTCAAAATGAATGCATCATCAATTCATGCTAAACGACTATGGTAAGCGCATTAACAAAGATTTCAAGCATGATAGTAGAAGCATCAAACTATTTTCAGAATTGTCTCCCAGTACACTATGATTGTTGGCACATGATAAATATTTCATTCCCAAAATACACTACTCCTAACATACGAAATCTAAGCAAAGCATGATAAAAGCCTAATTTAAGAGTTTAGGGATCAGAAATCTCCCTTGTCAATCTGCCTCATATGGATATTCTTCAATGTTTCGAGGCATCACTTCTGCTCTTTTAAGATACTTAAGTCTTGATTTACGGGGTCGGACATTCTGCCACACCTTGAAATTGTTGATTATTTCAAAGAGACTGCATGTTATAACATCCCAAGGTTTGTACTTTATGTGCGTTGGTACAACATAGGTTTGATGCGATGAAACTTCTTTTTCTGGCACATCTCTTTCTAACTCCTTCAGCTGGAGCATTTGTGGTGGTGGTGGCTCAGCTCTTTCATTGATGGAGAAGTTTGCTGCAACATCAAACATTTCAAATTCTTGTTCCTCAAGCAGCATTAGTCTCTTTGGCCTCATCCAACACAATTTCATTTTTCTCAACTTTCACCAACTCCACCATTTCATATGGAGATTCCATTGGATCACTCTTCTTAGAATCGAAGGTAACAAAGGAGTCATCATCATAAAAATCAAACATCTGAGGGCATGGTGGTGGTGATTTTGCTATAGCAAGTAGATTTTGTAAGTCATTTGTGAGCTGGGCTAATTGCACATCAATTCTCCTCATGGATTCATCATTCCTTTCCATGAATTCTATCCATAGCGCCTCCAAAGCGGGTGGTAATTCTTCATTTTCAGTTGGCGCATAATGTTGATAGTCTTCATGTTGGTGGAACTCTTCATAATGAGCAGCTTGCCCATGCTCTTCCCAAGAATTATTTTAGAGTTGCCACTGATCATGTTCACACAGGTACGAATAATGGTTGTCATAGCTTTGTTGATATTGCCCCTCTTGATAATTCAATGTTGGACATTTCTCCAAGTTATGATTATCCACACAATAAGCACATGACTGATAAAATTCTTCAAACTGTTGTGGGCACACTCTTCCTCCAATTAAGTTCTGCAGCGTATTCATTTACTCCGCCGTACACATACGTTGTTCACCTGCTTAGTTTCGCTCTGTGCCTGAAAATGATAGTAAACAAATTAAGCTCACGTATTCAGCACAAATCTTACAATCAATCAACTTAACACAAAAGTAATGCAAATCCCCGGCAGCGGCGCCAAAAACTTGTTGCGTGCTCAGTGTGTGTGTAAATTATATGCGAAGAGCACTCAGATCATGCAAGTATACATGGTCTGCAGCAAGTGATAAGTATATTTTATATCGTTTTCCCACAGAGATTTGATTAAGTGTATGCTAAGTACAGTTGATTGAAGGAAAATGTAACCGGTGACAAAATGTTGTTGGTTGGGTTGCTGCATTAACGATTTGATGCGTGTTAAATTAGATAAGGTAACCATGAATGAAATGGATTTTGATTCGAGACACAAGATTGTGAAGGACGCAAAGAAAACGCAAAGTTACAGCAATGCAAATAAACTAAGGAAACTACAGTCCACGAAAATAGGCTAACTAACTCACAAAATAGAAAATAGTATTGCGGGTCTCGTAATGAACTCGCAATGAATAAAGTCTAAAGATAAAACAACAAGGTTGGCTAAGAATCCTCCATAGGCATAAATTATGATCAATCAGCAGTGAACAAACATTACATGCATCGTATTCAGCTAGATCTCATACATCTTTCGATTATATGCGTTAGATTCATAAGTTACTCATATTCAAGTAAGGTTAAGAACCTATTTATGACTGCATGCGATTAAACGTGCTAGGAGAACACCTATTCCTAGATCACTCTCTAGTTACCATGAAAGGCTAACATGAATGAATCACTCTGAATTCTTACTCCTTCCAGAGGTTAGGAATTCTTTAGAACAAAATGGATGGTCGGTCGAAATTGTCCATGGGACGAAGCTCACATTCCTTCAATGCACTCATGCTCATTTACATGCTGATTTCACATAAGTATATCCTACAGATTCATCTCAACTAACCTCTATAAAATTAGCTACTCATGGTTTTGGAAGAACTCAACAAAACTAATTGATTGAATTATGATTGAGAGAAGAACTCAACAAAATTAATCGATTACTTATAAAAGCAAATCCAATAACAATTCATAAAGCAAACACAACTCAATCCGAAAGCGATATTAAAGAAAAACAGTAGATGAATCGAACAAAAACTAAGAGGAACAATATCTAATTCGAAAAGCAATTAAAGAAAGTAGTAGATCAGATGAAGATCCTCTTGACCACGATTCGCCTCGGATAAAGGAGAAGAATGGACGATCTTGGGAAGGAATTCAATTAGAAGAGAGATGAATTTTCTCTTCATCCTTTTGAATTATCGACGCCAAGGGATCGTTGGTTCTTCGATCCAACAATCGGGAGAGGGTTTTTTGATTCTCTTCATCGTTGAGTGGTTTATGCATTGAATTCCCTTTTAATTCAATGCTTTGATCCTTCATCTAGCTCCCTTTATATAGCCTTCAGAGGTTGCCATAGGCTGCTCCCTAATCATGGATCACTATCCAAATTTGAGGTAACAACCTCACACGTGGCAGCTATAGGAAGGCCGGCGGCTGAAAAAACGCAGCAACAAAGACCAGTATTGCGATTGCGTTGCGATCGCAATGCTCTGTTTTCGGTTGTGCTTCTTCTGATCCCATTGCGCTCCTCGCAAAACTTCAGCAATACATCTGCAAAGCATTAATTAGACATTTTTTTCACCAATTTACACACTTATGCACAGCTTTTTCACATAAGCCTTAAATTAACCTCATTTCACAAAATGTCACGATAAAACACATATTATGCTCATTAATAGTTAAAATGCTCGAAATACTTCATGAATATCGAGTAATTATAGCCCTAAATAACTCTCTTTTGGAGAGGTAACACCGACCCACATGGGTTGGCCTCAAGGTTCTTTGGATGGTTCGGCCATTGGCCTCCCTTCCCCTCTATTTGGTCGGTCAAGGTGGACCAACCACTCTCTTTGGCCGACCCATGGGTTGGCCTCAAGGAGCTTTGGTTCGGCCAATGGCCAACCCTCCTACTCTTTTGGCCGGTCAACCTGGATCGACCACTTTCCTTGGCTGACCCTCCTCTCCATTCGGCCAGTCAACCTAGATCGGCCTCTTTCCTTGGCAAATGCACATAGGTTGGTCTCAAGGAGCCTCATGGGTCAACCATTGGTCGACCCTCTTCATGGGCTTCATGTGTCGGCCCATGGTATACCCTCCTCATAGGTTTCATGGGCCTTGGTCCTACCCCATGGGCTTTGGTGGAAGGATTTTTTAATATCTTTTAATTCTCAGGCTGTCGAAGCCTGACCAAAATGAATTTATAAGGCCTAAAACCTTTAGCTTTGCAGATAGCGGCAATAGGGTCGAACCACAGAGAAGGACTGACAAATGGAAATTAATGTTCGAGATGCAAATAAGTTTATTGATTGGTTTTTGTAACAAAAGGGGGATTTTAACATGCAAGGAAGTAAAAATCGCTAACGGAGAAATAAAGAGATTGAGATTAAAATGTGTTGGATTCGGGGGATTTCGGGATTTTGCTAAGCGTTTTAACATTCATCATTTAATTCTTCAGTAAGGCTAATAATTTTGACATGCACGCGGTTGGTTACCCGGGAACCCTAAAGTAACCGGCTCCATATTAATTAATTAGAATTAACAATCCTAACTAAACATTATTCGCAATCTAGTTAGAGCGATCAGCCCCAATTTGACTCCGAATAGTTACTAGAAAACCACGACGAACATTCGATTACACACCCCGACTGCTAATTGACTACCCGACAACCCTAAAGTACTCAACAATCAGCATGCATAAAACGATACTTCGATTAATTTTGTTGTCCTGTGTTACTATGGCGACAAGGAGAGGCAAGACATCACTAGTCTATAACATTAACACATGCTAGAAAACCCGATTGTCCGTTGTTGAAATCTAACATCTGCATGGATTAAGAAAGAACAAAAAATGCATTTAATAATTAAAGCCTAATCAGAACGAACATGCATAGATTATCAAAACGCTAAAGGCTTAACAAAATTCCCTAATCATCCCGAATCTAACACGAGTACCTTAGCCGGCCATGGAGAGAATCGTCACAATCGCTCCAACGGAGGCCTTGGCCATAATCCCAAACTTATTACAAGTTAAAAGCTCCAAAATCCAGCCAACAATGGTGGAGCAAAAGGAAATTTGGAGAGAAAATCGAGAGGAAGAAGAAGATGCCAAAAAGATGGCTGCAAAAATCGTCTTTACAGCACTTAAATCCGTCGGAGCGTCGAGACGCTGGGACAGCGTCGCGACACTGCGACCTAAATAATCAGCGCGCGCCTCGCGATGGCGTCGAGACGCTGCCCCGATGATTTCCAGCGCGCGCGCCCCTCGAAGCTTCTCGACGCCACGGCAGGGTCTCGACGCCAGGCAGCGTTGAGCAAGCGTCTCGACGCTGTCTGCTCGACGCTTGCTCTCCGGTTGGGGGCTGAAAAATTGCCTCTTCTTGTAAATTTTTCCTGGTAATTCTTGGTTGAGCTTCCCCTTTTCTCGAATCACTCCCGGGGCACTAAAACGCCTTCCTTAGCCACAAAACGCACTCAATGGATACCACGAGCTCTATGCCGCAAAAATCCTATAAATGAGACATATTAAACAATTAATTACGGCTTTTAGCTAAAATTGGGGAGTGATAATTAGCTCCAAAATTGAGTTATCAAACACCCCCAATTTAAATCTTGCTAGTCCTCGAGCAAGACAAATAAAGAATTTGATTCTAAGGACCATGCATACATGCTACTAATTCAAACCTCGATGCTTTTTACAAATCTAAACATAACATAATCACGAAAACAATCAGCGCATGCATTTAATTATGAACACATGAAAAATTAACTATCGCTCCCTAACGTGTGTGTGTGCTAGCCAACCTATCCTAAACCTACGTAAGCCCGAAAAAACCACATGCAACCTATCATCCCGTTTTCCCCCTACTTCTAGCATTTAAGAACAGTCTAAACTTGACTACACAAGAGAGAGTAATAAATTAAGAGACCTAAACGTTTTCTCATTCTTTTTTTTTTCTTGAGTACTTTGTACTCTTTGTTAAGGTTCTTTGAACCCAACATTTATTTTCTTTTTCTTTCCAATCCCGAGTTGCCTAACACGTCAAATTCATGCATCAAACTTCACGTTTTTAAGGACTAACGCTCACTTCTTAGGTACCAATAAGAAGGAGGACCGCCTCAAGAGAATTTTCTAGCTAGCATGCTTTTCTATTTTTTTTTCTTTAGGCTTAACTTACGCTATCTCGCTTAATTGACCACTAACTCTCATGCAACAAGCTACCCTAAGGGTGCCTTTCGGGGTGACAACAAGAATCAACGTGACATGCAATAAAACTAAGCCTACGGAGTCTAAGATGAGGTTGTTAAGTGCTCGATAGATGCCTAAAAATCGGCCATCTTCTTCCTTGTTACTCTTCCTTGTTAAAAACTCACAGAAGCCTCTGTCGTTCATCTTCTTCCTTTCTCCTTTCTTTTCTTTTCTCTTGTTAACGGAGTCCCACAACTTCGTTGCGCGGCGCCGAGGATAGCGGGACTGCTATCTCGGGTGGTCCTCGGCACGTTCGTGAGAATAATTTCGAAGAGATCGTGACGAGGAACGGTCGGCGGAACTCGAAGAAATCGGAACTACAAGGGCTTGTAATTCTAATTTCTTATTTTCCGTTGTTTGAGCATGTTTTCTACTTGTTAAATTGATGAAATTAGAGTATCATCGATCCAAAATCGCTTCCGCTGCGTATATTGCTCCATCAGTTCCCTTAAGTGTCGACTCCGGGTCTTGAACAATGAGCGCTCACCCTCTCTCTAGCACGAGAGGGATTCAGTTTGATGGTTGGACCGCAAACGAATTGTTCATTAGAGGAGTAGTGGGGACTTAAACGGTTAAACGGTTTATATGACCCCACTGTAATTACAAACGACTTGTGAATGATCGACTTGCCGATGACGGTTACATCAAGATGATAGAAATATATCTACGATGACGGGAGTGCATCCCTTGGACTTTAGTGGAGTCTCCGGGGATAACGAATGTTGGTTAGCTTGGCTAAAGAGTTTGGTCGGTTAATCTCGTATCGTTGGAGCTCTGATCTGTAGGTCCTCTAGATTCTCCTTGCTAGCTTGGATTAAGCCGTGTAACAATATGAGAGAAAAAGAATTTGAATTTATTCAAATTCATTTTTGGATAATGATGAACATATTTCAATATGATTTAAATATGGGAACGGTCTAAAACATGAATAGGGATTCATGTGCGAAAAGTCAGTTTTTTGAAAACCATGATTAGTCTTATTATTTAATTAATATTTGATATTAAATTAAATAATAATATTAATTAATTAGAAAATTTAATTAATTAAAATATATACTATATTTATTTAAAATTAATTACGAATTAATTTTTAAATAAATATTAAAATTAAGGGAAATTGTAGTAAATGACACCTTCAAGCTTATTGTTTGCAAATATAGCAAGTTTTGAAAACTTTTGCAAATATAGCAAATCTTTTAAAATACTTTTTTTATTCCCAAAAAACCCTTATATGTTCGCGTTCTTCCGCCCAAATTTATAAAACTCTCATCAAAATCCTCACCGATCAATTCAATCTAAGATGAATTCGATGTTCAGTTTGTTCGATGCTTTCACCGCCGAATTGCTCCTCGGAAAATTCGTTAGGGCTTCTTCTTCTGTACCTTCCTTCACTCCCAACAATGGCGCCGGCGCCTCTGTGAAGTCGTCACTGCCGAACAAGAAAGAAGAAGCTAAGGTCAAGAACGCGCCCAGATTTGCTCTGGAGTTCGATGGCCTCAATTGCTTTGAGACAATCGTCCCCAATTGATTCAATTTCAATCTAACTCATTCTTTTTCATTCTTTCAATTTTAGGTTTAAATTAGGGTTATACCAGATTTGGGGATTCTAGTGTATGAATACAGAGAGTGTTCTTTCTTCGGTTTTCTCTTACACGAAATTTCAATCTAACTCATCCTTATTGTTCTTATAATCAAGATTTGAATTTTCTGGAATTTTATTACAATTTAACTTCAGTTTCAAACTTTAAATTATGCTCAATCATGAAATTTATAAAATTGTTTAAGCAAAACACCTCAAACTTTCCTTTGATAAAGAACTTTTGTCATCAAATAAAGGCGTGTCAATCAAGGAAGATGTCGGGATTGTGTACACCAAGCGCTCCGCCTAAGATAGCAGAGAGTGGGGGTTCGATTCTGCCATAGGGCAGATTTTATCACGGATAGACTCCATTTTCTATCGGTGATAGACTTTTATCCTATCACTAGACTTTTATCACGGATAGAATCCATTTTCTATCGGTGATAGCCTTCTATCATACTATATGTTTACCATACTATGTTTATACGGTTTGTGGATTGGTCCAATGCGCATTGTCGACCTCATCCATGCAAGAAGTCCAAGCAATTCGCCAAACAGAGGATGATGACAAACCGTATGAAGAATATGTGAAGATAATATCAATGATTGAACTATATCAGTGATAGACTTTATTCTTTATAACCGTTAATAGTCTATCAGTGATAGTCTTCTATCATTGATATACTTCTACATGTGATAGAAGTCTATCACTGATAATCTATCATTGATTCTTCAAGAAAAGTTATTTGAATAAATAGTTTATTGATACTATCACTAATAGAAAAGAGTACTATCGTTGATAGAATACTATTACTGATAGAAATAGTACTCTCGCTGATAGAATACTATCACTGATAGTACTCTTCCGATTTTAAATGGAGCTAAAGAGAGTGATTGAAAGTAAAAATATATATAGCATTTTATTACATATAATATCAATAAGTTATCACTGATAGCACTATATCAGCGATAGTATTCTATCGCTGATAGTACTCTTCCGTTTTTACAAAGTAATGCCATTTTTATTCTGAAGTTTACGAAAAGAAAAATTATTTTATAGCATTCTATCACTGATAGTATCAATAAACTATCATTGATAGCTTTCTATCAACGATAGTATTCTATCACTGATAACATTCTATCAACGATAATATTCTATCACTAATAGTACTTTTCCGTTTTTATCAAGTAATGCAATTTTTATTTTGAAGTTTACGAAAAGAAAAATTATTTATAGCATTCTATCATTGATAATATTCTATCACTAGTAAGATTCTATCGTTGATAGAATCTATCACTGATAATACTCTATCAGCGATAAAATCTATCATTGATAGAATCTATCATAATCTATCACTGATAGAATCTATCAGCGATAGAATTCTGGGTTGGGGAAGGAGAAGAGACGCTGAAGAGGAGGAAACGGAAGTTTAGGTGAAGAAATGAATTGGGGTCTCTTGGTTTTTCTAATTGGGTTTAATGTATGGGCTTTTTGGTAATTTAAATGGGTAAGCCTTCTTATTTTGCTATATTTGCAATTCTTTTAATTTTTTGCTATATTTGCTAATACTTTGGGCCTGATTGCTATCTATGCAATCAGCCCTATATATAATTATTAATTAAACTTTTTAATTAATAATTTTTATTTAATTCAATATAAAATGTTAATTAAATAATATGATTAAACTCGGTTTTTCGAAAACCGATTTTTTTACACATGAATCTTATTCATGTTTTAGGTCAATCTCATATTTAAATCAAAATTTAAATCATATTTAAATATGTCCATCCTCCTTCCATAAACCGAATTTGAACAATTCAATTTTTTTTTTCTTTTATACTGTTGCACGGCGTTATCCGAGCTAACTAGGAGAACCTAAAGAACCTACAGATCATGAGCTCCAACGATACAAGATTATTCGGTCAAAACTCTTTTAACCCGAATCAATCAACATTCGTTAACCCCCGGAGACTCCACTATAGTTCGAGGATTGCACTCTCCTCACTCTAGATATATTATGTCCTCTGATATAACCGTCACTGGCAAGTCGACCCTTCACAGGTTGTTCGTAATCACAGTTGGGTCATTTAAACCGTTTAACCCATGCATTACGTCTTGTTCCTTAAGTACCACTGACACCTCTAATGAACAATAGATCTGTGGTCCAACCAACAGATCAATTAACCCTCTCATCTCATGAGAGTGTGCGCGCTAATTGTTCAAGCCCCGGAGTCAGCTATTAAGGGAACAACCTATCTACTAACCCTGAAGAGCGGGTTAGGAGTGAACTCCAATCTTGTCGTACTATGTCCCCAGCTACCTATTCGACTTTATCCCCAAGATGGTAGGCTTATTGAGTCGACGCTTATGGGCCACTCTCACCCGTGCAAGTCAAATGATACTATCGAATAAGCAGGAGTTCATAGCGAGCTCAGGATTGAGATCGAGTTACCTAGGCCATCAATATGTATAAGTCGGTCTCATCAGTAAACGGAGTTATAAAGAGAGAGCGACTTAATATGCGGTTCGGTCTTATGCAAACTCTTTGCACATGACGCCCTCACTCACACATCTCCATGTGAAACGATTCGGATCACATCGTTTTGTACAATACAAAGTGAGCCGCATCCAATAGTGTTACCAAGATAAGATACCCAACCTTATCCGTATACTATAGACCGTTTTGACTGACTACTTGAGCCTGATCCACAATCATGTCATACATGAAGCTCAAGTACTCATATTCAGCCAAGGGTGTTGGTCATTGGTATAGGATAAACCAAACACGTTTCACTTTATTCCAGTAAACTCTTTTACTGAATAAAACTAATAACTCTTTATTCTAAATAGAATATTTACAAACATAACATTTTACAAACCACGAGTTTTAGGACATAAAACCCAACAGTAACGTCTAAGTCATTAATGATATGAAACCGTCTAAAAGAGGGGGCTACGTTCGAGGTTTGGCCGACCCCTTCAGGTCGGCTCTTCGTGTATCTCGACCCGACTCACAGGAGGGTCCGGCTCTTTGATCACAATCGATCCCTTGTGGGATTCGTCCTCTTTGCGCCGACCGAGACCTCGTCGAAGGGGTTGATGGTTACTCTACTCGAGTCGAACTCTTCGGGGGTCGGGTTCCTCGTCCACAATCGATCCCTCGTCGAAGGGGTTTGAACTTCTAACTCTTTGAGCCTTTTAAATTATCATAGTTGATTTTACCCATAACAAAAACCAAAATTCAAAATAGTCTCCAAACAGTGCCTTAGTTTCTTGTTTTTTTGCAATTGTTTATATATATATATATATATATATATATATATATATAATTATATAATTATTTCATCACTCTTGACTTATAAAATTCATAATAAGTATTAAAAAATAATTACAACATAAAACTTTTAATAGTTTTATTAAATTTTTCGAAAAAAATCAATTTATACCACAAAATTATGGAGGTTGTATCAATTAAAACTATAAACTAATGATTTTATCAATTAAAATTATGAAATTTCATAAGTGTATAAATTTATATCTTCTGTTATAATTTATTTCAAAAACGTTAATCTAATGAAAACTTTTAATTTTAGCAATTATTCTAACCGAGGGTGTACATTGATACATTTATAAAAGTTCAGGATTTTAATTGATACAATCATTAGTTTAGGGTTTTAATTAAGGTTTGGTTGCACAAACAACAATCAGACACAAAATAATTGCAAATTTAACAAAATTTAACACATTTTGCAAATATTGCAAAAAATCGGTGGCTATCACTAATAGAAGTCATCGTTGATATATGACTATCACTAGTAGACTACTATTAGTGATAGACTACTATCACTGATAGACTAAAATTCTATAAAAAAAACTAAGGTTATAGACTACTATCAGCGTCAATCAGGGATAAATTTCTATCGGCGATAGACCATACTATCAGTGATAGAAATTGTCATATCTGCATTTTTTTAAAAAAAATGCTATATTTTTAGTTATTTTACTCTAAATTGACATATGTTACATTTTCCCTTTAATTAATACAATTCTCAAAGTTTGAGGAAAAATTGTAACATATGTCAATTTATAAAATAATTAAAAATATAACACTTTTTTAAAAATTTTGCGGATATGACAATTTCTATTACTGATAGTATGGTCTATCGCTGATAGTAGTCTTTTTTATAAAATTTTGTCAGTGATAATAGTCTACCAGTGATATAAATCTATCACATAGAAGACTATTAGTGATAATCATATATCAACAATAGAGTGTATCCGTGATAGCCACTGATTTTTTGCCATATTTACAAAAAAAATTAAATTTTGCTAAATTTACAATTATTTTGGGCATGATTGCTGTTTGTGCCACCAACCCATTAATTTTTAAAAAAACGAGAAATAAAAAAAAAAAAATAGTAGTAGACTTATTTCAATTTATTGTTTTTCAAAAGAAAAAAAAATGTAACCAGAAACAATAAATAGTTGTCTTACTAGTTCATTTCTTATTTAAATGTATGAATAAAAATATGAATATAAAATGAAAAAACTATGTGAGTTAGCGATTTCAAAGCATTCATTTCTTATTTAAAAGCACTCCCAAATATACTTTATAATCATGTCTGGATCTCTTGTCAAATTTTGTTTGTTGTCACACGCATTGATTAGTTCACATATTGTTAAACATAAACCTAGTTCAATCGACATAAAGTGTTAACGATGTACCAAGAGAGTCAACTATGTATCAAGAAAGTCAGATATTCGATCCTCTCACCCCACATATTGTCAAAAAGAAAAAAAATAATTTACCTATTGTTTGCAATAATAGATTTGTCACATTAACTAACAGTTAGGATGTTTATTGAAAATAAAAACAAATACGCATACATAATTAGGTATAAGTTGTCTTTCTAAAAAGTTAAATTATTCATCAATTAGTTATGTATAAAATATTTATGAATAATTTATATCTAATACCAAAAAAAAAATCAAACAAAGAATAATTTTGTTTGCAAGTAACAAATATGAGCATAGATCAATTGACATATAAAGTATGTATCTCGATCAAGAGGTGAAATGCTTGAATCTCCACCCGACATATTGTTGAACCCAAAAATAATTCTTTGTTTACCGAATTTACAACATGAATTGCTTAGCAATTAAGACATCTACTACTTTAAAATTAGAGGTTTAAATCTCCGTCCCTTTTGTTGCATTAAAAAAATTGTTAACTAAATTAAACTTTAAACCAAATTAAAAATTACTATGTAATATTTTTCACATTCTTAATCTAGAAATATCAACGACAACAAAGAACAAAAAAAAAACTTGACTTTGAGAACATAACACTATCATAAGAAGGTAATCTAGAAATATTAACGACAAAAAAAAAAAAAAAAAAAAAAAAAAAAAAAAAAAAAAAAAAAAACTTGACTTCAAATGTTCTACAACTAAACACTATCATAAGGAGTATTCAAAAAAAAAAAAAACACTATCATAAGGAGGAAAGAGAGTTGTCTTTTATTTTGTAGATGGATAATAGAAAGACAAAGGCACCGTTTGGCACATGGAGTTGGGGGAGTAGAATTGGGGGAGTAAATTTGTTTGGCCCACTAAATTGTTGAACTCGGTAAAAAATATCAACTCTCTATACTTCAATAGTAATTATTATTGAATTCTCCAGACTTAAACAATAGTTACTATTGAAGTCTCTCCCATTTTTCATGACAACACGTTCTCTCTCTTCCTCTCACGATATTTTTCATTAATTAAAAAAAATGTAATTTAAACAAAATAAAAATGCAATTCAACCTATTTTTATTATTTTAAATATAAATTAAGTTCTTCAATCAAAATTGGTACTTAAACAAAATTCAAAATGTAGTTGTTCACACGAGATTTCGACGACGAATGGAGATTCGAACACGTGTAAATGAATTTGAATTTTGTATTTGTATTGTATGTATCAGTGCGTAGTGGATTACAATCTCTAATGTTTGATCCTCTGATTCTTTCTCTCTCAAATGTAAATGTGTTTCGAGGGCTTCGCAGCTTGCTCTCGATGTTGGATTTGTTTCGAAGGCTTTGCAGCTTGTTCTCGATGATGGATTTGTTTCGAGGGCTTTGCAGCTTGTTCTCGATGTTGAATTTGGATGAGGGCTTTGCAGCTTGTTCTCGATGTTGAATTTGGATCGAGGGCTTTGCAGCTTGTTCTCGATGCTGGATTTGTATCGAGGGCTTCACAGCTTGTTCTCAATGTTGAATTTGTATTGAGGGCTTCGCAGCTTGTTCTCGATGTTGAATTTGAATCGAGGGCTTCGCAGCTTGTTCTCGATGTTGAATTTGGATCGAGGGCTTCACAGCTTATTCTCGATGTTGAATGTGGATCGAGGGCTTCGCAGCTTGTTCTCGATGTTGAAGGATTTGTATCGAGGGCTTCACAGCTTGTTCTCGATGTTGAATTTGGATCGAGGGCTTCGCAGCTTGTTCTCGATGTTGAATTTGGATCGAGGGCTTCGCAGCTTGTTCTCGATGTTGTATTTGGATCGAGGGCTTCGCAGCTTGTTCTCGATGTTGGATTTGTATCGAGGGTTGAAGCAGCTTGTTCTCGATGTTGGATTTGTATCGAGGGCTTCGCAGCTTGTTCTCGATGTTGTATTTGGATCGAGGGCTTCGCAGCTTGTTCTCGATGTTGGATTTGTATCGAGGGTTGAAGCAGCTTGTTCTCGATGTTGAATTTGGATCGAGGGCTTCGCAGCTTGTTCTCGATGTTGAATTTGGATCGAGGGCTTCGCAGCTTGTTCTCGATGTTGTATTTGGATCGAGGGCTTCGCAGCTTGTTCTCGATGTTGGATTTGTATCGAGGGTTGAAGCAGCTTGTTCTCGATGTTGGATTTGTATCGAGGGCTTCGCAGCTTGTTCTCGATGTTGAATCTGCAGCTTCGCGTAGCGGTGAAGTCTTCAGATGTTTGAACTTGGAGTGGTGTTCAGTCTTCAGGATTCAGGGAGTCTTGTGAATTCTCTCTGAGCTCTTAGGAGAAGAAATTTTCTGAACCTTAAAAATGAAGAATGAGCTCTCTATTTATAGAGTTCTCATGGGCCTGGATCCAATGGGCTTGGGCTTAGATCCAATGGGCTTGGGTCTAATGGACTTTTGGGTTCTGGGCCCAATGGTTATTTGGGCTTGGGCCAAATTTACATTTAAATAACTTTTAGCCCGATTCGATTTCGAGCCCAATTGAGCCATGACCGAATTTGCTCGGTTAAGTTTATTCGATCCGCCGGCCGAGATGAAGACATGTGGCGACCGCTGATTGGCCGAAATTTCTCGGTCAACAAATGCCCCCTTTTTCGAGAGTTATGCACATGTATGTGTGGGTGAGTCTCGGAAAAGTTAAATTTTGAAATTGAAATGTAGGACACCCCTAATTTTGAATCTGCCTCGACATATCAATCTTATCGAAATATGAAATTTGGTCCATAAATCAATTCTTTTGATTGATACATCTTTCTATGCCAATTGACCAAAAAATATGAATTGGATTTACAATTTTGATTTTTCTTATTTGGCAGAAGCTTGACTTGAACTTTAGTAAATTCTTGTGTTCTACTTTAATTCCATTTTGGATGTAGAGTAGAGTTTTGGAGTTGCCCAATTGAATTTTGAATAGGATTTGACTTTGAACTTTACTCCAATTTCGAAGTGGGATAAAATTTGGAGTATACCCAAACCGCCAATTTCGATTCGAGACTTGGATTTAGATAAATTTTGACTCTAAATCATGCTTGGAAATAAAATTTGGAATATGCCCAAAATTTTAATTCTAGGAAAAACTATGATATTTTCTTGAAGTTTGGCTTGAATTCGGAGTAGAAGTGTTGAAAATTTTATTTTGGCATATTTGATTTGAGACTCGGATTTAGATAACTTCTGACTCTAAATCACGCTTGGAAATAAAATTTGGAATATGCCCAAAATTTTAATTTTAGGAAAATTTTGGGTTTTGCTGGAAATTTAGCTTGAATGAAAATTTGACTTTGGTATAATTTTGGGATTCCAATCAATTTTGACATGAAGTTCGAAAATTTGAACTTAAGGTCATGATTATGGAAGGAAATTTAGAACCCACCTAAATTTCAAGTTGAATGAAGTATTACAATCTAAAGATAAATTGTAACAATAAATCTTCTTTGGCAAAGTGGAACATGTAGAACCTTTGTTTTCTTTGGTCTTGGGTTCAAGTCCACCTTTATACATATTTTTAGATAATTTTCTTAAACAGGCGCGCGCGATGATGCAGGCGCGCGCGATGATGCAGGCGCGCGAACTTGGAGGCGCGCGATGATGCAGGCGCGCGATGATGCAGGCGCGCGAACTTGGAGGGAGGCGCGCGCGAACTTGGAGGCGCGCGCGATGATGCAGGCGCGCGAACTTGGAGGCGCGCGCGATGATGCAGGCGCGCGCGATGATGCAGGCGCGCGAACTTGGAGGCGCGCGCGATGATGCAGGCGCGCGAACTTGGAGGCGCGCGCGATGATGCAGGCGCGCGAACTTGGAGGCGCGCGCGATGATGCAGGCGCGCGAACTTGGAGGCGCGCGCGATGATGCAGGCGCGCGAACTTGGAGGCGCGCGAGAACTTGGAGGCGCGCGCGATGATGCAGGCGCGCGAACTTGGAGGAGATGCGCAAACTTGCAGCGGAACTTGGAGGAGATGCGCGCGATGATGCAGGCGCGCGAACTTGGAGGCGCGCGCGATGATGCAGGCGCGCGAACTTGGAGGAGATGCGCAAAACTTGGAGATGCGCAAACTTGCAGCGGAACTTGGAGGAGATGCGCAAAACTTGGAGATGCGCAAACTTGCAGCAGAACTTGGAGATGCGCAAACTTGCAGCAGAACTTGGAGATGCGCAAACTTGCAGCAGAACTTGGAGATGCGCAAACTTGCAGCTGAACTTGGAGATGCGCAGAACTTGGAGATGCGCAAACTTGCAGCAGAACTTGGAGATGCGCAAACTTGCAGCAGAACTTGGAGATGCGCAAACTTGCAGCTGAACTTGGAGATTCGCAAACTTGCAGCTGAACTTGGAGATGCGCAAACTTGCAGCTGAACTTGGTGATGGGCAAACTTGCAGATGCGCAAACTTGCAGCAGAACTTGGAGATGCGCAAACTTGCAGCAGAACTTGGAGATGCGCAAACTTGCAGCAGAACTTGGAGATGCGCAAACTTGCAGCAGAACTTGGAGATGCGCAAACTTGCAACTGAACTTGGTGATGCGCAAACTTGCAGCTGAACTTGGAGATGCGCAGAACTTGGAGATGCGCAAACTTGCAGCTGAACTTGGAGATGCGCAAACTTGCAGCTGAACTTGGAGATGCGCAAACTTGCAGCTGAACTTGGAGATTCGCAAACTTGCAGCTGAACTTGGAGATGCGCAAACTTGCAGCTGAACTTGGTGATGGGCAAACTTGCAACTGAACTTGGTGATGGGCAAACTTGCAACTGAACTTGGAGATGCGCAAACTTGCAACTGAACTTGGAGATGCGCAAACTTGCAGCAGAACTTGGTGATGCGCAAACTTGCAACTGAACTTGGTGATGCGCAGTGATGGAAATTTGATTTGGCCTAATAACAAGCTGAATGAAATATTACAATCTGAAGTCAAATAGTAATAATGAAGCTTGTTTGGCGTAGTGGAATTGGTACTATCATTGCTTCTTTTGCTCTTGAGTTCGAACATCGATTACGTACCCTTGAATGGAAGGGATCAAGTCATATCGTAGTTCAAATGGAATGTAATCCCTTTTTTTTATTGTTGTGACTGAACTTAAAGTATATATATATTTTTTCTTTAAGTTGCCTACGTACCCTTAGATGGAAGGGATCAAGTCATAACGTAGTTCAGGTTACATGATGAATGATCGATTTTTATTTTTTTTTTTTTATTTTGGGCCGTTCACCTTTTAAGCTCATGCGGGCCAGGAGCAACATGTAGTTTATACTCTTACGTTAAGGAGTATTACATTGTTTTTTTTTTTTTTACTTGGGTCGTTCACCTTTTAAGCTCGTGCGGGCCAGGAGCAACATGTAGTTTATACTCTTACGTTAAGGAGTATGACATTTCAAAAGATCTTATCTTCATCATGCTTGATCAGATCCTTCATTTGTAGGATTGGTTAGAATGATGATATTTTTCTTCATCTTCAAGGAGCCTTCTGTATTTATGAGAACAGATAATTTCCTCTTCATGCGCGAAGGAACACGACTATGAATCTTCTTGTCGCTATTTACTTCATCGAAGAGTCTTGCCCCTACGGTCTTCATCTTTCCTTCTTGTTGATCATTTGTCCCTTTGAGGCGATCAAAAACAGATATTGAAGGTCGGTCTTTCTTTGATGTGGAGACACTTAACCTTTGGAAAGTTGAAGTTCGAGTGGAGGTAGAAGTTAGACATGAATTTTCTTCTTTTGTCGCGGCCATACTCATCCTTTGGAAAACCGACGTTCGAGTAGTTGAAGGCTTGATGCGATTGAAGACAAAGGTTCTTTGGTAGAATTCTTTTGAGTCGTCGACTTCTTCTGCGTTGATGTAGCATGAAGTTGCAAAGATTTCTTCCTCTTTTTTTATGGGAAGGAAACTTCTTGAGAAAGAGAGAGATGAGAGGTAGAGAGGTCCCACTGGGCGTGCCAATCTGTTCACACGAGATTTCGACGAAGTGTAGAGATTCGAACACGTGTAAATGAATTTGAATTTTGTATTTGTATTGTATGTATCAGTGCGTAGTGGATTACAATCTCTAATGTTTGATCCTCTGATTCTTTCTCTCTCAAATGTAAATGTGTTTCGAGGGCTTCGCAGCTTGCTCTCGATGTTGGATTTGTTTCGAAGGCTTTGCAGCTTGTTCTCGATGATGGATTTGTTTCGAGGGCTTTGCAGCTTGTTCTCGATGTTGAATTTGGATGAGGGCTTTGCAGCTTGTTCTCGATGTTGAATTTGGATCGAGGGCTTTGCAGCTTGTTCTCGATGCTGGATTTGTATCGAGGGCTTCACAGCTTGTTCTCAATGTTGAATTTGTATTGAGGGCTTCGCAGCTTGTTCTCGATGTTGAATTTGAATCGAGGGCTTCGCAGCTTGTTCTCGATGTTGAATTTGGATCGAGGGCTTCACAGCTTATTCTCGATGTTGAATGTGGATCGAGGGCTTCGCAGCTTGTTCTCGATGTTGAAGGATTTGTATCGAGGGCTTCACAGCTTGTTCTCGATGTTGAATTTGGATCGAGGGCTTCGCAGCTTGTTCTCGATGTTGAATTTGGATCGAGGGCTTCGCAGCTTGTTCTCGATGTTGTATTTGGATCGAGGGCTTCGCAGCTTGTTCTCGATGTTGGATTTGTATCGAGGGTTGAAGCAGCTTGTTCTCGATGTTGGATTTGTATCGAGGGCTTCGCAGCTTGTTCTCGATGTTGAATCTGCAGCTTCGCGTAGCGGTGAAGTCTTCAGATGTTTGAACTTGGAGTGGTGTTCAGTCTTCAGGATTCAGGGAGTCTTGTGAATTCTCTCTGAGCTCTTAGGAGAATAAATTTTCTGAACCTTAAAAATGAAGAATGAGCTCTCTATTTATAGAGTTCTCATGGGCCTGGATCCAATGGGCTTGGGCTTAGATCCAATGGGCTTGGGTCTAATGGACTTTTGGGTTCTGGGCCCAATGGTTATTTGGGCTTGGGCCAAATTTACATTTAAATAACTTTTAGCCCGATTCGATTTCGAGCCCAATTGAGCCATGACCGAATTTGCTCGGTTAAGTTTATTCGATCCGCCGGCCGAGATGAAGACATGTGGCGACCGCTGATTGGCCGAAATTTCTCGGTCAACAGTAGTATTCCTCCAATGGAGATAAATAAAAACATCATCTTATTTGGATCCATTTAAATTAATAGATTAAAATTTTAAAATTCACAAGTAATATTTAACACATCAATTGTAGACTTTTTTATTTCAAAACTATCAAAATATGATAAAATGAATAATTAATGTGAATAATTAATGTGAGTGACATTAAAAAAAAGAGAGTGAAGTATTGTGGTCAATTGTTATCTTCAAAGAAATTTGTGAAGGGTATATAGAATAAAAAATAAAAATAGCATTTTTAAAATTTAAATGGTGGAGGCGGGGAATGATGTGTTTGATAACATGGGTGAAGTAAGACTATACTTTTACTTTTTATTTGTAGAGAAGTTTGCAAAATATACCTATATTAATAAAAAAATAAAAAAAAAATCTAAATCATAATATTAAAGATGAGTCCAAACCAAAAAAAAAAAAAAAAATATATATATATATATATATTTACATTTGATAATTAATGTGAGAAATATTGAAAAAATAATGTGAGGTATCGTGTTTAAAATTATTTTTTTTGTCTTCGAAAAAATTTGTAAAAGATAGATAAAATAATAAAAAAAAAATTATTCTTAAAATTTATTGTAAGTCCTTACTAATGAAATTTTGAAAGTTTGTAGAAAAAAATTGTGCAGAAAAAAGCCGCTAAAATAAACTCAGACTTCGGAACTTCAGGTTCAACAACTCCATGCCCCAAACACCCCACAGACTTCAGAACTTCAGACTAAACAATTTACTACCCAAATACACAAACCTCAGAACTATCGAGACTAACTAACTCCTCATACTAAATAACTCCAACTCACTTCTTGGACCAAACGCTCCAATAGTGTTTAGAACACTCCTATCATAATTTTAATATAGGCTTATTTAATAATGTTTTCCTATGCTCCCAATAATCCTTGTAGGATCAAGAAAAGTAGTACCTATGTTGGTCCACACTCAATATAGTAGACTAGTAGTCATCTGTCCTTTTTTCTTTTTTCTTTTTTTCTTTTTAATTATAAACCTGTGCTTATTGTAGTTCCAAAAATACCTTCTCTATAAAAAAAAGTTCCAAAATTTGCATAAGATTATCTTTCTTAGCTTAAACAACAACTCTCATATTCGAAACTAGCACGATGACTCTCCATGGAAAGTTGCAGGCCGATATAGAAATCAAGGCTCCGCCTTCAAAGTTTCACGACATGTTCCACAAGAGACCACACCATCTTTCCAAAGCTTCTAGTGACAAAGTACAAGGTTGTGAGCTACACGAGGGTGATTGGGGCAAAGTTGGTTCTATAATCTGTGGCTACTACGTTCATGGTTTGTTTTCTATATTTTTTGTTTCCAAAATAAAAAATCAAAAAAAAAAATCAAACCATGACCAAAATCAAACCATGACCTTCTACGGCTGGTTCGTTACACCCGTCTAATTTGGGTTTTACTATTTGTTTTGGGCTTTGACGCATTTTGTATTAAGTCATTAGAAACAGGAGCGGATCTACCGTCGGACCAGAGGGGCTCGAGCCCCCCTGAACTTTATAATATACTCTATTAATATTTAAAAATTCGCTTTAAATATTAATTTTTTCTTCTGCCTCAGTGGTAATATTTGCAAAAGGTTTTAAACTTTGCTAAATTTGCAATTAATTTTGGCCGGATTGCTGTTTGTGCAACCAACCTTTAAAATGTTATTATATTATTATTTTTATTTTGATTTACAAATATACTTAAAATTGTTAATTTTTTATTTATATTTTTAAAACAACTGCCCTATATATTAAAATGTTATTATTATTATTATTTTTATTTTTATTTTGATTTACAAATATATAGAAAACTGTTATTTTTTTAAAAAAACTAGAAAACTGTTATTTTAAAATAATTTAGAGTTTTATTTTATATAAATTTAAAATAGATGATAAGCTTCATTTCTCGTTTTAAGTTTTATTTTCATTTTGATATATTTGTATAAAAATAGGTTAAAATATCATTTTGATTGTTATATTTTGGATTGTTTTATTTTAGCCTTGTACATTTAAATGTCTAAATTTAGTCCATACATTTTCTATAAATCTTAAATTTAATCTAATTGTTAGTGTATTGTTAACATTAAAAAAAATAGTTTATATTAACTTTGAGTATAAAAACGAAAATGATATTTTAACCTAAAAGTTATCCGTCGTATATAAATTAATGTCAAAATATATCAAGCCCTCCTAACATAAAGTTCTGGATCCGCCATTGATTAGAAGAGTGTCATATATAAACGTTATAAATACTTCAGTCGCCCTAGTCTGTCATTTGTAATTCTCTCTTATTCGTAATAATATTGTTTTCTCTTTTCTACCTATAGACGTAGCTAACACGAAGTTAGTGAACCACGTAAATCCATGTCGATTTTCTTTTGCGTTTTTGTTTTTTGTTATTCGATTCTATCGTAACATGTGTAGTGTACTGTTAAAACTGCAGATGGGAAGCCTCAAGTGGTGAAGTTTGTTGTTGAAGGTGTGGATGAGGAGAAGAATTTTATAACTTTTAGAACTATAGGAGGAGACATATTGGAGAGTTATAGAACCTTCAAGTTTACGATCCAAGCTATTCCAAAGGGTAAGGGAAGTGTGGTTCATTGGACTTTAGAATACGAGAAACTGCATGAGAAAATTCCAGATTCATATGGCTTGCTTGAGTTTTGTGTTGGCATGTCCAAAGACATTGATGCTCATCTTATGGAAGGCTATTAATTTGGAAGCGTGAGCTCAAGATTTCTCACTCATTAATAGTATCACACAAAGGTTTAATAATTGCTTGTGTTCTGTGCAGGGAAAAGTATTCTGAATGTTATGAGAATAAAAATTAATAAAGGTCCAATTTGGTAACGGTTTCGTTTTCAGTTTTATGTTTTGACGCCAAATTCTAATATTGAACCTGACGTCGAATTTGTCTTGCTGTCCTATGAAAAAACGTTGCAGCGAGCATTTAATTACATCAACTTGAGACCTCACAATTTCTTTACAATGGTTTTCATCTATCTTATGAAAATTCATTCCAAATTCCAAAAACAAAGTTTTTAAAAACTACTACCTTGTTTAGTTTTTAAAAATTACTATTTTTTAACTTGAATTTTAAAAAGATGGTAACAAGTAGATAACAAAAACAAAGAACCTCATAGGTGACTTATGAAATTATAACAACTTTCAATGACACCATTTAGATGACTCTTCAATGGCAAACATTAATTCCTATAAGATGCATAATCTAACACCCTGCAAAACCTTATTTTAATTTCAGTGTAAGGGCACTTAACAATTGGTTACAGTATTAATTAATTAAGCATAGTTGAATGGATTAATGTCACTCTACTAATTGTTGAACTCAGAAAAGATAAAAGATGAAAAGTGTTTGAATAATATAAAAAAATTTGTAGTGATTTTTTTTAAAAAAATATAATTATAGATGAATGAAGATGCAAAACATACTCCTGTGATTAAATATTTACCTTTGCATTTCATTAATAAATTGTGTTTAATTAAATCTTTGAATTTGATTATAGTTCAATATTTTTGTGACTAATTTAAAGATATAGATACAAAAGAATTTTGCTATTAGGGTTTTCTCTCCAGGTCTCCGTGAGAAATGAGATTGTCGAGTTACTTACTGATTTATGGTGCGACTGGTCAGTTTTCAGTGGATTCGTTTCGAATTTCTTTTCATTTTTGTTTCTGTTTTCGGCTTTAATCAATCTCAGAATCACATTTATTCCAGATGGGACAACTTTTTGTAAGAAACTGAAGAAAAAATGAATTATTTGTTGGAGGCAATGAAGTGAAATTAGACTAGAATAAGAGAGAATATGAAGAAACTTCTTCTATCGAGTGCTTTAACACTTGGGGTATATGAAGAAACTTCTTCTATCGAGTGCTTTAACACTTAGGTTGTGTTTACTTCCCTACAAACGTAATGAATCAATGATAATTTTGATAGTTGAACCCACATTTATTTTGATAGTTGAACCCACATTTATTACGTTCGAGGGCGTTCGAGGGCGTTTACCAAAATTTGTAAACGCAATGTAACTGTAGGTCCCACCTCAAATTTTGTAATCCCATTACACCGTTTCTCTACCACCTTTCGGGTGCTCAATGAGATTACCATTGCAGATTGTGTGGGGCCCACTAAATTTTTTTAGCCATTTCCTTCCACAAATGTCCCTTCTCTCCTCCTCGATTCCTTTCTTCCTCTGTTTTTTATCCTTTCTTCCTCTATTCTTCAATCTCTAATTTATTTTTCATCCAACACTTTTACCTTTCCTTGCATAGAACTCATTTACGATTTTCTGGGTGTTTATGGAGACGAAATGCGAGGAGATCTTCATATTTTCTGGATATTAATCTTTCGCATACGTAGCAAATAGGTCGTCTTCAACCTCGTAATCGATCGGATTAATGCACAGAAGATGAAAAAAATACATATTTACACGATTCAGTAAACTATCATGATTTATATTACGAGCAGCAAAATTATTAACGACTTCATAAAAAAAACGATTACAAACATGTCTACAAACATGAGTAGTATCATGCGTCCACACTTTTCCAAACAGAACAAGATTTTTTTTCCATCCAAACTTTCCACGCGAAGCAATCACCATCCGCTTCTTAAAAAAAACAGGAAAACAAAAGAAACAAACGACCATACCTAAGAAATAAGAATGAAGAAGAAGAGAAGTCCACCAGCCTTTTGCGAGGAGACAAAGGAGGAAGAAGAGGAGAAGACTGATAATCTTTTTTTCCATTTCCTTTTTTAATTATAACCGAGGGTATTGTGGTAAATTCACGAATGATTGACCTTAAGTAAACACTATCACTAAAATTTAAGATTACGTTTGAATTGACCTTAAGTAAACACTATCAAAGGTAATCCGATTACGATTGAAAAGCCTTAATCCATTACAATTTATTTATTACGATTAATTGTTGGAGAAATTATATTACAGAGAGGTAAACACACCCTTAGGAAGGAGACTGTTCGAAGGAGAAGGTTCAGGAGAGCCTCAACGTGTTGAAATGGTGAATAACGAAGCCCCGCGTACTTTGAAACAACTGGTTGCACCTGACTTGGACCAGCATCCCCTGTGCATAACATACCCAGTTGTCGCAGGTAATTTTGAACTGAAATCCTGGTTAATTCACCAGCTTCCATCTTTTTATGGTAATGGAGGTGACGATGCCCACAAACACCTCATGGAGTTCCACTGTGTGTGTGCCGGAATGAAGCCATCAGGAGTGACGGAGGAGCAGTTGAACCTCAGAGCCTTTCCCTTCACTTTGAAGGATAAGGCTAAAGATTGGCTCTACTACCTACCGTCTGGGTCGATCCCCACGTGGAATGAGATGAAGAGGCTTTTCTTGGAGAAGTTTTTCCTTACGTCATTGGCAACCACAATCAGGAAGCAGATCTATGGGATTACTCAAAATCATGGAGAGACTCTCCATGAATATTGGGAGAGATTCGGGCGGCTGTGCTCTAGTTTCCCCCACCACCAGATTGCGGATCAGCTCCTGATCCAATATTTTTATGAGGGGATGGTGCCCCACGATAGACAGATGATCGATGCTGCCAGCGGAGGAGCTCTCATTGATAAGACACTTGCAGAGGCAAGGCAGCTGATCTCAAACATGGCTGGGAATTCCCAGCAATTCGGAGTTCGTGGAGGACAAGTACATCAGGTACAGCAATCTCAAGGATTTAATGACACTTAGATGACTGAACTTCGTAGCATGTTCCAACAGATGATGGGTAGCCGTGGGCAAGGCACGGAAGAAGTGAACGCCATTGGAGGCTATGCTTCCAATCAGATGAGGTATGATCCTTACTCAAATACATACAATCCAGGATGGAAGAATCACCCCAACCTGAGCTATAGAAACCGTGAAGGTCAACAAAGGTTTCAGAACCAGTCCCATGATAGACCCCCAGTTTCCACCCAAGCTCAAGCTTCATCTTCTTCTAGCACCATGGAGAACCTAGTGCACACCCTTGTCACAAATACTTGTCAATTCCAGAAGGATGTTCAAACTGAATTAAACAAGCACTCCGGAGACATACAGAGCATGGGGAAACAGATATCACAGATAGCTGTTGCAATTAGCCAGTTGGAAAACCAAGGCTTAGGGAAGCTGCCCGCGCAGACCACAGCGAACTCATGTGAAAACGTGAGTGCTATTACTTTGAGGAGCGACAATGAGATTCCTTCCAACATCACACATGAGAAAAATCAGAATGTTGAGGAACCAACAGCAGAAAGCCATGTAACACCCCCCGAGGGTTCGGTATGTAATTCTCCTACCTTTAAGGTGAAAGATTGTTTGCCAAAGGTTCCTTTCCTTAGTAGGTTGGCCGTGCCCAAACCTAAGAGGGAGGATGTAGACAAAGAGGTCTTGGAAATCTTTAAGAAGGTAGTTGTGAACATCTCGCTATTGGAGGCTATTCAGCAAATCCCTAAGTATTCGAAATTTTTGAAGAGCTGGTGCACCTCTAAAAGGAGGCAGAAGGTTAGTGATGGGGAAATGAAAAGTGAGAACGTCTCGGAAATATTCCCAGGTACTTTACCTGAAAAGCATAGAGATCCTGGTATGTTCATTCTGCCCTGTTCTATAGGTGATACACCGATTAAGCATGCAATGCTAGATTTAGGTGCGCCAATAAATGTTTTGTCTTACACCATGTTTAGGGATCTTAAATTGAATATTTTGCGTGAGACTAGCGTTATTGTGCAACTAGCTGATAAATCTCGCATGCATCCCATGGGGGTAGATGAGAACGTTTTGGTGCAAGTGAATGATTTGTTTTTCTTTGTCGATTTCTATATTTTGCCCATGCGTGAGAATGCATCTGATATTCCTTCTTCCATATTGTTAGGACGCCCTTTCATGAACACCTCTCAAGTAAAAATTGATGTTGCTAAAGGAACATTTTCTGTGGAATTTGACGGAATAGTGATTGAGTTCTCATTAAATGCCAAGAAATCTGACTTGCATGCTAAAAGTTTAGATGAAAAAACTGTTGTTGATTGTTTTGAGAAAGAATTTGAAAAATTGAAATCTGTTTGTTCTTTGTCTGTATTTGATGATGATCCAAATTTTATTGTTCATATGGATGGTTCTGTCTGTTTTCTATCTATCGATAATAATGATGTTAGCGTGCATGAGGCACGAAAAGAAAAATTATGTTTTGTTGATGTTCGTAGGTCCGACAAGGACGGAGGAATGATTGGAGTACCCTCTGCACCATTGTACTATGGTTGAGTTCAAAAAGGAGAATACAGTCGAGCAATCGACTTTAAAAATTTGCACTTCTCGGAGGCACCCGAGCTTGGACTGTTTTTTTTAGTTGCTGCTTTTTTTTTTATCGTTTTTACTTGTTTATCTTAGTTGTTTAAATTTTGTTGTTTTGCTTTCTTAGGTAAGAAGCGAGAGATGACCGTTATTTCGGATCTACCTTGAATTTGAGGATGCACATCCCTTCTCACCGATCCCGCAAAAATTCAGGGGAGGTTTCTGTTCCCTTTGATTTTTGTCGTTGTCATTGCTTATATGGTGGATTAGATGCACTGGGGACAATGCAGTCTTTTAGGTGGGGGTGAAGTTTATTGTTGGACTTCGTTGTAGTCTTTTAGCATGTCATACTCTGATTTTGAGATGTTTAGAAATCTGAATGCATGTTGTCCGATGAGGACTTTCTATGATTTTCTTGTGAATACTCCATAATTGTGCATTTCGAATAAACCATGAGAATGTATGCATATTTTGAGCATATTTTAAAAAACATTCGACTATTCCCCTACATTCACTGAGCACGTAGACCTCTTACTCTTAGTTCTATAGGCTTAGAATTATTTTATTTGGTCTGAAACCTCGTTGTCACCCCGGAAGGTACATTTAGGGAGGCTTGATGTGTTAGAATTTGTAATGACTCGTCTGTTTTAGCAAAGCTATATGCCTTAAAAAAAATTATTGAGAGTAAAAACATGTTTGTAATATATTCTGAGGTGCTCCTCCTTCTTGTGTTGCCCGTGTAACCAGGGGCGATCGTGTAACCCACGGTTGCCACTGCATGAAAGGGCAACTAACAGAACTGAGCACTAGTCCTTAAAAACGTGAAGCAAATTCAAGCTTGACGTGTTAGGCTCTCAAGGAAAAGAAAAGAAGAAAAATAGTTAGGCCTTTTGTTTTATTGCTCTTTCCGACATTGAAATGTCGTTAGACTGTTCTCATTGCCAGAAGTAGAGGGAAGATGAGTATTAGGATCGATTAATGTGATTCTGGGTCTATGGAAGCTAGGATAAGAGGCGCTAAGCATCACACACACACGTGAGGGAATAAGAGTAAATCTTTTGAAATGTTCGCAATTTATGCATACGCTTGATTGTTTTTTGTTAGCATGATTATCTTGTCGTTGCAAGTATTGAGATTCGAGTCGTCAACATGCATGTCTATTCTTATAAGATAAATCAAAGTATTCCTTGCTCGAGGACTAGCAAGATTCAGGTCGAGGGTATTTTGATAGCTCTCAAAATAGAGTTATAATTATAGTCTTAAATCTAGCTAAATGTCGTGCTTAATTCAGTTAAATTGCCTTATTACAGGTGTTTCGCGGTGAAGAGCTCGGGAAGTCCATTTACCATTTTCGGAGCTAAATCGGACATTTTAGGAGTTTCGGGAAGTGTTTGGGTCAAGGAGAGAAGCCAAGAAGAGCTTGGAGGCCAAAAAGATGAAAATTATAGCCTAGACCCGAGAGGCCAACGTCTTGGCGCTAGCCCGTGGCGCCTAGGCGCCCATCAGAAGCATCAGGCAGAAGGCCCAGCGCCCCAACGATGGTCGAGCAACGCCCTTGCGCTGTCGCGAACCTCCCAGACCCAGGTGCAGCGCCCCGACGGTGGCGCGCAACACCTAGGCGCCCGACATCATTCCAGACCCGAGAGGTTAGCGCCTAGGCACTGGCTTTGCAACACCTAGGCGCCCGTCATTGTAATTTTCCAGAGAGGTTAGCGCCCAGGCGCTGTCCCGATGCGCGCGCGTCCCTGTGTGCAGCTCCTAGGCGATGACTTATGCCGCCTAGGCGCTAGTCTGACGGCAATTTTGGGTATAAATGTGCGTTTTTCGTATTTAGGTCATTCACCTCCGCCCCCTCTCGACTTCTTCCGATTTTTTGCTTCATTCTGAGTTTTGTAACCTCCATTAATGGAGTTGGGGATGTTTTCCTCGGATTTCTACCTTCCCATCTCATCCATGTCTAGCTAAAGGTAAGCATTCGATCTTTAGGGGATGGATTAAAACTTTGCTGATGGGATTAATGTATGGTTGGCTTGTTTTAGCATTCAATTCTTCTTTTACCTTGTTCTTTAATGTCCAGCATGATTTTCTTAATGGTTGACACCCATTTAGCTTGTTGTGTGTTGGTTAGATTAAAAATCCATGACTTAGCGATCGCATTTCATGTTTTGAGTAATTGAATCTAGCATTCTGAATCAAATAGGGCCTTATTTGTTCTAGGTTGCTGATAATTTGTTGAGAATGAATAAAATCGAGTCCCATTGTTAGAGATTTCAGCATTGGGCTCGTCGCTTGTTTACCCGTCGCTCGCGAATAATTATAATTTGGGAGAGCGATCGCCCCTGAATTAGAGTTCCTAGCGAAGCTTAGTTTAGAGGCGTCATCTCTAATCTAATTACCCGGGATTGCTAATTTCTGTTTAAAGCTTGGGACCCCTTGTTTTAATTAGGAGTTGCAATTTGCGTGAGTGTCAAAAACTAGTTGAACACCTTTTGTGTCGATGACCCAAAATCACATCACAATAATTAATCTGGAACCTTTAGATTGAGTGTACTCGTTTCATCTTTTTATTCTCCCTTTTTTCCAAATCTTTACTCAAATTTCTCTTTAAGTTGCATGCGTTCTGTTTTTAGCTTTTCAAAACCCCCCGTTACCATCTTTTATAAATCGACAATTAGAACTAAAATTTGGATTAAACTAATTAATTTCCCTGTGGCTCGATCCTGACTACTGTTTTCTACAAGTTTGAAGAAGCCTTAGGCAGTGTTATAAATTTTAATTTGGCGGGTCTCGACAGCCCGATACAAACGAAACATTCAAAAATTCCGCTACCAGCCACCTCTATTGGTGAATGGAAGAGCGACTCGAGCTTTACAATTTGCTTCAGAACGACGTTTAATATTTGTTGTTTCCCACCGATCACATAAATGTTGTCAATCTGAATCTTCTGCACCTTGTTTTTGTCAATGTTTTCGTGCCTCAATTGAAGAACTGTATTTTTTGTAAGCGTGGTGTAATGAACAACGGAAATCTTTGTGCAATACACTCATCCCATGCTCTAGGTAAGCTTGTACTATGGGTTCATCGATGTCCATAACGAAGTTGCGTTTATTTTAACTAAAAAGCATTTTTTTTTCTAAAATATACTTACCAAAAATGTTTCCATTATCTCGCTTTTTACATATGAAGAGACATCTGACCACTCTTCGCACCCAAGAGATACTATTGTATGCACCAATTGTCCAATCATAGAGTTTAACTTCAACAAATTCTTGAAAACATGTTTTCCATCTTCCTGTTCAACGTGAATATGAATCCTATCATGACAATCGACATATTTCTGAAGTGCATCCCCTTTGCATGGTCCCCAACCTCTTTTTGTAGTACTACAACCTACATGAAAAATAAAAAATATTAATACATTTAATATTTTAAAAAACAAAAATAGATGTTGTTACGTCTCCAAAAGTGACAATTTTAGGACTTATTTGCTATAGGAAGTTGTGCATTCTTAAGTGTTTTTGGTAGGATTTGGCTTAAAGTTGTGCTTATATATGAGAATTAGAAGAATGAAGCTAAATTAAGACTTATATGCAAAAGGAAAGAAAAAGAACCAAAAACGAAGTTAAAGACTTAAAATGTGCACATTGCGGAAGCATTGCGAAAACATTGCTAAAACCGCAATGTTTTAAGTGAAATCCGTAAGTTGTCTAACTAATTTCTGTTTTGTTCCGATCTTTCAGGGGCCCATTCTTTCTCCTGCTGCCACGTTGAGATACGACGTTTAGAATTGATGGTTCTCCTTGGCTCAATCGTACCTGCAGAACATTATAAAAGGAGGTCAAAGTGGAAGGTTGAAACACACTCGAAAGGCGTAGAACTCCCATCTCAGCGCAGTCTTTTCTTCCTGTTTACTCATCCGGTTGTTGGCTTGAAGGTCTCAGCTATTGGAGTCGATAATCTGAGAGGAAGAAGAGAAGATTTGTCTTCTCTTCTGATTAGATTCATCCAAACAAAGCTCTCATTTTCCCCTTCAACCGAGGCGTCTGCGACGAGAGGCTTACGCACAGATTTACTTCCTTTTATTACTTTATGTTTCTGTTTCCATTGCTGTCTGTTGTTATCTCCCTTTCGTTTGCTATTCTACTTCATTTCGTTTCTGTCTGTTTAGTTTTAGTTATTCAGAGTTGACATTTGTTTAGTTCAAACGTTGGTTAATCAAAGCATTATTTCATCACTTCGCAAGTTCGTCATCTCTTCTGTTTACTGTTTTCTTCTTCTATTTTGTCCTTTATATTCTGCTAAGCATGTCTCCACCTTCTATTCTTTCTAATCCATTTACATCCATGAGTAACTAAGTCATATAAGGGCGTGCTAATGACAAGGCTATAGGTAGAAATACGTGAACCAAGCATGTAGGTTAGATTCGAATGCATTGAATGTATGTAAGCTTCATCCCACGGGCAATTTCGATTGGCCATCCATTTTGTCCAAAGAACTCCTAACCTCTGGAAGGAGTAAGAGTTCAGAGTCATATATTCATGCTAGCCTCTCATGGTAGCCAGAAAACGGCCTAGGAATAGGCGTTTTCCTAGTACAAATCATTAAACTCACTATTATAAAAAGATGCTTAAGACCTTACTTGGACATGAGTAAACTAAAGGATCTAATGCATGAAATCGTAAGATACATGAGAATGAGTTAGTTTGATGCATGATGAGTTGATCTACTGCTTGAGAATCGTATGAAAAAGCCTATAGAGGAGTCGTTAGTAGCCCTTGTTTCCCTACTTTACCCTTAATTCACTGTTAGTAACATTGCTAGAAAATTGCTCTTTCCGCAATTATTTTTCTTTTACATTCGGGTTTTCTTATCTACTTGCATTTGTTCATACTTTCATATCTCGCACATTCCTTAATAGTTAGGTACTTTAAACTCAAATCTTCCTCATTTAAACCACCCTTTCTCACTTAACCTCTCACTTCGGTAGTAACTAAGAATAAGTCTCTGTGGGAAATCGAATGAAAAAATACTTATTACTTGCTACAAGATCATGTATGCTTGCATGTTCTGAGTGCTCTCTCATTGCATATTTATTTTAAACTATTGAGCACGCAACAAGTTTTTGGCACCGCTGCCGGGGACTTTGTTTAGTGAAAACGAAGTTTGTTAAGTTAGAAAACCAATTCTTAATATCTATTGGAGCTGGTCTCTTTCCATTTTATTTTGCAGGTACCATTGGGTTAGTTTATGAATGAGCATTCAAGTAGCGATCTAGAGTTCAATCCTGAGCCTGAAAGATTACTTAAGGCCAGAAATAGAGCTAAGAAACGCCTCTTCAAACAACCATCTCTAACCCAAAACTTTGCTGATTCCGCAGAGTCTTCGCAATTCCTACACATCGAAATGGAAATACGAGTTCCAAATCCGGCACCTACCATTCGCAACCCCATCGAAATAGCGAATGATAAGGATAGTGCCATTCTCTCTTACTTAGTTCCTATGCCTGGGGAGCTAAACCCAAGCATAATACGCCCTGAAATTACTGCCAACTCATTCGAGTTAAAGCCAATAATGTTCCAAATGCTGTCCACTGTGGGACAATTCTTTGGAGTGGAAAATGAAGATCCCCACAATCATCTAAGAAACTTCTTAGGAGTTAGTGATACCTTCCTTATTCCTGGAGTTTCCCAAGAAGCTTTGAGGCTTTACCTCTTCCCTTACTCATTAAGAGATAAAGCCAAAACGTGGTTAAACTCATTACCCTCCGGATCAATTGTCAATTGGACAGATCTGGCTGAAAAATTCTTGGTCAAATACTTCCCACCTGATAGGAATTCCAACTTTCGTGATGACATTATTAAATTCAAACAAGCCGAAAATGAGTCACTTCACGAAGCTTGGACAAGGTTCAAGGACCTTTAGCTTAAATGTCCACACCATGGCATCCCATGGTGTATCCAAATAGAAGTCTTTTTTAAAGGATGCAACCCCAGCACAAGGCAAGTGCTAAATTCTTCAGCTGGGGGTTCCATGCTTTCAAAGAGCTACAATGAGGCCTATGAGATTCTGGAGAAAATCTCAACTTCCCACTATAGATGGTCAGATGATCCAGTAGAGCCAAGTAGAGCTCAAGACAAAGATGCACTCAGTGCCATGAGTAGCCAAATAAATGCCCTGACCAACCTAGTCAAACAAATGGCTCAAACCAATCTCCAACCTAGTGTCAACACCGCAGCAGCCATCTCAATGGGCGCACCAAATGGTCAAGGTGAGACACTGCTTTGTGGATTCTGTGGGGAAGGGCACCTGTATGAGTACTGCCCTGGGAATCCAGCTTCAGTCTGCTATGTTGGAAGTCAACAGCAGCCTAGGAACAACCTCTACTCTAACACTTACAACCCTGGTTGGAGAAACCACCCAAATCTTTCTTGGGGTGGCCAACAAAACACTAACCAAAATCAAAACCAACCAAGACCGAGTGGAACACCTGGTTTCACTCAGCAAAATAACCAATCCATGTACCAAAAACCATATAACCCTCCAATGGGGTCATCAGTAGAAAATTTACTTAAGGAGTACATTGCAAAGAATGATGCTACTTTGCAAAGTCAGCAAGCTACCTTACAAAGTCAGCAAGCCACTCTTAGGAGCCTAGAGAACCAGATAGGGCAACTAGCAAATGAACTAAAAAATAGGCCCCAAGGTAGGTTGCCTGCTGACACTGAAGTACCTCGAAGGGATGGGAAAGAGCAAGTTCAAGCAATTGACTTTCGCAGTGGAAGACCATTGGTGAGCAACACTAGAGATATACCAAAGAGAGTAGAGAATGAAGAGTCTAGTGCTCCACTGGATTCTCTGCCAAACCATGGTCAACCATCCACAAGCACATCAAGGGCGAGGCTGGAACCGATCATAGAGGAACCAGAAGAAATTTCAAGGCCTCCATCTATCCTTAGGCGACCTGAAGTGCCTACATATGTGCCACCACCTCCATTCCCTAGAAGGCTGAAGAAAAAACAAGAACAGGAAGTGCACTTTAACAAATTCTTAGAAATTTTAAAACAAGTGCATGTGAATATTCCTTTTGTAGAGGTTTTGCAATCTATGCCTTCGTATGTTAAATTTTTGAAGAATATAATAACTAACAAAAAGATCATTGGTGAATTTGAAACAGTGAATCTAACTGAGGAGTGCAGTGCTATACTCCAGAACAAGCTTCCAAAGAAGGAGAAGGATCCTGGTTCCTTCACCTTACCAGTTGAGTTGGGAGGCAAGCACGTGGGCAGAGCTCTTTGTGACCTGGGAGCCAGCATAAACCTCATGCCCCTATCCCTATTCCGCCAGCTAGGCATAGGAGAAGCACGTCTGTTGCGTGCTCAATGTGTTAATAAAAATGAGAAATAAGAGAGAGAGAGCACTCAGAACATGCAAGCATACATGATCTTATAGCAAGTAGTAAGTATATTTCATTCGTTTTCCCACAGAGACTTATTTTTAGCTATTCGCGAAGTGTTTTGTTAAGAAAGAAAGGGTGGATTTGATGAGGTAAAATTGGTTTTTAATTATCTAATTTTTGCTGAATGTGTAGAGGAATGCAACATAAACAAATGGAAGTTGAAATTAGACTCAACGGACAAGAGATGACATTAATAAACGAAGAAGAAAACAGCTAAACAGAATGAAAACTTAGACGGAATTGCGGGGACCGCAATTCTACCGCCATTATAATAACAGCGAAAGTGGGTAAATGGGTGATTTAAGGGCTACTAATGACTATCCTATAGGCATGTTTATACGATTCCCAAGCATTAGATCAACTCTCTATACATCAAACTCACTCTATCTCATGTATCGTCCGATTCCATGCATTAGATTCTTTAGTTTACTCAACTCAAAGTAAGGTCTTAAGCATCTTGTTAAAACAGGAGTGTTTAGTTTGTACTAGGGAAACGCCTATTCCTAGGCCGTTTCCTGGTTACCATGAAAGGCTAGCATGATAATATGACTCTGAACTCTTACTCCTTCCAGAGGTTAGGAGTTCTTTGGACAAAATGGATGGCCAATCGAAATTGCCCGTGGGATGAAGCTTACATACAATCAATGTCCGAGAGCTATCCTACATGCTTGGTTCACGTTTTTTAGCCTATAGTTCTGTCATTAGCATGCCCCTAAGTGACTTAGCTACTCATGGATATATAGAGAACAGAAATATAAGATAAAACAGACATGCTTAGAAGGGAAATGTACTCAAAACAGTAATGCAAAACCGTAGCAGCAGAGATGGAAACTGTGAAATGAAATCTTGCAATTTGATTACTTTGAATGTTGTACGGACGAAAGGACGCTTAAAAGAAATAATTCAAAGACAGACAGTGACGAAGTGCAGTAGATAGAACACTAAGCTAGAAACAACAACTGATCAAAGCAGGAAATTAGAAATGGAAGACAGAAAGCAGTAAACGGTGCTTGGAAGCCTTGTTGCAGTCGCCTCGAATGAAGGGGATGAAAGGTCAGCCTTGCTTGGATGAATCCAATCGAGAGAGAAGAAGAATCTCCTCTCCTTCCTATCAGATTATCGATTCCAACAGCTGAAACTCTCACTCCAACAGACGGCAAAGGAAAACAGTGGGAAAAGGTGGACTGCGAGAAGCTTCTGCGCTTTCGGATGATGACTGAACCTCCGACTTTGGCCCCCTTTTATAGTAGTTTGCAGGTACGTTTGGGCCAAGGAGAACCATCAATCTTCAACGTCATATATCAGAATGGATGGAGGAGAAAGAACGAATCCCTGAAATTACGGAAATTAACAGAAAAGGATCAGTCAACTTACGGTTTTCACTTGAATAATTGCGGCCTCAGCAATGTTTTCGCAATGCTGTCGCAATGCAGTTTTTTCATTCTTTTCCTTCGGTTTTCAACCCTTTTCTTTCCTATTGTGCATAAGTCCTAATCTAGCTACCTTCTTCTTATTCTCATATTTAAGCATAGGTTTAGGCTAAATGCTATCAAAAACACCTAAAAGTGTATATCTTCTTAAGCTAAATGGGTCCTAAATAAGTCACTTTCAGCGACTTAACACACCCCCAAACTTAAGGTTTTGCTTGTCCTCAAGCACACTAAGGACTTACCTAGGCTGCTGTTTCTCCTTCTTTAACCACCTACTGACTCTCTTATACTCCTATCTATAGCACTGCTGTCCTGTAACACACTCCTTAGTTTAAAACTACCCTCTTATCTAGCTTCTTCTGACTTTGCCTGCCTAACACTCCTTCTGCTTTCATTAACTTCCTACAGCTGATCTATTTACTTCTGTCATATCATGCCACTATCCCTAAGGTTTCAAATTCTGCCTAGCTTTACCTCAGACTCAGTACATGCTTCTAGCTTTACTTTTAATGTGTCTAGGATTCCTTAGAGTCATGACAGTCTTAGTATTAACGGTGACAGTAGTACTTTTAGAGAACAACCTAAACCCTGGCATCACTACATTGGATAAACACTCATCTCCCTAAACAACCCTACAAGTTACAACTTTGTGCTTAGCTAATTGAGGATCAGAGTTCTTTTTAAATAGGACATCTAAGCCACAAAGTTATAACTCCTAGGTATACATTCTTCTTCCCTATTCTTTTCTTTCTTTCTTACTTTGGTGGAGCCTCTCCTTTGGTTGCCTTTTGATGCAACGTCACTTGTGGGTTACACACTTGGCACTGATTACTCAGCAACCTAAGAGAAACTCTCCCCTTTATTCTTTTTTCATTTTGTTTTCAGTTCATCATTTTTTTTTTTTTAAAGGAGAAGAAGAATGCTTATGTTTCTAAGGGAGAGAGGAATGTTCCTAGGCCTAGGGTGGCCTCCCCCAAACTTCAACTACTCATTGTCCCCAATGAGTGTCTGAGGTGGCACACCCCCAAACTATCCTAGAAGCATCTAGTCTAAGGTAAAACAAAGAGAAACTAAAGCCCTAGGCATAGACAAAACATTCGAACAACAAATATCACAGCAGCAGTAATTAAAAAACAACAGACAGATTAAGGGCTTAAAGCTGTGCATGCTGAGCTATTTAGAGGTTAACTTAAACTATCAAAGTGTGTCCTATGACACTCATCCAGCATGCATTTAGATAAGCTATATAAGGTAGTCATGCTAGCAGGAAAAGATAGAATTTAAACAGATCACAGCCTAGCTAACAGACAGTCCAAAACATGCTTTTAGTCATGAAAATTGCGGGGACCGCAATTATTTCGCAATTAGATCAGGGCAGATATAACATTGATTACGGCCCCTAAGCATGCTTTTTCCAGTAACTCAAGCATCCTAAAAATAAAACTAAACTATCCTACCTAGTCATCTAACATCAGACTATACTAAGCAAAAGGAAAAACATAAAACTAAACATCTAAAACAGATCAAAATTGAACCAAAAACAGCATAATTTACATGGTCCTATCAGAAAGCAGAAAATTGTCGTTTTTTCTAAGGGAACAGCAATACTCCCTTTAGTGCACTTCAAACCAGCACTTAAACTTCTTCATCCTCATCTGGTTGTCTTGGTCGTGGAGGCACCCATGGAGTCAGGAGATTGGTAGGGAAGTCAGGGAAGATGCACCCCAGCTGGTCTGCAACTTCCTTGTCCCTTGCCTGCGCATAAGTGGCCCATTGAGCCATTCTTCTCTGCATATTGTTGCGTGCTCAGTGTGTAAAGATAAATAAGCAAAAGGATGGGGAGAGCACTTAGAACATGCAAGCATACATGGTCTCACAGCAAGTAGTAAGTATATTTAATTCGTTTTTTCCACAGAGACTTAATTTTAGCTATTCGCGAAGTGTGTTTGTTAAGAAAGATGGGATGGATTTGATGGGGTAAAATTGGTTTTTAATTAACTACTTTTTGCTGAATGTATAAAGGAACATGCCATAAACAAATTAAAGTGAAAATCAGGCTTAAAGGTCAAGAGATGAAATCAATAAACGAAGAAGAAAACAGCTAGACAGAAAGCAATTTAGCAGAATTGCGAGAACCGCAATTAATCCGCAATTAATTGGCAGCGAAAAACTGGTTAAATGGGTGAATTAAGGGCTACTAATGACTGTCCTATAGGCATTTTATTACGATTATCAAGCTTTGGATCAACTCTCTACACATTAAACTCACTCTATCTCAAGTATCGTCCGATTCCATGCATGAGAGACTCAAGTTTACTCGACTTCAAAGTAAGGTCTTAAGCATCTTGTTAAAACAGGAGTGTTCAGTTTATACTAGGGAAACGCCTATTCCTAGGCCGTTTCCTGATTACCATGAAAGGCTAGCATGATTATACGACTCTGAACTCTTACTCCTTCCAGAGGTTAGGAGTTCTCTGGACAAAATGGATGGCCAATCGAAATTGCCCGTGGGATGAAGCTTACATACAATCAATGTTCGAGTGTTGATCTACCTACTTGACTTACGTTTTTTAGCCTATAGTTCTGTCATTAGCATGCCCCTAAGTGAATTTAGTTACTCATGGATATATGAAGAACAGAAATATAAGATAAAGTAGACATGCTTAGAAGGGAAAAGTGTGTAAAACAGCAAGCCAAACTCGTAGCAGAATAAGGAATAACTGTGAAATGCAGAAACTTACTTTGATTACTTAAAGTGTTTGAATGACAAAGGAAAGCTTAAACAGAATGAATTCAAGGCAGACAACAACGAAATGCAATAAGTAAATGACTAAGCTAAGAACAACATTGAACAGAAATGGAATTGAGAAGGAAAGAGCAGAAAACAGTAAAGGTGTGCTGGAAATCTTCGTGGCAGTCGCCTCGAATGATGGTGATGAGAATTCAGCCGTGCTTGGATGAATCCAATCGAGAGAGAAGAAGAATCTTCTCTCCTTCCTATCAGATTATCGACTCCAAAAGCTGAGAACCTCACTCCAACAGACGGCAAGGGAAAATCGAGAGAAATGGTGGACTGTGAGAAGACTTCTGCACGTTGAATGATGACTGAACCTCCGACTTTGGCCCCCTCTTATAGTAGTTTGCAGGTGCGATTGGGCCAAGGAGAACCATCAATCTTCAACGTCGTATATCAGAATGGGTGGAGGAGAAAGAACGAATCCCTGAAAAGTCGGATCTAAACAGAAAAATGTCAGCCAACTTACGGTTTTAACTTGAATAATTGCGGCCACCGCAATTATTCCGCAATGCATTCGCAAGGGTTATTTTTTCATTCTTTTCTTCGGTTTTCACCCCTTTTCCTACCTATTGTGCATAAGTCCTATATTAGCTACCTTCTTCTAATTCTCATATTAAAGCATAGGTTTAGGCTAAATGCTCACAAAAACACCTAAATGTGTACATCTTCTTAAGCTAAATGGGTCCTAAATAAGTCACTTTCAGAGACTTAACACACCCCCAAACTTAAGGCTTTGCTTGTCCTCAAGCATACTAAGGACTTACTTAGGCTGCTGTTTCTTCTTCTTTTAACTACTCACTAACTCCCTTATATTCTTGCCTCTAGCAGTGCTGTCCTGTGACACACTTCCAAGTTTAGAACTAACCTCTTGTCTAGCTTCTTCTGACTTCACCTGCCTACTATACCCACTGCTTTTGTTAACCCTCCTACTACTGATCTAACTACTTCTATGATATCATGCTAATATCCCTAAGGTTTCAAATTCTACCAAGTTTTACTCCAGACTCAGTACATGCTTCCAGCTTATTTTTAATGTGTCTAGGATTCCTTAGAGTCATGCCAGTCTTAGTATTAACAGTGACAGTGGTACTTTATAGAGAACAACCTAAACCCTGGCATCACTACATTGGATAAACATTCATCTCCCTAGACAAACCTAAAAGCTACAACCTTGTGCTTAGCGCATTAAGGATCAGAGTTCTTTTTCATAGGACATCTAAGCCACAAGATTATAACTCCCAAGCACACATTCTTCTTCCCCTATTTCTCTTTTTTCTTTCTTTTTTACTTAGGTGGAGTCTCCCCTTGGTTTGCCTTTTGATGCAATGCCACTTGTGGTTTACACACTTGGCACTGATTACTCAGCAACTTGAGAAAGACTCCCCTCTTTATTCTATTTTTCACTTTTTCTATTTATCACAAATTTTTTTTTTTTTTTTTTAGGAGAAGAAGAATGCTTATGTCTTAAGGAAGAGAGGAATGTTCCTAGGCCTAGGGTGGCCTCCCCCAAACTTCAACTACTCATTGTCCCCAATGAGTGTTTGAGGTGGCACACCCCCAAACTTGTCCTAGAAGCATCTAGTCTAAAGTAAAACAAAGAGAATCTAAACATCCTAGGCATAGGCAAAACATTCTAGAAGCAACTATCCCAGCAGCAGAAAATTTGAACATAACAGACAGGTATAAGGACTTATGGTTTATGCATGCTGAGCACTATTCAGAGGCAAATTTAAACTATCAAAAGGTGTCCTATGACACTCATCCAGCATGCTTCAAGATCAGCTATATAAGGTAGTCATGCTAGCAGCAAAAGATAGAATTTAACAGATCACAGCCTAACTAAACGGGCAGTCAAAAACATGCAATCAGTCACAAAAATTGCGGGAACCGCAATTATTTCGCAATACAATCTGGGCAGATTTAACATTAACTCAGGCCCCTAGCATGCTTTTTCCCGTGACTTATGCATCCTAAAAATAAAACTAAACTATCCTACCTAATCAACTAACATCAGACTATCCTAAGCAAAAGGAAAAACATAAAACTAAACATCCAAAACAGATCAAAACTTAACCACAAAACAGCATAATATACATGAATCTATCAAAAAAAACAGGAAAATTGTCTTTGTTTCTTGAGGGATCAGTAATACTCCCTCTAGTGCTCTTCAAACCAGCACTCAATTCTCATCATCCTCATCTGGTTGCCTTGGTCGTGGGGGCACCCATGGAGTTAGGAGGTTGGTGGGGAAGTCCGGGAAGGTGCACCCCAACTGGTCTGCAACTTCTTTGTCCCTCGCCTGTGCATAATTGGCCCATTGAGCCATTCTTCTCTGCAGGTCCATCAAACAGGCCATGGATAGGGACTGCTCAGCAGCCAACCTATCCAACTCAAACTCCATATTGCCCTTCCTTCTCAGCCTCAGGTGTGCAGGCAACTCCAGATGGCCTGTGTAGGGCAGCTGCTGCTCCACGCGTTCGGTGGGAACTCCTGCAAGCAAGCATAACTTCGTTATAATGTTGGGGAAAAATAATGGCCCCTTACCCTTTTTAGCACACTCGGCGATGGCAGCATTGATGACTTCTCCCACGTTGATCGTGAGACCTCTCATGATAGCATAAACCAGCAGCGAACGGCTCTGGTTAATGGTAGTCTCATGCGTCACCGGGGAGAGTCTTCTTCTCACGAATGAAAACCACACAGCTGCCTTTGCCGTGAGGTTGGCACTCATGAGCGTGTGCCGCCCATTGCGTGAGACTGTCCAGGAGGCCTCAGGCTGGCCAATGGTGCGGATGGCTTCTTCTAGCACAGCCTCAGTCGGCTCATCCACTATCCGTGCATAGTCTGTGTGAGGCTGGCCCCTTAGACCGAATGCTTCATTGATGGCCTTAGCAGAGAAGTCCACTTCTACCCCTCTGACCACAGACAGGCCATCCTCAGGGCTGAGCACGTTCGCATAGAAGTCATACACCATGCTTGTGTATGCTGGATTGGGAGGTCGACAGAATTCCTCCCAGCCATGGTTGATCACCCCTGCGCGCAAGAACTGCGGCAGGTCAGCTAGGCGATCAAGGAACCCCTTCTCGTGCAACAGGTCCCTTTTCCTCAGCTCCACGCCCCTTGATTCAGCATCAGACGAGACATATCTCACTGATGGAGGTTCATCTTCGGGGTAGAGTTTAGCCTTCCCCTTATCAGCTGGTTTGGAAGATTCAGCAGCCTCCACCTTGAGGCGTTTGAGCGAAGGCTCAGTACTGTCTTCTTCTGCTGAAGGCACTCGCCTGGCCTTCTTCTTCTTCAGTTTCTTGGCTTTCTTGGCTTTCTTGGCCTCCTTGTTGGCCTTCTTCTTGGCCTTCTGCCTCGCCTGGAGTTGTGGGAAACAGGCCCCCAACGTCTCCTCCATAGAATCATCAGCAGGCGTTTGCTGTGCAGGCTCAACAGGGTTGTCTTCTCTCATGGGAGAGAAGACTTCTTCTTCTTCTGCCTCTCCACTGCCTTGCGTGGATTCTTGGTAATCCCCATAAGGGAATTCCGGATCAGGCCGTGGAGAGTTGTGTTCTGCTGACGGGGTATGCGCAGAACTCCATGGCGAAGACGGCAGCTCAGGACTCTGCACAGCCGCAGGTGGTAGATCAGCACTCTGAGGCGCTGGAGATGACTCGGCGCTCTGCGCAGGTGGTGATGATTCGGTGCTTGGTACTGGTTCAGATGGCAGGGGGCTGCGCACAGGTGATGCAGACGGCAGAGGGCTGCGCCCAGGTGATGCAGACGGCGTCGCACCTTCTTTAGCTGACTCGTGGGATGCACGATCAGATTCTTGACTCGCCACAGAGGGAGTCTTGGATTTGCTTGGTCCGGCGGCAGTCTTGACAGTCCACCGGCGCTTCGTGGGCGTACCCACTGGCTCAGATGGGCCAGCAGGGATTTCAGTTACCACCCTCCACTTCTTCCTACGAATAGGAAGCTTGCCAAGACGGCCAGTGCGTACAGCACCCTGATCAGCAAGGGTGAGAAGCGCTTCCCTCGCAGCCGCTTCAGCTGCGTCGTCGGCCTTCTTCTTGGCGGCGGATCTCTCAGCCCTAGTGGAAACCATGGTCGAATCTTGGAGGTTTGGAGAGAGAGATCAAAGATGGAGAGAATCGCAGAAATCTTGGAGAGCAAAGAATGAGAAGATCGTATCAAACGGGCGCCTTCTAACGGCTATAAAAGCAACGGATGAAATCCCAACGGCTCTTTTTGCGGAGTCAGCAATATTTTCGCAATTCTAGGGACAAGATTTCATACAAAATCCAAACTTTGATCGCCCGTATCTTTCATTTGGCCCAACCGAATCTTGATTTTTAAAGTGCGATTTACTCCCCTTGATCCCCTCTTTCGATTCCCTACAAAAACAAATAAAACAAATATCAAATACGCAATTAAAATCACACCACAAAACATACAAACGATCATCGAAAAAAAACAGAAAAAATAAACTAAGGCATTGGCCTTGACTAAACGAGCACAGTAACCACTCGTTCTCTCTCGTTCTCTTTGTCATGCTTCAGTCAAGAGGAAGGCCGAGAGAGTCTTAACATCCCCTTCCTCATAGTAGTGCTTCAACCTAGCACCATTGACCATAAATGGCTGTCCTTGCTGCAAGTTTTTAATCTCTATGGCACCATGAACAAAGACATTAGTAATAATAAAGGGACCTGACCATCTAGACTTTAATTTGCCTGGAAATAGCTTTAATCGTGAGTTAAATAACAGTACAAGTTGGCCTTTCTTAAAATCTTTGATCCTGAGTCTACTGTCATGCCATATTTTTGTCTTTTCTTTGTACATCTTGGCATTCTCATAAGCCATGTGCCTAAGCTCATCAAGTTCATGCAGCTGTAAAGATCTTAATGTCCCTGCATCCTTCACACAAAAATTTAATTCTTTCATGGCCCAGAATGCCTTGTTCTCCAACTCAAGTGGCAAGTGGCAAGCCTTGCCATATACCAACCTATAGGGAGACATTCCTAGAGGTGTCTTATATGCTGTTCTATAAGCCCAAAGTGCATCCTCAAGCTTGAAAGACCAGTCCTTCCTATTAGGCTTAACTACCTTCTCTAGAATGTTCTTTATCTCCCTATTGGAAATCTCAGCTTGGCCATTTGAGTGTGGGTGGTAGGGAGTAGCTACCCTATGTCTGATGTTATACTTAGCCAATATTTTCTCCATAGCCTTATTAATGAAATGTGACCCCTCATCACTAATGATAGCACGAGGAGTCCCAAATCTAGTGAAAATGTGTCTATGCAAGAAATTAGTGACTGTCTTAGCATCATTATTAGGACATGCCTTAGCTTCTACCCACTTTGACACGTAGTCTACTGCTACCAGAATATACAAGTTACCTGATGATGGAGGGAAGGGTCCCATGAAATCAATGCCCCATACATCAAAGAGCTCCAACTCTAAGATGTAGGTGAGGGGCATCTCATCCTTACGACTGAGGTTACCTGTCCTTTGGCACTCGTCACAGTTGTGGGCATAGTTGTGGGCGTCCTTAAAGATTGTTGGCCAGTAGTAGCCACTCTGAAATACCTTGGCAGCTGTTCTTTGACCACCAAAGTGCCCACCGTAAGGAGATGAATGACAGTGCTGTAGCACAGACTTCGCTTCAGCAGCTGTAACACACTTCCTCAACAACCCATCAGCACAGGTCCTGTAAAGTATGGGGTCATCCCAGATGAATTTCCTTGCTTCATGGAGGAACCTCTTCTTCTCTTGTCCTCCCTTGAACACTGGTAATACCTGTGCTGCACGGAAGTTAGCAATGTCAGCGAACCAAGGTTCCTCATCGTTATCACGATGAGTTAAAGCAAAGATATGTTCATCTATAAAAGCATCAGAAATTGCGGGGTCCGCAATTTTTTCGCAATTGTGCTGCAATCGAGACAGGTGATCTGCAACCACGTTTTCACATCCCTTCTTGTCCCGAATGTCCAAATCGAATTCCTGCAGCAATAACACCCATCTAATTAGTCTAGGCTTAGCATCAGCCTTTCTCATTAGATATTTTAAAGCAGAATGGTCAGTATATACAATGGTCCTAGTTCCTACAATATAGTTCCTAAATTTTTCACAAGCAAATACTACAGCAAGCATCTCTTTCTCTGTAGTTGTATAGTTACATTGGGCCTCATTCAAGGTCTTACTCGCATAATAGACAGGATGTGTGAGCTTGTCAATCTTCTGTCCTAACATGACTCCTACAGCATAGTCACTGGCATCACATAGCATCTCAAATGGGAGATCCCAATTTGGTCCTACTATGATTGGTGCTGTGACCAGTGCTTCCTTAAGGGTTTTCCAAGCTACTACACATTCCTTAGAAAAGATGAATGGCCTACCTAGCTCTAGAAGCTCGCACAGGGGCTTGGCTATCTTAGAAAAGTCCTTGATGAACCTTCTATAGAAGCCAGCATGTCCTAGGAAGCTCCTAATAGCCTTGACATTCTGAGGCTCTACCAACTTCTCTATGACCTCGATTTTCGCCCTATCCACTTCTACACCCGCCCTTGATACTCGATGTCCTAAGACAATCCCTTCATCTACCATAAAATGGCACTTTTCCCAATTTAGGACTAGGTTGGTCTCTTCACACCTAGTCAGGACTTGTCCTAAGTTTTCTAGACAGGTTTTAAATGAGTCCCCAAAGACTGAGAAGTCATCCATGAATATTTCTATCATGGACTCATCCAACTCAGAGAAGATTGCCATCATGCACCTCTGGAAAGTTGCCGGTGCATTGCATAAGCCAAAAGGCATTCTGCGGAAGGCAAACGTTCCAAAAGGGCAAGTGAAGGTGGTCTTCTCTTGATCCTTAGGGTCTATAGTTATTTGATTGTAGCCTGAATAGCCATCTAGGAAACAGTAGTAGGCTCTACCAGCTATTCTGTCTAGCATCTGGTCAATAAACGGTATGGGGAAGTGGTCTTTTTTAGTTTCTTTATTTAGTTTTCTGTAATCCATACATACCCTCCACCCCGTGACAGTCCTTGTTGGAATCAGTTCGTTGTTCTCATTGACTACCACAGTTATCCCCCCCTTTTTAGGTACACATTGGATGGGGCTCACCCACTGGCTACTAGCTATGGGGAAAATTACTCCTGCATCTAACCACTTTATTATTTCCTTTTTCACTACCTCTTTCATAGAGGGGTTTAACCTACGCTGGTGATCTACCCTAGGTGTGTGCTCTTCCTCTAATATAATTTTGTGCATGCAATAGGAAGGGCTAATGCCTCGAATATCAGCAATAGACCATGCTATAGCCTTCCTATGTTGCTTAAGCAGTAAAATTAAATCAACCTCATGCTGTTCACTTAGCTTAGAAGAAATAATTACAGGCAGTGTGTCATTATCTCCTAGATATGCATATTTGAGGTGAGTAGGTAGTGGTTTTAGTTCTAAAACAGGTGGGTGCTCAATGGAGGGCTTCAGAGGGTTAATAATTCTATCAGTTAAATCTATAGTCATACATACATGCTGAGGGTTATTTATAGGCATGTTCATTATGTCAGCTACATTTAGATCATCTACATCTATTTGTACATATTCACTAGCATGCTTAGTTAATAATACATGCTCTAATTGTTCTTCCATAAGTGAGTCAATAACATCCATGCTAGCACAAGACTCAGAATCAGAGGGGTATTTTAAAGCTTTGTAAACACTAAATTTTACCTCTTCATCATGAACTCTCATAGTTAACTCACCTTTTTGCACATCTATTAGTGCCCTACCTGTGGCTAGAAATGGCCTACCTAGCAGGATGGGTACCTCCTTGTCTGCTTCATAGTCCAGGACAATGAAATCTGCAAGGAAAATGAATTTGTCAACTTTAACTAGAATATCCTCAATCTTACCTTCTGGATATGCGATGGATCTGTCTGCTAGTTGTAAAGTGACAGTAGTTGGACGTGCTTCTCCTATTCCCAACTGACGGAATAGGGACAGGGGCATGAGATTTATGCTGGCGCCCAGGTCACAAAGCGCTCTGCCCACATGCTAGCCTCCAAGTTCTACAGGTAAGGTGAAGGAACCAGGATCCTTCTCCTTCTTGGGCAGCTTGTTCTGGAGGATGGCACTGCACTCCTCGGTGAGGTTTACTGTTTCAAACTCACCAATTATCTTTTTGTTAGTAATGATATCCTTCAAAAACTTTACATATGAAGGCATAGACTGTAAAACCTCTACAAAAGGAATGTTCACATGCACTTGCTTAAGTATTTCTAAGAATTTATTAAAATGAACTTCCTGTTCCTGCTTCTTCTTCAGTCTTCGAGGATAAGGAGGTGGTGGCACATAAGCAGGCACGTCAGGACGCTTTAGGATCGGTGGAGGCCTTGGAATTTCTTCTACGTCCTCTACAATTGGCTCTAACCTAGCTCCTGATGTGCTAGTTGGTGGTGGACCTTGGCTTGGCAGAGACTCCAGTGGAGCACTAGACTCAGTGTTCTCTACTCTCTTTGGTGTGTCTTTTGTAATGCTCACCAAAGGTCTTCCACTCCTAAGTTCAATTGCTTGAACTTGTTCTTTGCCATCTCTCCTTGGTACCTCGGTATCAGCAGGGAGTCTACCTTGGGGCCTACTTTTAAGTTCATTGGCTAACTGGCCTATTTGGTTTTCCAGGCTCCTAAGGGTAGCTTGCTGGCTCTGAAGAGTAGCATCATTTTTAGCTATATACTCCTTGAGTAGGTTTTCTACAGAAGATCCTACAGGTTGATTATAAGGTTTTTGGTACATTGACTGGTTATGTTGGGGAGTGAAACCAGGTGTTCCACTCGGCCTTGGTTGGTTAGGATTTTGGTTAGTGTTTTGTTGGCCACCCCATGACAGGTTAGGGTGGTTTCTCCAACCAGGATTATAGGTTTGTGAGTAGGGGTTATTCCTTGGCTGCTGCTGGCTTCCTACATAGCAGACCGAGGATGGATTCCCAGGACAGTATTCATAAGGGTGTCCTTCCCCACAGAATCCACAGATTGGTGCCTCGCCTTGATTTGGTTGGGTGCCCATTGACATAGCTGTGGCGGTATTGGCACTGGTTTGGAGATTGGCCTGAGCCATTTGCTTGACTAAGTTGGTCAGGGCATTTATTTGGGTGCTCATGGCGCTTAGAGCATCCTTGTCTTGAGCCCTAGTTGGCTCTACTGGATCGTCTGACCATCTGCAGTGAGATGCTGAGATCTTCTCCAAGATCTCATAAGCTTCGTTGTAACTCTTGGACAACATGGAACCTCCAGCAGATGAATTTAAGACTTGTCTGGTGCTGGGGTTGCATCCTTTAAAGAAAACTTCTATTTGAATACACCATGGAATGCCATGGTGTGGACATTTAACGAGAAGATCTTTAAATCTAGTCCAAGCTTCGTGAAGAGACTCACTTGGAGCTTGTTTGAATTTGACTATGTCATCACGGAAAGTAGAATTCCTATCAGGTGGGAAGTATTTGACTAGGAATTTTTCTGCTAGATCTGTCCAATTGCGGACAGATCCTGAGGGTAAAGAATTTAGCCACGTTTTGGCTTTGTCCCTCAAAGAATAAGGAAAAAGATATAGCCTAAGGGCCTCTTGGGAAACTCCAGGGATTAGGAAGGTGTCACTAACTCCTAGGAAGTTCCTAAGGTGATTATGGGGGTCCTCATTTTCTATTCCAAAGAATTGTCCCACAGTGGACAACATTTGGAACATCACTGGCTTTAACTCGAAAGAGTGGGCAGTGATTTCAGGACGGATTATGCTGGGGTTCAGCTCCCCAGGCATAGGTACTAGATATGAAAGAATGGCACTATTCTTGTCATTCGCTATTTCTATGGGGTTGCGAACGGCAGGTGCCGGATTTGGAACTAAATCGCCCATTTCTTTGTTTTCAGGTAAGATTTGAGGTATAGGAGGTTGTTTAAAGAGGCGTTTCTTTGCTTTATTTCTAGCTCGAAGTGATCTTTCAGGTTCAGGATCGAACTCTAAATTACTATGTGAACGCTCACTCATAAACTACCTTAACAGTACCTGCAAAAGAAATGAAACAGATTAGTTTCACTCAATGATAAACTTGGTTTTCTTAAACTTAACAACTTCGTTTTCACTTAAAAATAAGTCCCCGGCAGCGGCGCCAAAAACTTGTTGCGTGCTCAGTGTGTAAAGATAAATAAGCAAAAGGATGGGGAGAGCACTTAGAACATGCAAGCATACATGGTCTCACAGCAAGTAGTAAGTATATTTAATTCGTTTTTTCCACAGAGACTTAATTTTAGCTATTCGCGAAGTGTGTTTGTTAAGAAAGATGGGATGGATTTGATGGGGTAAAATTGGTTTTTAATTAACTACTTTTTGCTGAATGTATAAAGGAACATGCCATAAACAAATTAAAGTGAAAATCAGGCTTAAAGGTCAAGAGATGAAATCAATAAACGAAGAAGAAAACAGCTAGACAGAAAGCAATTTAGCAGAATTGCGAGAACCGCAATTAATCCGCAATTAATTGGCAGCGAAAAACTGGTTAAATGGGTGAATTAAGGGCTACTAATGACTGTCCTATAGGCATTTTATTACGATTATCAAGCTTTGGATCAACTCTCTACACATTAAACTCACTCTATCTCAAGTATCGTCCGATTCCATGCATGAGAGACTCAAGTTTACTCGACTTCAAAGTAAGGTCTTAAGCATCTTGTTAAAACAGGAGTGTTCAGTTTATACTAGGGAAACGCCTATTCCTAGGCCGTTTCCTGATTACCATGAAAGGCTAGCATGATTATACGACTCTGAACTCTTACTCCTTCCAGAGGTTAGGAGTTCTCTGGACAAAATGGATGGCCAATCGAAATTGCCCGTGGGATGAAGCTTACATACAATCAATGTTCGAGTGTTGATCTACCTACTTGACTTACGTTTTTTAGCCTATAGTTCTGTCATTAGCATGCCCCTAAGTGAATTTAGTTACTCATGGATATATGAAGAACAGAAATATAAGATAAAGTAGACATGCTTAGAAGGGAAAAGTGTGTAAAACAGCAAGCCAAACTCGTAGCAGAATAAGGAATAACTGTGAAATGCAGAAACTTACTTTGATTACTTAAAGTGTTTGAATGACAAAGGAAAGCTTAAACAGAATGAATTCAAGGCAGACAACAACGAAATGCAATAAGTAAATGACTAAGCTAAGAACAACATTGAACAGAAATGGAATTGAGAAGGAAAGAGCAGAAAACAGTAAAGGTGTGCTGGAAATCTTCGTGGCAGTCGCCTCGAATGATGGTGATGAGAATTCAGCCGTGCTTGGATGAATCCAATCGAGAGAGAAGAAGAATCTTCTCTCCTTCCTATCAGATTATCGACTCCAAAAGCTGAGAACCTCACTCCAACAGACGGCAAGGGAAAATCGAGAGAAATGGTGGACTGTGAGAAGACTTCTGCACGTTGAATGATGACTGAACCTCCGACTTTGGCCCCCTCTTATAGTAGTTTGCAGGTGCGATTGGGCCAAGGAGAACCATCAATCTTCAACGTCGTATATCAGAATGGGTGGAGGAGAAAGAACGAATCCCTGAAAAGTCGGATCTAAACAGAAAAATGTCAGCCAACTTACGGTTTTAACTTGAATAATTGCGGCCACCGCAATTATTCCGCAATGCATTCGCAAGGGTTATTTTTTCATTCTTTTCTTCGGTTTTCACCCCTTTTCCTACCTATTGTGCATAAGTCCTATATTAGCTACCTTCTTCTAATTCTCATATTAAAGCATAGGTTTAGGCTAAATGCTCACAAAAACACCTAAATGTGTACATCTTCTTAAGCTAAATGGGTCCTAAATAAGTCACTTTCAGAGACTTAACACATATCCATTAAGCAGGCCATGGATAGAGACTGTTCAGCAGCCAGCCTATCCAGTTCAAACTCCATATTCCCCTTTCTTCTCAGCCTCAGGTTAGCAGGCAGCTCCAAGTGGCCCGTGTAGGTCATCTGCTGCTCCAGGCGCTCGGTGGGGACTCCTGCAAGCAAACATAGCTTGGTTATGGTATTAGGGAAAAACAGTGGTCCCTTACCTTTCTTGGCGCATTCAGCAATGGCCGCAGTGATGACTTCTCCCACATTGATCGTGAGACCTCTCATTATCGCATACACCAGCAGCGATCGGCTCTGGTTGATTGTGGTCTCGTGAGTCACAGGGGACAATCTCCTTCGCACGAACGAAAACCAAACAGCTGCCTTAGCCGTGAGGTTGGCACTCATGAGAGTGTGCCTCCCATTGCGTGACACGGTCTAGGAAGCTTCAGGCTGGCCAATGGTGCGAATGGCCTCTTCCAGCACTGCCTCAGTAGGCTCATCAACGATCCGTGCATAATCTGTATGTGTTTGGCCCTTGAGACCAAAGGCTTCGTTGATGGCTTTGGCTGAGAAATCCACCTCTACCCCTCTGACCACAGATAGGCCATCCTCAGGGCTGAGCATATTGGCGTAGAAATCATACACCATGCTCGTGTATGCTGGATTGGGCGGTCTGCAGAATTCCTCCCAGCCGTGGTTGATCACTCCTGCGCGCAAGAACTGCGGCAGGTCAGCAGGTCGGTCGAGGAAGCCTTTCTCGTGCAGCAACTCCCTCTTCCTCAACTCAACGCCCCTGGATTCAGCGTCAGATGAAACATACCTCACTGACTGAGGTTCGTCTTCAGGGTAGAGGTTGGCCTTCCCCTTATCTGCTGGCTTGGCTGACTCGGCAGCCTCAACCTTGAGCCTTTTGAGCGAAGGCTCAGTGCTCTCTTTGTTTGCTGAAGGCACTCTCTTGGCCTTCTTCTTCTTCAGCTTCTTGGATCTCTTGGCCTTAACAATCTTGGCCTTCTTCTTCTTCTTAATGTTGATCTGCTGGAGGCATGCCCCCAACGTCTCCTCCATGGAATCATCCTGCTGAGCAGGAACATCAGGGCTGTCGTCCCTCATGGGAGAAAAGACTTCGTCTTCCCCAGCATCGCCACTGCCCTGCGTGGACTCTTGATAATCCCCATATGGGAATTCAGGATCAGGCTGCGGAGAATTGTGCGATGGCGTGAGATTGTGCTCTGCTGATGGTGTCTGCGCAGAACTCAGTGGCGAAGATGGCAGTTCGGGACTCTGCGCTGCTGCAGGTGTCGGGTCAGAACTCTGAGGTGCTGGAGACAACTCGGAGCTCTGTGCGTGTGGTGACGACTCTGCGCTCGGCACTGGTTCAGATGGTGAATGGCTGTGCGCAGGTGATGCGGATGGCGACGAACCTTCTTTGGCTGACTCGTGGGAAGCACGATCACTTTCTTGACTTGCCACAGAGGAAGTCTTTGCTGTGCTTGGTTCGGCGGCCATCTCGACACTCCACCGGCGTTTCTTGGGCGTACCTGCTGGTTCAGAGGGTCCAGCAGGGATTTCAGTGACAACCCTCCACTTCTTCCTACGGATTGGAAGCTTGGGAAGAGGTCCGGTGCGAACGGCACCATCATCGGCAAGGGTGAGCAGTGCTTCCCTCGCAGCCGCTTCAGCTGCGTCATCAGCCTTCTTCTTGGCTGCGGATCTTTCAGCCCGTGTGAACACCATCGTCGAGTCTTGGAGATCTTGAGAGAAGAATCAAAGATGAAGAGAATCTTAGAGTTCTTGGAAATCAAAGAATGAGAGAATCGTATCGATCGAGCGCTTTCCAACGGATATAAAGGCAACGGAAAAAAAAAATCCCAACGGCTCTTTTTTGCGAATCCAGCAATTCCAGCGCAATTCCAGGGATATTTTTTCATCAAAACCTCAAACTTTGCTCGTCCGTATCTTTTATTTGGCTGAACCGTTTCTTGATTTTAAAAGCTGGATTTACTCTCCTTGATCCCCTCTTTCGAATCCCTGCAAAAACAAATAAAACAAACATTAAATACGCAATTAAAATCACACCACAAAACATACAAACGATAATCGGAAAAACAGAAAAAATAAACTAAGGCATTGGCCTTGACTAAACGAGCACAGTAACCACTCGTTCTCTCTCGTTTTTAACTTCATGCTTCACGCAAGAGGAAGGCCGAGAGAGTCTTCACATCTCCTTCCTCATAGTAGTGCTTCAATCTAGCACCATTTACCATAAAAGGCTGTCCTTGCTGCAAGTTCTTTATCTCTATCGCACCATGAACAAAGACATTAGTAATAACAAATGGACCCGACCATCTGGACTTTAGTTTGCCTGGAAATAACTTTAATCGTGAGTTAAATAATAGGACAAGTTGGCCTTTCCTAAAGTCTTTGATCCTAAGTCTACTGTCGTGCTATATTTTGGTCTTTTCTTTATACATTTTGGCATTCTCATAAGCCATATGCCTAAGCTCATCAAGTTCATGTAGCTGCAAAGACCTCAGTGTCCCCGCATCCTTTACACAAAAATTCAATTCTTTCATGGCCCAAAATGCTTTGTTTTCTAACTCAAGTGGTAAGTGACAAGCCTTGCCATATACCAGCCTATAAGGAGACATACCTAGAGGTGTCTTATATGCTGTCCTATAAGCCCAAAGTGCATCCTCAAGCTTAAATGACCAGTCTTTTCTATTAGGTTTGACTACCTTTTCTAGGATGTTCTTTATCTCCCTATTGGAAATTTCAGCTTGGCCATTCGAGTGTGGGTGGTAGGGAGTGGCTACTCTATGTCTAATGTTATATTTAGCCAATACTTTCTCCATAGCCTTATTAATGAAATGTGACCCCTCATCACTAATGATAGCACGAGGAGTCCCAAATCTAGTGAAAATGTGCCTATGCAAGAAGTTAGTGACTGTTTTAGCATCATTATTAGGACATGCTTTGGCTTCTACCCACTTGGACACATAATCTACTGCTACCAAAATGTAAAGGTTACCTGATGATGGAGGGAATGGTCCCATGAAGTCAATGCCCCACACATCAAAGAGCTCCAACTCTAAAATGTACGTGAGGGGCATCTCATCCTTGCGACTGAGGTTACCTGTCCTTTGGCACTCATCACAGCTGTGGGCATAGTTGTGGGCATCCTTGAAGATTGTTGGCCAATAGTAGCCACTCTGAAATACCTTCGCAGCTGTTCTTTGACCACCAAAGTGTCCACCATAAGGAGACGAGTGACAGTGCTGCAGCACAGACTTCGCTTCAGCAGCTGAAACACATTTCCTTAGCAAGCCATCAGCACAGGTTCTGTAAAGTGTGGGGTCATCCCAGATGAATTTCCTTGCTTCATGAAGGAACCTCTTCTTCTCTTGTCCTCCCTTGAACACTGGTAATACCTGTGATGCACGGAAGTTAGCAATGTCAGCAAACCAAGGTTCCTCATCGTTATCACGATGAGTCAAAGCAAAGACATGTTCATCAATAAAAGCATCATAAATTGCGGGGTCCGCAATTTTTTCGCAATTGTGCTGCAATCGAGACAGGTGATCTGCAACCACATTTTCACATCCTTTCTTGTCCCGAATGTCCAAATCAAATTCCTGCAGCAATAACACCCACCTAATCAACCTAGGCTTGGCATCAGCCTTCCTCATAAGATATTTCAAGGCAGAATGGTCAGTGTATACAATTGTCCTAGTGCCTACAATATAGTTTCTAAATTTTTCGCAAGCAAATACTACAGCAAGCATTTCTTTCTCAGTAGTTGTATAATTACATTGAGCCTCATTCAAGGTCTTACTAGCATAATAGACAGGGTGTGTTAGCTTGTCAATCTTCTGTCCTAACATGACTCCTACAGCATAGTCACTGGCATCACATAACATCTCAAAGGGAAGATCCCAATTTGGTCCTACTATAATAGGGGCTGTGACTAGTGCTTTCTTAAGGGTGGTCCAAGCTACTACACACTCCTTAGAGAAGATGAATGGCCTATTTAATTCTAGAAGCTCACACAGAGGCTTGGCTATCTTAGAGAAGTCCTTAATGAACCTTCTGTAGAAGCCAGCGTGCCCTAAGAAGCTTCTAATGGCTTTGACATTCTGGGGCTCTACCAACTTCTCTATGATCTCTATTTTTGCCCTATCCACTTCTACACCTGCCCTTGACACTCTATGTCCTAAGACAATCCCTTCATCTACCATAAAATGGCACTTCTCCCAATTTAGGACTAGGTTGGTCTCCTCACACCTAGCCAGGACTTGTCCTGAGTTTTCTAGACAGGTTTTAAATGAATCCCCAAAAACTGAGAAGTCATCCATGAATATTTCTATCATGGACTCATCCAACTCAGAGAAGATTGCCATCATGCACCTTTGAAAAGTTGCCGGTGCATTGCATAAGCCAAAAGGCATTCTGCGGAAGGCAAACGTTCCAAAAGGGCAAGTAAAGGTGGTCTTCTCTTGATCCTTAGGGTCTATAGTAATTTGATTATAGCCTGAATAGCCATCTAAGAAACAATAGTAGGCTCTACCAGCTATTCTGTCTAGCATCTGGTCAATGAACGGTATAGGGAAATGGTCTTTTTTAGTCTCTTTATTTAATTTTCTGTAATCCATACACACTCTCCACCCTGTGACAGTCCTTGTTGGAATCAGTTCGTTATTCTCATTGACTACCACAGTTATTCCCCCCTTTTTAGGTACACATTGGATGGGGCTCACCCATTGGCTACTAGCTATGGGGAAAATCACTCCTGCATCTAACCATTTTATTATTTCCTTCTTTACTACCTCTTTCATAGAGGGGTTTAGCCTACGCTGGTGATCTACCCTAGGTGTGTGCTCTTCCTCTAGTACAATTTTGTGCATGCAATAAGAAGGGCTAATGCCTCGAATATCAGCAATAGTCCATGCTATAGCCTTCCTATGTTGCTTAAGCAGTAAAATTAATTCACCCTCATGCTGTTCACTTAGTTTAGAAGAAATAATTACAGGCAGTGTATCATTATTTCCTAAATATGCATATTTGAGGTGAGTGGGTAGTGGTTTTAGTTCTAAAACAGGCGGATGCTCAATGGAGGGCTTCAAAGGATTTACAGTTCTATCAGTTAAATCTATATTCATACATACATGCTGTGGTTTATCTACAGGCATATCCATTATGTCAGATACATTTAAATCAGCTACATCTAATCCTACATATTCATTAGCATGCTTGGTTAATAATACATGCTCTAATTGTTCTTCCATCAGTGAGTCTACAATATCCATGCTAGCACAGGATTCAAGGTCAGAGGGATACCTTAAAGCTTTATATACACTAAACTTCACCTCTTCATCATGAACCCTCATAGTAAGCTCACCTTTTTGGACGTCTATAAGTGCCCTACCTGTGGCTAGAAATGGTCTGCCTAGCAGGATGGGGACCTCCTTGTCTGCCTCATAGTCCAGGATAATGAAATCTGCAAGGAAAATAAATTTGTCAACCTTTACTAAAATATCCTCAATTTTACCTTCTGGATATGCAATGGATCTGTCTGCTAATTGTAAGGTGACAGTGGTTGGACGTGCTTCTCCTATTCCCAACTGGCGGAATAGGGACAGGGGCATGAGATTTATGCTGGCGCCCAGGTCACAAAGCGCTCTGCCCACGTGCTTGCCTCCAAGTTCTACAGGTAAGGTGAAGGAACCAGGATCCTTCTCCTTCTTGGGCAGCTTGTTCTGGAGGATGGCACTGCAATCCTCGGTGAGGTTTACTGTTTCAAACTCACCAATTATTTTTTTGTTAGTAATAATGTCCTTCAAAAACTTTACATAAGAAGGCATCGACTGTAAAACCTCTACAAAAGGAATGTTAACATGCACTTGCTTAAGAATTTCTAAGAATTTATTAAAATGAACTTCCTGTTCCTGCTTCTTCTTAAGCCTTCGAGGGTATGGAGGTGGTGGCACATATGCAGGCACGTCAGGACGCCTTAGGATAGGTGGAGGCCTTGGAATTTCTTCTATCTCCTCAATGATTGGCTCCAGCCTGGCTCCTGATGTGCTAGTTGGTGGTGGACCTTGGCTTGGCAGAGACTCCAGTGGAGCACTAGACTCAGTGTTCTCTACTCTCTTTGGTGTGTCCTTTGTGTTGTTCACCAATGGTCTTCCACTCCTAAGTTCAATTGCTTGAACTTATTCTTTGTCATCTCTCCTTGGTACCTCGGTGTCAGCAGGGAGTCTACCTTGGGGCCTACTTTTGATTTCATTGGCTAATTGGCCTATTTGGTTCTCTAGGCTCCTAAGAGTAGCTTGCTGGCTTTGAAGAGTAGCATCATTCTTAGCTATGTATTCCTTGAGTAAGTTTTCTACAGAAGATCCTACAGGTTGGTTGTATGGTTTTTGATACATTGATTGGTTATGTTGGGGAGTGAAACCAGGTGTTCCACTCGGCCTTGGTTGGTTAGGATTTTGGTTAGCGTTCTGTTGGCCACCCCATGACAGGTTTGGGTGGTTTCTCCAACCAGGGTTGTAAGTTTGTGAGTAGGGGTTATTCCTAGGCTGCTGCTGGCTTCCAACATAGCAGACTGAGGATGGATTCCCAGGGCAGTATTCATAAGGGTGCCCTTCCCCACAGAATCCACAGATAGGTGCCTCGCCTTGATTTGGTTGGGTGCCCATTGACATGGCTGTGGCGGTATTGGCACTGGTTTGGAGATTGGCCTGAGCCATTTGCTTAACTAGGTTGGTCAGGGCATTTATTTGGGTGCTCATGGCGCTTAGAGCATCCTTGTCTTGAGCTCTGGTTGGCTCAACTGGATCATCTGACCACCTACAATGAGATGCTGAGATCTTCTCCAAGATCTCATAGGCCTCGTTGTAACTCTTGGACAACATGGAACCACCAGCAGATGAATTTAAGACTTGCCTAGTGCTGGGGTTGCATCCTTTGAAAAAGACCTCTATTTGGATACACCATGGGATGCCATGATGTGGACATTTAATAAGAAGATCTTTGAATCTAGTCCAAGCTTCGTGAAGAGACTCATTATCAGCTTGTTTAAACTTAACTATATCATCACGAAAGGTAGAATTCCTATCAGGTGGGAAGTATTTGACTAGGATTTTTTCTGCTAAATCTGTCCAATTGCGGACAGATCCAGAGGGTAATGAGTTCAACCATGTTTTGGCTTTGTCCCTCAAAGAGTAAGGGAACAAGTATAGCCTTAAAGCTTCTTGGGACACTCCAGGGATGATAAAGGTATCACTGACTCCTAAGAAGTTCCTAAGATGGTTGTGGGGGTCCTCATTTTCTATTCCAAAGAATTGTCCCACAGTGGACAACATTTGGAACATCACTGGCTTTAACTCGAATGAGTGGGCAGTGATTTCAGGACGGATGATGCTGGGGTTCAGCTCCCCAGGCATAGGTACTAGATATGAAAGAATGGCACTATTCTTGTCATTCGCTATTTCGATGGGGTTGCGAATGACCGGTACCGGATTTGGAACTATATCGTCCATTTCTTCGATTTCAGGTATGATTTGAGGTATAGGAGGTTGTTTAAAGAGGCGTTTCTTCGCTTTGTTTCTAGCTCGAAGTGATCTTTCAGGTTCAGGATCGAACTCTAAATTACTACGTGAACGCTCACTCATAAACTACCCTAATAGTACCTGCAAAAGAAATGAAACAGATTAGTTTCACTCAATAATAAACTTGGTTTTTCCAACTTAACAGACTTCGTTTTCACTTAAAATAAGTCCCCGGCAGCGGCGCCAAAAACTTGTTGCGTGCTCAATGTGTTAATAAAAATGAGAAATAAGAGAGAGAGAGCACTCAGAACATGCAAGCATACATGATCTTATAGCAAGTAGTAAGTATATTTCATTCGTTTTCCCACAGAGACTTATTTTTAGCTATTCGCGAAGTGTTTTGTTAAGAAAGAAAGGGTGGATTTGATGAGGTAAAATTGGTTTTTAATTATCTAATTTTTGCTGAATGTGTAGAGGAATGCAACATAAACAAATGGAAGTTGAAATTAGACTCAACGGACAAGAGATGACATTAATAAACGAAGAAGAAAACAGCTAAACAGAATGAAAACTTAGACGGAATTGCGGGGACCGCAATTCTACCGCCATTATAATAACAGCGAAAGTGGGTAAATGGGTGATTTAAGGGCTACTAATGACTATCCTATAGGCATGTTTATACGATTCCCAAGCATTAGATCAACTCTCTATACATCAAACTCACTCTATCTCATGTATCGTCCGATTCCATGCATTAGATTCTTTAGTTTACTCAACTCAAAGTAAGGTCTTAAGCATCTTGTTAAAACAGGAGTGTTTAGTTTGTACTAGGGAAACGCCTATTCCTAGGCCGTTTCCTGGTTACCATGAAAGGCTAGCATGATAATATGACTCTGAACTCTTACTCCTTCCAGAGGTTAGGAGTTCTTTGGACAAAATGGATGGCCAATCGAAATTGCCCGTGGGATGAAGCTTACATACAATCAATGTCCGAGAGCTATCCTACATGCTTGGTTCACGTTTTTTAGCCTATAGTTCTGTCATTAGCATGCCCCTAAGTGACTTAGCTACTCATGGATATATAGAGAACAGAAATATAAGATAAAACAGACATGCTTAGAAGGGAAATGTACTCAAAACAGTAATGCAAAACCGTAGCAGCAGAGATGGAAACTGTGAAATGAAATCTTGCAATTTGATTACTTTGAATGTTGTACGGACGAAAGGACGCTTAAAAGAAATAATTCAAAGACAGACAGTGACGAAGTGCAGTAGATAGAACACTAAGCTAGAAACAACAACTGATCAAAGCAGGAAATTAGAAATGGAAGACAGAAAGCAGTAAACGGTGCTTGGAAGCCTTGTTGCAGTCGCCTCGAATGAAGGGGATGAAAGGTCAGCCTTGCTTGGATGAATCCAATCGAGAGAGAAGAAGAATCTCCTCTCCTTCCTATCAGATTATCGATTCCAACAGCTGAAACTCTCACTCCAACAGACGGCAAAGGAAAACAGTGGGAAAAGGTGGACTGCGAGAAGCTTCTGCGCTTTCGGATGATGACTGAACCTCCGACTTTGGCCCCCTTTTATAGTAGTTTGCAGGTACGTTTGGGCCAAGGAGAACCATCAATCTTCAACGTCATATATCAGAATGGATGGAGGAGAAAGAACGAATCCCTGAAATTAGGAAATTAACAGAAAAGGATCAGTCAACTTACGGTTTTCACTTGAATAATTGCGGCCTCAGCAATGTTTTCGCAATGCTGTCGCAATGCAGTTTTTTCATTCTTTTCCTTCGGTTTTCAACCCTTTTCTTTCCTATTGTGCATAAGTCCTAATCTAGCTACCTTCTTCTTATTCTCATATTTAAGCATAGGTTTAGGCTAAATGCTATCAAAAACACCTAAAAGTGTATATCTTCTTAAGCTAAATGGGTCCTAAATAAGTCACTTTCAGCGACTTAACAACGTCCCACCACTGTAACCTTGCAGCTTGCAGACAGATCCATCGCATACCCGGAGGGGAAAATTGAGGATATTCTTGTCAAGGTTGACAAATTTATTTTTCTTGCAAACTTCATCATTCTGGACTATGAAGCAGACAAGGAGGTCCCCATCCTATTAGGCAGACCATTTCTAGCCACAGGTAGGGCCCTGATCGATGTCCAGAAAGGTGAGCTCACCATGAGGGTTCATGATGAGGAGGTTAAGTTTAGTGTCTTTAAAGCTCTAAGGTATCCTTCTGACTCTGAACCTTGTGCGAGTGTAGATATAGTTGATTCACTAATGGAAGAACAACTTGAGCATGAATTGTTAACTAAGCATGCCAATGATTATGAACAAATAGATGTAACTGACTTAAACATAGCTGAAATAATGGACATACCTGTAAATAAATCTCAGCATGTTTGTATGACTAATTACTTGACTGAAAGGTCCATTAACCCATTGAAACCATCCATTGAGCATCCACCCCTCTTGGAATTGAAACCATTGCCTGATCATCTGAAATATGCATATTTAGGAGAGCATGATACTTTGCCTGTGATTATTTCGTCCAAGTTAAGTAAAGAGCATGAAATTGCGCTAATTTTGCTACTTAAACAACATAAAAAAGCTATTGCATGGACGATTGCTGACATAAGAGGTATTAGCCCTTCCTACTGCATGCATAAGATTCTATTAGAAGAGGAATATACACCTAGAGTAGACCATCAACGTAGGTTGAATCCCTCCATGAAGGAGGTAGTAAAAAAAGAAATAATCAAATGGTTAGATGCAGGTGTAATCTTCCCTATAGCTAACAGTCAATGGGTGAGTCCCATTCAATGTGTGCCTAAGAAGGGGGGGATGACTGTAGTAGTGAATGAGAGTAATGAACTAATTCCAACTAGAACTATTACAGGATGAAGAGTCTGTATGGACTATAGAAAATTAAATAAAGAAACAAAAAAAGATCATTTTCCTTTACCTTTCATAGATCAGATGTTAGATAGGATAGCTGGCCGAGCCTACTACTGTTTCTTAGATGGTTATTCTGGATATAACCAAATCACCATAGATCCTGTGGACCAGGAGAAAACAACCTTTACATGTCCCTTTGGAACGTTTGCTTTTCGCAGAATGCCTTTTGGCTTATGCAATGCACCAGCAACTTTCCAAAGGTGCATGTTGGGCATTTTCTCTGACTTGGATGAATCCATGATAGAGATATTTATGGATGACTTCTCGGTCTTTGGTGATTCCTTTAGTAATTGTTTAGAGAATTTAGGACAAGTCCTAGCTAGGTGTGAGGAGACCAACCTAGTCCTTAATTGGGAGAAATGCCACTTTATGGTGGAAGAAGGGATAGTCCTAGGTCACAGAGTTTCTAGAGCAGGAGTAGAGGTTGATATGGCCAAGATAGAGATAATAGAAAAGCTAGTGGAGCCCCAAAATGTAAAGGCTATTAGAAGTTTTCTAGGTCATGCGGGTTTCTATAAAAGGTTCATTAAGAATTTTTCAAAAATTTCTAAACCCTTGTGTGAGCTTCTAGAGCTGAACAAACCATTTGTCTTTTCCAAGGAGTGTTTTGTAGCATGGACAACCCTTAAGAAAGCCTTAGTCACAGCACCTATTATAGTAGGACCAAATTGGGACCTACCATTTGAGATGTTGTGTGATGCGAGTGACTATGCAGTAGGGGTTATGCTAGGCCAAAAAATTGACAAACTAACGCATCATGTATACTATGCAAGTAAGACACTGAATGAGGCACAATGTAATTACACGACCACGGAAAAGGAGATGCTAGCAGTAGTATTTGCCTGTGAGAAGTTTAGGAAATACATTGTAGGCACTAGGACCATTGTGTATACCGATCATTCTGCATTAAAATACCTAATGAGGAAGGCTGATGTCAAACCTAGGTTAATTAGATGGGTATTGTTGTTGCAAGAATTTTACCTAGACATTAGAGATAAGAAAGGATGTGAAAATATAGTTGCGGATCATCTTTCTAGGTTGCGGCATAATTGCGATAAAATTGCGGAAACCGCAATTTCTAATGCCTTTATCGATGAGCATGTCTTTGTGTTGGCACGTCGTGATAACGATGAGGAACCTTGGTTTGCTGATATTGCTAACTTCCTTGCATCGCAGGTACTTCCAACTTTCAAGGGAGGGCAAGAAAAGAAGAGGTTTCTACATGAAGCTAGGAAGTTCATCTGGGACGATCCTACACTTTACAAGACATGTGCAGACAGATTGCTGAGGAAGTGTGTCTCAGCTGCTGAGGCGAAGTCAGTGTTGCAACACTGCCATACGTCTCCATATGGTGGCCATTTTGGTGGCCAAAGGACAGCTGCAAAGGTGTTCCAGAGTGGCTACTATTGGCCCACGATATTCAAGGATGCACACGACCATGCACACAGCTGCGACGAATGTCAAAGAACAGGTAACCTGAGTCGGAAGGATGAGATGCCTCTCACTTACATCTTGGAGTTGGAGCTCTTTGATGTGTGGGGCATCGACTTTATGGGACCATTTCCCCCTTCAGCAGGTAACCTCTATATCCTTGTAGCTGTAGACTATGTATCCAAGTGGGTAGAGGCCATAGCATGTCCATCAAACGATGCCAAAACAGTCAAGTTTCTTAATAGGCACATCTTTACAAGGTTTGGTACACCACGGGCTATAATTAGTGATGAAGGGACGCACTTTATTAATAAAGCTATGGAAAGAGTGTTAGCTAAATACAATGTTAGACATAGAGTAGCAACCCCTTATCACCCACATTCGAATGGACAAGCTGAAATATCAAATAGGAGATTAAAAACATACTCGAAAAAGTGGTCAAACCTAATAGAAAAGATTGGTCGTTTAAGTTGGAGGATGCACTTTAGGCGTATAGGACTGCATATAAGACACCCCTAGGTATGTCCCCTTATAGACTTGTGTATGGAAAAGCATGTCACTTGCCCTTCGAATTGGAAATCAAAGCCTTTGGGCCTTAAAAGAGCTAAATTATTGCGTGACCGATGCGGGAACATTGCGGTCTCTGCAATTACATGAGTTAGATGAGCTTAGACATATGTCCTATGAAAATGCCAAAATGTATAAGGAAAAAACTAAAATTTGGCACGACAGTAGACTTAGGATTAAGGACTTCAAGAAGGGCCAGCTTGTCTTGTTATTCAACTCAAGGTTGAGATTATTTCCAGGTAAACTTAAGTCCAGATGGTCAGGTCCTTTTGTTATAACTAATGTGTTTGTTCATGGTGCGATTGAGATTAAGAACCTGCAGAATGGGCAACCATTTATGGTCAATGGTGCACGTTTGAAGCATTACTACGAGGAAGGAGATGTGAAGACTCTCCCGGCCTTCCTCTTATCTGAAGCTTGAAAAGCAAATCGAGAGGGGACGAGTGATTACTGTGCTCGTTCATATGAAGGCTATGCCTTAGTTCTTTTTCTTGTGTTTTTTCGGTGTTAATTTTGTATATTTAGTTGTGATTTTTACTACGAATTTGATGTTAATTTTGTATCTTTTAATAGGTGATCGAAAGAGGAAATCAAGGAGATGAATCCAGGGAAAAGAATCGATGAAGAAATCGGGCCGAATCAAAGATTTAGTTGTGAGAATCTTGGGATTTAATTCAAGAAAATCTCCAACGGCCAGCCCAATTAATTGCGGTAGATTTGCTGAAACCGCAACAGAAAGAGCCGTTGGGATTTTCTCGATTATAAATACCCGTAAAATCAGTTGAGTCTCTTACGCTTTCTTCATTCGATTGGTCTTCAAGAATCCATCATCTTCTTCCTCTTCATCTCCTACCTGCAAATCTCTCCAAAACAACAATGGTGCTTACACGGGCTGAGCGATCTGCTGCCAAGAAGAAGTCACCTGACGCAGAAACGGCTGCGAGAGAAGCGCTGTTGTCCTTAGCCGACGCCAGGGTTGCAGAGCCTTCAAGACCTCCAAAGCTGCCGATCCGACGAAAGAAGTGGAAGGTAATGACCGAGACTCCTGTTGGGCCGTCTGAACCAGCCGGCACCCCCAAGAAACGCAAATGGTCGCTCGCAGTAGAAGAGCCGATCAAGGAAAAGACTCCCACCGAGGAGAGTCGTGGGAGTGGCCGACCTTCGTACGAAACGGCTAAACAGAGCCCTGAGCCTTCTCCGTCGCCACAGACGCCGGCGTCTTCCTCACCCACACCAGAGCCTTCTCCCCTTTGAGGGAAGGCAGCCATGATAGCCCTGCGGGACAGAGCGACTCAATGGATGAAACTTTGGGAGAGGACGAGGTCTTCTCCCCTTTGAGGGAAGGCAGCCATGATAGCCCTGCGGGACAGAGCGACTCAATGGATGAAACTTTGGGGGACTGCCTCCAACAGATAACCACCAGGGCTCGGCTGCGGAAGAAGGCGCCCAAGATCGTAAAGGCCAAACGGCCGAAAGCTTCCAAGCGTTCAAAGAAGAAGAAGGCCAGTGGTGAGCCTTCTGTAAAGAAGCTAAAGGTCGAGGCGGCTGAATCGGCCAAGGCGAAAGAGAAGGGGAAAGCAAAAATGTACCCTGAAGTCGATCCTCAAGCCCTGCGGTTTGTTTCTCCAGATGCAGAGGCCAGGGGCACTGAATTGAGGAAGAGAGACCTGTTCCACGAGAAGGGCTTCCTTGATGCATTGGCGGACCTGCCGCAGTTCTTGCGCGCAGGGATCACCAACCACGGCTGGGAAGAGCTGTGCAGACCGCCCATCCCTGCCTACTCCAATATGGTGTACGATTTCTACGCCAATCTGACGCACCCCGAGGATGGTCTGTCCATGGTGAGGGGAATTGAGGTCGATTTTTCGGCCAAGGCTATCAATGAAGCCTATGGCCTCAAGGGGCAGAAGTATACTGACTACGTAAGGATCCTCGACTCACCTTCTGAGGCTGTCTTGGAGGAATCCCTGCGCATTATAGGACAACCTGAGGCGGTCTGGACGATCTCAAGGAATGGGAAGCACACGCTGATGAGTGCAACCCTCAATGCCAAGGCGGCCGTCTGGTTTTCCTTTGTGCGAAGGCGTGTCTCCCCTGTGACCCACGTGACTACCATAAACCAGGGGAGATCTTTGTTGGTTTATGCCATCATAAGGAGCCTCACCATAGACGTCGGAGAAGTCGTTGCAGCCTCCATAGCCGAGTGCGCAAATAAAGGTAAGGGCCATCTTTTCTTCCCAAACACCATTACTAAACTCTGCTTGCGTGCAGGTGTCCCTATCGAGAGGAAGGAGAGGCAGCTGGCCTACACAGGGCATCTGGAGTTGCCCACAGCCTTGCGGATGCGACGGAGAGGTAATATGGAGTTTGAGTTGGACGGGTTGGCAGCTGCTCAATCACTCTCCATGGCCTGCCTGCTGGACCTCCAGAAGAAGATGGCGCAATGGGCTGAATACGCGCAGGCAAGGGATAAGGACGTGGCTGATCAGCTGGGATGCATCTTCCCTGCCTTCCCCACTGACTTACTGCAGCCGTGGGCGCCTCCAAGGGAGAGGAAGAATGATGATGAGGATGTTTGAGTGCCGGTTTGAAGGGCACTCGAGGTAGTATTTCTGTTCCCTCTTAAAATAAAAAAAAAAAACTCTGCTTTTCGTTGACTGGTGACTGTTGTTTCTGAATCGAATACTTGTCTGTTTTTTATTTCTTTTGATTGTTTAGGATAGGTTAGTGGTATATAAGTAGCTAGCTTGTTTTAGTTTTCTTTTTGAGTAGCTGTAGATAACTGGAAATAGCATGCAAAGGGGCCTTGTTCACTGATATATCTGCCCTGTAGATTCATTGCGAAATCTTTGCGGATTCCGCAATTTTTGTTAGTTATCGCATGCTATTGTCTGACTGTTTGATAGGCTGGTTCTGTTTCAATTTTACTCTTCTGCTGCTTGTGTGACTGCCATATATGACCTATCTGTAAGCATGCTGGATGAGTGTCTTAGAACACACTTGTTAGTTTAAATTAGTTCTCTTAAGTTGCTCAGCATGCATCTCTTTAAGCCCTACTTTACTGTTTTTATAAATTTCTGCTGCTGTAGTATTTGCTTTAGGAAAGTTCATTCTATGCCTAGGACTTTTAGATTCTCTTTGTTTTGCCCTAGACTAGATGCTTCTAGGACAAGTTTGGGGGTGTGCCACCTCAAACTCTCATTGGGGACAATGAGAAGTTTAAGTTTGGGGGAGGCAGCCCTAGGCCTAGGAACATTCCTCTCTCCCTTTTAAACATGAGCATTCTTCTTCTCTTTGAAAAATGATGGACTAAAAAAAAAATTGAAAATAGAATAAAGAGGGGTGTCTCTCTTGAAGTTGCTGAGTAATCAGTGCCATGTGTGTAACCCACAAGTGGCATTGCATCAAAAGGAAACTAAAGGAGAGGCTTCACCAAAGAAAGAAAGAAAAAAGAAAAACCAAGGAAGAAGAGTGTATGCCTATGAGTTATAGCTTTGTGCCTAGGTGTCCTATGTGAATGAACTATGATCCTCAATTAGCTAAGCACAGGGTTATAGCTTGTAGATTTGTTTAGGGAGATGAATGTATGTCCAATGTAGTGATGCCAGGGTTTAGGTTGTTCTATGAATGTACTACTGTCACTGGTTTATACTAAGACTGGCATGACTCTAAGGAATCCTAGGTAGCTCAAAAGAAAAGCATTAGAAGCATGTACTGAGTCTAGGGTAGAGCTAGGTAGAATTCGAAACCTTGGGGATAGTTGCACAATGAACTTGATGACAGAAGCAGATAGATCAGTTGTAGGGAGTTAATAAAACAGCAGGGTTATAAGGCAAGAGAAGTCAGAAGAAGCAAAATGAGAAGTTAGTTTTAAACTGAGGAATGTGTCACAGGACAGCATTGCCATAGATAGTGAATTTAGGGGAGTCAGCAAATGGTTAGAGAGGTTAAACAGCAGCCTAAGTAAGTCCTTGTGTTGCTCGAGGACGAGCAAAACCTTAAGTTTGGGGGTGTGTTACGTCTCCAAAAGTGACAATTTTAGGACTTATTTGCTATAGGAAGTTGTGCATTCTTAAGTGTTTTTGGTAGAATTTGGCTTAAACTTGTGCTTATATATGAGAATTAGAAGAATGAAGCTAAATTAGGACTTATATGCAAAAGGAAAGAAAAAGAACCAAAAACGAAGTTAAAGACTTAAAATGTGCACATTGCGGAAGCATTGCGAAAACATTGCTAAAACCACAATGTTTTAAGTGAAATCCGTAAGTTGTCTAACTAATTTCTGTTTTGTTCCGATCATTCAGGGGGCCATTCTTTCTCCTGCTGCCACGTTGAGATACGACGTTTAGAATGGATGGTTCTCCTTGGCCCAATCGTACCTGCAGAACACTATAAAAGGAGGTCAAAGTGGAAGGTTGAAACACACTCGAAAGGCGTAGAACTCCCATCTCAGCGCAGTCTTTTCTTCCTGTTTTCTCATCCGGTTGTTGGCTTGAAGGTCTCAGCTATTGGAGTCGATAATCTGAGAGGAAGAAGAGAAGATTTGTCTTCTCTTCTGATTAGATTCATCCAAACAAAGCTCTCCTTTTCCCCTTCAACCGAGGCGTCTGCGACGAGAGGCTTACGCACGGATTTACTTGCTTTTATTACTTTCTGTTTCTGTTTCCATTGTTGTCTGTTGTTATCTCCCTTTCGTTTGCTATTCTACTTCATTTCGTTTCTGTCTGTTTAGTTTTAGTTATTCAGAGTTGACATTTGTTTAGTTCAAACGTTGGTTAATCAAAGCATTATTTCATCACTTCGCAAGTTCGTCATCTCTTCTGTTTACTGTTTTCTTCTTCTATTTTGTCCTTTATATTCTGCTAAGCATGTCTCCACGTTCTATTCTTTCTAATCCATTTACATCCATGAGTAACTAAGTCATATAAGGGCGTGCTAATGACAAGGCTATAGGTAGAAATACGTGAACCAAACATGTAGGTTAGATTCGAATGCATTGAATGTATGTAAGCTTCATCCCACGGGCAATTTCGATTGGCCATCCATTTTGTCCAAAGAACTGCTAACCTCTGGAAGGAGTAAGAGTTCAGAGTCATATATTCATGCTAGCCTCTCATGGTAGCCAGAAAACGGCCTAGGAATAGGCGTTTTCCTAGTACAAATCATTAAACTCACTATTATAAAAAGATGCTTAAGACCTTACTTGGACATGAGTAAACTAAAGGATCTAATGCATGAAATCGAAAGATACATGAGAATGAGTTAGTTTGATGCATGATGAGTTGATCTACTGCTTGAGAATCGTATGAAAAAGCCTATAGAGGAGTCGTTAGTAGCCCTTGTTTCCCTACTTTACCCTTAATTCACTGTTAGTAACATTGCTAGAAAATTGCTGTTTCCGCAATTATTTTTCTTTTACATTCGAGTTTTCTTATCTACTTGCATTTGTTCATACTTTCATATCTCGCACATTCCTTAATAGTTAGGTACTTTAAACTCAAATCTTCCTCATTTAAACCACCCTTTCTCACTTAACCTCTCACTTCGGTAGTAACTAAGAATAAGTCTCTGTGGGAAATCGAATGAAAAAATACTTATTACTTGCTACAAGATCATGTATGCTTGCATGTTCTGAGTGCTCTCTCATTGCATATTTATTTTAAACTATTGAGCACGCAACAGATGTTCATAGAAATCAACACATACCCTGGGCACTTAAATTTATAGTATCATCTTGTTGCTTTTCAATTGTATCTTCTTTAGATTTCTTCATTGATTGGACGTTTGATATGGGACCTACTTCGGTTTCCTGGTCCAAAACTTCTCGACGACATCGTGTAACCTAATAATAAAGTTCATATGCAAAAATATAAGGCTAAATAGTAGTAGATAATCTTGTAAACTTATAAATATTTTTATATGTCACTATCGTAATGTTCATCATGTAATAATGTGTTCGAATCTGTGCTCCTTGACTCATCACCAGAATCCTCAAAATCGAACTATTCTTCTTCTTCTATTGATACTGCTTCATTACTTTCTACAACTAAATCTATTTGATCTTCAATAATGAGAGGTAAAACATCTTCTCTATTAAAAGTTTGTGAATTCATGTTACCATCAACTTGTGGATAACATATGCATATGGTTTCATTTGACATTGTTTCTTCTTCTGTTTCAGTACTTTCTGCTTCTGAAATATCCCACACACATCTTGGTTGAATTTGTTGGACATTTTTTCAATTGTGACCAAGTTTATAATCATCCAAGTAGAATACTTGAATTGCTTGTCTTGCTTGTCTTGCAAGGATGAATGACTCATCTTTGTACCACTGATAACGAGTATTTATCGATGTGTAGCGATCAACTATATTAATTCTATTTTCCTTGAACTGGTGTTATATCATTCATACATAAAAAGACACAATACATTCATTTGAATATACTTTATCTTAATTATTTCATGTAATTCACCATAAAAATTGATTTGTCATGTTTCATCACCACGTAGCACCCTAACTCCGTTATTTTAAGTGATTCGACGACTATCACAATCTTTTGTATGAAACCGAACTCCATTTGCTATACACCTACTATAAGATTGATAGCACACTAAATGGGCTATCTTTAGGGCCTTTATTATGTTAGTTTTGGAGTTTAAATGAATGTTTTAATGATATTATTTGTCTAAATTGTAGATTTCGAGCATTTGGAGCAAATTGGAGATTCTTAGAAGTTATGGCATGAAAAATAAGCTTAAAATATGTATTTTGATGACTTGGAGCTAAGAAAAGAAGGAACCAAGCCAAAAAAGCCAAGGGGAGAGCATCGAGATGCTATGGGAGCGTCCCGACGCTCCAAAATGAAGCCTACAAGCCAAAAAGCCTGAAGGGACAGCGTCTCTGATAGCTCTAATTTAGAGCTATTGTTTACACCCTAACTATAGCTAAAAGTCATGCTTAATATTAATTAAATTGACTTGTTATAGGTAAACTCATGGTCGAGAGCTCAAGGAGTCCAATGACGTGTTTCAGAGCTAAAAGGATCATTTTAGAAGCTTTGGGAAGCAACCGGGCGAAGAAGAGGAGCTAAAGACCAAGGTTGCATTTTGGTCCAGCGTCGAGACGCTGTCCAAGGCAAAAATTAAAGATCAGACCCAAGAGCAAGCGTCGAGCTGAAGCATCTCGACGCTCCGAAGAGGCGCGTGCTGAAATTTTCGTTCGTAGCGTCTCGACGCTACGACGACTATATAAACGTTTTTTTTTCGATTTTAGGGCATTCACTATTCATCTTCTCCCTTGCGATTATCGTTTTTCTCCCACTTTTCTGGTTTTCTTCTTCATTTGGGTTGTATGAGGGCAAGAACCTCCATGGATTCTTGAAGGAGCTTCTTCTCCATGGATAGCTAGAGGTATTATGCTTGATTAGTTAGTTGAGGGATTGTTAATCTTTTGTATTAGGTGAGATTTGTGCTTAATTGTATGTTTAGCATATTTGTATGAATTTCTTGCATTTCCTATCTATATTAAAAACGAATGACTTGCCTTTCTAATTAGGAGTGCCGTCCATAATTGTTACGCATGTTAGTCGACTAGCATTAATCCTTGATTAGTCTTAATGCAAGTAGCGAAATTCTAGCTCGTGGCTAATCAATTCGAGCCTAAGTGACAGTTGGGGGTAGGAGTTGATTAACGTTTTCACGGTGGGCTTAAGGTTAGGAGAGAAATCGAATTAGACTTAAGAATAATTCGTCGCGATGCTACCCGTTACTGTTCTCTGATTAATTTAGGACTAATCACCTTAGAGTAATTAAGAAGCATGTTTAATTGGAATTGTCTTTTTCTAATTAATTCATTGGGATGTTTGTTACGGAGACAGGCAAACATTTCGCGTGCATGAAGCATCTTGGCTAATTTCCATGTTAATCGATGAACCGAAATACAATAGAACAATCCTGATACTTTCTAATTAAGCATTCTTGTCAATTTTATATCTCCCGTTTTAATTTTCCGTTAGCGCAATTCGTTGCATGTTTAGTGATTTCCCAAACAAAACCCCATTGTGTTTATAGCAAATTCAATTAAATTAAATTAGGATTATAGATCGCTCCCTGTGGATCGACCTGGTTACCACTAGCTACAAGTTAGCTTAGTGAAATCAGTTTATAAATATTATTTTGGCGGGCTTCGACAACATAAAATTTGTGAACATTCAAAAGTTCATTATCAGTCTCGACGCTCAAAATAGCGTCAAGACGCTATAATTCATCACACAAAAAATAAATAAATAAGTTGCACTGGTTCAGTGTTAAACAAAGTCGCACACACACAGCTCACCCAGGGAATTGCCCAAACCAACATGGAACTCAACAAGCTTTATGATATATTCCGCATTCGTAATATATATACCTGTAGCGTCGAGTTATAGCGTCTAGGCGCTGTGCTCGATGCCAACTTTCCAAATCAACTTTCACGCGTTTTTAGAGGCAGCGTCGAGAGGCTACCCATAGCATTGAGACGCTGTCACAATTTTTCCTATAAATACATCTTATTCTTATACAATTGGGGGAGCCAATTTTGGGAGATTTGAACCCTAATTTCGAAATACACTCATTGAAGAGGCTGAAGGGACACTCTAAAGAGCTGAAGAAGAGATTTGGAGGCTCGGGAACGTGCAGATCACATTGGGAACGAGGCTTTGCACGCTACAAGAGTTTTTCTCCTTTTACCTTTGATTTTATTTACATTATTTTATGGATTCTAAACTTTGTCTAAGCATTATTTTAGTGAATATGAGTAGCTAGACTATTACATAGGGGATTGATGTAATCGTTTTAGTTTTCATGTTTGATTAATTTAAGTTATTCATATTGCAACGTTATTCATGTGTTTGTTTGCTTAACGCTTTTATCCTTCTGGCCAAAGTATAAATTGTGAAGATATACGTACTGAAGATATGGTTCCACTTCATCACAGTTGTTCAGTGTATACTAATGTAATTTTTCTAACTCATCCGAAGTTAATTGTCGAAATCATCCACCACCCAACCATCGTATACATCCAAACAAAATAGATAGCCCATTATTGTTCTCCTTGTCCTCGATGTTATCATCGTTACGCTCACTTCTATTAAACCTTGATTCAATTCCATGTAAATATATTATGATATATGGGGTCCGTATTCTTTGTCTTCTAGTAGTGGTGTTCATTATTTTTCAACTATTGTTGATGATTTGTCTCGAATTCTATGGATATATTTGATGACTTCCAAATCTGAGGTATCACAACTTCTTAAGGATTTTGGTCGCATGGTTAAAACTCAATTTGATAAACATGTTAAGATTCTTCGAAGTGATAATGGGAAATAATTTACATGCCTTCATCGATTTTATGATGACAATGATATTTTTCATCAAACCTCTTGCGGTGATACACTGCAACAAAATGGACGGGTAGAACGTAAACATATGCATATTCTTAATGTGGCTCGGACATTACTTTTTCAAGTTAATCTACCTGTTTCTTTTTTGGAGGAGAGTATTATGACGGTCGCCTATATCATCAACCGCGCCCTTACTCCATTACTCAATAATAAAACACCCCACAAAATTCTTTTTGCATCACCTCCTAAGTATGATGTGGTCTTCGTATTTTTGGTTGTCTTTGTTTTGCCAAAAATCAGCCACATATGAAGGATAAGTTTGACTCTCGTTCTCGACGATGTGTGTTTGTGGGGTATCCATTTGGTAAAAATGGATGACGTTTGTATGACTTAGAAGAAAATATATTCTTTATATCTTGAAATGTTGTTTTTTGTGAACGACAATTTCCTTTCTCCAAAGATATCTCCTTGCATAATATTGATGATCTGTCTGAAAATACGAAGTGTTATGATAGTTTGGCTTCTCTTAAGGATACTTCCTTAGCATATGAGAGTAAGGATGCCTCGAGGATGGCCAAAGATATAGAGACGGAGAATGTTGAGTTCTCGGGTATGGCAGCAGATATACCTTTGGGGAGTGATGAGTCCTCGAGTATGTCAGAGGATATACCGTTGACAATACTGGTATGTACACCATTTCCAGGTAGTGACTTGGATACTGGACATGTAGTAACTAATGTTGAAATTGTTCTGCCTAAAATTGGTCGGGGCCATCGACCAAACAAACCCTCTTGTAGACTCAAAGGTTTCATCACAATCACTCGTTCGTGTTACCAAACCCGTCACATCACTCGTTCACGATTCGTCAAAGTCCTCAGGTACACCTTTTATCATTGCTTATTATGTAAATTGTGATAGATTTTCTACAAAACACACCCATTTGTTTGCAGCAGTTACTATAAGAACTGAACCTACCTCTTTTAAATAGGTTGTCAAGGATCCAGGTTGGCGAAAGGCTATGTAAGATGAAATAGATGCACTTGAAAGGAACAATACTTACTTTAGAGGAACTTCCACCTAGGAAGAAAGACATCGGTTGTAAGTGGGTCTATAAAATAAGCATCAATCTAATGGTATGATTGAATGCCTAAAAAGGCGTCTAGTGGTGTACGAGAATCGTCAAATTGTTGGACTCGACTTTAATGAAACATTTTCTCTTGTAGCAAAAATGGTAATGATACGCATATGTTTGGCTATAGTGGTAGCAAGTAAATGAGAGCTTCACCAGATGAGTGTGCATAACATTTTTCTACACGGTGATCTTGCTGAGGAGGTATATATGCAACTGCCTCATGGTTTTCACTTTGCTGCCCCTGGCAAAGTATGTTGGTTACGTAAGTCCTTGTATGAACTTCGACAAGCGCCTCAAAATTCGTTTGCTAAGCTCTCAACGACTTTGGAGGAAATTGGTTTTAAGCAATCTTATGCAAATTACTCATTCTTTAGTTATTTCAAGGATGGTGTTGCTTTGCTTTGTATATGTCGAAGACCTTATCATTATTGGTTCTTCTTCCTTGGCAATTAGAAAATTCAAGCAACAACTCAGTAAGAGATTTCATATGAAAGACTTGGGCATACTCAAATATTTTCTTGGGATAAAAGTAGCATGTGGGAAGGATGATTTGTTTCTTTCCTAATGCAAATATGTTATTGACATTACTGGTGAGGCGGGCTTGCTTGGAGCACGCCCTCTATCTACACTCGTGGAGCAAAATCATCATCTTGCCACAATCAATGACGTCGACATTGATGATCCAAAGGAGTATTAGTTCATGGGTGATCCTTGAGTTGAACATTGGGATGCAACTTTGAGAGTTTTGCGATATTTGAAAGCTTGTCCTAGTCAAGACATTCTGCTGCGAAAAGAGAATGACATTCAGCTATATGTTTTTTGTGGTCGTGATTGGGCGAGTTGTCCGCTAACACGAAAATCATTGACGATTTACATTTTCTTATTAGGTTTTTCTACTCTGTCTTGGAAAACGAAAAAATAACAAACTATTTCCTGTTCTTCGGCAGAGGTCGAGTATAGATCTATGGTCACTGCTACATGTGGGTTAAACTAGTTTAAATCCCTTTTGGTTTGTTTTGTGATAGTAAAGTCGCTCTTTATATAGCGGTTAATTCAGTTTTCCATGAACGAACGAAACATATTGAAATGAATTTTCACTTTATTCGTAATGTTGTGTAAGATGGTACGATTTCTACGTCTCATGTTCGGACTAGTGCACGACTTCCAGATTTTTTAACCAAAGCCCTTGGTAAAACATAATTTTCATTGTTTCTTCGCAAGTTGGGCATTTGTAATCTCCATGCTCCAAGTTGATGGAAGGTATTAGAGGCGTCGTATATCTCGACATCTACCTGTAAATCTCGAAATATACCCGTAAATCTCGGCGTATATCCTCGACGTATATTGTTGTATATACTATGTATATATTTTCGAGTCAGCGTTTTACTTTCCATACTTAGCTTTCTGTTTCCTAGATTAATGTTGTGGTTTATGTAAATAGTCTAGCTTACAAGGCATAAAAGTTGTAGGGTTGTATATATAATCGTGGCTTTAGTCATTCTCAATAACAGAAAATTTGTTCCATAAAACTCTTTAGATAACAACAACTCGATCCATAATACACAAGATTACTACTTTAGGGTTTAAGATTGAAAACCAATTTTCTTACAAAATTTATAAACCCCCCAAGTACTAAGTATTATTTGTGTATAAAACTTCATAACTTATGCCTTCTTTGATAACCATTTGGTTTTTTATTTTAGAAAATTAAGCCTATAAACAATGCATCTACCTATGAGTTCTTTTGTTGTGTTATCTATCATTTACAAATGTTTTCAAATTCCAAGCCAAATTTTGAAGAAAAAAAAAATTAACTTTCAAAAACTTGATTTTGTATTTGAAATTTGGCTAAGAGTTCTAAGATTTCCTTACCAAAGATGAAAATTATGGTAGGAACTCAGAGGTAGATGTATTGATTATAAGTTTCGTTTTAAAAAAATCAAATGGTTATAAACACGGAGTCTTAGAGTTATGATTTTGAAAATCCCCCCATCTTTTACGGTTGATTTTGGGAAATCCACGCAATTGGGTATTTTCATTTCACGAATCATAGATATTTTTTTTTCAAAAATATTTAATTAAAGCAGGGATTGAACTCATGACCTACACAACTTATGCCAATTGAGTTAGGTTTGACACTTCCACATTTACTTAGTCACTTTGTTAACAATGGACTTCTCACTTTTTTTTTTTTTTTTTTTTTTAATGTTGGGGTGGGGATTAAACCTAAGACCTCATGGTCACTAGGCGATACATAATGTCATTGAGCTATGTTCTTGTTGGCATGGACTTCTCACCTTAATCTTTATTTAAAAAAAAAAAAAAAACTATTAGGTCACTTGATTAACAATACTAGGATTTATCACATATATATATATATATATATATTAAATAATTATTTTGTTTAGCAAATGTATTTTAATTACGAAAATTGTAACACATGTCAATTTAAAGTAAAATAATTAAAAATATAGCACTTTTTTTAAAAAATTGCTGACAATTTCTATCACTAATAGTATGGTCTATCGCTGATAAAAGTTTAGCGTAGAAGTCTATTTGATAGTAGTTTTTTTTATAGAATTTTGCCAGTGATATAAGTCTATATAGAAGTCTATCAGTAATAGTCATAAAGTCTATCAGTGATAGTCACTGATTTTGTGCCATATTTACAAAAGGCTTTAAACTTTGTTAAATTTATAATTATGAATTAAATTTATGACTTCTTAATCAAAAGATACAATCTTATGTGAATGGAAGTATACTTGGTTTGACTTTAAATAAAATATTAAATCTAGATTAGGTAAGATTTATTCATCAATAACTTTCAACATCAGTGAAATATATAAAATAATTATGAATTATTTATACTTAATCTTGGGGAATTCTTCAAGCAATAATAGCCTCTTAAAACCAAAATTATAATGTAATTTTGGTCACAGCCTTAATGGAGAAACATAAATGACAACAGCTTATAAAATCTTTGACTTTCAACTACCTCACAATTAAGGCCAACCTACATGGAGACTAGGGTCGGGACATGGCCTCTCCAAATTATTTTTTATTTTTTATTAATTTTGGTAATAAAAATAATGTTTTAAAATATATATAGTATTAATATTGTATACACGACTCCTCCCAAATTTCTAGTAAATCTATTCTGTTGGTTTTTGTGCATGCCTAGAATTATATTTATAAAAGTAACTATTTTTAGTGATTTAAAAATAATTTAGACTTATATTTTTTTATATAAATATAAATTATAAATAACATTTCATATTTAATTCTAAGAAATTAGTTATTAGGGCTACAAGTATCTTTTACAGCTCAGCCATGTGTCACAATTTAATTCATCTAAATTTAAACTTTTTTTTTTTAATATAAAACATTTAGTTGACTCTTAACGTCGTTTTAATTGTTAAGGGTTTTTTTTTCTGTTTTTTTTTTCTTCTTTCTTTTCTTTTTCGAAGATTCAACCTCACGCAGTTTGAATTTGAAGCGTCTTTTTTTTCTTCCCTTTTTCTTCTTTCTTTTCTTTTTCAAAATTCTCCCTCAACAACTTTGAATTTGAAGTACTTCTTTTTAGTTTTTTTTTTTTTTTTTCCGAAGCTAATCTCCCAGGTCGTTCATCTTTAAAAAAAAAAAAAAATTCTCAAATCGAAACAGGGTCGGGGTGAATACGACGAGAATCTTTTTTATGGCTAATGATGGGAGTTTCGATAATTTCATATTCGTAGAGCCAAAGTGATTTTGAATTGGGAACAAAGGTTTTGGATCATAAAGGGCGTTCCTTCCGAACCTTTGGACTTGCACGAAGAATACGAACATGTTATTAAATCACTTGTTAACTCGAGAACTTAAAATTGTTGCTCTGTTGTTATAGTATACTTAGTTGACATTGATGAGTTTTAAAAAATTATTCAATCGTGATTTTTTTATCATAAATAAGACTTTATTTTATGCACTGCTTAATTTTTGTTTGTTTGTTAATTTTTTTTTTTTTTTTTTTTTTTTTTTTTTTTTTTTTTTTTTTGACAACAAAGTTTGTTTGTTAATATTAGTAAGTAATGGGTGTCAAGAAAGACGCTTCAAATTCAACACGTGAGGGTGAATCTTCGAAAAAGAAGAAAAACAAGCAGAAATTAAAAAAAAAAAACGCTTAACAATTTAAAACGATGTTAAAAGCTAACTGAATGTTTTATTTTAAAAAAAAGTTTAAATTTAGATGAATTAAAATTTGACACATGGCTGAGCTGCAAAAGATACTTGTAGCCGAGCCTGCAACTAAGTTTTCCTCTTTATAAAAGTAACTATTTTTAGTGATTTAAAAATAATTTAGACTTATATTTTTTTATATAAATATAAATTATAAATAACATTTCATATTTAATTCTAAGAAGTTAGTTATTATTTCAAGTTTCATTTTTATATATATTTATATTAAAAATATATTTTAATGTATTTTAATTTTTATATTTTGAGAATTATTTTATTTTAGTCTAATTTTAAATGTCCAAATCTAGTCTTTATAATTTCAACAAATCTTAAAATAAATTGTTAAACCGAGCATAAATTTGTTTTTTGTAAAAATATTTATTTAATGCAGGGATTGAACCCATGACTTCTTAATCAAAGGCACAATTAATTTATGCAAATTGAGCTATGTTTAATTTTGCTTTCTAAATGATTGTGATCAAATATTAATAGAAAATTGGTTTTAAAAATGAGAAATTGTAATATATGTCAATTTAGAGTAAAATAATTAAAAATATAGCAATTTTAAAAAAAAAATTACAAATATGACAATTTCTATCACTGATAGTATGGTCTATCGCTGATACTAGTCTATCACCTCAGTTTTTTTTTATAGAATTTTGTCACAGTAGTTTATCACTTATAGAAGTCTATCAGTGATAGTCATATATCAATGATAGAGTCTATTAGTGATAGTCACTGATTTTTTACCTTTTGCTAAATTTATAATTATTTTGAGCCTGATTACTGTTTGTACAACCAACATTTTTAAAATGATATTGCTACAAATTTCAAAATTGTACTTCTATTTCAATCTATTTTAACCATAAATTTTGAAAAAAATATTGTTTCTTTTCTAAAATTTGTAACCTCTCTCCATAACTTGTTGTCTCTACAAAATTGTCCTTCACTTTATTTATTTTTTATTTTTTACTCTAAAAGGTTTTTCCCTCTTTCAAAACTTTTGAAGAGATACTTGTCAAATCATCCTTTGAGTTGGTAATGCCAATTGATTCTACACTCTTAAATGTATGTTTTATGGTTTTTTTTGTTGATCTCGTTTTGAAAAGTCCAGCCTACCCTCCTCTCACTCCATTCATATTATCACGATTTTCCTCTCCCTCCTTTCGCGACGATTCTCTCCTCTCATTTCATCTCTCTTATGATTACGATTTTCATCTCCCTCTTATTATGACAATTCTCTCCTCTCACTTCATCCTTTTTATCACGATTTTCATCTCCTTCTTATCATGACGATTTCAAAAAAGAGAGAGTGAGAATCATCGTGATAAAAGAGATGGAGTTAGAGGAGAATAGACTGGACCTTTCACTCGTTGATGATGTCAATAACATAAATCATGTTTTTTTTTCTAAACTCGGTCAATTGGCATTATGTGTTTAACGGATCAACCATCCAAAACTCAAACTTTTCAGCTCCCTTATATTTGTGTCGGTTTTTTTTTTTTTTTTCAATCCCATTTTTTTTTTTGTTTCTACATTTTTGTAAGTCTCTAATTTTTTTTCTCAATAAAATATTTATCCTTTATTACTCCCTTTAACTTTCTTCTCTCTCTAATAATTTATCTCTATTAGTTTTGTGACTTTTAAATGTATTTTTTTTTTTAATTTAACAATTCTAAAACCACTCTAAAAATACAAAAATAATAATTAAAAAAATAATGCTTTTAAATCACTTTAAAATTGTAGTACAAAACATTAAAATAATTTATAATTTACCACTTTATACAATAGTAATTATAATGAGACCACTTTATCTAAAAACACATTCTAATATGCCTGACATATTTAATAATTATAAGTATGGGCACAAATAATATTAAGTAACAATCTAGGGGATGACCCATAGACTTTTTTGCTATAACATGACATACGTTGAATCGTGTGAGAGAACCCATCTATAAATAGTGTCAAAGTTTGTATGCTTAATAAAACATCATCTTTTAAACTCAAATTACAACATATATTGCAAATCAAGACAATGTCTCTCTATGGAAAAATGGAAGCTGATGTAGAAATCAAGGCAACACCTTCAAAATTTCATGAAATGATCCACAAGAGACCACACCATATTTCCAACGCTTGTGGGGACAAAGTACAAAGTTGTGAGTTACATGAGGGTGATTGGGGCAAAGTTGGTTCTATCATACGTTGGAACTACTTTCATGGTTTGTTTTCATAACTTTTCATGAGGTATTTTCACAGATAACCCCTCAAGGGTTCCGGGGTTTTTGTACGGATGACCCACCCCTCGGGGGCCGCGAGGTTTTTTAACCCAGTTTTTGAAAACTTATGTTTTTTGACCTTTTCTCGTGATAAGGAAGTGCACAAAGTCATTCGTACCCTTTGTTTATCACGAGGAGATCATAGTTGTCTCCTCGTGATCGTGATAAGCGAAGAGTGCGAATGACTTTGTGCACTTCCTTATCACGAGTGAAGGTCAAAAAACATAAGTTTTCGCGATGAAGGTTAAAAAACCTCGCGGCCCTCGAAGGGTGGGTCATCCGTACAAAAACCCCCCAGGGTTCCGTAATGTTCTTGGACCTCCGCCTCGAAAATAATGTTTTTTGCTCTTTTGCTGACGTTATCAGCACTTCACTTTACTGAGCACGAGCATCGTCGTGAGGAAAAAGTCTGTAATATCCTATACTGAGCACGAAGATACTATAGTCACCCCTTCGTAGTCGTGCTCTTTTTTCTCTCGATCATTCTCAACAAACGAATGCTCGTGCTCAACAAGGGTAAAATATGTTTTTTCAACAATTGGATCAATTGACATCACGACACTCAAGGGGGTCATCTGTGAAAATACTCAAACTTTTCTTTTGTTTGTATTTTTTCGTTATTTTTATTTTACTTTTAGTTTAAATCATAGCATGCATAGTATTTATGTAGTGTTAATTAATTTTGTAGATGGGAAGACTAAAGTGGGAAAGGATATCATTGAAGCAGTAGATGAAGAAAAGAATTTGATCACTTTCAAAGTGATTGATGGAGATCTTCTAAAGGAGTACAAAAGCTTCATATATACCCTCCAAGCTACTCCAAAAGGTAAGGGAAGTGTGGTTCACTGGACCATGGAATATGAGAAACGTCATGAAAACATTAAAGATTCACATTCCTTGCTCGAGTTTTGTGTTGGCGTTTCTAAGGACATTGATTCTCATCTTATGAAAGACAATTAAGATGCATCAGCACAAGAGATTCTCCTACCTCTCACCGATAGGTGACTGTATGAACTATGGAGGATTGACTTTTACTATGCTATGTACCAACTATACATATATGGTTAAATAAATGCTTGTATGCATATGTATGTAGTTTCTTTGTGCATGTTCAAAGTAATTATGTGTTTGGAGAGTAACAGTAAAGTATCTGGAATGTTAAATCTAAATTATAGTATGGAAATAAAATTAAGTTACTTTAGATTGAATTGTAATATTCATCATCCTCTAGTTTTGAAATAATAAACAATGAGAATTTTTGTTTAAAAAAAAAACAATGAGAATTGGAATGAATAATATTGATTCTTATTTTCATTCCTTTATGTTGTCAAAAAAAAAAAACTAATTGTTCTACGTTAGATTGTCACTCCATTGAAAGCAATTTTGGCACAACCTCGATCAAGTTTAATTGAAAACTAATTAAAACTCACACACCCAATAATTAGAACCTAATTAAAAGACATTAAATGTAATGCCCCGCATTTTATAATTAAACAATGTTGGATATTTAATGTCAACATGAACATAACTCAACTAAGATATATGAACTCTGACCAAGAGGTCTCAAGTTCGAATCCCCCTCTCCACATGTTGTCAAAACAAAAAAAAAATATATATATTGAAAGTTGTTTGTTGGATTAATCAAAATGGTTACTTTTACTTAACATGAGAAATGAGAATTTAAGTGGGTTAATTAAATATTGGAATTTAAGTCTTTTATGAATTCCTAATTGAATTTGTAGGAAAAAATTAAAGGGGTTGAAATTCAAGGATTAATTAGAGTTAAGGCATTTTAGGAACTCTTGGGCTAATTTTAGGATAAATATGTAAGTGGCTTTTACCTGGCGAGTCTGTATGTTGTATGTTAGCATGTTGTTTGCTTTAATAACTATTTTTATATTGTAAATTATATGACTTACATTATGATATCGTTGCATTTTTAATAAGACTAAGCACAATTGAGTGCTTAGAAATCTATATATTGTCGTTTATAAATTCTCCGATAAGACTAAGCGCATCTGAGTGTTTAACAATCCATATATTGTCGTTTATGAATTCTCTTATAAGACTAAGGACATCTGAGTGCTTAACGTGTTGTGCTTGAGTTGTGTTCTGAATAAGATGATATATGGATATTATGTAATCGTTGTTGTGTTGATTAGTTGTGTTCTTTTTGGTGTTAATCATGTTGTTTGGATGATTTGGTGTATAACATATTGTTTGAATGAGTATGTGATGTATGTTGTGAGCGAGTTGCGTGTGGTTATGTATTTAAGGTGTGAACATGGTCTAGGTGCATAATGTAGAATTCATGTACTCCAGTGAGACTATGAGAAAAAAGTGTAACTTGTGGTTACAGGGAAGGTTGAGTGAATATCAGTGCGCCTCGGGTAAAAATGGTTAAGGCGTGGTATGTCACATGGGGTAACTTGTGGTTACAGGAAAGTTGGGTGAATATAAGTGTGCCTCGGTAAAAATGCTCGAGGGATGATATGTCACCGTTAATGGAAAGCAAGTATTGGGCGCTGAGAGATGGGCCAATACGTTGTAAAGTCATCGGTGTGCCTTGGGTAAAAATGGTCAAGGGGTGATGCAACAGTTCGAGGCCTTGGGTAAAAATGGTAAATGGTTGAACGCTGAGCACCGTAGAAAAATGTTGAGACCCTGGGTATAAAGGCTCAAGGGTCGATGTGACTCGAAAGAGTTAGTCTCGGAGGGCTTGTGAGGATCATGAGTGGATTGAGTACGTTGTAAAGTCATTAGTGCCCCTTGAGTATAAATGGTCAAGAGGCGATGCAAAAGTTTGAGGCCTTCAGTACAAATGGTCAAGGGTCGAACGTTGAGCGCCGTAGAGAATTGTCGAGGCCCTGGGTACAAAGGGTCAAGAGTCAATGTGACTTGAAGAAGTTAGCCTCACAGGGCTTGTGAATGCCGCTAGAGTTGAGTTTGAGAGAACTCACTGGAGTCCGATAGTGGACTTAGAGACCTCAGTAGAGTATGAGAGAGCTTGGAAACTAGAGTTGAGTTGCATGGACATGACAAGAGTTGGTTATCACATCATGTTGGTTATGTGTTGTTTATATGCTCTTATATTGTGGAATGACGTATGTGTGAATGTGCTTGGTTGCGAACAACATGTTGTTGCTTTTTTTTTTTATGTATGTTGGTTGGTGGCTCCTCACGTGGGAGCTACTTACTCAGTATGCGTTATGTACTAACCCACTAACAAATTTTGCAGATGATGACGAGTACTACGGACCGGGTGATGCTAACGAGGAGACCTGAGAAGATGGACCATTAGCTAGATTTTTGTATTTAGTGTTGCACTATTTGAATTATTTGTATTGATTATTTGTTTTAAAGGTTGTTTCTGTTGTGCTAGCCTTGAGTTTCTTCTTGGTTTGCTTCTAGTTGCTTGACTTAGAGTTTGGCGCTTATCTAGCGTTTTCCATTCGTCATTCTTTGAGTTGTTGTCTAGGTGAAGTTTAATGTTTATTTAAGGTTGCCTAGTTTTAGACTTTGGTGTTGAGCGTTGGTAGATTTGTTTTATTTCGAAGTTTGAGTTGGTATGTAAGGTGCAATAAAGTTAGTGTCGTTTTCGTTCTTTCATTTGTGTTGTGGGATCTTTGGCTTTAATAGGTGATAGGTGATTGGGTAGTTGTCGCGGTTATGTCGTTATGCTGCCAAAATTTTTGGAGCATTACAGCTAGTATCAAATGAATTTGTAAAGGTTGGTTATAATGTCCTCTTGGTTAGGTATAAAATTTGGGGTCGATACATTAAAATTCATAAAGCTGGTACCATAAGGTTCAATTCCCTCACTTCACATATTATCAAAATAAAAATAATAATACCAATAAAGTAAAAGACACATTAAAACTCATAAAATAACTTCAATATAATATTCTTCAAAACTTTTGATCTTCCTCAAACTCTTAATTGTATAGACTTTTTTTTTACTCACTTTGTTGTTATTATATATATGGATAGTTCTAGATTGGAACCAAATCAAATTCATCATTTTTTCTCCATTCTCTATTCAAATTACATTTTTGTTTTATTTCCAAGTATTCACGTTGTGTCTCTTCTTAAATGAGAATGATTATATTCATTTACTTAGTTCGATAAAAAATTACTTTAATAACTATCGATAATAGCTAATTTATAGATTTATTGAAAGTACATGGACTAAATTTATACATTTGAAAGTACAATAACTAAAATAGAATTATACTAAAGTACCGAGACTAAAATGACATCTTAACCTAAAAAATATCAATCATATATTTTTTATTGAACAAAAAAATATCAAAATATATCAAACCCTCATGACATCAAGTTTTGGATCTGCCACTACCCACTTATATTGTCAAAAAAAAAAAAAAAACTAGCACTTACAGGCAGGGATGTGCAAAAACTACTGAGTCGAATCGAACCTACGGGTTCGGTCTCAGGTTTTATAAAAATTTAGAGTTCCTAGGTTTACCCATTTAAAAAACAAAGATTTTTTATTTAGTTTTCGATTTTTATTTTTATTTAAAAAACAGAGAAAATCGAACCGAACCGAAATCTCAAATAACTTAAGGGAAATTAAGAAGAATGTCTAGTTTTAAATAGTGGAAATGAAAAATTTCTAAAGGTGGGAATGTCTTGCACTCTATGTCTAGAGTGATTGTAGGGGTTGTTAATTTTTTCCCATTATAACCCAACTACTTATTACCTCTTTCTTACTTTACAATTCAGAATTTTAAAATAAAATGATTAGAGACCAGAATATTTTTGGGTGAGGTGTTTGGTTTTCTTTAATTGCAGCTGAGATTTTCAATTTCTGTTATGTGTGGTCAGTGATGTATACATGCGGATATACCTTCGTAATGGTGCATCCATACGCGGTCTTTATTGGTATATACAGGGACATACTCCACCACATTGACTCGAGTGTATTTCGGATGTGCAAATCCTAAAAATAGCAAACAAATCATTCCTCTCAACACCCTACTATTTAGGTTCGATCAGTAGACATCTCTATGAACATTTCATCTTTCCCTATAACCGTGCATTTTTTAAATCTTTGAGACTCAACCGAATCACAAAAAAAAACATCTCTATAAACATTTCATCTTTCCCTATAACCGTGCATTTTTTAAATCTTGGAGGCTCAACCGAATCCCGAAAAAATAGGGTTACCCCACTTTGTTTCCAAATCTTTCCGGATAAACCATATTCATCTCTCCCTAACTACCGTAAACTATTTCATGCGATTCGAAATTCGTATATTGGAATTTTTGAAATCTTAAACCCTAAATCTTTTCAGCCGATTCGAAATTAGATTATTCAAGTTCTCGAAATCTTAAACCCTAGATTTTTATACCTAAATCCCCCATAACCAAACTAACACCAACCTTCTACTTTTTCGTTCAAAAACCAGACGCCAACAAGATATGGGAGAGATGACAGACGCTTACCAACTTTGTGGAATCTGTCGGAGGTAGGTAGGAAAGATCGTCGTTGAGTTTGGGATGCGTCACTCCGGCGAACACTTCGATGGAGGGAGGTCCGAACGATGCGTCGAATGATCCGGGTCTTTCGCGCGAGGGGGTTTCTGTGTATGCGTTTGCGGAGAGGAATCGCTTTGGTTGAGAGATGGTATACAACCAGTACAATTTATACTTCAGCCAAAAGATAAAAGCATTAAGCAAACAAACACAAGAACAATTGTTGCAATATGAAGAACTTTAGATTAATCAAACATGAAAACTAAAACGATTACATCAATCCCCTAAGTAAAAGTCTAGCTACTCATAATCACTAAAATCATGCTTAGACAATGTTTAGAATCCATAAAATAAACAATAAAATCAAAGGTAAAAGGAGAAAAACTCTTGTCGTGTGCCAAGCCTCGTTCCCGAGCCTCCGAATCTCTTCCTCAGCTCTCTAGAGTCTCCCTTTAGCCTTCTCAAACAATGTATTTAGAAATTAGGGTTCAAATCTCCCAAAAATTGGTCTCCCCCGTCGAATGGAGAAAAATATGCATTTATAGGAAAAAACGGCATAGCGTCTCGACGCTTCCCTTAAAAATGCGTGAAAACTGATTTGGAAAGCCAGCACCGAGCATAGCGTTGAAACGTTATAGCTCGACGCAACAGGTATATGTATTACAAATGCGGAATATGTAACAAAAGCAGCTGAGTTGCGTGGTGGTCTGGGCATTCCTAGGGTGAGCAGTGCGCGCGTGTGTGCCCAGGTTTGAGACTGTGGTTGTACATCTTTTTTTATTTTACTTTTTTGTGAGGGATTACAGCGTCGAGACGTTGTCTCCTCAGGAATTATGGCTTGAAAACTTCATTTTGGAGCGTCGGGACGCTCCCATAGCGTCTCGACGCTCTCCCCTCGGCATTTTTGGCTTGATTCCTTCTTTTTCTTGGCTCTTGGTCATCAAAGTTCATATTTTAAGCTAATTTTTCATGTCATAACTTCTAAAAAGCTCCGGTTTGCTCCAAATGCTCGAAATCTACAATTTAGATAAATAATATCATTAAAACATTTCTTTAAACTCCAAAACTAGCATAATAAAGGCTCTAAAGATAGCCCATTTAGTGTGCTATCAAACACCCCCAAACTTAAGCTTTTGCTAGTCCTCGAGCAAAATCAAACAAACCATTGAATGAATTAATGAATGCATGCTTGTGACTCGAACCTCAGTGTTCTAAAGACAAATAAACGACAAAAGAAGACATATTAGACCACGACCCATCAACAATAAATTTTAAAAATCAAAACATTTTATCTTTTGCATGTGTGCTCACTTTTATTCCCTTAATATCTATGAATACCAATAAAACTAAACACACATCAATAACTTGAGTCATAGTGACAATCAAGAGATTAAGCAACCATAGACTTCAATTTTATAACAAAAAACTCAAGCATTTCATAAAATTACTAAAATCGAATGCACAAGACTTGATACCCTCACATAGAATCACTCAAAACACTAAACTGTTTAGGGCATATGAAAAATAAACGCTCAAACCAAAACATAAGAGACATTTACCATATGCTTGTTGTTACGTCTCCAAAAGTACTTAATTTAGGGACTTATTTGCCATATAATGGTGTGAACTCTTAAGCGTTTTTGATAGAATTTAGTTTAATACGTGCTTAAATATGAGAAATCAAGGAATGAAGCTAAATTAGGAGTTATTTGTAAAAGGAACAAGAAAGAATCGAAAACAAAGCTAAAAGAGTTGAAATTGTGCATTGCAGGAAAATTGCTGAAACATTGTTGTCTCCGCAATGTTTAAGCTGCAAATGTTAAGTTGTTCCAACCGTCCGCCATTTTGTTGCGATCTTTCAGCCACCCAATTTCTCCCTTGCTGCCACGTGGTGGGACGTCGTTCAGAATGAATGGTTCTCCTTGACTGAAGAGTACCTGCAAAGAGCTATAAAAGGAGGTCAAGGGGGAAGGAGAACAACAAGCTTGGAAGCGTAGAACTCTCCCTCTCAACGCAGTTTCTCTCTATTTTCTATCCCGTTTGTTGGAGTGAAGGAACCAGCTTTTGGCACCGATAATTCAAGAGGAAGAAGAGAAGATCCTTCTTCTCTTCTGATTGGATTCATCCCCAAACAACGCTAACCTTCCCCTTCATCCGAGGCGCTTGCGGCGAGGAGTTCACGCACACATTTACATCGCTTTCTACTGCTTTTTGTCTTCCATTTTCTCTTCTGTTTGCTGTCGTTTGTTTCTATTTGCTACAATATTTCAATTCGTCTTTATTTGCTTAGTCTTTACTGTCTTACAGTCTTTGCACATTAAGCTTTGAATCTTACTTAATAGAGGAATCGTTTATAACTTTGCAAGTTTCATACCACTTTCTATTTTCCTTTACTTTCATTCTACTGTCAACCATGCTTAATCAATCTAATCTTTCCACTTCCATATCATCCATGAGTAACTAATCACACAAGGGTCTGCTAATGATGAATCTATAGGTAGAAATAAGTGAATTCAACATGTAGGATAGCTTCAAATGCATTGAATGTATGTGTACTTCATCCCACGAGCAATTTCGATTGGCCATCCATTTTGTCCAAAGAACTCCTAACCTCCGGAAGGAGTAAGAGTTCAGAGTCGTCCATTCATGCTAGCCTTTCATGGTAGCCAGAAAACGACCTAGGAATAGGCGTTTTCCTAGCACAATTCATTAACTTGCTTATATAAATAGATGCTTAAGCCTTACTTGGATATGAGTGAACTAAAGGATCTAATGCATGTAATCGAGAGATGCATGAGAATGAGTTAAATTGATGCATGATAAGTTGAGCTACTGCTGAATAATCGTATGAAAAAGCCTATAGAGGAGTCGTTAGTTGACCTTGTTTCCCCATCTCACCCTTAAAACGCTGCTAAATTAATTGCTATACAATTGCTGTCTCCGCAATTCCTTAAGTCAGTTTTTGCCTTAGCCATTTTTCCAGTCTTTTAATTTTGCGATTTTATTGCTATACAATTGCTTTCTCCGCAATTCTTTTTCCTCTACATTCAAGTTAATCTCTTTACTTGCTTTTGTTTATGCTTGCATATCTCGTACGTTCTTCATTAGTTAGGCACATTACTCTCCAATTCACCTCATTTAAACCACCCTTTCTAATTTAGCATCTCACTTCGTTAGTAACTAAGAATAAATCTCTGTGGGAAATCGAATGAAAAAATACTTATTACTTGCTACAAGATCATGTATGCTTGCATGTTATGAGTGCTCTCGCATCGCATTTTTATTTACACATTGAGCACGCAACACTTGCTAATATATAACATCTTCATCATCGATGAATTAGATTGAATGTAAAACTTCAAGGGTCTTGCTTTGGTTGTAATTGGGCTTAGGTAAAGGTGGATGAATGAACATTTTAAGCTACTAGGTTGGAAGAACTATAAGACTTTACCACATGAAACTTTCTTTTCTTTTTCTTTTCTCAATTTTTCTTTTCTTTTCTTCTTCTCTTTTCTTTTGTCTCTAAAATAAGCTAATGGAATGAATGCTTCCTTCTGAATATTCTATTAACACCATTCAACTTTTTCCTTTGGATGGATTGACACATCTTGTGGTAAGCACTTATAAATCTTCCATTAAGGATTCAAAGAAAGGAAAAACAACAAGAGAATGGGTATAAGACTTGTTATGTGGTAATGTTCCAATGAAAAGGTTTAAGGCTCAAAATTTGGCTTTCTAAGGATTATACCAAGGTAGGCTATTTAAGAAAGCTAAAAGAGTGGTTTTACCTAAACTCCCTTTGTGAAATTAAACATTCAAGTCAAATTCAGAGATTTCAGACATGCATAACAAAGCAAGTTCTAGAAATATCAATCATGCATGACAATCACTCAATTTAAAAAAATAGAGTACCGTGTTAAGAGGTGCTTATTGGCTAAAAAACTCACAGAAAAGTATGGTATTTTGGTATCAAATCCTATGCATTCTTCATTTAGCAACAAAAAATGAGACATTATCATATAACTTTTCAAAGAAAAATCTAATCATGCGTATCTCCTTTATGCATTAAAACTCAAACTAAAGATGCATTTTTAGCTTACAAGGTATTCAAACATATCAAAAGGGACTAAAAAAAATAAAAGTTTCTCCATTAACCGGTATGGTCTCATAGTCCAACAAAAATAGAATATCAAACTTTAGAACACCTCCTAGATTGTCCTAATCACGAGCGATGCAACAAAGATTCAACCATGAAGTAAAAACATATATAAAATTCACCGAAAACATGCATAACATGCATAGTTCCACCCCCAAACGTAAAACATACATTGCCCTCAATGTATAGTCAATAATATGTAAAGGACAAGAAAAAATAGATAGGGGATTTGGAAACTTCCCTGAAATGAAAGTGAAAACACTATCTTCTGAGATGTGGAGAAAAATTTGTTGATCGGGCTCCTAAATGAAAAGTAAAGGAATATAAGGACAACATCACGCCACAAAAGAATTAAACAAAAGAAAACAAATAAAACAAACTAAAAAACTCAAAAATAAACTTGGGTTGCCTCCCAAGAAGCGCTTTGTTTAACGTCTTTGGATAGACGAGACTCATTAAATGTATCATGGTGGTCGCTTGCCCATGTGTTTCACCTCCACCTGTTTCACCTGCTCATACTCATTGTCTAAATCAAATTTATCTAAAATATCATAATTTACCACAAATTTCTCAAACTCATTAGTAATGGAATCAATCATGTCCATACGAAAACAATCACTTTCTTCTTCATGAAATTTCATAGAGTTATATATATTGAAAGTTACCTCTTCGTCGTTCAATCTTAGAGATAGCTTACCCTATTGTACATCGATTAAAGTTCGTCCAGTGGCTAAGAAAGATCTTCCCAAAATGATTGGAACTTCACTTTCCTCCTCCATGTCTAGCACTACAAAATCTACAGGAAAGATAAACTTGTCAACCTTAACCAATACATCTTCTACAATACCTCTAGGATATGTGATAGATCGATCAGCTAACTGAAGAGATATGGTGGTAGGTTGCACCTCCCCCAAACCTAGTTTCTTGTATACAGATAAAGGCATCAAGTTAATTAATGCTAGCTCCTAAATCACATAAAGTTTTATAAGGAGAAGAAGAATTTCCCATAACACAAGGGATAGTAAAACTTCCTAGATCTTTTAATTTCTGAGGCAACTTTCTCTGAATGATGGCACTGCATTCCTCATTAAGGTTGATTGTCTCGTACGCCTCCAGATTCTTCTTGTTGGACCTGATGTCTTTCATGAATTTTGCGTAATATGGCATTTGAGCAAAAGCATCCGCAAATGGGATATTAATATGAAGCTTTTTAAATATGTCTAAAAATTTAGAAAATTGAGATTCAAGCTTTCTTTTTAAACCGCTGAGGATAAGGAATAGAGTTAGGAACAAAATGCACAAAAGACTTAGTAGATTGTTCAGCTTCAGGTGATGCAGTAGTCTTCTTTTGTTCTTCCTCAACCTAAATAAACACATTAGTAGATGGCTCTAGAGTGAACTCTTTTTCAGTAGACTTCTCAACAGGTTCTTTTGCAATTTCATCCACCATCCTTCCACTTTTTAATGTGATAGCCTTGCAAGCTTTGCATTGCTCCCTTGGATTTACCTTAGTGTCACTAGAATATTTACCTTTATGGAGACTATTAATAGATGTAGTCATCTTACTCATTTGTACCTCCAAATTCTTTATGGCTGCTCCCTGACTAGTCATTGTGCTTTCTATTTGGTTGACTCTATTTCTTGATTCTGTCACGAATGCTCCAACTAATTCTTCAAGGGATGGCTTCATTTCAGGCAGTTGAGAAGTGGATGCAAAACCTGGTGGAGGCTGCAAAATATTCTTAGTATTAGCATAGGAAAAATTCTCATGATTTCTCAAACCTGGATGGTAGTGGGTAGGAATATTATTTTGCATCTGTTGGCCTCCATAGTTGAAATTTCTATTGTTCACATATTGGGCCTGTTCCAAGTTGTATTCCTCACTAGATGTCGAGATATGAGATACTGTTAAGCCTGCAATAGATTGAGTGACACCTATTCTTGCAAGTTTGTTCATTGCATTAGTAAGAGATGCAATTTGAGCTTTAAGGGAATTTACCTCATCCACCTCATGAAGGTCAGCTACTGTTTTATAATTGGAGCGTTCATTTGGCCAATGATAGCTCATAGTTGCCATCTCCTCTAATAGTGTACGAGCTCCATCTACATTTTTCTTCAGGATAGTTCCTCCAGATGTTGCATCTACAATTGTCTTAGTTTGTCCTGTGAGCTTTAAGGGAATTTACCTCATCCCCCTCATGAAGGTCAACTACTGTTTTATAATTGGAGCGTTCATTTGGCCAATGATAGCTCGTAGTTGTCATCTCCTCTAATAATGTACGAGCTCCATCTACATTTTTCTTCAGGATAATTCCTCCAGATGCTGCATCTACAATTGTCTTAGTTTGTCCTGTGAGTCCATTGTAAAAAAATTGAATTTGTAGCCAGTCTGGATACCCATGCTCAGGACACTTCCTTAACAGTTCCTTGTACCGCTCTCATGCTTCAAACAACTGTTCACCTTCATTTTGTCTGAAGGTTCCTATCTCAGTTCTAAGCTTGACAGATTTAGCAGGTGAGCAGAATTTAGTCAAAAATGCATGTGCCAACTCCTCCCAAGTAGTGATGCTTCCTGGCTGTAATGATTCTCGCCAATCAGTTGCTTTTTCCTGTAAAGAAAAAGGAAAAAGGCGTAAGCGAATTGCATCAGTAGAAACACCATTAATTTTTACCATGCTAGAAATTTCTAAGAATTTCTTCAAATGGGAATTGGGATCTTCAGTGGGACGGCCCATGAATGCATTGTTCATGGTCATTTGAATCAGTCATCTCTTCAACTCAAAATTGTTGGCATCTATAGGTGTGAGGACTATACCAGATTGATTAATGTCAAATGTGGGCTGGAAATAGTCCATAATGGCCTTGTTCTCATGTTCGGCCATATTTGGTTGTGTCATTGATTTGTCCTTCTCTTTTTGGATTTTTCGATTCCTCTTGCAGGTCTTTTCTATCTCAGGATCGAAGGGAAGTAAGGAAACTCCCTTGTTCTTTCGCATAAACTGAAACACGAACCTGACAAGAAAAACACAAATAACTGAAAATTAATAAAAAAAAAATTAAAAAAAAATCTAAAGTAAGATTTGTTGAATTCTCCACAATATCAATTGATCTAAATATGTCAATCTCCGGCAACGGCGCCAAAAACTTGTTGCGTGATTTAATGCGTACCGCAAGTGTACAGGTCAAGTTTTAATATAGTGATTTAAGTAAAGAGTATCGTCCACGGGATTGAATTTCTAGATCAATTGAGTACCGTAGGTACTAACCACAAATTCTATTTAGATTAAAAAGACTTTGAAGTTGAGTGAAAATTAAATGGCTGAAAAGTAATGGCAAACCTTTAGGAGAGAAAACCTAGGGAATTAATTTCACCGAATAGATTCATGCTTAATTAATCTATTAAACCAAAAACAGTCATGCATACAATTATAAGCCAAGAAGTACAAAACTCATAAAAGACTCGCTAGAGCTCTATTAATTATCTTCCCTTAATATAAAACCAACATGTCTGTCTAGTTTTAATAAGAAAGAAATGCATTAAGCAACTTCTATTATTGGCCTCTAAGAGAATTCTTCATTTTCATGCAAGAATTTACAAGTATTCAAGTGTTTGAGTTCTACTCTAAAATCTACTATTTCAAGCTAGAATTAAAGCAATCAACGATTTATACTTTGGCCAAAAGATAAAAGCATTAAGCAAACAAACACAAGATCAATTGTTGCAATATGAAGAACTTTAGATTAATCAAACATGAAAACTAAAACGATTACATTAATCCCCTAAGTAAAAGTCTAGCTACTCATAATCACTAAAATCATGCTTAGACAATGTATAGAATCCATAAAATAAACAATAAAATCAAAGGTAAAAGGAGAAAAGCTCTTGTCGCGTGCCAAGCCTCGTTCCCGATGTGATCTGCACGTTCCCGAGCCTCTGAATCTCTTCCTCAGCTCTCTAGAGTCTCCCTTTAGCCTTCCCAAACAATGTATTTCGAAATTAGGATTCAAATCTCCCAAAAATTAGTCTCCTCCGTCGAATGGAGAAAAATATGCATTTATAGGAAAAATCGGCATAGCGTCTCGACGCTTCCCTTAAAAACGCATGAAAACTGATTTGGAAACTCAGCGTCGAGCATAGCGTCGAGACGCTATAGCTCGACGCTACAGGTATATGTATTACAAATGCGAAATATATAACAAAATCAATTGAGTGGCGTGGTGGTTTGGGTGCTTCGTGCGTGAGCAGTGCGTGGCTTGTGCCCAGGTTTGAGACCATGGTTGTACATTTTATTTTTTATTTTATTTATCTGGGGTTACAGCGCCGAGACGCTGTCTCCTCGGAAATTCTGGCTTGAAAACTTCATTTTGGAGCGTCGGGACGCTCCCATAGCGTCTCGACGCTCTCCCCTCGGCATTTTTGGCTTGATTTCTTCTTTTTCTTGGCTCTTGGTCATCAAAGTTCATATTTTAAGCTAATTTTTCATCTCATAACTTCTAAAAAACTCTGGTTTGCTCCAAATGCTCGAAATCTATAATTTAGATAAATAATATCATTAAAACATTCCTTTAAACTCCAAAACTAGCATAATAAAGGCTCTAAAGATAGCTCATTTAGTGTGCTATCACCGAACCGACTTCGGTCGGTCAGTTTATGCCAATAGTCGGTCGGGGTCGGTTTTTCATGTAGAAAAACCGAACAGTCGGTCGGTCGGTTGACCAAAAAATATTAAAACCGACCGACTAAATTTTTTTTTTTTTAAAAAAAAAATAAGAATAATAATAATAATTGACTGATGGATGTAAGTACCCTTGGGAAGAGAGGATCTTTTCCCAAGACATCTCTTCCCAAGACATCTCTTCCCAAGACATCCATTTAATAATAAACAAAAATATATTTTTTAAATCATTTTTGTATCTCTCAATTTCTCCCCCTCTAACATTTCTTCTCCTTCCTCTCATTTTCGTCTCCTTCCTCTTATTTTTCTTTTTCCATTTTTTTTCTCTATTTCTTTCTCCCTAACCTTTCTTCTTCCTCTCCCTCATCTCTTTTCATCTCCTTTCTTCCTACAAGTATTTTCCTCCATTCGTGTCTCTCTCATCTTCATCACAGTGTCTCTCCATCGTCGTCTCTCTCGCCTCCATCTTCTCTTTTTTACACTTTTTTTCACAGTTCGTCGGAGTTCTCTCCTCAAATCGGTTTCGGCCCAAACCGATCAAAACCGACCGACATAAACCGACTGGTCGGTGGTCGGCGACGGTTTGAGCCCAAAACCGACTCCGACCGACCGATACTCACCCCTACATGTAACTATCATTGGTTAAGTGTAAATTATTTTTCCCCTTTTAACGTCTCTGTTAACTTCCCATCCATAAATTCACTCTCTCTCCTCCCAACAATTTTCAATTTGCAGCATCATTTCATTCAATTTCTAAAGTGTAGAAAATTATAGAAGGGTAGGTTTGTCCACTGGTGTGTAGATTGGCTTACTAAATATATGGTTTAGACATTGTTCCAAAAATAAAAGTGTGTTAAACATTTTTCATGTTGGCCTCCTAGGTTTTAGACATTCTTATTGTTAACCCATAATTTAACTCACCCCACCTTATTACTTCAGCCCATTAAAAATGGACATTCCTCAACAAAATGTAGATGTGATTCATATGGGGAAACCAGAAGAATGTCTACTATTAAATACGCTTAATGAAAAATGTATAAATACGTGTTTTCTTTGCAGTCTATGTCTTTAAGAAGAAATCTATTTGAGTTAGTTCCCCATTATACCCCTTTTAGGATTTCCTATTTTAAAAATTATTAGTTTTGAAATTAGTTTATTTTATTTTAAAATTTAATTAGTTTTAAGAGTTTATTTGGCGAGGTGGATCATTTCTCGTTAAAAAAACCGATTTTTTTCCGTTAAGTAATTTCTGGCATTATGTATCTCTATGTGTTCCTGTGAGTAGAGTCGCCGCACACATCATCTTTCAAGGTATACGCTTGGGCACACCCGTGGAGATATACATCGACTACGTCACACATACATTCGGTGAGGGTATACAGTTCGACACTGTCGTGGGTAATTACTAGCACCATTTTAATTCTGAATCTTCCCCTAAAAATAGGGAACAACCAAAACACTTCTCACCCTACAAATGAGGAGAGATCGGTCAATATCATATCGTTAAACAACAATACACCCTATATGCATTGTCTACCATTTTTCAGAATCTTCCCCTGAATCTTCAACCTTCATCTATCGCGATTTTATTTTTCCTTTTTCCTTTTCCAGTTCTTCTGCAAGAACAAAATATCCTTACTCCAACGTTCCACCACACAACACCAACCCATGTCGTACATTTCTATTATGGTGGCATTTGATGAGATTTGGGACGAGATGAACCGTTACACTAATAAAATCGCGATGGATGAAGTGATTTCAGTTTGGTGAGGTGGGTGATATCTCGTTAAAAGAAACTTTGTTATTTTTTTCGTGAAGTGATTTTTGTCGTTGTATATCTTCATGTGTTCCTTAGAGTGGAGTCGCCGCACACACCTTTCGTCAGGGGTATACGTTTGGACACACCCGTGGGTAATTACTACCACCCTTGTAATCATGTTGTTGCCCTAAAAAATAGGCAACAACCAAAACACACCCCACCCTACAAACGAGGAAAGATCCATCATTATTTTATCGTTAATCAACAACCCCATACAATTATGCATTGTCTACCAATTTTAAGATTCTTCCCCAAAATCTTCAAGAAACCTTCAGCCTCCTTACTACGAACCTCTATCGGGATTTTATTTGCAGCTTCCTGATCCAGTCCTTCTCCAAGAAATAATTGTTTTCCTATCCTCTCGAAAGCACCATCAACGCATAACATGGTGGTAGACCAACGTTCCACCAGAGAACACCAACCCATGTCGTACCATTCTCTAAAATCTGTAAACTAAACAATTATTCAAAATAATCTGTAAAATAATCTATAAAATCTTTAAAATCGATAAACTAAAAATTATTCAAAATAACTCATGTCGTATCATTCTTTAAAATCTGTAAACTAAACAGAATCCATCAAAAAAGGTACAACACCTATTATTCAAAATAATAAAAATCTGAGAAATCTGTAAACTAAACAATTATTCAAAATAATCTGCAAAATAATCTATAAAATCTTTAAAATCTATAAACTAAACAATTATTCAAAATAACACATGTCGTACCATTCTTTAAAATCGGTTACTTATGTCGTACATTTCTTTAAAATCTGTAAACTAAACAGAATCCCTCAAAAAAAGGTACACCACCTATTATTCAAAATAATAAAAATTTGGGAGCTAAACCGTGCAATCTTAATTCAAATCACTTGATACAAAAATCTTTTGTGCACTTCCTGCAAGCTAAAACCCTAGATTCCTAAATTGAAACCCCCATAGCTAAACTAACACTAACCTTTTACTTATTCGTTCAAAAAACAGACGGGAACAAGAAATGCGAGAGAGGATAAACGCTTACCAATTTCGGGGGTTATGTCATATGCTTGTAAAAGGATGTCGTCGAAGGATGGCGTATGCTTGTATAAACTCCAGGTCGAATGCATGTTGTTTCCGCGTTTGGATAACTCTTTGTGTGCGTTTTCGGGGAAGAAACGTCCTGTGTATGCATTATCGAAGGATGGTGTACCCCCTGGTTTTTCTGTGTTGGGTAGAGAAGTCGGAGAAGGTTTACAACAAGTCACATACACGTCTGCAGCTGCATTAAGCCCCTAAATGTCATTATTTCAAATTCAGGGGGAAACGAAACACAATTTTAAATCTCATTAGTGACTCACCGATTTCTCATTTATATGTAAGTGGTTGGTCAACCATCTGCCTTCCCTTTAATACACTGTGTGCAGCCATGTATACACCTCCCGCAGTGGATGGGTCTGCACCTGCATCATTTCTTCCTCAGGTATACAGACTCGTCTGTTAATTATTTGGGTCGGGTATAACCATGTATTATTTGGGGCTGGGGTATAACCATGTAACTCTCATTCATCTACCTTCCCTTTAATACGTTGTGTGCAACCATGTATACACTTCCCGCAGTGGATGCGTCTGCAGCTGCATCACTTCTTTCTCAGGTATACAGACTCGTCTGTTAATTATTTGGGGCCGAGGTATAACCATGTAACTCTCATTGGATAAGTGTCAATTATTTTTTTTTTCCATTTTTAACGTCTCTGTTAAGTCTCCGTCCATAACCTCTTTCTCTCTCCTCCCAACAATTTACATTTTTAAAAATTATTTTTATTCATTCTTAAAATTAGTGAAAACTGTAGAAGGGTAGATTCGTCCAAGTGGGTGTAAGTTGGCTTACTAAATATAGGGTTTAAACATAATTCAAAAAAATAAAAGGGTTAGACATTTTTCATGTTGGCCTCCTCTGTTTTAGACATTCTTCTGGTTACCCATTATCCCTATTACTTTAGCGGGAAAACCAGAGGAATGTCTACCATTAAGCCACCCAACATGAAAAATGGCTAATCACTTTTTTAGTTTGAATTATGTCTAAAACCTAAATTTAGTATGGGATTTTAGAACCAGATGAACTTGTTTACCCTTCCTCAATTTCTCCTAATTTTGAGAATTAAAAAGAGAATATTTTAAAATATAAAAGGTTAGGAAGAGAGAGAAAATAGAGTTTGACGTGGATTTAACAGAGAGGATTAATTAAATAGAGAGAAGCCGTTAAAAATGATAAAAGACACTTATCCAAATTTCCATACATGGTTATACCCCACCCCCAATAGTCTAGATAACGTTAAAAATGATAAATGAGTCTATATACTTGAGGAAGTAATACAGACAGATTGCATCCATCAGTGGCGGTGTGTATGTCTGCAGACAAAATAAAAAGAATACCCACTAGGGGATGTGTATACCTACAGGAAGTGTTCTAGCCACCCAATGAAGGTGTGTATCAGACTAATACTGGGGCGGGCTGTGCCGTTTGTGCAGCTGCGGACAGTACAAAATAGCATCAATAGTGGGGGTGTGTGCATCCGTGCACACATAATAAAAATGGGGCGTAAAGGAGTTTGGGAGTTGTGTGCATTACTGAGTAATAAAGGACGCCAACAACTTAAGAAGAGGGAATTGCTTTTTTTTAAAAAAATAAGGTATCGCTTCCCAAGGAATTGGTATGATGTGTTTTATGGGGTAGATGGAAAATTTTGAACACGCTACCTTGAATTTAATCATCCGCAAAAGGAATCGGCAAACTCCAAATCGGGAACTCCAATATTCAAAACTCAGAAGCGAAAAAAACTTAGAAGGCGCCTACGTTCACCCTAGAAGCAATAAATATGCAGTTGTTCTTTCGTTTCTCCATAACCTACTTCGACATCCTTCAAAGTAAAACACCGACGCATTCGACGGCTACGTTCGACCTAGACTCGTAATTCGTCTCTCGCAATTCCGTTTCTCCATAACCTACTTGGTAAGCATTTTCCTCTCTCGCAATTCTTCTCCATCCATGTTTTACCAACGAACGAATTTAATTGTAATGCTAGTTTAGGTTTACGTGGTTTCGGGTTAGTAGGTTAGTATTCTAGGGTTTGAACTTGGGGGAGTTGTAGATGTTTTGTTTAACATATGATTTCTTTATATTAAAACCAACAGAAACTCCAAGATTTCAAAAAAACGAAAAAATAGCTGGTGATTCCTTTTTTTAAGCGATTCGATTGTTCTCCAAATTTATAAAAAACAGACGGTTATAGGGGATGTACACGTTGTTAAATATAACAACTGCGTATTTTTTGGTGGAATAGGGCATTTATAAAATAACCGTATAAAAATATGGTAAGGGAAGAGAGAAGAGCAAGTGCGAGAATTCAAGCGGCTGGGGGGTGCCGTAGTAAGAAACATAAGAAGCAAACTGAACCAATTTCTGTAGACAGCAAGGATGAGGTAATATAAATTCTTTAGATTACGTAAGGTCATATTTGTTAATGTATACTGATTTTGCGTTTGTATGTATACAGAGCCCACAGTCAAGGAGAGAGTTGATTGAAGCCAAAGACAGGGGCATTATGAAGACAAAAATGGTGAAGAGCAAAAGAGCAGTTGAAGAAATGACAAAATCTGGTAAAGGAAAAGGCAAGAAGAAGTTGGATGAAGACAGGGGAACCAGTAGTGACGATATTGGTAAGGATGAGGCTGGAGTCACAGGTAGCTCCGGAGAGCCTAATGAGGATGATGAAGGTGGTTTGACACCGAATGGATCATTAAGCGAGAGCGAAACTCCGGCAACCAAGAAGAAAAGGATGTTCATTGTCAAAAAGGTATGTACTGTTAGTAAGTTGGAGACTATAACTTCATGTATGTACATGGGTTAACTGACCACGTATTTTTGGTGCGAGGATTTTTTAATATCCTTTAATTCACAGGTTGTCGAAGCCTGACCAAAATGAATTTATAAGCCTATTAACCCTTAGCTTTGCAGCTAGTGGCAACAAGGTTGATCCACAAAGAAGGAATAATCAGTTTGAAATTAAAGTTTGGAATGGAAATTAATCGATCAATTGAGTTTTTGTAACAAAAGGGGGATTTAATCATGCAACAAGAGAAATTAATTGCTAACGGAAAAAAATTAAAGAGAAAGAGATTGAAGCGTGATCGATTCGGGGGATGTCGGGATATTTGCTAGGCATTCTAACATTTATCATTTAATTCAAATCTAAGGCTAATACTTTGACATGCACGCGGTCGGTTACCTGGGAACCCCTTGTGTAACCAGCTCCATATTAATTAATTAGAACTAAGGTCCTAACTAAACATTATTCAAAGCCTCATTAGAGTGATCAGCCCCAAATTGACTCTAAACAGTTACTAGCTAACCGCGACGAACATTCGACCATGCAATCTTAATCCTAACTAGCTACCCGCCAACGCTGAAGTACCCAACATTTATCATGCATAAATCAATACTTCGATTTGTTTTGTTATTCTGTGTTACTATGGCGAAAAGGAGAGGCAAGGCATCGCTATTCTATAACAATAACATACGCTAGAAAACTCGATTGTCCGTCGTCGAAATCTAACTTATGCATGGGTTTAAGCAAGGATAACAAATGAAATCAATAATTTAAGCCTATTCAGAACCATAAGCATAGATTATCAAAATGTAAAAGTCTAACAAATAATCCCTAAATCATCCTGAACCGTTCACAGTACCTTAGCCGACCATGGAGAGGATCGTCACAAACGCTCCCACGGAGGCAATGGCCATCATCTCTAACCTTATTACAAAGAAAAGCTCCAAAACTAGGCCACAAATGGCGGAGCAAGCTAAAAAGTAGAAGAAAACCCGAGAGGAAGAAGATGAAAATAGGACTTCGCTGCTGGAAAATCGTCCTTCAGGTTTTTAAATCCGTCGGAGCGTCGAGACGCTGGGACAGCGTCGCGACGTTGCGACCTAATGAATCCGCGCGCGCCTCGCGATGGCGTCGAGACGCTAGGCGAGCGTCTCGACGCTGGCCCGATAATTTCCTGCGCGCGTCCCTCGGAGCGTCTCGACGCTGGGCAGCGTTGAGCAAGCGTCTCGACGCTTGCTCTCGGGTTTGGGCTGGAAAATTGCCTCTCCTAGGCAATTTTGGTCTGGTTCTTCTTGGATCAGCTTGCCCTTTTCCCGATGCACTCCCGGGGCGTTAAAACACCACTTTAAGCAACAAAACGAGTCCAATGGACGCATGAGCTCTTCACCGTAAATCTCCTATAAATGAGACATATTAACTAATTAAATGCGGAATTTAGCTAGAATTAGGGAATGAATAATAGCTCCAAAATGGAGTTATCAATTTTCCAGATTGGGAAATGCAAAAAGAACCTTTCAGTTGATGAGGCAGACGTGGAGAAGGTAATGAACATAGTCATTACATAGACAGATGTGTATGTGGTAGATGGGGGAAGTAAACTTATCTGGTGGGGGATTTGCATACATATGTATTTAATTGTAATTACATGTTTAAGGTAGACACCTGTGGATGCATACAGAGTATATGAGTTACCTGTTGGGCGTTCTGCTTATTGTGGGGGGAGTAAACTTATCTGTTGGGCGTGGGGGGAGTAAACTGTGGGGGGAGTAAACTTATTTGTTGGGCGTTATGCTTATTGTGTTGTGCTTAGTAATGGGAACCACACAGCTAGAGTGTATGTAAGGGTTTAATATCCCATGTGACTGTATATTATGTTAGGTATTTCTTGATTTTTAAATTGTTTACCAAGTGTTTTACAAATTTTCCAGGACGACGAGTATCTAATGACGCAAGCAAGGAGAGGAAGGGCACTGAAGATTCAATTGTACTGTAAAACAGGTGTTGGGATTTATGCCCTAAAGCCTCGTAATTAATTAATAATTATTTGATAATTATTTTATTATTAATATTTGCAATTTATAATATTCATTATATAAATAAAATCCAAGGTTATTAGTGTAATCTTGAACTGTATGTAGTTGACATACGGGAGGATCATGTTCAAGTAATAACCTAAAGGGTCTATAGTATATGGATAAGGTTGGGTGTCTTATCCTGGTAACACTATTGATACGACCCACTTTGTAATTGTTACAAATGATTTGATCCAAATCATTCATGTAGAGACATGTGAGTGGGGGTATCCTATACAATGAGTTTGTATAAGACTGGACCACGAAATATATAATCTCTCTTTATAAATCTGTTATTTGAGAAGATTAGTATTTCACAGGATGATCATATGTGACTCGATCTTAATTCTGAGTGAGTTATGAACTCCTGCCTGTGAGGGCTCGTCCTTTGATTTGTATGGGTGAGAATGGCCTTTATAGCCGATTCAATAAGCCTACCATTTTGGGGACTTGACCAAATAGGGAGTTGGGAACATAAGTTTCACAAGATGGAATTCACTTCTTCCCATATAGGGAAAGTAGATGAGTAGTTCCCTTAAGTGCTGATTTCGGGACTTGAACAATGGGGCCCCACCCTCTCACTGGCCCGAGAGGGACTTGGTTTATGGTTGGATCATAAACAAGTTGTTCATTAGAGAATCAGTGGTACTTACGGTGTAAGATGTAATTACAGGGGTAAAACGGACTTTTGACCCAGCTGTAATTACGAACAACTCGTGAAGGATCGACTTGCATGTAATGGTTATATCCATGGACACAACTTGTCTTACAGTGCATAAGAGTGCAACTCTAGGCCTATAGTGGAGTGACCTAGAGTTAATGAATGAAAGTCAATTAATTAATGAGTTTAATTAATTAATTTTGTATCATTGGAGCTTATAAATCTGTAGGTCCATAAGGTCCCTTGCTAGCTCATAGTAACACTAAAATGATCAATTTAGTTGAAAGAAAAATTTGAAATATTCAAATTAATATTTAATATATTTGATATATTAAATGTAGAAGAGTAAAATATATTTATTGTATTTGATACATTAAATATTAGAAGAAATAGTTTATGTATATGATACATTAATATTAAAAACTATATACTTATGTTATTTGAATGTGATTCAAATTGGTTTAAAGTATATTATACAAGATTAATTTTATAATATTTGAATAAGATTCAAATAAATATAAAATACATATTTTAATATATTAGATATTAAAATGTATTTTATAAAATAAAATTAATTCCTAAAAGTCTTATTATAAATAAGACATTTAGGTTTAGCCAAAAGGTTGGTCAAACACACTACTCACCTCCTCTGTAGAGAATTGTTCTCTCATTCTTTCAAAGAGCTCCCACAAGCTTGATCCCGTGTTCGAGTCATAGCGAGGAAGATCTCGTGGAAAAAGGAACACAAGAACAGCTTTGTAGTCTTCAAAGGTAATATGCTTGAACTTGTATTTTTTAGTTTAATTCTAAACAAAACAAGTAATGATTCCAAACGCTTCCGCTGCGGGGAATGAAGAGTTCATTCCCTTCAATTGGTATCAGAGCAACTTTGTTTTTGTTCAGAATTAAAAATTCATGGTGGGTATTTGAATTTATTTTTCATATATGTGATATATGCGGTTTGCAAATTGATTGTTTAGGCATATTTTGGCATTAGTCTTATTGCTTTGATTAGATCAAATGTGAAACTCGAAAGAGATAGGAATTCTATGTATTCTCTGTATCATTTTTTGAAGCCATTACGGAATTGAAGATGGTGTAAAACGATGGTGGAATTGAAGCCATGAAGCCATTACGAAATTCAAGATTCAATTTGTGTGAATCCTACCGAATTTCAGATTTGGAATGTTTGGAATGTCCAAAATAAAATCTAGAAATTTAGATTCAGATTTGGAATTTCTATAGATTTGATTTGGAATGTCCAAAATCAATTCTCGAGATTTAGATTCATATTTGGAATGTCCAAAATCAAATATGAAAATTTAAATTCAGATTTGGAATGTCTATAGATTTGATTTGGAATGTCCAAAATCAATTCTGTAGATTTAGATTCAGATTTAGAATGTTTGGAATGTCTAACATAAAATCTGGAAATTTAGATTCAATTTTGGAATTTCTATAGATTTGATTTGGAATGTCCAAAATTAATTCTAGAGATTTAGATTCATATTTGGAATTTGGAATGTCCAAAATAAAATATGGAAATTTAAATTCAGATTTGGAATGTCTATGGATTTGATTTGATTTGGAATGTCCAAATTGAGTTATGGAAATTGGATTCAAAGGTGGAAGAATAAAAAAGGAAGATTTTGAAGACCAAGATATGTCTTGGATTTAAATTAATGTAATTCAAAATTGGTTTCAATTTCTTAGGATATGCCAAATATGTCGGTCAATTTTGCTGTGTTTTTAATTTAATTATGCATGTTGTTTTTAATTTAATTATGCATGTTGATGTATGTTTTAAATTTTAATTGATTGCATAGAGTATGCCATCTAGATTAAAATCCCACCATAGGTTAAGCATGATCATGCATTTTAATTATTTTTAATATAAGTGTTATATTTGAAATATTATGATTAAAATGCTTTATAATTTGATTAGATGATTTCCTAATATGTTTATATTTCCATATTTACAATATAATTGTTATATTTGGAAATTTTAAATTAGGATATTTCTTTTTATAATAGAAATCCATATTTTTCTAATATTGATTATGATATCTTTTCCTAGATATAGTGATATCAGGAAATCTTTTCCTAATAAGATTGGGAAATCTTTTCCTAATAAGATTGTGAAATCTTGATAAATCTTTTCCAATAAGATTGAGATATCTTTTCCGAATAAGATTGAGATATCTTTTCCGGATGAGATTGAGATATCTTTTCCGAATAAGATTGAGATATCTTTTTCCAATAAGATTGAGATATATTTTCCCAATAAGTATTAGGATATTTTTCAAATGGGCTTAGGATATTTTCCAAATGAGCTTAGGATATTTTCCTATGAGATTAAATTTTTTCTTTCCCTATTTAAAAGATAATTTAATTCATTCTCTAAATAGTTTAAATATTTGAATTTAGTTTATCTTTTATTCTAATAAGATTATAATATATGATAATCTTTAATTTTATTTTAAAGGGTTTAAAATTGTTAAAAATATAAGATTATCCATAAGGTTAATTGGTTTTTAATAGGATTAAAAACATTGCTTAAAATCAACTGAAGTTCATTGATCTAGTAATTAATAGTTAATTAAAGATTAATGAATTTGAAATAAAAATTGACTATAAGGGAACCCTGTCTAAGAAAGGTTACTCGGGTGAGGTACTTAAGTTGACTGAAAAGGAACACCTCTACCTAAGAACTGGCCTGGGGGTTGAATTAGTCAAATTTTATTTTATTTCATTAAGCAGGCTCATAATGTGATTAGTTTTAAATAGTTTAATATACTTGATAATTCACATTAAAATCAATCTAACCAACATAAGGGTTATGAAAGGGTAGATTGAAAAACTTAGATAAATGAGATTAGCCTAATTTGTCTAAGTAATAGAAAACCCTATTTCAAAATACTTAGTGGGAGAAAGACATATGTCAAAATAACCCTACGGTCTCTACCATAGATTCACAACGTGAGATTCATGTGAGGCCTCGAGGCGGCTTTTGGACCGTCCCCCTACGGAAGGTGTTTACATGGGTCAATATCAGGGTGAATCTCTTGAGAAAGAATTTTTAAATAGTAAGTGGGAGAAGGAAATGTGTCAACATATCCTACGGTCTCTATCATTGGTTCACAACGTGAGATTCATGTGGGGCCTCGCGGCGGCTTTTGGACCGTCCCCCTACGGAAGGTGTTTACATGGGTCAATATCAGGGTGAATCTCCTGAGAAGGATAGGATTGTAATTTTATTTCCAATACTTGACCTACCCTACGGCGGCACTTGTTGGGATAAAATTATAAAATCTAAAATGATGGGTTACACTTACAAAGATCTCATTAAGGTTGTTAATGATTTTCTTGACCAAACTAATGGTAACTAAATCTTATAGAAATAAGAGTTATTTTGGGATAACACTTGGTTGAGATTGTCTCGGTTTAGTGAAGGAGCATTTGACCTACCCTACGGCGACAGCATTTGACCTACCCTACGGCGACACTTGTTCTAACTCACTAAAGTATCATAGTATTAGAAATTAATGTTTTAGGGTTCTATTATCAAATTGTTTGTTTTCTATGCTGAAATTGAATGAATATTGATTGCATGTTATTAGATAAATATATATATTTTTTATATATTTCAATATTATGTCTATTTCTCTCAATTTTAATTTTCGTTACTAATTTGTCAAATTGAGAAAATAATATCACTTGGAAAAATAATGTTAACACTATATAATGACCGTGTAAATTTTCTCTTTAATTTGTCTTTATTGAGAAATGTTCTCAAAAACCTGTTGCCAATGCTAATCGAATTGTTCGTAAAGCACATGATTAATAAATCAATATAACGAGATGGCTTATACAAATTTTCTATTTGACATATTAGATGTCAAGCTAAGAAGATAAAGAAGATGACAACAACATATGAGATATTGTTGAAGTCAATAAAAGCTAGATTTAGATATTTATCTAAATAATCTCAAAAATTAAGTATTACCAAAATCCAAGAAAAGAAACCATATGACTGTAGCTAAAAGAAAATAGTTTCTAAATTAGCAAAGTAGTCATAATAAGAGGAATTTATGAAATACCTCTATAAGAAGAACATGGATAAAAGTAAATTTGATTTACTAGATTTTTTTCATTACCACCTATATAGTAGATTCAGATCCACTATTAAGATTTGTTTTTCATTACATTTTATATAATTCTTGGAAAATACTTAATTATGTAGAATGATCTCTACTTGTTGGCACCAGAAAACCCATCTCAATTAATGTAGTGGGAGACATTAAGATGTCCATAAAAAATAATTGTTATTTAATGCTGAATATGGTGTTTTTAGTACCATAGGAGAAATTCAATTTCTCTAACTTTATTACTAATAAAATGTTCATATAGTATGAATATTTTAGTACTAAATTTTTTATTTTCAAAATTGTTTGAAAAGTTCAGCTGAAAAATAAGAATAATTTGTATATGTTAAATTGTTAACATATAAAATACTACACATTGAGATATTCAGGTTTATAGAATCCAGAATATAAAGACAATTTATATTCTCCTAAAATATGATACTTGTCTTTGGCATTCAAGATTGATTCTGATCAATTTGAATAAAAAGACTACTACGAAGTGATTCTCTAAATGTTAGAGTTAATTACTTTATATGTCTTAAGATCTTGCCTTTCATGCAAGATAATCAATAGGTTTTTGTTGGAAAAGCCTACAGGCCAAAGAACACTGATGAATATTTCATCACTCTAGCTGATGATTATTCAAGAAATAAGTATCGTAACCTAATGCAACATAAGTCTGAATATTTTGAAAAGTTCAAGGAATATAAGACTCAAGTTGAAGGTCAATTAGGTAAATCTATCAAGACACTATGATCAGATCACAGTGAAAAGTACAGGAACCTTATGTACTAAGACTAATTGATATAAAGTGAGATTTTATCTCAACTCTAGCATAAAGTACAATTGTGTGAAATTGTGCGGTAAGAGGAGAAACAAGACCTTGTTAGACATGGCCAGAACAATAAAGAATTACACGTCATTATCAGACTCTTGTTAGGATATACAATATAGATTGTATAGTGAACATCATTATATCTAAAAGGTGTCCATGAGACAACTTTGAAATTATAGAAGAGTAGTAAAGTTAGTTTACAACCGTTCGAGTTTTGAGAGTTTTAAGCATACATGCTGAAACTTGAATATGTTCAATAGTGTTGAAAAGTTGGTTCCAAGTGAAGCCACTAAATAGTTAATAAAAGTTGTTAACAATTTAATTACATTTGATAGTCAAATGGATCCTAGTCATGAATTGGATAAGCCTCATCGTAGTGGGAGAGTTATGAGATGACCCGACCGTTACAAGAGCTTATATGAAGCCTAAGTTGTCAAATTAGATGACAAAATGTAGGGCTTCTTGACCTCAAAGTTGAAATGAGGGTCAATGACAAAGACTAGTAGACCAAAGTCATAAATCTCGAGATAGAGTAGATGTACTCATCTTTATCTAGAACTTGTAGATATTCGTGATGGGGTAAAACCCATAGGTTTTGAATATATCTACAAAAGTAAAAGATTTGTAAATAAGAAGGTACAGACCTTCAAAATAAGACTAATGACAAATATAGATGGAGAAAGTAAACTAAGGATAAACTTTCTCATTTGTTGTCATATTAGAGTATATAAGCATTTCCTAATTCATAGTTGCATATGAGATATGTCAAGTGAAGGTTTAAGAAATCTTTTTTGAAAAGAAATCTTAAAGAATGCATTTACAAATCAATTACATGAGTTCGATTTCAAAAATCAAAAGCAAAAGGTTTGCAAGCAGTAAATGTTCATTTATGAAATGAATTTGATCACTAGATTTTTGAATGTAAGGTTTGATAAAAGTATAAAAAACTATGACTTTGAATAAATATTAATGATATTGTATAGACAAAGAAATCATTAATTACTTAGTGGAATTTTCTCATATTTTATGTGGATGACTTACTACTCATTGTGAATGATGTAAGATTTCAATCCAACATAAATTGTTGACTATCTAACCAATTCCAAATGAATGATTTAAATTACTGGGTATGTCCTAAAATAGAGTTTTCGAGGACAAAATGTTATTTATGTCTCACACATCTTATATTGACAAATTTGTTGTCAAGTATATGATGTAGTACTTTAAAAATGATAATGTATCATTCTTACGTGAAGTTTATCTTGTCTAAGGAATAGTATCCTCAGACATCTCAAAATGTTGAGAACATAAGATTGTCTATCTACGTTTGAGTAGGAGAAAATCTAATGTACACTTGAGACATGACATTTGACAGTAAAATTGGTTAGCATTCATTAGTTAACCCAATGGTATGACCATTGCGCAGAAAAATAAAAACTTTTCTCAAAATATCTATGGATAAAATGAGAAATTATATCTTTGTGTATGAGGTTAAAGATTTGATCTTTACGAGATGCACTGGTTTTAACAAAGATTTATGGAAATCTATGTTTACCCTAGATGGTGGAGCATGGTATGCAAGTTAAGTGTTCTTGCTTATGAAGTAAAGAACTTGCATAACTCAAATAATTTCTTATTGGCCTGAAAGATGTTTCAGATATAGTTAAGCCTAAAACATTTCATGTAATGGCTAAACTTAAGGAACTTAGATAACATCAATATATAGGGTATCCTGCTGAGAGAGAAAGAATCATGGTAGGACCAAGATGACTTTTAATTGACAGTCGTTTTGATCTATATAAAAAGACTTTCCAGGCTAAAGTGTTTGAAAGCCACCTAGAATGTCTAGGATTATGAGTCATGTCTCATCTTCACTAGGGCAAGTGGGAGAACATGTTGGGTGTAGAGTATGCCCTAGGATACATGTCTCACCGGCTTTAGTACAAGTGGGAGATTGTTGGGATTTATGCCCTAAAGCCTCGTAATTAATTAATAATTATTTGATAATTATTTTATTATTAATATTTGCAATTTATAATATTCATTATATAAATAAAATCCAAGGTTATTAGTGTAATCTTGAACTGTATGTAGTTGACATACGGGAGGATCATGTTCAAGTAATAACCTAAAGGGTCTATAGTATATGGATAAGGTTGGGTGCCTTATCCTGGTAACACTATTGATACGGCCCACTTTGTAATTGTTACAAATGATTTGATCCAAATCATTCATGTAGAGACATGTGAGTGGGGGTATCCTATACAATGAGTTTGTATAAGACTGGACCACGAAATATATAATATCTCTTTATAAATCCGTTATTTGAGAAGATTAGTATTTCACAGGATGATCATATGTGACTCGATCTTAATCCTGAGTGAGTTATGAACTCCTGCCTGTGAGGGCTCGTCCTTTGATTTGTATGGGTGAGAATGACCTTTATAGCCGATTCAATAAGCCTACCATTTTGGGGACTTGACCAAATAGGGAGTTGGGAACATAAGTTTCACAAGATGGAATTCACTTCTTCCCATATAGGGAAAGTAGATGAGTAGTTCCCTTAAGTGCTGATTTCGGGACTTGAACAATGGGGCCCCACCCTCTCACTGGCTCGAGAGGGACTTGGTTTATGGTTGGATCATAAACAAGTTGTTCATTAGAGAATCAGTGGTACTTAAGGTGTAAGATGTAATTACAGGGGTAAAACGGACTTTTGACTCAGCTGTAATTACGAACAACTCGTGAAGGATCGACTTGCATGTAATGGTCATATCCATGGACACAACTTGTCTTACAGTGCATAAGAGTGCAACTCTAGGCCTATAGTGGAGTGACCTAGAGTTAATGAATGAAAGTCAATTAATTAATGAGTTTAATTAATTAATTTTGTATCATTGGAGCTTATAAATCTGTAGGTCCATAAGGTCCCCTTGCTAGCTCATAGTAACACTAAAAGGATCAATTTAGTTGAAAGAAAAATTTGAAATATTCAAATTAATATTTAATATATTTGATATATTAAATGTAGAAGAGTAAAATATATTTATTGTATTTGATACATTAAATATTAGAGGAAATAATTTATGTATATGATACATTAATATTAAAAACTATATACTTATGTTATTTGAATGTGATTCAAATTGGTTTAAAGTATATTATAAAAGATTAATTTTATAATATTTGAATAAGATTCAAATAAATATAAAATACATATTTTAATATATTAGATATTAAAATGTATTTTATAAAATAAAATTAATTCCTAAAAGCCTTATTATAAATAAGACATTTAGGTTTAGCCAAAAGGTTGGCCAAACACACTACTCACCCCTCTGCAGAGAATTGTTCTCTCATTCTTTCAAAGAGCTCCCACAAGCTTGATCCCGTGTTCGAGTCATAGCGAGGAAGATCTCGTGGAAAAAGGAACACAAGAACAGCTTTGTAGCCTTCAAAGGTAATATGCTTGAACTTGTATTTTTTAGTTTAATTCTAAACAAAGCAAGTAACGATTCCAAACGCTTCCGCTGCGGGGAATGAAGAGTTCATTCCCTTCAACAGGAATGATGGCCACTATTAGGGCGAACCTCGGTGAAAAATATGAAGCGGCTTTCAGAAGCACATGTTTCGGTAAGTTCTGGGACTTCTCATTCAAAAAGACATCCTCACAGCTGTTGATGCATCTGATTCAGCATCAGTGCAAACCAAAACGGACATGGGAAATGAACTTCAAGATTGGCGGAATAGTACACATGTTCGGGCTGCGTGAGTTTGCATTGGTGACTGGATTGAATTGTGGTCCCCTGCCATAACTGGACAAAGACAAAATGAAAGGAGAAGGGAAGCTGAAACAAGACTATTTTGAGGATGAAGGGAGCCTGAAAAGGAGTTATTTGAATATGGCATTCAAGGTAAACAAGCATGGGAGTGAGAATGACATGATTAAAATCGCTCTGCTGTATTGCCTAGAAAGCTTCTTGCTTCCTCGGAAGGAGAAGGTTAACATTGAAATGGACCACATATTGATGGTAGATGATCAAGAACTGTTCCAGAGCTACCCGTGGGGGCGAGTTGCGTTCCAACTACTTGCAAACTATATGAAAAAAACAGTGTTGAGTAGAGGAGGGAGCTGCATAAGTATGGGGGGGGGGGGGGGGGGGGTTATGCCCTACTTGTATGGCCATACGAAACCATACCAACTCTGAGCTCGTCCCCAACATACTACGCTACGAGAATAAGGAATACATACCCACGAATTATAAATTGGGAGGTTGATTCGCATACTGAATGGAAAGAGCTACAGACGAAAGTTTTCGAAGCTCCACAGGTAATTTTCAATTTCAATGTGAGATTCAACCTTCCTTCAATGTTAATAATAGTTTGTTCTTGCAGTTAGATGTTATTCCGCTGGAACCAACAGATGAGGAGATGATGATGTCGTATTTCGCCCCATTCCTAGAATCGGAGATTGCTAGACATAGGTTGGGTGAAACTTCATTTAGTATGGAAGCGCCAAACGTTGGGGGACAAAAATTAATGCAGGGGTCATTAGCAATTGGGGAAAGGTTACACGGAATTGAAAAAATCCAAGCGGCGATTATGATGAACCAAGACGACATGAACAAGAAACTAGATGCAGTGGTACAGTCGGTACAAAAAATGATGGAGTCACTACAAAGCACCCAGAATGACATGGACATTGAAAAATGAAGGTTCATGATGCAAGGCGACGTGGGTAATGTAGTAGACGACAAAAGTATTGGCGTTAGCACACAGGTATGAAAATTGGGAAATTTGTCTTAAGTATGATGGTGTGTTTTCGTCGTATAGGTAACTGCATAACTATAACTAACAATTTGTGGCCTCTAGACTGTTCCAACATCTAGTGCTGAAATTGTGGAGGAACGTATGGAGGACTCGAAGAAAGAGGGTGCAGAGGATCATTACCAAGAAAAGCCTATACAACCCGCAAAGAAAGACGACGAGGATGAAGCAGGAGGTGGAAATCCTTCCACGAAGTTTGCAGGTACATCCGGACATACTGTAGCGGAAAACAAACAAAATAAAGCGTGTGAGGGAAGCAAAGGGGATGGAAAAATACAGGTATGACACCATCTTTGAACATCTTTACAAGTTATTTGGATTAAGGAAGAGTAAATGGTGTTGGGTTTTATGTCCTAAAACTCGTGGTTTGTAAACTGAATGTATATTCTATTTTGCAATAAAGTTGTTATTGATATTTATTCAGTAAAGTTGTTATTGAATAAAGTGAATTGTGTTTACTTTTAACCTAACTCCAATAAACAAAGAACCCATGGCTATAGGTTGTATACTTGAACTTCATGTGTGACATGATTGTGGATCAAGTTCAAGTAATAGTCAGAACGGTCTATAGTATAGGGATAAGGTTGGGTACCTTATCCTGGGAATACTATTGGACGCGACCCACTTTGTATAATACAAACGATGTGATCCGAAATCGTTCATGTGGAGACATGTGAGTGGGGGCGTCCTATGCAATGAGTTTGCATCAGACTGAACCGCGAAACAAGTCGCTCTTTCTTTATAACTCCGTTTACTGTAAAGACCGACTTTTTCATATGATGACCTAGGTAACTCGATCTGAATCCTGTAAACAAGTCGCTCTTTCTTTATAACTCCGTTTACTGTAAACAAGTCGCTCTTTCTTTATCCTTTGACTTGTATGGGTGAGAGTGGCCCGAGATCGCCGACTCAATAATCCTACCATCTTGGGGATAAGACCGGGTAGGTAGCTGGGAACATAGTCCTGCGAGATGGAACTCACTCCTACCCGCTCTGAGGGATTAGTAGAGAGGTTGTTCCCTTAAGTACTGACTCCGGGTCTTGAACTAGGGATCCCACCCTCTCATTGGCCCGAGAGGGACTTGGTATAGTGATGAGATCACTTACCAATCGGTTTGGTGGTTGGACCACAAACCAATAGTTCATTAGAGAATCAGTGGGACTTAAGGAACAAGATGTAATTACGGGGGTAAAACGGTTATTTTGACCCAGCTGTAATTACGAACGACCTGTGAAGGATCGACTTACTGATGATGGTTATATCAAGAGGACAGAAATATATCTACGGTGAGGAGATTGCAGCCCTTGGACTTTAGTGGAGTCTCCGGGGGTTAACGAATGTTGGTTAGCTTGGTTAAAGAGTTTGACCGGTTAATCTCGTATCGTTGAAGCTCATGATCTGTAGGTCCTTTAGGTTCTCCTGGCTAGCTCGGATTAAGTCGTGTAACAATGTGAGAGAAAAAGAATTTGAATTTATTCAAATTCGGTTTTGGAAGAATGATGACATATTTAAATATGATTTAAATATGGGATCGGTGTAAAACATGAATAGGGATTCATGTGTGATGATTCGGTTTAAGAAACCGGGATTAGTCTTATTATTTAATTAATATTTGATATTGAATTAAATAATAATATTAATTAATTAAAAAGCTTAATTAATTATAATTTATTTTCTTTATTAAAATTAATTATGAATTAATTTTAAAATGACAAAATATTACAAGTGGGATTATCCAAGTCAAAGTGGAATTATCCATGTTGAGTGGATTTATCCAAGTTGAGTGGGTTTATCCAAGTTGTGAAGTGGATTGTGAATCACCAACAACATGCATATAAACTCATCAATTTTGGAACACTTGGTTGAAGACTAATCCATCCAATTTGAGGTGTCATGCTAAGCAAAGACTTTGTTGCATGTGAATTGCCTATAAATTGGATGAAGTTCAAATGGTTTGAGGTTGATGAATTTTCAAAGAGTTTGAATGTTGGATGAGCATGAAGAGTTCATGTTACTTGAGAAATTAGAAAGCTAAGTGTTAGACTTCTTCTCACAAAATCCTCATCACTTTCATCTTCCCATCTTCTTCTTCCAAACTTTTTCTTTCATAAAGGAGTCCCACCACTCCGTTGCTCGGCCCGAGGATAGCGGGACTACCGGAGGTGGTTCTCGAGGAGTTGGAGGGAAGCTTCGAAGGGTTCGTGAGGAGATTCGAGCATTGGAAGAGAAGTCTTTAGAACTACAAGAGGTATGTGTTCTAATTCCTTTTATTTCAAAGCTTTGTGCATGTTTCTTATTTAGCTAAATTGATGAAATTAGAGTGCCAATGATCCGTCTCGCTTCCGCTGCGCTACATGCGCTCCATCAAATGGAAGTGAATATGCAGGAGTGTGATGAGGCAGACGATATGATTAATGAAGTAATTGAGTCAATTGACATGTCTGAGATACTGGCAAAGATGAGCAAGGATAAAGGGACTAGGAATGTGATGGTATGTTGGGGGTGTTGAGAGGATTCAGATTTTGGGTTATGTAATCATTGGTATGCATAATTGATTAAGAATGTACTTGGTCTGACAGGGGCAGCCAAGGAGCAAAAAAGCATGTGCTCTCAAAACCGAGCTCATCTAATGCAACTACAGGAAAGGTAAATTAGCAAATTTAAGGATTAATTAGTTTTTCCCCATAGTTCTATATATAAAATGGTTAGTGATACAGAAAATGAAGTCAATGAAGTTGCCCGAGTTTTTCGGAAAACAAGTGCATAAACGGCAGCCGCTTGCAGAAGTAAGTAGTTCGCAGTTTGAAAGAGGTGTGTTTAATTTGTGTGTAACATCCGAACTCATATGTTGATGTACTCTATTGTCTCCTCTTCGTGATACAGGTGAATGGAGACCTGCAGAGAAATAAAAACATTGGAACAGGGGTGGCGGTAGGGGGCGTGGATGGCAGCCGAGTAGCGCGGAAGGCTACGACAGTGGAGGTCCTTACATAAGAATTCTACGAGCCTACCTTTGATCTCAGAATAAGTCAAATGGATGAATGAAGGCAGGAACGAGATTAGGTTAAAAGTTTAATCTAAAGTAGACAAACCATAACTATTACGTTTACTTTCGTTATTTTGATTTACCCCGGTTAACGATGTATGAACAAGTTTGACTTGAATGTTTTTATTTCCTTAGTTTCAATTCTGTTGTATGCGGATGTCTGGATTTCTTGTGATTTCTGTTATTTGATATGGAATTCAGGTGATCATTCACTATTATATAGGTCAATTTTATTTCCTAACATCCAAATGTTAGTATTAGGGATTATTTTTTTTATAACAGCTGAAGGGGGAATACAATTCAACGGTCAACGATGCATGTGGTGTAAGGTTGTATAACATACACCTGTTGTGATTCACAGGTATCGTATACCCCTCCATCTTCGCGACGGTCGGACTATGGTTATACACGCACCGGTTAAAATGGTAGGGGCACTGTCTACGTACAAATAGACATCCATGTAACAGCAACTGTTATTGTTTATGCTAAATAAAGAATCTGCTAACATGAAATAGTTGTGAATCACTCACTGCTATTGTTTATGCTAAATAGGAAATTTACTAACAGGGAATAGTTGTGAACCTAATAACCCGTAAGATATTTATTATAGGGTTAGGAAATAAAAGAAACATCAAATTAACTAGAAATAGGATTGTTGCATCTCCGGCGGTTGTGGCCATGCTGACGACACCTACCACACTTGAGAGTAGTGATCCTCTCGCTGTGAGATGTTATCCTTTTTTTCTTCGGACGTTCAGCACGTCGCTTGTTATCAGGTGGTTGTATAGGTAATTCAAATGATATCGGTTGGACATGGGTATCATATGAAATGCACAATGGATGCACATCACCACTATAAAGTTTCTGAATAGTTGATGTCCGGTAAAACTCATGAACATAAGACTCCAACATAAAGCCTTTACGACATATCGCTCGAACAACATGTGGGCATGGGATGATATCTTCATCCCACCGTCTACAGGAGCAACTGCGCTTTTAGATGTCAACCTCAAAGTGTTTGTTGCCATCGCGGATCTCAAACTGAACATCGTTGATGTCGTAAAACTATTATTTTAAAACCAAAAGTAAACACACGTTAGTTATAGTCATTAATCGAATATGGGGAAGGGTAGATACGAAGTTATAGTTATAATTTAATATGGGGAAGGGACTTCATTTAAATCTTACATCCATCGTGCGAGAACCTTGTAGGGATTCACGTAATTGAGTGGCTACATAAGCTGTTATGTCCTGACGTTGGAATCCGGCGATTGTTCTACGTTTAAAAAACCAATCTTGCAAGATATCACGTGCATACTCTAAAAGAGATATGATAGGTCTAGTACGACCCTCCAAGAGCCGTGAGTTCAAACTCTCATAAATGTTTGTTGTCATCATTACATAACGTTTTGTATTAGAGAACGCACGACACCATTTGGATAGACCAATCTCAACGAGTTCGGTACAGATGGATGGAACTAGTTGGTCCATCTGCCTCATGTAATACTCAAACTCAATGGGGGTGTAAGATTTGACACACTTAATAAAAAATTCATGTATATGTTTACCCCTATGGCGCTTTTTAATATTCTGCTGAAGGTGATAAATGCGCAACCCATGGTATGCGGTAGTATATACACTCCTCATTCCATTCGCTATGCTCACCTGACGGTCTGAAACTATTATGAGGTCCTTTGGTTCACCGAATACTTCCTTGAGGTTTTGGAAAAAACCACCGCCAGGATGAGTCATTCTCGGAATCGACAACGGCGAATGCCAACGGGTAAATTTGGGAGTTAGGATCAAACGTGGAAGCTGTGAGCATCATTCCATTGAATTTGTTTTTTAAGGATGTACCGTCAACCGTAATAACTGGGAGACAGTGTTCCCAACCCTGTATAGAGGCGGCCAAACTCATGAAGAAATATTTGAAGCGGTTGTCGGAATCTACCTCTTGTACAATGTATGTTCCTGCAAAGTAAAGTAACTAAATATAAACATATACAACATACAAAAACAAAAACGTAAGTAGTTTAGGAGAAGTATATACCAGGATTCTTTTCTATCAACCTCGCCGCAAACATTGGGATGTGTGCATATGAATCCTCAGGTGATCCTCTAATGGAGAAGAAAGCATGCTCTCTTGCCCTCCAAGCTTTGTCGTAGCTTATGCCAACACCATGAACTTTACGAGTGTATTTAATGATGTCAGCGGGTGTACAATGCTGCTTGCTATTGGATTCTAGTATGGTCTTTGCATAATGGCTGACAATTTGGGCAGTGGCTTGGCGGTGGTCGTTCTTCACAACATCTATGGGGCAAGTATGCTCGTGTACGAACTTTCTGACGACCCACAATTTGCTACTGGAAATAACTGACGCACGAAGATACCATAGACAATGGTCCTCAATGCATTTGAGTGTCAATTGTCGCGGACTCGATTTCATAGTTCGATACTGGAAGTTTCCTTTCAAGGCTATCCGGGAAACTGCTGCTTTTAGATCTCCCTTGGTAGAGAATATGTAGTTATCAGAAATAGAAAAATCACCAGAAAAAATGTCAAAGAATTTATAATTCTTCTGGTCGTTCCCTAAGTTTGCGGTGGTGTTAGCTGTCGTCCCATGACTGTGTGGGCAAATACTTACAACCTGAAGATCAGCGACAATAACACAATCATCATACATACGGTTGGTAAACCCCAGTAACACCCAAGACATATCTCGTTCTTCAGAAAGGATTATAATCACGGATTTATGAGTCCCGTTCCGGAAGAGGGACAACCTTTAAATTGTGTGGTTGGAATCCAGCTCTACAGCCTTAGAGATTGAATTGGTGAATTCCGCAAGTGTTGATTTTGGGGGGACAACAACTGTGCAACTTTTGAAATTATTGTATTGGTTAATCTTGTCTCAAATCCCATCAAAAAACACTATAATAGAAAGGGACGACATGGTTGGTTGTTGTGTGGTTGAGGGTTTTTTGGGTTTTGCAGAATGACTAGAAAAGGATGCTCGAATTTTTTCTCCTAGATGGTGGTTGCAAATGAAAAAACGAAAAAGGATGGATTCAAGAATCAAATCTGCCATATGTAAAACTTTAACTAAATGTAGGGGTATTTGTTGTGACAAAAATTAGATTTTGACCCGTGTATGTGTAGATCCTTAATTTCCGGAAACTAATAACAAAAATAAATTGACCTCCTACTTACACACAGCAGGTGCAGATCTAACCCCCATGTAATATATGTGTGCCGCAATGGCTATATATCCCCATTAGTGTGCCCACGGTATCCCCCCAGACGTGTGTGTGTGGGATGTACCCCTTCGGTCATACAAAGATACATAATGGGATACAATACTTAACGGAAAAAACAACCGTGTATTTTAACTTGCAATGATCCACCTCACCAAATAAGGTATTCAAACTAATTAATCCTTCAAAAAAAATAAACAAATTCCAAATATAATATTGTTAAACAAAACAAATGTTAGAAGGGTGTAATAGAGAATAAACACAAACACATTTCCTCCTAAAAAAACTCTAGCCATACATTACAACCTGAACACAGATTTAGACAAATTTCATTAACGGTATTTTCCTGTAGACATTCCTCTGATTATCCCTTACTTTAGCGCATTCACCAAAAGAAGCCCACAATACTTATAAACCCAAAAGTTATTAGGAGTTGTTTGTTTTTTTTTATAATCTAGATAGTCGGAATCTTTAGATACATGAAATTATAGATGCCTAGAAATGTAGATGTCTCGACATCTTTAGATAACCATTTTTATTTTTCAGAATATTTGTAATACCCAAGAATATTTAAAAACCCATGTGTGTTTGGAGGATTTTTGTATGGAAATGTCTTTAAATGATGTATTATTTCAACATTACCCTTTCCTATTTTCATATAATTTATATATTAATTTAATATAATTTGAATTTATATAACATTTTTCCTTTAATAATTAAATATTTTATTGTTATCAATTCATATTTATTTTCTATGTTCTTTTATAAAACAAATTAATTTATATATTATTTTGATTTTTTTTATAGACATTCATAGTAATAATATTAATTTCGATTTTAACTTGAAATACTTGGATTATTTTAAAAGAATATGATTATATAACTGATAATTTTTTTTCAGTGAATTATATTTATACATTTAGAATAGAGGAAAGTTTAACAGAAATGATATCGATTTGTGATGAAAAAATATAGGTATAAAAGGGGATAAAAAAAAAGCAAAGAAATGGAAAAGAAGTAAAAAGAATATGCCCTTAACATGAGAATCTTGGAAACCCAAGGAAGGCATCCAAAACTCTCGACCAGGCATCTAAAGATAGTGTTTGAGTATCTTGTATACCTGCAAAACAAACATGGTAATCCAGAAGCCCATTTCATGAGAATCTTGGATTACCACCAAACAAATAAGGGATAACCAGAAGAATCTAAAACAAAGGAAGATAACATGAAAAATGTCTAACCTTTTTTTTTTTTTTGAATTATGTCTAAACCTTATATTTAGTAAGGCAATTTACAACCAAATGGACAAGCCTACCCCTCCATAATTTCCCCTAATTTTGAATGAAAAATAATAATATTTAAAAATATAAAATGTTGGGAGGAGAGAGAAAGAAATTTTGGACGTGGATTTAACAAACACGTTAAAAATGGTAAAACTGAATTGACACTTATCTCATGATAGTCACATGGTTATACCTCTCGCCCCAAATAATTAAGAAACAGATCTATATACCTGAGGAAGTAATACAGCCACAAACGAATCCATCAGTGGCGGTGTGTGCATGCATGCACACAGAGTAATAAATGGAAGGCACATGCATGCACACAGAGTAATAAAGGGAAGGCACATGCATGCACACAGAGTAATAAAGGGAAGGCAAATGGTCGGCCAACCACTTACAGTGAGCATTTTCAATGAATTTGAAATAATTACATTTAGGGGCTGAATGGGGAAAAGCTTGAAACACGGACCTGGTATGTGACTTATTCTAAACCTTCACCGATTAATATAAACACAAAAATCGGGGGGACTGGGTATGTATACTTGATGAACACACAGAAATATGGGGGTCGGGTATGTATACCTGAGGAGGTGATACAACCAACGAAGAATCCACTACTGGAGGTGTGTGCATGACTGCACACAGAGTAATAAAGAGACAGGCAGATGGTCGACCAACAACTTAAAAGAGGGAATGCTCTATATTCGTGAACGTTTCCCAATAATTCGAAATAATTTCATTTAACGGCTCGAGGGAGAAAAACCTTCAACACGCCACCGAAAATGAATTGTTCCTCAGAATTTGTGTGTTGAGTAGGCGATTCGGTGAAGCTTAAAGGCATTCGATTCGACGACATCCTTCCCCGAAAACGCATACAAGAAGCTTTAGAGGCTACATGCATTCCATTCGACCTAGAGGCTAAAGGCATCATTCCCCGAAAACGCATACAAGAGGCTTACATGCATTACCTTCGACGACATCCTTCACCGTAAACACCACACATTTGACGGCAAATTTTGACGTAGAGTCTTACAGACATTCTGTTCTACAAGAAAACGACAGATTCACCTAATTTGGTAAGCATTGTTCCTCTCTCGCATTTCTTATTCATCTTTGTTTTTGGAACGAACAAGTTAAATGGTAGTGTTAGTTTAGGTATTGGGGTTTCGAGTTAGTAATCTAGGGTTTTAGCTTGCGGGAGCTGGCCAAATTGTTTATGAAACTGGTGATTTGTTTGAATTAAGAGTGCACGGTTAGCTCCAAGATTTCTAATATTTTGAATAATAGGTGGTGATCCCATTTTTTGAGGGATTCGGTTGAACTCCCAGATTATAAAGAATAGACGGTTATAGGGGATGTACACGTTGTTAAATATAACAATTGTGTATTTTTTGGAATATGGCGTTTATAATATAACCGAAACAACTGCGTATTTGTTGGAATAGGGCATTTATCTGAAATAATTGTGCAAGTTTTGAAATTAGTGTAACGGTTCATCTTGTCCCAAATCCCATCAAATGCCACCATAATAGAAAGGTACGACATAATTGTAGGGGGTATTGTTGTTTAATGATATGATATTGATCAATCTCTCCTCATTTGTAGGGTGAGGAGTGTTTGGTTGTTCCCTATTTTTAGGGGAAGAATCAGAATTAAAAGGGTGCTAGTAATTACCCACGTGTGTGTCCAACTGTATACCCTCACCGAATGTGTGTGCGACGTCGTCGCTGTATACCTTCACGGGTGTATCCAAGCGTATAATATGTCAGATGGTGTGTGCGGTGGCTCTACTCAAAGGAACACATAGAGATGCAGAATGCCAGAAATTACTTAACGGAAAAAACAAATCGGTTTCTTTTAACGGGAAATGATCCACCTCACCAAATAAACTCTTAAAACTAATTAAATTTTAAAATCAAATAAACGAATTTCAAAACTAATAATTTATAAAATAGGGAATCCTAGAAGGGGTATAATGGGGAACCAACTAAAACAAATTTATTCCTAAAAAATCTCTAGACATAGTCTGCAAAGAATACACGTATTTAGACATTTTCTATTAAGCGTAATTAGTTGTAGACATTCCTCTTAATTCCCCCAACAAACAACCCCTTAGGATTTTAATTCTTAATTTTTTTTCCTCTTCTCTGTCGTAACCATCTACTTTCACTCCTTCTCTTTCTTTCTGTTGGGCTGTTTATTTGGGCTTCGGTTTGTAAAGCCCAAAGACCTCACAATTTAACACCTCAGATGATGAGTGTGTGAAAGAGAGAGTGCCATGTTTCTACCTCATCCAACAAACCCATCTCTAACCCTAACTTCTCTTCAGATTAATCGAAATGCATAAGAAAAAGAGAGAGACGGAGATAGAGTGATTTTTACATAGGGTTTCTACATTATAGGACTTTTACAGATAAGTTCCTTTTTGTGTGATTGTTTTTCTCTAACCTTTTTTTGTAAATCAATATGATGTATTTATAGAGATTGTTTAAGAACAATGTTTTTGTTTCAATAGTATAACCGTATTCAGTTATTCTGTACAAATCTCCACCTTGAAACATAAATTTGTTATGTGTTTGAGTTGCTTCTAATCCCTGTCTAACCATTTTCAGATATATCAAAACCCACAAGTTCAAGGAGGTGATTGAACTTCATCCGAGGAAGAGGCTTGGTCAGCATATCTGCGACGTTCTCTGAGGTATAGACCTTTAAAACAACTATTTCTCCTTTCTCTAAATGTTCTCGTACAAAGTGGTATTTAATGTCAATGTCCTTTGTATGGTTGTGAAACTACTAAATTTTAGATAGATGAATTGTGCTCTAATTTTCACAGTAAATGCTTAGTATTTTTTGTATGATACCAAAGTCTTTGAGTAGACCGTTAAGCCACAAGGCTTCTTTGATTGCTTCAGAAAGAGCTATGAATTTTTCTTTTGTAGAGGATAGAGTTACAACTGATTGAAGTGTAGCTCTCCAAATTAGGAGATTCCCACCAATTAGGAACAAATAACTTGTTAGTGATCTTCTCCTATCCAAGTCACCAGCATAGCCTGAGTCAACATAACCAAATAGCTTGGTAGGCTGTTCCTTGCAAACTTGAGTAAGTTAGTTTAGCTTTAGAAGATCCTTTTAGGTATCTCAATACCCATTTAGCTGCTTTCCAATGCCTCTTACCTGGTTTAGACATGTATCTTCTAATGAGACTAGTGGCATATGATATATCTGGCCTTGTTGAAACCATAACGTACATTAGACTCCCTTCAACTTGTGAATAAGGAACATTAAACATGTATTCCAAATGTTCTTCTTCATCTGGTTTGGGTGAGTTTAGGGCAAATAGCTTAAAGTGTTGAGTCAAGGGTATTGAGACAACTTTTGCACTCTTCAGGCTTTATTTCTTTAAAGTCTTGCCACAATATGTGTGTTGACTAATTTGAAGAACTCCTTCTGATCTTCTTATTATTATAACACCTATGATCCTTTTGGATTCACCTAGATCCCTTCATGTCAAACTCCGTTTTAAGAGATTACTTTACTTTTTCCATTACTTGTTTTGATTTACTTGCAAGCAGCATGTCATCCACATATAATAAAAAAAAACACTTGTAGAGTATGCCTTGTTATTTATGTATACACAGATGTCATATGAGCTTCTCTGAAACCCTATCTTTGACATGTAATCATCAAATTTCTAATACCAACACCTAGGAGATTACTTCAAACCATGTATAAACTTGTTTAACAAACAAACATAGTTTTCCATCCCCTGTTTTTCATACCCTTGAGGTTGTTTCATGTATACAGTTTCTGCCAACTCGCCATGTAGGAAAGTTGTTTTTACATCTAATTGATATAATTCTAGATCCTATTGAACCACTAATTCAAGTAACATATGAATTGATGTATGTTTAACAACTAGTGAAAATATCTCAGTAAAATCAATTCCAAGCTTTGGTGTATAGCCTTTAGCTACTAACCTTGCTTTAAATCGTGGTTATTGTACTCTATGTATGCTTCTTTGTACTTATAGATCCATTTGCATGAAATAGGTTTGAATCCTTTAGGTAGTGGTTTGAAAGACCGTGTATTATTCTGTTTTAGAGAGTTCATCTTTTCATTCATAGCCTTTATCCACTCTACTTTCCCTATATGAGAAGGAGTGAATTTCATCTTGTGAAACTTATGTTCCCAACTCCCTATTTGGTCAAGTCCCAAACTAGTAGGTTTATTGAATCGGCTATAAAGGTCATTCTCACCCATACAAATCAAAGGACGAGCCCTCACAGGCAAGAGTTCATAACTCACTCAGGATTAAGATCGAGCCACATATGATCATCCTGTGAAATATTAATCTTCTCAAATAACGGATTTATAAGGATAGATTATATATTTCGTGGTCCAGTCTTATACAAACTCATTGTAACAATTAGAAAGTGGGTCGTATCAATACTGTTACCAGGATAAGGCACCCAACTTTATCCATATACTATAGACTGTTTAGGTTATTCCTTGAACATGATGCTCCCTTATGTCAACTACGTACTGTTCAAGATTACACTAATAACCTTGGATTTATATATAATGAATATTATAAATTCAAATAATAATAATAAAATAATTCTCAAATAATTATTAATTAATTACGAGGCTTTAGGGCATAAATCGCAACAATCTCTCACTTGCACTAAAGCCGGTGAGACATGTATCCTAAGGCATACTCTACACCCAACATGACTTCTCGTTTTAAGGTTCCTGAATTATCTCCTTCAAACAATCTTCTTCCTTCCTTTTCTCCTCTTCTAAGTCTTCGTTCTTCTCTATCAATCTCAAGTATAAACCGCAATTCACGAACTAGAGAAGAACATATCATACAATAAAAGGAAAGCAACAAAAACAAAACAAAATTTTGAAAAAGCAAATAAAATTTAAATCAAGATAAACTAATTTATCAGTTCCCCTGCAACGATGCCAAATTTGGTGAATAGGTTGTCGAGGCCCGCCAAATTAATATTTATAAACGGTTCATGCTCTACCTTGTAGAATAGTGGAAGTCAGGTCGATCCATAGCGAACCTAAATTAGTCTTTTCTTAATCTAATTTTACTTGTAATTTTAATAAAAATAAAACACGGGATTGATCGTTAAACTCTTTAGCCTTCCATGGAGAATGAAATCTTCAAAGATTCCATGAAAACCTTGAGTTCATACACTAAAACTAAAGAAAGATCAAGAAAATTAGGAAAGAGGCTCCAATCCCGAGAGTTGACAAGACAATAATGACCTAAATTCGGAAAAGTTGGCTTTTATACTTCAGAGTAACGTCTCGAAGCTACGGACGAAAAAACTCCTCGCGCGCCTTTTCGAAGTGAAACTTCTGCAGATGAACTTTGTCGTAGCGCCGCGACGCTTGACACCGAAGGTGCAGAGTCGAGATGCTTGCTCTCGGGTTTCCAATTTAAAATCAGATTGTTGCAGCATCACAACGCTCCTTGACAGCGTCTCGACGCTGTCTCTCGGGTTTGAACTTCAAATTTGCCAACTTTGGGCGTCTTGACGCTCCTTGCAGCGTCTCGACGCGGGACTTGAGCTGCAAATGATCATTTGGATTCTCTTCTTTACTTGGTTCATCTCCGAGGTTGTTTTAAACTCTTCTTTTAGCTCTGAAATGTGTCTTTGAACTTCTCGATCTCTCTACCGGTCATCACCTATAACAAGGCTGATAGCACACTAAATGGGCTATCTTTAGAGCCTTTATTATGCTAGTTTTGGAGTTTAAAAGAATGTTTTAATGATATTATTTATCTAAATTGTAGATTTCGAGCATTTGGAGCAAACCGGAGCTTTTTAGAAGTTATGGCATGAAAAATTAGCTTAAAATATGAACTTTGATGACCAAGAGCCAAGAAAAAGATGAAATCAAGCCAAAAATGCCGAGGGGATAGCGTTGAGACGCTATGGGAGCGCCGAGACGCTCCAAAATGATGTTTTTGGCGCCGTTGCCGGGGATTGGCATATTTAGATCAATTTATATTGTGGAGAATTCAACAAATCTTACTCTAGATTGTTTTTATTTTTTTTATTAATTTTCTGATATTTGTGTTTTTCTTGTCAGGTTCGTGTTTCAGTTTATGCGAAAGGACAAGAGAGTTTCCTTACTTCCCTTCGATCTTGAGATAGAAAAGACCTGCAAGAGAAATCGAAAAAATCCATAAAGAGAAGGGCAAATCAATGGCACAACCAAATATGGTCGTACAGGAGAACAAGGCCATTATGGACTATTTCCAGCCCACATTTGACATTAATCAATATGGGATAGTCCTCACACCTATAGATGCCAACAATTTTGAATTGAAGACAGGACTTATTCAAATGGCCATGAACAATGCATTCAGGGGCCGTCCACTGAAGACCCCAATTCCCATTTGAAGAAATTCTTAGAAATTTCTAGCACGGTAAAGATTAATGGTGTTTCTACTGATGCAATTCGCTTACGCCTTTTTCCTTTTTCTTTACAGGAAAAAGCAACTGATTGGCTAGAATCATTACAACCAGGAAGCATCACAACTTGGGAGGAGTTGACACATACATTTTTGACTAAATTCTTCTCACCTGTTAAATCTGCCAAGCTTAGAACTGAGATAGGAACCTTCAGACAAAATGAAGGTGAACAATTGTTTGAAGCATGGGAGCGGTACAAGGAACTAATAAGGAAGTGTCCTGAGCATGGGTATCCAGACTGGCTACAAATTCAATTTTTTTACAATGGACTCACAGGACAAACTAAGACAATTGTAGATGCAGCATCTGGAGGAACTATCCTGAAGAAAACTGTAGATGGAGCTCGTACACTATTAGAGGAGATGGCAACTACGAGCTATCATTGGCCAAATGAACGCTCTAATTATAAAACAGTAGATGGCCTTCATGAGGTGGATGAGGTAAGTTCCCTTAAGGCTCAAATTGCATCTCTTACTAATGCAATGAACAAAACTTGCAGGAATAGGTGTCACTCAATCTATTGCAGCCTTAACAGCATCTCATACCCCTACATCTGGTGAGGAATACAACTTGGAACAGGCCCAATATGTGAACAATAGAAATTTCAACTATGGAGGCCAACAGATGCAAAATAATCTTCCTACTCACTACCATCCAGGTTTGAGAAATCATGAGAATTTTTCCTATGCTAATACTAAGAATATTTTGCAGCCTCCACCAGGTTTTGCATCCACTTCTCAACAGCCTGAAAAGAAGCCATCCCTTGAAGAATTGGTTGGAGCATTCGTTACAGAATCAAGAAATAGAGCCAACCAAATGGAAAGCACAATGACTAGTCAAGGAGCGACCATAAAGAATCTGGAGGTACAAATGAGTCAGAATGCCACATCTATTAACAGTCTCCATAGAGGTAAATATCCTAGTGACACTAAGGTAAATCCAAGGGAGCAATGCAAAGCTTGCAAGGCTATCACATTAAGAAGTGGAAGGATGGTGGAAGAGATTGCAAAAGAAGCTGTTGAGAAGTCTACTGAAAAAGAGTTCACTCTAGAGCCATTTACTAATGTGTTTATTCAGGTTGAGGAAGAACAAAAGAAGACTACTGCATCACCTGAAGCTGAACAATCTATTAAGTCTTCTGTGTCTTTTGTTCCTAACTCTATTCCTTATCCTCAACATTTTAGAAAGAAAAAGCTTGAATCTCAATTTTCTAAATTTTTAGACATATTTAAAAAGCTTCATATTAATATTCCATTTGCAGATGCTCTTGCTCAAATGCCACACTATGCAAAATTCGTGAAGGACATAATGTCAATTAAGAAGAAACTGGAGGCCTACGAAACAATCAACCTTACTGAGGAATGCAATGTCATCATTCTGAGAAACTTGCCTCGGAAATTAAAGGATCCAGAGAGTTTTACTATTCCTTGTGTTATGGGAAATTCTTCTTCTCCTTATAAAGCTTTATGTGACTTATGAGCTAGCATTAACTTGATGCCTTTATATGTATACAAGAAACTAGGTTTGGGGGAGGTGCAACCTACCACCATTTCTCTTCAGTTAGCTGATCGATCTATCACATATCCTAGAGGTATTGTAGAAGATGTATTGGTTAAGGTTGACAAGTTTATCTTTCCTGTAGATTTTGTAGTGCTAGACATGGAGGAGGACAGTGAAGTCCCAATCATTTTGGGAAGACCTTTCTTAGCCACTGGACGAGCTTTAATCGATGTACAACAGGGTAAGCTATCTCTAAGATTGAACGATGAAGAGGTAACTTTCAATATATATAACTCTATGAAATTTCATGAAGAAGAAAGTGATTGTTTTCGTGTGGACATGATTGATTCTATTTCTAATGAGTTTGAGCAATTTATGGCCAATTCTGATATTTTAGATAAACTGGATTTAGACAATGAGAATGAGCAGGTGAAATAGGTGGAGGTGAAACACATGGGCAAGCGACCACCATGATACATTTAATGAGCCCCGTCTACCCAAAGACGTTAAACAAAGCGCTTCTTGGGAGGCAACCCAAGTTTATTTTTGAGTTTTTTAGTTTGTTTTATTTGTTTTCTTTTGTTTAATTCTTTTGTGGCGTGATGTTGTCCTTATATTCCTTTACTTTTCCTTTAGGAGCCTAATCAACAAATTTTTCTCCACATCTCAGAAGATTGGATTCACTTGCATTTTAGGGAAGTTTCCAAATCCCCTATCTATTTTTTCTTGTCCTTTGCATATTATTGACTATACATTGAGGACAATGTATGTTTTAAGTTTGGGGGTGGAACTATGCATGTTATGCATGTTTTAGGTGAATTTTATATATTTTTTTAGCATGATCTTCATGGTTGAATCTTTGTTGCATTGCTCGTGATGAGGACAATCTAGGAAGTGTTCTAAAGTTTGATATTCTACTTTAGTTGGACTATGAGACCATGTCGGTTAACGGAGAAAAATTTATTTTTTAGTCCCTTTTGATATGTTTGAGTACTTTGTAAGCTAAGAATGCATCTTTAGTTTGAGTTTTAATGCATAAAGGAGATAAGCATGATTAGATTTTTCTTTGAAAAGTTTTATAATGGTGTCTCGTTTTTTGTTGCTAAATGAAGAATGCATAAGATTTGATAACAAAATACCATGCTATTATGTGAGTTTTTGAGCCAGTAAGCACCTCCTTAACACGGTGTTCTATTCTTTTAAAATTGAGTGATTGTCATACATGATTGATATTTCAGGAACTTGCTTTGTTATGCATGTCTGGAATCTCTGAATTTGACTTGAATGTTTTAATTTCACAAGGGCATTTAGGTAAAACCAATTTAAGCTTTCTCAAATGGCCTACCTTGGTATAATCCTTAGAAAGCCAAATTTTGAGCCTTAGACCTTTTCATTGAACATTACCACATTACAAGCTTTATATCGATTCTCTTGTTGTTTTCCTTTCTTTGAACCCTTAATGGAAGGTTTATAAGTGCTTACCACAGGATGTGTCAATCCATCCAAAGAGAAAGTTGAATGGTGTTAATAGAATATTCAAAAGGAAGCATTCATTCCATTAGCTTCTTTTAGAGACAAAAGAAAAGAGAAAAAGAAAAGAGAAAAGGAAAATAGAAGAAGAAAAGAAAAGAAAAATTGAGAAAAGAAAAAGAAAAGAAAGTTTTATGTGGTAAAGTATTATAATTCTTCCAACCTAGTAGCTTAAAATATTCATCCATCTACCCTTACCTAAGCCCAATTACAACCAAAGCAAGATCCTTGAAGTTTTACATTCAATCTAATTCATCGATGATGAAGATGTGATATATTAGCAAGCTTATGGTAAATGTCTCTTATGTTTTGGTTTGAGCGTTTGTCTTTCATATGCCCTAAACAGTTGAGTGTTTTGAGTGATTTTATGTGAGGGTATCAAGTCTTGTACATTCGATTTTAGTAATTTTATGAGATGCTTGAGTTTTTTGTTATAAAATTGAAGTCTATGATTGTTTAATCTCTTGATTGTCATTTTGACTCAAGTTATTGATGTATGTTTAGTTTTATTGGTATTCATAGATATTAAGGGAAGAAAAGTGAGCACGCATGCAAAAGATAAAATGTTTTGATTTTTTAAAATTTATTGTTGATGGGTCGTGGTCTAATATGTCCTCTTTTGTGGTTTATTTGTCTTTAGAACACTGAGGTTCGAGTCACGAGCATGCATTCATTAATTCATTTAATGATTTGTTTAATTTTGCTCGAGGACTAGCAAAAGCTTAAGTTTGGGGGTGTTTGATAGCACACTAAATGGGCTATCTTTAGAGCCTTTATTATGCTAGTTTTGGAGTTTAAAAGAATGTTTTAATGATATTATTTATCTAAATTGTAGATTTCGAGCATTTGGAGCAAACCGGAGCTTTTTAGAAGTTATGGCATGAAAAATTTGATGGAGCGCATGGCACGCAGCGGAAGCGATTTGGATCATAGACACTCTAATTTCATCAATTTAAACAAACGGAAACATGCAAACGCAATGAAAAAAAGAAATTAGAACACATACCCTTGTCGTTCGAATTTCTTCAATTTTCACCGCCAGAAGCTCCTCACGAGCTCAACGAGCCTTCTCACGAAATCTTCGTGGACCACCCCCGGTAATCCCGCTATCCTCGGGCCGAGAAACGGAGTAGTGGGACTCTTTTTACAAGAGAAAAGAAGGAAGAATTTCACTGAAGAAAATCATTTTTTCTTTTACAGAGAGCTGAGGAAGAAGGAAGAAGACGGAGAGAATTCCAAATTGAAATCAAAATTTCAAAATTGAAAGTGTGAACCCAAAAAGGCACTTACTTATTTCTCTTTTTTTTTTTTTTTTTTTAATTTGATCTGATCTTATATATATATACCTTGTATATATAACCTACATGTGTCTTACATCTTTGCATGTAAGACACATGTATATATATATATATATATATATATATATATATATATATATATATATATATATATATTTATTTATATATTATTATTATTAAAAAAAATATTTTATTAATTAAACTTTTTAATTAATAAAAAATATATATATATTTTAATTAATATTATTTAATTCAATATCAAATATTAATTAAATAATATAATTAAACCCGGTTTTCTGAAAACTGACTTTTTGCACATGAATCTTATTCATGTTTTAAGACCAAATTCATATTTAAATCATATTTAAATATGTCCATATATTAATTAAACTTTTTAATTAATATATTTTAATTAATTAAACTTTTTAATTAATTAATATTATTTAATTCAATATCAAATATTAATTAAATAATATGACAAAGCCTGGTTTTCCGAAAACCGACTTTTCACATATGAATCCAATTCATATTGTAGACCAATCTCATATGTAAATCATATTTAAATATGTCCATATTCTTCCACAACCCCGAATTTGAACGATTCAAATTCTTTTCTTTTCTTTTATATTGTTTCACGGCTTTATCCGAGCTAGCCAGGAGAACCGTAAGGACCTACAGATCATGAGCTCCAACGATACGAGATTATCCGGTCAAAACTCTTTCAACCGAACTAACCAACATTCGTTAACCCCCGGAGACTCCACTAAAGTCCAAGGGCTGCACTCTCCTCACTGTAGATATATTGTGTCCTGTTGATATAACTATCATCAGTAAGTCGATCCTTCACAGGTCGTTTGTAATCACAACGGGTCATTTAAATCGTTTAACCTTTGTATTATATCTTGTTCCTTAAGTACCACTGACACCTCTAATGAACAATTGATTTGTGGTCCAACCATCAAATCAGATTCCTCCCTGATCAAGAGAGGATGGGCCCATTGTTCAAAACCTGGAGTCAGCACTTAAGGGAACAACCTCTCTACTAACCCTTGAAACGGGTAGGAGTGAATTCCATCTCGCACAACTACGTCCCCAGCCACTTATTCGATCTTATCCCCAAGATGGTAGGCTTATTGAGTCGGCGATCTAGCCACTCTCACCCGTACAAGTCAAAGGATAAGGTTGAATAAACAGGAGTTCATAGTGAGCTCAGGATTGAGATCGAGTTACCTAAGTCATCATATGAAAAAAAACCGGTCTTTACAGTAAACGGTGTTATAAAGAAAGAGCGATTTTATTTCTTGGTTCGGTCTTGTGCAAACTCATTGCACAGGACGCCCTCACTCACATGTCTCTACATGAAACGATTCGAATCACATCGTTTTGTACTATACAAAGTGAGCCGCGTGCAATAGTGTTCCCAGGATAAGGTACCCAGCCTTATCCCTATACTATAAACCATTTTGGCTGTCTACTTGAACTTGATCCACATTCATGTCACACATGAAGTTCAAGTACTCACACTATCGCCATGGGTGTTAGTTATTGGTATAGGTTAATACAAACACAATTCACTAAAATTCAATAACAACTTTATTGAAATAGAATATATACATTCATACAGTTTACAAACTACGAGTTTTAGGACATAAAACCCAACAAACTCCCACTTGGACTAAAACGTCAGTGGAGTACATGCTGGTCGAGAGAACTAGAATATCAAATATCTAAAGTTTCTCCCACTGTCCTACTGAGCAGCTCGCAGCCCTACACTTTTTAGGTGTCTCTCAAACACTTTAACCGTGAGAGACTTAGTAAACGGATCAGCAATGTTGTGCTCCGAGGCTACCTGTGTGACGATCACATCTCCTCGTTGCACTATCTCCCTGATGATATGATACTTCCGCTCAATATGCTTTCCACGCTTATGGCTTCTAGGTTCTTTAGAATTTGCCACTGCACCGCTGTTATCACAATAAAGGGTGATTGGCAAGTTCATATTTGGAACAATTTCCAAATCTGTCAAGAACTTCCTAAGCCATACAGCTTCCTTCGCTGCTTCGCAAGCTGCGACATACTCAGCTTCCATGGTGGAGTCAGCAATACAACCTTGCTTTATTCTCCTCCATACTATTGCTCCTCCGTTAAGAGTGAACACTGATCCTGATGTAGATTTCCTGGAATCTATATCAGTCTGAAAATCAGAGTCAGTGTATCCTGCAAGGATCAAATCCTTCGCGCCATACACAAGCACATAGTCTCTCGTTCTCCTAAGATACTTGAGGACGTGTTTAACGGTTGTCCAGTGATCATATCTTGGATTGGACTGGAACCTACTGACAATTCCTACTGCATAGCAGATGTCGGGTCTTGTACACAACATAGCGTACATGAGACTACCAACTGCAGATGCATAGGGAATTCGTCTCATATTCTCAACCTCTTGAGGTGTCTTAGGAGACTGTTCCTTAGACAAGTGAATTCCATGCCTAAAAGGCAGCGAACCTTTCTTGGAATTCTGCATCGAATATCTTGACAACACCTTGTCAATATAAGATGCTTGAGACAGCGCTAGCACTTTGTTCTTACGATTCCTCACGATCTGAATCCCTAGAACAAACTGAGCCTCTCCCAAATCTTTCATTTGGAATTGGGTCGCTAGCCAATTCTTAACGTCAGTTAGGAACCCTACATCATTCCCAATGAGTAGTATATCGTCTACGTACAAGACTAAGAAAGCTACAACAGTATTGACTACTTTCTTGTAAACACAAGGTTCGTCAATATTTTGTTCAAAGCCATAAGATTTGATCGCCGTATCAAACCTTATATTCCAGGATCTAGATGCTTGCTTCAACCCATAAATGGATCGATTAAGCTTGCAAACCTTTTGCTCTTGACCCTGAAGTATGAATCCCTCTGGTTGAGCCATATAGATACTCTCCTCAAGATTACCATTCAGAAAGGCAGTCTTGACATCCATTTGCCAGATATCATAATCATAAAATGTAGCAATGGATAAGAGTATTCTAATCGACTTTAACATGGCAACAGGAGAAAAGGTTTCTTCATAGTCCACCCCTTCTCTTTGGGAATAACCTTTTGCCACAAGTCGAGCCTTAAAGGTTTGTACCTTACCGGCTTGGTCTCGTTTTCTCTTGTAGATCCACTTGCAACCGATAGGTCTTTCACTATCTGGTTGGTCTACAAGATCCCAGACCGAATTGAAGTACATAGACTCCATTTCGAGATCCATGGCTTTAAGCCACTGGTCCTTGTCTATGTCATTCATTGCCTGTTTAAAGGTCAATGGATCCTCAACGCCATCATCAGGTATGACGACTTGAGTTTCAGACAAGCCGATGTAGCGGTCAGGCTGTCTTACATCCCTCCCACTGCGTCGAGGCTTTCTCAACTCTTGAGAAGGACCAGCCTGATCAACAACCTTTGTTGATCCGTCTGTAGCTTTCCTGGAAAATTCGGACAAAACAATTTTGCTCGACGGTTGATGATCTCTCATGTGGTCTTCCTCTAAGAACGTGGCATTAGTCGATACTAGTACCTTGTCCTCATGAGGATCGTAAAATAGACCACCTTTCGTTTCCTTGGGGTAACCTACAAATAGGCACAATTTTGAACGATGTTCCAACTTCTTTGGATTGGGTACTAGCACATGTGTCGGACACCCCCAAATCCTAAAGTGACGTAAACTACCTTTACGCCCTCTCCATAACTCATAAGGTGTTTCAGAAACACTCTTAGAGGGAACCATGTTCAAAATATATACTGCAGTCTCTACTGCATATTCCCAAAACGAACTAGGCAAATGAGCATAACTCATCATAGATCGAACCATGTCTAACAGGGTTCTATTTCTCCTCTCGGACACACCATTCTGCTGTGGTGTTCCTAGCGCTGAGAGTTGAGATACTATTCCATGTTCTATCATATAGTCCTATAATCTTAAAACCATAAACTCTCTACCTCGATCTGATCGGAGTGTTTTTATCGATTTACCTAATGTGTTCTCAACCTCTGCCTTATACTCTTTGAACTTTTCAAGAGCTTCGGACTTATGATGCATTAGATAAAGATAACCGTACCTAGAATAATCATCAATGAAACTGATGAAATATTCATACCCTCCTCGTGCTTTGACATTCAAAGGACCGTAGAGATCCGAATGCACGATTTCTAGAGGTTCTTTGGACCTATGACCTTTTTCAGAAAAAGATCGTTTGGTCATTTTGCCCTCAAGACAAGACTCACATGGCGGTAAAGAGTTGTCCTCTAAACGATTTAGCATACCACTCTTAACCAATCTCCCAATCCTATTGAGATTAATGTGACCTAGTCTTAAGTGCCAAAGATAAGTACTTGGAGAAAGTTTCTGCCTTTTAGTTTGAGTCTCAGTTGTTTTAAACATTTCAGTGTTCAAAATAGCTTTGGCTTCGGTTGGTCTTAACACATACAAGTTGTTTTCAAGTTTCGCAGAACAAATACGTACACCTCTTTTGCTAATGAACGCTTCATTATGAACAAAAGATACTTTATACAACTGTTCTAACAAACAAGATATAGATACAAGATTCCTCTTGAAGGTAGGAACCAGGAGTACATTTTCTAGTAAAATGAAACTATCTCTATACAACAACTTTACAGCTCCCACTGCTTCAACTGAGACAACCTCTCCAGTTCCAACTCTGAGAGTTATCTCACCTCGAGAAAGTGGCTGCCAAGAACTAGTTTCCTGAAAAGAAGAACAAACATGGTTAGTAGCTCCTGAATCAAGTATCCAGGTATGACAATCATGTTCTACTAAACATGTTTCGACAACAAATAAATCATATTTACCTTGTCTTTCCTTCTCAGCCTTTTTCTCTGCAAGATACTTTGGGCAATTCCGTTTCCAGTGCCCATCTACACCACAATGGAAAAATTTTCCTTTGTCTGTAGATCTAGTCTTGCTCTTACCAGCAGCAGGTGCCTTTCCCTTCCTTTTATCTTTCTTCTTCTTTTGAATGCTCTTATTCTTAATAGAAGAAAGTTCAGACCTACTCCCTGAAGACGACCCCTTTTGGAATTTCCTAGAAGTGACAACGTTTGCCTCCTTCTCTTTTCCTTTAGAAGTGTGAAGGGACTGATAGGTCTGTAGCTCGCTGAGGAGAGAAGTCAAATTATACTTTAACTTGTTCATTACCATATTGGTTCTGAACTGAAGGAAACTCTTCGGAAGAGATTCCATGATAAAGGTAACTTGACTTTACTCATCAATAAAAGCTCAGTTTACTTCCGCCACATTGAAGTGGACCATCATGTTAAGGACATGCTCCCTAACTGAGGTACCCTCCTTCATGCGAGAGTTGTAAACGTATTTGAGGGCTTCATGACAGACCGATGAGGACGGTAGTCTAAACATCGCCTGTAATGAAGACATGATTTCTTTAGCAAAAACCATAACCTCGTGCTTCTTAGCTAACACATCAGATATGCTGGCTAAGATATAGACTCGAGCTTTATCATTAGCCCTTGTCCATCTATCATATGCTTCTCGAACAGTTCGAGTCGCATCCGAGCTAGGAGGGGGAGGACAATCCTCTGATAAGACGAACCTGAGATCATCTAGAACGAGAATCGTATTCAAGTTCGATTTCCAGGTCGTGTAGTTATCGCCCGTTAACTTATCGGAAGCTAGTAAGTGAATGAAAGAGCTAGACATGCTGAAAAGAGAATGAAAAAGTATTAGTGAAAAGGTTTTAACCTAATTTACACACCAATCAAGAATTTAGCAAAGAATAATAATGTACCCAAAACTCATTATTAAACAGCAACGATACTTCAGTGGGTCAGAATGGTCGCTGCCGAGGGGCAGCCAAGCATTCCTTCACTGAATCAAGACATTCTTGACTAAATGCTAATACCAGAATATCTCATATTCCTATAGCATCTTAGTTATCGCTGTTTGGTCAAGATTTACTAACTCCTTAGCAAATCTCGTAAGTGTGACCCTCCATTTTTAGAATTCATAGGGCGGCCCCAACGATGCAACCGAATGGAAATGTCAAAGTTGGGAATGGCTCTATGTTTCTTTATCCATAAATGGTGATTGAGATGTTCCGATTCCTATGAAACGGCCCTCCGAATGGATCGGTACTTCTTGTGGGCACCTAGCAGGCGGAACATAGGAATCTCACGGTTCAATCCAATGGAGGAGACGCAGGATCTATTGACATACTTCCTTCTCCCACTTACTATAAATACTTTCTCCATTCACCTTGCTCTTGAATTATGCAAATACCATCCGAATGGGGATGCCCTATTGACATCACGAGGCCGAGCATAATTCTCACGGTGTGAACTTAACAGAGAACATAGGAGGAGTGGGATATATCATATATACCTTCTCAACACCTCTACTAAGTATTTTAAGACGGAATGGGTAAATTACTCAGGCATTATCCGGCTAAGACAATAAGACCTAAGTCTAGGTAAAACAAACTTTTACCTATGATGTCTAGGTGATAAACACTTTATTACCTCACACCACTCACGCATGCTCATAAAGCCAGGTTAACTTTACTCAAGTACCGGATGGTCCCCAGGTAGGAGGTGTTCTGTAAACCGTCAGCTTAAATACCTCCAACCTCGAACAGGATGTCCCCGGGTGAGTTTCTTGTAACCTTAGCATTTACAAGATATCGACCTATTCATCTAATGAAACGGAACGATACATTCAACCCTAAGTGAGCATGCCTTTGTCTTTGTTATAGATTTTAAAAGTCTATGCCAATTTTACAACGCTTTGCAAAACTAAGACTTACTACAACAAACTTCTACATGCTTCTCAAACATGCATCACTAAGGCATGACAAGTTGAATATTTAACTTCATAATCAATAGAACACTTATATCGATTATGCTCTTAAACATTCAACTCTTAATTCATAATCAATATAACACTTATATCAATACTCTGAATTAAGCATGCATCCTATACATTATAACACTTATAACAAACAAAATGCATCTAATGTTGGATGTTTAATTTCATAATTAATATAACACTTATATCAATTATTCTATTAAGGAAACAACATCTAATTCATGAATCAATATAACTCTTATATTAATACTCATGAATAAACATGCATCCTATACATTATAACACTTATAACATACCATGTGCATAAAACTAGGGCAACCTATGTTGTTCATTCAATTTCATAATTAATATAACACTTATATCAATTATTCTATTGAACTAACAACAACTAATTCATGAATGAATATAACTTTTATATCAAAACTCATGAATTGCCAAATATGCATACGATATATTATAACACTTATAACATATTTTCAATGCATGGAGCATGCTTCCTACGGTGGGATTTTAAATCTATATGGCATACTATATGCACATACAAAATGGGAATTTAATTAAAACATACATTCGCAATGCATAAATAATTAAACACACTAAAGTGAACCGGTTTTGGCATCTAGCAAGCAACAACTAATTTATTACAAGCTTGATACAACAAGCTAAGCCTTAAGCGGCCTAATCGAGCTCTTCGAACCGCGTTCGAGTAGCTCGCTCTCCGAACACTTCAGCCAGTTTCTCTTGAGCTTCGCTTCAAATTGCCCTGAACAAGTTTGAACTACCACCGAACATTTTGGCCATATCAAAACTTAAGCTTCTTTCATAAAGACACCTATATGGACTCTAATGACTCTAAAAGAATACAGACTCTTCAGCACACATTAATACCCATACATTCACGGGCAATTACAAATAATGAAGCTCCAAAAAAAAACTAAAAAACGATGCCAAAACCGGAAAAACACTTTAGACGCCCATCAGAAACAATTTCTAAAATAAAACCCACCATAACTTAAATTGATGAAAATTGAGTGGCCAAAAACGCTCTGATACCAATTGACGGAGCGCATGGCACGCAGCGGAAGCGATTTGGATCAAAGACACTCTAATTTCATCAATTTAAATAAACGGAAACATGCAAAAGCAATGAAAAAGAGAAAATAGAACACATACCCTTGTCGTTCGAATTCTTCAATTTTCACCGCCAGAAGCTCCTCACGAGCTCAACAAGCCTTCTCACGAAACCTTCGTGGACCACCCCCGGTAGTCCCGCTATCCTCGGGCCGAGAAACGGAGTAGTGGGACTTCTTTTACAAGAGAAAAGGAAGAAGAAGCTCACTGAAGAAAAAAAATAAATCTTTCTTTACAGAGAGCTGAGGCCGAGGAAGAAGAAGGAATTCAAAAATTGAAATCGAATTTCAATTTGAATACCCAAAAGTCCACTGACTTTTTTTTTTTTTTTTTTTATTTGATCTGATCTTTCAAATATATATACTTTGTATATTTCATACATGTGTCTTACATCTTGCATGTAAGACACATGTATATATCATATATATATATATATATATATATTTATATATTATTATTATTAAAAAAAAAATAATTATTATTTTATTAATTAAACTTTTTAATTAATAAAAAAATATATATATATATAAAATAATATTATTTAATTCAATATCAAATATTAATTAAATAATATAATTAAACTCGGTTTTCCGAAAACTGACTTTTTGCACATGAATCCTATTCATGTTTTAAGACCAAATTCATATTTAAATCATATTTAAATATGTCCATCATCCTTCCACAAACGCGAATTTGAACGATTCAAATTCTTTTCTTTTCTTTTATATTGTTTCACGGCTTTATCCGAGCTAGCCAGGAGAACCGTAAGGACCTACAGATCATGAGCTCCAACGATACGAGATTATCCGGTCAAAACTCTTTCAACCGAACTAACCAACATTCGTTAACCCCCGGAGACTCCACTAAAGTCCAAGGGCTGCACTCTCCTCACTGTAGATATATTGTGTCCTCTTGATATAACTATCATCAGTAAGTCGATTCTTCACAGGTCGTTCGTAATCACAACGGGTCATTTATACCGTTTAACCCTTGTATTATATCTTGTTCCTTAAGTACCACTGACACCTCTAATGAACAATTGATTTGTGGTCCAACCATCAAATCAGATTCCTCCCTGATCAGGAGAGGATGGGCCCATTGTTCAAGACCTGGAGTCAGCACTTAAGGGAACAACCTCTCTACTATCCCTTAAAGCGGGTAGGAGTGAATTCCATCTCGCACAACTATGTCCCCAGCCACTTATTCGATCTTATCCCCAAGATGGTAGGCTTATTGAGTCGGCGATCTGGCCACTCTCACCCGTACAAGTTAAAGGATAAGGTCGAATAAACAGGAGTTCATAGTGAGCTCAGGATTGAGATCGAGTTACCTAAGTCATCATATGAAAAAAAAAACGGTCTTTACAGTAAACGGTGTTATAAAGAAAGAGCGACTTTATTTCTTGGTTCGGTCTTGTGCAAACCCATTGCACAGGACGCCCTCACTCACATGTCTCTACATGAAACGATTCGAATCACATCATTTTGTACTATACAAAGTGAGCCGCGTCCAATAGTGTCCCCAGGATAAGGTACCCAGCCTTATCCCTATACTATAGACCATTTTGGCTGTCTACTTGAACTTGATCCATATTCATGTCACACATGAAGTTCAAGTACTCACACTATCGCCATGGGTGTTAGTTATTGGTATAGGTTAATACAAACACAATTCACTAAATTCAATAACAACTTTATTGAAATAGAATATATACATTCAAACAGTTTACAAACTACGAGTTTTAGGACATAAAACCCAACACGTTCGTCCTACCGGAGTTGTGCAAGCTCCACCCCGTCGGATCCACTTGCGAAGTTGATGGTCGTCGCTGGTTCGAGCTCTGTCGTCGCCGGATCTGTCGTCTGATCTAATTTGAGCTCCGCTGTGAAGCTCGCTGCTGCAAGTGCAAAGACGCTCTTCACCGTCGTCGTGGTACGCCGTCGTGAATTAATCTGACTGTCGTCACCACAGTGAAACCATCATATGTGGTGGTTCTCCGCCGATTGTGATGGTGGTCGGAGGAAGAAGATGAAAGGGGAGGAAAATGAGCAGTTTGCGTGAGAATGAGGAGAAAGAGAAGGGAGAGTGTGGGACCTTGGAGAGAGAAAGTTGGTTTTTTTTAGTCAAATCAGAATTTTGAATTCCAAAACCATCCTTTAAAATTCTTTAAAGCTTTATCGGTGTCTTCCCAATTCTAACGATCATTTTGTTATGATATTCTCGCTGTTCTAAGATCATTTTGCTTCGAATATTCTATTTGTCCCCCCGTGTTACCCGAGTCTTTTTGCTCTAATCTTCTCTCCTTCTCCTGAATGACTCTTCTCCTCCGGTATTTATAGATCATTGAAAACCACATCAAAGGTAAAAATCTTAGTAAATTCATTACTCGAGATTTTTCTCAATTGAAACAGATTTTAACCCTAAAATGAACCAATATTTTATACTTATAAATGAATACCAATTTTTAACCAAAAAATGAATTAAATATTTTATACTCATTGGAGTAAATAAATTAATATCAAATTTTAGCAATAAAATGGATTAGAAATCTTATACTCATTCAATGCTGATTTTATTTGTCAAATTAGGTAAAAAAAATCTTTCGAAACAATTAAAATGCTTTTATTATTATTATTATTATTTTTCTTCAATTTTTGAAATTAATTAAATAAATAAATAAGCGAATTTAAAAAGTTAAAAAATGACGGAATAAAATATGACTATTTTTTTAAAAAAAATAAGGTAAAAAAATATTAATAATAAACAAATGGTTGGACCAAATACGGTATATACCGTAGAACGTGAGATATAATTTAGTTTGTTATTCTGCATGGCTTCTTTGTGGTAGTGGATTATTGAAACTTGGCAAGGAGTCAACTTAGCGGGACTCCTTGCTTGAAAACTTGATTTGAGCTTGTTGATGATGCATTTCGTCCTCTCCTAGAGAAGTTAGGATGTTGTCTCCAAATTGGATTATAAGTGTTAGAATATGAATTTCATTTGCCTTGATTTCCGTGATTTCCTAAAAAAAATAATAATAATAATAATAGAGAAGCCAAATTGTGGAGAAATTTTCAAATGAATGTTCCTCCATGCAATACACACAAAAAGGAGTTTCACTCATTGATGCAGCAATGACTTGATTTCTTGTAGTGAACTGTTTTATCATGTTAGTCAGAGCCACCATCAGTGCATTCAATGATGCTACAGCGCATATGTCCTACAATCAGGAGCGGATCCAAACATTCATATTTGGAGGGGGGGCAATTTTTTTAATGTAAATATATATAAAAAAAAAAAAGTTATAAAAAAAATCGTTTGAATTTACACTCACACATTATATTGACCTTCAAAAAAAATTATTGGTGATAAAGAATAGATAAGTGAATCAAAAGTTGACTAAATTCAAATACTTAATATCATCATATAATTTAGCCCATCTCGATGTCTTATTAATTAGAAAAATAAATAAATTATGAGTTTAGTCCATGAACTTTAAAAATTGAGTCTATTAGGTCAAAGACTTATTAGATATTTTGAAGAAAAAAAATTATTTAAGAAAAAACACAATATGATGTGAATATATGTTTTCTAAAATTTATAGAGATAATGTTAATAAGATTAAATTATATTTGAAAAAATAAATAAATAAACAGAATTAAATTTAAGATTTTTTTTTTAAGTATAAAGGCTAAATTTGGACCTTTAAAATTACAATGATAAAAATAATACAATTCTTAAATTACAAAATTAAATGTTAAACTTATTAGACATTTTGAAAAGATTTTTTTTTTTAAGAAAAAACACAAAATAATATGAATATATGTTTCTAAAATTTATAAAGATAATGTTAATAAAGATTTGTTGACCGAGAAATTTCAGCCAATCAGTGGTCGCCACGTGTCTTCATCACGGCCGGTGGATCAGATAAACTTGATCGAGCAAATTCGGTCACACCGCAATTGGGCTCGAAATCGGATCGGTCCAGAAAAGTTATTCAAAAGACAATTTGGCCCAAAGGTCAAGCCCATTGGGCTCAAAATTAGACCTAGCCCATTGGATCCATACCCATGAGAACTCTATAAATAGAGACTTCATTCTTCATTTTCAAGGTTTAGAAAATTTCTACTCCTAAGGGCTCAGAGGGAATTCTCAAACAACGAAGACTCCTTGAATCCTTGGAAGACTGAACAACCCTTCAACATCGAGAACAAGGTGTGAAGCCCTCGATCCAAATTCAATATCGAGAACAAGCTGCGAAGCCCTCGATCCAAATTCAACATCGAGAACAAGCTGCAAAGCCCTCGATCCAAATTCAACATCGAGAACAAGCTGCAAAGCCCTCGATCCAAATTCAACATCGAGAACAAGCTGCAAAACCCTCGAACAAAATTCAACATCGAGAACAAGCTGCGAAGCCCTCGAGATACATTTACATTTGAGAGAGAAAAAATCAGAGGATCAAACATTAGAGATTGTAATCCACTACGCACTGATACTTACAATACAAATACAAATTCAAATTTCATTTACACGTGTCTAATTTCCATCCTTCGTTCGAAATCTCGTGTGAACAGATATTTGTTCACACGAGATTTCGAACGAAGGATGGAAATTCGACACGTGTAAATGAAATTTGAATTTGTATTGATGTAGCATGAACTTGCACAGATTTCTTCCTCTTTCTTGATGGGAAGGAAACTTCTTGAGAAGAATTCTTTTAAAGTCACCCGTCGTCGAGGTTGAGAAAAATATTTGTTTTCTCTTCTCTTGTGTTTAGGCTCCCTTGGACTCTCATTTCTTTGATGTTTCAGGACAAGATGTTGTTCTTGTTTCTTCCGACGGGTCACAACAGTCCATCCTTTATCTTCATCATTAATAGGTTTGACCGAGTCTGGAAATTTATTGCCTGGTACATCATGTTGAAACCAAATAGATACGGGTTCTAAGGTTCCAAACTGGATTACGCGCATTTCCTGATCATGGAGCGGACGAGAACGTGTTTGGCTGCGCGCACTTGTGGCCACCGCAACATGGTTTGATTGAGCTATTTCATCCAGGTCTAGCTCAATTTTTCCTTCTTTAGCTAACCTTAGAATTTGCTCCTTTAGGACAAAACATTTCTCCACTGGGTGGCTGATAACTCGATGATACTTACAATAGTTGGGATCATCGACTTTGTCCATTTCTTCCGGGCGCCTACACTCGGGAAACTCAATCAGTCTTGTTTCCAGTAGTTGCTCTAACATATCAGGAATGTTAGAGTTTGGAAACGGGTAAACTTTTTCTTGTTTTTCTTTTAAAGTAAGGCTACGTTTCTTGCCTCCTTCATTTATTCTTTCAGTCTTGTTTTCCTTTCCTTTTGAGGAAAACCTTAAAGCGGTCGTGCTGACGACCATGGATTCTTCCACGACACTCTTCGTAATTTTCTCAGTGTCGTTTACTTCTTTCTTTATTTTCTTTATATCTGGGATTAAGAGGTCATTGGTCCCTCTGTTAGCAATACTCAAATCCATATGTGTGGGCACGAGTTGCTAACTCTTCAAATGTGTGGGGTATTATCCCTTGCAAGATGTAATGAAGTCCCCAATGCATGCCGCTGATGCACATTTCGACGACAGACTCCTCAATGAGTCTGTCCTTGTAGTCGAGACTCAACGATCTCCAACGGTTGATGAAATCGATGACTGGCTCGCCCATCCTTTGGTTGGCGCTCGAGAGTTCGGTCATGCTGACTGTTCGCCTCGTACTATAGAAGCGATTCAGGAAGTCTTTTTCAAATTGTTCCCAACTATCAATTGTCTCGGGCTCCAAATCAGTGTACCAATCAAAGGCATTTCCTTTCAGAGTCCGGACGAATTGCCTAACCAGCAAGTCTCCGCGAGTTCCAGCATTCTCGCACGTTTTGACGAAGTGGGCAATGTGTTGTTTAGGATTGCCCTTCCAATCGAACTGTTGAAATTTTGGCGGCTGGTACCCAATGAGCATTCTCAAGCTGTCGATCATCTTGGTATACGGTTTGGTATACAAGAGGGAGCTTTGGGTGGGCCCACCGTACTGAGCTCTGATGGTGTTGGTAATCATGTCCTGCAGCTGTTGGACAGATAAAGAAGCAACCGAAGTCGAGTGTTGCGGTTGGTTTTCTTGGATGACAATTTTTTCTTTGTCATTTCTTCTTGCTGCAGGAGTTTGACTTGACTCTGCAGCCTCTCTAGTTTGCATCTGATTTCTCAAGTTTGCAATCTCGACGTCTCGTTCTTCAACTACTTTCATCAGAAAGTTTAGTTTCTTTTCCATTTCAGCGATCACGTCGTCGCCTATGCGTGCGTCTGCCATCATTACAGACGTCACATTTGGGTCAGACCCCTTATTTGGTTGATCAGATGAGGGAAAAAATTCATCATACAAGAAATTTTCCTGAATGATTATCCCCTCACACGCAGACTCTGTCATTCTTTCCTCCATAACATTTATTTCAGTCATCATGGCGGATGCTACGTCAGAATCGAGCTCAAATAAAGGGTTACACCTGACAACAACTTTATCACTTGTAGGTGCCTCAGACAATGTCATTCTTTCTTCCATAGTATTTGTTTCAGTCATTTGTTGGGTTTTATGTCCTAAAACTCGTAGTTTGTAAACTGAATGAATGTATATATATTATATTTCAATAAAGTTGTTATTGAATTTTAGTGAATTGTGTTTGTATTAACCTATACCAATAACTAACACCCATGGCGATAGTGTGAGTACTTGAACTTCATGTGTGACATGAATGTGAATCAAGTTCAAGTAGACAGCCAAAAATGGTCTATAGTAAGGGATAAGGCTGGGTACCTTATCCTGGGGACATTATTGGACGCGGCTCACTTTGTATAGTACAAAACGATGTGATTCGAATCGTTTCATGTAGAGACATGTGAGTGAGGGCGTCCTGTGCAATGAGTTTGCACAAGACCGAACCAAGAAATAAAATCGCTCTTTCTTTATAACACCGTTTACTGTAAAGACCGGTTTTTTCATATGATGACTTAGGTAACTCGATCTCAATCCTAAGCTCACTATGAACTCCTGTTTATTCGACCTTATCCTTTGACTTGTACGGGTGAGAGTGGCCTGATCGCCGACTCAATAAGCCTACCATCTTGGGGATAAGATCGAATAAGTGGTTGGGGACATAGTTATGCGAGATGGAATTCACTCCTACCCGCGTTAAGGGTTAGTAGAGAGGTTGTTCCCTTAAGTGCTGACTCCAGGTCTTGAACAGTGGGCCCATCCTCTCCTGATCAGGGAGGAATCTGATTTGATGGTTGGACCACAAATCAATTGTTCATTAGAGGTGTCAGTGGTACTTGAGGAACAAGATATAATACAAGGGTTAAACGGTATAAATGACCCGTTGTGATTATGAACGACCTGTGAAGGATCGACTTACTGATAATAGTTATATCAACAGGACACAATATATCTACAGTGAGGAGAGTGCAGCCTTTGGACTTTAGTGGAGTCTCCGGGGGTTAACGAATGTTGGTTAGTTCGGTTGAAAGAGTTTTGACCGGATAATCTCGTATCGTTGGAGCTCATGATCTGTAGGTCCTTACAGTTCTCCTCGCTAGCTCGGATAAAGCCGTGAAACAATATAAAAGAAAAGAAAAGAATTTGAATCGTTCAAATTCGGGTTTGTGGAAGAAGGATAGACATATTTAAATATGATTTAAATATGAGATTGGTCTGAAAACATGAATAGGATTCATGTGCAAAAGTTGGTTTTCGGAAAACCGGGTTTAATTATATTATTTAATTAATATTTGATATTGAATTAAATAATATTAATTAATATATATATATTTTTTATTACTTAAAAAGTTTAATTAATAAAAATAATTATTATTATTTTAAATAATAATAATAATATATATATATATATACATGTGTCTTACATGCCAGCATGTAAGACACATGTAAGGTATATATATATACAGAGGATATATGATATCGTCAGATCATTTTTATAAAAAAAAAAAAAAAAAAAAAAAAAAAAAAAGAAAAACAAAATCCAATCCTTAGTGGGTTTTGGGGTTGTTGATTGTGAATTGAAATTGTTTCAATTTTTCAATTTTCCTCGGTCTTCTTCTTCTCGGTTGCTCTCTGTAATAAAAATTAGTTTTTATTCAGTGAGCTTCTTCCCTCTTTTCTCTTGTAAAAGGAGTCCCACTACTCCGTTTCTCGGCCCGAGGATAGCGGGATTACCGTGGGTGGTCCACGAAGGTTTCGTGAGAAGGCTCGGTGAGCTCGTGAGGAGCTTCTGGCGGTGAATTTGGAGAAATACGAACGACAAGGGTATGTGTTCTAATTTCTCTTTTTCATTGCTTTTGCATGTTTCCGTTTTGTTTAAATTGATGAAATTAGAGTGTCTATGATCCAAATCGCTTCTGCTGCGTTCCATCAACGCTCCATCAATTGGTATCAGAGCGTTTTTGGCCACTCAATTTCTATCAATTTAAGTTATGGTGGGTTTTATTTAGAAATTGTTTCTGAATGGAATTCTAAAGTGAATATCGATTTTGGCATAGTTTCTTTTTGAATTTCATAATTTGTAATTGCCCGAGAATGTATGGGCTTTAATGCATGCTAAAGAGTCTGTATTTTAGAGTCATTAGAGTCCATATAGGTTTCTTTGTGAAAGAAGTTTGAGTTTGAAACTCACTGAAATGTTCGGTGTAAGTTCAAACTCGTTCTGGGCAATACGAGGAGAAATTCGAAGAAAATTTTGGCCGAAGCGTTCGGAGGAAGCAAGTTGGTCAAAGGCGGTGCGAAGAGTTCGAAGTCCGCTCAAGACGTAGCTTGTTGATCAAGCTTGTAATAAATTAGTTATTGCTTGTTAAATGTCAAAATCGATCCACTTTAGTATGTTTAATTAATTATGCATTGCGAATGTATGTTTTAATTAAATTCCATGTTTGTATGTGCATAACGTATGCCATATAGGTTTAAAATCCCACCGTAGGAAGCATGCTTCATGCATTGAAAATATGTTATAAGTGTTATAATATATCGTATGCATATTTGGCAATTCATGAGTTTTGATATAAAAGTTATATTAATTCATGAATTAGTTGTTGTTAGTTCAAATAGAATAATTGATATAAGTGTTATATTAATTATGAAATTGAATGAACAACATAGGTTGTCCTAGTTTTATGCACATGGTATATTATAAGTGTTATAATGTATAGGATGCATGTTTATTCATGAATATTAATATAAGAGTTATATTAATTCATGAATTAGATGTTGTTTGCTTAATAGAATAATTGATATAAGTGTTATATTAATTATGAAATTAAACATCCAACATTTGATGCATTTTATTTGTTATAAGTGTTATAATGTATAGGATGCATGTTTATTCATGAGTATTAATATAAGAGTTATATTAATTCATGAATTAGATATTGTTTGCTTAATAGAATAATTGATATAAGTGTTATATTAATTATGAAATTAAACATCCAACATTTGATGCATTTTGTTTGTTATAAGTGTTATAATGTATAGGATGCATGCTTAATTCAGAGTATTGATATAAGTGTTATATTGATTATGAATTAAGAGTTGAATGTTTTAAGAGCATAATCGATATAAGTGTTCTATTGATTATGAAATTAAATATTCAACTTGTCATGCCTTAGTGTTGCATGTTTGAGAAGGATGTAGAAGTTTGTTGTAGTTAGTCTTAGTTTTGCAAAGCGTTGTAAAATTGGCATAGACTTTTAAAATCTATAACAAAGACAAAGGCATGCTCACTTAGGGTTGAATGTATCGTTCCGTTTCATTAGATGAATAGGTCGATATCTTGTAAATGCTAAGGTTACAAGAAACTCACCCGGGGACATCCTGTTCGAGGTTGGAGGTATTTAAGCTGACGGTTTACGGAACACCTCCTACCTGGGGACCATCCGGTACTTGAGTAAAGTTAATCCGGCTTTATGAGCATGCGTGAGTGGTGTGAGGTAATAAAGTGTTTATCACCTAGACATCATAGGTAAAAGTTTGTTTTACCTAGACTTAGGTCTTATTGTCTTAGCCGGATAATGCCTGAGTAATTTACCCATTCCGTCTTAAAATACTTAGTAGAGGTGTTGAGAAGGTATATATGATATGTCCCTCTCCTCCTACGTTCTCTGTTAAGTTCACACCGTGAGAATTATGCTCGGCCTCGTGATGTCAATAGGGCATCCCCATTCGGATGGTATTTGCATAATTCGAGAGCAAGGTGAATGGAGAAAGTATTTATAGTAAGTGGGAGAAGGAAGTATGTCAATACATCCTGCGGTCTCCTCCATTGGATTGAACCGTGAGATTCCTATGTTCCGCCTGCTAGGTGCCCACAAGTGGTACCGATCCATTCGGAGGGCCGTTTCATAGGAATCGGAACATCTCAATCACCATTTATGGATAAAGAAACATAGAGCCATTCCCAACTTTGACATTTCCATTCGGTTGCATCGTTGGGGCCGCCCTATGAATTCTAAAAATGGAGGGTCACACTTACGAGATTTGCTAAGGAGTTAGTAAATCTTGACCAAACAGCAATAACTAAGATGCTATAGGAATATGAGATATTCTGGTATTAGCATTTAGTCAAGAATGTCTTGATTCAGTGAAGGAATGCTTGACTGCCCCTCGATAGCGACCATTCTGACCCACTGAAGTATCGTTGCAGTTTAATAATGAGTTTTGGGTACATTATTATTCTTTGCTAAATTCTTGATTAGTGTGTAAATTAGGTTAAAACCTTTTCACTAATATTTATTCATTCTCTTTTCAGCATGTCTAGCTCTTTCATTCACTTACTAGCTTCCGATAAGTTAACCGGCGATAACTACGCGACCTGGAAATCGAACTTGAATACGATTCTCGTTCTAGATGATCTCAGGTTCGTCTTATCAGAGGATTGTCCTCCCCCTCCTAGCTCGGATGCGACTCGAACTGTTCGAGAAGCATATGATAGATGGACAAGGGCTAATGATAAAGCCCGAGTCTATATCTTAGCCAGCATATCTGATGTGTTAGCTAAGAAGCACGAGGATATGGTTTCTGCTAAAGAAATCATGTCTTCATTACAGGAGATTTTTGGACTACCGTCCTCATCGGTCTGTCATGAAGCCCTCAAATACGTTTACAACTCTCGCATGAAAGAGGGTACCTCTGTTAGGGAGCATGTCCTTAACATGATGGTCCACTTCAATGTGGCGGAAGTAAATGGAGCTACTATTGATGAGTCAAGTCAAGTAAGCTTTATTATGGAATCTCTTCCGAAGAGTTTCCTTCAGTTCAGAACCAATATGGTAATGAACAAGATAAAGTATAATTTGACTTCTCTTCTCAGCGAGCTACAGACCTATCAGTCCCTACATACTTCTAAAGGAAAAGAGAAGGAGGCAAACGTTGTCACTTCTAGGAAATTCCAAAAGGGGTCGTCATCAGGGAGTAGGTCTGAACTTTCTTCTATTAAGAATAAGAGTATTCAAAAGAAGAAGAAAGATAAAAGGAAGGGAAAAGCACCTGCTGCAGGTAAGAGCAAGACTAGATCTACAGACAAAGGAAAATGTTTCCATTGTGGTGTAGATGGGCACTGGAAACGGAATTGCCCAAAGTATCTTGCAGAGAAAAAGGCTGAGAAGGAAAGACAAGGTAAATATGATTTACTTGTTGTTGAAACATGTTTAGTAGAACATGATTGTCATACCTGGATACTTGATTCAGGAGCTACTAACCATGTTTGTTCTTCTTTTCAGGAAACTAGTTCTTGGCAGCCACTTTCTCGAGGTGAGATAACTCTCAGAGTTGGAACTGGAGAGGTTGTCTCAGTTGAAGCAGTGGGAGCTGTAAAGTTGTTGTATAGAGATAGTTTCATTTTACTAGAAAATGTACTCCTGGTTCCTACCTTCCAGAGGAATCTTGTATCTATATCTTGTTTGTTAGAACAGTTGTATAAAGTATCTTTTGTTCATAATGAAGCGTTCATTAGCAAAAGAGGTGTACGTATTTGTTCTGCGAAACTTGAAAACAACTTGTATGTGTTAAGACCAACCGAAGCCAAAGCTATTTTGAACACTGAAATGTTTAAAACAGCTGAGACTCAAACTAAAAGGCAGAAACTTTCTCCAAGTACTTATCTTTGGCACTTAAGACTAGGTCACATTAATCTCAATAGGATTGAGAGATTGGTTAAGAGTGGTCTGCTAAATCGTTTAGAGGACAACTCTTTACCGCCATGTGAGTCTTGTCTTGAGGGCAAAATGACCAAACGATCTTTTTCTGAAAAAGGTCATAGGTCCAAAGAACCTCTAGAAATCGTGCATTCGGATCTCTGCGATCCTTTGAATGTCAAAGCACGAGGAGGGTATGAATATTTCATCAGTTTCATTGATGATTATTCTAGGTACGGTTATCTTTATCTAATGCATCATAAGTCCGAAGCTCTTGAAAAGTTCAAAGAGTATAAGGCAGAGGTTGAGAACACATTAGGTAAATCGATAAAAACACTCCGATCAGATCGAGGTGGAGAGTATATGGATTTAAGATTCCAGGACTATATGATAGAACATGGAATAGTATCTCAACTCTCAGCGCCAGGAACACCACAGCAGAATGGTGTGTCCGAGAGGAGAAATAGAACCCTGTTAGACATGGTTCGATCTATGATGAGTTATGTTCATTTGCCTAGTTCGTTTTGGGGATATGCAGTAGAGACTGCAGTATATATTTTGAACATGGTTCCCTCTAAGAGTGTTTCTGAAACACCTTATGAGTTATGAAGAGGGCGTAAAGGTAGTTTACGTCACTTCAGGATTTGGGGGTGTCCGGCACATGTGCTAGTACCCAATCCAAAGAAGTTGGAACATCGTTCAAAATTGTGCCTATTTGTAGGTTACCCCAAGGAAACGAAAGGTGGTCTATTTTACGATCCTCATGAGAACAAGGTACTAGTATCGACTAATGCCACGTTCTTAGAGGAAGACCACATGAGAGATCATCAACCGTCGAGCAAAATTGTTTTGTCCGAATTTTCCAGGAAAGCTACAGACGGATCAACAAAGGTTGTTGATCAGGCTGGTCCTTCTCAAGAGTCGAGAAAGCCTCGACGCAGTGGGAGGGATGTGAGACAGCCTGACCGCTACATCGGCTTGTCTGAAACTCAAGTCGTCATACCTGATGATGGCGTTGAGGATCCATTGACCTATAAACAGGCAATGAATGACATAGACAAGGACCAGTGGCTTAAAGCCATGGATCTCGAAATGGAGTCTATGTACTTCAATTCGGTCTGGGAACTTGTAGACCAACCAGATAGTGAAAGACCTATCGGTTGCAAGTGGATCTACAAGAGAAAACGAGACCAAGCCGGTAAGGTGCAAACCTTTAAGGCTCGACTTGTGGCAAAAGGTTATTCCCAAAGAGAAGGGGTGGACTATGAAGAAACCTTTTCTCCTGTTGCCATGTTAAAGTCGATTAGAATACTCTTATCCATTGCTACATTTTATGATTATGAAATCTGGCAAATGGATGTCAAGACTGCCTTTCTGAATGGTAATCTTGTGGAGAGTATCTATATGGCTCAACCAGAGGGATTCATACTTCAGGGTCAAGAGCAAAAGGTTTACAAGCTTAATCGATCCATTTATGGGTTGAAGCAAGCATCTAGATCCTGGAATATAAGGTTTGATACTGCGATCAAATCTTATGGCTTTGAACAAAATATTGACGAACCTTGTGTTTACAAGAAAGTAGTCAATACTGTTGTAGCTTTCTTAGTCTTGTACGTAGACGATATACTACTCATTGGGAATGATGTAGGGTTCCTAACTGACGTTAAGAATTGGCTAGCGACCCAATTCCAAATGAAAGATTTGGGAGAGGCTCAGTTTGTTCTAGGGATTCAGATCATAAGGAATCGTAAGAACAAAGTGCTAGCGTTGTCTCAAGCATCTTATATTGACAAGGTGTTGTCAAGATATTCGATGCAGAATTCCAAGAAAGGTTCGCTGCCTTTTAGGCATGGAATTCACTTGTCTAAGGAACAGTCTCCTAAGACACCTCAAGAGGTTGAGGATATGAGACGAATTCCCTATGCATCTGCAGTTGGTAGTCTCATGTACGCTATGTTGTGTACAAGACCCGACATCTGCTATGCAGTAGGAATTGTCAGTAGGTTCCAGTCCAATCCAGGATATGATCACTGGACAACCGTTAAACACGTCCTCAAGTATCTTAGGAGAACGAGAGACTATGTGCTTGTGTATGGCGCGAAGGATTTGATCCTTGCAGGATACACTGACTCTGATTTTCAGACTGATATACATTCCAGGAAATCTACATCAGGATCAGTGTTCACTCTTAACGGAGGAGCAATAGTATGGAGGAGTATAAAGCAAGGTTGTATTGCTGACTCCACCATGGAAGCTGAGTATGTCGCAGCTTGCGAAGCAGCGAAAGAAGCTGTATGGCTTAGGAAGTTCTTGACAGATTTGGAAATTGTTCCAAATATGAACTTGCCAATCACCCTTTATTGTGATAACAGCGGTGCAGTGGCAAATTCTAAAGAACCTAGAAGCCATAAGCGTGGAAAGCATATTGAGCGGAAGTATCATCTCATCAGGGAGATAGTGCAACGAGGAGATGTGATCGTCACACAGGTAGCCTCGGAGCACAACATTGCTGATCCGTTTACTAATTCTCTCACGGCTAAAGTGTTTGAGAGACACCTACAAAGTATAGGGCTGCGAGCTGCTCAGTAGGACAGTGGGAGAAACTTTAGATATTTGATATTCTAGTTCTCTCGACCAGCATGTACTTCACTGACGTTTTAGTCCAAGTGGGAGTTTGTTGGGTTTTATGTCCTAAAACTCGTAGTTTGTAAACTGAATGAATGTATATATATTATATTTCAATAAAGTTGTTATTGAATTTTAGTGAATTGTGTTTGTATTAACCTATACCAATAACTAACACTCATTGCGATAGTGTGAGTACTTGAACTTCATGTGTGACATGAATGTGAATCAAGTTCAAGTAGACAGCCAAAAATGGTCTATAGTAAGGGATAAGGCTGGGTACCTTATCCTGGGGACATTATTGGACGCGACTCACTTTGTATAGTACAAAACGATGTGATTCGAATCGTTTCATGTAGAGACATGTGAGTGAGGGCGTCCTGTGCAATGAGTTTGCACAAGACCGAACCAAGAAATAAAATCGCTCTTTCTTTATAACACCGTTTACTGTAAAGACCGGTTTTTTCATATGATGACTTAGGTAACTCGATCTCAATCCTGAGCTCACTATGAACTCCTGTTTATTCGACCTTATCTTTTGACTTGTACGGGTGAGAGTGGCCTGATCGCCGACTCAATAAGCCTACCATCTTGGGGATAAGATCGAATAAGTGGCTGGGGACATAGTTATGCGAGATGGAATTCACTCCTACCCGCGTTAAGGGTTAGTAGAGAGGTTGTTCCCTTAAGTGCTGACTCCAGGTCTTGAACAGTGGGCCCATCCTCTCCTGATCAGGGAGGAATCTGATTTGATGGTTGGACCACAAATCAATTGTTCATTAGAGGTGTCAGTGGTACTTGAGGAACAAGATATAATACAAGGGTTAAACGGTATAAATGACCCGTTGTGATTATGAACGACCTGTGAAGGATCGACTTAGTGATGATAGTTATATCAACAGGACACAATATATCTACAGTGAGGAGAGTGCAGCCTTTGGACTTTAGTGGAGTCTCCGGGGGTTAACGAATGTTGGTTAGTTCGGTTGAAAGAGTTTTGACCGGATAATCTCGTATCGTTGGAGCTCATGATCTGTAGGTCCTCACAGTTCTCCTGGCTAGCTCGGATAAAGCCGTGAAACAATATAAAAGAAAATAAAAGAATTTGAATCGTTCAAATTCGGGTTTGTGGAAGAAGGATAGACATATTTAAATATGATTTAAATATGAACATATTTAAATATGATTTAAATATGAGATTGGTCTGAAAACATGAATAGGATTCATGTGCAAAAGTCGGTTTTCGGAAAACCGGGTTTAATTATATTATTTAATTAATATTTGATATTGAATTAAATAATATTAATTAATATATATATATTTTTTATTAATTAAAAAGTTTAATTAATAAAAATAATTATTATTATTTTTTAATAATAATAATAATAATATATAAATATATATATATATATATATATATATATATATATATATATATATATATATATATACATGTGTCTTACATGCTTGTAAGGTATATATATATACAGAGGATATATGATATCGTCAGATCATTTTTATAAAAAAAAAAAAAAAAAAAAAAATCCAATCCTTAGTGGGTTTTGGGGTTGTTGATTGTGAATTGAAATTGTTTCAATTTTTCAATTTTCCTCGGTCTTCTTCTTCTCGGTTGCTCTCTGTAATAAAAATTAGTTTTTATTCAGTGAGCTTCTTCCCTCTTTTCTCTTGTAAAAGGAGTCCCACTACTCTGTTTCTCGGCCCGATGATAGCGGGATTACCGTGGGTGGTCCACGAAGGTTTCGTGAGAAGGCTCGGTGAGCTCGTGAGGAGCTTCTGGCGGTGAATTTGGAGAAATACGAACGACAAGGGTATGTGTTCTAATTTCTCTTTTTCATTGCTTTTGCATGTTTCCGTTTTGTTTAAATTGATGAAATTAGAGTGTCTATGATCCAAATCGCTTCCGCTGCGTTCCATCAACGCTCCATCAATTGGTCATTATGATGGATGTTACGTCAGAATCGAGCTCGAACAGAGGGTTACACCTAATGAGAAATTTGTCGCTCGTAGATGCCCCTAATGATGTCATTACTCTGCTCACAATTGTGACAAAATCATGTGGACAATCGTGGAGAGTAGAACCCGTGTAGGGGTTGTTCATGACAACGATCGTTGAAAAAGTTCTGAACGACATAATCTTCACTTGTCTTTTGAGATGAGGGAAAGAGATGAGAGGTGGAGATGTCCCACTGGACGTGCCAATCTGTTCACACGAGATTTCGAACGAAGAATGGAAATTCGACACGTGTAAATGAAATTTGAATTTGTATTTGTATTGTATGTATCAGTGCGTAAAGGATTACAATCGCTAATGTTTGATCCTCTAATTCTTTCTCTCTCAAATGTAAATGTATCTCGAGGGCTTTGTAGGTCGTGATGTGGGCACTTTTTAATGAACATCTTGAATCTCTCCCAAGTCGTATCTACTCCTTCCTGGTGACCCTATTTAAAATTTATCTTAGGATCTAGCTTAATAGGACAAGGTCCTTTTTATCATGCACCAACTTTTACCTGCAAAATATTTAAGTTGCCTGCCAATCAGAGTTAGTATTCTGGATGGAGAGAATTGTTGTAGCAAACAGAATGCAAGATCCACTAAAAATAAACTTAATTTTATTAAAAAGTCATTCCCGACAACAGCGCCAAAAATTTGATGTATGAATTGATATGAAATCGAACTCAAATATACAATGTCTTCAACAAGTAATAAGTAGATTTATTACAAGTATTGAATTCCAAAGAAATAATGTTAATAAACCCAAGTGATTCTAATAAAAAATGGAGCATAAATAGTAAATGTAAACGTTGGAACGATAGGTAAATAAAGAAGAGATGAATGGGTATTTTTTTTATTTTATTATTATTATTTATTATTATTTTATTTTTTTTAAAAGATGAAAGGGTATTCAGAGCTTAAAATAATGTAAAGTTATTCATCTTGTAAAAGAAAATGAAATAAAAAAAAAATGTAAAAGCTATTCGTTTTCTATTTAAACCAATCTCCTCCCTTGGTATTTGTATCCTTCATTTCTTCTTTACAAACTACAGAGTTCATCTTTTCTCTTCTTATGTTCTCTGTTTTCACAAAATCGCCTCTCTTGGTTCTCTTATTTCTGTTGGGTTTTTTACAGATCTGAACTCTCTGATCTTTGTAATGAATGTATGTTGGTGAGGCTTCATAATCTGGTCAGTGCGGATTTTAATCTGTTCCCATTTGACTCGTTCCCTTGAAGCAACATTGATCGTGTTACTTTTTTCAAATCTCTCCCTTTGCTTTCAATCTTATAGCGATTGGGAGAACACTGGAGTAGCTACATCTACAACACAAGTTTCTGCAATTTCTGCTGGTTTCAAATGCTTTTCTGCTATTTCATTGAAGCGATTTTGTGTATTTTTGCAACGATGATGAGCATTTTACAGACCTGTAATGATTTGCGAATATGATCGCATTCTTATGAACATCTAAGGGACTGAGTTGCTTGCTTGGATTCTTTCGATTTTGATTTTGGGAACTGAGTTAGAACCCTAACATTATTCTTCAGCTATGTTCCTTTTTGAAGATCCATTTTGGTTTCGTTCTGATAATCAAACGGCGGCGGAAAGAACCTTTCCTAAAAACCCTAGGAGACCAATTCATTTTGGGAATTTATTTTTTACCAAGTTCAGTTTTTTAATATAGAAATTATTAATTTTATTGCTTAAAATTTGAGATTGTTGGATTAAAATCAGACCCTAAAAGATATAGGGCATATTTGGGAGTGATTTTGACATACCCCAAATCAATTTTGCCTTGCTAAAATCATTCCCATTATTTTGATGATGTTTGGTAAAATAATAAATTGATTTTGGATAAATCTATAATCATTTTAAATTGTGTTTTTAACTATCAGTTGACAGATGATTCTTGGATGGGTCTCTCTCGTGATCGATTCTCTCTCAACTAGCTCCGACCCCTCTCTTGTTCTCGTGATCGATTCATTGGTTTCAAAGGTACATGCTATCTTCGTTGCGATTTCTTTTGAGTTCTTTGGCAAATGATCTGTTCTTGTCTATGAATGATGGCTTTGATGAATTCATATAAGATCAAGCTCAACAGACCGGAATGCAGGTTTCTCTTCGAAACTTGCGTGTCGATAACTTTTGAAACTGAGCCATCTCTCTTTGAATTAAGATATTTGTTTTCTGTTTTCTGTTTTCTGTTTAAATATTCGGGAAAGTGATAGCTTACAATGAGGATTCAAAGCTCCCTCTTCTGAAATTCGTTGAGGATAATCTGCTGGCAGAATCGAACCTAATAATTTACAATGCCTTCTGAGTATTGCTATTCTCTTTCCATCTTATTAAAATATCTTTCAAATTGTAGTTTAAAATTGAAGTTTTTGTTTATTTTGCAGTATGTATGCTGATGTTGTTATTTGTTGAAGTTTTATGGTTTATCAAGGGATGAAATTGAATAATCTTGGGACACCTCCCTACACAGTACAGCCATACTGTGGATGAGATCAAAATTTCCTATTTGATGATGATAATTTAACAACTCCGAACATGTTTTGATAGTATTAAGTCTATTTTTCTTGTTCATGGAATTAGATTCAATTATAACAACATTGTCAAAAATGAGTTTTTTGGTTCGTGGAAGTGATTTGATTTGTTCTTGGATGATGTTTGATATTTGATTTGTTTTGATTCGTGCGGTTTATCTTTTTTTTGTTCTTTTGATTTGATTTGTTGTGCCCTTTAAATTGTTTTTGTTAATTCATTGCACTGCTCTCCCCATTTTTGCACCCAATTGGGTTAGCTTAGTTGGAAGGATTATGCCATGCCATAAAATATTGTTCACTGGGTTGGTTCTCACTAGTAAGTTCCTCATTCCAAAGTTCTAAATTGATGTATGGCATAGCAATATAGCATGTAGAACTCTAATTAACCATTTTGCAATTGAAGAACATTTGAGTTTGTTTCATGACCATACTTGAACAAGATATGTTTTATAGATTGTACTTTAGTGTCCCTGAATTATAAGTTTCATGAGACAATATTTTGGTGTGCGTGTAAGACTATTCCACACCGTGAATTCTTGTATAATGATAATCTTTGTGTTGTGCACACTTGACTGGGAAAATATGGTAGAGCTCTTTGTACATTTCCTTATGTTTCTCCAGTTGAATAAATCTTGATTAGTTGGCAGAAAATATGGAAGTTGTGGATGATTTGTTGACATTTGAAGAGCTTGGCTTTCATTTAAAATCTCATGGATGTCATTTGGCAAGTCTCTCTTCTCAAGAACTATCTGCCAAGAGTAGCATAGGCGGCTGCATCAGAAGTTCATGTTTTTAAGAGTGAATCTGGTTTGTGTGTTTCTTATAGGTTTGTTTTTTGCTGTATAGCAATTCTGATGTTTTGTGTATATTCCACCAAGTGATTTGAGTTGTGACATAGTGTACCTGGATGCGGGAAACTTTTTTATTTTTATTTTATCTATCATTTACAAATTTCTTTTTAATAACCTTTGGTGGATTATTCATTTTAGTTTGATAATTTTCAAATAAAAGAGTCTTGCCATACTATTTTAATTATCACACATGGTTTGAAAGATTTTAAACCATTTTGTTTGGATAGTTTTGAAATTAACAAGTTTTAGTTCTTTTAAATAATATACATTTCAAAGGTTTGATATCAGTTCTTAATTGAACTATCTTTTTGGGACACAACACAAACACAAATGATTTGCCATTTTAACGATATCAGTTCTTGATCCATCTATGACATTCGAAATCTTAAATCAACCGGATCTTTCTAGCAATATGGTTCTAACTTCTATGGCCATTGGATTGAGGATATAGAAACAACTCAAACTGACAGAATTCTAGCAATATGGTTCTAACTTCCTTATCAAAACAATCTTTGGACCCCTTCTGGTGCAATGGAGATCCCATTTGGTCGGATCACTGACCACACAGTATAGGTCACCTACATTCTTCACTCTTCTTTGCACCACTTGATGCCCAACTAGTGATGATATTGTAACTGAAGGAAGGTTCAGATTTGCAAATCTTCACTTTGTTTTAAAAATTCAACACCAATCCAGTTTAAAAAATAGAATCTTTATATTAAAAAACACAACAAAAATTAAATTAGTTTGTTTTTCTTACTTGATTATCTTCTAACCCCATCTGGATAACGCCAGAAGAATTGGTAAATTAATTTGTTTTTCTTACTTGAGTTTCTGACATTGCGATTTGGGATAGTTCGACGGTTGTTGGCTTTGGCTCAATCTCAATTTCTATCGCCATTGGATTGAGGAAGAAAGGAGATTGAAGAGATGCCACACTCATCCACTCGTTTGGCTCGTTGTTGTGCTATGTACTCTTATTTTGATCGTCGTTGTCGTGCTCTGTAAACTCGCCCCCACGAAAACTAGGGTCGATAAGTTGGCACAAATCGATCGCCTCCTAAAAGTCACTCATTTGGGACCCCCTCCCCTACGTAATTTCATTGAAATCACCATCAATGACCCATGGAAGTTGTCCCAGACCATGTATCCAACAACTTCCACGATTCCACACGCTTTGTTGTGATTGGGTTACCATAAGTAAACTGCCATGCGCCATCAGCCTCCCGAAGCCTCCCGAATTGTTGCCTCAATATGACCTGCAGAAAATGAGGAAATGTGAAAATCTAACTCACTTTTCCACAAAAGAATCAACCCACCACTACTTCCCAATCTGGGAACGTTAAAACAACAATCATAATCCAACAATCGCTTCAACAAACGATTCTTCACTTAGTTTTAGACAAAAAAAAAATTAAACTAGGAAAATAAACACGTGCCACGTGGCACAACGCTCTGAACATACCAACACACTGTTTTCATTGGGATCGACTACAACAAAGTTGGTCTATTTCGACCATTTTTTATCGAAGGTTATAAAAAACCTTCGAAAAAGATATCATTTATCGGAGGTATTTTGAAGGCCTTCAAAAAATATATACTCTTTATCGAAGGTTATTAAAAACCTTTGAAAAAGATATACATTTATTGGAGGTATTTTGAAGGCCTTCAAAAAATATATACTCTCTATCGAAGGTTATTAAAAACCTTTGAAAAAGATATACATTTATTGGAGGTATTTTGAAGGCCTTCAAAAAATATATACTCTTTATCGAAGATTATTAAAAACCTTTGAAAAAGATATACATTTATCGGAGGTATTAAAAATACCTTCGAAAAATATTTACTTTTTAGCCAAGGTTATAAAAAACCTTCGAAAAAAATATACATTTATCGAAAGTATTAAAAAACCTTCGAAAAATATTCACTCTTTATTGAGGGTATTAAAAGTCTTTGAAAAAAATATACATTTATTAGAGGTGTTAAAAAATTCTCCGAAAAATATCTACTCTTTATCGAAAGTATTAAAAAACCTTCGAAAAATATTTACTCTTTATTGAAGGCTATTAAAAGTCTTTGAAAAAAATATACATTTATCGGAGGTATTAAAAAAACTTCGAAAAATATCTATTTTTAGCAAAGATTATAAAAAACCTTCGAAAAAGATACACATTTATCGAAAATATTAAAAAATCTTCGAAAAATAATTACAAGGCAGAATAGTTAAGAGTGTTTTGGAAAATTATATACTCTTTATCGAAGTTTATTACAAACCTTCGAAAATGATAGAAAAATAGAAAGGTTATAAAAAGAATTTGGATTCACAAACTTTTAAAAAAAATCTACTTTTATTGAGGGTTTAAAAACCTTCGAAAAAAGCTACTTTAGTTTTTAAAACCTTCGAAAATGATAAGAAAATAGGAAGGTTATAAAAAAAATTCGATTCACAAATTTTTTAAAAAATCTACTTTTATCGAGGGTTTGAAAACCTTTGAAAAAAGCTACTCTAATCGAAAGTTTTAAAACCTTCGAAAATGATAGGAAAATAGGAAGGTTATAAAAAATTTACCCGATTTACATACTTTAAAAAAAAAAAAAAAAAATCTAATTTTATCTAGGGTTTAAAAACCTTCGAAAAAAGCTACTTTAATCGAAGGTTTTTAAAACCTTCGAAAATGATAGGAAAATAAGAAAGCTATAAAAAATTTAGTCAATTTACATACTTTTAAAAAATCTACTATTATGGAGGATTTAAAAATCTTAAAAAAAAAGCATTTTAATCTAAGGTTTTTAAAACCTTCGTAAATGATAGAAAAATAAAATTTTTAAAAAAATCACTTTGATCGAAGGTTTAAAAATCTTCGAAAAAAATTACTTTAATCGATTTTATGATAAAAAAAATAGAAAGGTTATAAAAAAAATTCTATTTACAATTTTTTTAAAAAATGTACTTTTATCGAGGGTTTAAAAACCTTCAATGCTTATAAGAATGTGAAGAATTCATGTCAAAAGACTTTTAGATCCACAGCCGTTGAAACTTGAGAATTTCTTGCCTCTTCCGCCATGGAAATTTAACCAAGCAGCAGGATCGACCTCTCTAAGCTATTGCGTTTGTTTTTCCTTCCTTCCATGGCGTCGTCAACCTCCGGAAACTCAATTCCTGCACCAGGTTTCCTTCACTTTTCCATTTATTGCAATTTCAATCAATTTATTCTCATTCGATTCTTTTAATTAACGATTTTCACGTATTCTGGAAGTTCGTTTTCGATCATTTTTTGTGTGTGTGTTTGCTAATTCTGCCGAGGCTGTTCAGATTTTAGTTTCATCTCTTGCTGATGAATCGACCGTAGTTAGGGAGGCGTCCATGGCTTCGCTCAAGCACATAGCTACATTGTATTCTCTCTAACTCATCGTGTTTAGCTATTTGAGTCTGGTTTGATTTCGTTTAGTTTTGCGTTGCAAGCCAACAAATAACCCTCGAATTTAGGCATTTCATTTTTAGCGCGTTTAAGCATTTGGAGAGCTAGCTACTGCGCGTCGCCTCGATTTCTTACTTCGTTTATCCGGTACCGCCAGCTCTGCCTCTTCCACCTCCATCGACTCTCACTCTTACTCCCAAAACTCCCTATTTCCGGCATATCTGTTTCATTTTGTGCTAGGTCCAGGAAGGGAAGAAAGTCTGAGCGAAGCCATGGACGCCTCGAATTGGTGTTGTTGCGGCTTAATTTAGGTTTGATTGGGTCGTCATCTCCCTCTCGGCCTCGGGCGTGGAGGTCCTTGGTTTTCTTTTGAAATCGAATTGAAGTTTTTTCTTGTTTCTGTTCTTTGTCTGTAGTGAGTTCTGTTGATGAATTTTACTTTCTTTTGCTTTTAGTAGGAAATTGACCTTCATTTCTGGAAGGTGGGTGATTGAAGTCAACGGAGCTCCTGCAACTCTCTATGCAAATGAAGCCTACCAGCTTCAGGTGGACTTTCCTGAGCATTATCCAATGGAAGCCCCACAGGTCTAAACATAATCATCGAATTCTGAGATCGTTTCTGTTCCATAATCCTCTAGCCGCTAGATTTCTTGATTGTTGTGTGTTTAATTTTGGCCTGCCGTTTCTATTACAGGTTATCTTTCTGCATCCAGCCCCTCTGCATCCTCATATCTACAGCAATGGTCACATTTGTCTAGGTTGGTATATGTATATTCTATTTTCTCTTGTCTAGATTTCTTGGTGGTTATATTCTACTTAAGAGATTTCAGTTCTGCAGGAATATCAAGTTTATAATCTATTGCTTTCTTCACTCTGTTGTTTGTGTTTGGACATTTTTTTTTGTTAAATTACAAATTTGGTCACTATGATTTGGAGGAAGTTAGAATTTAGTCTATGTGATTTTAGAAGTTAGAATTTAGTCTATGTGGTTTTAAAAGTTAGAATTTCGTCCAATGGTTTGATAAAACTTCGTAAATAGTTCATTTTGTTAGAGACTACTTAAGGACCGAGAACGTGACAGTTAGTTATCCATGTGTTAATGGCTGTCAGTGTGAACATAAAAATTGATTTGCCAATTTCCAATGAAACTGCACTAAATTGCCAATTTCCAACCCGTTTTTTATCCTATCAACTAAATACAAAAGACCACTTCATTAACACATGAATATCGAATTGTCATGTACTCCATTTGTTAGTAGTTTCTAACGGTGGGATTATGAGATTTTATCAAATCACAGGGACATAGAGACTATTCTAACTTTCTCCAAACCATAGGGACCGAATTTGTAATTTAACATTTTTTTTTTCAACATCTAGTTTTTAGTTTAATGCTTTCTGTGTCTATAAGAATGCAATCCTGGAACTGGTAAATTCGTCACCGATGTCGACGAAGATGAATGAACGTAACACACCACTCTGCTTGCTTTACTTTCTTCTCTGTACATCAATTTACCAAATTTCTCTCTTCAACCTTGCGCTGTTCTTAGAACTTAGAAGAGAACATATTTATTTTGAATTCTAGGAAACATCACTTCTCTTTTTTGCTTCTTTAATCTGGTGTTTCTATTTCTTTCTAAATATTCATCACGTCTATTTTTATTAACAAATAAGTACACTTAATCCCTGCACTAAACTAATACACTTTTGGCTGGGGACTATATCGACATGTCTGCTTTCTTTCCTTATTGTCTTTACGAAGATCAATTATATGCTATTGAATATCTCTTTCAACACAAAGTTTTCTTTTTCAAATGCTTCTCAAATTATCAGAGACTACTTAGTCCTCTCTTTTCCCTAATTTCTCCCTCTTAGTAATTTATGTTAGGGTCTTTGAGTTTCTCCATCTCAAAACTTGTTATGGACAGGCCATTTGGTTATGCTACAAGATTATTGACACCAAAGGTTCAAGCTAAGGATCACAACCAGCGACACATGCTATCCACCTCGTCTTTTTTAAGGTTCACTTTATACTTCCTAATGTCTATAGAACCTACTTGAGAACACTGGTGCTTTTAAACATATTAATTTTTTTTCTTTGGTTTATGCACTTGAGTAGGAAGATCCAAAAAATTGTCCTCGAGTAGGAGCTCGGTAAGTTTTGTCTCCTTCACATTTCTTTTTCTCAATGCATTAATTAAAGTAGACTTCCTTGAATTCTAAGCACCAATAACCCACACATTTGCACATTGACTAGCACATTTTCTTTTTGAAAGACAAAATATTTCTCATGACAATGTTTTGTATGAGCACTAATCAAATTTCCTAGTGAGTGAAGTCTGTGATAGGAGCTCAACATTTGTAGCCTTGAGAACAAGTTTAGGAAACATTTTTCTGGTCCTTAATTGGTTTATTCATATTCAATTCCAAAGCCTTAAAAATGATTTTGCAGCCATCTTGACAAAACAGCCATCAAAATCAACACGATTAAATTAATTATCACAACAACAACACTATTTAAGTTTCATGTGGTTTTTACCAGACATTTATTTATCAAAATAAAAAAGAAACGTATCAAAATCATCTTTATTTTCTGCCAAAGCGAGCATAGCTCCGCGGGCATATGTATGTGTTGACGACCAAGAGGTCTGTGGTTCGAATCCCTCCACCCTCAATGTACTCAAAAAAAAAAAATCATCTTTATTTTCTTTGCGCATGAGCTTAGTTTCCCATAGAATCAAAATCAAGTTTATTGATAGTTTCTTTAATCTTTTTATTTTCTTAGTCTTACCACTTGTTTCTTGCTATGTAATCAAAATCAAGTTTAATGATAGTTCTTTTAATCTTTTTATTTTCTTAGTCTTACAATTTGTTTCTTGTATCTTGTTGTGGCTTTCTTGGGTGAACCAAGGTTATCACTGAATATAAACCCTAAATAAATAAAGCATACTGGTAAACATTCTAGTATTCTAGTGAGGTTGAAATACAATTATATTTTCAAACATTAAAACTTTAGTTTTCATTTTATTTTTTCTTATCCCATCTTTTCATATATAAGTTGCTAACTAGTTTCAATTGGTATAAATAGAACTTCTTTTGAAACTACCCAACACCATGTCTCTCCCTATCCTAACATGGTTGTAGAAGATGAAATCCTCATGTTCATTGACTTCTGAAATATAACTTCAAATTTTAAGGATGTACAATGCTAAACTAAGTATATTGTATATTTATTTCCTTATAACTTGCTAACTAGTTTAGCAATGTGGCCTTTTTTTTCCTCCCTATTATTTGTTGTTTGTTTTAGAAATTTCGTTGAGTTTCTCTCTCCTTGTACGCCATTTCTGGTGTTGTAAAAGGTGTAGGAGCCAATGTTGTTATGATTTTTCAGGTGATTCAAAATTACTTATATTTTGTCTTTAGTCAATACTTTATTGTATGATACTTCTATGCAGATGACTGCAGGCTAGTAGTGAATATTCTGTTTGTTTTGTTGTGCCTGAGAATATTATGTGTGTTATCTTCATCAAGTTGTATAACTTTCATTTCAACGATAGGAGGACTGAGTTGAGTTTTTATTTTATTTTATTCTTTTTGAAGAATAAAAATCTAAACTTGAACATTCAAATAAGTTCTAAACTATAGTATATAGTACGTGAATAGTCTACTCTCAACAAGGATGCAAATGACCTTATTTGAAGGTTAGAAGACAATTGTGTGATACTTCCTCCTGCAACTCAATTTGATAAAGTTGTCACTTTCTTTGCAAGTTTAAAATGTCAGAATGTTCATACTAACTTTCTCATTTAGATGCCTAAACCATGAGTTTCTAGAGTTACAATTCTTCAAAAGAATAGAAAAGAAGAAAGAGTTGAAAATTATTCACTAGTTTTTAATTTCATGTGCAGATCTAAGTTGTGCTAAAGAAATATGACATTATTTTCATTGCAGATGAGGTAATAAAATATCACTTGCCTTCATATCTTTCTCTTCTCTTACCTAATGTCCTATAAGCTCTTCCCTGCCAGACTTGGTATCAATAGCTAAGGTGAAGTTGGGCTAATTCAAAGAATCGAGGCAGCTTGTTTATAGCCTGAGAAGAAGATATTTCTGTATAATGCTTGTTTTTTGTGCTGAACTTTGCATTATTCATCCTTGTTTAACTTGGTTATGCTGGTTTAGAAGTTTAAATTTTCTTTCTAACTTCATTCAATTCTTATGATGTATATTGATGCTAAACTTTGCATTTTCTTTCTAACTCCATTCAATTCTTTACAGTTTTTTGGTACTGAACTTTGCATTTTCTTTCTAAGAGTTTTCATGTATAACACTTGTTTGGGAGATTTTTTTCAGAATAGTTTTTCAAACAAAAATGGACAAAAGCATGTTTAGATTACTTTTTTTCATAAATCATTACGGGTTGCCAAGATATCATATAGTGAGGAATATGATACCCTAATTGCGAAAGTGTTCATTGTAATGATTTTGGTTTACAATCTATCTACACAAATGTAGATAGATAAACAGACTCTTATATCGCTTCTGCACGTCGATAAAACAAATTATTTTTTAAAGCTTTAAAATCGTTTAAAATAGCATTATAAATCTTTGAAAAAAAGACTCATTTTCGAAGGTTAACGAACCTTCGAAAAAGACTCATTTTCGAAGATTAACGAACCCTCGAAAAAGACTCGTTTTCGAAGGTTAACGAACCCTCGAAAAAAGGCTCGTTTTTGAAGGTTAACGAACCCTCGAAAAAGATTAATTTTCGAAGGTTAACGAACCTTCGAAAAAGAAATTAATTTTCGAAGGTTAATGAACCCTTGAAAAGCATTTCTCGACGGAATTTATTTTGACACTTTTCGAAGGTTGAATTAATCTTCGAAAAAAGCTTTTTCGAAGGTTCATTTAGGGCTTTTTCGAAGGTTGTCACCTTCGAAAAAGGTCAAGTTTCTTGTAGTGATTGTGATTCTTCTTTTGCCTCTATTTAGGTGCCATGGATTTCCAAAGAAATTGGTGATATCATCTTTTGCACGGGAACAATCGAATTTTCAAATCTGTTGAAGCCCCAAATTGAGTGGGTTGCTGAGGAAATTGGCCGTGAAGTCAGTTCTTGGGGAATTGATTCACTTGAATTGGCTCAAATTGGCAAGCGTATCCACTGGTACTTTACTTCTTATTTTCGAAAATTTCCCATGGCGGAAAATATCTCTTCACATGATCAAAGAGCAGAAATAATAAGTTCCATGGAGATCCATTTGCCCGTTGATAAGTTAGCATTGGAATTGGTTGGCCATGGCTCCTCCTCTGGCCCCTCGATCAAGTTAGTTTTTCATTGCAGTTGCTTTCATATCATTTTTCAAATGGCCACTTGTGTACAAGTTTCATACATTCCTTCATTTGAAGCATTATTTTGCTCTAGTTTTTAGCTGAATTTACTGTGTTGACTCATTGAGATACTCTTGTAAATGTAGGCCTAAAATGTTTGTGGTTCTTGTAGCTACTGGAAGCTTCAATCCTCCCACTTATATGCATTTACGCATGTTTGGTGAGTTGCTAATAATATCCTTCATATTGTTGCCTGAGAATTTGGAGGAAGTTAATAAATTCTGATACAATGAATTTCAATGTGGGAATATCAGAGATATATCTCAATGGGACTTTATGCTTCAGCTTAGGAAGAGACCCTACAAAGTTTTGATAGACCTAACAATATGATATTTACTTATAAACTGATGGATATAAATGTGTAAGCTCATGTGACCCTCAAACAAGAATGCTCAACATATTGAAGAAATTATTGAATAGGATTCTTTAGTCTTTATTCCTTGAAAATCATGTTTGTCATGGCGTGACATCTAGATACGACTTATGATGACTGATAAATGCACTAATTGAAATATGTTGCTCAGCATTGATTATTTAGTTAGCTCCTCCGTTGATGGTGTAGAAATCTTCTTTTATTTACGAAGTATTGAGATAGGATTTCTTTTCTTCATTTCAAAATTCTTTTGCTGAATGCTTATGATTTCAAACCAATACAGTTGACATGATAATTTTATATTAATTATTTTTTCATACCGTTTCCTATGGAATGGGTAGTAGCCTAGAGAATGTCAGTAAGAACAAACGTATGTGGAAGTACTATAATTCTTTTCTAGCTACTTATTTGTTCAAAATTATAAGTTTCACTTGTGATTCAATTTGTGAACCTTGTGCAAACTTAGATTTTCATTTTGTGCATAGAGCTAGCAAGGGATGCACTCAAATCAGAGGGACTTTGTGTTATTGGAGGTTATATGTCTCCAGTTAATGATGCATACAAGAAAAAGGTATGCAGCTTTATTGAAAATTTGAAAACCTTTTGTTGGTAAAACGATACATAAAATTCATGATGCAATATGAATTGGGTCGCACTTTCCTTCATTTTTTTTAAAAAAATAATTATTATTGTTATTATCAAAGGAAATAATTTATTCCTATAAGAAGTTTTACAAGAATGAGGGATAAGAAATTAACCTAAGCTCAATACCAATTGAGATCAGGATAAAGTTATTCGATTGACATAAATAAATAAAAAAAAAAGGAGTAAGTTTAGAAATGTTTGGAATAGGATCTCCAACTAGAGGAAAAGGAAGTAACTTAAGTTGAAATAGTTTGTAGCTTATGCTTTCCTACACTTGTCATTATTTCCTTCGGTTTCTTTTCAACCAAAATATCCTACAAAAGGCTCTAACTGAGTCGGACACATACTCCTAGCTATACTCCTTTCTTTTTTGTTTTTGTAATCATGAGTGGTTAGAACGGTTTACATTTGTCTCGACTATTTTCACCAGACAACCACCCGATCCTATAACTTTTGACATTGAAAGACTTGTAGAAAATCAATATAAGTGGTCATTGCGACTTCAAAGGGATTTGGATTTTTTGCTTTTCTTGTTGATCACTTGGTCAATCCATAAATGACAATCTTATTGATGGTCAAATATACATCAAATCGATGATGGAGTCATTGTAACTTTCTTAGGTACTTCTGCTTCCACACAACATTCTTAAGGATGATCTCTTCATCAGGAATAAGAGTTCTGAAGTGGAACTCTCTTAACAAGAAGTTCTAGAAGACTTGACTTGCAATCACATTTGGAGATGAACTTCCAAAGCCATTGCAACGACTTATGTATTTTCCCTCCACAAACCACCTAATAAATGAGTCTGCAATGAGTATTAGCAAATTATTTGGTTCCAAACAAATCTCCAACATCACTTGAGACAAAGACACTTCCACAAAACAAAAAAATAAAGAACAATATATCCAATTTGTTTCTCGATCATAGGTCAAATCGAGCATAACTCCATTGGTATAAAATTGTATCATCAACCATGAGGTTTGGGGGTTCGAATCTCCCCATTCCCAAGTTGTACTAAAATTTGTTTCTCGATCATAGTGTTCTAAAAAGTGCGCCCTTTAGGGTTCTTTGCTTCAGAAGCAAGCACCCATTGAGGTGCATGCCTGCGCAAGAAGCGTGCACCACAGTATTTCTAAAAAAAAAAAAAATTTATGTTTTTCAATAGTGTGCTTCATAGTAAAGGCCTTCCTTTTTTTTATCAGTCTTGGAATGAGATAGATAGTAGAAAAAGATGTTAGAGAGGGCTGAAAGAGCTGAAAGAAATCCACTCCTTTAGAAATAAGACTTTCTTTCATCTCTGGAACTTGCAAAAAAAATTAGATGGCTGACGCTGAGTGGTTTTGATAACAAATGAAGTAATAGTTTTAAATGATAATTGTCTCATAAATACTATATCTATTAAGTTCACAGAGCAAAGCTTCTGATTACTATTTAGGGCCTCATATCTTCTGAACATCGAGTAAAGCTCTGCAATCTAGCATGCCGTAGTTCAGAATACATCATGGTCGATCCGTGGGAGGTATTTTTTCTTTTATCCCTCTTAATGTGCCATCACTCCCATAGAAAAAGAATGTTATGGGCTTTTTTGTACCTTACATGTGGTGTTAATTTTCTCAAATTCTGTTACTTCACCATTCTTATGTGTTTGGATAATTTGGAATTTGACTTCTGATTTAGGCCAGTCAAAATGCCTACCAGCGCACGTTAACTGTTCTGTCTCGAGTCAAGACTTCACTGTGCGACAGTGGATTGATACCCAAAGGTACGGTTTCTAGAGGATGATAACATCATTAGACCATCTCATGGGATGATGACACAACTGGTTAACTCCCCTTGATTTAGAGGTTTCATTAAAGGTTTAATCTCCCACCTCCACTCGTCCTTGTATATGAATAAGAACAAGCCGATAGAATCCAAATGGGGGGTGTTTGGTCTTTTCCTGTTCATCCTTGTATATTAAAATTTCATATTTCATCGTAGCATTCTGCATACCAAACGTACCAAGTATAATTACACTATGTTTTAAAAGGTTACTAGAATAATCTTGTCTTTCTCTACTTTTGTAAGAATCCCTGAGGGTGATGCTTGTTTGTGGTTCTGATTTGCTACAATCTTTCGTTACGCCTGGAGTTTGGATACGCGATGAAGTATGGATATTGTTCCTATTTCATGTAGCGATGGCAATTGCTATAATTTGATTCAAGCTTGATACTGGCCTCATTTCCCTTCATAGGTTCAAATCATATGCCGAGATTACGGTCTTGTTTGCATTCGCAGAGAAGGACAAGATGTCGAAAAAATCGTATCGGGTGATGAAATTCTATACGAGAACAGGGTAAGCAATGTTGTCACAAGACAATGACCATTTGTGGGTTGTTTTGCAAGTTCTAATATTTATAAAATCTTTTTTGCAGAGCAATATCAAAATTGTAGATGAAATTGTACCCAACCAAATAAGCTCCACCAGAGTAAGGTAAGCAGAAACAGAATGAAGGGTAAATTTGGAAATGTGAAATATTTTGGTATCAGTTCATATAATCATATATATATATATTGATTTACAGGGATTGCATTTCAAGAGGACTGTCAATCAAATATCTAATTGCAGATGAAGTTATTGAGTATATAAGAGAACAACATTTGTACTTGAATCCTTGATGCTTTTCATATTCACTTCAGTGCAATGTCGAAAATATCGATATCCATATCCATATCTATATCCATATCGGGAGTTCAATTTTGCGGATATCTCCATAGATATATCGGTGAAATATCATCGTCGGATAATTCTGTAAATGATTTTTTTTTAAAAAAATATTTAAATTAATAATTAAGTTCATTTTACTTCCAAACTAAGTTATATAAGTTTTTATTAGTATCAATATTGAGATTTAATAGATGATATTTTTGATGTTTTACGAGTATTTATAAAAGATATTGAAGATATCCATTTATCCTTCATATCTATATCGAACTTTTCGATCTACGGATATGTTGGCGGATATGTCGACATATAGATGGATATTTTCATCCTCAGTGAAAAAAGGATTTTACTTTTTACCTCTATACTTGGTTCAGTAAGTCAATTTTAACCCCAATAAATCTGAAATTATTATTCCTATTTCATTTATACTAGGAAATTAAAATATGAGCACTTTTATAATTATACATTTCCAAACTTTTTACACCATAATAATAATTTTAAACTATATCTATTAATAAAATTACTCGTTTTTTAAAAAATGTTACTACATAGGAACAAATTTCTAAGTCATCTTTACTTATGAAGAACAAAGATAAAGTGAAAAAAACTTAGATTTTAATACTCAAGTAAAAGGTCCTAGAATAAAAAAAAAAAGTATAAATTTTATATAAATTTAAAAACCCACCAACTTACTTAGTATATAAAAGGAAGATTTTAAGTTATATTATAGTTATAATTACTGTATGAATTGTATTATTACTGGATAAATACAATTATGCTTTTTTAAAAAATATATTGATTTTAATACTATTTTTCATTTTATACTTTTGAATTTGTCTCTAGATTAGGGAAATAATTTAGGAAAATTGTAGTATATGTCAATTTAGACTAAAATAATTAAAGATATAACAACTTTTTAAAAGTTTTACAAATATGGCATATTTCTAAAATGATTATTTATTATTCCCGTATTACCCTAATAAATAAATAAGTAGAATTAAAAAAATAAATTTTTTTATTCCCGTATCATCCCGATAATGTTCCAGTTTCTTGTTTCCTGTTTCTTGTTTTTGTTTCTCATTTTTTAAGAAACAGACTTTTGATAACTATTCTCGTTTCTTGTTTCTAAATTTTGAGAAACGTTTCTAAAAATATGGCAAAATTTTAGAAACACCAAAATAGTGTGGTTGGTTGGTTGGCAAGAAATGTGCATAAGTCAATCTAGCTACGTTAAAATGTTTATTTATTAATTTAAGTATATATTTTTTTTTTTTCATAAATATCTATCCACATTGACATTTTATCGATATTTTTTATCAACATTTTCATAAATTGAGACATTGATATTTTCACCATAATCCACATTTCAAACTTTGCAAATAAGCATTTTACGGTTTTTAAATAAGTTTAATTTTCTTAGTATTAAATATTAGATTCACAATAATTATATTTTAGTTATATAACGTCAATTTATTTAAAATATAATTGAAATGTCGATTCACCTCTCATGTCGATATTAAGTTCATTGACACATGAAAATGTCGATGAAGATGTATCGACGTCGACGGAAATTTAAAACACGGTTCATAACAAATAATGACAAATTGGCAATGACTTCGAGATCTTAGAGAAAAGAGACATCCATAAATGTTTACTACCGACATTTCTCACTCCAAAATGTTATTGAATGTTGTTTTGGTGTGTAGAAGGCTCAATTCCCTATTCTTAAATGTTGTTTTGGTGTGTAGAATGCTCAATTCCCTATTCTTAAGTCAGTCTCCTGGTTAACACACAAAAACGTATATCAAATCAAATTTGGGTAACATTTGAAATATAAATACAATTTTATGGTTGTTTTTAATTTTACATCGAGATTTATTTGTATTCAATTATGTAAACTTTGGATAGTTTTTTTGTATATATATATATTAATGCATGTTATATATTTTTTATATTATGTATACTAAATTATATTTACACTATACAAAAGGAAAAACATAAAGAAAAGAAATAATTAAAAAAAAAAAAAATTATCAATCTATTTTGTTTATTTATTTTTCAAGAAACAAGAAACGTTATCAAACAAGTTTCTGTTTATTTTTTTCAAGAAACAAGAATAGTTATCAAACATGTTTTTGTTTCTAGTTCTAAAAAAATAGAGAACAAGAAACGAGAACGTTATCAAACGGACCTCGAGTTATCTTTAATTCTACATTCTATGCACTGAAGTGTTCTTTTAGGGTTTGAGATTTAGGGTTTAGGAATTTTAATCACTGATTTTGGGATGTTTGAGCTTTTTGGTCTTTTACATGGATCAAACTGTTTTTTTTTTTTTTTTTTGGTATATTTACAAAATATTTTACAATTTGCTATAATTGCAAAGTATCCATGGAATCAATCCAATAATATAACCAATTTAATTATTTTTTTTAGTCTTTAAATTTTCATAATACCTATTTTAATTGCATTTTTTTAAAACTTGACCTTTATTTTGTTTTCATTAATTATAGTAAGGACTAAAATAGAAATTAAAATGTTTGCAAATTGAAAGAAAGTACTTAAGAGGTTTGATTCACATTAGAGTGTGGTGCTTGTTAAAGAACATTGTAATGATGGATATGAGCAAATGCGTTGTATGGCTTGGTGGTCAGGCACGTTGTGTGATCCTACTAGTTTGTTTGATAGTGAGAGAAGTCATTCTTAGTTAAATTCTTCTTTGATTTTGTAATCTGACATATTTTCTATTAAAATATTTTACTCACCACCTATATCTTTTCATATCTTTCTTTTTTTTTCATGCAACCAATTTCTCTTCTCAATCCACAGTACTAGACACCATTGAATGGTTGAATTTTATATGAATTTGAAGTCAATTACGTAAGAACATCAAAGTTATTTCAATGTTTTTTTTTGTTGTTGTTATTTAGCCATGTTTTTTTCACTCTCTTCTTACCTACATTTGGATGGAAAAGTAGAAACAAAGGAAGAAGAAAAAATTGTCACTCAAAATTTCTTTTAGTTACTATTTGATGTAACAATTATTTTTCCTAGCCTTTTATCATATAAATCTAAAGAAATATCAAAATATTATTTATAATTTAAACTATAAAAATTATAAATAATTAAATTATAATCATTCATATATTGAATATTAACATATAAATAATTATTCATTAAAAAACATATAAATAACTAAAATAACAGTCTTTACCGTCAAGCCACAACAATTTTGTTTGAACTTACCAAACGCTTTGATGTGCTTCTTTTATATTTAAAATTGAAATTTACCAAACACTATTCAACTTGATATGACAGCTGATTTTACTAAAAGCACAAATGACAACAATTATTTTATAAAGTTACCGCAATCTCAAACGAAGTCTAAATTGCAGAAGCATTCGTGCTAGATTATAACTACTATGATATGGATTTAAGTTAATCTTATCAATATTTGATAGTTTTAATAAGTTAAAGTAACATGAATTTAAGAGCTAGTAGGGAGTTAGAAATATAGAGTGGTAGCTCATGGTTTTGGTAAGATAATTTAAGGATTTGAAGGCTATTTATGTGATTTAAAGTTTGATTTAGAACTTAATCTGTTATTAAAGTGTGACGTTGAGCCTATTTAGGGGATTAAATTGTGATTTTGAGTTGGAGGTTATTTGTGATTAAATAAAATAAAGTGTGATCGGGAGACTATTTATTGTGTGATTAAAGTGTGATTTTAAGCTTATAATTTGCATGATTCAATTGTGATTTGGAGCTTATAATCGTGTGAATAAAATGTGATTTTTGAGTTCCAAACAAACAATGGTCTAGATTTGTTTGACCTAATCCCAATAACTTTTTGAATTATTAAAATTATCTTTAAAATTATTTGTACCATATCTCTGATAAGTAACTTTGCTTATTTATATATTATGATTTTTTTTTTGAAATAATATATATTATGAGGTTGAGTGTAGTGCTTACATATTGAATTAGGATATGAATAAATACACATTAAATTTGCATTGTATTTATATTTAAGACAAAAGATGGAACTCTTTTAATAGAAAATTTTAGGAAAAAGATCATTTTTTTACCCCTTAATGAGTAAATTTGAATCAACCTTTTAATTTCATCCATTTAAATTGTAAAATTGAAGCATAAGGTTGTGTACAATAATGTAAAAGAGAAACACCTTAATACAAAATAAATAAAATACTTAAACCTAACAACAAAATGAAGCCAAACTCAATCTGAGCAACAAAATGTTCAAATCTAATGGCAAGAACGTACCTTTCGGGTTATCTATCACTTATGGAAGGAACGTAGTCTTCGAGTTCATGATTCCCGTTCGCAACCCCTCAAGTTATTTTCTGCGGTCGAATGTCTTCCTTCTATGCTCCACTTGGTCATTTGTGCCTTCTATATGAATGCAACTATAGTTTTTTTTTTCTCTCTTAGGATCTTTTCATTTGGGTTCTTGTCTCTATTGGTTTGTTCTTTTTGTTTGGTTTGTGAATTAGTTTGCTTAATCTTTGGTCTTGTTTTGTGTCTTGACTTGGAACGGGGATCCTCCGTTATATTATCGTGGAGAAAAAAAAAGAGAATTAAAAACTATTTTTTTTTTTTAAAAAAAAAAAAAAATCCTAACTCTAAGTCTCATATATATATAAAAAAATCCTAACTCTCAATACATATACACATATACACATATACATACATATGTTATTGGATTTGTTATTATTGTTTCATAAAGTTAAATAATTGGGCCAAACCGAGCATAGCTCAATTGGCATAGGGTTGTGCTGGTGACCAAAAGGTCATAGGTTCAATCCCCGCATTAATTAAACTACTGTTGCAAAAAAAAAAGTTAAATAATTGGATTTTAGTCAATATAATAAAGGCATTGGAAAGTGGAAGAAGGACAGGTTGGGTCATTGTCCCATGATTTTTGTTTTACAACGGCTATATGATGGTACAATTGGATTTGCATTTTGGTCCCTGTGGGTCACATGGGATGCTTTTGTAATTTTATGAAAGTGCCAATGCAGAAAGCACTCACATTCTCAACAAAGATTTCACACACAATCTTTTGCTTTTCTGATTTTCATTTGGAACCATTATTTTTCTTACACCTAAAATTCCCCAATAACTTTATTTTGGGACTCGCAACATAAAAAAAAATATAGCTTTTTTTTTTTTTTTTTCCCAAAACACAAAAATAAAAAACAAAAGAGAGCTTTCTATTCTATTTTAAATAAATAAATTTAAACCCATTTTATTTTTAAAGAATAAACACACATTCTTAACTTCAAATTCATTACAATTGGTTACTTACTACCTCAACATGAAGTGAGCACCTGACGTCACGATCTATTTCATCAAGAGAGGTCTGGACGTCATCAACAAACATCTTGAAGGCTTGAGGCCAACCCTCAACTCTCTTCGGAATGCGAGCCATCCAGAGATTCGTTGTTGTCACGTCGTCACCGCCTCACGTAATCGGGGTGAACAATGTTTGATTGGACATTTTTGTCTTATTTGACAAGACAACGGTACAACAACACAACTAATCCACCTAGAATCAGGGGAGTCCCGATCCTCATCATGAGGAAGGGTACAAACCGGTGCCGACTGTCTACACCTCTTTTTGCCTATAAATACCTCCACGGAGGTCATTACCAATTCTCATGCAACTCACGTTACACTCCTACTTCCGCTTAACACTTTCTCTGACTTAAGCATTGGAGTCCAGTGGGGTCAGCCCCATACTGGTGCAAGTTATTCTTTCTTTTCTGTTCGGGTCGATTTCAGATCCAGCGGTGGTCCAGCCGTCGGAAGCTTGACGAAAAAGGAAGTCCAGGTTCTTGCGTCAATACAATTCATTGTATTATTTTAAATATTAAAAAATTGTCAGTGATATTTTTACATGTACTAATAAATAAAACTATATATACTATATTAACACAAGGTATGCCTTATCTTTTTTATTGAATTAGAAAATATTAGGTCATCAAAAGTTGCTGAAATGTGATCAAATAACAAGTCATATCTAATCTAGGTTATTATCTTTTAAGTTAAGGATCGCAAAGTTTGATAAAATTTGATGGATCAAAATTGGGGTTTATTAAAAGACTAAAATAAAAGGTGAATAAAAAATCAGGACTAAATTTGAAAATCTAAAAAAAAATTGTTTGATAACGATTCGATTTTGATTTTTTATTTTTGAAAATTGTATTTGTTTTTTCACCATTTCTTAACTATGATTTTATCTTATTTAAGGACAAATTCTAAAAACAAAAACTACTTTTTAAAAAATATTTTTTAAATTTTAAAAAATTAGTTTGAAATTTAAAATTACTTTAAAAAAAAAAAATAGATAACAAAACTAAGATTTTGTTAAAGGGTTTGAGTGTTTATAGACTTAATTTAAAAAATAAAAAATAATAAGAAATCAAATAGTTATCCAATAAAACTTAAAAATTGTGATAAGAAATAGACTAAAAATTTATATACAAAATTTATACTTAAACTAAATAGTCAAATAAGGCTTAAAAGTTATGATAAAAAATAGACTAAAGAATTATATACAAAATTAATGCTTAAACTAAAATATATTTTGAAAAAGAGAAATTGCGACGGATTACTAAAAAACAAATAGTCAAACCAAAATTATTTTACATATTTTAAATTGTGACCGTGGGGACCATCTTAATTTGAAATAATTATTACAACTTACTATCTACATTTGTTTTTTACCATATCTTTTTTCCTTAACAGACTCCATTTTTCAGCCAGCAAAAAGTAAAAAATCTATTACATTGAAGATTATATTAAAAAAAACAGTTTAGCCATATTTACAAAATCTATTACATTTAAACATTTTTCGAGTTTGTTGATGCAAGATTTTGGACCGCCCCGCTCCTCTGTCGCTTTCATGACCAATGACTGTTGGACAGACAGTGGTGTACCTGTAAGAGGAGATAGAGCATCATCTTGCATCGGTGGGCTAGGCCCACGGGCCTCTAATGCCTAAGTCAGAGAGGTTTGAGCGTAGGTAGGAGAAGTTAGAGAGTGTTCAGGTAGAGTTACCTTTTCTTTTCTTTCTTCCCTGTTGAACATGAGGGGTATTTATAGTGGAGGGGAAACCCTCGCGGTTGTCCAGTTCGTTGGCCTTCGGATGAACGCCTGGACCAGAGCGGGTGTCGTGGGTCAACCGGGGTTGGGCCCACGCGCTTGGTGATGATTTGCGGTGCCCGTCGTCCCTCGATTCCCGAGAGGGTTGGGGGCGCCTGTAGCGTCGCTTCTCCTGTCAGTCGTGGCAGGCTGTCGCATCTGTCACATATCGTGTTAACCGAGGAATGACGTCGGCTATCCTTAGTCAGTTGTGGTTAGCGTTGCCCACTTAAGCTCCGGGGTCGGCCTTTCGGTGGATGAATCTTCTGGACTTGGGTGCGATGGCCCCCACTCCGACATCGGCGGAGGTGCTCTGCAACCTTCGCTGATAAAAATGTAGATTGGCCACCGTCACTTGTTGCTGAAGGTGACCGCTCGCAAGCCACACCCACATCACCACCAAACCGCATCTTTTTAGCAACATTCGTTGTACCACCAGTCCCGTCGCAATCAGGACGTGCTTGTACCCAGCCGCAACCACTTGAATTTTTGCCACTACTTGGACAGAGTTGCCACCCCGAGCAGCCCACTTCCAACGCTTCCCCCCCCCTACACAGTCGTTAGGCCACCGCCCTGGCTATCTAACGGAACCAAATGCCTAGATATATGAATCTTAGCACTTGAAGACAGGCCCAATGCCCATCAGACACAAATGAAGTCTGGGCATTATCAGCCATCACGCCACCAACATGAAGTTTTTGTGGAGATTGGTCTGATGCCATTTGGGTTGCCTTACCCAAGTCAGTGGCCCGTAGCAACCTTGACCCACTAGGGCTCTCATCTTCTTCACGTAACCCCTTTGGCAGCGCCCCATTCCCAGCCTCTATTCCAGCCTCCATCGTCAAACTCCCCCATCCACAGAAGAGCCAAGCCCAACGTCAGCCGATTTGGGCACCGGCGGACTGGCCACCTCTGGCCTCACCGTCAAACTCTCCATCGGCCCGTTGTCAGACGTCGTCGTGGCTGTTGCGTATCACGGTCTAACTTCTTTGACCGTGCGACGCCATGGTATGCTCGCATACCAGTCGTACGGGGACTTCTAACCCCAATATACTTTCTGCTCAACTCTTTGTGACGTCATCGGACATAGGCGAGGTTCTCTCGTCTTGAACTAAGCTTTGCTCATGCGGAAACTAAGCATCACTCAATCATACACGTCGCCTGTACGCGCATTCCTCTCGCTCGCGACTCAAGCCGACTTGCCTCTACTCTAGGCCAAGTCTTTAGGCTCGACATTGTCTCTCCACGAGGCCAAGGTCTTCTCGACACAACGTCGCATCTCCTTCCGTCACTTTGCCATCTCTATGATGTCTCCCGTGCACCGGGACAACATTTTTCCTCACTGTTCGCTAGGACACCCTTCCGACTAACCGGTCCGCTAGACTCAACTTCCATCTCGGGGCTTCCGGAACCCATAGGGCATAACGACCCCTAAGGGGGCTACATGACGAAACCTCCAGCCCGCGGACTGGGGCGCAATATCGACACACCTGTGTCGTCCGATATTGTCCATTAGATTTTAGTCTAAGGAAGACGCCCAAGACTACTAGTCTTGCAGGCGCTCGCCCACGCCATGACACACGTATGTGCCACAGGGTAGCTCGCTTAAGACTTAATGCCCATGGGTGGTAGAGAGCTGACACTATGCCTCCCCCTTATAGTACATTTTGAGACATTTCCAATATGTAACCCTTGCATATGACTTTTAGCGAGTCATCGTACGCCAATGTGGAGTGCCCGTCAGAACTCCGATTGACACGAAATCTGACGTGCTTACATCTCTCATCAATATGAGTCTAACTCCAAAGTCGTTCATCAAAACTCACGACGAAACCCCGACTTCCGGGATCTAGGTCTGGGGTCCCATCTGGCCTCCGCAGAGCTTGTTAACACTATCGGCAAGGCTTGTCACGGGTCTTCTGCTAGGACCGTGACATTCTCCCCATTTAAACTAGTCATCGTCCTCTATGACACACTGAAGAGAAGAAATCCAGTTCATTAGCTACGTCTCAAAATAACTTCTTTGAACACTCTTCTTGGTGTGTTAGATGATGCACCATCCTCCTTGGTCGCATCATGGCACTTCTCAAACGACCCTTATCTTTGCCTAACGGGCGACACTTGCGTGCCACCGCTGTACTGTTCGCGCACTAAGGGTCACGACATACTCTCTTCTAGTATGAGCGTGACACTGCGCTCGCCAGCGAAAATCCCCCACCTGGATTCAAGCCTCCACACGGTGCTGGCATGTCGGGGGAAGAAAGAGGCGAGCCCGCAGATTTTGGAAGAGACTTCTCGCGTAACCATGTCTCCTCAGTTCCAGAGACCGTGTGACACTCCTTGAGCGTGTGCCCTAGGCGACCATACCCATAACAGAAGTCAGGCAACTTCTCATACGTGATCGGGATCCAAGTTTCACTCGTCATTGCTCCCAATCTGATCGTGACCCCCTTCACAACGGCTGGGTAACATTAATTTTCACCTGAACCTGAAGTGCCTTCCCCCAAACTCTCCCTTCATATGTTATGTACACTTTCTCAAACACTCCCACAAGATTTCCCAACATCTGCGCCTTCGCCTTTGAGAAACCTAAAAACGAAAATTGATGAAAATTAACCCAAAAAGAAGAATACCGGAAATCAAGATCATGAACACCAGACCGCCTTTTTGCTTCCTCCAAAATCAGCAACGCCTTGTCGTAGAACCATAGAGCCTGATCAAGAATTCTGCGTCGCTCCTTGAGAGTAGAGAACGTGCACAAGAACATATTGCGACCAACCACATCAATGGCCACCAGATTCGAACCATTCCAAATGTGAGGCATCATCGATTTGTAGATCTCTGGATTTATCAGTTTCCCTGTTAGGATCTTGCACACCAAAACATATTGCAATTGTTTATCGGCTAGATCCAGTTCATCATCTGCAAATTCCACCACCATTTTTTCCCGATCTGTAAGTCGCATGCTTTCCACCGAATGAACCAAACTATCTGCATCCATTGTTACCAAAACCATCCACAAAATCGCTTGAAGCCACAAAGGCATGAAATAAAATCAATAGATACCCACAAAGAATTACCAACCACTAGGCCAAACTCTCCAGCCCCTAATCGTAAAAATCCGCCGGCGTTTCTAAAGAGTCAAAGGAAACCTAGAAACCTCACTTCTTCAAAATTGATCTTATTTTAGAATCCTCAACTTAAATATATATATGATTAAATAATGAAATTTTAAATATTTATCATTTTTCAAAATAGAATCTATACATAAAGTATTGAACTTGAAGCGTGCCAAACAATGGACTTGAAATTCGTGCCACTTGCCATCAGACCTGAACTTTTTCTTGTTTTTTTCGAATTTATTTATACAAATATATATAATGTAGTTATATTTTCCGAAATCCAATATATATACAAACATATAAAATTAATAATTTGAGGGGGGCACGTGCCCCCGACCCCTATGTGGCTCCGCCCCTGGTCGTCGTCAATGTTTGAATGGAGAAAAGTGAAAGAGAGAGAGAGAAAGAGGGGGTCACACGTGAGAAAAATGTGCAGACGATGATTTTTTTTAAGGTCGAACTTCAATAGTATTTACTGTTGAAGTCGGAGTATTTGGTCTAAAATATTCGGGTTTAAATAATTCGCGGGCCAAACGGGGAGTGGATTTCATATGTCCACTACCCCCAACTCCTACTCCGTGGGCCAAACGAGCCCTAAGAGAGAGAGAGAGAGAAAGAGGGGGTCACACGTGAGAAAAATGTGCAGACGCTGATTTTTTTTAAGGTCGAACTTCAATAGTATTTACTGTTGAAGTCCGAGTATTTGGTCTAAAATATCCGGGTTTAAATAACTCGCGGGCCAAACGGGGAGTGGATTTCATATGTCCACTACCCCCAACTCCTACTTCGTGGGCAAAACGAGCCCTAAATTGTATTAATTTTATCAAGTTGGACTCTAGATTGAATTGTTCAATTTCTAACTTCAATTCAAATTTGTTACTTTACCTACTAATTTTAACAAAATAAATATTATAAAAATCTTTTTAACTCACTAGTTTTAATAATATTGAATTTTGCACGAATTTAAAATTGATTAATACACAAATTAATTAATTATTGAATAACTTTGTCAAAATATATAATAATGGAGCATAAACAATAAAGAGAAATTGTAACAGATGTCAATTTAGAATAAGATAATTAAAAATATGGCAAGTTTTTAAAAAATTTGCGGATATAGCAATTTCTATCGCTGATATCTTGTGACTGATAGAAGTCTATCGCTGATCACCTCAACTTTTTATAGATTTTTGTCAGTGATAATAGTCTATCAGTAATAATAGTCTATCACTGATAGAAGTCTATCAGTGATATGATAAAGTCTATCACTGATAGAAACGAATTTTTTTACCATATTTGCAAAACATTTTAAAGTTTGCTAAATTTGCAATTAGTTTGGGCCTGATTGCTATTTGTGCAACCAGCCCAACAATAAATGTAAAAATAATGGAGCATAAACAATAAATGTAAAACATGAAAGGGTATTCAAAGTAGTTTCAATCTAATTGCACTCAATATGCTCTCTAATTGCACTCACTATGCTCTTGTAAATTAGTTTACTCAATAGGAGGAACACATACTAATATCATTGACATGATGCATTTGTAGACTAACCTCATCATCAGGCCTGAAGCCCAAAGACTAGCCCAAACTCGATCCAAGCCCAGCCCATGGTAAATTGTTGATTGACTCAACCCAACCCTGTCATGAATTAGATTGAATATGGATCTATTTTTTTTTTAAGGGAATTTAAGAGGAATGTCTACTTTTTTAATTAGTAAAAATGGAAAATGTTTAATGGTTGGAATGACTTGCACCCTATATATATATATATATATATATATATAAAGTAATTGTAAAGTAATTGTAGGGTTGTTTTTTTTTGTTTCCCATTATAATCCTACTAGGGTTTACCTCTTCTTTAATTTACAATTAATTACTTTTGAAATAAAATAATTGAAGACTAGATTTTTTTTGTCGGAGATGTTTGGTTTCTTGTTAAATTCAGCTGAGACTTTTTTTTGGGCGAGGTTGTATACCTGCACATATTCCTTCGTAATGGGGCAGTCATCCACAACTTTTTATGGTATATACACGGACACACCCCAACGCAGTACAAGTGTAAACCCGATGATATTATTCTCTAAAAATAGCCAATAAATCATCCCATCGCTCTACCCACCCTATAACCGTGCATTTTTAAAATCTATGAGGTTAAATCGAAGCCCTACAAAAATGGGTTATTGTTTTGAACCCATATCCAAATGTGTAACTACCCAAAACTATTTCATGCGATTCAAAATTCGAATATTTAAATTTTCGAAATCTAAAATATCTCCTAAAAATTGCATTACATTTCGAAATCTAAGATATTTAAAATATCTCCTAAAATATATCCCAACATATAATTTAGTGGATTAATATTGCATTACAATTATGAAACCTTTTTAATAAATAAGAAAAGTTAGAACAAAAAAAATCTAAGATTTAAAATCTGAAAAAAAAAAAAATGAAAATCATGAAAGTTAGGAAACAACATGAAATCTGAAAGTACAAATTCATGTATTCAAGAATTGTTGAAAAAACGAAAAAAAAAAAAAATACAGCAAAATAACATTTCCTAAAAAAAAAAGATTTAAAATATGAAAAATCAAAAGATGTGAATTTAGGAAATGAATAATATAAATTTGAGATTTAGAATCTACCATAACTTTCTGAGTCATATTTTATGTATTTGAGAATTGTTGACTAGTTAACAAGGGCAAAAAAGGGTAAAAACATACCACAAAAATATCTCCTAATTTGTATACGGTTACGATATTTAATCCATTATTCCACCAAATAAGAAATGGGTATATCTAAATACGTATACATCTCTCTATAACCGTGCATTTTCAAAATCTTGTAGGTAAACCGAAACCCTAAAAAAACAGGTTACCCGACTCTCTTTCAAAATCTTGGAGGTTAAACCATATCCAACTTTGTAACTACCATAAATTATTTCAGACGATTCGAAATTTGAATATTGAAAATTTTGAAATCTTAAACCCTAAGTTTTGATACCTAAATTCCTCGTAACCAAACTAACACGAACCTCCTAATTTTTCGTTCTAAAACCAGAGGCTAAAAAGAAATGAGAGAGATGACAGCCACTTACCAACTTTATGGAACCTGACGGAGGAAGGGAGGACAAACCCGCGTTGAGCCCTCCCGGTAGTAGCACGGAAGGGGGCGAAGTGGAAGAATCACCAACTGAAGTCATAACTCTAATTCTAGGTGACATCAAAGTTGAAGCAGCAACATGGTTGTATTTAAGGGTGAGTATCGGTCGGTCGGAGACGGTTTTGGGCTCAAACCGACGCCGACCACCGACAAGTCGTTTTATGTCGGTCAGTTTGATCAGTTTTGGAGAAGTTAGTAACGTCGGCCGACCGACTAGCCGGTCGGTCGGTCGGTTTTGATCGGTTTCGATGGAAGATAGAACTTCGGTGAACTATTGAACAAAATCGTGAAAAAAGAAAGAAAAAATAAAAAATAAAAAATAGAGAGGAAGATAGAAAAAGAGACGCTTGGGGTTTGGATGTCCTTCGTTGCATCGTTGGTGTTTGTGTTGCTTGACTGTTGTAAGTGAAAAACAAAATGGAGAAGAGTAGTAAAAAAAAAGAGAGAAAGAAAATGTATATAAAAAATTAAAAAGAAGAATGGGAGGGAGAACGACCGCAGAAAGAAGTCCGTAACAAAAGGGTTTGATTTTTTTTTTAGTATTAATATATTACATTATATTATATTAATATATAATAATTAATAATTATCTTGGCACAAGCCGCAAGTTAGCCATCACTCAGCCATCACAGCAGCCTGCATGTGCAGCGTGAGTCACCACAGACAAGGCGCGACAAGCTTTATTTTTTATTTTATTTTTTTAATTATTACCGAAGTCAGTCGATTTTCTATGTTATAATGTCGCTGACCGACCGATAAGTCGGTTTTGCAATGAGAAAAACCGACGTCGACCGAACCTTTGGGCGAACCGACCGACCGACATCGGTTCGGTCGGATCGGTTTTTCGGTGTTCTTTGCTCACCCCTAGTTGTATTTTATCAAGAATCAATTAATTTCGACAACCCACTACACAATCATTTCCTTGGAACGAGTGATGTTGTTGGATTGCATCCTAAAGGGTCTTGCTCTGAATATCGGGAGGTTGCTAAGAGAAGAGTTGAATGTTTGTGGCAAGAAGGCTGAAAAATTATTCTTTGGGTCACTTGTCACTCGACTTTGCCTTAAAGTAGGACTTAAGCCTCGACAAGGTGAGGAGACAAGTTTGTTAAAGCCAGCCATCACTGCGCATCTTATTCAAAAGTTGCAACTTTTCAATAACCAAAAGACCGGAAAAGCATCGACGTCACGTGCGTCCAAGTCAAAAGGTTCCACCTTTGTGGCCACAGATCAGTCACAACTTGCCGTCACTTCATCAAATATTTCAAGCATCACACATTCTCAATGGGAGTGTATGATCCAACAGAATATGGCTTACTAGGCCTATGCCAAAGAGAGGGATGAACTCATTCAAGGGTTCTTTAATGCCTTGGCCCCGACCTTGATGCCTGCATTCCCGACATTTCCACCTGTTTGCCTGAATATTCCTTCGAATGCGGATTCTGAAGACAACGCCTCATCTGAAGATTAGGGGAGTACCATTCTTCCTTACTCTCTGCTTCTTTCCTTCATTTGCTGAATATATTGTTAGTTAAATTTCAGTTCTTAGTTTTTTTTTTTTTTTTTTTTTTCCTTGTAGGATAGAAGTTGCATTTTGCTATCATTTAAATATTTTGCTCGGATAGAAATTGTAGTTGTTTTGTTGATCTACTAGGATAGATGTTTTGAGCATGTATGATGATGTTTTTTTTTTAGCATACTAAATTGTAGTTGTTTTGTTGATCTACTAGGATACCTGATTGGATTTAATAAATTGATTGCACAAGTATGATGATGTTTTTAGCATACTATCTTTCATTTGTTTTTCTTTAAAGTAACCTTTATGATGATAACTAGAGTTCATCTCTACGCAAATAATGTCAAATGTCATAGCTTGTAAGTTTTTTTCAAAAGCATAAGGTTCCATTAGTACTTTTCTATGCAAAACTTTTTCACAAGTCTAAACTTCCTTTTTTTTTTTTTTTTTTGAAAAAGAAAGTCTAAACTTCCTTTTGTTTAACCTGTTTAAACATGTTTAATGAGAATTTAACCTTGACGTTTTGTTTTTTAGACTAATGCTCACACCATGCCTTTTGAAAAAATCTTTTGTGTAGTCAATGAGGACATTGTCTCCTTTATGTTTGGGGGCGTGAAGTATATATGTAATGTGTTGACTGCTAGGTCTTGTTGCTATGTCTCTTCCAAAGGAAGAATAGTTAAAAAAAAATTATTTTTAGAGGTACTCATCTTTCTTAAGTTAGCTCAGTAACCAGGGGCGAACATGTGACTCATGGTTGTCACTACATGAAAGGGTAACTAGGAAGTGAGTATTTATCTTAGTATGTGAGGCTTGCTCGTAGCTAGATACACTGTGCAATGAAATTGCAGGCAAGCTGGAACGAAGGTGAGTCTAGCAACAAAGATTCTCTAGAAAGTAGTAAAGAAAAAAAAAAAGAAAAAAATGAGAAGCCTAGCAGCAACACAAGTTTGAGGGAGAATAAGTGCTGAAAGTTCACACAAAAAGGAAAAGTTTAAGCCTAGTTTATTTCACGAAAGAGACTATCCTAAACTTAGTGACTAAAGGTTAGATAGATTAAGCATATGGTTAGGATAGACTAAAGAAAGTTTTGTTTAAAAAACGAAAGTAGAAACTTATGTGAGAAACTACTTATGGGATTATGGCTGACACTAGAGTATGAGACCTCTCCTGAAAGGTTGTTTATAAGCAAACTTTGTTTGAAAGCATGTTAACCATTTGAATAATTGTTCATTCTCGTTGTTATTACCTGTTGAATTGCTTGAGGACAAGCAATAAGCTAAGTTTGAGGGTGTGATGAACATCGTTTATGTCGTATTTTTACCCTTTAAATCTTACTCGTTAATTGACTTTTTGAATCAAATTAAATATAATTGTGCATGTAATTGATTAAAAAAAGAATAAAAAATAGGAAAGTCACATCCTCAAGATCGTTTTCTCAATATGAAGCAATTTGGAAGGTAAAAGAGTCATTTTTATAAGAATTAATGTTGTTTTAATCATTTTCAGGAAATCTGTATTTTTGCTTCTGCTCCACAGAGAAGTCACAGAGTGCAGTTGACTGGGTCAAAAAAAATTTGTTGAAATATTTTGGTCAAAGATCTTCAAGAGAATCAGCAACCAACTCCCCATTTCACCAAACAATCTTTTCCAAAAATCTCTCCCCCATTTTTAGCAACCTCCAACAAACGTTAGGGCCTATAAAAGGCACCTTAAGCCTTCATTCACATCATCCATTTTTAGAACAATCAATCTTCATATCATCGATCATCCTCTTTTCTCTCTTGAAGAACTTCTCCAATCCCGAAACTCCAACAAGAGTTGACCACTCCTCTATAAACGTTCTACTCCAGCCATCTCTGGAAGGAAGGTGTTGTTTGGATTCGATTCGCATTGACGACGTGAATCGAACGAGTAGAGACCCTTCATGCATTTCTTTTTTATTCCACTTTCATTTTGTTCTTAATTTTTAAGTAAAATTACCATTTTACGCTTTAGTCAATTTTTGTACTTATGAATTATTTATCAATGAAATATTTTAGTTTATTTTTCATTATGAGTTAATTTTCCTAAGGGATTCAATTATGTGAATGCCCATTAAGAAACGAGCTAGCCTGACAGCTGTAAATTACGGTTTTACCCTTATGCCTTGTGTGGTTCGTCCTTTATTGAATATATGCAAAAATGTTAGATTAATTTGATCACTTAATTTAGCATGAAATGTTAATGTCGATACTGGACCGTTCGGGCAATTAACGGCTCTCATAAAGGTGATATAGCAGAAAATCCTAGGAAATGATTGCATGCTTAACCATCTAAGATCACATTATCCACTAGACCGTAAGTATAATGGCTTGGACTTCTAAAGGAACTTACAAAGAGGCTGAATAGGAGGTGAATCTGGTCCAAAAGCACAAGGTATTGGGTGACTTTGTGGTCACAGGCTGTCAAGTAAACTCTACTTAGGGTTGAAGCATGATTGACTCCCCGTTTTTATTATTACTTTTTTAACCAAAACCAACCAACATTATCAACTTATTTTTGTTACCTTTCATTGCATTCGAAAAACAATTCTTTCTAAAAACTAAAGTCCCCAACAGTCTCTTGGGATTCGATACTTGGAATACTTTCCATTTTATTGCTTGATTGACAGTGTATACTTGCACTTGACCATATCTTTCATTGCAGGTTATTGAACCAAATTACACACCCACATTTTGGTCATCAACTTGTCAAGGACTCAATTGCTAACAATCTAACATGTGTAACAACTAGGGCGTCAATTCTAATTAGAAATGCATGTTATTCGTTACAAATATAGGAAGAATATGCAAAGAGCTAAACACATGCTAAGTAGGCATTAATAAACAAATCTCCCTTAATACAATAGTTTAACAATCCATAAACATCTTAATTAAGCACTTACTTCCTTAACCTTCCATGGAGAATGAGATTCTCCAAGAATCCACGGGATGTTTTGAGTTCATACACCAAAATAGAGAGAAAACCAAAGAATGGGGTAAAAAAACCGCAATCCTGAGGCTAAAATGAATAGTGAATGACCTAAAAAACGGAAAAGTTTCTTTATATAATCGAGTAGTGTCGAGACGCTACAAGTAGCGTTGCGACGCTACGAACGGAAAATCCTCGCGCGCGCAACTTCGTAGCGTCGAGACGCTATGACCAATTTTTCTCTCGTGTTTTCAATCTGGATTTTTGTGAGCAGCGTTGCAACGCTCTTTGCAGCATCTCGTACGGGACCTTTAGTGTCAAATGAATCTTTTGCTTCTCTCCTTTGCCCGGTTCATCCCTAAAGTCTTAAAACGCTACTTTTAACATCAAAATGCGCCCTTGAACTTATCGAGCTCCCACCCCTAAAACACCTACAACAAGGCCAAATTATTATTATCGAGCACGATAATTAGCTAGAATTAGAGTAAATAATAGCTCTTTTGGAGAGCTATCACGTAGTCTCGAGATCGGGGCAAACTAGCATATTTTTCGGTGTAGTTCTCTTTTTTTCTTGCTCATTATTATTGTATTTTGTGATCAATAACTTGTTTGGCTCGAACCTGTGAAGTGAGAACATGAAATATAATTTAGTTTCTTATTCAACATTATTTATATCTCGTGTTTTTTTTCTTCCAACAAGTGGTATCAAAGGCTTTTGGTTCAGGAGTCATGGGATCGATAGAGCCAAAAAGTTTCGAGGGAATCACAAAATTTGATGGGAAAACTTTTGGGTATTAGAAGATGCAGGTCAATAATTTTCTAACCTGCAAGAAAGTGCACAAGGCACTGAAGGAGAGACTGAAAAAGATGTTAGATCAGGTTGATGCTTGCTCCAAGGCCAGAAAGAGCTCGTCCTATTTCTTTTCCTCCAATGATAAAAGGGATGGTAAAACTTCTTGAGTCCTGCAATTTAGGTGGTATTTTACTAAAGCACTACAATTATGTATAAGAGCTACAATTTAAAATTCTCCCAACCGTCTCTTTTTAGTTAAGATGTCCTTCAAGAACTTGAAACAGTTGGACATTTGCTCAAGAGCTTTCATCAACAAAATGTTGATCTATAGTTGCTTAAGAATGTTCATAAACTTGTTGAATTATTCATCTAAGAGATGATGTTTGTCTTTGCATCAAAGCATCATTCCTAGCTAGACATTCTTTTATCAAAATTTCCATAAAAAGGATTTGAGATTGTGGTATTCAAAGCTTAAAATAATGAAAGGGTATTTTTATTATTATTATTATTATTTTATTTTATTTTTTAAAAAGATGAAAGGGTATTCAAAGCTTAAAATAATGTAAAGTTATTCATCTTGTAAAAGAAAATGAAATAAAAAAAAAATGTAAAAGCTATTCCTTTTCTATTTAAACCAATCTCCTCCCATGGTATTTGTATCTTTCATTTCTTCTTTACAAACTACAGAGTTCATCTTTTCTCTTCTTATGTTCTCTGTTTTCACAAAATCGCCTCTCTTGGTTCTCTTATTTCTGTTGGGTTTTTACAGATCTGAACTCTGTGATCTTTGAAATGAATGTATGTTGGTGAGGCTTCATAATCTGGTCAGTGCGGATTTTAATCTGTTCCCATTTGACTCGTTCCCTTGAAGCAACATTGATCGTGTTACTTTTTTCAAATCTCTCCCTTTGCTTTCAATCTTATAGCGCTTGGGAGAACACTGGAGTAGCTACATCTACAACACAAGTTTCTGCAATTTCTGCTGGTTTCAAATGCTTTTCTGCTATTTCATTGAAGCGATTTTGTGTATTTTTGCAACGATGATGAGCATTTTACAGACCTGTAATGATTTGCGAATATGATCGCATTCTTACGAACATCTAAGGGACTGAGTTGCTTGCTTGGATTCTTTCGATTTTGATTTTGGGAACTGAGTTAGAACCCTAACATTATTCTTCAGCTATGTTCCTTTTGGAAGATCCATTTTGGTTTCGTTCTGATAATCAAACGGCGGCGGAAACAACCTTTCCTAAAAACCCTAGGAGACCAATTCATTTTGGGAATTTATTTTTTACCAAGTTCAGTTTTTTAATATAGAAATTATTAATTTTATTGCTTAAAATTTGAGATTGTTGGATTAAAATCAGACCCTAAAAGATATAGGGCATATTTGGGAGTGATTTTGACATACCCCAAATCAATTTTGCCTTGCTAAAATCATTCCCATTATTTTGATGATGTTTGGTAAAATAATAAATTGATTTTGGATAAATCTATAATCATTTTAAATTGTTTTTTTAACTATTGATTTTGGATAAATCTATAATCATTTTAAATTGTTTTTTTAACTATTGATTTTGGATAAATCTATAATCATTTTAAATTGTTTTTTTAACTATCAGTTGACAGATGATTCTTGGATGGGTCTCTCTCGTGATCGATTCTCTCTCAACTAGCTCCGACCCCTCTCTTGTTCTCGTGATCGATTCATTGCTTTCAAAGGTACATGTTATCTTCGTTGCGATTTCTTTTGAGTTCTTTGGCAATTGATCTGTTCTTGTCTATGAATAGTGACTTTGATGAATTCATATAAGATCAAGCTCAACAGACCGGAATGCAGGTTTCTCTTTGAAACTTGCGTGTCGATAACTTTTGAAACTGAGCCATCTCTCTTTGAATTAAGATATTTGTTTTCTGTTTTCTGTTTAAATATTTGGGAAAGTGATAGCTTACAATGAGGATTCAAAGCTCCCTCTTCTGAAATTCGTTGAGGATAATCTGCTGGCAGAATCGAACCTAATAATTTACAATGCCTTCTGAGTATTGTTATTCTCTTTCCATCTTATTAAAATCTCTTTCAAATTGTAGTTTAAAATTGAAGTTTTTGTTTATTTTGCAGTATGTTTGAAATGCTGATGTTGTTATTTGTTGAAGTTTTATGGTTTATCAAGGGATGAGATGGAATAATCTTAGGACACCTTCCTACACAGTACAGCCATACTGTGGATGAGATCAAAATTTCCTATCTGATGATGATAATTTAACAACTCCGAACATGTTTTGATAGTATTAAGTCTATTTTTCTTTAGGTGGGTTACACTGTTTTTACACTTGTTCATTGAATTAGATTCAATTATAACAACATTGACAAAAATGAGTTTTTGGGTTCGTGGAAGAGATTTTATTTGATTTGATTTGTTCTCGTATGATGTTTGATATTTGATTTGTTTTGATTGGTTGCGGTTGATCTTTTTTTTGTTCTTTTGATTTGATTTGTTGTGCCCTTTAAATTGTTTTTGTTAATTCATTGCCCTGCGCTCCCCATTTCTGCCCCCAGTTGGGCTAGCTTGGTTGGAAGGATTATGCTATGCCATAAAATATTGTTCACTGGGCTGGTTCTCACTAGTAAATTCCTCATCCCAAAGTGATTTTAGCTAACGGCGTTAGCTAAAATCCATTTGGCTTGATTTGTTCTCGTGGAAGAGCTTGGCTTTCGTTTAACATCTCATGGATGCCATGTGGCAAGTCTCTCTTGTCAAGAACTATCTGCCAAGAGTAGCATAGGCGGCTGCATCAGAAGTTTATTGAGACAATTGTTGAAGTTTACTGTTGCTGTAAGTTGTGTCTGCATCAGAAGTTTATTGAGACAATTGTTGAAGTTTACTGTTGCTGTAAGTTGTGGCTGCATCAGAAGTCTATTGAGACAATTGTTGAAGTTTACTGTTGCTGTAAATTGTGTGTGTGTTTCTTAAAGGTTTGTTTTTTGCTTTATAGCAATTCTGATGTTGTGTATATTCCACCAAGTGATTTAATTATCACATGTGGGTTTGTAAGATTTTAATCCATTTTGTTTGGATAGTTTTGAAATAAACAAGTTTTAATTCTTTTAAATAATATACTGTTAGACCCCCAATTGTAAATACTTACTCTAGGAAGGGTAAGAAGGGAAAAGAGAAAATGATATAACCGTTTGCAAAAGTTAGTGGGACCAGGGTGTACGGTTGTTAGGGTTACCGGGTACCTTGGTATTTAAGTTTTCTTTCTTGTTATTTTGTGGTTATCTGGTATTTTGTGATAGAACAGTAGCTCTGAGAGCTCTTTGGAGAGGTTACCGGCGCTCTCGAATCTGCCGGGTGTTTCATGTGTTTGTAATCGTTAGTATTTTGCAATATCAATATCACAAGTAAGAGTTATCTTACATATACATTTCAAAGTTAGAATGATATCAAGTTCATAATTGAACTATCTTTTTGGGACACAACACAAACACAAACGATTTGCCATTTTAACGATATCAGTTTAATCCATCTATGACATTCGAAATCTTAAATCAATCGGTTCTTTCTATCTTTATAAAATTCAATTTTAGAGCTTATCTTTAATAATTGCACTAACTTACCGGTTTCATCCCAGAACTATCATTCATTTTACTTTTCTAACACATTACAATCTTTCCAAGAACATGAACCAATCTTAATCTTTAGGATACAGAAACAACCAAAACTGATAAAGGATCCTTGCCATATGGTTGAAACTTCCTATCAAAACAATCTTTAGACCTCATTTGGTGCAATGGAGATCCCATTTGGTTGGATCATTGACCACACATAGGTCACCTACATTCTTCACTCTTCTTTGCACCACTTGAAGACCACTTGATGCCCAACCAGTGATGATATTGTAACTGAAGGAAGGTTCAGATTTGCAAATCTTCTTTTCAAAAATCCAACACCAACCCAGTTTAAAAAATAGAATCTTTATATTAAAAAACACAACAAAAATTAAATTAGTTTGTTTTTCTTACTTGATTATCTTCTAACCCCATTTGGATAACGCTAGAAGAATTGGTAAATTAATTTGTTTTTCTTACTCGAGTTTCTGACATTGCGATTTGTGATAGTTCGACCGCTGTTGGCTTTGGCTTAATCTCAATTTCTATCACCATTGGACTGAGGAAGAAAGGAGATTGAAAAGATGGTGTTGAAAAGAGATGCCACACTCATCTACTCGTTCGGCTCGTTGTCGTGCTCTGTACTCTTATTTTGATCGTTGTTGGTCGATTTCCCATTCCTTTGGCCATATTTTTTGGAACAATGAAGGCCTCACTTCTCAGATCTATTCGTTCCGCCTCTTCAGACGTTCCTCTTGGATCGAATCGGTGCTGGAAAGGAAAGTCATCGTGTTAGGTGATGTCGGTGGGATTGGACAACCATTGTCACTTGCCCTTTACGATATTGTTGGTACTCTTGGTGTCGTCGCTGGGGAAGATCCATTATTTTTTGTCTGGAGGGGTACACTTTCAATAGGGGTTAATTGCAAGTTTAGTCTGACATTTTTTATTTATGTCTTATAGTCCTTGAACTTTAAAATGTAAGTAAAAGACTCTTAAACTTTCAATTTTTAGTCTGATAGATCCTTGAACGTTCAATTTTGTGTCAAATAGATGCTTCAAAGTTTAATTTTGTGTCTAATAGATCTTCAAATTTTAATTTTTTGTCTAATAGATCTTCAAATTTTAATTTTGTGTCTAATAGATCTTTCAAATTTTAATTTTGTGTCTAATAGATCTTTCAAATTTTAATTTTGTATCTAATAGATGCTTCAAACTTTAATTTTGTGTCTAATAATTAAACTCTGAATTTTGTATCTAATAAAGACATTAAAAAATTAATGCGTCAACTTAACCTAAATTTTCAAGTGTAATCAAAGATTTTTTTAGAAGATAGCATATTTATATTAAGTAATATTAATTCAAAAATAATAATAAACCATTTTAGAATTCTCAATAAAAAAAATTTTGATACTAAAACAAAAACAATTAAACAGAACGCGACAAAAGAGGTTGCTTGTCCTTCTCAACAAGCAACATTAACCAAGAAGGAAAAGTAGAGCACCAACTTTGGTTACAACTTTGGTTACAACTTTGGTTACAACCTGGAGAGGTCCTTCTCAACAAGCAACATTAACCAAGATGGAAAAGTAAAGCACCAACTTTGGTTACAACCTGTAGACAATGCTCATCGGGCAATACCATCTACAACGTTGTTTTGAGACCGTCGTATATGTTGAAAGACTCGAACATTTACCGCCACCGCCAGACTAAGCACCTCACTTGCGACCGATTTAATATTCGCCAGGTCATCTTCATGATTAGGAGACGAACCACACCAAGACAATCAGATTGCACCGCGACCTCCTGGTGGCGCATGGTTGCCAACATCCTTACCCCCGCCTCAACTGCCTTCATCCACGCGCATTGCTAAATAGAGGACTATTGGTAGATTTTTACTGTATGATTTGTTGATCTAAAAATGTCCCATGTGTGTAAATTGAATAAAGCTCTCTCTACAGCCTAAAATAAGCATCTTGAGCTTGGTATGATAATCTAACTAAGGACGCTCTCAGTAAATGAGGATTTAAAAAATCTAATCCACGCAACGTTACAAGTAAGAGACAACCCCGACACATCATCCATCAACCAGCTCTGGACTGCATACGCGTCCGATGGTGCCTCATGTTGACACGACCCACCAGGACGTTGCTCTGACCTCGAAGTAAATTCATGAAGGTAGGCAACCCCTTTTTGGTGCAATACTGCCACAGGAGTCGTTTCAAGGCTCGTGAAGACCCGTTGATTGCGATACCCCTAAACTTGCCACAACAACACTTCAAGGAGCTCCACTGACCCCGCCTCTTTGCAACCCTGGAACCATTCATAATGATCCATGCTCGACCAACTGTTCCTGCAACACAAAACAGACACCACATTAGTATTAAAGAAATAAGACCACAAAGCTTTGACCAACTTGCATGTCCAGAAGAGATGCACCACAGTCTCCAGGTCCCAAAAATGGAGAGCACCACACATCAGAGTAAATCTCCTATGATTGAAGATTGGAAAGCATCGGATCAATGTCCTGCAGAATTTTCCAACAACACAATTTAACCTTTGAGGGCAGAAAGATATGCCAGAAACCCTTCCAAAGCATGGCAACGCGAACCGTCGAAGATGAGGATCCCTGTTGACTCTGCTCAATATGCATACCGAGCTTGTAAGCATTATTCACAGAAAATAATCATTTCTTATCCCAAGCACAATACACTTTGTCATTCTCTTTTTGCTCATTCGTGGGAATGGAAAGAATTAAATTACCCTCCGCCTCACAAAACCCCGCGCGAACCTTAGCCTCATTCCAAGACCAATTTGCACAGAGCAACGATGTCATCGACTCATCCTTATAACAATTAGCAACACACAACGGCCGACCTTGCCCAACCTTCAGAATCCACGACCCATTTGAATGTTGTGACCGTTACCCACCCTCCACCGGTAACCCTTCTAAAACAACTCCCGCCCTCAAATAATATTGCACCAGGCATATGACGAATTATGCCTAACCGGGGCCTTTAGAAAATGTCATGTTCGGAAATACCTGCCTTGCAACACCTGATAGAGAAGGCTACTTGGCTGGCTAATAAGTCTTTAACACTGTTTAGCGAGCAAAGCCTGGTTGAAATTAAATCCGTAAGTCCCGAAACCCCAAGCCCCCCATGTCCTTGCCCCAACATAACTTTTGCCAACTCTTCCAATGGATACGTCGTCTGTCTATGGTTGATCCCCACCAAATCTTTGCACACATAGAATCAATGTCATTGCACAAGGTAACTGGAAGCTTGAAGAAACTCATAGTGTAGGTAGGGATCGCCTAGGCCCGCCTTTATCAAAACCTCCTTACCGCCAGCAGAATACAGTCGTTCCTTCCAACCATGAAGAACCTTCCAAACACGCTCTCTTACTGGCCTAAAAATAGAACACTTACTGCGAGAAATGTGTGATGGAAGACTGTTACGTCTCCAAAAGTGACTATTTTAGGACTTATTTGCTAGAGAAAGATGTACACCCTTAAGCGTTTTTGGTAGGATTTAGCTTAAACTTGTGCTTATATATGAGAATTTGAAGAATGAAGCTAAATTAGAACTTATGTGTAGAAGGAAAGAAAAAGAACCAAAAACAAAGTTAAAGACTTGAAATTTGCACATTGCTGAAGCATTGCGAAAACATTGCGGTTTCAGCAATGTTTTAAGTGAAATCTGTTAAGTTGTCTAACCGATTTCTATTTTGTTGCGAATTTTCAGCCGCCCATTTTTTCTACTGCTGCCACGTAGAGGAATGACGTTCAGAATGGATGGTTCTCCTTGGCCCAATCGTACCTGCAGAACACTATAAAAGGAGGTCAAAGGGGAAGGTTGAAGACACACTCGAACGACGTAGACTCCCATTTCAACGCATTCTCTCATTTGCTCTTTCTTCCGGTTGTTGGTGCGAAAGGTTCAGCTGGTGGAATCGATAGTCTGAGAAGAAAAAGGGAGGATTTTTCTTCTCTTCTGATTAGATTCATCCACGATCAAGCTTACCTTCGGCTTTCACCCGAGGCGTTGCAACGAGGAGTTCACACGCTTGCGTTTACAGCTTTCTTCTGCTTCCCTTTGCTTTCTGTTTTTGTTTTCGTTGCTGTCGGTTGTAATCTGTTTACCATTGCTACTCTAATTCATTTCGTATTTGTCTGTTTAGTTTTCGTCAGTTTCTGTTGTTGTTTTGTCAGTTTCAAACGTTGGTTAATCAAAGCATCATTTCATTATTTCGCAAGTTCTTCATCTCTCTATTTACTGTTCTTCTTCGTCTGCTTTGTCCTTTATAATCTGTCAAGCATGCTTAATGTCTCAAATCTTTCCATTCCATTTTCATCCATGAGTAACTAATCCACATAATGGTATGCTAATGACAAGTTTATAGGTAGAAATATGTGAATCAAGCATGTAGGTTAGCTTCAACTGCATTGAATGTATGTGTGCTTCATCCCACAGGCAATTTCGATTGGCCATCCATTTTGTCCAAAGAACTCCTAACCTCTGGAAGGAGTAAGAGTTCAGAGTCGTACATTCATGCTAGCCTTTCATGGTAGCCAAAAAACGACCTAGGAATAGGCGTTTTCCTAGTACAAATCACTAAACTTACTTTTATAAAAAGATGCTTAAGGCCTTACTTGGACATGAGTAAACTAAAGGATCTAATGCATGAAATCGGAAGATACATGAGAATGAGTTAGTTTGATGCATGATGAGTTGATCTACGGCTTGAGAATCATATGAAAAAGCCTATAGAGGAGTCGTTAGTAGCCCTTGTTTCCCTACTTTACCCCTAATTCGTTGTTAGTAACATTGCTAGAAAATTGTTGTTTCCGCAATTCTTTTCCTTTTACATTCGAGTTTACTTAACTACTTGCACTTGTTTATGCTTTCATATCTCGCACATTCCTTAATAGTTAGGCACTTTAAACCCAAATCTACCTCATTTAAACCACCCTTTCTCACTTAACCTCTCACTTCGTTAGTAACTAAGAATAAATCTCTGTGGGAAATCGAATGAAAAAATACTTATTACTTGCTACAAGATCATGTATGCTTGCATGTTCTAAGTGCTCTCACGTTGCATCTTTATTTTAACCATTGAGCACGCAACAAAGACCAAGGTACCTGCCCAGAGACAACGTCTCGGTCACCCCTAACTCACTCTATATGAACCCTCGCGCCTCGACACCTGTATTCTGACTGACCATGAACATGGACTTGCCATAATTTATCACCTTCCCAGACGTCTGCTCATATAGTATGAGGATTTGCTTGATTACCAGACAGTCTTGTTGAGTCGAGCTGAAAAATAGTAGACTATCATCTGCATAAAAAAAAGTGAGATATAACATGACAATATCTATTAATTTGTAGACCCCTAAAACTATTCACAACCAATTCCCTATGAAGTAAAACAGAGAAGTCGTGTGCACAAATTATAAACAAATAAGGAGAAATAGGATTGCCTTGTCGAATTCCCCTACCGGGGAAAAATTCCCTAGTCGGGAGTCCATCAATGAGGACCGAAAATCGTATTGACTCCACACAACTCATCACTAGGTGTTGTTGGGTTTTATGTCCTAAATCTCGTAGTTTGTAAACTGAAAGTATATTTTATTTAGCAATCAAGTTGTTATTGAGATTTATTCAGTAAAGATTTTATTGAATAAAGTGAATTGCTTTTACTTTTAACCTAACTCTAATAAACAAAGAACCCATGGCTATATGTTGTATACTTGAACTACTTCATGTGTGACATGATTGTGGATCAAATTCAAGTAATAGCCAGAACGGTTTATAGTATAGGGATAAGGCTGGGCACCTTATCCTGGGGACACTATGGACACGACACGCTTTGTATAGTACAAACGATGTGATCCGAAATCGTTCATGTGGAGACATGCGAGTGGGGGCGTCATGTGCAATGAGTTTGCATAAGACTGAACCATGAAATCAAGTCACTTTTTCTTTATAACTCCGTTTACTGTAAAGACTGATTTTTTCATATGATGAACTAAATAACTCGATCTGAATCCTGAGCACGCTATGAACTCTTGTTTATTCGGGATTATCCTTTGATTTGCATGGATAAAAGTGGCCCGAGTTCGCCGACTCAATATGCCTACCATCTTGGGGATAATACTGAGTAGGGAGTTGAGAACGTAGTCCTGCGAGATGGAATTCACTCATACCCGCCTTTAGAGTTTAGTAGAGAGGTTATTCCCTTAAGGGCTAACTCCAGGTCTTGAACAATGGGCTCGCCCTCTCACTATCCCGAGAGGGATCTGGTTTACTGGTTGGACCACAAACCAATTGTTCATTAGAGGAGTAGTAGGGACTTAAGGAACAAGATGTAATTACGGGGGTAAAACGATAATTTGACCCAACTGTAATTACGAACGACCTGTGAAGGATCGACTTACTAATGACGGTTATATCAAGAAGACAAAAATATATCTACAATGAGGAGAGTGTAGCCCTTGGACTCTAGTGGAGTCTTCGGGGGTTAACGAATGTTGGTTAGCTTGGCTAAAGAGTTTGGTCGGTTAATCTCGTATCGTTGAAGCTCGTGATCTGTAGGTCCTTTAGGTTCTCTTGGCTAGCTCAGATTAAGCCGTGTAACAATATGAGAGACAAAAAATTGAATTTATTCAAATTCGTTTTTGGAAGAATGATAAACATATTTAAATATAATTTAAATATGGGATCGGTCTAATACATGAATAGGGATTCATGTGCGAAAAGTCAGTTTTCTGAAAATCGGGATTAGTCTTATTATTTAATTAATATTTGATATTGAATTAAATAATAATATTAATTAATTAAAAAGTTTAATTTATATATTGTTTATTTAAAATTAATTATGAATTAATTTTTAAATAATAAAAATAATATATATTATTATGGTAGGTGGGAATTGCCAAAGTTATGCATGTTAAACATTTATCATAATGACTAATCTCATTCTTTCCCACTATTTGAAGCTTAACCATGAAGCTTGGGAAGCTTATAAATAGAGATGGGAAGCTTATAAATAGAGAGAAACTATGTTGTTGAGTGTTGTTGATTGCTTATGAATGAAAGTCATTCATTCTCTCTCTCAAATAAGCTTCATCGCATAGACCACCAATTCCATCTCCCTCCCAAAAGTTTTCTTTCATAAAGAGCTCTCACAACCTAGTTGCTCGGCCTGAGGATAGCTGGGATTATCGGAGGTGATCCTCGAAGAATTCGAGAGAAGATCTAGTGAAGTTTGAAGCTGCAGATTTAAAGAAATTCGAACTACAAGAGGTATGTATTCAGAATTTCATTTCTGTTTTTCCATCGCATAGGTTGTGCGATAGCTATACGATCGCACAAATGACTATGTGATGGGTGTGTGATCTCATCGCATAAGACGCAGATTGATGCTCTTTGAGTGTCGAAGATCCAAACCTGCTTCCGTTGCGCGGTGTTTCGCACTCTGACTCCATCAGATGCACCCACGCCTCTGCAAAACTGTTACGTCTCCAAAAGTGACCTTTTTAGGACTTATTTAGCTTAGAAAGATGTACACTCTTAGGTGTTTTTGATAGGATTTAGCTTAAACCTATGTTTATATATGAGATTTAGAAGAAGGTAGCTAAATTAGGACTTGTGTGCAAAAGGAAAGAAAAGGATTAAAAACCGAAGTTAAAAGAAGGAAAAATGAGCATTGCGGCAGCATTGCGGAAACATTGCTGAAACCGCAATGTTTCAAGTGAAATCCGTAAGTTGACTGATCTTTTTCTGTTATTTTCCGTTATTTCAGGGATTCGTTCTTTCTCCTCCATCCATTTTGAAGTATGACGTTGAGGATGGATGGTTCTCCTTGGCCCAAACGCACCTGCAGATTACTATAAAAGGGGGTCAAAGTAGAGGGTTTGATCATCATCCGAAAGCGTAGAACTCTCTTCGCAGCTCCATCTTTTCTCCTGTTTTTCTTCTCCGTCTGTTGGTTTGAGAGGTTCAGCTGTTGGAGTCGACAATCTGATAGGCAGCTCTCCTGATTGGATTCATCCAAGCAAGGCTATCCTTTCTTCCCTTTCAGCCGAGGCATTTGCGACGAGACGTTCAAGCTCAATTACTGCTTTCTGTCTTTTATTTCTAATTTCCAGCTCTGTTTAGTTGTTGTTTCTCTTCCAGTAGCTAGCTCATTTCATTTCGTTGTCTTCTGTCTTTATGCTATTCACTTTAAGCTTTCTTTTGTTCATTCAAACAATCAAGTAATCAAAGCACAATTCATTATTTCACAGCTTCTTATCTTTTGCTGCTACTGTTTTACCTTGCTGTTTTAAGTTTATTTCTCTTCTAAGCATGTCTACTTCATCTCTTATTTCTGTTCTTTCTATGTCCATGAGTAACTAAGTCACATAGGGGCATGCTAATGACAATACTATAGGCTAAAAAACGTGAACCAAGCATGTAGGATAGCTCTCGAAGCATTGATTGTATGTAAGCTTCATCCCACGGGCAATTTCGATTGGCCATCCATTTTGTCCAAAGAACTCCTAACCTCTGGAAGGAGTAAGAGTTCAGAGTCATACACTCATGCTAGCCTTTCAAGGTAGCCAGAAAACGACCTAGGAATAGGCGTTTTCCTAGTACAAACCATAACTTTCTGCTTTAACAAGATGCTTAAGACCTTACTTGGACATGAGTAAACTAAAGAATTTAATGCATGAAATCGGAAGATACATGAGATTGAGTTAGTTTGATGCATAGTGAGTTGATCCAGTGCTTGAGAATCGTGTAAAAATGCCTATAGAGGAGTCGTTAGTAGCCCTTGTTTCTCCATTTTACACACTTTCGTTGTTAGTAACATTGCGGTAGAATTGCTGTTCTCGCAATTCTGCTAAGTTAAAAATTATGTTTAGCTATTTTCCTCTTCGTTTATTAATCTCTTCTCTTTTCATTTGAGTTTATCTTTGACTTGCACTTGTTTATGTTGCTACCCTTTACATATTCCTTAGAAATTAGACAATTTAAAACCAATTCTACTCCATCAAATCCACCCATTCTTTCTTAACAATACACTTCACGAGTAGCTAATAATAAATCTCTGTGGGAAAACGAATGAAAAAATACTTACTACTTGCTATAAGATCATGTATGCTTGCATGTTCTGAGTGCTCTCTCTCTCTTATTGCTTATTTATTTTACACATTGAGCACGCAACAAGTTTTTGGCGCCGCTGCCGGGGATTTAGTTTAGTGAAAACGAAGTTTGTTAAGTTAGAAAACCAACTCTTAATATCTATTGAAGCTGATCTGTTTTCATTTCTTTTGCAGGTACTATTTGGGTTAGTTTATGAATGAGCCTTCAAGTAGTGATCTAGAGTTCAACCCTGAGCCTGAGAGATTATTTAAGGCTAGAAATAGAGCCAAGAAACGTCTCTTTAACCAACCCCTTTACCTCAAATAATTGCTGAAACCGCAGGGTCTCCGCAATCATCTCAAGAAGAAATGGATAGATTAGTTCCAAATCCGGTACTTGTCACTCGCAATCCCATCGAAATAGCGAATGATAAGAATAGTGTCATTCTCTCATACCTAGTTCCCATGCCTGGGGAGCTAAACCCAAGTATAATCCGCCCTGAAATCACTGCCAACTCATTCGAGTTAAAGCCAGTGATGTTCCAAATGTTGTCCACTGTGGGACAATTCTTTGGAGTGGAAAATGAGGATCCCCACAACCATCTTAGAAACTTCCTAGGAGTCAGTGATACCTTCATCATCCCTGGAGTTTCCCAAGAAGCCTTGAGGCTCTACCTTTTCCCTTACTCATTGAGGGACAAAGCAAAGACGTGGTTAAACTCATTACCCTCTGGATCAGTCCTCAATTGGATAGACTTGGCGGAGAAATTCCTAGTTAAATACTTCCCACCTGATAGGAATTCTACCTTTCGTGATGACATAGTTAAGTTCAAACAAGCTGAGAATGAGTCTCTTCACGAAGCTTGGACAAGGTTCAAGGACCTTCTTCTTAAATGTCCACACCATGGCATCCCATGATGTATCCAAATAGAGGTCTTTTTCAAAGGATGCAACCCCAGCACTAGGCAAGTCTTAAATTCATCTGCTGGAGGTTCCATGTTGTCCAAGAGTTACAATGAAGCCTATGAGATCTTGGAGAAGATCTCAGCATCTCACTGTAGGTGGTCAGATGATCCAATAGAGCCAACTAGAGCTCAAGATAAGGACACACTCAATGCTATGAGTAGTCAAATAAGCGCCCTGACCAACCTAGTTAAACAAATGGCTCAAGCCAATCTCCAAACAAGTGTCAACACCGCCACAGCCATGTCAATAGGCACCCAACCAAGTCAAGGTGAGACACTTATCTGTGGATTCTGTGGGGAAGGGCACCTGTATGAATACTGCCCTGGGAATCCAGCCTCAGTCTGCTATGTTGGAAGCCAACAGCAGCCTAGGAACAACCCCTATTCCAATACTTACAACCCTGGTTGGAGGAACCACCCAAACCTGTCATGGGGTGGCCAACAGAATGTTAACCAAGCTCCTAACCAACCAAGACCGAGTGGAACACCTGGTTTCACTCCCCAACATAACCAATCCATGTATCAAAAACCATACAACCAACCCGTAGGGTCTTCTGTAGAAAACTTACTTAAGGAATACATAGCCAAGAATGATGCCACTCTACAGAGCCAGCAAGCTACTCTTAGGAGCCTAGAGAACCAAATAGGGCAACTAGCCAATGAACTCAAAAGTAGGCCCCAAGGTAGATTACCTGCTGACACTGAGGTGCCAAGGAGAGATGGAAAAGAGCAAGTTCAAGCAATTGAACTTAGAAGTGGGAGACCATTGGTGAGCAACACTAAAGAAACACCAAAGAGAGTAGAGAACAATGAGTCTAGTGCTCCACTGGAGTCTCTGCCAAACCAAGGCTGGAGCCGATCATAGAGGAGATAGAAGAAATCCCAAGGCCTCCACCTATCCTGAGGCGACCTGAAGTGCCTGCATATGTGCCACCATCTCCATTTCCTAGAAGGCTAAAGAAAAAACAAGAACAGGAAGTGCACTTTAATAAATTTCTAGAAATTCTTAAACAAGTGCATGTTAATATTCCTTTTGTAGAAGTTTTACAGTCTATGCCCTCTTATGTAAAGTTTTTGAAGGATATTATCACTAACAAGAAAATAATTGGTGAGTTTGAAACAGTAAATCTCACTGAGGAGTGCAGTGCCATACTCCAGAACAAGCTACCCAAGAAGGAGAAGGATCCTGGTTCCTTCACCTTACCTGTAGAGCTAGGAGGCAAGCACGTGGGCAGAGCTCTTTGTGACCTGGGAGCCAGCATAAACCCCATGCCCCTATCACTGTTTCGCCAGCTAGGAATAGGAGAAGCACGTCCAACCACTGTCACTTTACAACTTGCAGACAGATCCATAGCTTACCCTGAGGGTAAGATTGAGGATATTCTTGTAAAGGTTGACAAGTTTATTTTCCTTGCAGATTTCATTATCCTGGATTATGAAGCAGACAAGGAGGTCCCCATCCTATTAGGCAGACCTTTTCTAGCCACAGGTAGGGCCTTGATAGATGTCCAAAAAGGTGAGCTCACGATGAGGGTTCATGATGAAGAGGTGAAATTTAGTGTTTATAAAGCCTTAAGGTACCCCTCTGACTCTGAATCTTGTGCTAGCATGGACATTGTAGATTCATTAATGGAAGAACAGCTGGAGCATGTATTATTAACTAAGCATGCTAATGAATATGTACAATTAGATGTAGCTGATTTGAATGTATCTGAGATAATGGATATACCTGTAGATAAAACACAGCATGTATGTATAAATAATGACTTAACTGATAGATCCTTAAATCCTTTAAAACCATCCATTGAGCATCCACCTGTCTTAGAATTGAAACCTCTACCCACTCACCTCAAGTATGCATACTTAGGAAGTAATGAGACTTTGCCTGTGATTATTTCTTCTAAATTAAGTGAAAAGCATGAGGTTGAACTGATTTTATTGCTTAAACAACATAGGAAGGCTATTGCATGGACTATTGCTGACATTAGAGGCATTAGCCCTTCTTATTGCATGCATAAGATTATACTAGAGGAAGAGCATACACCCCGAGTAGATCACCAACGTAGGTTGAACCCCTCTATGAAAGAGGTAGTTAAAAAGGAAATAATAAAATGGTTAGATGCTGGTGTGATCTTCCCCATAGCTAGTAGTCAGTGGGTGAGTCCTATACAATGTGTACCTAAGAAGGGGGGGATGACTGTGGTAGTCAATGAGAGCAATGAACTGATTCCAACTAGGACTATCACAGGATGGAGAGTTTGCATGGATTATAGGAAATTAAATAAGGAAACCAAAAAAGACCACTTCCCTCTACCATTTATTGACCAGATGTTAGATAGGATAGCTGGTAGAGCCTACTACTGCTTCTTAGACGGTTATTCAGGATATAACCAGATCACTATAGATCCCAAGGACCAAGAAAAGACTACCTTCACTTGCCCTTTTGGAACATTTGCCTTCCGCGGAATGCCTTTTGGCTTATGCAATGCACCGACAACATTCCAGAGGTGCATGTTGGCAATCTTCTCTGATTTGGATGAGTCCATGATAGAGATATTCATGGATGATTTCTCAGTCTTTGGGGATTCATTCACAAACTGTCTAGAGAACTTAGGACAAGTCCTGGCTAGGTGTGAGGAGACCAACCTAGTCCTTAATTGGGAGAAGTGCCACTTCATGGTGGACGAAGGGATTGTCTTAGGTCATAGAGTGTCTAGGGCAGGTGTAGAGGTCGATAGGGCAAAAATTGAAATAATAGAGAAATTGGTAGAACCTCGGAATGTAAAAGCCATTAGAAGTTTCTTAGGGCATGTTGGCTTCTATAGAAGGTTCATTAAGGACTTTTCTAAGATCTCCAAGCCTTTATGTGAGCTTCTAGAGCTAAAAAAACCATTCATCTTCTCTAAAGAATGTTTCCTAGCCTGGAAAACCCTTAAGGAAGCACTAGTCAAAGCACCTATTATAGTAGGGCCAAATTGGGATCTCCCATTTGAGATGTTATGTGATGCAAGTGACTATGCTGTGGGGGTTATGCTAGGACAAAAGATTGACAAGTTAACACACCCTGTATACTATGCTAGTAAAACACTGAATGAGGCACAATGTAATTACACAACCACTGAGAAGGAGATGCTAGCTGTAGTGTTTGCTTGTGAGAAGTTTAGGAATTACATTGTAGGCACTAGGACAATCGTGTACACTGACCATTCTGCTTTGAAGTACCTCATGAGGAAGGTTGATGCTAAGCCTAGGTTGATTAGATGGGTATTATTGCTGCAAGAGTTTGATTTAGACATTAAAGATAAGAAAGGATGTGAAAATGTGGTTGCGGATCATCTTTCTAGATTGCAGCATAATTGCGAAAAAATTGCGGAAACCGCAATTTCTGATGCCTTTATTGATGAACATGTCTTTGTATTGACTCATCGTGATAACGATGAGGAACCTTGGTTTGCTGACATTGCTAACTTCCTTGCATCGCAGGTACTACCAACTTTCAAGGGAGGACAAGAAAAGAAGAGGTTCCTTCATGAAGCTAGGAAATTCATATGGGATGATCCCACACTTTACAAGACATGTGCTGATGGTCTGCTAAGGAAGTGTGTTTCAGCTGCTGAGGCGAAGTCTGTGCTGCAGCACTGCCATACAGCACCCTATGGTGGACATTTTGGTGGTCAAAGAACAGCTGCAAAGGTGTTCCAGAGTGGATACTATTGGCCAACAATCTTCAAGGATGCCCACAACTATGCACACAGCTGTGATGAATGCCAGAGAACAGGTAACCTTAGCCGAAAGGATTAGATGCCTCTCACTTACATCTTAGAGTTGGAGCTCTTTGATGTGTGGGGCATCGACTTCATGGGACCATTTCCCCCATCATCAGGTAACCTTTACATATTGGTAGCAGTAGACTATGTATCTAAGTGGGTAGAGGCCATAGCATGTCCAAATAATGATGCCAAAACAGTCATAAGATTCTTGCATAGACATATTTTTACTAGATTTGGGACACCTCGTGCTATAATTAGTGATGAAGGGACACATTTTATTAATAAAGCCATGGAGAGGGTGTTGGCTAAGTATAATATTAGACATAGAGTAGCCACCCCTTATCACCCACATTCGAATGGCCAAGCTGAAATTTCAAATAGGGAGATTAAAAACATACTAGAAAAAGTGGTCAAACCCAATAGAAAGGATTGGTCGTTTAAACTCGAGGATGCACTTTGGGCATATAGGACTGCATATAAAACACCCCTAGGTATGTCTCCTTATAGACTTGTGTATGGCAAAGCATGTCACTTACCATTCGAATTAGAAATTAAAGCATTTTGGGCACTAAAAGAGTTGAATTATTGCGTGACTGATGCGGGAACATTGCGGTCTTTGCAATTACATGAGCTTGATGAGCTTAGACATATGTCCTATGAAAATGCTAAAATGTATAAGGAAAAGACCAAGATTTGGCATGATAGTAGACTTAGGATTAAGGACTTCAAGAAAGGCCAGCTTGTCTTATTATTTAATTCACGATTGAAATTATTTTCAGGCAAACTTAAGTCTAGATGGTCAGGTCCATTTGTAATAACTAATGTGTTTGTTCATGGTGCAATCGAGATTAAGAACCTGCAGCAAGGGCAACCGTTCATGGTTAATGGTGCAAGATTGAAGCACTACTATGAGGAAGGAGATGTGAAGACTCTCTCGGCCTTCCTCTTGACTGAAACGTGAAAATGAGAACGAGAGAGGACGAGTGATCACTGTGCTCGTCCATGCGAGGCTCATGCCTTAGTTTATTTTTGCTATTTTTCCGGTTATTGTTTGTGTATATTGTTGTGTGATTTTAATTACGGATTTAATGTTAATTTTATTTCTTTTTGTAGGGAATCGATAGAGGGAATCAAGGAGATCAAATCAAGATAAAAAATCGAGGGAGATATTGGGCCAAATCAAAGATTCAGTTGAGAGAAGATTGGCATTTAAACTCAGAAAATCTCCAACGGTCACTAAAATTGCGCTGGATTTGCAGAATCCGCAACGGAAATAGCCGTTGGGATTTCCATCATTACTTATATCCGTTAGAGGCGCGATGATCCGTACGATTTCCCCATTATCTGAACTCCAAGAAATCTTTCTCCCTCTTCATCTGCAATTCTTCTTTCCAGATTCCCACGATTCAACAATGGTGCTAACGAGAGCTGAACGATCTGCGTCCAAGAAGAGGGCTGACGACGCTGAAATTGCTGCGAGGGAAGCACTTCTTGCCCTTGCAGATGCTGAGGCTGCACGCACTGAACGTCTCCCCAAACTGCCGATCCGCAAGAAGAAGTGGAAGGTAGTTACGGAGATACCTGCTGGACCCTCTGAACCAGCAGGAACACCCAAGAAACGCAAGTGGAGCATGGCGGTGGCCGAAGAAGCGAGCAAGAAAAAGACTCCCTCTGTGGAGAGTCAAGAAAGTGATCGTCGGTCACACGAGTCAGCCAAGCAGAGCTCTTCGCCATCTCCACCAGCGCGAAGCCCTGAGCTTCCTCCATCGCCGCAGAGTTCTGAACACACCCCACCAGCAGAGAGCCCTGAAGCATCACCCACTTCCCCACAACCTGACCCTGAATTTCCATATGGAGAGTATCAAGAATCGACGCAGGGCAGTGGGGAAGCTGAGGAAGAAGAGGTCTTCTCTCCTTTGAGGGAAGCTAGCCCTGAGAGCCCTGCGCAGAGGGATGATTCGATGGACGAGACACTGGGGGATTGCCTCCAGCAGATGACAACCAAGGCAAGGTTGAAGAAGAAGGCAGCCAAGGTTGTCAAGGCCAAACGGCCAAAGAAGTCCAAGAAAAAGAAATCCAGGAGGGCGCCTTTATCAGAGAAGGGGAGTGATGAGTCGTCTCTGAAGAAGCTCAAGATTGAGGCTGCTGAGTCAGCCAAACCAAAAGACAAAGGGAAAGTCAAGCTTTACCCTGAAGATGAGCCTCAATCAGTGAGGTACGTGTCCTCTGATGCTGAGTCCAGAGGCACTGAGCTGAGGAAGAGGGAACTGCTGCACGAGAAGGGATTCCTAGACGCCCTCACAGACCTGCCGCAATTCTTGCGCGCAGGGATCACGAATCACGGCTGGGAGGAGCTGTGCAGACCACCCAATCCAGCCTACTCCAGCATGGTGTATGACTTTTACGCCAATTTGATGAATCCTGAGGATGGCCTGTCTGTGGTCAGAGGGGTTGAGGTGGACTTCTCAGCGAAGGCGATCAACGAAGCCTATGGCCTCAAGAGCCAAAAACACACTGACTATGCAAGGATCGTTGATGAGCCAACAGAAGTTGTCCTGGAGGAGGCAATTCGGATCATTGGCCAGCCAGAGGCATCGTGGACAGTATCGCGCAATGGGAGGCACACTCTCATGAGTGCCAACCTCACAGCCAAGGCAGCTGTATGGTTTTCATTTGTGCGCAGGAAGCTGTCCCCAGTGACCCATGAGACCACCATCAACCAAAGCAGATCGCTGCTGGTCTACGCGATCATGCGAGGTCTCACAATCAACGTGGGCGAGGTCATTGCAGCTTCAATTGCTGACTGCGCCAAGAAGAGTAAGGGCCCACTTTTCTTTCCTAATACAATTACTAAGCTCTGCTTACGTGCAGGGGTCCCAATCGAGCGAATGGAAAGGCAGCTGGCCTACACAGGGCACTTGGAGCTCCCCACAGGCTTGAGGATGCGAAGGAAGGGGAACATGGAGTTCGAGCTGGATGGCCTGGCTGCTGCTCAGTCGCTGTCCATGGCCTGCCTGATGGATCTGCAGAAGAGGATGGCTCAATGGGCCACATATGCGCAGGCAAGGGACAAGGAGGTTGCTGACCAATTGGGATGCATCTTTCCTGAATTCCCCACGAACCTAATGACCCCATGGGCGCCACCAAGACCAAGAAGGAATGATGAAGATGAGGATATCTGAGTGCTAGGCACTCAAGGGAGTATTGTTGTTCCCTTAAAATAAAGAAAAAAAATCAAACTGCTTTTTGTTGAACCATGTGAATTATGCTGTTTTGAGTTAGTATTTTGATTTGTTTTAGTTCTTTAATTGTGGTATTTAAATTTGTTTAGTGTAGTCTGATGGTAGCTGATTAGGTAGATTAGTTTAGTTTCCTTTTTGAATAACTTGAATGACTGGAAAAAGCATGCATAGGGGCCCTGATCACTGATATATCTGCCCTGTATCTATTGCGAAATAATTGCGGAATCCGCAATTTTTATTAGTAAATGCATGTTTTTGACTGATTGTTTAGCTAGGCTGGGTCTGTTTAAATTCTGTCTTTTGCTGCTATCTTGACTGCCTTATATAGCTTATCTAAATGCATGCTGGATGAGTGTCATAAGACACCTTTGATAGTTTAAATTAGCCTCTTAAAAGTGCTCAGCATGCATAGCTTTAAGTCCTTACCTGCCTGTTTTTACGAATTTCTGCTGCTGTGATATTTACTTTTAGAATGTTCTGTCTATGCCTAGGGCTTTTAGATTCTCTTTGTTTTACCTTAGACTAGATGCTTCTAGGACAAGTTTGGGGGTGTGCCACCTCAGACACTCATTGGGGACAATGAGTAGTTTAAGTTTGGGGGAGGCCACCCTAAGCCTAGGAACATTCCTCTCTCCCTTAAAGCATAAGCATTCTTCTTCTCCTTTACAAAAAAATGATGAGCTGAAAAAAAAAAAAATGAAAAATAGAATAAAGAGGGGTGTCTCTCTCAAAGTTGCTGAGTAATCAGTGCCAAGTGTGTAACCCACAAGTGGCGTTGCATCAAAAGGCAACCCAAGGAGAGGCTCCACCAAAGTAAGAAAGAAAGAAAAAGGAAGAAATAGGGAAGAAGAATGTATACCTAGGAGTTGCAGCTTTGTGGCTTAGATGTCCTGAATAAAAAGAACTCTGATCCTCAATTAGCTGAGCACAAAGTTGTAGCTTGTAGGGTTGTTTAGGGAGATGAATGTATGTCCAATGTAGTGATGCCAGGGTTTAGGTTGTTCTCTAAAAGTACTACTGTCACTGTTAATACTAAGACTGGCATGACTCTAAGGAATCCTAGGTAATTCAAAAATAAAAGCTAGAAGCATGTACTGAGTCTAGGGTAAAGCTAGGTAGAATTTGAAACCTTAGGGATAGATGCACGATATGATAAAAGCAAGTAGATCAGTTGTAGGGAGTTAATGAAACAGCAGGAGTATTAGGCGTGCGAAGTCAGAAGAAGCAATATGAAAGGTTAGTTGTAAACTTGGAAGTGTGTCACAGGACAGCACTGCTAGAGATAGGAATGTAGGGGAGTCAGTAAGTGGTTAAAGAAGATGAAACAGCAGCCTAGGCAAGTCCTTAGATTGCTCGAGGACGAGCAAAATCTTAAGTTTGGGGGTGTGTTACGTCTCCAAAAGTGACCTTTTTAGGACTTATTTAGCTTAGAAAGATGTACACTCTTAGGTGTTTTTGATAGGATTTAGCTTAAACCTATGTTTATATATGAGATTTAGAAGAAGGTAGCTAAATTAGGACTTGTGTGCAAAAGGAAAGAAAAGGATTAAAAACCGAAGTTAAAAGAAGGAAAAATGAGCATTGCGGCAGCATTGCGGAAACATTGCTGAAACCGCAATGTTTCAAGTGAAATCCGTAAGTTGACTGATCTTTTTCTGTTATTTTCCGTTATTTCAGGGATTCGTTCTTTCTCCTCCATCCATTTTGAAGTATGACGTTGAGGATGGATGGTTCTCCTTGGCCCAAACGCACCTGCAGATTACTATAAAAGGGGGTCAAAGTAGAGGGTTTGATCATCATCCGAAAGCGTAGAAGTCTCTTCGCAGCTCCATCTTTTCTCCTGTTTTTCTTCTCCGTCTGTTGGTTTGAGAGGTTCAGCTGTTGGAGTCGACAATCTGATAGGAAGGAGAGAAGATTCATCTTCTCTCCTGATTGGATTCATCCAAGCAAGGCTATCCTTTCTTCCCTTTCAGCCGAGGCATTTGCGACGAGGCGTTCAAGCTCAATTACTGCTTTCTGTCTTTTATTTCTAATTTCCAGCTCTGTTTAGTTGTTGTTTCTCTTCCAGTAGCTAGTTCATTTCATTTCGTTGTCTTCTGTCTTTATGCTATTCACTTTAAGCTTTCCTTTGTTCATTCAAACAATCAAGTAATCAAAGCACAATTCATTATTTCACAGCTTCTTATCTTTTGCTGCTACTGTTTTACCTTGCTGTTTTAAGTTTATTTCTCTTCTAAGCATGTCTACTTCATCTCTTATTTCTGTTCTTTCTATATCCATGAGTAACTAAGTCACATAGGGGCATGCTAATGACAATACTATAGGCTAAAAAACGTGAACCAAGCATGTAGGATAGCTCTCGAAGCATTGATTGTATGTAAGCTTCATCCCACGGGCAATTTCGATTGGCCATCCATTTTGTCCAAAGAACTCCTAACCTCTGGAAGGAGTAAGAGTTCAGAGTCATACACTCATGCTAGCCTTTCAAGGTAGCCAGAAAACGACCTAGGAATAGGCGTTTTCCTAGTACAAACCATAACTTTCTGCTTTAACAAGATGCTTAAGACCTTACTTGGACACGAGTAAACTAAAGAATCTAATGCATGAAATCGGAAGATACATGAGATTGAGTTAGTTTGATGCATAGTGAGTTGATCCAGTGCTTGAGAATCGTGTAAAAATGTCTATAGAGGAGTCGTTAGTAGCCCTTGTTTCTCCATTTTACACACTTTCGCTGTTAGTAACATTGCGGTAGAATTGCTGTTCTCGCAATTCTGCTAAGTTAAAAATTTTGTTTAGCTATTTTCCTCTTCGTTTATTAATCTCTTCTCTTTTCATTTGAGTTTATCTTTGACTTGCACTTGTTTATGTTGCTACCCTTTACATATTCCTTAGAAATTAGACAATTTAAAACCAATTCTACTCCATCAAATCCACCCATTCTTTCTTAACAATACACTTCACGAGTAGCTAATAATAAATCTCTGTGGGAAAACGAATGAAAAAATACTTACTACTTGCTATAAGATCATGTATGCTTGCATGTTCTGAGTGCTCTCTCTCTCTTATTGCTTATTTATTTTACACATTGAGCACGCAACAAAAACCCATCTTGCGCAACACCTATCGTAGAAATCCCGATTCCACCCGATCATAGGCCTTGCTCATGTCTAATTTCATCTCCACAGCACCCACCGCTCCTCGAGTCTGGCTTTTAATCGCATGAATGCACTCAAACCCTACAAGTGCATTGTCTGTTATCAGACGCCCGGGCACAAATGCAGACTGCTCATGTGAAATAACCGAGTCTAGGACTCGCTTAAATCTGTTAACCACAACCTTCGCTATAATCTTGTAGATGACATTTGTTACGTCTCCAAAAGTGACTAATGTAGGACTTGTTTTCTATAGAAAGATGTGCATTCTTAGGTGTTTTTGGTAGGATTTAGCTTAAACTTGTGCTTATATATGAGAATTAGAAGAATGAAGCTAATTTAGGACTTATATGCAAAAGGAAAGAAAAGGAATTAAAAACGAAGTTAAAAGAATGAAAACTGTGCATTGCGGAGGCATTGCGGAAACATTGCTAAAACCGCAGTGTTTTAAGTGAAATCCGTAAGTTGGCTAACCTTTTTCTGTTTCGATCCGATATTTCAGGGATCCATTCTTTCTCCTCCAGCCACGTAGAAGTACGACGTTGAGAATGGATGGTTCTCCTTGACCCAATCGCACCTGCAGAATACTATAAAAGGAGGTCAAAGTGGAAGGTTGAAACACACTCGAACAGCGTAGACTTCTCAGTTCAACGCAGCTTCTTCCACTCTTTTTCTCTCTTCCGTCTGTTGGTTTGAAAGGTTCAGCTGTTGGAGTCGACAATCTGATAGGAAGGAGAGAAGATCTATTTTCTCTTCTGATTAGATTCATCCAAGCAAAGCTCACTTTCACCCTTCAGCCGAGGCGTTCGCAATCGAGAAGACCACGCACATCTTTACTGCTTTCTGTTTTAGTTTTCTATTTTCATTATTGATTGTTGTTATTTCTCTTCCTTTAGCTACTCTATTCCATTTCGTTGCTTTCTGTCTTTACTTTAGTTGTTCCAAGTCATCATTTGTTTAGTTCAAACGAGTGGTTAATCAACGCTCAATTCATCACTTCGCAAGTCTTTACTTTCTCTGCCTACTGTTTTCCTCTTCTGTTTTATCTTCAAGATTCTATTAAGCATGTATTCTTCATCTACTTTTTCTATTCTATCTGCATCCATGAGTAACTAAATCACATAAGGGCATGCTAATGATAAATCTGTAGGAAGAAACACGTGACTAAAGCATGTAGGATAGCTCTCGAATGCATTGATTGTATGTAAGCTTCATCCCACGGGCAATTTCGATTGGCCATCCATTTTGTCCAAAGAACTCCTAACCTCTGGAAGGAGTAAGAGTTCAGAGTCATACACTCATGCTAGCCTCTCAAGGTAGCCAGAAAACGACCTAGGAATAGGCGTTTTCCTAGTACAAATCACAACTTACTGTTTTAACAAGATGCTTAAGACCTTACTTGGACATGAGTAAACTAAAGAATCTAATGCATGAAATCGGAAGATACATGAGAATGAGTTAGATTGATGCATAGTGAGTTGATCTACTGCTTGAGAATCGTGTGAAAAAGCCTATAGAGGAGTCGTTAGTAGCCCTTGTTTCCACATTTTACACACATTCGCTGTTAAGAACATTGCGGTATTATAATTGTTGTTTCCGCAATTCCTTTAGTTAAAAAATTCTGCCTTAGCCATTTTCCCTCTCGTTTATTAATCTCTTCTCTTTGCATTTGAGTTTATCATTTACTTGCACTTGTTTATGTATCTATCCTTTACATATTCCTTAGTAATTAGGCAACTTAAAACCAAATCTACCCCATTAAATCCACCCATTCTTGCTTAACAATACACTTCACGAGTAACTAAGAATAAATCTCTGTGGGAAATCGAATGAAAAAATACTTATTACTTGCTACAAGATCATGTATGCTTGCATGTTCTGAGTGCTCTATTATTGCATATTTCCTTTAAACATTGAGCACGCAACAAGTTTTTGGCGCCGCTGCCGGGGATTTAGTTTAGTGAAAACGAAGTTTGTTAAGTTAGAAACACAAAGTTTAGCATCTATTGGAGCTGATCTATTTTCATTTCTTTTGCAGGTACCATTGGGTTAGTTTATGAATGAGCATTCAAGTAGCGATCTAGAGTTCAATCCTGAGCCTGAGAGATTACTTAGGGCCAGAAACAAAGCTAAGAAACGTCTCTTTAACCAACCCTCTATACCTCAATTAATTGCTGAAACCGCGGAGTCTCCGCAATTCTATCAAGAAGAAATGGAAAGACCAGTCCCAAATCTGGTACCTACCACTCGCAATCCCATCGAAATAGCGAATGATAAGGATAGTGTCATCCTCTCTTACCTAGTACCTATGCCTGGGGAGCTAAACCCAAGTATAATCCGCCCTGAAATTACTGCCAACTCATTCGAGTTAAAGCCAGTAATGTTCCAAATGTTGTCCACTGTGGGACAATTCTTTGGAGTGGAAAATGAGGACCCCCACAACCATCTTAGAAACTTCCTAGGAGTTAGTGATACCTTTCTCATCCCTGGAGTTTCCCAAGAAGCTTTGAGGCTTTACCTTTTCCCTTACTCTTTAAGGGATAAAGCAAAAACGTAGTTAAACTCATTACCTTCCGGATCAGTTCTCAATTGGACAGACTTGGCGGAAAAATTCCTAGTAAAATATTTCCCACCTGATAGGAATTCTACCTTTCGTGATGACATAATCAAGTTCAAACAAGCTGAAAATGAGTCGCTTCACGAAGCTTGGACAAGGTTCAAGGACCTTCTGCTTAAATGTCCACACCATGGCATTCCATGGTGTATCCAAATAGAGGTCTTTTTCAAAGGATGCAACCCCAGCACCAGGCAAGTGCTAAATTCATCTGCTGGTGGTTCCATGCTTTCCAAAAGTTATAATGAAGCCTATGAGATCCTGGAGAAGATCTCAGCATCTCACTATAGGTGGTCAGATGATCCAATAGAGCCAAGTAGAGCTCAAGATAAGGACGCACTCAATGCCATGAGTAGCCAAATAAGCGCTCTGACCAACCTAGTTAAACAAATGGCTCAAGCCAATCTCCAAACTAGTGTCAACACCGCCACAGCCATGTCAATGGGCACACAACCGAGTCAAGGTGAGACACTAATCTGTGGATTCTGTGGGGAAGGGCACCTGTATGAATACTGCCCTGGGAATCCAGCCTCAGTTTGCTATGTTGGAAGCCAACAGCAGCCTAGAAACAACCCCTATTCTAACACTTACAATCCTGGTTGGAGGAACCACCCAAATCTTTCATGGGGTGGCCAACAAACTACTAACCAAGCTCCCAACGAACCAAGACCGAGTGGAACACCTGGTTTCACTCCCCAAAAGAACCAATCCATGTATCAAAAACCATACAACCAACCAATAGGATCTTCTGTAGAAAATTTACTTAAGGAGTACATTGCCAAGAATGATGCCACTCTACAAAGTCAGCAAGCTACCCTTAGGAGCCTAGAGAACCAAATAGGGCAACTAGCCAATGAACTCAAAAGTAGGCCCCAAGGTAGACTACCTGCTGACACTGAGGTGCCAAGGAGAGATGGAAAAGAACAAGTTCAAGCAATTGAACTTAGAAGTGGGAGACCATTGGTGAGCAACACTAAAGAAACCCCAAAGAGAGTAGAGAACGAAGAGTCTAGTGCTCCACTGGAATCTCTGCCAAACCATGGTCAACCATCAACAAGCACATCAGGGGCGAGGCTGGAACCAATCATAGAAGAGATAGAAGAAATTCCAAGGCCTCCACCTATCCTGAGGCGACCTGAAGTGCCTGCATATGTGCCACCACCTCCATTCCCTCGAAGGCTAAAGAAAAAACAAGAACAGGAAGTGCACTTTAACAAATTCTTAGAAATTCTTAAACAAGTGCATGTTAATATTCCTTTTGTAGAGGTTTTGCAATCCATGCCTTCTTATGTTAAATTTTTGAAGGATATAATCACTAACAAAAAAATTATTGGTGAATTTGAAACAGTGAATCTCACTGAGGAGTGCAGTGCTATACTCCAGAACAAGCTACCCAAGAAGGAGAAGGATCCTGGTTCCTTCACCCTACTAGTGGAGTTGGGAGGCAAGTGTTGCGTGCTCAATGTGTTAATAAAAGTGATAAATAAGAGGGAGAGAGCACTCAGAACATGCAAGCATACATGGTCTTATAGCAAGTAGTAAGTATATTTCATTCGTTTTCCCACAGAGACTTGGTTTTAGCTATTCTCGAAGTGTTTTTGTTAAGAAAGATGGGGTGGATTTGAGGGGGTAAAATTGGTTTTTAATTACCTAAGTTTTGCTGAATGTATAAAGGAATATAACATAAACAAATGGAAGTTGAAATTAAACTCAAGGGACAAGAGATGGAACTGATAAACAAAGGAGAAAACAGCTACAGAATAACAACTTAGCAGGAATTGCGAGGACCGCAATGTTTCCGCAATTTAAACAGCAACGAAAGTGTGTAAATGGGTGGATTAAGGGCTACTAATGACTATCCTATAGGCATTTTCTTACGATTCTCAAGCATTGGATCAACTCTCTATACATCAAACTCACTCTATCTCAAGTATCGTCCGATTCCATGCATTAGAGTCTTAAGTTTACTCGACTTCAAAGTAAGGACTTAAGCATCTTGTTTAAGCAGGAGTGTTTAGTTTGTACTAGGGAAACGCCTATTCCTAGGCCGTTTCCTGATTACCATGAAAGGCTAGCATGATTATATGACTCTGAACTCTTACTCCTTCCAGAGGTTAGGAGTTCTTTGGACAAAATGGATGGCCAATCGAAATTGCCCGTGGGATGAAGCTTACATACAATCAATGTTCGAGTGTTAATCTGCCTACTTGATGCACGTTTTTTAGCCTATAGTTCTGTCATTAGCATGCCCCTAAGTGATTTAGCTACTCATGGATACATGGAGAACAGGAAGGGTAGATAAAACAGACATGCTTAGAAGAGAAATGTGCTTAAAACAGCAAGACAAAACCGTAGCAGAACAAGATAGAAACTGTAAAATGCAGAATTGTACTTTGATTACTTTGAGTGTTTGAATGACAAAGGAAAGCTTTGAAAGAAATGAATCCAAGACAGACAACAACGAAATGCAGTAATTAAAACTCTAAACTAAGAACAACAGTGATCAGAAATGGAAATAAGAAGAACAGAACAGAAAAGCAGTAAAGGATTGCTGAAAAACTTCGTGGCAGTCGCCTCGAATGAAGGTGATGAAAAGTCAGCCTGGCTTGGATGAATCCAATCGAGAGAGAAGAAGAATCTCCTCTCCTTCCTATCAGATTATCGACTCCAAAAGCTGAGACTCTCACTCCTACAAACGGCAAAGGAAAACAGATGGAAATGGTGGACTGCGAGAAGACTTCTGCGCTTCGAGTGATGACTGAACCTCCGACTTTGACCCCCTTTTATAGTAGTTTGCAGGTGCGTTTGGGCCAAGGAGAACCATCAGTCTTCAACGTCATATATCAGAATGGATGGAGGAGAAAGAACGAATCCCTGAAAAGTCGGATCTAAACAGAAAAAGGTCAACCAACTTACGGTTTTAACTTGAATAATTGCGGTCACCGCAATGATTTCGCAATTCATTCGCAATGTTTATTTTTTCATTCTTTTCCTTCGGTTTTCAACCCTTTTTCTACCTATTGTGCATAAGTCCTAAATTAGCTACCTTCTTCTAATTCTCATATTAAAGCATAGGTTTAGGCTAAATGCTAACAAAAACACCTAAATGTGTACATCTTCTTAAGCTAAATGGGTCCTAAATAAGTCACTTTCAGAGACTTAACACACCCCCAAACTTAAGGCTTTGCTTGTCCTCAAGCATACTAAGGACTTACCTAGGCTGTTATTTTATCTTCTTTAACTACTTACCGACTCCCCTATATCCCTATCTCTAGCAGTGCTGTCCTGTGACACACTTCTTAGTTTAGAATTAACCTCTTATCAAGCTTCTTCTGACTTCACCTGCCTACTATACCTGCTGGTTTTGTTAACCCCCTACTACTGATCTAGCTACTTTTATGATGTCATGCCACTATCCCTCGGGTTTCAAATTCTACCAAGCTTTACTCCAGACTCAGTACATGCTTCTAGCTTATTTTTAATGTGTCTAGGATTCCTTAGAGTCATGCCAGTCTTAGTATTAACAGTGACAGTGGTACTTTTAGAGAACAACCTAAGCCCCGGCATCACTACATTGGATATACATTCATCTCCCTAGACAAACCTAAAAGCTACAACCTTGTGCTTAGCTCATTAAGGATCAGAGTTCTTCTTACATAGGACATCTAAGCCACAAGATTATAACTCCCAAGCATACATTCTTCTTCCCTATTTCTCCCTTTTTCCTTTTTTACTTAGGTGGAGTCTCCCCTTGGTTTGCCTTTTGATGCAATGCCACTTGTGGTTTACACACTTGGCACTGATTACTCAGCAACTTGAGAAAGACTCCCCTCTTTATTCTATTTTTCACTTTTTTTTTTAGGAGAAGAAGTTTTTTTTAGGAGAAGAAGAATGCTTATGTCCTAAGGAAGAGAGGAATGTTCCTAGGCCTAGGGTGGCCTCCCCCAAACTTCAACTACTCATTGTCCCCAATGAGTGTTTGAGGTGGCACACCCCCAAACTTGTCCTAGAAGAATCTAGTCTACAGTAAAACAAAGAGAATCTAAAAACCCTAGGCATAGGCAAAACATTCTACAAGCAACTATCCCAGCAGCAGAAAATTTGAACATAACAGAAAGTCTTAAGGACTTATGGTTTATGCATGCTGAGCACTATTCAGAGGCAAATTTAAACTATCAAAGGGTGTCCTATGACACTCATCCAGCATGCTTCAAGATCAGCTATATAAGGTAGTCATGCTAGCAGCAAAAGATAGCATTTAACAGATCACAGCCTAACTAAACAGACAGTCCAAAACATGCAATCAGTCACAAAAATTGCGGGAACCGCAATTATTTCGCAATTCAATCCGGGCAGATTTAACATTGATTCAGGCCCCTAGCATGCTTTTTCCTGTTACTCATGCATCCTAAAAATAAAACTAAACTATCCGACCTATTCAGCTAACATCAGACTAAACTAAGCAAAAGAAAAAGCAGAAAACTAAACATTAAAAACAGATCAAAAGTTGATCCCAAAACAGCATAATATACATGATCCTATCAGAAAGCAGAAAAATTGTTTTTTTGTTTCTAAGGGAACAGCAATACTCCCTCTAGTGCTCTTCAAACCAGCACTCAATTCTCGTCATCCTCATCTGGTTGCCTTGGTCGTGGGGGCACCCATGGAGTTAGGAGGTTTGTGGGGAAGTCCGGGAAGATGCACCCCAGCTGGTCTGCAACTTCCTTATCCCTTGCCTGCGCATAGTTGGCCCATTGAGCCATTCTCCGCTGCATGTCCATTAAGCAGGCCATGGATAGGGACTGTTCAGCAGCCAGCCTATCCAACTCAAACTCCATATTCCCCTTTCTTCTCAGCCTCAGGTTCGCAGGCAGCTCCAAATGGCCTGTGTACGGCATCTGCTGCTCCAAGCGCTCGGTGGGAACTCCTGCAAGCAAACACAATTTTGTTATAGTGTTGGGGAAAAATAATGGCCCCTTACCTTTTCTGGCGCATTCAGCAATGGCAGCTGACATGATCTCCCCCACATTGACCGTGAGACCGCGCATGATGGCATAAACCAGCAGTGATCTACTCTGGTTGATTGTTGTCTCGTGCGTCACAGGGGACAGCTTCCTCCTCACAAAGGCAAACCAAACAGCTGCCTTTGCTGTCAGATTGGCACTCATCAAGGTGTGCCGACCATTGCGTGAGACAGTCCACGCTGCTTCAGGCTGGCCAATTGTGCGAATGGCCTCCTCCAGCACGGCCTCAGTCGGCTCATCAACTATCCGTGCATAATCTGTGTGCGCTTGGCCCTTGAGACCAAAGGCTTCATTGATGGCCTTGGCTGAGAAATCAACTTCCACCCCTCTGACCACAGACAGGCCATCCTCAGGGCTGAGCACATTAGCGTAGAAATCATACACCATGCTCGTGTAAGCTGGATTAGGCGGTCTGCAGAATTCCTCCCAGCCATGGTTGATGACCCCTGCGCGCAAGAACTGCGGCAGGTCAGCGAGGCGGTCGAGGAAACCTTTCTCGTGCAACAGGTCTCTCTTCCTCAACTCAGCACCCCTGGATTCAGCGTCAGACGAGACATACCTCACTGACTGAGGTTCGTCTTCAGGGTAGAGTTTAGCCTTCCCCTTGTCTGCTGGTTTGGATGATGCAGCAGCCTCCACCTTGAGGCGTTTGAGCGAAGGCTCAGCACTCTCCTTGTCCGTCGATGGCACCTTCTTGGCCTTCTTTTTCTTTAACTTCTTGGCCTTATCAATTCTGGCCTTCTTCTGCTTCTTGAGCCTGGCCTTGGTGTTGAGTTGTGGGAAGCATGCCCCCAACGTCTCCTCCATAGAATCGTCCTGCTGTGCAGGCTCGACAGGGCTGTCTTCCCTCATAGGAGAGAAGACTTCTTCTTCCCCAGCATCTCCACTGCCTGGCGTGGACTCTTGATAATCCCCATATGGGAATTCAGGATCAGGCTGTGGAAAATTGTGCTCTGCTGATGGTGTCTGTGCAGAACTCAGTGGCGAAGATGATGGTCCAGGACTCTGTGCTGCTGCAGGTGTCGGATCAGAACTCTGAGGTGCTGGAGACAACTCGGGGCTCTGTGCAGGTGGTGACGACTCTGCGCTTGGCACTGGTTCAGATGGGAGAGGGCTACGCGCAGGTGATGCAGACGGCGACGATCCTTCTCTGGCTGACTCGTGGGATGCACGATCAGGTTCTTGACTCTCCACAGAGGGAGTCTTGGTTGTGCTTGGGTCGGCGGCCGTCTTGACACTCCACCGGCGTTTCTTGGGCGTGCCCATTGGCTCAGATGGCCCAGCGGGGATCTCAGTGACCACCCTCCACTTCTTCCTACGAATAGGAAGCTTGGGAAGAGGACCGGTGCGAACGGCACCATCGTCTGCAAGGGCGAGAAGCGCTTCCCTCGCAGCTGCTTCAGCTGCGTCATCAGCCTTCTTCTTGGCTGCGGATCGTTCAGCACGTGTGGCCACCATTGCTGATTCTTGAAGATCTTGGGAGAGGAATCAAAGATGGAGAGAATCGCTGAATTCTTGGAGAGCAAAGAGAGAGATAATCGTAACGATCAAGCGGCTTCCAACGGATATAAAGGCAACGGATAAAATCCCAACGGCTCTTTTTGCGGATCCAGCAATTTTAACGCAATTCCAGGGATATTATTTCATTGAAATCTCCAACTTTGCCCGTCCGTATCTTTTATTTGGCTCAACCATTTCTTGATTTTTAAAGTGGGATTTACTCTCCTTGATTCCTTCTTTCGATTCCCTACAAAAACAAATCAAACAAACATTAAATACACAATTAAAAACACACCACAAAACATACAAACGATAATCGGAAAAACAGAAAAAATAAACTAAGGCATTGGCCTTGACTAAACGAGCACAGTAACCACTCGTTCTCTCTCTTTCTTTTTGTCATGCTTCAGTCAAGAGGAAGGCCGAGAGAGTCTTCACATCTCCTTCCTCATAGTAGTGCTTCAATCTAGCACCATTGACCATAAATGGCTGTCCTTGCTGCAAGTTCTTTATCTCTATTGCACCATGAACGAAGACATTAGTAACAACAAATGGACCCGACCATCTAGACTTTAGTTTGCCTGGAAATAACTTTAATCGTGAGTTAAATAAGAGTACAAGTTGGCCTTTCCTAAAGTCTTTGATCCTAAGTCTACTGTCGTGCCATATTTTGGTCTTTTCTTTATACATTTTGGCATTCTCATAGGCCATATGCCTAAGCTCATCAAGTTCATGTAGCTGCAAAGACCTTAGTGTCCCCGCATCCTTTACACAAAAATTCAATTCTTTCATGGCCCAAAATGCCTTGTTTTCCAACTCAAGTGGCAAGTGGCAGGCCTTGCCATACACCAACCTATAGGGAGACATACCTAGAGGTGTCTTATATGCTGTTCTATAAGCCCAAAGTGCATCCTCAAGCTTAAATGACCAGTCTTTCCTATTAGGTTTGACTACCTTCTCTAAGATGTTCTTTATCTCCCTATTGGAAATTTCAGCTTGACCATTTGAGTGTGGGTGATAGGGAGTAGCTACCCTATGTCTAATGTTATATTTAGCCAATATCTTCTCCATAGCCTTATTAATGAAATGTGACCCCTCATCACTAATGATAGCACGAGGAGTCCCAAATCTAGTGAAAATGTGCCTATGCAAGAAGTTAGTGACTGTTTTAGCATCATTATTAGGACATGCTTTGGCTTCTACCCACTTGGACACGTAGTCTACTGCTACTAAAATGTACAGGTTACCTGATGATGGAGGGAATGGTCCCATGAAATCAATGCCCCACACATCGAAGAGCTCCAACTCTAAGATGTAGGTGAGGGGCATCTCATCCTTGCGACTGAGATTACCTGTCCTTTGGCACTCGTCACAGTTGTGGGCATAGTCGTGTGCGTCCTTGAAGATTGTTGGCCAATAGTAGCCACTCTGAAATACCTTCGCAGCTGTCCTTTGGCCACCAAAGTGTCCACCATAAGGAGATGAGTGACAGTGCTGTAGCACAGACTTCGCTTCAGCAGCTGAAACACACTTCCTTAGTAAGCCATCAGCACAGGTTCTGTAAAGTGTGGGGTCATCCCAGATGAATTTCCTTGCTTCATGCAGGAACCGCTTCTTTTCTTGTCCTCCCTTGAACACTGGTAATACCTGTGATGCACGGAAGTTAGCAATATCAGCAAACCACGGTTCCTCATCGTTATCACGATGAGCCAAAGCAAAGACATGTTCATCTATAAAAGCATCAGAAATTGCGGTCTCCGCAATTTTTTCGCAATTATGCTGCAATCGAGACAGGTGATCTGCAACCACATTTTCACAACCTTTCTTGTCCCGAATGTCCAAATCAAATTCCTGCAGCAATAACACCCATCTAATCAATCTAGGCTTAGCATCAGCCTTTCTCATAAGATATTTTAAAGCAGAATGGTCAGTATATACAATGGTCCTAGTTCCTACAATATAGTTTCTAAATTTTTCACAAGCAAAGACTACAGCAAGCATCTCTTTCTCTGTAGTTGTATAATTACATTGAGCCTCATTCAAGGTCTTACTAGCATAATAGACAGGGTGTGTGAGCTTGTCAATCTTCTGTCCTAACATGACTCCTACAGCATAGTCACTGGCATCACATAGCATCTCAAATGGGAGATCCCAATTTGGTCCGACTATGATTGGTGCTGTGACCAGTGCTTCCTTAAGGGTTTTCCAAGCTACTACACACTCCTTAGAGAAGATAAATGGTCTATTTAGCTCTAGAAGCTCGCACAGAGGCTTGGCTATCTTAGAAAAGTCCTTAATGAACCTTCTGTAGAAACCAGCATGCCCTAAGAAGCTTCTAATGGCTTTGACGTTCTGGGGCTCTACCAACTTCTCTATGACCTCTATTTTTGCCCTATCCACTTCTACACCTGCCCTTGACACTCTATGTCCTAAGACAATCCCTTCATCTACCATAAAATGGCACTTTTCCCAATTTAGGACTAGGTTGGTCTCTTCACACCTAGCCAGGACTTGTCCTAGGTTTTCTAGACAGGTTTTAAATGAATCCCCAAAGACTGAGAAGTCATCCATGAATATTTCTATCATGGACTCATCCAACTCAGAGAAGATTGCCATCATACACCTTTGGAAAGTTGTCGGTGCATTGCATAAGCCAAAAGGCATTCTGCGGAAGGCAAACGTTCCAAAAGGGCAAGTGAAGGTAGTCTTCTCTTGATCCTTAGGGTCTATAGTAATTTGATTATAGCCTGAATAGCCATCTAAGAAACAATAGTAGGCTCTACCAGCTATTCTGTCTAGCATCTGGTCAATGAACGGTATAGGGAAATGGTCTTTTTTAGTTTCTTTATTTAATTTTCTGTAATCCATACATACCCTCCACCCTGTGACAGTCCTTGTTGGAATCAGTTCGTTGTTCTCATTGACTACCACCGTTATTCCCCCCTTTTTAGGTACACATTGGATGGGGCTCACCCACTGGCTACTAGCTATGGGGAAAATTACTCCTGCATCTAACCACTTTATTATTTCTTTCTTCACTACCTCTTTCATAGAGGGGTTTAACCTACGCTGGTGATCTACCTTAGGTGTGTGCTCTTCCTCTAATATAATTTTGTGCATGCAATAAGAAGGGCTAATGCCTCGAATATCAGCAATAGTCCATGCTATAGCCTTCCTATGTTGCTTAAGCAGTAAAATTAAATCAACCTCATGCTGTTCACTTAGCTTAGAAGAAATAATTACAGGCAGCGTGTCATTATCTCCTAAATATGCATATTTGAGGTGAGTAGGTAGTGGTTTCAGTTCTAAAATAGGTGGATGCTCAATGGAGGGCTTTAAAGGATTTATAGTTCTATCAGTTAAATCTATATTCATACATACATGTTGAGGGTTATTTACAGGCATATTCATTATGTCAGATATATTTAAGTCATCTACATCTACTTGTACATATTCACTAGCATGCTTGGTTAACAGTACATGCTCTAATTGTTCTTCCATTAGTGAGTCAACAACATCCATGCTAGCACAAGACTCAGAATCAGAGGGATACCTTAAAGCTTTGTAAACACTAAATTTTACCTCTTCATCATGAACCCTCATAGTTAACTCACCTTTTTGAACATCTATTAATGCCCTACCTGTGGCTAGAAATGGTCTACCTAGCAGGATGGGGACCTCCTTGTCTGCCTCATAGTCCAGGACAATGAAATCTGCAAGGAAAATGAATTTGTCAACTTTAACTAGAATATCCTCAATCTTACCTTCTGGATATGCGATGGATCTGTCTGCTAGCTGTAAAGTGACTGTGGTTGGACGTGCTTCTCCCATTCCCAACTGGCGGAATAGGGACAGGGGCATGAGGTTTATGCTGGCGCCCAGGTCACAAAGCGCTCTGCCCACGTGCTTGCCTCCAAGTTCTACAGGTAAGGTGAAGGAACCAGGATCCTTCTCCTTCTTGGGCAGCTTGTTCTGGAGGATGGCACTGCACTCCTCGGTGAGGTTCACTGTTTCAAACTCACCAATTATTTTCTTGTTAGTAATAATGTCCTTCAAAAACTTTACATATGAAGGCATAGACTGTAAAACCTCTACAAAAGGAATGTTAACATGCACTTGCTTAAGTATTTCTAAAAATTTATTAAAATGAACTTCCTGTTCCTGCTTCTTCTTAAGCCTTCGAGGGTATGGAGGTGGTGGCACATAAGCAGGCACGTCAGGACGCCTTAAGATAGGTGGAGGCCTTGGAATTTCTTCTACGTCCTCAACAATTGGCTCTAGTCTGGCTCCTGATGTGCTAGTTGGTGGTGGACCTTGGCTTGGCAGAGACTCCAGTGGAGCACTAGACTCGGTGTTCTCTACTCTCTTTGGTGTGTCCTTTGTGTTGCTCACCAATGGTCTTCCACTCCTGAGTTCAATTGCTTGAACTTGTTCCTTGCCATCTCTCCTTGGTACCTCGGTATCAGCAGGGAGTCTACCTTGGGGCCTACTTTTAAGTTCATTGGCTAATTGGCCTATTTGGTTTTCCAGGCTCCTAAGAGTAGCTTGCTGGCTCTGAAGAGTAGCATCATTCTTAGCTATATATTCCTTGAGTAGGTTTTCTACAGAAGATCCTACAGGTTGATTGTATGGTTTTTGGTACATTGACTGGTTATGTTGGGGAGTGAAACCAGGTGTTCCACTCGGCCTTGGTTGGTTAGGATTTTGGTTAGTGTTCTGTTGGCCACCCCATGACAGGTTAGGGTGGTTTCTCCAACCAGGGTTATAGGTGTTGGAGTAGGGGTTATTCCTAGGCTGCTGCTGGCTTCCTATATAGCAGACTGAGGATGGATTCCCAGGGCAGTATTCATATGGGTGCCCTTCCCCACAGAATCCACAGATAGGTGCCTCGCCTTGATTTGGTTGGGTGCCCATTGACATGGCTGTGGCGGTATTGGCACTGGTTTGGAGATTGGCCTGAGCCATTTGCTTAACTAGGTTGGTCAGGGCATTTATTTGGGTGCTCATGGCGCTTAGAGCATCCTTGTCTTGAGCCCTAGTTGGCTCTACTGGATCGTCTGACCACCTACAGTGAGATGCTGAGATCTTCTCCAAGATCTCATAGGCCTCGTTGTAACTCTTGGACAACATGGAACCACCAGCAGATGAATTTAAGACTTGCCTAGTGCTGGGGTTGCATCCTTTGAAAAAGACCTCTATTTGGATACACCATGGGATGCCATGATGTGGACATTTAAGAAGAAGATCTTTGAATCTAGTCCAAGCTTCGTGAAGAGACTCATTATCAGCTTGTTTAAACTTGACTATGTCATCACGAAAGGTAGAATTCCTATCAGGTGGGAAGTATTTGACTAGGAATTTTTCTGCTAAATCTGTCCAATTGCGGACAGATCCAGAGGGTAATGAGTTCAACCATGTTTTGGCTTTGTCCCTCAAAGAATAAGGAAACAAGTATAGCCTTAAAGCTTCTTGGGATACTCCAGGGATGATAAAGGTATCACTGACTCCTAAGAAGTTCCTAAGATGGTTATGGGGATCCTCATTTTCTATTCCAAAGAATTGTCCCACAGTGGACAACATTTGGAACATCACTGGCTTTAACTCGAATGAGTGGGCAGTGATTTCAGGACGGATTATGCTGGGGTTCAGCTCCCCAGGCATAGGTACTAGATATGAAAGAATGGCACTATTCTTGTCATTCGCTATTTCGATGGGGTTGCGAATGACAGGTACCGGATTTGGAACTATATCGCCCATTTCTTTGGTTTCAGGTATGATTTGAAGTATAGGAGGTTGTTTAAAGAGACGTTTCTTTGCCTTATTTCTAGCTCGAAGTGATCTTTCAGGTTCAGGATCGAACTCTAAATTACTAGGTAAACGCTCACTCATAAACTACCCTAATAGCACCTGCAAAAGAAATGAAACAGATTAGTTTCACTCAATGATAAACTTGATTTTTCAAACTTAACAACTTCGTTTTCACTTAAAATAAGTCCCCGGCAGCGGCGCCAAAAACTTGTTGCGTGCTCAATGTGTTAATAAAAGTGATAAATAAGAGGGAGAGAGCACTCAGAACATGCAAGCATACATGGTCTTATAGCAAGTAGTAAGTATATTTCATTCGTTTTCCCACAGAGACTTGTTTTTAGCTATTCTCGAAGTGTTTTTGTTAAGAAAGATGGGGTGGATTTGAGGGGGTAAAATTGGTTTTTAATTACCTAAGTTTTGCTGAATGTATAAAGGAATATAACATAAACAAATGGAAGTTGAAATTAAACTCAAGGGACAAGAGATGGAACTGATAAACAAAGGAGAAAACAGCTACAGAATAACAACTTAGCAGGAATTGCGAGGACCGCAATGTTTCCGCAATTTAAACAGCAACGAAAGTGTGTAAATGGGTGGATTAAGGGCTACTAATGACTATCCTATAGGCATTTTCTTACGATTCTCAAGCATTGGATCAACTCTCTATACATCAAACTCACTCTATCTCAAGTATCGTCCGATTCCATGCATTAGAGTCTTAAGTTTACTCGACTTCAAAGTAAGGACTTAAGCATCTTGTTTAAGCAGGAGTGTTTAGTTTGTACTAGGGAAACGCCTATTCCTAGGCCGTTTCCTGATTACCATGAAAGGCTAGCATGATTATATGACTCTGAACTCTTACTCCTTCCAGAGGTTAGGAGTTCTTTGGACAAAATGGATGGCCAATCGAAATTGCCCGTGGGATGAAGCTTACATACAATCAATGTTCGAGTGTTAATCTGCCTACTTGATGCACGTTTTTTAGCCTATAGTTCTGTCATTAGCATGCCCCTAAGTGATTTAGCTACTCATGGATACATGGAGAACAGGAAGGGTAGATAAAACAGACATGCTTAGAAGAGAAATGTGCTTAAAACAGCAAGACAAAACCGTAGCAGAACAAGATAGAAACTGTAAAATGCAGAATTGTACTTTGATTACTTTGAGTGTTTGAATGACAAAGGAAAGCTTTGAAAGAAATGAATCCAAGACAGACAACAACGAAATGCAGTAATTAAAACTCTAAACTAAGAACAACAGTGATCAGAAATGGAAATAAGAAGAACAGAACAGAAAAGCAGTAAAGGATTGCTGAAAAACTTCGTGGCAGTCGCCTCGAATGAAGGTGATGAAAAGTCAGCCTGGCTTGGATGAATCCAATCGAGAGAGAAGAAGAATCTCCTCTCCTTCCTATCAGATTATCGACTCCAAAAGCTGAGACTCTCACTCCTACAAACGGCAAAGGAAAACAGATGGAAATGGTGGACTGCGAGAAGACTTCTGCGCTTCGAGTGATGACTGAACCTCCGACTTTGACCCCCTTTTATAGTAGTTTGCAGGTGCGTTTGGGCCAAGGAGAACCATCAGTCTTCAACGTCATATATCAGAATGGATGGAGGAGAAAGAACGAATCCCTGAAAAGTCGGATCTAAACAGAAAAAGGTCAGCCAACTTACGGTTTTAACTTGAATAATTGCGGTCACCGCAATGATTTCGCAATTCATTCGCAATGTTTATTTTTTCATTCTTTTCCTTCGGTTTTCAACCCTTTTTCTACCTATTGTGCATAAGTCCTAAATTAGCTACCTTCTTCTAATTCTCATATTAAAGCATAGGTTTAGGCTAAATGCTAACAAAAACACCTAAATGTGTACATCTTCTTAAGCTAAATGGGTCCTAAATAAGTCACTTTCAGAGACTTAACAGCAAGCACGTAGGCAGAGCTCTTTGTGACTTGGGAGCCAGCATAAACCTCATGCCTCTATCACTATTCCGCCAGCTAGGAATAGGAGAAGCACGTCCCACCACTGTCACCTTACAGCTTGCAGACAAATCCATAGCATACCCTGAGGGTAAGATTGAGGATATTCTTGTAAAGGTTGACAAGTTTATTTTCCTTGCAGATTTCATCATCCTGGATTATGAAGCAGACAAGGAGGTCCCCATCCTATTAGGCAGACCATTTCTAGCCACAGGTAGGGCCATGATTGATGTCCAGAAAGGTGAGCTCACCATGAGGGTTCATGATGAGGAGGTTAAGTTTAGTGTTTTTAAAGCCCTAAGGTACCCTTCTGACTCTGAATCTTGTGCAAGCATGGACATAGTAGATTCACTGATGGAAGAACAGCTTGAGCATGAATTGTTAATTAAGCATGCCAATGATTATGTACAATTAGATGTAACTGACTTAAATATTTCTGAAATAATGGATATACATGTGGATAAACCTCAGCATGTTTGTATGACTAGTGATTTGACTAAGAGATCCATGAATCCATTAAAATCGTCCATTGAGCATCCACCTATCTTAGAATTAAAACCACTGCCTGAACATCTTAATTATGCATATCTAGGAAGTGATGATACTCTGCTTGTTATTACTTCATCCAAACTGAGTGCAAAGCATGAAATTGAGTTGATCTTATTACTTAAGCAACATAAAAAGGCTATTGCATGGACAATTGCTGACATTAGAGGCATTAGCCCTTCTTACTGCATGCATAAGATAATATTGGAAGAAGAGCATACACCCCGAGTAGATCACCAACGTAGGTTGAACCCCTCTATGAAAGAGGTAGTTAAGAAAGAGATCATAAAATGGTTAGATGCAGGTGTAATCTTCCCTATAGCTAGTAGTCAGTGGGTGAGTCCAATACAATGTGTACCTAAGAAGGGGGGGATGACTGTAGTAGTGAATGAGAGCAATGAACTGATTCCAACTAGAACTATTACAGGATGGAGAGTCTGTATGGACTATAGAAAATTGAATAAGGAAACAAAAAAAGATCACTTCCCTTTACCATTTATTGACCAAATGTTAGATAGGATAGCTGGTAGAGCTTATTACTGCTTTCTAGATGGGTATTCTGGATATAACCAAATCACCATAGACCCTGTGGACCAGGAGAAGACAACCTTCACCTGCCCCTTTGGAACATTTGCTTTTCGCAGAATGCCTTTTGGCTTATGCAATGCACCAGCAACGTTCCAGAGGTACATGTTGGCAATCTTCTCTGACTTAGATGAATCCATGATAGAGATATTTATGGATGACTTCTCAGTCTTTGGTGATTCATTTACAAATTGTTTAGAGAACTTAGGACAAGTCCTGGCTAGGTGTGAAGAGACCAACCTAGTCCTTAATTGGGAGAAGTGCCACTTCATGGTGGAAGAAGGGATAGTCCTAGGTCATAGAGTGTCTAGAGCAGGAGTAGAGGTCGATAGGGCCAAGATTGAAATAATAGAGAAGTTAGTGGAACCTCAGAATGTGAAAGCCATTAGAAGTTTCTTAGGACACGCAGGTTTCTATAGAAGGTTCATTAAGAACTTTTCAAAGATCTCCAAGCCTTTGTGTGAGCTTCTAGAGCTGAATAAACCATTCATCTTCTCAAAAGAATGTTTCTTAGCCTGGACAACCCTTAAGGAAGCATTAGTCAAAGCACCTATTATAGTAGGACCAAATTGGGACCTTCCATTTGAGATGTTATGTGATGCGAGTGACTATGCAGTAGGGGTTGTGCTAGGACAAAAGATTGACAAACTAACACACCCTGTATACTATGCTAGTAAGACACTTAATGAGGCACAATGTAATTACACAACCACGAAAAAGGAAATGCTAGCCGTAGTGTTTGCCTGTGAGAAGTTTAGGAATTACATTGTAGGCACTAGGACAATCGTGTACACTGATCATTCTGCACTAAAATACCTTATGAGGAAGGCTGATGCTAAGCCTAGGTTAATTAGATGGGTATTGTTGCTGCAAGAGTTAGATCTAGACATTAGAGATAAGAAAGGATGCGAAAATGTGGTTGCGGATCATCTCTCTCGATTGCAACATAATTGCGATAAAATTGCGGAAACCGCAATTTCTGATGCCTTTATCGATGAGCATGTCTTTGTATTAGCACATCGTGATAACGATGAGGAACCTTGGTTTGCTGATATTGCTAACTTCCTTGCCTCGCAGGTACTACCAACTTTCAAGGGAGGACAAGAAAAGAAGAGGTTCCTGCATGAAGCTAGGAAGTTCATATGGGACGATCCTACACTCTACAAGACATGTGCAGATGGTTTGCTGAGGAAGTGTGTGTCAGCTGCTGAGGCGAAGTCTGTGCTGCAGCACTGCCATACAGCCCCCTATGGTGGACATTTTGGTGGCCAAAGAACAGCTGCAAAGGTGTTCCAGAGTGGCTACTATTGGCCCACGATCTTCAAAGATGCCCACGAATACGCACACAGCTGTGATGAATGTCAGAGAACAGGTAACCTTAGTCGAAAGGATGAGATGCCTCTTACTTACATCTTAGAGTTGGAGCTCTTTGATGTGTGGGGCATTGACTTCATGGGACCATTTCCCCCATCAGCAGGTAACCTTTATATACTTGTAGCTGTAGACTATGTATCTAAATGGGTAGAGGCCATAGCATGTCCAAACAATGATGCCAAAACAGTCATTAAGTTCCTTAATAGACATATCTTTACTAGGTTTGGTACACCTCGTGCTATAATTAGTGATGAAGGGACACACTTTATTAATAAAGCTATGGAAAAAGTGTTGGCTAAATACAATGTTAGACATAGAGTAGCCACCCCTTATCACCCACATTCGAATGGACAAGCTGAAATATCAAATAGGGAGATTAAAAACATACTCGAAAAAGTGGTCAAACCCAATAGAAAAGATTGGTCGTTTAAACTCGAGGATGCACTTTGGGCATATAGGACTGCATATAAGACACCCCTAGGTATGTCTCCTTATAGACTTGTGTATGGCAAAGCATGTCACTTACCATTCGAATTGGAAATCAAAGCATTTTGGGCCTTGAAAGAGCTGAATTATTGCATGACCGATGCGGGAACATTGCGGTCTCTGCAATTACATGAGCTTGATGAGCTTAGACATATGTCCTATGAAAATGCTAAAATGTATAAGGAAAAGACTAAGATTTGGCATGACAGTAGACTTAGGATTAAGGACTTTAAGAAAGGCCAGCATGTCTTGTTATTTAACTCAAGGTTGAGATTATTTCCAGGCAAACTTAAGTCCAGATGGTCAGGTTCTTTTGTTATAACTAACGTGTTTGTTCATAGTGCAATTGAGATTCGGAACCTGCAGCACGGGCAACCGTTCATGGTTAATGGTGCACGATTGAAGCATTATTATGAGGAAGGAGATGTGAAGACTCTCTCGGCCTTCCTCTTGGCTGAAACTTGAAAATAAAACCGAGAGAGGACGAGTGATTACTGTGCTCGTCCATGCGAGGCTATGCCTTAGTTTATTTTTGCTGTTTTTCGGTTGTTATTTGTATGTAGTTATGTGTGATTTTTATAACGAATTTGATGTTAATTTTACTTCTTTTAATAGGGGATCGAAAGAGGAGATCAAGGAGATGAATCCAGGATAAAAAAATCGGGGCCAAAATCGGGCCAAATCAAAGATTGAGTGATGAGAATCTTGGATTTTAATTCAAGAAAAATCTCCAACGGCCATTTAATTGCGGTGGATTTGCTAAAACCGCAACAGAAATAGCCGTTGGGATTTCCATCATTACAAATAGCCGTTAGAATAGTTGTGGCCCGTACGCGTCCTTCATTCATTGAACTCCAAGAAACTATCTTCTTCTTCCTCTGCAATTCCTCTTTTTCAGATCTCTTCGATTCCACCATGGTGCTTACACGGGCTGAGAGATCGGCTTCCAAGAAGAAGGCCACTGAAGCAGAGGCAGCAGCGAGAGAGGCACTCCTTGCCTTAGCAGAGGCCGAAGCTGCGCGCCCTGAACGACCTTCTAAGCTCCCTGTTCGCAAGAAGAAGTGGAAGGTCGTGACGGAGATCCCTGCTGGGCCATCTGAACCAGTAGGCACGCCCAAGAAACGCAAATGGACGATGGAGATTGGGGACGCACCGATCAAGGAGAAGACTCCCACTGTGGAGAGTCAAGGGAGTGGCCGTCCATCCTACGAGACGGCCAGACAAAGTCCTGACCCCTCTCCACCAGCGCAAAGCCCCGAACCTTCTCCATCTCCACAGAGCTCTGAACAATCCCCACCGCCGAAGAGCCCTGAAGCATCACCATCACCTTCGCCCAAGCCTGAAATCCCAAATGAAGAACAGCAAGAATCAGCACGGGGCGACGAAACGGATGAAGAGGATGAGGTCTTCTCTCCTTTGAGGGATGTCTGCCATGAGAGCCCAGCAATGGGGGGAGATTCGATGGATGAGACGTTGGGGGATTGTCTCCAACAGATCACCACCAGGGCACGATTGAGAAAGAAAGCCACCAAGGTTGCCAAGGCCAAACGGCCAAAAGCTTCAAAGAAATCCAAGAAAAGGAAGGCCAGAGGTGAGCCTTCATTGAAGAGGCTGAAGGTCGAGGCTGCTGAGTCGGCCAAGGCACGAGATAAGGGGAAGGCCAAACTATACCCCGAAGATGAGCCTCAAACTGTGAGGTATGTGTCCTGTGATGCAGAATCGAGGGGCACTGAGTTGAGGAAGAGGGACCTGCTCCATGAGAAGGGGTTCCTTGACACGTTGGCAGACCTGCCGCAATTCTTGCGCGCAGAGATCACCAACCACGGCTGGGAGGAGCTGTGCAGACCGCCCATCCCCGCCTACTCCAGCATGGTGTACGATTTCTATGCCAACCTGATGCACCCTGAGGATGGCGTGTCCATGGTAAGAGGAATCGAGGTGGACTTCTCAGCCAAGGCGATCAATGAAGCCTATGGCCTCAAGGGGCAGAAGCACACTAACTATGCAAGGATCATTGATGCGCCAACTGAGGCTGTCCTGGAGGAAGCACTACGGATCATCGGCCAACCTGAGGCAGCGTGGACGATCTCACGCAATGGGAAGCACACTCTGATGAGTGCGACCCTTACGGCGAAGGCAGCTGTATGGTTTTCCTTCGTGCGCAGACGGCTGTCCCCAGTGACCCACGAGACCACCATCAACCAAGGAAGATCGTTGTTGGTATATGCGATCATGAGGGGCCTCACAATCAATGTTGGTGAGGTCATTGCAGCCTCAATCGCAGACTGTGCCAAAAAAGGTAAGGGCCCACTTTTCTTCCCCAACACAATCACTAAGCTTTGCTTACGTGCAGGTGTACCAATCGAGCGGATGGAGAGGCAGCTGGCCTACACGGGCCATCTGGAGCTGCCTACAGGCCTGCGAATGCGACGAAAGAGGAACATGGAGTTTGAGTTAGACGGCCTGGCTGCTGCTCAATCTCTCTCTATGGCCTGTCTGATGGACCTGCAAAAGAAGATGGCTCAATGGGCTGAGTATGCTCAAGCGAGGGATAAGGATGTTGCTGACCAGTTGGGCTGCATCTTTCCTGAGTTTCCCACTGACTTGCTGACGCCATGGGCACCTCCACGAGCACGGAGGGATGATGATGAGGACGTCTGAGTGCTAGTCTGAAGAGCACTCAAGGGAGTATTTCTGTTCCCTACAACAACAAAAAAAAAAAAAACTCTGCTTTTCGTTAAACTGTGTGAATGCTGTCATTTTTGAATCAATATTTGATCTGTCTTTAGTTCTTTATTTTTGTTGTTTAGGATTGTTTAGTATAGTCTGATGGTATCTGATTAGGTAGGTTGTTTTAGTTTCCTTTTTGAATAGCTGAGATGACTGGAAAGAGCATGCATAGGGGCCTTGATCACTGATATATCTACCCTGTTTATTCATTGCGAAATCCTTGCGATCTCCGCAATTTTTGTTAGTGATCGCCTGCTTTTGACTAACTGATTAGCTAGGCTGGTTCTGTTTTAATGTTGTTCTTTTGCTACTGTCTTGACTACCTTATATAGCCTATCTATGAGCATGTTGGATGAGTGTCTTAAGGCACCTGTGTAGTTTAAATTGATCTCTTAAATTGCTCAGCATGCGTAGCTTTAAGTCCTTCCCTTACTGTTTTTTTTTTCAAATTTCTGCTGCTGAGTTATTTGCTTTAAGAATGTTCTGTCTATCCCTAGGACTTTTAGATTCTCTTTGTTTTGCCCTAGACTAGATGCTTCTAGGACAAGTTTGGGGGTGTGCCACCTCAGACACTCATTGGGGACAATGAGTAGTTTAAGTTTGGGGGAGGCCACCCTAGGCCTAGGAACATTCCTCTCTCCCTTTAAGCATAAGCATTCTTCTTCTCCTTTACAAAAGATGAACTGAAAAAAAAAATGAAAAATAGAATAAAGAGGGGTGTCTTTCTTAAAGTTGCTGAGTAATCAGTGCCAAGTGTGTAACCCACAAGTGGCATTGCATCAAAAGGCAACCAAAGGAGAGGCTCCACCAAAGTAAGAAAGAAAAAAAAAAGAAAATTAGGGAAGAAGAATGTATACCTAGGAGTTGCAACTTTGTGGCTTGGGTGTCCTGAATAAAAAAGAACTCTGATCCTCAATTAGCTAAGCACAAAGTTGTAGCTTGTAGGGTTGTTTAGGGAGATGAATGTATGTCCAATGTAGTGATGTCAGGGTTTAGGTTGTTCTCTAAATGTACTACTGTCACTGGTTAATACTAAGACTGGCATGACTCTAAGGAATCCTAGGTAGCTCAAAAGTAAAAATTAGAAGCATGTACTGAGTCTGGGGTAAAGCTAGGTAGAGTTTGAAACCTTAGGGATAGTTGCACGATATGATAGAAGCAAGTAGATCAGTCGTAGGGAGTTAATGAAACAGTAGGATCATTAGGCGTGCGAAGTCAGAAGAAGCAAAATGAGAAGTTAGTTGTAAACTTAGAAGTGTGTCACAGGACAGCATTGCCATAGATAGGAACTTAGGGGAGTCAGCAAGTGGTTAGAGAAGTTAAAACAGCAGCCTAAGTAAGTCCTTAGATTGCTCGAGGACGAGCAAAACCTTAAGTTTGGGGGTGTGTTACGTCTCCAAAAGTGACTAATGTAGGACTTGTTTTCTATAGAAAGATGTGCATTCTTAGGTGTTTTTGGTAGGATTTAGCTTAAACTTGTGCTTATATATGAGAATTAGAAGAATGAAGCTAATTTAGGACTTATATGCAAAAGAAAAGAAAAGGAATTAAAAACGAAGTTAAAAGAATGAAAACTGTGCATTGCGGAGGCATTGCGGAAACATTGTTAAAACCGCAATGTTTTAAGTGAAATCCGTAAGTTGGCTAACCTTTTTCTGTTTCGATCCGATATTTCAGGGATCCATTCTTTCTCCTTCAGCCACGTAGAAGTACGACGTTGAGAATGGATGGTTCTCCTTGACCCAATCGCACCTGCAGAATACTATAAAAGGAGGTCAAAGTGGAAGGTTGAAACACACTCGAACAGCGTAGACTTCTCAGTTCAACGCAGCTTCTTCCACTCTTTTTCTCTCTTCCGTCTGTTGGTTTGAAAGGTTCAGCTGTTGGAGTCGACAATCTGATAGGAAGGAGAGAAGATCTATTTTCTCTTCTGATTAGATTCATCCAAGCAAAGCTCACTTTCACCCTTCAGCCGAGGCGTTCGCAATCGAGAAGACCACGCACATCTTTACTGCTTTCTGTTTTAGTTTTCTATTTTCATTATTGATTGTTGTTATTTCTCTTCCTTTAGCTACTCTATTCCATTTCGTTGCTTTCTGTCTTTACTTTAGTTGTTCCAAGTCATCATTTGTTTAGTTCAAACGAGTGGTTAATCAACGCTCAATTCATCACTTCGCAAGTCTTTACTTTCTCTGCCTACTGTTTTCCTCTTCTGTTTTATCTTCAAGATTCTATTAAGCATGTCTTCTTCATCTACTTTTTCTATTCTATCTGCATCCATGAGTAACTAAATCACATAAGGGCATGCTAATGATAAATCTGTAGGAAGAAACACGTGACTAAAGCATGTAGGATAGCTCTCGAATGCATTGATTGTATGTAAGCTTCATCCCACGGGCAATTTCGATTGGCCATCCATTTTGTCCAAAGAACTCCTAACCTCTGGAAGGAGTAAGAGTTCAGAGTCATACACTCATGCTAGCCTCTCAAGGTAGCCAGAAAACGACCTAGGAATAGGCGTTTTCCTAGTACAAATCACAACTTACTGTTTTAACAAGATGCTTAAGACCTTACTTGGACATGAGTAAACTAAAGAATCTAATGCATGAAATCGGAAGATACATGAGAATGAGTTAGTTTGATGCATAGTGAGTTGATCTATTGCTTGAGAATCGTGTGAAAAAGCCTATAGAGGAGTCGTTAGTAGCCCTTGTTTCCACATTTTACACACATTCGCTGTTAAGAACCACTCCTACCGGGAGCGTTGCCACCAGTACAGTTCCTCGTCCGCCAAAAGCTTTTCCAGACTCTTCTCGGCCGCCACCCATATTGATTCCCACTATCCTGTTTCTAGCGCTCTAGATCCTTGATCTTCTATTCCTTTCGTTTAATGGCACCCGTAAGTGAGCCACCAAGTCGACTCTTGTCCCAAGATTTTAACTCCTACAGGCAGTTCTTCACCTTCAAGTGGTGCCCCCGGGCCCCACCACGACATTGTAGAGCCCAATTACAAGCTATAATATCTCCACATTCTGGATATTGGGTCCAACATTCCTCAAACAGAATGGGTCGTCCACCAGATGGCCTGCCCATGTCACGCGTGCTGAGGACCATTGAGCGAGAATAGGCTGGTGATTAGAGCATTTATAAAACCCCAGATGATCCACCACAAAGTCCCTACAAAAACACCACATAACATAATTTAGTAAAAATCTATCCAGCCTAATCCACATCAGACTATCCGACAAATTTTTTGTCCACGTAAACTCGCCCCCACGAAAACGAGGGTCGATAAGTTGGCACAAATTGATCTCTTCCCGAAAGTCACTCATTTGGGAGGGAGGGCAATTCGCCCCCTCACGTTTCTTAGAGTCCGACGTAATTTCATTGAAATCACCACCAATGACCCATGGAAGTTGTCCCAAACCATGTAGTCGCTCCAACAACTTCCACGATTCCACACGCTTTGTTGTGACCGGGTTACCATAGAATCCAGTAAACCGCCATGCGCCATCAGCCTCCCGAATTGTTGCATCAATATGACCTGCAGAAAATGAGGAAATATGAACATCTAACTCACTTTTCCACAGAAACATCAACCCACTACTACTTCCCAATCTGGGAACGTTAAAACAACAATCATAATTCAACAATCGCTTCACTTGATTATTCAAACGATTCTTACACTTAGTTTAGACAAAAAATTAAACTAGGAAAATAAACACGTGCCACGTGGCACAACGCCCTGAATGTTCGAGGATTACCATGTCCTTGAACATACCAACACAGTATTTTCATTGCATTGCATGTTGAACATGTGAATTTCTCACTTTCTCCATTGGTTGAGAATGGAGAAGGGTGTGGGTTGGGTGACCAATCTACTCTCCCTCTCTTACGAAAATTGTATGACAATTTTCTTAGCTCTCTCTTCTCTCACAAGTTCTCTCTCTCTGGTTCTCTTCAATGGTTGAAGGTCAATTGTGTAGAACTTGGTGAAGTTTGGACATTTGGTGAAACAAATTGAATATTTATTGAGAAGAAACTTGAGGTTTGAAGTGTTCATCCCTCTACTTTCAATTTGTACTTCAATTGTTGGAGTATTTGAGGAGGAAGATCGGGTTTTGACATTGTTGAAGTGTTCAACAAATTCAAAAACCAGATAAATCATCTTCTTCACCACCATCTTCTTCTTCTTCTTCTTCCTTTCTCACTCTCAACAAACCCTCTTAGTTCAAGGAGTCCCACTACTCTGTTACTAAGCCCGAGGATAGCTTGGATACTTCTAAGGGTTGTCCTCGACCTGCTGAGTTCGTGACCGGATGAGAGGTAGAGGACGAAGGGGCAGTAGAGTTGCAGAGGAGACGAGAAGACACATCCAAAAACAAGGTATGTTTTCTACTTGTTCTTGCGTTCTGGTAAATTTACCAGTCGATATTACCGGTTAGGAAATACCGATTGGTAATTTACCAGTAGTGTGCTAAACGTTGTTTCTTAAGCGTTTAGCGTTTGATTCTTCGGTCGAGATTTACCGGTCGTGCATACCGGTAGAATTTTACCGAAGGATCTGACCGGTAAGTGTTACCGGTCGAGCCTTACCGGTTCATCATTATCGGTGTAAGATTTCGAAGCTTACCGGTATTGATTTACCAGTTCAAGGCTTACCTATAAGGATTTACCGGTCGGTGCTTACCGGTCGGTGCTTACCGGTCCAATCCTTACTGGTGTAAGTTTACTGGTTTACCGGTGTAAGTATGTGATGCTTACCAAACCGGTTTATCGGTGGTAAACTTACCGGTGTTGGTTTAACGGTGCTGATTTATTCACACGGTATTGTCGGTCGGGGCTTACCGGTTGAAATGCTTGTGAATCATTTACCGGTTGAGGCTTACCGGTGTGCCATTTATCGGTCAGATCTCACGATCTTTTATTGGTGGCACACTGAGGTGCCTTACCGGTGGGTCTTTACCAGTCAACCTGGGGTTGACTTTTATCGATCCATTTACCGGTCGGTAAGGAGATTTACCGGTGGCTTTCGAAAAGTTGAAAAATGTTAAGTGTTGGTATTTTTCTTCTCTTTCGGTTTGTTGCTTATTGATTGTTGAAGATCCTCAGCCAGTTTAGGCTATTTTCGTTGTGCCTATGGTTGTCGGGATCTCGGTTCCATCAGTGTATACGTGCACGTATCACTCAGAATGGTGCAACCATCCATAGCCTGTCAAGGTATATACACGGACACACTCACGCCCAGTGACTATAGGTAGTGTAATACCAATGTGTTAACCCTAAAAATAGCAAACAAACCATCGCTTTGCCCACCCAGCAAACGTGCATTTTCAAAATCTATGAGGTTAAATCGAGCCCCTACAAAAATGGGTTATTGTTTTGAACCCATATCCAAATGTGTAACTACCTGAAACTATTTCATGCGATTCAAAATTCGAATATTAAAATTTTTGAAATTTAAAATATCTCCTAAAAATTGCATTACATTTCGAAATCTAAAATATTTAAAAGGGTTGGTTGCACAAACAACAATCAAGCCCAAAATAATTGCAAATTTAGCAAAATTTAAAACATTTTGCAAATATGGCAAAAAATCAGTGGCTATCACTGATCGATTCTATCGTTGATATATGACTATCACTGATAGACTTCTATCACTGACAAAATTCTATAAAAAAAAGATTACTATCAGCGATAAATTTCTATCGGCGATAGACCATACTATCAGTGATAGAAATTGCCATATCCACAATTTTTTTAAAAAAATGCTATTTTTTTTTAATTATTTTGCTCTAAATTAACATTTGTTACAATTTCCCTATTTAAAATATATCCCAACATATAATTTAGTGGATTAATATTGCATTACAATTTTGAAACTTTTTTAATAAATAAGAAAAGTTAGAACAAAAAAAATCTAAGATTTAAAATCTGAAAAAAAAAAAAAATGAAAACCATGAAAGTTAGGAAAAAACATGATATTTAAAATCTAGCCAAATTTGAGGAGATGAAATGTGAAAGTACAAATTCATGTATTCAAGAATTGTTGAAAAAACGAAGAAAAAAAAATACAGCAAAACAACATTTCCTAAAAATAAGATTTATAATATGAAAAATCAAAAGATGTGAATTTAGGAAATGATTAATATAAATTTGAGATTGAGAATCTACCATAACTTTATGAGTCAGATTTTATGTATTTGAGAATTGTTGACTAGTTAACAAGGGTAAAAAGGGGTAAAAACATACCAAAATAATATCTCCTAATTTGTAAACGGTTACTATATTTAATCCCTTATTCCACCAAATAAGAAATGGTTATATGTAAATACGTATACATCTCTCTATAACCGTGCATTTTCAAAATCTTGGAGGTAAACCGAAACCCTAAAAAATAGGTTACCCGACTCTCTTTCAAAATCTTAGAGGTTAAACCATATCCAACTTTGTAACTACCATAAATTATTTCAAGCGATTCGAAATTTGAATATTGAAAATTTTGAAATCTTAAACCCTAAGTTTTGATACCTAAATCTCCCGTAACCAAACTCACACGAACCTCCTAGTTTTTCGTTCTAAAACCAGAGGCTAAAAAGAAATGGGAGAGATGACAGCCACTTACCAACTTTATGGAACCTAACGGAGGAAGGAAGGACAAACCCGCGTTGAGCCCTCGAGGTAGTAGCACGGAAGGGGGCGAAGTGGAAGAAATCACAAACTGAAGTCATAACTCTAATTCCAGGTGACATCAAAGCTGAAGCAGCAACTTGGTTGTATTTTATCAAGAATCGGTTAATTCCGACAACCCACGACACAACCATTTCCTTGGAACGAGTGATGTTGTTGTATTGCATCCTAAAGGGTCTTGCTCTCAATATTGGGAGGTTGCTAAGAGAAGAGTTGATTGTTTGTGGCAAGAAGAAGACTGGAAAATTATTCTTTGGGTCACTTGTCACTCGACTTTGCCTTAAAGTAGGACTTAAGCCTCGACAAGGTGAGGAGACAAGTTTGTTAAAGTCAGCCATCACTGCGCATCTTGTTCAAAAGTTGCAGTTTTTCAGTAACCAAAAAACTGGAAAAGCATCCACGTCGTGTGCGTCCAAGTCAAAAGGTTCCACCTTTGTGGCCACAGATCAGTCACAACCTGCCGCCACTTCATCAAATATTTCAAGCATCACACATTCTCAATGGGAGTGTATGATCCAACAGAATATGGCTTATTGTGCCTATGCCAAAGAGAGGGATGAACTCATTCAAGGGTTATTTAATGTCTTGGCCCCGACCTTGATGCCTGTATTCCCAACATTTCCACCCATTTGCTTGAATATTCCTTCGAATGCGGATTCTGAAGACAACGCCTCATCTGAAGATTAGGGGAGTATCATTCTTCCTTACTTTTTTCTTCTTTCCTTCATTTGCTGAATATCTTGTTAGTTAAATTTCACTTCTTAGTTTTTTTTTTTTTTTTTTGGTAGGATAGAAGTTTCATTTTTCTATCATTTAAATGTTTTGTTGCTCTGCTATGATGATGTTTTTAGCATGCTATCTTTCATTTATTTTTCTTTAAAGTAACCTTTATGATGATAACTAGAGTTCATCTCTGCGCAAATAATGCCAAATGTCATAGCTTGTAAGTTTTTTTCAAAAGCATATGGTTCTATTAGTACTTTTCTATGCAAATCTTTTCCACAATTCCAAACTTCATTTTATTTAACTTGTTTAAATATGTTTATGAGAGTTTAGCCTTGACATTTTTTTTGTAGACTAATGCTCACACCATGCCTTTTGAAAAATCTCTTGTATAGTCAATGAGGACATTGTCTCATTTAAGATTGGGGTGTAAAGTATATATGTAATGTGTTGACTGCTAGGTCTTGTTGCTATGTCTCTTCCAAAGGAAGAATAGTTAAAAAAGAACTATTTTTAGAGGTACTCCTCCTTCTTAACTTAGTTGAGTAACCAGGGGAGATCATGTGACCCATGGTTGACACTACATGAAAGGGTAACTAGGAAGTGGGTATTTATCATGGTATGCGAGGCTTGCTCGTAGCTAGATGCACTGTGCAATGAAATTGCATGCAAGCTGGAACGAAGGTGAGTCTAGCAACAAAGATTCTCTAGAGAGTAGTAAAGAAAAAAAAAAAGAAAAAAATGAGAAGCTTAGCAGCAACACAAGTTTGGGAGAGAATAACTGCTGAAAGTTCACACAAAAATGAAAAGTTTAAGCTTAGTTTATTTCACGAAAGGGACTATCCTAGACTTAATGACTAAAGGTGATGCGAACTTGTCGAGGCCCGTCAAATACAATTTATAATTACCGATCAACGGCTTCTAGTAAACTACAACGGACCGGGTCGAACTCAGAGAACCGAAATATAAATTCTCTAAATTAAAGTTTATGTAAAAACAATAAATGGGGGGTTTTTTGGATTGCATGTTAATATAATGAATTAAAATAAACAATTAAAGATAAAGTTTAAACAATTGAAGAATTAAAGAAATAAACAAGAGATTACCTTGTTGATTCAGAGATTGTCGGGACTTAATGAATTTTGCTCATCGATTATCCAAATAAAAATACAATTTCTTAATTAAAAGTCTAATCGACTTAACTGGAACAGCCTGAAAAAGTCTCTAAGATCCTATCATGCAATTAATCCGACAGAGCATCGTAATTAACTCTAAACTAGTCAATTAGCTGGGCACGATAGCGTTCCATGCTAACTACCTAGCAGCTCTAAGCACATGGATTGATTAGAACGTTAATTAAATTGATCAGATTCAATTAAACATTTTTCTATTCCTAAGGTCTATTATACGCATCATGTTAACTATGGAAAAGCCATAATATTAACACTAGTCATAACCTGACCCATCTTGCTACTACAATTAAGCATGCAATTTCTGACAATTACGGATCACAAATTACAAACATAACATACATGAACAATTAATATTTAATTGATTAAGCTGTCACATTAACCAATACTAAATGCACATGAAATAAACAAAGAATAGAAAACAATTAATCAAGAAATTAGATTGCAATTTAATACATAAAATCTCACAAAAACGTTTAGTCCGACAAACCTCTAAATCACCCTTACAAGCTTAGCCGGACATCGCTAAGACGATCCCGACTACAAAGCACAATAGAAATCTCTAAAGAGAGAGAAAGGGGGAATTGAGAGAATATTAGTGATGGTGTGTGTTGATGTAAGGTGTGAGGTGTGTGGGGAATGGTGTAAGGTGCGAGGTATGGACTCTCCCCTTTTTATACTAAAAAGGATATAACCATTTACTATTTTTAAATAAAAATAAATAAATAAAACATTAAATAAATAAATAAAACTTTAAAACTTGTGGTTGAGGAGTGGTTTCTTCGTAGTGGTATCTTGAATGAAGACTTCTTCTTGGCTTCGTGGGAGACTTCTTCCTGGATCAATCAGGAGCTGACACGTGTGCGAGGTGATGGTTGGAGTAAAAAAAAATACAATTAATAATCAAATTCTCCAAGAATCGAACTTGAGATCAAAGTCTATTATAATCAACTCTTCATCATCAGACCAAGCTTTCAACTTTAAACATTAAATGATTTTTAACTTCATAGTATCATCTGCGGCTCGGTTTGTTGATATTATACTCTAAAACTACTCTTTTGAGTTCTTATTTAATATAAGTTTCTCATTCACCTCTAAATGCTCGATTCCTGCAAAACATATGATTAAACACATTAGTTTGAATCAACTAACAAGAATTAAAGATTATAAAATAGCACTTTTGGAGTTCTATCAAATACCCCACACCTAAATCTTGCTAGTCCTCGAGCAAGAAATAATTTAAACATTAAAATGAATCGTTGGCTGCAAATTAATGACTCTAACCTCTGTATCTTAAACAATAAAAATATTCACAACTCACAACAATCAAATGCATTCAATCAACGAGGAATTTAAAATTAGTTCTTTCATCCCTTATGTGTGTGTGTGCGCCTTTTCTATCTCGATTTTTATAAGTTCGAGAATATTTTATTCAACCCTCAACTCGTTTTCCCCCTACTTCTGGTCCTTTAGAACAAACTATCAAGCATCAATACATTCAAGTAAGCAACATTTCTATTAAGGTGCCTAAAAACAACTTTGGGGATCCCCTAAACTTGCAACATTTTAACTCAAGGGCACTAGCTTTCACACCCAACTGCAGGGCCTCTCACCCAGAGCACTCGCTCAATGGGCGGCCTAACTACTCACATTTGGGGCAGCTTTTTTTACCTCTTATCGTTCTACTCATTACAAGCTGATTTTCACTTTTCTTGAGCTCGAGCAATATTTTATTTTTTACATTTTTTTCTTTTCACAAGGCAGATAGACATGTTATACCTTCTTAATATCTCATTACAAACTATCATGCAAGATAACTTTCTAATTAGTTCTAAGGACCTTTCGAGGTGACAACAAACATATAAGTCAAATAATACAATCCTAAGCCTTTAAAACCATAGATGAGAAGACTATGTGCACAATAGTTATAAGAGAATCCAGAGAAAATTTTTAAATTTGACTCAAAATCATGCATGCATTCTCATGTTTTGCAAGAAAAAGTGAAAAAACATAATGAACATAAAATGTCTAAGACACATCATAGATTGTCATCATCACATAATATGCAACCAACTAATCATCATACATTTCAAGCTCAAGATTTTCATAATTTATAAGTATGACTCTCAATCACATGCTTTACAAATATATCTCCACCCCCACCTAAAACAATACATTGTTCTCAATGTATAATTAAGTAGATTATGTCCCCAAAATAAATGAGAAAAGACTTATATATATTTTTTTTTAATAAAGAAAAAAAAATTGAAGAACAAAAATCTTCCCATGTTAGTTCCCAGTTAGAGGTGTTCCCTTTCGGTCAACTTAAGTACCTCAGTCTAGACAGAACTATCCATAAGTAGATTTATCCTTAATGGATAACTAAGTAGATTATTTATAGAAGAAACAATAAAGAGAAGAAAACTCCCCTAAAATTTCTCATGCATGAGTCTAAGGGCGGTGGTGGTGCTATCGCATCTAACAGGTTCATATTTTCCTTCAAAGGCCAAAAGCAACCTGAATCTTCTCGGGACTAGGCTCATCATCTTCCTTAATCTCATAAACCTGGTCTTCACATGACACAAAATTCTCAAACTCATCGTTAAGTTGCTTTTCAGACTGAAAAGCAACTGTGTTAGCAGTTAAATATTGTTGACAAAGTTATGACATGTTAGAATAATTTAACAAAACAAAAACAAAATAAAAGAAATATTTTTGTGATTTTTGTAAATTTTGTAATTTTTTTTTTAAAGAAAACAAAATAATAATAAAAAAATTTAACAAAGAGAATTTAATTTGATCCCCGGTAGCAGCGCCAATTTGAAGCGAGCTTCTTTTTGGTTAAGAAAGACATTTTTTTAAAAAATAAATAAAATAAAATAATAAATAAATTTTTTAAAAAATAGAATTTAATTGGCTCCTCAAAATATTTTTGTGATTTTTGTTTTTTCAATTAAAAATATGAGTTTTTTTTTTAATTAAGAAATAAAATAAAAATAAAACAAAATTAACAAAGAGAATTTAATTGGCTCCCCGGCAACGGCGCCAATTTGATGCGAGCTTGTCGAGGCCTGTCAAATACAATTTATAATTACCGATCAACGGTTTGTAGTAAACTACAACGGACCAGGTCGAATTCAGGGAACCGAAATATAAATTCTCTAAATTAAAGTTTATGTAAAAACAATAAATGGGGGGTTTTTTGGATTGCATGTTAATGTAATGAATTAAAATAAACAATTAAAGATAAAGTTTAAATAATTAAAGAATTAAAGAAATAAACAAGAGATTACCTTGCTGATTCAGAGATTGTCGGGACTTAATGAATTTTGCTCATCGATTATCCCAATAAAAATACAATTTCTTAATTAAAAGTCTAATCGACTTAACTGGAACAGCCTGAAAAAGTTTCTAAGATCCTATCATGCAATTAATCCGACAGAGCATCGTAATTAACTCTAAACTAGTCAATTAGCTGGGCACAATAGCGTTCCATGCTAACTACCTAGCAGCTCTAAGCACATGGATTGATTAGAACGTTAATTAAATTGATCAGATTCAATTAAACATTTTTCTATTCCTAAGGTCTATTATACGCACCATGTTAACTATGGAAAATCCATAATATTAACACTAGTCATAACCTGACCCATCTTGCTACTACAATTAAACATGCAATTTCTGACAATTACGGATCACAAATTACAAACATAGCATACATGAACAATTAATATTTAATTGATTAAGCTGTCACATTAACCAATACTAAATGCACATGAAATAAACAAAGAATAGAAAACAATTAATCAAGAAATTAGATTGCAATTTAATACATAAAATCTCACAAAAACGTTTAGTCCGACAAACCTCTAAATCACCCTTACAAGCTTAGCCGAACATCGCTAAGACGATCCCGACTACAAAGCACAATAGAAATCTCTAAAGAGAGAGAAAGAGGGAATTGAGAGAATATTAGTGATGGTGTGTGTTGATGTAAGGTGTGAGGTGTGTGGGGAATGGTGTAAGGTGTGAGGTGTGGACTCTCCCCTTTTTATACTAAAAAGGAAATAACCATTTACTATTTTTAAATAAAAATAAATAAATAAAACTTCGTAGTGGATCTTGAGTGAAGACTTCTTCGTGGATCAATCAGGAGCTGACACGTGTGCGAGGTGATGGTTGAAGTAAAAAATAATACAATTAATAATCAAATTCTCCAAGAATCAAACTCAAGATCAAAGTCTATTATAATCAATTCTTCACCATCAAACCAAGCTTTCAACTTTGAACATTAAATGATTTTTATCTTTATAGTATCATCTGTGGCTCGGTTTGTTGATATTATACTCTAAAACTCCTCTTTTGAGTTCTTATTTAATATAAGTTTCTCATTCACCTCTAAATGCTCGATTCCTGCAAAACATATGATTAAACACATTAGATTGAATCAACTAACAAGAATTAAAGATTATAAAATAGCACTTTTGGAGTTCTATCAAAAGGTTAGATAGATTAAGCATATGATTAGGATAGACTAAAGAAAATTTTGTTTAAAAAACGAAAGTAGAAATTTATGTGAGACACTATTTATGGGATTATGACTGACACTAGAGTATGAGACCTCTCCTGAAAGGTTGTTTATGAGCAAACTTTGTTTGAAAGCATGTTAAGCATTTGAATAATTGTTCATTCTTGTTGTTATTACCTGTTGAATTGCTTGAGGACAAACAATAAGCTAAGTTTGGGGGTGTGATGAACGTCATTATGTCGTGTTTTTACCCTTTAAATTTGACTCATTAATTGACTTTTTGAATCAAATTAAATATAATTGTGCATGTAATTGATTAAAAAAATAATAAAAATAGGAAAATCACATGCTCAAGGTCGTTTTCTCAATATGAAGCAATTTGGAGGGTAAAAGAGTCATTTTTTTATAAGAATTAATGTTGTTTTAATCATTTTTTTGAAATTTGTATTTTTGCTCCCGCTTGTGGCCACATAGAAGTCATAGAGTGTAGTTCATTGGGTCAAAACAATTTTGTTGAGATATTTTGGTCAAAGATCTTCAAGAGATTCAGCAAACCAAATCCCCATTTGACCTAACAACCTTTTTCAAATATCTCTCCCCCATTTTAGCAACCTCCAACAAACCCTATGGCCTATAAAAGGCACCACAAGTCTTCATTCAAATCATTGATCAATCTCTACAACAAATCATTCCCCCATTTTAGCAACCTCCAACAAACCCTTTGATTTGACTTTGAAGAGGGCTTGCTCACTAACCTTCGTTTTGCCCTTGCTTGGGTCGGCTATCGCCGCGCTAGTACGGTTTGAAGCGTCAAGGCCTTGGCACAGGGTTCTATTCGCCATATCCTCCAACCGGATCCAGAGTTTTTTCAACTGGGTTTGGAAAGTTTCCTAGAGTGCGGACATCAGTGCGACATTTCCAGGAGGAGGTCGGGTGGTTGTTTCGCCTAGTGGCGTCTCCGGGTCACGGGTTTGGTTTGCCTGTGACCGGTGGCTTCTGGTGTTGTCGGATGGACCCACCGTCGCACCTAGAGAGCGGCGTGCTGTCGGTCGGTTGGTTCCGTCGAGCCCTCCTAGGCCGCTGGTCTCGGGGTTGTCTTCCTCAGACTGACGAGGTGGTATTGCGTCTTGTTTCTTCGTTTTTTCAAGGGAGAGTGTTATGGCTGTAACAACCTTTCCCACAGACGACGCCAAATGTTGGCGCAAGGATTTAAAACTTATATTTTTTTCCTTGGGTTCTGCCGTAATCGGTTGTCGTCGGAACTGTCAAGGTCTTGCAAAGGGAACGAAGATCAAACTTGCACGAGTGTGGGGCTGGGCCCACAACACTCCGATGCTTAAGTCAGAGAGGTCTGAGCGTAAGTTGGAGTATTAGAGTGAGAGTGCGTTATGTTGCGTACCTTTCACATACTCTTACTGGTATGTTATATAGGTGAGAAGCTTGTGGGTCGTCGGGTCGACCCATCCTCCCCTCATCATGAGGATCCGGGATCTCCGACGAAGTGGCGTAGCCCAATCTGAATTAGCCCATGCCTATCCCATGATGAGGATCTTCGATCCCCTCGATCCCAGACCGATTGGTAGGGACTGTTGTACTTTGCCTTGTTAGGTAAGGCAAAGGTGTCCCATCAGTTGCCTCGTCATTCCCATGTTTGGGTGTTGGCGGCATGACAATCGATCGATATGGGAGTGGCCCGAGGTTGTGGTCGTCCGTCCCTGCGGCATTATGATGACGAGTTCGTTGCTCGAGGTGTCCTGACATCATCAGCGTGACGTCAGGACTTCCTCCTGCTGAGGTAACCCATAACAACATTCTTTTATCAACATTTCCATAAAAAGGAATTGAGACTGTGGTTGCATTTGTTAGCTTCTTTGTGTTAGAGGATTGTTGAAACCTGGCAGGACTCCTTGCTTGGCAAATTTGTTTTGAGCTTGTTGAGATGCATTTTGTCCTCCCTAAGAGAAGTTAGGATGTTGCCTCAAACTTGGATTATAAGTGTTAGAATATGAATTTCATTTGCCTTGATTTCCCTGATTTCCTATAAAAACAAATACAAAAGTTGGATTGTAGGGCAATTTTAAAATAAGTGTTCCTCTCTGCAATACACATAAAAAGGAGTTTCACTCATTGATGCAACAATGACTTGATTTCTTGTAGTGAATTGTTTGATCATGTTAGTCTAAGCCACCATATGTGCATTCAATGCTGCTAAAGTGCTTATGTCCTGCAATCCTGCAACATTCTTTGTAGTTTTTTCTTCTTCTCCCCAACAATAGTTGTCTAAGACTAGTCCATCTAAAATGTCATAAGCTTCATTCACAATCTTTTTTTAACAAAGATGCATTTGCTGAAGTATTAATTAAAGACTTTGATGTTGAGGTCAATCCATTGTAGAAGTGTTCAATTAGGAGACAAGCTGGTAAGCCGTGATGTGGGCACTTTTTAATGAGCATCTTGAATCTCTCCCAAGTCGTATCTACTCCTTCCTGGCGACCTTGAATCTCTCCCAAGTCGTGATGTGGACACTTTTTAATGTGCATTCTTATTCGGTGAGAAATATTTCGAAAGAAATCTTTCAGCCAAGTCTTCCTATGAAGTCATTTTATTGGGGAGAAAAAACTTTAACCATGCTTCGACATTATCCTGCATAGAAAAAAGAAACAACTTCAAGCGTAGTGTCTCATTGACAACTTTTGCAATTTTGAATGAGTTACGAGTTCTTAAGAACTTCTTTATATGTTCGTGGGGATCTTTATTTAGGACTCCTACTAACTTTCCTGAATTTTCAAACATTTGAAACATTGTTGATTTCAACTCAAAGAAATTTGCATCAATAATAGGTTCCATAATTCTTGGATTCTTATTATGAAAAGTGGTTGCTTCATAATCTCGAATACCTCGATCTCTCCCATCGACTACGAGTATAGACTTTTGGTGGAGGATCAAGCTTAGTAAGACAAGGTCCTTTTATCATGCACCAACCTTAACCTACAAAATAGTGACGTTTCCTGCAAATCAGAGTTAGGTTTTTGGATAGAGAGAATTGATGTCGCAAACAGAATGCAATGCCCACTAAAAACAAACTGATTTTCATTAAAAAGTCGTTCCCCGACAACAATGCCAAAAATTTGATGTATGAATTGATATGAAAACGAACACAAGTATACAATGTCTGTAACAAGTAATAAGTAGATTTATTCTAAGTATTGAATCTCAAATAAATAATCCTAATAAAACTAAGTGTTTCTAATAAAAAAAAAATGGAGCACAAATAGTAAATGTAAAAGTTGGTAACAATAGGTAAATAAAGAAGAGATGAAAGGGTATTTTTTTTTTTTTTTTTTTTTTTGAATAATGGGTATTTCTTTTTATTATTATTATTTTTTGATTTTATTTTATTTGAAAAGATGAAAGGGTATTCAAAGCTTAAAATAATGTAAAATTATTCCTCTTGTAAACAAAATGAAAAAAAAAAAAAAAATGTAAAAGTTATTCGTTTTCTATTTAAACCAATCTCCTCCCTTGGTTTTTGTATCTTTCATTTCTTCTTTACAAACTACAGAGTTAATCTTTTCTCTTATTATGTTCTCTGTTTTCACAATATCGTCTCTGTTTTTTCGAAGATCTCTCTTGGTTCTCTTATTTCTGTTAGGTTTTTACAGATCTATCTGAACTCTCTGATTTTTGAAATGAATGTATGTTGGTGAGGCTTCATAATCTGGTCAGTGTGGATTTTAATCTGTTCCCATTTGACTCGTTCCCTTGAAGCAAAATCGATCGTGTTACTTTTTTAAATCTCTCCCTTTGCTTTCAATCTTGTAGCGCTTGGAGAACACTGGAGTAGCTACATCTACAACACAATTTTCTGCAATTTCTGCTGGTTTCAAATGCCTTTCTGCTAATTCATTGAAGCGATTTTGTGTATTTTTGCAACGATGATGAGCATTTTACAGACCTGTAATGATTTGCGAATATGATCGCATTCTTACGAACATCTAAGGGACTGAGTTGCTTGCTTGGATTCTTTCGATTTTGATTTTGGGAACTGAGTTAGAACCCTAACATTATTCTTCAGCTATGTTCCTTTTTGAAGATCCATTTTGGTTTCGTTCTGATAATCAAACGGCGGCGGAAAGAACCTTTCCTAAAAACCCTAGGAGACCAATTCATTTTGGGAATTTTATTTTTACCCAAGTTCAGTTTTTTATTGTTTGATTAAATTAAAATCAGACCCTAAAAGATATAGGCCATATTTGGGAAAGTGATAGCTTACAATGAGGATTCAAAGCTCCCTCTTCTGAAATTCGTTGAGGATAATCTGCTGGCAGAATCGAACCTAAAAATTTACAATGCCTTCTGAGTATTGCTATTATCTTTCCATCTTATTAAAATCTCTTTCAAATTGTAGTTTAAAATTGAAGTTTTTGTTTATTTTGCAGTATGTTTGAAATGCTGATGTTGTTATTTGTTGAAGTTGTATGGTTTATCAAAGGATGAAATGGAATAATCTTAGGACACCTTCCTACACAGTACAGCCATACTGTGGATGAGATCAAAATTTCCTATCTGATGATGGTAATTTAACAACTCCGAACATGTTTTGATAGTATTAAGTCTATTTTTTTAGGTGGGTTGCATTGTTTTTACACTTGTTCATGGAATTAGATTCAATTATAACAACATTGACAAAAATGAGTTTTTGGGTTTGGGGAAGAGATTTGATTTGATTTGTTCTTGTATGATGTTTGATATTTTATTTGTTTTGATTTGTTGCGGTTGATCTTCTTTTTGTTCTTTTGATTTGTTGTGCCCTTTAAATTGTTTTTGTTAATTCATTGCCCTGCTATCCCCATTTCTGCACCCAATTGGGCTAGCTTAGTCGGAAGGATTATGCTATGCCATAAAATATTGTTCGCTGGGTTGGTTCTCACTAGTAACAGTAAGTTCCTCATTCCAAAGTTCTAAATTGATGTATGGCATAACATGTAGAACTCTAATTAACCATTTTTGCAATTAAAGAACATTTGAGTTTGTTTCATGACCATACTTGATCAAGATATGTTTTATAGATTGTACTTTAGTGTCCCTGAATTATAAGTTTCATGAGACAATATTTTGGTGTGCGTGTGAGACCATTCCACACCGTGAATTCTTGTATAATGGTTATCTTTGTGCTGTGCACACTTGACTCGGGAAAATATGGTAGAGCTCTTTGTACATTTCCTTATGTTTCTCCAGTTGAATAAATCTTGATTAATTGGCAGAAAATATGGAAGTTGTGGATGATTTGTTGACATTTGAAGAGCTTGGCTTTCATTTAAAATCCAGATGCCATTTGGCAAGTCTCTCTTCTCAAGAACTATCTGCCAAGAGTAGCATAAGCGGCTGCATCAGAAGTTTATTGAGACAATTGTTGAAGGTTATGGTTGCTGTAAGTTGTGTGTGTGTTTCTTAAAGATTTGTTTTTTGCTTTATAGTAATTCTGATGTTTTGTGTATATTTCACCAAGTGATTTGAGTTGTGACATAGTATACCTCAATGCAGGAAACTTTTTTATTTTTATTTTATCTATCATTTACAAATTTCTTTTCAATAACCTTTGTTGTTATTCATTTTAGTTGGATAATTTTCAAATAAAAGAGTCTTTTTTTTGCAACAATATTTTAATAAATGAAAGGATTGAACCCATGACATCTTAGTCATGGGCATAACCTTATGTCAATTGAGCTATGCTCGGTTTGGTACAAATAAAAGAGTCTTATCATACTATTTTAATTATCACATGTGTGTTTGAAAGATTTTAATCTATTTTGTTTGGATAGTTTTGATATTAACAAGTTTTAGTTCTTTTAAATAATATACATTTCAAAGGTAGAATGATATCGGTTCTTAATTGAACTATCTTTTTGGGACACAACACGAACACGAATGATTTGCCATTTTAACGATATCAGTTCTTAATCCATCTATGACATTCGAAATCTTAAAATCAACCGGATCTTTCTAGCTCGATAAAAATCAATTTTAGAGCTTATCTTTAATAATTGCACTAACTTACCAGTTTCATCTAGAACTATCATTCATTTTACTTTTCTAACACATTACAATTTTCAAAGAACATAAATCAATCCTAATCTCTAGGATACAGAAACAATTCAAACTGACAAAGAATTCTAGCAATATGGTTCCAACTTCCTTATCAAAACAATCTTTGGACCTCTTCTGGTTTAATGGAGATCCCATTTGGTGGGATCACTAACCAGATATAGTTCACCTACATTCTTCACTCTTCTTTGCAACATTTGATGCTCAACCGGTGATGATATTGTAACTGAAGGAAGGTTCAGATTTGCAAATCTTCACTGTTTTCAAAAATCCAACACCAACCTAGTTCAAAAATAGAATCTTTATATTAAAAAACACTACAAAAATTAAATTAGTTTGTTTTTCTTACTTGATTATCTTCTAACCTCATTTGAAAAGATGGTGTTGGGGTTAAGTAATCAAGAGAATAGATGACACACTCATCCACTCGTTTCGCTTGTCGTCGTGCTCTTTACTTTTATTTTGATCGTTGTTGGTCGATTTCCCATTCCTTTGGCCAATTTTTTTGGAACAATGAAGGCCTCACTTCTTGTTCGTTTCGCCGTTTCCAGGTCTTCATCGTCGGATCACCTCTTCAGACGTTCCTCTGGGATCGAATCAGTGCTGGAAAGGAAAGTCATCGTGCTAGGTGATGCCGGTGGGATTGGACAACCATTGTCTCTTCTCATGAAGCACAATCGCTTGCCCTTTACGATATTGTCGGTACTCTTGGTGTCGCCGCCAGGGGAAGATCCAATAATTTTTTTTTTCAGGAGGGGCACAATTCCAATAGGGGTTAATTGCAAGTTTAGTCCTTATATTTTTTATTTATGTCTATAGTCCTTGAACTTTACTATATACGTAACGAACTTTAAACGTTCAATTTTGTGTCTAATAGATGCTTCAAATTTTAATTTTGTGTCTAATAAATCTTTCAAAATTTAATTTTGTGTCTAATAGATGCTTCAAATTTTAATTTTGTGTCTAATAATTAAATTCTCAATTTTGTATCTAATAAAGACATATTAAAAAATTAATGTGTCATCAACTTAACCTAAATTTTCAAGTGTAATCAAACATTTTTTTTAGAAGATATAATCATTTTAGAATCCTCAATAAAAAAAATCTAAAACTAAAGCAAAAACAATTAAACAAAACGCCGCAAAGTAGGTTGCTTGTCCTTTTCAACAAGCAACATTAACCAAGGAAAAGTAGAGCACCAACTTTGGTTATAGCCTGCAAACAATGTCCATCGGGCAATTCGTTGTTTCGAGACCGTCGTATATGTTGAAAGACTCGAACATCTGTCGCCACCGCTAGACTAAACACCTCGCTTGTGACCGATTTAATATTCGTCAGTTCATCTTCATGATTAGGAGACGAACCACACCATTGAGTCAGTTGAGTCTTCTTTTATTTTGTTTGAGTTTGTTGTGTCTTTCTTTCCAAATATAAAAAATACCAAAAAAATAACAACTTTGTCCGACTGCCTACAAAAGAAGAGCTTGCTTCTCTTAGCAGGTTTTGTTGATTCAAGGAAGAAGGGGCCGAAGAAATACGAGAATTTCTACGTACCTTAACAGAGTGGAGGACACATCGAGCATAACGTCGTTAAAAAATTGAATTCTTGTCTTTACTTTCAGTTTTTATTTTTCCTAGCTCAGTTTTCTTTGTTTTGTTTTGTAGGGATTTTGGCCTAAAGAAACGAGATATTTGGGCAAGGACCGCGCTGCTCCAAGCACCAACCTTGCAAAATTCAGGGGAGGTTTTTTGTTCCCTTAAATTTTGTTCATTTAACTGTTTAGTTTGAAGTGTTATACATAGAGGACTATGTATCTTTCTAAGGGTGGGGTGAAGTTGTCTGTTGGATTGGATTTCTGTAGTTGTTGAGCTGTGGAGGTTCTGAATTTGAAATGCTTTGGTCTGCTGTTGCATGTTGTTCGATGAGGACAATCTAGGAAATGCTTTTAAATTATTCGTATTTGCATATCTAGAAAAGCATGAGATTGTATGTGTTAGTTGATCATTTTTCAAAAACTTTTTAAAAAAAATTGTTGCTCCCTTGCATCTATCGAGCACCTAACATCCTATTCTTAATTCTGTAGGTTTAGAATTGTCTTATGTAGCCTGAAATCATGTTGTCACCCCGAAAGGAACCCTAAGGAAAGCTTGATGCATGATAGGTTGTAATGAGTTAAATCGTGTTATAGCGTAGATATTGCCTAAAAAAAAGTAAGCATGAAAATAAAAACTCTTTTGACATGCTCCTCATTCTTAAAATGCACATTAAGAAGTGAACATTACTCCTTAAAAATGTGAAGCCCGTAGTCAGATACATTGTGCAGTGGAACTGCAGGTAAGCTGGAACGAAGGCAAACTTAACATGTTAGGTTCTCTTGGAGAAGCAAAAGAAAGAAAACTAAAAAAAAATAGTGGTTCAAAAGAAATAAAGAGTACAAAGTACTCAAAAGAAAAAGAAAGTTTAGGCCTTTTGATTTGTTACTCTCTTGATTGTTGAAAAGTCATAAACGAGATGTAGGGTTGCATAAGGTTTTCCAAGTCTATAAGAGCTAGAATAGGTTGGCTAATCTCACACCTGCACGTAGGGGAGTAACAGTTTAATTTTTGAAATGTTCTCAATTTGTGCATGCAATTGACTGCTCTCTTTTGTTGTAAATGTCTTGCTTTTAAAAGTATTAAGGTTAGAGTCGTAAGCATGCAATTTCAGTCTTAAGAGATAATTTAGAATTTTCCTTGCTCGCGGACTAGCAAGATTTAGGTTGGGGGTATTTTGATAGCTCCAAAATAGAGCTATTATTTACTCCCTAATACTAGCTAAAATCGTGCTTAATTATGTTTAATTGCCTCTGTTGTAGGTGTTTCACGGTTAGAGAGCTCCAGGAGTCCAATGACGTGTTTAAGAGCTAAGAAGGTCATATTAAGGCCTCAAAATCGCATCGGGAGAAGATGAAGATCAAAAGTGAAGATTTTGCCTAAAGAAAGCAACCAAAGGCAAAACAATTGGTCCAAACCCGAGAGCAAGCGTCGAGCATCAGCGTCGAGATGCTACCTCGAAGCGTCTCGACGCTCCGAACGTGCGCGCACTGAAGTTTCCGTTCGTAGCGTCTCGACGCTACGACGAGTATAAAACCCACATGTCCGATTTTTAGGCCACTTCTTCTTCCCCTCTTCCCTTTTTACGATTTTCTCTCCAAACTTTGGGGTTTTCTCCCCTATTTGTTGTAATAAAGCTCAAAACATTTGGGATTTGCTTGATTTTCATCACGAGCACCTAAGATAAGTGCTCTAATTTGAGGTTTAGGGATTTTACCTTTAGTGAGAGTTTGTCTTAATTTCTAGCTTAGCATTGATTATTTCTTGTATTTTCTTCCTTTGGTTGTATCCAAGTAGCATGTGTAACTGATTAGGAGTGACGCCCGAGTTCTTATGCATGTTATACCGTTAGAGATTATGACTTATAATTGCCTCAATCGCCAAGTAAAAACGGTCTAAGCGTGGCTAATTAATTCGAGCCTAAGTGACAGTTGGGGTATGAGTTAATTATTGTTTTCACGATAGACTTAGGGTAAAGGGGAAACCGAATTAATCCACGGATTAATTCGTCGTGATGTTACCCGTTACTGTTCTTTAATTGGTTTAAGAGTAGCTAAGCATGTTAGAATCCCTATGATCTAAGCGCATCAAGTAAATCCCGATCCCTCGAATTAGGAGCACATGTTACATTTATTTTTCCGTTATTTACTTTCTGTCATTTAATTGTCCGTTACCAAATCCCCCTTTAATTCACTATTTTATTTCGAGTTTTAATTAAAGGACAAATAAAATTTGGTTAAGAGAAATTAATTTAGGTTCCCTGCGGATCCACCCGATTACCACTAGCTACAAGTTAGCTTAGTATAATCGGTATTATAAATTTCATTTTGGCGGGACTCGACACCCCAAAATTGGAGTACACCATAAAGTGCTCTACCAATTGGACAACTGGGGTATGATTTACAACATCAAATGACAACATCAAATGTCGTCGGCTGTCATTGCTGCGGTTGTCTATTCCATTTGGTGCAATCGAAACTTGTGAATTTTTTAGCAAAGATCTTATACTGATACTGTTAAATTCGTTAATGATTTGATTAAGCAGGGCATTAAGGATAGATTTGATTGTCTTCATAGAAGAAAGTTAACAACTAAAGATAAGATTCTTGCTAATGTTCTAATCAGGTAAGTTTATGTCTTCGTCAGTGAGTTGGATAAATTTGGTTGTCTTCATAGAAGAAAGTTAACCACTAAAGATAAGATTCTTGCTAATGTTCTAATCAATTGGTAAGTTTATGTCTTCGTCTGTGAGTTTTGTTAAACTTTGGTTGTAAGTGAGTTGTTTGATTTAATGAGAATCTCTCATTCCAAAAAAAAAAAATAAAAAAAATAAATAAATTGATGACCTTATTGACTGAATGAAAATGATGATGAGATTGCAGATTTTGGATTCTTATTTTGGAGTAGATCCCAACATTAATTCTCGTTCCCGATTTCCTCAAATACTATCAATTGTAATAAAGTGGCACCGAGAGTTTTGATTCACATTCCTTCAAGGGAGAATTTCCATACCCGTTCCCGATTTCCTCAAATACCATCAATTGTAATAAACTGGCACCGAGAGTTTTGATTCGCATTCCTTTAAGGGAGAATTTTCATACCTGACCTTTAAATGAGTGACGCATGGCGAGATAATTTAATTTTAACAAATTAATTGTTTTGCTAGGACCATATTAAATATATTATTTTTTACTGGTGAAACAAAATAAAAACTACATTATTTACTTAAATTCTTTCTTCTCATTTTTTTTATTATTTTATTTTTTTACTCTTGCATTCTCGATTTTTTTTTTCCTTTTTAATATTTTGCCTCTCTAAATTTTTTCATAACTTTTTTTTGTTTGGAAAAATTGAAAAAACCATTTATTTTAGTTTTTATTTAAATTCTTTCTTATTAAAATTTGTACTACTCTTTTTGTTTTCATTATTTATTTTTAAATTATTTTCTTTTTTGGTTGATTATTTGGCTTCTTGTTGACCGAGAAATTTCGGCCAATCAGTAGTAGTCGCCACGTGTCTTCATCACGGTCGGTAGATCCGATAGACTTGATCGAGCAAATTCGGTCACACCGCAATTGGGCTCGAAATCGGATCGGTCGAAAAAAGCTATTCAAAAGACAATTTGGCTCAAAGGCCAAGCCCATTGGGCTTAAAATTCAAAAACCTATTGGACCAAGCCTATTGGATCCAGGCCCAAGCCCACCAGGCCCATGAGAACTCTATAAATAGAGAGCTCATTCTTCATTTTCAAGGTTCAGAAAATTTCTACTTTTAAGAACTCAGAGAGAATTCCCAAGCAACGAAAACTCCATGAATCCTTGGAAGACGATCATCCAACATCGAGAACAAGCGAAACCGTCGATACAAATCCAACATTGAGAACAAGTTGCGAAGCCCTCAATACAAATCCAACATCGAGAACAAACTACGAAGCCCTCGAAACACATACAAATCCAACATCGAGAACAAACTGCAAAACCCTCGATCCAAATTTCACATCGAGAACAAGCTGCAAAGCCCTCGAAACACATTTACATTTGAGAGAGAAAGGATCAGAGAATCATACATTAGAGATTGTAATCCACTACGCACTGATACATACAATTAAATATAAATTCAAATTTCATTTACACTTGTCGAATTTTCATCTTTCGTTCGAAATCTCGTGTGAACACTTCTCATTTTTTTATCATCTTTTTCAATATTCGGTTAACAATTTTAGTAATATTCTAAAATATATTCAACATTTTTATTTTGTTCAACTTCACTGTTATTTTAAGTTTTCTTCTATATCAAATTCTTAAATATTTTCATTGGTATTTGTAGAAACTTTGTATTCTACTATTTTTCAAAATATGCATTATGTTGAATGATATTTTTTTTTTTTATCTAATGTTACAAAAATAAATAATGCAATAATGAATTATAAGTAACATAAAATTAAAATAAAATATAAAAGTTGGTATAAATTGTAGGGAAAATGTAACATATGTCAATTTAGAGTAAAATAATTAAAAATATAACACTTTTTTAAAATTTTTGCGGATATGACAATTTCTATCACTGATAGTATGATCTATCGCTGATAGTAGTATTTTTTATAGGATTTTGTCCGTGATAATAGTCCATCCGTAATAGAAGTCTACAAATATTTTATACATTTAAAAAAAAATGAAAAATAAAGAAAATTATTAGAAAGGAAGAGAGAGAGAAAAAAAAAAGGAAATAAATGGATATAAATTGTAGAAAAAAACCCTTCTCCAAATGAATATGAAAATTAAAGTAATGGTGAAGACGGAGAAAAATAAAGTTTTGACTATGTTTTAAAATATTAATGAAGAAATTAGACCGATTTTTTTTTTTTTTTTTTGAGAATGTAAGGAATAAAAAAAACAAAGTAATAATAAAAAAAACGAGGAGAAAAAATTTAAGTAAATAATGTATTTTTTATTTTGTTTCAACAGAAAACAAATAATATATTTAATAGGTGTGTCCTATCAAAAACAATTAGTTTATTAAAGCTAAATTAATCTCTGTCACTCATTTAGGGGGCGTTTGGGGCGCAGGGTGGGTTATTATAGTTGGTGGGTTATTATAGTTGGTGGGTTATAATAATCTGTGGGTTATAATAGTCTGTGTTTGGGCTGCAGAGTTGTATAGTGTGGGTTTAGTAAGTCTGTGTTTGGGGTGCAGAGTTGTATAGTGTGGGTTTAAAATACAGTTTTCTTTAACATGAAGTTTGAAATATGTGTTTATGTTAGTTTATTTTTTTTCTACAACTTTTTGTTGTTTTTATATAGTTAAATGTATATTACATATTAATTTTTTAAAAATTAAAAAAATAAATATTATTTAGGAAATCACAAATAATAGACAACAAGAACTCAGTGGAGAGAGAAATAATACAGTTTTTTTAACATGAAGTTTGAAATATGTGTTTATGTTAGTTTATTTTTTTTCTACAACATTTTGTTATATTTGTATAGTTAAATGTATATTACATATTAATTTTTTAAAAGTTAAAAAAAATAAATATTATTTAGGAAATCACATACAATCAACAAGTTCGGTGAAGAGAGAAATTTGGGATGAAATGAAAGATAAAAAATCGTGAGGTGAGGAAGACAAAGAGAGAAAAAAATCGGTAAATTGAGTGAAAAAAATAGAAAAAAAAAAGAAAAAGAGAAGAAAACTCGAAAAAAAAAAAAAAAAACCCGAAAAAATTAATGAAAAAAAAAAAAAAAAACAAAAAAAAAAAAACAAAACTACTGTAGAACTGCTACAGTGTTACTGTAGAACTGCTACAGTAAACACTGTAGCAAACCGGGGGTTATAATAACCCCAGCCCCAACTTATATAGTTGGGGCTCCAAACACGGGGTGGGCTATTTAAGCCCACCCCACCCTACCCAACTCGGGGGCCAAACAGCCCCTTAAAGACTCTATGGAAACGCTATGGGTCACTCATTTAAAAGACACGTACTAGAAATTCTCACTTCCTTGAATAGGTTTCAAGGTAAGTAAACGTGACCTATATTAACCATAAAACTGAACCGCATCGAACCAAATGAAATTGAACCGGTTCGATAGGCCGTGCTTTGATCCGTTGAATGCTCGAGAAAGCAAAGCAAAGAAGCGTCTAGCACGTACTCCATTGCTCTCTGCAACACTCGAATCATTACCTTATTTATGGATGCTTTGGTCGCTCCGTAAATTGGAAATTGATGAACCAGAGCTCATGATTCTTTGCTAAGGTTAGAATTTTAATCCCACTTGCAAGTTTCAGTTGTCGTTCAGAAATGGCGGTTCAGTTCTTGACGAATTAAGCGCAATGTTTAGAACAAACCCTTCTAATTTTGTTTGTTATCCTATTTTGATTCTTGAGTTTCAGGTGTGTTATCAACGTTTTTGTTTCTCTCGGAAGAAAGAATTGATGAACCAGAGCTCAGGATTCTTCGTTGAGGTTAGTACTGGGATGAATGTTGATTCACCCTTTACGCATTTTCGGTTCCTACTGCATTATATTCATATATTTGTTCTTTTGCAGCTTTTTGGTTAGCTTTCCCTGTCGGTTTGATGCTTTCTCCATTCAGGCATGCATAGCTTTCCCTGTACTCTTGTTGGGCATGGCATTGATCATCTCAATCGTTCATTCGTGTGGCCTGGTATAACTGTCTTTATGTTTATTCGTAATTTTACGCTCATTTGTTTGAGAGGTGATGAAGAAACTAACCATCATGGATTGACGTAGTGGTCAATAAGGGTCTTGGGTGCTTAGAGGGAATGAGTTGAGTTCAATCCATGGCTACTAGGAATTCATTTTCTACGGTTTCCTTGGCAACCAAATGCTGTAGGGTCAGGTGGTTGCCCGTGAGATTAGTTGAGGTGCGCCTAAGTTGTCCCGGACACTCAGGGATATAAAAAAAAAAAAGAAAAAAGAAAAAGAAAAAGAGGTGACGAAGAAATATACTATGTTGTAGAGAAAGTTGATAGATGATTCTTCATATGGTTTTTATTTGGTAAATCACGTTTACTTTTTTTTCTTCTTTCCAGGATATTGTAAATGAAATTGGAGTTTCTTGGTTAAATGCTTTAAATAACTGTATGTGCAATGCAGTGATTAGAATCTTTTAATTATATCCCCTTTCTTAAATCTCGACCAATTTGAGAGCTTCGATACTCCTTTGGCTTGGGACTTTGCCTTATCTTCCTTCTTCTGTTTACCTTCTTTCTTGATGACACCTTTCTTAAAAAATATTAACATCTCTTTGAATGAACTGGCCATGGTGTCCCTTTGGCATATTGGGCATGCCTCTCCTTGGCATTCGTCATAGATGGTTGTGTGCTGTTTTGTCTCAACGTAGAAAGAGAGAATTGAGTTTGTAAGGGAAATGAAAGGAGTTGTCAGGAGGTTTTTGACTTGTTGAAATTACATTGTTCATATTGGTGTTTTATTGGTTTCATTTCATTACTCTCGCTTTGTAGTTAACTCAGTTGGAGTGCTTTTTAAGCTACTAATGGGATTAATGTTCTTTTCAGTTTTCACTACATCAGTAAAAGAAGGTTTTTTTTTCAATAAATTAAATCTATATAATAAAAGAATATATATCTGTACATGCTTTGACTGTAAATTAGTTTCCTGCTAGCTGTACAGTAGCTCTTGCCATTTATGGGGTAGCTAGGTCTTGACTTTTAAGGATGTTTCTATAGTTAATGATTAAGAATTTAAAGAAGCTTTCTCCCTCATTCTTCTCCTTCATGCTACTGCAGCTGGCTTCTTATGTATTTATTATTCTATTCATAGTTTCCTAGAACTCCCTATATTCTTTAGAGATTGCTTTTCAAAGTTACAATTTGATCATCAAAGGTTCCTTGAAATTGATGTGAAACTCTACTATTCTATTCCCCGATTCTCTATTTATCTCTTGGTGTAATAAATTTGGACACACAAAGATGCATAGAGGTATATAAATGAATGGGGATTTTTTTTTTAGTGCTTCAGTGGGCATCAATTGAGAAGTGCAATAGCTTTTCATGTCGAGAAAGGATGTCGGAATGCTGTGGGTGAAAACATGAGGTATTGTTGATATCTCATTATGAACTGCTTGTAATTATGGTAAAATACCAAACTCAGACTGGTAGATTAGCGCATTACTCTGCTGTCTCAGGTTCCATTATGTTCTCTCCATGCTACCAAGATTGTGCTTAAGAACAAAGCACAAGTTTGCAGGTAAGTTGTTTGAAGAAGTAGGTAAATATGGCACTGCAAGCATCTCGAGTCGAGCGAAGTTGCTTGATAAGGTAGGCAATTGTTTGTGATATGTTGTCTATTTGAAGCTGAAGTTGTTCTATTGCTCCATTGCTCTATTGTTATATTTCCAATTTTCAGTTTCAGTACTCATTTATAACCAATTGTTTTGCAATTGGGTAAATACAAAAGAATTGGTTATAACTATGGCACCACCAAGTAGCAATAAGCTGAAAGTTGCCACAAAAAGAATTAAAATTTGTAAACTTATCCTCAAAAAGTCTTCTGTTCCTCTCCAACCAACAAACCCAAAGAAAATCCCTAACAGCTGTAACTCAAGTTAATTGGGGAGTTCTTTTTAATCTGACTATGGAGAGAAAACCTTGTCCTCCCTTTTCTGGCTCTTGAATTTTGTAATTATAGTTTAATTTCCGATGAAAAGAAAAATCATCTCTCTTCATCCATATTGTCGTCCTCATCGTGTTTCTTATTCTTGTCTGCTAAGAAAAGGCTTCTACCATTCTTAAATTTTATGCAATTTTTGGTTTGTCAGCTGTGCATCATATATAATTATGTGTTGATATCTATTTGTTGTCTGATATAATTAGATATCAGTTATGATGGCTCATGATGATTTTATTGAGAATGGACAATACAACAATCAATCCAGTTCAATTCCATCAGATCCAGATGATGATTGTAATGTTTCCGTAGCATGTAAAAAATTTCCATCCATCATTTTGGGAAGTTCTCCTCCAGTCGAATTATTTGATGGCTCTGCATGTTATTCAGACTTTACGAGCTTTTTAGCAGCTAAAAATGGCGAGAACTTTCTTCTGAATTCAACTTGTGAAGAGTGGGTACAAGATAGTCTGGATGGAACTTTGTCCTCTCTGTCCTCTGTCCTTCCAAGTGTAGGAAATTCTTCAGTAAGTGAAGAATATACTTATAATGCTGGTTCCTCTCTTCTGCCTATGGATATTGAGACTGGAACAATATCTAGTAATCCAGCTGTTGAAAGAGATTCTTCAGAAAAGGAGTCAAAATCACAAAATAATGCAGTATCTGGCAGGTCATTTCTTGACCAGTCCGTTGGTTGCATACCTGGACTAAGTAAGAGGCACCAGCGCCAGCTTGATAATAGCGGCTTCCACACAGTGGGTTTTTGTTGTAACTATTCTTTATTCTTATTTGAAGAACATGTAAAGCCTCAAATACATATATACAATTGTGTAAGTTGTGTTGAACTAATTTTGTTCCTTCTGTTTTCTTTGTAGTTAGGGAAATTACTACACCATTTTCCTCGGACCTATGCCGATTTACGGAATCCACAAGTTAATATTGATGATGGACAATACTTGATCTTTATAGGGAAAGTCTTGTCTTCAAGGTGTCATTCTCTTTCTCCCTCTCTTCTAACCTTTTTCTTTTATTATTTTCACCTTTCTTTTTGTTCAAAAAATGCATTTAATTTGTTGATTAGATGTAAACTGGTATGCTTTTCTGATTTTTCTTTGGCATCATCCAGTTTTTAAGCTTTAAATTCATCAAATGAGTAGTTACAATCCAAGGTTTGGCCTTCGATTTTATAGGAGTGCCTTTGGGGGGAATTTCCCCTTCCCCTTAATAAATTAGCAAAATTCTCCTTGATAAATTAGCTTCATAATTGGAATAATGTTATGCTACCAAGGGAGGCGTTAATGCTCTCTAGTATTCCAACATATAACCTGCCCCTCTTTAGAATACTTCAAAGTTGGCCAGCTACTCGAAGAAAATTAGAAATGTCTCTTGGAAAGACGTGGGCAGATTCTGGTTAATTTGAAGGTCTCTTTGCCAATAGTCGAAGGTGGTCTTGGTTTCGGTAATTTCAAAAACAGTTTTGTTCTTGCTGTGAAATGGCCAAACCAGGTTCTCTTTGGAGAAAGGCGTTCAACTGTTATTACTTCACATGTTCTGGGGGGATGGATGGCTTTCCTAGAGATGCTGTTAGTGCCAGAAGTCCTTGGGGTTTTTGTCTTCACATGTTGTCTTAGGGTTAGCAGGTGTATGAGTTCAAGTTTAGGAGGTATGACCTTTGAAAGAAGAACTTTATAGGCTTTATTTCTTGGCCAATCCTCGTAATCTTCCCACTTCTCATTGCTGGTATGAGCAACATTTAGGGGGCGTTTGGCCCCCCGTTTTGGATTCAAAACCCTGGAAATCAGAAAACGGTGTTTGGGGTGCAGTGTTGGGAAGCCTGGGAATCAGAAGTCAGTGTTTGGGGTGCAGTTTTGAAACCCGGGTTTGGACAATTTTTTTTTTTCCTTTTTTCCTTTCGCTACTTTTTTTCATTTTCTTTTTCTTCTTATTTTTTAGTGGATGTTTTGTGAATTGTAGAATTTTTTATGCAACATGTGACTTTTTTTTAGACGTTTGAATGAAGCATTTAATTTATGCTATAGTCTAAGAATAAGAAAATTATTTCCAACAATCAAAACATTGCTTACATGAATCAAATATATATTTGGATAAGGAATTAAAAAATTAAATGCTTCATTCAAACGTCTCAAAAAACATGTCAATCGGTTTGATTTTTTTTCTTTTAAAAATACATATTTGGATAAAGAATTAAAAAAAAAAAAAATTGAAAAACTGAAAAACCTGAAAGGAAGAAAACAAGAATGAAACAACAACCTACTTTTATATTTGGATAATATTCCCCAAGTATGTGTCCCCTAAATACAAACTGAAATTTATAATTTCAAACATTCCATAAAGTTAAGCTTCACATAAATTATAAAAAACGAAAAAAAGAATGATTAAAGAATGATTCTCTCTCCCCTCCCCCCTCTCTCTCCCTTCTCTCTCCATCCACCCCCACCCCTAACCAAACCCCATGCCTCACCGTCTAGCTCGCCGGAGTCCAACTTCGCCGGAATGGAGCGAAAACACCCACCATCCCCTTCATCCACCTTCACCATAGAACGGAAAACCTTCTCCATTAAGACAAGAGCCATTTTCGAATCACCGAAGCAACCAAAGATCGTTCATACACCTTAGCTCTCAAGAAGGAATCTCACCCATGGCTCATCAACACCTTTTCTTCCTTCCTCGAGGCCCCACTCACCATGAGTTTCTTTGTTGAAGATAGACATGATGATTATGTGATATGGGTTGAAAAAATCTCATCTAGAAAGGGTCATTGTGCAGAAATAGCAAGGTTAGGCACAAAAGGGGGTTTGAATAAGCTTATTATATCTATTGGTATTAATAAATCTAGATGGAAGGGCATTCTCTCACTTCTTAAATCCCCCAATAACCCTCCCAAACCAACTTATAAGGCAACATTAAAGGCTACAAACAAAGAGACCCATGTTTAGCCTTTAACACACAATCTGAAAGCTTCAAAAGAACCAGAGAAGTCTCATCCTGAGCTTGCCAAATTTTATCCAGACCTTGCTGTCATTGTCATTAGGGAAAACTTCCATGACAATTGGTTTGAGATAAGAAAGGCTATCCAACTCGACATTACCAGCGCTGAATCCATCAGCCCTATACAACCCGATAGAGCTCTTCTAAAGGTTCAAGACAAAGAACAAGGTGACACTTTATGCAATATCAAAGGATGGTCTATGACTGGTCCTTATAGAGTGCGTTATGTTCTTTGGAATGCTGAAACATACACTGAGAATCCAGTGGTTCCATCATATGGAGGTTGGATAAAGGTTAGGAATCTTCCATTTGATAGATGGTCTCTGAAAACCTTCATGGAATTCGGGGAAAAATGTGGTGGATATATAGAAACAGCCACAAAGACTTGGTCTCGTATGGATATGATGGAAGTGAGTATCAAAGTCAAAGAAAACTACAATAGTTTTCTACCAGCCACGATACACCTTTCTTCCCCTTAAAATCCAACCATTGCTGTCCAAATTGACCCATTCTACAACCCAGATTACTCAGTGGGTTTCATCGCCGGAATCCATGGCAAAGTTGTTCCAAAAATAGCCGGAGTTGAGGTAACACGCGCAGATCAAAGCCACACAGGCGCATCTATGAAAGGAAAAGGAAAACTGGCCCACACGCCCTCCCCATCAAAGGACACTCGAGCCCAACAATCTGACTGTAGCATTGTACTTGATGTTGACTTTTCAAAGAAGCCTCTCTCATATGCTGAATCCTTGGGATTAGACAGCACCCACCCATCCATTTTGCCCTCTAAAAAGCTTACAACTCAATTTATAGCCCACACCCCTACTGTTCTTCTGTTAGACCTATTTCCAATCACCAATCCCATCCCCCCATTACCTAAGTCACAAACCCATTTAATTCCCTTCGTACCACCTTCTGACCCCCTACCCAAACATCTATTCCACATCCCCTTCCTAGCCAACAAACATCCTTCTTTCCATTAACCTCTCCCCACTCCAAAAAAATCAATCACCATTTCGGAAAGTACCCCCCATCACATCACAACACCCCATCAGTGATTGAACCATTGCCTTTAGATCTTGACCCTTTTTTATGTGAATCAACACAACCATTGGAGAAAAGAAAAGGAGTTGTACCTTACATTGATGGGGGAGAAATTTTCCACGAATTGTGGGTTGAGGCATCTGATCCTTATCCCAACTCCACTGTTACCCAAAAAACCAAAAAACCCACAAAAAACCACACCTTAACCGAATCTCAACCAACCAAAAAGACCATAAAAAATCCGATTCTCTCTATTCAATCTGGCCCTCTAAAAGCCATCTCCATACAACCCCCTTTGTTACTCACTAAAAATCCCCCTTTACTCAAACCTATCATCACCAACAGCAGAAAATCGTGCCTAGTTAATGGGACTATACACTCTACCAATTCAGGTAAGATTTTAAATGACTCAGATGACCTTCTATCATCTCCTTGCTCCCAATCTTGTGATGACTCCCCCCTCTATCAGAAATGCTTGTCATGACGGATCTGTTTTCTCCCTTTTTGCTTTAACCAATCTCTTCGATGAAACAATTGACTCAATTGAAGATGATCTTCCTTTAGCAATCAAATCGCTTGCCATAGATCATCCTCAATCCTCATTAGTTCACACTCCCTCTGGTCTTGAATACGAGTTCAATGCTCAAAATGATATTTATGGTGGTCAAGAGGAAAATCCTACAGATGATGACATTTCCCACAACCTTGCAATTGTGTTACCTTGGCTGATTAAAAAAGGTATGTGTATAATGTCAATGCCAGTTCCGATTAAACAGAAGACATCAACAACTACCAAGAAGCATCGAAACTGGGAAAAGGAGTTAACGAATCTCAATTCGGGCATCAATTATGGTAAAATCAGATCCCGCCGCAGTTATTTATCTGAGGGGTCGAATCAACCCAAATGATTGTTTTCTCCAGAAAGTATAGAGACCTTGCTTCTCGGAAGATTTGGATTTTTATCAAGGAATCCTACAGGAGCTTTTTCCCTGCCATTGTTCTCCCTCAAGAATCTAAGTCTAGCGTTGATATTCGATACTTTCCTAAGTCTCTACAGAGCTCCCGCTGCATTGCTCGGTCCACTTTGGACGCCTTTGGCTCACCCGATGACTCCCTCTTTATGTGATTTGATCTTCTTTTTTAGCTCTTCCCGGAGCTCGTTTTCTCCTCATTTTCTTTGGAGGAGTTTTTTGTTATTGTTCTTAGATAGGACCCTATATTGTTACACATTTCATCTTATCAATGAATGGTTACCGTTTCCTATAAAAAAAAAATATATATATATATATAAAACGAAAAAAAGATTTAAAAAATTAGGAATGAAAAAAAAAGATATAATTTTGTAATTAGAGAAAAATCACATTCTATTTTTAAATAAATTTAATATTGTTAATCATTATTATTTTTTAATTTTAATTTGTTAACTTAAAAATTAAATATTATTTTTTAAAATATTAACCTGAGTAAATCGCTTCAAATATATTTTTTTTTTATCTTGCAACTAGAAAATTTAACATATTTTGAGCTATTGTTAATTAGATTAAATATAGATGAATTAAAAGAATAATTTTATTTAGATAAATATAATTAGAAAACTATATAATTATAATTAGAAAACTATATAATTATAATTATAATTCGAGAGGGTGAAATTGGAAGAAAAATGGTGGGATCCACCATAATAATGAGAAAATTGATAGAAAAATGTTGGGACCCACAATAATTATGAGAAATGTGGAGAGTGAAATGGTGGACCCCACTAATATATTGTAATTTTAAGAAAAACCATGGGTTTGTGGAAGGTTTGGGAGGAGTAACACATGGGTTTGGCTTCCCAAACCCGGGGTTCCCAACTCCTTGCCCCAAACATGGTTTTGGATTCTAAATTCAAAACCACCCCAACCCAAAACAGGGGCCAAACGCCCCCTTAGGGTTTCTTTTTCTGCAGAATTTTTGTTGAAAAATGGGAAATGCATAAACCTTTCTAATTTGCTTTTGGGTGTCTCCCTTGAACATTTACCAAATTCAAAAAGTGGAAGGTTTGATCATTTGGAGTTTGTATTCATGAAATGTATATTTTTCCTGCAGGGGAATCAGAGCTAGTTACTCCTTTTCATTTCTTGAGGTAGTTGTGGGCTGTGAAATTGCAGAAACAGAATCAAATTCTGGTTGTATGGTTGATGATAATACTGGTGGAAAGAAGATAGTTTATTTGCACTTGAAGAAATTCTTTCGTGGTACTCGGTTTACTTTCCAGCCCTTTCTAAGAAGTCTCGCAGAGAAGCATAAAGAGGGAGAGATTGTTTGTGTAAGTGGTAAGGTAAGTTTCTAGAATCTCTAATATAGATTCACTTTGTTTAAAAAAAATATAGATTCACTTGTTTGATTTTCATTATGGTTTAAATATGAATGTACCATTGCATGCTTGCCCGATCTCTCAGAAAATAATTGGAAACATACCTTTTTCAGATCTTAATGCCACTTTCTAATCATTGAATATTTTTCCTCCTCATTATTGTAACTCTCAATTTCTAATTCTGTAAAGCAATCCTCTCGCTCGTGGACATGCTGCGATACAGTACTCTCAATTTCTAATCATTGAAGTAACCAACAATGTATAAGTAAATGATCAATTTTCCATCACAACGGTGTAAAACACATATAGAAGGTGATTTGTACCATATTCTTTGGCAGCATTCTTTTTGTGGATGATTTGGAGTTTGTTTCTTTAAACATAGAACAAGGCATGATTTTTCACATGTGATTTTCTTTAGGAGCTAGGATTTAGGAAGCATGAGCACTCTCTTTTTGACTGAGAGCCTGTGTGGGACATGGATCAGTCTACACATGAAAAGAAGTATCTTGTTATTTATTTTAAATTTTGGACACTTAGGGGTGTAAATGGGTCGGTTTTCGGCAAAACCGAACCGACCCGAGTTGGGTCTGGAGTGAAAAAGCCCGAACCGAACCAGTTCGGGTCGGCTCTCTGGTTTTTTTTTTTTTTAGAGTCTGCCACAAAATTCAACATCAATTGGGCTGTCATATTTTTTAATATAATCAAGTTCTAATTTAGAAAAAATATAAGAACAAGAGAAATTGATAAGATGATATGCAACACTTAATTTTATACCTTGGTAACCAAGAAAATTCCCCCCTAGGCTTTTGATTTACCAAAATATAAAAATTAAGTTCTTTTAAAATTAAACGAACTTAATTTTTATATTTTGGTAAATCAAAAGCCTAGGGGGGAATTTTCTTGGTACCAAGGTATGAAACAAAGTGACCCCTCATCTCCATTCCTTTTCTTTGAATAGAGGTGGTGAAAGTGCTCAGCAGACTATGTCTAGAGGAAAGGGGAGGCAGGTTTAATTGAAGGTTTCCTAGTTGGGAGAGATAACATTCACATCAATCATCTTCAGTTTGTGAATGCCATCATTTTTTCTGCTAAGGGCTAAGGAAGCGTTTGTTAACTTGAACTGTATTTTGAATCTATTTGAACCAATGTCAGGACTTAAATTTAATAGGAAGAAGAGTTTTTATAACAAAGCACCAACTCAGTCAAAAATTATAGTTTCTCCAAGAATATTTCACATTCTCCAAGTCCCATCAAATTGCAATTACCAGAAAATTCAAATCAAGCAAAACACATCAACACAATACCAGAGTGTAACTTATTCCACTATAGCCAGTTAAATGTAAAGAACAAAAAGAAAATTTCTATTAAAAATACAAATAAACAAACATGGAATGAAAGAACACTACACTGAAACTAATTCCAATAGATGATCATTCAAAAGCTTTCCAGTGAAATGAAGAGAAGCCCTCAAAAGACAGAGTGGAATAACACAAAAAAGAGCAAAATAGTGAAAGGAAATGTGAACAAAAACAAATAGAAAGATACAATTTAACAAGAAAATCTAAAAGAAGTGGCATTACATTCACTGAATGATTGAAGGAAGAAGAAGCTCAAATTCACCGTAGAAAAAGGAAGAAGAAACTCAAATTCTTACTTGAAAAAGGAAGAAGAAGCTCAAATTCTTCACTTGAAAAAGGAAGAAGAAGCTCTGTATCACAATAGAAAAAGGAAGAAGCTCAAATTCTTCACTTGAAACCCTAAAAAAATGGCGTTCCCCAGAGACCCAGTTGAGAAAGCAAAAACCCACATGATAATATTGGCCGGAAGTTTCACAAATGGTGGATTGGTCGTTTAGATCCATGGAAGATGACGAAGGACGTAAACCCACATGAAAATTTTGCTTAGAGATTGAAAATTTCTCCATTTGAATCGGTAGATTTTTTAAATGGGCAAAAGAAATTGGCGTTGCATTGGTGGGAGAGTCGACGGAGGAGGCGCGAGTAGCGGCGTTGTGTTGGGAGAGGGAGAGGGAGAGTCGACGACGGAGGCGAGAATTAGAACCAGAGAGAGCGAAGGGCAGAGTTGTAACTACAGCCTCCTCATGATTATGAATGATTGGAAGGCTCTTTTGATTTAGCGTTTCTTGGAGGGGTGATCTCCACCCCGGACCTTGCTTGTATTTGGCTCTTTCTTAATATATTTCCTTGATGTTTCTTATCAAAAAAAAGAGAGCGAAGGGCAGAGGCGCAAGTTGATAACAAGGTGAAAGAGGCGTAGTGACGTTAACCCTAACGTAATTTTTTTTTATTTATGTCGGTTCGGTTAACCGACTTTAATCGGTTTGGTTTGGTTTCTTACACCCCTATTGGACACGTCTAGACATGTGAGGGACACATGAGCACGTCAACCTAAAACAAGTTGATGAGAAAATAAAATTTTCTTTTATATTAAATTTATGTCTCTATCTCCCTTGCTAGGTGTATTTTCTTGCTTTGCTTTATTTCTCTCCCTTGGGAGATTGTTTCGTTGAACATTTTTTTAAGTATCTTTTCATCAATCTATGAAAAGTTTGTTCCCAATGTGTCCGTGTCCTACTTTTTAAGAATTTGAGAAATCGACGTGTCATCGTATTAGTATTGTGTTGTATCCGTATCTAATATCCGTGTCCGAGCTTCTTATTTTAGGAGTTAGTATTATCCTTTGTGCTACACAAGATACCAGTTACTATTGTAAAATTAGCAAGGTCCAAAAATATAGAAGTTGAAACTACTGCCTTTTCTGATTGATGATGATAGTTACTGCACCATGTTGCATTCTATTAACTAAGACGGAAAGTGGATGGTACCTTATGTGATTTTAGACTTCTCTCTCTAAACTCTCCCTCTCTCTCTCTAAAAATGTAAGTTCTGTTTTAGCACGATGAAGAGGGTGAACATCGATTGGTAGGTGTTTCACCTTCGAAAGAGTGGTTGTGGTAGGATCATAACTCTAAAGGAGCGTAGAGGGTCGAGAATGGGGTTGTTAGAGTTGGATTTGGGGTCGTTAGCTTGGGTTCGGGATTGCTTGATGGCGGTGGTTAAGTTGGATAATCCTGTAGGCTTCTGGACGAGATGAAGACTGAATACAACGGTAGTTTTCTTCTAGAGTTTGTCTAATAAAAGGGGAAGGTTCGGGCTTCTTTCGGTGGAATCTTTTAACGGTAAGAAGTCTTCCTTGTTCATTCCAGAAGGCGTGGATGGTAAAGGTTGGCAGGCGCTGGGGGAGGATATGTCTGATCTTCTTCCTAAACCGGCTTCAGGTTCTTCAAAGAAGATTGCTAAGGCCGAAAAAGGGTGGGCTAAGGAGGCGATTTCCAGGGGCTTGGAGAGGGGGAGAATTTTTGCGCAAACGCTCAGGGAAGACTCGAAGAAGGGTGTCAATAGAGAAATAGAAGAAGAAAAAGAGGAGGATTTTCGTGGGGATACCTCGGTGGTCCTTGAAGAGGTGTTCGATAGCTCTTCGTCGTTTTTAGTGGAGTGGCTGTCGATGGATTCCGATTGGTGGCCTATCGAAGATTGTATCCAGAATTTGGGCAAAGTTGGTTTGATTTTCAAGCCTTTTTACGATAACTTGGCGGTGGGAATGTGTGGTAGTCCGGGGGAAGCGAGTTCGGTTGTCCAAAAGGCTAAGAGAGTGGGCTTGAAGGATCTGAAATTGCTGAGGGCGGTGGTTCATCTTTGGGACTCTAAGAAGGTTGCCGAAGGAAAACGTTCCAAGTTTGAAGGGGGATAGGTTACAACGTTAGATATCCCCCCTTCGCTCAGAATGAGAAGCACGATTGTTGCTGTGGCCGACAGTGATGTTGAGGCGCGCGCCTCAGGCGCCGGGCGCAACCAGGGGAGGTGGAATCGGGAGGATGCGCCTCCGTAGTGCGCTAGGCGATGACCTTTGCCTGAGAAGGAAGCGTGCGCCCGATATTTCTTCTTCTTCTTCATATATATATATTTTTTTTTTTTTTTTTTTTTTTTTAAGTCGTTTTAACTTAAAGAAACGCAACCCTAAAAGTCACTAAAAAAGCAACTTAAGTTTTAAATTAAAAGCCTAGCCCAATAAAAAAGATCCAACTTTCCAAATCCTGACTTTCCAAATTTTCAATTCGATTTCTTTTCCTTTTCAATTCCTTCCGCTTTTAAAATTCTATTTAAATTCCATTTAAACTTCTTAAAATCTTTTTTTTTTCATTCCTTCGTCAGCTTCACCCAAATATTATTTTATTTCCCATGCAAATTATTCCTTCTGCATATGAAACATCCTTTCCTTCGATTTCTTCAACTTCAATTCAACTTTTCTCATTCCTTCATATTTTTTCCATTACTCCAGTCTTCAAATTATTCCTTCAGCATATGAAATTTATGCTCTATATATATTGTGTTTTTTATTCATTGCGCTTTGCTTCACTCGGGCCTCGCCTTTTTGTCGCCTCTCGCCTTCAGGCTATCAAGGGGCATGTCGCCTTGCGGTGCGCCTTGCGCATTGAAAACACTGGTGGCCAAGTTGTGTGGGGGTTTGCTCTCTTTCGATGACATTAGAGGGGAAGAGTTCTGGTCGGAGGAGGTTAGTTTTTCGGCTAAGGGGAGAGCGGACGACCTTATTTCGGTGGTGTGTTATCTGAAACACGAGGATGTTTTTTTTTTCGATTAGATTGATCGTTGGTCAGATTTTGGACGAAGTTGGGGAGGTTGCGTGTGCGCAGAACTTGCCGGAAAAACTGGTGTTGATGCTGCCAAAAGTTGCGATGTTAGTAGGGACGAAGGTACAGACTCACAAGTCTGACTTTGGTTCCAACGAGCCTAAGGTTGTTGCGGAAGGTGGGCCGTTGGGGGTTGGGCCTCAGGCTGTGGTTGTGGATGGAAAAAAGGTAGGCCCATTAAAAAATCCTGGTTTTTATTAAAATGAAAATCAAGAAGAACCCTCCGCCCGCTAATGTTTTGAAGACTCAAACGAACCCAATTGGTCTTCAACACTCGGTTAAGGGTAAAGGGCCGGGGGAGTCTTTTATTGAAGCTGTTGTTGCTCATGCGTGTGAGGCCAAAGACAGTTTGGGGGTTGATTGGGCCTTAAACATGGATCAGTCTGATTGTTTAGGGGTTGAGGAGTTCGGATTCGACTCTTCAATTGTGAGTTATTCAGAAAGCGAGTCTTTCCTCTCTTCTAGCAGCTAAGGAATTAGACGGTCTAAATCTCGAGTCAGTGTTCGACGAGGATAAAGGTCTTCCAGCTGACGAAGAGGAAGATTCCGATCGGGTTCGGGGATTTGTTGGGCAGTCGTCTTCTCCGCAAGCTTTGGTTGGTTCTTCTTTGGCCTCTACAAAGATTGTTGAGATCGGGTCTACGAAGGATTCGCCTCCCCATCAGTCTCCTAAGGTAAACTCGACCGGTTTGCCTCACTAGGTACACTTTCCTTCTTTGACTCCTTCTCCTTCATAGTTGGGCCTTGTTGAGAGGGGAGGGTAGGGCTTGTTGAAACCAGTGTTATTGAGGCGCACGCCTCAGGTGCCGGGCGCACCCAGGCGAGGCGAAATCGGGAGGAAGCGCCTCCACATTGCGCTAGGCGAGGGTCTTCAAACGGGCGCGCGCCTTTTCGTGCCCGATGGCGCCTTTGCCTGAGAAGAAGGTGTGCGCCCGATAAAATTTCAGCATCTGTTTTTTTTTTTTTAATTAAACGTTAAGTTTAAACCTAAATAAACCCTAAAGCCCAATAAAAAACAACTTAAGTTAAAGCCCATGATAGTTATTAGCCCACAAACAACTTAAGCCCAATAAAAAAAGATGTATTTCCCCAAACAACTTTCCAAATTCCAATACGTTTTTCTTTGAATTCTTTCCCTTTCCTTCGGCGGCTTCAGGGTTATTATTTCCCTTTCCCATGCAAATTAACAAACTTTCCAACTTCAATTCAATTTTCTAACTTCAATTCAACATTCCTATTCCTAATCGGTCATTTCCTTCTCCAACTTTCCAACTTTCCAACTTCATGTTCTATAAATATATTATGTGTTTATTTATAAATTTATATTTATAAATTTATGCTCTCTCTCTCTCTATATATATATATATATTATGTATTTATTTATTTATTGCGCCTCACTTCACTCGGGCCTCGCCTTTTTGTCGCCTCTCGCCTTCGGGCTATCAAGGGGCATGTCGCGTTGCGGTGCGCCTTGCGCTTTGAAAACACTGGTCGAAACTTGGGTGGTAATGCGTTGTATCCTATCTTTTATAATCCTTACTCGGTTTCGGGAAGTGCCTTGTCTCCTTCGAATTTGTACCCATTTGGGGATTGTGGTTCCATGATTGGGTCGTTATCTGGTGGCTCGGGGGTTAGTTTCAATGGGGCAACTCCTCCTTTTGCGAATTTTGGCTTTGTTGGAAGTTTTGTTCCTCAGTCTCGGAACCCTTGGATAATGCGGTTTTGGGGGGTGGCGCTAATACTTGGAATAACAGTTGGGCTGCCTTAGCTTCGGTGGGAGTTCAGGAGGTCCCGACAGCAAAGGCCTCGTCGGCCATGGCCTCAGTTTCCTCCCGAAAGTTGGAAGAAGGGTTTGCGTTTAAAGGGGATAAAAATCTTAGAAGGGAACTCAAAAAGTTGGATTGTTCGGTTAATTACGATAGTAAGAAGGCTGCGTTGAAAGTCGGGGTGAATGTGGTTTCTCAATGAAGGTCTTCTTTTGGAATGTTAGGGGGTTGGGGGGTCAGGTCAAGCGGAGGTTGGTTAAAGAGGTTATTGATAGTGAAAATCCAGATATTGTTATTTTATCTGAGACTAAACGTTATCAGTTTTTTCGGGAGTTTGTGAGGAGCGTTTGGAGTAAAAGAAACGTGGAGTGGGAGTGTCTGGAGTCATTGGGAGCTGCTGGGGGGCTTTTGGTCTTATGGGATACTTAGTCGGTTACGTCGATCGAGTGTGTGAAAGGTAGGTTTTTCATTTCCATCCTCTTTCGATTTCAGTTTTCAGGGGTTGAAGGAGAGGTGGGTTTCTGGAATTTATGGTCCTCCCCGCCCTAAAGGGAGGGGGCTTTCTGGAATGAGTTAGGAGACGTGTACGGTGTCTGTAGGGATCCAGGGGTGAATTGGTGTTTAGCCGGGGACTTCAGTGGCGAGGGATCCCTCTGAAAAGGCCTCAGGAGGGAGGGGGACAAGATCCATGAAGCTTTTCAATAGGTTCATTGAGAATTGCAGTTTGATCCCCCCTTGCAAATGAGAAGTTTACTTGGAAAACAGTAGGGTGAGGACTAGAATTGACAGGTGTCTGTTATCGCAAGGTTGGATGGATACCTTTTCCAGTGTTAGACATGTGCTGGGTCCTAGGGTTACTTTTGATCACTGGCCTCTTCACCTTACATCGAGTCCTCAGAAATGGGGTCCCGACCCCTTTAGGTTCGAGAACATGTGGCTCTCTCACCCCTCTTTTAAGGGGTCCTTCCCGGGTTGGTGGAATGTGGTGACTAGAGGTAAGTGGGAAGGATACTGTTTTATGGGAACACTAAAAGCTCTGAAACAAAATCTGAAGTCTTGGAGCCGGGAGGTGTTTAGAGATTCAAGCTTAAGAAACAGGAGCTCATTAGTAGAATTAACGTGATTGATGGTTTGGTTAACCAATTGGATGATGTTCTTCCAGCGTTTAGCTCTCAAAGTGAATTTTGCAGAGCTGGTTAAGAAAGAAACCATAAGTTGGAGACATAAAGCTAAGATGAGATGGGCTAAGGAAGGGGACTGTAATTCTGCTTACTTCCACATAGTGGCTAGTAGCAGAAGAAGTAAGAATTTTATTGGTTCTCTGTCCTTTGAGAATGGGTGCCTGATTAAGGCGGAGGATGAGGTTGTGGAGGAGGTTGTGTCCTTTTTCTCTAGGCTTTATGCTCCGAATGTGGCCCCAAAGCCCTTTGTCGATGGCGTGGATCAGAGCCTTATCTATGTGGACGATAGGGATATGTTGGAGGGTCTTTTCTCCATGGAAGAGATAAGAAAGGTTATAGGGTCTTTTCTCCATGGAAGAGATAAGAAATGTTATCTTTAAGAAATGTTATCTTTGAATGCAACAGGAAAAAGGCTTCGGGTCCGGACGATTTTTCTATGGCCTTTTTTTCGGGATAACTGGGTTGGGGTGAAAAGGGATTTGGAGCGTGTGTTTAAGGAATTTTTCGACACCGGCATCCTCGAACAATCTATGAATGTAACCTTTGTCTGTCTGATTCCAAAAAAAGAAGGTTCTTTGAGGGTGAAGGACTTTAGACCCATTAGTCTGGTCACTAGTGCTTAATAGATTATCGCTAAGGTCCTAGCTAATAGGCTAAAAAAGGTCCTCTCATCCACTATTTCGAAGACCCATGGTGCTTTCACTGCTGGTCGCCAGATTTTGGACCAGGCCCTCATCGCCAATGAGGCAATTGAGGATTATATAGAGGAAGGGGGAAGGAGGGAGTTATCTTCAAGATTGATTTCGAGAAGGCTTATGATCACGTGGATTGTTCTTTTATTGACAAGGTTCTTGAAACGAAAGGTTTTGGCTCTAAGTGGCGGTTTTGGATTGGGACGTGCTTAAGTTTGGTGATGTATTCTATCTTGATTAATGGGAGTCCCAAAGGAAGGATTAAAGCTACTAGGGGCCTCTGTCAGGGTGATGCTCTTTCCCCTTTTCTCTTCCTGATTGTTGTGGACGTTCTGAGCATAATTATCTCTAAAGGGGGTGGATGGTCGGATTCTGGAAGGCTTTGAGGTGGGTCAGGATAGAGTTCCGTTATCTCATCTTCAGTTTGCGAATGATACTATTTTCTTTTGTTCGGGCAAGGAAGAGTCTTTCCTCATCTTGAATCACATTTTGACTTTCTTCGAATCCATGTCTGGATTAAAGATCAATAGGAGTAAATGTCAGATTATTGGTTTAAACTGTGACTCGGACAAGGTGGCTAGTTGGGCGGCCCTCGTCGGGTGTGAGGTTGGCTATTTACCTTCGTCCTATTTGGGTCTCCTGTTGGGCCATAATCTACGGACCATTCTGTTTTGGGAGTCGGTGGTGGTTACGGTTCGTAAAAGACTGGCGAGTTGGAAGAAGTTCTTCTCGAAGGGGGGGGGGGGGGGGGTACTCTTATTCGGTCAGTCTTGAGTGGCATCCCCACCTATTTCCTATCCCTATTTAGAGCTCCGTGTTCTGTGTGTAAGATTGTGGAGAAGCTCATGAGAGACTTTTTATGGATGGGATTGAGGAAGGAAAAAGGGAGCACCTGGTGGGTTGGGATACAATCGGGAAGCCGGTGAGCCTTGGGGCCCTTCAACTGGGGAATTTAAAATATCGTAACAAAGCGTTGTTGGCTAAGTGGTTTTGGCGTTTCCCTCTTGAAACTAATTCCCTGGGGCATAGGATCATTGGTAGTAAGCATGGTCCTTATCCCTTTGAGTGGGCCTCAGAGGGGATTAAAGGCACTTTCAGGAACCCGTGGAAGGATATTTCTCTTGAGCTCCCCACTTTTACTAGCCTTGTTCGTTTTTCAGTGGGGAATGAGAATGACACCTTTTTTTTTTTTGGGAGGACTTGTGGGTGGGACCGTGGGGGAGCGTCCTCTTTGTTCCTTATTCCCTCGCTTGTTCCATCTTTCGGACATGAAAAATCGGGTTTTGTTTGAGGTTGTCATTTCTTCGGGAGGCTCTCCTTCTTTGTCCTTGGGTTTTTGGCGGGCGTTATCTGATAGAGATACATCAGAGGTTCTAGCTCTTCTTTCTCTTGTTCGGGATTGCATTCTTTCGTCGGGGAGAAGGGACATTCGCAGTTAGTCTCCCAATCTTGTTGAGGGGTTCTCTTGTGGGTCGTTCTTTCTTTGGTTTTTGGCCCCCTCCCCAGGGGTGAGTCAGTTTTCTCGGCCCTTTGGAAGGTGAAGGTTCCAAAGAAGGTTTTGTTTTTTACCTGGCCGGTTTTACATGGTAGGGTTAATACGTTAGATTGGCTTGCAAGGAGGTTGTCCTCCCTTGTGGGCCCGCCTTGTTGCATCCTTTGTCGGAGGGCGGAGGAAGACTTGGATCACATCCGGTGGAACTGTGTTTTTGCCCGGTCCGTTTGGGATTTGTTTTTTGAGGTGTTTGACTTCCAGTTGGCCAGACCCAGGGATCTTAGGATGATGATCGAGGAGTTCCTTCTCCATCTGCCATTTCGGGAGAAAGGAAAGTTTCTTTGGCAAGCGAGTGTGTGCGCTCTTTTGTGGGGGTTATGGGGTGAAAGAAACAATAGGACTTTTAGAGGGGTTGAGACGAACTCGTGGGTCGTCTGGTCTCTTAGCAAATTCCATGTTTCTTTGTGGGCGTCGGTGACGCGCTTGTTTTGTAATTACTCCTTGAACGTTATTATTCTAGATTGGAGCCCCTTTTTATAGTGGGGTTCTTTCCTTCCTTGGGGCTGTTTTTATGTTTGCCCTTGTATTTTTTTCATTTTTTCTCCATGAAAGTCGGTACCTTTTCAAAAAAAAAAATGTTGCATTCTATTAACTTTGATTTTTACTTTATTTAGCTTTTATTATGAAGACTTGACATTTTCTTTTCCACTTAGGTAAGGACTATGCATTCTGAAGATCACTATGAGATGAGAGAATATAACATCGACGTTCTTCAAGACGAAAAGGATGTGTCATTTTACGCAAAAGAGAGGCCATATCCTATATACCCTTCAAAAAAAGGATTAAATCCAACATTTCTTAGAGATATTATTGCCAGGTTTGTACTACATTATTTTCCATTTTTTTGTTATGTTTTCCAGTGTTGTCAAGTAAAGTAGCCCTTTCATTTTTTTAAACGTTTGTTCTCTGTTTTCTTGAAAAAAGAAAGAAAGTAAAGTAGCCCTTCATAGTGAATTTAGCTTCTCTAGAACCCCATATAACAAGAAACAAAACTTTCATTGAAAAAAAATGAAAAGAGGCTAATGCTCAAAGATACAAATTCCATAAAGTAGAGAAAAAAAAACCAAGAAAGAAGAACAAAATGTAAACAAGAGAAAACCAACAAAGAATCTAAAGGAAATCACACACAAAACACCAACAAAATCCGCACTAAAAACCAAAACTTGAAGACGACGATAGCAAGTTTGAGGCAGCAATAAGAGACCTAAAGGTCAAGAATTCCAGAAATCAAACGAGACAAACAAAAAGTCTGAATCCTCATCCAAAATCAAATTCAGACACGAGGCAAACAAAAAACCTGAATCCTCAAGACATCCAAAATCAAAATCAAACTGCTCTCGTTCAGAACAAATCAAAAGCCTTGAAACTTTTCAATATCCCTATATCCTTCTTTACTTTACTTTGCTTTTCTATTTTTTTTTAAAAAATAAATGAAACTTTTCATTAATGAAAATAGACTAATGCTCAAGGATACAAAGCTCCCCCAATTTTTTTTTTAATGAGAAATAAATACTTCCCCATCCATACAAATATCTTGCAAAGAAAAATCAGAAAATAGTTTAGAAAGAGAACACCACTGAGAAGCTTACAATCTAGCTGGCCTGAATCGGTTGAACCAATGTTTCTAAAACATTGTCGAAAACACTTTGGTTTTGTTCTAACCAAAATTTTGAAACAATAGCTTTCACTGTATTAATCCATATCAACTGTGATTTTGGAAGCAAGGAAGGTCCAAGTAGAAGGTGAAGAGTATTGATCTTTGAATCATTGGAGAAGACCCATTTGTAATTGAATATTTGAAATAACTGAAACCAGCAATTCATGGCAAAAGCAAAAGGGCATTCAAAGAATAAATGGTTGAGCCTCTCTGAATCCCCAAGACATGACAAATAAATTGAGGGCATCAAAACCAAGAATGACATCTTTTGCAGAACAGTATTTAGGCTGATGTTTCAGCATAATCCTCAAAAGGATAATAACCCTTTTAGGACTTTTAGATCTCCATAACACATAGAAGTGGTATTTAGGCAAAGAAGAATAATTAGCAAGCCTCGCAGTGAGGCACTTAACTGAGAAAATGCCCGAAGTCTTATCCCATTTTAGAACAATATATGTAATAAATATCATATTAATTTTTGATGGAATAAAATATTGTATTCCGATAATTAGTAAGTAAGTTACATTGACCCTCTTATATAGGAGAAAAGCTCAATACAAGAAAGGAAAGAAGAATAAAATAAAATCATTAATGAGTACACTTCATTAAGATTTTACAATTAATATAAACCGATGCTCTCCCTCAAGCTGGTTTAAATATATCTATCATTGCCAGCTTGTCAATCATTCTATCAAATTGTACTTTTGGTAGTCCTTTAGTCAACACATCAACAGTTTGCTCTGTAGTTGGGAGATAAGGAATACATATCACACGAGTATCAATTTTCTCCCTTATGAAGTGTTTGTCGACTTCGATATGCTTCGTCATATCATGTTGAATTGGATTATGGGCTATAGAGATGACAACCTTGTTGTCGCAGTAAACTTGTATTGTCTTCTGAACAGTGATGTTGAGGCGCGCGCCTCAGGCGCCGGGCGAAATCGAGGGGGAGCGCCTCTGCTGTGCGCGAGGCGGCTGTCTTCAAACGGGCGCGCGCCTTTTTGCGCCCGGCGGCGCCTTCGCCTGAGAGGGAGGCGTGTGCCCGATATTTCTTCTTCATCTTTTTTTTTTTATTTTTTTATTTTTTTAAAAATTTGGATGACTTAAATAGACGTAACCCTAAAACGCACTAAAAAAACTGAAGTTTTAAACTTAAAAGCCCATTAAGTTAAAAGTCCATTAAAAAAAATCAAACTTTCCAAATTCCTGACGGATTGTTTTCCACTTTTCCTTTCCCATTCCTTCAGTTTCCAAATTCAAATTTCTAACTTTCCAAATTCTATTTCTAAACTTTCCAAATTCCACGACAACTTCTAATTTCTAACTTTCCAAATTCTAATTTCTAACTTTCATTCCTTTTCCTATTCAGAATATTATTTCTAAATTCCATTCCTTCAGTTTCTTCCAATTTCAATTCAACTTTTCCTATTCCTTCAGTTTTTTTTCCATTACTTCAACCAACGTGACTTCTTGCTCAATCAACAACTTTTCCTCTTTTTAAGAGCGGTTGTTTCTTCACGTTTTATATTCTCTTCCCTCAACAATTACAAGACAACCTTCCTTCATCCTTTTTCATATTCGACCTCTTTTTCTCCATCTTCAGCGGCTGTTATTTTTCTCCATCTTCACTATTCAACGGCTGTTCTTGAAGTTAAATCAACAAAAACAACATTCAACTTCAAATACAAAATTACATTATTACTAAGGATGGGAGAAAGTGACCAAAAATGAAAGCATCCCGCTTGGCAATATGTCATTTTGGCGGATGAAAAGGACACTAACAGTTGAAAGCTAGGAAGCACGTGGAGTGTCCATTTTGGACACGTGTCGGACACAGATTCTTCCAGACACTCCACGGACACGTGTCCGACACCTCAAAATCGGTGTCCTATTATAAAATTGTTATTTTTAGTGTGGACACCTCACAAACACCTCTCGGACACCTCGCGGACACCTGAAGGGCAATTCTTGGACACTTCAAAGACTTTTTTTTCTCTTAAATTTGAAAGCCCAAGAACTTTTTTTCTTCTTAAATTTTTAAAGCCTAGCCCAAGTTGTAAAAAAAAAACCCTAATTTCAGTGACTCTCTCCCCCACCTCCAGATTTCACGCACGCCCCTCCCATTTTCTTTCTTTCTAAGTTTGGCCACCTTCCTTCAACTTCCCTCCGACGAAGCATCCCATTTTCTTTCTTTCTAAGTTTCTTTCTAAGTTTGAGATGATAGTTTTAGTGTTTTTGTATGGAAGATTGAATTTCTTTCTAGTACTTTGTGTTTGAATGTTTTTATTGTAATTTTATGTTGGATAATGATGAATTTCTTACTATTAATGAAGTACCTTTTGTTTTGTTATGTTCAATTTGTATGCTTATGTTTGATTAATTTATTTTGAAGTATTACTACGATAATATATATACATATATTATCTAAAAATAATATATAAAATATAACGTATCCCCAACGTATCCGTATCCTACATTTTTTGAAATTGGCGTTTCGCCGTGTTCGTGTCGTGTCCGTATCCGTATCAGTGTCCGTGTCCGTGCTTCTTAGGTTGCAAGTGTACAAGTGTACATTCTGTGGGAAGATCACGAAGGGTGGAATTTGTAGAGCAACACACCATTTAGTTGGTGGGAATCAGAACGTGAAAGCATGCTTAAACTGTCCCGCCAATGTAAGAGACGAATTGAAGGGATATCAAACAACAACAAAATAAAAAAGAGATGAAATTAATGATCTCCAAAACAACTATGATGGTTATAGCTTGGACACCATTGAAGAAGAGGCTAACATAGACGTTTTTGGTACGTCAAGTTCAATATGTGGAAAGCGATCGAGCATGAGTGGCAATGGGAGTTCAAGTAGTGGAAGTCAATCACAACCAAAGTTACCATGGCCAAAGGGAGCAATGGATAAATTTGTCTACCAAAATCCAGCTAAGGTTGTTGACGATAGAAATCGATTGAAGAAGCACGAGCAATCAACCATCACTAAAAAATACAACAAAGAAGGGCGAGATGCTACGATTCAATTCATTATGCGTTGGATTTATCAAGCAGGTATTCCCTTAAATACTATTCGCTTAAGGAGTTTTGAAATAATGCTAGAAGCTGTGGGTCAATTTGGTCCTGGTCTGAAACCTCCTTCTTATCATGAGGCTAGAGTAACATGTTTGAAAAGAGAAGTCCAATACACCAAAACTCTAATGAGTAGTCATGAGGTTGAATGGAAAAAAAATGGATGTTCTCTAATGTCTGATGGGTGGACTGATAGAAGAGATAGGACGCTTATAAATTTTTTAGTTCATTCTTCTGCTGGAACATTATTTATGGAATCCATGGATGCATCTTCATGCATCAAAACCAGAGTAAAGTTATTTGAACTCTTGGATGAAATGGTAGAGAAGATAGAAGAAGAAAACGTAATCCAAGTTGTTACTGATAATGCATCCAATTATGTTCTAGCCGGAAAGTATTTGGAAGCAAAACGACCCCACCTATATTGGACGCCATGTGCTGCTCACTGTTTAGATTTAATTTTAGAAGACATTGGAAAGATTGATCAAATCAAACGATGTCTTAAAAAAGCCGTTGCACTTAGTGGTTTTATTTATAACCATTTATATGTACTCAACATGATGAGAGAATTCACAAATCAACATGAATTGGTAAGACCGACTGTAACTCGTTTTGCAACTGCATTTTTGACACTATCAAGTATCCATAAAAATAAAGCGAGTTTGAGGAAGATGTTTATTTCTGAGAAATGGACAACCAGTAAATGGGTAAATGATCCAAAGGGTAAGAGAGCTGCTGACGCCATTTTGATGCCATCCTTTTGGAACTCAGTTGTCTATACTTTAAAGGCATCAGGACCCTTAGTTCGTGTTCTTAGGTTCGTTGATGGTGACAAACCGGCTATGGATATATTTATGAGGCTATGGATAGGGCAAAGGAAGCCATTAAGAAAGGTTTCAATGATAATGGGATGAAGTATATGGGAGATTATTGATAAACGATGGGATTGCCAACTTCATCGGCCTTTACATGCAGTTGGATATTATTTGAACCCATCTCTTTTCTATGACCACAAAGACAGAATTGTCCAAGATGTTGAAGTCATGGGTGGTTTGCTTAAAGTTGTGCAACGATTGATACCAACTACTAGTGATCAAAATCGGTGCACAGTGCAATTGAAGGTGTATTCTGAAGCTAAAGGCATGTTTGGTATTGATTTAGCAATCAACACAAGGAAGATTAAGACACCAGATAATAAATATTTTTTATTACTTTAGTCTGTTAAAGTTATTCTTCAAAGTTTAAAGTTCTAAACTATTTGAAAATATATGAACAACATCATGGTGGGCTCTTTATGGTGGTAGTACTCCAATTTTACAAAAATTAGCCATGAGAGTACTTAATCTAACATGCAGCGCTTCAGGATGTGAGCGCAATTAGAGTGTTTTTGAACACGTAAGTGACAATAATTTTGTAGATTCATTCGAAGAAGAGAAACAGGTTAGAGCAGAAGCGTTTAAATGATTTGGTTTATGTAAAATATAACCAAGCACTTAAAGAATGCTTTGAACTAAAGGATCAACTTGATCCAATTACTCTAGATCATATTGATGATAGTAATGAATGGCTGGATGGAACGCTTGAAGAAGAAAATAATGAAGCGGAAGGGGATAACGAGTTGGTTTTTGATGATGAAGACCTCACATGGGGAGATATAGCCCGTGCAAGTGGTGTTGAAGAGCCAATAACGTACACTAGATCTAAAAGAAAAGGAAAGTCAGCTGCATCTGCCACAACTTCTAGAGTTTGAACACCAACTACACAAGTGGTTAGTCATGAAGACGACGACGATGATGAAGAAGAATTGGACCTTGAAGAGGCGAATGGCCAAGGAAGAGCATTAGACGAGACCTTAGATTTAGATGGGGAGGATGATGATGATTATTTTGCCATTTAGTGTTTTGGAACTACTAGAACTTGATTATTATTGGATGTGTTTGACATTTTTACTATATAAATTTATGCTCTCTGTTATAATATATTGAAAGTATATTATTCATTATATTGAGACAGAATTACATTGAGATATATATAGAGATTGTTATGACGAAATAAGGAAAGAACAAATACAAATAAGGATAGAATAACCAATAACAAATAAGGAAAGAATAATCCCTAAACTAAACCCTAAATCCTAACACCCTCCCTCAAACTCAAGATGGTAGTTGAGAAACCAAATTGAGTTTGTTAGATAATTTTGGACGAACAAATGCAGATTTGAATCTTCATGACGGAGAGTTTGCGCGAACATGCGGAGGCAGATGCACAACGAACATAGTGAACCAAAATAAACCGAACCGAATCAGAGTAAACTGAATAAGATTTAACGAAACCAAACCGGATTGAACCGGGGTTGAAACGAAACCAAACCGGATTGAACCGGGGTTGAAACGAAACCAAACCGGATTGAACCGAGGTTGAAACGACACGAACTGGAATGAACCAGGCTGAAACGAAACCGGGTTGAACCGGACTGAAACAAAACTGAATCGGGGTTGAACCGATTTGAACCAAAACCGAACATTGAACTGAAATAAACCGAGACCAAAATATGTCTTTTATTCAATCGAAGGAAGAGGTGCCAGATGGAGGAGGACTGCGGCAACAAATCTGAAGGAAGAGAGAAAGAGCTCTTTGGTGGCGGCGGCGCGCAGAGGTGAATGACGGGTCTGGGCAGAACGGATCTGGCGGTTGCGGCGGTGCGCGGAGGAAGCAGCGGCGGCGGCGAACGGATCTGGCGGTTGCGGCGGTGCGCGGAGGAGACGGCGGCGGCGGCAAATGGGGGAGAACGAGTCTGGCGGCTGCGGCGGTGTGCTGAGGAAACAACGACGGCGGTGGCAGTGAGGGAGGAGAATGAAAAAAGAAACCAAATGAAAATCTAGGGTTTTTATGACGAACGAAATCAGAAGAACAAAAATTGGGTTGGGGCGACGGCCGCCAAATGCAAGCCGCCGCCCTAGGGTTTTTGATTTCTTAGGGTTTCAGAAGGTGCTCTGATACCATGTTATAATATATTGAAAGTATATTATTCATTATATTGAGAGAGAATTACATTGAGATATATATAGAGATTGCTTTGACGAAATAAGGAAAGAACAAATACAAATAAGGATAGAATAACCAATAACAAATAAGGAAAGAATAATCCCTAAACTAAACCCTAAATCCTAACACTCTCTATATATAATCGATTTTGCAGGTTTCTATTCTCTTTTTTCTTTCTTTTTCTTTTTTGTTTTTTTCTTTGTTGAATTGTTGCAACAAAGTTGAGTTCCTGTTTATTAAAATTTTAATTTAGGATGGACTTTTCTTCATCGAGTCATACCAATATGAATTCAAAAGGTTCCACCAATGTTGAAGATGACATGAAACCATTATGGCAATATGTGACAAAAAATGAAAGATTGAATGAAGGAGGTGGGAATATTTCTTGGCAGTGTAATTTTTGCCAAGAAACTAAGAAAGGTTCGTATACAAGAGTTGGGGCTCACCTCTTGAAAATAAGTGGTCATGGAGTTTGACCATGTTGAAAGGTCACCCCTAAAGATACTGCAGAAATGCAAAGGTTGGAAGATGAAGCGAAAATTCGAAGCCAAAGGAATGCTACTAAACAAGTTCCTTTACCACCTTCATATTTTGGAAGTACGGGTGGCTATTCTTCTTATTCAACCATGGAACAAAAGAAAAGAAAAGGAAATATGAGTGCACTTGAGAAATCATTTAACATGGCGGGCCGCGATCAAGTGCATGTAGAAATTGCTAGAATGTTTTATTCTTCAGGGTTACCTTTCCATTTGGCTAGAAATCCACATTATGTGAATTCATATATGTTGGCTGCAAATAATGGATTGTCGGGTTATTTACCTCCAGGGTATATAATATGTTGAGGACAAGTCTTCTTCAAAGAGAAAAGACTAATGTTTTGAGATTGTTGGAGCCTATTAAAAGCACATGGTTTTCTAAGGGGTAAGTATTGTTAGTGATCGATGGAGTGATTCGCAAAGGAGGCCTTTGATTAACTTCATGGCAATTACTGAAGGAGGAGCAATGTTTCTTAAAGTTGTAGATTGCTCGAGTGAGATTAAAGATAAATATTTCATAGCAAATCTAATGAAAGACCTCATTAATGAGGTGGGGCATCAAAATGTGATCCAAATAATTAATGCTGCTAATTATAAAGGCGCGGTACAAATTATTGAATCACAATTTTCAAACATAGTATGGACACCATGTGTAGTTCATACTCTCTAGAGATGCCTGTTTTAGCGCGTTTCCAAAGGTAACCGGTTAGGTAGGTTGACTTTTACTTTGGAAACGCTACGTTGGACCGGTGAAGAATTAAAAACGTCCGCTGCGCTCGGAACTATGGCACCGAAACGGGTCTGCGGGCCGGCAACCCGACCCGATCTTGCTTTGAAGAATATTTGTGCTGCAAGAAATATTGAAAGTAATCAAGATGTATTTGAAGAGTGTGGTTGGATCTCTGAAATTTCCAGTGATGTTATGTTTGTCAAGAACTTTATTATGAATCATTCAATGACACTTGCTATATTCAATGAGTTTAAACACATTTTGCATCTACAGTTATTATGCTTGAAAGATTTAAGCTCATTAAGGTGGTTTACAAACTATGGTTATTAGCGACAAATGGGCATGCTACAAAGAAGATGATGTAGGGAAAGCAAGACATGTAAAGGAATCGTAACTTGATGATATTTTCTGGGATAAAATTGATTATATTCTTTCTTTTACTGTTCCTATATATGATATGATAAGAGCTTGTGATACAGACAAATCTTGCCTTCATTTGATATATGATATGTGGGACGCCATGATTGAAAAAGTGAAGGTTGCAATCTATAGACATGAAGGAAAGCGTGTAGATGAGTCTTCAACTTTCTATGGGGTGTGTATCAAATTCTAATTGATCGTTGAAACAAAAATAACACTCCACTACATTGTTTAACACATTCTCTAAATCCTAGGTACTTTAATACATCTTGGTTGTTTATTTTTTATTTTATTTCTAAGCACACTCTAAAATTTTAATTAGGCATTATAGCGAGCAATGACTTGAAGAAGACAAGAATCGAGTCCCACCCCATCAAGATTTGGAAGTATGTCGAGAGAGGAAAAAATGTATCAATAAATATATTAGTTTAGATGAGCAGCTCGATAAAGTGAACGTGGAATTTGCCAACTTCTCTACAATGGCTTCAAAATTAGATGACTTTGATTCTATACGTGATAGATATCGTCTTGATCCTAAAAGTTGGTGGGCCATCCATGGTGCTGGTGCTCGAACTCTACAGTCACTAGCTATGAAAATACTTGTGCAACCATCAAAAGGAAATTGGAGTACATATTTCATTTGTGAAATCCATCAAAAGGAACAAGACACCACAACGTGCAAAATAATTGGTGTTTGTTCATAGCATTCTTCGTCTTTTATCAAGAAGAACTCCTGAATATTCAAAAGGAGAAACTAAAATGTGGGACATCGCTGGAGATTCTTTTGAGCCAGGGTGTGAGAATGCTAGAAATGACTAGTTTATCTTTGGATGAACCAGAATTAGAAGCAATATTTTTTTACTGATGATGGCAATCAAACTCAGATCGGTGAAGAGGACACAAATGAGAAAGATTTGTAGAAGGCTTGTTTGATTCTACTTTGTAGTTCTTTTGTCTAAAAATAACTTATTGTTTTGATGTTTAAAGGTAGAATTTTTTTATATTAAAAGTATTAAATATTAATCATATGTCAAATCAAAATATGCATACACATATATATTAAAAAATTAATGTGTCCCCAACGTGTCGTGTCCTACTTTTTTGGAAGTTGACGTGTCGCGTGTCAGTGTCGGTGCTTCTTAGATAAACACAAAGATAATCCTATTTAAAAAGGAAATAATCAGCACTTATCACTCAGCTAGTTACCTTCCCTATTGTATGTATATTCACTAATTTTGATAAGGTTAAAGCTGATAGCATTTCGGCTGAGGTGTGAACTTTCATATTTTTTAGTTTCAGGGATCGAATGTGCCAGCAACCTTTTAAATTATTTGAGTTGGATGGTTTGGTCGGTCATTATTTCATAATGAAGTATATTTATTAAACCTATTTAATGGTCTTGAAGATTTTCTACTGAATAGTTGATTATAACTTATTTTTCAATCCCCAAATTTATTTTTATATTTCATGCAGAGGCATAGAAGCATTGCCTATCAACGTAGATCCCATTCCAGAAGATGTCACTCAGGCTTTTGGGCTATTGCGTCTTCATGATGTAAGTGTTCTTTTTCAGTTAGTCTAGTGGAAAATGGGGGAGGTTACATTCACCAAAGAAGCGGGCATTGCCCATAAGTAGGGAGAAATAGGGGTGGCCACAAATAAATCGAAAACCGACTCGACTGACCGAACCGACGTTGGTCGGTCGATTTTCAGATATTGGCGGTCAGAATCAGTTTTGTCCATTGGCAAAATCGACCGTCGGTCGGAGAGCCAAAAAGAACCCAAAAACTGACCAATCGATTTTATATATAAATAAAAAAAAAAAAAAAAATCTGCAGGAGACTATTAATGCTCTCTTAGAGGGAATGAGTTCTATCTTTGGTGACCACCTACCTTAGAATTAATTTCCTACGGGTTTTCTTGGCAGCCAAATGTTGTAGGGTCAGGCGGTCTGTCCCGTGAGATTAGTCGAGGTGCGCGTAAGCTGGCCCGACACTCACAGATGTCAAAAAAAAAAGAAAAAAAGAGTGGAGCTTCATTGGGAAGATGAAGACCAATTTAATGGTCTTCCTCTTCCCGAGGGAGTAAATTATAAAAAAATAAAATCTTATTTTTCTTATTCTCTCGAACTCTTTCAGTTCCCCCATTTGAATAAAGAATAAACATCTCGTTCATCACTCTTCATCTTCCTTCTTTTTTCTCACCTCTTCATTTTTTTTCTTTCTAATTTTCTTCACTATTTCCACTTTCTTTTCCAATTTTATTTTTTCTCTATTATCTTTCTCACTTTTTTCGTTGAGCTATTTCTTTTTTCTTTTTTCCCTTCCTTTTCTTCTCCTTTTTCTCACTGTTTTTTTTGTTCACTGGAGTAATGTAAGCCGATCGACCGCAGTCGGTCAGTGTTACCAAGTACACAAAAATTGTCGGAAACCGACATGTCGGTGGTCGGTGCCGATTTTCGCCCAAAATTGATTCCGATCAACCGTTGGCCACCCCAGGGAGAAGGAGACAAGCCACCATAGAAAACGTCTGAGATGGGCCCACCATAGAACCAACTTCCTTCTAGTAGGTTGTAACGACCCTACTTCCTAAGACCACTACCTAGGATCGTACTACATGCATGCTGTTTGAAATTCATAAAAATTTCAAAATTTAATTCCAGGATAGAACAAATGTTTATAAAACAAATTTAAGCGTTCATCAAAGCAAAATGATCTGCCAACACACATACACAACCTATCGACTAGGAAGCACGAGCACTCCATTATAGGTGGAGTGTCCGTTTTGGACACTCCAAAATCGGTGTCCTGTTATTTAATTATTCATTTTAGGGTGGACACTCCGCAAACACTTCTAGACTCTTTTTTCTTAAATTTGTGATTGTCCATTAATAGCCCAATAGCCCAATAGTTTTTTTTTGAATAAATATAGCCCAACCTTTTAAATTAAAATAACAAACAAAAAAAACCTCAAGTTTTTATTCTTTACTCTATGTGACTCTCTCCCCCTTGATTTCACACCATCCCTATTTCCTTTCTTTCTATTTGTATGATTATGCATGATTAATTTATTTTGAAGTATTACTATGTCAATATATACACATAAAATAATATATAAATTATAACGTGTCCCCAACGTATTCGTATCCTACATTTTTTGAAATTGGCATATTGACGTGTCGGTGTCTGTGCTTCTTAGCCTATCGATCTACTAACACACATACACAACCTATTCCTAGGGCGTTCCAGTAGTAGAATCACTTACCTTACTAGCAAATCCAACAAATTACTTGGTTCAACTTAAATGTCATTTGATTGACCTGAATCAAATTTCAAACTTAAGGACCTTAATCAAACAAATTCTGAAACTTAATTTAAAGGCTAAAAAGTCGCTCTTACCCAACATTAATCTTCAAACTTGTTCAATCAATCCGAAACTATAACCATGAGGATTCGAACGTTAGAGCCTAATTAACAAGGCTAAAAAAAGAATCTGAAAAAAATGTCTAAACGAATCTCTATCACATAAAACTTACCGAAAAGACTTGTATACTTGTTGATTCGTGTCCAAAAGGGAATTAGGAAGGTTACCCACTCGTCTTTTCACAACGTCGACCTTAAATCTTATTCGATCAACCCAAAACTTAACCAAACTATAAACATGAAGGTTCTAAATGTTAGAGTCTAATTTACAACACTTAAAACAAGTTCGAAAAGAGTATAGAGCGAGCTTTACCCACTGAAAGTTTACAAAAAAGTCGTTATCCTTGCTAGACAACGTACTAAAATGCCCAATTTTGTGAATCTAACGCCGGAACGAAATGGGTAAATGAACTCGGACTTGAACGGGTCGTGGGTGACATTGCACGAGCGTTGAAACACCATTTGAACACGTGTTGCTGCCCCTGGAGCGGTGCCACAGGAGCACCTCACGGTCCGTGCCAAACGCTGGAGAAGACCATTATGGTTGGAGGTGGGTTACGCTGAAGCTGAAAACAAAGGGGAGAAAAATTATCATGGTTGCGCGTTTGAGGCCGGAGAAGTCGCACAGCCGCAGCCCACCTATCATCGGCGCTTTTGCGTGACGAAAGGAGGCTACTGCTCGCCGAAGGATGTTGTAGACAGGGAGAGAGAGGTTGCTGATGGAAGCTTCCATGAAGAAGAGAAGAAGGTGCGGTTGGGGGAGAGATTTCACGAAGAAGAGAGAATGAGGGGAAAAATAAAAGTTAGGGCTTTTTTTTAATTCAATTTCTTTTAATTCCCTTTTTCTTTTTCTTTTTTTTTGTAAAACTTTAACCTTAAAAAACCCAACAAACCCCAAAATGTTTGGTTCGTTAAGCTCCAAATAAAACACTAAAAAACCCAACAAACCCCAATTTTTTTCCTAAACACAACCTAAAATAGAAATTCTAACGAACCCAAATTAAACTCGAAAACAATAAAATTAGACCCTTCTGAAAATGCGGGGAGTTACATAGGCAGAGTCCCCCGCTGACTACCTGATGATGACAAAGAAGTAAAATTATATTTTCTCAGAGTCCCCCGCTGACTACCTGATGATGACAAAGAAGTAAAATTATATTTTCTCGATATGGCTGAATATGAGAAAAGGGATATTTGATGCTCTACCCATTGTTAAGATCTATCATTTATAAATCTATTTGTAGCCTTATTGGTTATACAGGGATTATCTTCAATTAACTATTTGGTTAGCTTTTGTTCTGTAATTTGCAAGGTATTGATACTGACATACTGTAGAACAGGAAAGAAGACATTCTACTCCTTTTTACCTATCTGTATCAAAAAGGATGGTGGATTGTCAAGATAAGTAATTAGGTCAAGTGAATATAAAATACTTGGATTTAAAGGCTCTCAATATCAATATTTATAATGCTCACTTTAATTTGTATTTATAATATATTTGATGCATACCACTTGGTAGGATCTGGGAACATTTGTTTGGCCTAAAGAATATTTTCACATGTATAATATTTTTTACATTCCCACCATCACGTGCATTACTGTGTATGGTAAAAAAACCATGATTTTAACTTTATTTATTTATTTATCTTTTAATGGTTATTCCTCTTCATTTTGACTTGGGGGAATCTTATAAAGCAGGCATATAATGGGATTCATCAGCCAAAGAGTATAAAGGAAGCTGATTTGGCTCGCAAACGATTTATATTTGATGAATTTTTTTACCTGCAGGTAAAGTTACCAACTTCAAATCTACTGAGACACTAGTTTTCCTTTATCTATGCGGTAGTGGATGAGTTGAATGAAAAAGATGACTGTGTTCTGGCTATTATTGAAGTTGTTAAAAAAGTTAAAATAGTAAAATTGCTTGTCCTTGAAGGAGGGACTACTACGGTTTCAATCAAGAAAAAAAGAGGAAAGGAAAGGAAAACATATTGTCAGCAGTTATTTTTTGATAGGAACATATTGTCAACAGCTAGATAAATTTAATGGTGACTACTACGGTTTCAATCAAGAAAAAAAAGGAAAGGAAAACATATTGTCAGCAATTAATTTTTTATAGGAACATATTGTCAACAGCTAGATAAATTTAGTGGTGATTTTTGTTTACAATTTGGTTTAATTTCTTGTTCACTTGTGGATTTAAGACTTAATAGTTGACTACGTATCACATGATTTAACAGTTGGCACGCTTGTTCCAAATGCTTGAAGGTCTCAGTACAACAATAGAGAAAGATGGTTTGCTGGACAAGTATCGTCAACCTCATTTAAATGAGGCATATATGAAGGAATGGTCTTGTCTCACCCAAACATTTCTTAAGGCTCTTCCGTACTCCCTTACAGGGAGTCAGATGAAAGCTGTTGCAGAAATTATATGGGATTTGAAGCGACCAATTCCTATGAATAGGCTCTTGCAGGTTTTTCCCTCTCATATTTGCCTTGCTATACTTCCTTATTTAGAAATTTCTCATTTCTAATCATGCTTCATAATTGATTTTTCTAGCTAGTAACTTTTCATCATTGAAGATTAAGAGAAAAATAAGTGGTTCTATTTTAGCTGGTGGGGATTAAGGTTGATGAGAAAATGATATCTCTTCTTCTTTTGTTAACTATGTCCAAAGGAAGAGTTTTGAGGTTGGAAGAAGTTTTTGTGCATACTGCATCCGCTGCAAAGTCCTCTTTGTTTCAATTTTTAAGAAGATTATATTTGCATAAAGTTCATGCCATTACTGACTTGCTAAGATCTCCTATGCCATATTTACCTACCATTTGTTCTATCATTAATTCCACATGCACAAACTTTGCAGAAACTTTCCTATGGTTTCTTTGGGAAGAGAGGAATGGTCGTATCTTTCGGGACTCTTTCTCTTCTTTTGATAAGTTGATGGATTTAATAATGCTTTGTATTGGTTTAAATGTAAATACTCCTTTTCCAATCATAGTATTTCTTATTTGATTGCTAATTTAACAACTTTTCTGTAATTCACCAATAGGTGCCCGAGCTTCTGCTCCCTTTATTTCACTCATCATTGAAAATGTCTTTCTTCTAACAAAAAAAAAAAGATCGAAGCATCTTTCTCTCCCTTGTAAAGGAATCCCTGATGTAGGAAGTCTTAAGTGTATTTCTTGAGAGCGTTCTTGTTATTTCTTGGTAAAGGCTGCTGTCCAGCCTATAAATGTGTATTCACAAGCTGTTTTAGCGAGTTGCAAATTGAATAGAGAAAGAGTAGTTTCTTTGAGGTTCTACATTAGTTGGTATCAGCGCGCCACGATCCAAAGGCTAATACAAACAGATTTTTGTTCGAAGTAGATGTTAGTCTAAAGTTTTGCTGCTGCATCGTTCGTGAAATTAATGCAGCTTTCTTCGATGAGTTTCTAGTTTGTGGGCTGAAATTTTGCAAAGGAAGCTTTCTTGTTTTTTGCCCTCAGCTTGCGCTTTTGAGTGCATTTATGCTCGCAGTTGTTGGTTCAAAGCATTGCTTTCTAACTATGGATGAAAAGAAATTTCTGCATTGTTCAGAACAAAAATCTCTTATGGATTGATTGCCCATTTGAAGGCTTCTGCATGGAGTTCTTTATCAATGCCTTTTGAAGCATTCTCTATTCAGGATATTCATTTCAATTGGAAAGCGTTTATTTCCCCTGTTTAGCTTTTGTTATCCTATGGGATCATTTACTCTCGTCTTTTCTATCAATTTTCCGCTTTAATTTTTCACTCCTCATAAAGTTTGTTTCTTTAAGCATTAGTCTCTTTTCAATTCCTTAATGAAAAGTTTTACAAACAGAACAAGAAATTGAGAAGAAGGAAAACAATTTTTCTCACCATTCACATGGCATTTGCCCAAATTGGTATCAGTGCACCTGCCTGGGCCAGCGTTGGCTGCCGCCGGTGACTGATCGAAAAACTCTTGTTGACGCTGAATGCAAGAGAGAGTTTTGTGAGTTGTGCTCGTTGTTCAACAACCCACATTTATTTACAAGAGGGTACCTTCCAGAGTATTCTCTTTTCAAAAAACAAGCAAGAATGAAATTTTACCGCACAAGAAGGGAGTTCAAAGCGAGAAATCTACTTTCGGATTCAGATCACGACCAATTGAGGCAGAAAACTTTCAATAACACACCTAAATCCCTACATCGATTGTGAAACCTTAGAGGAAATCAAGAAAGGGGTGATTGAAGTCCAACGAAATTTGGATAATAGGTCTAGCGATTTGGATCGATTTAACTGAAAAGTTCAATATGAGAGAGAACTCGCCCGAGCAAAGTCAACATGCAATTATTTCAAAATCACACGCCTACAAGATTATTTTTTGATTCATCCATCAATGGAAGAGCTACCAATTATGGTTTATTTTGTTCATGATGGTGCTCCGAAACTGGTGAAGAAGCAACTATAAATTGTTTTCAAACCATCGAAAGAAGTGGCTTGATTACTTCATTCTCTTTTTAAAACTCTAGGACGAGTATTTTTTGGGAGGGATAGAATATGATGGTTTAGGGTTTTCTGGAAAAAATCCAAACATGTTCTCTCTCAAAAAATAAAAAACAAATCCCAACTTGTTTCTGCTGGTCATAGAATTGGAAGGGTGCTTTGGGAGGTGGTGGTGATGGTGCTGATCCCAGCATATAGCACGGATTGTTTTCACAGTATTTTCTATAGGGCTATACAATCCTCCAATATCTTCTAGTATGTATGAAAACTAATGACCGTCATTAGGAGGCGACTCAAAAACTGAAAATTTCTCTTTGGAGAAAATTGTGGTGAAAGATTTTGAACATATGAATCCGACCATCTCTATTCTATGTATTTTATGGGTATTTGTTCATGTACTCCTGTGTGCTTGTACACAAGTACGCATGTGCCAGTAAAATTTACTTTTCAAATATTTTAATGAGTTGCGTGGACACCATGAAAATAAATAATGTACATTTGATATTTATTTTGGTCCTTTCCAGGGTGACGTAGGATGTGGGAAGACGGTTGTTGCTTTTCTGGCATGTATGGAAGTTATAGGCACTGGATATCAGGTTACCTTCTGAATATTTGAGACGTTTTAATAGATTGTTTATTCTCATGAGCAAATACGAGTTACTTTATAATTTGAAAATAGACTCTTCTCATTTTAGGTTTGTCAATCTTTATCATTATGGAAACCACTACATGTAATGTTTTTTAATTTAAATCTTTAAATGCTATGAAAATCTGAGATTCCTTGTTGTAATAATCTGTAGGCAGCTTTCATGGTTCCGACTGAGTTACTCGCTATTCAGCATTATGAGCATTTGCTTGGTTTGCTAGAGAACATGGAAGAGATCGAGAATAAACCTTCTGTTGCTTTACTAACAGGTTCTACTCCATCAAAACAATCACGGATGATTCGTCAGGTCTGCATTATCATCTAATTTTTATTTAACTTCTTTTCTCACGCTACACTCCTGAAATTGAAATTTTCATTTCAGAGCCTCCAAACTGGAGAGACTTCTTTAGTTATTGGAACTCACAGTCTAATATCGGAAAAAGTGGAGTTCTCTGCTTTACGCATTGCAGTTGTGGATGAGCAGCATCGTTTTGGTGTAGTTCAGAGAGGAAAGTTTAGCAGTAAGGTGGTGGCTTCATCTGTAGTAACATAGTGAATTTTCTGGAAAAACTCAAAACATATTATCAATTAACCTTTTTGTCTAATTGCAATAGGGTCAATTTCATTTAACTTATTGGGGAATTTTCATTTTACTTCTGTCAAGGAAGTTCTTTGGTACTTTCTTTATAGACCTTTAAGAGTGGAGATGAAATAGTTTCTTTTCCTGTAAATAGGATAAGATTTTTAATTCGATGTTCAAGGAGTTACACATTTCTTTTCCTGTAAATAGGATAAGATGAAATAGTTTCTTTGGAGACTTGGTCCCTGTATTTTACAGTTCCCTGCATTTTTTGTTCTCACTTTTTTTCTCCTCTGTTTATTTAAATTATTTTTCTTCTCTTTGAGTTCTCCTGTTACTCTGTTAGAGATAATTTCTTCAGTTTTGAGACAATATCTTCTAGGTGTGTTTGAAGACTTTGTCCTTCAATTGCGGCCGCGGGCCATCCTTACAAAGACGGGGCAAAAGTTCTTAATTTATTTTCATGAATTGAGAGATCTTTATTAAATTTAGTACCTCCGACTGGATTTCACTCATTTTCTTTTAGTTACTCTTACTCTATGCTTATTGTCAATTGAAAGGGTTTTTGTAATCACTCTTGAGTTGGTTAGGTTGACATATTTGATCTCCCCTTCCTTTCTTAATCTTTCATTATTAACAAAAGAACTTTTCTATTGATTAAAAGGAAAAGTCTATTACTATACTTTGATTTATGTTTGGTAGAATTTTCTACGTTTCCTACTATCTGCTGGAAATGATTTTGCCTCATACTTCTTATCTTAATCATGCCATCCTAAAACTCATGGACATTATCGCTCTTGACTGTAGTTATTCAACAACTCCCCGAGTTCAAAAATTGCAGCCGAGAACTGTGATGGAACCTCAAGTGGTGATTTCTCTATGGCCCCTCATGTTCTTGCCATGTCGGCCACTCCTATTCCAAGGACGCTTGCTCTTGCATTGTATGGAGACATGTCGCTAACTCATGTATGTTCATACTTTTCTCCTAATTTACATACAACTCATTGAAGTATAGAGTTCACATAAAAAATATCTTTCCACATAACCAAAGGCCATTGAAGTATAGACTTGTCGAACATAGTATTACTTCAAGTAATTTTGAACTCCTACGTAGTTAAATGTGTACTCCGGATAACTAGGTAGATATGTAGATCCACTACCATGTTATTTTTCTCTCTCCGTTCATTCCTATTGGAACCAGATTTTATCCCTTCATTTCCCATTGAACACCGGTATTTCCTTTTTCTCTTCTCAATGTAAACATTTCTAATATTGACTGCATTTAGGGTAGAATATACGTTCTTTGTTCTACTGATTCACCACTTGTATCATGTATGCACACATTATTTTTTCCTCAAGCAAATTCTAGTTTCTTTATTTGTAAGATTTACATGGTAGTAGATTTTCTCATTTGCTATTATATTCTATTGGATTGTGTAGGTTTCTAAATTATTAATTTAGGAATGCAACTGTTCTCTGATAGTGGGAAATAAAGCAAGAAACTATGATGTTTCTGAATGGGTGTTAAATGATTATTCTGAATTTTTCATAAGAAAACTTTGTTTCGAATACAAAAAACTTGCTTGGATATTGAACTTTTACCGTTATCTTCAGGTAAGTAATTCTTAATTTAGCTCTGAACTTAAGAAGAATGTTCTAGTAGTTTTTTCAGAATTGAAAACATAAACATGAATTAGAAATGCACAAAAATCCATGAATAGTAATGGAATTTTTTAAAAGAAAAAGCTGTGTACAAAAGTTATAATAAACTATTCTTATCCCCCCCAAAAAAAGTTATAATAAACTGTTAAACGAAAAGCACACTCAAACCACCCCTATATTATAATAAACTATTCTTATCCCCCCCAAAAAAGTTATAATAAACTGTTAAACGAAAAGCACACTCAAACCACCCCTATATTTCTCATCTTTCTGCTGTTAGATACTACCACTTACCAGACCAATAGATGCGGACCATCTATCATTCTCTCCTTTCCCATTTCTTCTGTATTTTGTTTTATTTCTGTACCACCAACCCTTTATTCTACTTTTGTTTTTGCCTACACCATCCCTCTTCCACTCTGTTAAAACGAGTATAATTGAAACCTCCAAACAAGTTGAGATACCATGGTGTAAACCAAAGGAGAGAAAACGAGATTGTATTCAAAAGTATCCCACAAAAGCCCAAGCAGGGGTATTTATAAGAAATACCAATATGGGCTTTAAACATCTAATGTTTGGGCTTTAAACAACTAATGAATAAACGAAAACCCTAATAAACAACAGTCAAAACCAAAGGTAAAACACAGTAAAAGAAACTACCCAAACTAACGGCTATGTAGCCTACATCAAATTTCCCCAGCCCAAAAACAAAACTCATCCAGGCAATCCGGTGCATGGTAGTCAAAAATATCAGCCACATTAAAAATGAGGTTGATCCGTAAATCATCCGGAAGCTGAAGGCGATAGGAATTGGTGCCATAGCGTTGTAAAATCTCAAGAGGGCCAATCTTGCGTGACTTCAATTTATTGTAGGTGCCTGTAGGGAATCTTGACTTTTGGGGATGAACCATGACTAAATCCTCGACCTTGAATTCTTTAGTCCGTCGATGAAGGTCAGCCTGTTGTTTGTAATTTGTTGTCATGTGGTGAAGATGGTCAGCGACCTCTTTGTGCAGTTCGACAATGCGCTCGGCCATCACAGCAGCTTCCTGGTTAAAATCAATCGTCGAAGGAATATTAGCAAGGTCAATAGTTAAACGAGAAAGGTGAGTGTAAACAATTTCAAATGGACATTTCCTTGTGGACCGGTTGCGCATGTTGTTAAAAGCAAACTCAGATGGACATTTCCTTGTGGACCGGTTGCGCATGTTGTTAAAAGCAAACTCAGCTTGGGCAAGAACAAAATCCCATTGGCGAGGCATATCTCCCGCAAGACAACGAATAAGGTTACCCAAGGTACGATTGGTCACCTCCGTTTGGCCATCTGTTTGGGGGTGGCTTGTTGTGCTAAATTTTTAAAGCGCGAATGAGGGAATAGAGTTCTTGCTCATAAGTGCTCCATTTCTGCCTAGAATCACATAATTTTTCACTAAAATATTCTATGGGATGATCATTCTGAGACGGAACAACCCCGATGCCAATACCAGAAGCATCTACAACCACCTCAAAGGGTTTGTTGAAGTCTGGTAAAGCCAAAACAGGGGTGGAACACAGTTTATCTTTAAGAAATTGAAAACTTTGAGTTTGAGTTTCTGTCCACAAAAAATTACCTTTTTTAAGACATTCGGTCAGAACTAAAATTTCTTATAAACTTCCTATAAAAAGAGGCTAGACCCAAAAAACATTGAATGTCTTTAACCAAAGTAGGGGAGGGCCAATTTTTAATTGCCTGAACTTTGGAAGGATCGACCGAAATGTCATCCTTACTAATGACAAAACCAAGGAAATTAATGGAAGAAGTCATGAAAGAGCATTTTTGGTGATTGATATATAATTCATGCTTAGTAAGGGTATGAAAAAGAGTACGTAAATGGAATAAATGTTCCTCAGGAGTTTTGCTATAAATCAAAATATCAATTTTTTTTTTATAAGAAACAGCAACCATTCATTGATATAATGAAGTCAAAAGGGCATAGACTCTATCCCGTAATTACAAGATACAAATCAAACCAAATACATAAAAACACAGAGCGATAAGGATGTTCCTAATCAGAGAAAAGACTCCCAAAGAGTCAACCAAATCCCGGATGAATCTGTGTACAACAAAGATGGCTAAGCACCCAAAAAAAAGACCTTTAGAAGGTAATTTTCTATCCAAATCGAGAAAATCAAAATATCATCGAAATAAACAATAAAAAATTGATTCAAATAGGGTTGAAGAACCTGGTGCATTAGACGCATGGACGTGCTAGGGGCATTAGAAAGTCCGAAAGGCATAACTAGCCACTCAAAAAGTCCATCTCTTGTCTTGAATGCAGTTTTCCACTCATCGCCTGGATAAATCCGTATTTGATGGTACCCACTATTGAGATCTACTTTAGAAAAGATGTGAGCACCTCCCAATTGGTCCAAGAGATCGGATAGGCGTGGAATAGGGAAGCAGTATTTAATAGTGATTTTATTGATAGCGAGACTGCACAAGGACTGAGGCTAGGTTGAAAGTGGCCTTTTGCTAATAAGTCCTGAACGTGCTCTTGAAGAATGACAAATTCTCTGGGGTTCATTTTATAGTGAGGGAGGTTTGGGAGTATAGAACCTGGGAGGAAATCAATCTTATTTGAATGTCTCGTAAAGGAGGAAGCTCCGAAGGAGGTTGGAGGAAATGAGAATATTCTTGTAAAAGTGCAGTCACATCCGCGTGCTCCACAATAGTAGGAGTAGATATATCTTCATTGCCCTTGACAATCAAAGCAAAAACAATTGCATCAGTCTTAGTTAAAAAAAAATTAGTGTTAAGAATAGTAAACAATTATTTTTTGGGTGTAGGATCTTCCCTTTTCCCTTTGTTCTCAGTAGGAGATGTTGCTGATGTTGCTGGTAGAAGGACAATGTTTCTGCCCATCCACATAAGTTGTAGAAGGACAATGTTTCTGCCCATCCACATAAGTTGTATGTTGCTGGTAGAAGGACAATGTTTCCAAGGCCGGCCGAGTAGTATATGGCAAACATCCACATCCAGAATGTCACAAATGATTTGATCTTTGTAGTGGTTGCCTATGAAAAGAAGAACAGTGCAAGTGGATTGAACTTGGGCCTCGCCACCTTTCTTAATCCAAGTGACTAGTATATGGCAAACATCCACATCCAGAATGTCACAAATGATTTGATCTTTGTAGTGGTTGCCTATGAAAAGAAGAACAGTGCAAGTGGATTGAACTTGGGCCTCGCCACCTTTCTTAATCCAAGTGACTTTGTAGGGAGTAGGATGGGATCTACTTTGAGATTCAATGCAGTAACAAGTTTCTAAGAAACAAAATTTTCAGTGCTCCCACTATCAATAATAATGTTGCAGATTTTGCCGTTGACTGTGCAGCGGGTTCGAAACAAGGCATGCCGTTGTGGGTAAATTTTTGTTTTTGGAGTCGAGGGTTTTTTGTAATACGCAAGCTAATTCTCCTTCATCAGGTGCTAATTGTAAATCATCTTCCTGTTTATCTCCGTCGTTAACATTGAAATCGTCATCTTCTATAATTGCTATGGATCGTCGTTGAGAACATGCATTCGAAAGGTGTCCCGATTGTCCACAACGAAAACATTTGTCCAAAATAGGCCTGGAGTACTGATTTGGTCCCTTTCATGAAAGATTGTCTTGAATCTTGGAACCGTTTTGGGTATTTGCGGAGTCTTCTTTCGTCTGAAGGCTACTGGTGGGATCGTCTTTATTAAATTTGGTAGCACTGGCTGGAGAGGATTTACTGCCCTCCGGTGCAAATTTGCGAAATCCCGTACCTTGTCTATCCCACGAGGTTCGTTTTGTAACTTGCTGCTTTTTCTCCAACTTTGTTTCCACTCGGTTGGCCATCGTAATTGCGTCCTTTAAAAAGTTTAGTGGTTGTAAATCCATTTGATCTTGTATCTCATCCTTGAGGCCATCAATGAATCTTGCGATTTGGTAATGTTCGTTCTCTGCCAAATTGGTGCGTGCGCTGAGACGATAGAACTCTTCAGTGTAATGGGCAACACTTCGCCCCTGCTGGCGACATTTTGATACTGCTGATAAAGAAGTTGTTCGTAGTTTCCTGGAAGAAAACGATCATCATCAGTCGTAGCATTCGGTTCCAGTCTCTAATGGGTCTTTTACCCACCCGTTGTCGGTTAATTTGTAGTTGATCCCACCAAGCATATGCCCCCGATCGAAGCTTCAATGTGACCAACTTGACCTTTTTGTCTTCATTGGTGTTCATGTAGTCAAAGAAACTTTCGACGTTCTTGACCCAATCAAGAAATCCTTCAAGATCCATTTTTCCATTAAAGGTAGGGAGGTCAATTTTCATTTTAAAGTCGCCTTGCGGATGTTCTAGAGGATGGCTTTTGAAAATAGAGAAGTTTCATTAAAGACAACTGCATTTGAAACTCTCCCAACAGGTGCAATTCTCACTTTATCTCGTGTGGCATTTACTCCAATTTATAGCAACATTGATTCTATTAATACACCCTTTCGTCTTTCCAATAAGGGTTTCACCTTTATATCTCCACATGAAGTAATGACTAGTCCCCAAACCGTTCGGGAAGTGCAAAAGAATTTTGTAGAAACATTTTCTCAATTTTACACCCGAAAAAAAGGGGAGACCAATGAGACTTTTGAGGCTAATTTCCTCAATTCAACACTGAAGAGAAGGAATAGCATTCAAAAAGTCACATTAAATGCAACAGAAGTCGAAGAGACAACTACAATTGAACAATTGAGAATCATTTTGTGGAAGATCTAAATGCAAAAGAGACTACATTTATTGAGCCCTTTGAGCTGCTCCATAAAGCTCTTAAACCGGCCTTCAATAATGATGTTTCAAATGCTAACACAAGGACAAGGACCTCAGAAATCAGCCCTCCAATTATGACAGATGGCTCTCTCTTCAACTCTGATTTTTTAGAAGAATCTGTTTCAAACTTAATGATGCCTCCAGAAATTATAATTAATCAGATCCCAAGGCTCTCAAATTCTCCTATTATGACTGATGCTGAAACATTTACAGACCATACTCAACAGAATATTATTCTGACTAAAGATCCACTCTACTAGCACTTCATCAAAGAACTCATTACTCAGATTCATAAGTAAGTCTAAGTAGTATTGAAACATAAGTAAGTCTAAGTAGTATTGAAACAGTCTTTTTTCCCTCTATTGAAACAAATACAGGACTACCTTTGGAAGACATAGACATAAAAACCCTATTCACTGAAGAAGCTGTTAAAGACACTCATATTGGGACAGCACAACCAGCTAAGGTGAACATCTCTTCATTCTCTCCTACTTCAAAATCAGTTGTTTGCCCACTGGAAAAAGATGATCTTACATCTTACTTCAAAGTGTGTGGCTTAGAAATAGTAACCATCAATCCAAAAAGATAAGTTATGAAGATTATCTAATGGAATACAAGAGGTCTAAAAGGTTAGCTCTGAAGAAATTTAAATTTTTTTAATGCAACATTGTCCTGATTTGGTACTAATCCAAAAAACAAAGAAGTGGCTTTTGATTATCAAATCATCAAGTTCTTGTGGAGCTCCAAAGATGTCGGTTGGTCTTGTGTAGAATCCATTGGCCAATCAGGCGGCCTATTATTCCTGTGGGATGAAAGCAAGGTGAAAGTCTTAAATGTTCGAAAAGGAAAATTCTCAATCACAATTAAAATGTCTTTCCAATCAATGGAGGTCTAAGTATTGGTGGTTTGAGTAACAAAACAAGGCTTTATTAGCTAAATGGGGGTGGCGGTTTTCTTTGAAACACGAGCATCATTCTTTATGGAAAATGGTAATTTCCACCATACATGGCTATGACTTATTTGAGTGGCACACTATAGAGAATTCAAATTTCAGTCTCCGAAGCCCATGGAAAAGTATCTCAAGATGCTGGAAATCAGTGGAAAATTTTGCTTCTTTCTCAATAGGGAGTGGTTCCAGAATATCGTTTTAGCACGACACTTGACTTGGTGAAATCCCACTGAAATTAGGCTTCCCAAGTCTATTCAAGATCTCCTCTCTCCCAAATGGATCAAATTTGAACTTATGGGACCCGATTCATAAAGTTTGGAACTTGACATTTCGAAGACTACTGAAAGAAGAGAAAATTTCAGATTTTACAAGGCTCCTAGAAGCTCTTAGTGTTTCCCAAGTTGGTTTCGGAGTTGACTCAAGGAAGTGGATTTTAGACGAATCAGGAGGATTTTTCAGTAAAATCTCAGTCAAACAAGCTAAATGACTCTTGCCCTTTGCCAGACAGATTTTTTTTTTTAGCATTATGGAAGTCAAAGAGTCCAAAGCGAATCAGTATTCTCTCATGGATATTAGTGAACAGCAGACTATAGAGATTCTTCAGAAAAAATTTGTCTAATCTGAATTTGCAGCCCTCTTTATGTTTCCTATGTCGAGCTAACGTGGAATCATTGCAACATCTCCTATTTGACTGCACATTTTCTCAAGCATGTTGGTTTAAACTCCTAAGTGAATTTAATCTTCATTGGGCTTTCTCCTCAAATGCTAAGGACATTGTAATTCAACTCCTATCGGGCCCTCTTCTCCCTCCTCGGCCGCTTTTGCTTTGGATAAATGGGGTCAAGGCTCTACTATCAGAATTATGGTTGGATAAGAAAAACCTTTGTGGTTTCCACCCATCATATATTGAGTTCAAAGACAAAGATCATGGAGATTATTTTCTTAGAATTGGTGAAGTTTCTTCTTTGGATCCCCCTATTGGAGACTTTTCTCTTAATGATTTTTCAAATTCTTTTGATTTAATAAGAGTGCATCAGGTTATGGCTGATGAAGGATACCTTACTCAATATGAGGAAGAGGAAAATCCAAGGGAAGAGGAAACATTAAAAGAAAATCCAAGGGAAGAGGAAACATTAAAAGAGGCACCACTGCATGAGCAGAATTTTTCATTGATTAATGAAATGGTTGAAGACTTTATTGTTCAACCATTTAATGTCAAAGCAGTTCCCTCCAAGATGTTTGACGTTTCATATCCTAATGAGATGGGTATGGCAGATGAAGGACACTTTACTCATTATGAGGAAGGGGAAATTCGGGAAGAGGAATTATTAAAAGAGACACCAATGCATGAGCAGAATTATTCATTGATTAACGAAATGGTTGAAGACTTTAATGTTCAGCCATTTAATGTCAAAGTAGATCCCTCCAGGACTGTTGACGTTTCATATCCTAATGGGATGATTATGGCAGATGAAGGACACTTTTCTCATTATGAGGAAGAGGAAATTCCAAGGGAAGAGGAAATATTAAAAGAGGCACCAATGCATGAGCAGAGCTATTCATTGTTTAACGAAAGGATTGAAGACTTTAATGTTCAGCCATTTAATGTCAAAGAAGATCCTTCCAAGACTGTTGACGTTCCATATCCTAATGAGATGACATCATTAAATCCATTTCCCAATTCAGAGGACATTCCACATTTACTCTCAAGCATTTTAAATTCTCCCATTGCACCTGTTGATCTCCCCAAGGTGTCCTTTGGTTTTCCTTCGTTCCAAGGAACAACAAGCAGCCCACAAAGTGTTCGGGAAGTTCAAAATAAATTTGTTGAAACTTTCTCTCATTTCTACACAAGGAAGAAAGGGGAGTCTACCGAGATCTTTGTGCCAAATTTTTTCAGCTCATCAGTTTTGGAAAAATCCGAATCTCAAAGTAATTTAATGGCTGTCACAGTAACCGAAGAGTCAATACTTAAAGATACACAAACAGAGGCATGTTTTACAGTTCATTCTTCCGCAAATCAAGAACTTATTTATGATTTGGGACCTCCTGGCTTTCCCCCTTCAAAACTCAAAGAAGAATTTATGACAACCCTTAATGAAGATCATCCACATGGTTGCACAAGTATTAAGGCTTCGAATTTCCCCCCCAAATCTTTTTCAACAGACATCATCTTTAATGGAGATTACATTGAGGAATCAGTCTCGAAATTATTGATTCCCCTAAAAGTATTAACAGATCAGTCCATTCCACAAAAAACACTTCATTCAAAGTCGATTTTGACAGCAAATTCAGGACATTCTCAACAAGATTTTACTTTGTCTAAAGGCTCCATTCACTCCACTAATACCTCGGTAAAAGCTCAAGATTCCTCTTCATCACCTTTTGATGGTTCAGATTCAGATTCAGATGTGAGTTTAAGTAGCATTGATTCAGATTCCTCTCCATCTAGCAAAATCAGCAAAGAGATCATTGATGATGATCCTTGCTTATCTATTTTGGCTATTGAAGATGAGTTGTCTGTCCCAACCTTTGAGAAAGATAACTCAAGACCCTTTGCAAATATTGATTTTTCCTCTTATTACAAGAAAGTTGGTTTAGAAGTGGTTCCAATTAAACCATTAGGTGAAATATGAAGATCATCTCTTGGAATACAAGAGGTTTGGGAAGGTAACAAAGAGGAAAAGGTATCTCATCTTGTTAGATGAAAGACAGTTGCAAACTCCCAAGAAAATGGTGGTTTGGGCTTTGGAGACTTGAGAAACAAAAATCTTGCTTTGTTAGCAAAATGGGGATGGAGATTTTTTCATAAGAACCTATCTCTATGGCAGAAAGTGGTCTTTAGCATCCATGGCTCGGATTTAAATGATTGACACACTATTGGTCTTTAGTTTATCAAGATCTTTGAAATCAGTAGCATTGAATCTGATTTTTTCCACCCCTAATTGACAATGATGAGAATCCACTTGACGACCCTTGCTTTGATTCACTTTTCATTGAAGAAGAGACTCATGTTGATCTCTTTCTTATAGAAGTGTGGCCTAGAAGTTTTGTTTTATTAAATCACAGAGGTGAAGAAGAAATCTTGGAACAACAAAGGTTTGAGGGTTCTTTCAAAAATGCTATTTTGAAAGAAATTCGTATCACATATTTGTCGAGTGGTCTTGTGTCTGATTCCTTTGGGCTTTCAGAAGGTCGGTTGATTTTGGGAGATGAATGTAAGGTGATTGTATTAGTCATCTTCAGAGAATTATGTGGTTGTTATTATAGAAAATAGTGATGGAAAGGTGTCTCATTTTCATTTTGTTAGTAGGCAGTCAGTTGCAATTTCTAGTCTTGCTGGAGGTTTTGGGAATCGGTGGTCTGTGAATTGAAAATCTAGCATAATTTGCAATGGGGGTTTGGTTTCGGGCCTTCTTCTTCCCCTTCGGTCTCTCTTACTTTGGCTTGTGGTGGTTAAGGCCCTCCTTTCGGATTTTGTTTTGGAAATAAACAAGAGGATTTATGAAGACTTTCAAAGTTTCTTGGCAAGTTTGTTTTGACTCGGCTCACCTTAAAGCATTGCTTTGGTGCTCTCTATCGAGATCCTTTGAAGATTATTATTCATTGCAAGACATTACTTCAAATTGGAATGCTTTTATATTTTCTTTGTAATTTTATTTCTTGAATTGTCACTTTTTATCGCTTTATTTCACTCCTCTGTGGAGTTTGTTTCCTTTGAGCAATAGTCTCTTTTCATTATATCAATGAAGAGGTTTGTTTCTTGTTCAAAAAAAATCTTGAATTGTTCGGTATGAATCAACTCATCTCTAAACCTCCCTTTGGTGTTCTCTCTCAAGCCTCTTCAAAGATTTCTCCTTACAAGACATCAACTTAAATTGGAACGCTTTTAATTTTTCCTTTTAATTACGTACTCAACTTTATATCATTGTATTTTATTTCTTTTATTTCACTCCTCTGTAGAGTTTGTTTTCTTTGAGCAATAGTCTCCTTTCATTAAATCAATTAAATGATTTGTTTCTTGTTAAAAAAAAAAAACATATGAGCACCGATCTGAATTGATGGATTTTGATTAACACGACAGAGCAGCTAATTCTTTTCCTTTGCTTTCATTGTTGAGCCACTACATGCTGGATGCTTCACTGTTGTTTGAAATTATCTCAAATGTTTCACTCTGATTAGAAGAATATGTTCACTAGGTTCTAATATAGGATGTTTAGGTTGCTTAAATGATTAGTTTTGTTCATGAAAGTTAGTACGAGTTCCAACTTTTTAATGGAAAGAGAAGACAAAATTCTTAATCATGGTAGATTATAATGTTCTAGCAGGATATTAAATTTTCGTCGAAATGTCGACATTTTCATGTCGACGGGTTCGACATCAACATAAAGGGTGAATCGACATTTCCATTATATCATAGAAAAATCAATGAAATATAATAAAAACATCAACAATGTGAGAATACTAGTAAAAGGGTTATGTGAGGAAGATTAGTATGATATTACTAAGGGCATAGTGGTAATTTGTGTTGCTATTGTGGAACTTTAGGGAGAGACATAGTCCTCTCGAAAGGCTATTGATATTGTAATTTCTCTTGATAATATAGTTCTATCTTTGTGTTTTATTGTATTTTTTTTTGTTTGGAGAACATTATTAATAATAATTAAATTTTAACTTATTTAAAATAGGTGAAATTTATTTGTTAATTTAAATATTTTTATGAATTTCTCATTTTTATAATGTTTCTAAAAATATCCATCAACATTGAAATTTATAGAATTCTATAATATTGAGACATCAACATTTAAAATCTTGTTCTTGGTAAATATCACATAATCACAAATATTAGATCTATAAACAAAGAAGGAAACTGAAGTCCTCCACTAGATTGTTTTACTTTGTTTGTTTTACTTTGTTTTGTTGGATACTTTCCGTTGTTGCACTTTTATTTCATTTATTATGCTTTTCTTTATTAGCTTTCTCTTTCATTCCCCGTGAAGTTTGTTTCCTCAAGCATTAGTCTCTTTTATGAAATGAAGTTTCGTTTCTTGTTAAAAAAAAAACAAAAAAGGAAACTGAAGTCTCGCAACACTCCCGAGATGAAAAAGAAAAAACTCCTCGAGGTGAAGACTATCAGCTAGGGAAAAAAAATCTCTTTTATATATTGTGGAACAGTGAGCAGAGACTTGAAAAAAAATTTATGAGATGGATGCATTACAACATGACCAGTGTTTTAAAAGGCGCAAGGCGCACTAAGGCGCAAAGACCCTCTGGAGCCTAGGCGCAAGGCGCACAATAAAGCGCGAGTTTTATTTTGCGAGGCGCAGTTTGTATAGAAAAAAAATATAAAAAATTATAAAGAAGAGATAGCATGATTGAAGTGAAAATATGAAAAAAAAAACCTTTAGGATTAGTTGGAATGCATTGAATCTATTATGACCCTCTACGACCGGTCGGTACGGGAGTCTCGCTAGTGGGGGTATGGGGGCAACGCCCCTAAAGAAAAAAAATTAGATTTTGGTTACATAAAAAAAAAAAATCCGTTGCGCGCCTTCTTAAGCTATGCTCTTGATGGTATCATTAGTAATTCTTTTCAAGGCGAGGCGCCAAGCTTGCGCCTTGCGCCTGGGCGCGCCTTTTAAAACACTGAACATGACCAGAAATAATGATCCATTGTTTTTGTGATTTTTGTTCTTTTTGCTATCCCCGGGCCCCACCTGTTTCTTTGTCTGTTGGTTGTTGTTCCTTTAATTATTAACGGAAGTGATCCATTGATTGTTATCATCAGTAGTTTTTTTTTTTTTTTTTTTTTTTGACAACATGTAGGGTGGGGGATCGAACCTAGGACTTCATAGTCACTAGTTAATACATCATACCAATTGAGCTATGCTCTTGATGGTATCATTAGTAATTTTTTGATTCGTTTTACTACAGATAACTGATTTGCCTCCTGGACGAGTACCAGTCAAAACGTATTCTATTGTGGGAGATGATGAAGGCTTTGAGAAGGTTTATGAGGTATGTTCTTGTCTTTAAATTTGAGATGATTAGATTTCTTAAAATACTTTGTCATATATACTTCCTTCCATAAAATTCTAGTAAATTGTTTATTGTGTTAGAAATGGAAACAAGATTGCTAGATGAAACATACTTGAGTTTATATTTATTGTTAAATTACAAGTTTAGTCCCTAAACTTTCACCTTCGTGTCTATTTGGCTCCTGGACTTTAAAAAGTGTCTAATAAGTCCTGAGCTTTCAATTTTGTGTCTAATAGGTCCCGGACTTTAAAATTGTCTAATATTTTCTCGAATTTTCAATTTTGTGTCCAATAGGTCCTTGACATATTCAATTTGTTTAAAATCAACTAATCTATTAGATATAAAATTGAATTTTATGTTTAATGTGACCCTAAACTTTCACTTTCGTGTCTAATACATAAAAATGTTGAATAGGCGAGAGACTTGTTCAACACAAAATTGAAAATTCATTGGCCTATGACCTATTAGACATTTTTTAAACTTTAGGGATCAAATAGACACAAACTTAGAAGTTGAGAGACCTATACACTTTTTAAAGTTTAGGGACCAAATAGACACAAGGCTGAAAATTCAGGGACTAAACTTGTAATTTAACCTATATTTATTTAATGAATTGGATGGTTCTTACGTCTATGGAAGTATTTTTGATAATAAACTAATAACTTTAAATTTGTAATGTCTTTTTATATATTTATTTTCTTGAAAGGGTGGGGCTTTCGTTTATTTATTTTCTTTGTGGGTGAGTTAATTGTAGTTTTTCCTGTTTTTAATTGAGATACTTTAGCACCCTTGCATGCACTAACAAATGTAGTTTAAATATGGATGAGAGAATGAGAGAATGATGTTAGTTATGATATTGTAAGACCAAATATGAGAGAATCATTCGCATTTTCATTTAGAAGAGTTAACAATATATATAGACATACATGAAAGCCCTAACCTAATAATAGTAAAATTACAATAAAGGACAAAAGACTTATAAGCTCCTATATTCACAAGTATACTATAACACTCTCCCTCAAGTTGGATTATATATGTTATCATGCCCAATTTATTACAAAGGTAATCTATTCGAACTCCATTTAAAGTTTTCGTGAAAATATCTCCTAATTGCTCTCCAGTCTTCACATAACCAGTAGACACCAAACCTTGTTGTATTTTCTCACGAATAAAATGACAATCAATTTCAATATGTTTAGTCTGCTTATGAAACACTGGGTTGGATGCAATATGAAGGGTTGCTTGGTTGTCACACCCCAGCTTGGTCGGAACTGCAATATTGAAGCCTAACTCGATCAAGAGTTGATGTACCCACATTATTTCACATACTGATTGTGCCATCGCTCTGTATTTTGATTCAGCACTTGATCTTGATCTTGAGACTACATTTTGTTTCTTACTCTTCCATGATACCAAATTGCCCCCAACAAAAACACAATAGCCAGAAGTCGATCTTCTATCTTCTCTTGATCATGCCCAATCAGCATCGGTAAAGCACTCAATCTTCATATGACCATGGTTTTTATATAAGATCCCTCGTCCAGGTGCAGCCTTCAAATAACATAGAATTTGTTGTACTGCAGCCCAATGATCCACTGTAGGTGAAGACATAAACTGACTCACAATACTTACCGAAGCTATGTCTAGTCGTGTCACTGTAAGATAGTTCAACTTTCCAACCAATCTTCTATATTTCTCTGAATCTATAAATGGTTCTCCATCTTTTGTAAGTTGCAAATTAGGCATCATTGGAGTACTACATGGCTTGGCTCCCCGTATTGGATTGGAAATCAATCACATATTTGCTTTGTGACATAAAGATACCCTTCTTGTTTCTCATTACTTTAATACCCAAGAAGTACTTTAATGTTCCTAAGTCTTTAGTATGAAACTGAGTTTGGAAAAAAGTTTTGAGCGAGAAAATGTCAGATGTATCATTTTCGATAATTATAATATCATCAACATATTCGTCGATAGAAGATAGAATGATCCGACTTGTTTTTTTTCATTCCAAACTGGTCAAGTGCTTGACTAAATATTCCAAACCATGCTCGTGGGCTTTGTTTGAACCCATATAGAGATTTGCGAAGGCGACACACTCTATCATTCTCCCCCTGAGCAACAAACCCTGGTGGTTGCTCCATATAAACTTCATCCTGAAGATCTCCATGGAGAAAAACATTTTTAATATCAAGCTGATCCAAAGGCTAGCATTGCGAAGCAACCATGAAAATGAATAACCTGACAGAAGTTAGTTTAGCAATCGGAGAAAAAGTATCAAAATAATCAATCCCATATGTCTGAGCATAGCCTTTGGCAACAAGGCGCGCTTTTAATCGAGCAACTGACCCATCCGGATTGACCTTAATTGCAAACACCCATTTCTCCATAGAAACTTCATCCTGGAGATCTCCATGGAGAAAAATATTTTTAATATCAAGCTGATGCAAAGGCCAGCATTGCGAAGTAGCCATTAAATGAATAACTTGATAGAAGTTAGTTTAGCAATCGGAGAAAAAGTATCAAAATAATCAATCTCATATGTCAGAGCATAGCCTTTGGCAACAAGGCACGCTTTTAATCGAGCGACTGACCCATCCAGATTGACCTTAATTGCAAACACCCATTTACATCCGATAGCCTTCTTCCCTGCAGGGCGAGATACTAAATCCCAAGTACTGTTTTCATCTAAGGCATTCATCTCATCTATTATCGCATTGCGCCAGCCAGAATGAGACAAGGCTTCATGAACAGTTTTAGGAATCGAGATAGAATCCAGAGATGCAACAAAAGAACATGTAGAAGATGACAAGTGGTCATAAAGACAAACGAAGAAATAGGGAAAGTGCAAGAACGCTTACCTTTACGAAGAGCAATAGGAAGCTCATCACTTGGTTGAGGATCTAATGACGAAAAAGCTTCTGGTACGAAGACACACTTGGAGGGTGTTGCCGTCTAGAGTAGACTTGAGTAATCGGTGGACGAGTAGGGACAGATTCCAAAGGAGATTGATCGGGGGAGGATGTAATGGACATGTGTATAGATAAAAATATCATCATCCTCCCCCTGACTCGTACTAGGCAAAGATGAAGTGAATCTTCAAAAAAAGTAACATCACGAGATACAAAATACCTGCTCAAACTAGGATTATAGTATCTGTATCCTTTTTTAACACGGGAATAGCCTAAGAAAATGCCCTTCAAAGATTTGGGGTCTAATTTTGTTAGAGTAGGACGAACATCCCGAACAAAACAAGTTCAACCAAATATTTTTGGCTCAAAAGGAAACAAAGGTTTTGTTGGATATAAAACATGATAAGGAATTTGACATTTAAGAGCATATGAAAGCATTAGATTAATCAAAAAACAGGCCGTGGAAATGGCATCAACCCAAAAAAGTTTTGGAACATGCATTTGAAAAGATAATGCTCTTGCAGTTTCAAGAAGATGCCTATTCTTTCGTTCAGCAACTCCATTTTGGGATGGTGTACAAGCTGATTGATGAATAATTTCATGTTTACATAGGTACGTCCTCAATGCTTCAAAAAAAGTACTCACCAGCATTGTCACTTCTCAAAATTTTAATGGGAACATCAAACTGAGTTCGAATTTCAGCATGAAAATTACATAAGTGAGAAAGTAACTCAGAACGATTATTCATGAAATATAACCAAGTCATACGAGAGTAATCATCAACAAAGGAAATGAAGTATCGAAATCCAGTTTTGGACACAACTGGACAAGGACCCCAAATATCGGAATGAACTAATTTGAAAGGCGCAGTTGCTCGCTTATCTAGGACTCGAACTAAGACGATGAAATTTGTCAAACTGACACGAGTCACAATTTAATGAAGACAAGTTATGAAATTGAGGACAAAACTTTCTTAATACTAAAATAGATGGATGATCTAGACGACAATGGGCATCAAGAGGAGTGACGACTCCAGAACAAGCAACTTTCGACACTTGATGATAAAAAATGTAAAGTCCTCCAGATTCATGTCTTGTACCAATAATCTTCTTTGTCATTAGATCCTAAAATAAGCAATAACCAGGATAGAATGAAACAGAACAATTAAGATCACGAATAAGTTTACTGATAGAGATCAAATTAAAGGACAGTTGAGGCAAATGTAGAACATATGACAACGAAAGAGATGAGGTTAAAATTACTGTGCCAGAGCCAGTAACAGAAGATGTTAATCCATCTGCCAAAGTAACCTTAGCAAGGGATGTAGATGACGAAAGTGTGGAAAACAAATTGGGATTACCTGTCATATGGTCAGTAGTACCAGAGTCTATGACCTATTTGGTAGTTGATGAAATAAGACAATGGTTCATGTTACCTGACCCAACAATGGTTATAATAGAGTTAAGCGCACATGATGAAGAAGATGCTTTCGATGAGTTCTGGTAATGTCTAAATTTAGCAACCTCGACAATAGACAAATGGCTTCTTAGATGAACCATAGATGGATTGAGTCCCCAATTGACCCAAATTAGATGTCTCTGCTCGCTCCTATTTGGCCACAGATCAATGAAAATTATAGAAATACAAAACGGGATCTAAATCCACGAAATTAGAACCGAGTGACCACATAACTCCTGAAAAACAGATCCGAATGGAGTTCCCAACTCAAATGTTAATACTTTTCCAAACCGACTTCTAACTCGAGCTAATGATAACCAAGAACACCACACAAACAAGTCGGAAAATTGCAAAAAACTAGCAAATCACGAAACCACGAAGGGGTTTGGCAGAAAGACTTATAAGCTCCTATGTTCACGACCACGTGAGCCTCACGCGCACGTCAGAAGATAGAGGTGCGTGAGAAAAGTCGCCGAAGATAGAGGCGGCGCGTGAGCCTCACGCGCACGTATCGAACCGGACTTTGGGGTTTGGCAGATCGGCGGTTGGGCTTCCTCCTTGGTTGGGCGGTGAGAAAAAAAATGGCGGAGGCGGCTACTGGCGGCGGCGGTTGCAGTGGAAGATACTAACGGCGGCGGTAATAGATGCCAAGGGAATAACAAATCACAAAACTCAAGATTGAACAAAAGGTTACTAAACCTCAAACCTAAAATGTTCACAAAATCCTAATTCACAAAACCCTAATAGCCATAGAAAAATATAGCTCTGATACCATGATATTGTAAGACCAAATATGAGAGAATTGTTCACCTTTTCATTTAAAAGAGTTAACAATATATAAACATGCATACATGAAAGTCCTAACCTAATAATAATAAATTACAATAAAGGACAAAAGACTTATAAGCTCCTATGTTCCTATATATTCTCACCAGTATACTATAACAATTTAGAATATTTTTCTTGTTGTTTGACGAAAATGATTTACATGATGATAGATGATGCTGGAGGAGTTACAAATGGAAGGAAAGGTGTATCTCGTGTATCCAGTGATTGAGCAATCCGAGCAGCTGCCTCAACTTCGTGCTGCTTCACAAAGTCTTGAATCAATTTCTTGCAGGTTTGAGGCCTATAACTGTGGTTTGTTGCATGGGAAAATGAAGAGTGATGAGAAAGAGGAAGCTTTACGGAGATTTCGGAACGGAGATACACAGATACTACTTTCTACCCAAGTGATTGAGATTGGAGTGGATGTTCCTGATGCATCAATGATGGTTGTTATGAATGCTGAGAGATTTGGAATTGGTCAGCTCCATCAACTAAGAGGACGAGTTGGACGTGGAACGAAGAAGTCTAGATGCATTTTGGTGGCATCTACTGCAAGCAGCCTAAGTCGCTTGAAGGTGTTGGAAAATTCGTCCGATGGTTTTCACTTGGCAGAAGTTGATCTTCTTTTACGTGGACCTGGTGATTTGCTTGGTAAAAAACAGTCGGGGCATCTTCCAGAGTTTCCAATTGCAAGATTGGAGGTAGACGGGAATATTTTGGAACAAGCACATCATGCTGCTTTGGTAAATATTTTTTCGTTTAGCTTCTACCATTTTCCTTTGCATAAAATACAACTTTATTTCTAGCTCCGACTAGTGTACAATATTATAGAGTAGAGATTGTAGTGGGTATTTAATACTTGTACTTCAAAAAGTTGAATTTTTAATGAGTCTCGTAGCTTTAAATGGTGTCTATTAGGTCTTCATTATCAACACCGTTACTTTAACACTTACGTGGCGTATTAATTCTTTTTTTTTAATTTTTTTGGAATTTTTTTTAATAGTGCATTAAACTTTCAATTTTGTATTTAAGAAATCCATGTCATCTTTTAAAATATGATTAGTATGCCATGTAAGCATTAAATTGACAGAGTTATAGACTTAATAGACACAAAATTGAAAACTCAAAGATGTATTAGAAATCTTTTGAAGTACCTGGACCGATAGATACATGTTTAAAGTTTACGACCTATTAAAAATTTATTTGGTGGTCACCTACCTAGGAATTAATATTCTGCTAAATGTTGTAAGGTCATGCAGTATGTCCCGTAAGATTAGTCGAGGTGTGCATAAGCTGGCCCGAACACTTGTAGATATCAAAAAAAAAAAAAAATAATAAAAAACCAAATTAAGTACAACGGTTAAATAGTCACAATCTTGAAAGTTTAGGGACCAATTTTTAATACAAGAGACATGCTCATGCTATTCCCCCCACCCGAGCACCTATTGACTGTACGTGTTGACGTATCCCATCCATGAGCAGCCGTTGGTTAGTTAGTTGTATAGATATTTTAATGTTAGATATCTTCTTGGAATTACATTGGTTCAGAAGTAATAACACAGTGGTTTATTCTCACATGCAGAAAATTTTAAGCGTCTCTCAGGATTTGGAGCAATTTCCTGCCCTGAAGATGGAGCTTAGCATGAGGCAACCACTTTGTCTCCTTGGTGATTAGGGTGCATTGGTGATATTAGAATTTGAACCTTAGTTTCAATTAGTTTTTTTCTGTTATTTTAACATGTTCTCAGTATTTAATATATCTAGAGGAAGTATCATTTACAAGATCAGATTATGTAGTCAGTCATTTTAGCAAAATGAAAATAACTCCACGAATTGCATTTGTACAGATAGTGTATTAGTTATTTGAATATGGGCCTCAGTAAATATATCCAGCACCATTTACAAGGTGTGATCAATCATTCTAATGATGTAAAATAAAATTGTTGTAGTGAAATAGGTTAAAAACATGTTGGAAAATGATTTTGGACTTATTAAAATTATTTTTGCAATGTTTAAAATCATTTTGAAACATTATCTTTAATCATTTAAAATTATTTTAATGTTTGATTTTATATTTTTAAATGTGATTTATAAAATTAAAATTGATTTTGAATAATTAAAATATGTTTAAGAGTGATTTTGAACATAAAAAAATGATCTAAAATGATCATAATCATTTAAAAATCACTCTCAAACATGTTTTAAATAAATATTACCGTTTGAAAGTGCTTTTATCGTTCAAGAGAGCTTTTGGCTTGTGAACATTTTTGTAACTTGGAATAGTGACTACATGTAAAAAAAATAAAATGTCTTAAAACACTTTGAGAACTCTTAAAAGTATGGAGATAGAAGCAAGGATGAAAATATTCGTCGATATGTTGATATATCTTTCAATTGGAGGGTTCGATGTAGATATTAAGGGTTAATGAATATTTTTAATATCTTTTATAAATATCCGTAAAAGGTAAAAAAAAAAAAAAAAAAAAAAAAAAAAAAAAAAAAAAAAAAAAAAAAATCTATGAATGGGTCAAGGAAGGTAGGCATATTTCATCTATAATGCATTGTGTACTTGTAGAAAATGTAAATAGTTGAATAATTATTTTAGGAGTTTGTTAGTTCTATAAAATAGTTGAATAAGTATTTTAGGGGTTTGTTAGTTGGTTACTTGTATAAATTGTCTCTTGGCTCATAAAATATTAAGTGATTCTATTCACCAAAACTTCAAAAACCAAACATTTTTTAGTTTTGTTTTTCGAAAAAAACAGGCCTGAAAACCAAAGAGATCGTCCTCCCAAATCTGCACATCTTTTGGTGGTATACCCATCCAGACCCGTTGCAGCCCCTCCAAAATAGACATCCAGATCCTTCGGCGTTTTTTAGCGTTCAACTAGTTTTTTTAAATACCTAGTTCTAAGGGAAAAACCCAGATCGACCCAACCTAAACCCGAACCAGACTGACCCAAACGTGAACCATACCAAATCCAACCCAAACTAGACGAGACGAGACCAAACCCAACCTACCCCGAACCAAACCAAACCAAAAAAAAATATACAGTGATGAATACACAACTAGAAAGCACGACTGACAGCTTAGACAACCCCCAGAAATTCGTCTCGCCGAAACCAGTACCCAAAAACCATCCCCGGTCACCACCGTGGAGACCTACAGTTCATCTATACGCATCATTATGCATCAATTGAATGTGATGAACTATCTAGAGTGGTCCCAATCCGTAAAGTTAGCTATTGATGGAAGAGGAAAATTGAGCTATATCACTGGAGAAGCGAAGAGACCAAAAGAGAGTGAAGATGGCTACAAAATCTAGAGGTCAGATAATTCGCTCGTCACAGCATGACTGCTCAAGTCCATGGATGCTTCGATTGTCAAGCCACATATATTTATGAAGACGACAAAAGAGATCTGGAACTCAATCCGGGAAACCTACTCATATCTAAAAAATTGGTCGCAAATATTTGAGCTAAAGACAAGATTGTGGCAGTCCAAACAAGGGAATAGAGATGTGACGAGCTACTACAATGAGATGTCGTCATTATGGCAGGAGTTAGATCAGTGTCACAACGATGTATGGGAGAATGTTGATGATTATGCGCGACATCAAAAAAATGAGGAGAACGATCGTGTATACATGTTTCTTGCAGAGGTTAATAGAGAACTTGATGAGGTGAAGGGGAGAATTCTTGGGAGACGTTCGCTGCCCCTCAATCCGAGAAGTTTTCTCCGCTGCTCGATTGGAAGAAATTCGAAGGAAAATCATGTATGGCGGTGTAACAGAACCAGCCATTGAAACATTTGCTCAGAGGACAAGAAGGAGAGAGTCGGAAGAAACCTTGGTGTGACTATTGCAAAAAATTATGGCATACGAGAGATACGTGCTGGAAACTTATAATTGGGAAACCACCCGGAGCTGGGACGAAGAAACCCGAGAGAGTCTTTCAAGTCGTGACTGAAGCTTCATAAGAGTAGCACATCAAATCGGGTCAACCACAATTCACAAAGGATCAGATAGAGCAACTCATTAAACTACTACAAGTCTCACAAAAAACACCTAGCTCCAATCATGATATTCCTTCATGTTCCTTTGCTCAAAATGGTAAAGTTGTCTTTATTTCCTCTTTCTTATGTTCCACCAATAATAGCACTTGGATCATCGATTCAGGTGTCTCTGACCATATGAAAGGAAACTCGGTTTTTTTCGGACTTATAAACCATGTGCAAGCAATAGAAAAGTTTGAATAGCTGATGGATCTTACTTAAGGGATAGGAGACATAAAAATCTCACCTTCCTTATCTTTATCTAAAGTTCTACATGTTCCTATTTTGTCCTGCAATCTCATATTTATCAGCAAAATAACCCATGATCTTAATTGTAGTGCTAATTTCCTTTCATCTCATTGCGTTTTTCAGGATTTGGTAACGGGAAGGATGATTGGCAATGTTAGGGAACGTGATGGTCTCTATTTATTTGAAGAGGAAAAGCACTCGAATAAAGAAGGTTCAGAGAACTCCTACCTGCAAATTATTTTCATTCCTAGTGATAAAGAAATTTATTTACAACATTTTCGACTAGGTCATCCTAGTTTTCATTATTTAAAAAACATTGTTTCCTGATTTATTTAAAATAAAGATCTCTCGTTGTTCCAATGTGAGATATGTGTTTTAGCAAAACATCATAGGAATGCATATCCTCCATGTGCATATAAGTCTTCCAAACATTTTTCTCTCATACATAGTGATATTTGAGGTGCATCTAGAATATTAACGTATAATGAAAAGAGGTGGTTTGTTACATTAATTGATGATCACATAAGAGTCAGTTGGGTGTATTTGTTAAAAGAAAGTTGAATTTGTTTTCAAACGCTTTTACAATATGATTCAAACTCAATTTAACACAAACATTCAATGATTAGGAGTGATAATGGTAGAGAATATTTTGCACAAGTTTTGGGAAAAAAAAATTGAAGAAAAAAGAATTATTCATCAAAGTTCTTACACAGATACACCACCACAAAATGACATAGCAAAGAGGAAAAATAAACATATTTTAGAAGCCACTCATAGTTTAATGTTTCCAACAAAAACACCAAATTATCTTTGGGGAGATGTTATTCATGCCACATATTTAATAAACCGTATGCCATCAAAAGTGATAGATTTTAAAACTCCTATCAGCATATTAAAAAGGTAATTTCTAAAATCACGAGTGTTTCATTCTATGTCATTAAAAAAAATTGGGTGTTCTGTGTTCATTCGAATTCCTAATAGGAATGCAAGTAAATTAGATCCTAAGGGTTTAAAGTGTATGTTTGTAAGGATAGCTCCAACTCAACGTGGTTACAAGTGTTTTGATCATTCTCGTCAAAACAAATGTTTGTTACCATGGATACCTTGTTTTTTGAAAATCAACCGTTTTTTAACACTCATTTTCAAGGGATATAAATCAGGAAGTTCTAAAGAAAAATTCGGTTAAGAAAAATTCGTTTGAGCTTGATTTTTTAGTACTTGATTTCGTGTCACCAATTATTAGGAATGACACTCTAAAAAGTAAGAAATCGGTTGACTTGGAAGTTTTAAATTCACAAGAAAAATCTCAAGGAAACAAAGAACCAGTTGACTGGGAAAATTTAGATTCCGAAAATATTAGTGATAATGAGCCCACAATTTTAATACCACAAAATCAGCCAAGTATCACTAAACTGACAACCTATGTGGAAGGAAATAATAACCAGGCAGGCAGATCATATGGCCGAGTTTATGAGAGAAGATTCTCAAATCAAGGAATAGAGACGGTTGCATCTCCGATAAGCCATGAATCTGAACTGAAGCTAGAACCTGAGACCAACGGTGAATCTCTTACTAAAAAATTTACTGATCTTGATTTATCAATTGCCATTAGGAAAGAAAAACGCTCATGTGTTAAATATCTTACATCTACCTTTGTGTCTTATTCTAAATTATCCTCTGCTTTTTCAACTTTTTCCACAAATGTATCGATCGTTGTCATTTTGAGTAGTATACAAGAGGCTATATCTAAATAAGTGTAGAGGAAGGTTGTATTTGAAGAGATGGATGCTCTTGAGAAGTATCAGACGTGGAAGGTAGATAAGCTCCCGAAGGAAAGCCTACGGTGGGATGTAAGTGGGTGTTTACGCCGAAATTCAATTCAGATGGTACCCTAGAGCGATACAAGGTAAGACTTGTAGCTAAAGGATATACACAGACATATGTTATTGACTACACTGAAAATTTGCTCAGTTGCTAAACTTAACACTGTGAGAATTTTGTTATCAGTTGCAGCAAATCGAGAGTGGTCTCTCAGGCAATTCGATGTGAAGAACACCTTTTTAAATGGCAAGTTAGAAGAGGAAGTCTATATGACTCCCCCTCCGGGATTCAAAGATCGGTTTAACTTCAAGATCTGTAGGTTGGAGAAAGCTCTCTATGGTTTGAAACAGTCACCCTGAGCCTGTTGACAGATTTACTCAGTTTGTTAAACATCAATGATATAATCAAGCACAATCAGACCATACGTTCTTCATGAAGTTCTCAAGTAAAGGAAAAATTGTTGTCCTGATCGTGTATGTTGATGATATAGTCTTGACTGGGGATGATCAAGTGGAGTTGAAGAATCTGAGGGAGAGGTTTGCCAAAGAGTTTGAAGTAAAAGACTTAGGAGAGTTGCGATATTTTCTATCCATGAAGATTGCAAGGTCAAAAAGGGGTATAGTGGTCTCACAGAGAAGGTATATCCTAGATCTATTGAGAGATACAGGGGTGAGTGGATGTAGGTCTGTTGACACACCCATAGACCCGAACCAAAACTTAGTGACATCAAGCAGGGAGTTCCGGTCAATGTACAATAGTACCAGCGGCTAGTTGGGAAACTTATTTACCTTGCTCACACACGACCAAATATTGCATTTGTTGTAAGCATGGTTAGTCAGTTTATGCATGCTCCATATGAAGAACACCTTGAAGCAACTCACCAGATATTAAGGTACTTGAAGAGTTCTCTAGGAAAGGGTCTGCTATTTCGTAAAATCGAAAGCAGAAATGTAGAGGCATTCACCGATGCAGACTCTGCAGGTTCAATGTTGGATAGAAAATCTACCTCTGGTTACTGTGCCTATGTGTGGGGTAATTTAGTAACATGGAGAATTAAGAAACAAAATGTTGTGGCGAGAAGTAGTGCGGAGGTTGAATACAGGTCAACGGCTAATGGAGTATGCGAAGTATTGTGGATCAAACATGTACTCGGAGAATTAAAGCTGGAAATCAATCCTCCAATTAAGTTATTTTGTGACAACAAAGTTGCGATAAGTATCGCTCATAATCTGGTGCAACATGACCGAACCAAGCATATCGAAGTTGATCGGCATTTCATAAAGAAAAACTTGGAAAATGGAACCATCTTCATACCGTTTGTGACTACAAAGGAGCAAACAGCAGATATTCTAACCAAGGGATTATTTAGGCTAACATTTGAGATACTTGTAAACAAGTTGTATATGCATGACATTTATGCACCAACTTGAGGGGGTGTAGAAAATGTAAATAGTTGAACAAGTATTTTAGGAGTTTGTTAGTTCTATAAATAGTTGAATAAGTATTTTAGAAGTTTGTTAGTTCTATATTAGGAAATAGTTTGTTCTTTAGTTCCTATTTTCATGTTGTTAGTTGCTCTAGATGGTTACCTCTTTATATGTATAAATTGTCTTTCTTTGGCTCATCAAATATTCAAGTGATTCTATTCACCAAAACTTCAATACTGATGTTCATTTTTTCATGTAGAACCACAAGGAGAGTATTGGTTTGTACGGAAAATATTTCGTGCACTATTATGCCCTTGCAAACATATTTGGAAAAGATTGTGCCACCAGAAAAAATGTTGGCAACGCGGATGATGACAAAGAGAACATTTGATTGGAGGATGCAGGAAGTGTTCAAGAAGGTTAATTTGGTATGGATAACAATATTAAAGGATTGTATGAAGAGTACATGTCCTGTGATCATGATGATGACGATGCATCATATTCGCAACCACAAGTCCAATTTGAACCTGTACCAACGACATTTACTACATCAAATGACACCCGAAAGAGGAAGGAAAATGTAAGGGACTGTGTAGCACATGAAATGAAATAAATGTGAATGTTGTTGTAGACGTTGCACCTAAGCTTGACGATTTAATAGATGTTATTTCCAATGATCGAGAAATTTTGAAAATGCAGGAGAAAATGGAATGTGAGTTGATGAAGATTACTTGCATATCGGAGGCTCAAAGATTTAGGGTGGCTAACACTTTGTTCAGGTCTCACGATTTGTTAAGATACTTCTTTACATTGGCAGAGGATATGAAACCATCTTACGTATTGAATTTGTTGACGAATGATGTATGACTCATGTGCGGCCTATGTAATTTTATTTATTAACATACCCTACTTTTTGTAATTTGTTCGTATATGTGAAACCATCTTATGTTCTTGAAAACAAAAAAAAAAAAACAATTGTGCATAAGGAAGTGAAGTGTGTAGCGTGAATTGATTTTGAGTATAAGGAAGTGAAGTCTGATACATAAACTTATGTTCTGGAAAACAATTTTTTTTTTTTTTCATAAGAGAACTCTTCAATAAATCCTTCCTTGCATTCCCCACTTCAAGAATACTATTATCAGCAACCTTATTGTCTATGGCAACTTCCAACTCCACACACTTTGATTTGTTCGACTCGGCGTAAGATGTTCGGAGCATCGACTTCATCAAATCAAATTTCGGCTCTACTTTTTCCCATATATGGCATCCTTCGACGTCGACACCATTTCGTCGCTACTATTACCAGAATCCGATGACAATGAAGACGACAAATCATCATGATTTATGTTGTGTTGTATCCTTCTAAGGTGCATATTCTTCACACTCTGCAACTTCTATTCGCTCATGTCGACTCTCATGTGCCGCTTCTTTCGAATGGTACTTCCACGACCACCCCAATCAACGTCTTCATCTTCAGAATCTTGTAATGGCGCTTGAGTTCTCTGGATGTGGAAGTAGAGGGAATGGATTTATGGCGCTTTTTTAGCTGCGAATCTAGGGTTTGTTGGACGATTGAAGTGAAAGGTGACTTCTTGAGGCCTCGATAGTCCCTATAACTGGACTGGAGATGGTCTACAATGTCGTCAACGATGGGACATTTGTGGCAACAAGACTTAATTTGCTGAAGAAGGAAACCACGGTTCACAACTGACGGTGACCTGCCGCCGGCCATCTTCATCGCGTCAGATGGATGTAGAAGATAGATTTCAACCTAAATGAGAACTGATGGGGAGGGGAGGAGGAATTGCAAAATATAACCTGATTTTGAAAAGGGTTGTAAAAAATGACCTAAAGTTAAAAAAAATAATGTTTATGACCTGATTTTGGTAGCGGACTCACATTTTCAACTTTTATTCAATGTGAAATTATGTTTCTACCCCTCCTTCAAAAAGTTCAAAGGTCCAAAAAAAAACCATCTCCTTTCTTTTTCTCTCTGCTTTTCTTATCTTCCTACGCTTTCTTTTTCTTCTTTCTTTTTCTTCTCTGCCTCATCTGATTATACATGAATCCAAGCTTCTAATATAATTGCTCCAAATTTATAAAATAATATATTTTCCTTTTCGAATTCAAAATAATAATAAAAAAAAAGGTTTAAATAATAGATTTTATTTTTCTTTCATATTTTTTCTAACATATGAAAATTTAAAAGAAATATATATAAAAAAAAAAAAAAAAAATACCCTACCGACCCGTCTTCCCCAAATTGATTTTTTCCCTCTCATGCCTTCTCGCAAAAACACAATCCACATAAGCATTATGTCAGTATTTTCGGCGGTTTCGGCAGCCTGTCATCCGGCGGCAGCTCGTTCCGACCAGACCGAAAGCCTTTCATGTCAATGGACCTCCACCATCGCTGCGGATCCGATTTTCTTTTGCGCGATCGTTATTTTTTTGTGCGATAATTTTTTTTTTTTTTGCACGGTCGTTGGTTTTTGTTTTGCGCGATCGTAGTTTTTTTTGGGCGATCGTGGTTTTTTTTTCGCGTGATCGTGTTTTTCGCAAATCGTAGTCAGCCATCATTTGATCATGTTTTTTTTTTGTTTTGCGCGATCGTTTTTTCGCCCGATCGTGGTTCTGAGTCTTTAAAGTTTTCTATTTATTTTTTTTTGCACGATCATGGGTTGTTTTCCCCCAATTTGGTGAATAGGAATTAGAGAATTTTTGTTTGATGTGAAAACTATTCGGTAAAGATTTTTCTCTCTGCTTTATCACTCTTTTTTTCAAAGATTGTTACTCTGCTCGTTCAGATATTTCTTTCAATATTATTCATGGGTTATTTTTCCACCCAATTCGGTGAATAGGAATGAGAGAATTGCAAAACCAGAATTTTTTCCCAATTTTATTTTACAGTTGAGATTACAGGGTTGTTTGTGGGTTCTTAAGAATTTTTCATTTCTTTTGGCTTTTCATTGATGGGTTTTTCTTGAAGGATGATGGTTTGAATTTTAAGGTGGGTTTAGAACGAAGGTTTAGAATGAGTTTTATGTTTTGCTTAAAATTTATTCCGAACAAACATTTGCAAGGGAGAAGAAGAAGATAAGGCAAAGAAGAGAATGAAGAAGAATATAAGGCAAAGAACAGTGTTAGTTAACTCAAAGCTACAAGTCTATTTTTAGCTAATTACTATATTTGAAGTTAGTGGGGTAAGTATTGATATATTTAGAGTTAGTGGAGTAAGTGGCTATTTTTGTGGAGTTAGAGTTAGTGGAGTTAGTGGTTGTTTTTATGGAGTTAACTAAGCTACTTTTAGCATTTAGAAAGTGTATTTAAGATCATATTTTATTGAATGAAAAGTAGTAGTTGCATTCTCATTTCTCTTCTCTCTTTGAAACAACAGTGGTATCAGAGCTAAAATTCTTAAGGGGCCTGTGAGTGAGAGTTAGTGAGATATCCCTTAGAGAAACCGAGTGATACACTTTGAGATTTGAGTGAGATGGAATCAGGATCGAGTAGTCTTTCTTCACTGGCTCCATCAGTGTTTGATGGAGAAAACTACCAAGCATGGGCTATCAGAATCCAAGCCTACATGGAGGCTTGTGATTATTAGGAAGCAGTTGAGAGCGACTATGAGGTTGCTGCACTTACCGATAATTCAACAATCAACCAGATCAAGACTCACAAGGAGAGAGCCACCAGGAAGGCAAAGGCTAGAGCTTTCCTATATGCAGCTATGTCTTCGTCCATATTCAACAGAATTATGGCCTTGAAGTCAGCAAAGGCGATCTGGGACTTCCTCAAAGGTGAGTATGAAGGTGACGAGAGGACCAAAGGCATGAAAGTGTTGAACTTGGTGAGGGAATTCGAGAGAGTGCAAATGAAGGATTCTGAGTCCATTAAAGAATACTCAGACAAGTTGATTGTGATTGCCGACAAGGCAAGAGCATTAGGAACTGATTTATCTGACAATAGATTGGTTCAGAAAACTCTGGTTTCAGTTCCTGAGAAATATGAAGCAACCACTGCTTCCTTAGAAAATACCAAAGACCTCTCTAAACTCAGGGTGATAGCGTTAGTAAGTGCTTTGCAAGCACAAGAGCAGAGGAGGTTGATGAGCCAAGAAGGAAGCATTGAGGGGGCACTGGAAGTTAGAAGGTAGAAGAGAGAAGAAGTGGAGAGGGAGAAAGGAAAGTGGCGGCAGTAGCTCAGATTATGTTGTGCAGGATGATGGAAGTGAAGGATCCAACAAGGGCAATGCATGCAAGCACTGTGGGAAGCATAATCATCCACACTTCAGATGCTGGAGAAGGCCAGATGTGAAGTGTAGAAGGTGTCATTTAATGGGGCACATAGAGAGATTTTGTAAGGGATCTCAACAGCAAGGAGGAGCACATGCTGCAGTACAACAAGAAGGAGATCAACTCATTGTGGCTACCTGTTTCTCATCAGTCACTCAATGTGACAGTTGGTTGGTTGATAGTGGGTGTACCAATCACATGACAGGTGACAAGGAGTTGTTCAAGGACCTTGACAAGTCATTCAAGTCAAGGGTGAAGATAGGAAATGGTGAGTATCTAGAAGTGAAGGGGAAGGGCACAATGTCAATAGAGAGTTGTGTAGGAACCAAGTTGATTACTGAAGTGCTCCTAGTTCCTGAGATTGATCAAAACTTATTAAGTGTTAGTCAACTAGTAGAGAAGAGATTCAAAGTATTATTTGAAGAAGGAAAGTGTCTTATTTTTTATTCCAATGGGAATAAGTTGTTCAAAATAAAAATGCAGCACAAGTGTTTCTTATTGGATCCACTCGAGAAGGAAAAAATAGCTTTCAAGTGTCAAGTGAGAGACACTGAGCTATGGCACAAGAGGTTGGGGCATTTTCATCGGAAGGGGTTGCAGTATTTGCAGAAGAATGAGATGGCAGTTGGAGTACCAGTTCTGGAGGAGCTGAAAGCAAACTGCAAACCTTGTTTGACAAGGAAGCAAACGAGACTGCCATTCAAGAAGTCAATTTGGAAAGCAACAGAGAAGTTGCAGCTCATCCACACTTACTTGTGTGGACCACAACCAACTCTTTCACTCAATGGTAGCAGGTATTTCATTATCTTTATTGATGATTATACCAGAATGTGTTGGATTTACTTCATGAAGCATAAGTCGTCTGAAGCGTAGCTGAAGTGTTTCTGAAGTTTAAAAGATGGGTTGAGAATCAGAGTGGTTGTCAGATTCAGGTGGTAAGGTCCGATAACGGGACTGAATGCACGTCACAAAGGTTCAATTCCTTTTGTGAAGAAGTTGGACTAAAGCATCAGCTCACTGCTCCATATACTCCACAACAAAACGAAGTTAGTGAGAGGAAGAACATGAGTATTATGGAGATGACAAGATGCATGTTGCATGAGAAGAACTTGTCAAAGAAGTTTCGGGCTGAAGCAACAAATACATCCATGTTTTTATTGAATAGACTACCTACAAGAGTATTGGAGAAGAAGACACCCTATGAAGTTTGGTTTAATACTAAACCAAAACTGGAAAATTTGAAGATGTTTGGTTCTTTGTGTTTTTCTCATGTTCTACAGGAGAAGAGAGACAAGATGAGTGAAAAGGAAAAATAAAGAATCTTTGTAGGCTACACCATGATGTCCAAAGCATACAAGATCTATCAACCTCACAAAAAGAAGATGGTGATTAGTACGGATGTTCAATTCTTTGATGATGAGAAGTGGGACTGGACAAAAGAAAAAGAGGTGAAGCAACAAGAAGTTTCTCTGGATACTGATGGATTGGTTGATGATGGACCAATTAGAGGGACTATACTGTTGAGTGAGGTATATGAGAGAAGTAGTGTGTAGCTGTGTTAGAAGCAAGCTAAATGTTTGCAGCATTTGAGTTAGGAGGAGTATGTTAGTTAACTCAAAGGTACAAGTCTATTTTTAGCTAATTACTATATTTGAAGTTAGTGGGGGTAAGTATTGATATATTTAGAGTTACTGGAGTAAGTGGTTATTTTTGTGGAGTTAGAGTTAGTGGAGTTAGTGGCTGTTTTTATGGAGTTAACTAAGCTACTTTTAGCATTTAGAAAGTGTATTTAAGATCATATTTTATTGAATGAAAAGTAGTAGTTGCATTCCCATTTCTCTTCTCTCTTTGAAACAACAAAGAGAATGAAGAAGAAGATAAGGAGGAGAGAGGACAGGAGATCTTGTGTTTCAATGAGGGGCACAAACGAAATTTCACAACCGGTAGAATACCGTAACACAGTTGTCAAATTTAGGTCAGAAACAATAAAATTTCAATTTCAGGTCAATTTTGACACTTTTCCAAAATTAGGTCAGATTTTACAATTACCCGGAGAGAAGGGGCTTGTAGACCACGAGTTAATCAATTAAGTGAATTAGTTTTTTTTTTCTAAGAAGTTTAATTCGTGTGAGACAAGAAAACTACTTTTGTAAATATTTTTCATTGTCGATATTTTATCTTTATTTTATCTTTAAAATATGGAGAGACAAAGAACAAAAAACAATTTAATTTTAGACCCTAAACTTGGCTTCTTGCAATTTTAACCTTAAACTTTTAATTTCATCAAATTGAACTCCAAACTTGCATAAGTGTTGCAGTGTGTAGACCTCCTTGAACCTTTAATTTCATGGCCTCATCTCCATAATCCTCTTTATTTCTCCAATTTTATGGCATCGGGAAGTACAAGATCAACGTGATAGGATGCGACATCAAAACTTCTCGTAATCCCGGTAGAGTGGATGAAGATCAGGGATCCAAGAACATCCCAAGTTTGAATCAAATAAGTCTACTGAAATAAAAGTCGTTGGAATAAACAATGTAACAATCTTTTGTCATTCGAAAATTTGATAGAGTTATACTTGCATGTTATTGCGTGTTTCTTTCTTTACTCAAGTATCTTGGTATCAACAAAAGCAAAACCAAAAGTCTTGAGTGGGGCAAGTAACTATCCATATTCATTCAAACTTTTTTGCATTGAGTTCAGAAGTCTACTACAAAATCGCCACATTTTAGCGTTACAAGATCAATAGCAAAAGTGACGAAGGAAAACAAGTCAAGATTGACACCCAAGGCGAATGATCGCCAAGTCAAGTTGCGTCAATCGAAAGTGCAACAAGCAGCACTGGTGGAAGAAAAAGTTCAAAGGTTGGACCAAAATATGGCCAACATCTTGGAATACCTGCAACAGCAAAAACATGTCATCGCGAGTCTTGAAAAGAATCTAGAAATCGGAAGACCAAGAGTTAGATGAAAAAAATATAAATTATGTAATATAAAATAAGTTGGAAAAAAATGAGAATTTAAAAATAAGAAAAGAGGGAGAGAGAAAGAGAGGGTGGAGTTGTGGAGTTGTGGACTGGGGAGAAAGGAAAAAAAAAAAAAAAAAAAGAGGAAAATCGGCCCAAGTTAGGGTTCGAACCTTATCGTTTCATGAAGTATTTGTGACTGTTTGGGACATTACATCAACAACCTAAAAAGGAACAGGAGATCTTCGTATAAAATATGGCTCTTGTTCACTGACAATGATGGTCACATTTGCAAGGTTCTAATTAAGTTCGAAGAGCTAAATCAGTTATTTTCCTCTCATGCTTAGTCGGTTGTTCTTTTTTTCGAGGTTCTAACTCTTTCTTCTTTTCTTATTTTTATCACTCTTAGGGGGTGTTTGGGGGAGTGAGTTGGGTAGGGTTGGGTGGGTTATTATAACCCACCCCATGTTTGGGGCACCGATTTAAGAAGAGGGCGTTTGGGGTTATTATAACCCCCGAGTGCTACAGTAACACTGTAGCACTCTGTACTTTTTTTTTTTTTTTTTTTTCTTCAATTGGTCGATTTTACTCTTTGTTTTTTTTCGGTTTTTTTTTTCAATTTGTCGATTTTTCCTCTATTTGTTTTTTTTCACCTAAGGCGATTTTTCCTCTATTTATTTTTTTAACTTTTAAAAAATTAATATATAATATACATTTAATTATACAAATACAACAAAAAGTGGTAGAAAAAAATAAACTAACATAAACACATATTTCAAACTCCGTTAAAGAAAATTGTATTACTTCTCTCTCCACCGAACCTCATGTTATCGATTATTTGTGATTTCCTAAATAATATTTATTTTTTTAACTTTTAAAAAATTAATATCGTAATATACATTTAACTATACAAATACAACAAAAAGTTGTAGAAAAAAAAATAAACTAACATAAACACATATTTCAAATTACTCCATGTTAAAAAAAAAATATTTTAAACCCACACTATACAACTCTGCACCCCAAACACAGACTTACTAAACCCACACTATACAACTCTGCACCCCAAACACAGACTTACTAAACCCACAGACTATTATAACCCACCAACTATTATAACCCACAGACTATAATAACCTACCCTGCGCACCAAACGCCCCCTTAGAGATTGCGTCGAAGTGAGGTGCTTCTGCTCAAGTGATTCTCCAAGCAACTTAAGACATCGAGTAGAAGCTAAGTACATTAGAGGTTCTCCTCGTCGATCTTAACTTTAAGAGGACTCAACTAGGTAACATTGGCTTCTTGGCTCTATTTTTCCTCTTTTTTTCTCTTACTAACATTTTTTTATTTTTTCCAAACATGTCAGCATAAATATCAACTATTTGGTTGTTCCAACAACCTAAACATGCTCAATGGCATGATGTATCGCCTAGTGACCATGATGGTCGAGGTCACCTGTTGAGACACCTCAACCAATTGTACCTTACAAGCCTTAACCATTTCGCTTCAATGGGGTAATTCCAAGCCTCCAACGCGACTGGAGGTTGCTAATCAACCTTGTTTACAAGGATTATTTACCCTTAAATTCAAGTTTATTCTTGGATTAAAATGCATGTTTTGTAATTATTCTCGTGCCTAAATGACACTAATAGTGCATAAATTAGAAAGTCATATGATTTTAGTCGTGTTGTGTTAATTAGACTTATTTAAGGGTAGAAGAGTCATTTTTGTTAAGAATTAAACGTTTTTTTTTTGTTGTTTTGCACAAAACGGTTGAAAAGCCACAGATGTTGTTGCAATGTTTGCAAGGAAAAATGTTATGAAGTGTCTGTTGACTACTCTACTTGAGCTGATTTCGGAACCTCCTCCCTACTTTGACTCCGAGAGTCCATGGTCAAGCTTCCTGCATTGATTTCGACAACAACCAACCAATTTGAAGTCTATAAAAGCATTCCCATTAAATCCGAGAGTCGAGCCCCATATATGCAAAAATTGGAGACGGTACCCTCGAGAAGAATCAAAACCCGAGTTCATCCTCAAGAGCAAAGGTTTTTCTGTCAGTAGACAAATTATTTCATTTTAGTCCTTAGGTAGGATTGTAAAAGCTCAATTATCCTTGACAAATGTTGAATTGAGCCATAAGAGGCCCCTCCAGTGTTTGTAATTCTCTCAAGGAGATTGCCACTAGTTTTTGTTTTGTCTTGCTTTTATTTGATTTCCTTTGTACTTATGAGTTCTATTTCAATGAAATGGTTTTTATTCTTAATTTTATTATGAACTATAAATTTCATGTGGGGTTCAATTTTGGGTGCCTTGAATAATGAGTTAGCTTGATAGCATTCACTAGTTTGACAATTTAAAATGTTGAGCTCAATACAGAAAGAGTTGGACAATAAACGATTTTCGTAAAAGAAATGTAGGAGAAGTGCTTAGGCATAGGGCTTCGTTGCTTGACTCTAGACATAGGGCAACGCCTATATGATTGAGAGGATTGCATGCTTAATCATCTAAGTTCAAATTGACCATAGAAATATATGAGAAATTACTTAGACTCCTAAGGGTGCGTTCAGACAATGGTTGAATAAGAGATAAATCTCGTTCATTACACAAGGTAAATTGCAGCAGGCATGCGAGCGGAAACTATCAGTTGCTCCAACTTAGAACAAAAGCTCAATTGAATGTTTCACTATTATTTCTTCTTTCACCATCACTAAACAACCTTTAAACTATTTTTATCGCATTTGGTTGCATGTGAGAAACATTTTTCTATTTAATTGTGAATTTTGCAAACATTCTCTTGGGCTACGATACTTTAAATACTTTTCATGCTTGTTGACAATGTACACTTGCAGTTGACTAATCTTTTCCATAAAGGTTTTTAACCTAACAACCCACACACATATTGGTCATCAATTGATGTCATTTCATCGGAACACGAAGGTTGAGGTGGAAATGATGCACTATTTTTAAAATTAAGAGTCCTTCTATGAGGCAGCCCAGATGAGTCGAGGTGTGATCCTCAACCATTACTACTTCATGAGGTAGCCTTCAGCGCTGCCTCACCCTAGGGGACGTCATGGAGATCAACTTTTGTTTCACCTACCTTTTGTTGGGTAAATGAAGAGGTTCAATTTAGATAAAACGTAATCGTCGAAGAAGTGGTTTTCGATGAAGGAGACGATCGAACAACCGACGATTCGGAGGATTTGTTCGAAGAAATTGGAGTTGATTTGTTGAGACTCATGTGAATGATCATGTGTTTTTAACAGATTCAAACGAAAAGTTAACCTAGTGCCTACATTACAACACTTATACACATTTGAGGTTCAATTCGATGAAATTAAAAGTTCGAAGTCTACATTGCAACACTTATGCAAGTTTGAGGTTCAATTTGATGAAATTAAGTTAGGGTTAAAATTGCTACAACCCGCTAAGTTTAAGGTCTAAATTATTTTCCCCTATTTTTTTTTATTAAAAAATAGAAATGAAAGAATTTAAACAGTCCACTAAGAGATTTTTTTTTTACAACATATAGGAGTGGAAAATTGAACTCGTAACCTCATGGTCACTAGTCTATACAATATGAATAGAAGAATGTGTTGTTATTATTATAATTATGTTTAAATACTATTTTGATCTTTGTACTTCTATCTTTGGAGCATTTTAGTCCCTATACTTTAAAAAATGTCTATTTTGACTGATTTACTTTTGATCATTGTACTTTTAAAATGTTAATTTTAATCCATGTACTATTAAAAAGTGACCAACTTTTGATCATTGTACTTTTAAAATGTTAATTTTAGTCCATGTACTATTAAAAAGTGACCAACTTAACTACTATTAGCAAAATTTAAACATAAATTTTACGCAATGAAAACACATCAATACAAATTTATGAATACATTTTAAGAAATTTAGTTCTCATACTAAAATTACGATCGAAAAGAATGGACCAAATTGGTCACTTTTTAAGAGTAAAGGACAAAATGAACATTTTAAAAATACAGGGACCAAAATAAATCGAAGTCAAAAACCAAAATGAAATACCATCAAAATAATATTTAAACCTTATTCTTATTATATGCTTAGATGAGGCTGTAATCCAGAGAAGAGCAAAGTATTTTGGATAAGCTTTAAAACTCCAATCATATTCATCCACATCTCACAAAGTACGAGTCAGTAGGAGAAAATTTTATTTCTAGTATACAACACATACCAGCTAAAATGTTCCAACAGTAAGTTCTTTTCTTGAGGAGGTTCGAATCTTCCAATCCCACTTGAGCCAAAGTGAGTGAACTGTAATTAACATGAACTCTTTTTTTTGTGATTCAAATCTTCCCACTCCACTTGAACTAACAAAAAAACCAGACAAAAACCAAGTTGCATCCGAGGTAAAAACTTGGAGACAGATAAGATGGTTGGTTGTTCTTGTTCCCTGCTGTGCCCAAGTCCCACGTACCAAACAAACATCATAGGCCTCCAAAATCTATAATATTATTTTCTTTTCTGGTTGAAAGTTTAAGCTGTAAGCATTAGTTGAGCAAGTTCACACAACAAAAAAACAAATGGTAGAAGATAGGACCTTGCTTGTTCATAACAGCTATGCCATCTTTGGTACAATAAAATGACTCCCTGGGTAGTGTGTATAACTTCTCTGTACTGGACAAGTCCCTGCTCGTCCAGCAATCTCATCGATAACGTCATAAAGATGAGTGAAGTTTTGTTCGAACTAAATTCAGTGATAATGGTCACTCTTGCTGATAGCACAGATATAACCTTTGAGGGGAGGGTTTATCGCAAGTCCAGTAACCGTAATGAGAAACTCTAAATCAAGCCGAGGAAGCAATCAAATATTGGGAAAGAAAATCTAAAATGAACTACATTATCTCGAGAGAAAAGGCTTCACTGATTCTACAACAACCTGTTTCACAAGAAAAAAAAAGAATTGAACCATGTCATTCTGTAGAACTGTAAACTGGGTTGCTTTACAGATGGATGATCGGCCATAAATGTCCGAAAAAGATTAAAGAGTAATGAGCTTCTGTAAACAATAGCAACCGACTTCGCATAGCTATCTAATCAAGATACCTATTTACAAAGATAAAATCTCAATTTAAGCAAGCTGAAAAGTTGCAAAACAACCGTAGATGGCATGATACTCCATGCAGCATATATCAATAATCTATTAACGCTAGAAAGAAAGGGAAAGTGCAACATGAACCAGTGATTGAAACGAAAATAAGATGAATAAAACTTCCACCAGCATTTGGTACAATTTTTTTGGAAAAACAATGTCAATGCACATGTTCATCTACTCTTCTAGGAATAGTTGATGCTACTTACCCTCCCATCGTAGGACAACGACGCGAAGATCCAAGGCTCACGAAAGCTCCAAGCTAGGCCTTTAAATTTGAAATTAAAACCACCCAATCAGCTTAACCCACTGGATATATATATATTATAAAATAACAAGGCTACAGCTGTTACCGTAAACACTGTCTTCGTAGTCACTGTAAGAATGCAATAATGGATCATGCCGTGGTGGTGAATCAACCGTCCTGCTCATAAATTAATATGAACAAGTATCAGCATAGGTTTTAAAGAAAAACAGAAAATGAAACATCCTAAACAAGAAGATGACCTTTCAGATTTCAGTTCCCCATCAGACACGGACGCCAACCATAAGTTAACAGCTGAATCAGTACCAGAACTCTGCAATTGCTCACATTGTGTCATTGACTCAAAGATACATTGAAAAATTGGACGACCTTGTAATAAAAAATGATATCACCAGCTGGATTTGATTGTCATACAATTAGTCTATAACTTTATAATAATTGAAATGTAAAATAAAACAACCCGCCCCAGACTTCACAAAGGAAACTGACACAATTAAATTGAAAACAAATGTGGAAGAGAAGTATAAAATGCAATCTAACAAAGTAACAAACATGAACCGAACAGTAAAATGGATCAAATAGTTCTATCTAGAAATGAAGAGAAGGGAAAGAGAGCGAACCAGTATTAGCCCATCATATTCAGGATTACAACGAACAGCAGATGTCCTGCAGAAATATTAAATACAAAGGATCACAATTAAAACATTTAACTTGAGCACAGAACATATTTTACAGTTCAAAACATTCTAGGGAAAACGCGGTCTCTTTAAAAAGATACCAGTGGGTGTGTCCAGGAAGTTGTTGGATTGGGGCTTTTGGCTTCCTAAGGTCCCAGATAGATACTCCAGTTTCATCCTCAGCAGTTACCTTAAACAGGGGACATTTTATTAAAGCCAAGATGGGGGGAAAACAAACAAAAACAATAAATAAATATTGTGCAAAACACCATATTGGGAGATAATATATTTTTTAAGAAACAAAAGGGGCTTTCATTCTTATGAACTTATAAAAGGACTCCTGCTTTTCACATTTCATTCATTGCCATGATTATAATTTTTTTTCCCACCTCTTGAGTTGGACTTGTGTTCTATGAACTCGGCTCAAATAGTGTATGGTAAAGGACAAGTGATGGATAATGACTCAGTTCATAGAATGCAAAATTAAACATCAAAGGAGATGAATTATAAAGGTTAAGACATGAAAAGGAAGGATATTTGGGAAAGAAGCAAATGTTAAAAACCATCCAGATAGGTGTGAACATAAACCACCAAAAAGACAGGCAAGCTGTGGATAGGACAAGTAAGAATGTTTTATCGATTGAAAGTATTACAGCTTACAGACTAACTACTCAAGAGGTCTGTACTCTTTTTTTTTAGAAAAAAAGTCTGTACTCTCGCTCTCACAATTTTCCCACACCCTTCTACCATAATTCTAATTGTGGCTATGTTTGTCTGGTGACATTTGATTTATGATTCTAGTATAATATTCCGAGTCTCCGACAAAAGCCTTCTCCATATGCATTCACCAGTAAATAGAAGAGATTTCAAATTTGATGCTCACAGAAAAAAAAGAAATAAATAAAAGGAATCCTTACAAGTAAATGTTTCCTCTTGGGGTTGTAATCCACATTGCGAACATATGCAGAGCATGCAATCGAGTCTGTCTTCCTGCAATTAACTTCTCATAAGCCAATACAGATCAATCAAGATCACCTACATAGTCTTCATAAAAAAGTATATACGTTGATATGAGCACACACAAAGAAACACAAGTACCAAGATAAGCTCAGATAGATGGAAAACAAATACATAATATATGCATCATCTGTCAAAAACATAAAGCATAAATGATAACATACTTCATTGTCCTCAAATCCCAAAACTGAACGGATGATTCACTAGTTGCAGCAATAGCATTTGAATCATGTGGATCCCACGTCCCTCCAGACAAATAATGAAGCATCCCAGCTGACTCCTTCGATTGCACCTAAATTGTAGTAAGCCACAAATAAGATTCACAAAGACTTGAAAATAAATTGCTATTTCAAAATGACTAAGCTAAGCACCTACATTGTACTAGCTTTTGTGCTATTTTATGGGGTATTTCAGGGGTGACAGAAACAATAGAATTAATAGAATTTTTAGAGGGCTTGAGAGACCTTGGGGTGAGGGGTGTGGTTCCTTGTTAGATTTCACACCTCTCTTTGAGGCTCCGTCTGAAAAGTTTTTTGAAATTTTCCTTTAGATCTTAGTTTGCTTTATTGGAGCCGATTTTTATGTTAGTTGGGCTCCTTTTGGAGGTTGGTTTTTGTTGTATTCCTCCTTGTATTCATTCATTTGATCACAATAAAAGTTTGGTTTTTGTTTGCACCTAAATTGTAGTAAGCCACAAATAAGATTCACAAAGACTTGAAAATAAATTGCTATTCATTGAAAATGCCCATACTTCGAGTAACATTTCTGTTACGTGATTTTTTCCAAGACCATCGGGTTATAGTGAAATCACCTCAGATTAACCAGCGGTCTCCACCTAAACCAGCTAGCTCATGCATCTCTTGCCAGAAATTGTCATGGTGCTTTCGTTTGGAAGGACCATAAACAGACGAAAGAAGGAAAGAAAACCCATCAACGAGGTGCACCTGAACGGAGACCATTAAAAGGTCTTGAATAGTGTCTGTGATGGAAATTTCCAGCTAATTCCACATGATAAGGATACCCCCTTTGTGCCCCTTGAGTCAAGAGCAGCCCAGCCAATATAGTTTGAGCTCCATAAAGCATGTACAATCTGAGTGTTCATCTCTTTTAATTTTGTCTCCTGAAGGAGCACAAAACTCGGATTGTGATGCAGAATCGTTGTTTGAATCAGGGCTCGTTTTGTACTAGAGCCTAACCCTCAGGACATTCCATGAAATGAACTTCATTGATCAACACAATCTTCCTCCATAATTGCCAAAGTGGCTGACTTATCGTAATGAACAGTAGATTTTAAGTTTTGGAGCTCTCTGTTGATCTTCGGGTTGATGGATGAGGAAGCTTTGCCTTTCTTTTTCGGAGGTTGAGGGGTTGGGGGGATTGCCATCCGACATAACCCATATTCAATGAGAAAAGGGGCAAGCCGACTTAGGGTGGAGGATAAGGTCGGTCGGTCGGCGCATGGCGAGGGGTGTGGGTTCGGGAGTGTGGGGCGGTCGGCGATGGGAGAGAGGTGGAGGATAGGGTTCGTCGGATGGATCATTGGGGGCGGGTCGAAATTAAAGGGAGGAGAGGGATTATCAGATTCTGAGGCAAGAGGGGGGATGGTAGCTATGGGTAAGACTTCGGTAGTGGGATGGGATGACTCATCAAAAATAGATAGTTGAAGACAAAGGGGGGAGACGGGTTCATCTTGTTGGGAGGCCGAAGAGTGAGGGTTGGAAATGTAAGCCTCAATGTCTGATTCAAAGGTAATGGGCCTATTAGTAGAAGTGGATCCATGAAGGCCCTTTTTAAGTAACTTGGGCCTTAGTGGTAAGGGAGGAAATGATTCAGCGGGGATGAGGATAGGGAGGGTTAGGTCACTGTTGGGTAAAGGGGAAGGTGAAGGCCCATGAAAGTCATTAAAGCTCCTTATTGAATTGAGTGGGGGAAAACTTCTGTTGAGAGGAGGAGGGGCGCCGCAATGGGGGGTCTCCATTAACGTTGGATTTGTGAGGGCAGAGAGATCCGTTTGTTCAGCAATTAAAGTTGAATCTTCTTCTCCAACGTCTGAATCAGAATTGATGCACTTTAATGCTAATTCTTTTTTTCCTGTTCTTGGCTCGATCTTCAATTTTTTTCCGTTTCTGGAGAAACCGCCGGAGATTTCCGTCGTTGTAACCTTGATTACCTCACCGGCGATTGTAGCTGGTGGAATGATAATACTGCTATGAAGCACAGATACTCTAAAGAGAGCAGAGAATCGATATCGAATACGTATCGGATACGGATACGTCCGAATACGTATCTGATACGTTTTTTAAAGTATCATTTATTATTTTTTTATTTTTTTTATTTTGGATACGTCCGGATTCGTTTTTGGATACGTTTTTTTTATTTTTTAAAGCCCAAAATTTAAACCCACTAATCAGTAAAAACTTAAAGATTAAAAAATTAAAAACTAAAACTCTAAAACCTAATCGTAAATTGGTAATCCTTCTCCTTCCTCCTCTTTGCCTACACTCACCATCTCTGCCATTTCTATTTACACGGAGCTCTCGGCCTCTCGTTTCTCCTTCTCTCCAACGACGCAAGTTGCTGCCGCCCAAAAGCTCTCCCTCCCCCTCTTGTTTCTCCTCCTCTCACCGACGCCAAATAGCCGACACCATCAACCCACTCTAGAGTTTACATTACACTTAGAGTGTAGACTAAGAGGACATTATATGTTTTTTATTGGAATATATTTAGTATTTTATGTTTAATATACATATATCCTAAAAAAATATATAAAAAAAATAGTGTATCCTCAACATATCCGTATCCTATATTTTTAGAAATTGACGTATCGTCGTATCCTGTCGTATCCGTATCTGTATTTGTGCTTCATAGGATAATAGTTTCCGGGATGAAACCAATGGAATTCGGCCAGACTCTCAGACGTGCGTCAGTGATGTTAATGAAACGTGACGATAAATTTGATTCTCCAAATAGCCACCACAGATGTCGCCAAGAAAGCGAAAATTTTGCTCGGTCCATAGCAGAGGAGGAGATGGCTTATAGAAATCCATCCACCATATGATCCAGTCATGAGGTCCTGCTGAAAAGAAAGCAAATGGTAAGGCAGAAAACAAACTCGAAAATTACCAATGTTCACCCATGTACTGTTTTTGCAAAGGGAGATGGCCAACTTCTCGTCGTAAACCAGGAGTAGAACTTTATTGTCCTTAAATGGATTGATGGTGCAGCGGTTGTTCGTATAAGCGAGCAAAGCATTATGAATACTAGGCCAATCGTCGTGTAAGTTCATTCTTTGGAGGACTAGGACATCTTCCTATTGTTGATTTGGTGAACTCCCAATAGGTTGCTTCTTGATGGCAAGGGCCTGAGTTGTTGATTGTATTGGCCATTTCTGAAGGGTTGCTTTATATGAGGGTGGTTGGGGTGGAGTCTTTGTCGAGGCCTTTCGAGGGTAATCGGAGATCAAAGAGAAGAATGAGATCCATCCTTGCTTATTTTGTTCAAATGGTTTTGCTTACCCGAGTCTAGAAGTTGGTTGATCTCCACGAAATAGCCATTCTTGTTACTCAGTTTCTCTACCCATAGGTTGTAATCTTCACACCGGAGCTTCTCTGTGAACTTGTAGTTGCAAGGCGCTGTGACCAGCTTATTGAAAGAGGAGACCATCCAATTCAGAGACATCCATGTGAGCGAAATAGCGCTAGATGAGTATCTATTCTTTTCGGTGATCTTAGCTCGACTGCCATGGTAACATTCATCAAAAGCAATGTCGAAAGTTTTCCGGTCAATTGCTACGGATCGTGTAGAGCGCTTCCATGGCTGCAGTATATCGGGGGCGGCAGCCATGGTGATCAGATGTATTAGGACGATAAGGGGCGATCAGAGGACACTCCTATAATAAGTCTTCCTACTTAGCCGAGATTAAAAATTATAGCAATTCCAAAATCATATTGATTCCTTAGACTGGTTGTAACGATTTTGTTGACTGCTTAGATTGATTGTAACTGATGCAACCCAGCATCAAAGAAGAAAATCTCCAACAATCCTCAAAGAATGTTTACTATGATTTAAAAAGTGGGCTAATAACAAGAGATTAACCCTCTATTTATAAGGGATTAATGGGCTAATCTACACCTACTAACTAACCGACTAGGTAAACATCTAACTAACTATAAACTAAAACAATTAACCAAAAAAAAAGTAACTCTGGAAACCTTGAGAATCTGCTAGCTTGGCAATTGGAAGGAGAAAGCTCCTAAAGAAGTGAGAATTTTTCAACAGACTTTAGCCTCAGAAACGATTATGGCTAACTTTGTTTGAAAAGACATTTGGGCAGAGCTATCTCTCCCCAATGGTGTATAATAAGTAAAAAAGAGCAGGAAAACCAGAATTTCCTTTTTGTGGACTGTCGTTTGTGACAAGACATTGGCAGGGACTTCTAAAAGAATTTGGTCTGGTAGGTTACTAGGCTACTTTCTAGAGGTTCTGGAATGTCTAGATCAGTTGCTGTGGATCACCCTAACAGGCTAAAAGATGAAAACCTTTGAGAAAAAGCAGTTCTAGCAGTTTTTTCAGAAATTTGATTTGAAAAACAAATCCAACTCAATGATATTTCCAAAGAGGAAGAAGAGTGATGGGAGATTTGGCTTTCAGTGGAGTTCTTTAACCAGTCTAATTTATAATTATAATTCCTTTGTGATGTACACCAATTACAAAAAGAAATTTCAATTCTTTTGGTGTCATGGGGTTGATGCATTAACTCCTATAATCAAGTTTTACTTGATAAATGAATTCTCTTTTATCTAAAAAATTATAACTCTGAACCTAGCCTACCCCTGCATATACAACAATGTGGTACAAAAGTGAAAGTTGCTTGATATAGAAGCCAGTCACCACACCACACAATTTCTATTTAAGTCTACCTGAGCAACTTTTTTTGAACAATCCAAGCTCCATAGTAAAATATTTCCCTCATCAATGCTGATCAGCTTATCCTGTCTTCCAGATGGCCACCAAAGAACACTGCCATTTTTGTTAGGAAAGAGAAACCAAATAATGGGAATGCATTAATTTATTTACAATTGGAAACAAGTTCATGCGGATCAACAAAAGCAAACAAGTGAAAGAAAAGAGAAAACTTTCAGTAAAATTCCGAGAAAACACTTAGAAGGTTAAAAGTATCAAAGAGAAATACATTTCCATGAGCCTAAATTTTACTTCAATTAATTATTAGAACAAAACATTGATTTGGTATATATTCTGCATTTGACAAAATATAGAATTCAAATAGGCCAAATGCAGTTGCACACAATTGTAACCAGGAAAAAGAATTGCTCTTCTGACTAGTACTCACCAGTTGATCTTACTAGCATGGTCATCAAGTGATGTAACCCTTTCCAACTGAGGAGAATTCAATTCACCATATAATTCAGGGATTTGCCATATTGCTGCCCCAAAGTTTTCACCTTATGAAAATGAAAGAGGATCGATTCAAAGAAAAGTGAAAGAAGGCAGATAAATTAGAAAAACCCGTTACAACAGAACAAATCCCCACAAAAACCACTATGGTGGAGATGCAAAGTATAGAGATAATGAAAACATGCGAATAGACGACACGATGAAAATTAAGGAGTCAACCACACAATTCTCACGAATTCTGAGAAATAAGAACGGGAACTGGACATTTTCTGTCTGAAAGTTATTCGACAATGTCTGAAAGTTATTCGACAATCCCCACGTTCAGTAAACAAAGAAGTTCTACGCTAAATGCTTAAACCCACTAGCCTAATTCCATCAGTTAACCAAAATTAGCGATACTAAAAGAGTAACCAAACCAATCCATCAACAGTCAACATCATGGCAACTTGTAAATGACGGTATAGAAAAGCAAATCATCAGGAGCAAACACAATAGAAAGTTGAAATCAATTAATTACCAGTGGAAAATACGGTAGAGAAAATGCGCTGGTCGAAGGGGCAAGACGCCAGGTCCCAGATTTCATTGGGATGAGAAAACAAACCTTCGCAAATGAGCTCGGATCCACTCGATGAAAGCCGAATCAAATGCACCTAATAGACTTCAATTGCATCAGATCCATGTCAAAAAACAAACATTTAACAATCATGCCACGAAATTAATCAGAGTAAAACTGAGCGTAACCTCATTTTCGTCTTTGAGACTGAGAGTGCCGGTGATGAAGCTGGTGTGATCTGTATCTGCTTTGACATCGGCAATGCATCGAGCCTGGAGTAGAGCAGAATTTCGAAAATGGGAATTAGGGTTTATGATTAAGGAGATCTATGGGGTGATTTCCTTATACCATGAAAAAATTTGTAATCAGAAATTGAAAATTGACCTGGTATTTCAGCCCGTAGCCAATGCCTGATGATCCACCTTGCATGGCGGAAGCGACAGTCACCATAATCAAACACTCGAACGAATCCGCCGCGGATCGCCGGACACCGCCGAAGTTTGTCGGAATCTGTCGCGCACGCTAGTGGCTGAAGGACCGTCGTCTGGTCGTTCACGCCCCCTTGAGGTTGCGCCGCCGCCGTTCGCCGCCGCACGAAGAGGCGCTCGAAGGGGAGGGCGGCGTTGCCTTGCGTTGGTCGTCGTACGCCACTGCACCACTGCCGTTCGCTGAAGGTCAGAAAGGGAGGGGCGTCGCTTGCGATCGATTTGTGGGGAGAGGGAGAAAACGAATCACTTGGGGATTTTCCCTTCTTTTTTCTTTCAATTACAAATGAACCCGAGACAAAACCACTTTCACCTATTTCTCATTTTCCAAATATTCTACAAATTTAATTAATCAAATTTGGGTTTGGGACTAAACCCAAAATTCTAATTTTACCGATTAGAATCCATAAACGAATAAATTCATTTAATCTAACATTAACGGTATAGAAGAAGTTGAATGCATATTTTATTCCAAAATAATCTAATTTTGAAATGCGGGGCCTCCCAATCTTTAAAAACTTTTTCATCGGTCTACTACTTCGGACACTTGGCCTTCTTTTCTTTTCGAAGAAACGCTTCCATGTTGGTTGCTACCTTATAACACTTTCACCAAGAACATTCTTAATTCCTTAGGAGGCGTTTGGCTTAAGGAGTTGGGGAGTTAAAGTTGTTTAGTCTGTGTTTAGTCTCAGAAGCTATTTAGTCTGGGAAGTTCTGAAGTATGTGTATTTGGGAGAGAGAGTTGTTTAGTCTAGAGTTCAGTAGTCTGTCGTGTGTTTGGAACAGAAAGTTGTTGAACCTAGAGTTCTGAAGTCTGAGTTTATTTGAGTTGTTTTCTTGTACACAATTTTTTTCTACAAATTTTCAAATTTTCATTATTAAGGACTTATTCTAGATCTAATAAATTCTAAAAATGATTTATTTTTTATTTTTATTTTATCTATCATTTACAAAAAAAAAAAAAAAAAAAAAAATTGAAATTTTGTTTAAAACAACGAAAATAATTTTGAGCACAATACCTTACATTATTTTTTCACATTGATTATCAAAAAAAAATATATATATATATATATATCCATTTTTGTTAGGACTCATCTTTAATTTTATGAATTACAAGATTGAGATTTTTTTTTATTATTATTAATGCAAGTATATTTTACAAACTTCCTTAAATAAAAAAAAAATTATAATAACATAAGTATAGTCTTACCTTCACCCTCTTAAACTCGTCATTCCATCTAAATCCACTACACTCGAAAATCAGCATCTCATGACGGTTTATTTTAGCTATTTTTTGTACAATTTTTTCTATAATTTTTCATATTTTCATTGGTAAGGACTTATTTCAATAAATTTTAAGAATGTGATTTTTGTTTTTTATTTTATGTATCCTTCACAAATTTATGTGAAGATAACAAAAATAATTTTGACCACAATACTTCACCTTTTTTTTTCAATATCACTAACATTAATTATTCATTTTATGTGGATAATTTTGAAATAAATGAGAGTCATACAATAGCGTGTTAATGAGTTTTGAAGATTTTAATCCATTAATTTAAACGGATTCAAATAAGCTTATATTTTTATTTCTACATTGTAAGAATACTACATTTTGAATTTGGTTTAACTACCAATTTTGATTGAACAATCTAATTTATATTTAAAATAATAAAAATATGTTGAATTGCATTTTTTAGTTCTTTTACACATTTTGTTTAAATTATGTTTTTTTTTAATAATTAAAAATATTGTAGGAGGGAGGGAGAGAAAGGGGAGGAGAGAGAAATGTGCAGCCTTGGAAAACGGGACAAAGTTGAATAGTAATTATTGTAGAAGTCTAAAGAGTTGAATATAATTACTCTTGAAGTTTGGGGAGTTGATATTTTTTATCCGAGTTCAACAAGTCTGTGGGCCAAACGAGGATACAACTTCTCCCCCAACTCCTTCTCCAGCAACTCCTTAGGCCAAACACCCCATTAGGGTCTTTGTTTCACTTACTAAGAACCTAAAGCCAACTTACCAACTTCCAAGGTGCAAAAGATCTAATCTTAGCTCTAAGGCAACAACCTACCCCGACTAACACCCTGCAAACACAAAACTAAAACACGAGCTATCTAGCCAACTATGGAAGCATCTTAAGCCTACTAACAAACAACACGCACGAGATAAACACACAACTTAGCTAGCCAACTAAAGCAAACGACTTATGCTTAACTATACACAAGTAAAAAAGGAAATATGCAAATCAAAGCAAACTAGCCGGGAGAACATCAAACAATAACCATACAACCCAAATGAACCAAGAAAATCAAATATTATAGCAAATATGAGTCTACATACCTGGTGATGGAGAGAAGAACGAAAAAGACCATTAGCCCTGACTACTTTGACCAACTACTTAACAACTTAGGATCTAGGTTAGTCTACAGGAACAACTCCGCTCGGATATCAACTGTAATAATCCCAAATTTAAGACTAAACATAAGGGTACATTACTAAAACCGACCTCTAACTTTCAATGATACTAGTTGTAATGCGACGAAAATTTCGACCATAACGACATAACCACAATAACTACTCAATTACGTAACATCTGAAAAGCAGAAAATGTAGATAATTCCACACTTAAATTAAGAACGACACAAACTTTATTGCATCTTCTAAACCAACCCCAAACTTTGAAACGATCCAAGTCTAATAAAATTTTAGGGAAATCTACAACTAACTTCGATAAACTTCAAACTCCACCTAGGCCACAAATCACAAAACATAAGGAAATATTCATAGCCAGATCACAAAGTTAACATCCAACTAAGACCAACTACAAGAATATCGAATCGAAGAATACAATTGAACTAAGTTCAACTAAACATAGAAATGGCATCCAACTAATAGTCTTTTTTCCTCATGTCTCCTCTTTAGCATCACCAAGCTCGCGGTAATCCTCATCACCTGCAAAAATTGCATAATTCGGGGGGTCAGTACATAACATGTACTGGTAGCTCCTACCTAAAAACCCACCAAACAACAAACATACATGCATCACAACGTGCTTCTCACATCAAACATATCAACAATAATCAACATCATGCATAACGCTTGTGTCATGCATACTCATCAACTAACTTACTCTTTCAAGACGTGGCCTTTGGCAGTATTCATTCATTTTTTTTTTATATCCGTGAGTGTCCAAGTCAGTTTACGCGCACCTCAACTATTCTCACGGAAAAGACCGTCTGACCCTACAACATTTGGCTACCAAGGAAACCCGTAGGGAATTGATTCTTAAGTAGGTGGTCATGAAGGATTGAACTCATTCCTTCTAGGAGGGCTTTAATAGTCTTAAGGCCTTCATGACCACTAGACCAATCCTTAATGGACAACATCCATTATTCACAACATTGCTTAAATCATGGGCTATAAATATAAATACTATTATTCCAATTTCATTTGTTGATTTCAAATTTTTGAGGTGGAAGAAGAGTAGATACTCGAGTTTTAGAAATAATTTCCACTTAAGATCAAGAATTGAAATAAATTAATAAATTCGTTTGAAGTTAGCTATTAAGCCTATTTGGTAAGAATTGGTGTTCCTGGCAAAAAAAGATTAGTAAAAGACAGCTTACTTTTGATACGTTTCACAACGTCGTTTAATAATACATTCAATTCCTGATTTATTTTTTATTTTTAGAAAACAGACTTGTTTGACTTGAGTTTTTTAAAACGTTTTTTACATTCATCAACAAATTTTAAAAACATATTTTTTTTCTTGTAATTATTGAAATTATATTTATATATCTATTTATTTATTGAATTTCAAATCAAATTGTCATTAATACTATTAGTATATTCTTAAAAAAAAAGAATGATTTTATTAATATTTTTTTAGTATAAAAATATTATTAATATAATATATTATATTTTAATACACGCATGGTAATAAATTTCCATCGACATTTCCAAATATCCATAGGTTCAACATCGACATGAAGGATGAATCAACATTTTCATCCTATAGGCTAACAAGAGCATAGTTCAATGACATGATGTATCGCCTAGTGACCATGAGGTCCTAGGTTCAATCCCCAACCCCAACATGTTGTCAAAAAAAAAAAAAAAAAAAAAATTCATCCTATAGTACAAAATCGATGAAGTATTAAAAAAAAAAACAAAATCGTAACCTAACGTGAATATAATATTATAACAAATGTGTTTTTAACTCATTTCTTGATAATTCGATATTTTTGTCAACATCAACCTTTATATACTTCAACAGTGGAGTTCAAATACCTTCATATTGATCTTGTCAGACCTTTGTTTAGACTAGGTTTGGATACCCCAAACTTGTGACAAAATTCTCTTCAACCTTGAAAATGATGCAGTGTATTTCAATTGCTACTCAAATTTTAGACTGTCGCTCCAACGTATCGCGAAGACGACGAGCTTACCGGGAATTTTGTCATCAAACCAACTCGAGGATAGAAAAGGCTACATCCTCCAAATTAACCAGCAATATGCACACGTGTTTTTTGGACTTATCTGTCAACACTTTGGAAATTACTTTGGAAGAAGTACTTTTTTTATTAAAAAAAAATGATCCATAGTAAAAATGTTCAACATAAAGCACAAATCCTAAAAACATTTCCAAACACACTTCGAAGCACCGACACTTTAAAAATGAAAAAGTGTCGGTGTCATACGCGTGTCCGACACGACACGCCCCGACACGTCCCCGACACGTGTCTGACACGCCAGCTGGCGTGTCCATTTTAAAATTATTATTTTTATTTTCCGACACTTGGGCGACACTCTTGTGACACTTGGGCGACACTTTAGGGACTCTTTGGGGACTCTTTGGGCTGAAAGGAGGAAGAAAAAAAAAAAAAAAAAAAAAAAAAAAAAAAAAAAAAAAAAAAAAAAAAAAAAAAAGTGATTTGTGTTGGCCGTTGGGTCTTTAAAAAAGCAACCTTCAAGGCCCATTTGGAAGACCCATTTATTTACTTTTAAAGAAATTTCAAATTAGGTGAGTGACAAGTCGCTTTTTTATTTTTGTTTTCATTTCTTACGATTTGCCTTTCCCTTCCCACCCATCCACCCACCTCAGATTTTTTCTTCTTTCCCTCCAATTTCTTCACGACCGGCGGCAACTCTTCATATATATATATATATTAAAAAATTAACGTGTCTCCAACGTGTCGTGTCCTAGTTTTTTGGATGTTGGCGTGTCGCCGTGTCGTATCGCGTGTCAGTGCTTCTTAGGACCGTATAAAAAGTGACTCAATAGTGCCTATACAATCGAAATGTTGATAATGTTTAGCATGTTAATTGCAATATCCACAATGCCATTAGCTTGAAGCTTACCCATTTCCAAAGTTCACCCCACGTTCTTGAGCAACCTTGTACATGTGACGGGAAGCCAGTTAGCTCCACTTCTCTCATAACCAACAGAAAATGCAAAACACAACACAAGATTTAGAACAAATATTGCTTCAGATAGAAGGATTTAATCCCTCCAGTAACCAACAGAAAGACCAAGGCGGTTGGCTGCCCCACATGCTTAATGGATTGCAATTGGATAAAGATAACAATCATGTATTACACAAAAAGAATGGCATTATTTGAAGAAATTATGAAAAACTAATCATAAATATGACAGCTTGATTTATTGAAGGAACTCGTAGCTACTGGTTGTGATAAAAGATGCACTAATTAATTATACGTTTAACATGTATTCTCATTTCAATATTCAGCTTAAGGTTCTCATAAAAATACATGTATATTCAGCTTTAAGCACATAAATTATATTTTCTCTGAGGGCATCACACTTTACACCACCGAAATATAGAGAATTATTCAGTTAAATACACGATGTCTTTCAAACAAGAAAAGTTTTCATCTCGAGCATCTTTCTCAGATCTTCTAGGCTTCTAGAAGTCACATCAGTCCCTAGGGTTTTAAACAAGGAAAATTTCAGTTTTCATTATCACATAAAACTTACTCGTTTCTTTCTTTCTCTATTTATGGCATATTTGGGAGTGATTTTGGAAGGTCCAAAATCACTTTTCCATGCCCACAATCACTTCTACTTCAAAATTGTTATGTTTGACAAAAGTTAATTAGTGGTTGTTGGTAACAATTCAAAATCACTTTGAGTGATTCCCGATCAATCACATAAGAAGTAATTTTTGGTGATTTTTGGTGAGTGATTGTGAGAAATTTATTTTTAAATTGTTTGCTTTGTTGGTAAACATATCAAGCTACTTTTCCTTAAGCCCAAGATTGATTTCGAGAGAGGGCGTTGTTTTTTTTTTTTTTTTTTTTTTCAATTTTGCAATAAATATTTTAAAATTTCTGATTTATATTTTGGTAGTTTTTTAAAACATTATATTTAGGTAGTTAATAATTTTATAAATTAATATAAATCTTATATATATAAATACATTTTAAATTATAATTTTAGGAATTTAGTAATTTTAAAATCACTTTTGAAGCAAACCAAACATTAATAATTTAAAATCGCTTCTAATCATATAAAAATCACTTCAATCCAAACATTAAAATGATTATATAGAAATCATTTTTATAAAATCAATTGTAATTAAATCTCTTCTCTTAAAATCAATAACTAAACCATCACTCTCAAACATGCTCTTAGTTTCTTAGTGCCTCGACTTTCTACAATTTGGGATTGTAAAACCAGACCTATATTTAGTACGTCGGTTCATTTGTCTGTTAATTTTACCGACTACACAAACTCAGGCTTTTGAAATCCAATCATGAAAAACCAAACTCAAATTACATAAACTAAAGCAATCTGAAAAGTCAAACTCAAATTACGTAAAGTTAAGCTCTAATACTCGCCAAAGCGAGCATGACTCAGCTGACATATGTATGTCTTGATGACTAAGAGGTCTGTGGTTCGAATCCCCTCACCCCAATGTACTAAAAAAAAAAAAACTCTAATACTCGAACACAAACCTTCTGAAGCACTAAACAACACAAGCTACCTAAACTTATCTTCTCTAACACATTTCCTATAACAATCCAAATGTTGGATCAAACTTCTCAACTCCAAACTTATTAAATCTGAGCCAAATAACCTCTTTAGTGTCTCAAACATACACAAAATTTAAATTAATTATAATGAAATGCTCAAATCAAACTCCCACCCCATCAACAACATGTCTATATACTTGAAAGCAGACACACTATGCGAGTTTCAATGCATCCTAGGTGGTAGGGGTGCAAGCAAAAACCGAAAAACCGAAAAAAACCGTTCAAACCGACCGAAACCGAAGTCGGTTCGGGTTGAAATCGGTTCGGTTTTCGGTTTCGGTTTCCAAATATGAAAAACCGAATTATTTCGGTCGGTTTCGGGTTTTGTTAGCTTGAACCGAAAAAAAACCGAAACCGACCGATAGGTAGTTATTTCATAAAAGCAAAAGAAATTCTAAAGAAGGCTTCTGGGTGGGATGGTAAGGAGCTCCATTTTAAGTGGGAGCGCATGGGTTCGAATCCTAGATATGTTAAATTTTCTGTTATATATATTTTCAAACCTTAAAACCACCTCTCTGGCCCATTTATCACAGGCCCATTTCCGTTCCACCCTTAGTTGTATACCAACCGGTTAACCGCCAAACCGAACCGATAAAACCGTCGGTTCGGTGGTTCAGTCGGTTCGGTTATATAGCTTCAGCGGTTCGGTTTCGGTTCTCTATTATTGTTTAAATATTGGTCGGTTCGGTTTCGGTTTGAGACCCAAACCGAGTCGAACCGAACCGATTACACCCCTACTAGGTGGGCACTATTTTCGGAAAAATAAGTAAATAAGCCTACACCATTCATATATAAGTAGAACAAGATTTATCTAAACGGTTGAATTCATATATAACCCATGTCTAGCTAGATGAATTGAAAATGTGCTAGCTAGTTTAGACTTACGTTCACTACTAGAAGATACATGCCATGTCTCCTCTTGTCTAGAACCAATTCCAGAGAAGAACTTCTCTTCCCACTTGTCTCCCCATTTGGTACCTAGTTCAGTTTCAGCCCACTTATCCGTCCTGAGAGGTAAAAGCACAAAAAGAGATCTAACATTAGCATCCTAGAGCTATTTGAAGAAGCTTTTTTTTTTTTTTTTTTTTTTTTTTTTGTAGAAAATATAAATAGTTGAACAAGTATTTTAGAAGTTGGTTAGTACTATTTTCTATAAATAGTTGAATAATTATTTTAGGAGTTTGTTAGTTCTATAGATCCTCGTAACTATTTTCAATATCAATATAAAAATTATTAATGTCACCGGAGCTGAAGATGGAAGAGTGAACGTTGTGGAGCCTAGAGTCCGGGAAGGAAGCTCTCAAGGTAAGTTCAAGTCGGAACCATAGCGGGGGTTCTGAAGCTTAGGAGAGAAGTTTTTCACTCTCAAGACAACGGTCTCTCTGTTCTATAAATATAAAGCGAAGCAAAGCCGGATGGAAAACAAGATAAAAGAAAGATCATGCCTTGAGGTAGAGGGATGGTTGAGATAAGCTTCACTTGTTAGTTGATAGCTTCGATCCAGTGAGTGCTCGACAATTTGTTTTTTTTTAAAAAGGGACCTTAAGCATTCTCATACTCGAACAGATAGAATCGTACTACCGTTGTCGATGTCGTTCCTTCACACCCGAGATGCTCACAACCTCTCAATTGTCACCGCCTGGCCTCTCTTGCTACCAAGTGTGCTCCCTGCCACGCTACTCTCACAGGAACTGTAACTGTGTGACTAACAACAGTACTAGTTTGTGCATTAGTGGTTCAAGTGTAGTGCCCAGAAACGGTTCAAAGATCTATAGCGACATAAATTTCCCAAGAGATCGATGGGAAGTATATTCAAAATAATCATCAAGCTCTTTCATAGAATTCCAATAATTTCTCCCGCTCCTCAAAAGCCCACAGGAACGGCCTCTCTTCCGGCTTGTTGTGACCTGACCACTTTCATGCTTCGAATGAGAAATTTCTCGGAATCAGAGGAAGATCTCTCATCTGATGACCCTGAACAAGAAGGAACAACTCATTGTTCAAGCTCTTTCACATGGGTTGAGTTCATACATTTGGAATGCTTTCCCTATTCAAGACATACTACTAATTCCTTTGAAGCTACTATCACTACCGAAGCATACATTCCGAGTAAGACTTTCCCAGCAACAGAAGAAAAGATTGCACTTTGAACTTCTTGATCTTCATTTCTTTAGCGATGGACAACCCTATCGCTAAGGCCTCTTTCTTTCGGCTTAAGAAGGCAGCGGTGAGAATGAGGTCAGCCTCTTTCTTTCTTCAATCGTTCTGATCAGGACAAGTGGGGGCCGAAGAGCTACTATCACTACCGAAGCATACATTCCGAGTAAGACTTTCCCAACAACAGAAGAAAAGATTGCACTTTGAACTTCTTGATCTTCATTTCTTTAGCGATGGACAACCCTATCGCTAAGGCCTCTTTCTTTCGGCTTAAGAAGGCAGCGGTGAGAATGAGGTCAGCCTCTTTCTTTCTTCAATCGTTCTGATCAGGACAAGTGGGGGCCGAAGAGCTAAAGCAAAAGGCCGTCGAACTCATGAATCGTCGTTTCATTCCACGTGGCCACCAACTTTCCCAAAATAAGGGGAGATCCGCTGCTTACTGTTCACGGAAACATCCGACCTATACGAGAGTCAAGTCGTCCACGTATCTTTCTGATCTCCTTTCCTTCTATTTATCTTATTTTTGGCTTTGACTCATTCAAGGTGAAAAATGAATGGGGTTGATGGTGTTGGCTAAAAAAGGGGTGAAACTCCTCCTTGTTCTATGATTGATCTGACCATTTTCTTTAGAAAAGGGAGAAACGGATGGTAGAGACATGATGTTGCTTTATCGAACAAAGCTTTATTAGGGGGTCTTGGTTGGCCCCCTATTTTTAACCGTTACAGCTGGCGTCGACCAGCTTTGCGATACGGACGGACACAAAAAAGAACGTTGCCGCCTAATCTCCTCATTGACCAATGTCGACGTCCTGTAACGCCATTGGGCAATTTTCCATTTTATAGCGTTTATGTTGTAGGTCAACTCGAGATAGCAAGAATATACAGGAGCGCGACCCATACCAATCCTACACTCTTTTCTCCTATTATTTCTTTAGTTCTTATCTTCTTGTCATTAGTTGCTCTAGTTGGTTATCTTTGTATGTATAAATTGTCTCTCTTTGGCTCATCAAATAATCAAGTAATTCTATTCACAAAAACTTCATGGTATCAGAGCCTTGTTAGAAAGCTAAAACCAAACCGTGTTTAGTTTTGTTTTCCGGAAAAAACAGGCCCGAAAACCAAACAGTTCTTCCTCCCAAATCTGCACATCCTTCGGTGGTATACCCATCCAGACCCGTTGCAGCCCCTCTAAAATATACATCCAGATCCTTCGGCGTTTTTTAGTCAAACCAGATCGCCAAACTAAACCTGAACCATACCGAACCAAACCTGAACCATACCAAACCAAACCAAACCCAACCCGAACCAATATATATATATATATATATATATATATATATATATATATATCCCATGATGAATACACAACCAGAAAGCACGCCTGATAGCTTAGAAACCAACCCTCAGAAATCCTTCATCGCCGAAACCAGTACCCAAAAACCATCTCCGGTTCAAGCCACCACTGTGGAGACCTACAGTTCATCTATACACATCACTATGCATCGATTGAATGGGAGAAACTACCTAGAGTGGTCCCAATCCGTGAAACTTGCTATTGATGGAAGAGAAAAATTGGGCTATATCACAGAAGAAGCGAAGAGACCAAAAGAGAATGAAGATGGCTACAAAATCTGGAGGTCGGAGAATTCGCTCGTCACAACGTGGCTGCTCAATTCCATGGATGCTTCGATTGTCGAGCCACATCTATTTATGAAGACGACAAAAGAGGTATGTGACTCAATTCGGGAAACCTACTCAGATCTCAAAAACTCGTCGCAAATATTCGAGCTAAAGACAAGATTGTGGCAGTCCAAACAGGGGAATGGAGATGTGATGAGCTACTACAATGAGATGGTGTCATTATGGCAGGAGTTGGATCAGTGTCACGATGATGTATGGGAGAATGTTAATGATTATGCGTGACATCAAAAAAATGAGGAGAACGATCGTGTATACATGTTTCTTGCAGGGGTTAATAGAGAACTTGATGAGGTGAAGGGGAGAATTCTTGGGAGAAGTCTGCTGCCCTCAATCCGAGAAGTTTTCTCCGTTGTTCGATTGGAAGAAAATCGAAGGAAAATCATGAATGGTGGTATAACAGAACCAACCACTGAAACCTCTGTTTTGTTCGTCAGAGGGGGAGGACAAGAAGGAGAGAGTCGGAAGAAACCTGGGTGTGACTATTGTAGAAAATTGTGGCATACGAGAGATACGTGCTGAAAACTTATTGGGAAACCACCCGGAGTTAGGAAGAAGAAACTCGAGAGAGCCTTCCAAGCCGTGACTGAAGCTTCACAAGAGCAGCCCATCAAATCGGGTCAGCCACAATTCACAAAGAATCAGATAGAGCAACTCATTAAACTACTCCAAGTCTCACATAAAACACCTAGCCCTAATCCTGATATTCATTCATGTTCCATTGCTCAAAATGATAAAGTTGTCTCTATTTCTCTTACTTATGTTCCACCAATAATAACACTTGGATCATCGATTCAGGTGCCTCTGACCATATGACAGACAACTCTATCTTTTTCCAAACCTATAAACTATGTGCAGGCAATAGAAAAGTTTGAATAACTGATGGATCTTACTCAGCAGTTGCAGGGATAAGAGACATAAAAATCTCACCTTCCTTATCTTGATCTAAAGTTCTACATGTTCCTAATTTGTCCTGCAATCTCATATCTATCAGCAAAATAACACATGACCTTAATTGTAGTGCTAATTTCCTTTCATCTCATTGTGTTTTCCAGGATTTGGCAACGAGGAGGATGATTGGCAATGCTAGGGAATGTGATGGTCTCTATTTATTTGAAGAGGGAAAACACTCGAATAAAGAAGGTTTAGAGAACACCTGCCTGCAAATTATTTCCATTCCTGGTGATAAAGAAATTTATTTACAACATTTTCGACTAGGTCATCCTAGTTTTCATTATTTGAGATAATTGTTTCCTGATTTATTTAGAAATAAAGATCCCTCGTTGCTCCAATGTGAGATATGTGCTTTAGCAAAACATCATAGGAACACATATCCTCCACGTGCATATAAGCCTTCCAAACCTTTTTCTCTCATACATAGTGATATTTGTGGTCCATCTAGAATATCAACGTATAATGAAAAGAAGTGGTTTGTTACATTAATTGATGATCACACGAGAGTCAGTTGGGTGTATTTGTTAAAAGAAAAATCAGAGGTTGAATCTGTTTTCAAACGCTTTTACAATATGATTCAAACTCAATTTAACACAAACATTCAAATGATTAGGAGTGATAATGGGAGAGAATATTTTGCAAAAGTTTTGAAATTTTTTTTTAAAGAAAAATGAATTATTCATCAAAGTTCTTGCACATATTTACCACCACAAAATGACATAGCAGAGAGGAAAAATAGACATATGTTAGAAGTCACTCGTAGTTTAATGTTTTCAACAAAAACACCAAATTATCTTTGGGGAGATGTTGTTCTTCATGCCACATATTTAATAAACCGTATGTCATCAAAAGTGTTAGATTTTAAAACTCCTATCAGCATATTAAAAAAGAAATTTCCAAAATCACGAGTGTTTCATTCTATGTCATTAAAATTTTTTGGGTGTTATGTGTTCATTCGAAATCCTAATAGGAATGCAAGTAAATTAGATCCTAGAGGATTAAAGTGTGTTTGTAGGGATAGCTCAAACTCAACGTGGTTACAAGTGTTTTGATCCTTCTCGTCGAAAATTGTTTGTTACCATGGATACCCTGTTCTTTGAAAATCAACCGTTTTTTAACACTCATTTTCAAGGGGAGATAAATTAAGAAGTTCTAAAGGAAAATTCGTTTGAGCTTGATGTTTTAATACCTGATTTCGTGACACCAGTTATTAGGAATGACACTCTAAAAAGTAAGGAATCGGTTGACTTGAAAGTTTTAAATTCACCAGAAAATTCTCAAGGAAACAAAGAACCAGTTGACTTGGAAAATTTAGATCCCGAAAATATTAGTGATAATGATCCCACAATTTTAATACCACAAAATCAACCAAGTATCACTAAACCGATAACCTATGTTGAAGGAAATAATAACCAGGCAGGCAAATCATATGGCCGAGTTTACGAGAGGAGATTCCCAAATCAAGGAATAGAGACGGTTGCACCTCCGGCAAGCCATGAATCCGAACCGGAGCTAGAACTTGAGACCAACGGTGAATCTCTTATTAAAACTTTTACTGATCTTGATTTACCAATTGCCATTAGGAAAGAAAAACGTTCTTGTGTTAAATATCCTACATCTATCTTTGTGTCTTATTCTAAATTATCCTCTGTTTTTTCAACCTCTTCAACAAATGTATTGTCCATTGTCATTCCGAGTAGTATACAGGAGGCTCTATCTAAACCAGAGTGGAGGAAAGCTGTATTTGAAGAGATGGATGCTCTTGAGAAGAATCAGACGTGGAAGGTAGAGGAGCTCCCGAAGGGAAAGCCTACGGTGGGATGTAAGTGGGTGTTTACGCCGAAATTCAATTCAGATGGTACCCTAGAGCGATACAAGGCAAGACTTGTAGCTAAAGGATACACACAAACATATGGTATTGACTACACTGAAACATTTGCTCCAGTTGCTAAACTTAACACTGTGAGAATTTTGTTATCAGTTGCAACAAATCGAGAATGGCCTCTCAGGCAATTCGATGTGAAGAACGCCTTTTTAAACGGCAAGTTAGAAGAGGAAGTCTATATGACTCCCCCTCCGGGATTCGAAGATCGGTTTAACTTCAAGATCTGTAGGTTGGAGAAAGCTCTTTATGGTTTGAAACAGTCACCCCAAGCCTGGTTTGATAGATTTACTCAGTTTGTTAAACATCAAGGATACACACAAGCACAATCAGACCATACGCTCTTCATGAAGTTCTCAAGTGAAGGGAAGATTGCTATCCTGATCGTGTATGTTGATGATATAATCTTGACCGGGGATGATCAAGTGGCGTTGAAGAATCTGAGGGAGAAGCTTGCCAAAGAGTTTGAAGTAAAAGACTTAGGAGAATTGCAATATTTTCTAGCCATGGAGATTGCAAGGTCAAAAAGGGGTATAGTGGTCTCACAGAGAAAGTATATCCTTGATCTATTGAGAGATACAGGGATGAGTGGATGTAGGCCTGCTGACACACCCATAGACCCAAACCAAAAACTTGGTGACATCAAGCAGGGAGTTCCAGTCAATGTACAACAGTACCAACGACTTGTTGGGAGACTTATTTACCTTGCTCACACACGACCAGATATTGCAATTGCTGTAAGCATGGTTAGTCAGTTTATGCATGCTCCATATGAAGAACACCTTGAAGCAACTCACCGGATATTGAGGTACTTGAAGAGTTGTCTAGGAAAGGGTCTGTTATTTCGTAAAACCGAAAGCAGAAATGTAGAGGCATTCACTGATGCAGACTGGGCAGGTTCAATACTGGATAGAAAATCTACCTCTAGTTACTGTACCTATGTGTGGGGTAATTTAGTAACATGGAGGAGTAAGAAACAAAATGTTGTGGCGAGAAGTAGTGCGGCGGCTAAATACAGGTCAATGGCTAATGGAGTATGCGAAGTATTGTGGATCAAACGTGTACTTGGAGAATTAAAGCTGGAAATCAACCCTCCAATTAAGTTATTTTGTAACAACAAAGCTACGATAAGTATCGCTCATAATCCGGTGCAACATGACCGAACCAAGCATATCGAAGTTGATCGACATTTCATAAAGAAAAACTTGGAAAATGGAACCATCTACATACCGTTTGTGACTACAAATGAGCAAACAGCAGATATTCTAACCAAGGGATTATTTAGGCCGACATTTGAGATACTTGTAAACAAGTTGGGTATGCATGACATTTATGCACCAACTTGAGGGGAGTGTAAAAAATATAAATAGTTGAACAAATATTTTAAAAGTTGGTTAGTTCTCTAAATAGTTGAATAACTATTTTAGGAGTTTGTTAGTTCTATATTATGAAATAAGTTGTTATTTAGTTCTTATTTTCTTGTCATTAGTTGCTCTAGTTGGTTATCTTTGTGTGTATAAATTGCCTCTCTTTGGCTCATCAAATAATCAAGTGATTCTATTCACAAAAACTTCATTTTTGCCATTCAAAATTTCAAACAGAACAAAGAATGGAGCTTAGGTACTTTCTATAATAGCATAAGAATGAAGATGTTGATTCTAACATTTTTAGTTATTATAAATATCTGAAATCTTTTCATGCGACACAAAATTAACACCAAACACGACCACTGTGCATCCACCAAGAATTCTGATCAATGAAAAGAAATGTATCTGATTGATACAGACAAAGTATATGGTAAAAAGTTATCCAGAGATCTCACAATCAATGACTACGCATTGTACTATCCATAAATGTAAATGATGCATGGAATATGTTGAAAATAATGTGAAAACAATGATTAGAGAAAACCATTTAAGAACGGATCCCCTTCCGTCGCAATGCTCTCCCCACTTCTCCCACCATGACTGTTCATTCAATCTACCATATTTATGTGCTCCTTTCTCAGTCCATCCTTGGGCGTCATATTTCTCCCACCTGTATCACTTAAACAAATTACAACCGTTCTGAACATACCTAATTTCCATAGTTTCAGTTGCATTGAATATGATATCACCATTTCTCATGCCATCCAGCATTTTCAGTGCCAGATTTTGCTTGTTTTTGTGCACTCCTCTCAATCCTTGCAAGATGACAATTTGTAATTTGTTTATTTTACTTGGTAAGAAGTGATCTCCTCAACTTCATTGAGAAAGTGAGCAATAATAGTAGAAAAACCTCCATTCATCTTGATGAACTTCTTGCCATGTTTCCAACCATGAATCACCTTCAACATTTTTACCATATTTTTCCACTCCTATCGAACGAAGTAAAATTCAGTCAGGACAAGCAAGATAGAATTCAGTGAACATGAGCAAGATTGTAGGTGCTAAAAGAAGAGACTACCAATGCATAATGATAGGTATCTAACAAATTTCTCATCAAACAGTCAGAGGAGGGACAAAAGCATTTTGTGATTCCAGAATCATCAAATACCAAACACATAGATGATGAATAATTTTTTTTTTTGAAAAGATACCGAGCTTTCATCGAGGAAAAATGAAAGAATACAAGGCATAAAAAAAAAAAAATAGCCCCAATCAAGGAAGGAACCCCGCTATAAAAAATGGCTCCAATACAGGAGAATAACGTTCAAAGAATAATTACAAAACAAACGCATCACCGACGCTCACAAAGAAACATGGAATCTACTAAGGGACCAGACAACCCACGGGTTCGTCTCAACCCCTCTAAAAATCCTATTGTTTCTTTCACCCCACAACCCCACAAAATAGCACACCCACTCGCTTGCCAAAGGAACTTTCCTTTCTCCTTAAACGACTGATGGAGAAGGAACTCCTCGATCAACATCCTAAGATCCCTGGATCTAGCCAAAAGGAAGCAAAACACCTCAAAAAACAAATCACAAACGGACGGCGCAAAATCACAGCTCCACAAGATGTGATCCAAGTCTTCCTCCGCCCTCCGACAAAGGATGCAACAAGATGGGCCCACAAAAGGAACCAACCTCCTTGCAAGCCGATCTAAGGTATTAACCCTCCTGTGTAAAACCTGCAAAGTAAAAAACAAAACCTTTTTTGGGACCTTCACCTTCCAGAGGGCAAAAAAAACCGACTCACCACCCGGAGAGGGGTCCAACAACCAACAAAAAAAAAGACCCACACGAGAATCCCTCAATCGGATTGGGAGACCAAGTGCGAATAACCCTCGAAAGAACACAATCCCCAACAAGAGAAAGAAGAGCCAGAACCTCCGATGTATCTCTATCAGATAGCGCCCGACGGAAACCCAGGGACAAGGAAGGAGAGCCTCCCGAAGAAATGACAACCTCAGACACAACCTGATTTTTCATGTCCGAAAGATGGAACAATCGAGGGAATAAGAAACAAAGAGGACGCAGTTTTAGGCTTGAAGAGTTCCCCACCCACCAATCCTCCCAAACAAGGTGTCATCCTCATTCCCTACGGAAAACCGAACAAGGCTAGTAAAAATGGAGAGCTCAAGAGAAATATCCTTCCACGGATTCCTGAAAGTGCCTTTAATCCCCTCCGAGACCCACTCAAAGGGATGAGGACCATGCTTACTACCAATGATCCTATGCCACAAGGAATTAGTTTCAAGGGAGAACGCCAAAGCCATTTAGCCAACAACACAGAATCTTTTAAATTCCAAGGCCCCCAAATTTCACATGTTTAACCTTGAAGCTATGTCAACCAGCAGTTCTTGGCAGTCGAGTAAATATCTATAGTGATCTTATTGCTAGGGCATTTACAGAACCTAGCTCTTGGGAGAGAGCGAAAAAGCGTGTGGGGTAACTGGTAAGGTAAGTTAAATTATGAGAAAAGAAACAAAGTACCTGGCTCTTTGTATCCAGTCCAGTCACTTTTCTCCCACCACTGTCAATGAGATCAATAAATCCATTAAATGCAGTGACCTGGGATGATACTTCATGGAGTTATAAAAACAATGTCAAAGTGGCAGCAGTGTAACAAATTTTTATGATGCTTGATTTTTAGCATGATTTCCGCATTACTTAAATTTCTTTCAGAAGTTAACCACTAACCAGAAAAATGGAAGAATTTTTCCAACTGGTTCAGTTGTAACTGGTATTTTACTTAAAAATAAAAATCCAAATGAAGACTTATCTGTAATTAAAAGAAAGATATAATTCATAAAATTATCTAGAGAGTCCTACTCATGACCAGTGTCTAAGTTAATTGATCGAGAGTCATTTAACAGTTCACCAGATTTTTCTTTAGTGGGTAAACTACATCTCTATGAAAAATAGTGTAACATCAATAAGAACTAAGAAGGATACATAAAAAAACTAAGCTTGAAGTCAATTAGGATAATAAAGATGAGAATTAAGATATATACATGCATAACCCAAAATGAAAATCCAATTCAATCTATAGACTTCAAACTGGAAAATAACTCATCCAGTGAGAATAGGAACTCTAACTTGGAGGCATGACAATCATGAGTTTCTTTTTGTCATGTCGATTGGCCAAAGCCACATGTCACAGAGTTCTCCTAGTAAGAGAGTTAATTTACAGATTGCTTAGTTTGCTACACTCTGGATCAACAACAAAGTCAATTACACGAAAAAGTACTAAATTAATACTGTTTCTTTCCATTTTGAGTAACCATCATGCGAATGACCACCCGTCCTAGTCCATCTACAGCTGTATCCATTATCACCGAGGTCCTCGCCACTTTCCCGGTCTTGCATCCATAAATCAAGCAACTTTTTAGCTACTCGACAAAATCTGGTAGAATTTATTTTCCTGCTACCAAAGAAGGATGGTTAGAGTTAGAAAATGACAGATTAACCATATTTCGATTCAAATATTAAGGAAAAGGTAAATAAATAATACCTTCTTTGACACCGAAGGTTTAATCTTAGCTAGTGCACACTCAAAATGGGTCATTTTTATGGTATATGGTACTGAATCGAAAGTACTGTCATTCGATATCGGTTTTTCTTCTAAAGCAACCATTGCGGCTTCATCCATCTGTCATGATGAAAATCACATAAATATGATCTTTTGACCATTCTCCTTTTACCCTTTCCCGAGTAAAAGGAAGAAAGAAAGAAGGAATCATAATTAACCATATAACATAGATGTTTTGTAAACTCTAACAATAGAGGAGGAACAAACCAGTGCAGCAAGATCAGCCCCACTAAAATTTTCGCATGCCTCCATTTGCCCAAGGGCAAGCAAATCTACACTAACATCAATAGACTTATCTTTTGCAAGAGCTTCTAAGATCAATCCTCGCTCATTTGGACCAGGTAGAGGAACATAAAGACGTTTGCCAAATCTACCCGGTCTTAATATAGCAGGGTCTATGACCTCAAGTCTATCAAAATGAAGTCATTAAAAATTTCAGCATAATCACAAGGATAATGAGACCATACATATACTTTGGAAAAAACATTTACCTATTTGTAGCACCAATAACAAAGACACCTCGTCGTTGTTCGGCTCCATCTAACTCTATGAGGAACTGAAAAAACAGAATGAATGTCTGCTTAACGACAACGAACAATGTGTGTGTGTGTTGGGTGGGGGGAGAGAGAAAGTGCCTTAGCACACTTTATAGAACCTGGTTCAATAATCGTTCTACAACCCATCCCCCTTCTTGACCACGTTTTGTTGTTAAAGCATCCACCTACAAATAATTGGAAACATGTAAATATTGTAAATCAAAACCTTTCTATCACCCACTTTAAAGCTTCCTTTATTTGGGAGTTGCTTTTAGAAATTTTATAGCAACTATGACTTTTTGTTTAAGATTGGAGAAACTTTTGTGATCCCATAGTTTGTAGGGTTGATTTCTGACACCTGTTTTGTACTTGGTCTTATGTTTTAAACAAAATTTCTATGTTTCCTTAAAGTTGAAAATAAATTATGAAATAGAAATGAAAGGAGTACGCAACTTCCAAAATTAAATACTTTAATAACATTTAAACCTTCATATATTGTTTGACTTCTAACTAATGAGTTGTTTTAGATTAAAAATACTACCTACCATATATGCCATGTTCACTCAAACCTTCAAGTCATCTATACAAAAATGATCACCAACAACAACAACTAGCAAATAGCAAATCAAAGTCACATACTTCATCAAAGAAAAGAATGCATGGCGCGCATGTCCTTGCCCGACTGAACAATGTTCGAATTGCAAGTTCACTTTCTCCGACATATTTATTTAGGAGCTCAGGACCCTATGCAACAAACAAATCCATGGTAATAAAAAGTATTTAGGCTTTCAAATTAACCAAAATTTTGAAAGAGAATAAGTTATTGTTTTAATGTTTGAGTTACTTGAATACCAAACCTTAATATGAATAAAATTGGCTCCTGCCTCATTTGCAACGGCCTTGGCAATTAGTGTCTTCCCACATCCTGGAGGACCATATAGCAAAATCCCGACCTCTAGATTCATGCCAAAGCCCTATATCCAAGTTAAAAGAAATTAAATTTGTGCAATAAAAATAGACAAATGCAGCAAGAACAAACCATGAAAACATTCTTTACTCTTTAGATGATGAAAAGGAAACTTCCTTAATTCCAGGGGTAAAAGTTGGCCAGAGTCAGTCAAGGTAGATATTGGGCCAACACCACTGTCGGTCGGAGAGAACTAAAAAGTAAAAACCAACTTTTATTTTGGCAGTCATGGAACCGACTTAACTATTGGCAGGTCTTTTTGTATGTGTTGTTCGGAAAGAGTAAGGACTCAATGATTATTCATTTTCTGAAACCATAACTAAAAATTTTGGTAGATAGGGATCCCATAACAATTATCAGCCCATCGTTGACGATCGGAGTAGTGAGAATAATTAAATGTCTCTTCGATCTGTAGGTAACAGATGGCAACAGAGAAAATGAAATAGATAAATATTTTGAATGTGTAGATGGGAGGGAAGAGGAAGGAGAATACATGTAAGTAAAGAGAGAAAAAGAATATGAAGGGTAAGGGAGGAAGGAATAGGTAGATGCACTAATGAGAGGGAGAGAGTAAATGAAAGAAGAAAGGAGTAATCATCATTAAGAGAGAGGGGAGAGGAGAAGATGAAATGACAAACAAACAGGAAAAGAGACATTAATGAAGAATGAGGGGCAAACCCATAAAGGAAACAAGACCTTGATGAATAATGATAAATAGAAGGTAGAATACCATGGGAATGAGAGCTTATTTGAGAAGAAAAATCAAATGGTGCAAAGGGCGGATTTTAAGCAAATTCATATGTTGGTCGGATTTTCAAGTCTTTCACTTTCACTCCAACTGAATTTTATATCTTTTTTTTTTTAATATCTATGAGGGTCTGGGCCAGCTTACGCGCCACCTCGACTAATCTCACCGGACAACCGCCAGCCTCCAACATTTGGTTGCCTAGGTAACCCGTAGAAAATTAATTCTTAGGTAGGTGGCCACCAAGGATTGAACTCATTCCCTCTAAGAGGGCTTTAATAGTCTCAAAACCCTTCATGACCACTAGACCAACTCTTGATGGTTCAACTTAATTTTATATCTTATTTCTTAAAACTAGTGATTTCATGGAATATAATTAAATTTACAAAATGAAGGAGAGCAAAGTACATTTTTTTTAACAAGATACAACACTTTTCATTGATTTAATGAAAAAAGACTAATGCTCTGTTACCGAAGGACCCAGAGAAGAAAATGTCTTATTACTAAGCTTCTTTCTCTCTTCAAGGCTTGAGTTTGATGCGATACATGGAGTATCTGGTGTTTATGCAAAACCAATTTTTATAGTCGAGTTAAGAGGGCCTCTGGAAGATTTTGGGCATCGTCCGCCAGATCCTAATCTTACATAATTGAAGTTTTGGTTCTTCTCTTAAGCTTTTCAGCTCAGTTTGGTTGTCTTTATGGGTTTTCCAGCCTTGGTTTGAGCTTCGTGGGTTTCTAGGCTCTTGGTTCTTAGCGTTTCAGTAAAATTATTAGAAGTTTTGCTGTGTTCGTCTTCTTTGCTTCATCATGGGGCATTTCTAATTTTTGGGAGAGTTTATCTCTTCTCTTGTTTTAAAGATTTGGTGGTGGCTGAAGAGTCTTTTATTGGATCAGTTGGAGATTTATCTTCCGTTGGTTCTCATTTGGAGTTTTATCTTTGACAGTCATTTGGTTGTTGGTTCTGTTGATATTTTTGGTTTTGGCATTGGTTTTTGGGGGCTGTTTTATCTAGATTGATTGTTTGATGAATTCTCAAATTCTCAATTATCTTTATTTATTGTCTCTTTTTACTATTTTCACTTTCTCTCCCTCGTCGAGTTTGTATCTTTGAGCATTAGTCTTTTTTCATTTCATCAATGAAAAGTTTCAAAGTTTCGTTTCTTGTTAAAAAAAAAAAAAAGACTAATGCTCAAGGGATACAAACTCCACAGGAGAGAAACAGAACTCCACAGATGAGAGAAATACAAAATGCTATAAAAGAAACAAAGCTATAAATAAGAAAGACTACAATAATCAGAACTGAAGAGGCAAAAAAGTGTGCCAATTACGAGCAATGTCTTGGATAGAATAGACTTTAAATTGCTTTGAAAGAGAACTCCAAAAAGAGGCCAATAAGCAAACGGATTCGAAACAGTCGACCCAAATAAGATGTTTATTTTGAAAAATTCTGAAATTGCTCTCTATCCATAAATCAAGGAGCAAAGCTTTGAGAATCCGAAATGATTAAGGGCATGACTTTCTTCAAACTTTCAGTGAGAACTATGGCCACAAATTTATAAACTGCTGAGGTCAAAATAATGGGCCTAAAATCCTTCACACTTGCAACAACTTCTTTTTTTTTTAATAGAGCAAAGTACATAAAAACCCATTTACAAAGCTAAGAGAGCGAAGTTCACAAAAGTCCAAACCAAAAGAGTCATTTAGAAGAAAAATCTTCTCCAATTAGCAACTATAAAAGAAATTGAGCATTTATAGAAAGAGCTAAAGAGAAAGCATGCAGGAAATAAAACAATGATATTTCAAATATAAATGGAAAAACAAAAAAAGAGTACCTTATAATCTTCAGGATACTTTACACGCCTAACTATATAGCGATCAAACTCTATTCTTAGTCGTTCCAAGCCTCCAACATCTTCCCATTTTACATTCGGAATTCCAGAAAATCCTTCTCTTACCAAGGAAGGTTGCACTATTTTAATTGCTTCCTACAAAATGTCATAAGGGAGAAGTAGGATGAACAAAAATAGTTAATATGATTCATTTGAATATCAATTACTTTGTAGAAATAAGCATCATTAGAAATAATAAAAAAAAAATACTCAATAACCTCAAAGTCACCCATGGTTATAGTCAACTTGTCCACATCTCCAAGGAAATCGGGTTGCCTCCACAAATCATCTATATGCACGTCATCTACAAGGTCTATAGATAACTCACGTTCTCTTTGATCAATGATTCTCCTCACGGCAAGATTACTAGCCTTATTAGCCAATGTTGCCAAATCAGCTCCAACAAACCCTGAGGTTGCCCGAGCTATTTTCAGAAGATTAAAAGAACCTTCTTCAAAGCTCATATTTTTAGTGAGAATAGAGAGAATTTCAAGCCTTGAATTTTCATCGGGAACACCTAATACAAACTCCATATCAAAACGACCTGACCTTCTTAATGCAGGATCAATAGCATTAGGCCTGTTGGTTGTAGCAATCACTAGAACATAGCCTGATCGAACATCAGCACTATTTTTTTGTGAACTTGTGGCAGAATTTATAGGTTTGTGAAAACCATCCATGCAAGTCATTAACTGTGTTACAATCCGTCTATCTGTTTCTTTTTGTAGACTTTCTCTCTTTGATGCAATCGCATCAATCTCATCAATAAAAACTATTGATGGTGCTGTCCTATTGGCTTTGTAAAAGAGCTCTCTAATATTTTCTTCTGACTCACCTGAAAACGCCAAAGGGAAAATGTAAAAACCAAGCATAAAAATTAACTTGTTCAGTGTAGCATTGAGGCCAATACTGTAAGAGCGAAGTAAAATAGAAACGTTGAAAGAGAAAAAACAAAGGGCATTGAATGTTGAAACTACTTGTTAAGGTAAACTTAAACATTGTAAAAATAGAAGTAAAATTATCTGGACAGGAGTTGCTATAATTGAAGTTCCCGAAAGATAAACTTTTGGGAGTTGTGTCTGCCTAGTTTTTGTACTTTAGGAAAAAAATATTAGTAGATCCTTTCACATTCAAGATTGGGTTTATCCAATGCCTGAACTTCAAAAAATTCTAACAAGTTCCAAAACATTCCATTTTGTGTCTAATAAGCTAAGTAATTTTCGAGAATGAAAAGTCTACTTGGATTAATACAATGTAAGGAAGCATAACACGATCTCATAACCAAAGCTTCAAAGACCACGATTTAAATCTCTATAATCACACAACAATATGGTTTTACTATTTTGGATAAGAAAAAGAAAAATGCAAGAAGAAGATGTACCTGATACACCTGAAACTACCTCAGTTGCGGAAATCTCATAGAAAGGTAGGCCGATTTCATTTCCTATGGCACGAGCCAATGTGGACTTTCCACAACCAGGGGGTCCATGTAGCAAAATTCCAGTTATGGGTTTGACCCCCAACCGCTGAAGCTGGTTTGAATGATAGAATGGAATAATCACCTCCTTCTTCAATTGCTTCAACATATCCTTCATCCCTCCAAAATCTTTAAGCCTTGGCCCTTCCTCCTTTGAAACCACTTTCTCTGTTTCTGCATTCCCCACATTAAGAGAACTCTTCAACAGATCCTTCCTTGCATTCCCCACTTCAATAATGCTATTATCAGCAACCTTATTGTCTATGGCAACTTCCAACTCCACACTCTTTGATTTGTTCGACTCAGCGTAAGATGTTCGGAGCATCGACTTCATCAAATCGAATTTCGGCTCTACTTCTTCCCCATATATGGCATCCTCCGACGTCGACGTCGCTTCGTCGCTACTATTACCAGAATCCGATGACAATGAAGACGACAAATCATCCGGATTTCTGTTGTGTTGTATCCTCCTGAGGTGCATATTCTCCACACTCTGCAACCTCTGTTCGCTCACGTCGACTCTCATGTGCCGCTTCTTTCGAATGGTACTTCCATGGCCACGACAATCGGCGTCTTCGTCTTCAGAATCTTGTAATTGACGTTTGATTTTTCTGGATGTGGAAGTAGAGGGAGTGGATTTAGGGCGCTTTTTGAGCTGCGAATCTAGGGTTTGTTGGACGATTGAAGTGAAGGGTGACTTCTTGAGGCCTCGGTAGTCCCTGTAACTGGATTGGAGATGGTCCACGATGTCGTCGACGGTGGGACATTTGTGGCGACAAGACTTAATTCGTTGAAGAAGGAAACCACGGTTCACAACTGACGGCGACCTGCCGCCCGCCATGTTCGCCGACGTCGGATAGATGTGGAAGATAGGTTTTAACCTAAATGAGACTGATGGGGGAGAGGCTTGTAGACGACGACCAGCAGCTGTAATCAATTATGTGAATTAGTTTTTTTCTTTTTATAAAAAAAACAAGTTTTTTTTATTTTATTTAGATTCAACTATAATTTTAAAATAATTCGATGGCAATGTGCTTTTCGAAAATCAGGTGTAAAGAACAAAATTAGTATTTACAATCCTATGCACATTCCCCAAATACACTATATATTATTGACACTTTTTCTAACTAACTCATACTTAAAATAAAACTGAACTCAACAACTCACAAATTATACCGATTAATCTAACCCTAACAATATTCTAAGAAATTTCAGACTAAAACAATACAATTTTCTAACTAACAATCAGAAATCAGATGCTTGCAAATGGGAAAAAAAAAAAGTAGATCAGAAACCATCAGAATGCTTGCAATTAGAAAATTAACAATCATGGCTCCATGACAATCAGAATATCACTGTCTTGTTAAAAAAAAAATTATATGTCAATCAACAATCGATCATGCCATCAGAAATCAGAATGCAACTGATTTATAAAAAAAATGTTGTCTTGTTTAATAAAATAAATGAAAACATGTGCAACATTTAAAAAAAAAAAAATCTTCTACCAAGCCTAAGTATCCAAATAGAAGAATCCATCTCAAATTTATGAACACCTTAAAAAATAAATAAACAAGAATCCATCTAAAATGGGGTCGTGTCGTCTTCTTCGCGGCTGAGATGGAGTCACGCTGATAAGATTACAAGCAAATTCAACAACCTAATATTCTTCCGAAATTATATGGACCGTAGGAAACAATCACATGAACAATTCACATTCAATTTCAATTATAATTCACATAAGGGATTGTGTGGCTCGTAACCCCTCTCTAAAATCCCCAATTTCCTCACCCACATACACAGATAACAGAGAACGAGTTTGGAATTGTACCTCAGAAAGTAGTAGTAGTCGAAGAAGAAGCTGTTTCAATGGCGGGGACTTCGAATCCTGCAACTGTGTTGTTCCTCTTCTTTCTTCGGAGAGGAGTACGCGCTGCTGGTGATGAAGAACGTGAATGAAGGGAAAGGGGTTTTTGCGCCGTTGGTTGTGGTTACTCGGAATCTCATCGGCAAGAAGCGCTTCAATCAGCTTAGGCGAGCGGCGAGGTGGAGGTCTACGGCGGCGAAGCTGAGAGCGGCGAGAGAGAGGTAGGTGACCGAGGCGGAGGGTGACTTGCGATTGAGAGAGAGAGACGAGAGAGCGTAGACGAGGGACTAGGGAGAGGGAGGCGCTGAACTAGGTATTTTTTTTTTTTTTTTTTTTTTTTTTTTGCCTTTTTTTATCTAATTCGATTCGATTTGATTGAACCGAACTAAAATTGGTTCAACTCGCAAACCGACTCGAAAATTCAGGTGGTTAAAAAATCAACTCAACCCAATCCTTACCATTCGAGTTGGATGGACCGAGTTACTTGGATTGTCGGATCATTTGTACACCCTAATATTTAGTAAATTTCAATTTTAAATTTTAAAGATTAATAAAAATAAAATAACAAAACTTTTAATTTTAAAGACATTAATTTTTTGGTAAATTAATATAAAAGTATAATTATTAAAGCCCACATCTTATTTCAATTATTTTTAGGTCAATTTAGAATAAAATAATTAAAAATATAGCATGTTTTTAAAAAAAATGTAGATATGACAATTTCTATCGCTGATATCTTATGGCCGATAGAAGTCTATCGCTGATCACTTCAGCTTAGTCTATCACCGATAAAAGTCTATCAGTGATATGATAAAGTCTATCAATGATAGAAACAGATTTTTTTGACATATTTACAAAACATTTAAAGTTTGCTAAATTTGCAATTAGTTTGGGCCTGATTGCTATTTGTGCAACCAGTTCTATGTTTAATATCTAAATTTTTTATAAGATAATAATTTAAAATTTTTTATTATTTTAAAATTATTTAATAAAATATTAAAAATAATTATTGTTATATAAAACAAAATATTAAATTAATCAACCCAACTAAAATATAAAATATATCTATTAAATTATTTAATAAAGTATTAAGTATCATTATTGCTATATAAAATAAAATATTGAATTAATCAATCATTACAAATATAAAACATATTTATTAAATTAATTAGAAAATAAAACTCAAAAGATTATAATAAGTAAGAGTGAATGATACTACAATAATTTTATAAAATTTGTAAGAAGATGTGACCGAAAATTAATTTTAAATTTAGACTCTAGAAGAGAATAAAAACAGAGAGAAAAAATAAAAATATTTTTTATGAATGGTTTGTATTTTTCAAATGGAGAGAAAAATTAGAATAGAAAGCATTTATGAAACTTCTTTTGGGACATTTATCAATTTGGTTTACTAAAAGAACATCTTCCACCATTAAAAAAAAAAAAAAAACATAAATCAATTTGTAGTTTTATTTTAAAATTATAAATTCTAATTTTAACAATTGTGCAGTATTTTCAAATTTTAAACAAATTTAAAAATATCCCCAAATCATGAGACATATATATATATTAAAAGTATTGTGATTGTATATTTAACATTAGTAAAGCATTATAAATATAATAACATTATTAAAATAAAATGTTATAAATTCAATTTTATTTTGATTTATTCAAATTTTAAAATCAAAAATAAAAAATTGCCATCATGATTCAAATTCAAACATTGAAAATGTATATGGTAAATTTTAATCCCATCTTATTGTGATTATTTAAGTTAATTTATTGTTATTGTTTTTCTCTATTCAAATTCTAGTAAAACTAATTTAGGTCTACCATCGGTGATAAAAATTGCGAGGATTGAACTTATGACTTCATAGTCAGAAGCACAACCTTATACCAATTGAGTTAGGCTCGGTTTGACAATATTAATTAGTTATTACACTTCCTCATTTTAAATTAAATTGTAATCAATTGAAATATTTGAATATGAAAAGTTTACCATTAATAATATATTTAAAATTATTATATAGGTTGGTGCCAGTATTTTCTATTTTATAAAATTAAAATCAAACTATCTTATTAATTTTATATTTTTAGTTAAAAATAAAATTACAAAATTCTATTGTTTATTAGTTAATTATAAACAACGAATGAATAATTTTAATTGAAATATATATAATTATTAGTAAAGTAATTTAATAAATTAAGTGAATTAATTTAAATTAATTAATATTTTTTTAGCACTGTAATTGTGGAGTAGAGATCGAACCTCCGACCTCGAGGGAAGGAGTGCATGTCAATTACGCTTAAACGAAGCTCATTTTGGCAAATTAATTAATATTTTCAACCAATTTTTTAACTCTATTAATTTTATATATTCTCATCAATTAACATTAAGGTCACGTTTACTTCCCTCCAAACGGAATGAATCTTAATTATGACGGTGGGACCCACATCCATTACACGTTTACAAAAATCTACAAACGTAATCAAAGTATGGGCTCCACCTCAAAATTTGTAATCTCATTATCCTATTTCTCTACCACCTTAGGGTGCTCAATCGGATTACCATGAAAGATTACATGGGGTCCACCAATTTTTGACCCATTTCCTTCCACAAATGTCCATTCTCTCTTTTCCTCGGTCCTTTCATTTGTTTGCTCGTACACTTTGCCATTTTTCCCCTTCTTTTTCTCTGTTTTTCAATCTAAAATTTAATTTTCATCCCAACACATTTACGTTTTTTTGGGTCTACCGATTTATTGTTAACCGAGACGAAATGCTTAAAGATCTTCATTTTTTTTTATATTAATCGTTGGCATAAGTAGACTCAGGTCGTCATCGGTCAAAATAATGCACAAAAGATGAAAAAAAATATACAGATTTACACGATTCGTCAAACGATCATGATTTCCATTAACAACATCAAAATGGTTATAAACATGATTATAAACATGATTATAATTATGTTTATAAACATGATTATAAACATGATTAGTATCACGCGTCCATACTTACCCAAATAAATAAGTTTGTCTTTTTCATCCAAACTTTACAACTGAAGCAATCACTGAGTGCTTCTTCAAAAAACAGGAAAACAAAAAAACCAAACGTCCATACCTAACAAATCAAAAAAATATAAAATAAAGGAGAACTAAAGTAAACAAGTTGCCTAAAACGAGGTGATGTTCGAATATCTAGCAGGCACATACAAAAGCGGGTTGTTGGTTGATGTTGTTGGTTGACGTCTACATTCATTCCTCCGTGATCGATGATATCGCTATCACGATCGGGGGATATTTGTTGGGAGTGCGACCAAAGTCCCACATTGGTTAGAAGAGGGGAAGATCATGGGTACATAATAAGGGACAACATTATCCATTGGTATGAGGCCTTTTGGGTGGAACCAAAAGCAAAACCATGAGGATTTAGGCCCAAAGTGAACAATATCATACCAATGTGAAGATATGTGGAGTTATGTTGTCCCCAACAACTGGTTTCAGAGCTATGCCCCTTGACTTAGTAGTGTCGGTAGAATCATCGGGTGCAGAACAAAGAAACGGTGAGCCTGGTGAGCCTCAAAGGCGTAGTCATTGGTGGAGATCCGTGGTAGAGCTTTATCGGACCGACGGTGTGCTCCGGTAAAAGAGTTGGCCTAGATAAGAGTAACCTTATCGGACTGTGTGCTCCGGTAAAAGAGTTGGCCTAGATAAGAGTAACCTTATCGGACTGGCGGTGTGCTCCAGTAAAGGAGTTGGTCTAGATAAGATCTAGACGGATAGATGACTATTTGAGGGGAGGCTCGGTGGTACTTTCTTCAAGGGAAGGATTGTTGGGAGTGCAACCAAAGTCTCACATTGGTTAGAACAGGGGAAGATCATGAGTATATAAGGAGGGACAACGTTCTCCATTGGTATGATATGAGGCCTTTTGAGTGGAACCAAAAGCAAAACCATGAGGGTGGGACAACGTTCTCCATTGGTATGAGGCCTTTTGAGTGGAACCAAAAGCAAAGTCATGAGGGTTTAGTCCCACAGTGGACAATATCATACCAATGCGGACATATGTGGAGTTACGTTGTCCCCACACAACAACCTTTCTCCAAGTTTGAAATTTGTAGGATTTTTGGCAATATATAAGAAGAGTGGTTGTCCCACATAGGAAAGATTCAAGTAAGTCATGGGCCCCAAGGGCTATAAAATGAGCTTATGGGTTTGATTTTTAATCATCTCAGTTAATTCCCTATTGAGTGGTGCAAATTAGCTTTGAGAGAGTGTTTTTGTAATTGGGGTCGGGAGAGAGAATTTTGTGTGATTGTAACAATTTTTCACCTAGTGGAGTTTTTTTTTCTGGTGGGTCGTGGTTTTTCTTTGATTTTGAAGTTTTCCACGTAAATTCTTGTGTTTTCTATTTTTATTGTTTTATTTTAATTTCTTGTTTATTTTTGCAGAAGTGAGAGGTTTTTTCTCAACAATATTCTCTAACTTTCATCTTCCTAGTTTCCTTCTTCATTCCTTCCACATTCCTCTTCTCATCTACCTGTTAGGATTTGTGGAGACAAAAACTCATGGAATATAAGTTTGGTTCACACATATAATATATTATATTATATTATATGAGTTTAGGGTAATATAATATAATATATTATATGTGTGAACCCGGTGGTCAAGAAGAGAATTTGAAAGCTTTTGGGTTTTGGCCCATTAATGGGCTTAGGTATTTGTTCGGCTGCAACAAACATATATATAGATACATGTTTTGTTTGTTTAGATAAATTTGTAGATTAAAATAGTTTTTGTTGAGTTTTATTCAGCGTCGGCAGTAAGCAATTGAGAAAAATATTGTGCATTTTTCTCAAGAATTGAGTGTTTCTCTCTATTGTTTATCACAAGCTACTGGGTTATGGTACTTGGAAGCGAATAGTTCTACTTGGGCTATTTGAGAGAGAATTGTAGCGCGAGTTTGAGGGACCTCTTGTAATCTCCATTATAGTAGAACTTGTAGTTGCAGAAGACTGGACGTAGTCCCAAGATTGGGGCGAACCAATATATCTCTCGACGTTCTCTATTTCCCTTTTATCTTTATTGTAGTATTTTGTGATCGATTATTTTTTGTTATAACCTGTGAAGTGGGAGAGGTGAGATATAATCTAGTTTATTTCGCTGTTATTTATATCTCGTTGTTTTTTACCTCCCAACAAGTGGTATCAGAGCTTTTGGTTCAGGAATCATGGGAGTGACAAATCCAAAAAGTTTCGAGGGAGTCACAAAATTTGATGGAAATTTTTTTGGTTATTGGAAGATGCAAATCAAAGATTTCTTAACCTACAAGAAAATGCAGAAGGCACTGAAGGAGAGGCCAAAATAAATGTCAGATGGAGATTTGGTGGATATGGATGAATAGGCAGTTGAAAACATAATGATGTGTCTGTCAATGGAAGTGGCTAGTTTTGTAGCCAACGAGACTATTGCAATCAAGCTAATGGAAGCGCTTACAAACACGTATGAGAAACCGTCTGCCAATAGTAAAACATATCTCCTTAAGAGGTTTTTCAACATGCAAATGGTTGAAAATGCATCTGTTAATTCCTATATTAATGAGGTTACCACTTTAGTTAATCAGGTGAAGTATGTTAAGATAAAATTTACTGATGAAGTATATGTTATTCAGTTATTAATGTTTTTACCTGATAGTTGGGAAAAGATGAAGATCGTAGTGTCTAATTCGACTAGAGATAACACTCTGAAATTTTCAGGAGTTTGTGATTTAACTATAGCTGAAGAAATTCGTAGGAAGGGTAGTAGTAAAGAACCTACTGTAGGATCAACTTTAGTTTTAACTAAGGGTAAAAACAAAATTGATTATGAAGATAATAAATTTAATAGTAGTAGGAAAAAGTGGTAAGGGTAAAAACAAAATTGATTATGAAGATAATAAATTTAATAGTAGTAGTAAAAAGTGGAGTCATAGAAATAAGAAGGTAGAATATTTTTACTGCCACAAGAAAAGTCACTACAAAAGTCAGTGTAGGAAACTAACAGAGAATCATGAGGTAAACTGATGGAACCGAAGGATCCCGACACAACCAGAGGCGCAGCGGAAATAGCCTAAAACTGGCTGAGGATCTTCAGCAATCAATGAGCAACAAACTGGGAGAGGAAAATAATCAAACTTTTTGAAAATTTTCATTCTGCCCGAACTACCGATCGATAAACACATTTATCGATCAGTAAACCGATCGGTAAAGGTAAATCAATAAATGGTTGACCGATAAACTGATCGATAAAATTCAATAAAATGCACCAGTATATATCACATATACACCGATATATTTTCTACCAAAGAAAACCCGACCGGTAAAAATGGTGTAAACATACCGGTAAATATCATATATACACCGGTATATTTTATACCGAAGAATTCATGACAGATATATATTATATATATACACCGGTATATATCATATATACACCCACCGGTATATATCATATATACACCGGTAAATATTATATAGAGGAATTCCTGACCGATATATACCACTGGTATATATCACCAGTATATATCATATATACACCGGTATATATTATATCGAGAAATTTCTGACCGGTATATGCCACCGATATATATCACCGGTATATATCATATATACACTGGTATATATTATACCGAGAAATTTATGACCGATATATACCACCGGTATATATCATATATACACCGGTAAGTATTATACCGTAGATATCCTGACGGGTATATACCACCGGTATATATCACCGGTATATATCAAATATACACCGGTATATTTTCCAGCGAAGAGAACTCTTCAGAAAAAGTACCGGTATATATCATATATACACCGGTATATATTGTAACAAAAATACCTTATTTTGACGTTCGCCTTCTCGTCTACCTCAGCACCTCTACTGTCCTCTCGAACTCTACCTCTCCTCCAGTCACGAACTCAACACGAACAATCGAGGACCACCCTTAGAGAAGTCCCAATTATTCTCGGGCTTAATGGCAGAGTTGTGGGACTCCTTAAGCTAAGGGGGTTGCTGAGAGGGTGAAGGAAGAAGATGAAGCTTTGGTAGAGTTTGTCCATTAAATATTTATTTATTGTATTTAGTAAATATAATTAGAGATATCATTTACTATTTAGTTTTTTTCCTTTTCCTTGTAGGTTTAGGTTTTCCTATTCGTTTTAAGTTTAGGTTTTCTTTTTCCTATTTAAGGAGTCATCTTTGGAACCATTATGTGTTAATGTGAATAATATCTTCTCTATTATTTACCATCATAAATTTAGCATGGTATCAGAGCAGCCAAAATAAAACCCTAACCCTAGCCGTCGCTTCCGCCGTCGTTGCCACTTCCATCGTGCAACCGCTGATCTTCGCCAAGCTTGTACGCTGTCAGCAAGGTTATTTTCATTTTTTGCTTCGTTCTTTGTTTGTGAAGTTTGAGTACAGCAAACATGTCGGAAGATAAATTTTTGGCGACTAAGGTCCATCCCACTGTCCAAATTACTACTATCCGGCTTAATGGGCATAACTTTCATCGTTGGTCTCAAAGTGTTCGGATGTACATTCGCGGACAAGGGAAGATTGGATACATTAGTGGAGACAAAAAAGAGCCGGCCAAGGAGGATCATTTGTTTGATATATGGGATGCAGAAAACTCCATGGTTATGACTTGGTTGGTGAATTCTATGGTTGAGGAGATAAGTGACAACTGTATGTATTTTTCTACTGCAAAGCAATTATGGGATAGCGTGAGTAAGATGTATTCTGACTTGGGCAATCAATCGCAAATACTTGAGCTGAATCAGAAACTAGACAACATTCAACAAGGAGAAAATAATGTTACACAATATTTTCATTCTCTAAATCGAATTTGGCAAGATCTAGATCTTTTTGATGATTATGAGTGGGAGTCACCTAAAGATCAGAAGCACTACAAAAAAGTTGTGGAAAATGGTCGTACTTACAAATTCCTTACCGAACTCAATGATGAGTACGATGAGGTTAGAAGCAGAATAACTGGTAAAAATCCTCTACCATCTTTTGATGATGTTTTTTCTGAAGTTCGCAGGGAAGAGAGTCGTCAGAATGTTATGCTTGGCAAGAAAATTACAAATTCAGTTGAGACATCTGCTATGGTGAGTGAGGCCATTGCAAATAAGGCTTCTACTCAAGTTTATAAACCACGATGGTGCAATTATTGTAATAAACCTCGACATACTCGTGAGACTTGTTGGAGACTTAATGGGAAGCCTGCAAATTGGAAGAGTACTAAGCAAGGTGATAAGAGTAATTCTCAACAACCTTCTTCAAGTGCCAATATTGCTGACTCAAATCAATTCAGTAAAGAGCAAGTTGATCAATTCCTGAAACTGCTAAAGACCAATTCGTCATCTGGTAATCCAAGTGTTTCCTTGGCACAAACGGGTAATTATTCTCAAGCTTTCTCTTGCCTTAATTCATCTCCATGGGTTATAGATTCTGAAGCCTCTGACCATATGACTAGTTCATCTCACTTCTTTGAGTCCTATTCTCCTATATATTGCAATGAGAAAATTCGAATTGCCGATGGTAGTTTCACATCTGTTGCAGGGAAATGAACTATTCGTTTGACTGATAAAATTACCTTACAATCAGTTCTTCATGTTCCTAAATTAGCATGTAGTTTGTTATCTGTCAGTAAAATATCTAAGGATGCTAACTGTCGTGTTACTTTCTTTGATACTCATTGCATCTTTCAGGATCAGGAGTTGGGGGAGATGATTGGACATGCTAGGATGTTGGATGGTCTCTACTATTTTGATGATGAATCTCTTTCTAGGGTTAAAAAACTTCAAGGCTTAAGTAGTGTTAGTTCTTCTTCTGTTAAAGAAACAATTCTGCTTTGGCATCATAGACTAAGACATCCCAGTTTTTTTTATTTGAAATATTTGTTTCCAAATTTATTTAAAGGAATAGATTACTCAATTTTTCATTGTGAAAGTTGCATTTTTGCCAAGAACCATCGAGCCACGTATTTACCAAAATCATATCGTACTTCTAAACTTTTTTACTTAATTCATAGTGATGTTTGGGGTCCGTCTAAAGTTATGACTCAAAGTGGAAAACGTTGGTTTGTTACCTTTATCGATGATCACACTCGCTTAACTTGGGTATATTTGTTATCACAAAAATCTGAGGTAAAAAATCTTTTCATTTTGTTTTACAATATGATTGAGAACCAATTTCAAACTAAAATAAGCATTCTCCACTCTGATAATGGGACTGAATATTTTAATGAATATCTTGGTAATTTTTTGAAAGATAAGGGAATTTCTCATCAGTCTACTTGTCGTGATACTCCCCAACAAAATGGAATTGCTGAACGGAAAAATAGGCATTTACTTGATGTTGCTCGTGCTATTATGTTCTCTATGCATGTTCCTATTTATTTGTGGGGAGACGCAGTTCTCACGGCTGCCTATCTCATAAATCGAATGCCTTCTAAGATTTTGAATTTTAAAACACCTCTTGATCACATTAAAAAGTTTTTTCCAACCGTTTGCCTGTACTCTGATTTACCAATTAAAGTTTTTGGGTGTACTGCCTATGTTCATATTCCTAGTATGTCTCAGTCTAAACTTGATCCTCGAGCTGTTAAATGCATTTTTTGGGGTATGCCTCAAACAAAAAGGGTTATAGGTGTTTTGATCCCCAAAATAGAAAATATTTTGAAAGTATGGATGTGTTGTTTCTAGAAAATGAATCTTTTTTCAGCCAAAATTCTCTTCATGGGGAGAAATCCAACTTAGAAGATAATTTTGATACTTTTTGGGACACTTCTTCTCTTCCTAATATCATTTGTCCTGAAACTACTAGCTCTTTAATGCCGAGCTTAAAAGCTTCTTCTTCAGGGGAAGAAATACTACAAAAAGATCCCACTGATCAAAATCTTGAACTTCAGGTTTACACTAGAAAGAGATTCAATCAAAAGAACCAAGATCAGACAGTTGACTTGTCACAAAACCAATTTAATGCCCCAATGAATGATACTGATGATTCAGGTAACCTATCTTTTGTTCCCATTTCTTCATCTATTCACAATGTTGTACCTAATATATCTGATCTTGACATTCCAATAGCCCTTAGGAAAGGTGTTCGTACTTGTACCAAATATCCTATTGCAAACAACCTTTCTTACCATAGATTGTCTGATAGTCATAAAGCTTTTACCTCTAGGATAACCAACTTATTTATTCCAAGGAATATAAAGGAGGCTCTAAATGATTCGAATTAGAATTTAGCAGTAATGGAAGAGATGAAGGCTCTCGAAGAAAATTGCACATGGAATATAGTTGAACTACCAAAAGATAAGAAAACAGTGGGATGCAAATGCGTGTTTACTGTGAAATGCAAATGAAATGGTAGCATTGAACGATACAAAGCTAGATTAGTTGCTAAAGGCTTTACACAGACCTACAGGATTGATTATCAAGAAACGCTTGCTCCAGTTGCTAAGATTAATTCCATTAGAGTACTTTTATCTATTGCTGTTAATTTAGATTGGCCACTTTATCAACTTGATGTTAAAAATGCCTTCCTCAATGGAGATCTCGAAGAAGAGGTGTTTATGAGTTTACCGCCAGGTTTCGAAGACGATCTTGGGAGTAACAAAGTGTGCAGGTTAAATAAATCCTTATACGGTCTTAAACAATCTCCTAGAGCGTGTTTTGAACGTTTTGGAAAAGCTGTGAAGAGTTATGGTTTTCTTGAGAGTCAAGCAGATAACACCATTTTCTATAGACACACTGGTAATGATAAGATGGTTGTTTTAATCGTCTATGTTGATGATATCATTCTCACAAGTAATGATGAGGCTGGACTGAGTAGTTTGAAGAAAGAACTAGCAAATGAATTTCAAATCAAAGACTTGGGAATTTTGAAGTATTTTCTAGGGATGGAATTCACTAGATCAAAGAAAGGTATTCTTGTCAATCAAAGAAAATATATTGTTGATTTACTTGAAGAGACAGGCTTACTTGGTTGTAGGACATCAGAAACTCCTATTGAGCCAAATTTAAAATTGCAAGCTGCAACAACGGCAGAGGTTAAAGACAAGGAAAAATACCAAAGACTTGTGGGAAGACTTATTTATCTATCTCACACTCGTCCTGATATTGCTTTTGCAGTAAGTATGGTAAGCCAGTTCATGCATGCTCCAAGGCCAACTCACTTTGAGGCAGTTTACAAGATCTTGAGATACTTGAAATGAACTCCGGGAAAAGGCATATTGTTCCAGAAGCATGATCACTTGCATATTGAAATTTACACTGATGCTGACTGGGCAGATAGCACTACAGATAGAAGGTCTACTTCTGGTTATTGCTCATTTGTTGGAGGCAATCTTGTTACCTGGCGAAGTAAGAAACAAAGTGTTGTAGCTAGAAGTAGTGCTGAACCAGAGTTCAGGGCTTTAGCCCATGGCATATGTGAGGGTATATGGATAAAAAAACTATTGGAAGAATTAAATTTCGTCCAGATGACACCTATGAGTGTTTATTGTGACAATAAGGCGGCCATTTCCATAGCTCATAATCCAGTCCTTCATGATAGGACTAAACATATCGAGGTTGATAAACACTTTATAAAAGAAAAGATTGATGTTGGGATAATATGTATTCCCTATCTTCCAACAACAGAGCAAGTTGCAGATGTGTTGACAAAGGGGCTCCCAAAATTACGGTTTGATAAGTTGATTAACAAGCCGACAATGGAAAATATCTTTGAACCAGCTTGAGGGGGAATGTTGATTTATCCATTAAATATTTATTTATTGTATTTAGTAAATATAATTAGAGATATCATTTACTATTTAGTTTTTTCCTTTTCCTTTTAGGTTTAGGTTTTCCTATTCCTTTTAAGTTTAGGTTTTCCTTTTCCTAGAGTCATCTTTGTAATGTTAATGTGAATAATATCTTCTCTATTATTTACCATCATAAATTTAGCAGTTTGGAATTGAGTTTATTATGAACTTGATAAACAATTTATCAAGAACACAAAGAACACAATTCAACAAACCTCCTGAATTTCAATAACTTGAAATCCAAAATCAAGGGAAAAAGAATTAACACCTTAACTCTTCTTCAATCTTTCAAAAGAACATACCTTGATTCATCTACAACAAAAGCTTCAACCTTCACAAGCTCAAGCTTTTCATCTATGGAGATTTCTTCAACATCTTGAGAGAAATTCATCCAACGTGAGAGAGAGAGCTTCTTTTTTGGATTAACTTCAATTCTCCAAATTTGGAGAATGAGAAAAAGGAGTGGAATCCACATGGTGTCCATGCACAATGCATGGACCCATTGTGGATTAATAATAACAATAATAATAATTATTTATTAAAATTAATAATAATGAAAACTTTTTTAATTATTTAATTTATTATTAATATTAATATCAAATATTAATATAATAATAAATCTTCCACTAAGCCCAGTTTTCCGAAAATTGACTTTTCCAAAATATGAATCAAACCCGGTCGTTAATTTAAATCACATTTAAATAGGACTTCCTCCCGTTATATATTTAAATCACATTTAAATACATAAACCCTCGATTAACAAACCCGAATTCGGATTTCTCCGAATTCTACCCTATAGCACTGCTATACCGCTTTATCCGAGCTAACTAGGAGAACCTAAAGGACCTACAAATCATGAGCTCCAACGATACGAGATCATTCAGTCAAAACTCTTTTAACCCGAATCGATCAACATTCGTTAACCCCCGGAGACTGCACTATATCCAAGGGCTGCACTCTCCTCACTGTAGATATATTGTGTCCTCTTGATATAACCGTCATCGGTAAGTCGATTCTTCACAGGTTGTCCGTAATCACAGCTGGGTCATGTAAACCGTTTAACCCCTGCATTACATCTTGTTTCTTAAGTACCACTGACACCTCTAATGAACAATTGATCAGTGGTCCTACCAACAGATCAAATGCTCTCTTCACAAGAGTGGATATGTGCACATTGTTCAAGCTCTGGAGTCAGCTATTAAGGGAACAACCTATCTACTAACCCTGAAAAGCGGGATGAGAGTGAATTCCATCTTGCTATACTATGTCCCCAGCTACCTATTCGGCTTTATCCCCAAGATGATAAGTTATTGAGTCGGCGCTAATGGGTCACTCTCACCCGTACAAGTCAAAGGATACTTACGAATAAGCAGGAGTTCATAGCGAGCTTAGGATTAAGCTCGAGTTACCTAGGCCATCAATGTGTATAAGTCAGTCTCGATCAGTAAACGGAGTTATAAAGAGAGAGCAACTTTATACGCGGTTCGATCTTGTGTAAACTCATTACACAAGACACCCTCACTTCTCACATCTCCATGTGAAACGATTCAGATCACACCGTTCTGTACAATACAAAGTGAGCCGCATCCATTAGTGTTACCAGGATAAGGTACCCAGCCTTATCCATATACTATGGATCATTTTGGCAGTATATTTGAACCTGATCCACAATCATGTCATACATAAGGTTCAAATACTCAGACAATACCAAGGGTGTTGGTTATTGGTATAGGATAAAACATGTTTCACTTTAGTCCAGTAAACTCCTTTACTGAATTAAAACTTAATAACTCTTTATTACTAAATAAAGTCTTTACAAAAATAAAATTTTACAAACCACGAGTTTTAGGACATAAAACCCAACATAAACATAGTTGATAATGCCTATGTCTGTGTTGAGAGTGACACGAAGAGTAGAAACCACTCATCTGAATGGGTTGTAGACAGTGCAACGTCAATTCACATAACTTCAGATAGAAATTTGTTCACATCATTCACAGGTGGATATCATGGTCTAGTGAGGATGAGTGATGGTAGAGTCTCCAAGACATGTGGGATTGGGGATGTTAGTCTAAAGTCAGAATGTGGTAGTGTTCTGGTGTTGCGCAATGTTAGGTTTGTGCCTAGGATGAAGATGAATCTCATCTCTATTGACAAGTTGGAAGATGAGGGTTACAGTTGTGAGTTTGACAGTCGCTAGTGTAAACTCAAGTTAGCATCTCAGGTAGTGGCAGTTGGTCACAAAAAAGTTACACTGTACATATGTTAGTTTAGTGTTGCCAAAAGATCAAAGAGACAGTGAATGTCAGTTAAAGATGCAGATGGTAGATGTAGAGGTACAGTTGAGCCAACAACAATGATAGCCAATTTCAACCAGTTAGATCAAGATCCATCAGTTCAGAAACAATTGAGAAGTCCAAGAGAGAAAGAAGATGACTATCGTCAATCCCCAATTGTCAGACATTCGAATGAATTGATGAAGTCACATAGGCGAGTAAGGGCATCAAAGTGTAAGGCCAAAACAATTGTTATGATCAAAGGTTTAGTCTCTAGCTTGGCAGCAAACTTGAATGAAGTAGTCAAGTCATTTGCAAACTATATCTTCTTCAGGAACAAGTGTTCGGGATTGAAGAAGATGTCAGTTGTTACCACTTAGCTGAAGTGGGAGTACGTGACTGTCCTTTATGTCTGGGGGACAATTCCACGTAGCTTGTTTTACAAGTTTTTTGTTGAACCTTGGAGTTTTACAAGAAGATAAAAAATAACAGTTGTAATGAGAGTATATATATCCTTGGAGTTTGCCAAGATAACCAGTTTCATTGCAGTGGAAGACAAGATCACTCTTTTGTCGTGAGAGATTGTTAGGATTTGTGGAGACAAAACTCATATAATATAATATAATATAATATAATATTTTATATGTGTGAACCAAACTTTGACCCAATCAAAATTGGAGAAATATGGGATTTCAAGTTGACTTGACGGTGGTCAAGAAGAGAATCTGAAAGCTTTTAGGCTTTGACTCATTAATGGGCTTAGGGTATTTGTTCGGTTGCAACAAACATATATATATATATATATATATATATATATATATATATACATGTTTTGTTTGTTTAGATGAAGTTGTAGATGACCTTGCGACTTGCAACTGGAATATTTAAGATAGTTTTTGTTGAGTTTTATTCAGCGTCGATAGTAAGCAATTGAGAAAAATACAATGTATTTTTTTCTCTAGAATTAAGTGTTTATCTTTATTGTTTATCCCAAGCTACCGGGTTGTGGTACTTGGAAGCGAATAGTTCTAGTTAAGCTATTTGAGAGAGAATTGTAGCACGAGTTTGAGGGACCTCTTGTAATCTCCATTATAGTAGAACTTGCAGTTGCAGAAAACTGGACGTAGTCTCGAGATCGGGGCAAATCAGTATATCTCTCGGTGTCGTTTTCTATTACCCTTTTATCTTTATTATAGTATTTTGTAATCGATTATTTTTTGTTATAACCTGTGAAGTGGGAGAGGTGAGATATAATCTAGTTTATTTCGCTGTTATTTATATCTCGTTGTTTTTTATCTCCCAACACCACCGTCCTGTTTTCCCACACCTTCTTCTTTTTTTCTTCCTTATTCTTCTCTTCTTCCTTCTTCTTTCTTCATCTCTTTGAACTTGTTCATCTCTTCGAGCTTATTCTTCATAATATTGAACTTCTTCTCTACCACATTCACGGGAAATTGTAACTTTTTCCTCACCGTACTCTCCTGAGCGTCATTCCTCGGTGGCTGATTCACACTCGATAAAGATTTTTCTAGCTCCGGAGGTGGTAAGTTGTGAGTACAACTATGAGCAACACCAAATTCAATTGTCTCCTCATCCTGGAATGTGGGCGACGACGAGTATGATGAAGAATCATCTGAGCCGGGTAACATTGGACCGTCCACTGGTTTCTCTCCATTCGTGGGGGTTCGACCCATCTTGTAAGAAGACGTACTTGACCAATATGAATGAGGTTACAATGGGTACATGTCGTTGAAGGAATCATCAAAAGACATTTTTGGAGGCTCAATATATCTGATATATTGGTTGATGGTTTAGGAAAAATGGAATGGATGAATAAGAAGGAGACAACATAAATAACAACTTTGCAAGGTTGCATTAACTACCATGAATGACATTTAACCCTTCACTGTCATTATAAGTTATCACCATCACGTAAATTTTAGCCGGCGTTTCGCTTCCCCAAGTTCAGTTAATGCGCGTCTGAAAAAAGAAAATAGTCATAAACATAGGTAGTTGGTGTAGTTAGTCATAAGCACGAGTGGACTCACGACTACAATTATGTTCACGATTAGTCACATGAATAGTATAACGATTACCACACGATTAGTTCTCTGTACACGATTGGTAATATGATATATCCCACGATTGTAAACATGATAAAAATTTGTTTCACGATTCTTTTTTTGAAAAATGTGTACATAGTATAAAAGTGTGTGAATATGATAAGGGTTTCATTATTCGCCCGACATGCTTCGACAAATAGGTGAAAGAATTTTCGAGTGCTAGGAACAACGTCTTCTTCCTTCATCAGGTGAATTTTTTAGGGTTTATGTTACATTCATCCGGTTTTAACTATCTATGTCTCTCATCCCCTAATGTTTTATGAAGTTTTTAGGGTTCATCTCACTTCATCGACTTTGAACGACCTCGATTCACCTATGCATATTTGTCATATGAGTTTTCTAGGGTTTATGATACACTCATCCAGTTTGAACTATCTATGTTCCTCATCCCTTATTGTTTTATGAAGCTTTTAGGGTTTATCTCACTTCATCGGCTTTGAACGACCTCAATTCACCTATGCATATTTTGTCATATGAGTTTTTTAGGGTTTATCATACAATCATCCAGTTTGAACTATTTATGTTCCTCATCCCCTATTGTTTTATGAAGTTTCTAGGGTTCATCTTGAAGGGAATGAACTCTTCATTCCCCGCAGCGGAAGCGTTTGAAATCGTTACTTTGGTTTATTTAGAATTAAACTAAAACAAGTTTAAGCATATTATGTTTTACCTTTGATGAATCATCTTCTTGTGTTCCTTTTTCCACGAGATCTTCCTCGCTATGACTCGAACACGGGATCAAGACTTGTGGGAGCTCTTTGAAAGAATGAGAGAACAATTCTCTCTGCAGATGGTGAGTGGTGTGTTTGGCCAACCTTTTGGCTAAACCTAAATGTCTTATTTATAATAAGGCTTTTAGGAATTAATTTTATTTTATAAAATACATTTTAATATCTAATATATTAAAATATGTATTTTATATTTATTTGAATCTTATTCAAATATTATAAAATTAATCTTTTATAAAATACAATAAACCAATTTGAATCACATTCAAATAACATAAGTATATAGTTTTTAATATTAATGTATCATATACATAAACTATTTCCTCTAATATTTAATGTATCAAATACAATAAATATATTTTACTCTTCTACATTTAATATATCAAATATATTAAATATTAATTTGAATATTTTAAATTTTCTTTCAACTAAATTGATCATTTTAGTGTTACTATGAACTAGCAAGGGGACCTTATGGACCTACAGATTTATAAGCTCCAATGATACAAAATTAATTAATTAAACTCATTAATTAATTGACTTTCATTCATTAACTCTAGGTCACTCCACTATAGGCCTAGAGTTGCACTCTTATGCACTGTAAGACAAGTTGTGTCCATGGATATAACCATTACATGCAAGTCGATCCTTCACGAGTTGTTCGTAATTACAGCTGGGTCAAAAGTCCGTTTTACCCCTGTAATTACATCTTACACCTTAAGTACCACTGATTCTCTAATGAACAACCTGTTTATGATCCAACCATAAACGAAGTCCCTCTCGAGCCAGTGAGAGGGTGGGGCCCCATTGTTCAAGTCCCGAAATCAGCACTTAAGGGAACTACTCATCTACTTTCCCTATATGGGAAGGAGTGAATTTCATCTTGTGAAACTTATGTTCCCAACTCCCTATTTGGTCAAGTCCCCAAAATGGTAGGCTTATTGAATCGGCTATAAAGGCCATTCTCACCCATACAAATCAAAGGACGAGCCCTCACAGGCAGGAGTTCATAACTCACTCAGGATTAAGATCGAGTCACATATGATCATCCTGTGAAATACTAATCTTCTCAAATTACGGATTTATAAAGAGAGATTATATATTTCGTGGTCCAGTCTTATACAAACTCATTGTATAGGATACCCCCACTCACATGTCTCTACATGAATGATTTGGATCAAATCATTTGTAACAATTACAAAGTGGGCCGTATCAATAGTGTTACCAGGATAAGGCACCCAACCTTATCCATATACTATAGACCCTTTAGGTTATTACTTGAACATAATCCTCCCGTATGTCAACTACATACAGTTCAAGATTACACTAATAACCTTGGATTTTATTTATATAATGAATATTATAAATTGCAAATAATAATAATAAAATAATTATCAAATAATTATTAATTAATTACGAGACTTTAGGGCATAAATCCCAACACATCTCACTTCATCGACTTTGAACGACCTCGATTCACCTATGCATATTTGTCATATGAGTTTTCTAGGGTTTATGATACACTCATCCAGTTTGAACTATCTATGTTCCTCATCCCTTATTGTTTTATGAAGCTTTTAGGGTTTATCTCACTTCATCGGCTTTGAACGACCTCAATTCACCTATGCATATTTTGTCATATGAGTTTTTTAGGGTTTATCATACAATCATCCAGTTTGAACTATTTATGTTCCTCATCCCCTATTGTTTTATGAAGTTTTTAAGGCTCATCTCACTTCACCAGCTTTGAACGATCTCGATTCACCTATGCATATTTTGTCATATGAGTTTTTTAGGGTTTATGTCACACGCATCTAGTTTGAACTATCTATGTTTCTCATCCCCATTGTTTTATGAATTTTGTAGGGTTCATGTCCCTTCATAGGCTTTGAACGTCCTCGACTCCCCTTCCCATATTGTTATATGAATGTTTAGAGTTTAGGCAAAGAACACAATTGTTCCAACTGTGATCTGTTGTTTTGTTGATTATTATTAAACAATATGTATTTTCTTCGTACTGTGCTTGCATTATTATGGAAATCAAATATTGATGTTGTCATTTTCTCGTGTGTATAGTTATGGCTAGAAACCCCCATGGAAAGAAGAAGAAAACGTTGGCGGGCCTCGACAACCCGTTCACCACTTAACGTCGGCCGAAACTCTCCGCTGAACTGCACTTCTCAGAGAAGACCCACCATTGAACTTTGTAATAGTATAGTCGTCACTGCTCATTTCACCATCGAACTCTTGGTGTCATTGTCGAACGTCGAAACTCTCTGCCGAGCTGCATCCTTGGAGAAGACCCACCACCGAACTCTCTGTAATGGTTGGGGCATCCTCGTTTTACTACCAAACTCTCGGTAAATTTCTTTAAAAGATTTCATGCCACTGACCGACCTCTCAAAATCAGGGCCAAAAATCAACACCGACAATAAATGTTTTTCCCCCCTCTGATCTCTTCTCGCCTCCGAACTCTTCGAAACCGGTCAATCACTATTCGAAAAATTGGAAAATTAAAGTCTCAAATTAATTAAAAAAAATTACTGTTCATCCACTGTTTACATCACTGTTCATTGAAAAAAAAACTTTTTGTCTTCTTCTTTTCCTTCTTCTTAACGCCTACAACCAACAATTGAATTCTTGTTCTTCTTCACGCTTAACGCCAACAATCTGAAACAACTCCTCAAAGAAATAGAAAAATACGTTCTCCTTCATGCTGGATATCTCACGCCTTTGTTCACCAAAATCTGCCATAGTTTCATCGCATGACTCCTGCCATCGTCAACCTCTTCACAAAACTCACGTCACCATCCTTCTTCTCCTTCAGATCGCCGACGTTCCGCCGCTCCTGTAACGTCGCCCGCCGCACACATACTTTTCACGTCGCCTCTTCACAATCGGGCTTGAACCACTGTCAACGCTCTCTGCCTCAACTCGGTTTGTGCCCATATCCGCCGCACACATTCTCCATTGAAAACTCAAATCAGGCACTCCACTTTCGATCTCATGTCCCTGGTTTTTTCTCTTTTCAAAATTTGGCGGCCGCCGCTCTAGGGTTTAACCACTCTCTAGGTTTTTTTCTTCTAAATTAATCTAGGTTATGATACCATGTTAAATTCACATGAATATCTCTATCTTTTATCATTTAATCATCATAATTTGGTCTCCTTTAATCTCTCTAAAGATCTAAATATAGCCAATACAATCACACCAATATAAAATCTCAATCTCAATGTATTAAAAATTCACATTCACACAAGATCCATGTTTTAAAATTCTCAATTAGGTTCTATTCACATTCACACAAGATCAATGTTTTAAAATTCTCAATTAGGTTCTCATGTAAAATACTTTGTTGTTCAAATTTGTTAACATACTCTACTGTGTCATTAAATTATTGTTTTATTAACATATTTAGATACATGGGCATGCCACGTTGACATGCCACTTGGAAGAAATTAATTAAATTAATTTATAATTAATTGAACACATGATAATACTTTTTTTAACGTTTTTTCGAACAAAAACCTTAATAGAGAGGCTAAAAATTGGCAACACTTTATTTCAAGTTCAAAGTTAAGATATTAACGGTCATCAAAGTTTGATGTGCATGCAATTTGATGAAATTGAAAGTTTAAGATAAACATTAATACATAACTTCGCAAATTTAAGGGTAAAAATTGAGTTTTTCTCAAAATATTAGGTTAAACTACAAGTTTAATTTGGTCTATGAACTTTCAAATTTGTATCGAATTGTTCTCTTAATTATTTTTTTTAAAATTTTAAATATGTCATGAATTTATTAGACACAATATTAAAAGTGTAAGAATTTGTTAGACACTTTTTGAAGTTCATAAATCTAGTAGACAAACTTGGAGGACTTAACTTTATAATTTAACCTAAATATTATATACACACATAAAATAATTAAATACTATATTTTTTGATATTTTAAATACTTGGTATAAATTCATAAACGAGAATAAGGTCCACCATTTTGGTTAACAAGAGATAAAGAGATTAACTTATTTACTTTGAAAAAAAACATAATATTACCAAACCGAGCATCAGCATAAAGTTGTGTCATTGACTAAGAGGTCATGAGTTCAATTTTCGCATTAATTAAAATACTTTTGCAAAAAAAAAAAAAAAACATAATATTCATATATAGTTTGAAGAAATTTATAAATAGGAAAAAATCAATCAAGTAATTTTCCACAAGGATAATGAAAAAGTTTGAAGATTTTAATCTCATTTATAATTAATGACAACTTAGGCCTTTTTAAATATATAAGAAAAGCACTCCCAAGTGCAGCCACACATCCTCTCTCTACTGCCAAGTTACTGCTATAGGACTTCTCACAGCATATTTTCCTGAGAGCCAAACAAGAGATCCAAATGAAAACTCACTCAAATCTTCTCTTTTTTTCAATGCAACAAAACTCACTTTGTAACTTAACTTCTCTCCCAATCTTCCAAAACTCAACTTCTTAGGCTTCACAGTAATTTCTACTCCTTTTGGTTTGTTGATTTGGACAGTGTAATCACTCCTTGGGCTACCAACATTTGTCACTGTTCTTTTGAATGTAACACTAACCTTTTTGGCCATCCTTAAAATCACTGAGAAAGAAGGGTAGTTCAAGTCTCCTGGCTGGAGAAATGTTCTCTTTGATGGACAAGTGAAATTCCCTCTTGAAACTAGAGCAATTTGTGTTGAATTATATTCCAAGCTACACAAGTAGTTTAGGTAGTCTTGGGGTGTGATATCGTAGACGAGCCCTGGATCGGAAGCTTTCTCGGGATCGACATGGCCGGAACCAAACGCAAAAGGGTTTGCAGGTTCGCCGATGGGGGAGCCGACGTCGGAAATGAGACTCATTTTGTTGTCAGTAGTGTAAGCTGTGGTCATGAGAGCAGATTTAATGGCAGCAGGCGACCAATCCTTGTGTGCAGATTTAAGCAATGCAGCTAAACCGCTAACATGAGGGCAAGACATAGAAGTCCCCGAAATGATATTGAACAACACTCTCCTTTTATCAGACTCGAGCTCACTTGGGCTCACAATGGGTGGCCAAGCGGCTAATATATTAACACCAGGTGCAGTTACGTCTGGCTTTATAATATTTGGTTCAACTAAGCTCGGCCCTCGAGAAGAAAACGCAGCCACTCTCGGCGCTTGGCTTCCATATTTAGTCCCTTCGAATGCAATCGAAGCTGTCGATTCACTTTCCGAGGAAGCTATATAGTCTATGATGGCTTTGCTAGCTGAAGCTCCAAGAGAAGTGGCTGGCAAAACATGAGAGTCAACCAAAAGCTCCTCACCTTCAAGTTGTGAGTTGATTAGAATCATCCCAGCTCCTCCTGCTAATTTCACTTGCTCTCCTTTCGCAGTTTTCGAAGTTCTTCCTCTTTCACACACCACAATTTTGCCCTTCACCATTGATGGAACAAGTGAACCATTCGTACAAAGATTTGCTTCTTCTCCACCTGCAGTATTGTTATAAACAAGTGGGAGTTGATTTATGTTGTTGCCAGAATACAAAGAAGAGCCTTCAAAAACTTGGCCATTTCCAAGCTTTACAGTGGTTGGGAAGGTTCTATCAGTGTAGCTAGCAGCCACTGTCATGATCCATGGTGCTACATTACCAACAGTTGAGCTAGATGGGCCAGAATTACCAGCTGAACATGACACAAAAATCCCATTTTCAACAGCACCAAATGCAGCTATGGCGATGCTATCTTTGTAAAAAGCACTAGCACCGCCGCCTAAAGAAAGCGATAAAACGTCCACTCCATCGGCGACCGCGCTGTCTATGGCTGCCAAAATATCGGCACTGGCACACCCCAGTGTCCAACAAGCTTTGTACGCTGCGATCCTGGAGTATGACCCAAGGTTTTAAATATCAACGTCGATGAAGATGTGAGCTATTCAATTTAAATTAACTAGTCTTCCAACACATGTTATGCATATGCGATATTCTATTGGGCCGGTTGCACAAACACCAATCAGACCTAAAATAATTGCAACATTTTTTAAATATGACAAAAAAATCAGTGGCTATCACTGATAGACTCTATCGTTGATATATATGTCTATCACTGATAGACTTCTATGTCACTGACAAACTATTATCACCGACAAAAATCTATAAAAAAACTACTATCATCGATAAACTTCTATCAGCTATAGACCATACTATCAGGGATAGAAAATGCCATATCTGTCATTTTTTTTTTAAATGTTATATTTTAATTAGGGAAATTGTAACAGATGTCAATTTAGAATAACATAATTAAAAATATAGCATGTTTTTAAAAAATTTGTGGATATGACAATTTCTATCGCTATATCTTATGGCTGATAGAAGTCTATCGCTGATCACCTCAGCTTTTTATAGATTTTTGTCAGTGATAATAGTGATAGAAGTCTATAAGTGATAGAAACAGATTCTTTTATCATATTTCCAAAATATTTTAAAGTTTGCTAAATTTAAAACTAGTTTGAGCCTGTTTGTTATTTGTGCAAACAGCCCTTTTAATTATTTTACTTTAAATTGACATTTGTTACAATTTTTTGATTTTTTTATTTATTTTATAATGTTATTTTAAAATATGACGAAACATAATTTAGTCAATAATGAAATATATAAAATTTAAACATGAATATAAATTTAAATATGTCGACGTTTTTCTAAATTTAGTAAAACTATATTTTAGAAAAAATATATTTTGAAGTAAGAAAGTGTAAGAACCTAAATTATTTTTAATCTATTCTATAAAATATAATATAAAAAACTTAATATTAATGGTGAATTTGCTAAATTATAGCAAAAGTTTTCATTAAAAATATTTTGCTCTCATTTTAAACTATATTAAAAAATAAAAGACATTCATATGATTTTTTTTTTATAATTGTGGTTAGAAGAATGGAGAAAACACAATCCATAGTCATGCATGTTAGATTCAGAACAAAAATAATACCAAGATTTTGAGCTTTTAAAAAAAGTTTCAAACAATTTTCTATATATTTTTTTTGGTTTTGTGTCTATTTAATCTCTACGTGCTATTATAAAAATTAAATATTGACTAAGCTCTCCATATCGATATCAATATCAAATCGATGAGAATATCTACATGTCGACAAAAAAATAATACCTTGAAGTGAACCTGATGCCAGTGGCTACTCCCATGCCTAGGTTATAGAGGCTTGCTTTGGACACAATATTTCCAGCAGCAGTCGATGCCGTGTGTGTGCCATGCCCATTTGAGTCTCGGGGCGACCGAAACGTTCCCGTAGCGTTCAATCTACCGACGATGGCCTCGTAGCCTTTAATGTAGGCTCTTGCGCCAATGAGTTTTTTGTTACAATTTGAAGGTGAGAACTTTGGGCCTGATTCACAAATGCCTTTCCATTTTCCAGGCACTGGAGGCAGATCCTTGTCTTGAAAACTTATATGCTCAGGCCAAATGCCAGAGTCAATCAAACCAATAATTATATCAGAAGCTAAGTTTGAAGAATTCCAAAGGCCATGATCTCTTTGAAGGCCAAGAAACTGAGGGGAGTGGGTGGTGTGAAGCTGTAGTAGTTCATTAGGAGTGGCGGTCAGAAAGCCAGGGATTTTGCTTAAAGAATTAAGTTTTTTGGTGGAGAGTTTGGCAGCAAAACCTGAAATCAAGGTATTAAATTTTCGTTGACAAGTCGACCGTAAAAGATGTCAACAAAATATCACTAACGTAGACTAACAGTGTTATGGCTTGTCTTTTTCGGTGCTTATATAATAATGGATTAAAAGTGTTTATTTAAAATTTAGGTTAAAAATCACTTTTGGTCCCATAACTTTTTATGAAAGTAACAATTTAGTCATTGAACGGTTTGTTTGTAACAATTTAGTCCTTTTATTTTTTTAATTTATAATAAAAAGTCTAATCAAAATTAAATGTCAATTTTTATTATGAAGTTAGTCATCATATCTTAAGTCAATTTATCGATTTAAATATATATATATAAAATTTCATTAAATCTTAACAATATTTTTCATCATAAAAGACTAAATTGTTATATATTAAAGTCCAAGAATTAAATATAGGGAAATTGTAACAGATGTCAATTTAGAGTAAAATAATTAAAAATATAACATTTTTTTTTTAAATTTGCGGATATTAGTATGGTCTATCGCTGATAGAAGTTTATCGCTGATAAAAGTCTATCGCTGATCACCTCAGTTTTTTATAGAATTTTGTCTGATAATAGTCTATCAGTGATAGAAGTCTATCAGTGATAGTCATAGATCAACGATAAAGTCTATCACTCATAGAAACTGATTTTTTTGCCATATTTACAAAATATTTTAAATTTTGTTAAATTTGTAATTATTTTGGGCCTGATTGCTCTTTGTGCAACCAACCCTTAAATATATTACAAAATTAAAGTACACAAACTAAATTGTTACAAACTACTCGTAAAAAAAACAAAATTGTTACAAATTATACTTGAGGGACAAAATTGTTACCTTCCATTAAAGTTTAGGGAATAGGAGTGCTTTTAAACCTAAAAATTAAATTAATAATTCTGTCAATTAAAACTCTAAACTTTCCAGAATTAATCAATTTAGACCGTTTATTAGGATTTCGTTTTAAAAATCGTTAATACATAATTTTCAGTGTATATGATTTCTTTAAAGGGAAATTGTAACAAATGTCAATTTAGAATAAGATAATTAAAAATATAGCATGTTTTTTAAAAAATTGCGGATATGGCAATTTCTATCGCTGATATCTTATGACTGATAGAAGTCTATCGCTGTTCACCTCAGCTTTTTATAGATTTTTGTCCGTGATAATAGTCTATCACTGATAGAAGTCTATGAGTGATATGATAAAGTCTATCAATGATAGAAATAATTTTTTTTTGTCATATTTGCAAAACATTTTAAAGTTTGCTAAATTTGCAATTAGTTTGGTCTGATTGTTATTTGTGCAACGAGCCCATAAATAAATTTGAAATGCTTATTTCTTAAATGAAATATTCTTTAATAAATCTCTATTTGTTTCTAGAACTATGTGAGACATTTTTATCAACATTCTTCCTTAAAATTATTGAAACTTTACATTTTCATCGACATCGGTATTTAGAACTATCCTTACCTGAAAGGGCGGTTTTGTAGACGTAGAGAATCTCCGCCGCATTTGATTCTTCCTCTTCTCCATCTAGAGATGAGATTTTATTGAGTGAATCGATGATGGCTGTGTACAATTGTTCAGGGTTGGTGGTGGCCATCTTGGTGGTGTCCATGTGAATAATGTAGGTTTGTTGATCCACAGCAGCACTTGAAGTTGCAAGCATTATTGACAAGATCAACACCCATACTTCCCTAAAGCCCATTGTGAGTGGCTGCAAACAATAGTAAAGTGACAACATATCAGTTATAGTATTGAACCTAAGTCTATATAATCATCAACATTCAAGTTACTTAGTATTGCTTTTACAATATCTTTGCAAATATAGCGACAACCGACCACTACATTATTCAAAGTACTACAGAGTCTCCCCTCAAATAACGTTCATGTGTGTCTAGTCTGTGTCCCATCGAGAACACAACCATTGATATCGAGGGATAACCAGTATTGACCAATTATCCTCGTCGCACTCTTCACAATCCCGATTCCTTAAAACAAAACCTTTCGTGCCTAAATGATCTTAATTATTGTCCACGACTTAGTCTTTTCCCCGATATCTAGGAATTCATCCACAATGTCGCACAATGGCTCTGTCTCGAAGCTCAATACTTTTGTTTTGCACTTAGGATTTCACCAACATAGCTAGGTTTTGTTTATCCAAATGTTATGGACAACTAATTTTTTTTCATATTTCTACAATGGTATGACATTGTCCACTTCATACATAAAATTTTAATTGCTTTACTTTTGGTTTCACCCAAAATGTTTCATACTAATGCGGATGATTGTCCTTATACATCCCTAACTTCATTTAAAGATGCATGCAGAAGAAACCTTAGAAAGAAAACTTCATAGTTGAGATAGAGAGGTATTTTATATCTATTATTTTCAATACAAATACAACAAAGCACAAAACTTCATATAAAGATGCATGCAGAAGAAACATTTAAAAAAAAAAAATCAAGTTTAAGAGAGAGAGAGTTTTACTCACTGTACTTGCATGAACCAGATAGATGGTGCAGTTGAGAAGAAGATGAATATATAAATGGGCAAGAAGATGGTTTCTATATATACACATAAATAGGAGAGCAGAAGGGATAATTTAAACTCGAGATTTGAGGCTTTTTAGTGATGGTAACAAAGACATGTTTGGAATGACTAAAATTATTTTTGTCAAGTTCAAATAAGGGTGTGTTTGGAATGACTACTAAAACATATTTTTTAAAGAATACATTTTTTTTAAAACATTTTTTCTAGAAATGTTTATAAATAAATCACTCATCTGTTTGGTTACATTTTCTCAAAATTATTTTTATCTATAAGTGTGTTTGGTTTGCTACACTAAAAGTGTTTCTCTTAATGTCAAGAACAATTATTAATAAACAATATGAATTAATAAGGTTAAATATACATTTGTCAATTGTAGTAACAAATCAAGCTTAACTCAATTGGCATAAGATTATGCGTTTGACTAAAAGGTCGGGGTTGCCAAAGCGAGCATAGCTCAGTTGACATATGTATGAGTTGACGACCACGAGGTTTGTGGTTCGAATCCCCCCACCCCCAATGTACTCAACAAAAAAAAAAAAAAAGGTCGGGGTTTAATCCCTTCAATCCACACTAATTTAAATATTTTTTCAAAAACAATAAAAAATAATACAAAATGAGAATTAGGTAGGTTTTTCAATTAAACACCCAAAAACATTTTTTTAAAAAGTTAATATGTGTTTCATCCAAAATGCATTATTTCAAAAACTCATTCTCAAAAAAATCATTTTGGGTGGTTGCCAAACACCTCAATTTATTCTAAAATGATTTTTTTTCAAAAATTAAACCTTAGTAATCTAAACCAAACATACCCTAAGTCGGAAACATGTTCTTAATCCTTAAAAACCAATTTAATGTTTCGTTTTACACTTTCAAATGCGATTTTTATACTATTAAAATTGATTTTGAATGATTAAAAACATGTTTCAAAGTGATTTGTATCACGACAAAAGTAATTTTAACCATTTCAAAATCATTATCCGGTAATCATTCGAAGTTATTTTTGGATCGCTCTAGTGGTAGTAGTGCACGCCTATACATTAATTTTTTCTTCCCATTTTGTAAAAGTCACCAAGCTTATGTGTGCTTGAGAACAAGATGGATGTCTGTCTCAAAGACAGTGGAATAATTTACACACCTTTTTTCAATTCCCCATGGTTTTGCTTGCTTAAGTCAATTCTCTCTTCAACTTTCCACTTGGATTTTGGATGGTGTTTATTTCTTCTGTTTATATATCTAAAAAAACACCATCTTTTTTTACTTTAGTGAGAGAGTGATCAGTTTTGTATAATATAATGTAAAATGATGAACTTAATTTAATACTAAAGTAATTTGTTTCATGCATTTCCCCATCTCTCTCTTCCCTTTTGAGAGAAATGTTAAAAGTATAGATCTTTCCATATATTTATACACAGTATAATATTGTTTATGATGGATCTATGTCCCGATTGGTTTTGTTATTTTGTTTAGGCAAAATTATATATAAAAAAAAATTGATTTTGGTTAAAAAATACTCATATTCTTTCAAAAGTTACAATATTATCGTATTGACCTTTCATGAACGTTTCAAAATTACCTTTTAAGTATAAATTCTCGTTAAAAAAAAATTGGACCAACAAAAATAAAGACTAAGGTTAGTTAACGATTGGGCTAGTAAGCCTTACTAACCAATCATTTAGGCCTAATAGCCCAAGGGCCCTACTATGAGGGTGTTAAGTCAACTTGGGAAGGGACAATCCTCCTATAAATATGGGATTGTAAGTTGAACCCCTCCTCACAATTCTCTAAAACTATGTTTGCTAACACTTTTTTAACTTAAGCATCGGAGCGTGTGGTGCTCGTGTGTCGCAAGCACCACACGGGTGCAATTTATATGTTTTGCAGGCCACCTCTTCTCCAATTTACAAATTTTACCGTTGAAGCACGTGAAAGCCAGACGAGATTTCTCCTGTCCAAATTTTGGCATCGACAACAGTGATTGAGATGGTTGCACAGTTTAAAAAAAATAGCATTCCGCCAAGTCTACTTTTCGTCCAAAATTATAATAGATTTCTACTTTAACAGGAGGTTTGAAAGATTTATTCAAGGCCAAGTGTGTAATATCTGCAACATTTGAAAGAATACGAATATCTTATTTTTTAAAGAAAATACACCGTTCAAAACAAGGGTATATTTTTAAGAAGGGATACGGTGATAAGTTTATTCATAGACAACTGAAAAAGAGTATAAACAAAAGGCCAATTACAAATAAGTTCAATGTTTTGAGCATGAGAATTATTCATTTTCTATTGCTATCAAAGGCTTAAGGTTTCAAAGAAGTTGGTCCTAGGTTGAAGTAAGATTAGGAGAACATATAACCTTTGGGGACCAACATCATATATGTATGTGTGTTAGTTGGGCATTGGCCCTCACAAAGACTTAATCTTGGGATTGAAGTTTTGCTTTGAGTCAATTTCAAGCCATATATATATGCTTCAATTGAAATCTCTACAAACAAAATCAATAGTGAGAGTGAAGTTAAAGAAGTTTGCTATCATGATACCAACTAGCTAGCTCACTCAAATGAGGTCCAATAACTTTTTTCTTTCCTATCCTCTTTGTGTAAAACAGGACTTCTTATTTTGGGGGTTACATACTCATTACATTTTAAAAACTTATTCTCAACATTTTTAAACTTATTCTCAACATTTTTTGTACTCAACTTTTTGTTGGGTATATTATGACTTGTTGAATTGCCTTTTCAAATTGTTTAATTTTGAAAAGAAAAAGAAAAATTCATTTCATAAGATTTGTAGTGTTTGGCAACCGCTCAAAATCACTATTTAAAAAATAAGTTTGAGAAATAAGTTATTTTGAGTAAAACATTTGAATCCAAATTATATAAAAAAGAGTTTTTTAGTGTTTAATTAGGAATTCCTCCCAAATTTTCATGATATATGAAAATGACCCTAATACTCTCACACTACTTTCGTTTTCCCTATGGTCGTCGCTGCCTAGCGCCGACAATCCTCGTTGCCTAACCATCATCGGCAACCGCGGCCCATCACAAAAAGAAATCTACAACAAGAATTGGAAGAGTTGAAGAAGGATTGGAAGAGGCCTTGTGAGAACCTCTTTGTAAAAATAACTATAAATTTGTTATGTTCTAAAACAGAAATGTGTTCTTCATAAAGTCCTTTGTAAAGTCCATATAAATTACAAGTAAATGGACTTAGAAGGAGAGAGAAGAAGAGTCACATATAGTTTGGAAAGGATAAACACTTATCTTGAAACTCCTCGATAAATTCATCCGAAAATAGGCTTGAATAAAACATGAAGATCACCGAGGCTATGTGATATAGCTGATGATCTTCTTCTTCTTCATCCGCTTCATCTTTTTCTTCTTTGAAACAAAGATCGAACTCACTGAGGAGAATTTTGCGCAGAGCTTCGCATCTCTCAATCTCAATTTTCTTTCTTTCGGCTAAACTGAATAAAGTGAGGGTTTGAGATTGAGTTTGTTGCATGAAGTGAGCTACGTAGAAGCTTCTCCTTCACACACACCTAAGCTGAAGTATTAGTCTGTGAGTCCTTTGGGCCTTAATCCAAACAATTCAGCCCAACAAATTGGTATCAGAGCCTGCAAGAAGAAGAAAGAATCAGATTCTTGATAATAAAAAAAGACAAGAAAATTCAAGATTGAAACAAATATGTCAATTACAAGATATGACATTGAGAATTTTGATGGCAAATCAGATTTCACACTATGGAAAGCCAAGATCAAGACTTTCCTTGGACAACAAAAGGCATTGAAGGCAATTCAAGATTCTACTAAACTTCCTAAATCTATCACATAAGAAGAGATGGAAACAATGGGAGTAACAACCCATGGTACATTGGTCCTAAATCTACATGACTGTGTTCTAAGACAAGTTATTGATCAAGAGACAACATATGCAATGTGGACTAAGCTTGATGAGTTATATCTCTCACAAGATTTACCAAACAAGACCTATCTAAGAGAAAAGTTCTTTACATACAAGATTGATGCAAACAAATCCATGATGGAAAATCTAAATGAGTTCAAAAGAATAACATCAGAATTCAAGCACATGGGAGATAAAAGTGGGAGATCAGAATGAAGCTTTCATTTTATTAAATTCCTTACCAAAAATTTACAAAGAGGTAAAAACAACTTTGAAATATGGTAGAGATAAACTAACTACTGATATTATCATTTCCGCAGTTAGATCAAAAGAAATGGAACTTCAATCACAAAAGAAACAATCTTCAAATTCAGAAGATTTATTCATAAAAGGGAAAAACAAGAAAGGTTGGAAAAACAACAAGAACCAAGGAGATAATCAAGACAAATCCAAAATGAAGTGCAATTTTTGTCACAAACTAGGATATTTAGCAAAAGATTGTTATGGTTTGAAAAAACGGCAAAGTCAAACCAAACAGAAGGGTAAAACACCAGCTGAAACTTCAGTTGGGGACAGTTCTTTTACCTATTCTGATGCCCTGGCTACCACGGATCACTCCTCCAAACAAAATAAGACACTCCAAGTTCAAGATTAGGTTCTAGACAATGGATGTTCATTCCATATGACTCCATCAAAGGGTTGATTCACAACCTATAGAGAATGGGATGAAGGAGAAGTGTACATGGGTGATAACCATGTTTGTAACGTGGTTGGAATTGGATCAGTGTCTATGAAGTTTCAAGATGGTTCAGTGAAGCTACTAAGGAATGTAAGACATGTTCCTAAACTAAAAAGAAATCTAATTTTCCTAGGAATGTTGGACTCCATTGGATGCACATATGGAAGTTCAGGGGTGACTTTTGAAGTCAAGAGAGATTCGAAAACAGTGCTGATTGGGGTTAAAATAAATGGTCTATATGTGATTAAAGATGTGAAAATGGTGCAATGTGTGCCCTAGTTGTTACCAATGACAGCTTGGATGAAGGAGTTCTTTGGCATAAGAGACTCTCACACATAAGCAACAAAAGACTTAAAGCTCTATCTAAACAAGACATATTGCCTCAAAAGATAAGCATTGGAGTCAAAGCTTGTGACCATTGCATATTGGGGAAGTCTACAAGACATAGCTTTAATAAAGCTCAACATACAACTAAGGGAATTTTAGACTACATTCATTCAGACCTATGAGAGCCAACACCTACACCATCAATCAGTGGATCAAGGTATTTCCTATCCCTCACTGATGATTACTAAAGGAAAAGTTGGGTATATTTTCTTAAAACTAAAGATCAAGCCTTTGGTAAATTTAAAGAATGGAAAGTTCTTGATGAAAATCAGTCATCTAGGCATGTGAAATGCTTGAGAACTGATAATGGCCTATAGTTTTGCAATTAAGAGTTTGATTATTTTTTGCAAAGAACAAGGGAATCTAAGACACCGAACAGTGAGGTATACACCTGAACAAAATGGTGTAACTGAGAGGCCAAATGGTAGAGGTACTTTTGGGGTACTCCAAATTCAAGCTGTCGAGGCTTGCCAAAATACAATTTATAAACCCGAATACACCGAGCTATTTGTAGCTAAGTGGCAACGGGGTCGATCCACAGGGAAATAAGAAATTCAATCTAACTAAGTCTAATTTGCTAGAAATGAAAGAATGCACAAATTAAAGAATGGTAATTTGGTTTTGGGGGAAGGGAGCTCCTGATATGCTACTAACGGAAAATTAAATGAAAATGTGCAAAAATTAAACGGTCGTGCTTAACTTCGAGAAATGGAATTGCTCGCTATGGATGTTCGGATCATTGATACGGTTTACGCGTTAGCTAATTCATGCACACAATTCATTTAGTTATCTCTAACTCAAATGACCCAAGGAATTAATTAGAAGCGTGCAATTCTAATTAAACTTAGCCAATAATCTATCCAAGGTAGCGACCCCTAAATCGATCATAGGCCAGTGACGGGAACATTGCGACGGCCTAATCTTAAGACCAAACCGGTTTCTCTCTTGCCTTAAGCCTAACATGAAAACGTTAATTAATTCAGTTTACCAATGTCACTTTGGGCCGAACTAATTAGCCATGCTTAGACCCGTGCTACCTAGCGGTATAGGCAATTATACGTCCCAACCTTTAGCCCTCTATCATGCATAAGAATTAGAGCGTCAATCTAATTTAGCTACACATGCTAGAATTGGATGAAGAACAAGCAAGAGATGCATAACATACTAATTGTCTTAACATTCACAAAAAGGGGAAAATCTCCCCAAACATCCATAATTTACAATCCAAAGCTCAAAATCAAGCACTTACCTTGGTTTAGCCTTCCATGGAGGTTGGATTAATCCAATCCCCCATGGAAGAGCTTGGAATCATTCACAAAGAAGGAGAAGAAGTACAAAAATGGCGGTAAATCGTCTTGAAACCGAGAGGAGAAGCTTGAGGAAGAAGGAGAGGGAAAGAATGGCTGCAAAACTGAAGTTTTCACGCTTTTTAAGCTCGGAGCGTCGAGACGCTAGGCCAGCGTCTCGACGCTGTGCCCTAAGTTGGCAGGCGCGCGCGCGGGGTAGCGTCGAGACGCTGCGCGCGGCGTCGAGACGCTTGCGCTCGACGCTTGCTCTCGGGTGAAACTTCGGACGCGCGCTTCAGAGTTCGGGGCGTCGAGACGCTAGGCCAGCGTCTCGACGCTGTCGGCGTTGAGTGAGCGTTGAGACGCGCGCTCGACGCTGATGCACGTCTATCTTGGGGAATCGTCGGGGCAGCGTCGAGCTAGCGTCTAGACGCTGGGGCGCACGCAGATTTTCAATGACGGGCGCGCGGGCGAGGCGGACACGGGCGAGGGCGCGCGCGGACATAGGCGAGGCGGAGCGGGCGGGTGCGCGGGCGCGAGGCGAGGCGGCGCGCGCGCGTCTGGCCGTCTGGGCGCGGGCGTGCAGTGCTTGCGAGCGGCGCGCGCGTGCTGCGTTCGTTGGGCGCCTGGGCGCTGGGCGCCGGCGCTTGGGCGCTGCCCTCTCGGCTCTTAGCCCACTTTTGGGTCGTTTTGGCTCCCGAGCTCCGTTTGGCCTATCGTTTTGACCCGAACACTTCCCGAAACGTCTTAAATGATCTTTTTAGCCCCGAAAATCATCAATGGACTTCCCGAGCTCTTCACCATGAAATCACCTACAAGGAAGCACTTTAATCAATATATGTCATGGTTTTAGCTAGAATTAGGGACATTAAGATAGCTCTATTTTGGAGCTATCAAAATACCCCCGACCTAAATCTTGCTAGTCCTCGAGCAAGGTATACTCTAAATAATCTCCAAAGAATTAAATGCATGCTTGGACTCTAATCTCAATGCTTGTGAAACAAGGTACTTGTAATAAATTCAAAACCATCAAATGCATGCAAACGTTGAAATCATTTCAAAATTTAAACTCCTATTCCCTTACGTGTGTGTGTGTTTAGCACCTCTCAACCTAGCTCATGCAAGCCCGGAACAACCTTATACAGTCTTATAACTCGTTTTCCCCTACTTATGGCGATAAGAACAGTCTAACGGCTTTTAGTGATAGGAATAGCAACAAAACATAAGGCCTAATTTTTATTCTTTTCTTTGAGTACTTTGTACCCATTTTCTTTTCTTTTGAACAATTTTTTTTTTATTTTTCTCCAAGAGAGCCTAACACGTCAAACCAAATTTTAGCTTCACGTTTTTAAGGACCATTGCTCACTTCCATTAGTTCCCCTTTCATGCAGTGACAACCGTGGGTTACACGATCGCCCCTGGTTACACGGGCAACACAAGAAGGAGGAGCAACTCTAGAGGTTTTATTTTTCATGCTAACACTTTTTTTTTAGGCAATAGCTTCGCTATACACAAATGAGTCATTACTACTTCTACACATCAAGCCTCCCTAATGGTACCTTTCGGGGTGACAACAAGGTTTCAGACAAAATAAGATCAGTCTAGACCTACAGAACTGAGGATAAGAGTGCTATGTGCTCAGTGAATGTAGGGAAATAACAGAAATTTTTTTAAAATAGGCTCAAAATGTGCATACATCGTCAAATTTTCGAATCATGCAAATACGGAGTGTTCACAAGCAAATCACAGACCGTCCTCATCGGACACATGCATTCAGATTATAATCTAACAGCCAGAGTACACGTATGCTCGACAACTACTAAGAAGTCTCATCTCTATGTATCAACAAACTCCACCCCCCACCTTAAGATATGCATTGTCCCCAATGCATTCAACTATAAAAACAATAAAATCCTAAGGGAACAGAAAACCTCCCCTGAATTTTATGGAGCCGACGGGCGGAGATGTGCACCAACGTCCTCCAATGTACTCTCGAATTGCCGGCCATTCCACCTTTTCTCCTAGGAAAACAAGAAAACAAACAACAACTCAAAAGCAAAAATAAACAAAAGCAAAGCGATAAACAACAGAATTACAGTTCAAACTTGGGTGCCTCCGAGAAGCGCAAATTTTTAAAGTCGATTGCTCGACTGTATTCTCTCGACCACTCATCCATAATCGATCGGGGGTGGCGCTAGAAGTAATGTGGCGTCATAGCACTCAGCGTCCCCCTCGTGGAAAATCTTCAACCGGTGCCCATTCACTTTCTGCACCTCATCTGAGTCCAAGCTCTGAATCTCTACACTGCCATAAGGAGAAATTTTAGTTATGGTATAGGGTCCTTTCCAACGGGAACGAAGCTTACCTGGCATGAACTTCAGACGGGAATCGAACAGGAGAACTTTTTGACCGACTTCGAAGTCTTTCTTTAAGATCCTTCGGTCATGAAACTGTTTGGACTTCTCTTTATAGATCCTGGAGTTCTCGTAGGAGTCCAAACGCAGTTCCTCCAATTCCTGTAACTGAAGCAGTCGTGTCTCGCCAGCTTCGTTAGAGCTCATGTTGCACTGCTTGATCGCCCAGAATGCTTTGTGCTCAATCTCCACGGGTAAGTGGCATGCCTTACCAAACACCAACCGGTATGGGGACATACCGATAGGAGTTTTGTAGGCGGTGCGGTAGGCCCACAAAGCATCCTGCAAACGATCGCTCCAATCCTTCCTGCTCGGCCTCACGGTTTTCTCAAGAATTGACTTTACCTCTCTGTTGGAGACTTCAGCTTGCCCATTAGCTTGGGGATGGTAGGCGGTGGACACGCGATGATGCACACCATACTTCCTCAGCAAAGCCTCCACAGATCGGTTGCAAAAATGAGTCCCCTGGTCACTGATTATGGCTCGTGGGATTCCAAACCTGGTAAAAATACGAGACTGAACGAACCTAACAACAGAATTAGCATCGTTAGTCTTCGTGGCTTTCGCCTCAACCCACTTGGAAACATAATCAACAGCCAGTAATATATAAGAAAAACCACAAGAAGGCGGAAAGGGTCCCATAAAATCCATGCCCCAAACGTCAAAGATTTCACATACTAAGACAGGAGTTTGAGGCATTTCATTTCTACCAGATATCGACCCTATTCTTTGACATCTATCGCAGGTTTTACAAAATTCATGCGAATCTTTAAACAGGGAAGTCCAGTAAAACCCACTATCTAAAACTTTCCTAGCTGTCCTTCTAGGCCCAAAATGTCCCCCACATGCATAATCATGACAAAAAGTAAGAATAGACGCATGCTCATTCTCAGGGACACATCTCCTAATTATTTGATCAGAACAGAACTTCCATAAATGGGGATCCTCCCACACATAGTACTTAGCGTCGCTTTTCAGCTTCGCTTTCCTACTATGAGAGAAACCAGAAGGAAAATTACCTGTGGCCAAGTAATTTACCATATCAGCATACCAGGGAAGGACTGTATCAAGTCTGAAGAGTGTCTCATCGGGGAAATCTTCATTCAGAGGCAGGAGGTCTTCCTTTCTGACCAAGCGGCTCAGATGGTCGGCTACCGGGTTTTCTGCTCCTCTCCTATCCTTGATCTTCACATCGAAGTCCTGGAGAAGCAAAATCCACCGAAGTAGCCTCGGTTTTGCGTCCTTCTTGGTCATAAGGTACCGAACAGCTGCATGATCAGAGAAAACAGTTACTTGAGAGCCAATAATGTAAAGGACGAAAGTTATCAAGCGCAAATACAATAGAAAGAAGTTCTTTTTCCGTTGTCGTGTAATTGCACTGCGCTGGATTAAGCGTCCTGGAGGCATAGTAAATGACACGGCTCTTATTCTCGATCCTCTGACCGAGCACGGCTCCCAAGGCATAGTTGCTGGCGTCGCACATAATTTCGAACGGCAAGTCCCACTGGGGTGGGTGTATGATGGGCGCGCTCGTCAAACTATCCTTGAGCAAATCGAAGGCTTTTCTGCACTCCTCCCCAAAATCAAACGTTACATCCTTCTGAAGGAGGTACGTCATAGGCATGGCAACCTTGGAGAAGTCCTGAATAAACCTGCGATAAAACCCTGCATGGCCAAGAAAAGATCGAACCTCCCTAACATTCGTTGGGTATGGCAGATTAGAGATAACATCTATTTTAGCCTTATCTACCTCTATACCCTTAGCAGAAACCACATGCCCTAAAACGATACCTTGACTCGCCATAAAATGACATTTTTCAAAATTTAGAACAAGGTTCATCTCAATACATCTTTTCAGGACATGCGATAAATTATCTAAACAGTCATCGAAGGAATTGCCATAAACTGTAAAATCATCCATGAACACTTCAATGCATTTTTCTACAAACTCAGAAAATATACTCATCATGCATCTCTGAAATGTACCAGGAGCGTTACAAAGCCCAAAAGGCATCCTTCTAAATGCAAATGTGCCAAAGGGGCACGTGAACGTTGTTTTCTCTTGGTCTTCTATGGCTATGGGGATTTGGTAAAAGCCAGAGAAACCATCGAGAAAATAAAAGAATGGCTTCCCAGCTAAACGCTCCACCATCTGATCAATAAAAGGAATGGGAAAATGGTCCTTCCTAGTGACCTCATTAAGCTTCCTAAAGTCTATGCACATTCTCCATCCATTTTGAATCCTCTTGGGCACTAATTCATTTTTCTCATTCCTAACCACAGTCATGCCAGTTTTCTTAGGAATAACATGGATAGGACTAACCCATTTACTATCTGAGATAGGATAGATGATACCTGCTTCAAGGAGTTTGAGGATCTCGGAAACTACTACCTCCTTCATCGCGGGATTGAGCCTCCTTTGGGGCTCTCGTGAAGGTTTCGCTCCATCCTCGAGCAGGATTCTGTGCATGCACGTAGCTGGACTTAGCCCATGTAAATCTGCTAATGTCCATCCAATTGCCAGCTTGTGCTCTTTAAGAACTTCCATTAATTTCCCTTCCTGAGCCGGTTCAAGATCCTTCGCTATGATGACCGACAACGTCTCATCATCCCCCAGATACGCGTATTTGAGATGATTAGGTAAGTCTTTCAACTCCAATTTGGGTGCCTGCAAAGTAGAGGGGAGCATCTTAACATGATTTTGAACGGTGGCCAAAGAAGAGACAGTTGAATCACAAAGTTCAGACATAGATGGTTCATGCATATCAGGTTCATCAAAAAGATCAGTAAAAAACAATGGGTCATCCCCATCTCTATCAGACATGCATTCATCCTGAACTAACGATTCAATTGTATCAACTTGACACAGAGAGTGGACGCTCTCATCATGCTCCAACTCATTAGACACATCAACCTCAACAACTTGCCCACGATACTCAACAGATAAAGTGCCCTTATCTACATTTATCTTAGTCTTAGCAGTTTTCATAAAGGGCCTACCTAATAAGATCGTCGCAGACGAAGAAGCAGAATCTCCATCCATTTTCAGAATATAAAAATCCACAGGAAAAATCAGCCCATTAACGTTAACTAATACATCTTCCACTACTCCTAAAGGATGCACGAAAGACCTATCAGCAAGTTGTATAACAACACCGGTTCCCTGTATTTCTTTTAAATTCAAATCCTGATAAACGGAGTGAGGCATGGCACTAATAGAGGCTCCTAGATCTAGCATGGCTCTTCTAATTTTCTTACCTCCAATAGTGCAAGGGAGAGAAAACATACCTGGATCGTCGCATTTTTCTGGTAAGTTCTTCGTGATTAAAGCGGAGACATTTTTACTTACCACGACGCGCTCTTTCTCTTTTGTCTTCCTCTTGTTGGTGCATAGGTCCTTCAGGAACTTAGCGTACCTTGGGATTTGCTTGATGGCATCCAACAGAGGGATGTTGATCTCTACTTTCCTGAATGTGTCCAGGAACTCCTTCTCGTAGTCCTCCTTGGGCGGTCTCGCTAACCTGCTAGGAAAAGGAGCCTTAGGCACATAAACTCTAGTGCACGTAGGATCGAAATTTACCCCATGCCACCGTGGTTCGGGATTTTCTGTCTGTGGCTCGACGTGGCCATGATCGACTTCCACCGGCGGGGTACTCGTGGGAAGATGCTTCCCACTTCTCAGAGTGATGGCACTAGCGCTCTCCGCGTTCTGATGCTCGATCACTGTCAACCTCTTACTGACTTGAATCACTGCATCGCTCAAAGTTTGAAACTGCTCTCGAGTTTCCCTGTGTGTTGTGATTCAAGTATTTCTTCCAACGATCTACCTGAAACAGAAGAACGGGGTTGTGAGTTATTTTTCAAAGCAAGAATAGCACTACTTACTTCAAAAAGTTGAGCCTTGAGCTCGTCCACGTCCCTGTTCAGGCGATCTTTCTCCTTGTCTCCATCTCCACTCCGCTCCAAGCTTCTAGCCAAGTTGGAAATTAAAGCTCTAGCTTCAGCGGGTGTTTTATCCATGAGACATCCTCCACTTGCGACATCAACTAACTGTCGGTTTGGCGGTAAGAGACCTTCGTAGAAGTTCTGAATGAGTTGTTGTTCAGCTACTTGGTGGTTGGGACAATCCTCACACAACCGACCAAATCTCTCCCAACACTCGAGAACGGTCTCTTTTTCTCCTTGCTCAATTCTATTTATCATTCTTCTAAGGGCGACAACCTTGGGAGGCGGAAAATACTTCGCGTAAAACGCTCCCTACAGCTCTGCCCAAGAAGTGATGGACCCAGTCGGTAAGTAATGCATCCAATCTCTCGCCTCTTCCTTCAAGGTGAAGGGAAAGGCTCTGAGATGGAGTTGATCTTCGGTGATGCCGTCGGTCCTAAATGACGAACACACCATCTTGAATGCCTTGAGGTGTCTGACTGGATTCTCATCTGTATTACCATAAAAAGAAGGTAATAAGTTAACCAGACCAGCTTTAAGTTCAAAATTACCTGCAGCTACCGGATACAAGATACTCGATGTGTTCCGGCCTAGCTCAGATGATGCAAGCTCCCTCATGGTTCTTTGATGCTCAAGATTACCCACGACCTCCATCTTGGCGCTTCTTTTGGATTTTCAAAGAATGCTGCGCTCCAAAAACTCAAACAAAAACGCGTAAAATAATACAAAAGAATTAAACTGTACAAAAAGAAATAAAGAAAATTTTTAAAACCAACAAACTAAACTTAACTAAACTAAATTAATTAGTTCCCCGGCAACGGCGCCAATTTTGGTAGAGGTACTTTTGGGGTACTCCAAATTCAAGCTGTCGAGGCTTGCCAAAATACAATTTATAAACCCGAATACACCGAGCTATTTGTAGCTAAGTGGCAACGGGGTCGATCCACAGGGAAATAAGAAATTCAATCTAACTAAGTCTAATTTGCTAGAAATGAAAGAATGCACAAATTAAAGAATGGTAATTTGGTTTTGGGGGAAGGGAGCTCCTGATATGCTACTAACGGAAAATTAAATGAAAATGTGCAAAAATTAAACGGTCGTGCTTAACTTCGAGAAATGGAATTGCTCGCTATGGATGTTCGGATCATTGATACGGTTTACGCGTTAGCTAATTCATGCACACAATTCATTTAGTTATCTCTAACTCAAATGACCCAAGGAATTAATTAGAAGCGTGCAATTCTAATTAAACTTAGCCAATAATCTATCCAAGGTAGCGACCCCTAAATCGATCATAGGCCAGTGACGGGAACATTGCGACGGCCTAATCTTAAGACCAAACCGGTTTCTCTCTTGCCTTAAGCCTAACATGAAAACGTTAATTAATTCAGTTTACCAATGTCACTTTGGGCCGAACTAATTAGCCATGCTTAGACCCGTGCTACCTAGCGGTATAGGCAATTATACGTCCCAACCTTTAGCCCTCTATCATGCATAAGAATTAGAGCGTCAATCTAATTTAGCTACACATGGTAGAATTGGATGAAGAACAAGCAAGAGATGCATAACATACTAATTGTCTTAACATTCAAAAAAAGGGGAAAATCTCCCCAAACATCCATAATTTACAATCCAAAGCTCAAAATCAAGCACTTACCTTGGTTTAGCCTTCCATGGAGGTTGGATTAATCCAATCCCCCATGGAAGAGCTTGGAATCATGCACAAAGAAGGAGAAGAAGTACAAAAATGGCGGTAAATCGTCTTGGAACCGAGAGGAGAAGCTTGAGGAAGAAGGAGAGGGAAAGAATGGCTGAAAAACTGAAGTTTTCACGATTTTTAAGCTCGGAGCGTCAAGACGCTAGGCCAGCGTCTCGACGCTGTGCCCTAAGTTGGCAGGCGCGCGCGCGGCGTCGAGACGCTTGCGCTCGACGCTTGCTCTCGGGTGAAACTTCGGACGCGCGCTTCAGAGTTCGGGGCGTCGAGACGCTAGGCCAGTGTCTCGACGCTGTCGGCGTTGAGTGAGCGTTGAGACGCGCGCTCGACGTTGATGCACGTCTATCTTGGGGAATCGTCGGGGCAGCGTCGAGCTAGCGTCTAGACGCTGGGGCGCACGCAGATTTTCAATGACGGGCGCGCGGGCGAGGCGGACACGGGCGAGGGCGCGCGAGCGCGCGCGAACATGGGCGAGGCGGAGCGGGCGTGCAGTGCTTGCGAGCGGCGCGCGCGGGCGCGCGCGCGTGCTGCGTTCGTTGGGCGCCTGGGCGCTGGGCGCCGGCGCTTGGGCGCTGCCCTCTCGGCTCTTAGCCCACTTTTGGGTCGTTTTGGCTCCCGAGCTTCGTTTGGCCTATCGTTTTGACCCGAACACTTCCCGAAACGTCTTAAATGACCTTTTTAGCCCCGAAAATCATCAATGGACTTCTCGAGCTCTCCACCATGAAATCACCTACAAGGAAGCACTTTAATCAATATATGTCATGGTTTTAGCTAGAATTAGGGACATTAAGATAGCTCTATTTTGGAGCTATCACCAAACATAACCATTATAGAGAGAGTTAGGTGCCTATTGTCTGATGCTATGTTACATGAGAAATTTTGGGCTGAAGCTACATCTTACACTGTTGTTACATCTCCAAAAGTGACCATTTTAGGACTTATTTATCTTAGAAAGATGTACACTCTTAGGTATTTTTGATAGGATTTAGCTTGAACCTATGCTTATATATGAGAATTAGAAGAAGGAAGCTAAATTAGGACTTATATGCAAAAGGAAAGAAAATGAATGAAAAAGGAAGTTAAAAGAATGAAAACTGTGCATTGCGGAGGCATTGCAGAAACATTGCTAAAACCGCAATGTTTCAAGTGAAATCCGTAAGTTGGCTAACCTTTTTCTGTTGTGATCCGATATTTCAGGGATTTGTTCTTTCTCCTCCAACCACGTAGAAGTACGACGTTGAGAATGGATGGTTCTCCTTGGCCCAATCGCACCTGCAGAATACTATAAAAGGAGGTCAAAGTGGAGGGTTGAAACATCATCCGAAAAGCGTAGACTTCTCAGTTCAAAGCAGCTTCTTCCACTCTTATTCTCTCTTCCGTCTGTTGGTTTGGAAGGTTCAGCTTTTGGAGTCGACAATATGATAGGAAGGAGAGAAGATTGGATTCATCCAAGCAAGGCTCGCCTTTCTCTCTATTCAGCCGAGGCGTTCGCAATCGAGAAGACCACGCACAGCTTACTGCTTTCTGTTTTAGTTTCCTGTTTTCAGTACCGATTGTTGTTATTTCCTTTCCATTAGCTACTTTAATTCATTTCGTTGTTCTCTGTCTTTACTTTAGTAACTCTAAGTCTTTATTTGTTTCGTTCAAACAATCGATTAATCAACGCACAATTCATCATTTCACAATCTCTTTATTCTTCTCTGCCTACTGTTTTTCCTTTCCTGTTTTGTCTTTAATCTTCTTCTAAGCATGTCTACTTCATCCACTCTTTCTATTCTGTTTGCATCCATGAGTAACTAAGTCACATAGGGGCATGCTAATGACAAGACTATAGGCTAAAACACGTGAACCAAGCATGTAGGATAGCCCTCGAATGCATTGATTGTATGTAAGCTTCATCCCACGGGCAATTTCGATTGGCCATCCATTTTGTCCAAAGAACTCCTAACCTCTGGAAGGAGTAAGAGTTCAGAGTCATACACTCATGCTAGCCTCTCAAGGTAGCCAGAAAACGACCTAGGAATAGGCGTTTTCCTAGTATAAACCACAACTTACTGCTTTAACAAGATGCTTAAGACCTTACTTGGACATGAGTAAACTAAAGAATCTAATGCATGAAATCGGAAGATACATGAGAATGAGTTAGTTTGATGCATAGTGAGTTGATCTAATGCTTGAGAATCGTGAGAAAAAGCCTATAGAGGAGTCGTTAGTAGCCCTTGTTTCCACATTTTACACATTTTTGTTGTTAGTAACATTGCGGTAGAATTGCTGTTCTCGCAATTCCTTTAAGTTAAAATTCTGCCTTAGCCAATTTTCTCTTCGTTTATTAATCTCTTTTCTTTACATTTGAGTTTATCATTGACTTGCACTTGTTTATGCATCTATCCTTTACATATTCCTTAGTAATTAGGCAACTTAAAACCAAATCTACCCCATCAAATCCACCCATTCTTGCTTAACAATACACTTCGCGAGTAACTAAGAATAAATCTCTGTGGGAAAACGAATGAAAAAATACTTACTACTTGCTACAAGATCATGTATGCTTGCATGTTCTGAGTGCTCTCTTATTGCATATTCCTTTTAGACATTGAGCACGCAACAAGTTTTTGGCGCCGCTGCCGGGGATTTAGTTTAGTGAAAACGAAAATTGTTAAGTTAGAAAACCAATTCTTACTATCTATTGAAGCTGATCTATTTTCATTTCTTTTGCAGGTACCATTGGGTTAGTTTATGAATGAGCCTTCAAGTAGCGATCTAGAGTTCAATCCTGAGCCTGAGAGATTACTTAGGGCCAGAAATAGAGCTAAGAAACGTCTCTTTAACAAACCCTCTATACCTCCAATAATTGCTGAAACCGCAGAGTCTCCGCAATTCTCTCAAGAAGAAATGGACAGACCAGTCCCAAATCCGGTACCTACCACTCGCAATCCCATCGAAATAGCGAATGATAAGGATAGTGCCATCCTCTCTTACCTAGTACCTATGCCTGGGGAGCTAAACCCAAGCATAATCCGCCCTGAAATTACTGCCAACTCATTCGAGTTAAAGCCAGTAATGTTCCAAATGTTGTCCACTGTGGGACAATTCTTTGGAGTGGAAAATGAGGACCCCCACAACCATCTTAGAAACTTCCTAGAAGTTAGTGATACCTTTATCATCCCTGGAGTTTCCCAAGAAGCCTTGAGGCTCTACCTCTTCCCTTACTCATTAAGGGACAAAGTCAAAACGTGGTTAAACTCATTACCTTCTGGATCAGTCCTCAATTGGACAGACTTGGCGGAGAAATTCCTAGTAAAATATTTCCCACCTGATAGGAATTCTACCTTTCGTGATGACATAATCAAGTTCAAACAAGCTGAAAATGAGTCGCTTCACGAAGCTTGGACAAGGTTCAAGGACCTTCTGCTTAAATGTCCACACCATGGCATTCCATGGTGTATCCAAATAGAGGTCTTTTTCAAAGGATGCAACCCCAGCACCAGGCAAGTGCTAAATTCATCAGCTGGTGGTTCCATGCTGTCCAAGAGTTATAACGAAGCCTATGAGATCTTGGAGAAGATCTCAGCATCTCACTGTAGGTGGTCAGATGATCCAATAGAGCCAAGTAGAGCTCAAAATAAGGACGCACTCAATGCCATGAGTAGCCAAATAAGCGCCCTGACCAACCTAGTTAAACAAATGGCTCAAGCCAATCTCCAAACTAGTGTCAACACCGCCACAACCATGTCAATGGGCACACAACCAAGTCAAGGTGAGACACTTATCTGTGGATTCTGTGGGGAAGGGCACCTGTATGAATACTGCCCTGGGAATCCAGCCTCAGTCTGCTATGTTGGAAGCCAACAGCAGCCTAGGAACAACCCTTACTCTAACACCTACAATCCTGGTTGGAGGAACCACCCAAATCTTTCATGGGGTGGCCAGCAAAATACTAACCAAGCTCCTAACCAACCAAGACCGAGTGGAACACTTGGTTTCACTCCCCAACATAACCAATCCATGTATCAAAAATCATACAACCAACCAGTAGGGTCATCTGTAGAAAATCTATTCAAAGAGTACATTGCCAAGAATGATGCCACTCTACAAAGTCAGCAAGCTACCCTTAGGAGCCTAGAGAACCAAATAGGGCAACTAGCCAATGAACTCAAAAGTAGGCCCCAAGGTAGACTACCTGCTGACACTGAGGTACCAAGGAGAGATGAAAAAGAACAAGTTCAAGCAATTGAACTTAGAAGTGGGAGACCATTGGTGAGCAACATAAAAGAAACCCCAAAGAGAGTAGAGAACAAAGAGTCTAATGCTCCACTGGAATCTCTGCCAAACCATGGTCAACCATCACCAAGCACATCAGGAGCAAGGCTGGAGTCAATCATAGAAGAGATAGAAGAAATTTCAAGGCCTCCACCTATCCTGAGGCGACCTGAAGTGCCTGCATATGTGCCACCACCTCCATTCCCGCGAAGGCTAAAGAAAAAACAAGAACAGGAAGTGCACTTTAATAAATTCTTAGAAATTCTGAAACAAGTGCATGTTAATATTCCTTTTGTAGAAGTTTTACAGTCTATGCCTTCTTATGTTAAGTTTATGAAGGATATAATCACTAACAAGAAGATCATTGGTGAATTTGAAACAGTGAATCTCACTGAGGAGTGCAGTGCTATACTCCAGGACAAGCTACCCAAGAAGGAGAAGGATCCTGGTTCCTTCACCCTACCAGTGGAGTTAGGAGGCAAGCACGTGGGCAGAGCTCTTTGTGACCTGGGAGCCAGCATAAACCTCATGCCTCTATCACTATTTCGCCAGCTAGGAATAGGAGAAGCACGTCCCACCACTGTCACCTTACAACTTGCAGACAGATCCATAGCCTACCCTGAGGGTAAGATAGATGACATTCTTGTAAAGGTTGACAAGTTTATTTTCCTTGCAGATTTCATCATCCTGGATTATGAAGCAGACAAGGAGGTCCCCATCCTATTAGGCAGACCATTTCTAGCCACAGGTAGGGCCTTGATTGATGTCCAGAAAGGTGAGCTCACCATGAGGGTTCATGATGAGGAGGTTAAGTTTAGTGTTTTTAAAGCCCTAAGGTACCCTTCTGACTCTGAATCTTGTGCAAGCATGGACATTGTAGATTCACTGATGGAAGAACAACTTGAGCATGAATTGTCAACGAAGCATGCCAATGATTATGTGCAATTAGATTTAACTGACTTAAACATAGCTGAAATAATGGACATACCTGCGAATAATCCTCAGCATGTTTGTATGACTACTGATTTGACTGAAAGATCCATGAATCCATTAAAACCATCCATTGAGTATCCACCTATCTTAGAATTAAAACCACTGCCTGAACATCTTAAGTATGCATATTTAGGAAGTAATGATACTCTGCCTGTTATTATTTCATCTAAATTGAGTGCAAAGCATGAAATTGAGTTAATCTTATTACTCAAACAACATAGAAAGGCTATTGCATGGACAATTGCTGACATTAGAGGCATTAGCCCTTCCTACTGCATGCATAAGATAATATTAGAAGAAGAGCATACACCCCGAGTAGATCACCAACGTAGGCTGAACCCCTCTATGAAAGAGGTAGTTAAAAAAGAAATCATAAAGTGGTTAGACGCAGGTGTAATCTTCCCTATAGCTAGTAGTCAGTGGGTGAGTCCAATACAATGTGTACCTAAGAAGGGGGGGATGACTGTAGTAGTAAATGAGAGCAATGAACTGATTCCAACTAGAACTATTACAGGATGGAGAGTTTGCATGGATTATAGGAAATTGAATAAGGAAACAAAAAAAGATCACTTCCCTCTACCATTCATAGATCAGATGTTAGATAGGATAGCTGGTAGAGCTTATTACTGCTTCTTAGATGGTTATTCTGGATATAACCAAATCACCATAGACCCTGTGGACCAGGAGAAGACAACCTTCACCTGTCCCTTTGGAACATTTGCTTTTCGCAGAATGCCTTTTGGCTTATGCAATGCACCAGCAACGTTCCAAAGGTGCATGTTGGCAATCTTCTCTGACTTAGATGAATCCATGATAGAGATATTTATGGATGACTTCTCAGTCTTTGGTGATTCATTCACAAACTGTTTAGAGAACTTAGGACAAGTCCTGGCTAGGTGTGAAGAGACCAACCTAGTCCTTAATTGGGAGAAATGCCACTTCATGGTGGAAGAAGGGATAGTCCTAGGTCATAGAGTGTCTAGAGCAGGAGTAGAGGTCGATAGGGCCAAGATTGAAATAATAGAGAAGTTGGTGGAACCTCAGAATGTGAAAGCCATTAGAAGTTTCTTAGGACACGCAGGCTTCTATAGAAGGTTCATTAAGAACTTTTCAAAGATCTCCAAGCCCTTGTGTGAGCTTCTAGAGCTGAATAAGCCATTTATCTTCTCTAGAGAATGTTTCCTAGCCTGGACAACCCTTAAGGAAGCATTAGTCAAAGCACCTATTATAGTAGGACCAAATTGGGATCTCTCATTTGAGATGTTATGCGATGCAAGTGACTATGCAGTAGGGGTTATGCTAGGACAAAAGATTGACAAGCTAACACACCCTGTATACTATGCTAGTAAGACACTTAATGAGGCACAATGTAATTACACAACCACGAAAAAGGAAATGCTAGCTGTAGTGTTTGCCTGCGAGAAGTTTAGGAATTACATTGTAGGCACTAGAACAATCGTGTATACAGATCACTCTGCACTAAAATACCTTATGAGGAAGGCTGATGCGAAGCCTAGGTTGATTAGGTGGGTATTGTTACTGCAAGAGTTTGATCTGGACATTAGAGATAAGAAAGGGTGCGGAAATGTGGTTGCGGATCATCTTTCTAGATTGCAACATAATTGCGATAAAATTGCGGAAACCGCAATTTATGATGCCTTTATCGATGAGCATGTCTTTGTGTTAGCACATCGTGATAACGATGAGGAACCTTGGTTTGCTGATATTGCTAACTTCCTTGCATCGCAGGTACTACCAACTTTCAAGGGAAGCCAAAAGAAGAAGAGGTTCCTGCATGAAGCTAGGAAATTTATATGGGACGATCCTACACTCTACAAGACATGTGCAAACGGTTTACTAAGGAAGTGTGTGTCAGCTGCTGAGGCGAAGTCTGTGCTGCAGCACTGCCATACAGCCCCCTATGGTGGACATTTTGGTGGCCAAAGGACAGCTGCAAAGGTGTTCCAGAGTGGCTACTATTGGCCCACGATCTTCAAAGATGCCCACGAATACGCACACAGCTGTGATGAATGCCAGAGAACAGGTAACCTTAGTCGAAAGGATGAGATGCCTCTCACTTACATCTTAGAGTTGGAGCTCTTTGATGTGTGGGGCATTGACTTCATGGGACCATTTCCCCCATCATCAGGTAACCTTTACATACTTGTAGCTGTAGACTATGTGTCTAAGTGGGTAGAGGCCATAGCATGTCCAAACAATGATGCCAAAACAGCCATTAAATTCCTTAATAGACATATTTTTACTAGGTTTGGTACACCTCGTGCTATAATTAGTGATGAAGGAACACACTTCATTAATAAAGCTATGGAGAAAGTGTTGGCTAAATATAATGTTAGACATAGAGTAGCCACCCCTTATCACCCACATTCGAATGGCCAAGCTGAAATATCAAATAGGGAGATTAAAAACATACTCGAAAAAGTGGTCAAACCCAATAGAAAAGATTGGTCGTTTAAACTCGAGGATGCACTTTGGGCATATAGGACTGCATATAAGACACCCCTAGGTATGTCTCCTTATAGACTTGTGTATGGCAAAGCATGTCACTTACCATTCGAATTGGAAATTAAAGCATTTTGGGCCTTGAAAGAACTGAATTATTGCGTGACCGATGCGGGAACATTGCGGTCTCTGCAATTACATGAGCTTGATGAGCTTAGACATATGTCCTATGAAAATGCTAAAATGTATAAGGAAAAGACCAAAATTTGGCATGACAGTAGACTTAGGATTAAGGACTTTAAGAAAGGCCAACTTGTCTTATTATTTAACTCACGGTTGAGATTATTTCCAGGCAAACTTAAGTCCAGATGGTCAGGTCCTTTTGTAATAACTAACGTGTTTGTTCATGGTGCAATCGAGATTAGGAACCTGCAGCAAGGGCAACCGTTCATGGTTAATGGTGCACGATTGAAGCATTATTATGAGGAAGGAGATGTGAAGACTCTCTCGGCCTTCCTCTTGGCTGAAACTTGAAAATACAACCGAGAGAGGACGAGTGTTCACTGTGCTCGTCCATGCGAGGCTATGCCTTAGTTTATTTTTTGCTATTTTTTCGGTTATTATTTGTGTATGTTTGTGTGTGATTTTTATTACGAATTTAATGTTGATTTTATTTCTTTTAATAGGGGATCAAAAGAGGGTATCAAGGAGATGAATCCAGGATTAAAAATCGGGGAAGATATTGGGCCAAATCAAAGATTGAGTTGAGGAAATATGGACATTTGAAACGAGGAAATCACCAACGGCCATTTAATTGCGAAGGATTTGCTGAATCCGCAACAGAAATAGCCGTTGGGATTTCCATCATTACAAATAGCCGTTAGAATCGCCGTGGCCAGTACGCTTCCCTCATTGACTGAACTTCAAGAAATCTCTCTCCCTCTTCCTCTGCAATTCCTCTTTCCAGATTCCTACGATTCCACCATGGTGCTAACAAGGGCTGAAAGATCGGCTTCCAAGAAGAAAGCCGCCGACGCTGAGATAGCTGCGAGGGAGGCACTCCTTGCCTTGGCAGATGCCGAAGCCGCGCGAACCGAACGACTTCCCAAGCTACCTGTCCGCAAGAAGAAGTGGAAGGTGGTGACGGAGATCCCTGCTGGGCCATCTGAACCAGCAGGAACGCCCAAGAAGAGGAAGTGGAGTATGGCCGTTGACGATGCAGCGATCAAGAAGAAGACTCCCACTGTGGAGAGTCAAGAAAGTGGCCGTCCATCCTACGAGACGGCCAGACAAAGCCACTCTCCCTCTCCACCAGCGCGAAGCCCCGAGCCTTCTCCATCTCCACAGAGCTCTGAACAAACTCCACCGCCGCAGAGTCCTGAGGCATCACCAGTATCCCAGACGCCTGAGCCTGAAAGTCCAAATGATGAGCATCAAGAATCGGCGCAGGGCGATGATGCAGCTGAGGAAGAGGAAGTTTTCTCTCCTTTGAGGGAAGTCTGCCCCGATAGCCCAGCAAGGGGGGAAGATTCAATGGATGAAACGTTGGGGGATTGCCTCCAACAGATCACCACCAGGGCACGATTGAGAAAGAAAGCCACCAAGGTCATCAAGGCCAAACGGCCAAAGGCTTCGAAGAAGTCCAAGAAAAGGAAGGCCAGAGGTGAGCCATCAGCGAAGAAGGTTAGTAGTGAGCCCTCTCTGAAGAAGCTAAAGATTGAGGCTGCTGAATCAGCCAAAGCAAAAGATAAGGGGAAGGCCAAGCTGTACCCCGAAGATGAGCCTCAAACTGTGAGGTATGTGTCCTCTGATGCAGAGTCGAGGGGCACTGAGTTAAGGAAAAGGGACTTGCTTCATGAGAAGGGGTTCCTTGACGCGCTAGCAGACCTGCCGCAATTCTTGCGCGCAGGGATCACTAATCACGGTTGGGAAGAGCTGTGTAGACCGCCCATCCCCGCCTACTCCAGCATGGTGTACGACTTCTACGCCAACCTGATGAACCCTGAGGATGGCCTGTCTGTGGTCAGAGGAATCGAGGTGGATTTCTCAGCTAAGGCAATCAATGAAGCCTATGGCCTCAAGGGGCAAAAACACACTGATTATGCAAGGATCATTGATGCGCCAACTGAGGCTGTCCTGGAGGAAGCGCTGAGGATCATCGGCCAACCTGAAGCAGCGTGGATAATTTCGCGCAATGGGAAGCACACTCTGATGAGTGCAACCCTGACGGCAAAGGCAGCTGTATGGTTTTCTTTCGTGCGCAGAAGGCTGTCCCCAGTGACCCACGAGACCACCATCAACCAAGGAAGGTCGCTGCTGGTTTATGTGATCATGAGGGGCCTCACAATCAATGTGGCTGAGGTCATTGCAGCCTCAATCGCAGACTGTGCCAAAAAAGGTAAGGGTCCACTTTTCTTCCCCAACACAATCACTAAGCTTTGCTTACGTGCAGGTGTACCAATCGAGCGGATGGAAAGGCAGCTGGCCTACACGGGGCACCTGGAGCTGCCTACAGGCCTGAGGATGCGCAGGAAGGGGAACATGGAGTTTGAGTTAGACGGCCTGGCTGCTGCTCAATCCCTCTCTATGGCCTGCCTGATGGACCTGCAGAAGAAGATGGCTAAATGGGCTGAGTATGCTCAAGCGAGGGACAAGGATGTTGCTGACCAGTTGGGCTGCATCTTTCCTGAGTTCCCCACGGACTTGCTGACGCCATGGGCACCTCCACGTGCAAGGAGGGATGATGATGAGGACATCTGAGTGCTAGGCTGATTAGCATTCTAAGGGAGTATTTCTGTTCCCTACATCAAAAAAAAAAAGAAAAAAAATAAAACTGCTTTTTCGTAAACTGTGTGAATTCTGCTGTTTTGAGTTGATATTTGATCTGTCTTTAGTTCTTTATTTTTGTTGTTTAGATTTGGGTAGTATAGTCTGATGATAGCTGAATAGGTAGATTGTCTTAGTTTCCTTTTTGTATAGCTTAAATGACTGGAAAGAGCATGCATAGGGGCCTTAATCACAGTTATATCTGCCCTGTATCCATTGCGAAATAATTGCGGAATCCGCAATTTTTGTTAGTAATTGCATGTTTTTGACTGACTGATTAGCTAGGCTGGTTCTGTTTTAATTTTGTTCTTTTGCTGCTGTCTTGACTACTTTATATAGCCTATCTATAAGCATGCTGGATGAGTGTCTTAAGGCACCTTTGATAGTTTAAATTAGCCTCTTAAAAGTGCTCAGCATGCGTAGCTTTAAGTCCTTCCCTGCCTGTTTTTATAAATTTCTGCTGCTGTGATGTTTGCTTTGAGAATGTTCTGTCTATCCCTAGGGCTTTTAGATTCTCTTTGTTTCACCCTAGACTAGATGCTTCTAGGACAAGTTTGGGGGTGTGCCACCTCAGACACTCATTGGGGACAATGAGTAATTTAAGTTTGGGGGAGGCCACCCTAGGCCTAGGAACATTCCTCTCTCCCTTTAAGCATAAGCATTCTTATTCTCCTTTAAAAAAAAAAATGATGAACTGAAAAAAATAAATATAGAATAAAGAAGGGTGTCTCTCTTAAAGTTGCTGAGTAATCAGTGCCAAGTGTGTAACCCACAAGTGGCATTGCATCAAAAGGCAACCAAAGGAGAGGCTCCATCTAAGTAAGAAAGAAAAAAAAAGAAGGAAGAAATAGGGAAGAAGAATGTATACCTAGGAGTTGCAACTTTGTGGCTTGGGTGTCCTGATTAAAAAGAACTCTGATCCTCAATTAGCTAAGCACAAAGTTGTAGCTTGTAGGGTTGTTTAGGGAGATGAATGTATGTCCAATGTAGTGATGCCAGGGTTTAGGTTGTTCTCTAAAAGTACTACTGTCACTGTTAATACTAAGACTGGCATGACTCTAAGGAATCCTAGGTAGCTCAAAAGTAAAAACTAGAAGCATGTACTGAGTCTGGGGTAAAGCTAGGTAGAATTTGAAACCTTAGGGATAGTTGCACGATATGACAGAAGCAAGTAGATCAGTCGTAGGGAGTTAATGAGACAGTAGGAGCATTAGGCATGCGAAGTCAGAAGAAGCAAAGTAAGAGGGTAGTTGTAAACTTAGAAGTATGTCACAGGACAACACTGCCTTAGATAGGAGCTTAAGGGAGTCAGCAAGTGGTTAGAGAGGATAAAACAGTAGCCTAAGTAAGTCCTTAGATTGCTCGAGGACGAGCAAAACCTTAAGTTTGGGGGTGTGTTACGTCTCCAAAAGTGACCATTTTAGGACTTATTTATCTTAGAAAGATGTACACTCTTAGGTATTTTTGATAGGATTTAGCTTGAACCTATGCTTATATATGAGAATTAGAAGAAGGAAGCTAAATTAGGACTTATATGCAAAAGGAAAGAAAATGAATGAAAAAGGAAGTTAAAAGAATGAAAACTGTGCATTGCGGAGGCATTGCGGAAACATTGCTAAAACCGCAATGTTTCAAGTGAAATCCGTAAGTTGGCTAACCTTTTTCTGTTGTGATCCGATATTTCAGGGATTTGTTCTTTCTCCTCCAACCACGTAGAAGTACGACGTTGAGAATGGATGGTTCTCCTTGGCCCAATCGCACCTGCAGAATACTATAAAAGGAGGTCAAAGTGGAGGGTTGAAACATCATCCGAAAAGCGTAGACTTCTCAGTTCAACGCAGCTTCTTCCACTCTTATTCTCTCTTCCGTCTGTTGGTTTGGAAGGTTCAGCTTTTGGAGTCGACAATCTGATAGGAAGGAGAGAAGATTGGATTCATCCAAGCAAGGCTCGCCTTTCTCTCTATTCAGCCGAGGCGTTCGCAATCGAGAAGACCACGCACAGCTTACTGCTTTCTGTTTTAGTTTCCTGTTTTCAGTACCGATTGTTGTTATTTCCTTTCCATTAGCTACTTTAATTCATTTCGTTGTTCTCTGTCTTTACTTTAGTAACTCTAAGTCTTTATTTGTTTCGTTCAAACAATCGATTAATCAACGCACAATTCATCATTTCACAATCTCTTTATTCTTCTCTGCCTACTGTTTTTCCTTTCCTGTTTTGTCTTTAATCTTCTTCTAAGCATGTCTACTTCATCCACTCTTTCTATTCTGTTTGCATCCATGAGTAACTAAGTCACATAGGGGCATGCTAATGACAAGACTATAGGCTAAAACACGTGAACCAAGCATGTAGGATAGCCCTCGAATGCATTGATTGTATGTAAGCTTCATCCCACGGGCAATTTCGATTGGCCATCCATTTTGTCCAAAGAACTCCTAACCTCTGGAAGGAGTAAGAGTTCAGAGTCATACACTCATGCTAGCCTCTCAAGGTAGCCAGAAAACGACCTAGGAATAGGCGTTTTCCTAGTATAAACCACAACTTACTGCTTTAACAAGATGCTTAAGACCTTACTTGGACATGAGTAAACTAAAGAATCTAATGCATGAAATCGGAAGATACATGAGAATGAGTTAGTTTGATGCATAGTGAGTTGATCTAATGCTTGAGAATCGTGAGAAAAAGCCTATAGAGGAGTCGTTAGTAGCCCTTGTTTCCACATTTTACACATTTTTGCTGTTAGTAACATTGCGGTAGAATTGCTGTTCTCGCAATTCCTTTAAGTTAAAATTCTGCCTTAGCCAATTTTCTCTTCGTTTATTAATCTCTTTTCTTTACATTTGAGTTTATCATTGACTTGCACTTGTTTATGCATCTATCCTTTACATATTCCTTAGTAATTAGGCAACTTAAAACCAAATCTACCCCATCAAATCCACCCATTCTTGCTTAACAATACACTTCGCGAGTAACTAAGAATAAATCTCTGTGGGAAAACGAATGAAAAAATACTTACTACTTGCTACAAGATCATGTATGCTTGCATGTTCTGAGTGCTCTCTTATTGCATATTCCTTTTAGACATTGAGCACGCAACAACTGTGTACACCTTAAATAGGTGCCCACACAGCTCCCTACAGCTCCTTACACCAGAAGAAAAGTGGACTAAACACCCTCAAAACCTAGACCATTTGAGAGTCTTTGGTTGTGTGGGGTTTGTCCATCAAAGCCAAGGTAAATTGAAGCCTAGTTCTACAAGATGCATGTTTGATGGCTTTACAGATGGTGTTAAAGGATTTAGGCTTTGGCATCCCACTGAAAGGAGATGCATCAATAGCCGAGATGTGACGTTCAAAGAAGATGAGATGTTCATGGAGAGGGAGACTCAAACTAAAAGCACATACAAGAACTATATACTAGAAATTGAGGTGGAGTAACCAAATTTGACAACATCCATCCCTCATCTATCAGATTCTGAAGATGAAGAAGGAAGCTCTCATGTAAAACTAGAAGAATCCCTAGTAAAACATGAAGACCATGATTCTATGCAAGATCATTCAAATCTAGACAATTATCAACTTGCAAGAGATAGGCAGAGAAGAATCATTACACCACCAGAAAGGTTTGATGAGGCAGATTGTGTTAATATGACATTAAATGTAAGTGGTTTCCTAAATGAAACTGAGCCTAACATTTTTTATGAAGCTACAAGTTGTCCTAATGCAAAGAAATGGATTGATGCAATGAATGAAGAAATGAACTCTTTAAATCAGAATCATACATGGATACTCAGTCTATTACCTAAGGGTTTCAAGCCAATTGCATGCAAATGGATTTACAAATACAAGGAAGGCATTCAAGATGTTCAACAACCAAGATGCAAAGCACGGTTAGTAGCTAAAGGCTATACACAAAAACATGGAATAGATTACAATAAAATATTTTCATCAATTGTTAAACATACATCTATTTGCATGGTACTTGCTTTGGTTGTTCAAAATAATCTAGAATTAAATCAACTAGATGTTAAAACAGTCTTTCTACATGGTGAGCTATCAGAGACCATATACATGAAGCAACCTCAAGGGTATGAAAAATAAAACATGGAAAATTATGTTTGTTTATTAAAGAAGTCAATATATGGTTTGAAGCAATCTCCTAGATGTTGGTATCAAAGATTTGATGATTACATGACAACAATAGGATTTCAAAGAAGCTCATATGATAGTTGTGTTTACATAAATAGCAAATCATACTCTACAATTGTATATTTGTTGTTATATGTGGATGGCATGCTATTAGCTAGTAAATCAAAGCAAGAAATGGAAAAAGTCAAGCAATCACTTAAAAGGGAGTTTGACATGAATGACCTAGGTGGATCCAAAAGGATCCTAGGTGTTGAAATCACAAGAAGAAGATCAGAGGAGTTCTTCAAATCAGTCAAACTACCTACTGTGGCAAGACTTTAAAGAAATACAACATGGAGAAGTCAAGAGTTGTCTCAACTCCTTTGGCTCAACACTTCAAGTTATCTGCCCCAAACTCACCAAAACTAGATGAAAAAGAACATTTGGAATTCATGTCTAATGTTCCTTATTCACAAGTTGTGGGGAGTCTCATGTACCTAATGGTATCAGCAAGGCCAGACATTGTCTACGCTACAAGTCTAATCAATAAATACATGGCTAAACCGAGGAAGAGACATTGAGAGGCAGCTAAATGGGTATTAAGATACCTACAAGGAACCTAAAAGGCTAAACTCACTTATACAAGCTGTAGTGACAAACATAATCAATTATTTGGTTATGTGGATTCAGAATATGCTAGGGATTTGGATAGAAGAAGGTCCCTAACCGGTTACCTATTTCTAATTGGGGGAAATCTCCTAAGTTGGAGAGCTACCCTTCAACCAGTGGCATCTCTCTCAACAACAGAAGTCGAATTTATAGCCCTATCTGAAGCAATTAAAGAAGCTCTATGGCTTAAAGGTTTACTCAAGGACTATGAATTTACACAGAAGACAGTGAAGATATACTGTGATAATCAAAGCACAATTAATTTATCAAGAAATCAACAGTTCCACAATCGAACAAAACATATTGATATAAAATACCATTTTGTTCGTGAACAAATAGAGAAAGGAGAAATAGAGGTTCTGAAGGTTCATACCTCAGAAAACGTTTCAGACATGCTGACGAAACCCCTTCCACAGCTGAAGTTCAATCACTGTCTCAAGCTCGTCAATTTCGATTTACCTAAACATGGTTAGACAAAGAAGGGTTAAAATCAAGCAAAATCGAAGAACATATATTCGTTTTAAGGTGGAGATTTGTAAAAATAACAATAAATCTGTAATGTTCTAAAACAAAAATGTGTTCTTATAAAGTACTTTGTAAAGTCCATATAAATTACAAGTAAATGGACTTAGAAGGAGAGAGAGAAGAAGAGTCACATAGAGTTTGGAAAGGATAGACACTTATTTTGAAACTCCTCTGTAAATTCATCCGGAAATAGGCTTGAATAAAGCATGAAGATCATCGAGGCTATGTGATATAGCTGATGATATTCTTCTTCTTCATCCGCTTCATCTTCTTCTTCTTTGAAACAAAGATCGAACTCACCGAGGAGAATTTTGCGCAGAGCTTCGCATCTCTCAATCTTAATTTTCTTTCTTTAGGCTAAACGGAATAAAATGAGGGTTTAAGATTGAGTTTGTTGCATGAAGTGACATGGAAGCTTATCCTTCACACACACCTAAGTTGAAGTGTTAGTTTGTGAGTTCTTTGGGCCTTAATCCAAACAATTCGGCCCAACACTCTTGAATGAAAATCTAAAAATAATAATAATAATAATTGAGAGAGGAAAAGTTCAAAGAGAATTCACAATTCTTTTTAGGGGAATTAAGAGGAATGTCTACAATTAATTACACTTAATGAAAAATGTCTAAATACGTGTATTCTTTGCTGTCTATGTCTAGAGATTTTTTAGGAAGAAATTTGTTTTAGTTGGTTCCCCATTATACCCCTTCTAGGATTCCCTATTTTATAAATTCTTAGTTTTGAAATTAGTTTATTTGATTTTAAAATTTAATTAGTTTTAAGAGTTTATTTGGTGAGGTGGATCATTTCCCGTTAAAAGAAATCGATTTTTTTTTTCCGTTAGATAATTTATGGCACTATGTATCTCTATGTGTTCCTTTGAGTAGAGCTGCCGCACACACCATCTGACAGGGTATACGCTTGGACACACCCGTGGAGGTATACAGCGACGACGTCGCACACACATTTGGTGAGGGTATACAGTTGGATACACCCGTGGGTAATTGCTAGCACCATTTTAATTCTGAATCTTACCCTAAAAATAGGGAACAACCAAAACACTCCCCACCCTACAAATGAGGAGAGATCAGTCAATATCATATCGTTAAACAACAATACCCTTACAATTATGCATTGTCTACCATTTTTCAGAATCTTCCCCCTAAATCTTCAACCTTCATCTATCGCGATTTTAATTTTCTCTTTTCCTTTTCTAGTTCTTCTGCAAGAAATAATTGTGTCCTTATCCTCTCACCACCAGAAATTATCATCAACGCAGAACAAAATATCCTTACTCCAACGTTCCACCACACAACACCAACCCATGTCGTACCTTTCTATTATGGTGGCATTTGATGGGATTTGGGACGAGATAAACCGTTACACTAATTTCAAAACTTGCACAGTTGTTGTCACCCCGAATTCAACACTTGCAGAATTCACCAATTCAAACTCCAAGGCTTTAGAGCTGGATTCCCACCACCCGATTTCCCGGCTGTTTTTGGGGAAGGATGTCGTCGAATCGAATGCCTTTAAGCCTCACCAAATCGCCTACTCAACACACAAATTCTGAGGAACAATTCGTTTTCGGTGGCGTGTTGCAGATTTTCCCCCTTGAGCCGTTAAATGAAATTATTTCGAATTATTGAGAAGCGTTCACAAATATAAAAATTGAGTATTCCCTCTTTTAAGTTGTTGGTCGACCATCTGTCTGCCTCTTTATTACTCTGTGTGCAGTCATGCACACACCTCCAATGGTTTATTCTTTGTTGGCTATATCACTTCCTCAGGTATACATACCCGGTCCCCCAAATCCAAGATTAGCGGTTGAAGCCTGTGGACATAACCCAGGTCCGTTTCATTTCTTTGTTGGTTAAATCGAACCCTAATCCAAGATTAGCGGTCGAAGCCTGGGGACATAACCCAAGTCCGTTTCATTTACTTTGTTGGTTAAATCGAACCATAATCCAAGATTAGCGGTCGAAGCCTGTGGACATAACCCAGGTCCGTTTCATTTCTTTGTTGGTTAAATCGAACCCTAATCCAAGATTAGCGGTCGAAGCCCGTGGACATAACCTAGGTCCGTTTCATTTACTTTGTTGGTTAAATCGATCCCTAATCCAAGATTAGCAGTCGAAGCCTGTGGACATAACCCAGGTCCGCTTCATTTACTTTGTTGGTTCAATCGAACCCTAATCCAAGATTAGCGGTTGAAGCCTATGAACATAACCCAGGCCCGCTTAATTTACTTTGTTGGTTAAATCGAACCCTAATCCAAGATTAACGGTCGAAGCATGTGGACATAACCCAGGTCCGTTTCATTTACTTTGTTGGTTAAATCGAACCCTAATCCAAGATTAGCGGTCGAAGCCTGTGGACATAACCCAGGTCCGTTTCATTTAATAGTTCATCGCACTTTACAACTTGCATTTGCATATCATCACAACCTCTTATGAGAGTCGGTCAATTCATGTTAGTTTTCACATTTTGTGATAGACTCACATTTCATAACTCATGCACATTCGTGAAAAGTCATAATATTTTCCAAAGAACCTTTTTAGGAAATTCCATGGTGGCAACTAAGTTTTGAATTAAAAATCGTTGTCTTTTAAAAACAAATTATAAAATTAAAAAAGAAAAAGAAAAATCCATTATACCTTCTACATTTCCTTGTTGGTTAAATCGAACCCTACTATTCAGTAGCAGTCGAAGCCTGTGTAAACCCAGGTCCGTTTTAATTTCTTTTGGTTAAATCGAACCCTAATCCAAGATTAGCGGTCGTAGCCTGTGTAAACCCAGGTCCGTTTTAATTTCCTTGTTGGTTAAATCGAACCATAATCCAAGATTAGCGGTCGAAGTCTGTTGACATAACCCAGGTCCGTTTCATTTTCATTGTTGGTTAAATCGAACCCTACTATTGAGTAGCGGCCGTAGCCTGTGTAAACCCATGTCCGTTTTAAATTCATTATTGGTTAAATCAAATCCTAATCCAAGATTAGCGGTCGAAGCCCGGGAGATAGCCCAAGTCCATCAAAAAATCATTATGGGTTAAATCGAACCCTAATCCAAGATTAGCGGTCGAAGCCCGGGAGATAGCCTAGGTCCATCTGAAATTTCTGTTGGTTAAATCGTACCCTAATCCAAGATTAGTGGTCGAAGCTCGGAAGATAGCTCAAGTCCGTCTTAGTATTAATAATAAACAAATTTCCGCCTTCCCAATACTTTGTCTTTATCATTTGTCTACCCTTTCAATTCTTCAAAGATACACAAAGGGGAGCAAGCTGTAGACACCGTATTTGGTCCGACCATTTGTTTATTATTAAAGTTATTTTCCCTCATTTTTATGTATTTTTGTCATCATTCTTTAAACTTTTTTAAAACTCTTAAAATTCACTTATTTATTTATTTAATTAATTAATTCCGAAAATTCAAGAAAAATAACAAAAAAGAACGTTTTGGTTGTTTGGAAAAGTTTTACCTAATTTGACAAATAAAATTAACATTTAATGACTATAAATTTTTTAAGTCATTTTATGACTAAAATTTGATATTCTTTTATTCATTTAGGAGTATAAAATATTTAATTCATTTTTGGGTTAAATTTTGATATTCATTTAATGAGTATAAAATATTTAATTCATTTTTGGTTTAAAATTTGATATTCATTTATGATATAATTTTTTTTTTTCATTTTTGGGTTAAAATCTATTTTAATTGAGAAAGCATTTCGAGTAATAAATTCATATAGATTTTTACCTTTGATGCAGTTTTCAATGGCCTATAAATATCGACCAAGAGAAATAGGTGAAGGAGGACGATAAGAAAGATTAGAGCGAAATGCTACCCAGTTGGGGAGAAAATGTTAGTTTTAATGGTCAAAACTCTTATTTGACTGATTAAAAATAACTTTCTCTTCCCTCCAAACTTCACAACCACTTTCCTTCATTCCTCCAATCTTATGCAAAAAAAAACCAATAACCACCATCTTCATCCAACTATAATCTTCGGCGGATATCGGCAACCACGAGTACGACGACGGCGAACCACAAGCTTGATCGAATGACAACTCCCTCATGGTGATGGAAGGCACAGACGACGACAGACCGATTGAAGGAGGAGTTCTATTTTTATGTTTTTCATGTTATTTACAAAAATGTCATTACTTTTATATTATTTACAAGTTTGTCATTGCATGCTTAATTACAAAACTGTCATTCCTTGTTTTTATTTATTCACTCCCAATTTTGACATTTGACCCCAAGTTAATGTTTGGCTTTTTTATTTTTCAATTAAGTTATGATATATTTTCCTTTTTAGATTTAAGATTTTAAGGCATATTTCTATTTTACCTTAATTTTAAGTCTTGTAAATAAATTTTAATTATTTGTTTTAATACATATTTAATTTCAACTTTGACTTTAATTAGAATTTTCTAAATAAATCTCAATTTTATCATATAATTCATATTCAATAATTTTGTTTAAAAATAAATGTTTGTTAAATAAAATTGTATTTATTTCGATGGCTGAATAATGTGACTTTTGTAGAGTTTCGACTCTCGTGCAAGGACACGAAAATCCTCCCAGCCATTTTCAAAAAAATAATAAATCAACCTATCTTAAAATTTGAATATTATCATATAAATCCTATGACGGAGTTGAGATAAATTTCTCAAAGTCTTGAGGTAAACAATTTATTTTAAATAAAAGGAAATTTAATATGATAGTTAACTAAAGATAATTTTCTCTCAATATATCAAACTCTTACTTTATTTTTAAAGTTAAGAATTGATTAAATGAGACATTATTGTTTTTTTTAATAAATTATTATTTATTTTCTCAAATTAAGGACGTTTCAAAATTAATTGGATAATATAAGATAAAATATGACTACCGTTTTTAACGGGTGTTGTAGGGTGCTAATACCTTTCCTACACTCAACCGACCCCCGAACCTAATTTATGTTTTCGTAGACCAGTTTTCTTTTAAGATGGCCAATCATACTCAAAATGGTTGGTGGCGACTCCATTTTTTTTATTTTTAAAACAAAACCCTTAAAAGAGGACGTTGGCTGCTTCGCGTCGCGATGACGTTGCGACAGCATGACGACTCCACTAAGGACTTTTTTTAGAGGGCCAGGCCATTGCATTTTATCTTTTTATTATCCAATTTTCAATTTTTTTGTCCTTTGTGTTTTCTTTTATTTCTTTGTTTATTTATTTTTATTATTAGTTTTTTTATTTAGCATGTTTATTTATTATCACTGTATTAATATATTTATTGCAATTTACATTTTTGCATTGTCATGCATCACACACACATTCACGAGCCTCCTACCCGGGCTTTACCTTTAGAATTAGATTCGGAGACTGAGTAGTGTGACCTTCGTGGAATTTCGGTTCCCGTGCAGGCGCATGAAATTCTCCACTCAAGCTAACTACGCTGGTTAATCAGATAGAAGGCTTGAGGACCATTTACTTCTAAGAATGATTAGAACATAAATTACACTCATACGCATCCTAGAGCCAACCAATTATTATCCAAAGTTTTGAACTTTAGGATACACATATTTTTTTATATTACATATTGATCCTTAAACTTATTGTATAACATATATTGCAAATCTCATTCATGCATTCATGTGATATATTTTTTCTTTGTATATAATTATTGTCTTTTTTTGCTTTGTTTCTTTAAAAATAACAATAAAAAAAAATCCACTGTTGGTTTAAAAAAAAAATATCAAAATGTTAAAATATTAATCACAGTTGATCTATACTCAATTTTTACCCTCTAAGATTATGATTGAGAATGTAGTGATGTCTACCTTTGAGGGGATTCAATTACCTCGGGTAGACACACGAAAATTCTCGCTCAAATTAATTCATTTGTTATTCTTATAACATTAGAATTAATTTAGGGGCATCTATCTTTTAGGGTTAGGGTATTATCCTTACATCATTTTTGTTTTTTTTTACGTTCTCAAGTAATTCTATTGTTATATCAATAACGTTGAGATTAATTTTGGATCCATTCTTTTATTTTATTCAATTTATTTCTTCCTCCTAAAAAGAAAAAAGAAAAGAAAACAATAAAATTTACAAAAAGGAAAGTATCCATGTCCTTTTGGTAAAACAAAAAAAGTAATAGATTTATACATTCTTCCTAATTTTTTTCCCTCTTTAAAAAAAATGAATCTCTTTTAACTCTCCATTGTTTTTTTTAGGAAGAAAAAAAAACCCAAAAAAAATAACACAAAAAAATTGGAGATTACATCATTCACATACATCTCATCAAACATTTTTTTTATACCCTCATCCATATATAGTTTTTTTTTCATATTGATCTATTCATTATAGGAAATCCAAAAAAAGTTCATATGTATTATGGCCATACCCTAAAATTTGAAAATCATGCATCTTTCACGTTTATAAAAATTGTGAGTCATTGGGCTCTCATGCAAATACAAAGTCTTTCATTCGGGAAGACATTTTTTTTTAAATACATTTAGGGTCTAGACATACTTACATGCGTAGTAAAAATGTTCATGCATCATTATCTCATTATCTCATTTTGCATATCGAGTCATAAGTTTCAAGAAAATTTAACTTGTTTTCCATCAACTGCATCATATCATCTCACACATATATAAAAGTAAAAATAAAAAACAAAAAAATCATTTGTTATCGTACACATGCATACATCACAAAAAAGAAAATTAAGTTTTATTTTTATCTCACACATGAAAAAAACGTGCATGCATCATTATCTCATTTCACATGTAAAATAAAAACAAAAACAAAAATAACTATTTTTTTTTCTTCAATATTATCTCATGCATGTTTGACAAAATATTCTCGAATTTTATCACATCCTCCATTACATAAAAAAAAAAATAAAAAAAATTGATAGTTTTTATGATCATTCTTGTATTTACTTTGATTGTTCTTGTTAGCTGAAAACTTAGCAAGAATTTTGAGCAAAAATGTTGAATCATCACTTGGAGGAAATAAAAAAGAAAAAAAGAAAAAAGAGAAATGAGTGCTTTCACTATTCTTATATGGGGAAATTGTCAAGTCTCAACCATTTTATGACTTCTCGAAAATACCTTTCTCAAGCTTCATTTTGACCTTCATTATTTTCTCATGTGCTAAACATCATATCACCATACACCAGTAGAACAAAGTTTTAATCTTCATACCGGGGAAAACACCCTTGTGCAGTGAGAGTCCAAATTACTCACGGTGAAACCATGAACCTCATGCCACATAAATTTTGAGGCAATTTGCCCTGATCCACCACAAAATCCTAGACTAAATTCAACATCTACACTTATATGATGTTTCTCTACATTTATATACCCACCTAGTATTTTGCTAAACCTGCCACATTTAATTAGATGACAAGCATCCCAAATTATTCAAGAGAACTTCAAATGTAATGAAATAGTATTGAACTCTTGTGATCTAATGCTTCATAATCAAGACTTGTAATTTCTCATATACTTTCTCAGATTCAATTTCATTTAATCCAAATTCTTATTTCTTTCCATTCTTATCATTTGTCATTTCTCTTTCCTCGATTAGAAAATGATTCCAAGTTCTAAGATAATAGTTTTGAGAACTAATGAGTCGGTAACTGTGAAAATCATCTCGAAGTCTCAATTTCTTTCAATGAGTTTTGCTCGCGGGACATCCTCGATACCAAGAATCAAGGCCAACGAAACGACGAGGAAGGACTACAAGGGGTTGTAAAGGAGTAACTAAATGTTATAAATTATTTGTATATGATTGCACAATTTCTTGCTAAATAAAAGAAACAATGTTTAGAAAAAAGAAAAAGAAAAATGCTGCAAGATTTGTGCAATCAGTAGATCAAGGAACTACATCCGGAATGCTTGAAAAATCTCATTTGCAAAGCAACCAATTGGGGCAAAGCCTCCATCTTCGCCAAACTGGGACAAAACTTTCAACTTTGCCACACTCGAGCAAGGTCATCATCTCTAAACTGGAGCAAAGCCTTCATCTTTGCCACACTGGAGCAAGGCCATCATCTCTAAACTGGAGCAAAACCTTCATCTTTGCCACACTGGAGCAAGGCCATCATCTCTAAACTGGAGCAAAGTCTTCGCCTTTGTCACACTAAACAAGGTCATCATCTCTAAACTTGAGCAAAATTATCATCAACAAACTAGAGCAAAGCCTTCGTCTTTGCTACACTGGAGCAAGACCTCTATCAACAAACTAGAGCAAGGTCACCATCCACACAAGGGGAAAAAAATCAACAAGCTGAAGCATTTGGTTGCGTCATTTCTTTGAAAAAAATAAATTTGGTGCAATCAGCAGATCAAAAAGTTATCGCGAAATGCTTAAAAACAAGCTGGAGCAATGCCACCATCAACAAACTAGAGCGGTCTTTGTCATACTGGAGCAAGGTCACCCATCAACGCATTGGGGGTAAAGGCGTCGTCTTTGCCACATTTGGGAAAAGTCATTCATCTTTGTCACACCAGACCAAGTCAAGATGGAGATAATCAAATTATCGAGGACTCCGAGCTCACTCAAAGAAAGGAAAATATATACATGAGATGATTTCCTAAGGAGCTGCTTCATGTTCTCAAAATTATTGTCCAAAGAATTGGAATCACTTCATTCGTTTTCCATTAGATCATATTCCAATCTCTTACTCGAATATTAAAAATTTATAATCAATCTCTTATTGTTCAGGAGATTTGAAGACCACATTCTTCTCTTTTTTTCCCTTACGAAGAAAATATGTACTGTTTACCATTTATTCGAACTCAAACTCATTTTCTTATATTCAAATCATTGTGTCTATTACCAGGCTAAATTATGAAGCATCTAATCAAGTAAGATATTCAATATTACCAACTATTTTTTATAGTTCTCTAAACTAGCACATGAGACACTTCTCAAAAATCCCCCATGCCTAATATGGTTGAGTAATCTACGATTGACATACATAGTCTCTTTCGAGTGAAAGCATTTATTCATTCCATAAAAAAAATAAAAATAAAATAAAATTTCCAATGATAACAACATGTTATCTTTTGATTCTTTGCTAAATGCCAACAAACAACAACAAGGAGAGTAGACAAGGATAATCATTTTCCTTAAACATGAAAATCATTTTGATGTCATAATTTTCACATATCTTGCATTTCGTTTACCAGTTTGAAACAATTAACATCGTTATTTAAAAAATAAATAAATAAACATGGTTAGATGGTGAGAGTCGGCCACGTGAAGATCATGCATACATGTTGCATTTATGACTTTTAATCTACCATTCACATTCACATGCATACATGTTGCATTTATGACTTTTAATCTACCGTTCACATACCCATGCATACATGTTGCATTCATTGATCCCATGCATAATGTTATCAAAAAACGTTTCGGAGAATTCAATGTTGGCAACTAAGTTTTGAAATAAAAACCGTTGTCTTTCAAAATCCAAAAAAATACTTGTTGGTTAAATCGAACCCTAATCCAAGATTAGCCGGTCGAAGCCTGTGGACATAACTTAGGTCCGTTCAATTCCTTTTTTTGGTTAAATCGAACCCTAATCCAAGATTAGCGGTCGAAGCCTGTGAACATAACCCAGGTCCATTTCATTTACTTTGTTGGTTAAATCGAACCTTAATCCAAGATTAGCGGTCGAAGCCTGTGGTCATAACCCAGGTCTGTTTCATTTACTTTGTTGGTTAAATCGAACCCTAATACAAGATTAGCGGTCGAAGCCTATGGACATAACCCAGGTCTGTTTCATTTCTTTGTTGGTTAAATCGAACCCTAATCCAAGATTAGCGGTTGAAGCCTGTGGACATAACCCAGGTCCGTTTCATTTACTTTGTTGGTTAAATCGAACCCTAATCCAAGATTAGCGATCGAAGCTTGTGGACATAACCCAGGTCCGTTTCATTTCTTTGTTGGTTAAATCGAACCCTAATCCAAGATTAGCGGTCGAAGCCCGTGGACATAACCCAGGTCCGTTTCATTTACTATGTTGGTTAAATCGAACCCTAATCCAAGATTAGCGGTCGAAGCCTGTGGACATAACCCATGTCTGCTTCATTTAATTTGTTGGTTAAATCGAACCCTAATCCAAGATTAGCGGTCGAAGCCTGTGGACATAACCCAGGTCCGTTTCATTTACTTTGTTGGTTAAATCGAACCGTAATCCAAGATTAGCGGTCAAAGCCTGTGGACATAACCCAAGTCCGTTTCATTTCTTTGTTGGTTAAATCGAACCCTAATCCAAGATTAGCGGTCGAAGCCTATGGACATAACCCATGTCCGTTTCATTTACTTTGTTGGTTAAATCGAACCCTAATCCAAGATTAGCGGTCGAAGCCTGTGGACATAACCCAGGTCCGTTTTATTTCTTTGTTGGTTAAATCGAACCCTAATCCAAGATTAACGGTCGAAGCCTGTGGACATAACCCAAGTCCGTTTCATTTCTTTGTTGGTTAAATCGAACCCTAATCCAAGATTAGCGATCGAAGCCTGTGGACATAACCCAGGTCCGTTTCATTTACTTTGTTTGTTAAATCGAACCCTAATCCAAGATTAGCGGTCGAAGCCTGTGGACATAACTCAGGCCCGCTTCATTTACTTTGTTGGTTAAATCGAACTCTAATCCAAGATTAGCGGTCGAAGCCTGTGGACATAACCCAGGCCCGTTTCATTTACTTTGTTGGTTAAATCGAACCCTAATCCAAGATTAGCGGTCGAAGCCTGTGGACATAACCCAGGCCCGTTTCATTTACTTTGTTGGTTAAATCGAACCCTAATCCAAGATTAGCGGTCGAAGCCTGTGGACATAACCCAGGTCCGTTTAATTTCTTTATTGGTTAAATCGAACCCTAATCCAAGATTAGCGGTCGAAGCCTATGGACATAACCCAGGTCCGTTTCATTTCGTTGTTGGTTAAATCGAACCCTAATCCAAGATTAGCGGTCGAAGCCTGTGGACATAACCCAGGTCCGTTCAATTCCCTTTTTGGTTAAATCGAACCCTAATCCAAGATTAGCCGGTCGAAGCCTGTGGACATAACCCAGGTCCGTACAATTCCCTTGTTGGTTAAATCGAACCCTAATTCAAGATTAGCAGGTCGAAGCCTGTGGACATAACCCAGGTCCGTTCAATTTCATTGTGGTTAAATCGAACCTTATTCCAAGATTAGAGGTCGTAGCCTGTGTAAACCCAGGTCCATTCAAGTTCTTGAGCAATTTATGATAATCCCTTTTGTTGCGTGCTTAGTGTGTATGTAAATTAAAGGTGGAGAGCGCTCAGATCATGCAAGTATACATGGTCTGTAGCAAGTGATAAGTACTCTCCGTAAAGACCAACGTTAGCCTTTTCCAATTCAATGAGTTGCTTTTCTTTATTCCTGATGATATCTTTCATTTCCGAGACTAATTCTAAAAGAGAGCTTTTTCCTTCAGTAAAGTCATTTATCTTACTCTCTTGCAGGTGAACTGTTTTTCGCAACGTCGCATTATGATTCTTCAGCGCATGATTCTCTTTGCTTAAACCTTTGTTTTCCTCGTCTAGCCAGTCATGATCTATTTGTCGTTTTGCTTGCTTTCTATTCATCCCTTCTGCTCTTTCGAACCTTTCATTGGTTTGGGCTACCTGTTCCATTAATCGGTTAACCTCCTGTCGCAGTTTCTCATTTTCCAGTTCGAGAGTTTGATTCCTTTCCCGTAATCTTTTATGCTTTGTCGTTTCTCGATCTGGCTCATCCATCATCATTTTATTGGAAGGTTCTCTAATGTTGCAAGCCAAGATTCCTATCACGCTCTTCTTCCTCCTGGTGTGCCAGCACCCTAAACCCTAAACCCTAAACCCTAAACCCTAAAACCCTAAACCCTCACAATGACCGCTACTCTCTATCCGTCTTACTGCTCTCCAGGAGTTCAATACTTGTCGTTTTTTCCTGTTGGAATCTTCACAGTCATATGAGAACTCCAGTTTGCTGAGTCCATGAGTTGCGGGTATAAACTGCCTGAACCACATTTGTCGTAAAACCATCAATGGTGCATAATGGATACACCCCAAGGGCCCAATAGAGGAACTGTATGATAGTCACCGCACCTATATATTAATGTTTTCAATGGCATCCATGATGCCTTCCATATTATGCTTCCCATTGTTACTTCTGACAGAAATGATACCCATGCCTCTTTCTTTGGATAATTCACGTCCCACTGGGCTGTGCCAAACTCTGAGATGGTGCTCCGCGTTATGTTCCAAGTGCTACTATAGTTGACTTTCGGGCATCTGAAATCTTTTGGGAATTTAATATGATTATGCATCCATATGTAGAGCAATGGAACACAAAATCTTAATTTCCCCTCTCTGTTACCTCTACAAAAGTTAAGTGTCCTGAAGGTTTCTGCGAGAAGAGGTATGATTGGATTTAATCCTTGCTCTATATTGAAAAATAATTTAAAACATGCCCATCGACGCGTCCTTTTGTTTTAGGATACAAGACTGTCCCGTAAATGCATAGTGCGAGCAACGTCAGACCTTTTCCTTGCTTGATGTGATTGCAGGCTAGTTCAACTAAATAATCCAATGATATGGATTCCTCTCTTCCCTTGACTTCTAAATGCTTTTGTATTTCAACGACACGCACCTGAAGAAATTAAGCCAAAATCCTCTTTGCGGTGTGCTGTGGATTAAAGCAGTAGACCGACTCCCCGACCCTTTCTGGAATATCCAACATTGAGTGATATTCTTCAATAGTAGGCATCAGATCAATATCTCTAAACGTGAAGCATCTATAAGCAGGATCCCAAAAGTCCAGCAAAGCTTGTATGGCAAAACGATTGACTAGTACGTACATAAGATCAGCTATATTACCATATTTTTTTGAAAACTCAAACCTCTGCTCTGGTGTCAAACCCTCCCATATGGCTTTCAGCTTTCCTAAGTCATTGGAAATAAACTGCACTCGGGTGGAGGAAAGTAATGGCTGTGTATCAGTAGAGGATAAGCTATCTCCTTGTCTCAACTGCATCTGCTCGGCCCAGTGAAGTACGCTACTCAACTCATCATATCGAGATGTAGGTGACCGTATCGATGTAATGGGTACATTGGCATTCATTTTGTTCCCCTAAAAAACAAATAATAAAATTAACATTCGATTTTGAAAATAGACTTTCATGCGCCGATACGGGGGCATTTATATCCCCTCGAGGGTCGACACTACTCGATCTAAAATATAAAAAAAGAAAAAAAAGACCCTAAATAAAAATAAACACATGAGGGAAAAGGTGAGAAATGATAAAATTCACTAAGATCTTTCATGCGCTGGTACAGGGGGTTTTTATACCCCTCGAAAGTCGACATTACTTAATCTTGAAAATAAAAGGAAATTCATGCGCCTGTCCAAGACATTACCTATCTCAACGAGGGTCGACACTACTAAATCTAAAAAATGAATTAACATGAGGACAAAAAAAGGATGGCAATCAGCAAAGTTTTTATTTTATTTTTTATTATTTCAAAATCTCATACATTATCTTTTTATTAAAGGAAAAGAACTGTATTTTGGCAAACATGAATATCACTCCTTTTTAGAAAGAAATCTTTTCTTAAAAAAGAAATAAAAAGGAATAAAAAGTAATAGACACAAAGAAAGATAAATCATGACTAAATAAGAACGCAAATCACGAATAAATAAGCAATGATGTGTGGGCGAAGTTCTAAAACTAAAGGTAAAGGCCCCCAAATTAATTCGAATGCTAAGAATTAACAAACGAATTAACTTGAGCGAGAATCTTTCGTGCGCCTATACAGGGGCAATTATATCCCCTTGAAGGTCGACATTACTCGATTCTCAATTCTAATCCTACAAGGTGTAGCCCGGGTAGGAGGCTTGTGGTTGTGTGTGGAATGCATGACAATGAAAAAAAAATGAATTGCGATAAATAAATTACAAAAAATAAATAATACATAAATAAAATAAAACAAACCAAACAAATGACCAACAAAGAAAATAAAATTGAATAATAAAAGATAAAATGTAATGGCTTAACCCTCTAAAAAAAGTCCCCAGTGGAGTCGCCATGCTGTCGCAACGTCATCGCGACGCGGAGCGGCCGACGTCCTCTTTTAAGGGTTTGTTTTTAAAATAAAAAAAAGATGGAGTCGCCACCAACCATTTGGGTGTGATTGGTCACCTTAAAACAAAAAAAACTGGTCTAAGAAACAGAAAATCGAGTTCGGGGGTCGGTTGAGTGTAGGGAAGGTGTTAGCACCCTACAACACCCGTTAAAACGGTAGCCAAAATTTGTCTTTATTATCCAATTAAATTTATTTAAAATGTCCTTAATTTGAGAAAAGAGAAAAAGAAATAATATGAAAATAGAATGTTTCAACTAATCTTGCCTTAACTTTAAAGTAAAGTAAAGACTTGATTTGTGAATGAAATTACCCTTCAATTTTGCCATTAGTTGCCTTAATCCTATAACGGGGATTAACAATAAACAAATATTTTTTTTGAAAGATTTTTGGAATACTTTTGATTTTAAAATTAATATGAAATTCATTTCAAATCAATTTAAAACAAAAATAAAATTTCATGTTTTGGAAACAATTTTGAAAGTCAATTTAAAACATTTAAAAAAAACTAATTCATTTGAAAATATTTTAAAACAAAACAAAATTTGAAATCCAGGTAAATTATAGATTTAGAAATAAATGAAAATCAAAATTTTAAAATTGTTCAAAAATCAATTTGACAAAATCATTTAGAAAGGAATTGAAAATTAAATTAAAAATCTTTACTTTAAAAATTTAGTTTAGAAATCAGTTGGAATTTTTTTTTTTAAAAAATGCAACTTTATAAATGACACATAATGGCGTATTTATAAATTAAAATCAATAGCAAAGATGTAATTAAACAAATACAAAAAAAAAAAAAAGAAAAAAAAAAGAAGTATAAACAAGACTTAATATAAACCAAGTATATATTTGAAATTTTATATAAACTAGGTATATATTTGAAATTTTATATAAACCAGGTATATAATTGAAATTTCATATAAACCAGATATATATTTAGAAATTAAATGTAATGGCAGTTTCGTAATTTTAACAAAAAAAAAACTAAAACAATTTACTTACCTCAACGTGGAGCTTCAGCCGCCGTTCGCTTGGCTTCGTCGGAGTTCAACGTCCGAGTTAGCGCCGTCGAGGAGTTTCGTCCGCCGAGGAATTTCGTCCGTCGTGTGAGATTCGCCGCCGAAGTTTCGTCCGCCGAGAGGAGTTCGCTCGAGGTGGTGGTCCGCCGCGTCTGAGATTCGCTCGAGGTTCTCCGCCCGCCGCGTCTGAAGTTCGTCGCCGTGTTTCGTGCGCCGCGAGAAGTTCGCTCGAGGTGGTGCGCCGCTGAGGAACTTCGTCCGAGAGGTGGTGCGCCGCCGATGTTTCGTCCGCCGCGAGAGGTTTCGTCCGCCGTGAGAAGTGGTGCGCCGCCGACGATAATGGTGGTCGGAGATGGTGGTGGGATGAAAGTGGAGAAGATGATGAATAGTAGACCCTCGATTTGCGTACCTGAAAAATAGGAAAAAGGAAGAGAGAGAAAGTGGAGTTTTGTAGGGAAAACTTATTTTGGGTCAAAGAAAAATAAACTTTGACTTCAAAATCACTCCTTTCAAATTCTCTAAAAAAAACTCTAATTTATCGGTCTCTGTACGGCTTTTCTTTTTTATACTTCTCCCCTTTTTGAATGATTTTTTACTCGATATTTATAGACGATGAGAACGCCAAACAAAGTTAAAATCAAACAATTAATGACTCGAAATTTTATTCTTAATTGAAACGGATTTTGACAAAAAATGAGCAAATATAATATACTCATAAATGAATATAAAATTTTAACCCAAAAATGAATTAAATAATTTATACTCATAAATGAATATAAAATTTTAACCCAAACATGAATTAAATAATTTATATTCATAAATGAATATCAAATTTTAACTAAAAAATGAATTAAATATTTTATACTCATAAATGAATATCAAATTTTAACCCAAAATGAATTAATTATTTTATACTCATAAATGAATATCAAATTTTAATCCAAAATGAATTAAATATTTTATACTCATAAATGAATATCAAATTTTAACCCAAAATGAATTAAATATTTTATAATCATAAATAAATATCAAATTTTAGTCATAAAATGACTTAAGAATTTTATACTCATTAAATATTAATCATTATTGTCAAATTAGGTAAAAATCCTTCCCAAACAATTAAAACATTATTTTTGTTATTTTCTCCAATTTCAAAATTAACTAAAATACAAAAATAAAAAGTGAATTTACAATTTAAAAAAGACTCAATCAAATATGATAAAAAAAAATAAGGTAAAAACATTAATAATAAACAAATGCCCCGGACCAAATACGGTGTCTACAGGCAAGACATGAAGTAAGAGGAGTACTCATCCATCAATCTACATGGAAGAGGAGTCCTCATTCGTCACCAAAATGGAGAAGAGCACATGATTCTCCAAAGATGTAAAAAAGAGGAGAGTCCTCATTTTTCACCGAAACCGAAGGAGAACTCGTGATTCTTCGAGATGTAAATCTTGAATGAAGAGGAGTCCAAAGAAAGCTCGTGATCATCCATCAATCAACGAGAAAAGCTAAAAGAAGAGAAGTCCTCATTTTTTACCAAAACCGATGGGAGCTCGTGATTCTCCAAGATGAGAATATTGGAGGAAGAGGGTTCAAAGAAACCTGGTGATCATCCATAAATCAACGAAAAAAGCTAAAAGAAGAGGAGTCCTCATTTTTCACCAAAACCTAGGAGAGCTCGTGATTCTTCAAGATGAGAATCTTGAAGGAGTAGGAGTCCAAAGAAAGCTCGTGTCCATCCATCAATCAACGAGAAAAGCTAAAAGAAGAGGAGCCCTCATTTTTCACCAAAATCGAGGAGAGCTTGTGATTCTTCAAGATGAGAATCTTGAAGGAGGAAGAGTCCAAAGAAAGCTCGTGATCATCCATCAATCAACGAAAAAGGCTAAAGAAGAGGAGTCCTCATTTTTCACAAAAATCGAGGAGAGCTCGTGATTCTCCAAGATGAGAATATTGGAGGAAGAAGAGTCCAAAGAAAGCTTGTGATCATCCATCAATCAACAAAAAAAGCCAAAAGAAGGGGAGTCCTCATTTTTACCAAAACCGAGGAGAGCTCGTGATTCTTGAAGATGAGAATCTTGAAGGAGGAGAAGTCAAAAGAAAACTCGTGATCATCCATCCATCAACGAAAAAAAGCCAAAATAAGAGGAGTCCTCATCCATCTCCAAAAATGAAAATCGAGAAGGAAGATGAGTCATCATCCATCTCCAAAGATGCAAACCATGAAGGAAGAGAAGTCATCATCCATCTCCAAGATGCATATCCTGAGGGAAGAGGAGTCATCATCCATCTCCAAGATGAAAATCCTGAAGGAAGAGGAATCCTCATCCATCTCCAAGATGCAAATCATGAAAGGCAAATCTCATGACGGAAGTGCCAAATGACATGTTGTAAGACCTCTTGGATGTTCATACAAAGAGAAGGGGAAACACTTGGTTGCTTCAAATTCCAATGAACTTTACTCTTAAGTTATATGTGTCCCTTTCATTGTCATTCCAAAATTGTCTAAAGAAATCTCCAAAGTTTTCTCTCTAGCAACTATTCTAATCCTGTAAATCTCATCTTGAGAAAGGATCACTTGTTTTCCAAGTTGTTTCAAGTGTTGTTCTTGGATTTTACAAGATCGTTCATCGGTTGCACCAAATCGGTAAGAAATGAGTTGTTTTCCATCTAGTTTCGTAGTGAATCTTTCTTGATATTTTTCATAGATCCTAAACATGTTCATACCTATCTTTTTCTAAGCTATTCCAGCATCATTTGAATCTAATTAGTTGCTGAAATTGTTTCTCCATTCATTGTGCACGGTAGAGAGGAAAAATACACCACCGGTAAGCCTCTTTTTCTCTGTTGTTTGAAATCGTTTAGGGGTTCTCATGAAAAATTTTAGGTGTTGTTTTAGATCTAAAAAGCGTTTATTTTGGGACTGAAAATCATAATTAAAATTCTTAAAAAAACAATCTTTAAAATTGCTCTGAAATGGTGTTTATCGGTTTACGCTATTTCCTAGTTCTAGCTCGAAATTGATTGATATAGAAGTTTAATTACATTTGTTTTGAAATTTTTTTATCATGTCCAGTAGCATAAAGTAAGCTTAAATATATTTTCATGGAGTTCAAATTAACTTTCATGATCATATTTTCATAGGGCTTAAAATCGGTAAAAACTAGTAAAATTTATGTTTTCAATTTTTTAATGAATTCTATGAAGTAGTAAATTATTTTAATGTATTTTTTTTTATCTATAAATCAGAGCTTAATATGTTCACAAAAAGTATCTTATGAGTTTTGAATATTAATTTTATGATTAATATTAACTATGTGAATTAATATGCAAATTAGGTTAGCTAGTAAAGTTAGTGTGTTTTAGCTAGTGGATGAAGTTTCTTTAGCAAAACTAAATTTAAGCTAGACCTAATTTAATTTGTATCATATGTTATTTAGGAAGCTTTAAAGGATTTAGATTTGAAGTTTGAGGTAAGTGAATTCTATCATAAGTGACCGAATTGATTGTTGTATGGTATAATTGTGATGTTTAATTAATTGTTTTATCGTGGTATTGATTTTAAGTGAGTTCTATTATATTGTTTGAATATATGCTTGATTGATTTGTTGTTTTATGATATTTGTTGTTTTGCAAAGTGTGTTATGTGATGTTATTTTTGTATGTTTTTATGCTTCACATGATCTATGTTACTATGATTGGTTAGTGAAACATGCTTAGGTTGAGTATGACATATATGTGTGTTACATTATATTCATGGAGTCAAGTAAAGTAGAGTCATGGAGTTAGGGAAGAATATGTTATGCATGAAATACTCAAATTGAGCAGTTATGTTATGCAACTAGATGTATGATATGACAAGTATGGTTTCTGCTAACGGGCTGGACCCTAGGAAACAAAATTAGTTCATGTTAATGATATTTATAAGGGGCAATTACCTTATAAATATTACATGCGGAATTGACGGTTATGGTATGTGGTATTTATTCTTAGCATGGCGCCAAATCAAGGATATAAGTATGTATGTAAGAATATGTAAGCAAGTACAAGTATGTTAAGGTAGATTGTTTCATAGTCTACATGTTAGGATGTGATATGCATGCATGTAAGCATATTGTGTGTGTTTGAGCATGAAAGTTCCTTATGATAGGAACCACTTACAAGGTATTTTATATTACCTCTCGTGGTTTTATATTTTTCAGATAGCCCTGTAGATGATGGTGAATTCATCGAGGATGATCTTGGCATTGAAGAAGAAGAACCATGAGATGTGCCTGAAATTTTAAGTTTAATGATTTATGATCAAAACTTTAGCTTATGTTTATTTTATTTATAGACATTGTTTTATAATTTTGTCTGTTACAGATAAAATTTAAGTTTTATTTAAGTTGTTAAGACTTATGATTATGGAATTTAGATTTTTATTTAAAAAGAAAATTATGCGTTATGAGTAATTATCTCATTTTAAGTTAATTAATTATATATAAAATTTGGGGTCATTACAGTTGGTATCAGAGCAATAAAATCTTGTAGTCTAGCTTATAATATAAGCGGTAAAATATGTAGATGTTTAGACAAAGTAAATCAAATAGTACTTAGAATAAAGTAGGGCTTGTCTCATGCTTCGACTTGGACAATGCCAGGTATTATCTCTACATATTCTTTTGTTGATTTACTTTCTTTATTTCATGATATATTGGCGATTTATTTTTTTTGTATATTTATCTTTGAACTTGGTATAAGATGTTCCTTAATAAATTAGCTAGGTGTAGAAGATGTTTAACTTTCTACGACTCGATATTAGTTCTTAGGTTTATGATGTTTTTATTTAATAAAAAAAAGCATCTATACTTTGAATTTAGTTTTAAAAAAAAAAAAATACTTATAAGGTACCATTATAGATATGCCTCCAAGGAATCAAGGTGGTTGTGTGAACCCTACTCTAGGTCTAGTCATTCATTCATATCTACAGAATTTGTTAAACAAGTTGGGTTGAACCTCGAGCCATTACGGTATGAGTTAGTGGTATCTACTCCTTTCGGAGCAGGTCTGCTACCCAATTTGTTAAGGCCTGCAAAGTAACTTTAGCAAACTAACTCTTGGATGAAAAACTAATTAAGTTAGACATGTGTGACTTTGGGGATGAATTGGTTAGCTAGAAATCAAGCTATTATTGATTGTAGCAAGAAGGAAATGTACTTGAAATTATCTACTGGTCAACCTTTCAAGTTTAGAGGAATCAAGACTAAAACCATTCCAAAGGTCATATCTGCATTGAAGGAAAATAAGTTACTAGAACAGGGGGCGTGAACCTAATTGTTGAACATTGTGGATATAAGTCTAGAGACTCCTAAGGTTCACTCAATACCAGTTGTCAGAGACTTCGCCGATGTATTTTCAGAGGAGTTACCGGGATTGCCTCCGAATAGAGGTGTCAATTTTTTTTATTGACTTGTTTCTTGGGACATGCCCGATATCTAAGGCCCCATATCGTATTGCCCCAGCCGAGCTTAAAGAGTTGAAGACCCAAATTCAATAACTCTTGGACAAAGGTTTTATTCTCCCTAGTGTCTCACCTTGGGGAGTCCCTATTCTATTTGTAAAAAAGAAGGATGGCTCTATTAGGTTATGCGTTGATTACCGAGAACTCAACAAGGTGACTATTAAGAATAAATACCCGTTTCCTCAGATTGATGATTTATTCGACCAACTCCAAGGAGCAAAGGTGTTTTCAAAGATTGACTTGAGATCTGGTTACCATCAATTAAGAATTAGAGACGAAGATATACCTAAAACCGCATTTAGAACTAGATATGGACACTATGAATTTGTGGCAATGTCCTTTGGACTCACTAATGCCCCTGCAATATTTATGGAGTTAATGAATAATGTTTTAAAATATTACCTTGATTGATTTGTTATAATATTTATTGATGATATCTTGGTCTACTCCAACTCAAGGGAGAAACATGAAGAACACCTTCAGAAGGTTTTAGCAACTCTGAGGCAAACTAAACTTTTTGCCAAATTCTCTAACTGTGAGTTTTGGTTGGATAGAGTATGTTTCCTTGGTCATGTTATCTCTGAAGATGGAGTTTTTGTGGATCCATCGAAAGTTGAAGCTGTGAGTAATTGGCCTAGACCTACCAATGTAACAGAGATACGCAACTTTTTGGGTCTTGCAGGTTACTATCGACGATTTGTACAAAATTTCTCGAAGTTAGCAACACCTTTGACTCAACTCACCCGTAAGAATGCTACTTATACTTGGAATAATTTGAGGATGAGATAGTTTCTAAAGACGCCAAAGCATTGTTAGCACATCTTACAGTAAAATCATCCCTACGACAGAATATTATTGACGTTCAGCAAGGTGATATAAAGTTGATGGAGTTGCGAAATTCGGTTGGCAAGGGCGACTTTACAATATCCTCAGAGTTTGCCTTATTGTTCCGAGGTAAGCTATGCATTCCTTCAAGTCCTACCATTAGAAGGGAAGTGTTGGAAGAAGCACATAACACACCATTCTCTATACATCCTGGTAGTACAAGAATGTTTCGAGGGTTGAAACAACACTACTGGTGGCACAATATGAAGAAAAATGTGGCAAATTTTGTTAGTCAATGTTTGACTTGTCAGCAAGTGAAAGCTTTGAAGCATAAACCATCAGGTTTATTGCAACCCTTGAGTGTTCCTTTATGGAAATGGGAGAATATCTCGATGGATTTTATAGTTGGTCTTCCAAGGACTCCTAAGGGTTATACTACGATTTGGGTTATTGTGGATAGACTCACAAAATCAGCTCACTTCTTACGTGGTCAAGCTACTTATACAGTATAAAAGTGGGCACAATTGTATATCAAAGAGATTGTGAGACTCCATGGAATTCCAGTTTCCATCGTGTCTGATAGAGATGTCAGGTTCACATCTACTTTTTGAAAAAGTTTGCAAAAGGCTATGGGTACTAAGCTGGAATTTAGTACAACCTTTCATCCTCAGACAGACGGGCAGACAGAACGGGTAAATCAAATTCTAGAAGATATGCTTAGAGCCTGCGTTTTAGATTTCAAAGGTAGTTAGGATACACATCTACCTCTCATGGAGTTTGCATATAATAATAGTTTCCATACTACAATTGGGATGACACCATTTGAACCTCTTTATGGAAAGAAATGTAGATCACCGGTCCATTGGGACGAAGTGGGGGAGCGAAGTTTATTGGGACCAGAGTTAATTCGAACTACTAATGAAGCTATTCAATTGATTCGAAAGAGAATGCAAACAACACAAAGTAGACAAAATAGTTATGTTGGTAGTAGACGAAAGGATTTGGAGTTCGAAGTAGGAGATCATGTGTTCCTTAAAATAGCTCCAAAGGTGTTTTTCGGTTTGGTAAGAAAGGGAAATTGAGTCCTCGATATATCGGACCATATGATATTTTGGAACGCATTGGTCCAGTGGCGTATCGAATAACATTGCCACCAAACGTGTCGATAGTACATAATGTGTTCCATGTGTCAATGCTACGAAAGTATGTATCGTCCCCTTTCAATGTGTTGGATCCTGAACCGCTTGAGTTGAATGAAGATCTTTCTTATGAAGAGAAACCTATATGTATTATTGCTAAAGAGACTAGGAAGCTAAGAAATAGGGGAATTCCTATGGTAAAAGTCTTATGGAGGAATCACTTGGTAGCTGCTGCAATATGAGAATTTGAGAAGGATATTATGGAAAAATACTCGGACCTACATTACGAGGATCAGGTAACTTTCGAGGACGAAAGTTCTTTTAAGGGGGTAATTTGTAATGTCCCACATTACCATTAAGGGTATTTTCGTAATTTTCTATTATTGTTTGTTTGTTATGATTGTTATAATTACAGAAGTTCATTTCATATATTAATAACTTATTGAATTTGTATTTAGTTATTTATCCATTAGGAGAGTCAAATGTTTATGCATAAAAGGTTAATTAACAAAGAATGTAACTTTAAATTGGAAGTATGATGTGGTTACTTATAAGTATAGTGAATTGTAACTTTTACCATAAGTTATATTATTTTATAAACTATTTTACTACAAGGTAATAAAAGAAGTAAACTATAATTCTTGACATTTACATTTCTTAATTTATCCTAGTCAAAGTAAGTAGACAAAAGTGGAGGAAAATAGTCATCTTAGTTATTAAGTTCTTTAATCTTAGTAAGTTTTTCTTAAGACATCTTTTAGACTTTCACCCAAGGGTCATTAGGAATTTATGTGGGTGAGTTGAAGAGCCAAATGACATGTTGTAAGACCTCTTGGATGTTCATACAAAGAGAAGGGGAAACACTTGGTTGCTTCAAATTCCAATGAACTTTACTCTTAAGTTCTATGTGTCCCTTTCATTGCATTCCAAAATTGTCTAAAGAAATCTCCAAGGTTTTCTCTCTAGCAACTATTCTAATCCTGTAAATCTCATCTTGAGAAAGGATCACTTGTTTTCCAAGTTGTTTCAAGTGTTGTTCTTGGATTTTACAAGATCGTTCATCGGTTGCACCAAATCGGTAAGAAATGAGTTGTTTTCCATCTAGTTTCGTAGTGAATCTTTCTTGATATTTTTCATAGATCCTAAACATGTTCATACCTATATTTTTCTAAGCTATTCCAGCATCATTTGAATCTAATTAGTTGCTGGAAATTTTCCTCCATTCATCGTACACGGTAGAGAGGAAAAATACACCACCGGTAAGCCTTCTTTTCTCTGTTGTTTGAAATCGTTTAGAGGTTCTCATGGAAAATTTTAGGTATTGTTTTAGATCTAAAAAGCGTTGATTTTGGGGCTGAAAATCATAATTAAAATGCTTCAAAAATTAATCTTTAAAATTGCTCTAAAATGGTGTTTATCGGTTTACGCTATTTCCTAGTTCTAGCTCGAAATTGATTGATATAGAAGTTTAATTACATTTGTTTTGAAATTTTTTTATCATGTCCAGTAGCATAAAGTAAGCTTAAATATATTTTCAAGGAGTTCAAATTAACTTTCATGATCATATTTTCATAGAGCTTAAAATCTGTAAAAACTAGTACAATTTATGTTTTCAATTTTTTAATGAATTTTAGTAAATTATTTTAATGTATTTTTTATCTATAAATCAGAGCTTAATATGTTCACAAAAAGTATCTTATGAGTTTTGAATATTAATTTTATGATTAATATTAACTATGTGAATTAATATGCAAATTAGGTTAGCTAGTAAAGTTAGTGTGTTTTAGCTAGTGGATGAAGTTTCTTTAGCAAAACTAAATTTAAGCTAGACCTAATTTAATTTGTATCATATGTTATTTAGGAAGCTTTAAAGGATTTAGATTTGAAGCTTGAGGTAAGTGAATTCTATCATAAATGACCGAATTGATTGTTGTATGGTATAATTGTGATGTTTAATTAATTGTTTTATCGTGGTATTTATTTTAAGTGAGTTCTATTATATTGTTTGAATATATGCTTGATTGATTTGTTGTTTTATGATATTTGTTGTTTTGCAAACTGTGTTATGTGATGTTATTTTTGTATGTATTTATGCTTCACATGATCTATGTTACTATGATTGGTTAGTGAAACATGCTTAGGTTGAATATGACATATATGTGTGTTACATTATATTTATGGAGTCAAGTAAAATAGAGTCATGGAGTTAGGGAAGAATATGTTATGCATGAAATACCCAAATTGAGCAGTTATGTTATGCAACTAGATGTATGATATGACAAGTATGGTTTATGCTAACGGGCTGGACCCTAGGAAACAAAATTAGTTCATGTTAATGATATTTATAAGGGGCAATTACCTTGTAAATATTACATGCGGAATTGACGGTTATGGTATGGGGTATTTCTGCTTAGCATGGCGCCAAATCAAGGATATAAGTATGTATGTAAGAATATGTAGGCAAGTACAAGTATGTTAAGGTAGATTCTTTCATAGTCTACATGTTAGGATGTGATATGCAAGCATGTAAGCGTGTTGTGTGTGTTTGAGCATGAAAGTTTCGTATGATAGGAACCACTTACAAGGTATTTTTATACTACCTCTCGTGGTTTTATATTTTTCAGATAGCCCTGTAGATGATGGTGAATTCATCGAGGATGATCTTGACATTGAAGAGGAAGAACCATGAGATGTGCCCGAAATTTTAAGTTTAATGATTTATGATCACAACTTTAGCTTATGTTTATTTTATTTATAGACACTGTTTTATAATTTTGTCTACTACAGATAAACTTTAAGTTTTATTTAAGTTGTTAAGACTTATGATTATGGAATTTAGATTTTTATTTAAAAAGAAAATTATGCAATTATCTCATTTTAAGTTAATTAATTATATATAAAAATTGGGGTCATTACCGAAGTCTTCATCCATCAATCAACGTGAAAACCAAAAATAAGAGGAGTCCACATTCATCAACCAATGACCGACCTCACCAATAAGTTACCAAGCACATCCAGTTCACAAAGTTCAAATCCCAAAGATAGCTGCACATTATTGAGTACTGGATGAAGTTTCAAGGCTTTAATTTCAGAGATCTCTACTAGATCATGAAATCCAGATAAATCTTATTCAAATTTTGAATTTTCTAAATACTATGCTAGAATTTTTAGAGGGTAAATTATTTATCAAGTAAGAGTTGTATGTTGCAGAATTAGGGACACTTGATCAAAGGAGAACTGAAAAACTACAGAAGATCGTAGGAGAGCAGATATAAAGCATGGATGAACATATGGCGCAGAACAATCTAAACTTACCAAGATCACTAGAGAAGGACCAAGGCATGTTTGCAAGGGAGACCAAACAAAAAGCATGAAGGACTTAGAAGCCGGAACCTGAGTTGGGTAGCTCATTGTTTTCTCAAAACACCATTTGGCATAGACCCTAATTAAATTTAGGGATATGTTAGAGGGGTGAGAATTATGTTTGCAAGGGAGACCAAACAAAAAGCATGAAGGACTTAGGAGCCGGAACCTGAGTTGGGTAGCTCATTGTTTTCTCAGAACACCATTTGGCATAGACCCTGATTAAATTTAGGGATATGTTAGAGGGGTGAGAATTGTGTCGGCTGAACATCAGAGCCGGCTTAATTGTAGGGAGTCAGAAGTAGGTCGATCGAGATTACACTAAAACCCTGACATATAATCCTAACGGGACAGGAAAAGTCAAGAGGGGTTAGGTAACGTCCTCGTAACACGAATCCTGATTAATTTCAGGAAGAGGTTATGGGGATCGAAGCGTTGATTAGTCAAATAAAAGCTTTGCCTGTAGGAACGAGGCAAGAAACTGACAAACTAAAAAATGCTGAAAGTCGCACAATTTTGCACCAAAGTGATGGAAAAGTGCTCAGGGGAGTCCAACAGGACCAAAGAAACTCTGTGGAACAAAATGTTAACCTTACTCGACGGGGTAGGAGAAAAAGATTAAGTACGTAAACCTTAACTACAAATCGTTAGGGAGCTCTCAGGTTTAACAACATCGAGCAGGCCCTAATAAGGCTCAGACGGTGACCCTAAATCAATAACCCGAGATAGAACTCTCGGGAGAAGAATCTGAAGAACATAGGGGATCTCCCGGTCTTAGTACATGCGAGCAAAGAAACAATTACTCCCGAGTCAAGTTTTCTTGCTTCAGTCATACAAAAATAGCTAAAACAATTTAATCTTGAACTCGGAAGTAGGGGACTTAATGTTGTGGATAAAATAATCACATGTAAAAGACCATACCGAAAGTCGGCTCATTCAGACCAAATCTCAAAAGCCAACTACTCCAAAGCCCGGAATGAGGAGTGGTCATTCAGGTCCGATGTGCACCACTCCTCAGCCCAAAATGAGGAGTGGTCATTCAAGCCCAATATTCGCTCCTCCTCGGCCCAAAATGAGGAGTGGTCATCCAAGCCCAACATTCGCCACTCCTCAGCCCACAATGAGGAGTGGTCATTTGGGCCCAATTTTGACCATTGGTCATCCCAAACGGATCTTCAAGTCCGAAGAGGTGTGCTCAGTCATACCCAGGAAGAGCACTCCTCGGCCCTCATGGCAGGCCTAGGGTTTTCAGGCTCTATCAACTCCTACGGGAGGAGGGGTAAGCGTAGCCCAAGGGGGCCCAGTCGATCTCTTTTCCTAAACCTAGTAGGAAAAGAGAAAGACCTAGACCAACACTATAAATACCACCATAATAACAAGAAGAAAGTAAGTCAGTTCTATTCTAAAAATACTCTGGTGAACTATCACTCATACTGACTTTGGCATCCGAGTCTCTTTGCTTTGTTTTGTAGGTCCCTTTCGTCCCGAATATATTACAAATTCACCATTGAGGTCACGTGATTAACAGGTGCGTTCCACTTGGAAAAATCGTGCATCAACAATATCTATTAGACATCGACATTTTATCGATATCTTCATCAACATTTTCATAAAATTGAGGCATTTACATTTCCATCGACATCAACATTTTAAACTTTGCAAATGAGCATTTAAAGAATTTTAAATTAGTTTAAATTTCTCAATATTAAATATTAGGTTCACAAATAGTGATATTTTAGTTATATAACATAAATTTATCTATAATATAATTGAAATGCCGATTCACCTCTCATGTCGATATTGAGCTCATTGACACGTGAAAATGTCAATGAAAATGTCTACACGTCAGCAGAAATTTAAAACACGGTCCATAACAAACAATGAGAAATTGACAATGGCTTCGAGAGTTTATAGCAAGGAAGACATCATCCTCCAGTTAGGGAATAAATGTTTAACTATCGACATTTTTTCACTGCGAAATGTTATTGAATGTTGTTTTGGCGTGTTGGAGACTCGATTCCCTATTCTTAAACATGTTATTAATCACAATTACATTAGATTGAATGATCATCAATATGACCTTTTCAATGACATTAGCTATCAATAAATCATTGTTGAAGATATACAGAGTTTGTCGGAGAATTTATAAAGTAGTATAATTCAGTTAGATGTGAGTCAACATAATTTAAAGCGAACGACTCGAGTGAGAGATGACATTGCAGATCAAATTTTGGCAACATTTGAAAAATATATAGAATTTTATCGTTGTTTTTAATTTTTCATCGAGACTTCTTTGTATTAGATTAGGTAAACTTTGGATAATTATTTTTGATATGTTTTAATGTATGTTATATTTTTTTTTTATATTATGTATACTAAATTCTATTTAAAATATAAAAAGGAAAAACATAAAGAAACAATAAATAATTATCAACCAAGATGGTTTTGTTCCTTTTTTTTTTTTAAGAAACAAGATAAACATGAGTAGTTATCAAACATGTTCCTGTTTCTAGTTCTCAAGAAACCAGAAACAAGAAACGAACTCTTAATATCTTAGCAATTGTCACAAATAGAGCGAGAATGCATGGAACTAATTATTCTAGTATAAATTAAGGTTGGTTGCATAAATAGCAATCAGATCCAAATAATGACAAATATAGCAAAATATAAAACATTTTGCAAATATGACAAAAAATAAGTGATATAGTGACTGATAGACTGCTATCACTAATATTCATTGAGAAAATTCGATAAAGAAAAAATAGAGATATATCAGTAGCTATCATTGATAGTTATTGATCCGCTATCATCAATGATAAAAATTATCATATTTACAATTTTTTTTTTTAAAAGAATGCTATATTTTTAATTATTTTATTCTAAATTGACTCGTGCAATTTCCCAATAACTTAAGTACATTATTTTACCTTCTACAAAACTAAACTCTCTCTCACTAAAGTAAAAAAAAACATAAAGATGATTTTTTTTTAGAGGTAAAAAAAAAACATCCCATCTAAGTGGAATATTGAACAAAATCTATCCATATGAAGAGAGAGTTGACTTAAGCCAAACATATAAACATGGGGAATTGGAAAAAGGTGTGTAAATTCCACTGTCTTTTGAGACAGACATTCCATCTTGTTCTCAAACGCACAGATCGTTGTTGGTGGATTTTACCAAAATGGGATTTTTTTTTTTTTTTTTTTTTTTTTTTTTGCACTATATTTCCACTAAAGGGATCCAATGTAAATTTGAATGATTACTTATTACGCATAATAATTACTAGGAAAAATGCCTTAAATGTTGAGTTTAAGTTGTCCCTTTTGTTCTTCTATTTATGTATATATAGAAGCCCTTCTTCTTGCCCATTTATGTATTCATCTTCCTTCTGAACTTCAGCATCTACCTTCTTGTTTTCACTTTTCAGGCAAGTACAGTGACTAAAACTCTCCATCTCTCTCAAAAATGATTTATTTTTCTACTGCTTCTTCTGCATCCATCTTTTTATGAAGTTTTGTGCTTTTAATTGTTGTATTTGTAGTGAAAATCAAATGTTTGTTTTGCATGCATGTTTAAATGAAGTGTTTTGGGAGCGGCGAAAATCGTACATTATGTACTAGATAGGAGGAATATCATGAATATATAATTAAGGACAACCGTCTTCCGTTGATATGAAGCTTTTTGGGTGATACCAAAAGTTACGTCACAAGGGTTTTATTGTCTCAAATATTGGACAATATCATACCATTTTTAGGAATATATAGAGAAGGTCGGTTGTCCATAATGATGTTAGAGTTATGCCTGAAACTTAACCGTGATTGTGGAATCTTAAGGAGTGTAAAACAAAAGTCTTGAGCATGAAGACATAGTCATGTGTGACATTGTGGATGAATTCCTAGACGTCAGACAAAAAAGTGGTGAACAATAAAGCTCAATTAGGCCAGATGATGGACTATTGGAAAAAAGAAAGTCGGAGGCTCGAAAGATAATCGTTTGAAGAGAGAATTGTTAAGAGTGCATCAAAGATAATTGGTCAGCACCGGTTATCCCACTACAAAAATTTTAGGATCTCTCGACGATTTCATTTTTCGTTGAGAAAAGTCGAACTTCTCTCGACGGTCTAGTGAACCCTCGGGGTGTGATTTATCGCAATGTGCTCCAGTAGAGAGGAGTTGACCTAAATATAAAGAGGGAGATGTTTTCAATGTGACAGAGAGTAGACACACATGAACACTATTTGAAAAGGAAAGGCTATGTAGTAATCTGAATAATATAGGTCTCCGTTCCATAACTATTTTATTTTTTTATTTTTTGTTTTTTAAAATTGTGCTTGTTTTCTCACAATTTCTTAACATTGTTTTTCATATTTCTTAATCAAATTTTAGGATTTTAGCCAAATTCCAAAAACAAATATAAGTTCTCAAAAACTATATTTTTTTTAGTTTTCAAAATTTAATTGGATTTTGAAAACACTGGTAAGAGATAGATAACACAACAATGGAATCCATAGATGAAAGGAGTATTTATAGGCTTAATTTTCAAAAATAAAAAATCAAATAGTTATGAAACAGCCGTACACTATCGATTGTCATTGTCATAAACGATAGTGTAAGAGAAAATACTAAAAAGTCTGAATGTTGATGATTATATAGACTTAACTTAGGCTCAATACTATAGCTGATATGTTGTCATTTTACTATTGTTTGCAGCCACTCACAATGGGCTTTAGGGAAGTATGGGTGTTGATCTTGTCAATAATGCTTGCAACTTCAAGTGCTGCTGTGGATCAACAAACCTACATTATTCACATGGACACCACCAAGATGGCCACCACCAGCAACCCTGAACAATTGTACACAGCCATGATCGATTCAGTCAATAAAATTTCGTCCGTAGACGGAGAAGAAGAAGAATCAAATGTCGCCGAGATTCTCTACGTCTACAAAACCGCCCTTTCAGGTAAGGATAGTTCTAAATACCGATGTCGATGAAAATGTAAAGTTTCAATAATTTTAAGGAAGAATGTTGATAAAAATGTCAATGTCTCACATAGTTCTAGAAACAAATAGAGATTTATTAAAGAATATTTCATTTAAGAAATAAGCATTTCAAATTTATTTATGGGTTGGTTGCACAAATAACAATCAGACCAAACTAATTGCAAATTTAGCAAACTTTAAAATGTTTTGCAAATATGGCAAAAAAAATCGTTTCTATCAGTGATAGACTTTATCATATCACTGATAGACTTCTATCAGTGATAGACCATTATCACTGATAGACTATTATCACTGACAAGAATCTATAAAAAGCTGAGATGATCAGCGATAGACTTCTATCAGTCATAAGATATTAGCGATAGAAATTGTTATATCCGCAAATTTTTTAAAAACATGCTATATTTTTAATTATCTTATTCTAAATTGACATCGGTTACAATTTTCCTTTATTTATTAGGTGGGTCTTGGCATGGTTTTTTTTTAAATAAACTTCTTCATATAAGTAATTTTTATCTGCTTCTAAAGCACTCCCTACCACCTTTTAAAATCTTAATATAAACAAACACTAGTAATTTTTAAATAAGCACTTTTACTTATTTATCATCACCAAAAAAAAAGCAAGCCATATAACACAATTGACATTTTTTACTGTCAATATTTTTAACCTTGATTTTTTCAGGTTTTGCTGCCAAGCTCTCCACCAAAAACCTTCATTCTTTAAGCAAATTCCCTGGCTTTCTGGCAGCCACTCCTAATGAACTACTACAGCTACACACCACCCACTCCCCTCAGTTTCTTGGCCTACAAAGAGATCATGGCCTTTGGAATTCTTCAAACTTAGCTTCTGATATAATTATTGGTGTGCTTGACACTGGCATTTGGCCTGAGCATATAAGTTTTCAAGACAAGGATCTGCCTCCAGTGCCTGGAAAATGGAAAGGCATTTGTCAAGCAGGCACAAAGTTCTCACGTTCAAATTGTAACAAAAAACTCATTGGCGCAAGAGCCTACATTAAAGGCTACGAGGCCGTCGTCGGTAGATTGAACGCAACGGGGACGTTTCGATCGCCCCGAGACTCGGATGGCCATGGCACACACACGGCATCGACTGCTGCTGGAAATATTGTGAACGACGCAAACCTTTATAACCAAGCCGAGGGAGTAGCCAGTGGAATGAGGTTCACTTCAAGGTATTAAATTTCTGTCGACATGTAGATATTCTCAGTACCGATGTGAAAGGTTTAGTCATTTTAGAGTTGTGTCTATTTAGTCTCTATATAATTAAAAAAAAAACATAATTAGCTACCTAAGATTGGTTTGACGATTTTATTTTTGGCTTCCACTTTTTTAAAATTATGTTTGTTTTCTCATAATTTATTCAGTATATGATTTTATAATGTCACCTCCCTTAAAAGAGAAATTTGAAAGTATTTAGGGGAAGGTTAGATTGCAAAAATAAAATAAAGAAACTTTCTGTGTGAAGGTAATACTTATAAGTTTAATTTTCAAAAATCAAAAAATCAAATGATTATCAAATTAGGCATAAATTTTTTAGAGTTATATGATTATTTAACCAGTACACTTTTGAAGAGATGCAAGTAAGAGCTAGTTTGAGATTGTGGTAACCTTTAAATTAAATAATTGACAAATGTGCTTTTAGAAAAATCAGCTGTAATAAGAAGAAAATAAGTGTTTGGTAAATTTTAAATTTAATTTAAAAAAGTATGATAAATTAGGTACAAAATGGAAGAGAATTGCAAAAGCTATAATTAACCGATTTTACAAAAACAACATGGTGGAAAAAGTAACTTTCTCTAAATTAATTTATAATCTATTTTACCAAATATTAAAAACGGTTAAGATTATCTCAAAATCACCTTCAAACTCAATCCCAAAGACAACGTAAGTCTTTGTTATTATTATTATTATTTTTTTTTTAATTTTGACACACTTTTATGACACTAACTATTTATTTTTTAAAGATCATGTAGTTAGGTTGATTTATATTGTTAATTCCCAAAGAAGTCAATATAGATACAAAATTGGAAAGTTTGTAAAGCTTATTACATTTTTTTTTACAAAAGTATGAAGATTTAATAGAGGGAACCTACAAATTTAGAGATTTTTTAATTAATACTATATGGACTAAAATAGACACTGTCCTAAAAGCTCAGTATATAAATTGATAACAAGAGTTTTTTAGCTTATTGATTTAAACATTCCCATCCACATTGATATTTATAAAACCTTTGTTTCACTCCAGGATCGCAGCGTACAAAGTATGTTGGCCACAGGGTTGTGCCAATGCCGATATTTTGGCGGCCATAGACCACGCCGTTGCCGACGGAGTCGATGTTCTATCGCTCTCCTTAGGCGGCGGTGCTGGTGTTTTTTACAAAGATGGCATCGCCATAGCTACATTTGGTGCTGTTCGAAATGGGGTATTTGTGTCATGTTCAGCTGGTAATTCTGGCCCATTTAGCTCAACTGTTAGCAATGTAGCACCATGGATCATGACAGTTGCTGCTAGCTACACTGATAGAACCTTCCCAGCCACTGTAAAGCTTGGAAATGGCAAAGTTTTTGAAGGCTCTTCTTTGTATTCTGGCAAGAACACTGCTGAACTCCCACTTGTTTATAACAATACTGCAGGAAATGGAGAAGAAGCAAATCTTTGTACTCCTGGCTCACTTGTTCCATCAATGGTGAAGGGAAAAATTGTGGTGTGTGAAAGAGGAACAAACTCGAGAACTGCGAAAGGAGAGCAAGTGAAATTAGCAGGAGGAGCTGGGATGATTCTAATCAACACATATTTTGAAGGTGAGGAGCTTTTTGCCGACCCTTTTGATTTACCAGCCACTTCTCTTGGAGCTTCAGCTGGCAAAGCCATCACAAACTATATAGCTTCCTCGAAACGACAGGCAAAAGCTTCGATCGCGTTCGAAGGGACTAAATATGGAAGTCGAGCGCCGAGAGTGGCTGCGTTTTCCTCTCGAGGGCCGAGCTTCTTCGAACCATATGTGATAAAGCCAGACGTTACTGCACCTGGTGTTAATATAATGGCCGCTTGGCCGCCCATTGTGAGCCCGACTGAGCTCGAGTCCGATAAAAGAAGAGTGTTGTTCAATATCGTTTCGGGGACTTCGATGTCTTGTCCCCATGTTAGCGGTTTAGCTGCGTTGATTAAATCGGCTCACAAGGATTGGTCGCCTGCTGCCATTAAATCTGCCCTCATGACCACGGCTTACATCACTGACAACAAAATGAGTCCCATTTCCGACGTCGGTCGTGCTAGTGGCGGACCCGCGGACCCTTTTGCATTCGGTTCCGGCCATGTCGATCCCGAGAAAGCTTCCGATCCAGGGCTCGTCTACGATATCGCACCCCACGACTACCTAAACTATTTGTGTAGCTTGAACTACACTTCATCACAAGTTGCTTTACTTGCAAGAGAGAATTTCACTTGTCCATCAAAAGCAACATTTCTTAAACCAGGAGACTTGAATTATCCTTCTTTCTCTGTGATCATTAAGAAGAAGGCCAAAAATTTTAGTGTTACATTCAAGAGAACAGTGACAAATGTTGGTAGCCCAAGGAGTGAATACACTGTTAAAATCAACAATCCAAAAGGAATAAAAACTACTGTGAAGCCTGAGAAGCTAAGTTTTGGGAGATTAGGAGAGAAGTTAAGTTACCAAGTGAGTTTTGTTGCATTGAGAAAAAGAGAAGCTTTGAGTGAGTTTTCTTTTGGATCTGTTGTTTGGCTTTCAGGAAAGTATGCTGTAAGAAGTCCTATAGCAGTAACTTGGCCATAGAGATAAGGATGATGTGGCTGCATTTTGGAGTATTTAAATTCAGCTTAATTGTATATTTTGGGAAGACCTAAGTTTTAACTAATTTATAAAAAATAAATATTCAAACTTTAATGTCTTCCCATGAAAACAAATCACATATTGTGTGATGGTGTAATGTTTGAGCCCAAAACTAGGGACAATGTTATAAGTAATTTATATAACTATATGCATTTTATTTTAACTATGAGAGTGAAATTTCTACAAGATCTTGGAAAATTATTTAATGGGATCTACTGAAACTTTACTTCTTGTTAAATTGACTCTTAAAGTTTGACTTCTAGCTAGGAGCTTGAATTTAGGATGTTTAGAGGGGGTATTTGTACGGATAACCCCTTCTGGTGCGTGAGGTTTTATAATCCAATTTTTGAAAACTTATGTTTTTTGACATTCTCCGCGATAAACAAGTGCACAAGTCTGTAGTACCCTTAACTGAACACGATCACGAGGAGACAACTATAGTGTCATCGTGCTAAGCGAATGATACAAATGACTTTTCACAGAGAGAGAACACTTGCTTCTCTCGCTTATCATGAGAGAAGGTAAAAAAAAACATAAATTTTCTAGGAAAGGTCAAAAAACTTTACGCTCCCGAAGGGAGGTTCATCCGTACAAATACCCCATCTTTAGAGGGGTACCCCAATCCGAAGAGGTGACCAAGAGCCGAGGGTTCATTCAAATAAGTTATGTCTATAGATATAATTATTATAAGTAATTGGAATCCTTCGCAACTTGTTCATAAAGAAGTTGAAACATGTCTCATATACGTAGCTTTCAAACTCAGACATGAGACACTTTGTAAATCAATTAACATGATTGTTGTAATTAAAAGTTAATTTTGTCGCCACCAAGATGCATTATTATAACAAATTAGACTGAGGACAAACCATAGAAATTAGAAGATTTTCAAATTTCATGTGCGAAAAAGATGAGATCTTATAAAAATAAACAGGTATGTTTAAAGATATTTTTTTTTTAACTTTATAATATGTTAGGAGTTGTGTTTATAAATACACAAGCTAATTTTGTCCAAGAGTATTTTAGATAGTTTTTTTTTACGATATGTAGGGGTGAAGATTGAACATTTGCCTTCTTGATTACTAGTTCCAACATCATATCGTTGAACTATACTCATGCTGGCATATTTTGGAGTCATGCTGATACAATTACCCTCCCATCTCTAGAACCCCTTTGTGTTATTAGACTATAATTGATGATCTCGAGTATTACACTGTGTTAACTAAAAAATAATTATATATATGAGAGAAACTCAATTGGTATAAGACATTTTTTGGTGGAATCAAAAGCAAAGCCATAAGAGTTTAGGCCCGGGACGTTGTCCCAAACATCCATCTCCATTGCTGAAAGAAAACTCTTTTAGAAACCAAATTATATATGATTAGAGAGCCCATGAAGGAGCCTCTTTTATATCCTTTAGAGAGAGAAGATCATGGATAGTGCATGAAGGACCCTCCTTTATATCTTAGAGAGAGAAGATCATGGATAGCGCATGAAGGACCCTTTTTTATATCCTTCAGAGAGAGAAAATCATGGATAGGTTGATGTGGCCGATCACACGGTCGATTTTAGTCGATTTTATGACATCGACGAACAAAATTAGAGAAAATAGAAGAAAAGAAAAGGGTAGCAAGGAGAAGGGAAGAGAAGAGAGAAAAAAAGAGAAGAAAGAGTGTAAGAGAGGATGAGAGAAGGAAAAAAAATGAAAATGAAAAAAAAGATGAAGGGAAGTGTGTACGAATGGAAATGTTGTCTTATACTCAAAAAATGTCTTTTTGATGTTCGATCATGTTTGCTGTTGTGGACAGAATCTTTTGTTTGGGACGAGGAGTGGTCGGTCTCGGTCGACCACCTCTCATGTTGGGCCTGGAATCTCATGGTCGACTTTGGCCTCCAAGTTGTTTTTATGGGTAAAGTTCCATATGTATTTTGGGTCGAGCTTCCTTGATGTGTTGGGCTCGTGCTAGTTTTTCTCGGTGCTGCTAGAGGAACGAATGTGTGTGTGTTTAACACAACCTATTCTAGCTCTTATAGATCCGCAAAAACCTTATGCAACCCTACATCTTGTTTTCCCCTACTTCTAGCAATAAGAACAGTCTATGGCTTTTCAACATCAGATAGAGCAACAAATCAAAAGACCTAAATTTTTTCTTTGGAGTACTTTGTACTCTTCACTTTTATTTTTGAACTACTTTTTTTTTACTTTGCTTCTCCAAGAGAGCCTTTAATGCCAAACTTGCTTCCGTTCTAGCTTACCCGCAGTTCCATTGCACAACGTATCTAACTACGGGCAAACTTCACAATTTAAGGACTAATACTCACTTCTTAATGCGCATTTAAGAAGGAGGAGTATCTCAGAAGGTTTTATTTCACATGCTTTCATTTTTTTTAATTTTTTTTTAGGCTAATAGTTTTTGCTATATTTCAAAAGACTTATTACAACCACTCATTCATCAAGCCTTCCCTACGGGTGCCTTTCGGGGTGACAACAAGTTTTCGGGCTTAATAAAACAATTATAAGCCTACAGAACCAAGAATAAGATGCTATGTGCTCGAAGGGTGCAAAAGAGCGACATAATTTTTTAAATTTTTTTTTGAAATAAGCTCAACTAGTACATACAATCTCATGCTTTTCTAAATATGCAAATATGAAGAGATCAAAAGCATTTCCTATATTGTCCTCATTGAACATCATGCGAACACAAACCAAAGCATATCAAATTCAGAGTATCCACATGCTCGACAACTAAAGAAAGTCCAACAACCAACTCCACCCCCAACCTTAGAAGATGCATTGTCCCCAATGCATCAATCCATCAGATAAAGCAATTAACGAACAAAACAAGGGGAACACGAAAACTCCCTTGATCTTTGAGAGGTTGGCGGAAAGAGAGGCGCAATCTTTTCTTCAATTTTAGGTCCACAAGTCAAGCAAGCCTCTTATTCTCCTAAAACCGACAACAGAACGAACAAACAAACTTCAACAACTAATCAACTTAAAACAACAAACAACAAGCAAGCAAAAATACAGTTCAAGCTCGGGTGCCTCCGAGAAGCGCAAATTTTTAGAGTCGATTGCTCGACTTTACCAACAATCTCAACTCATCCATAGTCAATCTTGGAAGATGTCTCATCCATCTCCCCAAATTCATCCATTCTATCAAACTTCACAGAATTGTTTTTCTTTTGTGCCTCCTCCACACAAGCAACATCAATCCTGCACAAAGAGCTCAACATATCCACATTCTCAATAGACTCATCAGATTTTAAGGCATTAATTCTAAACTCATTCATATCTCCATCAAATTCCACAAATAGGACTCATTTATCTACATCGATTTTAACCTTAGCAGTCTTCATAAAAGGACGTCCTAAAAGAAACGCGGAGACACGAGATGGCTTTTCATTCATCTCAAGCACATAAAAATCGATAGGGAAATACAGATCATTCACTTTAACAAGAACATCCTCAACGGTTCCCAAATGGTGCACATATGATCTATCAGTCAGTTGCACTGTAACACCAGTTTCATGCATGTCATTCAGTTCAAGTTCTTTAAAAACAGCACAAGACATCACATTAATTGATGCTCATAGATCTAACATGACATGATTAATCATTTTATCCCATATTGTGCAAGGTAAAGTAAATATACCTGGTGAAGGGAATGAACACTTCAAACCCCGCAGCGGAAGCGTTTAGAATCGATCTTTGTTTTATTTAGAATTAAACAATATTACAAGTTAAGCAAATATACCTTTGAAGTACATTCTATGTGTTTCTTCTCCATAAGATCTTCCTCGCTATGACTCGAACACAGGACCAAGGCTTGTGGGAACCTTTCTTGAAAGAATGAGAGTTTTCTAGAGAACCATTCTCTGCGTAGGAAAACTTAGTAGTGTATTTGGCCAACCTTTTGGCTAAACCTAAATGTCCTATTTATAGGGCCTTTAAGAATTAATTTTATTTAATAAAATACATTTTAATATCTATTATATTAAAATATGTATTTTATATTTATTTGAATCTCATTCAAATACCATAAAATTAATCTTTTATAATATACATCTAACCAATTTGAATCTCATTCAAATTTTGTATGTATATATAGTTTTCAACATTAATGTATCTAATACATAAACTATTTCCTCTAATATTTAATGTATCAAATACAATAAATATATTTTTCACTTCTACATTTAATATATCAAATATATTAAATGTTAATTTGAATATTTCACATTTTTCTTTCAACTAAATTGATCATTTTAAAGTTACTATGAGCTAGCAAGGGGACCTTATGGACCTACAGATTTATAAGCTCCAATGATACAAAATTAATTAATTAAACTCTTTAATTAATTAACTCTAGGTCACTCCAATATAGGCCTAGAGTTGCACTCTTATGCACTGTAGAACAAGTTGTGTCCATGGATATAACCATTACATGCAAGTCGATCCTTCACGAGTTGTTCGTAATTATAGTTGGGTCAAAAATTTGTTTTACCCCTGTAATTACATCTTACACCTTAAGTACCACTGATTCTCTAATGAACAACCTATTTATGATCCAACCATAAACCAAGTCCCTCTCGGGCTAGTGAGAGGGTGGGGCCCCATTGTTCAAGTCTCGAAACCAGCACTTAAGGGAACTACTCATCTATTTTCCCTATATGAGAATGAGTGAATTCCATATTGTGAAACTGATGTTCTCAGTTCCCTATTTGGTCAAGTCCCTAAAATGGTAGGCTTATTGAATCGGCTATAAAGGTCATTCTCACCCATACAAATCAAAGAAGGAGCCTGATAGCTCCAAAATAGAGCTATTATTATGTCCCTAATATTGGCTAGAAACATGCTAAATATTGATTAAAATGCCTTTTTGTAGGTGATCTCATGGTCAAGAGCTCGAGGAGTCTAAGGACGTGTTTCGAGACTTAAAGAGACGTTTTAGAGCTTCATGGATGCATTGGGAGTGAGGGAGCTTGAAGCATGAAGACATGGCAACAATTGCCATGAAAAGGAAATTTTTGGCCTTCAAACCCGAGAGCAAGCGTTGAGCAACAACGTCGAGACGCTGCCTCAACGCTGCTCAGCGTCGAGATGCTGGCCGAGCGTCTCGACGCCGCCCCGACGATCTTCAGGAATTTCCCGCGAGCAAGCGTCGAGACGCCCCGAACGCGCGCGCGCGCTGCCAACTTAGGACACAGCGTCGAGACGCTAGCCTAGCGTCTCGACGCTCCGACGTTTTAAAGGCCAAAAATCTCCGATTTTTGCAGCATCTTCTCCACGCAATTGGCCTCGGGTCTACGACTTTTTCCACCATTTTTGGCCATTTTTCTTCCTCTTCTTGTATGCTACTAAGTCTTTCCATGGAGGGTTTGATTTATTCATCCTCCATGGAAGGCTAAACAAGGTAAGTGTTTAATTTTGAGCTTGAGATTGTAAACTATAGATTTTTGGGGAGATTTGCCCTCTTTGGTATATGTTAGCTAATTAGAACTTCTTGCATCTCTCTCCTTTGTTCTTCTTCAATTCTAGCATGTATAACTTAGTTAAGATTGACTCCTTAATTCCTATGCATGATAGAGAGCTAAATATTAGGACGTGTAATTGCCTAAATCGCTAAGTAGCAATGGCTTAAGCATGATGTTACGTCTCCAAAAGTGCATATTTTAGGGACTTATTTGCCATAGAATGGTGTGAACTCTTAAGTGTTTTTGTTAGAATTTAGTCTAAACATGTGCTTATATATGAGAATTTATAGAATGAAGCTAAATCAGGGCTTATTTGTAAAAGAAAGGAAAAAGAATAAAAAACGAAGTTAAAGAATTGAAATTTTGTATTGCAGGAACATTGCGGAAACATTGCTGTCTCCGCAATGTTTAAGTTGAAATTGTTAAGTTGTTCTAACCGTCCGTCGTTTTGTTACGATCTTTCAGCCGCCCAATTTCTCTCCTGCTGCCACGTGGAAGGTCGTCGTTCAGAATGGATGGTTCTCCTTGACTGAAGAGTACCTGCAAAACACTATAAAAGAAGGTCAAGGGGGAAGGAGAACAACAAACTTGGAAGCGTAGAACTCTCCATCTCAACGCAGTTTCTCCCTATTTTCTCTTCCGTTTGTTGGCGTGAAGGATTCAGCTGTTGGCATCGATAATATGAGAGGAAGAAGAGAAGATCCTTCTTCTCTTCTGATTGGATTCATCCCCAAACAAAGCTCACCTTCTCCCTTCATCCGAGGCGCTTGCGGCGAGGAGTTCACGCACACGTTTATGCGCTTTCTACTTCTTTCTGTCTTTACTTTTCGCTTCTGTTTGTTGCTGTTTTGTTTCTGTTTGCTACTTCAAGTCAATTCGTCTTCTGTTTGGTCTTTACTGCTTTAAAGTCGTTGCACATTAAGTTTTGAATCTTATTCAATAGAGGAATTATTTGACAACTTCGCAAGACTCTTATTGCTTCTGTTTTCCTTTGCTTTCATTTTAATACTGTTAAGCATGTCTAAACAATCTATTCTCCCCAATCCATCATCATCCATGAGTAACTAAACCACACAAGGGTCTGCTAATGATGAATCTATAGGTAGAAATACGTGAATTCAGCATGTAGGATAGCTTCGCACGCATTGAATGTATGTGTACTTCATCCCACGCACAATTTCGATTGGCCATCCATTTTGTCTAAAGAACTCCTAACCTCTGGAAGGAGTAAGAGTTCAGAGTCATCCATTCATGCTAGCCTTTCATGGTAACCAGAAAACGACCTAGGAATAGGCGTTTCCCTAGCACAATTCATTAACTTGCTTATATAAATAGATGCTTAAGTCTTACTTGGACATGAGTGAACTAAAGGATCTAATGCATGAAATCGAGAGATACATGAGAATGAGTTAATTTGATGCATGATAAGTTGATCTACTGCTGAAGAAACGTATGAAAAAGCCTATAGAGGAGTCGTTAGTTGCCCTTGTTTCCACACTTCACCCTTAAAACGTTGTTAGTACAATTGCTAGAAAATTGCTGTCTGCGCAATTTTCTTAGTTTAATTTTTTCCTTAGCCATTTTTTTCAATTTTTTGTCTTGCGATTTTATTGCTAGATAATTGCTTTCTCCGCAATTCTTCTTCTCCTACATTCAAGTTAACCTCCTTACTTGTCTTTGTTTATGCTTGCATATCTCGCACGTTCTTTATTAGTTAGGCACATTAATCCCAACTCTACCCCATTTAAACCATCCTTTCTAATTTAACATCTCACTTCGCTAGTAACTAAGAATAAATCTTTGTGGGAAATCGAATGAAAAAATACTTATTACTTGCTACAAGACCATGTATGCTTGCATGTTCTGAGTGCTCTCACATTGCATTTTAATTTACACATTGAGTACGCAACACATGGCTAGGCAATTCAAGCCCAAGTGACAGTTGGGGGATTGAATTAGTTAACGTTTTCATGTTATGCTTTGGGCGAGAGAGAAACCGGGTTAGTCTTAGGATTAATCCGTCACAATGTTCCCGTTACTGGACTTTGGTCAATTCAAGATTAGCTACCTTGAATTGATTATTGCCCAAGTATAATTAGAATTGCACTTTTCTAATTATTTCTTTGGGTCGTTTGAGTTAGAAATTAGCCAAATGAATTGTGTGCTGAAGCATGTTAGCTATTTATTTGTATCGATGAACTGAATGTCCATAGAGATCAATCCCATTACTCGAAGTTAAGCACGTCCATTTAATTTGTCACTTCGCCATTTAATTTTCTGTTAGTGTTTGCATGCTTGGAGCTCCCTTTCAACAAACCAAATTACCCATTTTTTATCATTAGCAATTTAAACTTAGGCTCCGTTTGGCCTTGCGTTTGAAAGAGTTAAAAGTGATTAAAAATAAATCTTAACCTTTTTTTGTGTTTTGTAAAACAAATTATTTTATAATTCGTTAAAATCAATTTTGCATGACACGTTCATTTTGCACAGCTTTCAAAAGCTGTTATTTGTAGCTTTTAGATTGTTTAACAATCACTTTTTTAACAAATTTTCAAATCTTTCCAAAATTAAAAATTATTTTATATCTAGTATCTATTTCTCACCACCAAATGTTATTTTATAATTTTTAAATTAATAAATCAAATGCAAATATTTTTTTAAAAATAATACTTTACTATTTTTTTCTTAAAAAAATTTCTACAATTTTTTATAATATGTCTATTTTAGTGATTATAGTTAAATTACAATAATTTAATACTTATTTACCAAACACGATAACCAACTTATTTAAGTCTACAACTAAAATTTACCAAACACTAATTTGATTCATCCAACAGCTGATTTTTTTAAAAGCAAAGTTGGAAGCAATTATTTTAAAAGCTACCGCAATCCCAAACGGAGCCTTAGTCAGATTGAATTTCATAATTCCCTGTGGATCGACCCCGTTACCATTAAGCTGCAAATCGCTCGGTGGATTCGAGTTTTATAAATATTATTTTGGCAAGCCTCGACAACTTGAATTTATTGTAGGATATTCAAAAATAACTTACTACCAAAATTGGCGTCGTTGCCGGGGACTTAGATTTAATTTTCTTGTATTATTTTACCCGTTTTGTTTCAGTCTTTGAGCGCATTTATTCTTTGAAAATCCAAGAGAAGCGCAAAAATGGAGGTCAGGGGTAATTATGAGCAACAAAGAACCTTGAGACAGCTTGCATCATCTGAGCTAGGCCGGAACTCATCGAGTATTATGTATCCGGTAGCTACAGGTAAATTTGAACTTAAAGCTAGTCTGATTAACTTATTACCTTCTTTTTGTGGTAATACAGATGAAGATCCCATAAGACACCTCAGGGCATTTCGGATGGTGTGTTCGTCAATGAGGATCGACGACATCACTGAAGATCAACTCCGTCTTAGGGCCTTTCCTTTCACCTTGAAGGAGAAGGCTAGAGATTGGATGTATTACCTACCGACTGGGTCCATCACTTCTTGGGACGAGCTGCAGGGAGCATTTTTAGCTAAGTATTTTCCGCCTCCCAAGGTCGCCGCCCTCAGAAGAATGATAAACAGAATTGAGCAAGGAAAAGAAGAGATCGTTCTCGAGTGTTGGGAGAGGTTTGGTCGGTTGTGTGAGGATTGTCCCAATCACCAAATAGCTGACCAACAGCTCATTCAGAATTTCTACGAAGGTCTCTTACCGCCAAATCGACAGTTAGTTGATGTCGGCAGTGGAGGATGTCTCATGGATAAAACCCCCGCCGAAGCTAGAGTTTTGATTTCCAACTTGACTAGAAGCTTACAGCGAAGTGGAGATGGAGACAAGGAGTAGGCTCGCCTGATGAAGGATGTGGATGAGCTTAAGGCTCAACTTTTTGAGGTAAGTAATGTTGTTCTTGCTTTAAAAGATAACTTACAGCCCCGTCCTTCTGTTTCAGGTAGATCCTTGGAAGAAATACTTGAATCACAACATAGGGAAACTCGAGAGCAGTTTCAGACTTTGAGCGAAGTAGTGATTCAGGTTAGTAACAGGTTGACAGTGATGGAGAATCAGAAGGCAGAAAACGCTAGTGCCATCACTCTGAGAAGTGGGAAGGAGCTTCCCACGAGTACCCCGCCGGTGGAAGTCGATCATGGCCACAGCGAGCCAGAGACAGAAAATCCCGAACCACGGTGGAAAGGGGTAAATTTCGATCCTACTTGTACTAGAGTTTATGTGTCTAAGGCTTCTTTTTCTAGGAGGTTAGCAAGACCGCCTAAGGAGAACTACGAGGAGGAGTTTCTAGACACATTCAGAAAGGTAGAGATCAATATCCCTCTGTTGGATGCCATCAAGCAAATTCTCAAGTACGCTAAGTTCCTGAAAGACTTATGCACCAACAAGAGGAAGACAAAAGAGAAAGAGCGCGTCGTGGTAAGTAAAAATGTATTTGCTTTGATCACAAAGAACTTACCAGAAAAATGCGACGATCCAGGTATGTTTTCTCTCCCTTGCACGATTGGAGGTAAGAAAATTAGAAGAGCCATGCTAGATTTAGGAGCCTCCATTAGTGTCACGCCTCATTCCGTTTATCAGGATTTGAATTTGAAAGAAATACAGGAAACTAGTGTTGTTATACAACTTGCTGATAGGTCTTTCGTGCATCCTTTAGAACTAGTGGAAGATGTATTAGTTAATGTTAATGGACTGATTTTTCCTGTGGATTTTTATATTCTGAAAATGGATGAAAATTCTGCTTCTTCGTTTGCGTCGATCTTATTAGGTAGGCCCTTTATGAAAACTGCTAAGACTAAGATAAATGTAGATAAGGGCACTCTATCTGTTGAGTATCGTGGGCAAGTTGTTGAGGTTAATGTGTCTAATGAATTGGAGCATGATGAGGGTGTCCACTCTCTTTGTCAAATAGATACAATTGAATTGCTAGTTCGGGATGAATGCATGACTGTTAGAGATGGGGATGACCCATTGATTTTAACTGAGCTTTTTGATGAATCTGAATTGCATGAACCATCCATGTCTGAACATTGTGATTCAACTGTCTCTGCTTTGACAATTGTTCAAAATCATGTTAAGATGCTCCCTTCTACTTTGCAGGCACCTAAATTGGAGTTGAAAGACTTACGTGATCATCTCAAATACGCGTATTTGAGGGATGATGAGACGTTGCTGGTCATAATAGCGAAGGACCTTATACCGGCTCAGGAAGGGAAATTAATGGCAGATCTTAAAGAGCACAAGCTGGCAATTGGATGGACATTAGCAGATTTACATGGGCTAAGTCCAGCTACGTGCATGCACATAATCCGGCTCGAGGATGAAGCGAAACCTTCACGAGAACCCCAAAGGAGGCTCAACCTAGCGATGGAGGAGGTAGTAGTGTCTGAGATCCTCAAACTCCACGAAGCAGGTATCATCTATCCTATCTCAGATAGTAAGTGGGTCAGTCCTATACATGTCGTTCCTAAGAAAACTGGCATAACTGTGGTTAGGAATGAGAAAAATGTATTAGTGCCCAAAAGAATTCAAAATGGATGGAGAATGTGCATAGACTTTAGGAAGTTGATTGAGGTAACTAGGAAGGACCATTTTCTCATTCCTTTTATCGATCAGGTGGTGGAGCGTTTAGCTGGGAAGCCATTATTTTATTTTCTCGATGGTTTCTCTGGCTTTTACCAAATCCCCATAGCCAAAGAAGACCAAGAGAAAACAACGTTCACGTGCCCTTTTGGCACATTTGCATTTAGAAGGATGCCTTTTGGGCTTTGTAACGCACTCGATACATTTCAGAGATGCATGATGAGTATTTTTTTTTCTGAGTTTGTAGAAAAATGCATTGAAGTGTTTATGGATGATTTTACAGTATATGGCAATTCCTTCAATGACTGTTTATCTAATTTATCGCATGTCCTGAAACGGTGTATTGAAATGAACCTTGTTCTAAATTTTGAAAAATGTCATTTTATGGCTAGTCAAGGAATCGTTTTAGGTCATGTGGTTTCTGCTAAGGGTATAGAGGTAGATAAGGCTAAAATAGATATTATCTCTAATCTGCCATACCCAACGAATGTTAGGGAGGTTCGGTCTTTTCTTGGCCATGCAGGGTTTTATCACAGGTTTATCAAGGACTTCTCCAAGGTTGCCATGCCAATGACGTACCTCCTTCAGAAGGATGTCACGTTCGATTTGGGGGAAGAGTGTAGAAAAGCCTTCGATCTGCTGAATGATAGTTTGACAAGCGCGCCCATCATACACCCACCCCAGTGGGACTTGCCTTTCGAGATAATGTGCCACGCCAGTAACTATGCCTTGGGAGCAGTGCTTGGTCAGAGGATCAAGAACAAGAGCCGTGTCATTTATTACGCTCCAGGACGCTCAATCCAGAGCAGTGCAATTATACGACAACAGAAAAAGAACTTCTTTCTATTGTATTTGCGTTAGATAAGTTTCGTCCTTATATTATTGGCTCTCAAGTAACTGTTTTCTCTAACCATGCAGCTGTTCGGTACCTGATGACCAAGAAAGATTCGAAACCGAGGCTACTTCGGTGGATTTTGCTCCTCCAGGACTTCGATGTGAAAATCAAGGATAGGAGAGGAGCAGAGAACCCGGTAGCCGATCATCTGAGCCGCTTGGTCAGAAAGGAAGACCTCGTACCTCTTAATGAAGATTTCCCCGATGAGACACTCTTCAGAGTCGATGCAGTCCTTCCCTGGTATGCGGATATGGTGAATTACTTGGTTACAAGTAATTTTCCTTCTGGTTTTTCTTCTGCTAGGAAAGCGAAGCTGAAAAAGCGACGCTCAATCCTATGTTTGGGAGGATCCCCATTTATGGAAGTTCTGTTCTGATCAGATTATTAGAAGATGTGTCCCTGAGCATGAGCATGCATCCATTCTTACTTTCTGTCATAACTATGCATGTGGAGGACATTTTGGGCCTATGAGGACAGCTAGGAAAATTTTAGATAGCGGGTTTTATTGGACTTCTTTGTTTAAAGATTAGTATGAATTTTGTAAAACCTGCGATACATGTCAAAGAGTAGGGTCAATATCAGGTAGAAATGAAATGCCTCAAACCTCTGTTTTAGTTTGTGATATCTTTGACGTTTGGGGCATGGACTTTATGGGACCCTTCCCTCATTCTTGTGGTTTTTCTTACATATTGCTGGCTGTCGATTATGTTTCTAAGTGGGTAGAGGCGAAAGCCACGAAGACTAACGGTTCTAATACTGTTGTTAGGTTTGTTCAGTCTAATATTTTTACCAGGTTTGGAATCCCACGAGCCATAATCAGTGACCAGGGAACTCATTTCTGCAACCGATCTGTGGAGGCTTTGCTGAGGAAGTATGGGGTGCATCATCGAGTGTCCAGCACCTACCACCCTCAAGCAAACAGTCAAGCCGAGTTCTCCAACAGAGAGGTAAAATTAATTATGGAGAAAACCGTGAGACCGAGCAGGAAGGATTAGAGCGTTCGTTTGCAGGATGCTTTATGGGCGTACCGCACCGCCTACAAAACCCCTATCGGTATGTCCCCATACCGGTTACTTTTTGGGAAGGCTTGCCACTTACCCGTGGAGATTGAGCACAAGGCATTCTGGGCAATCAAGAAGTGTAACATGGGCTTTGATGAAGCTGGCGAGGCACGACTACTTCAGTTACAGGAATTGGAGGAGCTGCGTTTGGACTCCTATGAGAACTCCAGGATCTATAAAGAAAAGTCCAAACAGTTTCATGACCGAAAGATCTTAAAGAAAAGCTTCGAAGTCGGTCAGAAAGTTCTGCTGTTCAATTCCCGCATGAAGTTCTTGCCAGGTAAGCTTCGTTCCCGTTGGAAAGGACCGTACATTATAACTAAAATTTTTCCTTATGGCAATGTCGAGATTCAGAGCTTGGACTCAGCTGAGGTGCAGAAAGTGAATGAGCACCGATTGACGCTGAGTGCTATGGCGTTACATTACTTCTAGCGCCGCCCGAGTACGAGAAAGGATGAGAGGATACGAGAATACAGTCGAGCAATCGACTCTAAAAATTTGCGCTTCTCGGAGGCACCCGAGCTTGGACTGTAATTCTGTTATTTATTGTTTTGTTTTTGTCTATTTTTAGCTTTTGAACTTTGTTGTTTGTTTATTTTCTTAGGAGAAAATAGTGAATGACCGATAGTTCGAATTTATTTTGGAAGACGATGATGCACATCTCTACCCGTCGGCCTCACAAAATTCAGGGGAGTAGAATTTTGTTGTTTTAATTGTTGAAAGAATTGGGGACAATGCATGTCTTAAGGTGGGGGTGGAGTTTGTTGAAAGAAAGACTTTTTTGTAGTTGTCAGGCATGTGTATACTCTGATTTTTAGATTAGAATCTGAATGCATGTTGTCCGATGAGGACGGTCTGTGATAGGCTTGTGAACACTCTGTATTTGTGTAATCCGAAAAATTTGACAATGTATGCACATTTTGAGCCTATTTTAAAAAAAAATCTGCTATTTCCCTACATTCACTGAGCACATAGCCCTCTTATTCTCAGTTTTGTAGGCTTAGAATGATTTTATTTTGTTTGAAACCTTGTTGTCACCCCGAAAGGTACCATTAGGGAGGCTTGAAGTGTTAGAAGTAGTAATAATTCATTTGTTTTATAGCGAAGCTATTGCCTAAAAAAAAAAAGTAAACATGAAAATAAAAACTCTAGAGTTGCTCCTCCTTCTTGTGTTGCCCGTGTAACCAGGGACAATCGTGTAACCCACGGTTGTCACTGCATGAAAGGGGAACTAATCGAAGTGAGCAATAGTCCTTAAAAACGTGAAGCGAAATTAGGCTTGACGTGTTAGGAACTCTTGGAGAAATAAAAAAAAAAAGTGGTTCAAAGAAAACAATGGGTACAAAGTAGTCAAAGAAAAAGAAAAAAATATCGGCCTTTTGTTTTGTTGCTCTTTCTGTCACTAAAAGCCGTTAGACTGTTCTTATCGCCATAAGTAGGGGAAAAACGAGTTATAGGACTGTATAAGGTTATTTCGGGCTTGCAAGAGCTAGGTTGAGAAGTTCTAAACACACACACACGTAAAGGAATAGGAGTAAAAATTTTGGAATGTTTTCAACTTTTGCATGCATTTGATGGTTTTACATTTATTTAAGTACCTTGTTTCACAAGCATTGAGGTTAGAGTTTTCAGCATGCAAGTCATTCTTTGGAGATAATTTAGAGTATACCTTGCTCGAGGACTAGCAAGATTTAGGTCGGGGATATTTTGATAACTCCAAAATAGAGCTATTATTATGTCCCTAATATTGGCTAGAACCATGCTAAATATTGATTAAAAGGCCTTTTTGTAGGTGATCTCATGGTCGAGAGTTCGAGGAGTCTAAGGATGTGTTTCGGGACTTAAAAATACGTTTTAGAGCTTTATGGATGCATTGGGAGTGAGGGAGCTTGAAACATGAAGACATGGCAAAAATTGCCATGAAAAGTCAATTTTTGACCTCCAAACCCGAGAGGAAGCATTGAGCAACAGCGTTGAGACGCCGCCCCGACGATCTTCATGAATTTCCCGCGAGCAAGCGTCGAGCGCGCGCGCTCAACGCCGGCTCGACGCTGCCCAGCGTCGAGACGCCCCGAACGCGCGTGCGCGCTGCCAACTTAGGGCACAACGTCAAGACGCTGGCCTAGCATCTCGACGCTCCGATGTTTTAAAGGCCAAAAATCTCCGATTTTTGCAGCATCTTCTCCACGCAATTGGCCTCGGGTCTACGGATTTTTCCACCATTTTTGGCCATTTGTCTTCCTCTTCTTGTATGCTACTAAGTGTTTCCATGGAGGGTTTGATTTATTCATCCTCCATGGAAGGCTAAACAAGGTAAGTGTTTAATTTTTAGCTTGGGATTGTAAACTATGGATTTTTGGGGAGATTTGCCCTCTTTTGTATATGTTAGCTAATTAGAACTTCTTGCATCTCTTTCCTTTGTTTTTCTTCAATTCTAGCATGTATAGCTTAGTTAAGATTGACTCCTTAATTCCTATGCATGATAGAGATGTTGGGTTTTATGTCCTAAAACTCGTGGTTTGTAAACGATAAACATATTTGATTACCAATAAAGTGTTATTGAGGTTTATTCAATAAAGTTATTATTGAATATGTGAATTGCTTATTTCATTTTAGAAAACCCTAAATCCAATAAACTAAGATCCATGGCTATAACATGAATACTTGAACTTTATGTGGAGACATAAAAGTGGATCAAGTTCGAGTAAATAGCCAAAACGGTCTATAGTATACGGATAAGGCTGGATACCTTATCTTGGGGACACTATTGGATGCGGCCCATTTTGTATTTAGTACAAACGATGTGATCCTGAATCGTTCATGTGGAGACATGTGAATGGGGGCGTCCTATGCAAAGAGTTTGCATTAGACCGGACCGCGAAATAAGTCACTCTTACTTTATAACGCTGTTTACTGTTTTAAAGACTGACTATTTCAAAACGATGACCTAGGTAACTTGACCTTAATCCTGAGCTAACTATGAACTCCTGTTTATTCGGGATTATCCTTAGATCTGCATGGGTGAGAGTGGCTCAACAGCGCCGACTCAATATGCCTCCCATTTCAGGGGTAAGACCGGATAGATAGCTGGGGGACATAGGGTGCAAGATGGAATTCACTCCTACCCGTCTCTAGGGATAGTAGATAGGTTGTTCCCTTAAGTGCTGACTCCAGGTCTTGAACAAGGGGCCCCACCTTCTCATTGGCCCGAGAGGGACTCGGTATAGTGATTAGATCACATACCAATTGGTTTAGTGATTGGATCACAAACCAATTGTTCATTAGAGGATCAGTGGGACTTAAGGAGCAAGATGTAATTACGGGGGTAAAACAGATATTTGACCCGACCGTAAATTACGAACAACCTGTGAAGGGTCAACTTACTAATCATGGTTATATCGAGTGAACATAAATATATCTACAGTGAGGAGAATGCAACTACTAGGCTATAGTGGAATGTCCTGATAGTTAACGAATGTTGATTAACTAGGTTAAAGAGTTTAATCAGTTAATCTCGGATCGTTGGAGCTCATGATCTGTAGGTCCATGAGGTCCCCCTGCTAGCTCATATCGGACTAAACTTTAGAACAGTGTGACGAGTGAATTCGAAGTGTTCGAATTCGAATTAGGGAATTAACGTTAAATATATGTGATATATTTAACGACATAACGTTCAATTGCGAATTGAACAATAGAGAGAGATGGTGATATTTAAATAAGATTTAATTATCGAAAATATGAATATGGATTCATAATCATGTATATCGGGAATGATCGGGATTAGTGTTGGATTTATTGGATATTAAATTTGAATTAATTAAATTGTTTAATTAATTATTTAATATTAATTTAATTTGATTTAAAAGTAATTATTTGAATTAATTTTTAAATTGAATTAATTTGATCAAAGTTAGTCAAAAGTCAAATTTAAGACAATTGACTACAACTTTGAAAGTCAAAAGTCAAATGTTGACTCCACTAAACCTTGAAAGTCAAGAGTCATTTTGATGACTAAAGTGAGTGGAAAAATCCAATTCTTAAGTTAGTGGAAAAATCCAATTCTTGAGTTAGTGGGAAAAACCATTTGTTGGTGGTTTTATGAGTCAAACTTTTTTGCTAAGTGTTCATCCCACATCAAGCCACTAATCCCACTAAATTGAGTGGATTCTACATGGCATCCTATTGTTAACTCAATTTTGCATGTTTTTGCATGTAGTCTTCTATATATACAAAGGGTTAATGAGATTGACTTCTTCTTGGAATTTTGATGAACTTTGAGAAATTGTAAAGACAATTTCTCTACCATTCTCTCCAATTCCATCTTCAATTCTCTTTTAAATTAGTCACTCAAAGGATCCCACAATCCCGTTCTAAGGCCGAAGAATAGTCGGGAAGACTCTCGTGGTGGTTCGTGACTGTTACGTTCGAAGATCGAGTTTGGAATCAAGAAGAATTTGAACTTCAAAGGTAACTTCTAAATTATTGTCTTTGATTTTCAAATTACATGCTTTTTCTTTTTAAATTAACAAAATAAGAGTACTTAGATCCAACGATGCTTCCGCTATGCATGCCGAAATTCTTTCAAGAGAGCTAAAGATTAGGACGTATAATTGCCAAAATCGTTAAGTAGCAAGGGCTTAAGCATGGCTAGGTAATTCAAGCCCAAGTGACAGTTGGGGGATTGAATTAGTTAACATTTTCATGTTAGGCTTTGGGCGAGAGAGAAACCGGGTTAGTCTTAGGATTAATCTGTCACAATGTTCCCGTTACTGGACTTTGGTCAATTCAAGATTAGCTACCTTGAATTGATTATTGCCCAAGTATAATTAGAATTGCACTTTTATAATTATTTCTTTGGGTCGTTTGAGTTAGAAATTAGCCAAATGAATTGTGTGCTGAAACATGTTAGCTATTTATTTGTATCGATGAACTGAATGTCCATAGCGATCAATCCCATTACTCGAAGTTAAGCACGTCCATTTAATTTGTCACTTCGCCATTTAATTTTCCGTTAGCGTTTGCATGCTTGAAGCTCCCTTTCAACAAACCAAATTACCCACTTTTTATCATTAGCAATTTAAACTTAGTGAAATTGAATTTCATAATTCCCTGTGGATCGACCCCGTTACCATTAAGCTGCAAATTGCTCGGTGGATTCGAGTTTTATAAATATTATTTTGGCAAGCCTCGAAAGCTTGAATTTAGGAGTACACTCAAAAGTGCTCTACCAGAGCCCTCACAGGCAGAAGTTCATAACTCGCTCAAGATTAAGATCGGGTCGCATATGATCATCCTATGAAATATTAATCTTCTCAAATAACAGATTTATAAAGAGAGATTATATACTTCGTGGTCCAGACTTATACAAACTCATTGTATAGGATACCCTCACTCACATGTTTCTACATGAATGATTTGGATCAAATTATTTGTAACAATTACAAAGTGGGTCGTATCAATAGTGTTACCAGGATAAGACACTCAACCTTATCCATATACTATAGATTGTTTAGGTTATTCCTTGAACATGATCCTCTCGTATGTCAACTACATATTGTTCAAGATTATACTGATAATCTTGGATTTTTACATACAATGAATATTATAAATTGTAAATAATAATAATAAAATAATTATCAAATAATTATTAATTAATTACGAGGCTTTAGGGCATAAATCCCAACACCTGGATCCTTGCATTTCTTTGGTAAAATACCTTGGGATATTGTTGAGACATTCTCGCTCTTCACTTTTTCTTCATTAAACTTTGACTTCCTCTTGCAGCTACACCAATGTTTTAGAAACTTCGAATACTTTGGAATTTTCTTAATGGCCTCCAAGGGAGGAATGCTCACTGCCACCTTTTGGAAAGTCTCCAAGACTTCCTTATCAGCTTCATTCTCCTTAGGCTTGGGCTTGGCCAACCTACTTGGAAAGGGCGCTTTTGGGACACACTCTTGCACAGGCGAGGGAAGTTTCTCAGATTGACTCTCTTTTTCTCTAGGTCCAGGACTCAGCAGTCTGCTCGGGAATAGGGCTTTTGGCACATAATCCTCAGGTTCAAGGGTGGATCGAAGTGAACCGCCTACCTTATTGGCCTAAGGCTTTTAACCATCTGCTCAACCCTACTCTGATCTTCCTCCACCTGTGTAGTATTGGAAGGAATTTTCTTCCCACTTCTCAAAGATATCGCGCACACTTGCTTACAAGAGTTCACCATCTTCTGCGGAGGTAGCCTCCATGAACTCTGATTCCCCTCTTTGCGCATAGATTCATCCAATTGAGACACTTGCTTGCTCAAACTCTGGATATCAGCTTTGTGACTATTCAACTCCTCACGAGCTTCTTTCTAGAACTGACAGGTCATGTGGGTGTAACCATAACTTGCACCAAGTCCTCAAGAGATTGTCCTAAGGTAGAAGCTTGAGCTCGTGGTGAGTTCTCTGCCAATCGGAGAATCACATTGCTCATCTCAGACATTTGGACCTTGAGCTCGTTTAGCTCATTTGAGAAATGAGCTTGATCATTTCCTCTGCCTCCGTACTGCTGGAAATTTTCAGCCATGTTCGGTATTAACTGCCTTGCTTCAGCAGAGGTTTTGTCCATGAGAGAGCCTCCACTGGCAGCGTCAACCATCTGTCGATCATGTGGAACCAAACCATCATAGAAATACTGAATGAGAAGTTGATCTGCTATCTGATGGTGGGGGTAGCTGGCACAAAGCCTATTGAACCTCTCTCAACATTCATGTAAAGTCTCCTCAACATTCTGAGTTATCCCATAGATTTGCTTCCTGATAGTGGTAGCTCTTAAAGCAGGAAAATATTTCTCTAGAAACAGCCCTTTCATCTTGCTCCACACAGTGATCGATCCAGATGGGAGGTAGTACAACCAGTCTCTTGCCTTATCCTTCAGAGTGAAAGAGAAGGCCCTCAAGCTCATTTGGTCCTCAATGACTCCCTGGGGCTTCATCCCCGAACACACCAATTGGAATTCTTTAAGATGCTTGAGAGGATCCTCACCTGCATTGCCATGAAAGGAAGGTAGTTGGTGAATTAATCCAGATTTTAATTTAAAGTTACATGCAACTACCGGATAAGATATATAGTGGCTGTCGAACTAAGTTAGGTGTCGCCAACTGTCTAAGAGTCTTCTAGAGCTCATTATTCGCCAAGACTTCCATCTTTTCCTTCATTCCTAACCTTCTCTCCTTTGTCTTCGTTCCTCCCTCTCAATCTCAGGAATAAACTACAATCCACTAACTTGAGAGGAACGGGTCAACAATACAAGAAAGATAAAAAAAAAAAATGAACAAATTTTTTAAAACAATCAAATAAAATTCAACAAAGTCATATTAATTTTAGCTCCCCAGCAACGACGCCAAATTTGGTGAACGGTTGTCGAGACCCGCCAAATTAATATTTATAAGCTGCCCATGTTTCTCTAACTTGTAGATAGCAGTAGTCAGGTCGATCCATAGTGAGCTAGTTCAAATCAAGACTTAATTAAATTGAATTTGGAATTTGAAGAAAACACTGGGGGGTTTGGTGGATTTTTATAAACATGCGAGAAAATAATGCTAACGGAAGTAATTAACAAATTAAACAATTGTGTTTGACTTGAGGAACCGGGATTGCCAATTAATGAATTTCAGATCATCGAATTTATACACACTTAGCCAGAACAATTCAAACACATAAATTGCCTACTCGGAACTGTCGCAAACAAGCCCAAATAATTAACCAGGAGCGTGCAATTCTAACTAAACTTGGCATTCAATTAATCTAAGGTGATCAATCCTAAATTAACAAAAAACCAGTGGCGGAAAAATTATGATGGATATTTGACTTGGATAACCTAAGTCAATGTTTTGATTTCTCTTCTTCCTCAAGGTTAGCTAATGCAATCAAAGGTAAACATGGAATGCTACCCATGACTCAACTTAACCCATGTTACCTTGGCGATTAGGAGAGGCATAACATCACTAATCTAATTAACGGTTTAACATGCATAAACAACTTGAGTGTCAATCAAATCAAAGATACATGCTAATAGGAATATGCTTGGAAGAAGAAGATACTTGAATAGTAAAGACTAAGTAGAATTAAATTCACAAATCTCCCATCAATACATCAAATGAATAATCCCTTAAACCTCAAATCAAGTCACTTACCTCTAGCCATCCATGGGAGATGGAGTATTTCAAGCTTCCAAGGAAGTCTTAGAGTCCATACAACAAAGAGGAAGAAGAAAAGCTCTAAAAATGGTGGAAAACCACAAATCCCGGGGTTAAGAACAACTTGAGAATGGCCTAATATCGGAGAAGATGACTTTTATACTCGCCGTAGTGTCGAGACATTGAAGGGAATGAACTCTTCAAACCCACGCAGTGGAAGCGTTTGGAATCGATCTTTGTTTTATTTAGAATTAAACTAAAACAAGTTAAGCAAATACCTTCGAAGAACAATAACCTTCTTGTATTCCATCTTCACAAGACCTTCCTCGCTATGATCCGAACACGGGATCAAGGCTTGTGGGAGCTATTTGAAAGTTTGAGAGAACAATTCTCAAAAGAGATGGTGAGTAGTGTTTTTGATCAACTTTTTGGCTAAACCTAAATGTCCTATTTATAGGGCCTTTAGGAATTAATTTTATTTAATAAAATACATTTTAATATCTTTTATATTAAAATATGTATTTTATATTTATTTGAATCTCATTAAAATATCATAAAATTAATCTTTTGTAATATACATTTAACCAATTTGAATCTCATTCAAATTTTATATGTATATATAATTTTCAATATTAATGTATCTAATACGTAAACTATTTCCTCAATATTTAATGTATCAAATACAATAAATATATATCTTTCTTTTCTATATCTAATATATCAAATATATTAAATATTAATTTGAATATTTCATTTTTTCTTTCAACTAAATTGATCATTTTAGTGTTAGTCTGAACTAGCAAGGGGACCTTATGGACCTACATATTTATAAGCTCCAATGATACAAAATTAATTAATTAAACTCTTTAATTAATTAACTTTCATTTATTAACTCTAGGTCACTCCACTATAGGCCTAGAGTTGCACCCTTATGCACTATAGGACAAGTTGTGTCCATGGATATAACCATTACATGCAAGTCGATCCTTCACGAGTTGTTCGTAATTACAGTTGGGTCAAAAGTCCGTTTTACCTCTTGTAATTACATCTTCCACCTTAAGTACCACTGATTCTCTAATGAACAATATGTTTATGATCCAACCATAAACCAAGTCTCTCTCGGGCCAGTGAGAAGGTGAGACATCATTGTTCAAGTCCCGAAATCAGCACTTAAGGGAACTACACTCATCTATTTTCCCTATATGGGAAGAAGTAAATTTCATCTTGTAAAACTTATGTTCCCAGCTCCCTATTTGGTCAAGTCCCCAAAATGGTAGGCTTATTGAATCAGCTATAAAAGTCATTCTCACCCTTACAATTCAAAAGACGAGCCCTCACAGACAGGAGTTCATAACTCACCCAGGATTAAGATCAAGTCACATATGATCATCCTGTGAAATATTAATCTTCTCAAATAACGAATTTATAAAGAGAGATTATATATTTCGTGGTCCAGTCTTATACAAAATCATTTTATAGGATACCCCACTCACATGTCTCTACATGAATGATTTGGATAAACTCATTTGTAACAATTACAAAGTGGACCGTATCAATAGTGTTATTAGGTTAAGGCACCTAATCTTATCCATATATTATAGACTGTTTAGGTTATTCCTTGAACATGATCCTTCCATATGACAACTACATACTGTTCAAGATTACACTAATAACCTTGGATTTTTATATATAACGAATATTATAAATTGTAAATAATAATTGTCGCAACGTCATCAGGACGTGGAGCGGCCGATGTCGTCTTTCAAGGGTTTTGTTTTAAAAATAAAAGAAATTGAGTCGCCACCAATCATTTTGGGTGTGATTGGTCACCTTGAAACAAATACTGGTCAATGAAAACAAAAATCAAGTTCGGGGGTCGGTTGAGTGTAAGGAAGGTGTTAGCACCCTACAACCCCAGTTAAAACGGTAGACAAATTTTATATTTATTATCTAATTAAAATTATTAAAAAGGTCCTTAATTTGAGAAAAAAAGAAAAAAAAATTAAATTAAATTAAAAAAAAAAAATGTCTCAACTAATCCGGCCTTAACTTTAAAATAAAGTAATGACTTGTGAGTGGGTGAAGCCCATAAATTAATTATCGTGTTGAAATTTGCTTTCATTTAAAGGAAATTATTACCTCAATAATTTGAGAAGATCTCAACTCCGTCATAGGATTTTACGTGATAATATTTATTTAAATTCATTTTGAAATGCTTTTTGAAAACAAATTTATTTGAAAGACCTAGTTTTTTTTAAAAAAAACAAATCATTTAGAAGATCTAATTTTAAAATCAATTTCAAATTCAATTTGCATATATTTTGAAAAATCTAGTTTTAAAAAAAATCATTTGGACATCTAATTTTAAAATCAATTTGAAAATAAATTAACTAATTAAAAAAAAAAAAAAAGGAAAGAAAACAGATGAAAAAAATTAAAAGTTATTTTTTAGAAATTTTTAAATATAAATAGAAAGATGTAATTAAAGTGAGAATAACAAAATTATATTTTGAATTGAATAATGGTAAACTTGTAAATAAACTAACAATCTAAATCAAACTCATGTTTTTCATTCTACGATATTCCAGCCTCTGTCTCCGTGCATTCCTTCGCCGCAAACAATACCATTGTCTGTTGCCGTTGATGTAAGCTGATGAAGATGAAGTTCGTCTGTTGTCGTCGCATGATCGAGTTCCGCTACAGATTTGACCTGCGACGCCGCCATAGTGATTCGCATTCCACCGTCTTCGCCGTTCGTGTGTCGCCGCCCTCGCGTTGAAGTTCATCTGTCGCATCGCTCGTTGTATCATCACCACATTCGCTCTGAGGTGGCCGGATGTAATGGTGGTTGAAGATGAAGGAGATGAAGTTTGAGAGATCTCGATTTGCGTTCCTGAAAATGAGAAAGAAAGAAAGAAAAGTGTGAGGAAGATGAAGAATAGTGAGGAAAGAGAGTTGGCGTCTTGGAAAAATAAAAATTGATTTTTTTTAGTCAAATCAAGACTTTGACTTCAAAAATTATCATTTAAATTCTCTAAAACTCTAATTTTATCGGTCTCTCCTCGAGCCTTTTGCTCTGATATTCTCTTCCCCCTCTGAATCATTTTTTACCCGATATTTATAGACGATGAGAATGTCAAACAAGGTTAAAATCAAACAATTAATGACTCGAAATTTCATTCTTAATTGAAACGGATTTTTGACAAAAATGAATTAAAATCAAATTTTATTCTTAAATGAATATCAAATCTTAACCCAAAAATGGATTAAAATCTTATACTCATTCAATGTAATGAATGAATATCAAATCTTAGCCATAAAAGGATTAAGAAATTTTATACTCATTTAAAACTTGATTTCAATTGCCTATTAAGTAAAACTCTTTCCAAATAATTAAAACGTTCTTTTTTTTGTTTTTCTTTCCTTCTTTTGGAATTAATTAAATGCATAAATAAAAAAAGGAATTCTAAAGTTAAAAAAAAAATACTCAATAAAATATGACAAAAACTAAATAAAAAAGGTAAAAAAAAAAACATTAATAATAAACAAATGCTCGGACCAAATACGGTGTCTACAACTTGCTCCCATTTGTGTATCTTTGAAGAATTGAAAGGATAGACAAAGGACGAAGACAGCGTATTGGGAAGGTGAAATTTTGTTTATTATTAAAACGAAGACGAACCTGAGTTTAAACAGGCTACAACCTCTAATCTTGGATTAGGGTTCGATTTAACCAACAAGGAAATGAAACGGACCTGGGTTATGTCCACAGGCTTCGACTGTTAATCTTGGATTAGGGTTCGATTTAACCAACAAAGAAATGAAACAGACCTGGGTTATGTCCACAAGTTTCGACCTCTAATCTTGTATTAGGGTTCGATTTAATCAACAAGGAAATGAATGGACCTGGGTTATGTCCACAGGCTTCGACCGCTAATCTTGGATTAGGGTTCGATTTAACCAACAAGGAAATGAAACGGACCTGGGTTATGTCCACAGGCTTCGACCGCTAATCTTGGATCAGGGTTCGATTTAACCAACAAGGAAATGAAACGGACCTGGGTTATGTCCACAGGCTTCGACCGCTAATCTTGGATTATGGTTCGATTTAACCAACAATGAAATGAAACGGACCTGGGTTATGTCCACGGGCTTCGACCGCTAATCTTGAATTAGGGTTCGATTTAACCAAAAAGGAAATGAAACGGACTTGGGTTATGTCCACAGGCTTCGACCACTAATCTTGGATTAGGGTTCGATTTAACCAACAAGGAAATGAAACGGACCTGGGTTATGTCCACAGGCTTCGACCGCTAATCTTGGATTAAGGTTCGATTTAACCAACAAGGAAATGAAACGGACCTGGGTAATGTCCACAGGCTTCGACCGCTAATCTTGGATTAGGGTTCGATTTAACCAACTGAAAATTAAAACGGACCTGGGCTATCTCCCGGGCTTTGACTGCTAATACTGGATTAGGGTTCGATTTAACCAACTGAAAATTAAAACGGACCTGGGTTATCTTCCGGGATTCGACCGCTAATGTTGGATTAGGGTTCGATTTAACCAATTTAAATTTAAAACGGACCTGAGCTATTTCTCGGGCTTCGACCGCTAATGTTGAATTAGGGTTCAATTTAACGAACTGAAAATTAAAACGGACCTGGGCTATCTCCCGAGCTTCGACCGTAATGCTGGATTAGGGTTCGATTTTACCAACTGAAAATTAAAACGGACCTGGGCTATCTCTCAGGCTTCGACCGGTAATGTTGGATTATGGTTCGATTTAACCAATTTAAATTTAAAACGGACCTGAGCTATTTCCCGAGCTTCGACCGCTAATGCTGGATTAGGGTTCGATTTAACCAATTTAAATTTAAAACGGACTTGAGCTATTTCCCGGGCTTCGACCGCTAATGCTGGATTAGGGTTCGATTTAACCAATTTAAATTTAAAACGGACCTAAGCTATTTTCCGGGCTTCGACCGCTAATGCTGGATTAGGGTTTGATTTAACCAACTGAAAAATTTAAAACGGACCTGGCTATCTCTCGGGCTTCGATCGCTAATGCTGGATTAGGGTTCGATTTAACCAACTGGAATAAATGTAAAAGATTGAGTGATTGATCTTGATTTTCATTTTGATTTTCATTTTTTCAAATTTGTTTTGTTTTTTGAAAATATGAACAACGGTTTTTATCTCAAAACTTAGTTGTCAAAATGAAAGACATTTTTAAAACAGGGACTTCATATTTCAGAAATTTGCTTTAAAAGAACAACGATATTTATTTCAAAACTTAGTTGTCAAAAATGAAACTTTTTTTTTAGAGATTTTTTTTTAAATGTTCTTTCGAAAACATTAAGACTTCATGAATATGAAGAAGACTTAAATGCATGAGTTATGAGATGTGAGTTTGTCACAGGACATGAAAACTAGTATGAATTGATGAATGACTCTCTAAAGAGAATGTGATGACATGCAAAAATGCAAAAAATCCAAAATGCAAATGGATTAAAATCATGTGGATAAATTTCAATGTTCGTTATGGGTGGAACTTGTTCATTATCAAGTATGACAACGTGTTCCTTGATTTGTTTTGGTTTGATCAATGAAATTGATTTTGAAGGCATGATGACCAATGGTAGAAAAATTTAATGTCATGAATGCAATATGTATGCATGTGCATGCTGATGGTAGATTTTAAAAATGTCATGAATGTAATATGTACGCATGTGTGTGTCAATGATAACATTTTTTTTTTAAATGTCATGAATGCAACATGTATACATGTGCACACCAATGGTAAATAAATGCAGCATGTATGCCTGCGTATGCCAATAGTAGATTTTAAAAATGTCTTGAATGCAATATATATCCATGTGCATACCAATGGTAAATTGAAAAGTCGTAAATGCAACATCTATGCATGATCTTTATATGACCGACTTTCGCTACCTAACCATGATATATGAGAATGATTTTTGTTTTTTGAGAAATAATGATGTAAATGATCGGTAAAAAAAATGCAATAAATGTGATAATTATGATATCAAAGTGATTGTCCTTATCTACTCTCATCGTTCTTGTTAGCTGATGTTTAACAATGAATTAAAGAGAAAATGTTGTCATCATTGGAATATATATATATATATATATATATATATTTTAAATGCTTTCACTCGAAAGGGATTATGTATGTCAATCGTAGATCACTCAACCATATTAGGCGTGGTGGACTTTGGGTAGTCTCTCATCTGCTAGTTTAGAGAACTATCAAAAGTAATTTGTAGAATTTTACTCGATTAACTGCTTCATAACTTTAGTCTTGTAATAGACACAATGATTTAAATGAATTTAGCTTCGAAGTAAGTATGAAATGATAAAAAGTACATATTTTTTTTCGAAAGGAAAAATACAACGGAGAATGTGGTTTTTAAATCTCTTGAACAATAAGAGATTGATGATATATTTCAAATATTTGAGTAAAAGATTGAATATGATCAAACAGAAGAAAAATGAAGTGATTCCAATTCTCTGGATAATAATGTTTTTCGAATATCTTGAACAATAAGAGATTGGTGATATATTTTCAAACATTTGAGTAAGAGATTGAATATGATAAAACGGAAGACAAATAAAGTGATTCCAATTCTCTGGATAATATTTTTGAGGACCTGAAGCAGCCCCTGAGGAAATCATCTCATATATGCTTCTTTCTTTGGGTAAGCTCGAAGTCCTCGATAATTTGATCATCTCACTCTTGACTTGGTTTGGTGTGGCAAAGGTGAATGATTTTGCCCAAATATGGCAAATGCGACGCCTTTGCCCGGTTTGTTGATGGTAGCTTTGCTCCAGTATGACAAAGACGAAGGCTTTGCTCCAGTGCGGCAAAAATGAAGGCTTTGTTACAATATTGATTTAAAGGTGAGATTTTAAAGCATTTCGCGATGAAGATTTTTTTATGTCTTGATTGCACCAATCTAGTAATTTTTTTTTTTTTTTTTTTAAGAAATGGCGCAATCAAATGTTTCAGCTTGCTGATGTTGATTTTGATCCCAGTGTGGATGGTGGCCTTGCTCCAGTGCGGCAAATGCGAGGACTTTGCTTCAACTTGGTAATGGTGGTCTTGCTCCAGTATGGCAAAGACGAAGACTTTGCTCCAGTTTGCAAAGTTTGAGAGTTTTTGTCTCAGTTTGGCGAAGACGAAGGCTTTGCTCCAGTTTGCAATGGTGGTCTTGCTCCAGTATGGAAAAGACGAAGACTTTGCTCCAATTTGTTGACGGTAGTTTTGCTCTTGTGTGGTAAATGTGAGACTTTGCCCAGTTTGCAAAGTTGGAAATTTTGTCTCAGCTTAGCGAAGATGGAGGCTTTGCCCCAATTGGTTGCCTTGCAAAGAAGATTTTTCGAACATTCCGGATGTAGTTCCTTGATCTATTGATTGCACAAACCTTGCATTTTTTTTTTTTTTATTATTATTATTCTTTTTTTTCGCTAAACATTGCTTCTTTTATTTAGCAAGAGATTGTGCAATCACATACAAAAGATTGATGATATATGGATACTCTTTTACAACTCTTGTAGTCCTTCTATGTCGTTTCTTTGTCCATGACCCCTGACATCGTGATGAAGATCCTTCAAGCAAAACTCATTGAATGAAGCTGAGATTTTGAGATAATTTCCAAAGTTGTTGACTCATTTGTGGTTAAAACTATTATCTCTAGTCTTAGAATCACTTTCAAATTGAGGAAAGAGAAATGACAAATGATAAGAATGAAAAGAAATGAGAATTTGGATCAATGAAGTTGAATATGAGAAATGTATGAGAAATTACAAGTCTTAATTATGAAGCAGTAGATCACAAGAGTTTAATACTATTTCATTACATTTGAAGTTCTCTTGAATAATTTGGGATGTTTGTCATCTAATTAAATGTGGCAGGTTTAACAAAATGCTAGCTGGGTAGAGAGGCACCATATAACGCAGATGGTGAGTTTGGTATGGATTTAAAGGTGGATCCACAAAATCAGGGTAAATTGGCTCAAAGTTTATGTGGCATGCAGGTTCAAGGTTTTACGGTGAGTAATTTTGGACTCTCACTGCAAAAGGGTGTTTGCCTAGTGTCATTATTAAAAGCTTGTTCGGGAGTGTATGTTTAGCACATGAGAAATTTGAAGGTCAAAATAAAGTTCACTCAACTTAGAGCTTAGCCCAACAATGAAGGTTGAGAGTGATATTTTCAAGAAGGTCATAAAATGGGTGAGAGTTACAATTTCCCATAAAAGAGTAGTGAAAGCACTCATAACTCTTTCTCTTTTTTTCTTCTTTTTTTTTTTTTCTTTTTTTTTTAAATTTTTACTTCTCCCAGTGACGAGGCACTCATAACTCTTTCTCTTTTTTTCTTCTTTTTTTTTTTTTCTTTTTTTTTTAAATTTTTACTTCTCCCAGTGACGATTCACCATTTTTATCCATAATTCTTGTCAATATTTCAACTAACAAGAACGACCAAAGTAAACACAAGGATAATCAAAGTGAACACAAAATTTATTTATTTATTATTATTATTTTTTTTAAATGATGTGATGAAGAATGTGATAAAATCAATAATGTTTTGTGAAAAACATGTGTGAGATGATATTATGAAATTGACGAATAACTGTTGAATAATAAATTTCGGCCAACCACAAATGGACACATCATTAATTTGAGTTAATTCAAGTTAATGATAAAAATATATATTTATAAATTTGGGACCAATTACAAAGTTACACATGTCCTCAATTTAAATTAAGAGACATATAAAATTGGCAAATCAAATTATGCCACATGTGCCTCAGACGAGTCCAATCAAACATTGCCACATTGCGATTGGACCCGAAGCTATTTAACCCAAGATCGCTAAAAATAATTTTGGGCTAAATTTAAATAATCCAAGTTATTGAAAAATAAATAGATTAAGCCCAAATAAATAAAAGCCCAAAAGTTGGGCCAAAAGTCAATCAGACCCAAGCCCATACTAGGTCCATCAAACTCTATAAATAGAGGAGACCACCATTCATTCTGGACATTCAGCATTGAGCCAGAATCCAGAGAAGTCAGAAGCTCCAGCAATCAGAGTCCAGAGAATTCAGAGGCATCAAAGACTCAGAGTTCAGAAGATTCGAAGACTACAGACTTCAACAACAAATCAACAAGCCGCTCCAAAGATCAACAAGTCAATAGGCCGCTCCAAACAAGTCAACAGGCCGCTCCAAAGATCAATAAGCCGACAGGCCGATCCAGGAAATCAACCAGCCCAAAGCAGACGTCTACATTGGAGAGAAAGCATCAGAGGATAAAGATTAGAGACTGTAACACTTATAAAAATCAATAAAATTCAAGTTCATTTCCACGTATCAAATTTCTCCTATATCGAAATCTCGTGTGAACAAATTGGCACGCCCAGTGGGACAGTTTCTACCTCTCATCTCTTTCTCTCTCCAAAAAGTGATGGCATCCAAAGAAGCTCCTTCAAAGACTGCTGCTTCAAATGACTCCTATGGAGGGCCAGTTACGCGCAGTCGCTCTAAAGAAATCCAGGATGAAGAAAGTCAAACACCCGTCATCGCGAACAAAATGTTGAGACGCATGACAGAATCTGCTCAAGCTGATATCCTCCTTGCAGAAAACCTGTTTGACCAACTTGTTTTTCCTTCTGTTCAACCAAAAGAAGCATCAAATCTGGATGTGATGTCCGTCATGATGACTGATGCAGGCACTAGTGAAGAAAGAATGGCTGAAGTGGAAAAGAAGATTAGCATGTTACTGAAGGCGGTAGAAGAAAAAGACTATGAAATAGCTTCTCTGAAGAATCAAATTGAAAGTCGAGACGCCGTGGAATCAAGTCAGACCCCTGCCGTCAAAAATAAAGGAAAGAACGTTGCACAAGAAGGTCAGTCGCAACATTCTACTTCAATCGCTTCTTTGTCTGTCCAGCAGCTCCAAGATATGATTATAAACTCCATCAGAGCTCAATATGGTGGACCTGCTCAAAGTTCCATCTTTTATTCTAAGCCTTATACCAAGAGGATTGACAACCTGAAGATGCCTAGTGGATATCAACCACCAAAGTTTCAACAGTTCGATGGGAAGGGCAATCCCAAGCAACATATTGCTCACTTTATCGAAACATGTGAAAATGCCGGTACACGAGGAGATCTACTAGTCAAACAATTTGTCTGGACACTGAAGGGAAACACTTTTGACTGGTATACTGATCTTGAATCTGAGACTATTGAAAGTTGGGAGCAGCTTGAAAAGGAGTTCCTCAACCGCTTTTATAGCACAAGGCGAACTGTCAGCATGTTGGAGCTCACAAATACCCAACAGCAAAAAGGCGAACCAGTTGTTGACTACATCAACCGCTGGAGAACTCTAAGTCTCGACTGCAAAGATCGGCTCACCGAAATATCTGCAATTGGAATGTGTATTCAAGGCATGCATTGGGGACTCCATTATATTTTGCAGGGAATTATGCCTCACACGTTCGAAGAACTAGCAACTCGTGCTCATGACATGGAGTTGAGCACCGCCAACAGAGGAAATAAAGATCTTCTTGCTCTAGACATCAAGAAAGAAAAGAAAGAAGCGGCGACTACTGAAAAGTTTTCTAAAGGCCCTACCAAAGAGTCAATGGTCGTTAACGCAACTCCCTTCAAATTTTTTGCAAGAGGAAAAGACAAGAAGACAGAGAAACAACATGATGGAGGCGAAAAAAGACGTTTGACCCTGAAAGAAAGACAAGAAAAAGTTTACCCTTTTCCAGACTCTGACATCTCAGACATGTTAGAACAACTCTTGGAAAAGAAACTTATCGAATTACCAGAGTGTAAGCGACCAGAAGAGATGGGACGAGTTAATGATCCCAATTACTGCAAGTATCACCGAGTTATCAGTCACCCGGTGGAGAAATGTTTTGTTCTGAAGGAGCTAATTTTGAAGTTAGCTATAGAAAAAAGGATTGAGTTGGAGCTTGATGAAGTAGCACAATCGAACCATGCTACAATAGCAGCAAACCTCAACAACCAAACATGTTCAAGCACAGTTCATAATCTAGAAGCGAGTCTGATTCAATTCGAGAACTTTAGAGCCTGTAGTTATTTGGTTTCAGCAAGAATTTTCAAGAATTATCTCCCATAGTAAATCCGGGTCTATTAAAAACGAAGATGAAGAATGGATTTTGGTAACTCGTCGAAAGAAGAAAGTACCACACTCTGTCCGGAAAGAGCCTCAAGTATTTCGAAACTATAGAAGAAAGAATATATCGCAAAAGAAGAAGAAAAAGACTATAGGCTCCAGAAAGCATAAGTTGGTCGTAGAAGAGAATGAAGATTTTGTTCGATCTCGACAATCATTGATGCTAAAAGAATTTTTTCCAAAGAACTTTCTTAATGAAGAACACAAAGACATCCATGACACTGTCACATGCCATGCGATTGACACGTTCGAAGAAGACGATTCTTTATCAATCTCATCTCAAGTGGTAGGAAAGACAGAAGATCTACCTTCTTTCAACATCGACGACTCTGAAGTACACGTAGGTGCCTCATGTTGCATGTCCATTAGCTTCACAGATGAAGACTTGATGTTAGGATCAAAGCCTCATAATAGACCGTTATTCGTCTCGGGCTACATCCAAGAGCAAAGAGTTGGTCGGATTCTCATTGACGATGGATCAGCTGTCAATATAATGCCTAAGTCGACCATGACAAAAATAGGGATCTCAACGGACGAATTAACAAATAGTCGATTGGTTATCCAAGGATTTAACCAAGGTGGACAGCGAGCAATCGGCATGATCCGTCTAGAGCTTATTATCGGAGATTTGAAGGCCAACACTTTGTTCCACATCATAGACTCCAAGACTACTTACAAGTTACTGTTAGGTCATCCATGGATACATGGGAATGGAGTAATACCTTCTACACTACATCAATGTTTCAAATACTATAAAGACGGTGTTGAGAAATTCGAAGCGGATACCAATCCATTCTCGGAGGCTGAGTCTCACTTCGCAGACGCAAAATTCTATATACAGAATGATGAGGCAGTGGAGATAGCTGTTGCAGAAATCCCTTTGGTTGAAAATGGAAAGACGGAACACCAAAAAAATACAAAGAAAAAGCAAGTCGAAGAAGTAGATGTTTGCAAAGTTCAAACGGATAAAACTTTTGTCAATCAGACACAGTCAAAGGCCCCAAAAGAAGAGAAGCCGCCAAATATTCCTGTATTGCGCTATGTCCCTTTGTCTCGACGTAAGAAAGGGGAATCACCATTCACAGAATGTTCAGGAAATCTGAAAGTCGGTGACGTGAAAATTCTAAAAGAAAATTTTGTCACATCTCTTACAACGATTACCAAACAAGAGATCCGGGAGTCGAAGGATGACCACACAAAAAAGACATTACCTGACAAACGAACGAATGATGGGTTTGATCCAAATGCATACAAACTCCTAGAAAAGGCAGGCTATGACTTCACAACACATACAAAGTTCGAAGGTCTAAAAATCTTTGACGAAATGCCTAATCTTTCTCCAACACAAAAGAAGCTCCAAAAAGAGGGTTACGTAATACCTACTTCAAGAGCTGGACTAGGGTATAACCCATCAGAGCCAATTCGCATAATAAGAAAGGGAAAAGAAAAAGTTGTGAATGCCCATCACATAACGACAGAAGAGGTTGGCGACTCAGAAGAAGAAAAGAACAATAATAATCAGAGGATCTCTGTCTTCAACCGCATTGAAGTTCCAACTACCCGTCTTTCAGTTCACCAACGTTTAAGTTTCACGACAACAAAAAGAGAAGATCAAAGTCTGGCTTCAATACCCACTCGACTTTCAGTATTCCGAAGGTTAAGCGTGTCTGCATCGAAGAAAATAGACAAACCTTCGCGATCAGTCTTTGATCGCCTTGAAACAACGAGTAATCATTACGGGGGAAAGTTGAAAACTCAAGAAAAAGAACAACTTGAAGAAATGAATGACGATAATGAATTTCGTAGTATTGTTCCTTCACGGATGAAAAGAAAGTCGTTTGTTCTTATAAATATGGAAGGTTCTTTGAAAGTGAAGCAACAGTTAACCATTTTGACTAATCCTGCACAGGTAAACCAAGAGCATGAAGAAGGTCAGGATGTTTGTTGTCATATTACCGTTGAAGAAATGTCAGACATTGAAATTTCCGAAGAAGATGTTGAAGAAGCGCCAGCATCACTAGAAGATGGTAGTCAATCTACGATTGATGAGCTCAAAAAGGTAAACCTCGGTACGGCAAAAAATCCACGTCCAACCTTCATAAGTGCATCACTTAATGGTGAAGAGGAAGGTGAATATTTGAACTTGCTCACTTTATACAAAGATGTTTTTGCTTGGTCGTACAAAGAGATGCCAGGACTCGACCCAAAGATAGCAGTCCACCATCTTGCAACCAAACAAGGGTATCGACCAATCAAGGAAGGTCAAAGACGTTTTCGACCGGAGCTCGTTCCTCAAATTGAAGTTGAAGTCAATAAATTGATAGAAGCGGGGTTCATCAGAGAGGTAAAATATCCAACATGGATAGCAAATATTGTTCCAGTGAAAAAGAAGAATGGACAACTCCGCGTATGTGTTGACTTTCGCGATCTCAATAATGCATGCCCCAAAGATGATTTTCCATTGCCCATCACTGAACTCATGGTTGATGCTACCACAGGACATGAAGCTTTATCATTCATGGATGGATCTTCACGATATAATAAAATTCGGATGGCCCTTCAAGATGAAGAGATGACAGCATTCCGAACTCCCAAAGGAATATATTGTTACAAAGTGATGCCCTTTGGTTTGAAGAATGCTGGAGCAACTTACCAGCGTGCTATGCAAAAGATCTTTGATGACATGCTCCATTAACGTATCGAATGTTATGTTGACGATCTTGTGGTTAAGTCCAACAAACGAAAAGACCACTTACAAGATCTAAAGATAGTTTTCGATCTTCTGAGAAAATATCAATTGAAAATGAATCCTCTCAAATGTGCATTCGGCGTGACATCAGGAAAGTTTCTTGGTTTCGTAGTAAAACATCGAGGGATTGAAATCGACCAGTCCAAGATCGATGCCATTCAGAAAATGCCAGAGCCGCGAAACTTACATGAACTCAGAAGTCTTCAAGGACGACTGGCTTATATCAGAAGGTTCATCTCTAATCTAGCAGGTCGATGTCAACCATTCCAAAGATTGATGAGGAAGGATACGACATTTGAGTGGGACAAAGCATGTCAAAATGCTTTTGATAGCATAAAGAAATATTTGCTCAACCCTCCAGTTTTAAGCGCTTCCATAGCAGAAAAACCATTAATATTGTATATTACTGCACAAGAAAGATCGCTTGGAGCATTGCTAGCACAAGAAAGGGAGAAAGGTAAAGAGTGTGCTCTTTACTACCTAAGTAGAACTTTGAATGGGGCAGAACTGAATTATTCACCCATCGAGAAGATGTGTCTTTCACTTTTCTTTGCCATCGATAAACTAAGGCATTATATGCAAGCGTTCACAGTGCATTTGGTGGCGAAGGCAGGCCCAATCAAATATGTCTTATCCCGGCCGATTATCTCAGGACGATTGGCTAAGTGGGCAATCTTACTTCAGCAATATGATATCGTCTACGTTCCGCAAAAGGCGGTGAAGGGGCAAGCCTTGGCAGACTTCTTGGCAGATCATCTAGTGCCATCAGACTGGAAATTATCGGAAGACTTGCCTGACGAAGAAATCTTCTACGTCGAAATTGCTGAACCTTGGACTATGTATTTTGACGGGGCAGCTCGAAGGAATGGCGCAGGAGCAGGCGTAATATTTATCTCGCCTGAAAAAACATATGTTACCATATAGCTTCACATTCGGAGAAGTATGTTCGAATAATGTTGTCGAGTACCAAGCGCTCATTATGGGTCTTCAAATAGCCATAGAAATTGGGGTGAGTTATATAGAAATCTTTGGGGATTCAAAATTGATAATCAATCAATTGTTGCTCCAATACGAGGTAAAACATGAAGATTTAATACCTTACTTCAATTATGCCAGGCAACTATTAGAAAATTTTGAAAGTATGACGATAGAACATGTTCCAAGAACCAAAAATACAAAGGCGGATGCGTTGGCAAATCTGGCCACGGCTCTTTCAATTTCAGAAAGTGAAGTTTTAAACATCCCACTTTGTCAAAGATGGATTGTACCACCGACTGAAAAAGAAAGTCAAGAAACCAATGTAATATCCGTCTATGTGATTGAAGAAGAAGATTGGAGACAACCGATTATAGATTATCTACAGCATGGAAAGCTTCCTATTGATGTGCGACATAAAACTGAGATACGGAGAAGAGCATCTCGATTCATCCACTACAAAGATGTTCTATATCGCCGCTCATATGAGGGTCTTTTTCTTCGATGCTTAGGAAAAGAAGAATCAACACAAGCCTTAGAAGAAGCTCATTCAGGCCTCTGTGGAGCTCATCAATCCGGGCCAAAACTTCATTTTCAGCTGAAAAGGATGGGTTATTATTGGCCCTCGATGGTTCAAGACTCGATGCAGTACGCGAAGAAATGTGAAGCTTGTCAATTTCATGCCAACTTCATACATCAGTCTCCGGAGCCACTTCATCCAACTGTAGCCTCATGACCATTTGAAGCTTGGGGACTTGACCTTGTCGGGCCAATAACACTTAAATCATCAGTAGGGCATTCTTATATCCTTGCGGCGACAGATTATTTCTCAAGATGGGCTGAAGCCGTTGCATTAAAAGAAGCAAAGAAAGAAAATGTAGCTGATTTTGTTCGTAATCATCTCATCTATCGATACGACATTCCTCATCGCATTGTGACCGACAACGGGAGACAATTTTCTAACAGCTTAATGGACAAGTTATGCGAAAAGTTTAGCTTCAAGCAATTTAATTCTTCTATGTACAACGCCGCAACAAATGGCCTAGCTGAAGCATTTAACAAGACGTTATGCAACCTGTTGAAGAAAGTAGTATAAAAAACGAAAAGAGACTGGCAAAAAAGAATCGGCGAAGCATTATGGGCATATCGAACTACCTATCGTACTCCGACAGCAGCCATACCATATTCTCTTGTCTATGGAGTAGAAGTTGTTCTCCCTTTGGAGAGAGAAATCTCATCGTTGTGAACGGCAATTCAAGAAGGACTCACCGTTGAGGATAATGCCAAGTTACGTCTCCAAGAATTAGAGGCGTTGGATGAAAAAAGACTGGACGCGCAACAAACATTAGAATGCTATCAAGCACGCATGTGTAAAGGTTTCGACAAAAAGATACGACCTCGCTCATTCCAAGTTGGGGAGCTCGTGCTAGCAGTTCGAAGACCTATTATAACAACTCGACATACAGGGAATAAATTCACTCCTAAATGGGACGGACCCTACGTTGTGAAAGAAGTCTACACGAATGGAGCATACAAGATAGTTGACAAAGACGGGCTCAGAATTGGTCTGATCAACGGAAAGTTTCTGAAGAAATACTATGGGTAAAATGTAACGCTCCTTATCGCAAGAGCCTGAACTGCATGGTACTCCTAGCCCGCATGAGTTAAAATTGCGAACGGCCTCCAAAAAAATTGTAATGAAAAAATGTGTGTGCAATGAACTACGTTATGACTTGATCCCTTTTGTTAAAGGGTACGTAGGCAACTTGAAGGAAACTTTAAGCTCAGTCCAGAATAAAAAAAATCATCATCATCTCACATCATGAACAAAATAAAAAAAAATGTGTGGCGCGACATCACTGTTTGATCTGGTGGACACTCCTGTCAGGCTACAACCATCACCAAAGGCGATGTGTCTAGACAGAAGTGAGATCACTGCAGGCGGAGCTGACAAACACTCCTGTCAGGTTACAACAATCACCAAAGGTGAAGTGTCTAGACAGAAGTGACATCTATGTAGGTGGAGCTGGCGAGCACTCCTGTCAGGTTACAACAATCACCAAAGGTGAAGTGTCTAGACAGAAGTTATATCACTGTAGGCGGAGCCGGTGAGCACTCCTGTCAGGTTACAACAATCACCAAAGGTGAAGTGTCTAGACAGAAGTGACATCAATGTAGGTGGAGCTGGCGGGCACTCCTGTCAGGTTACAACAATCACCAAAAGTGAAGTGTCTAGACAGAAGTGACATCAATGTAGGTGGAGCTGGCGAGCACTCCTGTCAGGTTACAACAATCACCAAAGGTGAAGTGTCTAGACAGAAGTGACATCAATGTAGGTGGAGCTGGCGAGCACTCCTGTCAGGTTACAACAATCACCAAAGGTGAAGTGTCTAGACAGAAGTGACATCAATGTAGGTGGAGCTGGCGAGCACTCCTGTCAGGTTACAACAATCACCAAAGGTGAAGTGTCTAGACAGAAGTGACATCAATGTAGGTGGAACTGGCGAGCACTCCTGTCAGGTTACATCAATCACCAAAGGTGAAGTGTCTAGACAGAAGTGATATCACTGTAGGCGGAGCTGGTGAGCACTCCTGTCAGGTTACAACAATCACCAAAGGTGAAGTGTCTAGACAGAAGTGACATCAATGTAGGTGGAGCTGGCGGGCACTCCTGTCAGGTTACAATAATCACCAAAGGTGAAGTGTCTAGACAGAAGTGACATGAATGTAGGTGAAGCTGGCGAGCACTCCTGTCAGGTTACAACAATCACCAAAGGTGAAGTGTCTAGACAGAAGTGACATCAATGTAGGTGGAGCTGGCAGGCACTCCTGTCAGGTTACAACAATCACCAAAGGTGAAGTGTCTAGACAGAAGTGACATCAATGTAGGTGGAGCTGGCGAGCACTCCTGTCAGGTTACAACAATCACCAAAGGTGAAGTGTCTAGACAGAAGTGATATCACTGTAGGCGGAGCTGGTGAGCACTCCTGTCAGGTTACAACAATCACCAAAGGTGAAGTGTCTAGACAGAAGTGACATCAATGTAGGTGGAGCTGGCGGGTACTCCTGTCAGGTTACAACAATCACCAAAGGTGAAGTGTCTAGACAGAAGTGATATCACTGTGGCGGAGCTGGTGAGCACTCATGTCAGGCTACAACAATCACCAAAGGTAAAGTGTCTAGACATAAGTGACATCACTGTTGAAGTTGGTGAGCACTAAGTAGAAGACATTTTACTAGCAAATCACGATCAATAATGACAAGACAAAGTGATGCACACAAGATGTAAACAGTTTACCATAACAATGGACAGAAGTTCTACGGAGAAATCAAAACAAATTGCAAATACATATTCAATGGAGCATCATCAAACAAAAATGCATACTTTAACTTGTTAAAAGAAAATAAACAAGTTGAGTTTGAAATTGGTACCTTTTCAGATGGAGAGCACAGAGCACTAGTACAGTTGAAACAGTTGGGAAACAAAAGTGTTCCTACAAAAAAAAAAAAAAAAAAAAAAAAAGTTTTAGAAAAGAAAAAAAAAACAATTTAAAAAAAAAGAAAAAAAAAACAGATTTAAAAAAAAAAACAGCTTAAACAAATAATTTAAAAAAAACAGTTTATTTTAAAACAGAAAAATAAAAAAAAAACAGTTTTAAAAAAGAAAAAGAAAAACAACTTTTTAAATTTAAACAACTTTTAAAAAAACAGTTTTAGAAAAAAAAAAAAAAATTTAAAGAAAAAAAAAACAGATTTAAAAAAAGAAAAAAAAAACAGCTTAAAAAATAATTAAAAAAAAACAGTTTATTTTAAAACAGAAAAAAAAAAAAAACAGTTTTAAAAAAAGAAAAAAAAAACAGCTTTTTAAAATTTAAACAACACAGCTTTTAAAAAAACAGTTTTAGAAAAAGAAAAAAAAAAACAGTTTTAAAGAAAAAAAAATATTTAAAAAAAAGAAAAAAGGGTTAAAAAAAATATAAAAAAAAAACATTTTTTTTAAAACAGAAAAAAAAGTAAGAAAGAAAAGAAAAATACCAAAAATCAAAACAAATGGGTTGAAATTTGCCACAGTTAAAGTTAAGAAAGAGAGTTTCAAATAATTCTTTTTGCTTACCGATGACGCAAATAAAATGACTTGGAGTACGCTTATTGCTACCAGCAAAAGAGGAATCCAAGACCTACATAAAGAAGAAGAAAAATATATTAGAAGTCAAGTAGAAGGAAAAAAAAAAAGTATGTTGGAGAAATAAAATTTTTGGAACATACCAAAAGTTCTTTCTATGATGAACTGAATTGTGTATGAGTTCATACAATTGCCTCCAATTTATAAGAGGAGATTTAGGTCACAACAAAGAATTTCTTTATTTTGAGTGAAAATTTTTGCCTAATCAAACAAAGATTTTCCTACTCTTTGATTAAGGTAAAATATCTTACTCTCATTCATGGTCCAAAATAATAAAATTGGACATAAAAAAAAATCCCTACTTTTTCATTATGGAAAAAATCTAATTCCTAATACATATTTCAATTAGGAGAGAATTTTTCTTAAATGCAAAAAGTCAAAATTTTGGGTTAATCAAATAAGGAGGTTTCCTACTTTTTTATTAAGGAAAATATCTTACTCCATTCATGTGTCCAAAATAATAAAATTTGACATAAAAAAATTCTATTAAGGAAAAATCTAATTCTTAATCCATATTTCAATTAGGAGGAGATTTTTCTTAAATGCAAATGTCAAAATTTTGGCCAAGTAAATTTGTTTATTCATTATTTTGATTACTAAATATTGATGGAAGTCAAATTTTGGGCACTTTGTTTCAATTTTTTTTTTTTTTTTACATTAAAAAAAAAATGTCAAAAGTTGCAACGTCAAAACAACTAGGGTTGACTTTGAAAATAAAATATTTCGGAGTCGTGTATCAAATTCATGTTGTCCATCAAAACCAATAAATTAAGATTTTGTTTATATATCATATCATATATTTCAAATGACATTATTTCTTTCTTTCCGAAATCCACGTACGCATATAGGTGCATAAATTTCGAAAAGGGGCATTTGTTGAATAATAAATTTCGGTCAACCACAAATGGACACATCATTAATTTGAGTTAATTCAAGTTAATGATAAAAATATATATTTATAAATTTGGGACCAATTACAAAGTTACACATGTCCTCAATTTAAATTAAGAGACATATAAAATTGGCAAATCAAATTATGCCACATGTGCCTCAGACGAGTCCAATCAAACATTGCCACATGTCGATTGGACCCGAAGCTATTTAACCCGAGATCTCTAAAAATAATTTTGGGCTAAATTTAAATAATCCAAGTTATTGAAAAATAAATAGATTAAGCCCAAATAAATAAAAGCCCAAAAGTTGGGCCAAAAGTCAGTCAGACCCAAGCCCATACTAAGTCCATCAAACTCTATAAATAGAGGAGACCACCATTCATTCTGGACATTCAGCATTGAGCCAGAATCCAGAGAAGTCAGAAGCTCCAGCAATCAGAGTCCAGAGAATTCAGAGGCATCAAAGACTCAGAGTTCAGAAGATTCGAAGACTACAGACTTCAACAACAAATCAACAAGCCGCTCCAAAGATCAACAAGTCAACAGGCCGCTCCAAACAAGTCAACAGGCCGCTCCAAAGATCAATAAGCCGACAGGCCGATCCAGGAAATCAACCAGCCCAAAGCAGACGTCTACATTGGAGATAAAATTCAAGTTCATTTCCACGTATCAAATTTCTCCTATATCGAAATCTCGTGTGAACAATAACAAATGTTTTTTTATTTTAGTTTTTTTATGTGAAATGAGATAATGATGCATGAGCATTTTTATCATGTGTGAGATATAAATGAAACTTGATTTTTGTGATGTATGCATGTGCATGATAACAAATGGTTTTTTTTTTATATATGCCTCTGTGAGATAATATGATGCAACTGATGATTTGACATGCGAAATGATGCATAAAATTTATTTTGATGGTGTGATATAAGATGTGGTAACAAATGATTTTTTGTTTATATTTGTTTATGTATGCATGTGTGAAATGATATGATGCAATTGATGATTTGACATGCGGAAGGAGATAATGATGCATGGATATATATATATATATATATATATATATATATATATATATATATATATATATATTTTATGATGTATATATGAGATGACTTTATGCAACTAACAAATAAATTTTTTTTTTTTTTAAATGGTATGACTTGACATGCGAAATTAGATAATGATGTATGAATATTTTTTATTTGTGTCCTCTTTTGTATGCATATATGAGATGATATTATGCAATTGATGAAGGTAAATGATTTGACATGCAGAATTGATGAGGGTAAATGATTTGACATGCATAATGAGATGATGATGCATGAATATTTTTTAGTTTTGTTCTTTTGTATGCATATATGAGATGATTTTATGCACCTAACAAATATATATTTATTTTTTCAAATGTTAATGCCTTGACATGCAAAATGAGACAATGCACGAAATTTTCTTTTTATATGCATGTAAATATGTCTAAACCCTAAATGTATTTAGAAAGAGAAAAAAAGTATTCACGAGAGAAATTTTGTGCTTGCAGGAAACCCCAATGAGTCACCAATTTATAAACGTGAAAAATGCATGATGCTTACATTCTAGGATATGTCAAAAACTCAAATGAACTTTTGAGTTTCATATAATGAATGAACCAATATGATCTTATCGAAGTGCATGAAAGTGTCTAAAAAATGTCTAAAAAATGTCCTACTCCTAGATGAGATGTGTATGAATGATGTGCTATACATTTTTTTGTTATTCATATATATATATATATATATATATATCTTAAATGAAAGAAAATCATAGACTAAAATTTTAGAAGACAAGACTCAACACTTAATTTAAATGTTCTAAAATAACAAATGAAATAACTTAAGTAAAAACACTTCATGCGCCTATACGGGGCATTTACATCTCCTCGATGGTCGACACTACTCAATCTTAAAGATTTTTTCATGCGCCTATACGGGGCATTTACATCCCCTCGATGGTCGACACTACTCATTTTTTTTTTACTTTTATTTATTTTAATATTTTTTTTTGTTTTTTGTGACAAGAAAATATTTTTTTGAAAAAGATAATAATAATAATGATACAAGAAAAAAAAATGCATAAGACCTTTCATGCGCCAATACGGGAACATTTAAATTCCCTCGAAGGTCGACACTACTAACTCTAATAATGAGTGAAAATGAAATAAAACTTTTCATGCGCCTGCACGGAAAATTGACAATTCATTGAAGGTACTACTAAATCTTAAAAATATTTGATCTAACGCATGACTCTAGAAACAACATAAAACTTTTTATTATGTTAATTTTAGATGTAGGAAAGAATCCTACATATATTTTTTAAAAAGAAAATATTTTTATCAAAAGAGAATAAACGTAATAATTTTTCTTTTCCTTTTGGGATTTTAGTATTTTGATTTTTTTGGTTTTCTTTTTAGAAAAAGAAAAAAAAAATAAAGATTAACTCCAACTAAAAAGATGCAACCATAAATGTAATGAAACAAAATGATCTCATAATCCAATCAACAAATAATTAATAAACAAAATTACAAATGATGTGACGATAAAATTCTAATCCTAGAGGATAAAGACCCCCAAATTAATTCGAATGCTAAAAATTAACAAATGAATTAACTTGAGCGAGAATCTTTTGTGCACCTATACAGGGGAAAATATATCCCTTGAAAGTCGACATTACTCGATTCTCAATTCTAATCCTAAAAGGTAGAGCCTGGATAGGAGACTTGTGATGGTGTGTGGAATGCATGAAAATGAAAAAAATGAATTGCGATAAATAAGTTACAAAAAATAAATAGTACATAAATAAAATAAAACAAACCAAACAAAGGACCATCAAAGAAAATAAAATTGGATAATAAAAGATAAAATGTAATGGCATGACCCTCTAAAAAAAGTCTCCAGTGGAGTCGTCATGCTGTCGCAACGTCATCGCGACGCGGAGCGACCGACGTCCTCTTTCAAGGGTTTTGTTTTAAAAATAAAAGAGATGAAGTCGTCACCAATCATTTTGGGTGTGATTGGTCACCTTAAAACAAATATTGGTCAATGAAAACAGAAATCAAGTTCGGGGATCGGTTGAGTATAGGGAAGGTGTTAGCACCCTACCGTTAAAACGGTAGCCAAATTTTATATTTATTATCCAATTAAAATTATTAAAAATGTTCTTAATTTGAGAAAAAAAGAAAAAGAAAATACAAAAAATAAATTAAATTTTAAAAAACAATGTCTCAACTAATCCGGCCTTAACTTTAAAATAAAGTAATGACTCGATCTGTGAGTGGGTGTAACCCATAAATTAATTATCGTGTTGAAATTTCCTTTCATTTAAAGGAAATTATTACTCAAGAATTTGAGAAGATCTCAACTCCATAGGTTTTTACGTGATAATATTTATTTAAATTCATTTTGAAATGGTTTTTGAAAACAAATTTATTTAAAAGACCTAGTTTTTTTAAAAAAAGAAATCATTTAGAAGATCTAATTTTAAAATCAATTTGCAATATTTTGAAAAATCTAGTTTTAAAAAAGAAATCATTTGGACATCTAATTTTAAAATCAATTTGAAAATAAATTAACTAATAAAAATAAAAATAAAAAGAAAAGAAAACAGATGAAAAAAATTAGAAGTTATTTTTTGAATTTTTTTAAATATATATAAAATGATGTAATTAAAGAGAGAATAACAAAATTATATTTTGAATTGAATAATGGTAAACTTGTAAATAAACTAATAATCTAAATCAAACTCATCTTTTTCATTCTACGATATTCCAGCCTCTGTCTCCGTGCATTCCTTCGCCGCAAACAATGCCATTGTCTGTTGCCGTTGATGTAAGCTGATGAAGATGAAGTTCGTCTGCTGCCGTCGCCTGCTCGAGTTCCACCACAGATTTGACTTGCGACGCCCCCATAGTGATTCGCATTCCACCGTCTTCGCCGTTCGCGTGTCGCCGCCGTCGCATTGAAGTTCGTCCGCCGCATCGCTCGTTGTATCATCGCCACATTCGCTCTGAGGTGGCCGGATGTAATGGTTGTTGGAGATGAAGGAAATGAAGTTTGGGAGATCTCGATTTGCATGCCTAAAAATGGGAAAGGAAGAAGGAAAAATGTGAGGAAGATGATGAATAGTGAGGAAAGAGAGTTAGGGTCTTGGAAAAATAAAAATTGATTTTTTTTAGTCAAATCAAGACTTTGACTTCAACAATTATCGTTTAAATTCTCTAAGACTCTAATTTTATCGGTCTCTCCTCGAGCCTTTTGCTATGATATTCTCTTCCTCATCTGAATGATTTTTTACCTGATATTTATAGACGATGAGAATGTCAAACAATGTTAAAATCAAACAATTAATAACTCGAAATTTCATTCTTAATTGAAATAGATTTTTGACAAAAATGAATTAAAATCAAATTTTATTCTTAAATGAATATCAAATCTTAATCCAAAATTGGAATCTGATTCAATTTAATGAATATCAAATCTTATCCATAAAAGATTAAGAAATTTTATACTCATTTAAAACTTGATTTCAATTGTCTAACTCTTTCCAAATAATTAAAACGTTCTTTTTTTTTTGTTTTTCTTTCCTTCTTTTGGAATTAATTAAATGCATAAACAAAAAAAAAAAAAATTTCTAAAGTTTAAAAAAAAGACTCAATAAAATACGACAAAAAATAAATAAAAAAGGTAAAAAAAATATTAATAATAAACAAATGCCCGGACCAAATACGATGTCTACAATAATAATAAAATAATTATAAAATAATTATTAATTAATTATGAGGCTTTAGAGCATAAATCCCAACAGCTACAGGCAGCATCGAGACGCTACGGACAGAAAATTTGCGCACGCGCCACTTCAGAGCGTTGAGACGTTGTCACCTAATTTGCTCTCGGGTTAGATTTTCAGATTCTACCTTGGAGCAGCGTCAAGATGCTCTTTACAACATCTCGACGCACGACCTTCAGTGTCAACTTGTCCTTTAGCTCCTCTACTTTGCCCAGTTCACTCCTGAAGCCTTTAAAACACTCTTTTTAGCACCAAAACGCGTCCTTGGACTTCACGAGCTCTCTACCGCGAGTTTACTTACAAAAATGTTATTTTATCAACATTAAGCACGATATTTAGCTAATATTAAGGAGTAAATAATAACTCTACTTGAGAGCTATCATCTATGCTTACTCCTCCCTCGTAAGAGTTGATAGAGCCTAAAAACTCTAGGCCTGCCATGAGGGCCAAGGAGTGGGCGACCTAGGTCTGACCGAACACTCCTCGATTGGACTCGAAAGTCCATCGAGGCCGACCAATGGTCGACATTGGACCAATTTTGGTGTTCGACTATGTTTGTTGTTTTGGATCGAATCTTTCGTCTGGGCAGAGGAGTGGTCGGCCCGACCACCTCTCATTTTGGGCCTGAAATCTCATGGTCGACCAGTGGTTGGCTTGGGCCTCTTAGTTGTTTTTATGGGCTAAGTTTCATATGTATTTTGGGTCGAGCTCTCTTGATTTGTTGGGTTCGTGCTATTTTATCTCGATGCTGCTAGAGGAAAGAATAGTCTTTTATGTAGCACATGATCAAGTTCAAATGAACTAACTTTCGGTCTAATCTTTTATATACGAACAAAAATGTACTACTTATTATTCATTATATTAGCATGATGATAGTTCTCTTCTTGTCTAGGTAAGGTCAAAGTTTGCATATAAATGCAATGGCTTTAATAATTATTAAGTCGTATATATATAGGTGTAAACAATGTGCGGTTATTATCAGTGGAATTACATTAGACAATATTTTAAATGTCAACTAGGTAGTAAAAGTGGTGAGTAAAATTTATTTTCAAGCTTTAAGAACTATATAATTTGAGATTGTTATTTAAAAGAAATATTTTTCTTGTCTATGTGTCGCACACTATCTTAGATTTGATTGATACTCCCCATGTAGGCCAAAGTCAACCATTTTAAACCACTTAAAAGGGACTCGCTATTTATAGTGACTAGAATTCTCCATAGTGGAATTAACTTATAGAATTTTAATTGGAAGACCCAATAATCGCACATTTTTCAATGGACAATGTACATATTTCTTCTAAAATCTTTGAAGATCCATATATGATAGTTTGTTATATTGTTTCCAATGTTTTTATGACTTTAGAAATTGGATTATCTCTCCATTGGAGTTTGTCACTTATTAGACTTATTTACCCTACATGAACAAAATTAATAGTTATCACACGTATCGTTTTTAGAGAAAAAACAAAGATTTTTTTTTTTCATCATGGCTAATATAAATTTGGGATTATTTTTTTTTCTCTAACTTATAGCTCGTCGACGAATCTCGATTTTTGATGTAGTTGCAATAAATTTACTTGTTTTAGTCGAGATTGGGTTGGTGTTCCGTGTACCGTTAGTACAAGATCGAAAAGAATGCTTTTGATGGATGCTCGGACATTGAGAAGGAATGACGCTTTCAGAGGCGAAAGGCCATGGGGAGATACCGTCTGTGATCCATGGATCTCCGATCGGGAAACCGAAATTCGAAGTGAAATTTGTTATTTGCCTGTTCCTAGTCGTCATGGGAAAGAAAGGCAGAAATAAAAAAGATATTATTCCCTCTGAGCTTGTCCAGTACTACCAGTACAAAAAATGTATCGTCTTCTTCGCCCGCGCGCGATAGCTCTACCAGGCGTGGCGCTGGCGTGCAAGCGAAGCGCTATTGGCGATAATAAATAGCTTGTTGTAAATGGAACGAGACTTAATGGATCAAGATCGCACCTACAATAGGTTGAGAGAACAATAATAACGAAGAAGAAGAGAAGGAATAACACACGATGATTTTACGTGGAAAACCCCTAAACAAATTAGGGTAAAAACCACGGGCAAGGATAGAAGAATTCCACTATAAAAATAGAAGTTACAACTTTTCTCTCTTATGGTGGAAGTACAAACTCTCCAAACTCTCTCATAAGAAGAAACTCACTTTCTATTTTTATCTCACACTCACTTTGGAAGTTTTGGGATGATTTGCCAACAATGGTGCTCCACCTATTTATACTTAAAAGAGCCTTGATCTCCAAGCAACTTGTATGACTATAATTTTGCCACATATGGTCTTTGGATGAAGTGTAAGAATTAGTGGCCATAAATCTTCCTTAATCTCCAAGCAAATCCTATGGACACAATTGTGCCACCTACTTGTCTTTGGATGAAGTGTAAGATCAATGGCCATAAATCTTCCTTGATCTCCAAGCAAATTCTATGGACACAATTTTGCCAGATGTTGTCTTTGGATCAAACTTTATTATTTAACAATCTCCCACTTGAGATTTGATTGATAATCAATCACATCTCCACATTCTTCTTTCTACCTTGCCAGCTTCACGTTGCTTATGTTTCTGCTAGGCCATTCGAGGATCGACACCAATTGAACTTGTCCGCATTGACTGCCTTTGTCAGGTAATCTGCTAGGTTTTCTTTTGTCTGAACTTTACGCATATCCACTGTTCCTTCCTCCACTTTCTCACGAACGAAGTGATATTGCACTCGAATATGTTTTGACTTGGAATGAAAAGCTGGATTCTTTGCAAGATACAAGGCACTCTGACTGTCGCAAAACAAAGAAATATTCTCGTGTTCATGCCCGAGTTCATCCAATAGCATTTTCAACCATATCGCTTCTTTACTAGCTTGTGTAGCCGCAATATACTCTGCTTCTGTTGTTGACGTAGCCACAACTGACTGCAGTTTTGAAGCCCAACTTACAGCTCCGCTAGCAAGAGTGAACACATATCCGGTGGTGGATTTGCTTTTATCAAGATCACCTGCATAATCTGAATCAACATATCCTCGAACAATAAAGTCTGATCCTCCATAACACAATGCAACATCTATGGACCCTTTAAGGTATCTAAGGATCCTTTTAGCAGCATTCCAATGCTCTCGACCAGGATTCGCCATATACCGACTAACTACTCCCACTGCATATGCAATGTCTGGTCTGGTACATATCATGGCGAACATTAAACTTCCCACTACTGATGCATACGGTACTCGAGACATCTCCATCCTCTCTGCTTCACTGCTAGGGCTCATACTAGAGGATAACTTGAAATTAACAGGAAGAGGGGTAGACATTGACTTACAATTTTGCATGTTGAAGCGTCGTAAGACCTTCTTCAAATAATTTTTCTGTGATAGCCAAATCTTTCTATTATTTCTGTCTCGGTGAATTTGCATCCCCAGAATCTTGTTTGCTGGTCCCAAGTCCTTCATTTCAAACTCCCTAGCCAACTGTGCCTTCAATTCTTTGATACGATCTTTGTTGGGGCCTGCTACCAACATGTCGTCAACATACAACAGCAAGACAATGAAGTCTTTATCACCAAACCTCTTGACATATGCACAAGGGTCTGCATTAAGTCTGTTGTATTCAAGGCTCATGATGAAGGAATCAAATCTCTTGTACCAACACCTCGGCGCCTGTTTGAGACCGTACAGAGATTTGTTTAACCTGCAAACCAAGTTCTCTTTTCCTTTTACTTCAAAACCTTCTGGTTGGAGCATATAGATTTCTTCTTCAAGATCTCCATGGAGAAAAACAGTTTTAACATCTAACTGCTCCAATTCTAAATCAAATGTAGCACACATTGCAAGGACTATTCTGACAGTGGTAAGTCGAACTACTGGAGAAAAGATTTCATTAAAGTCAATACCTTCTTTCTGAGCGTATCCTTTTACCACCAATCTTGCACGATATCGTTCCACTTGATCATCGTTGTTGCGCTTGATCTTATACACCCATTTGTTACCAATGGGCTTTCTCCCTTGTGGTAGAGTTACAAGTTCCCAAGTCTTGTTCTTATGAAGAGCTTCTATCTCTTCCTGCATTGCTGTCATCCACTGAGCAACATCTGAACTAGTCATTGCCTCTTGGAGGGTTGATGGCTCTCCATCCTCAGTTAGAAGACAATATGCAACGTTGCTCTCCATAATATAATCAGATTGCCAACTTGGTGGTTTTGTCATCCTACCAGATCGACGAGTCTCTGGTACTTGTGACTCAACTAATTCTTGGATCTCGTGCATTGGTTCAGCTTCCGAAGAGTTGTCTTCAGATTCTTTCTCCACGTGTACTGTTGTTGTATCCTCTGAGCTTTCATTTATGGTGCTATCATATGCTATTTGTTTCTTATCTTCCATAAAGATCACATCCTTGCTAATGATAACCTTGTGGGCAGTGGGATCCCACAGGCGATACCCCTTCACACCATCAGCATACCCCAAGAACAAACATTTCCTGGATTTGGGATCCAACTTTGTAGTTTCTTGGGCATTGTACATCACGTACACCGGACTTCCGAATATATGGAGGTTTGAATAATCAGCTGGCTTGCCAGTCCACATCTGCATTGGTGTCTTCAACTCAATTGCAGTTGATGGAGCACGATTCACTACATAACAGGCGGTATTGACTGCTTCTGCCCAAAAAGTTTTATCTAAGCCTGCAGCTCCTAACATTACTCTTGTTCTTTCTAACAAGGTTCTGTTCATCCGCTCTGCCACTCCATTCTGCTGAGGAGTGTAAGCAGTAGTGAACTGCCTTTTAATACCTTCCCGATTGCAGAATTCTGCAAACTCATTGCTTGTATATTCTCCTCCATTATCTGTCCGTAAACACTTCATCTTCTTACCAGTTTGAAGTTCTATTTGCGCTTTGAATACTTTGAAGACTGAACACACATCTGCCTTCTTCTTGATAGGATACACCCAACACCTTCTGGAGTAGTCGTCTATAAAGGATACAAAGTACCTTGCTCCTCCCAAGGATATAACTGGTGCTTGCCATACATCAGAGTGAACCAATTCTAGAATATTTTTACTTCTAGAATTTGATGTGTTGAACTTTAATCGATGTTGCTTACTTGTAACACAATGCTCACAAAAGGGTAGAGACACCTTAGTGAGTCCTGAGAGTAGATTTTGCTCTGCAAGAACTTTTATTCCTTGTTCGGACATATGTCCAAGTTTCTGATGCCACATCATTGACAATTTTTCACTTGGGCTACTTGAGGCAACTGATGCTTCTCCTCCTTGCAGAGTCTCTCCCTCCAACATGTACAAGTTTGTATCCACCTTTTCTCCCTTCATAAGTACAAGCGCACCTCGAATCACCTTCATGATTCCTTTCTCAACTACGACTTTGCAATCTAGGTCATCGAGTTGACCTAATGAGAGCAAGTTCTTTTTCAGGCCCTCTACATGTCGCACTTGTTGAATTGTACGAACTGTATTATCGTGGAACTTCAACTTAATAGTTCCAATACCGACAATCTTCAAGGCATGGTCACTACAGCTGAACACAGATCCTTGAGAGACTGGTTCATAATGATGAAACCATTCTCGTCGAGGAGTCATGTGATAAGTGGCTCCTGAGTCGATGAACCATACATCAGCAAAACTTTTCCTGCCTTCAATAGTTGTCGCTGCTTCACAAGACAAGACACGATCTTCATTCGAGATGCTTGCTACATTTCCTTGAGGATTGGAATCTTTCTTGTTGAGATTCCAACAATCCTTTTTCAGATGACCCTTCTTGCCACAATGATAACACTTCATGTTCTTCTTACTTTTGGATTTTGACCTTCCTTGATTTTGGCTCCCACTTGAGTCACGTTCCGTTGATCTGCCTCTTGTCACCGCCAGAGCTTCAGCTTGTTGTGAGCTTGCCAACTTATCTTCTTTGTTCTTGCGCCGATTTTCCTCTTCCAAGACAACAGCTCCAATATCATCAAAGTTTAGATAGTCGGTGAGAACATTATTTGTCAGGTTGATGACAAGTTGATCATACGAATCAGGAAGACTTTGAAGTAGAAGTTCAGCACGTTCATTTGGCTCTATTTTATGACCCAATGATGTGAGTTGAGAAAATAGAGTATTCAACGTGTTCATGTGCTCTGTCATTGAAGTAGATTCTGACATCCGAAGAGTATAGAGTTTCCTCTTAAGGAAAATCTTGTTGTGAAGTGACTTGGCCTCGTACAATTTTGTGAGATGATCCCAAATTTCCTTTGCGGTTGTCTTCTCCTCTATGCTTGACAATACTTTATCTGCAAGTGCTAGATGAAGATTTGCAATAGCATTCCCGTCCATCTCGTTCCACTTATTGTCATCTGTGATTTCCGCCGGCCTTTCATTGATGGCTGCAAGGCAATTATCTTTTCTCAAGATAGCCTTCATCTTCAACTTCCATAACGAGAAATTAGTCCCGTTGAACTTCTCAATCTCGAACTTTGCCACCATTACTTCTCTCAAGAACGACAAACAATCTTCGTTCCTTTAAATAAGGGTGAAAAATATCTAACTTATTTTCTGATGTGGAGGATCCACTTAGTGGCAACCACAGAGCATACGATAAGTAGATATTAACACCCAAAATTTGGCTCTGATACCACTTGTTGTAAATGGAACGAGACTTAATGGATCAAGATCGCACCTACAATAGGTTGAGAACAATAATAACGAAGAAGAAGAGAAGGAATAACACACGATGATTTTACGTGGAAAACCCCTAAACAAATTAGGGTAAAAACCACGGGCAAGGATAGAAGAATTCCACTATAAAAATAGAAGTTACAACTTTTCTCTCTTATGGTGGAAGTACAAACTCTCCAAACTCTCTCATAAGAAGAAACTCACTTTCTATTTTTATCTCACACTCACTTTGGAAGTTTTGGGATGATTTGCCAACAATGGTGCTCCACCTATTTATACTTAAAAGAGCCTTGATCTCCAAGCAACTTGTATGGCTATAATTTTGCCACATATGGTCTTTGGATGAAGCGTAAGAATTAGTGGCCATAAATCTTCCTTAATCTCCAAGCAAATCCTATGGTCACAATTGTGCCACCTACTTGTCTTTGGATGAAGTGTAAGATCAATGGCCATAAATCTTCCTTGATCTCCAAGCAAATTCTATGGACACAATTTTGCCAGATGTTGTCTTTGGATTTTTTATCTCACACTCACTTTGGAAGTTTTGGGATGATTTGCCAACAATGGTGCTCCACCTATTTATACTTAAAAGAGCCTTGATCTCCAAGCAACTCGTATGGCTATAATTTTGCCACATATGGTCTTTGGATGAAGGGTAAGAATTAGTGGCCATAAATCTTCCTTAATCTCCAAGCAAATCCTATGGTCACAATTGTGCCACCTACTTGTCTTTGGATGAAGTGTAAGATCAATGGCCATAAATCTTCCTTGATCTCCAAGCAAATTCTATGGACACAATTTTGCCCGATGTTGTCTTTGGATCAAACTTTATTATTTAACATAGCTCACTGAGCGATGATTGATGAAGTCCCTACCTCTGAAAGCGGAAGGAGGGCAGTGCCCTCAATTATTTCAGAGAAAGGATGAGGGCTCCCCACTGACAATTTTTTTTCAATTTCACAATTTATTTGGTTTTTTTTAACTCTTTTTTTTCATTCTCATTTCACTCTTTCGGTTTAATTTTAAATTTTAAATTTATTTTATACATAAAAATACTTAAAAGTATATAAAAAGAAAAAAATCAAATTAATGATAGTTAATCATTGTCAAAGATAATTAGTAATTTTTTAATAATTCAAAATCACGATTCTCGGTCCCGGTCAATCACATAGAGGTGATTTTTAGTGATTTTTGGGAGTTGTGAGAAATTTATTTTTCAAATGGTTATTAATTTAAATTAAAAAAAAAATTGATACTTATGTATTTTTTTTTTTTTTTACAAATTATATTGTTTGCTTTGTTGGTAAACGTGTGTATTCCTTAAGCTCAAGTTTGATCCCGAGAAGTTTTTTTTTTTTTTTTTCTTCTAATTTTGCAATATATATATACTTTTAAATCTTTAGTAATTTATTTTTTAAAAATCCTTAAACCTTGGTTGAAATGAAAGATTGTTTTTTTCAAATTTTCAATATAAATACTTTTAAAATTTCATTCTTTTATTATATATTTTGGTAGTTTTTTTAAACATTAAATTTAGGGAAATTGTAGTAAATGACAATTTAAGACTTATTGTTTGCAAATATAGCATGTTTTTAAAAATTTTGCGGATATAGCAATTTCTATCGCTGATATCTTATGACTGATAGAAGTCTATCGCTGATCACCTCAGCTTTTTATAGATTTTTGTCATTGATAATAGTCTATCAGAGATAATAGTCTATCACTGATAGAAGTCTATCAGTGATATAATAAAGTCTATTAGTGATAGAAACGAGTTTTTTTGCCATATTTGCAAAACATTTTAAAGTTTGCTAAATTTGCAATTAGTTTGGGCCTGATTGCTATTTGTGCAACCAGCCCTTAAATTTAGGTAGGATAATTTTATAAATTAATATAAATCTTATATAATATCAATACATTTCAAATTATAATTTTAGGAATTTAGTAATTTTAAAATCACTTTTTGAAACAAACCAAACACTAATAATTTAAAATCACTTCTAATCATATAAAAATCACTTCAATCCACATTAAAATGATTATATGGAAATCAATTTCTATAAAATCAATTGTAATTAAATCTCTTCTCCTACAATCAATAACTCAACAATCACTCCCTATCATGTCCTAAAAAGATTATAATAAACATTTAAAGATAAATATATGAATAATCACTTGGTGTAGTGGGTGAACGCTTAACATAACAGAAAATGGGAGAAAAAAATTATTAAATTATTAAATAACCACTTGGTCCAACAAGTGAGAGAACGTCATAGCTGAATTGACACAATTTTAACTAAAAGGTGATGGATTCAATCAACTAAAATTTAAAACCGTAGATTCATTTCCACGTTGTTTGTGATTTATTTCTTTTAAATTCATCATTTTATAAGTTGACAAGAATCAAATTTCAATGATTCTAAAAAAGATATATTGTATCGTAGTGTTATTCTCCACATTCAAATTCTTTTTGTGGTGCACTAAATCAACTTGAATATCTGAGTAAATTCATTACCCGTTTGTATCATATCATATCCAATAAGACAATAATTTTGAGGGAGACTTGAGTGAAATATTCAAACGTCCCATTACATTTCTTTTAGTTGGCCAATAAGTGTCACACTTTGATTCCAAAAGGGTCTGAATAGTGAATAGACCATAGTGGGGCACTTGTTTTTTTTTTCCACCAACAAGTTGTCAAGTCCAAAGCACTTCTAGAGATAGCACACATAAAGGCTTATCTTTTTAACTGGTTACTTGAAAGTGGTTTTATGCAACGTAGTTGGAGAAGACACTTTCAAAAGCTTTTGAATACATCAATAAAAGTTGAATATTGTAGGCTTAGAAAGTAAAGAAGACGCCAAATGGAATAAGGCTACTGATGGGGTGGGAGGTTTGATGGTCAATAATTGCACCTCTTTTTTTTTTTTTTTCTTATTATTATTATTATTATTATTATTATTATTATTATTATTTACTCTTAAACCGTAGAGAAAAAAAGAAGTAAAATCGAACATAGTTCAGTTAACGGTTGGCGCAACTTGAACTCTCCAACTGGTTGCTGGACTAACTTAGAAGTTAGAATTTAGAACTTCAATTCATTCCCACCGATCTCTCCTTTGAGAAGTTTCATCTAGTAGAACAAATATGTGTGCAAAAAAATGTCTTCCAACCTTTTAGATATGGGCGACCGGTCATATTTTTTTTATTTGTCCTCGAACCCTCTAAAATAGTGTATTTCAAAATTCAGCTAGCTCTACTAATTTGAATTCCCAAAAAAGGTAAAAAAAAAAAATGTATTCACGTGATAAATAGGTTAAAAATCGTAAATGAAAAATTTGAGAGGCAGCAATCACGTGTGGCACGCGCACAAGAATGTGGATGTAGGCGTGGGCGAGAGGGTGCTAAGGATTTTTCTCTAGGTTGATCCAGCATTGGGTCAGGTTTGGTTGGGGCTAGAGGGGAGTTGGTGGGTTGCGCTTGCGTTTAGAATCAGGGATGTTGATGGTGGGCTAAGAGTTGGATTGTATGCGCGAGGGGTCCGCGGTCTAGTCTGATTTTTTATTGGGATTTTAAGAAGACTGTCTACAAACAATTAGGTTTAATGGAAAATGTCTAAATACATGCCTTGTTTGCACTCTATGTCTAGAGTTTTTTTAGGAAGAGGTTTGTTTTAGTTGGTTTCCCATTATACCCCTACTAGGATTCCCTATTTTAAAATTTAATTAGTTTTAAAATTAATTAATTGGATTTTAAAATTTAATTAGTTCTGGAATTAATTAATTAGATACCAGAGTTTGTTTGGTGAGGTGTGTGATTTCCCGTTAAAAGAAACTTTGTTATTTTTTCCGTTAAGTGATTTATGTCGTTGTATATCTCCATGTGTTGCTTCGAGTAGAGCTGCGACACACCTACGGTCAGGGTATATGTTTGGACACACCCGTGGGTAATTACTACAACCCTTGTAATCATGTCGCTTCCCTAAAAACAGGCAACAACCAAAACACTCCCCACCCTACAAACGAGGAGAGATCAATCAACATCTTATCGTTAATCAACAACCCCCTGCAATTATGCATTGTCTACTAATTTTAAGATTTTTCCCCAGAATCTTCAAGAAACCTTCAGCCTCCTTACTACGAACTTCTATCGGGATTTTATTTCCAACTTCCTGATCGAGTCCTTCTCCAAGAAATAATTATTTTCTCATCCTCTCACAATCAGAAAGAAACCATCAACGCAGAACATGGTGGTAGACCAACGTTGCACCAGAGAACACAAACCCATGTCGTACCATTCTTTAAAATCTATAAACTAAACAATTATTCAAAATAATCTGTAAAATAATCTGTAAAATCTTTAAAATCTGTAAACTAAACAATTATTCAAATTAACTCATGTCGTACCATTCTTTAAAATCTGTAAACTAAACAGAATCCATAAAAAAAAGGTACACCACCTATTATTCAAAATAATAAAAATCTGGGAAATCTGTAAACTAAACAATTATTCAAAATAATCTGTAAAATCTTAAAAACTTGTAAACTAAACAATTATTCAAAATAACCCATGTCCTACCATTTTTTAAAATCGGTTACTTATGTCGTACCATTCTTTAAAATCTGTAAAATAAACAGAATCCCTCAAAAAAAGGTACACCACCTATTATTCAAAATAATAAAAATTTGGGAGCTAAACCGTGCAATCTTAATTCAAATCACCCGATACAAAAATATTTTGTGCACTTCCCGCAAGTTAAAACCCTAGATTCCTAAACTAAAACCCCCATAGCTAAACTAACACTAACCTTTTACTTATTCGTTCAAAAAATAGACGGGAACAAGAAATGCGAGAGAAGATAAACGCTTACCAATTTCGGGGGTTCTGCCGTATGCTTGTAGAAGAATGTCGTCAAACGATGTCGTTGAAGGATGTCGTATGCTTGTATAAACTCTAGGTCTAAGGATGTCATCGAATGCATGTTGTTTTCGCGTTTGGATAGCTCTTTGTATGCGTTTTTGGGGAAGAAACCTTATGTGTATGCGTTATCGAAGGATGGTGTACTTCCTGGTTTTTCTGTGTTGGGTAGAGAAGTCGGAGAGGGTTTACAACAAGTCACATACATGCCTGTAGTTGCATTGATCCCCTAAAATGTCATTATTTCAAATTCATGGGGAAACAAAACAAAATTTCAAATCTCATTAGTGACTCACCGATTTCTCATTTATATGTAAGTGGTTGGCCAACCATTTGTCTTCCCTTTAATACGATGTGTGCAACCATGTATACACCTCACGCAGTGTGCGGATTTTCATCTGCATTACCATGAAAAGGGGGGAGTAAGTTAATGAAGCTAGCTTTAAGCTCAAAACTACATGTTGTCACTGGATATGATATACATAACGGTTGTCGGTCTAAATCAGGTGTAGCCAGTTGTCTCATCGTCTTCTAAAGTTCAACCCTACTTGCCAAAACTTCCATCTTTTCCGAATGTACCCTGGTCTTTAATAATCTTGGAAGAAAAAATCGTTATCCAAATAAAAAATAAATAATAAACACAATCAACTAAAAGAAATTTTTGAAAACAATCAATCAAACTAAATCCAAAACAAATGTAAACTCCATTTCAGTTGCTCCCCGGCAACGGCGCCAATTTTTGGTAGTGGATTTTACGAATGTCCACAAATCTCGGGTTGTCGAAGCCCGCCAAAGTAAAATTTATAACCCGTATAGCCCTTAGCTTTGCAGCTAGTGGTAGCGGAGTCGGTCCACAGGGAGCGTGTCGAAATGGGATTTAATATTTGAATTGAAATAAGAATTGATTGATATAAAATAATAAAATGGGGTTTGTCATGCAAAGAAAATTAAAGTGCGCTAACGAAAAATAAACTAACCAGTCGAGCGTGATGGATTTGGGAAATTCGACATTTGCTAGGCAATTGCAAATACTATCATTGAATTCTACAACATGGTTATGAATGAATTTAGTACATAAATGGTTGCCTGCCAACCCTGAAGCAACAGGCCATATGAAAATTAGTCAGAGTCGTCAATTCTAACTAAACAATGCTACTAGTTAACTGTTGCGTGCTCAGTGTGTATGTAAATTAAGTGAGAAGAGCACTCAGATCATGCAAGTATACATGGTCTGCAACAAGTGATAAGTATGTTTTATATCGATTTCCCACAGAGACTAAGTTGAGTAAATGCCGATTTTATGCGTGTTAAGTTAGTTAAGGTAACAAGGAATGAATGGATTTTGGTTTGAGACACGAAATTGCAAGGACATAAAGAAAACACAAAGTTATAGTAATGCAAAAGAACTAAAGAGACTACAATATTAAAAACTGGTATTGCGGAACTCGCAATACCTTCGCAATAAGATTTAACAACAGATTAGCAGACTAATAGAATCCACGAAAGTCCAAGAGAGTAAACTACTAACTCACATAATAGAAGAATAGTAATGCAGGTCTCGCAATACTTTTGCAATGAACTCGCAATAACTTAAAAGACAAGTAAATCTAAGATAAGGCAGAAAGAGTAAAGTCTTAAGATAAAACAGCAAGGTTGGCTAAGAATCCTCCATAGGCATAAACTATGATCAATCAGCAGAGAACAAACATTACATGCATCGTATTCAGCTAGATCTTATATATCTTTCGATTATATGCATTAGATTCATAAGTTACTCATATCCAAGTAAGGTTAAGAACCTATTTATGACTACATGCGATTAAACGTGCTAGAAGAACACTTATTCCTAGATCGCCCTCTGGTTACCATGAAAGGCTAACATGAATGAATGACTCTGAATTCTTACTCCTTCCAGAGGTTAGGAATTCTTTAGAACAAAATGGATGGCCAGTCGAAAATGTCCATAGGATGAAGCTCACATTCATTCAATGCACTCATGCTCATTTACATGCTGAATTCACATTGTTCTGCCCTATAGATTCATCTCAGCAACCTCTATAAACTTAGCTACTTGTTAGGTGATATTTAGACTTAGTAAAGCAAGTTGTTTTTAGAGTTTTTAATTGAGTAAGAAGACGTTTTGTCTCTTGTTTCTGTCTGATTGTTGTTTATTTTGCATGTAGGTGATGAAAGAAGGGAAGTTGGATAAAGATCGGAGAAAAGAGTGAAAAGGGGGCGAAGCAACTTAAAATTGATGGAAAGAGCCTAGCGCCTAGGCGCTGATGAGACAAATTTCGCAGTAGCTGTAGCGCCGAGGCGCTGCCCTTCGGCGCCTAGGCGCTGATCAGATGAAAATTGCAGTAGCTGTAGCGCCGAGGCGCTGACTTTCAGCGCCTAGGCGCCCGAACGTAAAAATGGGCAGAAGCTATAGCGCCGAGGTGCTGCCTTTCAGCGCCTAGGCGCTACGAAGTCCGAAGCGGTGATACCCCTGGCGCCGAGGCGCTGCCTTTCAGCGCCTAGGCGCTACGAAGTCTGAAGCGGTGATCCTCCTAGCGCTGAGGCGCTGTAACTGAGCGCCTAGGCGCTGCGACGACAAATGACCTAAGGTTATAAGGAATTTTTCCTTATTTGTGAAGAGAGGCTGAACGTGGACGAGAAAGAGAGTGACGAAAGAGAGCGGAGAGAGCAGTTCTTGACATCCGGGTATCCAAACGAAGCGAGAGCTACGCTAGGGAGATCGAGGATTCATCGTGGCTCGTTTCTTTTCCTCTATTTCATCCTTTATTTCTCTTGTAACGAATATGCATCCGAACATAAACCTTGTTGAGATTTTCTCCATGAACTAACTTCTCTATCTAGAGTATTGATGTAGTCGTTGTTGAATTCTGTTTCTTATTGATCAATAGTTAAGAGCTTGATTCCTTGTTAGATTGTGAAAATTCTTATATGCTTACTAAGTACATGTTAGGATTTGGCCAATCTTAGTGTGAGATTTTATCAATGCGTTGAAGTCGATAGACAATTCTCGTTGACGAACCTTAATTGTTTTCCCTAACTTATATGAGAGATAGACATATCCTTGTAGGTTTTGTGGCATAATTTAGTTCTACAATCTTAATAATTGAATTGTTCTGATTTTCATAGAGATATAGAAAATTGTCATTTTAATGAATATTGTTATTACTCGAGAGAGAGTAACAAGTCTTCCGAGTAGAACTTGTCAACAATCATAGGATCAAGCGTTTATAACTAGAAATTAATGAGGAATAGGATGAGACAACGATGAAATCTTTGCTCTAGAATCTCCATCATCTACATTAGCATAATTGTTTCTTTTAGTTTTCTGCGTTCTTTTAATTACTCAAGTCAATAGCATATTTACTTCCCGTACAACTCTGAAAATTTATTGCTCAGATAAAACTAAGGTTTAGAATTTTGGTAATTGGTAACTTTCATTCCCTGTGGAGACGATAACTAGTACTTACCAACTATATTACTTGGGACGATTCGTACACTTGCGAATTCGGACAACACTACTCGTGGCTTTAGAAGAACTCAACAAAACTAATTGATTACTCATGAAATGAAGAACTCAACAAAACTAATTGATTGAATTATGGTTGAGAGAAGAACTCAACAAAACTAATTGATTACTTATAAAAGCACATCCAATAACAACTCATAAAGCAAACAAGGTTTGTTCTGAGATAGTAATTAAAGCATAGCAGTAGATGAACAAGAAACATAAACAGAAAGGACACAAAGTTCAATTCGAAAGCATTAACTAAAGGAAAACAGTAAAGGAGTGAAGGCTCGATTGTCCAAGATCCGTCTCGGTTAAAGGAGAAGAATGGCCTGACGAGGGAAGGGAACTCAATCAGAAGAGAAGATGGCTCTTCTCTTCTTCCTCTTGAATTATCGACGCCAAGGGGCCTTGGTTTCTTCGATCCAACAAACGTGAGAAGGATGTTTCGTCTACGGGTTGGCTTCTACGATTCTCTTCACCGTCGAGTTGTTCTTTTCTTTCTTCATATTATAGCCTCTAGAGGTTCCATCAGCTGCGAATCTCCATCCAACTTGAGGTAACAGCCTCACACGTGGCAGCTGTAGGAAGGGTTGGCGGCTGGAAAAACGCAGCAGCAAAGACCAGGATTGCGATTGCATTGCGATCGCAATGCTCTGTTTCCAGCTTTCCTTCTTCTGATCCCATTGCGTTCCTCGCAAAACTTCAGCAATATATCTACAAGGCATTAATTAGACATTTTTGCATCACTTTGTACACTTATTCGTAGCTTTTTCACAAAAGCCTTAAATTAACCTCAATTCCCAAAATGTCACTTTTAAACACATATTATGCTCACTTCTAACTAAAATGCTTAAGAGATTCCATAAATATCAAGTAATTATAGCTCTAAATAACTCTCATTTGGAGAGGTAACATTAAATCAGAATGATCAACTCCAATTAACTAAAGCAGTAACTAGCAATTTATGACGAACATTCAATTGGAAATTCTAAATGCATAGCGATCGCCCGGCAACCCTGAAGCAATCAATCAGTTAGAAAATCTAAATTGATACTTCGATTTTTTTTACTCTTCTGTGTTACAAAGGCGATTAGGAGAGGTCAACACTTCACTAATCTATAACGGTAGAACATGCTAGAAGTCAAGATTGTCCGTCAATCATTAAAGCATACTCATAAGTTAAGCAAGAAGAAGTAAATACGACAAGAAATTCATACCAAGACAGAATCAAAAGCTCATATTCTCAAGTTATTACAAGCCCAACAAATCCGTACTAAAATTCTCAAATCCCTCACTTACCTTAGCCTACCATGGCCTTGGATGATATCCAAGCTTCCATGGAACCTAGTAGGCTCATACAAGAGGTGGGGGAGAAGAATGGAGCTCCAAGGTGGCTCTAATGGCGTAAAAAGTGCAGAAAACCGAGAGGAAAACGAAGAAGAAGACCAAAACTTGTAGCTTAACTGCCCTAAAATCAGACAAAATGGGTTTTAAATCCGTCGTAGCGTCGAGACGCTACGGACGGAAAATTCCTGCACGCGCCTCTTCGGAGCGTCGAGAAGCTTCGGGACAACATCTCAATGTCGAGCAACGTCGAGCAGCGTCTCAACGCCGACTGCTCAACGCTTGCTCTCGGGTTAAAGCAACAAATAATTGCCTTTGAGTCTTCTTTTTGGCAATTTCTCCTCTTCTTGAGCTCCTTCAATCCCGATGCGTCCACGAAGCTATAAAATGACTTCTTTAGCCCGAAAACACGTCTAACGGACTCCACGAGCTCTTCGCCGCGAATCACCTTTAAACACGACTTTCGCTAGAATTAGGGAGTGAAATATACCTCCAAAATAGAGCTATCACCATTCATCACATTTGGGATAATATTTGATAATTAATTTACATAGTATAAGCATTCAGAACGATTTGTTAATATTATCTCCTGAAACTTTCTAGAGGTATACAAAAAACCCGCAAACCGAAAAAACCCAACCCAAGTTTTTGGGTTGGGTTGGGTTGTAATTTTAAAAAACTGAATTTTTGGGTTGGTTCACGGGTTGAACCAATTTTGGCTCGGTTCAACCCGAACCAAACCAAATTACATTAATTTTTTTTTTATATATATATAATTTTTAGTTAGACCTAATAAATCTATTGCAGTATTCTTTCAGGTTCAGTCGCAGCCCACCCCTCTCTCTCTTCTCTCACTCTCGCAAGATTTCAGTCCTCATACCTCCTGCCCTCCGCCTCTGCCTCTGTTGCGTGCTCAATGTGTTAAAATAAATAAGCAATAAGATAGAAAGAGCACTCAGAACATGCAAGCATACATGATCTTATAGCAAGTAATAAGTATTTTTTCATTCGTTTTCCCACAGAGATTTATTTTAAGCTATTCGTGAAGTGTAAAGTTAAGAAAGAAAGGGTGGATTCGATGGTGTAGAATTGGTTTTAAATTGTCTATTTCCTACTGAATATGTAGAGGGTAGCAACATAAACAAGTGCAAGTTAAAGCTAAACTCAAACGAAAAGAGACGAGACTAATAAATGAAGACAAAAATGGCTAGACAGAATTGTAACTTTAGCAGAATTGCGGAAACAGCAATTCTACCGCAATTCAATTAACAACGAAAGTGTGTAAAATGATGAATTAAGGGCTACTAACGACTATCCTATAGGCTTTTTCATACGATTCTCAAGCACTGGATCAACTCACTATGCATCAAACTATCTCATTCTCATGTATCTTCCGATTTCATGCATTAGATTCTTTAGTTTACTCATGTCCAAGTAAGGTCTTAAGCATCTTGTTAAGGCAGAAGAATATGGTTTGTACTAGGGAAACGCCTATTCCTAGGCCGTTTCCTGGCTACCTTGAAAGGCTAGCATGATAGTATGACTCTGAACTCTTACTCCTTCCAGAGGTTAGGAGTTCTTTGGACAAAATGGATGGCCAATCGAAATTGCCCGTGGGATGAAGCTTACATACAATCAATGCTTCGAGAGCTATCCTACATGTTTGGTTCACGTTTTTAGCCTATAGTGTTGTCATTAGCATGCCCCTATGTGAATTAGTTACTCATGGATATAGGGAGAACAGGAAGAAGAGATAAAATAGACATGCTTAGAAGAGAAATGAAGACAAACAGTAAGGGAAAAACAGTAACAGCAAAGCGAAGAAACTGTGAAATGGAGAATTGTGCTTTGATTACTTGATTGTTTGAATGAACAAAAAGGGAAGCTTAAAGTAAATAATGTAAAGACAGACAGCAACGAAATGAAATGATCTAGCTATTAGAAGAGAAACAGCAACTAAACAGAACTGGAATTTAGAATTGAAAGACAGAAAGCAGTAAATGATGCTTGAAAGCCTCGTCGCAACTGCCTCGGCTGAAGGGGATGAAGGAATAGCTTTGCTTGGATGAATCCAATCGGGAGAGAAGATGAATCTTCTCTCCTTCCTATCAGATTGTCGATTCCAACAGCTGAGACTCTCACACCAACAGACGGCAAAGGAAAACACGAAGAAAGATGGAGCTGCGAGAAGACTTCTACGCTTTCGGATGATGCTTGAACCCTCGACTTTGACCCCTATTTATAGTAATCTGCAGGTGCATTTGGGCCAAGGAGAACCATCAATCTTCAACGTCGTACTTCAGAATGGATGGAGGAGAAAGAACGAATCCCTGAAATAACGGAAATTAACAGAAAAAGATCAGTCAACTTACGGTTTTCACTTGAAACATTGCGGTTTCAGCAATGTTTCCGCAATGCTATCGCAATGCTTGTTTTTCATTCTTTTCCTTCGGTTTTCAACCCTTTTCTTTCCTATTGTACATAAGTCCTAATTTAGCTACCTTCTTCTAATTCTCATATTTAAGCATAGGTTTAGGCTAAATGCTATCAAAAACACCTAAGAGTGAACATCTTTCTAAGATAATTAAGTCCTAAAAAGGTCACTTTTGGAGACGTAACAGCCTCCCTCACTAATAGCTCTAAAATAGAGTTATTATTATGTCCTTTATATTAGCTAAATATTGTGCTTAACAATAGTTAAATGACCTTATTACAGGTGTTTCGCGGTGGAGAGCTCGAGAAGTTCATTTACGAGTTTTAGGGCTAATTCGGGTGATTTAGGAGCTTCCAGGAGTACCCGGGTCAAGAAGAGCTGCCAAGGGGAGCATTTTGGTGCAAAAGTTGGAAAATTAAATCCCAAACCCGAGAGCAAGCGTCGAGACGCTGGCTCGACGGTGCCCAGCATCGAGACGCTGTCCCGAAGCGTCTCGCAGCTCCGCCTGTGCGCGCGCTAAGTTTTCCGTCCGCAGCGTCTCGACGCTACGGAAAGTATAAAAACATAATTTGCCGATTTTAAGTCGTCTTCAACCTCTCTCTCTCGAGCTTTTAGCATTTTTTTAGCCAATTTTGGCCGGCTGTAACCGCCATTAATGGATTCTTTCAAGCTTTCTTTGGATTTCTTGGATATTCCAACTTCCATGGATGCTAAAAGGTAACTTTTAATCTTTAGGTGATGGATTAATGTGTATATGTTATTAGGTGAGACTTTGGGCGGTTTTTGTTTGCTTAGCTTTCAATTTGCATTCAATTCTTCTTTTGTGTTTAATTTCCAGCAACTATTTCTTCCATGGATTGACTCCCATCTAGAATTTTGCTTGTTGGCTTATTAACAATCAAGATGTGATCGCCTCTCTTGATCGAAGTAACGTTAGTCTAACTTTTTCCAAATGAATATGGCCATATTTATCTTGGTTGCACGATAGGCTATAGGGAAGAATAAAATCGAATTAATTGTTTGAGATTTCTGCATTTGATTCGTCGCATTGTTACCCGTCGCTGGTAGTTGATTCAATATGGAGCGATCGCCCCCAATTGGATCAATTACGAAGCTTAATTTAGATCTGTCAACTCTTAATTAAATCCTTGGGTTACTTGTTTCTGATTAGAGCATGTAATTTGCGTGTCTGCAATTAAATTGGCTTAGTCAAGTGTGTCTATGATCCGAGTCACATCGCACTGAAAATTCTGATCTTTTAGATTAAGTGTGCTCGTTAATTTCTTTAACTCCCATTTTCCAAATTCTCTTTCAATCTTTATTTTTGCATGTTTCCAATTTTAAATTCTAAAAATCCCCCGTTAGCATATTTTTATAAATTCGCAAGTAAATTAGAATTTAGACCAAGCTAAATTAGATTCCCTGTGGTTCGATCCTGACTACCGCTTACTATAATTTTTAGAAGCTTTAGGCAGAGTTATAAATTTTAATTTGGCGGGATTCGACACCCCGATAAAGCGGCCATCAAAAAGCCGCTACCAAATTTGGTGTCATTGCCGGAGAATTTAAATTAGTTTATCTTGATTAGAATTTTATTTGTTGTTTTTCTAAATTTTTTGTTATGCTTGATTTAGCTTTGTTTTGTTGTAAGACCCGTTCCTCTGAGTTTAGTGGTTTGGAGTTTATATCTGAAATTAACAGAGAGGAGCGGTGACTAAGGAGGGAAGCGAAGGAAGGAAGATAGTTGTTCGAAGGAGACGGTTCAAGAACGCCTGAACGCGCTGAGATGGCGAATAACGAAGCCCCGCAAACTTTGAAGCAGCTGGCAGCGCCAGACTTGGATCAGCAGCCCCTGTGCATAACTTACCCAGTTGTCGCAGGTAACTTTGAGCTAAAATTTGGATTAATTCACCAACTTCCATATTTTTATGCAATGCAGGTGATGATGCCCACAAACATATGATGGAGTTCCACTGTGTGTGTGCCGGGATGAAGCCACCGGGAGTGAAAAATGAACAGTTGAACCTGAGAGCTTTCTCTACTCTCTGAAGGATAAAGCTAAGGACTGACGCTATTACTTGTCGTCAGGGTCGATCACGACGTGGAATGAAATGAAAAGACTTTTCTTGAAAAAGTACTTCCCTGTATCATTGGCAACCACGCTGAGGAAGCGTATTTATGGAATCACGCAGGACCATGGAGAGACCCTCCATGAATATTGGGAGAGATTCGGGAGGTTGTGTGCCAGTTTCCCACACCATCAGATAGTAGATCAGCTTTTGATCCAGTATTTCTATGAGGGCATGGTACCACACGACAAACAGATGATAGATGCCGCTAGTGGAGGAGCCCTCATTGAGAAGACACATGCTGAGGCGAGGCAGTTGATTTCGAACATGGCTGGAAATTCCAAGCAGTTCGGAGTGCGCGGAGGCCAGGTACATCAGGTACAGCAAGCTCAAAACTTTAGTGACAATCAAATGTCTGAGCTTCGAAATATGTTCCAGCAGATGATGGGAAACAGTGTGCAAGGCACGAAAGAGGTGAATGCCATTGGAGGTTATGCCTTCAATCAAAGGAGATATGATCCCTATTCCAACACGTAAAATCCATGATGGAAGGATCATCCCAACCTGAGTTATGGGAACCGTGAAGAACAGCAGAGGTTCCAGAATCAGTCATATGAAAGACTTCAGGCCTCCACTCAGGCACAAGCTTCATCCTTTATGAGTTCTATGGAAGACCTCGTCCACACTCTTGTCACGAACACCAGTCAGTTTCAGAAAAACGTCCGAGCTGAATTGAATAAGCACTCAGGAGATATTCAGAGTTTGGGGAAGCAATTGTCTCAGATAGATGTATCAGCTAGCAGGTTGGAGAACCAAGGTTCAGAGAAACTGCCTGCTCATACCACAGTGAACTCATGTGAAAATGTGAGCGCAATTACCTTGAGAAGCGGGAAGAAGATTCCTTCCAACACTGCATTTGTGAAGGAAAATCATAGGCAAACAAACCCAACAGCGGAGAGCCATGTGACGACATTTGGAGGTTCAGTACGTTGTGTGATCCCTCTTTATCTTTTAAAACTAATATTCCAAAGGCTTCTTTTCCTAGCAGGTTAGTGAGGCCTTCGACGGGAAATCGAGACGAGGGAATCCTGGATACATTTAGAAAGGTGGAGATCAACATTCCCTTATTAGAGGCAATCAAACAAATTCCAAATATATGCGAAATTTTTGAAGAACTGGTGCAGCTCTAAGAGGAAGCAGAAAGTTAGCGATGGGGAATCGAAGAGCGAGAACGTCTCAGCCTTATTCCCAGGTACTTTACCTAAGAAGCGCAGAGATCCATGTATTTTTACATTGCCCTGTGCTATAGGAGATACATCGATTAAGCATGCAATGCTAGACTTAGGTGCTTCAATTAACGTTATGTCATATACCATGTTTAAGGAGCTTAAGTTGAATGTTTTGCGTGAGACTAGCGTTGTTGTGCAACTGGCCGATAGATCTCGCATGCATCTTTTGGGAATAGTTGAGGACGTTTTGGTGCAAGTAAATGATTTATTTTTCCTGTCGATTTCTATGTGCTGCCTATGAATGAGAATGCATCCGATATTCCTTCTTCCATATTGTTAGGGCGCCCTTTCATGAAGACCTCAAAGGTCAAAATCGATGTTGATAAGGGAACCTTCTCTGTGGAATTTGATGGAGAGTGAAGGAATTTTCAATCAATTCTGAAAAAATTGACTTGTCTGCTGAGAATTTGGATGAGAAGATTAATGTTGTCCATTATGAGAATGAGAACCTGAAGTTTATTACGCATGATGATCTTGTTCCTATTTGTGGTTTATTTGAGTATGATGATGTTTTTGTGCGCAGGGCGCAAAAGAAAAGTTTTTTTGTTGTCTTGGATAGGTTTGAGAAAAATGGGAAGATGGATGGTTCATCAACCAAGTTGATGGACAATGGGTGACTTGATGTTGTTGAATACAGTCGAGCAATCGACTTTAAAAATTTGCGCTTCTTAGAGGCACCTGTTGTGTGCTCAATGTTTTAAAAGAAATATGCAATGATAGAGCACTCAGAACATGCAAGCATACATGATCTTGTAGCAAGTAATAAGTATTTTTTCATTCGATTTCCCACAGAGATTTATTCTTAGTTACTAGCGAAGTGTTTTGTTAAGTGAGAATGGGTGGATTAAATGAGGTAGATTTGGTTTTAAGGTGCCTAATTACTAAGGAATGTGTAAAGGATGAAAGCATAAACAAGTGCAAGTAGATAATAAACTTGAATGTAAAGAGAAGAGAATAACAAATGAAGAGAAAAATGACTAGGCAAAATTTCAACTAAAGGAATTGCGGAAACAGCAATTATTTAGCAATGTTACTAACAGCGAATTAAGTGTAAAGTGTGGAAACAAGGGCTACTAACGACTCCTCTATAGGCTTTTTCACACGATTCTCAAGCTGTAGATCAACTGATCATGCATCAAACTAACTCATTCTCATGTATCTTCCGATTTCATGCATTAGATCCTTTAGTTTACTCATGTCCATGTAAGGTCTTAAGCATCTTTTTATATCAGCAAGTATTGGTTTGTACTAGGAAAACGCCTATTCCTAGGTCGTTTTCTGGCTACCTTGAGAGGCTAGCATGAATGTACGACTCTGAACTCTTACTCCTTCCAGAGGTTAGGAGTTCTATGGATAAAATGGATGGTCAATCGAAATTGCCCGTGGGATGAAGCTTACATACATTCAATGCATTCGAGAGCTATCCTACATGCTTGATTCACGTGTTTCTACCTATAGATTTGTTATTAGCATGCCCTTATGTGATTTAGTTACTCATGGATGAAGATAGAATAGGAAGAAGAGATGAAGACAACATGCTCAGTAGAATAATAAAGACAAAACAGAAGGCAGAGACGGTAAGCAGAGAAGGTAAAGAACTTGCGAAGTGATGAAATTGTGCTTTGATTAACCAACGTTTGAACTAAACAAATGACGACTTTGAATAACTAAAGTAAAACAGAAAGCAACGAAATGAAGTAGAGTAGCTAACGAAAGAGAAATGACAACAAACAGCAATGAAAATAGAAAGCTAAAGCAGAAAAACAAGTAGATCCGTGCGTGATCGCCTCGTCGCAGACGCCTCGACTGAAGGGGGAAGAAGGCAAGCTTTGCTTGGATGAATCCAATCAGAAGAGAAGACAAAACTTCTCTTCTTCCTCTCAGATTATCGACTCCAATAGCTGAGACCTTCAATCCAACAACCGGATGAGAAAAACAGGAGAAAAGACTGCGCTGAGACGAGAGTTCTACGCCTTTCGAGTGTGTTTCAACCTTCCATCTTGACCTCCTTTTATAGTGTTCTGCAGGTACGATTGGGTCAAGGAGAACCATCCATTCTCAACGTTGTTCTTCCATGTGGCAGCAGGAGAAAGAATGGGCCCCTGAAAGATCGGAACAAAACAGAAATTGGTTAGACAACTTACGGATTTCACTTAAAACATTGCGGTTTTAGCAATGTTTTCGCAATGCTTCCGCAATGTGCAATTTTCATTCCTTTAACTTCGTTTTTGGTTCTTTTTCTTTCCTTTTGCATATAAGTCCAAATTTAGCTTCATTCTTCTAATTCTCATATATAAGCACGAGTTTAAGCTAAATCCTACCAAAAATACCTAAGAGTGTACATCTTTCTATAGCAAACAAGTCCTAAAATAGTCACTTTTGGAGACGTAACACACCCCCAAACTTAAGGTTTTGCTCGTCCTCGAGCAATCTAAGTACTTTATCTAGGCTGCTGTTAACCTCTCTAACTACTTGCTGACTCCCCTAAGTTCCTATCTATGGCAATGCTGTCGTGTGACACGCTTCTAAGCTTAAAACTAACTTCTCATTTTGCTTCTTCTGCCTTCTCTTGCCTTATGATCCTACTGTTTCATTAACTCCCCACAACTGATCTATTTGCTTTGGTCATTAAGTTCATTGTGCAACTATCCCTAAGGTTTCAAATTCTACCTAGCTTTACCCCAGACTCAGTACATGCTTCTAATGTTTTTCTTTTGAGCTACCTAGGATTCCTTAGAGTCATGCCAGTCTTAGTATAAACCAGTGACAGTAGTACATTCAGAGAACAACCTAAACCCTGGCATCACTACATTGGATATACATTCATCTTTCTAAACAAACCTACAAGCTACAACCTTGTGCTTAGCTAATTGAGGATCAGAGTTCTTTTATTCAGGACACCTAAGCACAAAGCTATAACTCCTAGGCATACATTCTTCTTCCTTAGTTTTTCCTTTTTCTTTCTTTCTTTGGGGGCCTCTCCTTTGGTTGCCTTTTGATGCAATGCCACTTGTTGGTTACACACATGGCACTGATTACTCAACAACTTTAAGAGAGACACCCCTCTTTATTCTTTTTTCATTTTGTTTTTTTTTTTTTCAGTTCATCATTTTTTTGCAAAGGAGAAGAAGAATGCTTATGTCTAAAAGCAGAGAGGAATGTTCCTAGGCCTAGGGTGGCCTCCCCCAAACTTAAACTTCTCATTGTCCCCAATGAGAGTCTGAGGTGGCACACCCCCAAACTTATCTAGAAGCATCTAGTCTAGGGCAAAATAAAAAGAATCTAAAAATCCTAGGCATAGAAAGAACATTCTTAAAGCAAATAACGCAGCAGCAGAAATCTGTAAAACAGTACGGTAAGGACTTAAAGACATGCATGCTGAGCAACTTAAGAGAGCTAATTCAAACTATCAAAGGTGTCTTAAGACACTCATCCAGCATGCTGACAGATAGGTCATATATGGTAGTCAAGAAAGCAACAAAAGAACAAAATTGAAACAGAACCAGCCTAGCTAATCAGTCAGTCAAAAGCATGCGATAACTAACAAAAATTGCGGAGTCCCCAATAATTTCGCAATGAACCCGCAGGGCATATATATCAGTAAGCAGCCCCTTTTGCATGCTATTTCCAGTCATCACAGCTATACCACAAGGAAACTAAAACAACCTACTTAATCAGATACCATCTATCTATACTAAACTATCCTAAACAACCAAAAGAAAGAACTAAAAACAGATCAAATATTGATTCAAAATAACAGAATTCACACAGTTTAACGAAAAGCAGTTTGATTTTTTTTTTTTTTTTATCTTTAAGAGGGAACAGAAATACTCCCTCGAGTGCCCTTCAGGCTGGCACTCAAACATCCTCATCATCATCCTTCCTTTCCCTTGGAGGGGCCCATGGCGTCAGTAGGTCAGTGGGGAACTCAGGGAAAATGCATCCCAATTGATCTGCCACATCTTTGTCCCTCGCTTGAGCGTACTCAGCCCATTGCGCCATCTTCTTCTGAAGGTCCATCAGGCAGGCCATAGAGAGAGATTGAGCTGTAGCCAACCCATCCAACTCAAACTCCATGTTCCCTTCTCGTCGCATCCGCAAGGCTGTGGGCAACTCCAGATGCCCTGTGTAGGCCAGCTGCCTCTCCTTCCTCTCGATGGGTACACCTGCACGTAGACAGAGTTTAGTAATGGTGTTTGGGAAGAAGAGAGGGCCCTTACCTTTCTTCGCGCACTCGGCGATGGAGGCTGCAATAACCTCACCAACATTGATAGTGAGACCCCTCATGATCGCATATACCAGCAGTGATCTTCCCTGATTTATGGTGGTTTCGTGGGTCACTGGGGACAGACGCCTTCGCACGAAGGAGAACCAGACAGCTGCCTTGGCCGTGAGGGTAGCACTCATCAGAGTATGCTTCCCATTGCGTGAGATCGTCCAAGCCGCCTCAGGTTGGCCTATGATGCGCAATGCTTCTTCCAGGACAGCCTCAGTTGGAGCGTCGATGATCCTCGCATAGTCAGTATGTTTCTGCCCCTTGAGGCCATAGGCTTCATTAATAGCCTTGGCTGTAAAATCCACCTCAATTCCCCTCACCATGGACAGACCATCCTCGGGGTGCGTCAGATTTGCATAGAAGTCGTACACCATGCTGGAGTAGGTGTTGCGTGCTCAATGTGTTGAAGTAATTAGGCAATAAAAGAGATAGAGCACTCAGAACATGCAAGCATACATGATCTTATAGCAAGTAGTAAGTATATTTCATTCGTTTTCCCACAGAGATTTATTTTTAGCTATTCGCGAAGTGTTTTGTTAAGAAAGAAGGGGTGGATTTGATGGGGTAAAATTGGTTTTTAATTAACTAATTTTTGCTGAATGTGTAAAGGGTAGTAACATAAACAAGAATAAGTTAAAGCTAAGCTCAAATAGAAAGAGACGAGATTAATAAATGAAGGTAAAGACAGCTAAACAGAATGGAAACTTAGACGGAATTGCGGAGACCGCAATTCTACCGCAATTATAATAACAGCGAAAGTGGGTAAATGGGTGATTTAAGGGCTACTAATGACTATCCTATAGACATTTTTATACGATTCTCAAGCACTGGATCTACTCTCTATGCATCAAACTATCTCAAACTCATGTATCGTCCGATTCCATGCATTAGATTCTTTAGTTTACTCAACTCAAAGTAAGGTCTTAAGCATCTTGTTAAGGCAGAAAGATATGGTTTGTACTAGGGAAACGCCTATTCTTAGGTCGTTTCCTGGTTACCTTGAAAGGCTAGCATGATAATATGAATCTGAACTCTTACTCCTTCCAGAGGTTAGGAGTTCTTTGGACAAAATGGATGGCCAATCGAAATTGCCCGTGGGATGAAGCTTACATACAATCACTGCTTCGAGAGCTATCCTACATGCTTGATTCACATTTTTTAGCCTATAGTGTTGTCATTAGCATGCCCCTAAGTGACTTAGTTACTCATGGATATAAGGAGAACAGAACTAAAAGATAAGATAGACATGCTCAGAAGGGAAATGTGCTCAAAACAGCAAGGGAAAGCAGTAGAATGTAAAGGCAGAAACTGTGAAGTACTGAATTTTGTGTTTGATTAATCAATTGTTTGAATGAACATAAGAGATACTTAAAGTAAAGAACAGCAAGACAGAACACAACGAAATGATCTAAACTAGCCACAAGAACAGAAACAACACAAGACAGAATGGGAAAATGGAAATGAAGAACAAAAACAGTAAAACAGCTTCGAATGTCTCGTTGCAGCCGCCTCGAATGAAGGATGAGAAAGGTCAGCCTTGCTTGGATGAATCCAATTGGGAGAGAAGAAGAATCTCCTCTCCTTCCTATCAGATTATCGATTCCAACAGCTGAGCTTCGCAAACCAGCAGACGGCAAAGGAAAACTAGGAGAAAAGATGGACTGCGAGAAGACTTCTACGCTTTCGGATGATGTTTGAACCTCCGACTTTGACCCCCTTTTATAGTAGTTTGCAGGTGCGTTTGGGCCAAGGAGAACCATCAATCTTCAACGTCATATATCAGAATGGATGGAGGAGAAAGAACGAATCCCTGAAATAACGGAAATTAACAGAAAAAGATCAGTCAACTTACGGTTTTCACTTGAAACATTGCGAGAACCGCAATGTTTCCGCAATGCTTTCGCAAGGCTTGTTTTTCATTCTTTTCCTTCGGTTTTCAACCCTTTTCTTTCCTATTGTGCATAAGTCCTAATTTAGCTACCTTCTTCTCATTCTCATATTTAAGCATAGGTTTAGGCTAAATGCTATCAAAAACACCTAAAAGTGTACATCTTCTTAAGCTAAATGGGTCCTAAATAAGTCACTTTCAGAGACTTAACACACCCCCAAACTTAAGGTTTTGCTTGTCCTCAAGCATACTAAGGACTTACCTAGGCTGCTGTTTCACCTTCTTTAACCACCTACTGACTCCCCTATATCCCTATCTATAGCACTGCTGTCCTGTGACACACTTCTCAGTTTAAAACTACCCTCTTATCTAGCTTCTTCTGACTTCGCCTGCCTAACACTCATCTGTTTTCATTAACTCCCTACAACTGATCTATTTGCTTTTGTCATATCATGCCACTATCCCTAAGGTTTCAAATTCTGCCTAGCTTTACCTCAGACTCAGTACATGCTTCTAGCTTTATTTTTAATGTGTCTAGGATTCCTTAGAGTCATGCCAGTCTTAGTATTAACGGTGACAGTAGTACTTTTAAAGAACAACCTAAACCCTGGCATCACTACATTGGATAAACACTCATCTCCCTAAACAACCCTACGAGTTACAACTTTGTGCTTAGCTAATTGAGGATCAGAGTTCTTTTTAAATAGGACATCTAAGCCACAAAGTTATAACTCCTAGGTATACATTCTTCTTCCCTATTCTTTTCCCTTTTTCTTACTTAGGTGGGGCCTCTCCTTTGGTTGCCTTTTGATGCAATGCCACTTGTGGGTCACACACTTGGCACTGATTACTTAGCAACCTCAGAGAGACCCCCCTCTTTATTCTATTTTTCATTTTTTTTCAGTTCATCATTTTTTTTGTAAAGGAGAAGAAGAATGCTTATGTTTCTAAGGGAGAGAGGAATGTTCCTAGGCCTAGGGTGGCCTCCCCCAAACTTCAACTACTCATTGTCCCCAATGAGTGTCTGAGGTGGCACACCCCCAAACTATCCTAGAAGCATCTAGTCTAAGGTAAAACAAAGAGAATCTAAAGCCCTAGGCATAGACAGAACATTTAAAAGAAAATATCACAGCAGCAGTAATTTTAAAAAAACAGACAGTTAAGGGCTTAAAGTTGTGCATGCTGAGCTTTTTAGAGGTTGATTTAAACTAGCAAAGGGTGTCCTATGACATTCATCCAGCATGCTTTTAGATAAGCTATATATGGTAGTCATGATAGCAGCAAAAGATGGAATTTAAACAGATCACAACCTAGCTAAACAGACAGTCCAAAACATGCTTTCAGTCATAAAAATTGCGGGGACCGCAATTATTTCGCAATTAAGTCAGGGCAGATATAACAGTGATTAAGGCCCCTAAGCATGCTCTTTCCAGTCATTCAAGCTCTTCTAAAAATAAAACAAAACTAACCTACCTAGGCTCCTACCATCAGACTATACTAAGCAAAATTAAAAACAGGAAACTAAGCATCTAAAACAGATCAAAAGTGTACTAAAAACAGCATAATTCACATAGTCTATCAGAAAGCAGAAAATTGTTTTTTTTTTCTAAGGGAACAGCAATACTCCCTTCAGTGCAATTCAAACCAGCACTCAAACGTCTTCATCCTCATCAGGTTGTCGTGGTCGTGGAGGCACCCATGGAGTCAGGAGATTTGTGGGGAAGTCAGGGAAGATGCACCCAAGTTGGTCTGCAACTTCCTTGTCCCTTGCCTGCGCATAAGTGGCCCATTGAGCCATCCTCCTTTGCATATCCATCAGGCAAGCCATGGATAGTGACTGATCAGCAGCCAGCCTATCCAGTTCAAACTCCATATTCCCCTTCCTCTTCAGCCTCAAGCTAGCAGGCAGCTCCAAGTGGCCTGTGTAAGCCATCTGCTGCTCCATTCGCTCAGTGGGGACTCCTGCAAGCAAACATAGTTTGGTTATGGTGTTAGGGAAAAACAGTGGTCCCTTACCCTTCTTGGCGCACTCAGCAATGGCGGCCGACATGATTTCACCCACATTGACCGTGAGACCTCGCATAATGGCATAGACCAGCAGCGATCTGCTCTGGTTGATGGTCATCTCATGGGTCACAGGGGACAGCTTTCTCCGTACAAAGGCAAACCATACAGCTGCCTTTGCTGTCAGGTTGGCACTCATGAGGGTGTGCCTCCCATTGCGTGATACAGTCCACGCTGCTTCAGGCTGGCCAATGGTTCGAATGGCCTCCTCCAACACTGCCTCAGTAGGCTCATCAACGATCCTCGCATAATCAGTGTGTCTTTGGCCCTTGAGGCCATAAGCTTCGTTGATGGCTTTTGCTGAGTAGTCCACCTCTACTCCCCTCACCACAGAAAGTCCTTCCTCAGAGTTACGCAGGTTGGCGTAGAAGTCGTAAACCATACTCGTGTAAGCAGGATTGGGCGGCCTGCATAACTCTTCCCAGCTGTGATTTATAATTCCTGCGCGCAAGAACTGCGGCAGGTCAGCAGGTCTATCGAGGAAGCCCTTCTCGTGCAGCAACTCCCTCTTCCTCAACTCAACGCCTCTGGACTCAGCATCAGAGGACACATACCTCACGGACTGAGGCTCATCTTCAGGGTAGAGCTTGGCCTTCCCTTTGTCTGCTGGCTTGGCTGACTCTGCAGCCTCAACCTTGAGTCTTTTGAGCGATGGCTCAGCGCTTTCTTTTTCTGACGAAGGCACCTTCTTGGCCTTCTTCTTCTTCAGCTTCTTGGATCGCTTGGCCTTAAGAATCTTGGCCTTCTTCTTCTTCTTGAGCTTTGCCTTGATGTTGATCTGCTGGAGGCATGCCCCCAGCGTCTCTTCCATGGAATCATCCTGCTGCGCAGGGCTCTCAGGAATGGCTTCCCTCAACGGAGAGAACACCTCGTCTTCCTCACCTTCACCACTGCCCTGAGTCGATTCTTGGTACTCCCCATATGGGAATTCAGGGTCAGGCCGTGGGGTAGTGTGCGACGGCGTGGTGCGTTGCTCTACTGTAGGTGTCTGTGCAGAACTCAGTGGTGAAGATGGCTGTTCAGGGCTCTGCGCTGGCGGTGATGAAGGGAGCTCTGGGCTCTGCACTGGTTCAGATGGTGAAGGGCTGTGCGCAGGCGATGCAGATGGCGACGAACCCTTCTTGGTCGACTCGTGGGACGCACGATCCGTTTCTTGACTCTCCACAGAGGGAGTCTTTTCTTTGCTTGGTTCGGCGGCCATCTCGACACTCCACCGGCGCTTCTTGGGTGTGCCCGCTGGTTCAGAGGGTCCAGCAGGGATTTCTGTGACAACCCTCCACTTCTTCCTACGGATCGGAAGCTTGGGAAGACGTTCGGTGCGTGCAGCGTCAGCCGTAGCCAAGGCAAGCAGTGCGTCTCTCGCAGCTGTTTCAGCAGCGTCGTCAGCCCTCTTCTTGGCTGCAGATCTTTCAGCCCGTGTGAACACCATTGTTGAGTCTTGGAGGTTTGGAGAGAAGAATCAAAGATGAAGAGAATCGCAGCTTTCTTGGAATTCAGAGAGTGAGAGAATCGTACAGATCAAGCGCCTTCTAACGGATATAAAGGAAACGGCTAAATCCCAACGGCTATATTTTGCGGATCCTGCAATTCCAGCGCAATTTTAGGGATATTTTTTCATCAAAATGTCAATCTTTGCTCGCCCGTATCTTTTATTTGGCTCAATCTTTTCTTGATTTTTAAAGCTGGAATTACTCTCCTTGATTCCCTCTTTCGATTCCCTACAAAAAGAAATAAAAACAACATCAAATTCGCAATTAAAATAATACAACAAAACATACAAACGATAACCGGAAAATTGTAAAAAATAAACTAAGGCATGAGCCTTATGTTGACGAGCACAGCAATCACTCGTCCTCTCTCGTTCTCGTTGTTATGCTTCAGTCAAGAGGAAGGCCGAGAGAGTCTTCACATCTCCTTCCTCATAGTAGTGCTTCAATCTTGCACCATTAACCATGAATGGTCGGCCTTGCTGCAAGTTCTTTATCTCTATGGCACCATGAACAAACACATTAGTAATCACAAATGGACCTGACCATCTAGACTTAAGTTTCCCTGGAAAGAGTTTCAACCGTGAGTTAAACAACAAGACAAGTTGACCCTTCTTAAAGTCCTTAACTCTAAGTCTACTATCGTGCCAAATCTTGGTCTTTTCCTTATACATTTTAGCATTTTCATAGGCCATATGTCTAAGCTCATCAAGCTCATGTAATTGCAAAGACCTCAGTGTTCCTGCATCCTTTACACAAAAATTCAATTCCTTCATGGCCCAAAATGCTTTGTTTTCTAGCTCAAGTGGTAAGTGACAAGTCTTGCCATATACCAGCCTATAAGGAGACATACCTAGGGGTGTCTTATATGCTGTCCTATAAGCCCAAAGTGCATCCTCAAGCTTAAAGGACCAGTCTTTCCTATTAGGTTTGACCACTTTTTCTAGGATGTTCTTAATTTCCCTATTTGAAATTTCAGCCTGTCCATTCGAGTGTGGGTGATAGGGAGTGGCTACTCTATGTCTAATGTTATATTTAGCCAACACTCTCTTCATAGCTTTGTTAATGAAATGTGACCCCTCATCACTAATGATGGCACGAGGTGTCCCAAACCTAGTAAAAATGTGCCTATGCAAGAATTTGGTGACTGTTTTGGCATCATTATTGGGACATGCTTTGGCTTCTACCCACTTGGACACATAGTCCACTGCCACTAATATGTAAAGGTTACCTGATGATGGAGGAAATGGCCCCATGAAGTCAATGCCCCACACATCAAAGAGCTCCAACTCTAAGATGTAGGTGAGGGGCATCTCATCCTTTCGACTGAGGTTACCTGTTCTCTGGCATTCATCACAGCTGTGGGCATAGTTGTGGGCATCCTTGAAGATTGTTGGCCAATAGTAGCCACTCTGAAATACCTTTGCAGCTGTTCTTTGGCCACCAAAGTGTCCACCATAAGGAGCTGTGTGACAGTGCTGCAGCACAGACTTCGCTTCAGCAGCTGAAACACACTTCCTTAGCAAGCCATCAGCACAGGTTCTATAAAGTGTTGGGTCATCCCAGATGAATTTCCTTGCTTCATGAAGGAACCTCTTCTTCTCTTGTCCTCCCTTGAAAACTGGTAATACCTGTGATGCAAGGAAGTTAGCAATGTCAGCAAACCAAGGTTCCTCATCGTTATCACGATGAGTTAAAACAAAGACATGTTCATCAATAAAAGCATCAGAAATTGCGGGCTCCGCAATTTTTTCGCAATTGTGCTGCAATCGAGAAAGGTGATCTGCAACCACATTTTCACATCCTTTCTTGTCTCGAATGTCTAAATCAAATTCCTGCAGCAATAACACCCACCTAATCAACCTCGGCTTAGCATCAGCCTTCCTCATAAGATATTTCAAGGCAGAATGGTCAGTGTACACAATTGTCCTAGTGCCTACAATATAGTTTCTGAATTTCTCACAAGCAAACACTACAGCAAGCATCTCTTTTTCAGTAGTTGTATAATTACATTGAGCCTCATTCAAGGTTTTACTAGCATAATAGACAGGGTGTGTTAGCTTGTCAATCTTCTGTCCTAACATCACTCCTACAGCATAGTCACTGGCATCACATAACATCTCAAAGGGAAGATCCCAATTTGGTCCTACTATGATAGGGGCTGTGACTAGTGCTTTCTTAAGGGTGGTCCAAGCTACTACACATTCCTTAGAGAAGATGAATGGCCTATTTATCTCTAGAAGTTCACACAGAGGTTTGGCTATTTTAGAAAAGTCCTTAATGAACCTTCTGTAGAAGCCAGCATGCCCTAAGAAACTTCTAATGGCCTTGACATTCTGAGGCTCTACCAACTTCTCTATGATCTCAATTTTGGCTCGGTCAACTTCTACACCTGCCCTCGACACTCTATGACCTAAGACAATCCCCTCATCTACCATGAAGTGACACTTTTCCCAATTAAGGACTAAGTTAGTTGTTAAGTCTCTGAAAGTGACTTATTTAGGACCCATTTAGCTTAAGAAGATGTACACTTTTAGGTGTTTTTGATAGCATTTAGCCTAAACCTATGCTTTAATATGAGAATTAGAAGAAGGTAGCTAATATAGGACTTATGTACAATAGGTAGAAAAAGGGTTGAAAACCGAAGGAAAAGAATGAAAAAATGAGCATTGCGAATGAATTGCGAAAACATTGCGGTGACCGCAATTATTCAAGTGGAAACCGTAAGTTGACTGATCTTTTTCTGTTAATTTCCGTAATTTCAGGGATTCATTCTTTCTCCTCCATCCATTCTGATATACGACGTTGAAGATTGATGGTTCTCCTTGGCCCAAGCGCACCTGCAAACTACTATAAAAGGGGGCCAAAGTCGGAGGTTTGATCATCATCCGAAAGCGTGAAGTCGTCTAGCAGTCCATCTGTTCCACTGTTTTTCCTTTGCCGTCTGTTGGTTTGCGAAGCTCAGCTGCTGGAGTCGATAATCTGATAGGAAGGAGAGTAGATTCTTCTTCTCTCCCGATTGGATTCATCCACGCAAGGCTGTCTTTTTGATCCTTCATTCGAGGCGATTGCGACGAGGCTTCAAGCACCATCTTACGAGCTTTCTGTCTTTCTTTTCTGTTTTACATTTCTGCTTCGTGCTGTCCTTTTCTTAAGTAGCTAGATTAGTTTATTTCGTTGCTTTCTGCCTTGTTGCTATTTACTTTAAAGCTTTCATCTGTTCGTCAAACAATTTCAGTAATCGAAGTACGTTTCTGCATTTCTCACTTCCCATTTCCTGCTACGGTTTTTACTTCCTGTTCTAAGTTTATTCCTCTTCTAAGCATGTTTGTTTTATCGTCCATTTCTGTTCACCTTGCATCCATGAGTAGCTAAATCACCTAGGGGCATGCTAATGACAGAACTATAGGCTAAAAAATGTGCATCAAGTATGTAGGATAGCTCTCGAATCATTGATTGTATGTAAGCTTCATCCCACGGGCAATTTCGATTGGCCATCCATTTTGTCCAAAGAACTCCTAACCTCTGGAAGGAGTAAGAGTTCAGAGTCATATAATCATGCTAGCCTTTCATGGTAATCAGGAAACGGCCTAGGAATAGGCGTTTCCCTAGTACAAACTAAACACTCCTGTTTTAACAAGATGCTTAAGACCTTACTTTGAAGTCGAGTAAACTTAAGACTCTAATGCATGGAATCGGACGATACTTGAGATAGAGTGAGTTTGATGTATAGAGAGTTGGTCCAATGCTTGAGAATCGTAATAAAATGCCTATAGGATAGTCATTAGTAGCCCTTAATTCACCCATTTACTCAGTTTCGCTGTTACTTAATTGCGGTAACATTGCGGTCCTCGCAATTCTGCCAGATTTTCATTCTGTTTAGCTGTTTTCTTCCTCGTTTATTAATTCCATCTCTTGTCTTTTAAGTCTAGTTTCAACTTGCATTTGTTTATGTTATATCCCTTTATACATTCAGCAAAAAGTAGATAATTAAAAACCAATTTTACCCCATCAAATTCATCACATCTTTCTTAACAATCACACTTCGCGAATAGCTAAAAATGAGTCTCTGTGGAAAAAACGAATGAAATATACTTACTACTTGCTGTGAGACCATGTATGCTTGCATGTTCTAAGTGCTCTCTCTACCCTTTTGCATATTTATCTTTACACACTGAGCACGCAACAAGTTTTTGGCGCCGCTGCCGGGGACTTATTTGAAGTAAAAACGAAGTTTGTTAAGTCTGAAACATCAAATTATTTTCCATTGAATTTGATCCATCTTCATTTCTTTTTCAGGTACCATTTAGGGTAGTTTATGAATGAGACTCCATTTAGTGATCTAGAGTTCAACCCTGAGCCCGAGAGATTACTTAGAGCTAGAAATAGAGCCAAAAAACGTCTCTTTAAACAAACCCTTTTACCTCCAATCATTGCAGAGACTACAATTCCTCCGCAATTACCTCAAGAAGAAATGGCTGGAGTAAATCAAAACCTGGTGCCTGTCACTCGCAATCCCATTGAAATAGCGAATGACAAGGATAGCGCCATCCTTTCATATTTAGTACCTATGCCTGGGGAGCTGAACCCCAGCATAATCCGTCCTGAAATCACTGCCAACTCATTCGAGTTAAAGCCAGTGATGTTCCAAATGTTGTCCACTGTGGGACAATTCTTTGGAATAGAAAATGAGGACCCCCATAACCACCTTAGGAACTTCCTAGGAGTTAGTGACACATTCCTAATCCCTGGAGTTTCCCAAGAAGCCCTGAGGCTATATCTTTTCCCTTACTCTTTGAGGGACAAAGCTAAAACATGGTTAAATTCTTTACCCTCAGGATCTGTCCTCAATTGGACAGATTTAGCAGAAAAATTCCTAGTCAAATATTTCCCACCAGATAGGAATTCGACCTTTCGTGATGATATCATAAAATTCAAACAAGCTCCAAGTGAGTCTCTTCACGAAGCTTGGACAAGATTCAAAGACCTTCTCATTAAATGTCCACACCATGGCATTCCATGGTGTATCCAAATAGAAGTCTTCTTTAAAGGATGCAACCCCAGCACCAGACAAGTTCTAAATTCATCTGCTGGTGGTTCCATGTTGTCCAAGAGTTACAACGAAGCTTATGAGATCTTGGAGAAGATCTCAACATCTCATTGTAGGTGGTCAGATGATCCAGTAGAGCCAACTAGGGCTCAAGACAAGGATGCTCTAAGCGCCATGAGCACCCAAATAAACGCCCTGACCAACTTAGTTAAGCAAATGGCTCAGGCCAATCTCCAAACCAGTGCCAATACCGCCACAGCCATGTCAATGGGCACCCAACCAAGTCAAGGCGAGGCACTGATCTGTGGATTCTGTGGGGAAGGGCACCCTTATGAATACTGCCCTGGGAATCCATCCTCAGTCTGCTATGTAGGAAGCCAGCAGCAGCCAAGGAACAACCCCTACTCCAACACCTATAACCCTGGTTGGAGAAACCACCCTAACCTGTCATGGGGTGGCCAACAAAACACTAACCAAAATCCTAATCAACCAAGGCCGAGTGGAACACCTGGTTTCACTCCCCAACATAACCAGTCAATGTACCAAAAACCTTACAATCAACCTGTAGGATCTTCTGTAGAAAACCTACTCAAGGAATATATAGCTAAGAATGATGCTACTCTTCAGAGCCAGCAAGCTACTCTTAGGAGCCTAGAGAACCAAATAGGCCAATTAGCCAATGAACTTAAAAGTAGGCCCCAAGGTAGACTCCCTGCTGACACCGAGGTACCAAGGAGAGATGGCAAGGAACAAGTTCAAGCAATTGAACTTAGGAGTGGAAGACCATTGGTGAGCAACACAAAGGACACACCAAAGAGAGTAGAGAACACTGAGTCTAGTGCTCCACTGGAATCTCTGCCACACCAAGGTCCACCACCAACTAGCACATCAGGAGCCAGGCTAGAGCCAATTGTTGAGGAGATAGAAGAAATTCCAAGGCCTTCACCTATCATAAGGCGACCTGACGTGCCTGCTTATGTGCCACCACCTCCATATCCTCGAAGGCTGAAGAAGAAGCAGGAACAGGAAGTTCATTTTAATAAATTCTTAGAAATACTTAAGCAAGTGCATGTTAACATTCCTTTTGTAGAGGTTTTACAATCGATGCCTTCTTATGTAAAGTTTTTGAAGGACATTATTACTAACAAAAAAATAATTGGTGAGTTTGAAACAGTAAACCTCACCGAGGAGTGCAGTGCCATCCTCCAGAACAAGCTGCCCAAGAAGGAGAAGGATCCTGGTTCCTTCACCTTACCTGTAGAACTTGGAGGCAAGCACGTGGGCAGAGCGCTTTGTGACCTGGGCGCCAGCATCAATCTCATGCCCCTGTCCCTATTCCGCCAGTTGGGAATAGGAGAAGCACGTCCAACTACTGTCACTTTACAACTAGCAGACAGATCCATCGCATATCCAGAAGGTAAGATTGAGGATATTCTAGTTAAAGTTGACAAATTCATTTTCCTTGCAGATTTCATTGTCCTGGACTATGAGGCAGATAAGGAGGTCCCCATCCTGCTAGGTAGACCATTTCTAGCCACAGGTAGGGCACTAATAGATGTTCAAAAAGGTGAGTTAACTATGAGGGTTCATGATGAAGAGGTAAAATTTAGTGTTTATAAAGCTTTAAGGTATCCCTCTGACCTTGAATCCTGTGCTAGCATGGATATTGTTGACTCACTGATGGAAGAACAATTAGAGCATGTATTATTAACCAAGCATGCAAATGAATATGTAGGATTAGATGTAGCTGATTTAAATATATCTGACATAATGGATATGCCTGTAGATACACCACAGCATGTATGTATGAATATAGATTTAACTGATAGAACTGTAAATCCTTTGAAACCCTCCATTGAGCATCCACCTGTTTTAGAACTGAAACCACTACCCACTCACCTCAAATATGCATATCTAGGAAATAATGATACACTGCCAGTAATTATTTCTTCTAAACTAAGTGAACAGCATGAGGGTGAATTAATTGTACTGCTTAAGCAACATAGGAAGGCTATAGCATGGACTATTGCTGATATTCGAGGCATTAGCCCTTCTTATTGCATGCACAAAATTATACTAGAGGAAGAGCACACACCTAGGGTAGATCACCAGCGTAGGTTAAACCCCTCTATGAAAGAGGTAGTGAAGAAGGAAATAATCAAGTGGTTAGATGCAGGAGTAATTTTCCCCATAGCTAGTAGCCAGTGGGTGAGCCCCATCCAATGTGTACCTAAGAAGGGGGGAATAACCGTGGTAGTCAATGAGAATAACGAACTGATTCCAACAAGGACTGTCACAGGGTGGAGGGTATGTATGGATTACAGAAAATTAAATAAAGAAACTAAAAAAGACCATTTCCCTATACCGTTTATTGACCAGATGCTAGACAGAATAGCTGGTAGAGCCTACTATTGTTTCTTAGATGGGTACTCTGGTTATAATCAAATCACTATAGACCCTAAGGATCAAGAGAAGACCACCTTCACTTGCCCTTTTGGAACGTTTGCCTTCCGCAGAATGCCTTTTGGCTTATGCAATGCACCGGCAACTTTCCAAAGGTGCATGATGGCAATCTTCTCTGAGTTGGATGAGTCCATGATAGAAATATTCATGGATGACTTCTCAGTCTTTGGGGATTCATTTAAAACCTGTCTAGAGAACCTAGGACAAGTCCTGGCTAGGTGTGAAGAGACCAACCTAGTCCTAAATTGGGAAAAGTGCCATTTTATGGTAGATGAAGGGATTGTCTTAGGACATAGAGTGTCAAGGGAAGGTGTAGAAGTGGATAGGGCAAAAATAGAGATCATAGAGAAGTTGGTAGAGCCCCAGAATGTCAAAGCCATTAGAAGCTTCTTAGGGCACGCTGGCTTCTACAGAAGGTTCATTAAGGACTTTTCTAAGATAGCCAAGCCTCTGTGCGAGCTTCTAGAGCTAAATAGACCATTTATCTTCTCTAAAGAATGTGTAGTAGCTTGGAGAACCCTTAAGGAAGCACTGGTCACAGCACCAATCATAGTAGGACCAAATTGGGATCTCCCATTTGAGATGCTATGCGATGCCAGTGACTATGCTGTAGGAGTCATGTTAGGACAGAAGATTGACAAGCTGACACACCCTGTCTATTATGCTAGCAAGACCTTGAATGAGGCTCAATGTAATTATACAACTACTGAGAAAGAGATGCTTGCTGTAGTATTTGCTTGTGAAAAATTTAGAAATTACATTGTAGGCACTAGGACAATCGTATACACTGACCATTCTGCTTTAAAATATCTTATGAGGAAGGCTGATGCTAAGCCTAGATTGATTAGATGGGTGTTATTGCTGCAGGAATTTGATTTGGACATTCGGGACAAGAAGGGATGTGAGAATGTGGTTGCAGATCACCTGTCTCGATTGCAGCACAATTGCGAAAAAATTGCGGAGACCGCAATTTCTGATGCTTTTATAGATGAACATGTCTTTGCTTTGGCTCATCGGGATAACGATGAGGAACCTTGGTTTGCTGACATTGCTAACTTCCGTGCATCACAGGTATTGCCAGTGTTCAAGGGAGGACAAGAGAAGAAGAGGTTCCTTCATGAAGCAAGGAAATTCATCTGGGATGACCCCACACTTTACAGAACCTGTGCTGATGGCTTACTAAGGAAGTGTGTTTCAGCTGCTGAAGCGAAGTCTGTGCTACAGCACTGTCACTCATCTCCTTACGGTGGACACTTTGGTGGTCAAAGAACAGCTGCGAAGGTATTTCAGAGTGGCTACTATTGGCCAACAATCTTCAAGGACGCCCACAACTATGCCCACAGCTGTGACGAATGCCAAAGGACAGGTAACCTCAGTCGCAAGGATGAGATGCCCCTCACCTACATCTTAGAGTTGGAGCTTTTTGATGTGTGGGGCATTGATTTCATGGGACCATTCCCTCCATCATCAGGTAACCTATACATATTAGTGGCAGTGGACTACGTGTCCAAGTGGGTAGAAGCAAAAGCATGTCCTAATAATGATGCTAAAACACTCACTAACTTCTTGCATAGGCACATTTTCACTAGATTTGGGACTCCTCGTGCTATCATTAGTGATGAGGGGTCACATTTCATTAATAAGGCTATGGAGAAAGTATTGGCTAAATATAACATTAGACATAGGGTAGCTACTCCCTATCACCCACACTCGAATGGCCAAGCTGAAATTTCCAATAGGGAGATAAAGAACATCCTAGAAAAGGTAGTCAAACCTAATAGGAAAGACTGGTCCTTTAAGCTTGAGGATGCACTTTGGGCTTATAGAACAGCATATAAGACACCCCTAGGCATGTCTCCCTATAGGTTGGTGTATGGCAAGGCTTGCCACTTGCCACTTGAGTTAGAAAACAAAGCATTTTGGGCCATGAAGGAATTGAATTTTTGTGTAAAGGATGCGGGGACATTGAGGTCTTTGCAGCTACATGAACTTGATGAGCTTAGGCATATGGCCTATGAGAATGCCAAAATGTATAAAGAAAAGACCAAAATATGGCACGACAGTAGACTCAGGATCAAAGACTTTAGGAAAGGCCAACTTGTACTATTATTTAACTCACGATTAAAGTTATTTCCAGGCAAACTAAAGTCTAGATGGTCAGGTCCATTTGTTATCACTAATGTTTATGTTCATGGTGCAATAGAGATAAAGAATTTGCAGCAAGGCCAGCCATTTATGGTCAATGGTGCTAGGTTGAAGCACTACTATGAGGAAGGAGATGTGAAGACTCTCTCGGCCTTCCTCTTGACTGAAGCATGACAAAGAGAACGAGAGAGAACGAGTGGTTACTGTGCTCGTTTAGTCAAGGCCAATGCCTTAGTTTATTTTTTTCTGTTTTTCCGATTATCGTTTGTATGTTTTGTGGTGTAATTTTAACTGCGTATTTAATGTTTGTTTTATTTGTTTTTGCAAGGATTCGAAAGAGGGGATCAAGGAGAGTAAATCCAGCTTTAAAAATCAAGAAACGGTTGAGCCAAATAAAAGATACGGACGAGCAAAGTTTGAGATTTTGATGATAAAATATCCCTACAATTGCGCTAAAATTGCTGGATCCGCAAAAAAAAAAGAGCCGTTGGGATTTTTCCGTTGCATTTATAGCCGTTAGAACGCGCTCGTTCGATACGATCCTCTCATTCTCTGATTTTCAAGAAATCTGCGATTCTCTCCATCTCTGATCCTTCTCTCCAAACCTCCAAGATTCGACAATGGTGTCCACACGTGCTGAAAGATCCGCAGCCAAGAAGAAGGCTGATGACGCAGCTGAAGCGGCTGCGAGGGAAGCGCTTCTCACCCTTGCAGACGATGGTGCCGTTCGCACCGGTCCTCTTCCCAAGCTTCCTATTCGTAGGAAGAAGTGGAGGGTGGTCACTGAGATCCCTGCTGGACCATCTGAGCCAGTGGGCACGCCCAAGAAACGCCGGTGGAGTGTCAAGACGGCCGCCGAACCAAGCACAACAAAGACTCCCTCTGTGGAGAGTCAAGAAACTGATCGTGCATCCCACGAGTCAGCTAAAGAAGGTTCGTCGCCGTCTGCATCACCTGCGCACAGCCCCTCACCATCTGAACCGGTGCCAAGCGCAGAATCGTCACCGCCTGCACAGAGCTCCGAGTTGTCTCCAGCACCTCAGAGTTCTGACCCGACACCTGCAGCAGCGCAAAGTCCTGAACCACCATCTTCGCCACTGAGTTCTGCGCAGACACCATCAGCAGAGCACAATCCCACGCCATCGCACAACTCTCCACAGCCTGATCCTGAATTCCCATATGGGGATTATCAAGAGTCCACACCGGGCAGTGGAGATGCTGGGGAAGACGAAGTCTTCTCTCCTATGAGGGAAGATAGCCCTGCCGAGCCTGCACAGCAGGACGATTCTATGGAGGAGACGTTGGGGGCATGCTTCCCGCAACTCAACATCAAGGCCAGGCTCAAGAAGAAGAAGAAGGCCAGAATTGACAAGGCCAAGAAGTTGAAGAAAAAGAAGGCCAAGAAGGTGCCGTCGACGGACAAAGAGAGCACTGAGCCTTCGCTCAAACGCCTCAAGGTGGAAGCTGCTGCATCATCCAAACCAGCAGATAAGGGGAAGGCTAAACTCTACCCTGAAGACGAACCTCCGTCAGTGAGGTATGTCTCATCTGATGCTGAGTCCAGGGGTGCTGAGCTGAGGAAGAGGGACCTGTTGCACGAGAAAGGATTCCTCGACCGACTTGCTGACCTGCCGCAGTTCTTGCGCGCAGGGGTGATCAACCACGGCTGGGAGGAATTCTGCAGACCGCCTAATCCAGCATACACGAGCATGGTGTATGATTTCTACGCTAATGTGCTCAGCCCTGAGGATGGCCTGTCTGTGGTCAGAGGGGTAGAAGTAGATTTCTCAGCCAAGGCCATCAATGAAGCATTTGGTCTCAAGGGCCAACCTCATACAGATTATGCACGGATAGTTAATGAGCCGACTGAGGCAGTGCTGGAAGAGGCCATTCGCACAATTGGCCAGCCTGAAGCAGCGTGGACTGTCTCACGCAATGGGAGGCACACCTTAATGAGTGCCAATCTGACAGCAAAGGCAGCTGTTTGGTTTGCCTTTGTGAGGAGAAAGATGTCCCCTGTGACCCACGAGACAACAATCAACCAGAGTAGATCACTGCTGGTCTATGCCATCATGCGCGGTCTCACGGTCAATGTGGGGGAAATCATGTCAGCTGCCATTGCTGAATGCGCAAAGAAAGGTAAGGGACCCTTGTTTTTCCCTAATACCATAACCAAGCTATGTTTGCTTGCAGGAGTCCCCACCGAGCGCTTGGAGCAGCAGATGCCTTACACAGGCCATTTAGAGCTGCCTGCTAACCTGAGGCTGCGAAGAAAGGGGAATATGGAGTTTGAATTGGATAGGCTGGCTGCTGAACAGTCCCTATCCATGGCCTGCTTGATGGACATGCAGAGGAGAATGGCTCAATGGGCCAACTATGCGCAGGCAAGGGACAAGGAAGTTGCAGACCAGCTGGGGTGCATCTTCCCGGACTTCCCTACCAATCTCCTAACTCCATGGGTGCCCCCACGACCAAGGCAACCAGATGAGGATGACGAGAATTGAGTGCTGATTTGAAGTGCACTAAAGGGAGTATTGCTGTTCCCTTAAAAAAAAATTTCTGCTTTCTGATAGGATCATGTACAGTATGCTGTTTTGTGTTCAGCTTTTGATCTGTTTTTAATGTTTAGTGTTATGTGTTTTCTTTTGCTTAGTCTAGTCTGATGTTAGCTGAATAGGTAGGATAGTTTAGATTTATTTTTAGGATGCGTGAGTAACAGGAAAAAGCATGCTAGGGGCCTGAATCAATGTTAAATCTGCCCGAATTGAATTGCGAAATAATTGCGGTTCCCGCAATTTTTGTGACTGATTGCATGTTTTGGACTGTCTGTTTAGTTAGGCTGTGATCGGTTATATTCTATCTTTTGCTGCTAGCATGACTACCTTATATAGCTGATCTTAAAGCATGCTGGATGAGTGTTATAGGACACCCTTTGATAGTTTAAATTCGCCTCTGAATAGTGCTCAGCATGCATAAACCGTAAGTCCTTAAAACTGTCTGTTATGTTCAAATTTTCTGTTGTTGGAATAATTGCTTTTAGAATGTTTTGCCTATGCCTAGGATTTTTAGATTCTCTTTGTTTTACTTTAGACTAGATGCTTCTAGGACAAGTTTGGGGGTGTGCCACCTCAGACACTCATTGGGGACAATGAGTAGTTGAAGTTTGGGGGAGGCCACCCTAGGCCTAGGAACATTCCTCTCTTCCTTAGGACATAAGCATTCTTCTTCTCCTAAGAAAAAAAAATTGTGATAAATAGAAAAAGTGAAAAATAGAATAAAGAGGGGAGTCTCTCTCAAGTTGCTGAGTAATCAGTGCCAAGTGTGTAAACCACAAGTGGCATTGCATCAAAAGGCAACCCAAGGAGAGACTCCACCGAAGTAAAAAAGGAAAAAGGGAGAAATAGGGAAGAAGAATGTATGCTTGGGAGTTATAATCTTGTGGCTTAGATGTCCTATGTAAAAAGAACTCTGATCCTTAATGAGCTAAGCACAAGGTTGTAGCTTTTAGGTTTGTCTAGGGAGATGACTGTATATCCAATGTAGTGATGCCAGGGCTTAGGTTGTTCTCTAAAAGTACCACTGTCACTGTTAATACTAAGACTGGCATGACTCTAAGGAATCCTAGACACATTAAAAATAAAGCTAGAAGCATGTACTGAGTCTGGAGTAAAGCTTGGGAGAATTTGAAACCCGAGGGATAGTGGCATGACATCATAAAAGTAGCTAGATCAGTAGTAGGGGGTTAATAAAAACAGCAGGTATAGTAGGCAGGTGAAGTCAGAAGAAGCTTGATAAAGAGGTTAGTTCTAAACTTAGAAGTGTGTCACAGGACAGCACTGCTAGAGATAGGGATATAGGGGAGTCGGTAAGTAGTTAAAGAAGATAAAATAACAGCCTAAGTAAGTCCTTAGTATGCTTGAGGACAAGCAAAACCTTAAGTTTGGGGGTGTGTTAAGTCTCTGAAAGTGACTTATTTAGGACCCATTTAGCTTAAGAAGATGTACACTTTTAGGTGTTTTTGATAGCATTTAGCCTAAACCTATGCTTTAATATGAGAATTAGAAGAAGGTAGCTAATATAGGACTTATGTACAATAGGTAGAAAAAGGGTTGAAAACCGAAGGAAAAGAATGAAAAAATGAGCATTGCGAATGAATTGCGAAAACATTGCGGTGACCGCAATTATTCAAGTGGAAACCGTAAGTTGACTGATCTTTTTCTGTTAATTTCCGTAATTTCAGGGATTCATTCTTTCTCCTCCATCCATTCTGATATACGACGTTGAAGATTGATGGTTCTCCTTGGCCCAAACGCACCTGCAAACTACTATAAAAGGGGGCCAAAGTCGGAGGTTTGATCATCATCCGAAAGCGTGAAGTCGTCTAGCAGTCCATCTGTTCCACTGTTTTTCCTTTGCCGTCTGTTGGTTTGCGAAGCTCAGCTGCTGGAGTCGATAATCTGATAGGAAGGAGAGTAGATTCTTCTTCTCTCCCGATTGGATTCATCCACGCAAGGCTGTCTTTTTGATCCTTCATTCGAGGCGATTGCGACGAGGCTTCAAGCACCATCTTACGAGCTTTCTGTCTTTCTTTTCTGTTTTACATTTCTGCTTCGTGCTGTCCTTTTCTTAAGTAGCTAGATTAGTTTATTTCGTTGCTTTCTGCCTTGTTGCTATTTACTTTAAAGCTTTCATCTGTTCGTCAAACAATTTCAGTAATCGAAGTACGTTTCTGCATTTCTCACTTCCCATTTCCTGCTACGGTTTTTACTTCCTGTTCTAAGTTTATTCCTCTTCTAAGCATGTCTGTTTTATCGTCCATTTCTGTTCACCTTGCATCCATGAGTAGCTAAATCACCTAGGGGCATGCTAATGACAGAACTATAGGCTAAAAAATGTGCATCAAGTATGTAGGATAGCTCTCGAATCATTGATTGTATGTAAGCTTCATCCCACGGGCAATTTCGATTGGCCATCCATTTTGTCCAAAGAACTCCTAACCTCTGGAAGGAGTAAGAGTTCAGAGTCATATAATCATGCTAGCCTTTCATGGTAATCAGGAAACGGCCTAGGAATAGGCGTTTCCCTAGTACAAACTAAACACTCCTGTTTTAACAAGATGCTTAAGACCTTACTTTGAAGTCGAGTAAACTTAAGACTCTAATGCATGGAATCGGACGATACTTGAGATAGAGTGAGTTTGATGTATAGAGAGTTGGTCCAATGCTTGAGAATCGTAATAAAATGCCTATAGGATAGTCATTAGTAGCCCTTAATTCACCCATTTACTCAGTTTCGCTGTTACTTAATTGCGGTAACATTGCGGTCCTCGCAATTCTGCCAGATTTTCATTCTGTTTAGCTGTTTTCTTCCTCGTTTATTAATTCCATCTCTTGTCTTTTAAGTCTAGTTTCAACTTGCATTTGTTTATGTTATATCCCTTTATACATTCAGCAAAAAGTAGATAATTAAAAACCAATTTTACCCCATCAAATTCATCCCATCTTTCTTAACAATCACACTTCGCGAATAGCTAAAAATGAGTCTCTGTGGAAAAAACGAATGAAATATACTTACTACTTGCTGTGAGACCATGTATGCTTGCATGTTCTAAGTGCTCTCTCTACCCTTTTGCATATTTATCTTTACACACTGAGCACGCAACATTAGTCTCTTCACATCTAGCCAAGACTTGTCCTAGATTCTCTAGACAGTTGGTGAATGAATCCCCAAAGACTGAAAAGTCATCCATGAATATCTCTATCATGGATTCATCCAAATCAGAGAAGATTGCCAACATGCACCTTTGGAAAGTTGCCGGTGCATTGCATAAGCCAAAAGGCATTCTGCGAAAGGCAAAAGTTCCAAAAGGGCAAGTGAAGGTAGTCTTTTCTTGGTCTTTGGGGTCTATAGTAATCTGGTTATACCCTGAATAACCGTCTAGGAAACAGTAATAGGCTCTACCAGCTATTCTGTCTAACATTTGGTCAATAAATGGCAGAGGGAAGTGGTCTTTTTTAGTTTCTTTATTTAGTTTCCTATAATCCATACATACTCTCCATCCTGTGACAGTCCTAGTTGGAATCAGTTCATTGTTCTCATTGACTACCACAGTCATCCCCCCCTTCTTAGGTACACATTGTATAGGGCTCACCCACTGGCTACTAGCTATGGGAAAGATCACACCAGCATCTAACCATTTTATTATTTCTTTCTTAACTACCTCTTTCATAGAGGGATTCAGCCTACGTTGATGATCTACTCTAGGTGTGTGCTCTTCCTCTAGTATAATCTTATGCATGCAATAAGAAGGGCTAATGCCTCTAATATCAGCAATAGTCCATGCAATAGCCTTCCTATGTTGCTTAAGGAGTAAAATTAAATCAACCTCATGCTGTTCACTTAGCTTAGAAGAAATAATTACAGGCAGTGTATCATTATTTCCTAAATATGCATACTTGAGGTGAGTGGGGAGTGGCTTTAATTCTAATACAGGTGGATGCTCAATGGATGGCTTTAAAGGATTTAAGGATCTATCAGTTAATTCTATATTCATACATACATGCTGAGGGTTATTTACAGATATATCCATTATCTCAGCTATGTTTAAGTCAGTTAATTCTAAACCTACATATTCATTGGCATGCTTGGTTAATAACACATGCTCCAATTGTTCCTCCATTAAGGAGTCTACTACGTCCATGCTAGCACAAGATTCAAGGTCAGAGGGGTACCTTAAAGCTTTATATACACTAAACTTCACCTCCTCATCATGAACCCTCATAGTGAGCTCACCTTTTTGGACGTCTATCAGTGCCCTACCTGTGGCTAGAAATGGTCTGCCTAACAGGATGGGGACCTCCTTGTCTGCTTCATAATCCAGGATAATGAAATCTGCAAGGAAAATAAACTTGTCAACCTTTACTAAAATATCCTCAATTTTACCTTCTGGATATGCAATGGATCTGTCTGCTAATTGTAAAGTGACAGTGGTTGGACGTGCTTCTCCTATTCCCAACTGGCGGAATAGTGATAGGGGCATGAGGTTTATGCTGGCGCCTAGGTCACAAAGCGCTCTGCCCACGTGCTTGCCTCCAAGTTCTACAGGTAAGGTGAAGGAACCAGGATCCTTCTCCTTCTTAGGCAGCTTGTTTTGGAGTATGGCACTGCACTCCTCAGTGAGGTTTACTGTTTCAAACTCACCAATTATTTTTTTGTTAGTAATAATGTCCTTCAAAAACTTCACATAGGAAGGCATAGACTGTAACACTTCTACAAAAGGAATGTTGACATGCACTTGTTTAAGAATTTCTAAGAATTTATTAAAATGCACTTCCTGTTCCTGCTTCTTCTTAAGCCTTCGAGGATATGGGGGTGGTGGCACATATGCAGGCACGTCAGGGCGCCTTAGGATAGGTGGAGGCCTTGGAATTTCTTCTATTTCCTCAACAATTGGTTCTAGCCTGACTCCTGATGTGCTAGTTGGTGGTGGACCTTGGTTTGGCAGAGACTCCAGTGGAGCACTAGACTCAGTGTTCTCTACTCTCTTTGGTGTGTCCTTTGTGTTGCTCACCAAGGGTCTACCACTTCTGAGTTCAATTGCTTGAACTTGTTCTTTACCATCTCTCCTTGGCACTTCGGTGTCAGCAGGGAGTCTACCTTGGGGCCTACTCTTGAGTTCATTGGCCAGTTGGCCTATTTGGTTCTCTAGGCTCCTAAGAGTAGCTTGCTGGCTTTGAAGAGTAGCATCATTCTTAGCTATGTATTCCTTGAGTAAGTTTTCTACAGACGATCCTACAGGTTGGTTGTAAGGTTTTTGATACATTGATTGGTTATGTTGGGGAGTGAAACCAGGTGTTCCACTCGGTCTAGGTTGGTTAGGATTTTGGTTAGCATTTTGTTGGCCACCCCATGACAGGTTTGGGTGGTTCCTCCAACCAGGGTTGTAAGTATTGGAATAGGGGTTGTTCCTAGGCTGCTGCTGGCTTCCAATGTAGCAGACTGAGGCTGGATTCCCAGGGCAGTATTCATACAGGTGCCCTTCCCCACATAATCCACATACAAGTGTCTCACCTTGACTTGGTTGGGTGCCCATTGACATGGCGGTAGCGGTGTTGACACTTGTTTGGAGATTGGCTTGAGCCATTTGCTTTACTAGGTTGGTCAGGGCATTTATTTGGCTGCTCATTGCACTTAGAGCATCCTTGTCTTGAGCCCTAGTTGGCTCAACTGGATCATCTGACCACCTACAGTGAGATGCTGAGATCTTCTCCAAGATCTCATAGGCCTCGTTGTAACTCTTGGACAACATGGAACCACCAGCAGATGAATTCAAGACTTGTCTAGTGCTGGGGTTGCATCCTTTGAAAAAGACCTCAATTTGAATACACCATGGGATGCCATGATGTGGACATTTGAGAAGAAGGTCCTTGAACCTTGTCCAAGCTTCGTGAAGAGATTCATTATCAGCTTGTTTGAACTTAACTATATCATCACGAAAGGTAGAATTCCTATCAGGTGGGAAGTATTTGACTAGGAATTTCTCTGCTAAGTCTGTCCAGTTAAGGACAGATCCAGAGGGTAATGAGTTCAACCATGTTTTGGCTTTGTCCCTCAAAGAGTAAGGGAACAAATATAGCCTCAAAGCTTCTTGGGACACTCCAGGGATGATAAAGGTATCACTAACTCCTAAGAAGTTCCTAAGATGGTTGTGGGGGTCCTCATTTTCTATTCCAAAGAATTGTCCCACAGTGGACAACATTTGGAACATCACTGGCTTTAACTCGAATGAGTTGGCAGTGATTTCAGGACGGATTATGCTGGGGTTCAGCTCCCCAGGCATAGGTACTAAATATGAAAGAATGGCACTATTCTTGTCATTCGCTATTTCGATGGGGTTGCGAGTGACAGGTACCGGATTGGGAATTATTCCAGCCATTTCTTCTTGAGACAATTGCGGAGGAATTGTGGTTCCCGCAATTATTTGAGGTATAGAGGGTTGCTTAAAGAGACGTTTCTTGGCTTTAGTTCTGGCTCTAAATAGTCTCTCGGGCTCAGGATTGAACTCTAGATCACTACTTGAATGCTCACTCATAAACTAACTCAACTAGTACCTACAAAAGAAATGAAACTAGATTAGTTCCAATAGGCAATAAGCTTGGTGTTTCAAACTTAACAAACTTCGTTTTCACTAAAATAAATCCCCGGCAGCGGCGCCAAAAACTTGTTGCGTGCTCAATGTGTTGAAGTAATTAGGCAATAAAAGAGATAGAGCACTCAGAACATGCAAGCATACATGATCTTATAGCAAGTAGTAAGTATATTTCATTCGTTTTCCCACAGAGATTTATTTTTAGCTATTCGCGAAGTGTTTTGTTAAGAAAGAAGGGGTGGATTTGATGGGGTAAAATTGGTTTTTAATTAACTAATTTTTGCTGAATGTGTAAAGGGTAGTAACATAAACAAGAATAAGTTAAAGCTAAGCTCAAATAGAAAGAGACGAGATTAATAAATGAAGTTAAAGACAGCTAAACAGAATGGAAACTTAGACGGAATTGCGGAGACCGCAATTCTACCGCAATTATAATAACAGCGAAAGTGGGTAAATGGGTGATTTAAGGGCTACTAATGACTATCCTATAGACATTTTTATACGATTCTCAAGCACTGGATCTACTCTCTATGCATCAAACTATCTCAAACTCATGTATCGTCCGATTCCATGCATTAGATTCTTTAGTTTACTCAACTCAAAGTAAGGTCTTAAGCATCTTGTTAAGGCAGAAAGATATGGTTTGTACTAGGGAAACGCCTATTCCTAGGTCGTTTCCTGGTTACCTTGAAAGGCTAGCATGATAATATGACTCTGAACTCTTACTCCTTCCAGAGGTTAGGAGTTCTTTGGACAAAATGGATGGCCAATCGAAATTGCCCGTGGGATGAAGCTTACATACAATCACTGCTTCGAGAGCTATCCTACATGCTTGATTCACGTTTTTTAGCCTATAGTGTTGTCATTAGCATGCCCCTAAGTGACTTAGTTACTCATGGATATAAGGAGAACAGAACTAAAAGATAAGATAGACATGCTCAGAAGGGAAATGTGCTCAAAACAGCAAGGGAAAGCAGTAGAATGTAAAGGCAGAAACTGTGAAGTACTGAATTTTGTGTTTGATTAATCAATTGTTTGAATGAACATAAGAGATACTTAAAGTAAAGAACAGCAAGACAGAACACAACGAAATGATCTAAACTAGCCACAAGAACAGAAACAACACAAGACAGAATGGGAAAATGGAAATGAAGAACAAAAACAGTAAAACAGCTTCGAATGTCTCGTTGCAGCCGCCTCGAATGAAGGATGAGAAAGGTCAGCCTTGCTTGGATGAATCCAATCGGGAGAGAAGAAGAATCTCCTCTCCTTCCTATCAGATTATCGATTCCAACAGCTGAGCTTCGCAAACCAGCAGACGGCAAAGGAAAACTAGGAGAAAAGATGGACTGCGAGAAGACTTCTACGCTTTCGGATGATGTTTGAACCTCCGACTTTGACCCCCTTTTATAGTATTTTGCAGGTGCGTTTGGGCCAAGGAGAACCATCAATCTTCAACGTCATATATCAGAATGGATGGAGGAGAAAGAACGAATCCCTGAAATAACGGAAATTAACAGAAAAAGATCAGTCAACTTACGGTTTTCACTTGAAACATTGCGAGAACCGCAATGTTTCCGCAATGCTTTCGCAAGGCTTGTTTTTCATTCTTTTCCTTCGGTTTTCAACCATTTTCTTTCCTATTGTGCATAAGTCCTAATTTAGCTACCTTCTTCTCATTCTCATATTTAAGCATAGGTTTAGGCTAAATGCTATCAAAAACACCTAAAAGTGTACATCTTCTTAAGCTAAATGGGTCCTAAATAAGTCACTTTCAGAGACTTAACAATAGGCAGGGATGGGCGGTCTGCACAGCTCTTCCCAGCCGTGGTTGGTGATCCCTGCGCGCAAGAATTGCGGCAGGTCTGCCAATGCATCAAGAAACCTCTTCTCATGGAGTAGGTCTCTTTTTCTCAGTTCAGTGCCCCGTGATTCAGCATCTGAAGATACATACCTCACAGCTTGAGGTTCGTCTTCGGGGTACAATTTGGCTTTCCCCTTATCCCGTGCCTTGGCCGACTCAGCAGCCTCGACCTTCAGCCTCTTCAAAGAAGGCTCACTACTGACCTTCTTCTTCTTGGATCTTTTTGAAGCTTTCGGCCGTTTGGCCTTTACAACCTTGGGCGCTTTCTTCCTCAGCCGTGCCCTGGTGGTGATCTGCTGGAGGCAGTCCCCCAACGTCTCATCCATTGAGTCTCCCCCTTCTTCTGGGCTATCGGGGCTGACTTCCCTCAAAGGAGAGAAGACTTCATCTTCCTCAGCCGTCTCTTCGCCCGGCCCTGATTCTTGATGTTCTTTACTCGGGGCGTCAGCCTCTGGTGTCTGCGAAGATGGCGATGCCTCAGGGCTTTGTGTAGGTGGAGATAGCGCAGGGCTCTGTGGAGATGGAGATGGCTCGGGGCTTTGTCTGGCCGTCTCATAGGATGGACGGCCACTCCCTTGACTCTCCACAGTGGGAGTCTTTTCCTTGATCGGTGCGTCTTCGACTGCCATCTTCCACTTTCTCTTCTTGGGCGTACCTACTGGTTCAGATGGACCAGCAGGGATTTCGGTCACCACCTTCCACTTCTTCTTGCGGATAGGAAGCTTAGAAGGTCGTTCGGGTCGCGCAGCTTCGGCATCTGCCAAGGCAAGTAGTGCCTCTCTCGCAACTGCCTCTGCGTCAGTTGCCTTCTTCTTGGAAGCAGATCTCTCAGCCCGTGTAAGCACCATTGTCGAATCGGAGAGATCTGAAAATAGGAATTGCAGAGGAAGAAGAAGATAGATTTCTTGAAGTCCAACGAATGAAGGAAGCGTACGGGCCACAGCTGTTCTAACGGCTATTTGTAATCAAGTGAATCCCAACGGCTATTTCTGTTGCGGTTTCAGCAAATCCACCGCAATTAAATGGCCGTTGGAGATTTTCTTGATTTAAATCCCAAGATTCTCACAACTCAATCTTTGATTCGGCCCGATTTCTTCCCCGATTCTTTACCCTTGATTCATCTCCTTGATTTCCTCTTCTGATCCCCTATTAAAACATACAAAATTAACATCAAATTCGTAATAAAAATCACACCTAAACATACAAAAATAACAACCGAAGAAATTCAAAACAACAAAAAAAAACTAAGGCATAGCCTCGTATGGACGAGCACAGTAATCACTCGTCCTCTCTCGGTTTTATTTTCAAGCTTCAGATAAGAGGAAGGCCGAGAGAGTCTTCACATCTCCTTCCTCGTAGTAATGCTTCAAACGTGCACCATTGACCATAAACGGTTGCCCATTCTGCAGGTTCCTAATCTCAATTGCACCATGAACAAACACATTAGTTATAACAAAAGGACCTGACCATCTGGACTTAAGTTTGCCTGGAAATAATCTCAACCTTGAGTTAAATAACAAGACATGCTGGCCTTTCTTAAAGTCCTTAATCCTGAGTCTACTATCATGCCAAATTTTAGTTTTTTCCTTATACATTTTGGCATTTTCATAGGACATATGTCTCAGCTCATCAAGCTCATGTAATTGCAGAGACAGCAATGTTCCCGCATCGGTCACGCAATAATTTAGCTCTTTCAAGGCCCAAAATGCTTTAATTTCCAATTCGAATGGTAAGTGACATGCTTTGCCATACACAAGCCTATAAGGAGACATACCTAGGGGTGTCTTATATGCAGTCCTATATGCCCAAAGTGCATCCTCTAACTTAAACGACCAATCTTTTCTATTGGGCTTGACCACTTTTTCGAGTATGTTTTTAATCTCCCTATTTGATATTTCAGCTTGTCCATTCGAATGGGGGTGATAAGGGGTGGCTACTCTATGTCTAACATTGTACTTAGCCAACACTTTTTCCATAGCTTTATTAATAAAGTGAGTCCCTTCATCACTAATTATAGCACGAGGTGTACCAAACCTAGTAAAGATATGTCTATTAAGGAACTTAATGACTGTTTTGGCATCATTTGTTGGACATGCTATGGCTTCTACCCATTTAGAAACATAGTCTACAGCTACAAGTATGTAAAGGTTACCTGCTAATGGGGGAAATGGTCCCATGAAGTCAATGCCCCACACATCAAAGAGGTCCAACTCTAAGATGTAAGTGAGAGGCATCTCATCCTTCCGACTAAGGTTACCTATTCTCTGGCATTCATTGCAACTGTGTGCATGGTCGTGGGCATCTTTGAAGATCGTAGGCCAATAGTAGCCACTCTGGAACACCTTTGCAGCTGTTCTTTAGCCACCAAAGTGTCCACCATAGGGAGATGTATGGCAGTGCTGCAGCACAGACTTCGCTTCAGTAGCTGACACACATTTCCTCAGCAACCCATCTGCACATGTCTTGTAGAGTGTAGGATCGTCCCAGATGAACTTCCTAGCTTCATGTAGGAACCTCTTCTTTTCTTGTCCTCCCTTGAAAGTTGGTAGTACCTGCGAGGCAAGGAAGTTAGCAATATCAGCAAACCAAGGTTCCTCATCGTTATCATGATGTGCTAACACAAAGACATGTTCATCGATAAAGGCATCAGAAATTGCGGTTTTCGCAATTTTCTCGCAATTATGCTGTAATCTAGAAAGATGATCCGCAACCACATTTTCGCATCCTTTCTTATCTCTAATGTCTAGATCAAACTCTTGCAGCAACAATACCCATCTAATTAACCTAGGCTTAGCATCAGCCTTCCTCATAAGGTATTTTAGTGCAGAATGATCAGTGTACACGATTGTCCTAGTGCCTACAATGTAATTCCTAAACTTCTCACAAGCAAACACTACAGCTAGCATTTCCTTCTCCGTGGTTGTGTAATTACATTATGCCTCATTCAGTGTCTTACTAGCATAGTATACAGGATGTGTTAGTTTGTCAATTTTCTGTCCTAGCATAACCCCTACTGCATAGTCACTCGCATCACACAACATCTCAAATGGGAGGTCCCAATTTGGTCCTACTATAATAGGTGCTTTGACTAATGCTTCCTTAAGGGTTGTCCAGGCTAAGAAACATTCTTTTGAGAAGATGAATGGTTTATTTAGCTCTAGAAGCTCACACAAAGGTTTAGAAATCTTGGAGAAGTTCTTAATGAACTTTCTATAGAAACCTGCGTGTCCTAGAAAACTCCTAATAGCTTTTACATTCTGAGGTTCCACTAGCTTCTCTATTATTTCAATCTTGGCCCTATCGACCTCTACCCCTGCTCTAGACACTCTATGACCTAAGATTATCCCTTCTTCCACCATAAAGTGACATTTTTCCCAATTAAGGACTAGGTTGGTCTCCTCACACCTAGCTAGGACTTGTCCTAAGTTCTCTAAACAATTTGTAAAAGAATCACCAAAGGCTGAGAAGTCATCCATAAATATCTCTATCATGGATTCATCTAAGTCAGAGAAAATAGCCAACATGCACCTTTGAAATGTTGCTGGTGCATTGCATAAGCCAAAAGGCATTCTGCGAAAAGCAAATGTTCCAAAGGGACATGTGAAGGTTGTTTTCTCTTGGTCCACAGGGTCTATGGTGATTTGGTTATATCCAGAATAACCATCTAGAAAGCAGTAGTAGGCTCGGCCAGCTATCCTATCTAACATCTGGTCTATAAACGGTAAGGGAAAGTGATCTTTTTTTGTTTCCTTATTTAATTTTCTATAGTCCATACAGACTCTCCATCCTGTAATAGTTCTAGTTGGAATCAGTTCATTGCTCTCATTCACTACTACATTCATCCCCCCCTTCTTAGGTACACATTGTATTGGACTCACCCACTGACTACTAGCTATAGGGAAGATTACACCTGCGTCTAACCACTTTATTATCTCTTTTTTAACTACCTCCTTCATGGAGGGGTTCAACCTACGTTGGTGATCTACTCGGGGTGTATGTTCTTCTTCCAATATTATCTTATGCATGCAGTAAGAAGGGCTAATACCTCTAATGTCAGCAATCGTCCATGCAATAGCCTTTTTATGTTGCTTAAGGAATAATATCAACTCAATTCCATGCTTTTCACTCAATTTGGACGAAATAATAACAGGCAAAGTATCATCATTTCCTAGATATGCATACTTAAGATGTTCAGGCAATGGTTTTAATTCTAAGATAGGTGGATGCTCAATGGATGGTTTCAATGGATTCATGAATCTTTCAGTCAAGTCACTAGTCATACAAACATGCTGAGGTTTGTCCACATGTATATCCATTATTTCAGAAATATTTAAGTCAGTTACATTTAATTGTACATAATCATTGGCATGCTTAATCAATAGTTCATGCTCAAGTTGTTCTTCCATCAGTGAATCTACTATATCCATACTTGCACAAGATTCAGAGTCAGAAGGATACCTTAGAGCTTTAAAGACACTAAACTTAACCTCCTCATCATGAACCCTCATGGTGAGCTCACCTTTCTGGACATCAATCAAAGCCCTACCTGTGGCTAGAAATGGTCTGCCTAATAGGATGGGGACCTCCTTGTCTGCTTCATAATCCAGAATGATGAAGTCTGCAAGAAAAATGAACTTGTCAACCTTGACAATAATATCCTCTATCTTACCCTCAGGGTAGGCTATGGATCTGTCTGCCAACTGCAAGGTGACAGTGGTAGGACGTGCTTCCCCTATTACAAGCTGACGGAATAGTGATAGGGGCATGAGATTTATGCTGGCTCCCAGGTCACAAAGAGCTCTGCCCACGTGCTTGCCTCCCAACTCCACTGGTAAGGTGAAGGAACCAGGATCCTTCTCCTTCTTTGGTAGCTTATTCTGGAGTATAGCACTGCACTCCTCAGTGAGATTCACTGTTTCAAATTCACCAATAATTTTCTTGTTAGTGATTATATCTTTAAAAAACTTAACATAAGAAGGCATAGATTGCAAAACCTCTACAAACGGAATATTAACATGCACTTGCTTTAGAATTTCTAAAAATTTATTAAACTGCACTTCCTGTTCTTGTTTTTTCTTTAGCCTTCTAGGGAATGGAGGTGGTGGCACATATGTAGGCAGTTCAGGTCGCCTCAGGACAGGTGGAGGCCTTGGAATTTCTTCTAGTTCCTCTATGATAGGTTCCAGCCTCACCCTTGATGTGCTTGTTGGTGGTTGACCTTGGTTTGGCAGAGAATCCAGTGGAGCACTAGACTCTTCATTCTCTACTCTCTTTGGTGTTTCTCTAGTGTTGCTCACCAATGGTCTTCCACTTCGAAGTTCAATTGCTTGAACTTGCTCTTTTCCATCCCTTCTAGGCACCTCAGTGTCAGCAGGCAATCTACCTTGGGGCCTACTTTTGAGTTCATTGGCTAATTTCCCTATTTGGTTCTCTAAGCTCCTAATGGTAGCTTGCTGACTTTGTAGAGTGGCATCATTCTTTGCAATGTACTCCTTAAGTAGATTTTCTACAGATGACCCTATTGGCTGGTTATATGGTTTTTGATACATGGATTGGTTATTTTGGGGAGTGAAACCAGATGTTCCACTTGGTCTTGGTTGGTTTGGAGCTTGGTTAGTATTATGTTGCCCACCCCAAGAAAGATTTGGGTGGTTCCTCCAACCAGGATTGTAAGTGTTAGAGTAGGGGTTGTTCCTAGGCTGCTGTTGGCTTCCAACATAACAGACTGAGGCTGGATTCCCAGGGCAGTATTCATATAGGTGCCCTTCCCCACAGAATCCACAGATCAGTGTCTCACCTTGACTTGTTTGTGCCCCCATTGAGATGGCTGCTGCAGTGTTGACACTGGATTGGAGATTGGTTTGAGCCATTTGTTTGACTAGGTTGGTCAGGGCGTTTATTTGGTTGCTCATTGCACTGAGTGCATCCTTGTCTTGAGCTCTCCTAGGCTCTACTGGATCATTTGACCACCTACAGTGAGAGGCTGAGATCTTCTCCAGGATCTCATAGGCTTCATTATAGCTTTTAGAAAGCATGGAACCACCAGCTGACGAATTCAGCACTTGCCTAGTGCTGGGGTTACATCCTTTGAAAAAGACTTCTATTTGGATACACCATGGGATGCCATGGTGTGGACATTTAAGCAGAAGGTCCTTGAACCTTGTCCAAGCTTCGTGAAGAGACTCATTTTCAGCCTGTTTGAATTTAATAATGTCATCACGAAAGTTTGAATTCCTATCAGGTGGAAAGTATTTGACTAGGAATTTCTCAGCCAGATCTTTCCAATTGACAACTGATCCGGAAGGTAATGAGTTTAACCACGTTTTGGCTTTATCTCTTAATGAGTAAGGGAAGAGGTAAAGCCTCAAGGCTTCTTGGGAAACTCCAGGGATAAGGAAGGTATCACTAACTCCTAGGAAGTTTCTTAGATGGTTGTGGGGGTCCTCATTTTCCACTCCAAAGAATTGTCCCACAGTGGACAACATTTGAACATTACTGGCTTTAACTCGAATAAGTTGGCAGTAATTTCAGGGCGTATGATGCTTGGGTTTAGCTCCCCAGGCATGGGAACTAAGTAGGAGAGAATGGCACTATCCTTGTCATTCGCTATTTCGATGGGGTTGCGAATGGTAGGTGCTGGATTTGGGTTTGTTCTATCCATTTCTATTTGAGAGAATTGTGATGACTCAGTAGAGTCAGCAAGGTTTGGAGGTATAAGGGGTTGGTTGAAGAGACGTTTCTTAGCTCTGTTTCTGACCCTAAGTAATCTCTCAGGCTCAGGATTGAACTCTAGATCGCTACTTGAATGCTCATTCATAAACTAACCCAATGGTAACTGCAAAAGAAATGAAAATAGATCAGCTCCAATAGATATTAAGATGTGTGTTTCTAACTTAACAAACTTCGTTTTCACTAAACTAAATCCCCGGGAGCGGCGCCAAAAACTTGTTGCGTGCTCAATGTTTTAAAAGAAATATGCAATGATAGAGCACTCAGAACATGCAAGCATACATGATCTTGTAGCAAGTAATAAGTATTTTTTCATTCGATTTCCCACAGAGATTTATTCTTAGTTACTAGCGAAGTGTTTTGTTAAGTGAGAATGGGTGGATTAAATGAGGTAGATTTGGTTTTAAGGTGCCTAATTACTAAGGAATGTGTAAAGGATGAAAGCATAAACAAGTGCAAGTAGATAATAAACTTGAATGTAAAGAGAAGAGAATAACAAATGAAGAGAAAAATGACTAGGCAAAATTTCAACTAAAGGAATTGCGGAAACAGCAATTATTTAGCAATGTTACTAACAGCGAATTAAGTGTAAAGTGTGGAAACAAGGGCTACTAACGACTCCTCTATAGGCTTTTTCACACGATTCTCAAGCTGTAGATCAACTCATCATGCATCAAACTAACTCATTCTCATGTATCTTCTGATTTCATGCATTAGATCCTTTAGTTTACTCATGTCCAAGTAAGGTCTTAAGCATCTTTTTATATCAGCAAGTATTGGTTTGTACTAGGAAAACGCCTATTCCTAGGTCGTTTTCTGGCTACCTTGAGAGGCTAGCATGAATGTACGACTCTGAACTCTTACTCCTTCCAGAGGTTAGGAGTTCTATGGACAAAATGGATGGCCAATCGAAATTGCCCGTGGGATGAAGCTTACATACATTCAATGCATTCGAGAGCTATCCTACATGCTTGATTCACGTGTTTCTACCTATAGATTTGTTATTAGCATGCCCTTATGTGATTTAGTTACTCATGGATGAAGATAGAATGGGAAGAAGAGATGAAGACGACATGCTCAGTAGAATAATAAAGACAAAACAGAAGGCAGAGACGGTAAGCAGAGAAGGTAAAGAACTTGCGAAGTGATGAAATTGTGCTTTGATTAACCAACGTTTGAAATAAACAAATGACGACTTTGAATAACTAAAGTAAAACAGAAAGCAACGAAATGAAGTAGAGTAGCTAACGAAAGAGAAATGACAACAAACAGCAATGAAAATAGAAAGTTAAAGCAGAAAAACAAGTAGATCCGTGCGTGATCGCCTCGTCGCAGACGCCTCGGCTGAAGGGGGAAGAAGGCAAGCTTTGCTTGGATGAATCCAATCAGAAGAGAAGACAAAACTTCTCTTCTTCCTCTCAGATTATCGACTCCAATAGCTGAGACCTTCAATCCAACAACCGGATGAGAAAAACAGGAGAAAAGACTGCGCTGAGACGAGAGTTCTACGCCTTTCGAGTGTGTTTCAACCTTCCATCTTGACCTCCTTTTATAGTGTTCTGCAGGTACAATTGGGTCAAGGAGAACCATCCATTCTCAACGTCGTTCTTCCATGTGGCAGCAGGAGAAAGAATGGGCCCCTGAAAGATCGGAACAAAACAGAAATTGGTTAGACAACTTACGGATTTCACTTAAAACATTGCGGTTTTAGCAATGTTTTCGCAATGCTTCCGCAATGTGCAATTTTCATTCCTTTAACTTCGTTTTTGGTTCTTTTTCTTTCCTTTTGCATATAAGTCCTAATTTAGCTTCATTCTTCTAATTCTCATATATAAGCACGAGTTTAAGCTAAATCCTACCAAAAATACCTAAGAGTGTACATCTTTCTATAGCAAACAAGTCCTAAAATAGTCACTTTTGGAGACGTAACAGCACCCGAGCTTGGACTGTAATTCTGTTAGTCGTTGTTTTGTTGTTTTTGTTCATTTCAGTTGTTTACGTTTGTTGTTCTGTTTTGCTTAGGAGGAAGCGAGGGATGACCGGCACTTCGGATCTATTGTGAAGATGAGGATGTGCATCCCTATCCAGCGATCCCGCAAAATTCAGGGGAAGTTTTTTGTTCCCTTAAAATTTTATCGTTATCATTGTTTTATCTGATGGACTAATGCATTGGGGACAATGCAATCTTTTAGGTGGGGGAGGAGTTTGTTATTGGACTTCTTTGTAGTCATCTAGCATGAATATACTCTGATTTTGAGATGTTTGAGAATCTGATTGCATGTTGTCCGATGAGGATTGTCTGTGATATACTCGTGAATACTCTATATTTGTGTATTTCGAATAAACCATGAGAATGTATGCATATTTTGAGCCTAATTTAAAAAAAATCGATTACTCTCCTACATTCACTGACCACGTAGACCTCTTACTCTTAGTTTTGTAGGCTTAGAGTTATTTTATTTGGTTTGAAACCTTGTTGTCGCCCCGAAAGGTACATTTAGGGAGGCTTCATGTGTTTGAGTTAGCAATGATTCACTTGTTGTATAGCAAAGCTATGTGCCTATTTAAAAAAAAAAAGTGAAAGCATGTTAATAATAATTTCTGAGTTACTTCTCCTTCTTGTGTTGCCCGTGTAACCAGGGGCAATCGTGTAACCCACGGTTGCCACTGCATGAAAGGGCAACTAACAGAAGTGAGCACTAGTCCTTAAAAACATGAAGCGAAATCAAGCTTGACGTGTTAGGCTCTTGGGGAAAGAAAATAAGGAAATAAAATTAAATAAGGAGTACAAAGTACTCAGAGAAAAGAAGAAAATAATTGGGCCTTTTGTTTTGTTGCTCTTTCCGACACTGATAAGCCGTTAGACTGCTCTCATTGCCACAAGTAGGGGAAAAAAGAGTCTTAGGATCGAATAAAGGGATTTCGGGTCTATAGGAGCTAAGATAAGAGGAGCTAAGCACACACACACATGAGGGAATAGGAGTTAAATTTTTTAAACGTTCACAATTTATGCATACGCTTTATTGTTTTTTTCCGTCAGCTTGAATATATTCTTTTCACGAGCATTGAGATTTAAGTCGTCAGCATGCAAGTTCATTCTTATGAGATAAATCTGAGTATACCTTGCTCGAGGACTAGCAAGATTCAGGTCGGGCGTATTTTGATAGCTCTAAAATAGAGTTATTATTAAGTCTCTAATATTAGCTAAATATCGTGCTTAACAATAGTTAAATGGCCTTATTACAAGTGTTTCGCGGTGGAGAGTTTAAGAATTTCATTTACGAGTTCCGGAGTTAATTCGGGTGATTTAGGAGCTTCGGGGAGTACCCGGGTCAAGAAGAGGTGCCAAGGGGAGCATTTTGGTGCAAAAGTTGGGAAATTAAATATCAAACCCGAGAACAAGCGTCGAGATGTTGGCTCGACGCTGTCGCGAAGCGACTCGACGCTCCGCCTGTGCGCGCGCTGAGTTTTCTGTTCATAGCGTCTCGACGTTTCGCCAACGTCTCGACGCTACGGAAAGTATAAAAACATAATTTGTCGATTTTAGGTCGGCTTCAACCTCTCTCTCGAACTTTTAGCATTTTTTTAGCCAATTTTGGTCGACTGTAACATCCATTAATGGATTCCTTCAAGCTTTCTTTGAATTTCTTGGATATTCCAACTTCCATGGATAGCTAAAAGGTAACTCTTAATCTTTAGGTGATGGATTAATGTTTAGATGTGATTAGGTGACACTTTGGGCTGTTTTTGTATGCTTAGCTTTCAATTTGCATTCAATTCTTCTCTTGTGTTTAATTTCCAGCAACTATTTCTTCCATGGATTGACTCCCATCTAGAATTTTGCTTGTTGGCTTGTTAACAATCAAGATGCGATCGCCTCTCTTGATCGAAGTAAGGTTAGTCTAATTTTGCCCAAATTAATATGGCCATATTTATCTTGGTTGCACGATAGGCTATAGTGAAGAATAAAATCGAATTAATTGTTTGAGATTTCTACATTTGATTCGTCGCATTGTTACCCGTCGCTGGTAGTTGATTCAATATGGAGCGATCGCCCCCAATTGGATCAATTACGAAGTTTAATTTAGATTTGTCAACTCTTAATTAAATCCTTGGGTTCCTTGTTTCTGATTAGAGCATGTAATTTGCGTGTCTGCAATTAAATTGGCTAAGTCAGGTGTGTTTATGATCTGAATCACATCGCACTGAAAATCCTGATCCTTTAGATTAAGTGTGCTCGTTAATTTCTTTAACTCCCGTTTTCCAAATTCTCTTTCAATATTTATTTTTGCATTTTCCAATTTTAAATTCTAAAAATCCCCCGTTAGCATATTTTTATAAATTCTTAAGTAAAATTAGAATTTAGACCAAGCTAAATTAGATTCCATGTGGTTCGATCCTAACTACCGCTTACTATAATTTTTAGAAGCTTTAGGCAGAGTTATAAATTTTAATTTGGCGGGATTCGACACCCCGATAAAGCGGCCATTCAAGAAGCCGCTACCACTCACCCTTCGCCTTCGCCTCCCTCACCTCTAACCTCTCTTGTCTCTCTCGTCACCGTCTTCGCTCGCAGTCGCCGTGTTGGTTCGTAGTCACCGATCTCAGTTTCAACTTAACGCCTAGTCTCCCTCCGTCGACGCTCGCCGACGTCGTCTCTCTTCACCTCGCCGCTCGCCGCCTCTCAATTAGTCATCACTCGTTTTTTTTTTTTTTGGGGTTCATTTTAAGGATTTGTGTTTGTTTGAATGTTTGGTTATTGTGAATTAAGCTTAGTGTTTTCATTGAATTAAATTGGAATCTTTGTGTGAGTTTGTTGATTGTAGATCTTCTTGCTTTTATTTTCGGTTTGATTGATGTGAAATTTGAATTGAAGATTGTGAATTTTTGTGTTGGGTTTTTTACGGTTGGAGTGAAGAACTGCATCAAGTTTATGAATGTGCCAAAAATGTTTATTGTATTGTCTTGATTTTTTATTTTATTGTTTTTAATGAATCTGCAAAAAAAATATGTATCGCATCAAGTTTATGAATCTGCAAAACACAATATGTATTTTATTGTTTTGATTTTTTATTTTATTGATTTGAATGAATCTTCATCAAGTTTATGAATCTGCAAACAACTATGTATTTTATTCTTTTGATTTTTTATTTTACTGTTTTGAGGGAATCTGTTAAACTTTTAAAAGTTAATTAATTTAAAAAAAAAAAAAAAAACCAATATGTCATCCAAACCCGAAAATTGAAGGGTTGGGTTGACTGAAATGTTGGGTTGAAAATTTACCAACCCAAAATTTTCGGGTTGGGTTGAAAACCCGTCCAACCCAACCCAACCCAACTCATGTACACCCCTAAAAGTTTCTTTTAAGCGATAAACTAACGTAATGACCTAATTCAACCCTTAGCAATTTAATTCAACAAAATATATAATTTAAGCACAATAAGTTCTTAAAACTTAAGAGCTATAAACTAGCACTTTTAGAGTGCTATCATTAAGCAAGTGAATGAGAATTTATTTATGGCTGGCATTAAGCAAGTGACTGAGAATTTATTTTTGGTCCACGTTAAACAAGTGACTGGGAATTTATTTTTCAAGTTGGACATTCGCGATCTTCATGCTCCAACTTGAGGGGTATTGAGATATTATATTGTTGTGATTGTATTTGCTATATTTAACTCGGTAGAGAGATTCAAGGAGACAAAAAAAAATTCTAGGGTCGGGTGGTGGTGACCTCAGTTGACATTTATTGACGAACTAGTTTTGGTCTTGCTGCAACATTTCCTACAACATTTTCTATTGTAACGGTGAGTTCACTGATAACTCTCCAAATGAGAGTTATTTAGAGCCAAAATAAAAGGAATTTAGAGTCTTCATTGAGTAATTGATTTGATTAATTTGATGTTTTAAGGAATTTAACTTAAAGAAGAGTGAAGCCTGCTTAAGAGTCATTGTGCGAAAATTGTATATATTTGTGCCTGATTGTACTTAAATAAGCCATTGTGTGTCAATTTCTGGTTTCACCAAGATGTCGCTGAGAAGCATTGTGGCAGCAAGGCTGGTTGTGTGGCTGAAAGAATATTGTGGGCGCGGCGCGACAGCAAAGCTGTGACCTTTAAGGATCTTTTTGCGAACGCATCGCATTCACAATAATTGTACTTGATCATGTGAAGATGCAGAATCTGTCCCCTGCCGTACAGGCATAAATGCTTTATCCGTTGCAGCCATCCAATGAGAGTTTTTCGGCCATTTTAGGGCAAAATTGGAGGAATTCCTTGGGGTATATATAGAAAAGGGTAGAGAGAGATAAAAAAAGATCGAAAAGGTAATTTTTAGAAGAATAATCTTAGAATTCGGTGCATTTGGGGAAGAGAGAATCCTCAATTGAAGACAGCTCCAAGAACTCTGCAGTTGTGAAGAAACTATCCAGAGAAGAAGCTTCTTGGAGAGGAAGATTGTTGGAGAAAAGAGAAGGAGCTGCTCGAAGGAACCAAGGGGAACCCGTGGAGTTCGAAACCTCTCCAGTCCCTATTTCTCTTCATCTTTACTTTTCTGTGTATTCAGTAGTTAGTGTAGTAGTTGTAATGAATTTCTTTACTGATTTGTTTGTTATTTTGAGCATGTGGAACTAACTTCCCAAAGGGAAGGCTAGGAGTAAGGTTTAATGAAAGAAAATGATATTTTGGCATAAGTTTAGCATAGTATTTACAAAGCATGTGTGTGGTTATTCTAATAATGCATCTTCGACTGGCCATCCATTATGTGTTACTGATTTCTGAACCTCCGAGAGGAGTAGAGAGTCTGATTTCGCATGCTTTTCCTAGCCTTTCATGGTAACCAGAGAGGAGGCTAGACATAGTCGCTCTCCTAGTACACTCTATAACATATTGTTATGAATAGGATGAAAACTACATTTGGATATGAGTGGAGTTTGATTCCTAACGACGAGGATCGACAGATCTCGTGTGTTGCTATGTGGTATGTTTTTATGTTTGATCTATGCTGAGATATCTGATTCATGAGTTAAACCATTATTATTCCTAGTCTGGCCTGTTCTGTTTAGATCGTGAACTCTACATTATTGCTTTGTTATTTTCTTGCTGTTTATGCATCGTTCCATAGTCTTGTCTAAAGTTTTATGCAAGTTGTTGCTGTTTAGCTTCCTTTACGCATACCCTGTAAGTTTCTTTTTAGTTGTTTTTATGTTGTTTTCGTTATTTACATTGCTGAAGATTCCCCCAACAAACATTTTGTCACTGGTTACTTCGTCTCTGAGTTACGTCAACTAACAAATGCATACACCAAATCTTCGTGGAATACGATATAAATATACTTATTACTTGCTACATAAGACCATGTATACTTGCATGATTTGAGTGTTTCTCATAATTTTGCCCCACGTAGTAAACACGCAACAATTTATTGGCGTCGTTGCCGAGGATTTGTTTGTTTGCATGTTAGTTTATCTTAACTTGAGACTTGAGCTAAACGCTTTGAGCCTAACTATTGATTTGTCTTTTTCAAGTACTGAAGGTGTTGGTTTATGAGTGAATTCGCTGGATACGAGTATGAATTAGATCCAGAGCCAGAAAGAGCCTTTAGGGCTAGATTGCGAAAGCAAAGGGAAGCCATAGCAGATATGGATAATCAAGATAGGAACCCTGCGCCCGTAGCACCTAGGAACCAACCTAACCTTAACCCACCTGGAATTGTGAAACCAATGGTAGAGCCAAATAGGGCATGAGTCATTAGAAATCCCATCGATATAGCTAATGACAAATACAGTGTCATATTGAGTTATTTAGTGCCTATGCGGGAAGAGCTAAATCTTAGCATTATTCGACCTGAAATCACAACCCATTCTTTTGAGCTAAAGCCTGTGATGTTCCAGATGCTGTCCACAGTGGGACAATTTTATGGGATTGAGAACGAGGACCTGCATAACCACTTGCGGAATTTCCTTGGTGTTAGCGATACTTTCGTTATACTAGGAGTTACACAAGAGGCGTTGTGATTGTACTTGTTCCCATATTCTCTGCGGGATAAGGCAAAAACTTGGCTAAACTCTTTACCCTCAGGATCTATAGCAAACTGGACAGACTTAGCTGAAAAATTCTTGGTTAAGTATTTTTCACCCGATAGAAATTCCAACTTTAGAGATGACATCATAAAATTCAAACAAATGGAGAACGAGTCTGTGCATGAGGGATGGACACGTGGTAGCGATATTTTTGAACTATCGCCAATCATCGGGTTGTCGAGACCCGCCAAAATGAACTTATATTTGCCCGGTTTCACTAAACTATTAGTAGAGTAGCGGCAACGGGGTCGGTCCACAGGGAATTAAGTTAATTAGACTTAATCTCAATTAAATTTGCACACTATTAAAGCAAATGGAACAAGGGGGAATTTGTTGGTTTTTAATTCACTAAGAAGGAACGAAGCGATGGAAAATTTAGCTAACGGAGTTTTCGACTCGGGACGATCGGGGATAAATTTAGCAAGCCTCTTGGATCATAGGTTGACGAGTATTATGGCTAAATAATTTAACGAATGCACAACTCGTCTAAAGTTAATAAATAACTCAGACATGCTCCATGGAATTAATTAGACATAATTAATCATGCTAATCAAGCATATCGTTCGGACATTGGCGGCCAACGCTCTCCCAAGACCGAACGATAGCAACAAGCTAACCGTGACAACTATCTAATTTGGACGCAAAATTAGTATGTCGATTTGGAATTCTAATCCGGGAAGAACGAACACCAAGGGCGCAAGGACGCCAATACACTCAAGGTGTCATAATTCCTTGTTACTCGGCGGATCAGAGAGGCACGGCATCAAATCCTTTAACGAATGAACATGCTCAAAATCAAGGGTGCCTAGTCCTAAATCATTCAAACATGCTCATAGATTAAGCTAAGAAGTAGAACTCAATTCAATAAATTATCCAACCAATTCAGAAATCAATTCAACAACCTCACCAAGAGTGTAAACTACATTATTCCGTTACAATCCCGAGCCAAAAATAGTAAATCTACTCACTCATGACTTGTGTGGTGTGGGACGGCTTCAAATCAAGGTTCCTAGCCCCTCCCATGGTGAAAATAGCTGCTGGAACGTCAAATCAGGCGCGGAGCTCGAGGTAGAAGATGATAATGGCGGCTAAAAACGGATAAAAACTTTAAGTAGTCCGTCGTAGCGTCGAGACGCTAGGGCAGCGTCTCGACGCTGCGCCCTAAATAATCCGCGCGCGCAGTCGGGGTGGCGTCGAGACGCTCGCACAGCGTCGAGACGCTTGTGCGGCGTCGAGCGAGCGTCGAGACGCTGTCACTCGACGCTTGCTCTCAGGTGGATTTTCAACTTAACGCCTCTGACTTCGGAGCGTCGAGACGCTCGCACAGCATCGAGACGCTTGTGCGGCGTCGAGCGAGCGTCGAGACGTTGTCGCTCGACGCTTGCTCTCGGGTTTTTCTTCAAATCAGCGCTTGAGACTTCGGAGCGTCGAGACGCTCTGGCAGCGTCGAGCTAGCGTCGCGACGCTGTCGCTCGACGCTAGCTCTCGGGTTTTTGCATGAATTTCTGCCTTCAATTTCCTCAAAGCGCCCAACCTTCATGCCTTTGCATGGATCTTCCCCGGAAGTGTTCTTAGGCCTTTAAATTGCGATATTAAGCTCCGAAAAACGCCGAAACGCTCTCGAGAATGAATCACCGAGAACACCTACAATAATCACATAAAAGCAAGAATAAGCCAATAATAAACGTGAATTAGGGACATAATTATAGCTTCAAATGGAGCTATCAACACGTTACAAAGATTTATTAAGTAAATGTCCACACCACGACATACCTTGGTGTATACAGATTGAGATTTTCTTTAAAGGATGCAATCCTAGCACGAGGCAAGTGCTAAACTCCTCAGCAGGGGGATTCATGCTTTCCAAGAGCTATAATGAAGCATATGAAATTTTGGAAAAGATTTCAGCTACAACTTGTCGATGGTCAGATGATCCAATAGAGCCAAGTAGGAGAAAGGGAACATACGATGTAGATGTGTTGAGTGCGATGAATAATCAAATCACAACGCTGACCAACATGATGAAGCAATTAACACAAGCAAGTCTTCAACAGACTGCTAATGCTAGTGTTAATGCTTCAACAATGTCGGCAGTAGCAAATCAAGTATATGATTTGGTGTGTGTCTACTGTGGAGAAGGCCACGTTTATGATTATTGTCCAGCCAACCCTGCTTCGGTATGTTACTTAGGAAGTCAACCTCAAAAAAGGAACAACCCTTACTTCAATACTTACAATCCTGGATGGAGGAACCATCCATATTTCTCATGGAATGGGCAAGGAAGTCACAATGCAATGCCAAGCATGCAACCTAGACCCAATGGACCTCCAGGATTCAATAAGAACAACCAATCTAATCCAACACAGTTCCATAAGCCACCTATAGTTAATCAACCTATAAGTTCGTCGTTAGAGAGCCTGATAAAAGAATACATAGCAAAAAATGATGCAACTATCCAGAGTCAACAAGTTTCTCTGAGGAACTTGGAAAACCAAATAGGGCAATTGGCTAGTGCGTTGAAGAATAGACCACAAGGAAGATTACCTTCGAATACGAAAAATCCGAGAAGGGAAGGAAAGGAAAAGGTTCAGGCTATCGAGTTGAGAAGTGGTAAACCTTTAGTTAGTATAGCCAAAGCTGACCCAAAGAGAGTAGAGGACCAAGAGCCTATTGCTTCACTAGGAAATCAGCAAAATCTTGGCAATACTAACGCAGCAGTTCAGCAAAAGACGAGGCTTGAGGCCATAGAGGAGGAACCTGAGGAAATCCTTAGAACTAACCCAGTAAATTTCAGACCTAGTTTCCCTAGGTATGTTCCACCTCCGCCCTTCCCAAGACGTTTGAAAAAGAAACAGGAGCAAGAAGCCCATTTCCAAAAAAAATTGGAAATCTTAAAACAAGTGCATGTCAACATACATTTCGTTGAAGTCCGACAATCTATGCCTTCATATGTTAAATTCCTCAAGGATATAGTCACCAACAAAAAGGTCATAGGTGAATTTGAAACTGTGAACCTTATTGAAGATTGCAGTGCTATTTTGCAAAATAAACTGCCTCCAAAAGAGAACGATCCAGGGTCATTCACCTTACCTGTTGCCATAGGAGGAAGACATGTGGGGAGAGCACTTTGTGATTTAGGAACTAGTATTAATTTAATGTCGCTTTCGCTTTTTCAGCAACTAGGCATTGGAGAGGCTCGCCCTACTACAGTCACATTGCAGTTGGCAGACCGTTCTATCTCATACCCTGAAGGTAAGATAGAGGATATTCTGGTTAAGGTTGATAAGTTCATATTTCTTGCAGACTTCATCATCCTGGATTATGAAGCCGACAAAGAGGTGTTTATCATCTTAGGAAGACCATTCCTTGCAACAGAGCGTGCACTCATACACATTCAGAAAGGAGAATTGACCATGCGAGTAAACGAAGAGAAAGTAAAATTCAGTGTGTTCAAGGCACTCAGGTACCCCTCTGACTTAGAAGATTGTGCTTCTATTGATGTCATTGACACCTTAGTAGAGCATGAGCATGAAGTGAAATTGTTGGAAATGCAAGTTAATAGCCATGGGCAAGTTGATTTGAATGATTTGAATGTTTACATTGCACATCATAATGTTGAAAGCAATATTGACGCATCACAGCATGCTTGTTTGAGAAACGTTGTTATTGATCGTATAACACCACCCATGTTCCCTTCCATTGAACAACCTCTCGTGCTTGAATTAAAACCCATGCCTGTTCATTTGAAGTATGCTTACTTAGGAGAAAATGACACTTTGTCTGTAATTATTTCTTCCACTTTAAATCAAGAGCATGAATATGCATTGATAATTTTGCTAAAACAACACAAGAAAGCAATAGGTTGGACACTAGCAGACATTAGAGGAATCAGCGCATCATTTTGCATGCACAAAATTTTATTGGAAGAAGGGCATTCCCCTAGAATAGAGCATCAAAGAAGATTAAATCCATCAATGAAAGAAGTTGTAAAAAACGAAATTATAAAATGGATAGATGCAGGTGTTATCTTTCCAATTTCCAATAGTCAGTGGGTTAGCCCAATTCAATGCGTGCCTAAGAAAGGAGGAATGACAGTGGTTGTCAACGAATTGAATGAGCTAATGCCCACTCGTACCGTCACAGGTTGGCGAGTATGCATGGACTATAGGAAATTGAATAAAGTAACAAAAAAGGATCATTTCCCCCTTCCATTCATTGATCAAATGTTAGATAGGTAAGCAGGGCAATCTTTCTACTGTTTTCTAGATGGCTATTCGGGCTATAATCAAATTTCAATTGACCCCAAAGATCAAGACAAAACGACTTTCACATGTCCCTTGGTGCATTTGCATTTCGCAGAATGCCTTTCGGATTGTGTAATGTGCCAGCAACATTTCAACGATGTATGCTATAAATTTTCTCTGATTTGGCCGAGTCAATTGTAGAAACCTTTATGGATGACTTCTCTATTTTTTGGAGTTCTTTTGACCAGTGTCTAGTGAATCTAGGAAAAGTGTTGGAAAGGTGTGAAAGTACACATTTAGTGCTTAATTGGGAAAAATGTCATTTTATGGTGAAAGAAGGAATTGTGTTAGGACACAGGATATATATCAAAGGATGGTATTGAGGTTGACAAGGCGAAGGTTGAAGTAATTGAGAAATTAGACCCACCTTCGAATGTCAAGGGGATACGTAGTTTTTTAGGCCATGCAGGATTCTATAAGAGGTTTATTAAGGACTTCTAAAAAATATCCAAACCCCTATGTGAATTGTTGGAATTGAATAGGCCTTTTGAATTTTCATCTGAATGTTTTGAAGCGTGGAAAACGCTAAAAGACGCCCTTATAAACGCCCCCATAATTGTTGCACCAAATTGAAATTTGCCCTTTGAATTAATGTGTGATGCAAGCGATTATGCGATGGGAGCGATGTTAGGGCAACGGATAGGCAGGATCACACATCCCGTTTATTATGCAAGTCGAACGTTAAATGAAGCTCAATGCAACTACACTACCACCGAGAAAGAACTTTTGGCAGTGGTGTTTGCATGCGAGAAATTTCGCGCTTAGCTTATAGGAAACAAAACCATAGTCTACATGGATCATGCTGCAATTAAATATCTAATGAACAAGGCCGATGTTAAGCCTAGATTAATCCGTTGGGTTTTTGTTACAGGAGTTTGAGTTAGAAATCACAGATAAAAAAGGATGTGAAAATGTGATAGCGGATCACCTATCTCGGCAAGAAGGAGTGCGCGAAGATAATGCGGCTTCCGCATTGATGGATTCTTTTATTGATGAGCAAATTTTAAGTTTAACACATATTGACAAGGATTTCGTGCCTTGGTTTGCTGATATTGCTAACTTTCTTGCAACCAACCTGATGACAGAGTTTGATAGGGCGCAAGATCGTAAGAAGTTTCTGAATGAAGTGAGAAAATACCTATGGGACGACCCGACGCTGTACAGATGCTGTGCGGACGGAATGCTAAGCAAATGCGTGGCAGCTTCAGAAGTTGCAACTGTTTTAGAGCATTGCCACTCCTCGCCATATGGTGGGCATTTCGGTGGTTAGAGAACCGTCGCTAAGGCATCTCAATGTGGATATTACTGGCCCACAATCTTTAAAGATGCTTATACATTTGCCAAGACATGTAATGAATGCCAACGAACTGGGAATATAAGTCGAAAGGATGAAATGCCTTTGACTTATATTTTAGAAGTAGAGTTATTTGATGTTTGGGGAATAGACTTTATGGGACCATTTCCCCCTTCGTCGGGTAATCTATACATCTTAGTGGTTGTTGATTATGTGTCTAAGTGGGTAGAAGCTATTGCATGTTCATTAAATGATGCCTAAATAATGCTGAAATTTTTACACAAACATGTTTTCACTAGATTTGCCACCCCTAGGGCAACCATTAATGATGAGGGCACACATTTCATAAACAGATCAATGGTTAGTATGTTAGCTAAGTACAATGTCAAGCATAGAGTAGCAACATCCTATCACCCCCAGACTAATGGGCAGTCAGAAATATCAAATCGAGAGATAAAAAGCATCCTAGAAAAAGTGGTTAAGTCTAATAGAAAAGACTGGTCATCTAAGTTGGATGAGGCCTTATGGGCCTATAGAACAGCTTACAAAACACCACTAGGCATGTCCCCATATAGGTTAGTTTATAGCAAAGCATGTCATCTACCACTTGAATAAGAAAACAAAGCCGTTTGGGAGCTCAAGGAATTAAACTTTTGCTCAACCGATGCGGGAACATTGCGGTCTTTACAATTGCATGAATTAGATGAGCTTAGGGACATGACATATGAAAATGCCAAAATGTACAAGGAAAATACTAAAATATGGCATGATAACAGACTAAGGCCAAAAGACTTCAAAAGGGGGCAACAGGTGTTATTATTTAATTCTCGATTGAAAAATTTTCCAGGTAAATTGAAGTCAAGGTGGTCGGGTCCATTCATTGTTACTAATGTGTTTGCTCATGGGTCAATAGAGATACAGGATCCAACCAGAGGAGAACCATTTCTCGTAAATGGCGCGCGATTAAAACATTTTTATGACAATGAGGTGCAGAGGACGCTTCCAGCGTTCCTCTTGAAGGAAGTCTGAGCATCTCTAGAAGGACTGAAGGAGCGTTGATAATGCCAAATATTTTTTGTGCTCCAACCGTTTGTTAACTCTTCTTTTAATAGAAAGTTAATTCGTAATAAATTAGTAATCTGACAGTTAGTGATTTGAATTTTTAGGAGGATGGTTATCATTGCGAAGATAACGGACGAAGAAGGTCAACGACTAGATAAAGTAGCAGTGGTAGGTTGTCATTAAAACGTTGCGCATACGCCGTACAAAGTGACGACGTTCTGTTTCCTGCGATTTTACCATAATCGGTAAAATAGGGCTAACGGTAACTTTTGTGAGTTTGTTAGTGGTGTAGGGATGTCAGCGAAATGTCAGCACCGCACAACGGTAACAAGGCCTTCAAGTCTATAAAAGCTTCACTCTCAACCTTTCAGTAGTACGCATATTCATTTTGAGCTCCCACGATAGCCATCCGGATTTTCTTTCTTCGCAACCTCAAAATTCTCCGAGCAAAAATTCAACCCCTTCCAAAGAAACAAAATGGTGTCAACAAAAAAATCGAGGCGATCATCATCGTCAGAATCCAAGAGTTCCAAGCAAAGCAAGGAACCTGAGAGCGCAAGAAAAGAACTAGAAGTTGCAGTAGAAGAACTGGTTTTTGCCAGTGACGACGCGGTAATGGCATTAGCTGGAGCAGAAGAGTCAATGGCAGTCATGCCAGAACTTTCTGTTCCAGAGTCTCAAAAAGGAAGCGTCGTCAGCAAAACCAAGAGGATCAAGAAGATAAAGAATAGCCGAAGGAAGGAAGACGGAAGTCAGAATTCTCCCTCAGCTGCCACAGCTGCACAAGAATTGTAGAGCCCACCCTCCATGACGTCCAAGAAAAGGTCCTGGACCGAAATCTCACTCATGAGGCAGCCTGATTTAGAAACTGCAGAAGTTGCAGTAGATGTAAGGGGATATGAAGAACCAGAGTTAGAGAAGGAAGATCAAGAGTCGGCCCAATAAAAAGATGTGGAGACGAGTCTGAAGGAGGCTGTTGTCGAAGAAGAAGAGACTCAAGAACCGGAGGAAAAAGAAGAAGAAGAAGAAGATGCTGGTGACATTGGAGTTCCAGCAGAGAAAATAGTTGAGGAGCCTCAACAGGAATCAGAGGAAAAGCGCAGAAATATTGTTGCGCTCGCAGAAGAGTTAGACGCAGAGCTGGGAGCTGATACGGACGAAGAGCTAGCCCCAAAGAAAATGAAGTTGATCATGGTCAAGGCCAAATGGCCAAAACCCTAAAGGAGAGCTGCTTTGAAAAAGCCCCTGCCACCGCTAGAAGCACGAGTCAAGAAAGAGGTTGTTGAGGCAGCAAAAGCCAAGGAAAAAGAAAAAGCCAAAATATTCGAGGAGGAACCAGAAGCGCCAGTTGAGCGCTACATCTCTGCGGTTGCGCGAAAGCGCAGTGAAACACTCTGGACAAGAAATCTGTTGCACGAGAGAGGGTTTCTTGATCCACTAGATGCACTCCCTCATTTCCTACGGACAGGGATAATCAACCACGTCTGGAAAGAATTCTGCAAGCCCCAGTAACTGTTTATCCCGATATGGTGTACGACTTCTACGACAATATCGAGACCGAGGAGGGAACTTACTCTGTGGTGCGAGGGATCGAAGTTGACTTTTCCCCCAAGGTAATTAATGTTGTTTATGAAGTGCAAGATCACCCTAAGTCAGAGTATGTTGCACTGATAGAGAATCCCACGGTGGCGGTGTTGAAGGTTGCGCTAAAAGAAGTCGGAGTCCCTCATGCTCGATGGTCCGTATCCAAGTCAGGGAAGCACACCTTGCTCAATGCGCATTTAAAGCCTAGGGCCAATGTCTGGTTCGCCTTGCTGAAGAGGCGCATACTCTCAGTCACGCACGAAACCTCCATCAACCGAAATCCAATTCTTCTTCTGTACGCAATAATGCGAGGACTCACCGTAGACGTGGGAGAATTGATTTGTAGCTCTATCAAAGATTCGGAAAAGAAAGAAAAATGTAAACTATTTTTCCCTAACACAATCATCAAATTGTGTTTGTCTGCAGAAGTCCCAATCTCTAGCATGGAGAAGCGGTTTCCCTACACAGGGCATATCGAGTTGCCAAACTTATTGAAGCTGCAGAAGGGAGGAAGTTCGAAGTTGGAGCTGGAAGGTAGGAGCTGGAAGGTATAATCAGGATGCAGCGAGCCTTGTCTGCGCAGTTAGCAAATCTGCAGCAAAATCAGATCGGATGGGCCGCATATGCAAAGGAAAGAGATGAAGCTCTTGGCGCCCATATGAAATTCCAGATGCCTGACTTTCCTGTGGAAATCCTCGATCCTTGGGTGCCTCCTCGTGAGCTAGAAGAAGAAGAAGAAATGGAAGAGCGGGAAGATTGAAACCGCTCTGGGGAAGTTTGTTATTCCCTATCTTCACTGCTTTTCTGTGACCATGTTGACTTGAGATATCTTGACTTGAGATAAGTTTCTGAGTGACACAACTTGACTTGAGATAAGAGCATCGTTCTTTGGCATGCTTTCCTTCATTAATCCTTTTAAGGATGAAGATGGTCATGCATTTTGTTGAGGCAACCTTAAGGCTATTTAAAGGCATTCATTCTTGATTGTAAGACACAATTTTTTATCAATATAGAAAATGGTTTCTTGTTAATTTGTGCCTTTGTTTCCTTTTCATTGCAGCTTTTGTGAAATCATCCACTACTACAAATATGACAATAGATAGATGACACCCCACCAAGCTAAAGAAAAAAAATTGTCATTAAAAGTTTGAGGCGCATTTTTTTAGGGAAAAAATTAAGATTTTCCTGTTTCCAAAAAATTATGACAGTTTTTTAATGTTATCAATTTATGACAGTATTTTGATAGCACAATTAATGAGCTATCTTTATGACTTATTTTATGCTAGTGTAGAGGATTAAATGTGTACTTTCACGATTATATTTGATTATTTTATAGATATCGAGCATTTTGGAGCAAACTGGAGAATTTAGAAGCTTTGTGGTGAAAACTAAGTTTTTTGGATGAAAATTGAAGTTCCCAAGTGATAAAAAGAAGGGAAATAAGTCCAAAACCCGAGAGGATAGCGCCTAGGCGCCCATTCCGAGCGCCTAGGCGCTGGAAATTATAAAAGAAAAAAATAAAACGTCATCTAGGCTCGAACTTGGGACAACAAGCGTGCATCACAGTTTTCAAATCAGCCTATTACCAATGCACCAAGATGCCAATTCTATATAATTTTAAGCAGATATGCATTATGTAGCTGATACAAGCGGTCCTTCAGCCCAATTGATAGCCTGCATCTGCATCAATATCTACATGGATATGCGCCACATGCGATCTGAGCCTGCCAGATTTTCCTATTCCATATTACATTCGATTTTACCCTATTTTGACATATAAATACATACTTTTAAGCTTCCATTGGAGAGCCGATTTGGAGAGAAAATCTCAATTTCCAAATTACATACTTTTTAGAGTTTGAAGAGATTTTGGGAGCACAAAGTACAGATTTACATGCTCGGGATCGTGGAGATTGTAGCGGAAACGTGGAATCGACACGAGTTTTATTTCTTCTTTCCCTTTTAATTTGTAGTTTTTTTTATGGGTTTATTATTGAGTTTATATTTTGAACTATTGAACATGATTAGCTAAACTCTCTTGACTTTGAGCCTTGATGTAATCGTTCTTTGAACCTTATTCTTTTTAATTAATAGTTGGTATTTCAATTTCATATTGGTTGTGAGAATTTTTCTGAGCTTAATGCATGTTAGGATTTGGCCATTCTTTGCATGATTTTTATATCAATAATTTGAGGTCGAGAGACGATTATTGTTGATGATCCTGAATTTTTTTCCCTGATTTATACATGAGATAGATATATCCTTGTAGATTTTGTGACAACTATAGTTTTACGTTCTTCATATTTGGATTGTCTGAATTGCCATAGAAATATAGGTAATTTACTTTTCAAAGAATATTGTTATTGCTCGAGAGAGAATAACAAGTCTATAGGGTAGAACTTATCAACAATCTAGAAATTGTTTAATTCCATCTTTTGATGAATGAAGAATAGGATGAGATAACGGTGAAGTCATTGCTCAAGTCAATTCCCTAGGATATATTTCTCTTTATTGTTCTCCAATTTTTATTTTATGTTTTATTTTAATTTTGTTTTGATCATATCATTTGATTTTCATTATCTAAATAAAATTGAGTGATAGTATTCATGGTAATTAGGTGAACTAGAAAACCAATCCTGAGGACGATAATCCGTATTTTTATACACTATATTAAAACTTGACCCGTACACTTGCGGTAGTTTATTGCACTAATTTTGCACAACAAGTTTTTGGCGCCGCTGCCGGGGATTGGTAATTATTTAGTTTCACCTAATATTGTGGAGAACCCACTCGGTCTTACTTTAGAGTTTTATTTTTTATTTTTTTTAATTTTTTTTTTCTTGTTATTTTCTTGTTTTTGTTTTGTGTTTTTGTCTTTACATCCTGACTATATATTTTTTTTTTATCGGTGTTTGCATTTATCTGAAAGCCTAAGTTTAGTTCTTTATTTTATTTTTATGGCTTTTAATAATTATGGGTGGTCTTATAGGGAGTTTCAAACCACCCAAGAACCAACACCATCCTTCAATTCATACCCTTTGAACTACACCTCTTATGACAATGAGAATTATAATGATAATTATGGCTTTCAGGGATATCAAATGCATGATTATTATCATTCTGAATCTATGAGTTATGAAAATTATTTTTATGATAATGATGAGGGCATTCAGAACCAAAATGTTTACTCTCCCAACAAAATTGATTTAAAATCTGCCTTGGAAGCCAATCAAACTTTATTGCAAGAGTACATTGTTGAACAACGAGCTAGTTGTTTACTCATGAGTGAGTCGAGAGAAAAACTTAATACCCAAATAGAAGCTCTTACAGCAAGATTCAATTCTATAGGATATCAAGTTAGTCCTGACTCACTAATAGCTTTACAAGAAGAAAATTGTGTTGATGTCAATGAGGCCGATAATATAAAAATTTGTGAAGCCATAGACATTGAGAGTGAGGATGAATTGGAGACTTTTGAGTCATGTCAGGATGAGGTTTGTGAGATAAAGAAAGAAAATGAGTCTAATGTGGAGGAGGAAATTCAGATTATAGAGTATGAGGCTGAAAAGTCTCACCTTATTTTATTTCCAGAATTTCCTCTTAAAGTTGATATTTCTTTTCTTTATTCTCACGAATCTTGTGGTTGTGATATTGATTTTTTGTATTTTTCTTCTTTTATTTATTTAAATAAAAATAACAAAAATATTTATTTTTCAGGTACCCATGAGAAACAAGTGAGCCTACTAAACTTAGTAGGTAACATCGATTCAAGCAAGAAGGGACCGAAGAAAATAGAGGAGTTTTATGTACCCTGACGCATAAAAATTTCTCCCGTCTAGCTAAGACGTTAAATAAAGCGCTTCTTGGGAGGCAACCCAAGTTTACATTCTTTAAGTTTTTCAGTTTTTTGTTATTTTTTTTATTTTGTTGTGTGTCGTGGTCCTCATGTTTCTGTTTATTTATTTTTTGTAGGAGCAAGATCACTATCAATCTCTTCCATAACTCTACTGCCAATGTTGACTCTCTCATTTATCAGGGCAGTATTATCCACTCTTGTATTTTATTTGTCCTTCGCATTACTTAATAGTTTATACATTGAGGACAATGTATGTCTTAAGTTTGGGGGTGAAAATATTTCACTTTGAGTCCTGAATAGCATGATTTTGAGCTTAAATTTTAAATTTTGAGCATGCTCTTCATGATTGAATCTTTGTTGCATTGCTTGTGGTTAAGACAACCTAGGAAGTGTTCTAAGCATGATAATCGGAAATTCTTGGACTATGAGACCATGCTTGTAAACAAAGTAAATTTTTATTTTTGAGTCCCTAATGATATCATTGAATACTTTGTAAGTTAAATGTGCATCTTTGTTTTGAGTTTTAAGCATGAGAGGGATAAGCATGATTAGTTTTTCGTTGAAAAATATATGATGGTGTCTCTTTGAGTTGTTGAATGAAGAATGCATAGGATTTTATGCCAAACTACCCTACTTTTATGTGAGTTTTTGAGCCATTTAGCACTCCATTACATCGTGCTTTACTCTTTTAAATTGTGTGATTACCATGCATGATTGATTTTTCTAAAACTTGCTTTGTTATGCATGTCTGGAATCTCTGAATTGATTTGAATGCTTTAATTTCACAAGGGCAATTAGGTAAAACCACTTTTAGCTTTCTCAAAGAGCCTACCTTTGACATAATCCTTAGAAAGCCAAATTTTGAGCCTTAGACCTGTTCATTGGAAAATTACCACATTACAAGCCATAAATCCATTTGTTTGTTGTTTTCCTTTCTTTGCACCTTAAAGTGAAGAATTATATTTGCTTACCACATGAAGTTTCAGTTAATAAAAAAGAGAGAGTTGATCATTTGTCAATACACTAGTCAAAGGGAAGCATATCATTCGTAGCTTCTTTTAGAAAAAAAAAAAAAAAAAAAAAAAAAAAGAAAAGAAAAGAAAAAGAAAGAGAAAAATATGTATTGAAAAAAAAAAAAAAAGCAAAATAGTTCATTACGTGAAGGGAAGTTAATGCTTCAACAAAGTTAAAAAAAATGATCATTCTTCAAGAGTCGAAAAATTGAGCTTCATGTGAAAAAGTTTTATAATTCTTCCATTATAGTAGCTTAAAATTTCCATCCATTCTACCCTTACCTAAGCCCAAGTACAACCAAAATGACCCTTGAATTTTTTGCATTCATTCTATTCATCGATGATGAAGATGTGATATATTAGCAAGTTTATGGTGAAAATCTTTTATGTTTTGGTTCGAGTGTTTATCCTATATTTACCATAAACAGCTGAGAGTATTGAGTGAAATTCTGTGAGGGTGTTAGGTCTTGTGCATTCGAATTTGGTAACTTGATGAGATGCTTGAGTTTTTGGTACAAAATGTAGCCTATGAATGCTTATTTTCTTGATTGTCACTATAACTTAAGACATTGATGTGTGTTTAGCTTTATTTGTATTCTTAGATATCAAGGGAATATTAATTAGCACACACTCACGTAAGAGATACAATGATTTACTTTTAAATGTCTCATTGATGGGTTGTGGTTTAATATGTCCTTAAATTTTGGATTATTTGTTTTATGAACACTGAGGTTTGAGTCACTTGCATGCATTCATTGATTCAATTAGTGACCTTGTTTTATTTTGCTCGAGGACTAGCAAACACTTAAGTTTGGGGGTATTTGATAGCACAATTAATGAGCTATCTTTATGACTTATTTTATGCTAGTGTAGAGGATTAAATGTGTACTTTCACGATTATATTTGATTATTTTATAGATATCGAGCATTTTGGAGCAAATTGGAGAATTTAGAAGCTTTGTGGTGAAAACTAAGTTTTTTGGATGAAAATTGAAGTTCCCAAGTGATAAAAAGAAGGGAAATAAGTCCAAAACCCGAGAGGATAGCGCCTAGGCGCCCATTCCGAGCGCCTAGGCGCTGGAAATTATAAAAGAAAAAATAAAACGTCATCTGGGCTTGAACTTGGGACAACCAGCGTGCATCACAGTTTTCAAATCAGCCTATTACCACTGCACCAAGATGCCAATTCTATATAATTTTAAGCAGATATGCATTATGTAGCTGATACAAGCGGTCCTTCAGCCCAATTGATAGCATGCATCTGCATCAATATCTACATGGATATGCGCCACATGCGATCTGAGCCTGCCAGATTTTCCTATTCCATATTACATTCGATTTTACCCTATTTTGACATATAAATACATACTTTTAAGCTTCCATTGGAGAGCCGATTTGGAGAGAAAATCTCAATTTCCAAATTACATACTTTTTAGAGTTTGAAGAGATTTTGGGAGCACAAAGTACATATTTACATGCTCGGGATCGTGGAGATTGCAGCGGAAACGTGGAATCGGCACGAGTTTTATTTCTTCTTTCCCTTTTAATTTGTAGTTTTTTTTATGGGTTTATTATTGAGTTTATATTTTGAACTATTGAACATGATTAGCTAAACTCTCTTGACTTTGAGCCTTGATGTAATCGTTCTTTGAACCTTATTCTTTTTAATTAATAGTTGGTATTTCAATTTCATATTGGTTGTGAGAATTTTTCTGAGCTTAATGCATGTTAGGATTTGGCCATTCTTTGCATGATTTTTATATCAATAATTTGAGGTCGAGAGACGATTATTGTTGATGATCCTAAATTTTTTTCCCTGATTTATACATGAGATAGATATATCCTTGTAGATTTTGTGACAACTATAGTTTTACGTTCTTCATATTTGGATTGTCTGAATTGCCATAGAAATATGGGTAATTTACTTTTCAAAGAATATTGTTATTGCTCGAGAGAGAATAACAAGTCTATAGGGTAGAACTTGTCAACAATCTAGAAATTGTTTAATTCCATCTTTTGATGAATGAAGAATAGGATGAGATAACGGTGAAGTCATTGCTCAAGTCAATTCCCTAGGATATATTTCTCTTTATTGTTCTCCAATTTTTATTTTATGTTTTATTTTAATTTTGTTTTGATCATATCATTTGATTTTCATTATCTAAATAAAATTGAGTGATAGTATTCATGGTAATTAGGTGAACTAGAAAACCAATCCTGAGGACGATAATCCGTATTTTTATACACTATATTAAAACTTGACCCGTACACTTGCGGTAGTTTATTGCACTAATTTTGCACAACATATTTCAATGTCGTAAATCGTTGACATTAATTAACTATGTCATTAATTTGAAAGAAAATATTTCTAATTATACGTACGTACGCGTGTGTGTGTATATATATATATATATTTTGTAAAATTGGGTGGAAATTGAAAATTAAAAAGAGGAGAAATTAAAAATCACCAAAAACTATTGAAGTCTTCCTCCCACGCTCGTTGCTCGTCGCCCTCACGTCTCTCTCGTTCGACGTCGTCCAACCAATCATCGGTGTTCGCACCCACTCTCGCACCCTTCTCTTCTCCTTCACTTCCCTCTCGTTGTTAATGTTCTTCACACCAGTTTGCCTCTTGCTTCTTCACCAGCTCACTCATTGCTTCTTCATCGACGTTGTCCTTAATAGTGACTAGCAAGGGTTCTTGAACCTTTGCAAGTGGAGTAGGACTATAAATTCTTATTTTCCTTGAAAACACTCAAAATCATCTTTGTTTTGCTAATAAAGGTCACTAGTTAAAGGGCAAAGGTGTCTAGTTTTATAACACATACTAACCTATAAAATCATCCTCCTTCAACCAAATTTGCAGTTGTCACGTGTATGTTGTAAAGAATGAATATTTATTGACTTTAGCTTGAGCTTGATGAGTAATTTTATCTTCTCTGGTAGTTTTGACATTCGTTAACCACTCCACTAAACTTTCCTTACTCCCTCAACCCTCTCTCATCTTGCATGATTGGATCTTGATGTTTATAAAGTTTTGATGATGGACTAGTTTCTAATAAAGTTTATGGTTTTCTCCATTCTAACAACTTATAGAAGCTTTTGAATTTTCTTTGCAACTTCAAGTTGATAGCATAGAATTGAGCACTTGGCCCGTTTGATAACGTTCCCGTTTCCTGTTTCTTGTTTCTTATTTCTCATTTTTTAAGAAACAGGCTTGTTTGATAACTATTCTCGTTTGTTGTTTCTAAATTTTGAGAAATATTTTTTAAAAAATTGCAAAATTTGAGAAACACCAAAAAGGTGTTTCTTCTGTTCCGTTCCCATTTAAACCAAAAAAAATGTGGTTGGTTTGTTCGCAAGAGATAATTTTTTATTTTTTTCTTCTTCTTAATTTTGCAGTATTTTTATATATTATTTTAATTTTGAATTTTGCCACTTTCTATTTTTGTTTTGTTTGAGAATATATTAATATTAATGTGACCTAATATTAATAATAAATATTTTATCCTATTTAACTACATTAAAATGTTTATTTATTAATTTAACTATATTAAAAAAAAGGGTTGGTTGCACAAATAGCAATCAGGCCCAAACTAATTGCAAATTTAGCAAACTTTAAAATGTTTTGCAAATATGGCAAACAAACCCGTTTCTATCACTGATAGACTTTATTATATCACTGATAGACTTCTATCAGTGATAAACTATTATCTCTGATAGACTATTATCACTGACAAAAATATATAAAAAGCTGAGGTGATCAGCGATAGACTTCTATCAGTTATAAGATATCAGCGATAGAAATTGCTATATCCGCAAATTTTTTAAAAACATGCTATATTTGCAAACAATAAGTCTTAAATTGTCATTTACTACAATTTCCCTAAAAAAAAAAGTTTTTTTTCATAAATATTTACCCACATCGACAATTTATTATCAACATTTCCATAAAATTGAGACATTGAGCATATTTCCATCAACATCCACATTTTAAACTTTGCAAATAAGCATTTCACGGTTTTTAAATCAGTTTCTTACTATTAAATATTAAATTCACAATAATGATATTTTAGTTATATAACGTCAATTTATCTAAAATATAATTGAAATATCAATTCACCCCTCATGTCGATCTTGAACTCATTGACACATGAAAATGTCGATAAAGATGTATACACGTCGACGAAAATTTAAAACACGGCCCATAACAAACAATGACAAATTGACAATGACTTCGAGATTTTAGAGGAAATAGACATCATCCATAAATGTTTAACTACCGACATTTCTCACTCCAAAATGTTATTGGATGTTGTTTTTGGTATATAGAAGGCTCGATTCCCTATTGTTAAACAAATGTCTCATTTGTTGGATTTTATGTCCTAAAACTCGTGGTTTGTAAACTAAATGTATATTTTATTTTGCAATAAAGTTGTTGTTGAGATTTATTCAGCATAGTTGTTGTTGAATAAAATGAATTGTGTTTACTTTTAACCTAACTTCAATAAACAAAGAACACATGGCTATAGGTTGTATACTAGAACTTCATGTGTGACATGATTGTGGATCAAGTTCAAGTAATTGCCAGAACGGTCTATCGTATAGGGATAAGGCTGGGTACCTTATCCTGGGGACACTATGGATCCGGCCCACTTTGTATAGTACAACGATGTGATCCGAAATCGTTCATGTGGAGACATGCGAGTGGGGGCGTCCTGTGCAATGAGTTTGCATAAGACTGAACCGCGAAATCAAGTCGCTCTTTCTTCATAACACCGTTTACTGTAAAGACCGACTTTTTCATATGATGACCTAGGTAACTCGATCTGAATCCTGAGCACACTATAACTCCTGCTTATTCGGGCTTATCCTTTGACCTGTACGGGTGAGAGTGGTCAGATCGCCGACTCAATAACCCTACCATCTTGGGGATAAGACCGAGTAGGGAGCAAGGAACATAGTCCTACGAGATGAAATTCAATCCTACCCGCCTTTAGGGTCTAGTAGAGAGGTTGTTCTCTTAAGTGCTGACTTCGGGTCTTGAACAATGAGTGTTCACCCTCTCTCTGGCACGAGAGGGATTTTGTTTGATGGTTGGACCACAAACCAATTGTTCATTAGAGGAGCAGTGGGGACTTAAGGAGAAAGATGTAATTACAAGGGTTAAACGATTTATATGACCCAACTGTAATTACGAACGACCTGTGAATGATCGACTTACTGATGACGGTTACATCAAGAGGACAGAAATATATCTACGGTGACGGGAGTGCAACCCTTGGACTTTAGTGGAGTCTCTGGAATTAACGAATGGTGGTTAGCTTGTCTAAAGAGTTTGGTCGGTTAATCTCGTATCGTTGGAGCTCTGATCTGTAGGTCCTCTAGGTTCTCCTAGCTAGCTCGGATTAAGCTGTGTAACAATATAAGAGAAAAAGAATTTAAATTTATTCAAATTTGGTTTTTGGAAGAATGATGAACATATTTAAATATGATTTAAATATGGGAACGGTCTAAAACATGAATAGGGATTCATGTGTGAAAAGTTAGTTGTCGGAAAATCGAGATTAGTCATATTATTTAATTAATATTTGATATTGAATTAAATAATATTAATTAATTAAAATATATTTTATTCATTAAAAAGTTTAATTAAAAAATATATATTATATATTATATTTATTTAAAATTAATTTTGAATTAATTTTGAATTAATTTTTTAAATAAATAATAAAATAATATATATTAATTTTAAGTATTATGTATGTTAGGAACCTGCATGATGGCTAATTTTAAAAGTAAACTTAATATTTAAGTTTTAGAAAAGCCCAAGGTGAAACATAGAACTCAAAAAATAGGTTGAGATTCCTTTTTAAGTTGGGAATTCAATGCTAAATAACCGTTTCTGTAAATTCATTTTAACCTATGTTCTTTTTTTTTAAAATTGAGTTTGGTGTCTTTTTTTTTTAAAATAAATTTCTCTCCTAATATTTTTCTTCCCATTTTGTCTTTATAACCACTATTCCCAGGGGCGAACCGTACAAGGGACTAGGGGGGCCATGCCCCCCAAAATTTTTAATTTTGTTTATATATGTAGGTAAAAATATTACCTTAAAATATTTTATTTTAATATTATGTATACTGCCCTCCCCCAAATAAATTAGAATTGCACTTTGTCTTGGTGGTTAAAAGATTAGTTTTTTTATCTATGATACATGGGCTCAAATCCCACCGGATACACATTAATTTTTTTTATATTTTCTTCTGTATTTCTCATTATTTTTTTTTATATTTTCTTCTGTGTTTTTCATTAATTTTTTTTATATTTTCTTCTGTGTTTTTCATTAATTTTTTTATATTTTCTTCTGTGTTTTTTCTTAAATATTTAATTTTGTGCTTTAAGAATTGTATTATTTTTGTCATTCTAATTTCAAATGTCTAAATTTAGTCTTTATATTTTGAAAAAAAAATCTTAAATTTAATTCTTACTATTAGTTTATTTATTAATTTTTCCAAATATAATTTAATATGTATTAACATTATCTCTATAACTTTTAGAAAACATATATTCACATTATATTGTGTTTTTTCTTAAATACTTTTTTTTTTCAAAATATCTAATAAGTTTTTGAACATTTAATTTTGTGCTTAATAGATCCACAAACTTTAAAAAATGTTTATTATATTTTTCAACTTTCAATTTTGTATCTAATAGGTTTTCGAATTTTTAAGTTTAAGTCTAATATGTCTTTGTTATATTCGACATTTTTTTAAAATTCAGAGATTTATTAGAAACCTATTGTTTATTTATTTTTCTAATTAATAAGACATCGAGATGGGTTAAATTAGGCTGTTTTTTAACAATATTGTATTTTTTAAAACTTATTATAAAAATATTGTAAGTTTGAAACTATTTTTAAAAATATTGCACTTTTAAATGGAGGAAAGACGCTCTACATCTTATTCCACGTGGATGAAGGTCGTCTTTTCGTGGAAGGTCGTCTTTTGAAAAGATGATCTTGCTCCACATGGATGGAGGTCGTGTTTTGAAAAGACGACCTTCATCGACTTCTTTTATTAAAAAATTGATATCTTTTTAACCAGATATTCAAAATTTTCAAAAAAATGTATGGTTGGAAAGCTAAGAGCGAGAGCTTCAATTTGATACCTGGTTTCACTATTTTTGGAGTTGTGTATCAAAAGATAAATACCATCGAAGTTGGACTATAGTTTTGCAAATTTCATAACTGAAGATTTTTTTGAGAAGTGCATTCAAAAATTGTTATTTTTTTACCCACATATTCAAAAACTTCGAAAAGAGTACTGTTGTAAAGTTAACACAAGCTTCAATTTGATACGTAGTTTCACTATTTTTGGAGTTGTGTATGATATATATCGTCCACTCCATCGGCGACGGTGTATTTGTTACTTTAATTCAAATTTACAAATAACAGTATGTCATGTGTTTTTTTCTTTGCCTTTGATACGGTGTATTTGTGCAAATATAATGTCATTACAATTTGCAAAATCGTAAATACACTGTGCAATTTGCAATCTTAGAATGCATCCCTCTATTTTTCGAGATGTATTACAAAGACTAACATATTTTCTCGTTTTTTGTTTCTAAAATTGCAATTACAGTGTAATTGAAAACAGAACATTGTTTTTGCACTGTGAAGTTTGTCTCAATTACACTATATTTACAATTTTGTAGATGATTGAAAATTGTAGGAGATTTTTGTATAAGTTCTCATTTTTTTTTCTTTATTCTTATGATTTTTTAAGTCGATTTTGTACGATTTTTGTTATTTTTAATTTTTGAAACAGGTGAAATGAAAATGGTATGGGAATTTTGTATAAGTTCTGATTTTTTTTCTTCTTTATTCTTGTGATTTTTTAAGTCGATTTTGTACGATTTTTGTTATTTTTAATTTTTGAAACAGGTGGATTGAAAATGGTAGGGGAATTTCGTATAATTTCTGATTTTTTCTTTTTCTTTATTCTTATGATTTTTTAAGTCGATTTTGTACGATTTTTAATTTTTGAAATGAGTAAAAAGAGGGAGAGAAGGGAGAAAATGCTAGGGAGAGATTTAATTTTTGGAGAAAATCTTGTAGGGGTGAGAGATAGTTTTTTTTAAATTATAAAATCTTATAAATTGAGGTGAGCAATTAAGATTTAAGGGAGGGTAAATAAGGAATGAAAAAAATACGAGAGAGAGAAATTAAACTAAAAAAACATATATCAAACTTTTTTTTTAAGAAAGGACATCGATCAATATTGATATAAAAGGGTCATCTGTCTGATTGCCCCATTTAAGTTCTTCATTGTTGGGCTTTTTATAAGCTGTTGGATGTTCTGCGAATGAAGAAAGCTTGAAGATTTTTTATTGTTCTTCTCTTTCTCATTTGCTCCCATCACACCGATCGTTTTCTTTTCCATATTTTTTCCTTTTTTCTCTTATAAGGGAGTCTCACCACTTCGTTGCTCGACCCGAGGATAGCGGGACTATCGGAGGTGGTCCTCGAAGAGTTCGAGAGAAGCTTCAAAGAGTTCGTGTGGAGAAACTGATGTAGTAGGATTAGGGGTAAATTCATATTACTCATGGTTAATCCTTTTAGTTTACTTTTCATTCTCTATAAATAGAGAATCCCTCTCATGTATTCATTAACTTTTGATTCATAATAAGATTCTTGGATAGATTCTTGGAGAGAACTCTCCTTAGTCGCTTAGGCTACATCAAATTGGTATCAGAGCGACCGTCTGGGCCAACGTTGACTGCCGCCGGTGAAAGATCGGGAAACTCTTGTTGGCGCAGATCGCAAGAGGGAGCTTCGTGAGTTGTGCTCGTTGCCGAACAGCGTACACCTAATTACAAGGGGAACCTTTTTAAAGAAGATTCATCAAGAATGGAGAATTACAAGACAAGAAAGATGTCCAAGAAGAGATACAACGATCGATATAGGCAAGAAAACCACAAATACATTCAAAAACAATGCTGGAATTTTGATTCTAGCGATTCAGAAGATGACTTTCAACATAACAACTCGACCCATGCTCGATTCTTTCAAAGATCCTATCAAGATTTACATTGGAATTCTTATTGTAGTGACTCTAGTGATTCTGAAGAAGAAGACCATGTTGCAACTTCAAGAATGTTCAAGAAATTGCCAAGAACGGGAATTTACAACACAAGAAAGAAGTTCAAGACCAGAAAAGTTTCCTTTGAATGTGAATCACGCTCATTGGAGACAAAAATTGAAGGAAATCATGACAAACACTACAACAACCGTGATGAAATCCGGCGTAAGGAATTCAAAAAAGGAATGGATGAAATCTGGCGTCTTTTGGGAAATGTATCTAACAATTTGGATCGTTTTACAACCAAACAACAAGAACCCGAAAAGGTAAGAATGACAAATTTTAAAAGTAGCAGTCAAGAAGATGGAGAATTCAACCGAAGTCAAGAACCCACGGATCATATGAGAAAGATTCAAGAAAATACAATGGAGAGGCCTCTAGAACATCAATTTTCAAGATTCATAAATCAAGATTCTAAAAGTTCGAGAAGAGAAGATTTTTACTACCACGACGATACACATCAAAACTGTGAAGATAGACAAAAAGAAATGATCCAAGAACAAAAAGTCCACCTTTCAAAAAATGTTGGGAACATCTTTTATCATGATAAACTCCAAGAATGTCGAAATGAAGGTTTCTTGGTTCAAGATTCCAATTGTTCCAACGAAGAAGAATGTCGAAATGTAGGTTTCTTGGTTCAAGATTCCAATTGTTCCAACGAAGAAGAATGCCGAAATGAAGGTTTCTTGGTTCAAGATTCCAATTGTTCCAACGAAGATGATTTTTTTCATGGATTTGATCTTACAGATTCTGGTTTTTTCAACAAAGAAGATGAGTGTTTTCTACAATTTGAAAATTATTTTGATGAAGAAGATAAAGTTGAAAAAGAATTGAAAGAAACGATTGATGTTAATGATATTGATGGTATTGTTGGAAAATTTATTCAAGATCTTCATCGGAATGATTTTTCTGAAAAACACGGAGATTCATTTATTGACCTCAATGATTTACTCTCGGATGATGAACACCATCAGATAAGTTCGAATGTCATGGAAGATCAATTCCTTTTGAATTTTGCTGAGTATTTTGACGAAGAAGATGAAATATTAATCTGTTTGGATAATCTTTTTACTATTGTGAAAGAAAATTTGGGGCTGGAAAATTTTCAGAACCAAATCCAAGAAACTGCCGTGGAGAAAAACCTTGTTGAAATTCTTGAAGTTGATATTGGAAGATATTCAAAGAAGGGTACTATTCTTAAGTTTGGAACTTCAAGAGAATTTTCAAGAAAATTCCTTCAAAAATCTAATTTTGATTTGTTAAATGAAAGACTAAATCCTTCACAAATTTGGTCAAGTCAGGAAGACATCTTTATGAAAGCAGTTGAACTTTGTTTCACTAAAGAAGTATGTGTATTTGGAGGAATTTTTGAAGACTACTGGATCCTATTACATATGATTTTGGATTGACAAGACTTTTGGCATAGAAACCAAACTTTGGGGAGCATTGGAACACCTTGGCGTGTTGATGAAATTAGAACGCAATTTTCAGTTGGAGTCTTTTGCAACCATCGACTGAAACATCTTTCTAGTCGGGCAGTTCGCTTGTTTCTACCTATTTTCATTTTCTTTTTAAAACTCGAGGACGAGTTTATTTTTGGAGGGATAGAATGATGTAGTAGGATTAGGGGTAAATTCATATTACTCATGGTTAATCCTTTTAGTTTACTTTTCATTCTCTATAAATAGAGAATCCCTCTCATGTATTCATTAACTTTTGATTCATAATAAGATTCTTGGATAGATTCTTGGAGAGAACTCTCCTTAGTCACTTAGGCTACATCAAATAAAAACTGCAACTGAAAATTGCGTTCTAATTTCATCAACACGCCAAGGTGTACCAATGCTCCACAAAGTTTGGATTCTATGCCAAAAGTCTTGCCAATCCAAAATCATATGTAATAGAATCCAGTAGTCTTCAAAAATTCCTCCAAATACACGTACCTTTTTAGTGAAACAAAGTTCAACTGCTTTCATAAAGATGTCTTCCTGACTTGACCAAATTTGTGAAGGATTTAGTCTTTCATGTAACAAATCAAAATTAGATTTTTGAAGGAATTTTCTTGAAAATTCTCTTGAAGTTCCAAACTTAACAATAGTACCCTTCTTTGAATATCTTCCAACATCAACCTCAAGAATTTCAACAAGGTTTTTCTCCACTGCAGTTTCATGGATTTGGTTCTGAAAATTTTCCAGCCCCAAATTTTCTTCCACAATAGTAAAAAGATTATCCAAACAGATTAATATTTCATCTTCTTCGTCAAAATACTCAGCAAAATTCAAAAGGAATTGATCTTCCATGACATTCGAACTTATTTGATGGTGTTCATCATCCGAGAGTAAATCATTGAGGTCAATAAATGAGTCTCCGTGTTTTTCAGACAAATCATTCTGATGAAGATCTTGAATAAATGTTCCAACAATACCATCAATATCATTAACATCAATCGTTTCTTTCAATTCTTTTTCAACTTTATCTTCTTCATCAAAATAATTTTCAAATTGTAGAAAACACTCATCTTCTTTGTTGAAAAAACCATAATCTTTAAGATCAAATCCATGAAAAAAATCATCTTCTTCGTTGGAACAATTGGAATCTTGAACCAAGAAACCTTCATTTCGACATTCTTCTTCGTTGGAACAATTGGAATCTTGAACCAAGAAACCTTCATTTCGACATTTTTTGAGTTTATCATGATAAAAGATGTTCCCAACATTTTTTGGAAGGTGGACTTTTTGTTCTTGGATCATTTCTTTTTGTCTATCTTCACAGTTTTGATGTGTATCGTCGTGGTAAAAATCTTCTTTTCTCGAACTTTTAGAATCTTGATTTATGAATCTTGAAAATTGGTGTTCTAGAGGCCTCTCCATTGTATTTTCTTGAATCTTTCTCATATGATCGGTAGGTTCTTGACTTCGGTTGAATTCTCCATCTTCTTGACTGCTACTTTTAAAATCTGTCATTCTTACCTTTTCGGGTTCTTGTTGTTTGGTTGTAAAACGATCCAAATTGTTAGATACATTTCCCAAAAGACGCCATATTTCATCCATTCCATTTTTGAATTCCTTACGCCGGATTTTATCATGGTTGTTGTAGTGTATGTCATGATTTCCTTCAATTTTTGTCTCCAATGAGCGTGATTCACATTCAAAGGAAACTTTTCTGGTCTTGAACTTCTTTCTTGTGTTGTAAATTCGCGTTCTTGGCAATTTCTTGAACATTCTTGAAGTTGCAACATGGTCTTCTTCTTCGGAATCACTAGAGTCACTACAATAAGAATTCCAATGTAAATCTTGATAGGATCTTTGAAAGAATCGAACATGGATCAAGTTGTTATGTTGAAATTCATCTTCCGAATCGCTAGAATCACTACAATAAGAATTCCAATGTAGATCTTGATATGATCTTTGAAAGAATCGAGCATGGGTCGAGTTGTTATGTTGAAAGTCATCTTCTGAATCGCTAGAATCAAAATTTCAGTATTGTTCTTGAAGGTATTTGTGGTTTTCTTGGCTATATCGATCGTTGTATCTCTTCTTGGACATCTTTCTTGTCTTGTAATTCTCCATTCTTGATGAATCTTCTTTAAAAGGGTTCCCCTTGTAATTAGGTGTACGCTGTTCAGCAACGAGCACAACTCACGAAGCTCCCTCTTGCGATCTGCGCCAACAAGAGTTTCCCGGTCTTTCACCGGCGGCAGTCAACGTTGGCCCAGACGGTCGCTCTGATACCAATTTGATGTAGCCTAAATGACTAAGGAGAGTTCTCTCCAAGAAGTCTATCCAAGAATCTTATTATGAATCAAAAGTTAATGAATACATGAGAGGGATTCTCTATTTATAGAGAATGAAAAGTAAACTAAAAGGATTAACCATGAGTAATATGAATTTACCCCTAATCCTACTACATCAGAAACAGAGCGTTCGAATTGAAGAAACAGAGCGTTCGAATTGAAGAAATTCGAACTACAAAGGTATGTGTTCTTATTTCTTATTTTCAAAGTTTCGAGCATGTTTCTGTTTAGTTAAATTGATGAAATTAAAGTATCAATGATCCAAATCGCTTCCGCAGCGGTATGCGCTCCATCATCCTTACCCTATCAACACACAAAAACATATATCAAATCAAATTTGGATAACCTTTGAAGTATAAATACAATTTTATGGTTGTTTTTAATTTTGCATCGAGATTTATTTGTATTTAATTATGTAAACTTTGGATAGTTTTTTTTTTTTTAATGCATGTTATATCTTTTTTATATTATGTATATTAAATTCTATTTAAACTATAAAAAATAAAAAACATAAATAAAAAAAAGAAACAATTAACAAAAAAAATAATTATTAAACATGATGATGTTCTATTTTGTTTATATTTTTTTTCAAGAAACAAAAATCAGAAGTAGTTATGAAACATGTTCCTATTTCTAGTTCTAAAAAATCGGGAACAAGAAACATGAACGTTATCAAACGGGCCCTAAATTATTTCATTCTAGTATAAACTTTTATTAAAAAAAATATGGATAAAGTGATATGATGTGTAATATATTTGCAGTTTTTATGAAACATATATACTTTTATGTTCACTTTAGGCACTCGTTAAGTTGGTTTGAGGCTAAAAATGAGACTTATATCTTTTTATATAGTTGATTTACTAGTCAAGGCTCATATAGGTATTGATGCTTTTGATTTATTTGTGGTTTGATAATTCTTTGGAACTTTGGACTAGTGGTCGGGTTGGTCGAAACCTGCCAAAATAATATTTATTTATTGATTCTTATATTAGTTGAACCAAGTCCAATCCTAGAGAATCAAATCAATGCAAAATAATAAATAATAAAAAGAGGGTTTGGATGTTGTTGTAATTAAAAACTAAAATTTAACTTAAAACTTATTGAAACGAGTGTAAAATATAATCTTACCAAATTTCCAATCCAAGGGTGTAACTCTAAGCCAATTGTAATTTCGATCACAAACATACTTGACCGAATTCAAGAACTTAGTCTACTTGACCGGAATCTCACATCAAGTATAAATTCCCCCTAATTCAATTGATTCGAACAAATATCACAATCAAACCTTATCAATAGATTAGTAGGGCACCATCGTTCAATATCAATTCAAAAACAACATTAAAAAGACTAAATTAAAATCAAACAATTACAATAATTTCAACTAATTATTTTTTTCCTTTTTGCTACTTCAATCAATCATGACAACTATGCATCATAAAATCATTGATAACATACAAGAACAATCAATACTTTAATGATTAAGGCGTCAATTTAGTCAATATCAAATGTTGAAGAACAATTTTCATACAAGAAACAAAGAATACCTGAATTAAAGAAATTACACTTTAGCTCGAAGAGTTTCACGATCTTAACAATCAGACCAGAAATTACATAGACGTTCACGACCAAAAGAAGACAAAAACCACTCAAAAACTCTCTAAATTAATGTAGTTCTTAAATCATACGTAATATAGATTCATTGAAATTTCATACTTCTAGTTAAAATATAAAAACATTTCGTAAAACACTTCACTCACTAAACTATTGAATATTTAACTCTCATATATAATAATTAGTAACAACTTAGATCTTTTAAATATATAAGAAAAAGCACTTCCAAGTGCAGCCACACATCATCTTTCTTACTGCCAAGTTACTGCTATAGGACTTCTTACAGCATACTTTCCTGAAAGCCAAACAAGAGATCCAAAAGAAAACTCACTCAAATCTTCTCTTTTTTTCAATGCAACAAAACTCACTTTGTAACTTAACTTCTCTCCCAATCTCCCAAAACTCAACTTCTTAGGCTTCACAGTAATTTCTACTCCTTTTGGATTGTTGATTTTAACAGTGTAATCACTTCTTGGGCTACCAACATTTGTCACTGTTCTTTTGAATGTAACACTAACTATTTTGGCCTTCTTCATAATCACTGAGAAAGAAGGGTAGTTCAAGTCCCCTGGTTGATGAAATGTTCTCTTTGATGGACAAGTGAATGTCCCTCTTGAAACTAGAGCAATTTGTGTTGAATTATATTTCAAGCTACACATATAGTTTAGGTAGTCTTGAGGTGTGATATCGTAGACGAGCCCTGGATCGGAAGCTTTCTCGGGATCGACATGGCCGGAACCAAACGCAAAAGGGTTTGCGGGTTTGCCGTCGGGGGAGCCGACGTCGGAAATGAGACTCATTTTGTTGTCAGTAGTGTAAGCTGTTGTCATGAGCGCGGATTTAATCGCAGCCGGGGACCAATCCTTGTGTGCCGATTTAAGCAATGCAGCTAAACCGCTAACATGAGGACAAGACATAGAAGTCCCCGAAATGATATTGAACAACACTCTCCTTTTATCAAACTCGAGCTCACTTGGGCTCGTAATGGATGGCCAAGCGGCTAAGATATTGACTCCCGGTGCAGTTACGTCTGGCTTTATAATATTTGGTTCAACGGAGCTCGGCCCTCGAGAAGAAAATGCAGCCACTCTTGGGGCTCGGCTTCCATATTTTGTCCCTTCGAATGCGATCGATGCTTTTGGTTGTTTTGAGGAAGCTATGTAGTTTTTGATGGCCTTGCCAGCTGAAGCTCCGAGAGAAGTGGCTGGTAAAATATGAGGATCGGCAAAAAGCTCCTCGCCTTCAAGCTGTGTGTTGATCAGAATCATCCCAGCTCCTCCTGCTAGTTTTACCTGCTCTCCTTTTCCAATTCTTGAGTTTGTTCCTCGTTCACATACCACAATTTTTCCTTTCACCATTGATGGGACAAGTGAGCCAGCCGTGCAAAGATTTGCTCCTTTCCGACCTACGAGATAATATCGATGTCGATGAAAATGTCGAAATATAAATTCTACCAAAAATATGTGGATTGAAATATAGATAAAATACGACAACATTGAATATTTCGAAAAATAAAAAAAATTAATGAGAAATTCATAAGAAAAAAAAACTTAAATTAATAAATAAAAATTACACGCTTTGAAAATAAATTAAGTTAAATGATAAAGTTTAGTATTCAACTTTCAAAATTATATCTATTTGGTCATTGTTATTTTAAAATTTCATGAAAGATTCCTAAACTTTAATTAAGATTCTAATAGACTTAACTTGAACTTTTAATTGTGTTTAATAAGTCCCTAATGCTATCTTCTTCCATTTAATACTAGACAACCAACATTGAAACTTATCCAAATTCAACTCACTTGCACCTTTAATGCTGGCTACGTTAAAATGAGCCACTGAGCATAGCTCAGCATCAGTAATCGATAGTAATTTACATATATTTCTTCTCTTGAGGTTAGATGTTCAAATCTTTGTGTCCCACTTTTATTGAACCCAAAAAGAAATATAATAATAATACAATACCAACAACATGAAATGTACGCATTAAACTGACCAAGTAAGCACCAATGACGAACTAAGCACAAAATTGAAAATGAAAAAATCAAAACTAAATAAACACAACGTTAAAAGTTGAAAGGTCAAACTTATACCTTAAACAAAAGCTAAAAATCCGACATACTTCTTTTAAATCCGGTCGATATTTTTAAATGATATTAAAATATCAATTAACTTCTTATGTCGAAGTCAAATTCATATGAAAATGTCGACGGAAATACAATACCTTGGTTATAAACGAGTGGGAGTTGATTTATGTTGTTGCCAGAATACAAAGAAGAGCCTTCAAAAGCTTGTCCATTTCCAAGCTTTACAGTGGTTGGGAAGGTTCTATCAGTGTAGCTAGCAGCCACTGTCATGATCCATGGGGCTACATTGCCAACAGTTGAGCTAGATGGGCCAGAATTACCAGCTGAACATGACACAAAAACCCCATTTTCAACAGCACCAAATGCAGCTATGGCAAGGCCATCACTGTAAAAGGGGCTCGGAAGACCACCCAACGACAGCGATAAAACGTCGACTCCGTCTGCGACGGCGCGGTCCATCGCTGCCAGGATGTCGGCATTTGCGCAGCCTTGTTGCCAGCACACTTTGTACACTGCAATTCTGGAAGTTAACCAAGCTTTTAAATATCAACTTCGATTCAAATATGAAAATATAAATTTTATAAACATGGTATGTATAGAATGTTAATGTCAACTTATGTCGGTTGAGCTAGATTCATGTCGGTCTCTATTCAATTTTTGCCTAGTTCATCCCAACATTAACCCAGACCAGTGTTAAAAATCTCTGGAGACTCTAATTTCATTGAACTATCAAATCTCATAAATTTCAACCAGAATACAATTTTAGTGTTGTTTTTTTTTTCTAAAATTTTATCAATTTAATATTATAAATGTTTTAGAGCTTATTAAATGCATATTGAGTTTATTTTTTTAACAATAATTCAAATAAAAACTTATTATAAAAATTATAATATTTACTTAAGTTTAAAGTGCAATTTTGATTTAAAAAAAATAAGAATTTAGAACAAAATTAATATAAAGTTATTATTGATTGAGACTTTTAACTGACTAATTTAAATTTGAGGGTCTCAATCAATCAAATAAGTAAAATTGTAACAGTCAATTTAGAGTAAAATAATTAAAAATATAGCATTTTCTTAAAAAAAAAAATTGCAAATATGACCATTTCTATTAGTATGATTTATCGCTGATAGTAGTCTATCACCTAAGTTTTTTATAAAATTTTAGTCTATCACAGATAGAAGTCTATCATAGTCATCTATCAACGATAACTTCTATTAGTGATAGCCACTGGTTTTTTTGTCATATTTGCAAAATATTTTAAATTTTGTTAAATTTGTAATTATTTTGGGTCTGATTGTTGTTTGTGCAACCAGTCCATAAAATAACTATATATTCATTTTAGTGATATTTTGTGGACAATATATTTGAAATTAAAATATTATTGTGGTCTCTTCTAAGAAGAGTGCAATACTTTCAAATGTCTAACTTTAGCTTTCATACTTTCAATTATTCTTAAATTTAGTTTCTATAGCATTACCATGAATCTTGGAAATGCATATTCACCCGATGTCTTTTCTTGAATGAAAATTATTACTAATTAATTAAAAATTAAAATCAAACTAATAAGAACAAATTTTAGGATTTATAGAAAATCCATATTCTAAATTTGAATATTTGAGAGTACAAGTAATGAGAGACGAAAATGATATTTTAAAGTATAATTTATACATATAATTGAATAGAAACATCAAAACATGTGAAAACTCAATACCTTGAAGTGAACCTGATTCCAGCAGCATTTCCCAATGCTTGATTATAAAAGCCAGCATTGTGGACAAGATTTCCTGCAGCAGTGGAAGCCGTGTGCGTGCCATGTCCATTCGAGTCTCGAGCCGACCTAAACGAACCACTTTCATTCAACCTACCAAAATTGGCCTCATAGGACTTAATGAAGGCTCTTGCGCCAATCAGTTTTCTATTGCAATTTGAAGCTGACAATTTCTGGCCCTCTTCACAAGCCCCTTTCCATCTCCTTGGCACCCGAGGCAACCCCTCGTCCTCAAAACTTACGTGCTCGGGCCAAATGCCGGTGTCGAGTACGCCGACGATCACGTCGGAGGCCAGGTTCGTGGCGTTCCAAAGGCCGTGGCCTTTTTCGAGGCCGAGGAAGTGAGGGGAGTGTGTGGTGTGGAGTTGTAGTAGTTGGTCGGGAATGGCCGCGAGGAAGCCCCGGGTTTGGCTTAGAGAGTGTAGCTTTTTGGTGGAGAGCTTTGCAGCAAAGCCTGGAATCGAGGTATGGGATTGATTGATATATTTCCGTTGTATCGTAAAAATATGACAAAATTGGAACAAACTTGACGGACGAGTAGGACGATGTTCTACTAGACATTCTAGTTGCTTAAAAATATTAGTACAGTCTACTTATTTATTAAATGCAATAGAAATAAATCAAATCCTTAATGTTTTGACATGTTTATGATTAACTCATTTAAATTAACCAAAACATATATTTAGCCATGAAAATACATAACATCCCATGACGACGTGTAGGCAAGTTTTTTCTTCCAAAATATATCATTCACATGAACATATAACATACGAATAAAAGGAATTTTGTTATCTAGGCTCCAATTTTATTAAGGTTGGTTGCATAAACAACAATCAAGTCCAAAATAATGATAAATATAGAAAAATTTAAAACATTTTGCAAATATGGCAAAAAATCAGTGGTTATTACTGATAAACTACTATGAGTGATAATCACTCACAAAATTCTATAAAAGCTGAGGTGATAGACTAGATAGGCTACTAGATTACTATCAATCATAGAAATTGTCATATTTTCAATTTTTTTTAAAATAATGTTATATTTTTAATTATTTTACTCTAAATTGACATAGGTTACAATTTCTCATTTTATTTTTTGTTTTATGTTTTTGAAATATATGTTTCTTCCCTCCCAATTTTTTTACTATAAATTTCACCTTTCTTAAAAACCAAACATTTGAATTCTTAATCAAATTTAAAAAAGAAAAACAAATTTTCTTACCTCGAATTTTGAAATCAGTTTTATCATCAACTTGGATTGGATTTTTGTTATCAAACGGAATCTAATTTTTTTCTTCTTTTTTTTTATTTCTACGATTTCGATTTCTTTTTTCCTTTTTCTTTCTTCAATAAATAGCGATTGACATGGATGATTTCTTAAATTTTAGATTTCATATATCTACGTCGACATCAACATATAAAATGTTACCTGAAATAACAGTTTTGTAGACGTAGAGAATCTCGGCAGCGTTTGATGCTTCTTCTTCGTCGTCGAGAGATGAGAGTTCATTGACTGAATCAATCATCGTTGTGTACCATTGTTCAGGGTTGATGGTAGTCATCTTCGTAGTGTCCATGTGAATTATGTAGGTCTGCTGATCCAAAGCAGCAGTTGAAGCTGCAAACATTATACACAAGAATAGCCACACTTCTCTGAATGTCATTCTGGCCTGCAAACAAAACACAAACGGTAAAATCTTATCCACAAACTTTTGAGATTTAAGGTTTTTCCTTTTCCCGAATCTTTACACTCAATTGATTAAGATATTAATAATCGTCCCTTGTTTAAACTAAAAAAGAAGTATGCATGCATGGAAATCATTTTTTTTCTTTTTTTTTAGAAAGTACAGTTTTCATTGAGAATGAAAAAATACAAAGGCATACAAAAAAACAAACCTCGAAAAAAAAAACTTCACTAAAGAAAGGAGCTTCAATCAAGCAGGTCTAGGTAAGGTAGATATACTTGTGAAGGTTACGAGTATATATTGACAATAAGAAGTTTCAATATATAAATAGAGTCAAGCTGAAACCTAAAGGAATTAACGAGCACCATTTGAAGTGGAGCATGCGGCTTAATTTAACTCGGGCCCGTGTAGAGAGCTTACTAGGTTTAAACATAGTAAAAGTTGACGTACTAAGAACTCTACCTTTATTGATTCTATATGGGTGGGTGGTCCATGACCGTTTTTAGTTGGGAGAGCCATTTATATGGTTAATTGTGTTTACAAATGAGACCTCAACTTGCTATTTAGCACCAAAGACAATTTCTTAATATCCGTGGCTGTTTAGGCCAATCCATTGTGGAAATAGAAGATCAAATAATCAATTTAAAAAAAAAATAATATATTTTCCACTCAGCTAGGATGACTTGTTTCAAAATAAAAATATTAGCTTACAAACTGATAATTAGGTCGGATCTCATTTAGGTTAACCCATTTTATATTAGGTAATTAGAAGGGTGCATATGTAGGACTTCACCGCCCCTATCTGTCATTTTGTAATCCTCTCATATTTCGTAATAATATTATTATTTTCCTGCTTGAGAACGTACCTAACACGGTGTTAGTGAACCACGTAAATCTGTGTCGATTTCTTTTTCACTTATTTGTTCTTTGTTATTCGATTTTTTTTAACAACATGTGTTAGGGTGGGAGATTGAACCTAGTACCTCATGGTCACTAAGCGATACATTATGTCGTTGAGCTATGTTCTTGTTGACCTTTGTTATTCGATTTATCGTAATAGAAAATTATTTTGTTTTTTTGTTATTTATTTTTTCAAAATGAGCTTATAAATACTATTTGTTATCTTTTGTTATCTTTTTAAATTTATTTTTAAAATCAAAGTCAAATTTTAAAAACTAACAAAATCGTAGTTTTTATAATCTTGCTTTTATTTTTTTTAATTAGAATCTGAAGTAAAATTTAAACTCTACTTCTATGGTTTTATTTGAGTTTCTTTATTTTATTTTTTTTAAAACATTTTTAAAATCAAAATCAAATTTTAAAAACAAACAAGAGAGTGTACAAAATTTTCGGATCAGAAGTCAAATTATATTAATGAAGAGTCGAGAACATACCAAAAAATTGGTTGGAAACAAACCTACTTTTAAAAATTGAAAACTAAAAATGAAGATTGTATTCAAACTATATCTTAAAATCGACATGCGGGGACTATCCTGAAAATTATTATACATAATAAAATAATCATAGTTAAAGTTAAAGTTATGTTGGGTTAGAATAATCAGACCCGAGTTATAAAGAACCAATAGACTAATACTAAGAGGAGGCCTACTCAACATTGAATGGAGAGATTGACCCCCTAAGACGGATTAACTTGACAAGGATGAAGACAGACCCAATAGCGGTCAGCTCGACCAAAGAAGAGGTCGACCCCCCATTGGGGTTGGCTCGGCCACAAGAAGGTCGTCCGCCCCTCTTGGGATCAGCTCGGCCGCAAGAAGAAGGTTGACCTCCTATTGGAGTCGGTTCGACAGTGAAAAGGGAAAACCTCCTCCCGGACAGTTACATAATTTTCGTAATCCCTAGGAATTACCAACGCCGTGAAAACTTGTTTAATGACATAAAACAGTCATATATAGAAAGCTTATATAAGGAAATTATGAGATGGAAGGTAAAGGGTGTGGTGAGAAGATTCTCAATTTTTACTAAAGATGCCTTCCATATTTGTTCTCTCTCTTAAAGTTAACTTGAGCGTGAGCCTCGATGTTTAGCACCACATTGGTCTTAGTTTATTCTTCTATCTCTTTAAGTGTTGCAGACTCAAATTCGTTTCGCGTCAAATACTAAATTCACTATTGATACCAAAAATCGGTATCAACTAGTAATGTTTCATATTGTTTTTCCTTTTTAGTTTAATAATGTAAGAGTAGAGATTTAATATCTGCTTAATTTTTCACTCAACCCCAAACCCAAACCCTAAAGGCATGTTGTCAAATTGAATGTAATTCAGCCGTAATTGGTATGTATTTTCCCTTGAGGTTGGAGGTTTAAATCTCCGAAACTCCCATATTTTTTGTACCAAAAAAAAAAAGAAAAGAAAACAACAAAGGGCATGTTTGTGTGTGATTTTGAAATGGCTAAAATCACTTTTGTTATATTCAAAATCACTTCGAAATAAATTTTTAATCATTCAAAATCAATTTTTATCGTATGAAAATTGCATTTGAAAGTGTAAAACAAAACATTAAATTAATTTTAAATGATTAAATGCATATTTCAAAAAGATTTTAATTATTTTAAACAAAATATTAAGTTAACCATTTTAAAATTACTTTCTAAATATATCTCTTATATTCAAAATCAATTTTAATTATACAAAACCAAACATAAAATAAATTTTGAATAATTAAAAACAAAAAGTAATTTTAAGTTTAATAAAAAAAAATTATCATTTTAAAATTACTACTAAATATATGTAAGTTGACCATTCTTAGCGTGTAACTTGAAGTACACGCGTCTTTCCACTAGAAAAAAAACAGATTCTGCGTGCTTGTGAAAAAGGTGGATGTCTATCTCAAATGCCGGATGGAAAATACACCTTTTTTTCCAATTCTCCATGCGTTTGCTTGCTTAATTGAGTCAACTATATCTTCAACTCAAAATATATATATATATATATTTGGTTAAATTTCCCATTTTGGGTGATTTTCGTTATTTCTCTATTGGATCAAATATATAAATTTCACATTGATTAGAAGTGAGAAAGTTACATGGTAGTTAAGCAAAGGTTAAATTATCTAAAATTACTCTTGAATTATGAGTTTAATTTCAAAAATATTTATGTACTTTTAAAAGTTTCGAAAATGCTTTTATGAAAAACATTTAAAAAAACGTGGATGAAATTTTGATGTAGACGGTCAAATTCTAACTTGTATTCATATGACATGAAAAAAATAAATATGTAGACGTCTTTGGCGTTAAAAAAAAAGAAGCATGAAAATTCTATTTTATCGATTCAAAAGGACAGGATAAAATTGGTGGAGAATAGATTACATGTCCACGTTTTCATGTTTTTTTTTAACACCTCAGACGTCCATATTTTTCATTTTTTTTTTCATATCACACAAGTACAAGTTAGAATTTAACTGTCCATATAGAAAAATTCGTGTTTTTTTTTTTGTTAAAGGTGAAAACATTTTTGAAACATTTTTCATACTTTAAATACATTTTTGAAACGTTTTTCATAATTTAGGACCATTTTTTTAAACGTTTTGGGACATTTTTTTTCGATAGGATTTTTTTTTTTTTTTTTTTTTTTTGATAAAATCGAAAGCAAAATCATGACAAATATATGTTTTTTTTTTTTTTTTTAACATATTGAGGTGGAAGATTGAACCTAAGACTTCATGGTCACTAGGCGATACATCATATCGTTGAACTATGCTCTTGTTGGCGATGACAAATATATGGTAAAAATGAATGATATCATATCTATATTTTCAAATATAGTTACCTCTCACAAGAGAACCATTCTTTGTTATTCTTGCTTCGTAGTTTATAAAGACCCCATCTTTTTAGTCTATAGAGAGTTCACCTTAAAATTTAAATAATCTCAACGAATTAGTTTCATGCTATATCTCTCTTATCGTAAGAGGATTGTTAAAACGGAAATTTCTCATATATTTAGAATGGTATAATATCAACTGATTTTTAAATCTAAGCCTACATTTTTTCTTTTTTTTTCGATTCTATCTAAAATATTTCATATCAAATAGTGTAATAGGTGAGTGCATCGTCTAGATAGCCCAAAGAATTGTAAGAGAAATAGGCATACTCCTACACATACTCTACTCACAACACTCCTACTTATGCTCGAAACTTTCTGACTTAAGCATCGGAGCCTTCTGGGCCTAACCCCACACCGGTGCAAGTTTTTCTCCCTCTTCCCCTGTGCAGGTACCTTCCAGCTCCGGCAACGGCGAAGCACAGTAGAGCACGTGCAACAGAAGAGGAGTCTAAAATCTTGCGGAACACTATTAATTAAATACCTTTACAAAAATTAGTGATATTATATATCTTTTAGTATACGAATAGGGTCTTTCAATTTACGTCGGACTGTATTTGTACTTATATTTTTGTGGGAAGTAGGCAAAGCTAGAGAAGGTTCAGGTTTTTATAATAATTAAACAAATTAAAGGTGATTCTAAGATTTTGTTTGTTTTCAAATGAAAATTAATCATTTTCTATTGCTATCAAAGTTTAAGTTTCAAAGAAGTTGGTCCGAGGTAGAAGGTAGGAGATGAAGAGAACATATAACCTTTGGGGACCAGCATTATGTATGCGTATTAGTTGGCATTGGTCCTCACAATTGAAGTTTTTCTTTGAGTCAATTTCAAGCCATATATGCTTCAATTGAAATCTCAACACACAAAGTCAATAGTGAGAGTGAAGTTAAAGAAGTTTGCTATCATGATGCCAACTAGCTCAGTCAAATGATGGGGTTCAATATCTTTTTTCTCACCCATCTTCTTTGTGCCAAAAAAAGACTTATTTTGGTGGTTACATAATCATTTCATTTTTGAAATTCATGTAAAATTTTGTGTAAATACCTTAGCCCTAACGAAAGGCTCACAAAAGAAATTGAGCTCAGCTCATCTAAGAGGAAAGTCGACCCCCACCAAAGGTCGACCCCTCCCTATTGGGGTCGGATCGACCGTGAAGAGTCAACGTTTCCTTCCAGCGGTTACGTCATCTTCGTAGTTCCCCGAAAGTTACCAACGCCATGATGACCCGTTTAATGATACAAAACGGTCTTAAAATAGGAGTCATATAGAGAACCTATAAAAGGAGAATGAAGGAAAATGTAATCAAATACTTTCCATATAAATTTCACTCTTGCCAAATATGAAGATTCTCTCCATATTTCATATATCACTCTCATATTTGACATGACTAGTGTCACACTGGTGCAAGGAACACATATTTCCTTTCTTGCAGGTCTATATTAGTTCCACCAAGATATATAAATTCATTGTCGACCAAATTCTGGTATCAACGTTCAACATTTTTTTTTTGTTCTTTTAACTTTTGGTTGAGTTATTATATATTTTTGAAAAAATTACACTAATGATCCATCAAGTTTGAGTTTGGTAGCACTTGGGTCTCAAATGTTTCAAACTCAACAATTATACCCCTGAGGTTTGGATTTGGTTCTTTTGGTACCTCCGTCAAATTTTCGGTTACATCCTAATAGAATGTTGACGTGTGACACCTATTTTCAATTAAAAAAATAAAGATCCAAAAACTTATTTGTCCTGTTACTTTTTTTGTTCCACGTAGTCAATAAAATTGAATAGGAGTTCTAACTAAGAACAAAAGTTAAAGAAATTGATAAATGATACACTTTCTCTACTAAGAAAAAGAGTATCGTGTAAAAGCATACACTTCCAAAACCAACCCCTAGTAGTCTAACTAAGGAAGTACGTGAGAAGTGTTAGGAATATTAACAAAGTCTCATATTGGTCAGAGAACGGATTGATCCATGGTATATAAGTGAGAGAACAACTATCTCCATTGATATGAGGCTTTTTGAGTTAAACCAATAGTAAAGTCATGCCCAAAGTGGACAATATCATACTAATGTGGAGGTCCGTTGTCTTTGTCAAAAAGAGCATACCATGTCATTCATCCTCAAGGCGGTTAAATCCTTGAATTGCATTGAGAAGAGTTTTTGTGAGCTTTGTCTGCATAATATTTTAAAAATGACCAAGCCTGCAACATTGTAGTTGCAACTGCAATTTTACCACAAAGATCCAAAGGCAAGACATCTTGGAAGGAAAATGGTAGCCAATAAAGAATTATACCATGCTCTAAGAAACAATGTTTTAGCCTAAAAAAAAAAGTCCAACAAAATGGAATGGCCAAGCTCCAACCTAACTATACAAAAACGGGTCCAATCCAAAAGGACAAGGCCTAAAGGATAGTCACAAAAAAACCTTAGTAGATCAGAAAACACCCACCCCAATATGTGTTTATCACAAAAGGAGTATAATTGTTATGTCGTGATAATGAAATAAATCCTTCAACTTTGTAGATCAGAAAATGAATGAGACTTAACTTATATTAAAAGGGTAGTTTGGTTCAAAAATATTTTTCAATTTTGCTTTTTAATATAGTATAGATTATTGAGTTATTTAAGTTTTTTTTTTTGCAACGGTATTTAATTAATGCGAATTGAACCCATGACCTCATAGTCACGGACACAACCTTATGCCAATTGAGCTATGCTCGGTTTGCAGTTACTCTTAATTAGTATTGGGCGAAATAATCTAACTCAACAAGTGAAGACTGAAAGGGCTAAAACTCTAGGAAGAGATCCACTCCACAAAGGACCAACCTCAAACTAGAAGAACTGACTTCATAGGGATCGGCCAAACGTAACAGAGTCAACCCTCATGAGGCTCGACCAAATGGAGAACCGTTGATCCCCATAGGGGTCGGCCCAAGACCAAAGACCGCCGACCCCCTCGAAGTAGAATAACCGTGTAGAAATCGTCATGATCGATCGATTATACAACAATAAACCTTGGACGTTACAAATGTTTCAACGAATCATAACGGTCATCCAAGGTGGACATACATAAAGAGGAGATTAGTGAAGGAAAGGGGTACTATTTTGTATCCAAAAAGTCCGTTAACCAAATTCTAATATCAATAAATACATATAATAGATGATTAAGTTTGTATTTATTTAGCAAATCTATTTGACTTTGTGTCCTCTCCCTCCTTTCCATTCCCTAAATTTATCAATATGGATAAAACTAAAATCCAAAACAGAAATGTTAATCAAATGTAGTCTTAATTATCAAATTTTATTCATATGTTAATGTTTTTTTTTCCGTGAAACATATCAATCACATCTTACACAAATTAGTCCAAACACATAAGATAGCTTCATAAACAACCACAATAATATCACATCAATCTAATGTCTTCACGGGCTGTAAATAACAATCGGACTTCTCACCACATATGGGGCATCAACCCAAACAAGGGAACCTGACACCATTTTAGCTGACGGCAAAGGACTCGCCTTCACAACGACCTTAAAGCTCTGCTTCTGCAGCAGTTGCGAGAAAGACAGAGTTGGTGGCACCACTGTGATCTCCACCCCGGGCGGAGCCGTGATGGTGGCATTGTAGACGGAGACGGGGCGACCGACGTTGGTGACTTGCCGCCAGAACACGGCGGTCGTCGGCTGTCGGGTGCTTTTGAGGCTCAGCTGAATGGTTGGGTAATTGAGAGAGTCGTGACTTTGGCTGGGAATTAGAGTGGAGCAGTTTATGGATTTTGTTCCAGTGAGGATGGCGATTGAAGATCCTTTGTAGCCTTCACTGCAAAGGAATTCGATGTACGACATTTCGTTGAGGTCATAGACTAGGCCAGGGTTTGTGGCTCTAGCTGGATTTAGGTTGCCAGCGCCGTACGCGAATTCCCCATCGGGGTTTAGTCGTCGACTGACCGGTCTCGCTTCATAATAGAGTAGAGATATGAAAACATGAGTGTTGACATAGTATGAATTGTTGCTGATCTAAGCACAAGTTTGCTCAACTGATTAACACATTATAATTTGGCCTTAGGCCTTAAAATGGTTAGATTTATATATCCCGTACTCATACATATAACTCTACTAAAAAAAACACATGTACTAAAAAAAACCACAGTATGATTTGCCATTACATATACTTTGTATTATCATTACATTTTTTGTGGTTTGGTTATTTGTTGTGATTTGTAATACAATTGGTTTTTGTTTTATATATACTATACGTTAATATCATAAAAGGTGATGAGTTGTTCTAAAAAAGAAAAAAGAAAAAAAAAAAAAAAAGGTTGAATGAGTTATGAATATAATTTTGATAATTGTATATATTTAGTTTATGAATTTTGATTTTAATTGTAATAGGTTAATACAGTTATTTTAAGCTAGATTCATTGGTGCACTTTGTTTGATATGAGGAGTAATCCATATATATTATATTACAGTGAGGTCCCTTCATCTCTCCAATGTAGGATCCTCAACATGCACTCTCAAGATGGTGCCTCCATGGCTTAACCATTCTGGAGTTGGATCCCATTTTTAAAGTTCAAAAACCCTTTTGAAAAAGATAAAAAAGAAGAAAATAGAATTTCAAATGAGTTAAAAACAGAAAAGGGAGTCAACATATCAATTGGGTTATACTAACCTAAGCATTTTAAACATTTGTTGGTTTGGTTAGTAATGCAAAATATACTAACCAAACCAAAAAACAAAAAAAGGTAAAAATAATTTTGAGAAATGACTTGAGGTATGTTTAACTACGACAAGGGAGAGTCAATCTAACCATAACTTAATTCGGTTAAGATATATATTCTTGACCTAAAATTCAGAAGTTCGAATCCCTAGCTACCTTCCGATGTGGTTGAACATGAAAATAAAAGCTACAACAAAGAAAAGAAAGATAAGAAGGGAGAGAAGCATACCAGTGGTGATCAAGGCGGACCGAATGGCGGCAGGTGACCATAGAGGGTGAAAAGACTTGACATAGGCAGCCGCGGCAGCGACGTGAGGGCAGGCCATGGAAGTACCAGACATGAGTGTGAATTTGGAGAATTGTGTGTCACCCTTCAGCCCCGTTAGTGACTTCAGTGGCGTGTATCCTGCCAATATGTCCACTCCTGGCGCTGCTATGTCCGGCTGCAACACACATGCACACTATATTATTCATCCACAACAAACTATTCTCTAAACTTGGATTGAATTAATTTGGAAGCATTCAAAGGGTGAAGTTGCTTTTAGTCTTAACAAGTCACGAATCTCCCAACTTTAAAAAGTTTCCAACAGTCATTGAACTTTGAACTATTTTAATAGTCTCTAACGTACAAATGGGCCTAACAAGTTTAGAACTATTAATTTTATGTATTTACTAAGTCCATGCTATATTAGATTTATTTAAAATTCACATAACTATTAGACATAAAATTTAAAAGTTATGGTCTTATCTAATAAGTTTTTTAACAGGAATTTTGTTAGACATAGAATTGAAAGTCTAAGAGAACATTTTTTTAAAGAGATATTTTAATTAATGTGAGAATTGAACCCATGACCTCTTAGTTAAAGGCACAATCTTGTGTCAATTGAGACATGCTCAGTTTAAGTCTAAGAGAACATATTATTAGACGTGCTTATTTTTTTTTTTAACTTAGAAACCTACTAGACATAATATGAAAAGTTCAAGAACTAAACTTAATTTAAACTTGTAGTCTTTTATTACTTTTAGAATGCGGTTGGAGCCTGGATTTGGGCCTCTAGATGAGAAGGGGGCCACGATTGGAGCTGTTGCATTGAGTTGCCTTGTTTTGTGTATCACTGCTGTTGGTGTTCTGAATTCAAATTAAACCAAATGCCAAAAATCAAATTAAATCCAAAACACATGATTTTTTCCCAAGGAAGATTACAAGGTTATATTACCATTATTCTATGAATCTTAACCCTAAAGTTTAGGTAGAGAATGTAAAAAATGAGGCTAGAGTTTTGTTCATACATAATTGCATAATAAAATACAAAAAAAAATGTCTATTTATACTAATGAAATCAAATTAACTAAATTTCGAAATCACTCACGAACATGTTTTAACACTCGGCCTCTCATTTGTGAGTTTGGATAGAAGTTCCAACAAGTGGAAAATATTTGACATTTCAAGGGCACAAAACTTTTTGCTGCTCTGGTACCAAGTTGAATATTACTAATCAACCCAAAAGCGTAAACTCATGGATTACGGTAAATTTAATCATATGATTATGCACTCTAACATGAAAAGACATTTAACTAAAATTGTAAGAACCAAATTAAAACAGAACACGAAAAGCTAAAGGGTCCATACCTTGTGGACTTGATGTAAGCTTCAATAGTAGGACCAACTAAGCTACTAACCAAGGTGGCAGGGGCCATGAAGACATCAGTATTATCAAGAAACTGATCACTTTGAATGATAACGCCATTTGCTCCAATTGATTTGACAACAGAATCAGCTCCCCAAGTTATAATTTTGCAGAAAACAAGGCTGCCTTTAACCTTAGTTGGATCAAGTGAACCATCAATGCAAAAGCTTGCACTGTCTTTGGTCTCTGAGTTCATCGCTACATCTCCTCCACTCACTAAAGGATACATTTTTTGCGTTGGATTGAATAAGTTAATTCCTGCTCCCTGTTCATATATATAATTCATATACCACATTCAAAGTTAAAAAACACTTTTAATCCTTGAACTTTCATAAATTTTCGTTTGCAATGAAAAATATTGTTAAGGTGATTTAATGAGATTGAAATATTGAAAATAAACTTCATCAAGTGTGTGTCAGATAATGAATTAATCAGCATCGAAGCATCAGACAGGGATAACTGTAATTTCATATTTTCATCACACAGAGCACTTGAAAAAGAATTGAAAAAACAAAACTTTCTTCGAAAAACCTGAATTTAACTTCAAATCATCAAACCCCAAATCCAAAAATCAAGAACAGAAATTAGATAGAAATTGTTTTTAAATTTATTATCAATGTAAAAAAGAAAAGTGTGAGCCTCAGACCGTCCTAGTCAAAAAGATTTCAACACCAATGCAAAATATTTTGCATCTCAGTCAACCAAAAAAACTATTCATCACTGGCCACACCTAAAATCAAAGAAAAAAAAGAAAAACGAAATCGATTTTTACAAAAATAAAAAACTGTCAGAGTTTGTGAAATATCAGCACTTTGAATCAGACAGGGATAACTGTATATTTCATGTTTCTCCTCATCCAGATGAAGAACAATAAAATTACGAGAAAATCGTTGAAAGAAAACAAAAACGATTTAGATTTGGAGAGGCATCAGATCTTCCTATACAAAAAGGTTAATCACAATGCTCAGTTCGAAAACTAAAGCATTCTACCATTCGTAAATTCGTCATTTGCACTCAAAATCATTTGCAGAAATCGAAACGATAAAACCTAGAAGAAGGAATTAAGAAAGAGAAGAGATGAAAGAAATTGAAATGGCTAAGAAATTTGAAGAGACGGCGATTTCCATTAGGGCTAGGGTTTCCGATTGTGAATAAAAGAAAAAGTTTAGGTTGATAAACTAATTAGAGATGAAACATATTTATAAACCACCGAGCCTGAGTTGTTACGTAATAAAATTGTCCTTTTAATTTGATGAAATTTTTTAGGGTAAAAATTAAATTATTACAAATTTTAAATAAATTATTATAAACAACCAAAATAATTTTTAACATTTTCCAAACAAATGAAATAAAAATAATAAATCTATATTTAGTTATTGGGGTCATATTCGGTAATGGCAATTAACCATTGTAGTTTTTTTTTTTTTTTTTTTTTTAAGAATAGAATCTGTTCTATAGGTGAGGAGACAATGTTTGTTTTTATTAACCTATAACTTTAAAAAAAAAAAATATTTTTAAAATATTAATCTTAATTCAAAACAATCTAACACAAAATAATAGAAAATCTAGCATAATCTAAAAAAAATTACAAATATTACGGGTACAAATGACCCGACAACCCGAACAACTCGGCCCATCCAACTCGAATGGTAAGGATTAGGTTAGGTTATGTTTCTTTTAATTGGGTTAGAAGGATTAGGTTAGGTTATGTTTGTTTTAATTGGGTTAGGTTGGTTTTTTCCAAATCCAAATTTTTTTCCTTCTGATTTCCTTGCTATCGAATTTTTCTTCGCTTTTTTAATTTGGGTTTTGTTCAGAGATATGAATTTTAGAATGAGAAGCTCAAGGTCGAAGTATTAAGTGTTTGATTCTACTGACTACTTGGTATTTCTTTGTTTTCTTGTTTTGAGTCTTTTTCTGATTTCATGGGTTTGTTGTAGCTTTTGAAATTTAAAAATAGATTCTTAAGTACATTGGGGGTGGGGGATTCGAACCACAGACCTCTTGGTCGTCAAGTCATACATATGTCAGCTGAGCTATGCTCGCTTTAGCAAATAGATCCTTAATTTATTGCAGGAATGATGAGGTTTTGAATGAGAATATTTGAAAATTTGGAATCAGTAAAGTACCAAATCAATTGGATTTTGAATGTTTTCTTCTATTAGTTCCTAAATAATGTCATGTGAGAATTATCGTGCATTAATCTCTGTGGATTTTAAATAATTAAAAAAAGATATAACCATCCAACCAAAGTCACTCGAGTTGGGTTGAATTGACTGATTTGTTGAATTGAGTTGGGTTAGAAAACCCTCCCACCCAACCCAACCCATGTACACCTCATCCAACTTAATTCATGTACACCCTCTAATAAATATGGTCTATTAACAATAGATATCTATTGCCGAGAAGAGTATGATGTATGGACTACTGACTATAAGGTCATAGTCTATCAGCGATATCGAGATTTGAAAATTTTTAAAATTATTTATTTGTGTAACATATTAACAAATATGAAATTAGTGCAGATTACCAGTAACAATTTTTTTAAGCATCTTTTGGACTTGAGTTTAAATATTATTTTTACCCTCCTTAAATTATAACTCGAAATTGATTGAAATAGTAAGTTAAATTTTAAATTTATTTCATTAGATCTAGTAAATCAAAATTAAGCAATCATTTTAGAACTAAATATAAGTATTCATGCAAAAACATATGCAATAAACTTACAGAGATGTTGTTCCCATTGCCCAATTCCAGAGGGCTGATAAATTTCCGATCAATTGCACTGGCAGCAACCGTGACAATCCACGGCGCGTGGTTGACGATGCTCCCGGCCGTAGGACCGTTGTTGCCGGCGGCAGTAACGGTGATGATGCCGTTCTTCATGGCATGAAAGGACCCGATGGAGATCGCGTCCTCAAAGTAATTGCCGAAGCCATTGCCAGCGATTGATATTGAAATGACATCAACACCGTCCTGTATGGCGGCATCGAAGGCGGCCAAAAGGTCCATATCGGAGCACCCAGTGCCGACCCAGCAGACCTTGTACATGGCAACTCTTGCCGACGGCACACCGCCACGAGCGGTTCCTTCGGCCAGACCGGAGAGGCTGGCTCCAGGGATTGCATTGCCGGTTGCTGTTGTGGATGTGTGCGTGCCGTGTCCATCAACGTCTACCGGCGACAAGATGTCGAGGGGATCGGGGCTGCCATCGAGCTTGAAATATCTTGCTCCGATGAGTTTGCTTCACCATATAAAAAAATACCAACAAACCGAGAAAGAAAGAAAAATGAGAATTAAAGTTCAAATGAATTATCAAATGCTCTCTATTGTGGAAGTGAAAATGTAATGGCAATTTACTTGTTGCAGCCAGTGAAATTGGCAAATTGGAGACAAGTGCCTTTCCATTTTTGGGGCGGAGGACCAAACCCGTCATCTTTAAAACTCTCTGCTGTTGGTGTGATTCCTGCAATTAATGAATAAATATTTTTTTTTTTCATAAATAACTAACATATATAATTTAATTGTCAACAAGAGCATAGCTCAACGGCATGATGTATCGCCTAATGACCATGAGGTCTTCTTAGGTTCAATCCCCCACCCCAACATGTTGTCAAAAAAAAAAAAAAAAAAAAAAGACATATAATTTAATTTTTAAAATATAAAGATAAATAGAATGTTAAAAGGGTTGGTGGCACAAACGACAATCAAGTTCAAAATAATTGTAAATTTAGCAAACTTTAAAACATTTTGCAAATATAACAAAAAATCAGTGGCTATCACTAATAGTCTATATCGTTGATATATGACTATCACTGATAGACTATTATCACTGAAAAAAATCTATAAAAAAAAGACTTCTATCAGCGATAGAACATACAATCACGCGATAGAACATACAATCAGTAATAGAAATTGTCCGCAAAAATGGTTTGCTATATACATAACATATCATTTTATAATTTTTACCATTTTGTACAATTTGTACTAAATACATAGATACACATTAAAAAAGCAGAAAATTTTTTTTTTATCCATATACCTAGGATGAATCAATCTTAACCCTAAATTTTTGGATAAAAAAAACTGTGAAATCAATATCTTTTTGAAAGTTTAGAAAACTATTCATGAACTAACCAATAAACCAGCCAAACCGAACATAACTCAATTGGTATAAGGTTGTGCCTGTGATTATGAGGTCATGGGTTCAATCCTCGCATTAATTAAACACCGTTGCAAAAAAAAAAAACTAACCAATAAACCACACCAAAATTCTCTCCATAAATTACTAAAAATCAAATCATGAATTATTCAACTTAGGGATAAGAAGAAGAATTTAAAGTTATAGGTTAAAATTAACTATTAAGCTAATTATAAGAATAGTAAAAAAATAAATTATATTTTTACTATCTATGTGTAATTAATAAAAATTGTACAACAATGGTAAAATTGACCTAAAATATATTAATAGCAAATAATTAAAAATATAGCAATTTTAAAAAAAAAATTTGCAGATATGACAATTTCTATCACTATAGTATGGTCTATATGCTGATACTAGTCGATCACTAATAATCTAATCAGTGATAGTAGTCTATCACTATCAATCTATCAGTGATAGTAGTCTATCACTGATAATCTATCTGTGATAGTCATATATCAACGATATCATTCTATCAGTGATAGCCACTGATTTCTTGTCAAGATAACAAATAATAATAAAAAAAAGAAGATTTTTTTTTTTTTAAAGATATTTAATTAATGTGGGGTTTGAATTTTTGACCTTTTAGTCTCGGACACAACCTTATGTCAATTGAGCTATGCTCGGTTTGAGGATAATTTAATTTTTTTTAACAAAAGAAGAAGAATTACCAGTATCAAATAAACCCACAACAATATCACTTTCCTGTTTGGTATGTCTTCTTGCATTGATTGGTAATCCAATGAAGTCCCATGATCTTGTTGTTTGTAGCTTTCTATACTTGTTTGGGATCACATGATATACATCTTCCCTCTCTACATATCAAACTCATATATCAAAAATGGGGTAAAAGGCAAATAAAGAAGAATACGAGCACTACAAAGAGAAAATTTATAAAATAATAGGGGCCAAAAAGCAAATATTAAGCAAAAAGAAATAAATAGATGAATATAAGAATTGCAATTACTTGACAATGTCTTGGCTTCCTCGTCAGTAAGCTTGGCAGCAAAGGCATTGAAGCTTTTTGTGTAACTATGGACTATGGACTCCTTTGCCTCGACATCGCTACAAAGGTACACAAATGTTCAATACAATTGTCGTTATAATATGATATTCTTGTCACTTTCATATCAGCTCATGATCTCACTAAGCGATACATCATATCAGTTGAGTTATGCTCTCGTTGACAAATATGTTATAAATTTTTCACATGAGGTTGGCATTTCATTTCATTTAATAAAAAGTGACATTTGTGTTGTATTGAACACCATCATAATACTTTATAGGGATTATATGGTGCAATTTATTGAATATCAAAATTTGATCAAGTCATGTTTTTGCCAAGAATAGCATAACTCAAATGATATAATGTATGTATTAATAATCAAGATGTTCTAAGTTCGATCTCTAGTCCACATGTCCAAAAAAAAACATAAATAATAATAAAGTCACATATGTGAGATGTATATTATTTTTCACAATTTTGACCATTTTCCAAGATAAATTTTATCATTTTAGATATAAATGAAACATATTAATTCATGAATTCAAAAAAGAAAATGTATGGCCTGTAAAACGTTTTGTGTTACTTGTTTCTTGTTTTTTGAGAATTAGAAACAGGGAGATGTTTGATCACTACTCCTATTTCTTGTCTCTCGAAAAAATCAGAAACTTGTTCGATAATTATTTTTTGTTTTTTTTAGTTTAAATAAAATTTAGTTATATAATATAAAATATATAAACATGCGCTAAAAATATAAAAAAATAAATAAATAACAAAAGTCTACATTATCTAATACAATTGTTCCTATGCAAAATTAACAACACTAATAAAATTATTTTTATCTTTCAAATGTTGTTCAAATTTGGTCTGCAATGTCATTTCTCACTCGAGTCAATCTGGCTTAAATGATGTCGACTCGAATCCAACTCAATTATATAGCTCTATAAATGTCGTGTGGTTGTAAAATATTAAAGTGAGACTAAATGCATGTATGTTTTAATGAGCAAAATTTATATTTGTAAAATTTTAACTCGTTTAAGTGTACTTAAAAAAAAACTAAAAATATATATAAATATATGCATATGTTTAGCCCTTCTAATTTAACTAATTTATATGTAAAAATTGAATCTTTTTTTCATTTGGATTCTTTTCTGCGTTTTAATACAAATAATGTAAAGATATTGTCCGCTTTTTGAGGTTTTTAAGATATTTTTTAAATTTCGAGACATTTAAACAATACTGAGCCGCAAAACGTCTTTAAAGAGAGCGACCTAGCCTGCGACTCAATCCAGAAGTTTTATCCCTCGTTTCATTTTTAATTCAGCAACATATATAATATAATATAACCCACCTTTCCTTCACTGACATGAGAACATTGAGATGTGTTTCTGCTGCATCAACCTCGTTTAAAACCGAACTATTCTCCATGAAAACAATGAAATGTTTCTGCAAAAACAGACAAGGAGAAAAAGCATAAAAAAAAACACAAAAATGGAACATGCTGCTTTATTAGTTTACCAACCTTTTCCACATCATTTTCGACGGCAACAACGCATCCTACGATGAAGAAAAGAACAAAGACGAGAAGACGAGAAGATTTCGATATCGACATGAAGAACGATTTTTGACTTGATTATTGAAAAAGCTGCAGCTCTCTTATTTATAATCAAACTGAAAAGGATGCGGATTTGTTACCATGGCTATCTATTTATGGAAATTAAAAACTAAGAGGCAGTTTGAACTTTTTAGAAAAGACAGATAAGAAATTTGCAAATATAATGGTAGGCCTTTAATTTGTATTAGAATAAGAGCAATGAGAGACTTGAAGTTGACTGATTTTTAGGGTGTTTAAGAACAGTTTGGTTTAAAGTTTTATTGATGTCAATGGATAATAGATACGTGAGAATAAGTTGTGGAAAAATAGTAAATGTCTGAGAATAAGATAAATGAGTTTAGTTCGAGACATGGTAGAATGTTATCATATTTTTTATATATACAAATAATATTTATATTTGTTTGATGAGATTAATATATAAATTTTATGTAATTGTGATCGAGGTTTGAAATGTCGATGGAAATGTCGAGGTCCAGATTTTACGGAAATGTCGATGGAAATGGAAATGTCGATGGACATTCCGGGAAACTTTGATAGAAATCGTGGAAATTGATGGAAATTGTTTGAATTAGTCTATGAAACTTTAATTGTAGCTTAATTATACTATAATTGACCATTTTCAATCATCAAATCACAAAACTAAGACACTATTTAGATGTAAATGTCGATGGAGGCAGTAATTTTGAAAAATAATATGAAAATTGATTAAAATTGTTTGAATGATTTCATTAAAAACTTTAATTGTGGCTTACTTATGCTAATTGACTATTTTTAACCATCATATCTAAAATATATATAAGATTTATATGGAAATGTAGATGAAAATGTACCTGACTAATACCAAAAAGATGACCTTGGAGCATCTATTCCAGAATCCTGATAACTCTATATAAATTACAATATTGCTCCCAAGTCATCCTAGAGTGAAAATTTTGAAGATAGTTACTTAAATGAAAACCATATGACTCGTACGGCCAACATATGGACCCTATTGGTGGATACATCTGAGTAGTCGATGATTCTTCATTTTCAGATGGATAATTGTTATCCGAGTAAGAATGACTTCCTTGACCATAACCTTGTTGTGTGTTACTGCTGCCAATGTTCATTGTTTCCATACTTGAAATCAATGAAATCTCATCTGAATGTGTCGAATAAAAATATCCTGCATCTTGATGTCGAAAGGTTTACCAATAGCAGCAATCCCCTCGCCACCCTCTCGAGATTCGTAGTCCTCATCTTGGGTGACATAGTCAAATCCAGCCTCACATGTAAATGGACTTAATCCCGGTTGATTAGATTGTCCCTCCCCAACGTGGTAACCAGTTGAAGTCCCAACATTTGTATCACCTCCTCCACCAGATGTATTATCATCATCATTTTCATCGTCCGTGCTGTCATCTTCGTTGTCGCTATTATTCGACTTACCTTTACGAAGCTTTTTTTTCACTTTTAGAAGTTCTGTCTCAGAATAACCAGCTTTTAAACAAATGTTCATGAAGAAGTCTTCATCGAACGTCATAACTTCTTCATTTATTACTTTCTCCACATTGATACCGGTCTTTGCAGCCATTTTGGCAACCTTGGGGTCCAGATTTCCAGATTCGTCATCCAAATGTACTGGTCGGACCCATTGAAACAGTGGGTCATCACCATCATCATTTGGATCTGCTGCGACATCTACCAAATCGATGTAATATTTTTCTGCTACTTTGTCAGTTTTGGCAACAATATCTCTAAGCTTTAGTTTCATGTTGTAGTAGCAGAAAACAAGTTTGTGGAGCTTTTCGTAAGCTAATCGATTGCGTTGCTTTGTGTGTACTAAAGCAAATGTACTCCAGTTTCGTTCACATGCAGATGACGAAGCCGTTTGTGACAAAACTCGCATTGCTAGCTTACGTAGTGTGAGAGCACTATTACCATAAAGGTTCCACCAATAGCCTATGGACAAAAAAAAAAAATAATAATAGAAAAACAAAATTACTATGCTTATTATCTTATCTTTATATGGTAGATAATCATAGTTTTAATTTTCAATGTTTGCTACTTACATGACTCCATTTTTTTACTTGACAATTTGGTCGTTCGATCACTTAAACTCATTTTTGCCTCTTTAAAATATACAAGCTGCATTAAAAAATTATGTATTAGATGAATTTATATCACAATTGAAATACATATAATTATATATTGACACTTTTTGTATATTTACCTCAGTTCCAAAATCTCCAGCATTTGGGCAATCAGGAAATAATTTGTTATATACTTTGTGTACAGCCTCAATCAAATTAAAATCCATGCCAATACCAGTACTGTATTGATATTTTGGATTCAAAAAATGGGCTACAAATGATATAACAATTTGGTTAGCAATAGTAAAAAAAATATATTTTATGTCATGAAATAAGATTGACATAAACTCGATTTCAAAATATAAAAGAATAATAAATTTCACCTGCGGCATGAAGAGGATGAGAAAGTGTCTTGTCCCATCGGTTTTGAATTATTTGGTTGACCCAACTTCTCCCTTTGATCTGACTGATTTTATGTTTCAAATTGTCAACCAAACCATAGACAATTGGCATTGTTGGAACAACCTCAGAGTCGACAAGGCGAAAAACCGTGTACATTGGCTCAAAAATATTAACAAACCTAACAATAGTTAATAGAATGAGCACTTAATAACTTATTAATAAAAATAAATTAAAATTACCGTACAAATAACAATTAGAGTTTTCTAGGGTTTCTCCAAGGTGTTCCGGCAGGTGGTGCGGCGGCAGGGTGGCTGTTCTCAAGCAGGGGGCAGACGCGGCGGTGGGCTCTTCGTCTTCGGCAGGGTTGGGTTACTTTCCGGCGCGGAGTTGAAGGCTCGATTGGTTTTTCCGGAAGGTGGTGGCGTCGGCAGGGTGACTGTTCGCAGGCAGGGGTGAGGCGAGGCGGTGGCTCCTGCGTTCTCGGCGGCGTGGGGTTCCGTTTCGACGAGGATTTGCAGCAACTTTCGGCTTCTAGCCTTCCACGCGTGTGGCATCTGAAGCGGCTTGCTGAGTCCTTGGTCCGGTTGGCTGTGACAGTGGAGGAATGCAAGCGAGGTTTCTTCTGTGTGCATCAGCATCGGGTAAGCCTCTTTTGTTGCTTTAGATTCGGGGGTGTACTGATTGTGGGATTCTGTGGTTGTATTGGCGTTGTGAAATCGAGAGACGAGAAAGGAATTTTCAGCGTGAAGGCAGTGGGATTTTCCTCTTTTTTGACTGAAGGTACGACAACTTTGCTCCTCATTTGTGTGGTTAGTCTGATGGATGAATTGGTGAATCGGTGGTCGAGTTTTCGGCTTACGGAGGAGGAGACAGAAGTGATGCAGTCAGGGGGGGCGAAGCTCTTCTGTCGGCTACGAACGCAAGGTTGTGTGTGGTGGGTAAGGTCTTGTCCTCCCGAAGGGTGAATGTGGAGGCTTTTCGATCAGTCATGAAATCTGTGTGGCGGGTCCACGGCAGCACAAGGGTGGAGGCTGCAGGCGATAACCTCTTTGCAATACAGTTTCGATCTCCTGAGGAGAAGAAGAGGGTTTTGACAACGGGACCGTGGACTTTCGACCGTGGCTTGGTAATTTTGGTTGAACCACAGGGGTCAGATTCCATCTCGCAGCTGGCTTTCGATCAGTGCTCCTTCTGGGTCCAAATTCATAACGTCCCTCTGAGTTGGCAGGTTCTTGGAACAACAATGAGGCTAGGGGAAAAGATAGGCCGGGTTGAGGAGGTAGATGGCGTAGGCCTGAGGGAGTGGATCGGACCTATCTTGCGCCTTAGGGTAGCGATCCAGTTGGATCGACCATTACGACGCGGTTTCCGCATTGAGGATGAAACAGGTACGGAACATTGTTGTCCTGTTTTGTTTGAACGTCTTCCTGATTTCTGCCATTTGTGTGGTCGATTGAGCCATGTGAGACGTGAGTGCAATTTTACTGTTGGGGGTGCTATGGCAACTGAGGAGCAATATGGGGAGTGGATGAGAGCTATCCCTTTGGCCTTGGCGAGTGGGAAAAAAAGGGGGAGAGGGGTCTGGGCTGGGGAGGGAGGTGGGAGGTAGTGAGGGGGGGAATTGGCGGGAGAGGGGGAGTGGAGATCAAGGGGTGGAGGTGGGGGCACCGGGTTTGGTTGCTTCGATTGGGGGCCGAGTGGGCCAAGGAGGAGGGGGCCAGGAAGGGGTGGGGTTGGGTGCAAAGCAGTCGGAGGAAGTGGCCCTGGAGCGTCCTGCTTCTACGTTATCTGAGGGAAGTGTAGGTCCAGGGCAGAAGAGTGTGGGAGGTAGCCAGGTAACAATTGTAGGGCTTACGGGGATCAATGTGGAGCGTCCTGCTTCTGGGGAGTTAGGCAGAAGTGAAGGTCCACATCTCCCGGGTGCCCGGGGTCCAACGACTGACTTGGAGCGTCCTGCTTCCGGGGTGGAGGGTGGAAGTGAAGGTCCAAGGGCAGGAGTTCGGATTCCCATGTCTGGTAAAGGAAAAGAGAAGATGGTGAGTGGGGGGTCAGAATCCCTAGCTATTCTTGCAGAGGGGGTTGCTGACCAAATGGTGATTGACGGAGGCCAAGGAGTAGGGACGATGGGTGCGGGTCAGAAGCCCCTGAAGGGGTGGAAGAAGCGGGCACGGGGCCCCATGATGGTCGCATCCGGGGGGCGAGCCAGGTAGTTGAGGGTCTGGGGAAACGGGGTCGAGGGGAAGTAGATGGAGGTGGTGTGGATCGGGGGGGTGAACAGGGGAAGAAAGTGAAACAGGGAGAGGTCCCTAGGGATCAGGAAGACTCAGAGACGACTGATTCTTTTGCTAAGGCGGTGGCTGCGTTGCAGTCCCGCCAGTCATTATGATAGCATTATTTTGGAATGTACGGGGGATGGGGTCGGCCCGTGCATTCCATCGACTGCGCAAGATGGTGCAGTCTAAGAGACCTCAGCTTTTGTTCTTGTCAGAGACAAAAGTTTGCAGCGCGCGGTTCACGAATGTTAAGTTTCAACTGGGTTTACCAAACTGCTTCTGTGTTGATAGTGTAGGCAGCAAGGGTGGTCTGGCCTTGTTGTGGTCGGCGGATGTGAGGTTCAGCCTGTTGACTTGTTCGCCACATCACGTGGATGGTTGGGTGGACTGGGAAGGAAAACAATGGAGGTTCACGGGGTTCTATGGTTACCCACAGTCCGAGCAAAAGCACCTGACCTGGTCCCTTCTTCGTCACCTTCGGGGTAGTGAGAGGGTCCCGTGGTTGGTTGGAGGCGACTTTAATTCTCTATTGTATCAGTCTGAGAAGAGGGGTGGGAGGATGAAACCGGCGGCGGAACTTAGGGGTTTCCAAGAGGCGTTAGATGACTGTGGGTTGATTGATTTGGGTTTCCATGGTGACAAGTTTACATGGTGCAATGGCCGACCTGGTCAGGACAAGGTTTTAGAGCGTTTAGACCGGTGTGTGGGCAACTTGGCATGGACAAATCTTTTCCCCCAGGCCTGCGTAGAACACCTGGAGTACAGTCGGTCCGACCATCGTCCGATCCTTCTTTCCCTCCAGCCGGGAGGGCAAGGGGGTCGGTTTTTTGGGCGAGGGATCCAGCGGTTTGAGGACGCTTGGTTACAGGCTTCTGATTTTGCGAGGGTGGTCAAGGAAAGTTGGAGGGTGGTCCCTACGTCGGTGGGCCCGGTGGAGTTGGCTGGATCAACTGGGCTTTGTATGGCTTCTCTGTCACGATGGGGGCGAGGACTGATTGGGAATTATTCGCAGAGAATCCCTGCGGCAACGATTCGGGTTCAGCACGCTGTAGATGACCTTAGTTGGAGGGATTCCCGTGAAGGGTTGGAACGAGCAGAGATTGATCTCGAGAACCTTCTAATCGAGGAGGAAGTTTTTTGGAAACAACGGGCTAGGGAGAGTTGGCTGAAGTGGGGGGACCGTAATACAAAGTGGTTTCACCATAAAGCTTCTTTTCGACGTCGTACTAATTCTATCTCGGGGTTGGAGGACAGTGTAGGGCAGTGGCAGGGGGAACCGAGGGTTGTTGCTGATATGGTGGAAGTTTACTTTAGGGGGCTGTTCTCCTCCACGAGTCCGTCGGCGGCGGATCTGAGCTCCGTCTTTTTTGGAGGGCAGGCCTCGGTTACAGCAGCGATGAACCGGCGTCTGACTCGTCCTTTTTCCGAGGGTGAGGTGCTGCGGGCTCTTAAGCAGATTCATCCTAATAAGGCTCCCGGGCCGGATGGGCTGTCAGGAGCCTTTTACCGTCACTCTTGGCCGGTGGTTGGGCCTGACGTGACCTAGTGCTGCTTGAGCATCCTTAACGAGGGCCTATCCCCTGCTCCTATTAATGAGACGATGATTGTTCTCATTCCGAAGGTGAAGCGACCCCGTCGTATTTCTGAATTTCGGCCTATTGCACTATGTAATGTCTCATACAAGCTTGTGTCTAAGGTGTTGGCCAACAGGTTGAAGCCGCTTCTGAATGAGTTGATTTCTGACCACCAGAGTGCGTTTATCCCGGGGAGATGTGTAGTGGATAACGCCATATTGGGGTATGAATGTCTTCATACTCTAAAATCCAAACGGCTAGGGAAGGTCGGGTGGGCCGCTATGAAGCTTGATATGAGTAAGGCCTATGACCGGGTGGAATGGGTCTTTTTAAAAGGCATTATGAGACAGTTGGGATTTGCTCCCGAATGGGTAAGCTTGATCGTGCGGTGCATTTCGTCTGTCAGGTATTCTTTTAATCTGAATGGGCGCCAGTGTGGGGAGGTGATCCCGAGTCGAGGGCTTCGGCAGGGCGATCCTCTATCTCCATATTTATTTCTTCTCTGTGCGGAAGGTTTGTCACAGCTATTGTTCAGGGCTGAACGGGAGAAGGTCATTACGGGGTTGGCGCTTTCCCGTGGGGGGCTGCCTATCTCCCATCTGTTTTTCGCCGATGACAGTCTCTTATTTTTCAGGGCTACGGAGGGTGAAGCTTCTTCAGTACAGACCATTTTGAGATGTTATGAGAAGGCTTCCGGACAGACGGTAAACTTTGACAAATCCACTATCTCTTTCAGCAGTAGTACAAGTGTTGCGATGCGGGGTCGTGTGAGTCAGATACTCCAGGTGGGGCAGACTCATTTCCACCAACGATACCTGGGGCTCCCTTCTTTCATGCCCCGTAATCGATCTGGTACGTTCCTCTATTTAAAGGAGCGTGTGCTGCGCCAACTTCAGGGATGGAAGGGGAAATTGTTTTCTGTTGGTGGTAGGGAGGTCCTGTTAAAGGCAGTAGTTCAGGCTATTCCATGTTATACAATGAATTGTTTTAGGCTCCCTAAGGGACTTTTACAGGACATTAATCGCATCATGGCTCGATTCTTGTGGAATGGGTCCGATGAGGATCGTAGGTTGCATTGGGTGAGTTGGAAGAAATTATGCCGACCTAAGTGCTTGGGAGGACTGGGTTTCAGAGATCTCGAGCTTTTTAACAAAGCACTTCTTGCGAAACAGTGTTGGCGGCTGGTTCATTATCCGAACTCTTTTTTAGCCCGAGCCTTAAAAGGGCGATACTACCCGGCTTCCGATCTCTTGTCTGCCCAGCTGGGATCGTCCCCATCGTTTATCTGGCGGAGTCTGTTATGGGGGAGGGAGTTGTTGGATTCGGGAGTTCGTTGGCGTATTGGCAGTGGGGAAGAGGTGGGAATCTATGAGCATAATTGGGTACCAGGGTCTTCTAGCTTGCGTATCACTTCACCAGTAACTTTGCCTCTTCAGACAAGAGTGTGCGAGCTGCTGACCGTGTCCGGGGCCTGGGATGAGGCCAAATTATGGCACCATTTCAGTCCTGAGGAGGTTCGTGCGATTTTGACGATTCCAACCGATAGACGGCATACAGGGGACCAGGCTATATGGCATTACGAGGAGTCGGGTGGGTTTACTGTGAAGAGTGGTTACCGGTTAGCACAGTCGAGGGTAATGCAGCAGGACCCGTCTCCATCTTCTGCTGAGGCGGTGACGAGGTGGTGGAAAGGGTTGTGGAAAATGGGTATTCCCAATAAGGTACGAATCTTCCTCTGGCGACTATGCCTTGATAGACTGCCCACTCTCGACAACCTTGGTCGTCGTGGGATAGATAATGTTAATGTCTGTATTCTGTGTGATAAGAGGGGGGAGTCTAGCCTTCATGTCTTCTGGCATTGCAAGTTTGTGCGTGGAGTGTTGGCGGCCTCCAAATTTGGCTATTTATTGGGTCTGTCTTATAGCGGAGATATTGCCTCCCTTATGTGGTTCTTGCAGGATAAGGTGGGTTGGCGGGAGTTTGAGGAACTGAGTCTTCTGTGGTGGGCGGTATGGAACAGTCGAAACCGTGCCCGTGTGTCTGGGATACAACCATTGGCGGATCTTGGCTCTTGGGTGTCGAATTATCTGACTTCCTTTCGGGAGGCTAATCGCAAAGGGGTGCCTGAAGGCGTTTTGGGCTCAGTGGGGAGGGCGCAGGCGAGATGGTCGGCCCCCCCCACGTGGGTTCTATAAGGTGAACGTGGATGCTGGGTTTTTAAGTGTTGACGGCACGGCCGGTGTAGGGGTCGTGATTCGTGATTTTATGGGTCGTGTCATGCTGACGGCGACAAGATGGTTTCCGCATGTGCGGAATGCGTTGATGGCAGAAAGTCTTGCGGCAGCTGAGGGATTAATATTGGCATGGGAGGCGGGGTTAAGTCCGACGGTCTTGGAGACAGATTCACTTCGAGTCTGTCGCTTGTTCGAGGAACCTGGTGAGGACCTGACGGAAGTGGGTAGGTTGATTGATGACTTATGTGTGCGTTTCCCACGCCCTTTTAGGGACAGCTGCAGCTTTACTGTGAGGGAGGGCAATACGGTGGCGCATAAGTTAGCGCAAATGGCGTTGGTTACTCGATTACGTTTGATTTGGCTGGAGGATTTCCCTCCTGAGGTCGAAGCTGTAGTTTTGAGTGACATGGTTATCGGTTAGAGTTTGTACTGAGCTTGGCTCTTTCAAAAAAAAAAAAAAAAAAAAAAACAATTCGATAAATAGTAAAACTAATAACAATTAACAAACAAATTGATAATTATACATTGAATGATGTTAGAAAAAGAAAAAAAAAGTATGCAATTAACAAGACAAATGTTTAATTATAATGTAAAAGAAGAAATAATAGCCTTTAAACTTAACTAAAAAGTTAGATCAAGTGTGGAATCAGAAATTAAAACTCTTAGTTTAAGTATTTTTTTTTAGGAATTTAGAATTGATTTAAATAAAATTGAAAGTAATTAAGAAAGATTGAATTGAAATTTTGAAAGATGAGATGAAAATGAAATTTTAGTATGTAAAAAAGTGAAAATAAAATAAGTATTTATAGATAGTAAAATATAATAAAAAATTAAGATATAAAAAAATAAAAATATATATATTTGTATGATTTAGGAGGTGTTTGGGAAATTAATTAATTGTAATACATATATTTTTTTTTATTTTTTTATAATTTAATTTGCTCAACTCTCACTTTCCTTACGAAATTTAAAACCCTGCACTTTCCTTAAAAAAGAAAAAGAAAAAAAAAAAAAAAAAAAAGTACCCAGAATTCGCGGTGTCCGATATTGATTTAAAAAACGAAAGACAGTTTGATTGGCCGCGCCTGCTCAACTGAAAGACAGATTTGAATTTTTTTTTTCTTTTTTTAAAAGAAAAAAAAACCGAGATTTCGACGAAACTTCAAAAATTCGAAGTTTTGTCGATATGTCGACGACATGGGGAAAAAACGACTTTCGCCCCCCTCCGATATGTCGAGCTGATGGAGTTACCGACATGTCGAGCGACATTTCAACATATTGCTCGACATTTTAAACCATGTTTGTGATACATTTTAATGAGTTCAATATTCCAATAAATAAATACAATATACTTACAATATATCATTTAATTATTAGAAGTAATAGATGAAATAGACAATAAATATGTTACATATCTCTAACTAATCAATTAGTTCTCACTTTCTGCCACTTAGCTATTTTCATGTTAGCAATGTGCAAATTTGATTTAAAATTTGATTTATTAGAGTATTATCTAGCTTAGAAAATAATACTTTATGTTTATGCATTATTAGAAAAAATATTTAGTATTTATCTTATTTCATATTTAATGTGAAAATTAGGTTTAACTAATATGGTTGTATACAACATATTCTTAATCACAAAAGAAGTGGAAATACTTTCTTCACATAGTATCAGAGCAAAGGTCCTAAGAAACCAAAAACACATTATTCTCAATTTCGTTCATCTACGAGTATTTACCACCTGCAAAAATACTCCAAAACCACAGCACCGACCCTCCTACTGTTAAATGAATAATTTGTAACCTCAATAATTAGTCCTTTGAGTTCTTGATTGTAACTCCTTGGAATATGTAAGGGGTCTAACAATATGAAAGGTCATGTAACTTCCTAGAGAGTTAATTCTAGGAATCTCTATAGTCTCCTAACAATATGAAAGGTCATGTAACTCTCTAATATTAAAGGTCATGTAACTTCCTAAGAGTTAATTCTAGGAATTTATAGAGTCTCTTTTTAACACCTATAAATAGAGGTGTTCTCCACCCGTTGAAAGTAAGCTCCAATTGAGCAAAGTGCCATAGCACTCAATACAATAAAATTCTCCATATTATCTCTTCATTTCGATTTTGTCTCAATTTTTCCGTTATTGCCTCCAACAAATTTGGTATCAGAGCTATCCTAAAATGAACACCAATTGTGTTCCAAACTTGTTTTCAATCTCAACAAACCAAGTTCCGGTTTTTTATGGAGAGCATTATGAATATTGGCAAAGTCAGATGGAGACCATTTTTATTTCTCAAGATCTTTGGGAAATCATTGAAGAAGATTATGAAGTACCTGCCGTAGAAGAAGATGAAGCCACTTCAGAGCGGTCAACAGATCAAGAGAAGGAGTTTAAGAAGAACAAAAAGCGAAATGCTTTAGCGCTTCGTCTCATTCAGCAAGGTGTTAGTAAGTCAATTTTTCCTCGAATTTTTGGTATTAAAAAAGCTAAAGATGCTTGGGAGATTTTGCAGAAAGAATTTAAAGGAACTGAAAAAGTTATTTCCATCAAGTTGCAATCCTTGTGGAGAGATTTTGACAACTTGGCGATGAAGGAAAGTGAAAACGTTCGAGATTATTTTTCTCGAGTTTCACAGATAATCAACCAGATGAAGTGTTATGGGGAAACAATTCCAGAAAAGAGAATCAATGAAAAAGTTCTCCGGAGTCTTCCTCCAAAATTCAATCATGTTGTTGCTGCCATAGAAGAATCCAAAGATGTGTCTAAGTTGACAATCTTTGAACTAATGGGTTCACTTCAAGCTCACGAAGAAAGGCTGAACAAGTCTCCAAGTCAATCAGTGGAGCAAGCTTTTCATACCAAGCTCAATTTTGCAGAAAAGAAGACTTACAAGTCCAACTCCAAAAAACGGTGGAATCCAACGCAAAAGAAAGAACAAGGTCAAAGAGACAAGGGAAAATGGCAAAGCAAATCTAGTAATTCCGACTCTCACTGCATTATTTGCAAAAAGTCAAATCATGAGTCTAAAGATTGTTACTTTAGATGCACTAAATGTCAGATTCCAAATCATTCCCAAAAAGATTGTTGGTTTCAAAATAAAAAGGAAAAAGATGAAGCAAATTTTACAAAAGAAGATGAAGGGGAGAAATTATTTTGTTGTACAATTGACCAAAGTCAATCTCAAAGTAAATGGTACCTGGATAGTGGTTGCAGTAATCATATGACAGGAAATAAAGACTTCTTTGTCAAGATTGATCGCAGTTTTAGCTCTCAAGTGCAGCTTGGCGATGGCAAGATGCAGAAAGCAGAAGGAAAGGGTGTCATTGTTGTACACACCAAGAAAGGAGATACGAGGTATATTTCAGATGTTCTTTATGTTCGTGGCATAACTCAAAATTTGTTGAGTGTAGGTCAATTGCTCCAAAATGGATATGCAGTTAACTTTGATGATGGCAAATGCATTATTCTAGACAAGAAAAATGACCAGATAATTGCAAAGGTTGATATGTCAGTAACCAAAGTCTTCCCGCTTCTTATGCCATTAGAAGAGAATTTTGCTCTCAAAAGCGAAAGTCCAGATATTTCTCACTTGTGGCATTTAAGGTATGGTCATCTTTACAGCAAAAGTCTTCGTACTTTAAAACAGAAAAATATGGTGATTGGACTTCCAAATATTGAAGATGATGGTAAAATATGTGAAGGTTGCATTTATGGGAAAATTCATAGACTTCCTTTCCCTAAAACTTCATGGAGGGCTAAATCTCCATTAGAGTTGGTACATTCAGATATATGTGGCCCCACAAGAACTTCATCACTCACTAACAAGAGATATTACATATTATTCGTTGATGATTTTACCCGAATGATGTGGATTTATTTTCTTAATGAAAAATCAGAAGCTTTTGCTAGTTTTCTTCAGTTCAAGGCTCTTGCAGAAAATCAAAGTGGCAAAAAGATCAAGACATTGAGAACAGATCGTGGAGGCGAGTTCATTTATAAACCATTCATGGACTATTGCAAGGAGAATGGCATAATGAGACAACTCACGGTTCGACATAGCCCTCAGCAAAATGGCGTTGCTGAAAGAAAGAATCGGACCATTGTGGAAATGGCAAGGAGCATGTTGAAGGCCAAAGATCTTCCAAATAATTTGTGGGCAGAAGCTGTTAATACAGCTGTTTATATCCTCAATCGATGTCCAACTAAAGCAGTCGAAGACAAAACTCCCTTCGAAGCATGGAATAAGAAGAAACCAGTTATTGATCACTTGAAAGTTTTTGGTTGTCCAGCTTATTCTCTTGTTCCTTCACGGGAAAGAGAGAAGTTTGATAAAAAGGGAGCTAAATACTTATTCATCGGATATAGTGATGAATCAAAAGGATACCGACTTCTAAATCCAAAGACGGAGAAATTATTGATATCAAGAGACGTAATATTCGATGAAATGGCCACATGGGATTTCGAGAATTATAATTCTCAACCTTCTCAACATGATGAAATTATTCAAGAGCCTGATTGGCAACCAGTTTCTCAGAATTTGGGAACACCAAGAAGTTGTCCGTCAACTCCGGCAAGATCTCCAGTTGAAGCTACTTCAAATCAAGATAACTCAGAATCTCCTCCAAGAAGAATGCGGTCTTTGCAAGATATATATGCTTCAAGTGAACACTTTGCTATGTTTGCTTGTGAGCCACAAAGTTTTGATGATGCCACAAAAGAAGACGTTTGGAACAAAGCTATGGATGAAGAAATAGCTAGCATTGAAAGAAATAAGACGTGGGAGCTTCAAGACTTACCTCAAGGGAAAGATGCTATTGGCTTAAAATGGGTCTTCAAGACTAAATTCAACGAAGATGGTTCCATTCAGAAGCATAAAGCTCGCCTAGTAGCGAAAGGATATTCTCAACAGCCTGGTGTTAACTTTAATGAGACTTTTGCACCAGTAGCTCGCATGGAGACAATAAGGATTGTTCTAGCTTTAGCAGCTCAGTTACAGTTGAAGATATTTCAACTTGACGTCAAATCCGCTTTCTTGAATGGCGAGTTGGAAGAAGAAGTATATGTAGAACAACCTCAAGGGTATATTGTTCATGAAAAAGAGGAGAAGGTTTATCGACTCCATAAAGCCTTATATGGATTAAAGCAAGCGCCTCGTGCATGGAATAGCAAAATTGACGGATACTTTTGTCTTAATGGTTTTCAGAAAAGTCTCAGTGAACCATCTCTCTATGTGAAAAAGGAAGGAGTAAATTTCCTTGTGGTTTGCTTATATGTTGACGATCTGATCTTTTTTGCAAGTAACTCAGAAATGCTGGAGGAATTTAAACAGAGCATGATGAAGAAATTTGAAATGACTGATTTGGGTCTCATGAAATATTTTCTTGGAATTCAAGTCAAACAGAATCAAGGTGAGATTTTTCTTTCTCAAGAAAAATATGTTGACGATTTACTCAAGAAGTTTCACATGAGCAATTGCAAGCCAGTTGCAACTCCTATGGCATCAAATGAGAAGTTATGTTGTGATGATAATGCTGGTAAAGCAGATCCAAAAAGTTTTCGAAGTCTGGTGGGTTCGTTGATCTATCTTACTAATACCAGGCCAGATATTATGTATCCTGTTAGTGTCATTTCCAGGTACATGAATGAACCAAGCAAAAATCATTATGCTGCTGCTAAAAGAGTTTTGAGATTTTTGCAGGGTACCAAAAAACATGGACTAAAATATGTCCATGAGAAGGATTGTCAGTTGGTTGGCTACACTGACAGTGATTGGGCTGGTTCCCTTGTCGATCGAAAAAGTACTTCAGGTTATGTGTTTTGTTTGGGATCTAATGCAATATCTTGGAGTTCAAGAAAGCAACAAACTGTTGCCTTATCCTCATCTGAAGCAGAATATACAGCTGCAACTGAAGCCTCTTGTGAAGCTGTTTGGTTAAGGAGAATTCTCAAAGATCTTCAAATAGAGCAGGTCATGCCAACAAAAATATTTTGTGATAATATGTCAACAATTGCAATGACCAAGAATCCTGTCTTTCATGCTCGATCAAAGCATATTGAACTACGTCATCATTACATTAGAGATTTGGTAAACAAAGAAGAAATCTACTTGGAGTTCATCAACACCAATGATCAACCTGCTGATATGTTCACCAAAGCTGTTACGTTAGAGAAGTTCGAGAAGTTCAAGAAGTTTTTGAAAATTACAAATTAAGAGGGGGTGTTAAATGAATAATTTGTAACCTCAATAATTAGTCCTTTGAGTTCTTGATTGTAACTCCTTGGAATATATAAGGGGTCTAACAATATGAAAGGTCATGTAACTTCCTAGAGAGTTAATTCTAGGAATCTCTATAGTCTCCTAACAATATGAAAGGTCATATAACTCTCTAATATGAAAGGTCATGTAACTTCCTAAGAGTTAATTCTAGGAATCTATAGAGTCTCTTTTTAACACCTATAAATAGAGGTGTTCTCCACCCCTTGAAAGTAAGCTCCAATTGAGCAAAGTGCCATAGCACTCAATACAATAAAATTCTCCATATTATCTCTTCATTTCGATTTTGTCTCAATTTTTCCGTTATTGCCTCCAACACCTACTGTAGCACACCTCTTATTCTTATTTAGCCGTCGAAATAAATAAAAATCAAGGTTTAAAAGAGAATCAAACTTAGGCACGCACAATTCACATGAGATTCAATCCCACTAGGACAAAATAAGTTATTGATGATTTTGGTGACTTTGGTTTTACTAATAGCATACTTCAAGTTAGTCGCAGTGGGTTTTACTTCTACCGTTTTTTTAATCTGTGATGAGGAGTACCGACCAACGTTCGGAGGCTCACAAAAAATTATATTGCGTGGTCAAGAGCAATGTCGGTCCCATTGAAGGCTCGCAAAAACTTGGTTGGTAGACGGAATATTCACCAAACCAAAATACAAGAAAAACATGTGCTATGAGGAACATCAACCTGAAGATTGCAGCACCGACCCGCATTCAGAGGCTCGTAAAAATTGAAAGATGTCATGGAGCATCAACCTGAAGTTTGCAACATCGACCATCGTTCGAAGGCTTGGAGATTGTTTTTTTTTCCCCATAATAGTGTACCTTAATCTCACCTTATTTTCAAGTTGGACATTTGTGATCTCCATGCTCCAACTCGAGGGAGTGTATTAGAGAATTATTTATATTAAAAAAATATTACTTTATGCTTATGCATTATTAAGAAAATATTTAGTATTATCTTATTTCATGTTTAATGTGGAAATTAGGTTTAGTTATGGTTGTATATATATTCTATCATATTCTAAATGAGAAAATAAGAGGAGATATTTTTTTCACAAAAAAAATCTAAATTAGTTAAAAAAAACAATAATTAATGGTTAATTGATTATAAATAACATATAAATAATTAAAGAAAAATTACACTATTAGTCCCTGAAGTTTGAGAAAGGTAGCATTCATGTTCTCAAGCTTTCAAACTCGATATTTTAGTCCCTGAGGTTTGAGTTTAGTACCATTTTGGTCTACCCATCCTAAATTTCGTTACTCCGGCCAACCGAAGCTAACATGACCTTTTTTAATTCATAAAATATATATTTTTTAATTTTTTAATATTAAATATATTTTTAAATGAAATATATATTTTTTACTTTTTACTCTTGTTTTTGTTTTTGTTTTTCTCCTTCTATATCCCCTCCTTTCTCCCTCCTCCTCTCAATCTTCTCCCTCTACCTATCCATGTCCGTCGTCGTTCACTGCCATCTGTCGTTCATCGTCGTCCGCCGCTCATTTTTTTTCTTCATCTTCTCTCTTTTACCTTCATCATTTCACCTTTCTTCTCCGAGTTTTCAAAAAAAAAAAAAAAAACTTTCTTCAAATCTGGAACAACCCAAATCTAGAATTATAAGAGTGAGGAAGGGTTTTTTTGGGCTGTCGGTGGAGGAGAAGTTGAAACTGTTTTCATGTTTAATCTCCCATCTTTATTCAGACCTGGAACAAACCTATATCTGAAGAACATTTTTTTTTAAACGTGGAGAAAAAGGGTGAAAAGAGGAAGCTAAAAGAGAGAAGAAGAAGGAAATGAGGAGAAAAAAAAAAGAGTGGCAGCGACGAATGGTGGTGAACGGTAACATGGCGAAGGTGAATGGCCGCAGCCATAGATAGTTGGAGGGAGAAGGATGGGAGGAGAAGGGAGAAAAGCAAGGGGAGGAAGAAAGAGAAAAATAAAAGGAAAACATATATATTTCATTTAAAAAAGTAATTAAAAAATATATTTAATATTAAAAAATAAAAAATAAAAAATATTTTATTAATAAATAAAATGTCACGTTAGCTTCCGTTAACTACATTAATAGAATTTTGGATGGAGGGACAAAAATGGTAATAAACTCAAACCTCAGTAGCTAAAATGTCGAGTTTGAAACTTTTGGAACATGAATGTTATCAAATTCAAACTTCGGAGACCAATAGTGTAATTTTCCCAATAATTAATTATAATGATTGAAAATAAATCCTTACCATAAATTAAAGTATTTTTAATTAATGGATTAAATATATTATTAATTAATGAATTAATATTTTCATAATTAATTTTCAAAAGTATTAAGTAATATTTTCATAACTAATTATGAATTAATATTTTAATTAATTTTCAAAATGTCGAGTTTGAAACCTCATCTCATTCTCTCTTCTTCTTTTAAGTTTATCATTATTGTTAAGCATATTTTTCTTGAGCCGTTTTGTGCTCCCACCTTATTAACATGAACTAATCTCTAAAAGGAGAATGTTAGAAGTATGAAGTAAAATATCCTTTGACGTTTTAGCTACCATTTATACAAGCTTTCTAAGTATGTTTGTTTTTCACTTTAATAATGCATTTTCGACCGACCATCCATTATGCATTAGTGGGTCTATGATCTTTAAGAGAAGTATGGATCTCTGAATATTCATATTTATTTTACCCTTTCATGGTTTTAGTAAGGAGTTTAGAGATATTCACTTGTCTAGCACACTTGTAAATTGCATGCCTCCTATGAATAGTGGTACAACGAGAGTTGGCTTATAATGTTTGAAATACTTAGATGATTTCTATGATAATGATGTGTGGTTAGCTGACGCATTTGTTTTGATAAAGCATCATTGTGTTTGATTACTTCAAGTTTACTTATAACCTGACCACATTTCTTCATATTCGTGAAGTTATTATGTTGTTTGTTGTCTTTTGCAGTTATTTTGTTATTGCATTATTATCGCATTTGTTATATTTAGTTGGTTATCTGGTTCGAGTTATTCGTTACGTTTTTATCCCAGCATCTTTGTTATTTACTTGTTTTCTGCGTAGGTTATGTTCTGTCATTATGTTCACAAGTCAACCCTCAAACATTTTGTTAGGAGTTACCTTGTCTTCAATCAATCTAATCTTAGCACAAATCTAATCAAATCTATGTGAAGACGATATAAAAATACTTTGCATTAGTTCATGTATACTTGCAGAATTGAGCGCCCAACAGGAGGTTCAGCTCCTCTGTTCGCTCAGCGCAACCGCCGGAGGGAAGGAGAGAAGAAGACGACTTAGCGTTGTCGCACACTAGCCTGTCGCTAAAGGTGGAACAATCAGCGATTTAAGAAGAGGAAGTTTGTGGGTTGAGAATGAAGGAGAGGAAGAAGATGTTGATTGAAGTTCCATGAAGGAGAAGAAGAAATCGTGGGCTGGAGGGGGAGTTCTTACATGACCAAGGAAAGAGGGAAATTGCAAAAACTGACCCCTGATAGCAAAACATTACCAAAAGTGACCCGTCTCCCACAAAAATATTAAAACTGACCGGTTTGAGGTTTTAGGGGATGTGAAATTATGCATATGCCCTCCATTAAGAAAATTGAATAGGAAAAAGACGTTGGCATCGCACAGCCCATTTCTATCGCAAGCGTTGAGAAGAACCTCCCATTTCTATCGCATCTCACAGCCCTCAAATCTCACAACCCTCAAATCTCACAACCCTCAAATCTCACAGCCCTCAAAGGTATGCTTTCTTCCCATTTTTACTTGTGTTGTGTCCCACGCTACTGCACTGTACTATGTTTTAAAAGAATTCTTGAAATTTAGGGTTTTTAAGAGTTGAAGGAATTTGAATGAATCGGCGAATGAGGGGTTGGAAGGAGTCGAATTGTTTGTTTATAAGTTGTAGAGCTGATTTCGTCGATGTCTGAGTAATGGAAGAGTGTTAAAAAATCTGATTTCGTTAATGAATTTGTGAAACTGCGTAGGTTTGTTCGATAGAAATCGCACTGTGCGATTTCTATCGCATTACGATAGTAATCTCACACTACGATAGAATCGCACAATGGGATAGAAATCGCACATCGCGATTTCTATCGCACAGTGCGATTTCTATCGCACAGTGCGATATCTATCGTAGTGTGATAGAAATCGCACAATGCGATTTCTATCGCATTGTGCGATTTCTCTTTCACCTTACTGTCTAAACCTTCACTATACTGTCTCGATCTCCTAATTTTTAAATAACATGTTTTAACTTGTTCAATTGCATAGGTCTTTGAAATGGAGTTGGTTCATAAGATCAAACCCGAGGACTACTTCCCCGCTACAGTTTCATCTTTGTCGCATATCTCGAACACAAGTGCATTAATTAAGACGAAGTTAACGGAGACACAGCTGAACATGTATAGGAAAACATGTTTTGGTCCACTACTGGACGTGAATTTGATATTCAATGGCCAGTTGGTTCATCACCTCATGCTTAGGGAAGTGGAAGAAGTTAGAGTTGGCGTGATAAGTTTTGGTATTTTGGGAAAGAAGGCAACCTTTTCCAGGGAGGATTTCAACATCATCACTGGTCTATGGTCTCCTACTCTCCCGGAGGTGAACAGAAAAACTTATAGTAGTCGATTGATGCAAATTTTATTTCCACCAACAGAGGAACAAATATATGCAAAAGACTTGGAGTTGAAGTACAAGAGTTGTCAGTTTGAGAATGATGAAGATGCCGTGAAGATTTCTCTTGTACTTTTTATTGAGTTGGCCATGATGGGTAAAGATAAAAAGACTCTACTGGACTTGTCTGTTTTTGGCATAGTTGATGATTGGGAGGTGTTCACCCGCTATGATTGGTCTTCAAAAATATTTGAGAGAACATTGAAGAGCTTGAAGAGTTGCATGAAAGGCAGAGTCGAGAATTATAAGTTGAAGAAAAAAGGGCAGACCTACAGCATTAAAGGTTTTGCACATGTCTTCCAGGTACATGTCTATCTATCTTTCTAAGAATTTGCATATTAAATACTTGTATACATTAAATTTAACGTTTTGTATTCATTATCTTAGGTATGGGGGTACGAGATTCTGTCCAGTATTAAAAAGAACATAGCTAGTCGGGTGAGCACATCTGCCGTTCCACGGATCCTTCGATGGTCGTGCTTGCGGTTTCCCACATATATCCAACTTGATAAGGATGTGTTTTCTTCGAACCTAGTAAGTCTTGCAAATTTTTGTTTTTGTTTTTTTGTAAGATTAAACTTAGTTTGACATGTTGTTTCTATGTATGTGCAGACCCGAGTGAGTAGACTAATCATGTCTGAGGCTGAAGTTCGGTACAAGAATGATAGAATGAATGGGTTAGAGGTTGTTCCCTTGGAAATGGGGCCGGATCATATGGAGGAGGACGTGGAGGAGAACGAGGAAGAGGACGAGGAGGAGGACGTGGAGGATGACGAGGTGCACGTGAAGGATGATGAGGTGCACGTGGAGGAGGACGTGGAGGATGATGAGGTGCACGTGGAGGATGACGACGTGCACGTGGAGGATGACGAGGTGCCCTGTGACTCTATTGACGACCATTATGATGGAGGTGGAGGTGGGCAATTTAGTTGTCCCAATGTTGAGGCTACTGTAGTTCCTAGTGTCACGCCTATTGTCCAACTGTCTTTGGCATTAGGGTCTTCGAGTAGGAAGGAGAAGAGAGGGTCTTTGAGTAGGAAGGAGAAGAGTAAAAAGAAGAGAAGTAGGAGAAAGAAAGTCTACAGGGAAGATATCGACCGTATTGAGGGCGAGCTGAAGATGATCAAAGATTATCTCAAACTAATATGCAATGTATGTCTCTTATTTCCACTCATTACATTTTCTTTATAAATTGAGAATAACATGTATTTATTGTATGTGTTATAGGCTTGGAATGTGGATCTTCACATCCCAGGTAATTCTGAAGTGGAGGTTCATGATGACACTGATCCCGAGCATTCCCCCCAGGTCCAGGGTGGGAATGTAGATGAAGGGGGCCCGACGACAGAGATGACAGTCGAGCAGTCCCACGAGGTTGATGATGGGACTGTAGCTTCTGGCACCCCGGCCGAGATCGATCCCGAGCATTCCCTTCAGGTCGAGGGTGAGACTGTTGTTGCTTCGGGCAACCCGACCGAGACCGATCCCGAGCATTCCCCCCAGGTCCAGGGTGGGAATGTAGATGAAAGGGGCCCGACGACAGAGATGACAGTCGAGCAGTCCCACGAGGTTGATGATGAGACTGTAGCTTCTGGCACCCCGGCCGAGACCGATCCCGAGCATTCCCTTCAGGTCGAGGGTGAGACTGTTGTTGCTTCGGGCAACCCGACCGAGACCGATCCCGAGCATTCCCCCCAGGTCTAGGGTGGGAATGTAGATGAAGGGGGCCCGACGACAGAGATGACAGTCGAGCAGTCCCACGAGGTTGATGATGGGAGTGTAGCTTCTGGCACCCCGGCCGAGACCGATCCCGAGCATTCCCTTCAGGTCGAGGGTGAGACTGTTGTTGCTTCGGGCAACCCGACCGAGATCGATCCCGAGCATTCCCCCCAGGTCCAGGGTGGGAATGTAGATGAAGGGGGCCCGACGACAGAGATGACAGTCGAGCAGTCCCACGAGGTTGATGATGGGACTGTAGCTTCTGGCACCCCGGCCGAGATCGATCCCGAGCATTCCCTTAAGGTCGAGGGTTTAAATGTAGATGAAGGGGGTCGGACGACAGAGATGATAGCCGAGCAGTCCCACGAGGTTGAGGGTGGGACTGTTGTAGCTTCGGGCACCCCGGCTGAGACCGGTCCCGAGCATTCCCAGGTCGAGGGTGGGAATGTAGCTGTGGGGGGCCGGACGGAGAAGTCCACCCATCTTCTTGTCGACGTCAGTCAGAGTCAGGTACTTGTACTTAACTAATGTTTGTTTTATTCGTTCATATTTTCATACCTTTATGCTAATGTGATGCACACATGTCGTGCAGGACCCTCGTCGCGGTGTACGCAAGAGAGCGAGGGTGTTGAAGTATACCCCTAACGAGGACGGTGAGAGGAAGATGAAAAAGAAGTTCAAGCCCAAAGTCGAGTTCTCTGCAAATCCAGGAATAATCGAAAAGGAAAAAAAGATTGGAGTAAAGGAAAAGGGTAAAAGTAAGGTGGATCAATCACCTGATCCTTCGGAAGGCGCAGTTAACCGGTACAATCTTTCCTTCCATATCTCACCCTTACTACTATCAAAATACAAGGCCTGGATTAAATCCAGGAAAACGAACAAGGAACTCCGATGTATCCAGGGAGTTATGAGGGACAAAAACTTCTTCAAGAAGTTCATGGAGAATGCGTTTTTATCTGAAGACGTAAGTATTCGAAGAATTAGTTCTTACTTTTCTATTTATTTTTATTTGGCACTAAGTATTGTACATTTTTGCAGGATATGGACCTTCTAATGATGTTCGTTAAAAAGAAGCTCCGAGCAAGACCAAATCTATGTCGCCTCAAATTTACGGTTGTCAGCACGGCTTTCATGGTAAGCTTATCCTACAATGTTTTAGCGAAAACCACATGTCAATTATAATATTGTCTTCTCATTTCATTTGTGTAGTCATTTCTAATGTCCCCCGAGGGACCCGGGTCATCGTTAGAAAAGAAGGACTATCTGGGGTCGGTCGAGTGGTGGACCGGGCGGGATCAAAGTTTTCTTGACATCGTCCTAGGTCAAGCTCCCGTAGAAGAGCCACCATGGTCTGAGGTTGACTACGTGTATGGGCCAGTCAACATTAAAAGACATTGGATGCTAGCAGCTATCGACCTACGTAAAGGATGTGTTAGGATTTTTGATTCAATGCCCACGCATGTGGATGATATCACCCTCGCTCAGGTAACACATCCGCTATCAAAGTCTTTACCTTCGTTGCTGACAGCCACCGGCCACTTCGATAAATATCCTTGGCAAAACAAATACACGTGGATGGTGAAGCGAAGCATGAAAACCAATATCCAGAAGTTGCGGGATGATTGTGGGTATTGGTGCGCACGTTATTTTGAGTGTCATGTAACATCTGATAATATAGATTCATTACTTAGAAATCAGTTGCATTTAATTACTGAACAATATGTAGCACAAATGTGGGATAACAGTTTCATTTATTGAATCAGTTGCATGTTTTTGGTTTATCGTTCTTCAAGTGCTTGATGTTTCTGGTTGCTGGTTTTTTATTTGTAGATGTTCTGGTTGGTGGTTTTTAATTGATAGATGTTTCTAGGTTTGTGGTTTTTGAATTGCTCGATGTATCTGCTTGGTGGTTTTTGAATTGCTGGTTTTTGATACACAGAATGGGCAGAAGTGATAAACTGATACAGGCATATGCGATCGCACAACATATGTCAGTCATCAATGCAAACTTAAAACAACTTCAATGCAAACTTGTCCTCACCAACCCACGTACATCAAATTAATGCTGTCACCTACATTCCCCTTACCCCCACCGTTCAATCATTCAAGCATTTCAAGCATTTCGTTAAGAGCCCCACCATCCGACAAATTGTTCTCAAGCCCCACCATATTACACTTTTCAGTTTCTTTCATCTTCCAAGGTACAAATATATTGTTCATTAACATTTGAAAGTTACACGAATCATCATTTTCTTCCCATTTTCTTCCACTATTTCTTCGTTATTCTTCATGAGCTATTTCAAAATATGCTTTTTCAAAATATGCTTTTTCAAAATATGCTATCGCACAACATATGCTATGGCACAACATATGCTATGGCACAGCATATGCTATCGCACAGCATATGCTGTGCCATAGCATATGCTGTGAAATAAAATCAATTTTTTGTTTTTTAATTTCATACAATTTAATCTAACTTATACAATCTCGTCCAGCTTACCCTCGATGGCAATGGTGCGAACTTACTTGCGTTATGGTGGTTCATGGGACAACAGCGGGATGAATTACATTGGTGGGAACATGCAGGGATTGAGGGTTCCAATTAATATAACAAGAGATGACTTGTTGACAATTATATATAGACAACTGAATATAGATCAGAGTGAGTTCGACATAGAACTGAAGTGTTGTTTCAACTTATTGGTTGCTGTACCTCCTGTTGATATCATAGATGATTGGGGTCTTGGTTTCTTCCTTGAGGGAGAAGATGCGACAAAAATGCCTATCTTCGTAACAGTCAAACCAAAAGAAAGTGCTTCTACATTTCATGAAGCATCACCCGAACAACGTTTTGAACCGGATCCACCAGTCCACGTTCAAGTCCCATCAGAACATGGATTGGCACAAGAAAATATTTTTTCATTTTCTGCGTTGGATCCAAATATATTTTCATGCAATCTAGGGGATGACAGGATCAATCATTGGGATGATTACAATGCATCTCAATTTACTGTTGAAGAAGATGTTGAGCAACCAGAAGAGGAAGTTCAGATTGAGCATGCTTCGCCATCTACTTTCATTCATGCAGAGCCATCAACTTCAGATAGAGCACGCCCCTCAGTTCGAAATGCATCGACAACCAGAGAAGAAGGGGTGCGAGTTGATAGAGCAAGTCCATCAGCTCGAAATGCATCGACGACCAGAGAAGAAGGAGTGCGAGTTGATAGAGCAGGTCCTTCCGTTCACCATGCCACATTGTACGATGATCGTATAATTGTTCCGCAACATTGTCTTACGAAGGAAGATACTGAGGTTGGAGAGATCTTCTTCTGCAAGAAAGACTTGAAAATCAAATTGTCAATGATTGCAATGGATAGGCACTTTGAGTACAAAGTTAAAAAATCAACAAAGTCCCTATTTAAAGCCAAGTGCAGAGTTGAAACATGTAACTGGATGCTTCGCGCAATGAGAATGGATGGTTCTGATTTCTTCAGGGTGAACAAGTATACAAATGTTCACACATGCAGATTTCAGTTGATATCTCACAACCATCGTCAAGCTAAGGCATCAGTTATAGGAGAGTTAATAAAGTCCAAGTACGAACGAGCTGGTCGTTCCTATACACCTAGGGACATAGTAGACGACATGAGAAAGGATTACGGTGTGAATATAACCTACCAAAGAGCGTATCGTGCCAGAGAGCAAGCTTTGGAGTATGCATTCGGATCACCAGAACACTCCTACACCCTTCTCTATGCATATGGTGAAGCTTTGAAGATAGTGAACCCAGGTACGCTATTCGAGATTGAATTAGAAGATGGTGTGCATTTCAAACATGGTTTCATGGCGTTAGGACCATGTGTGAGGGGTTTCAAGAATTGTCTACGTCCTATAATTGCTGTTGATGCCACTCATTTATATCATAAATTCATGGGTAAGTTGTTCATAGCCACGGGCATTGATGGGAACAACCAACTATACCCAATTGCCTTTGGGTTGGGAGACACGGAATGCGACGAATCCTGGATTTGGTTTATGACAAACCTAGAGAAGGCAATTGGGAGTGATATTCCCAATTTGGTCATATTGTCGGATCGCCAGGTATGCATTAAAAAGTCAATTGCAAGAGTATTCCCACAAGCATTCCATGGTCTTTGCATGCAACACATCAAAGTCAACTTGGACGACAGATTCAAGAATAACGCCATCACTCCATTATTCTATCTTGCGGCAAAGGCATATCGAATGTCAAATTTTCAGATGTACTGGGATCAACTTTGTAAGTTCCCAGGAGTAAAACGATACTTGGAGAGAATTGGATTACACCGTTGGGCACGAGTATATCAAGTCCATAACAGGTACGATAAAATGACATCCAACATGGTCGAGAGTCTTAACGCATTGTTCAAAGACTCTCGAGCATTGCCTGTTACAAAAATGTTCGAAGATATAAGACAACATCTCCAAGACTGGTTTTATGAAAGACGGAACGAAGCATCAGATTCTAACAAACCCATTACAGACTTTGTAATTGGAAAATTAGAAAAGCGGGAAGTCAAGTCTAGAAGGCACAAGATTAGATCAATAGACCATTTCCAATTGGACGTGGACGATGGATACTTAGGTGGGATGGTAGACCTACACGCCCATACATGCAGCTGTAAAAAATTTGACATTTGGCAAATTCCATGCACACATGCAATTGCCGCCGCAAAAGATCGAAATGTACCAATGCATACTCTATGTGCAAATTATTACACGACCAATTGCCTAATTTCCTCTTATGCAGAACCAATCTATCCAGTGGGGCATATACAAGAATGGAGAAGACTAGAAAACTTCGAAGAACGAGAGATACTACCCCCAAAAGTTGTACAAAGAGTTGGTAGACGTAAGTCTACTAGGATACCATCAATAGGGGAGGAGGTACAAGTCCACAGGTGTACACGGTGTGGCGAATCTGGGCATAACAGGAAAACGTGTAGGAACCCATTGTCAAACAGACGAGAAGGGGCATCGTCGTCTACACCAAACACTTGAAGTCGATCTGTCTGTTTTATACACTGTCTTGGCTATGATTTTTTTTTTATGGTTTATGTAAGTACAAGTTTCTGCTGATGATTTGAGAAATGCGAGAATAAAGAAATACAAATAGAAGTTTTTCGTCCTCTGTTTTCAATTTTTTTGTAAGAATTTTTTTTTTGAAATAGACTGTGCCATGGCATAGGCTGTGCCATGGCACAGCCTGTGCGATCGCATAGACAAATTCGGGATTCTTTAATGAAGGGCATATGTATAATTTCACATCCCCCAAACTGCCAAACCGGTCAGTTTTAATATTTTTGTGGGAGACGGGTCACTTTTGTTAATGTTTTGCTATGACAGGTCAGTTTTTGCAATTTTCCAAGAAAAGAAGGGAAAAAACAAAACAAAATGTAAGGCTTTTTAATTTCCTTTAATCTTTTTTTTTTCTTTTCCCTTTTAAAACAAAACAAACCTTTTTTCCCCCAACATTTAATTCCTTTGCCCTCTTTACCCTTTTGTTTTTCCACTTCATTCTTTCTCAACTCTTCTCTAACTTTAACACTCAAATAAACTTTCCAAAAAATTAAGCTCATTTTTCCTAAACACAAACCTCAAGTGAAAATCCTAACAAGTCCAATCAAAACGAACAAAACCAAATCAAATAGATGAGAGATTCAATAAAAAATTAATGCCCAAAAGAAAATTGACTTCACCTACAAATGTTGGGGGTTACAATCTTCCCACCTTAAGAACTTTCGTCCTCCAAAGTCTCTAATCTTAAAAAAAAAAAAATATTTTAAATAGCGGATTCCATTTCGTTCTCTCTTTCCTAAGTTACTTTCTCAACTATTGGTTCTGTCAAAGGACCTTAACAATTTGCTTGGGATTTTCCTTATAGCTCAATTTCTCATTCAACTGTAAATGTTGGTAGTCGACCACGTGTGTGGGATGTGACACATATTTTCGTAATATGGAGACATTAAATACATCATGAACGACAAAAATAGATGGTGGCAATGCCAAGCGATAAGTTGCGGAGCCAATGCATTCCAAGATCTCAAACGACCCTATAAAACGTGGACTTAACTTCCCCTTTGGAGCGAATCTCATAATTCCTTTCATAGGCCTTACTTTCAAGAACACATGATCCCCAACTACAACCTCTTATTCCCTTCACCTTACGTCGGCATAACTCTTTTGTCTACTTTGCGCAGTTTCCATCCTCTCTCTAATCTTTTGAATTGCCTTGTTTGTCACTTGGACCAACTCGGGTTCTAAAAACTTGCATTCTCCTACCTCGTCCCAATAAACAAGGGAGTTGCATCTCTTCCCATAAAGAGCCTCAAACGGCGCCATGTCGATCGTTGCCTGATAACTGTTGCTATATTCAAATTCCATTAGATGCAAGTGAGTGTCCCAACTCCCCGCAAAATCCAAAGCACAAGTTCGTAACATGTCTTCCAAAATCTGATTTAATAGTTTTGTCTGACCATCGATCAAGGAATAGGATGCAATAATGAAATCCTATTGAGCGCCAAGTACCTCGTGTAAACTTTGCTAAAACGCCGCGGTAAATCGACAATCACTATCTAACACCATTGACATAAATACACCCTGCAGCCAACTGTTTCATTCAAGTATAGTTTCATCTACTTTACCATAGGATTAATGATCCTACCTGAATAAAGTGTGCAAACTTTGTTAAATTATCCACTATTTCCCAAATTGTTGTACAACACTTCACTGACTGTGGCAGTCTTACCATTAAATCCACAATAACACTTTCCCTTTTCCAAACCAAAAAGCTTGAGGGTTGCAATAAACCAACAAACTTTTGCCTCATAGCCTTCACTTGTTAGCACAAAAAGTAAGTTCTAAACAAAATGAGAAATATCTTTCTTCATTTTGTTCATAATATGCCCCCAATAATACTTTTGAGATCCTTATACATGTGGTACAACTAGAACACATTGAAAAGATATTTCTTAGGCCTCCTTAATTCACTCAGACTCGATGCATTCTTTTGTGTGAGGGCATGCAGTGGTTATAAAGGTAAAACATGCAATGGGTCATGAAATAGATGAAAATAAACACAAAAGTGAGTTTCCTACCACAACGACACAAGTATATACCAAAACGCTAGCGTGTAGTATCTTGAAATATTCTAGAGTCGATCCACAGAGAATATAATGAAATAACTAGTAGTGCATTGTCAATTACATCAGAAATTACTAAGATCTGTTACACTTGGTAATAAAATAAAAGATGGTTGATTGGTTGGTCACGTGGTGGTAAAAATAAACAGTAAAAAGTGCAATAGAGTAAAGTCCTCTAATGTTAGGCCAGGTTGATATTCTTAATATGAACTTCTGAAATAACTCTAGCTATATCTAAGCGAGTAAAAACCATCCAATACTTCTCTACAATCTGGTATTGTATGAGGCTCTGCAGTAGCGTTTACGCTACCGCCTCCTAGCCATCACCGTTCGACCTCTCTCTTTTGCCTATGAGCGGTTGCAAGAGGTGTTTTTCGTACACTATCGTACAACACATATCCACTCCATTCAAGGTTTTCCACACATCAATCCCAAATTCTCAGAGATCTAGCATGTTATCTCTCACCCGGTAGCTAATCGGTTGAAAGAAATAAGAACTACGACTACTTAATAAGAAGATATATAAAGTATAGTTGATTCATTCATATTGCGAACATCAATCCAAACACAACAGTAGAGGCCTTAAGTCTAGCCTTGAAGAAAATAGTTTAGCCACTCATTCTTGGTATTGAAAACAAAAGCTCATAAAAGATTATGAAAATAGATAAAATATAGTAAATCAAAGCATTAAAGAAAACTTGTAAAGAAAGCAAGTAAACAAAAGTTGTAGATGAAATTTGTAAAATATGAAGGGAATGAACTCTTCAATCCTCCCAGCGGAAGCGTTGAAATCTTCTCTTTGTTTTGATTTAAAATTAAACAATAATACAAGGTTAAGCAAAAAATACCTTTGAAGACCACAATCTTCTTGTGTTCCTTTTCCACGAGATCTTCCTCCCTATGACTCGAACACGGGACCAAGGCTTGTGGGAGCCTCCTTGAAAGAATGAAGTTTTGAGAGAACAATTCTCTACGTAGGGAAATTGACTCGCATGTTTGGCCAACTTTTTGGCTAAACCAAAATGTCCTAGGGCCTTTAGGAATTAATTTTATTTAATAAAATACATTTAATATCTATTATATTAAAATATGTATTTTATATTTATTTGAATCTCATCCAAATATCATAAAATTAATCTTTTATAATATACATTTAACCAATTTGAATCTCATTCAAATTTTATATGTATATATAGTTTTCAATATATATAGTTTTCAATATTAATGTATCTAATACATAAACTATTATCTCTAATATTTAATGTATCAAATACAATAAATATATTTTTCTCTTTTATATTTAATATATCAACTATATTAAATATTAATTTGAATTCTTTCAACTAAATTGATCATTTTAGTGTTACTATGAGCTAGTAAGGGGACCTTATGGACCTACAGATTTATAAGCTCCAATTAGGGGTGAGTAAAACAAACCGAAAACCCGAACCGACCGATCAAAACCGACCGAACCGAGTCGGTTCGGTCGGTTTTTGTCAATATTCGGTCGGGGTCGGTTTTTATCAATAAAAAACCGACCATTCGGTCGGTCGGCTAGCCCACTTAAAAAAAAAAAAAAAAAAAGTCATGCGTGGTGTGCACATCACATTGGGAAGAGAAGTTCTCTTCCCAATGTCTTCTCTTCCCAATATCACCTCTTCTCAATAAATAATATATTTAATAATAATTTTTTTTTTCTTCATTGCTTTTTCATCTTCTTCCCAACTATCTTTCTTTCTCCTTTCTTTCATTTTGTATGTTCTTCACTTTTTCTCCATCTTAGATTTTTTTAATCATCTTCTAGTTCTTCCTCACTCCGTTGGTCTCCGACTCTCCATCACCGTCGCCTCCATCGTTGCTCTCTTTCATCGTCGCCGTTGGTCATTCTCTTCCTCTCTTTCTCTTCTTTTTTCTCTCTTTTTTCACGTTTTTTTTCCACAACCTGCCGGAGTTCTATTTCGGCCAAAAACCGATTAAAACCGACCGACCGTCGGTCGGCCGGCGTCACCAATCATCTCAAAATCGATCCAAACCGACCGACGTAAACCGACTTGTCGGTGGTCGGCGGTGGTTTGAGCCAAAAACCGACTCCGACCGACCGATACTCACCCCTAGCTCCAATGATACAAAACCAATTAATTAAACTCATTAATTAATTAATTTGCATTCATTAACTCTAGGTCACTCCACTATAGGCCTAGAGTTGCATTCTTATGCACTGTAGGACAAGTTGCGTCCATGGATATAACCATTACATGCAAGTCGATCCTTCACGAGTTGTTCATAATTACAGTTGGGTCAAAAGTCCGTTTTACCCCTGTAATTACATCTTACACCTTAAGTACCACTGATTCTCTAATGAACAACCTGTTTATGATCCAACCATAAACCAAGTCCCTCTCGGGCCAGTGAGAGGGTGGGGCCCCATTGTTCAAGTCCCGAAATCATCACTTAAGGGAACAACTCATCTACTTTCCCTATATGGGAAGGAGTGAATTTCATCTTGTGAAACTTATGTTTCCAGCTCCCTATTTGGTCAAGTCCCCAAAATGGTAGGCTTATTGAATCGGCTATAAAGGTCATTCTCACCCATACAAATCAAAGGACGAGCCCTCACAGGCAGGAGTTCATAACTCACTCAGGATTAAGATCGAGTCACATATGATCATCCTGTGAAATATTAATCTTCTCAAATAACAGATTTATAAAGAGAAATTATATATTTCGTGGTCCAGTCTTATACAAACTCATTGTATAGGATACCCCCACTCACATGTCTCTACATGAATGATTTGGATCAAATCATTTGTAACAATTACAAAGTGGACCGTATCAATAGTGTTACCAGGATAAGACACCCAACCTTATCCATATACTATAGACTATTTAGGTTATTCCTTGAACATGATCCTATCGTATGTCAACTACATATTGTTCAAGATTACACTAATAACCTTGGATTTTTATAATAAAGAATATTATAAATTACAAAAAATAATAATAAATAATTATCAAATAATTATTAATTAATTGCGAGACTTTAGGACATAAATTCCAAAATCATTCATATTGCGAATATCAATCTAAACACAACAATAGAGGCCTTAAGTCTAGCCTTGAAGAAAATAGTTTAACCACTCATTCTTGGTATTGAAAACAAAAGCTCATAAAAGATTATGAAAATAGATAAAATATAGTAAATCAAAGCGTTAAAGAAAACTTGTAAAGAAAGCAAGTAAACAAAAGTTGTAGATGAAGTTTGTAAAGTGCTCTGAAGCTTGTGATGGCGCACTACAAGAAATTCACTTTTAGCAACGAGCAAAAAATTTCACTGAAAGAGAAAATACGTCTCTAAAAGTTTGTTCGAAGTGGGGACTCTCGTCGCTGTAACCACGTAGTGTAAAGTTTCAGCGACATCGTAAAGGCGCGTAGGTAAAAGATCACTTTCAGTGACGCGCACGCATCGCTAAATATATCTTTTAGCAACGCGGTTCCAAGTTGCTAAAAATATAGTTTTAGTGACGGCAATAAAATTCGTCGTTGAAAAGAACGTCCAACGATGCAACCTTGACGTCCCTATAGATCCATATTTGACTAGTGTGTGGTAATTATTTGCGACATATGCTAGACGTCGGTAAAAACTAGCTATTTTTTTTAATTAATATTTGTTAGAGTCGGTAAGGTACCAATGTTTTAGTAATTTCTACAATTTACCGACATTATATAAAATGTCGCTAAAAGTTATTTATTATTTTAAAAAAATAAATAGAGACCAATTTATATGTAAACCTGGTATAAAATAAATATTATCATCTTAGAAAGAAAAAACAACAAATTGATAATGAGTGTAATCAAAGGAAATAAAAATACAATTTTACAATTTAAAAGTGAACATGACACGTTTCCATAATTGTATTAACAATAAAGAGAAAAGAACAAAACTAAATTTTGAATATAAGTAGTACAAAATGTGTAGCATCAACACATACCCCTTTACATAACATAATTTGTGGTTTGATAGCACAACATAATTTGTGCCCATGGCCCAAAGATAAAAAAAAAAAAAAAAAAATCAATCTAAGTTCTTCAAATTTACATCCAAAACATGTGTGAATATGTGTTTGAGAGCATCGAATCTGACAAATAAAAAAAATGAAATATGTTAGCATGATAATAAATAATTAAATTAAAGAAGATATACTCAAATGAACATGAACAACTAATTACTCCTCGTTGCAAAAAAAAAAAAAAAAAAAAACTAATTACTCCTCCAAAATTAATTACTCATCCAAAATTTTGAATGATACACCTAAACATATAAAAATATATCGAATACGAACAACTAAACTTATCCTCTATATATTGTCAATTTTAGACATTATCTTGCCTAGTTGTATAACTCAAAATAATCGTCATATAATCCATAAATTATCAACATAAGCAACTAAACTTATTTAAAAACTAAACACACGACCATAACAACTCAATGGAAAATAAAACATATCAACACAAACTATCATCGATCTCCTAATCAAGTATTTGTGGCTCCATCCCAAAAAATGACAGAAATGTAGAATCTAGAAATTTTCAGATTTTGGCAAACGTTTTTTTTTTAAAATAAGAAACAAAACAACAATTTCATCGATATAATGACATGACATGAAAAGAGAAATAATAGAAGTCTTTCAGAAACTCCTAGGCTAAAAGGTTAAAAAACTCATCCAAGTAGCAGCTATATATAAGAGATTTTGTAATTGCAAAACAGGAACCAACAAAAAATATGAAGTGTCAAATGTTTTTCACTATCTTATATGACATTCTAAACAACCCTCTTATTTCTTTCTAACCAAACTTCCGATAAAAGAGCTACAATATAATTTCTCTAGAATCCGCGCATGATTATTGAACCTAAGGCTACCAATGGCCAAAAAAAGCTACTTTAAATAGCAATAAGAATGGTACAGAGTGATTTAGCATAAGTTGTTCATACTTAGAAATGGCCAAATTACTAGAGAAAGAATAATTTTTATTTGTTCAACCAAGTTTGATTTTGTTTCCATAACTACATGATAGTCATAACACTCTAGTTATACCAAGTCAAGAAAAATAAATAAATGAACTTCCATACTTTAGAACATGTTAATCTATGGCTACCATAACTGCAGGATAGTCAAAGCACTCCAACCCTTAATCTAATGCAACACTTTAGAACAAGTTAGAGTTTTAAGATGATGGTCGTATGAGTATTACCTTTCAATTGTCCTTTCACAGTTCCAGAGTCCTTTTTATATTAGATGATGATGCACTTTCTCCATTTACCAACCTTTTTAATTCTTGTGGTTTGTTGTGATTCAACTAAAGTTCGCAATCGGGCAACCTCATCATTTGTTTCTTTAGATTGTTGGTGCTTGGCTGCATTATTAGCATCCGTTGTTCTTGGTCCCCAACCAAGACCCTTCACATGCCCAGATCGTACACCTAGTACTCGTTTACATATTTCTATACTCCCCAAGAGATTCACTACAAGAAACAATTTTCAATTCCATCATTTCATCCTATAACAAAATATGTAACATTATTAATACACTGTAAAATAGTTTGAAAAAAAAAATCATAACAAAAGTTGTTACTCACAAATTTCATCTCTCCCCCCATTCACGCATCTATTCTTTGCATTTTGGTGAGTGAGTTGGAATAGCTCAATTTCATCTAACTCCTTACCCTCTCCTTTATGCATGTTATAATCATAGTTATAGTATGATAAATACTTAATAAGATGAAAAGCAAATGAGGTACATACCTTTTTTTTCTTATGCCTTAAAAAGACATAGTAACCACATCTATGAGTGAACGAAAGAGCACCTCGAGGATTAGAATTTGCTTTAGAACGACGTTTAAAACCTTTTGTTTCCCATCAATTACATAAGCGTTGTCAATCTGAATCTTCTGCCATCGATCACATAAGCGTTATAATCATAGTTATAGTATGATAAATACTTAATAAGATGAAAAGCAAATGAGGTACATACCTTTTTATGCTTATGCCATAAAACGACATAGTAACCACATCTATGAGTGAACGAAAGAGCACCTCGAGCCTTAAAATTTGCTTCAGAACGACGTTTAAAACCTTTTGTTTCCTATCGATCACATAAGCGTTGTCAATCTGAATCTTCTGCCACTTGTTTGTGTCGATGTTTTCGTGCCTCAATTGAAGAATTGTATTTTTTGTAAGCACGGTGTAATGAACAACGGAAATCTCTGTTCAATGCACTCATCTCATGGTCTAGGTAAGCTCGTACTATGGGTTCATTGATGTCCATAACAAAATAATTCTTCTAGTAAACAAATAAAAAGTTAGCGTTTATTTTAACTAAAAAAAACATTTTGTTCTCTAAAATCTACACTAAAATATACTTACCAAAAGTCTTTCCATTATCTCGCTTTTTACGTCTGAAGACACATCAGACCACTCTTTACACCTAGAGGTACTACAATATGCATCAATTGTCCAATCATAGAGTCCAACATGGATGAATCCTTGCAAACAAGTTTTTTATCTTCCAGTTCATTGTGAATATGAATCCTACCATGACAATCGACATATTTCTGAAGTGCAACCCCTCTGTTTGGTCCTCGACCTCTTTTATTAGTACTACAACCTACATGAAAAATAAAAAATATTAATACATTTAATATTATAGAAAACAAAACAAGTTGTTCATGCAAATCAACACATAGTCGTGCATCAATATAAGAGAAAATGAATTTGAATTGATTCGAATTCGGTTTTGGAAGAATGATGGACATATTTCAATATGGTTTAAATAGGAGATTGGTCTAAAACATGAATAGGGATTCATGTGCGAAAACTCGGTTTTTAGAAAACCGGGATTAGTCATATTGTTTAATTAATATTTGATATTGAACTAAATAATATTAATTAATTAAAAAGTTTAATTTGTTGGGTTTTATGTCCTAAAACTCGTGGTTTGTAAACTGTTATGTTTGTAAATATTCTATTTAGAATAAAGAGTTATTAGTTTTATTCAGTAAAAGAGTTTCCTGGAATAAATTGAAACGTGTTTAGGTTAACCTATACCAATGACCAACATTCATGGCTGAATATGAGTACTTGAGCCTCATGTATGACATGATTGTGGATCAGGCTCAAGTAGTCAGTCAAAACGATCTATAGTATACGGATAAGGCTGGGTACCTTATCCTGATAACACTATTGGATGCGGCTCACTTTGTATAGTACAAAACGATGTGATCCGAATCGTTTCACATGGAGATGTGCGAGTGAGGGCGTCCTGTGCAAACAGTTTGCATAAGACTGAACCGCGAAATATGTCGCTCTCTCTTTATAACAACGTTTACTGATGAGACCGACATTTTCATTTGATTGCCTAGGTAACTCGATCTCAATCCTGAGCTCGCTATGAACTCCTGCTTATTCGAAAGTATCTTTTGACTTGCATGGGTGAGAGTGACTCATAAGCACTGACTCAATAAGCCTACTATCTTGGGGATAAAGTCGAATAGGTAGCTGGGGACATAGTACAACAAGATTGAAGTTCACACCTAACCCGCTCTTCAGGATTAGTAGATAGGTTGTTCCCTTAATAGCTGACTCTGGGGCTTGAACCATGAGCGGTCACACTCTCATGAGATGAAAGGGTTAATTGGTCTGTTGGTTGGACCACAAATCTATTGTTCATTAGAGGTCTCAGTGGTACTTAAGGAACAAGACGTAATGCAGGGGTTAAACGGTTTAAAATTACCCAGTTGTGATTACGAACAACCTGTGAAGGGTCGACTTGCCCGTGACGGTTATATCAGAGGACATAATATATCTACAGTGAGGAGAGTGCAACCCTCAGACTATAGTGGAGTCTCTGGGGGTTAACAGATGTTGATTAGTTCGGTTAAAAGAGTTTTGACCTGATAATCTCGTATCGTTGGAGCTCATGATCTGTAGATCCTTTAGGTTCTCCTGGCTAGCTCGAATAACGCCGTGCAATAATATAAGAGAAAAGGAAAAAAAAAAAAGAATTTTAATTGTTCAAATTCGGTTTTTGTAAGAATGATGGACATATTTAAATATTATTTAAATATGAGAATGGTCTAAAACACGAATACGATTCATGTGAAAAAAAATTCGGTTTTCGAAAAACCGGGTTTAGCCATATTATTTAATTAATATTTGATATTGAATTAAATATTATAAATTAATAAAAAAATTAATTAATTAATTAATTAAATATATATATATATATTTTTTATTTATTAAAATGTTTAATAAATAAAATATTTATTATTATCTAAAATTAATTGTGAATTAATTTTATTTATAATAATAAATTATATATATATATATTTGGTGGTTTTTTTTGCATGCCAGGCACTTGACTATTTTTTATTTAGCTAGTGAGTTTTGAGTTCGGTTAAAATGAAAGTTAAAGTTTTCATTTTATAGAGGTTTTCTATTTTTCTTAAAAAAGTTCAGTGAAGAACTTTTGAAAGATTTTAATACCTCAGATCCATCCATTTCTTCTTCATCTCCTTTCCATTTCGTTTCTTTTCTTTTCTTTCGAAGTCTCACAACTTCGTTAAACAACGCCGAGGATAGCGGGACGACTGGAGGTGGTCCTCGAGGCGTGGGTGAGAAGAAGATCGAAGAGTTCGTGACGAGGAACGAGCGACGGATCTTGAAGAAAATTAGAACTTCAAGGATATGTTTTCTAATTTTTCTTAATTCCGTTGTTTGAGCATGTTTTCTATTTGTTAAATTGATGTAATTAGAGTTTCAACGATCCAAAATCGCTTCCGCAGCGTGATACGCTCCATCAATTGGTATCAGAGCGTATTTTGATCAACTCAATTTGCATCAATTTAAGTTGGTGGGTATTTTAATTTTAGAAATTGTTTCTGAATGAGCGTCTAAAGTGAATATCGGTTTTGACATTATTTATTTTTGAATTTCATTATTTGTAATTACCTGAGAATGTATGGGTTTTAATGTGTGTTGAAGAGTCTGTATTCTTTAAAGTCATTAAAGTCCATATAGGTTTTTTTGTGAAAGAAGCTCGAGTTTTGAGCTCGCCAAAATGTTCGGTGCAAGTTCAAACTCGTTCTAGGCGATACAAAGAGAAGTTCGAAGAGAAATTGACCGAATCGTTCGGGGGAGCAAGCTTGTCTGAGGCAGTACGAAGAGTTCGAAGTCCGCTCAAGTCTTAGCTTGTTGTTCAAGCTTGTAATAAAATAGTTATTGCTTGCTTGATGCCAAAACCGATCCATTTTAGTGTGTTTAATTAATAATGCATTGCGAATGTATGTTTTAATTAAATCCATGTTTGTATGTGCATAACGTATGCCATATAGATTTAAAATCCCACCGTAGGAAGCATGCTCCATGCATTGAAAATATGTTATAAGTATTATAATATATAGTATGCATATTTGGGAGTTCATGAGTATTAATATAAGAGTTATATTAATTCATGAATTAGATGTTGTTAGTTTAATAGAATAATTGATATAAGTGTTATATTAATTATGAAATTAAATATACAACATAGGTTGCCCTGGTTTTATGCATATTGGTTATAAGTGTTATAATGTATAGGATGCATGTTTAATTCATGAGTATTAATATAAAAGTTATATTAATTCATGAATTAGTTGTTGTTTGCTAAATAGAATAATTGATATAAGTGTTATATTGATTATGAAATTAAACATCCAACATTAGATGCATATTGTATGTTATTGTTGGGTTTTATGTCCTAAAACTCGTGGTTTGTAAACTGTTATGTTTGTAAATATTCTATTTAGAATAAAGAGTTATTAGTTTTATTCAGTAAAAGAGTTTACTGGAATAAAGTGAAACGTGTTTAGGTTAACCTATATCAATGACCAACACCCTTGATATAAAAGAAAAGAAAAACAAAAAGAATTTGAATTGTTCAAATTCGGCTGGAAGAATGATGGACATATTTAAATATGATTTAAATATGAGATTGACCTAAAATATGAATAAGATTCATGTGGAAAAAAGTCGGTTTTTCGGAAAAATCGAGTTTAGTCATATTATTTAATTAATATTTGATATTGAATTAAATAATAATTATTAATTAAAAAGTTTAATTAATAATTATATATATATATATATATATATATATATATTTTATTTAATTATATATATATAAAATTGGCCATTTCTTGAAGAGGAGAGGCAGGGGTATTCGATTACACAGAAGTTTTTTTTTAAAACTCAAAATTGAAATTTCATCTGTAGTTCAGCTCCTCTGCCCTCAGTTCTTCTTCTTCTTCCTTTCTTTTCTTTTGTTTTCGGAGTCTCACAACTCCGTTGTTCGGCGCCGAGGATAGCGGTACTACCTGGGGTGGTCTTTGGGGCGTTCGTGAGAAGAGGCCGGAAGAGTTTCGTGACGAGGAACGGCCGGCGGACTTGAAGAAATTTAGAACTTCAAGGGTACGTATTTCTAATTTCTTATTTCTGTCGTTTTGAGCATGTTTTCTATTTGTTAAATTGATGAAATTAGAGTATCATCGATCCAAAATCGCTTCCGCTGCGTATATCGCTCGATCAATTGGTATCAGAGCGATTTTGTGATTAACTCAATTTGCATCAATTTAAGATCGTAGGTATTTTAATTTAGAAATTGTTTTTGAATGGCGTCTAAAGTGAATATCGATTTTGACATCGTTTCTATTTGAATTTCCTTATTTGTAATTGCCCGAGAATGTATGAGTTTTAATGTGTGCTGAAGCGTATGTATTTTTATAGTCATTAGAGTCCATATAGGTTGCTTTGTGAAAGAAGCTCGAGTTTTTGGGCTGGCCGAATTGTTCGGTGTTAGTTCAAACTCGTTCTAGGCAATACGAAGAGAAATTCGAAGAGAAATTGGCCGAAGCGTTCGGGGGAGCAAGCTTTTCAAAGGCGGTGCGAAGAGTTCGAAGTCCGCTCAAGTCTTAGTTTGTTGTTCAAGCTTGTAATAAAATAGTTATTGCTTGCTAAATGCCAAAATCGATTCACTTTGGTGTGTTTAATTAATTATGCATTGCGAATGTATGTTTTAATTAAATTTCATGTTTGTATGTGCATAACGTATGTCATATAGATTTAAAATCCCACCGTAGGAAGTGGTAGTGAACTTTTGTACGTTCACAAATTTCAAGCTGTCGAGGCTTGCCAAAATAATATTTATAAGCCGATTATACCGACTAATTTATAGTTAGTGATAACCGGGTCGAACCACAGGGAATTAGCTTAATTCAAACTTAATTAATTCTAAATTGCTAACGGTAAAAATAGAGGAAATTAGATTTTAAAAGGGAGCTCTAACTATTATAGCTAACGGAAAATTAAAACAATAAAAACTGTGAAGTAACAAATTTAAATGGCATGTTTGACTTCAAAGAATGGGATTGATCACAATTTGTATTCGGATCATCGATAACTAAATACATAGACACAACGCTTAAAACACGCAATTCGTTTGGTTATTTCTAACTCAAACGACCCAAAGATACAATTAGAAAAGTGCAATTCTAATTGTTCTTGACAGTTACTCAAAATAAGGTGATCAATCCTAAAATGATTAATGGACAGAGACAGGAACATTGCGACGAATTAACCCGGAGACTAAATCGATTTTTCCTCTTTACCCAAAATCTAACATGAAGGTTATCTAATTTCTACCCCCAACTGTCACTTGGGATCAAACTAAATACCCATATTCAGATTTGTGTTACCTAGCGATTGAGGCAATTATACGTCCTAATCTCTAACGGTAAAGCATGCATAAGGACTCGGGCGTCACTCCTAATCCGTTACCCAAGCTATTTAGATGAAGAACAAGGAAGAAGATGCAAAAGCAAGTCAATCTAATTCATACACAAATTAAGGAAAATCTCCCCTTAATCCAAATTGATTACAATCCCAAACTAGAAATCAAACACTTACTTGCTTAGCTATCCATGGAGGTGAAGAAAAGAGCCACAAATGGCTAAGAATGCCCAAAATTCGAAAGAGGTAGAAGAAGAGCCAAAAGAGAATGCCCAAAGTTAAGAAAAATGGGTATTTATACCAATTTTTCCGTCGGGCCAGCGCCTAGGCGCCATAAGTCAGCGCCTAGGCGCTAACCTCTCTGGAAAATTTACAAATCGGCCATTTTTTTATTGACTTTTAATGACGGGCATTTAGAGTCAAGGATAGGGCGCGCGAGCGCGAGGCGAGGGCAAGGGCGCTGAGCGATCGGGGCGAAGGCGAGCGCGGGACCTTTAATGACGGGCGCTGATCTAGGCCTGGGCATGTGGTGTTGACCGTTGACTGGTGCTTCGGGGCGAGGGCGGGACCTTTAATGACGGGCGCTGATCTAGGCCTGGGCATGTGGTGTTGACCGTTGACTGTTGACCGGTGCTTCAGGGCGAGGGCGGGACCTTTAATGACGGGCGCAGATCCAGGCCTGGGCATGTGGTGTTGACCGTTGACTGGTGACCGGTGCTGTTGACTTTTACAAAATGAGGAAAAATCTTGCATCCACCAAGATTTGAACTTGGGCACCCCATTGTCTTGGCAAGCCCTGCACCATTAAGCCATTAATCAATTGTGAGTTATAATTAGATTAATAAATTAATGTAGTATAATCACTCAAAACCGTTAATTAATAAAATGTTCTAAAATATTCATTTAAGCTCTTAATTTACGCAAATGCCCGATTTACCCCTTAACAATTAAATTATACAAAATATATCAATGAAGCCCAAATAATTATTCTAATTTACAAGACTTAGGAGCTAAATATTAACACTTTTAAAGTGCTATCAAAATACTCCCAACCTAAATCTTGCTAGTCCTCGAGCAAGGTGTACTTTGATTTATCTTATAAGAAACCACTTGCATGCTGACGACTCAAATTTCAAAACTTGTGAACACAAGATATTAATGCTAACGGAAAAAACAAACAAGCGTTGCGGTTCCCGCAATTTTTGTTAGTTATCGCATGCTGTTGACTAACTGATAGCTAGGCTGGTTCTGTTTAATTTTTGCTATCTTGCTTGTTGCTTGACTGCCATATATGACCTATCTGTGAGCATGCTGGATGAGTGTCTTAGGACACCTTTGATAGTTTAAATTAGCTCTCTTAAAATGCTCAGCATGCATCTCTTTGAGTCCTTCACATTTCTGTTTTTGCAAAATTCTGCTGCTGTAGTATCTGCTTTAGGAAAGTTCATTCTAAGCCAAAAGGCATTCTGCGAAAAGCAAACGTTCCAAAGGGACATGTAAAGGTTGTTTTCTCCTGGTCCACAGGGTCTATGGTGATTTGGTTATATCCAGAATAACCATCTAAGAAACAGTAGTAGGCTCGGCCAGCTATCCTATCTAACATTTGATCTATAAACGGTAAAGGAAAATGATCTTTTTTTGTTTCTTTGTTCAATTTTCTATAGTCCATACATACTTTCCATCCTCTAATAGTTCTAGTTGGAATTAGTTCATTACTCTCATTAACTACTACAGTCATCCCCCCCTTCTTAGGCACACATTGAATTGGACTCACCCATTGACTATTGGCTATAAGGAAAATTACACCTGCATCTAACCATTTGATGATTTCTTTTTTTACTACCTCCTTCATGAAGGGATTCAACCTACGTTGGTGATCTACCCTAGGTGTATGTTCCTCTTCCAACAATATCTTATGCATGCAATAGGAAGGACTAATACCTCTTATATCAGCAATCGTCCATGCAATAGCTTTCTTATGTTGCTTAAGCAGCAATATTAGCGCAATTTCATGCTTTTCACTTAACTTGGACGAAATGATAACAGGCAAAGTATCATGCTCTCCTAGATATGCATATTTAAGATGATCAGGCAATGGTTTTAATTCTAAGAGAGGTGGATGCTCAATTGATGGTTTCAATGGATTCATGGATCTTTCAGACAAGTCATTAGTCATACAAACATGCTGAGGTTGGTCCACAGGTATATCCATTATTTCAGAAATGTTTAAGTCAGTTATATCTATTTGTACATAGTCAGTAGCATGCTTAATTAACAGTTCATGCTCAAGTTGTTCTTCCATCAGTGAGTCTACTACATCTACACTTGCACAAGATTCAGAATCAGAAGGATACCTTAGAGCTTTAAAGACACTAAATTTGACCTCCTCATCATGAACTCTCATGGTGAGCTCACCTTTCTGGACATCGATCAGGGCCCTACCTGTGGCTAGAAATGGTCTGCCTAGTAAGATGGGTACCTCCTTGTCTGCCTCATAATCCAGAATGATGAAGTCTGCAAGAAAAATGAATTTGTCAACCTTGACAAGAATATCCTCAATCTTACCCTCAGGGTATGCTATGGATCTGTCTGCAAGCTGCAAGGTGACAGTAGTAGGACGTGCTTCCCCTATTCCAAGCTGACAGAATAGTGATAAGGGCATGAGATTAATGCTGGCTCCCAGGTCACAAAGAGCTCTGCCCACGTGCTTGCCTCCCAACTCGACTGGTAAGGTGAAGGAACCAGGATCCTTCTCCTTCTTTGGAAGCTTGTTTTGGAGTATAGCACTGCACTCCTCGGTGAGATTCACTGTTTCAAATTCACCAATGATCTTTTTGTTAGTAATAATATCCTTCAAAAACTTAACATAAGAAGGCATAGATTGCAAAACCTCTACAAATGGAATATTCACATGCACTTGCTTTAAAATTTCTAAAAACTTATTAAAGTGCACTTCCTGTTCTTGTTTTTTTCTCAGCCTTCTAGGGAATGGAGGTGGTGGCACGTATGTAGGCAATTCAGTTCGCCTAAGGACATGTGGAGGCCTTGGGATTTCTTCTGGTTCCTCTATGATAGGTTCCAGCCTCACCCTTGATGTGCTTGGTGGTGGTTGATCATGGTTTGGCAGAGAATCCAGTGGAGCACTAGACTCTTCATTCTCTACTCGCTTTGGTGCTTCTCTATTGTTGCACACCAATGGTCTTCCACTACGAAGTTCAATTGCTTGAACTTGCTCTTTTCCATCCCTTCTTGGCACTTCAGTGTCTGCAGGCAATCTGCCTTGGGGCCTATTTTTCAGTTCATTAGCTAACTGCCCTATTTGGTTTTCTAGGCTCCTGAGGGTGGCTTGCTGACTTTGTAGGGTTGCATCATTTTTTGCAATGTACTCCTTAAGCAAATTCTCTACTGATGACCCTATTGGTTGGTTATATGGCTTTTGGTACATGGATTGGTTATTTTGTTGAGTGAAACCAGGTGTTCCACTCGGTCTTGGTTGGTTTGGAGCTTGGTTAGCATTTTGTTGCCCACCCCAAGAGAGATTTGGGTGGTTCCTCCAACCAGGATTATAGGTGTTACAATAGGGGTTGTTCCTCGGCTGCTGTTGACTCCCAACATAGCAGACTGAGGCTGGATTCCCAGGGCAAAAATCATACAGGTGCCCTTCCCCACAGAACCCACAGATTAGTGTCTCACCTTGACTATTTGGTGCGCCCATTGAAATGGCTGCTGCGGTATTGACACTAGGTTGGAGATTGGTTTGAGCCATTTGTTTGACTAGATTGGTCAAGGCGTTTATTTGGCTACTCATTGCACTAAGTGCATCCTTGTCTTGAGCTCTCCTAGGCTCTACAGGATCGTCTGACCATCTACAATGGAAAGTTGAGATTTTCTCCAAAATCTCATAGGCTTCATTGTAGCTCTTAGAAAGCATGGAACCACCAGCTGAAGAATTCAGCACTTGCCTTGTGCTGGGGTTGCATCCTTTAAAGAACACTTCTATTTGGATACACCATGGGATGCCATGGTGTGGACATTTAAGCAAAAGGTCCTTGAACCTTTTCCAAGCTTCGTGAAGGGATTCGTTTTCGGCTTGTTTGAACTTGATTATGTCATCACGAAAGTTGGAATTCCTATCAGGTGGGAAATATTTGACTAGGAATTTCTCAGCCAGATCTGTCCAATTGACAATTGATCCGGAGGGTAAGGAATTTAACCACGTTTTGGCTTTATCTCTTAATGAGTAGGGAAAGAGGTAAAGCCTCAAAGCTTCTTGGGAAACTCTAGGGATAAGGAAGGTATCACTGACTCCTAAGAAATTTCTCAGATGATTGTGGGGATCCTCGTTTTCCACTCCAAAGAATTGTCCCACAGTGGACAGCATTTGGAACATTACTGGCTTTAACTCGAATGAGTTGGCAGTAATTTCAGGGCGTATAATGCTTGGGTTAAGCTCCCCAGGCATAGGAACTAAGTATGAGAGGATGGCACTATCCTTGTCATTCGCTATTTCGATGGGGTTGCGAATGGTAGGTGCTTGGTTTGGGACTGGTCTATCCATTTCTACTTGATGGAATTGCGATGACTCCGCGGAGTCAGCAATGTTTTGAGTTACAGGGGGTTGTTTAAAGAGGCGTTTCTTAGCTTTGTTTCTGGCCCTAAGTAATCTTTCAGGCTTAGGATTGAACTTTAGATCGCTACTTGAATGCTCATTCATAAACTAACCCAATGGTACCTGCAAAAGAAATGAAAGAAGATCAGCTCCAATAGATATTAAGTTTTGTGTTTCGGACTTAACAAACTTCGTTTTTACTAAACAAAATCCCCGGCAGCGGCGCCAAAAACTTGTTGCGTGCTCAATGTGTAAATTAAAATGCAAAGTGAGAGCACTCAGAACATGCAAGCATACATGGTCTTGTAGCAAGTAATAAGTATTTTTTCATTCGATTTCCCACAGAGATTTATTCTTAGTTACTAACGAAGTAAGATGTTAAATTAGAAAGGATGGTTTAAATGGGGTAGAATTGGGATTAATGTGCCTAACTAATAAAGAACGTGCGAGATATGCAAGCATAAACAACGACAAGTAAAGAGGTTAACTTGAATGTAGGAGAGAAAGAATTGCGGAGAAAGCAATTATCTAGTAATAAAATCGCAAAACAGAAAGCTAAGAAAAATGGCTAAGGCAAAAATTTAAACTAAGAAAATTGCGCAGACAGCAATTTTCTAGCAATTGTACTAACAACGTTTTAAGGGTGAAGTGTGGAAACAAGGGCTACTAACGACTCCTCTATAGGCTTTTTCATACGATTCTTCAGCAGTAGATCAACTCATCATGCATCAAATGAACTCATTCTCATGTATCTCTCGATTTCATGCATTAGATCCTTTAGTTTACTCATGTCCAAGTAAGGCTTAAGCATCTATTTTTATAAGCAAGTTAATGACTTGTGCTAGGAAAACGCCTATTCCTAGGTCGTTTTCTGGCTACCATGAAAGGCTAGCATGAATGGACGACTGTGAACTCTTACTCCTTCCAGAGGTTAGGAGTTCTTTGGACAAAATGGATGGCCAATCGAAATTGCCCGTGGGATGAAGCACACATACATTCAATGCACTTGGAGCTATCCTACATGCTGATTCGTGTATTTCTACCTATAGACTCATCATTAGCAGACCCTTATGTGGTTTAGTTACTCATGGATGAAGATGGAATGGAAAGAATAGATGGCGTAGACATGCTTAGTAGTAATGAAGTGGAACTAAAAGAGAACAGAAACAATAAAAGCAAATGAGGAACTCGTGAAATAGTCAAACACTTCTTTGATTTAAACAAGGTTCAAAGCTTAACAAGTAACAACTTTAAACTGATGAGAACTAAACAGAAGAAGACAAAATGAACTAATGTAGCAATCTTAAACAAATAGCAACAAACAGAAGCACAAAGGAACGACAAAAAGTAGCAGAAAGCAAGTAAATCGTGCGCGTGAACCCTCGCCGCAAGCGCCTCGGATGAAGGGAGAAGGAGAGCTTTCTTTGGATGAATCCAATCAGAAGAGAAGAAAGATCTTCTCTTCTTCCTCTCAGATTATCGACTCCAACAGCTGAGTCCTTCAAGCCAACAAACGGAAGGGAGAAAAGAGCAGAAAGTGCGTTGAGATGGGAGTTCTACGCTTCCAAGCTTATCTTTGTCCTTCCCCCTTGACCTTCTTTTATAGTGTTTTGCAGGTGCGATTCGGCCAAGGAGAACCATCCATTCTGAACGACGACCTTCCACGTGGCAGCAGGAGAAAGAATGGGCGGCTGAAAGATCGTAACAAAATGGCAAACGGTTAGACAACTTAACAATTTTCACTTAAAACATTGCTGAGACAGCAATGTTTTCGCAATGTTTCAGCAATATGGAAATTTCAACTCTTTAGCTTTGTTTTTGGTTCTTTTTCCTTCCTTTTACACATAAGTCCTAATTTAGCTTCATTCTACAAATTCTCATATATAAGCACATGTTTAGGCTAAATTCTACCAAAAACGCTTAAGAGTGTACACCATTCTATAGCAAATAAGTCCCTAAAATAGTCACTTTTGGAGACGTAACAACTGCTACTCCACAGTAAGGGGCGTTGAGATCGATTTCTCAGCTGAGGCAATCAATGAAATTTATGCTCTTAAAGAGCATAAGAATTCAGACTATGCAAAGCTAATGGCCAACCCATCTGAGGCTATTATGGAGGAGGTGTTGAGTGAAATTGGCAAGCCCGAAGCAATGTGGGCCATTTCCAAACAAGGGAAACACACTTTGATGAGTGCAGTGCTTAAAGACAAGGCAACCGTCTGGTTTTCCCTGAACAGAAGAAGGATCACCTCAGTGACACACGAGACAACAGTCAATCAAGGGACGTACTTACTTCTTTATGCGATCATGAAAGGACTGACAATTGACGTGGGCGAGCTCATATCTGCCTCCATCCTCGAATGCGCAAAGAAGGGAAAAGGTAGACTCTTCTTCCCCAATACCATAACTAAGTTGTGTCTTCGCGTAGGAGTGGCAGTGACAAAAGAAGAGAAGAAGTTGGCCTATGCAGGCCATTTAGAGCTGCCTAACGAGCTGAAATTGAAAAGGAAGGGAAATATGCAGATCGAGCTGGACAGCCTTGCCTCTGCTCAGTCCATGTCTATGTCATGTTTGCTGGACATATAGCAAAAGCTAGTGGTAGAGCACTTTATGTGGTACTCCAAATTCAAGCTGTCGAGGCTTGCCAAAATACAATTTATAAACCCGATGTACACCGAGCTATTTGAAGCTTAGTGGTAACGGGGTCGATCCACAGGGAAATAAGAAATTTAATCTAACTAAGCCTAGTTTGCTAATGATAAAAAGTATGCACAAATAAAAGAATGGTAATTTGGTTTGGGGGGAAGGGAGCTCCTAATATGCAACTAACGGAAAATTAAATGACGAATGCGAAAATTAAATGGTTGCACTTAACTTCGAGCAATGGGATTGATCGTTATGGATGTTCGGTTCATCGATACAAACTATCAACTAATCATGCTTATGCACACAATTCATTTGGCTAATGCTAGCTCAAATGACCCAAGGATTTAATTAGACTCGTGCAATTCTAATTATACTTGGCCAATAATCTACCTAAGGTCGCGACCCCTAAATCGACTATAGGCCAGTGACGGGAACATTGTGACGGCCTAATCCTAAGACTAACCCGGTTTCTCTCTTGCCTTACGCCTAACATGAAAACGTTAATTAATTCAGATTACCAACTGTCACCTTGGGTTGAATTAATTAGCCATGCTTAAGCCCGTGCTACCTAGCTGTTTGGGCAATTATACGTCCCAACCTTTAGCCCTCTATCATGCATAGGAATTAGAGCGTCAATCTAATTTAGCTACACATGCTAGATTTTATGAAGAACAAGCAAGAGAATGCATAAACATACTAATTGGCTCAACATTTACAAAGGGGCAAAACCTCCCCAAACATCCATAATTCACAAAACCCAAATCGAAATTAAGTACTAACCTTCGTTTAGCCTTCCATGGAGGATGAATAAATCAAATCCCCCATGGAAGAGCTTAGTAGCATACAAAGAGGAGAAGAAGAAGGCCAAAAATGGTGGAAAATGGTCTAGACCTGAGAGGAAGAAGTTGGAAGAAGAAGGAGAATGAAAATTTAGGCAAAATGTGGCGTTTTCACGCCTTTAAGTGTCGGAGCGTCGAGACGCTAGGCAAGCGTCTCGACGCTGTGCCCTAAGTTGGCAGCCGCGCGCGCGCGCGGGCGTCGAGACGCTCGGACAGCGTCTCGACGCTGTCGCGCGTCCATTCTGGAAAATTGTCGGGCGAGCGTCGAGACCCTCGGGCGGCGTCTCGACGCTGGGGCGCGCTTCGTCTTCGGTAGGCAGTCGGGGCAGCGTCGAGACACTCGGGCGGCGTCTCGACGCTGGGGCGCGCGCGTGCTTCGGATGGTGTCTGGGCGGCGTCGAGACGCTCGGCCAGCGTCCCGACGCTGCCGCCCATGCAAGGTTGCTCTCGGGTTGTGATGCCAAATTTTGTCTCTTCAAGGCAATTTTTGCCATCTCTTGGATTCTTTAAGCTCTTTCACTCCCGATGCATCTATGAAGCTCTAAAACGACACTTTAAGCCCCAAAATGTGTCTTTTGACTTCCCGAGCTCTCTACCATGAAATCACCTACAAGGAAGCATTTTAATCTATATATGTCATGGTTTTAGATAGAATTAGGGAGATAAAGATAGCTCTATTTTGGAGCTATCAGCTAGCCCAATGGGCAGAGTACTCACAAGCAAGGGACATAAAGTTGGCTGAGCACCTGAGGTGCAAGTTTCCTGATTTCCTTGCTGCCTTGTTGGACCCCTGGATGCTTCCGAGCGTGGAGGAGATTGATGAAGAAGAAGAAGAAGAAAATGAATGAATGCCATTGATTGACGACATTCGAGGGAGTGATTCTTCCTTCCCCCACCCTGCTTTTCTGATACCTGTGACCCCCCCCCCCCCCCCCCCCACCCCCCAATATTAACTGATTTCTGTTTTAATTTCAATAGTTAACTTAATTTAGAGTAGCTTAGATTAGTTTAACTTAGTATAGTTAGTTAGTTTAGATAGTTCTTTGCTGTTGTCTTTACCTTTCCACAAGCCCCATGGGCCACATTAGAGTTAGAGTAGTCAGGAGCCTAGATGACTGAAATATCTGCTCTGTTAAATTGATTGTGATTTCATTGCACTGTATGCATGTCCCTTTCAAACATGTTTGTGTCTAAACCAGCATGCTCTCATTAGAAAAATCTAAGCATGTTGTTGCTGTGTAATCTTCTGCTATTTGTTCTATCTCTATCTCTTCATACTTAGCTGAATGTGATTCTCTATGGGTTGTTTACTGTTTGTTGAGTGTGTTGGATGAGTGTCGAGCACATGCTTTAAAATTGAATAAGCTTCATAGATTGGAAAGCATGAAACCCTGTAAGACCTTACCTTTGTTTTGAATAAACCTTTGCCTACTGTGTTGTCTAACCTAAGAGAGTCATTCCAACCTTTAGCTATTTAAAATCTGCCTGTTTTTTTTACTTAAACTAGATGCTTCTAATTAAGTTTGGGGGGTGCCACCCAATGCTCTCATTGAGGACAATGAGAAGTCCAAGTTTAGGGGTAAGGCAACCTTCTAGTCCCTAGGAACATTTCTCTCTCCCTTATTAGATATGCATTGTTCTTCTTAGAAAAAAAAAAAAAAAAAAAAAAAGCATTTTTCTCTTTTCTAGGATTGCTGAGTAATCAGGGCCATTTGCGTAACCCACAAGTGACGCTACATCAAAAGGAAAACTTAGGGAAAAGGAAACATTGAGAAAGAAAAGCAAAGATATGAAAAAATAAAAGAAAACAAAGAAGAAGAATGTATGCCAGAAGGTTGCAGCCTTGAATGCTTAGATGTCCTATGTACTGAACTCTGATCCTAAGTTAGCTAAGCAAGGGGCTGTAACTAGAAGGCTTATCTAGGGAAATGAGTGTCTTTCCTAACGAGAGTGATGTCATGGCTTAGATTGTTCTATGGATTCTATACTCTGACACTTTTTTGGTTCTAAGCATGGCATGGCTTTAAGGATTCCTAGGAAATAAAAGAATAAACGTTAGAAGTATGTACTGAGTTTTAAGTTAAGAATAAGTAGATTTTAAAGCTAAAGGTTGGCTGCACAATGAGCTTGGTGATATAGGTAGATAAACCAGAAGGTAGGGAGTTATTAAAAGCTGAAGGTTTTAAAGGAAAGGAATTCAGAATGATAAACATGAAGTTGGTTTTAGCTTGAAGTGTGTCACAGGACAGCACTGCCTTCGGCAGTAAGCCAAGAGAAAAACAACTTGGTTAGTTGGAGAGAAGGAAAAGACTTAGCACCTAGAAGAAAGGGAAAGAGAGGGAAAGTGAGTTTCATAGTATTGCTCGAGGGCTAGCAATAGCTCAAGTTTGGGGGTGTGTTAACTCTCCAAATGAGAGTTATTTAGGTCTTTAATTGCTTTAATTCATGAAGTCTTTTGAAGCATTCTAGCCATTATTCAGCATAATATGTGTTTAATAGTGACATTTGTGAAATGGTGTTAAAATTAATGCTTATGTGAAATATCTGTGCATAAGTGTGTAATTGGTGAAAAAATGTCTAATTAATGCCTTGCAGATGTATTGCTGAAGTTTTGTGAGGAACGCAATGGGATTAGAAGAAGGGCAAACCGAAAAGAGAGCTTTGCGATCGCAACGCAATCGCAATACTGATCTCTTCTGCTGCGTTTTTCCAGCCGCCGGCCCTTCCTCTATCCGCCATGTATGAGGTTGTTTCCCTAATTTGGATGGTGATCCGTGATTAGGGAGCAGACTATGGAACCACTAAAAGCTATATAAAGAGATCAAGATGAAGTAAGAAAGGCATCCAATCCCTCGACGGTGAAGAGATTCGAAAACCCAAAAACCCCAAGAGAGATCTTCTCGATCATCAGATCCGAGAAGAAACCTCCTTGGCGTTCTGGAATTTGGCGGAAGAAGGAAAGATTCCTGACAAGACGTTCTTCTCTTTCAACCGAGGCGAATTGTGGACAATCGGGCCTTCACCTATTCTATTGCTTTCCTTTAGTTATTGCTTTCGGATTGGATTGTGTTTTTGCTTTTCGAATTATTACTGGATCTGTTTATCATAAGTAATCAATTAGTTTCTTTGAGTTCTTTTATCTCCATAAGTAATCAATTAGTTTTGTTGAGTTCTTCTATTTTTATGAGCAATCAATTAGTTTTGTTGAGTTCTTCTAAAGCCATGAGTAGCTAGTTTTATAAAGGTTAGTTAAGATGAATCTGTAGGATATAACTATGTGAATGCAGCATGTAAATAAGCATGAATGCATTGAATGGGTGTGAACTTCATCCCATGGACATTTTCGACCGACCATCCATTTTGTTCTAAAGAATTCCTAACCTCCGGAAGGAGTAAGAATTCAGAGTCATTCATTCATGTTAGCCTTTCATGGTAAACAGAGAGTGGTCTAGGAATAGGCACTTTCCTAACACGTTTTATAGCATGAACATATAAATAGGTTCTTAAAACTTACTTGGATATGAGTAACTTAAGAGTCTAAAGCATATAATCGGAAGATGTATGAGATCTAGCTAAAACGATGCATGTAATGTTAATTTGCTGCTGAATGATCATGGTTTCTGCCTATGGAGGATTCTTAGCCAACCTTGCTGTCTTTATCTTAGATTTTACTTGTCTGTTAATCTGTTGCTAGTTTATTGCTAAAGTATTGCGAGACCCGCAATACTATTTTCTATTATGTGAGTTAGTTAGCCTATTTTCGTGGACTGTAGTTTCCTTAGTTTATTTGCATTGCTGTAACTTTGCGTTTTCTTTGCGTCCTTTACAATCTTGTGTCTCGAATCAAAATCCATTTCATTCATGGTTACCTTATCTAATTTAACACGCATCAAATCGTTAATGCAGCAACCCAACCAACAACATTTTGTCACCGGTTACATTTTCCTTCAATCAATCTGCACTTAGCATAAACTTAATCAAATCTCTGTGGGAAAACGATATAAAATATACTTATCACTTGTTGCAGACCATGTATACTTGCATGATCTGAGTGCTCTTCGCATCTAATTTACACACACACTGAGCACGCAACGGAAACGAGCGGCGAAATTGAAGAAATTACGAACTGTCGCAACGTGTTTGCGACGCGGAGCGGCCGACAACCTTCGGTTAAACAGGGGTTTTCACAAAAAATGGAGTCGTCACCAATCATTTCGGGTGTGATTGGTCACCTAAAAAACACGGTCTACGAAGTAAAAAACGAGGTTCGGGGGTCGTTTGAGTGTAGGGAAGGTGCTAGCACCCTACAACATCCCGTTAAAAACGGTAGCCAAAACGTTTCATCCTAATTATCTAGCTAATTTCAAACGGTCCTTAACAAATAAAATAAACAATTACAAATAATATAGTGTCTCAACTAATCATATCTTAACTTTAAAGAAAGTAGGAATTTGATTTTGTGAGCGAGATTGTTAATTTCGCCATTAATCGTCCTGATCCCGATACCGAGATCATACGACAAAAAAAACAAGAATTTTAAAAAAATGTTTTATTTCAAATTCAATTGAAATCCAATTAAAACTCGAGTTGAAATTAAAATATTTTTGCTTTGAAAACAAACAATCTTGGAATTTAATTTAAAACTGGATTTGAAATAAGAAATCTTTTGTTTTTGAAATCAAAATAAATCGAAGTTCAATTTTTAAAACACAATTTTAAAATCAAATGAAAATCTTTTTAAAAGAGACAATTCTTGTAATTAGCGCGTATGGCGGTAACAATAAATCCTCAAAAATAGGAAAATCCTATTTATCCCGGGATTTCATTACAATACCCTCGAGACGAGATGAACAATCCTTCATCTCTCCTGGGGTTACAAATTAAAATTAAAATACCCCCAAGATGAGAGGAACAATCCTTCATCTCTCCCGGGGTTACAAATTAATATTAAAATATCCTCGAGATGAGAAGAACAGTCCTTCATCTCTCCCGGGGTTACAAATTAATATTAAAATACCCTCGAGATGAGAGGAACAGTCTTTCATCTCTCCCGGGGTTACAAATTAATATTAAAATACCCTCGAGATGAGAGGAACAATCCTTCATCTCTCTCGAGGCTACAAATTAATATTAAAATACCCTCGAGATGAGAGGAATAGTCCTTCATCTCTCCCGGGGCGACAAATTAAAACTAAACAAACGTGCATAAAATAACGAAGACGATAAAATAGAGCGACAGAAGAATAAATGATCAAACTAATGTAAGTAATCCCGAAAATAAACTTGAAAATTAAACTGAAACGAATAACAAACTAGCATGCATATACGATATATCACACGTATATAAACCAAACAGGCATGCATATATCAAATAGGCATGGGAATATAAGTATATAGCCTAGGTACATAAACAACAAAACAACCAACTATTAAGTAAATAAAATACAAGGGGGGCATTATAGTAATTTTACGAAAACTAAAATGACTTCAATATTTGTTACCCAAAAATGAATGTCGCCTGGTTTGCTTCTTCTCCAAGGGGCTGCTGCCGTCGGAGGGTTGAGGAGGACGAAGCTGAAGATCTGCAGCTGGTTCGAGGTTGGGAAAACGATCCAAGTCCACCACCGTCTGAAACGAATTCGCGCTGCCGGAGTTGGGTTCAAGAATGGAGCTCTGCCGTGCGCCGCCGTTCGCCTCGGGTTCGCCGGAGGAAACGAGTTCAAGCTGGTGTGAAACTCGCCGCCGTTCGCCTGCTTGAAGGGTCGAGATCGTCACGTCGGAGTCTAAGCTTCGGGATGGTGCAGATCTCACCGCCGTCGTCCGTCTGAAGGCTGAGATCTGCCAGCGTCTGGATTTGGAGCTGCTGGGTTCGAGGTCGGCCGTCGACTGATTTGCTCAGAGAAGATCTGTTGTGCCGTCGTCGTCTGAGTTTTTGAGCTTCGAGGTCGTCGCACACCGTGAAGGAGATGAAGGTTGGCCGGAGCGCCGTCGTGCACGGTGGTTCTCCACCGTGCGTGCTATCGTGTTCGTTGATTTGATTCGCCGGAGTGCCGACGATTTGATTGGCCGGAGTTTGGTTGCAATGGGGAAGGAGATTAAGGAAGAAGATGAATAGTGGAGAGAGAGATTCTTTATGGAGCTTTGGGATTCTCAATTTTTTTGTCCTCTTCCCTCTTCCCCTCTTCCCAAACTTTTTTTCTCTCCCCTTTGTGCTATTAGCCTCCCTTTCTATATATAGCCTACAAACTAGGTCAAATATGACCTTAAACCCTAAACTAAAGAAACCCCAAACCGAAACCCCAAACTGAAACCCTAAACCCAAAACTTAAAATAAAACGCTAAATTAGAGTCTCGCAACCGAGACACCAAAACCTAAAATGATAAACTCTAAACTGGAATCCCAAGACCGAGACACCTAAACTGGAAACCCTAAAATAAGACCTGGACGCCTGAACGATCCACTAAAGGAAGACAAATCTAGTGATTTTCTCGAAAATTCCGAAAACAACTGGAAAACACGAAATTAAAGGAAGACTCCGAAAATACTTAAAAAAAGTGAAAAAACATAAAATGAGGTGAAAAATCCAAAATGATGATAAACAAGGTTGGACGATATACGATGTCAACACGAACTACAAAGGTATGTGTTCTAATTTCTTTTATTTCGAAGCATATAAGGCTAAATAGTAGTAGATAATCTCGTAAACTTACAAATATTTTTACATATCACTATCGTAATCTTCATAATATAATATTGTGTTAGAATGTGTGCTCATTGACTCATCACTAGAATCCTCAAAATCGAACTCTTCTTCTTTTCATTTCATTTGACATTGTTTCTTCTTCTGTTTTATTACTTGCCGCTTGATAAGGACAACAGACCCTCCACATGTGATATTGTCCACTTTGGGTCTAAACCCTCATGACTTTGCTTTTGGACATCCTAAAAGACCTCATACCAATGAAGAATGTTGTCCCCTCCTTATATACTGATAGAACACAAAGTGAGCTATCTTTATGACCTATTTTATGCTAATTTTGAGGCTTAAATGATTGTTTTCACGTTGATATTCTCTTATTTTATAGATATCGAGTATTTGGAGCAAAACTGATAATTTAGAAGATTTATGTGAAGAGAAAAAGAGAATCAAGTTAAAAATCTAAAGATTAGATATGGATTTTATCATATCTTATCCGATTTTATCCTATCATAAATTTTATCCGGTTTTATCCTATTTGATCTTATTTTGGGCACGTTTGAATAGAAAATATATTCCTAATTTAATTTGAAATTCCTAAATTTATTAGATTCCTAATCTAATTAAAATATGGATTCCTTATTAGATTGGGAAGAATAGTCTATTATAAAAAGACACGTTGTCTTCATTCAAAGGGAAGCCAATTTTTGGGAGATTTGAACCCTAATTTCGAAATACACTGATTGGGAAGGCTAAATGGACACTCTAGGGAGCTGAAGAAGAGATTCGGGGGCTCGAGAACGTGCAGATCACATCGGGAACGAGGCTTGGCACGCGACAAGAGTTTTTCTCCTTTTACCTTTGATTTTATTGTTTATTTTATGGATTCTAAACATTGTCTAAGCATGATTTTAGTGATTATGAGTAGCTAGATTTTTACTTAGGGGATTGATGTAATCGTTTTAGTTTTCATGTTTGATTAATCTAAAATTCTTCATATTGCAACAATTGTTCTTGTGTTTGTTTGCTTAATACTTTTATCTTTTGGCCAAAGTATAAATTGTTGATTGCTTTAATTCTAGCTTTAAAGAGTCGAACTCAAACACTTGACTACTTGTAAATTCTTGCATGAAAATGAAAAATTTTCTTAGAGGCCGATAATAGAAGTTGCTTAATGACTTTATTTTCTATTAAAACTAGACAAACATGTTGGTTTTATATTAATGGAAGAGAATTAATAGAGCTCTAGCGAGTCTTTTATGAGTTTTGTACTTCTTGACTTATAATTGTATGCATGACTATTTTTGGTTTAATAAATTAATTAAGCATGAATCTATTCGGTGAAATCAATCCCCTAGGTTTTCTCTCCTAAAGATTTCCCATTACTTTTCAGTCATTTATTTTTCACTCAACTTCAAAGTCTTTTAAACCTAAATAGAATTTGTGGTTAGTACCTATGGTATTCAATTGATCTAGAAATCCAATCTTGTGGACGATACTCTTTACTTAAATCACTATATTAAAACTTGACCCGTACACTTGCGATACGCAATAAATCACGCAACATATACCCATGATTTTTCCCTCTCCTAACCGATGAAGGACTTTTGTCGCACTCCCAACAATCCTACCGATGTGGGACTTTGGTCGCACTCCCAACAAATCCTCCCCTCAAATAGTCATCTTTATCCGTCTAGGTCTTATCTAGGCCAACTCCTTCACCGGAGCACACCGCCTTTCCGATATAACTCAACCACGGATCTCCACCAATGACTACATTGCTCACCATATCTTTGTTCAGCTCCCGAGGATTTCACCGACATGGTTAAATTAGGGGCATGGCTCTGATAAAGATAACGGACCATCCACATATCTCCACAGGTACGATATTGTCCACTTTGGGCCTTAAACCCTCATGGTTTTGCTTTTGGTCACCCCAAGAGGCCTCATACCAATGGAGAATGTTGTCCCTCCTTATATACCCATTATATTCCCTTTAGGGGGCCCGGGGACAAACCTCCATTCAAAGTACTCAGACAACACTGAATCACATCAAACCCCACCACAGGCCAAGTTGAGCGATAAAAAGCACCAGATAGCCCGTTGGGTCGGGGGCCTTATTCTAGTGGATCTGCTTGAGGGCCTGAAGCACCTCTAGCTCACTGAAAGGGCGCGTAAGTCGACTGTTCATCTCGGCGGTAACTGACGGGCGTTGTTGTCAGTCCCGATGTGTGTCAATTATGAATGGAACGTCTTAACTCATGCAAGCATACATGGTCAGCAGCAAGTAATAAGTAATTTTTATATCGTTTTCCCACAGAGATTTGAGTTAAGCATGCACGAGTTATACTTGTTAACAATGAGAAAGTAACCAGTGACAAATTGGTTTAGGTGGAATGTTGTGGAAATGCAGTAAAAACAATGAAACTTAAAGGTATAGTGCAACTAAGTACTAAAATGCAGAAATAATGTAGAACAACATATCTTAACAGAATACAAGAGTTTAAAACTACGAATGCGTAAACAGCTAGATAAACGCAAAGAAAACAACAACAGAACTTCTACTATAACAAACAGGGTAGGCTAGGAATCATGTAATAACTCATAGATCGGGAAGTTTCAGTTGCGAATAAATATGCATATGCACCGTTCTAACATTTACCCACAAGATCTCTCGATCTTGAGCATTAGAAATCAAGTTCATTCATATCCAAATGAGGCTATCATTCTATTCATACAAACATGCTATCTGACGTGTTAGGAGAGTGACTACGATTAGAATTCTCTCTGGATACCATGAAAGACTAGCAAAAACACGTGACTCAGACTTCCTACTCCTCTCGGAGGTTCAGAAATCAGTAACACATAATGGATGGCCGGTCAAAAATGCATTATTGGAGTAAAAACACACATGCTTTGAACATTTCATGCCAAACATTTGCTGAAATCCCAATCTACTTTATTATTAAATCATCCTAGCCATCCCTTTAACGAGATTAGCTACTCATAACTAGAAAAACAGAAAGAACAACAACAAAGTTCATAAACATTTAGTCTAGCTACAACAACAACAAAATAAGAAGGGAAGAAGACAAGAATAGCTAAGAATGAGTAAGTGTCACACCCCGCCCTAGATTACCCTCCCGAACCTAGGACGTGGTGTGCTGACAATAACTCTCTAATAAAACAATGAAATTTATTGTGAACTTAGAAAGAAACTAAACTCATTTTGAAAACAACATGTGACTAGCAAAAACTTTAGGAAAATAAAATCCATAAAAATTTCGGCAGAGTTTCCCCTAAATATTGGATTAAAACACACTTGAAAAAAAAGAAATACACTCCCAAAATATATTCAAGTTCAACACAAATACACTCCCAAAATATATTCAAGTTCAACACTAACTCCAAGTGTGCTCCGTTGCACACTATTTAGTTCACAAGTTAACAACCAGGATGTAACCAAAACTACTGATGAAAAAAAAAATAGATGTTTAATTTACAAAACCATTATGAGACTCAAAATGGTATATCGTAAAAACAAAACGTGCTAGCCACACCCAATACAAAATATGCATTTATGAGCAATGCTAGTACAAAATGACATGCAACCTATCAAGTCTGGTGGCAGATATCCACTCCAGTAGGCTCGTCGGAAACTCAATCGCTACCTGGTGGAAAAAATTGGGGAAGAAAGAATGAGCTAAAAGAGCCCAGTGAATGGTAAGTTAATACAAAAATAACTTTAAGCAAAAACTCTTTTATACCAAGAGAAATTCAAGTTCTATAAAAACTTATAAATTAAGAGCAAGTGAAATACACAAAATCAGTAACCCATCAGAGAGATATACAACAACTTTTAAAATCATGAAATGATAAGACATCAAAACTCTTCACCAAACATGTACCCAAATCTCTGTCATACTGGCGTAGACTAATCTCAATACGCACAGCAAAGCAATCTCTGTCGTACTATGCATCGATAAATCCCCAGATACATAGCAGAGCAAATCTCTATCATACGTGCACGCAGAGCTACCCCGAAAGGGCTAAGCACCCTAACACACGACCCAAAGTCTATATGTGTGCTAAAGTGGGTCCCAAAGACCTCTATCTATCTCTGGTATACTATGGAAACACATTCACATAGTATACGAGTAAGCTCCCTGGGTACATAAATCTAGTGGTTTGAAATAGGTCTCCACATAAAACTCTTTAGCTTTTTCAAGTTACTTTAAAAAAAATTATACTATCTCTAGAACTTCATAACTTTTCAACCGTAGTTTAAAACTTGTCATAATTCTCAAATCATTCTTGAAACCATACCTTTATTCTAAAATAATTTTTCATAAGCTTTAAACATTCTTCAACGACATAGAACACTCTTATATTCTCTAATATTTATAAAACATTTCAAATACCTCCACAATAACAATTTCTGTTAAATCATAAAATCATTTGAACTCTTATAACAATCTCTAGAAATTCATAATATTTTCCAAAAATCTCATATAATTTTTCCTAAAATCATACATAAATCTAAATCTCTTCAAATTCCATAATAATAATTAAATAATAAAACGTTATATGAAATAAACCACTCACAACTACTACGGGCGAGATTTGTTTGGGTCGTAAATGGTTTCAATCTCCGCTTGTCCTGAAATAATAATTTTCCAACATATTAATAACCGTATACAACTTATACCCCAAACTAGAGCACAACAACACTATATTACTCCAAACTTTACTTTCTACTTAACTCATGAGGTATAACCATCATTTTCATGAGTTTAGCTTTAAACTAAGTAATTTAGATCATAACTCCTAAAATAAAGTTCTCAATCAATTCCATGATACCATTCTCCTTACAAGTTTTCAATTTTCTCCTTCATTTTTCTTCCATGAGCAAACTAATTGGTTTACTTTTCTCTAAGAGCTTACAACTTCTACATAAAAAAATAAAAACATAACCCTTCTTCAATTTAATCCTTGAAAAAAAAACAATGATTTTCACTAACTTTCCCCCTTTCAACTCAAACATTACCTTCACCCTAGTTTCCCAACTAATCCATTAAAGTTTCCAACTAATCCATGGAAGTTTTCAACTTAGAAGAAAAACCCATAAAACGACTTAAACAACCCATTTGTCTTTTTTCTTCTAAAGTTCACGAACAAACTTAAACCAAAAATTCGAACACTTACCCAAATCTTCAATTAAAAACTTGAAACTCCTTCCTTGATTTTCTACTCCAACTTTATTAAACCAAGAATTCGAATACTTACCCAAATCTTCAATTAAAAACTTGAAACTCCTTCCTTGATTTTCTACTCCAACTTTACTAATCCAAGACAAAGCTTTCATTCTCCACCTCCCTTTCTCTTCCCCTCTCTTTCTTTTCTTTCTTTTTTGTTTCCTTACACTTGTGTGGTTCCTGTGAAGCCACATTGATAGCTCTAATTTAGACCTATTGTTTACACCCTAATTATATAGCTAAAAACCATGCTTAATGATGATTAAATGGCCTTGTTGTAGGTGATTCGTGGTGGAGTGCTCGAGAAGTTTAATGACGTGTTTTGATGCTAAAAGGAGCATTTTAATGCTTCGGGATGAACCGGAAAAATAAGAGGACAAAAATAATTAAGTTGTGGCAATTAAGTAAAGAGAAGGTGCAAAAATTGGCAAAAAAACCGAGAGCAAAAGCTGCAAACTGATGCACAGCGCGCCGCCCGTCATTAAAAGCCCGCGCCCGCGCGCCTTCGCCTCGCCCCGCTCCGCGCCCGTCATTAAAAGTCCCGCGCGCCCTCGCGCCTTCGCCTCGCTGCGCCCGTCATTAAAAGTCCCGCGCACCTCGAACGCCCGTCAATGAAAGCCCGCGCGCCCTCGCCTCGCCCCGCTCGGCCCAGCACCCCTGCGCGCGGCCCAAACAGCCATGCCCGTCATTAAAAGTCTAAAAAAGCGTTGTTTTCCATTTTTGTTCCGTCCGTAGCGTCGAGACGCTGGGTCAGCGTCTCGACGCTACTCTGAAGTATAAAAAGAACATTTTCGCGATTTTAGGGCATTCCATCTCCGTTTTGGGCTCGGGATTGACGATTTTTCACCATTGTTGAAGCTCTTCTTCTCCATTTGGGTTGTATGAACTCTACAACCTCTATGAAAGCTTGGAATACTCCATCTCCCATGGAAGGCTAGAGGTAAATGCTTTATTAGTTGGTTGAGGGATTGATTTCTATTGTATTTAGGTGAGATTTGTGCTTTATATGAATGTTTAGCATATGTGTATGAACTCTTGCATCTCTTTCCTGTATTAAGAACGAATAGCATGCCTTTCTAATTAGGATTGACGCCCATAATTGTTACGCATGTTAGTCGGCTAGCATTGATTACTGATTAGTTTTAATGCAAGTAGCGAAGGTCTAATCGTGCCTAATCAATTTGACCCTATGTGACGAATGGGGTATGAATTGATTATTGTATCGCGGTGGGCTCAAGGTTAAGAGAGAAATCAGATTAGTTTTAGGATTAATTCGTCGCGATGTTACCCATTACTATTTTCTGATTAATTTAGGACTAATCACCTTGAATTGATTAAGAGGCATGTTTAATTAGAGTTGTCTATTTCTAATTAATTCTTCGGGGTGTTTGTATCGGTGTCGAGCAAACATTTCGTGTGCATGAGCATCTCGGCTAATTTCCATGTTTATCGATGAATTGAAATACAATAGAGCAATCCCGATACTTTCTAATTAAGCATACTTATCAATTTCATATTTCCCTCTTTAATTTTCCATTAGCGCAATTCTTTGCATGTTAGTAATTTTCCAAACAAAACCTCTCATTGTTTTTACTTCATTACAAATTCAATTTAATTAAGTTAGGATTATAGCTTGCTCCCTGTGGATCGACTTCGTTGCCACTAGCTTCAAAGCTTAGTGAGTTTGGATTATAAATATTATTTTGGCGGGTTTCGACAACCCGAAATTTGTAGGAGATTCAAAAATCCTATCACCACACATCCCTTTTTTTATATTAATCATTATTTTTAAACTAACCCAAAAGTATTGGAATAGGTGTTACAGTAAGAGTGGATGAAGAAACTTCAAACTACTCGGTTCCCTTCAGATCTTCGAGCAACTCTTCCTCCTTCTCAGCAATCGACACTCATTGAGCTCCTCTCCAGGTGCTAATCTTCATAGCTACGACTTTCTTGGAGAGCACTTCAACATAGGTCTTCTTTTTCTCTCTAAAAGCTCTCAAAACGAAGCAAATCCTCCTAGAAATTCTTTATTCCTCTCTCACGACTCTCCTCTTTCTCTTTCTACCCCTTTCTATTTATATCCGCAGGGTTTTCACCCTCAAATTGCCCTAAAATGTCCCAATGCTCCTCATTGGATGGCTGCAACCGAAAAAGCATCTTGGTTTGTACGGCAGTGGACAGGCGCTGTCGTTTCACGTGCTTCAGGTACAGTTTTTGCGAATGCGTTGCTATTGCAAAAATCCTTAAAGACGCCAACTTTGCAGCCGCATCGTGCCCGCAAAGTTCCTATGGTCTTCGATCCAGCCTTCCTGGTCTGATGCTTCCTTAGCGAAATCCTCGCGAAACCTGTAGTGCGCACAGAAAGGCTTATTTAAGTACAAGCAAACTTCAATATGTTCATTTATCGCCTAATGACTCAAAAGCAACCTTTTACTCAAATATAAGCTAAATCCTTTAAAACATTAATTAAAGTTTATCAAATACTCATTAAGGACTCTGTATTCTTCCTAATTTGGCTCTAAATAACTCTCATTTGGAGAGTTAACAGGCGTACCCCTAACAACACCTGACCCAGGTCACCTCTGTGGGACCGAACGACGTAAAAATGCCCCCGAAGTACTCTGCCACCAAGCCTGCTATGGCCCCCGAGTCCTCATGCCATCGACGCCCACTATCCTCCAAGCCCATAATGGTATTCGTACGCCGGCGATGGGACGCCCTGTAATGAAACGAACTCGTATTTCGGTCCTTCCACTTCAGCCAACTCTCTCTGGCTCGCTACCTCCAATATACTTCCTCCTCAATAAGTATGGACTCCAACTGAGTCTCTGCAGAGTCCACATTGGCCCGCAAATCTGCCTGCCCAGTGTAGCCAAGGTTTGTTGGACCCTAGTTGTCGCCTCACGAATACGTCGTGCATACTGTCCCACCTTCTCCCACCCTCAACGATGGAGCTCGACCATGCACCTACTCGTGAACCTAGTCAGCTCAGTCGACTGCACCAGAGAGGCAACCACCCCCAACTCTCTGTCAACACACCCTTAAACTCGGGCAACTGCACATAGGCCTCCTCAAATCGGCGTATCTGGTGCTTATAGCATCGCTCCCTTTGCCCACAGGGCGTATAGAGAGAAAAATCGGTATGTGGTCGGATCAGTTGTAGTCCATATGTTCCACTAAGAACTGCAGGAACAACTTTTGCCATGCCGAAGTGCTGAAACATCGGTCAATATGCTCCCAAATTGTCGCCTGCCCTGGCCTGCCATTACACCACGTAAACAAGTCACCAGTAAACCCCAGATCACTCAGACCACACTCATCTACAGACTATCGAAAACCACTGAGCTCTACCTACGACTTCGCCCGACCTCCCCTCTTCTCGGACTGATATAAAAGGGCCTTAAGGTCTCCCTCAATCAACCATTGTATGAACTCACTGCCCCGCAACTGGCAGAGAAGAGACCACGTCAAGTGTTTCTGCTCTGACTCGGGATAGCCATAGAATCCAGTGAACCGCCACTACTTCCCATCCCAATCAACCCTACCATCCACATGATTCGGGGAGAACGAAAGGAGGTTGAAGGTCACCTCCGTGGTCCAAAGCAACGCCAAACTACCCTTACCGCCAACACTGTCCACGCAGAAACAACTAGAGAAACCGAACTAGAGCTTAATGTTCGTAAATCGCGCACTGCGCACCTTTGTTTCTGACAGAAACAAAAGCTGAGGTCCCTTTGATCGCACCACCTTGAGCAATCAACAGAATGCACGGTTCGACTCCAAACCCCGTACATTCCAGAACAACACATTCATGATGATTTACGGGGTTGCAGATCAGCCACCACCAAAATAAAAGGATTTGTTGGCGTTGAACGACCATGCTCCCCTGAAACAAAACCCCCCTTCGCTTTCTTCCCAATCTCCCTAGTTTGGTCCAACCACCACCACCCCCCTCCCAACCCGGGCCCGTTTACCCAAAACCTGATCCCCCTGAATTTCATAGTTCGTCATATCCATTTGAGGGCCACATGCCCGATGCTTCCACCCCTTCAGAACCTGCGGGCCCTCATTCCCTACCCCCACCCGATTAATCACCATCCGATCCCCACCCTCCTCTGATAGAATGGTGTAGACATTGTATTTGGTCCGGTCTTTTTAAGTTTTAAATTCACTTTTTTATTCTGTATTTAATTAATTTAAAAACTTGAGAAAAATATCAAAAAGAATGTTTCAACTATTTGGAAAGATTTTCTTACTTTTAGACATTGAAATCAAGTTTTAAATGAGTAATAAATTCTAAATCCTTTTATGGCTAAGATTTGATATTCATTCATTAAATTGAATGAGTATAAGATTTTAATCCATTTTTTGGTTAAAATTTGATTTTAATCCATTTTGGTTAAAATTCGTTTCAATTAAGAATGAAATTTCGAGTCATGAATTATTTAATTCCATTCCATCGTCTATAAATATCAGGGAATATGAATCATTCAAAAACGGAATAGAATATCAGAGCAAAAGGCCTCGTAGAGAGACCGATAAAATTAGAGCTTTTAGAGAATTTTAAAATAGTGATTTTGAAGTCAAAAGTTGGGATTTTGACCAAAAAAAAAGGTTTTTCTCTCTCCAAAATCCCACTTTTTCTTTTATTCTTTTTTCCATTTTTCAGGTACACGCAGATCGAGGTCCCCTACTATTCATCATCTTTATCCAACCACCCCTCACGGCGGACGAAGCTCACAGACGGCGGCTTGCGACGAACTCCACGGCGGCGGACGGAGAACGGCTGCGCGCACGGCGGCGCATCAGCAGATCTCGACGGCGCGACTCGAGCTCATGAGCTGACGGTGGCGGACGAAACCCAAATCTTCGGCGAAGCTCGAGCAAACGAGGCAGCGCTACAGTGAACGAAAACAACGGCGGCGAATCTTCTCAGACGAGCAGCGGAAAACCTAGCGGCGGTGCTTGACCATGGGCGGCAGACGAAACTCACAGACGGTGGATTCCAACTGGCGACGGTGACGGCGCTGAAACGCAGGTGACCATGAACGGCAAACCGAACTTCAGACTACGGCGGAGGCGTTCACGCACAGACGAAAGGCGATGGTATACGTTCCTCACACACAGACGAACAACGTCAAGCTTCCGGCAGTCACATTCAGTAGGGCGGCAGATCTGATACCCATTCTCGATGGTGGCGGTATCGCGTGGAGAAGAAGGCGTTCCGAACCCAGACGACGCGGCGGGGCTTCACGAAAGCGACGACGGCGGACAAAGCTCCTCGGCGGTCCTCGACGTTCTTCTAACTTCGGCGGACTTGATGCTTCATGGTGGCAGACGAGGTCTCCTCAGTAGGCGAATCTTCACAAAAGCAGACGACGACGACGGAAGCTCTTCCTTGGGGTAAACGAATTTTTTTAATTTTTGTTTAAATTACAAAATTGCCATTGTTAGTTAATTTCCAAATATATTTCCTAGTATATATGAAATTTCAAATATACCTTGGTTTATATGAGTTTCAAATATACCCTTGGCTTTATATGAGATTTCAAATATACCCCGGTTTATATGAGGTTCCATTTATGCTCCTGTTTCTAACTACATGTATGCCCTTGCATGTTTAATTACATTTTTGCTATTGGTTTTAAATTAGAAGCATGTCATTATGTGTCATTTACAAAATTGCATATTTTAAGTTTTTCAATTGATTTCTAAATTATTTTAAATCTAAAATTTTCAAATGATTTTAATTTAATTTTCAATCTTTTCTAAATGAATTGTCAAATTGATTTTGGAATTATTTTTAAAACTTTGGTTTTCATTTATTTTTAAATCTAAAATTTACCGGGATTTCAAAATTTTATTTTTTAAAAAACATTTTCAAATAAATTAGTTTTTTTTTAAATGTTTTAAATTGACTTTCAAGATTGATTTAAAAAATGAAATTTCATTTCGTTTTAAATTAGTTTTGAATGGATTTCAAATTAATTTTTAATCAAAAGTATTTCAAAATATTTTCTAAAATCTTTGTTCTTATTGCGTGATTTCCGTCATGGGATTAAGGCAAACTAATGGCAAAATAAATGGGTGATCCCACCCACAGATCGAACTCTTACTTTATTTTAAAGTTAAGGCAAGATTAGTTGAGACATTCTCTTTTAATTTTTTTTTTTTTTCTTTTTCGTTCTCAAATTAAGGACATTTTAAATAAATTTAATTGGATAATAAAGATAAATTTTGGCTACCATTTTAACGAGTGTTGTAGGGTTCTAACACCTTCCCTACACTCAACTGACCCCCGAACTTGATTTCTGTTTTCTTATCAGTTTTTGTTTTAAGGTGATCAATCACACCCAAAATGGTTGATGGCAACTTCATCTCTTTTATTTTTAAAACAAACCCTTGAAAGAGGACATCGGCCGCTCCGCGTCGCGATGACATTGCGACAAATGGCCCAAGACTCAGTCTCACCGTCCCTCATCGACTCCTTCCCCTTACCCAAATCACGTTCATTCCTCTATTTCCATGAACCTACACTTTTGTCCACCAACTCGGAAGTAGGAAACTTCATGGATACCCCCTGCCGCTTCATCCCCCTTGTGGACCAACACTTCCCCAGTCACCTGGGAAGCAGGACGCTCCACCGGGATCTCCCGAGCCAAAGTGTGCACGCCCAGACTCGGCCCCTGACCCAAACCCCTTTGTGAACCTACACTTCCCTCACCTAGTTGAAAAACAGGACACTCCACAACAACTACAAGCGTAATTCTATCCAGATCGTGCTCACCCAGACTCGGCCCACAGCGGAGACCTACACTTCCACTCTCAAACCCGGAAGTAGGACGCTCCACGACCGTTGGCCTCACAACAACCTCCGTTAAATCTGCCACCAAACCATCATCTCCACCGCCCACCACAATACCCTTTGTCAGACCCACCCCCCACAATTTACCACCCCAACCGAGGCTGTCATACGACCCTCTTCCCTTCAGTCACCCCCACCACTACCCGACCGTCCCCCCTTCCCAGAGGACTCACCATCCCTCTTATTGCTCACAGAAACCAGCGGGATGACCCACATCCATTCCCCATACTCGTGTTCCCCAATAACTACCTTCCCCGCCTCCATACTACACTCTCGACACACATGCCCCAAACACCCACAATCATGACAAAAATCAGGGAGACGTTCGTATAAACAGGACACCAATGTTCCATACTTGCAGCATCCATGATGCGAAGCCCTGTCTCAAGGTCCGATCGATCTGCAGCACGACTCGGATGTGGAGGATCGGCCCCAGCCATTCTCCCAATCCCACTCTGTCCACCTCTTCGACCGTCCCCATCTTCCCTCCGAGCAACCGGGCTTTCTCCAACACTTGCCAATTGAGAAGGACATTATGAATTTGTATCCAAAACGGACCCTGTCAAAAGACTAACTGTAAGACCCACTTTTAGTCTCTTAACATTTGGAGTTACAAATGATATATTGATTATTTTGATTTTAAAATATTTTGACGTAGGAGTTATGAAATAAAAGAGAAAAAGTAAAAAGTAAAAAAAAAAATATGGAAATTGGGTTAGGCTTGGAATTTGAAAGAAAAAAATAATAATAATAATAAACAAACTGGGTTAGGAGGAGGAGGAAGAAAACAAAAAAAAAAAAAATCTAGAAAGTTTGACAAAAAAAAAAACTAAAATAAAGAAATAAGAGGAAAAAGAGGGGATTCGATTACCCAAAGAAGAAAGGGGAAGGGGAAAGAGAGTGAAGGAGAAAAAAAGAGATAATAAGAAAGGAGGATGTTGGGGTATTCGCCGGAGCATCGTCGGAAAGTTGCAATTACGCCGGAAATTCGGGATTAGTGACGAAATATGGATCAAAGAAGCCATAGAAGAAGATTTCAATCTGGTAAGTTGTTATTCCTAAGAGAAAACATGGAAATTAGTGATTCCATTTCATGGGTCTCATTTTTCCAATTTTTCTAAAAGATCTTTTTTATGGAACTTTCTACCGTGATCTATTTTGGGAGTTGCGGGAATACAAGAATAAAACTTTGATGTGGGTTGTCCCTTTCACCTAGAAAACTTGTTGATATTTTGATTGTTGTGGTTTTAATTATTATTGTTGGTGGGAAAACATCAAGAGAAAAATAAATTACCATAAAAAGAAGGAATCAAATGGCTAGAATGGAAGTTGTAATAGGTAAAATGAGAGAAATGTTTATGGGTTTAAGGAGGAAGAAGAAGATGAATAATGAAAAAAATAATAATAATAAAAAAAAATAATCAATAATCATAAATGATGGTAAAGTTGAAGAAGATGAATAATGAAAATAATAATAATAATAATAATAAAATAATCAATAATCATAAATGATGGTAAAGTTGTTGGGCAAGGTTGATATGAAGGTGGTTCATTAAGTAGGAGAGGTGAAACTCTATTGTATATTGGACAATGACTTGAATCCTTAAATTCAATAAGAGATGTTTGAAGAGTTTTGTGGAACAGATAGTCAGATATCTTCTGTTATTGAGAATGGCCAAAGCCAGGAGTATATATACTCTTACAATTCCTATTTTGTAGGAAAGCCTAACCACACCTTTATTCTAGGAAACATAAAGCTTAATATAGAAATTAAAGTGTTGACTTGAAGAAATAGTCATAGCCTTTAATACTCCCCTCAAGTTGGAGCGTGAAGATTACAAATGCCCAACTTGCGAAGAAGAAGTGAAAATTGTGTTTTACCAAGGGCTTTGGTTAAAAAGTCTGCCAGTTGTGCACCCGTCCGAACATGAGACGTAGAAATCGTACCATCTTGCACAGCGTCACGAATAAAGTGGCAATCCATTTCAATATGTTTCGTTCGTTCATGGAAAACTGGATTGGCCGCTATATAGAGAGCGGCTTGACTATCACAAAATAATTTCATGGGACGCACATGTTGTATCCCAAAACAAGCCAAAAGGGATTTCAACCATTTTAACTCACATGTAGTAGTGGCCATAGATCTATACTCGGCCTCCGCCGAAGAACGAGAAATAGTTGGTTGTTTTTTCGTTTTCCAAGACACAGGAGAAGAACCTAATAAGACCATTTAACCTGTCAATGATTTTCGTGTTAGTGGACAACTCGCCCAATCACTATCACAAAAAGCATATAGCTGAAGGTCATTCTCTTCTCGCAGCAGAATGCCCTGACCAGGACAACCCTTCAAATACCGCAAAACTCTCAAAGCTGCATCCCAATGTTCAACACGAGGATCACCCATGAACTGAGCTAGTATATGCACAGAGTAACAAAGTTCAGGTCGTGTAATCGTCAGGTATATAAGGCGACCTACAAGCCGCCGATACTTCTCTGGATCATCAATGTTGACACCATTGATTGTGGCAAGGTGATGATTCTGCTCCATTGGTGTAGAGACAGGGCGTGCTCCAAGCAAGCCCGCTTCACTGATAATGTCAAGAACATATTTGCGTTGGGAAAGAAACAAACCGTCCTTCCCACGTGCTACTTCTATCCCAAGGAAATACTTGAGTATGCCCAAGTCTTTCATATGAAATCTCTCGCTGAGTTGTTGCTTGAATTTTGTAATTGCCAAAGAAGAGGAACCTGTAATGATAAGATCATCGACATATACAAGAACATGTAAAGCAACATCATCCTTGGAATAATTAAATAATGAGTAATCAGCATAAGATTGCGTAAAACCAATCTCCTTTAGGGCCGTTGAGAGCTTAGCAAACCAATTCCGAGGCGCCTGTCGAAGTCCATACAAGGACTTACGCAATCGACATACTTTGTCAGGGGCACCGGAGTTAAAACCAGGAGGGAGTCGCATATATACCTCCTCAGCAAGATCTCCGTGTAGAAAAGCATTATGCACATCCATCTGGTGAAGCTCCCATTTTCGTGCCACTGCAATAGCCAAACATGTGCGAATCGTGACCATTTTTGCTACAGGAGCAAATGTTTCATTAAAGTCGAGTCCAGCAATCTGACGATTCCCATATACAACGAGACGCCCTTTTAATCGTTCAATCGCACCATCAGACCGATATTTTATTTTATAAACCCACTTACAACCGATTGCTTTCTTTCCAGGTGGAAGATCCTCCAGAGTCCAAGTCTTATTCCTTTCAAGTGCATCTATTTCATCTTGCATAGCCTTTCGCCAACCTGGATCCTTAACAGCCTCTTTAAAGGAGGTAGGTTCAGTTCCTGTAGTAATTGCTGCCAAAAAATGGGTGTGTTTTGCAGAAAATTTATCACAATTTACGTAATAAGCAATGGGAAAAGGAGTACCTGAGGACTTTGATGAATCGTGAACAGGTGATGTGACGGGTTTGGTAACACGGACGGTGTTGGTGATGAAACCCTTGAGTCTACAAGAGGGTTTCTTTAGTCGATGACCTCGACCAGTTTCAGGCACAACAGGTTCAACCGTATGTACTACATGTCCAGTATCCAAGTCACTAACTGCAGGTGGTGTACATACCGGTATAGTCAGTGGTATATCTTCTGTCATACTCGAAGACTCAGCATTCCCCCGAGGTATATCTGCTGCCATACCCGAGGACTCAACATTTTCCATATCTATATCTCCGGCGATGCTCGAGGCATCCTTACTCCCATATGGTAAGACAATATCCTCAAGAAAAGCGACACTATCATAATACTTCGTATTTTCAGATGGATTATCAACATTATGCAAGGAGACCTCTTCGGAGAAAGGAAATTTTTGTTAACAAAATACAACATCTCGCGATATAAAGAATACATTTTCTTCTAAGTCATACAAACGCCATCCCTTTTTACCAAACGGATACCCCACAAACACACATCGTCGAGAACGAGAGTCAAACTTGTCCTTTATACGAGGTTGATTTTTGGCAAAACAAAGACAACCAAAGACACGAAGAACATCATACTTAGGAGTTGATGCAAAAAGAATTTCGTGGGGTGTTTTATTATTGAGTAATGGAGTAGGGGTGCGGTTGATGATATAGGCGGCTGTCAGAATACTCTCCCCCCAAAAAGAAATAGGTAGATTGGCTTGAAAAAGTAATGCCCTAGCCACATTAAGAATATGCCTATGTTTACGTTCAACACGCCCATTTTGTTGCGGTGTATCAACGCAAGAGGTTTGATGGAGAATACCATTATCAGCATAAAAACGATGAAGGCATGTAAATTCTTTCCCATTATCACTTCGAAGAATCCTAACATGCTTATCAAATTGAGTTTTAATCATGCGACAAAAATCCTTAAGAAGTTGTGATACCTCAGCTTTGACAGTCATCAAATATACCCATACAGCTCGAGAACAATCATCAACAATAGTTAAGAAATAACGAGCACCACTACTAGCAGACAAAGAATACGGACCCCATATATCACAGTGGATTAAGTCAAAAACATTTGTTGCTCTATTAGTACTCAGAGAAAACATGCTTCTAGTTTGCTTAGCTCGTAAACAAATTTCACAAGATTCATGGATAACATTACCATCCTTATGTCCATGAGTTCCAATATTATCGGGCAAAAAAGAGTCTACTTTTCGAGAAGGATGACCCAACCGTCGATGCCACAATTCACTTTTATCTCCCACTGTTGCTCGATACGCTTGAAATTGTCTCAAAGACCGAAACCAATAAACCCCGTCACATTGCTCACCTGCTCCGATCAAAGTTCTCAAAGCACGATCCTGTATGATGCAAAGCTTATCAGTAAAAGTGACAAAATAAGATTGATCGGCAAGCAAGTGAGACACGGACAACAAATTGCAAGTAAGATCTGGAACGTATAGTACATTATGTAGGACCAAAGATTTATTCAAAGAAATTGTGCCTTCCTTGGTGGCAATGATTTGTTTACCATTCGGCAGTCCAACAGAAGTAGGAGCAACGTCAAATAATTGAGTAAATAATCCAACATTACCAGTCATGTGATTTGAGCATCCGGTGTCAATGATCCAATCAGTGGAAGAATCACTCTTACCACTCAATTTTCCGATTGAAGAACACTTCTCTTTTGAAGTGTGGAGCATGTGCACAAGTGTAGCCCACTGATCATCTGAGAGACCAGGAACACCACACCGATCTGAATCCTGAACGGGTGCTTGATCAATAGGTCGTAAGGTGGTTGTTGCGGTATACGTCCTTACCAAACTTCGGTCATACCTGACGACATTGGCTACTTGGTCGCAGCGCTCCTTCCTCCTCTCTCGCTCATAATTCCATCCGTCAGGAGGTTTGGTTGTTCGATCGTCCGCCATAATAGGATGATGATAGTTGGACTTCATAGGTTCGTCGTCAACCATAATAGGATAACGATAGTCGGAATTCATAGGTTCGTCGTCAACCATAATAGGATAACGATAGTCGGATGTCATGGTTTCGTCGTCATTCATAACGAGATGACGATAATCAAATTTCGTTGTTTTGTCGTTAGTCATAACGAAAAAATCGAAGTAGTCGTAGTTTGGTCGTCGTCTCCTCTCTTAGAGTCGCCGCCACCCTAGAGTCTAGTAGGGGTTTTTTTCCTTTTTTTTCTTAGGATCTTTGCTCTGAACCACGAGCTCTGATACCATGAAGAGTTTTGTGGAACAGATAGTCAGATATCTTCTGTTATTGAGAATGGCCAAAGCCAGGAGTATATATACTCTTACAATTCCTATTTTGTAGGAAAGCCTAACCACACCTTTATTCTAGGAAACATAAAGCTTAATATAGAAATTAAAGTGTTGACTTGAAGAAATAGTCATAGCCTTTAATAATGTTTTAAGTGAAAATTAAAGAGTTGCTCATATTAAGTTGAAATGAATTCTAGGTTGCGTGAAAATCACGATGACAATTACAACTTGAAATTCTCGCATGATAATGTGGTGAGTGGTTTATTTTATGAAATACTTTTCATTACGGAATTTCAAGAGATTTATATTGATATATAATTTTAGAGAAAACGTATTTTTTTATTGGTTTGAGGTTTGTGAAATATTGTTCCGGAAAAAGAGACTTTTAGAAATGTTATATGTTATTTGAGAAATCTTTACAATTTATGAAATGTTATTTATAGCAAGAGTATGATTTCTACAACGATTTGAGAATTATGAGAGGATTTAATTTCGGATTGCGGATTTATGAGATTCTAGAGAAAGTATGATTTTAAAGTAACTTGACAAAGTTAAGAGTTTTATGCTGAGAATTGTTTTTAAACCACTGGATCTATGTACCCATGGGGATTACGCGTATGGTATGTGAATGTGTTTCCATAGTATACCAGAGATAGAGAGAGGTCTTTGGGACCCACCCTAGCACACACATAGGCTTTGGGCCGTGTGTTAGGGTGCTTAGCCCTTTGTGGGTAGCTCTGTGTGCACGTATGACAGAGTTTTGCTCTGCTATGTACCTTGAGATTACTCGGTACATAGTATGACAAAGATGTTGACTCTGCTATGTATCTCGAGATTACTCGATGCATAGTATGACAAAGATTGTTCTGCTGTGCGTATTGAGATTACTCTACGCCAGTATGACAGAGATTCATGTACAAGTTTGGTGAAGAGTTTTTCTAGCGTACGACTACGTGTTTTAAAAACTTTTGTTATAGATCTCTATGAACGTTTTATTTATCTTGAGAATTTAAACTGCTATCCATTTATAAGGTTTAACCGAGTTTTGAACTTGTATTGAATATAAAAATAGTTTTTCCTAACAGCATGTTTTCTTTTAACTCACCACTCACTGGCCTTTTTTAAGCTCACTCTTTCTTTTTAAAATTTTCCAACAGGTAGCATTTGAGTTTCTGACAAGCCTATCGAAGTCGAGATCTGCCACCAGTCTTATCTAGATTACATGTCATTTTTCATGTGAACATAGTATTGAGGCATTGATTTTGTTAACTAGAGTGACTAGCATAATTTTTAATTACATGATACTACATTGAGATTTATAAGAGTTTATTAAACTTAAAATTGCATATTTTTCAGTATTGAACCTGTTGATGTGATTTTAAGTTTATGACTAGCCTCTGAACAGTGTACGGGAAGATGCACTAAGTTGTAGTTGGTTATTAAATGAGGACAAACATTTTGAAGTGTAAAATTTTCCATTTCAGGTGTGATTTATCCAATTTTCAGGGGAAACTCTGCTGATTTTTTTTATGGATTTTATTTCAATAAAGTTTTTGCTAGCCACATGTTATTTTCAAAATGTGTCCAGTGTTTCTAAGTTCGATAATAGATTCCATAGTTTAGTTGGGATCTATTGTCGGCACGTCACGTCCTAGGTTCGAGAGGGTAATCTGGGGCGGGGTGTGACACTAACCGAGTCACTGTATCACACCCCTTCGGCTCCACCAGGACCACCAAAACCCTATCGAAGGTCCAAGGCCCCGTCGATACAACCCGCCTTTTCTCCTCCATCGAACAAAACTGAACGGTGGAGACGTTATCGCCCGCCACCTCCACCCTTGTGCCATTGTGGACTCGCCAGACCACCTTCATCACCGCCCGAAATGCTTCGATGTTGACTCGCCGAGACGATAAAACCTTGCACACAACGCACAAATCAGTGAGCACCGCCGATAACAGAGACTCAACCTCGCCCGTTTTAAAAACCTTTGCCTCCTCCATTGTGAGATTAAATGCCGAGCAATGATTGACTAGGTCCTCCATCGCAAGCCACCCGATCCGATTGAACTCCGAACGCAAGGAAGATTGAAAGCCCATACCGCCGAAACCTCTAGAAGAAACCCTAAAAATCTCTCAAAAAGATAGAAGCCCCATATGTAGGACATGAATTGTTAATTGCCATTGATTCTCTACTCTTAAAGGAAGAGGAAGGTAAAAATAGAGTCTCCACCACCAAAAGGAAGGAAGGTTAAATAATCACTTACTTCTCCTCTTTTTCCTTTCATAAAACAATTATATTTAAACAAATATGTAAATAAATAATTTAACAAGACAATAAAATAAAATAATGAAATTCATTAAATTTTCCAACACATCTCAACCAAATTAGTCCAACACATAAGATAGATTCTTAAACAACACAATAACTTCACGGGCTATAAATAACAATAGGACTTCTCACGACATGTTGGGCATCAACCCAAGCAAGGGAACCCGACACCGTGTTCACTGCTGGAAAAGGACTAGCCTTCACAGTAACTTTAAAGCTTTGCTTCTGCAGCAGTTGCGAGAACGACAGAGTCGTCGGCACCACCGTGATTTCCACCCCAGGGGGAGTCGTGATGGTGGCGTTGTAGATGGAGTTGGGGAGACCGACGTTGGTGACTTCCCGCCAGAACACGCCAGTCGTCGGTTGTTCGCTGCTGTTGAGGCTAAGTTGAAAGGTTGGGTAATTTAGAGAATCGTAGCCTGAGCCGGGGATTAGAGTGGAGCAGTCTATGGATTTGGTTCCGGTGAGAATGGAAATTGAAGATCCGGTGTAGCCTTCGCTGCAAAGGAATTGGATGTATGACGTTTCATTGACGTCGTAGACTAAGCCAGGGTTTGTGGCTCTAGCTGGATTTAGGTTGCCCGCACCGTACGCGAATTCTCCGTCGGGGTTCAGTTCTCGACTTATTGGTATTGCTTCAAAATACAGATATGAAAACATTAGTGTTGATATATAGTATGATTGTTTCTAATGTAAACTCATTATAACTTTATCATAGAAGGTATATGTTTTATGTCAGTTTACCGTTTAGAGTTTAGGGTTTGTTGTCATATCATGTCATAGTTCATTTGTCAAATTAATTAATTAACTTACTAGAATTAAAATTGAAAGTTTTAAAACTTTCGAGATTCAAGGCGGATCAAATGCAAGGAGAGAGACATACCGGTGGTGATCAAGGCGGATCGAATGGCGGCCGGAGACCAAAGAGGGTTGAAAGACTTGACATAGGCGGCGGCGGCAGCGACGTGGGGGCAGGCCATAGAAGTACCCGACATGAGGGTGAATTTGGAGAATTGAGTGTCACCCTTCAACCCAGTCAGTGACTTCAATGGGGTGTAACCAGCCAATATATCCACTCCTGGCGCTGCTATGTCCGGCTGCAACACCATCATAGATATATTATTCATCCAAAACAACATAACCTCTAAAATTCGGATTAAAGATTTCAGATTTCCCTAGACAAGTCCATATTACTGTGAATTTAATTTGAATAGTTTATTTTATGAAGTTTTTTATAAATATATTATTTTCAAAAATATTTATTGATGTTGACATTTCAATAAAATTAAGATTTCGATATTCAATTTAGAATCGAACTTTTTGTTTTTTTTTTAAAGATATTACAAGTTTAGTTTCTAGAACTTTCCTCTCAAACTTTAAAAAGTGTGGTATTAAATTAAAAGTGTCTAATTAGTTTATGTTCGAAAGTTTTCAAAATTCACCAACCCATTAAACAGAGAACAAAAGGTGGTGGTCTTATAAGACACAAAAAAACTCAAAATTGTATTTGATAGATTTGTGAAGTTTTAAAAATTTTAACCTAGACAAACCATTCTAAAGTTTAAAGTTTAGAGACTTATGAAAATGTAAAAATTAAACCTTTCTTTTTACCTTTAAAATGCGGTTGGAGCCTCGATTGGGACCTCGAGATGAGAAGGAAGCGACCATTGGAGCTGTTCCATTGAGTTGTCTTGTTTTGTATATGACTGCGGTTGGTGTTCTATATTCCAAAACACATCATTTTCAGAAAAAAAGATTACAAGGTTATATTACCATTTAGTAACGAAAAAACATTTCATCTATGTAACTAAATTAATTAAAATGATACACTAAAGCTAGCTTTTTTTGGATGATAACTCTAGTTTCACTTGGTTCTATTTCTACTAGAAAGACTGAATTGACCAAAGTGGTATAATCAATCAAATGTCATGCTTCCATATTCTTTAACAAGATCATCAATTCTCTTGTGTTGAATGTCCTAACATAATTTTGTTATTGAGTGGAAACCTCAACATCTCTTTAATGTTGCACGAGCACTTCTTTTTTAATTCTATTTGACTATTCAGTTAGGGAGAGAGTGCATTTTTACGGGCTTCTTTTTTTATTAATCGGACTCCATCTTGTTGGAAAATAAACTTTTGGGAGATTGAAGGCTAAATTTGAAAGATAGTTGGAGAAATATGCTACTTGTATGATTGATCACTTGATACAAACTTTGATACTTCACTCCTATTTAAACTAGTGGCAGTCCCTAAACTTATGACTAGTAATTTTTCACACATCACTTTCTAGAATATTTTTTACAAATACATTTTTCCTTGCACATGCGAGAATTCTACATCTTACTCTATGACATCTTCTAAAGAGATTTTTCTTATATTCTAAAGAATTCTACCCAATACTCTAAAACATCTTCTAAAGAGATTTCTCTTATATTCTAGAGAATTCTACCCAATACTCTAAAACATCTTCTAATGAAGATTTCTCTAGAATATTTTAGTACTTATAGATTTTTTTTAGAAATTGAACTTTTATTTGAGTCTAGAAGACTACTCGGTCAATTCCAGGTCGAGCGCTCCTTGGCCCTCATGACAGACCTAGATCTTTTATGGAAAGTGAAAAACCTATACTAGCATTATAAATACTGCCATAATAGCAAAGAGGAAGTAAGTCAATTCGAATCCTAAAATTTCATTGCTAATTGTCTCACTACTAACTTTGACAACGAAGTTTGTTTACTTTATTTTGCAGGTTCCGTTTTGTCTCGGAAATTATAAATTCACCGTTGAGGTCACATGAGAAGCACGTGTCATCCACCTCTCAAAATTTGACATCAACAGTTAATACAACTAACTTTAACGACAAATATATTTTGAAGACGTGTAACAAAAAATTATAAGAAGTAAATCGAAACGAAACACAAAATCTAAAAACTTACTTAGTGGACTGGATGTAGGTGTCAATAGGAGCACCATCAAAGCCACTAACCAAGGTGGCAGGGGCCATGAAGACATTGGTTTGGCCAAGAAACTGATCACTTACAATAATAACGCCATTAGCACCAAGTGATTTGACAACAGAATCAGCTCCCCAAGTCATAATTTTGCAGTAAACAAGGCTGTCTTTAACCTTGGTTGGATCAAGTGAGCCCTCAACGCAAAATCTTGCACTTTCTTTGCTCTCTGGGTTCATAGCCGCATCTTCTCCACTCACTAAAGGGTACATTTTTTGCTCTGGATTGAATATGTTTATTCCTTCTCCCTGTTTAGTAAATAATATTCAAATTTTTATCGATTTTGAATGATTTTTTTTTATCGAACTTGTGACCTCTGGGTCACTAGTCTATACAATATGCTGGTTGAGCTATAATGACATTATTTAAATGATTAAAGAGATATGTTGAGTGTGATTTTGAACTTGACATAAATAATTTTAACAATTTCAAAATTACTGCTCTTCAAAACATAGGGCCTAACTATTTTGGCTATTTGATGCTCTCAAATGTTAAATTTAAAATTTATTTCAGTAGAATTAATAAATGAAAATTAAGGAAACATTTTAGAACTAAATAGAAGTATTCATCTAAAAACATATGCAATCAACTTACAGAGATGTTGTCTCCATTGCCCAACTCCAATGGGGTGATAAATTTCCGATCAGTTTCACTGGCAGCAACTGTCACAATCCACGGCGCATGGTTGACGACGGTGCCGGCACTCGGACCGTTGTTCCCGGCGGCGGTCACAGTGATGATGCCCCTCTTCATGGCATGAAACGCGCCGATGGAGATCGCGTCCTCGGAGTAATGGCCGGAGCCTTGGCCGGCTATCGATATTGAAATGACATCGACGCCGTCCTGTATGGCGGCGTCGAAGGCTGCCAAAAGATCCATTTCCGAGCACCCACTACCGACCCAACAAACCTTGTACATGGCAACTCTTGCCGACGGCACACCGCCACGAGCGGTTCCTTCAGCCAGACCGGCGAGGCTGGCTCCGGCGATTGCATTGCCTGTTGCTGTTGTGGACGTGTGCGTGCCATGGCCATCGACGTCTATTGGCGACAAGATGTTGAGGGGATCGGAGCTGCCATCGAGCTTGAAATATCTTGCTCCGATGAGTTTGCTTTACCATATAAAAAAAAGTAAACAAAAGGAGAAACAAAAAACAATGAGAATTAAGGTTCAAAAGATTTTTTTTGTGTCATCTATTTGTCACATTGTTCCGATGAGTTTGCTATCCGGATTTTTTTTTTGTCATCTATTTGTCACATTGTGCCAAATTAACAAAGGAACGAACGAGAACATGTTTGTTAATGGTAAAAATAAAATAGAATTATAAAGGGCATAATTGAAACTTGTAAAATTAGCAAACAACTATACAAATTTAGGAACATAATTTCTAGTTTAACTTTTTTTTTTTCTTTTTTTTAAAATTATGAGAGTAAATAATGGAACAAAATTTGATTTTAAATAATTTAACATTTTAAAACTTTGGTGACAAATATCAAATTTTATAGACTAAAAATTGTAAAAAGTTATTATTATTATTTATTTTTTAAATAATGATGAAAGTAAATAATTGAACGAAAAAATTAAATTTTTAATCCAAATATAACTCAAATAAATTAAATTTTCATGGAGAAGTACATGTCATTTACTGCTGAAGTATGTTTATTTTGGATCAAATAAAATTATTCTCATAGATCAAATAAAATTATTCTCATTTGACATAAAAACTTTCTTTTATCTTAAAAGAAAAAGAAAATTCTTTGAAAGTGTAATGGATGACAAATAGTCAATTTGAACCTTGTTTAATGGATAAGACTCGTATTACCATTTAAAAAATTAAAGGCGTGTTTGGTATGTAATCTCAATTTTTGTTTATATGTTTTTTTGTTTGGTATGAAACCTTAATTTTATATGTTTTCTTGTTTGGTATGCAATCTTAATTTTGGTTTATATGTTTTCAAACAGTCCAATGAATTTACTAAATATTCATCTTACATGTTTTTTATTAAAATTGTTTTGACATGTTTTTTTTTAAATTGTTTTTGAACTAAGATTCAAAATTGGAAATTCTATGTTGTTTAGTGTATCGAATTTTGAATTTTAAAATTTAAAAGGCATGATACATTTAAAAAAAAAATGCACACTTTTATAAATATAGTATTTCATATTATAAACTTATTTTATTTTTATTAAATTAAAATATATTTAATATAGTATATTCAAAATTATATATATTAAATAATAATTATACAAAATTTATAACATAAAATATGTTTATAAAAAAATAAATTAATAATAGTTTAGTTAATATTTTGTTAATATCTATGACTATTTTTTGTGATTTACAAATTTATGATCCCACATAGTTTGAACAAAGACTTAATATTTAAATTTGCTACTAAACACATATTTTAAAATATTAAAATATGAAACACGACTTCGTGTTTTATTAAATCATCTCTTATTTTTTAATTTATGCTTTCGAATCGCTAACGAAACCCACCGAATATTTAAATCTTCCATAATGGTTGAACTGAAAAAAATAAAATAAAAAATGGCAAATAAAAATCAGATATATGGATATTACTTGTTGCAGCCAGTGAAATTGGCATACTGGAGACAAGTTCCTTTCCATTTTTGGGGTGGAGGACCAAACCCGTCATCTTTAAAACTCTCTGCTGTTGGTGTGATCCCTGTAATTAATTAATAATATGGATCACAAAATTCATAATTTCACAACTATAATAAATAAAAAATGACAGTTTATAAATATATATTTATCAAAATTAAAGCAAACTGTAAAATTCAGTTTGTATTTGACCCTGCTTAAAAGTATTTTCTGGGAAATGTTTATTATATAATCACTTTTGTTTTGAAAGATGCTTTCTAAACAATTTTCAGTGCTTTTTTTTAATCTAATTTTAGACTATCTCAAACAACTGTTGATTAGTGAAAAGTTTTTAAAAGCGATTTTATTTAGTGAAAACATATTTTTTACCCTTCTATGAATTTTAACTGAATACTACAATTTTTTTTTAAAAGTAGTTTTGAAAGACACGTTCAAACAAACACTTCGAAATATATATACTATTCCACATAAGTCATAACTACTGTGAAATCATAAGTTAAATGAATACTACAATTTTTGTGCATTAAGATGTACATATATACATTTATAATTTTTGTGAAAGTCATAAGTTAAATAAATAAGAATAAATAAGCCCTTTGCAAAAAAAAAAAAAAAAAAAAAAAAAAAAAAAAAAAAAAAAAAAAAATTGTTTTTTTTTAATATTGCAATTTTTGAAATTATTTATAAAAATGTTGCATGTTTCAAACTGTTTTTTAAATATTGCACTTTTATTCAAGACGATCTTGGCACGTGAACAAAAATCGTCTTTTGAAGAGATGATCTTGTTCCACGAGGATGTGGTTCCTCTTTTGTAAATACTATTTGCATCCACGAAAAGAGTCTTTTGAGCCATGTGCATTAAAAAATCGATATCTTTTTATTCAAATGTTAAAAAATTCAAAAAAATAGGTATAGTTGGAAAGCTAATAGAGAGAGCTTCAATTTGATACATGATTTCGCTATTTTTGGAGTTGTATATCAAAAGATAAAGATCATCGAGGTTGGACTACCGTTCTGCAAATTTTAGAACTGTAGCTCAACTTTGACGATATTTATCTTTTGATAGAGAACTCCAAAAATAGTGAAATCAGGTATCAAATTGAAACACTTGGTGTTAGCTTTTCAACCATGTCTTTTTTAAAAAAATTGGATAACTGAACAAAAAAAAATATCGATCTTTAAAGCACACTGTTCAAAAGACGATGTGCTGGAGGTCACATGCATATCGTCTTTTGAAAAGACAATATGTGTGGACGATCTATGCTTGTGTGAAGATGTCGTCTTTTAAAAAACCATCTCCAATAAAAACTGCAACATATTTATATAAAAAAAATTCAAAAATTGCAATATTAAAAACAGCTAAATAAATACTACAACTTTTTACATTTTTCTTTTTTTTTTCTACAATTTTGTTTTTAAAGTCATAGCTGAATTCTACAGTTTTTTTTGTACAATGTGTATTAAATGAATATATTGCATCATAATGTCTTGCTTTGTTATTAAAATATGAAAGTCATAAGTTAAATAATTACTTTCTTTTTTGTGCATTAAGAAGTACATAAATAATTTAATTTTGAAAATGTGAGGTTGAAAAGAATGTTAAAAATAGTTAGCTATATACATAACTTATCTGTTATAAATTTTAGTATTCTTGTACACTTTATATTAAATGCATAGATACACATTAAAATCATTCAAATTGTTATACTTTTTTTTAGAAAAGTATTTAATTAATGCGGTGATTGAAGTCTGACCTCTTAGTCAAGGACACAACCTTATTGAGCTATGCTCGGTTTTTGGCAACTTATCTTTATCCTTGGATGAATGAATGAATCAATTTAAACATTAAAAAAATGAATATTATTCAATAAATTTCTAATTTAACTAGAAGAAATTTTGAAATTAATATCTTTTGAAAGTTTAGAATTATAATTGATGAAATTCTCTCAATAAATTAACACCCACAATCAAACCACAGTTTATTCAAGTTTAGGGAGACAAAAAGAAGAAATTTAAAGTTTGTTAAAATTGACAGACTAGCTAATTAAAAGAATTGAAATAAATGTTTCCTATTTTATCTATCTATGTAATTAATAAAAATTGAACAAAATTGGTAAGTTTGGTTAAAAAAATATAAATATCTGGCTATTTCTTAAATTAGATTTAACATCAATTTTTCAAAAAAAAAAAAAAAAAAAAAAAAAAAGACATCTTCAATCTAATACAAAAAATACTCATAACTAACTACCAAATTCCCTTAAAAAAAAAAAAAAAAAAACTAGCTACCAAATTTAAAAAATGAAAATTTAACTAGAGAGTAATTATTTCACTGTTTTTTTTTTACATATAAAAATTAATTTGTTTCCTTATAAATCTAATAAAAAAGGAGGAGAGGAATTACCAGTATCAAATAAAGCCACAATAATATCACTCTCCTGTTTGGTATTTCTTGGTGCATTGGAAGGCAATCCAATGAAGTCCCATGATCTTGTTGTTTGTAACTTTCTATACTTGTTTGGGATCACATTATGCACATCTTCTCTCTCTACATTAAAGTCATACATCATAGGGAAATATGAAAATTGGGTAGAAAGAAAATACATAAGTATGAGCACTAAAAATAAGTTTTTTTAGAAAATTATAAAGGGTAAAAAGCAAATTTAATAAAAAAGAAACCGTTAGTATAGTGGTTCAGGAAAGATCTTTGGACTATTAAAGCCCTCCTAGAGGTAATGAATTTCAATCATTGGTGACGACCTACCTACCTACCTAGAAATTAATTTTCTACGGGTTTCCTTAGCAGTCAAATGTTCTAAGGTTAGACGGTCTGTCTCGTGAGATGAGTCGAGGTGCACGTAAGTTGGTCCGGACACTCACGAATATAAATTAAAATTTAACAAAAAAAATATATTAATTTTCTATTGGTTTTTTCTTGGCAGCCAAATCTTGGGTAGGGTTAAGCAGACACTCACAAGGATATAAAAAAGAAAAATTAAACAAAAAGAAATACTAATTTCCTACGGATTTTCTTGACAGCCAAATATTGTAGGGTTAAGTTGTTCGACACTCACAAATATAAAAAAAAATATATACATATTAATTTCCTACGTATTTTCTTGGCAGTCAAATGTTGAAGGTGCGCGTAAACTAACCCGGACACTCACGGATATAAAAAAAAAAAAAAAAAAAATTAAACAAAAAGAAAGAAATGTTGTGCATATAGATATGAAATTACTTGAGAGTGTTTGAGCTTCCTCTTCAGTAAGTTTGGCAGCAAATGCATTGAAGCTTTTTGTGTAACTATAGACAATGGACTTCTTTGCCTCGACATGACTGCGACGATACAAAAACGCTCAATATAGTCGTCGTTATAATACGATTGTCACTATTATAAATGTTATATGAAATGAAATGACTAATAAAAAATGTACACAAGCTAGATAACTTACAATAAGGTAACTAACTTGCAATAATTCTAGTGAGATCACATTTACATGTCTAATTTATAAGGTCAAAGTAATAATAATAGTAAATGACACACATTGTTTAATAGTATTTTCTTTGGAAAATGGTCTATAGTTTTTCACATATATGTTTATTTAATAAAAATGTGACATTTTTGTTGTAATTAGTCATACTGTACCGCATAATAAAACTAATGAGATTATATATATTGTGCAGTTTATCGAATCAAAATTATATCAAGTCATGTCAAATCAAGCATAGTTCAATTGACATAAAGTTGTACAATTATTTTTCACCTTTTAACTCTTTCTTATTTTTCATTTTTGACCCTTTTTTCAATATTTTTTTTATTATTTCCAACAAAAAGAAAACACAAAACACGTTATGGAAACAATGAGAAAATTTATAGTGCTATAGTAGTATGAATTTTTTTCAATTAATATTTAAAAATAGTATAAAGATTTATAAAATAAAATAATATATCACTAGGGGCTGTCTGGAAAACTTGAAATTATTATAGTCGATGATTATAATAGTTTGTGAATAATAAATATTGTTGAAGTCATTATAGTTGTTTTATTGACACCGTGGGTTATAATAGTCGGTGGACTAAATGTAGACAAAGTTATAATAACCAAGTCCACCAAACTTTAAGTTGGTGTCCCAAACGCCCCGTTTTTTTTTATTTTTTATAACATGTTGGGTGGGAGATCGAATCCGCGACTTCTTAGTCACTAGTTTATACAATATATCAGTTGTCATGTTGGCCCAAACGCCTCGTTAATGACATGTGTTAAAACGTTAATGGAAAAAGTATGTAACTACAATATAAACTCACCTTTCCTTCACTGACATGAGAACATTTAGATGTGATTCTGCTGCATCAACCTCATTTAAAATAGGATTACTTTCCAGAAAAACAATGAAATGTTTCTGCAAAAACACACAAATTATGAGAGAAAACATAAACAAAAAACACTAAACTTGCACACTAAACAGACAATGAGAGCAAGCAACCTTTTCCTCGTTGATTTCTACGGCAGAAACGCATCCTACAACGAAGAAAAGAACAATGACGAGAAGACGAGAAGATTTCGATATCGATATCGACATGTTGAATGCAAGTTGAATCCAAAGACTGTGCAACTCTCTTATTTATAATGTGATTTGTTCAATCTAAAGGGGATGAGAATTTATTACCATGGCTGTCTTAGAAATGAAAACTAAGAGGCAGTTTAAGACAGATAAAAAATTTGCAAATATAATGAAACTTCAAGTTCACTGCCTTTTTAGCATATGTTTGTTTTTTTTAGAATAATATAGATACTAAAAATTACAAATGTCTGACATCTTTAATCTTTAATAGTGTCATCTGTTTTATAGAAAAAATTTAAGGAACCCTGAAATATTAAGATAATTGTGTTTGTTTCCCAAGATTTATAATTTACCTAAGTGTCTTAAATGTACACTATATCTCTATAATGTCCTTATAATTTACCTAATGTCTTAAATTTACACAATGTCTCTAGAATGCCTTGACTGTTCACGTAATTTACACATTAATTAATTATGATTTTTTTAAAAAATAATATGATTTGAATTTATATGACATATTTGTTTTTATTAATTTAAATTTTATTTTAGAAAAATTGTAACAAACGTCAATTTAGAGTAAAATAATTAAAAATATAGCATTTTTTTTAAAATTTTGCGGATATGACAATTTAGCACGATAGTATGGTCTATATCGCTGATAGAAGTTTATCACTGATATTGATAGTAGTCTTTTTTATAAAATTTTGTCAGTAATAATAGTCTATTAGTGATAGCCACTGATTTTTTGCCATATTTGTAAAAGGTTTTAAACTTGGCTAAATTTGTAATTATTTTTGGGTCTGATGGCGGTTTGTGCAACCAACCTTTTATTTTGTTTATATATATTATTTTTATATGTTATTTTGAAATTTTTTATATTAATAATGTATTTTAAATAAATTATTACAGAGTAGTTTTCAAAATATTTATAAAAGTAGGGTACCTAAATCGTGTACCATGGACACGAGTTTGCTAAATTGTGTCCATGGTACACGATTTAGGAGTTAACTCGTGTCCATCAGACACGATGTAAGGGGGTAACTCGTGTACCATGGACACGATTTCTATGTAAATCGCGTATCATGGACACGAGTTATGACCACCTCGCTTGCTTAAAAATTTGAATATATATAACCAAACTCGTGTACCATGTACGCGAGTTGCTTACAAAACTCGTGTACATGGTACACGAGTTTCATCTAACGTGGTAACATGTGTCATAAACATCCAGCCAGCAGTTGACACGTCATGAAAATCGTGTCCATGGCACACGAGTTACGCCATAAACCGTGTACCATGGACACGATTTAGTGAACTCGTGTCCATGGTATACGATTTAGGTACCCTAATTTTGTAAATACTTTGAAAACTACCCTATTTCTGTAATAATTTATTTAAACTACATTATTAATATAAAAAATCCGTTATTTTGCTCAATAAATTAATATATTATAATTTAAGATTTTTTATTTAATAATATTAATTTCAATTTAAACTTGAATACATTTCCAAAAAAGGAAATTATATATTTGATGGTAGTTTGGGTGGAATAATCAACGTTTTCACATGCTTGGTAAAATTTGATAAAGATAATTTCTGATCATGTAAATTAATATATATATATATATATATATATATATAGTTTTTGAATAATAAATAGTGCATTGAACTTCTTTTGCATATATTCAATAAAAAAAACTACAATAGAATTAAATAATTAAAAGTGATGCAAAAATCATCTTTATTCCCTTCATAAAATAATATTTTTCTTCATATATCTCTACAAATAAGGGACATAACAAAATTTAAGTTTTTATGATTCCTTTATTTGATTTTTTTTTTTTTTTCTTTTCATTTCATTTCATTCAGCCCTTTCCCTCACGCTCACTCTCTCCCTCAAACCCATCTCCACCACCCACCTGTCCTATCTGGCGGCTGTTCGTTGGAGTAAAAAATCCAAACTTCAGCAAGATTGCATGTAGTTTAAGGGGTGAGTTTCGTTTTAAACTCTTATAGAATATAGGTTGTGCGTTGGAATTTAGGCGTTAAGCTGCAAATTCTTCATCGTGCAGTTTTAGATTGCCCAAACGTGTTTGAAGTTAACAGCGGTGTAATAGTCGTTTGAGCATTTTCTTAAAGTAAGTTAAAAATGATCGCAGGTTGATTTATTGGTTGGGTTGCACTTTCAGTTGATTGATTCAATTGTTTTCGTTATTTAAGAAGAGCAAAGAATTGTTGTAAGAGTTATATTAAAGTGTACTTAACGCACTCAATCTAAGTTAAAATTGGACGCATGACATATGCTCTTGATAGGTAATGTTCTGATTAGTATATTGTTTTAGATAAAGTTACAAGTACAACAAGTGCTCTCGAGGGGCTATATTCAGTTTAGTTTGTTGCTTCAGTTAAGTTAAATGCATGACATATGCTCGTGAAATGTTGTGTTTTGTTAAGTATGTTGATTCAGTGTTCTGTTTAGTATGTTAATCAAGTTAGAATTGTACGTTAGACACGATCATGTTGCTTCAATTAAGTTGTACGTAAGACATGTGCTTTAGAATGGACAGTGTCCTGTTGCAGAATTATCAGTCATGCATATTTATGTTAATTCAATTTGTAGATGTACCATATGCTCTTGATGAGCAGTGTTCAGTTACAGGATTATCAGTCATACATGTTTATGTTTAATTTAGTTTATAGATGTAACATATGCTCTTGATGAGCAGTGTTCTGTTACAAGATTATCAGTCAGGCATGTTTGTGTTAATTCAGTTTTATAGATGTAACATATACTCTTGATGAGTAATGTCCTATTACAAGATTATCAGTCAGACATATTTATGTTAATTCAGTTTATAGATGTAACATGTGCTCTTGATGAATAGTGTTTTGTTACAAAGATTATCAGTCAGACATGTTTATGTTAATTTAGTTTATAGATGTAACATATGCTCTTGAGGAGGAGTGTTCTGTTACAGGATTATATCAGTCAGACATGTTTATGTTAATTCAGTTTATAGATGTAGGCTCCGTTTGGGGTTGCAGTAGCTTTTAAAATAATTGATTCTAACTTTGCTTTTAAAAAAATCAGTTGTATCAAAAAGTTATTTCAGTTTATAGATGTAGGCTCCGTTTGGGGTTGCGGTAGCTTTTAAAATAATTGATTCTAACTTTGCTTTTAAAAAAATCAGTTGTATCAAAAAGTTATTTAGTGTTTGGTAAATTTCAATTTCAAACGAGAAAAAGTAAGTTATAGTGTTCGGTAAATCCGACGAAAATTGATGTAATTTAGCTAAAATAACAAAAATGAACATATTATTTTAATTATTTTTATACTGACGTTTAAAATCTAAATTGTTATTAGATAAAAAAAAAATTAAATTAAAAAAAATTATTTTCTTATTCTAATATGTATGTATAATTTATTTTTACAATTATACGTAAAAAAACAATTGTTATATAAAATTGTATTTAACCAATGTTATTCTAATTCAAGTACAAGCATAATGTAAGGAAAAAATATAAATAAATCATTTATTTGACTCTCATTAAACTTGCAGCAATATTGTTTCTTACAGTCTCCAATTAGTGTTGATTTGATGGATCATGCTGCCAAAGTAGCCTCTGATTTCTGATATTGACATCTCATAGTTAATTAGATGTTTGTGGACCTGTTGTTTATGCGTTCCTTTGTCAGTCCAAAGGAAGACGACAGTTTGGCCAAATAACAGGCACATCTATGGTTAGCTGGTGATAAAACATGGATAATATAAACTTATGCAATGTGAGTGATTGTCGGCCCAAAGGAAGGCTTTCACTCGACTGGATTAGGTATCAGTTTTTCCTCACCACATTGAGAGTACTTTTTGCAAGTTGACAGTCGGCCCAAAGGAAGGTTGTCAATGTTGTGTTTGGTATCTTGTTGTCCTCATACAATTTAATTTTAAGGTATTTTTATAAATACTAAGTTGAAGAAATTTGTTTTATGTATGAAAGAACAAAATGTACTCAATTAACTATTTCCTTAAGGGAGAAATTAAAGTTGACACAAAGCTGCATTTTAACATATTAGTCCAAATCACTAAAAGATAGGATCCACATTTCTCCTAATTTTTATTTTTTATATTTATTTTTTTAGAAAATTTGGACATGTAGGAAAATGTGTTCTTAGTATATTTATTTTTTTAGAAAATTTGGACATGTAGGAAAATGTGTTCTTAGTACTTGTTTACACGGTTTTTCAATTTGGCATGTTGTGTTGATTCACTTTATGAGTTAAACATATGCTCTTGATGCGCAGTGTTCTTGTTAGAGAGATCTCAGTTGACTAGTTAATTCAGCAGTTACGCTCATCATTCAGATATGGTGTAGTTCAACATCCAGTAGATGTTATGCTTTGTTCTACAATTTTTTTTTTTTTTTTTTTTTTTTGACAACATGTTGGGGTGGAGGATTGAACTTAGGACCTCATGGTCACTAGGCGATACATCATGTCGTTGAGCTATGCTCTTGTTGGCATGCTTTGTTCTACAATTCAGTCCCACATAGACACCACACAGAGGAGACTCAATATGAGATCAGGTAGTTGTATTAAACTAAGTACATGTGCTCCTAATTTTAAGAGTCGGGGTTAACTTTGATGCGACTCGATTCATTGGGATTCAAACATACTTAGCAAGAGCTTAATTAAACACATAAACGGTTGCCCGACAACCCTGAAGCAAGCGGCCACATGGAAATTAGCTAGAGTTGTCAATTCTAACTAAACGGTGCTACTAATTAACTCAGATTGACCAGTTCTAAATTAACTAAAGCAGTAACTAGCATTTTATGACGAACATTCAATTGGAAATTCTAAGTGCATAATGATCGCCCGGCAACCCTGAAGCAATAAATCACATGGAAATTCTAATTTGATACTTCGATTTGTATTACTCTCCTGTGTTACAAAGACGACTAGGAGAGGCCAACACTTCACTAATCTATAACGGTAGAACATGCTAGAAGTCAAGATGTCACTCCCATCATTAAAGCATACTCATTCAATTAAGCAAGAAGAAGTAAATTCTCAATCAGTCATGCTAAGCTACAAAATTAAGAACTAAACCCTCACGAATCACATCAAATTTAACCTCTAACCTCAAATTAGAGCACTTACCTTCGTCGGGATGAACACCAACCTAAATGAACTCAATCCTTGCTTTGATATAGAAGAAAATGGGAGAAAACCCCAAAAATGTTGAGAGAATTCGTAAAAAAAACCCAAAACCCGAGAGTGAATGACCTAAAAATCGAAAAAATGAGTTTTTATAATCGGCGTAGGCTACCGGCAGCGTCTCGACGCTTGGGTCTGTGCTTTAGAAAAAATAATGAAATTTTTTTCCTCCACAAGTCTCGTAATCAAGCCCATCATTCTACCAAGGTTCCTCTACACCACCACACCACAAATCATATTTAGGATAGTATTTTATTAATTAATGTATATCGTATAAACACTTAGAACGATTAATCATTATTATCCACTAAAACATTCTTTTAAGCTCTAATCTAATGTAATGGTCCCATGGTCCCATTTACCCCTAAGCAATTAAATTATACAAAATATATCAATTAAGCACAAATAATTTGGTCTAACTTCTACTTCTTCAAACAACTAAGGGCATGTTTACTTCCCTCCAAACGTAATGAATCATTTTTGTTTATTTCATGGGTCCCGCCATTTTTTTGTTTATTTTTTTCCATGTAATTCTGACAGTGAAGATTACATGGGTCCCGCCATTTTTTTGTTTATTTTTTTCCATGTTCTCCCCTTTTCTTTCTCTTCCTTGATATTCTCAATATCATCTTCTTCACTTTCTTCTCCCTTTCCCCTCATTCCGTATGTTAGAGTTTCAAAGGGGCTTTGTTTTTTTGAGATGTTGTCCCTTACTTATATACCCATGATCTTCCACTTTCCTAACCAATGTGGGACTTTGTTTGTACTCACAACAATCCTCCCCTCAAATCATCATTTATCCGTGTTTTTAAAAACGAGTATTATCACCTTTAACCAGACCACTCTTCATGAGAGCCGAGTATTATCACCTTTAACCAGACCACTCTTCATGAGAGCATACCCTTGTCGGATAAGCTAGACCACGAGATCAACACTTTGGGAAATGGCTCTGATGTCACTTTGGGCATAACCCTCGTGGTTTTGCTTTAGGTTCCACCCAAAAAGCCTCATTCCAATGGAGATGTTGTCTCTTCTCTTACTTATATACCCATGATCTTCCCCTCTCCTAACCAATGTGGGACTTTGTTTGTACTCACAACACTCATTTTGATAAAAAAAAAAAAATATGAACAAATTGTTGGTATTGGATAAAAGACTAACAAATTGGCCAAACCGAACATAGCTCAGTTGGCATAGGGTTGAGTCGGTGACCAAAAGGTCATGGGTTCAATCCCCACATTAATTAAATTACCGTTGCGAAAAAAAAAAAAAAAAAAGAAAAAGAAAAAGAAAAAAAGACTAACAAATTGTGGAGAAAAGAGAGAAACTCATTACTTTAATGTTGAAACCCTTGAAAATGGGGGGTTGCCTTTTCTTTTGTGAGGAAGGAAACATATATGAGTTAATGGAAGAGGGAAGAGATCAAAGCTACAATGGCGAAAAACGAAGAAAGAATAAACGGAAGGAAGTGAAGATTCATGTTGAAAAATGGGTTCACGAGTATCCACTCGAGTAACGCTTGAAAAACGAGTCAACACTCGATCCCACGAGTATCCACACAAGTCTGCACACGAGCGTAACGCCTGAAAAACGAGTCACAATTCTGAACACGATTAAAGCAAAATAAACCATCAATGGAATTTAAATTCACAAATGATTATGTGCAAGTAAACACCATCAATGGAATTTAAATTAGCATTAAGTCAACACTATCAAAGGTAAATCGATTACGATTGAAGTCTTAATCCATTACAATTGATTTATTACGATTGTTGGGAAACATCCATTACGGAGAGGTAAACACACCCTAAGACTAGTTGAGACAAATAAATCGAGTCTTGAGTTACATTCAATAGTTCTCTACAAATAAAATACAAAAAGTGAAATCTCGTCCCCACACAAAATGAATAATGTCATATGTTGACCAACTTTGCCCTACCAATAATTGTAATATAATTTTTTTTCGGTAAGAATGTGGCAACCTAAAGAAATAATGGGTATGATCATGTTCCTTTGCTAGCACCTATTCGAACTCTTTGAGCATTTGTTAACCCTTCAACATCCACAAACTTTGTAAATATATGAGTCATCCTTTCAGAAACAACCCTTTGAGTTCCAAATTCGGTTGAAGATGGTTGTAGATTTTATTTTTTATTTTTTTAAAAAAATGTACAAAATTTCTCTCAACAGTTTCTGTTGGGAGAATTACTTCTTTCGCCAGGTTTTGGGCTCTATTGACTTAACCATTCTTATAGTGTGAATATGGGTTAAACATTTTTTACTCTATTTAATAATCATTTAGAGTCGGTTGGATAGTCGTCCTGTTTCCTATTTCTGCTTCTCATTTCTTAAGAAACATACTTGTTTGATAACTGTTCTCCTTTCTTGTTTTTAAATTTTGAAAAATGCTTAAAAAAAATGGAATTTTTTTAGAAACTATAAAATGAAGTTTCTTTTTGTTCCGGTCATAACATTTTTCGTTTTTTTTTGTTTAATTTCTTAATTTGCATAATTTTTTATATATATTTTAACTTTTGGTTTTTTATTTGATTTCTTTATCATGCATCATTTTTTTATATATTTTTTGAACGTTGAATTTTAAATTTTGCAAAATAATACATATATATATATATAATTTTAATTTTGAATACATTCGAACCAATTAGAAATTTGCAAATATAATTCTGCTCTCTAAAACATGGATTTAATCTAAATTTAATATTTTACAACCATGATATTTATAGAACTATATAATTGAGTTGGATCCAAATCGACATTGAGGTAGAATGACTCGATTGTGAGATGACATAATAGTGTAACTTTTGATAATTATTTTTTATTATTTTATTTCTTAATTTTGTAGTATTATTTTAATTTAATTTTATATTTTGAATTTTAAATTTTGAAATATGTATATTTATATATTATTTTAAATTTTAGTACATTTGAACGCAATTGAAATTCTGCAAATATAAATTTTGCTCACAAAAACATGTCCTTAGTCTCACTTTAATATTTTACAACCACGATATTTACAGAGTTATATAATTGAGGTGGATCCAAGTCAAAATCATTTAAGATAGAATGACTCGAGTGAGAGATGACAGTGTAGATCAAATCTTGGCAACATCAGAAGGATAAATACAATTTTATGGTTGTTTTTAATTTTTCATGGAGACTTATTTGTATTATATTTTGTAAACTTTGAATAATTATTTTTAGATTATGTAATTTGAATTTTATCTTAAACTATAAAAAGAAAAAGAAAAAGAAAAATTAGAGAAAAAAAAACAAAGAACAAAGAACAAGAAATAATTATCAATCAAGATGTTATGTTTCGGTTTTTTTTTTTTTTTATCAAGAAACAAGAAAAAAAAAACTTATCAACAAGTTTTTGTTTCTATTTATTTTTTTCCCAAGAAACAAGAAACAAAAAACAGGAAACAGAAACGTTATCAAACGCGCCCTTAAGTTTTTCTTTTAAATTTTTAATTTTTGGTTTTCTGTTTTTTAAAAACAAAAATCATATATGTTTTGATAACTATTTTTTTTTTGTTCCTATTTAAAAAAAATGTATGGTAACTATTTTAAATTTTATGTTTTTCTATAAATTACAATTTATAGTAACTACCCAACTATTAAAATTTATTATGTAGTGAAATATAGTATTTTAAAAAATATTAAAAAAAAAATTATATACATATTGTTCACACGAGAATTCGACGATGGAAATTCGACACGTGTAAATGAATTTTTTATTTGTAATTATGTTTGTATCTGTATCAGTGCGTAGTGGATTAAAATCTCTAATGTTTATCCTCTGATTATTTCTCTCTCAAATGTAAATGTGTTTCGAGGGCTTTGCAGCTTGTTCTCGATGTTGGATTTGTTCTGAGGGCTTTGCAGCCTGTTCTCGATGTTGAATTTGGATCGAGGGCTTTGCAACTTTTTCTCGATGTTGAATTTGGTTCGAGGGCTTCGCAGCTTGTTCTCAATGTTGAATTTGGATCGAGGGCTTCGTAGCTTGTTCTCAATGTTGAATTTGGATTGAGGGCTTCGCAGCTTGTTCTCGATGTTGAATTTGGATTGAGAGCTTCGCAGCTTGTTCTCGATGTTGAATTTGGATCGAGGGCTTCGCAGCTTGCTCTCTATGTTGAATTTGGATTGAGGGCTTCACAGCTTGTTCTCGATGTTGAATTTGGATCGAGGGCTTCGCAGCTTGTTCTCGATGTTGAAGGATTGTTCAGTCTTCCAAGGATTTAGGGAGTCTTCGTTGTTTGGGAATTCTCTCTAAGCTCTTAGGAGTAGAAATTTTCTGACCCTTGAAAATGAAGGATGAGCTTTCTATTTATAGAGTTCTCATAGGCTAATGGGCTTGGGCTTGGATCCAATGGGCTTGGGCCCAATGAGCTTGAGTCCAATGAACTTTTGGGTTTTGGGCCCAATGGGCCATTTAAATAGTTTTCTAGGCAGATTTGATTTTGAGCCCAATTGCGATATGTGTTAACTCTCCAAATGAGAGTTATTTAGGTCTATACTTGCTTTATATTCATGAAGTCTTTTGAGCATTCTAGCTATTATTGAGCATAATATGTGTTTAGTAGTGACATTTGTGAAATGGTGTTAAGTTAATGCTTATGTGGAAAATCTGTGCATAAGTGTGTAATTGGGAAAAAATGTCTAATTAATGCCTTTCAGGAGTGTTGCTGATGTTTTGCGAGGAGCGCAATGGGATAAGAAGAGGGGCAGCTGAAAACAGAACTTTGCGATCGCAACGCAATCGCAATATTTTCTTCTGCGGCGTGTTTTTAGCCGCCGACCCTTCCTGTATCTGCCACGTCTGAGGTTGTTCCTCTAATTTGGATGGAGATCTGCGATTAGGGTACGGACTATGGAACCTCTGAGGACTATATATATAGAACAAGTTGAAGGAAGGAAAGATATCCTTTACGGTGGAGAGATTCGGAAAAGGCCAATACCGCAGAAAAGAGATATTTCTCTCGATTGTTGGATCGAAGGAAAAAAGACTCCCTTGGCGTCAGAAATTCAAGAGGAAGAAGAGAAGATCCCTCTTCTCTTCTGATTGAGTTTCCTTTCCAAGACAAGTCATTCTTCTCCTTCAACCGAGGCGAAACGTGGACAAGAGAACCTTCACCTACTCTATTGTTTTATTGTAGTTATTGTTTTTGGATTGATTTGTGTTTTGCTATTCGAACTATTGCTGTATTTGCTTATCATGAGTAATCAATTAGTTTTGTTGAGTTCTTCTAAAATCATGAGTGACTAGTATTATAGAGATTTGCTAGGACGAATCCATAGGGAATAAAGATGTGATTTCAACATGTAATAAGCATGCATGCATTGAATGAGTGTGAAATTCATCCCATGGACATTTTCGATCGGCCATCCATTTTGTTCTAAAGAGTTCCTAACCTCCGGAAGGAGTAAGATCTCAGAGTCACTCATGCATGTTAGCCTTTCACGGTAAATAGAGAGTGGTCTAGGAATAGGCACTTTCCTAGCACGTTTGATAGCATGAAATTATAAATAGGTTTTTAAACTTACTTGGATATGAGTAATTTAAGAATCTAAAGCATATAATCGGAAGATGTATCAGATCTAGCTAAAACGGTGCATGTAATGTTTATTTGCTGCTGAATAACCATAGTTTAGGTCTATGGAGGATTCTTAGCCAACCTTGTTGTCTTTCTTTTAGAACTTAGTTGATTGTTAGCGTGTTGCGAAAGTTCTGTTAAATCCGCATTATTTCTTACAACTGCAAGTTACTTTAGCATTCTTAGCCAGTAGTCAGCTTAGTTTACACCTGATCTATGAGTTATTACATGAGTCCTAGCCTACCCTATTTGTTAGTATAGATTTCTGTTGCTGTCTGTTCGCTAGTATTTTGCTGTTTACGCATTTATATTTGTAGTCTTGTCTAAAGTTTTCTGCAAGTTTTTATTATTTCAGCATCTTCGCTATTTACTTGTTTCTGCATTTTGTATGTTCTGTCGTTATTTCAGCAACCCAACCAACAACATTTTGTCACCGGTTACATTTTCCTTCAATCAATATGTACTTAGCATAAACTTAATCAAATCTCTGTGGGAAAACGATATAAAATATACTTATCACTTGTTGCAGACCGTGTATACTTGCATGATCTGAGTGCTCTTCGCATCTAATTTACACACACACTGAGCACGCAACAATATGACCTAATTTGATCGGTTAAATTTATATGCTCCAACGGTCTTGATGAAGACACGTGGCAACCGCTGATTGACCAAAATTTCTCGATCAACAGTCTTATCTCTCCCGAAATATTTAGCCAAACTCTTACGATGTAATTCTTTAATAAGTTGTTCTCTTAGAAGTATGTGGAATGCATAAAACATTACCCTTGAACAAATACTCATCAACTATATGAAAATCATTTGGGCGAACATACTGGCAATATTTTCTCCAATAACGAAAATCAACATCAAATTCATACAAGTGTGGTACTTCATTAAAAGTAAGGATTTTGCCCCTTAATAAAGTTAATAGAAAGTGCTTTCTACTAAGAGCATCAACCACTTTATTAGTAATTGTTTGATAAGAAAGTCAAATTTTTGAATGAAGGATATCCACCTAGCAAATGCATTCTATTTATATTCTTCTGAGTTTGTAAGAACTTTAGAGAATAATGATCGGTGAACAAAATAAACTCTTTGCCTAGCAGGTAGTGTTCCCATTGTTTAAGCGTCGTAATCAAATTATAGAGCTTTTGCTCATAAGTACTCCATTTTTTTTCCTAGAGTCACTAAATTTCTCACTAAAATACTCAATGGGATGATTTTCTTGAGATAAACCAGCACTTATCCCTAACCCAGAAGCATCTACAACCACTTCAAAAACCTTATTAAAGTCAGGTAGGGCTAAATCAGGGGTTGTACATAATTTGTTTTTTTAAAATGCAAATGCATCATCTTGTTTGCTAGTCCAACAAAACTTACCCTTCTTCAAACATTAAGTTAATGAGGTTGTAATGGTGATGGAATCCTTAATAAATTTTCAGTAAAATGATGTTAAACCTAAAAAACATTATTGAATATCCTTCTCATTTTTTAGGTGGGGGTCATTCTTTAATAGCTTTTATTTTGTTAGTGTTGGGTTTTATGTCCTAAAACTCGTAGTTTGTAAACTGTTTGAATGTAAATATATTATATTTCAATAAAGTTGTTATTGAATTTTAGTGAATTGTGTTTGTATTAACCTATACCAATAACTAACACCCTTGGCGATAGTGTGAGTACTTGAACTTCATGTGTGACATGAATGTGAATCAAGTTCAAGTAGACAGCCAAAATGGTCTATAGTATAGGGATAAGGCTGGGTACCTTATCCTGGGGACACTATTGGACGCGGCTCACTTTGTATAGTACAAAACGATGTGATTCGAATCGTTTCATGTAGAGACATGTGAGTGAGGGCGTCCTGTGCAATGAGTTTGCACAAGACCGAACCAAGAAATAAAATCGCTCTTTCTTTATAACACCGTTTACTGTAAAGACCGGTTTTTTCATATGATGACTTAGGTAACTCGATCTCAATCCTGAGCTCACTATGAACTCCTGTTTATTTGACCTTATCCTTTGATTTGTACGGGTGAGAGTGGCCAGATCGCCGACTCAATAAGCCTACCATCTTGGGGATAAGATCGAATAAGTGGCTGGGGACGTAGTTGTGCGAGATGAAATTCACTCCTACCCGCTTTAAGGGTTAGTAGAGAGGTTGTTCCCTTAAGTGCTGACTCCAGGTCTTGAACAATGGGCCCATCCTCTCCTGATCAGGGAGGAATCTGATTTGATGGTTGGACCACAAATCAATTGTTCATTAGAGGTGTCAGTGGTACTTAAGGAACAAGATATAATACAAGGGTTAAACGGTTTAAATGACCCGTTGTGATTATGAACGACCTGTGAAGGATCGACTTACTGATGATAGTTATATCAACAGGACACAATATATCTACAGTGAGGAGAGTGCAGCCCTTGGACTTTAGTGGAGTCTCCGGGGGTTAACGAATGTTGGTTAGTTCGGTTGAAAGAGTTTTGACCGGATAATCTCGTATCATTGGAGCTCATGATCTGTAGGTCCTTACGGTTCTCCTGGCTAGCTCGGATAAAGCCGTGAAACAATATAAAAGAAAAGAAAAGAATTTGAATCGTTCAAATTCGGGTTTGTGGAAGAATATGGACATATTTAAATATGATTTAAATATGCGATTGGTCCGAAAACATGAATAGGATTCATGTGCAAAAAGTCGGTTTTCGGAAAATCGGGTTTAATTATATTATTTAATTAATATTTGATATTGAATTAAATAATATTAATTAATATATATATATTTTTTTTATTAATTAAAAAGTTTAATTAATAAAATAATTATTATTATTTTAATAATAATAATATATAAATATAAATATATATATATATATATATATATATTTACATGTAAGATATATACTAAGTATATATTTGTGTCATCAGATCAATTAAAAAAAAAAAAAAAAAAAAAAAAAAAAAAAAAAAGGGAAAAAGAAATTAAAAAGGTGAGTGTCTTTTTGGGTACTTGAATTGAAAATTTGATTTTCAATTTTTGAAGCCCGTCTTCTTCTGCCTTCTTCCTCTCTGCTCTCTGAAAAAAATAGTTTTTTCAGTGGAGCTTCTTCCTTCTTTTCTTTTGTAAAAGAAGTCCCACTACTCCGTTTCTCAGCCCGAGGATAGCGGGACTACGGTGGGTGGTCCACGAAGGTTTCGTGAGAAGGCTCGTTGAGCTCGTGAGGAGCTTCTAGCGGTGAAAATTGGAGAAATACGAACAACAAGGGTATGTGTTCTAATTTCTCTTTTTCATTGCTTTTGCATGTTTCCGTTTGTTTAAATTGATGAAATTAGAGTGTCTATGATCCAAATCGCTTCCGCTGCGTGCCATGCGCTCCATTAGTTAGGATCTACCGAAATTGTGTTACTGCTAATGATGAAGCCTAAAAAATATATTTTTAATTCTAAAAATGAACATTTTTTTAAAGTTGATGTATAGTTGATTTTTTTCCAAGGTGTCAAAAAGTGCCCTAAGGTGTTCTAGATGTTCATCTTTGGACCGACTATAGATCAAAATATCGTCAAAGTAAACCACAAAAAACTTAATAAGAAAAGGATGTAGAACCTAATTCATTAACCTCATGAAAGTGCTAGGGGCGTTGGAGAGTCCAAATGCCATGACCAACCACTCAAAAAGTCTGACATTGGTTTTGAAAGTGGTTTTCCACTCATCTCCTAGCCTAATCTGGATTGGTGGTATCCATTACGGAGATCCACCTTAGAAAAAACCCTAGCACCACCCAATTGATCAATTAAGTCATATAATCGAGGGATAGGAAACCAATATTTTACCATAATCTTATTGATGGCTCTGTTGTCCATGCACACCCTCCACGTTCCATCCTTCTTTGGAGTCAATAAAACTGGGACAACACAAGGCTGACACTTGGTTGGATATGACCTTTGTCTAAGAGCTCTTGAATTTGATCTTGAAGGATTTTGTACTCCTTAAGATTCATTCTGTAATGGGGTAAGTTTGGCAAAGTAGAACTTGGAACAAGGTTAATTTGGTGTTGAATGTTCCTCAAAGGAGGCAAAGTACTCAAATTATTTGCTAGGTTTAGAAAAGTTTGTAGAATTTCAGCAATCAAAAGGTCAATTTACGTGGAAAACCTAAAGCTCTGATACCACTTGTTGGGAAAAAACCTTCCACTTCTGGAATAAGCAGAAAACAACTGAGAAATTAGAAGAAAGCAATACAAATAGAAAACACAAGAATTTACGTGGAAAACTCCAAAATCGGAGAAAAACCAGAAAGAACTTCCACTATGTGAAAAATTGTTACAATCACACAGAATTCTCTCCCTGGACCCAATTACAAGACACTCTCTTCAAAGCTAATTTGCACCACCACTCACACCCTTTTGCCCAACTCTAACACTAGAGAATACACTAGGGAATTTAATTAGAGTTAGCACACCAAGCTTAAAATGTTTCTAACTGGGATGATTAAAACCCAAAGCCATAGGCTCCTTTTATAGTCTTTGGAGACATTGACTTGCCTGATTCTTTCCGTTGTGGGACAATCACCCTTCTTATATATTGCCAAAATCCCTACGAAATGATGGTAAAGTTGTTGGGCAAAGTAGAAATGAAGGTGGTTCGTTAAGTAGGATAGATGAAACTCTATTGTATATTGGACAATGACTTGAATCCTTAAATTCAATAAGAGATGTTTTAAGTGAAAATTAAAGAGTTGCTAAATCAGGATGGCAATTACAACTCGAAATTCGCGTGATAATGTGGTGAGTGGTTTATTTTATGAAATACTTTTCATTACGGAATTTCAAGAGATTTATATTGATATATAATTTTAGAGAAAACGTATTTTTTTATTGGTTTGAGGTTTGTGAAATATTGTTCCGGAAAAAGAGACTTTTAGAAATGTTATATGTTATTTGAGAAATCTTTACAATTTATGAAATGTTATTTAGAGCAAGAGTATGATTTCTACAACGATTTGAGAATTATGAGAGGATTTAATTTCGTATTGCGAATTTATGAGATTCTAGAGAAAGTATGATTTTAAAGTAACTTGACAAAGTTAAGAGTTTTATGGTGAGAGTTGTTTTTAAACCACTGGATCTATGTACCCATAGTGATTACCCGTATATGGTATGTGAATGTGTTTTCATAGTATACCAGAGATAGAGAGAGGTCTTTGAGACCCACTCTAGCACACACATATAGGCTTTGGGCCGTGTGTTAGGGTGCTTAGCTCTTTGGGGGTAGCTCTGTGTGCACGTATGACAGAGTTTTGCTCTGCTATGTACCTTGAGATTACTCGGTACATAGTATAACAGAGATGTTGACTCTGCTATGTATCTCGAGATTACTCGATGTATAGTATGACAGAGATTGCTCTACTGTGCGTATTGAGATTACTCTACGCCAGTATGACAGAGATTCAGGTACAAGTTTGGTGAAGAGTTTTGCTAGCGTACGACTACGTGTTTTAAAAACTTTTGTTATAGATCTCTATGAACGTTTTATTTATCTTGAGAAGTTAAACTGCCATGTTTTCATTTATAAGGTTTAACCGAGTTTTGAACTTCTATTGAATATAAAAATAGTTTTTCCTAAGAGCATGTTTTCTTTTAACTCACCACTCGCTGGGCTTTTTTAAGCTCACTCTTTCTTTTTAAAATTTTCCAACAGGTAGCATTTGAGTTTCTGACAAGCCTATCGAAGTAGAGATCTGCCACCGGTCTTATCTAGATTACATGTCATTTTTCATGTGAACATAGTATTGAGGCATTGATTTTGTTAACTAGAGTGACTAGCATAATTTTTAATTACATGATACTACATTGAGATTTATAAGAGTTTATTAAACTTAAAAATGCATATTTTTCAGTATTGAACCTGTTGATGTGATTTTAAGTTTATGACTAGCCTCTCAACAGTGTATGGAAAGATGCACTAAGTTGTAGTTGGTTGTTAAATGAGGACAAACATTTTGAAGTGTAAAAGTTTTCATTTCAGGGGAAACTCTGCTGATTTTTTTTATGAATTTTATTTCAATAAAGTTTTTGCTAGCCACATTGTTGTTTTCAAAATGTGTCCAGTTTTTCTAAGTTCGACAATAGATTCCATAGTTTAGTTGGGATCTATTTTCGGCACGTCACGTCCTAGGTCCGGGAGGGTAATCTGGGGTGGGACACTAACCGAGCCACTGTATCACACCCCTGCGGCTCCACCAGCACCACCAAAACCCTATAGAAGGTCCAAGGCTCCGTCGATACAACCTGCCTTTTCTCCTCCATCGAACGAAACTGAACGGCGGAGACGTTATCGACCTCCGCCTCCACCCTCGTGCCACTGTGGACTCTTCAGACCGCCTTCATCACCGCCCGAAATGCTTCGATGTTGACTCGCCGAGACGATAAAACCTTGCACACAACGCACAAATCAGTGAGCACCACCGATACAAAGACTCACCCTCGCCCGTTGTAAGAACCTTTGCCTCCTCCATTGTGAGATTCAACGCCGAGCAATGATTGACTAGGTCCTCCATCGCAAGCCACCCGATCCGATTGAACGCCGAACGCAAGGAAGATTGAAAGCCCATACCGCCGGAACCTCTAGAAGAAACCCTATAAACCTCTCAAAAAGAGAGAAGCACCGTATGCAGGACATGAATTGTTAATTGCCATTGATTTTCTACTCTTAAAGGAAGAGGAAGGTAAAATAATCACTTACTTCTCCTCTTTTTCCTTTTATAAAACAATTATATTTAAACAAATATGTAAATAAATAATTTAATAAGACAATAAAATAAAATAATGAAATTCATTAAATTTTCCAACACATCTCAACCAAATTAGTCCAACACATAAGATAGATTCTTAAACAACACAATAATACATCAATCTAAATTCTTCACGGGCTATAAATAACAATAGGACTTCTCACGACATGTTGGGCATCAACCCAAGCAAGGGAACCCGACACCATGTTCACTGATGGAAAAGGACTAGCCTTCACAGTAACTTTAAAGCTTTGCTTCTGCAGCAGTTGCGAGAACGACAGAGTCGTCGGCACCACTGTGATCTCCACCCCAGGGGGAGTCGTGATGGTGGCGTTGTAGATGGAGTTGGGGAGACCGACGTTGGTGACTTCCCGCCAGAACACGACAGTCGTTGGTTGTTCGCTGCTGTTGAGGCTAAGTTGAAAGGTTGGGTAATTTAGAGAATCGTAGCTCGAGCCGGGGATTAGAGTGGAGCAGTTTATGGATTTGGTTTCGGTGAGAATGGAAATTGAAGATCCGGTGTAGCCTTCGCTGCAAAGGAATTGGATGTATGACGTTTCATTGACATCGTAGACTAAGCCAGGGTTTTTGGCTTTAGCTGGATTTAGGTTGCCCGCACCGTACGCGAATTCTCCGTCGGGATTCAGTTCTCGACTCATTGGTATTGCTTCAACATACAGATATGAAAACATTAGTGTTGATATATAGTATGATTGTTTCTAATGTAAACATCGCAAGTCAATTAATTAAGACATTATAACTTTATCATAGAAGGTATATGTTTTATGTCGGTTTACCGTTTAGAGTTTAGGGTTTGTTGTCATATCATGTCATCGTTCATTTGTCAAATTAATTAATTAACTTACTAGAATTAAAATTGAAAGTTTTAAAACTTTCGAGATTCAAGGCGGATCAAATGCAAGGAGAGAGACATACCGGTGGTGATCAAGGCGGATCGAATGGCGGCCGGAGACCAAAGAGGGTTGAAAGACTTGACATAGGCGGCGGTGGCAGCGACGTGGGGGCAGGCCATAGAAGTACCCGACATGAGGGTGGATTTGGAGAATTGAGTGTCACCCTTCAACCCAGTCAGTGACTTCAATGGGGTGTAACCAGCCAATATATCCACTCCTGGCGCTGCTATGTCCGGCTGCAACACGATCATAGATATATTATTCATCCACACGACAACAACATAATCTCTAAAATTGGGATCAAGATTTCAAATTTCCTGAGTCCATATTTTTATAGATATTTTTATATGTCAATAGACTCGAGAATCAATATTTATATTTTATTTTTGAAAAATCAATGAAATATAACAAAAATGTCAACAAAATATCACTAATGTGAATTTAATATTAATAATACAAAACTTAAAACTTATTTAAAAAAGGACTAGTTGCATAAACAACAATCCGACCCAAAATAATAGTAAATATAACAAAATTTAAAACATTTTGCCAATATAGCAAAAATTCAGTAACTATCATTAATAGACTGTTATCATTAATATATGACTATCACTAGACTAGTATCAGTGATAGTACAAAATTCTATAAAAAACTGACAAACTACTATCAGTGATAGACTTGATAGATTACTATCCGCGATAATTAGTGATAGAAATTGCCATATTTGCAATTTTTTTAAAAAAATGCTATATTTTTATTTATTTTACTCTAAATTGACATCGGTTACAATTTCTCTTTAAAAAACATGTAAAATACATATTTGTTAATTTAAATAGTTTATTTTATAAAGTTTTTTATAAATATAATATTTCCAAAAATATATATTGATGTTGACTAAAATGAAGACGTCGACATTTTTGTCCGCATCGACCTTCAAAATCTTGTTTAGAATTGACGTTTATATTTTGGTTAGATATTACAAGTTTAGTTTCGAGAACTTTCCTGTTCAAACTTTGGAAAGTGTCTTATATTAAGTTTCTAAATTTTTAATTTTGTGTTGAATAAGATATTGAGGTTTAAAAGTGTGTCTAATTAATCTATGTTATATTCGAAAAATTTCAAAATTCACCAATCCATTAGACATAAAATAAAAAGTCGGGATCTTATAAGACACAAAAAAAAAAAAAATCAAAATTGTATTTGATAGGTTTGTGAAGTTTTTAAAATTTTAACCTACCCTATTAGACGAATCATTCTAAAGTTTAAAGTTTAGAGACAAAAGTAAAAATCAAACCTTTGTATTTTACCTTTAGAATGCGGTTGGAGCCTCGATTGGGGCCTCTAGATGAGAAGGAAGCGACCATTGGAGTTGTTCTATTGAGTTGTCTTGTTTTGTATATGACTGCGGTTCGTGTTCTGTATTCCAAAATACATCATTGTCAGAAAAAATATTACAAGGTTATATATTACCATTTTTCTGAGTCTTTTAACTACATTTAAATTTGATTCCTATAACTTTACAAGTTTCATAATAATTCTCATTGTGTATTCAACTGTCTCATCCTAATCATTATCGGATATTAACACATTTCTTAGACTAAACAAAAAAAAAAAAAAAAAAAAAACAGTGAGTCTCCACAGTGTAGTCGCGTCTGCAAACGTAGCCTTTCTGAACGTCGTGTGTTGTGGCGTCGGCAAAGGTCTTCCTGACGAGGATATTTTGACGATCCTCCCGACGACTTTTTTTTTGTCGGAAAAATCTTTACCAACGCATTTGTGGACTTTTTCCGACATTTTTGTGCGCGAAAAATCATATACTCTTGTAGTGATACTTATTCAAAGAAATCTAACTTTCATATATATATATACACAAAACTTCAATTCCTTCTCTACATCAAAATTTATTCATGCATATTTGTTGGCTATAGTTCGTCTCACAAAGGAAATAAATGTCTAGATCCTTGTACGAATAGAAAGTAATGTTTCTAATGTTCTAACTTCTTTACTTAAAAATTCATGGAGTCTGATTTCTTTATTTTTTACTCAACTCAAATTTGAATATTGTTAACTAATTTAATCTTCACATCCATCTTGTTCACTGGTAACGATAAAGATATTTCTAAAGACGTAACAAAAATTATAAGAAGTAAATCAAAACGAAATACAAAATCTAAAAACTTACGTACTGGACGAGGCCAGCCGCATCAACGCAAAATCTTGCACTTTCTTTGCTCTCTGGGTTCATAGCCGCATCAACTCCACTCACTAAAGGGTACATTTTTTGCTCGGGATTGAATATGTTTATTCCTTCTCCCTGTTTAGTAAATAATATTCAAATTTCTATCGATTTTGAATGATTTTTTGTTATCGAACCCGTGACCTCTTGGTCACTAGTCTATACAATATGTTGGTTGAGTTATGATGACATTATTTGAATGATTAAAGAGATATGTTGAGTGTGATTTTGAACTTGACATAAATAATTTTAACAATTTCAAAATTACTGGCTTTTGATGCTCTCAAATGTTAAATTTAAAATTTATTTTAGTAGAATTAATAAATGAAAATTAAGGAAACATTTTAGAACTAAATATAAGTATTCATGCAAAAACATATGCAATCAACTTACATAGATGTTGTCCCCATTGCCCAACTCCAATGGGGTGATAAATTTCCGATCAATTTCACTGGCAGCAACTGTCACAATCCACGGCGCATGGTTGCCACGCTGCCGGCAATCGGACCGTAATTCCCGGCGGCGGTCACAGTGATGATGCCCCTCTTCGTGGCATGAAACGCGCCGATGGAGATTGCGTCCTCAGAGTAATTGCCGAAGCCTTGGCCGCCTATCGATATTGAAATGACATCGACGTTGTCCTGTATGGCGGCATCGAAGGCGGCCAAAAGATCCATATCGGAGCACCCAATGCCGACCCAACAGACCTTGTACATGGCAACTCTTGCCGACGGCACACCGCCACGAGCGGTTCCTTCGGCCAGACCGGAGAGGCTGGCTCCGGGGATTGCATTGCCGGTTGCTGTTGTGGATGTGTGCGTGCCGTGGCCATCAACGTCTATCGGCGACAAGATGTCGAGGGGATTGGGGCTGCCATCGAGCTTGAAATATCTTGCTCCGATGAGTTTGCTTTACCATATAAAAAAAAGAAAAGTAAACAAAAGGAGAAACAAAGAAGAATGAGAATTAAGGTTCAAAAGATTTATCAATAATGCAAGATTGGAAATGAAAATGTAATATTTGTATAACCCTCTTTCTTTTTAGTTTTTTGGTTAATTAAGAAATTCAATTCTCATGTTTTTTTTTTTTATGTACAAGGATTGGCCTAGTGTCTTGAAGAGCTTTCAGATTTTCCCTCCTAGAAAGAATGATGTCCAGCTAGACACTCACCGTTATAAAAAATGAGTTAATTTTATATTAAAATGATAATATGATAGGTTTACTAGCTATACAAATGGAATAAATATAATACGATAAACAAATTAAAACTTTTAAATTTTGGTGACAAATATCAATTTTATAGACTAAAATGGTAAAAAGTTATTATTATTTCTTTTTTAAATAATGATGAAAGTAAATAATTGAACGAAAAAATTAAATTTTTAATCTAAATATAACTCAAATAAATTAAATTTTCAGGAAGGACCACTAGCTATAATTATTGTGGACCAAATAAAATTATATTCATTTGACATAAAAACTTTTTTTATCTTTAAAAAAAAAAAGGAAATTCGTTGAAAATGCAAAGTCAATTTTTTTTTTTTTTTTTTTTTTTGAATTCGACAAATAGTCAATTTCAATATTGTTTAATGGATAAGACTCGTATTACAAAATAAAAAATTAAAGGCGTGTTTAGTATGTAATCTCATTTTTTGTTTATATGTTTTATTGTTTGGTATGCAAACTTAATTTTATATGTTTTATTGTTTAGTATGCAATCTTAACTTTAGTTTATATCTTTTGTCAAATGAATTTAGTAAATATTCGTTTCGAATTGTTTTTGAAAATTCTATGAACAACATTGATTTAAAGAAAAAGATGCACACTTTTATGAATATAGTTTTTTATTTTATTCTTATTAAATTAAAATATATATAATATAGTATATTAAAAATTATATGATATTATAAAATAATAATTATACAAAATTTATAACATAAAATATGTTTATAAAAAAAAAAATTAATAATAGTTTAGTTAATATTTTGTTAATAACTATGACTATTTTTTGTGATTTACAAATTTATGATCCGACACAGTTGAACAAGGACTTAATATTTAAATTCGCTACTAAATACATATTTAAAAATATTAAAATATGAAACACGACTTTTTTTATTAAATCATCTCTTATTTTTTAATTTATGTTTTCGAAACACTAACGAAACGCGAAATATTTTAATCTTCCATTTGAATTAAAAAAAAATAATGGTAAATAAAAATGAGATATATGGATATTACTTGTTGCAGCCAGTGAAATTGGCATACTGGAGACAAGTGCCTTTCCATTTTTGGGGTGGAGGACCAAACCCGTCATCTTTAAAACTCTCTGCTGTTGGTGTGATCCCTGTAATTAATTAATAATATGGATCACAAAATTCATAATTTCACAACTATAATAATAAAAAAAACGACAGTTTATCAATATATATTTATCAAAATTAAAGCAAACTGTCAAATTCAGTTTGTATTTGACCCTGCTTAAAAGTATTTGAACAAAAAGATATCGATCTTTAAAGTCACACTTTTCAAAAGACGATATGTTGAAAGTCATGTGAATACACATCGTCTTTCGAAAAGACGATATGTGTGAGCCCTAGAAGAATATCGTCTTTTGTCTTTTCAAAAATCGACGTGCATCTACGTATATGCAAAACGTCTTTCAAAAGACGATCTATACTTGTGTGAGAAAGTCGTCTTTCCCATAAACCATCTCAAATAAAAACTACAATATTTTTTAAAATAGTTTGAAACACAATATTTTTATAAAAAAATTCAAAAAATGCAATATTAAAGAAGACAGCTAAATAAATACTACAACTTTTTACATTTTTCTTTTTTTTTTTCTACAATTTCTGTGAAAGTCATAACTGAATTCTTCAGTTTTTTTTTAAAGTAGTTTTTTGTACAATGTGTATTAAATGAATATATTGCATCATAATGTCTTGCTTTGTTATTAAAATATGAAAGTCATAAGTTAAATAAATACTTTCTTTCTTTTTTTGCATTAAGAAGTAATTATTTCACTGTTTTTTTTTTACATATAAAAATTAATTTGTTTCCTTATAAATCTAATAAAAAAGGAGGAGAGGAATTACCAGTATCAAATAAACCCACAATAATATCACTCTCCTGTTGGGTATTTCTTTTTGCATTGGAAGGCAATCCAATGAAGTCCCATGATCTTGTTGTTTGTAGCTTTCTATACTTGTTTTGGATCACATTATGCACATCTTCTCTCTCTACATATCAAACTCATATATCATAGAGAAATATGAAAAATGGGGTGAAAAAGCAAATAAAGAAGAATATGAGCACTAGAAAGAGAAATTTTAGAAGTTTATAGGGGGTAAAAAGCAAATTAAAAGGGGTAAAAAGCAAATTTAATAAAAAAGAAAACGTTGGTCTAGTGGTCAGGAAAGATCTTGAGACTATTAAAGCCCTCCTAAAGATAATGAATTCAATCATTTGTGACGACCTACCAACCTACCTAAGAATTAATTTTCTACAACGGGTTTCCTTAGCAGTCAAATGTTGTAAGATTAGACGGTCTGTCTCGTGAGATTAGTCGAGGTGCACGTAACTTCGTCCGGACACTCACGCATATAAAAAAAAAAGTTAAAAAAAATATATATTAATTTCCTACTGATTTTCTTGACAACCAAATGTTGTGTAGGGCTAAGCACATAAAAAAAAATTAAACAAAAAGAAATACTAATTTTCTATGATTTTCTTGGCAGCCAAATGTTGTAGGGTTAAGTTGTCAGACACTCACAGGATATCAAAAAAAAGTTAAACAAAAAGAAATAGTAATTTACTACGGATTTCCTTGGCAGCCAAATGTTGTAGGGTTATGTCAGACACTCACAAGATATAAAAAAAAAACTTAAACAAAAATAAATACTAATTTCCTACCGATTTCCTTGGCAGCCAAATGTTGTAGGGTTAAGCTGTCAGACACTCACAGATACAAAAAAAAAAAAAAAAAAAAAAATATTAATTTACTACGTGTTTCTTTGGCAGTCCAATGTTGTAGGTGCGTAAACTAACCCGGACACTCACGAATATAAAAAAAAAAAAAAATAATAAATAAAATTAAACAAAAAGAAAGAAATGTTGTGCATATAGATATAAAATTACTTGACACTGTTTGAGCTTCCTCTTCAGTAAGTTTGGCAGCAAATGCATTGAAGCTTTTTGTGTAACTATAGACAATGGACTTCTTTGCCTCGACATGACTTCGATGACACAAAAATGCTCAATATAGTCGTCGTTATAATATATATGATTGTCACTCTTATAACTGTTATATGAAATGACTAATAAAAAATGTACACAAGCTAGCTAACTTACAATAATTCTAGTGAGATCACATTTAAATGTCTAATTTATAAGGTCAAAGTAATAATAATAGTAAATGACACACATTGTTTAATAGTATTTTCTTTGGAAAATGGTCTATAGTTTTCCACATATATGTTTATTTAATAAAAATGTGACATTTTTGTTGTAATTAGTCATACTGGTACCGCATAATAAAACTAATGAGATTATATTGTGCAGTTTATCGAATCAAGATTCCATCCAATCATATATTTGTGTCAAATCGAGCATAGCTCAATTGACATAAGATTATGCCATTATTTTTTACCTTTTAACCCTTTCTTATTTTTCACCTGTTTGACCTTTTTTTTCAATATTTTTTTTTATTATTTCCAACAAAAAGAAAACACGTTATGGAAACAATGAGAAAATTTATAGTGCTACAGTAGTAGGGATTTTTTTCAAGCAACATTTAAAATAGTATAAAGATTTATAAAATAAAATAATATATCACTTAGGGGTTGTTTGGGGGCACTAATAGTCAATGGTTATGATAGTTTGTGAATAATAAATATTGTTAAAATCATTATAGTTACTTTATTGACTATGTGTTATAATAGTCGGTGGACCAAACATAGACATTGTTATAATAACTCAATCCACCCAACTCTAAGTTGGTGTCCCAAACGTCCCGTTTTTTTTTTTTTTTTTTTTATAACATGTGGGGTGGGGATCGAACCCGTGACTTATTAGTCACTAGTCTATACAATATGTCAGTTGTCATGTTGGCTCAAACCCTTCATTAATGACATGTACTTAAAACGTTAATGAAAAAAAGTATGTAGTACAATATAAACTCACCTTTCCTTCACTGACATGAGAACATTTAGATGTGATTCTGCTGCATCAACCTCATGTAAAACAGGATTACTTTCCAGAAAAACAATGAAATGTTTCTGCAAAAACACACAAATTATGAGAGAAAGCAAAAGCAAAAAACACTAAACACACGATGAGAGAAAAACAACATTTTCCTCGTTGATTTCTACGGCAGAAACGGATCCTACGACGAAGAAAAGAACAATGACGAGAAGACGAGAAGATTTCGATATCGATATCGACATGTTGAAAGCAAGTTGAATTCAAAGACTGTGCAACTCTCTTATTTATAATGTGATTTGTTCAATCTGAAGGGGATGAGAATTTATTACCATGGGTGTCTTAGAAATGAAAACTAAGAGGCAGTTTAGGATAGATAAGAAATTTGCAAATATAATGAAACTTCAAGTTCACTGTCTTTTTAGCAAATGTTTGTTTTTTTGAGAATAATATAGATACTAAAAATTACAAATGTATGACATCTTTAATCTTTATCATCTGTTTTATAGAAAAAATTTAAGGAAGCGTGAAATATTAGAATAATTGTGTTTCTTTCGCAAGATTTATAATTTACCTAATGTCTTAAATTTACACGATATCTCTAGAATGCCCTTATAATTTACCTAATGTCTTAAATTTATACAATGTCTCTAGAATGTCCTTATGACTATTCTGGTAATTTACACATTAATTAATTATGTTTTTTTTTTAAAATAATATGATTTGAATTTATATGACATATTTGTTTTTATTAATTTAAATTTTATTTTGTTTATATATATTATTTTTATATGTTATTTTGCTCAACAAATTAATATATTATAATTTAAGATTTTTTATTTAATAATATTAATTTCAATTTAAACTTGAATACATTTCAAAAAAAGGAAATTATATATTTGATGGTAGTTTGGGTGGAATAATCAATGTTTTCACATGCTTGGTAAAATTTAAAGATAATTTCTCCTTTTAAAAAAAAAAGAAAAAAAAAAAAGATAATTGTTGACCGAGAAATTTCGGGCCAATTAGCCATCGCCACGTCATCATTCACGGAGTGATGACAAAACCTACATTTGAGACGAATTTTAAATTGACACGTGTCCCAAATGAATTTTGAAAACAAAATTGGCGATTTCTGGGAAGACGCCGCATGTTTTCATCATGACCGTTTGATCATATAAGCTTAACCGATCAAGTTGGGTCATATTGCAATTGAGTTCAACATCAAATAGAACCCAAAAAGTTATTTAAATGACAATTTGGCCCAAAGCCCAAATTCATGTGATTGGGTCCAAACTCATTGGGCCAAAGTCCATTAGGTTCCCATGAGAACTCTAGAGTTCACTCTTCATTTTCAAGGTTCAGAAAATTTCTTCTCCTAAGAACTTAGAGAGAATTCACAAGCAACGAAAGACTATTTGAATCCTAAAGACTGAACACCGCTTGAAGATCAAACACCTGAAGACTTACCGTTACGCGAAGCTGAAGATTCAACCTTGAGAACAAGCTGCAAAGCCCTCGAGTACATTTACATTTAAGAGAGAAAACTAGATGATCAAACATTAGAGATTGTAATCCACTACGCACTGATACAGATACATACAAACATAAATACGAATCAAATTCATTTACACGTGTCGAATTTCCTTCGTCGAATTCTCATGTGAACAGATTGGCACTCCCAAGGAGACACTCTACCTCTCATCTCTCCCTCTCTCAACTAAAGTTAACGATGACTTTGAAGAAAAAAAGCATCCAGGTCTGTCATTCCCATCAGCCCTTACAAGGGACTTGTCACCCGCAGCCGCTTCATCAAAGAAGTCTCGCAGACGGGCGAACAAACTTCTGTCATCCTGAACAAAATCTACAAACGAATGATGGAGTCCGCGCAGGTTGGGATAATCATCAAGGAAAATCCCTTGTACGATAAATTTGTTCCCTCCTCTGATCAGTCCGAGAAAGTGTCTGGTTCCAACGTAATGTCTGTAATGATGGTAGACGCACGCACTAACAATGAAGCAATGGCTGAAATGGAAAAGAAAATAAACTTCCTGATGAAAGCAGTTGAGGACAGAGACCTCGAGATTGCCCACTTAAGGAATCAGATGCAAATTCGAGAAATTGCAGAGTCAAGTCTAACTCCTGCGGCAAGAAAGAGTGACAAAGAAAAAACTGTCATCCAAGAAGACGAGCCGCAACACTCGACTTCGGTTGCTTCCTTATTTGTCCAACAATTGCAGGACATGATTACCAACACCATCAGGGCTCAGTACGGTGGGCCCACCCAGAGCTCCCTTTTGTATACCTAACTGTATACCAAGAGGATCGACAACTTGAGAATGTCCACCGGGTACCAGCCACCAAAATTTGAATAGTTCGATGGGAAGGACAGTCCTAAACAGCACATTGCCCACTTCGTCGAAACTTGCGAGAACGCTTGAACTTGCGGAGACCTGCTGGTTAGGCAATTTGTTCGGACTATGAAAGGAAATGCCTTCGATTGGTACACTGACTTGGAGCCCGAGACGATTGATAGTTGGGAACAGTTTGAGAGAGACTTCTTGAATCGCTTCTACAGTACGAGGCGAATAGTCAGCATGACCGAACTCTCGAGCGCTAACCAAAGGATGGGCGAGCCAGTCATCGATTTCATTAACCGTTGGAGATCGTTGAGTCTTGACTACAAGGACCGACTCACTGAAGTATATGCCGTCGAGATGTGCATCAACGACATGCATTGGGGACTTCACTACATCCTGCAAGGGATAAAGGCCCACACATTTGAGGAGTTAGAAACTCGCGCTCATGATATTGAGCTGAGTATTGTCAATAGAGGAAGCAGAGACCTCTTAATCCCCGACGTAAAGAAAATAAAGAAGGAAATGAAGGACGCTGGGAAATTCACGAAGAACGTCGTGAAAGAATCTATGGTCGTCAACACGGCCCCTTTAAGGTTTTCTTCCAAAGCAAAGGAAAACAAGACGGAAACAAGAAATGACAAGGACGAAAGACGTTGCCTTACCTTGAAAGAAAGACAAGAAAAAGTCTACCCGTTTCCAGACATTGAAATCTCCGATATGTTAGAGCAATTGCTGGAGACACAACTCATCCAACTGTTAGAGTGCAAACGACCGGAAGAGTTAGGAAAGGTAAATGATCATAACTACTGCAAGTACCATCGAGTCTTCAGTAATCCAGTAGGCAAGTGTTTTCTCTTAAAAGACCTAATTATGAGGCTAGCTAGTGAAAAGAAAATTGAGCTGGATCTCGACGAGGTAGCTCAAGCAAATCACGCCGCTGTAACACTAAACTCTAGCGTTCAATTATCTCCTGTTTCATCTAAGAAACAAGAGGAAAGGTTGATTCAGTTTGGGAGTTTCGAGCCTATAATTGTTCGGATCGAACGTGAAATCCTGAAGAAGACTCCGCGGGTGTAGCCCGAACAATGCGACGACAAAAGCTTGTCCAGAAAGAAGCCCACCTATTTCGAGAGTATAGGCGAAAAAGAAAACTTCCAAAGAGGAAAGGAAGAAAGAGTACGAGAAGGCCTAAGCTCGTCGTGGAGGAAAACAAAGACCTTCCTCGACCCCAGCAGCCTATGACCTTACGAGAATTTTTTTCCCAAAGGATTCTTTAATGAAAAGCAGGAAGAAACATTTGGAACTGCTATGTGCCATGTCGTTGGTATAATCGAGGATGATAACGCCACTCCAAGTTCAACGGAGTTGGTAACGAAGCTGAAGGATACACCTTCCCTCAACATAGTAGATCTGCCTCAAATGGACAAAACTACTCTTATCAACGCGTTGAAGGACTCTGATGTTTCGAATGCTTCAACCTCTACAGCACATGCATGCGCGTCTTGTTGCATGTCTATAGGTTTCACCGATGAAGACTTGATGTTGGGATCAAAACCTCATAACAAATCTTTATTTGTCTCAGGATACATCCGAGAACAGAGAGTTGGTCGAATCCTCATTGACGATGGATCAACCGTCAACATAATGCCGAAATCAGTCATGAAGGAGATTGGTATCCTGATGGAAGAACTATCAAGTAGCAAGCTAGTAATCCAGGGTTTCAATCAAGGAGGACAGCGAGCGATCAGCATGATTGGCCTAAAGCTCATCATCGGGGACTTAAAAGCACATACCCTATTTCATGTCATAGATTCAGGACCACCTATAAAATATTGTTGGGTCGCCCTTGGATTCATGGAAATTGGGTAATAAGTTCTACCTTGCATCAGTGCTTCAAGTTTTATCAAGACGGCGTTAAAAATGTTGAGGCGGACACTAAGCCATTTTCAGAGGTCGAGTCTCATTTCGCGGATGCCAAGTTTTATATAAATAACGGCAGCGTAGAGGAAATAATGCCGGTAGAAATTCTTTTGATCAACGAGGACGGTAAACTCGACGGGAAGCAAAAAAATTGACGCGGGAAAAGAGTCAATCAAAGAAGAAAATATTCCCAAGTTTAAAAAAAGTGAGACATTCGTCAGCCCCACAAAGGCTAAGGCCTTGAAAGACGAGAAAAGGGTTGAACCCTCCTGTTTTGCGCTACGTTCCTTTGTCTCAGCGTAAGAAAGGTGAATCGTCATTTGCGGAATGTACGAAAAATTTGAAAGTCAGTGACATTTAAGACCAAAAACTAAATTGTTATTAAATGGGGCCTTTAAATTTTGACATCAATGTTTTAAGAAATAATGTTTTTAGGTAAAATAAAGATTATGAAAAAAGTTTTGAGATAACTCAGAAAGAATTAGTATTTTCACTTTTTAGGTAAAACAAAGATTATGAAAATTTTGAAAGGTGCTTTTAACCTAACCAAAAGCCTATTGCAGAATGAAAATGTTGATTAAAAAGTATGAATTAATTAAGAATGGTTGATTAACTTGGGCCACCTTTGATAAATATTTAGATTTTTAAACTAAGATTATAAATATTACTTTGCGTTTCATTGTTGTCTATTTAACTACCTATTTTTTAAAACTGTTTTCAAATTTAAATTTATTTTTATTTCTAGAATTTGGCTCAAAATTCAAATGCTTAATAAAAACAAAAATCAATGTAAAAAAATTGTCAAAAAAAAAATATAGAAAATAAATAATTATCAAAACGAAGCTAACTTAATTATTTCGTTATGTTCGTGTTAATGTTTTTCTCTCAACAAATATAACATCACATCACACACAAATATGGCCAACACATCTATTGAAGTATACAGGTAGAAAAAATCAATTTATACTCTTAAATTTTTAAGGTTTTATTCATTAAAATCTTAAATTAATGATTGTATCAATTTAAATGTTGAACTTTTTACCTCAACGATTAAAATTTTATTTTAAAAATGTTAATTGAAACACGTGGAGACTTGTCATTTTAACGATTAAACCCCTCAATTTTTATACTTATTGAAGTTTAAGGATTTAATTGATAAATTATAAGTCTCCACGCTAACATTTTTTTGAGAGAGGATGTAAATTGATACACTTATGAAAGTTTACGGTGTAAACTGATACCATCATTAATTTAGAGTTTTAATGATACAACTCTCAAAGTTTAAAAGTATAAATTGATTTTTGCAGTATATATTATGTGTGGCCAAAACATAAGATAAGTTGATAAGAAGAAGAATACATCTACAAAAGCACATTCCAATCAATCCATGATCCTCACGGGCTATAAACAACAATAGGACTTCTGACAACATGTCGAGCACCAACCCAAGCAAGTTTACCCGACACCATTTTCGTCGACGGTAAAGGACTGGCCTTCACAACCACCTTAAAGCTCCGCCTCTGCAATAGCCTTGAGAACGACAGAGTGGCCGGCACCACCGTGATCTCCACCCCGGGGGGAGCCTTGACAGTGGCATTGTAGACGGAGACGGGGTGGCCGACATTGGTGACTCGTCGCCGGAATGTGGTGGTGGTTGGTCGTCGGGTGCTTTTGAGGGTGAGTTGAAAAGTTGGGTAATTTAGAGAGTCGTAGCCTATGCCCGGGATTAGAGTGGAGCAGTTTATGGATTTGGTTCCGGCGAGAATGGCGATTGCAGATCCAGTGTAGCCTTCGCTGCAGAGGAATTGGATGTAGGACATTTCGTTGAGGTCGTAGATTAGGCCGGGATTTATGGCTTTTAATGGATTTAGGTTGCCAGCACCGTATGCGAATTCGCCGTCAGGATTCAGTCGTCGGCTCATCTGTCTCGCTTCATAATACATATTGAAACATTATTGTTAACACACTATATACGATACGGCGACACGCCAACTTTCAAAAAAGCAGGACACGAGTTGGGGACACGTTAATTTTTTAATATATATATATATATATATATATGTATATTTTGATTTGTCATATGGTTAATATTTAATACTTTTAATATATTTTTTTCTACCTTTAAACATCAAAACAACATACATTCCATACAATTCATTAAAAAGACAGATAAATCATAAGATAATCAAAATCATAAAAAATGTCCAGCCATCGAAAATCCAATAAGTTATTTGGATGAGAAAGGAAATTGTAAGAAAAGTTGGAGTTGGAGAAAAAAAAGTGACTTTTGCCTCTTGGTCTAATAATTTTATTAAAAGTAAATGGGCTTCAAAAGAGACCTTGAGGTTATGTTTTTAAAGACCCAAAACAAATCAGTCATTTCTGTCCCAGAAGTGTCGCAAAATAGAAATAATAATTTTAAAATAGACACGCCAAGTTGGAGTATCGGAGGCGTGTCGTGTCGGACACATGTATGACACTTTTCATTTTTAAGGTGTCGGTGCTTCTTAGTTGTTAACGCACCTATCCTTTATTTCTTTCACTTTTTTCTTTTTTGAGTACCACTATATCTCTACTATCCCTAAATGCTTGAAAGTCTAAAAATAGGTTAAAATGAACATAGTTTAGCCATAATTGGAGGTTCAAAATCTTCAATCCCCACCTTTATCCCGAAAAGAGAAAAAATAGAAGTTTAAAAAGATTGTAAGATGATTCTTATACAAGGAGAGAGGCATACCGGTGGTGATCAAGGCGGATCGAATGGCAGCCGGAGACCAAAGAGGGTGGAAAGACTTGACGTAGGCGGCGGCGGCAGCGACGTGAGGGCAGGCCATGGAAGTACCAGACATGAGCGTGAATTTGGAGAATTGAGTGTCACCCTTCAGTCCCGTCAGTGACTTCAGTGGCGTGTATCCTGCCAATATGTCCACTCCTGGCGCTGCTATGTCCGGCTGCAATACACATCCACAATCATATTATTCATCCATAACAATCCAACCTCTAAACTTTGGCTTGAATGATTGGAAAGCATTCAAAGGGTGTAGTTATTTTTAGAGTTGTGTTTAATTTAATGAGTCTAAAATTTAAAAAGTGTCGAATACGTGGTCGATTTTGTTTTTAAATTTTGTATCTAATAAATGTTTGAGAGGAACTGTCTTTGTGTCTAATATTCTTCTCAAAGCATGAGAAATGTTCATTGGCTAAACATTACATTTTTGTTGTGACTCTAACTTTTTTTTCTTCCGATCTCAAGGAAGATAGAGGGACACCATGACAATTACGGTTGAACTATATGTTCACTTAGGCGATTTTATGTAACTTAGGGTTAGAGAAGAACAATAAAACTTTCAAAAAGTCGAGACGACCTATTCATATTATATTCATCTGTTGGCCTCCTTATGGTCCACAAAATCTAAGCTCTTCTTTACAACAAACAAACAAAAAAAAAAAAAAAAAAAAAAATCAGAGAACCAAATAGTTTTTTTTTGTTTGTACAGAACCCAACGCTTTAAAATACATGTTTTTTTTTTTTTTTTTTTTTAAAAGTTTAGAAGCACTTTTTTTTCTTTTCCTTTTTTTAGGACCCATATTATAATATAGAAAATTGTAACATATGTTAATTTAGAGTAAAATAATTAAAAATATAGCATTTTTTAAAAAATTTGCGAATATGACAATTTCTATCACTGATAGTATGGTCTATCGTTGATAGTAATTTGTCACCTCAGTTTTTATAGAATTTTGTTAGAAGTCTGTAGTGATACTCATATATCAATGATAGAGTCTATCGGTGATAGCCACTAATTTTTTACCATATTTGCAAACTGTTTTAAATTTTGCTAAATTTGTAATTATTTTGGGTCTGATTGCTGTTTGTACAACAAGCCCTAATAATATTTAAAGCTAACGACTAAATTTATAATTTAACCTCTTATTATATACCTTTAGAATGCGATCGGAGCCTGGATTCGGGCCTCTGGACGAGAAGGAAGCGATGACTGGAGCTGTTGCTTTGAGTTGTCTTGTTTTGTATATCACTGCCGTTGGTGTTCTGTATTCAAATCAAACCCAATGTCTAAAATCAATCTTGTTAATCTTTGTAATCTACTGCAGTTTTCCAGGTTTTTGGAGCAAAACGAAAAAAAAAAAAGCATTAAAAAAGTCCAAAACAAATATTTTTGAAAAATATTTTATAATGTTATTTTATAATAAGCTTGATTTCACTATAATTTTAGCTCAGTCAACACTCTCATCTTAATCATTATCGGATATTTGTAGATTTATTAGACTACACATGTTTTTTTTTTTTTTTTTTTTTTTTTTATTATTATTATTATTATTATTTATTTGTGGTAAAGAGAGGTGACATTCTAAACAGATCATATTAAGGGTTTGAGTTGGATTAAAAAAAATAGAGAACCAACTAGATTTCTTTGGTAGGAAGGAAAATCAGGGCTAGGTAGAAATACTGGGCGTTTTTTTAATAATATTATTATTTTCGAAATTTTTTATAAAAATATTGCAGTTTTTATTGAAGCATGTAGGCTAAGATGATGTGCATCCACGCAAAGCAACATCGTTTTCTCCAAAAGACGATGTACATTCACGTGTCTTTTAATAGATAGTTTTTTAAACGGTGTGAATTCAAAGATCGATATATTTTTACTGAAATATGAAAAAATTTAGAAAAATATATGACTGGAAAGTTAAAACAGAGAACTTCAATTTGATACATGGTTTCACTATTTTTTGAGTTGTATATCGAAAGATAAAGATCGTCGAAGTTAAACTACGGTTATGAAATTTGTACAACCATAGTCTACTTTTGATGATCTTTATCTTTCTATATATAACTTCAAAAATAGTTAAACAAGGTATCAAATTGAAATTATTTGTGTTAGCTTTTCAACCATATCTTTTTCGAAATTTTTTCATATTTGAATACAAATATATCGATTTTTGTAATGCACACTCCTCAAAAATCAATTTTCGTGAATGCAAATAGTCTTCTCAAAAGAAGTTGCGTCTTTCCTTCTATTAAAAATAGTTTGAAACATGCAATGTTTTTATGAATAGTTTCAAAAATTACAATATTAAAAACAACATCAAAATACAGTGAGTCTATCCCTTCATTTTCAAAACCAACTTGAATTTTAAAAATATTTATAAAAAATAAATAACAATACAAACAAACCCAAAAACCAGAAATAAAAAGATTGTTTTTAAGCTTAATTAAACTCATCACTTTTTTTTTGTAACGGTATTTTAATTAATGCGAGGACTCATACTCCCATCCCGGACTAGACTACAACCCAGCCTGCAGCACACGTGGCTCAACTAGTCACGTAGCAAAGCAATTATTTTTAAAGTTTTCCTTCCTTTTTCTTTTCTATTTATTTATATTTCTTTCAAAAAAAACTTTTTTTTTTCTTTTTTTAGAATATATTTTCTCCTTCAATCTAGGGTTTTCTTTTCTATTTATTTATATTTCTTTCAAAAAACTTTTTTTTTTTTTTTTTGAGAATATATTTTCTCCTTCAATCTAGGGTTTAGGATTTAGAGTTTAAATGATAGGTTTTAGAATTTTAGTATTTAAGAATTACGAGTTTAGTATTTAGGGTTTAAGATTTTCCTTAAATATAAAAAACCCTAAATACTAAATTCAAAATCCTAAATATTAAGCCATAAATTCTAAATTGAAGAGGAAAACATATCTCAAAACAAAAATAAAAAATTGAAAGAAGTATAAAAAGAAAAAGGGAAGGAAAACTTTCAACTATCCTTTGACACTTGACAACCTATGGTTTAGCCACGTATCTAGTTGTATTGCTAGGCTATCAGAGGAAGTATATATACTAAATATAAATTCGTTCGGACTTCTCTGTATCAAAACAACATATCGCACATAACAACACGATTAACATCTAGTAACGATAAAAGACACGTTTCTAGAGACTTAAACAAAATTATAAGAACCAAATTAAAACGAAACACAAATTCTAAAGAGACTTACCTTGTGGACTTGATGTAGGAGTGAATAGTAGCACCAACCGAGCTACTGACCATGGTGGCCGGGGCCATGAAAATATCAGCATTATCAAGAAATTGATCAGTTTGAAGGATAACACCATTAGCACCAAGTAATTTGACAACAGAATCGGCTCCCCAAGTCATCAATTTGCAGAACACAAGCTTGCCTTTGACCTTGTTTGGATCAAGTGAGTCCTCTTCACAATAGCTTGCACTGTTTTTGCTCTCGGAGTTCCTTGCTACATCCCCTCCACTCACTAATGGGTACTTTTTTTGCTTTGGATTGAACATGTTTATCCCTACTCCCTGTTAATTCAAACCATAGAAACAAACGCTTTATCATTCTCTCGAGAAATATATTAAATTTGTATGTAGGTTTTATTAGAGTATTTAGATTTTTTAATTCACGTCCAATAATTATTTAGAGACAACCACGTTGTGGTGGTCTTATTGAATAATTTTTCTTTCACAGAGAATAATATTTTGTTATTTGAGTTATCATTACGCGGGAATGGTAACGAGAGTAGGTTTCTTTTTTGGTTAAAATGTAGATTTAATTGGTTAGTAATTTTAATGTAATTTTTTAGTACAACAAATCTCGCAATGAGAATTAAACATTTTCAATTTTTTTTGGAAGCTGCATAAATTATCATTCCTCACTTTAACTTTTAATGATTTCGCTTATTTAATCTATAAGTTTGACGGCTGTCCTGCTACTTAAATGATGATGTGACACACTAAATAAATTCGCAAGTGATGTGATTTGGACCCGACTTAGAACAATTGATCAAACAAGGAAAAAAATGAGTCAACTAGATAAAATAAAATTAGATAGATTAAAAAATTCAATTAAATATGTATATATATATATATATAGAAATTGTAATTTAGAATAAAATAATAAAAAATATAGCACTTTTTAAAAAAAAATTGCGGATATGACAATTTCTATCACTGATAGTATGGTTTATCGCTGATAGTTGTCTTTTTTTTATAGAATTTTGTAAGTAATAATAGTCTATCAGGCATAGAAGTCTATGATAGCCACTGATTTTTTGCCATATTTGCAAAAAAAATTAAACTTTGCAATTATTTTGGTTCAAATTTTCTATCATTCATTTACACAAATTATTAATTAAAGTTCACTTGAATTAAAGAGTTTAGTCAATGTGAGTCCGGCTCAGCTGACATATGTATGTTGACAACCAAGAGGTTTATTGTTCAAATCCTCTTACTCCATTGTACTCAAGTTTTTTTTTTTTTTTTTTTTTTTTTTTTTTTTTTTTTTTTTTTTTTTTACTTGTGTGGAGACGAGTTCGAACCTGAGACCTCTGGTTCATAGTTCATACATTATGTCAATTGAGTTATGCTCATATTGACAAATTGAAGAGTCTTTTTCAACATTTCAAAAATACTACTAATGAATAAATAAATAATTGTCACATAATTTTTTTTCCAAGTATGTTTAGACTTTTAATTTAAATCTTATCTTAAATTACAAGTTTAGTTTCACAAAAGTAACAGATTCATGAGTTCTAAAAGGTATCAAACATATATAGTTGATCGTGTGCTCCAAAGAAAAGAAGTTGATTTAAATAAGAACTAGACGGATAGATGACTATTTGAGAGGAGACTCGATGGTACTTTTCGTTCGAGTGGAAGAGATTGTTGTGAGTGCGACTAAAGTCTCACATTGATTAGAAAAAAGAAAGTTGATGATGAGAGCTCAGTAGGAAGTTTGTACTTAAAACTAAAAACAAACCTATGTGAAGTTACACATTTTCCACCAAAAATTTTGGGCCACTTTTGATAATTTTTTTATTTTTTTGAATTTTGGTTCTCTATATTTAAAAAGCTATAATGATCAGAAATGTTGGGTAAACTTTTTTTAAAAAAATTACAGAAAACAAAATAGATGTGGAGGTAGAGAAAATAGAAGTTTAGAGAGAGAGATAAATTGTTAAAAAAAAAATTAAGAGAAACTAGCGGAGAGAGAGACAAAGTTTTAGAGAGGGAAAAATAGAAAAAGAGAATAAATGTTAAGAGAGATAATATTAGTTAAAGAAAGAGAATAAAATGTTAGACAGAGAGAAAAGTTAAAGTTCAAGAGAAATGTTATAGAAAGAATATTATTTAGAGAAAAAAAAAATAGTGTTATAAGAAAAATTATATATTTTGAAAAACATAAATCTATTTTCTTTTAACAAAAAAAAATATAATTTGTTATCAAATATCCCTGTTTTTTTTTTAACCAAAAAACAAAAACGTAAAATATAAAACAAAATGATTAATTACCAAACAGCCATTACAAATTTATTAAAATTAAATTAAATTTCAAACTACAACGAGTTTAAGTAATTAAGTACTTATAGTCAAAGTGAACATTGTTAAACTGACATAAAATATGTGTTAGTAACGATGATGTATATGGTTTGAAAAAGAAAAAAAAGTAAATACCTATCAAATATTTTTTAAAGTTCATATATCTATTTGACACAAATCTAAAACTTATAGATTAAACTTATAATTTAATCTAAATCTTTCCTAGACCATCTCAACTCCTTGTGTTTTTATGCTCTCTATGTTTAAATTGTTATATTTGGCATAAATTTATGTTAAATTTTAAATTTATTTAATTTCACTAGATCTAGTGAATAATAATTTTAAAGTTAAATATAGATATTCATGCAAAAACATATACAATAAACTTACAGAGATGTTCTTTCCATTGCCCAACTCCAATGGGCTGATAAACTTCCGATCAATCGCACTGGCAGCAACCGTCACAATCCACGGCGCGTGGTTGACGACGCTACCGGCAGTTGGACCACTGTTGCCGGCTGAGGTCACGGTGATGATGCCGTTCTTCATGGCATGAAACGCGCCGATGGAGATCGAGTCCTCGGAGTAATTGCCGAAGCCGCCACCGCCGATCGATATCGAAATGACATCGACGCCGTCGTTTATGGCGGCATCAAAGGCGGCTAGAATATCCATATCGGCGCACCCGGTGCTAGCCCAGCAGACCTTGTACATGGCAACTCTCGCTGATGGCACACCGCCACGGGCGGTTCCTTTGGCCAGATCGGAGAGGCTGGCTCCGGCAATTGCATTGCCTGTTGCCGTTGAGGATGTGTGTGTGCCATGGCCATCCACGTCTATTGGGGACAAGATGTCAACGGGATCGGAGTTTCCGTCGAGCTTGAAATATCTTGCTCCAATGAGTTTGCTTCACCATATAAAATGGATTTGACAGAAGGATATATCAATTTAAACTTTCAACTTTTAGAAATGTATTAATTTACACCTTTTGTTGGGATTTTATTTTTAAAACGTTAATTTAAACCTAGAGAGACTTATCATTTTAACAATTAAACCCCTAAACTTTCAGAAATGAATAAATTATTTGAAATTTTAGAGGTTTAATTGATAAATTATAAGTCTCACCACATTCGACAACTAAATTTTTTTTTTAAGGAAGAATGTAAATTAATACAATTATACAAAAAAAAAAAAAAAAAAACTAAAAAACTAAAAAATCGATTCGATCAACGAAAATCGATCGGTCGGTTTATGGCCATGTTTGGTCACGGCCGATTTTGCATAAGCAAAATCGACCAGTCGGCGTACCAGCTCAAGAGAACTCAAGAATAATGCTCAAAGACCAAACTAAAAAAAATAAAAAAAAATTGTCTTGCACGTAGTATAAGAATAAAAAGAGATGCATAATCAAAACTTTTAAATTTAATAACGACCATCTAAAATTTATATAACCATAACAGTAAAACTTAGTTGCCGCAACTATATCCAGCTACGTGGCAAATTTTGATTGACCAAGTATTATGTTATTATTTTTAATTAAAAAATTATATTTAATCCGACGACTGATTTTTTTTTTTCTGCTTTTTTTTTCTTCTCCATGACTTTTAATTTTCGATTTTGTCATTCCCTATTCAATCCTCTTCAATATCTTTTTTTTATCAATGATTTGAATTTTTTTACTAAGATTTGAAAATAGCAAATCATCGATACAACAATTTTTAATAATAATAATAATATCTAAAAGCTCACCATTGTGTCCAACATCCTATGACATTTTTTTAATAAAATTCATTTTATTTATTTATTATTTTTTTTTCATTTCATTTCATTTAAGTTGAACTCAATTTCACTTCATTTATCATAAAATAAATAATTAACTATTCTCTTTCTAGGTTCATTTTAAGTTTTCAACTCAATTTCATTTCATTTATCATATAATAAATAATTAACTATTACCTTTCTAAAATTCTGCTAATTGTCGCTATGCTATTAGGCATATGGAGAGATATGTTTACTAAGATTTGACAGTAGCAAATCATCCATAAAAAGAGATACCGAAGAGAATTGAGGAGAGAAGGGCAAAATTAGAAATTAAAAGTTATGGGGAATGGAAAAAATGAAAGAAAAAAACGTTGAAGTGACATGAGACATTAAATATGATTTTTTAATTAAAGAAAAATAACATAAAACCTGGCCAATCAAATTCTGACATGTTGCTAGACTGCAAAAGATAGTTGTAGCCCAACCTCCAACTAAATTTTACTCTAACCATAATCGATTTTGCATGTGCTTCTTCCAATCTATTATTTTTTTTTTTTTTTTTTTTTTTTTAGAATTTTATTTTTATTGTTAAAATTTAACTTAAAAAAAAATTGTTATCAAACAATCATTTTAACTTTTTTTTTTTTGGTTTTTTAAAATAATGAAACAATGGAACAAAATGTCAAAGTTCATAAACAAAATTTGCACCACTTTTGTCCTTTAACAATGAAAGTAAATAATTGAACAATTTTTTTATTCTATCCTTATAAATTCAAATATGATAAGTAAAATTTTATCAAAACAAATTGCCTTCAAAGTTTTTGGAATGTCAAACATAATTGAATGTATAATTTTTTGTTTGATCATCATTTAATTTTTAAAAATTGTACTTATTTTTTAACATTTTTTTTACAATAATTTGTGTCTCCTAAGCAAAACATTCCTAGTCAAATTCATAAAAGGAAAAACATACATTCAAAATTTATATGTAAAAAAGTAGATATAACATCACAAACATAATCATAAATAGGAGTAATGTTTATAAATATAATTTTCAAAAATCAAAAATCAAAAATTTAAATTTAAATAATTATCCAATAGGATCTAATTTATTTATTATCGTTAAAAAAAATGATATTTTAATTTCTCAAATCCAACTAAACAATATAAAAAAATATGGGAAATAAAATTCACATAAGAAAGTTACTTGTTGCAGCCAGTGAAATTGGCAAAGTGGTGACAGGTGCCTTTCCATTTTTTGGGTGGCGGACCAAACCCGTCATCTTTGAAGCTATCGGCCGTTGGAGTGATCCCTTTAATTAATTACTCATATGATCAGATCATATTCAAAAAAAATATTAAATAACATTATATAAATATTTGAATTCTTATACAGAGTGGATTTTTCTTTTTTTAATTTTGCACATAAAAATTGAACTCATAACCTCTGAGTTATGAGCACAATTATATGGTAATTGAACTACACTCTCGATTTTACAACAAAATAGATTCTTAATCCATGAATATATTAAATTATAATGTCTGATTTTTTTTATTTTCTTTCAAGACTAGAACATATATAATAAATGTAAGGTTAAATAGAAATATTAAAAATAGTTGGCTATATACATCTGTATCTAGCCAACTTTTTTTAACATTTTCATCTAACTTGAAAATTGCATCAGGTGTCAATTTAGAGTAAAATAATTAAAAATATAACATATTTTTAAAATATTTACAAATATGACAATTTTTATTCCTATGGTCTTTTTTTTTTTTTTTTAATATATATTTCTATTTTGTTTTATAGAATTTCGTCAATGACTCTCAATAGTTTATCAGTGATAATCATTTTATCAATGATTGTGTTCTATATTTGTTTTATATTTGTCATTATGGTTATTTATGCAACATCTTAAGTTTCAATCTTTTTTAATAATTTTTACATTTTAGTACACGAATTTTATTAAACATTTTTGTTCCTATACTTAGCTCTATGAGTCAATTTTAACATTAAGACTCTGAATTTTATTATTATGAACTTAAATAATTCAGACGAAATTCAATAAGTTAAACACTCAAAATCAAACTCGATCATGGATATATAAAGGGGACAACTATGGCCAATGATATGAGGCCTTTTGGGTGAAACAAAAAAACAAAGTATTATACCAGAGATGTCTGAATTTGTTGTCCCTAACATGATTAAATTTAATTAATATTTAATTTTAGGTTAAAATTGACTAATTAAGCTAATTATATATGTGTACTAAAAAAAACTAATTATATATACTAATAAAAATAAATGTTTACTATTTTATCTATCTATGTAATGAATAAAAATTGTACAAAAATGGTAAAATTGATTAAAAAATAAATAGCAGGCTATATTTTTAAATTAGATTTAACATAAATTTTTCAGAGACAAAAAAAAGTCTCAATCTAATACAAAAATTCTTAAACTAGTCACAAATTTTAGAAAATAAAAATTTAACTAGAGGAATTAACTTCACTCTTTATTTCGACGGATACAAATTAAATTAGGGAAATTGTAGTAAATGACAATTTAAGACTTATTGTTTGCAAATATAGCATGTTTTTAAAAAAATTGCGGATATAGCAATTTCTATCGCTGATATCTTATGACTGATAGAAGTCTATCGCTGATCACCTCAGCTTTTTATAGATTTTTGTCAGTGATAATAGTCTATCAGTGATAATAGTCTATCACTGATAGAAGTCTATCAGTGATATAATAAAGTCTATCAGTGATAGAAACGGGTTTTTTTGCCATATTTGCAAAACATTTTAAAGTTTGCTAAATTTGCAATTAGTTTGGGTCTGATTGCTATTTGTGCAACCAGCCCTACAAATTAAACTATTTTCTTAAAAATAATAAAATAATAATAAAAAATAAGAAGATTTACCAGTGTCAAATAAAGCCACAATAATATCACTCTCTTGTTTGGTATTTCTTTTTGCATTGGAAGGCAATCCAATGAAGTCCCATGATCTTGTTGTTTGTAGCTTTCTATACTTGTTTGGGATCACATGATATACATCTTCCCTCTCTACATATCAAACTCATATATCAAAAATGGGGGTAAAAAGCAAATAAAGAAGAATATGAGCACTAGAAAGAGAAATTTTAGAAGATTATAAGGGGTAAAAAGCAAATTAATCAAAAAGAAAGAAAGGGATGCAATTACTTGACAATGTTTTGGCTTCCTCTTCCGTAAGCTTGGCAGCAAAGGCATTAAAACTTTTTGTGTAACTATAGACCATCGACTCCTTTGCTTCAATATGGCTGCCAAGATAATATAAAAACGTTGAATAGAAGAAATTATTTGAGGAGACTGCTATAATGTGTAGTCGGCAAATTTTGCACCGTTAAAGTATGATAGATAAATTATAAAAGTATTTTGATTTTGTATACAATGATTATTATTGTAGCTTTTAAAATAATTATCGGTAGCTGCGTTTTTAGAAAAATTAATTAAATATAAAGTAAATAACTGTGATAAATTTCAAACTTAAAAATGAAAAAAATATGATAGATAGGGATAAAATATAAAAAAATTAAGAGTTAGTAAGAAGATGTGCGAGATTTTTTTTTTTTTTTTTTTGGAAAGCTACAACTAGCTTTTACAAATCAACATAATTAAAAAAAATAATTTTATTTCAATGAATTTATAATCAATTTTAACCCACACTAAACACTAAATACATTTTAAAATTCCTTATAATTTACTCTTAACCTCCTCAAAAGGCAACTCCAAATATTTAATAAGTTCAAAGTAATAAATAAAGATGGCGCAAGGTGCAAAATAACTCAGGTTGGTTTTGACCATTTAGTTTTTTAATTTTTAATTTTTAAAAATTAAATTTATAAATCATATATCTACGTGTGAATTCCTACACTGATTTTTATGTTGGTTAAAGAAACCTTTCAATTCTTAGCCAAATTTAAAAAAAAAAAAAAAATCTTTATTTTTTTTTAAAAAATTAGCTTAAATTTTAGGGAAATTGTAACCGATGTCAATTTAGAATAAGATAATTAAAAATAGGGAAATTGTAGTAAATGACAATTTAAGACTTATTGTTTGCAAATATAGCATGTTTTTAAAAATTTTGTGGATATAGCAATTTTTATCGCTGATATCTTATGACTGATAGAAGTCTATCCCTGATCACCTCAGCTTTTTATAGATTTTTGTCAGTGATAATAGTCTATCACTGATAGAAGTCTATCAGTGATATAATAAAGTCTATCAGTGATAGAAACGAGTTTTTTTGTCATATTTGCAAAACATTTTAAAGTTTGCTAAATTTGCAATTAGTTTAGGCCTGATTGCTATTTGTGCAACCAACCCTTAAAAATATAGCATGTTTTTAAAAATTTTGCGGATATGACAATTTCTATCGCTGGTATCTTATGGCTGATAGAAGTCTATCGCTGATCACCTCAACATTTTATAGATTTTTGTCAGTGATAATAGTCTATCACTGATAGAAGTCTATCAATGATATGATAAAGTCTATTAGTGATAGAAACAAATTTTTCTGCCATATTTGCAAAAACATTTTAAAGTTTGCTAAATTTGTAATTAGTTTGGGCCTGATTGTTATTTGTGCAACCAGCCCTAGATTTTAGGAACGTTTTTTTTTTTTTAAATGATTTTAGAAACACTTGAAAAGATAAATAATATAACAAAAAAAATTCATATGTGAATGTATTGTTTATAGACTTATTTTTAAAAAAAAAAAAAAAAAAATCAAATGGTTATCAAACCGAGCCGTTCAAATTCTCGTACCGTCTTTTTTTTTTTAACCCCTTTCATACTATATTTGTTGTACTACAAAATGAAGTGATGATTGGCATTAGACATATTGATACCATTAACAAAACTAATGAATACCTCTAAATCCACTTATAAAGATCGTGCAATTTATGGAATCACATCTTTTTATCACGCTTTCGAGATCCTTTTTCCAAGATAAATTTTATTATTTCCAATAAAAAAGAAACACTAATTTATGATTTCAATTTTCAAGGGATAAATTTCTGGTGCTAGGTAGTATAAAGAACTTTTTCATTATTACATTCTTTCATTGTTTACCATAACAACAATTAAAATAGTATAAACTTATAAAATAAAATAATATATCTCTTAATCACGTCTCAAATTGTGAAAGAAAAGTCGATAGCATAAACAACAATCGGTCCAAAATAATGATAGTAAAATTTAAAACATTTTGTAAATATGGCAAAAAAATCAGGGACTATCACTGATAGACTGATACCGTTGATATATAACTATCATTAATAGCCACCGACAAAATTCTATAAAAAAGACTGAGGTGATAGACTACTAGATTACTATCAGTGATAGAAATTGTCATATTTGTAATTTAAAAATAAAAATATTATATTTTTAATTATTTTACTCTAAATTGACATGTGTTACAATTTCCCAAAAAAATATGACAATAATACTACAAATTTTCGAATTGTTAATATATGGTGAATCAAATTAGAAAATGAATGATAACATATTTAGCTCTTCTAATTAAATATTTATAAATTGAATCATTTAGGTCCGGTTGTTTTAGTACAATTTGGAGGGAGATTCAAACCTCAGATCTACTGATTGAAGACACATCTCTATGTCAAGGGGAATTCAAACCTCAGATCTACATATTGAAGACACGTCTCTATGTCAATTGAGTTATGCTCGATTTGACGATTTAATTTTTAGTTTTATGTTATTTGAAAAATATATATATATATATATATATATATATATATATATATATATATATATATTGTAACCGATGTCAATTTAGAGTCAAATAATTAAAAATATAGCACTTTCTTAAAAAATTTGCGGATATGACAATTTCTTTCACTAATAGTATGGTCTATCGCTGATAGACTTAGTTTTTATAGAATTTTGTCAGAGATAATAGTCTATCAGTGATAGTCATATATCAACGATAGAGTCTATCGGTGATAGAAACTGATTTTTTTGGCATATTTGCAAAATATTTTAAACTTTGCTAAATTTACAATTATTTTGGGTCTGATTGTTGTTTGTGCAATCAGCCCTTTGTTTTTTCACAATTTTTTTACTACAGTTAAGAAACATTTGAATTATTAGTCTAATTCTAAAAATAAATTTAAAAAAACTACTCTTTTTATGCTCGAGTTTTGAAAACATTTTTTTTTTTTTTTTTTAGAAAGGAGCAACAAATTATAAAAAGAAACTCATATTGGACCATCGATATAATGATAACTCACCTTCCTTTCACTGACATGAGAACATTCAGATGTGTTTCTACTGCATCAACCTCATTTAAAACAGGATTATTCTCCAGAAAAACAATGAAATGTTTCTGCAAAAACACACACTAATATGAGAGAAAACATTAAAAAAAAAACAATAAAATGACACATGAATTTATCAATTCAACAACCTTTTCCTTATCGATTTCTAGGGCACCAACGCATCCTACGACGAAGAAAAGAACAAAGACGAGAAGACGAGAAGATTTCGATATCGACATGGCGAACACAAGTTGAATAAATTTCAAATGGAATATCAAAAAGTTGCAGCTCTCTTAGCTCTCTTATTTGTAATATGCATGTGTTTTGTTCAAACCAAAAGGGATGAGAATTTGTTTCCATGGCTATCTATTTATAGAAATGAAAACCAATTGGAAGTCTAATGGTAGGTCTTTGGATTAGAACAAGAGCAATGAGACTTCAAGTTGACTGCTTTTTTGGGTCTTAATAGATTGGTTTTTTTTCTTTTGAAGTTGGGAAATCTTTGAAGAAAGATAACTCAAACAATCTCCTTCAAATTGTACTCATTATTTTGGTCAACCACCTACAATTTGCTTCCTTTTGCTGCTTTCTTTGTGGCCATTAAATATGGTGGCAGGTGTTTTTCTCAATAATAATCATGGGTTATTTTAACTTAATTATAATTTCCTATTTGAACTATTGTAGTAGTCTTGTAGATATACAATGTATATGATATCTTCATTATAATTTCTACTTGGACCAATTTCTAATTGGATCTTGTTGATATGCTTTTTGTCCATATGTATCTATCTATATGATTATTCCATTTCTTAGGGTAAATTATAAATTTAGTTCTTGAGCTTTGAATGTTGTGTCCTATGTAATTTTAAAATAGTTTCGATTACATTTTTTGAAAGATAGATTATGATGTTATTTAGTCGTTATCATTAATGAAAACATGGTTCTAACTATTCGGTCCAAAAATGGGATATGACTCAAGATGGTAAACCCAAAGAAACACCATCTTGAGAGACATGTTGAGTGTTACGATAAATCAATAACAAAAAATAAGAAAACGTAGAAAAACAACGACACAAATTTACGTGGTTCACTAACGTCGTGTTAGTTACGTCCACGGACAGAAGGGAGAGCAGTATTATTACGAAGTAGGAGAGAATTACAAATGAACAGATAAGAGGCGGCTGAAGTTATTAGAAGGTTTATATAATACGACACTCTTCTAATGACCTAATACAAAATGGGCCAAAACCCAAAACAGATAAGTAAAAACCCAAATCAGAACATATTCAAAGCATTCCAACATTGAGGATTTCACAATGGAAAAATTAAGGAACCTCACTCACAATATAAGATATATGGGTTACTCCTCTCATTATCAATTGGTTTTGAAATGAAACTACATTATATCTAATACTAACATACTCATTACGTTAATTTTGATTGAGTTAGCTTCAAATGAGGCGATCAACTGATAGACAGATTGAGTTAGCTTCAAATGAGGCGATCAACTGATAGACAATCAACAATTAACATTGTATTGTTTTATTATATGAATGAAGAATTTAACTATTGAACAAAATATAAACCTAATTTAGAATCTAAAAACTAAATAGATATAATGCTCAAATTGGAAGAATTTTGTTTTACAAAAGTTGCAAACACACATGATGATTTCAACACATTATTGATGAAATGAGAAGTCTAGTTCAATAATGATTCTAACCATTCCAAAGAAGATGGAAGGAAGAAAGAAAGAAGGAAGGATCATTTTCAGAAGAGGATGTGGTAATTTCTTGATAACAAAGCATATATTATATAAAAACATACAAATATATGTTTGTAACAAAGTTGTCTTGTATTCTAATTCAAGGGACTTAAATCTTTGAATGTATGCTTGTGAAATTGACCATGAGCCTTTGGTCCCTTAAATGTGTTTTGTTTTTCTTCAAATCACAACTTTGCTTAGAAATATTATCTTCACCATAGTTGATGGCAACTTAGAGACAATTAAAAAGTGTAAAAACTTTGACCTTAAGTCAGCTTAGAGGGAATTAAAGAGTGTAAAAAAACTTTGACCTTAAGTATGTCTCCCAATTCCTTTGTAAAAGAAAAAACAAAGTTTCTCTCCCAATAAACTAGCCTTCTATTTTATAAGAACTTGTATTTTCTATTGATTTTACAACTTTTTTTAATTTATTGGGTGCCTAATTTATTGGAATTTTTAATTAACAATTCTTACAATTTACAGAGAAAAAAAAAAACTTTTCAGTTTGGGATAACTTTTAAAATAAATAGTCTTTTTAGGTTAAAATTTGAAAGGTGCTTTTGACCTACCCAAAAGCTAGCGTATTGCAAACTCATGATGATCAAGATTTTTCTTTTTTCTATTATGGGTAAAATTTCAATGCCTTGATACAAAAGTTCATTGAAGAATAAAACTCGGTCCACAAAAAAATATAGATTGAGCAAACAAAGAGCGTCGACCCCTTAGAGTCGCGCAAGAAGATGAGGAGTTGACCCCTTGGGTCGGCTCGACGCAAGAAGGATAGGACCCGACCTCTTAGACCGACTCGACCGAACATGCAGGTCAACTGGAGATATATAACGCCTCTCCGAGAGTTACACCTCCTTTATAACTCTTTGGGGGTTATGACCGTCATGAATGTCCATGTTAATGACCTATAAAGTCATTAACGTCCCTTAAACGACTAGCTAAGGATCCCTATATAAGAATGAGATCCTTAAGCTCAAGGAGAGACAAATTATATTATTCAAATTTCATACTTCATAGACTTTTCATATTCAACTGATCTTTTTCTCTTTTTAGAACTAACTTGAGCGTCAGAGCCGGTGTAGTGAAAAGTCTCCTACCCGTCCTAGCTCACTCTCTTTCTTTTCAGGTGTTGCAAAATTAAGTTTGTTCCACCAACCCTATCAAATTTAGTGCTATTATCTTATGTTGGATTTGGCTATATATATATATATGTATGGAGAGAAGCCAGTGAGGAAAAAAACATATATACATCTAAACATAATTTGTATGGTTTGACCCTCAAAATTCTCATTTTACTAATTTCATATGATTTTCCTATCCTACTTTCTCCAATAAATTTTTACCCTTAGATTAATTAACCTAGATCTCTAATGGTCCAAATTTATTCCTTTCCTTAAACTCCTTCTTAACCCTATTTTTAACCTACTCTCATAATTTTCAAACAATCTAATTCTTTTCCAAATCATACCATATTTTCTAATTTTCTTTTTCCACTCAAAGTGCCATGGTCAATCTTCTCCTATATTTTATTTTTGTGAGCTCAAAATTGTGTGGCCAGAGATTAAGATTGTTTTTGTGATTGCTAAATCTATAAATCAAATGTTATGGGAGTTTTTTTCTGACAAAAAAAATCTAGTAATTTTTTTTTTCATCAAGATTTTCTACTAAGGTGTAGGAATTTATCAATCTTATATTTTTTAAGAAGTGTAATCTTGAATATGGAAAAAGACTAATACTGAGATTTTTATTTTTATTTTTTATCAATGAGTGTTCGAACTAACTTACGCACACCTCGACTAATCTCACGGTAGAGACCGCTTTATTTTTATTTTTATTTTTATTTTTTATCATGATGATATTAATGATTTGTTTCAAACAAAAACCACATGAAAATAGATTTTATTTTATTATTTTATTGAACTTTGTAAATTTTTTTTTTTTTTTTTTTCTAGAGAAGAAAGGGACAATACACTAAACACAAACAAAAAAAACAGAACAAAAACAACTAAATAGAAGACTTCTCTCGCTCGACAAGCGCTAATAGCCACGGTGAAAAATCATCTCACCACTCCTGAATGACATCTTCAGTCATAACCCAATGTGCAATTGCATCGGCCACCTTGTTCTGAGGTCACTTAATGTGTTGAAAGTTCCTAATTGGGAAGGTCGACGCCAACCGAAGCATATCTCCGTCATCGATTTAATCACCGTGAGATCTTCCGCTTCCCCATTCAACAAACGAATCACTTCAAAACAGTCAGATTGGATGAACACTTGTGGGAGATTTAGTGCCTCAATCCGAAGTTTTGGCGGAGTTATTTAATATATGTTTTATTTTGTGCCTTAACTAAATATATTTTTGTGCAAAAATTATATTTTGTTAAAATTAGTGGGAATTAAATAGACGGTAAGAAGTGCAATCAATCAAATAAATTCTCCAATTTATTCAACATTGTGGCTGTATTTTAGTGGTAAGAATTCTACGTTGTGGCCGTAGAGACCTGGGCTCGAATCCCAGCAGCCACAATTACAATTTTTATTCTCCTAATTTATGCAAACATTCAGCTCTTTTACCAATTTACTTTATTACCCTTCACATGAATTGTTTTGTTTATATATTTTTTATCTCTAAAATTTTAAAATGTTTTTTTTTTTTACAAATTTTGAGACTTGTTTTACTTTGGCCTTTTAAAAATTAGGAGTGTGAGATTCGAATTTCTGAATTCTTGATCACTACTTCATACATTATATTATACATTTTTTATATTAACAAAAATTAAAATAGATTAAATCACAATGGTGAAATATGAGCATGGTAAGAAAGTCTTTAGTATCCTTTAAAAAAACAAAATTAATATAAAAGTAGGGTTAAGTTAGGGCCCGTTTGATAACGTTCATGTTTCTTGTTTCCTGTTTCCCGTTTCTCGTTTCCTGTTTCTTGTTCCCTGTTTTTTGAGAACCAGAAACAGAAACATGTTTGATAACTACTCCCGTTTCTTGTTTCTTGAAAAAAAGAAACAAAAACACATACTTGTTTGATAACGTTTCTTGTTTCTTGAAAAAAAAATAAACAAAATAGAAATATGTCATGTTTGATAAAAAAAAAATTGTTAATTTTTTCTTTTTTCCCTTTATGTTTTATTTTTTATTTTTTATAGTTTAAATAAAATTTAGTATACATAATATAAAAAAGATATAACATGCATTAATATATATATAAAAAAAAAAGTTTACATAATAAAATACAGATAAGTCTCGATGCAAAATTAAAAACAACCATAAAATTGTATTTATACTTCAAATGTTATCCAAATTTGATTTGATTTGTTATATGTTTTTGTGTGTTGACAGGGTAAGGAGACGTTTATTTAAGAATAGGGAAGTGAGTCTCCAACACGCCAAAACAACGTTCAATAACATTTCGCAGTGAAAAAATTTCGATAGATAAACACTTTTCCTTACCTCGAGGATGATGCCTTTGTTGCTCTAAAATCTCGAAGTCGTTGTCATTCGTCATTGTTTGTTATGGGTCATGTTTTAAATTCTCGTTGACGTGTAGACATTTCTAGATTATATTATAGATAAATTGATGTTATATAATTAAAATATCACTATTTGTGAACCTATAATAGTGGGAAATTTAAACTAATTTAAAAATATTGAAATGTTAATTTGCAAAGTTTAAAGTGTCGTCATGAAAATATGAAAATATCGATGTCAATAGATACTTATTAAAAAAACATAAAAAATTGTAATATATAAAAAAAACAATTGCAAAATTCAAAATTAAAATAATATATAAAAAAAAAACATTGCATAATTAAGAAAGAAAAAAAAAAGAAAAAAAAAAAGGGTTATAATGAGGATTTGAAGCCAAGACCTCATATGTGAAGAGCGGTTTATTTGGGTGCTTCTTTTGCCAATGAACCAACCCTAATTTATCATCAATTTAGGAACATATTAATATAAAAAGAAATGAAACTGGGAGAAACACATTTTTGAAGTTTCTCAAATTTTCCCTCTTTTTTAGAAACGTTTCTCAAAATTTAGAAACAAGAAACGGGAATAGTTATCAAACAAGTCCGTTTCTTAAAAAATGAGAAACGGGAACAAGAAACAGGAAACGTGAACGTTATCAAACAAGCCCTTAGAAATTCAATTCTTGTACTTTCAAGTTTATATCACATACATCCTTGAATTTTAAAAAATATTTAATAGATCTTTAATTTTGTATTTAATATTTTTCTTAACTTTAAAAAGTGTGCTAAATGCTTAAACTTTCAATTTAATGTCTAATAAATCTTTAAATTTTCTAATTTTTTTGTTTAATAGATTCCTTGACCTATTCATCATTTTTCAAATTGAAAGTTTAATGTTGTATTAGACACAAAATTTAATTTTATGTCCAATATATTCATTAATTTTAAATGAGGTTGATTATGTCGATCTACTAGGCATCAAATTGAAAATTCATGGATACATTTGACATTTTTAAATCTTAGATATTACACAATTAAATGTTCAAGAACCTATTAAAGATATATTTTTTTTGGTGACTTGTTAAACACAAACATAAAAAATCATGATCAATTGACTCAATTTTGTAATTTAACTATAAAAGTATTACTTTCAAAAGCATCTAAAATTATTTATTCATAATTATTTCATAACTCATAATTTTAAGTGGTAAACATAATAATTAAGAACACACTAAAGCCAAGAATAACACCAAAAAAAAAAAAAAAAAAAACATATGAAGAACTAGCATTTCCTCACGAAGATCAATTAAAAGTAAATTTAATAAGAGTTGTTAATGCTATCAAATCAAAACGAGCCTAACTAACATTACAAGAAGCCAAAGCGAGCATAGCTCAACTGACATATGTATGACTTGATGACCAAGAGGTCTGTGGTTCGAATCCCCCCATCCCCAATGTACTAAAAAAAAAACTAACATTACAAGAAAGTTAACAAGTTTTCAATGGCCAGCATAATGTACGGTAAAAGAAAACATGCCCGTGTATGGGATGAGAATTACCTGGAACCATTAGATGTGATGAATCCCAATCATCTCTTCTATGCAACTCAGACCAATCATGGACAATTCTCTATCATCTATCAGATGGGAAATAAGAGGCTAAAACAACATATGGGAAATAAGAGGCTAAAACAACATAGCCTATTGGAGACCATAACCTAAACTATATGTTGATCCTAGGGTTTCTCATAATCTCCTAGGACCAACGGGTTGGTTTCTACTCAGCCGATCACACCAATATAATGGAAAGTCTTGGACCCATAATCAATGTCGCCACGTGCCTGCGACGCGGAGCGGCCGACGTCCTCGAAAAAAGGGAATATTTTAACCAATAAAAGGAGTCGCCACCAATCTTTTTTATGGTGTGATTGGGCACCGAAATACAATAAAATAACTTTTTTTAAAAAAAGAAAAGTTATATAACAAAATGGTATGCGAAAACAGAGTTTGGGTTCGGGAGTCAATTGAGTGTGGGGAAGGTGTTAGCACCCCACAACTCCCGTTAAAACGGTGACCGAATTTTATCTTGAATTTAAAAGGTTCTTTAAAGAGTTTGCTTGAAAACATTATATTTTAAAACAATGTCTTATTTTTACCGCTCATTTCTCCAATATTTGAAGTCATGATCCCATAAAATAAGTGAAAATTATCCATCCATTTTGACTATATTAGAGATACTCCCGATACTTAGGAATATTCTTCACCTCAAGAATATGAGAGAATATTACAATTTCTCAAAGTCCATCCTAGGATAGTCATTCGTAAGAGAGTTTTTTTTTTAAACAAAACATTTTTTTTGTTTAAATTAAATTCATTTTTTCTTGGGATCAAAATCTCGGACTCCCAAAGATTATGATCCCTCACCTCAAGAATTCTAGAAAATCGGACTCCCAAATGTTTCTAGATTCCATCGTAGGAGATTTTATAAAACGGTTTTGAAAACAAACCAAAATCATTTGAGCAAAAAAGATTAGAAAACTTTGAAATAACATTTTAGTTATAAAACTTTCATAAAATACAAAGAGTGTAATTTTAAATATTTTGAAATAATTTTACAACGTAATAAAAAGTTTAAAAGGATTTTGGAAACATCATTAAAAAAATAGTTTTTAAAACACAACACAACATCAATGTATAAACAAACATATATGCAAAGTACAATTTAAACATTAGACATAATAGTAATATGAATCAAAACATAGAAATAAACATGTAAATGCTACAAACAAGCATGTTAGAAATTTAATAAAATAAATATTGGAATCGATCTCGGACTTCCAAAGAATCGACTCCTCACCTCGAGAATTCTAGAAAACCGGACTCCCAAATGTTTCTAGATTCCGTCGTCGGAGAATTTTTATAAAACGCTAGTAGAGAGTTAATTGATATTAAAAAATTAGCACAATATATTTTTTTTAACATAATATGAATATATAAAAAAAAAGTTGACAAAATAGTTAACACAAATATTACGATAAAATAAATAGATACACTTTTATCCACAAACCAGTAAAATATAATTAAAAATAAATAAATAAACGAAGAAAAAAAAAGAAAAAAAAACTAAATAAAGAAAATTACTTCAAAAATAAAGACTTAAAAATGTCAACTGACCATAAATTTAAATTAAAAACATAAAAAAGTGACGAAAAACTAAATGATGAAAGTTTAAAAAAATAAATAACTAAATAAATAAATTACAAACTAAAAAAAAAAGGTCAGTACAGAACAAAAAGAAAATAAAAGAAACGAAAAAGAGAAAAAATAAATGTAACTAGAGAAGTGAGAAATACACAATAATAACAACTAACTTCTAAAATCCTACTCCAGAACGAAATAAGAGATTTATTGAAATCAAAGAACACTAAACCGACTTTGTTGTTTGAGGTGTGGATCCTTGGGACAAAAGCCCTACCATATGCAACCTCCAACTAAAGCTTAAGTTTTTATTTGTGCTCTTAATTTGTTTTAGAATTTTGTGGATGAGAGTGTTGGAGTATGGAAAAAATGTGGGTTGTGAAATGTGTATTAGTGTAAAAAGAATGGAGGGTTTTTGATGGAGTATAGAAAAAATGTATGAGAATGTGTAGATAGCGTTGTGGAGTTTTGAAAATATGGATGTTGGGGATGGTGAGAATGTATGAAAATATGGGTGTTCTTCCTCCCCTTTTGAACAAAAAATAATTGGGATTTTAAAGCCAAAATCAATACCAATTTTGTGCATACAATTTTTGTTTTCATTTTGAAAATTTGAATTCATACCTAAAGTGAGCTTTCACCAATAAAGAAAAATCACTTTTATAAACTAAATACAAATTCAAAATTTTACCACTTTCACCAAATGAGATTTTTTTTTGTCTTTTTACTCCATCAAAACAATAGATAAAAAGTAAGCTAAATTAGCAATGAAATTATCAATGATTAAGAGGCTAATAACAACCAAATTAACAAGCAAAAATCATAAATTATGCATTGACATTATTAATTCAACAAAATAAATTAAAAGGGCCGGGCAAAAATACGTGGCTACAGTATGCCCCACTTCGTACATCTTTTTAGAAGTAGAAGGTGGACGAAGGTATAGACACTATTTTTCCTGGCACAGCTTAGAGGTACATTTAAATATCATAGCAAAGATCTCAAGGATCGGGAATAAACAAGTGTCTCATGACAAAATAAAAATGTCAAGGGCCAGAGATAAACAAGCGCCACATGACTTGGGTAAAAAAAATGGAGTCTAGGAATAGACAAGCGCCATTGCAGCAAGAAAAACGTTGGGGGCTAGGGATAAACAAGACATCACCGCAACAAAGGTGTTAGGGGTCATGAACAAACAAACGTCACATGACAAGATAAAGTGTCGGGGGCCAGGGATAAACAAGCACCACCACGACGAAATAACATGAAATGTTGGGGGCCAGGGATAAACAAGCATCACCTCAACAAAGGTATTAATGGTCATGGACAAAAAAACGTCACATGACAAGATAAGGTGTCGGGGGTCAGGGATAAACAAGCACCACCACGGCGAAATAACATGAAATGTTGGGGGCTAGGGATAAACAAGCGCCACCTCAACAAAAAATATTAATGGTCATGGACAAACAAACGTCACATGACAAGATAAGGTGTCGGGGGTCACGGATAAACAAGCACCACCACGGCGAAATAACATGAAATGTTGGGGGCCAGGGATAAACAAGCGCCACCTCAACAAAGGTATTAATGGTCATGGACAAACAAACGTCACATGACAAGATAAGGTGTCGGGGGTCACGGATAAACAAGCACCACCACGACAAAATAAATATGAAATGTTGGGGGCTAGGGATAAACAAACGCCACCTCAACAAAGTTATTGAGGGTCATGGACAAGCAAATATCACATGACAAGATAAATTATCGGGGGCCAGGGATAAACAAGCACCACCGCGACAAAATAAACATGAAATGTTGGGGGCCAGGGATAAACAAGCGCCACACACAACAAATGTGTCAAGAACCAGGGATAAACAAGCGTCACTTGACAAGATAAAGCGTTGGGGGCCAGGGATAAACAAGCGCCACACACAACAAATGTGTCAAGGACCAGGGATAAACAAGCGTCACATGACAGAATAAAAGTGTCGAGGGCCATGAATAAACAAGCACCACCACGACGAAATAACATGAAATGTTGGGGGCCAGGGATAAACAAGCGCCACCTCAACAAAGGTATTAATGGTCATGAACAAAAAAAACGTCACATGACAAGATAAAAGCGTCGAGGGCCAGGGATAAACAAGCACCACCACGATGACGAAGTAAATTGAAATGTTGGGGGCTAAGAATAAACAAGTGCCAGAAGAACAAAATAGGCATAAAGATGAATGTCCTTCATGGATGCATACATGCATATATATATGTTATGTTGTTAATGATATACTCATTTTAAAGCCATATTTTATCCTTATTTTATTTCTTTTGAAAAGAATAAAAAAAGTTAAGTTGTACAAAATAACTCACTTATACTTCTCCCGATAACTTGGTTAAGTATCATGATCTTGATCTGACTTTTGTCTTGGCCTGAAAGCTTCAAGACATGACTAATGGTAATTACTTAACATGAGAGTTTATAAACTCTCATGACTACTAAATAAACGTCATTCCAAGACTTTGAAACTGGCGGTGAAATGATGGATGGAGTGAAAGACCAATTGATCTAGTAATTTATGACATACGACTATGCAAAAAGTCGTTGGTAATTTGGAAATGACCAACAATTAACTTTCTTCTTATGCATAATAGCTTCTTGATAAGATCTGCATTTGTCAAATTTAGTAATTCAACATCTTGGATACTTCACCAGCGACCTTTTTAATACGTAGGCTCCTTCATAACTTCCCTTGATGATCCTTTTGAACTGGGGAGGGTCCTTTTTAATATTAAATCTTATTCCTTGTAAACGATGATGACGAACTTTCATGAAGTAGCTCGTGTCAAAATCCTTTGATAAAACTGACTTTTACATAATGTATAGTCATTTTTCTTCCTTGAACAAACGCTCATACCTCGGTTGAGTATGCTTCTTCAAAAATTTATCTTTCTAGACACTCTGAAAGATGGTAGTTTAGCATCATTAGAAAAAAAATTCTCCACTATATAGAAATGATATTGCCCCAATTGATGCAAGTAAATGGTGACACTGTTAATTTCCATAATGACTGTCATTTAGTCTATAATGTCCTTATAATCTTGCCTTTCTTCTATGATAGACAAATAACAGATGGTAGAATGAGACAAATATATACTCATGAATATACTTGGATAATGAAAGCCAACAATCCAATTTCATTCAAAGAAATAGTTTGCAAGTGGTTTTTAGTTCTCAAGAATACCTCAAAAGCTTAAATTGCTCTTGTTTCAAAGGCATCACCATCATGGCCTTAGGCATAACCAAATGGTAATTACTCCAGTCTTTCTCTTGTGATCTGTTTTTGGTAACTCTCTGACTTTCCAATTGCACTATTTGATTTATGGAGGATGTGGAGACATATTTGGGTTTATAGAGGCGAGAACAACTGAGGTGTCAAAAGTTTCCTCTGGTAGGTTGTTGTTGTAAAGTATTTCAACCTGACTGGAAGTTTCAGACAAATGGGGTAAAATCACCCCTTCATGTTGCCCGAGCATACTTCTCACTTTCATCTTTGATGCTTGAACAACTCTTTTCCAATCAGAAGTTGTTGATTCTTGTGGAGTCTTTTTAGGAATCAACACATCGGTAATCATGTTGACATTCAGTTCTTGTGTGGTCGTTTGACTCACTATCAATAATTTTGCATCCATCAGCTGTTGCACTCGTTGCTTAAACTCAACGCAAAATTCAATGGAATGTCCAATCACTCCCACATGGAATTAAACATTTCTCCCCATAATCAGATTTGACTCGTTGCTTTGGACTATTGTTGAGACACATCCAACATTCTTGAGGACTTGAATTGGCAATCTGATTTTTTTTCCTCTCATCTTAAACTTCAACCAATATTTCTTTGACTAAGCATTGGACTTTGAAAATGAGAGGAAAGCAAACTTCGGTAGAGCATTCCACTGCCTCTGCCTGGAATAAACATTTCTCCTCATAATCACATTCTTGATCATTGTTTTGAACCCTTGTTGATGGATATCTAACATTCTTGAGGACTTGAAATGACATATGGTTTTTTCCCTCTTATCTTAAACTTCAACCATCTTGCTTTAACTAAGCCTTGGACGTTGAACTTCAATGGAAGACAAATCTCTGTAGAGTCCCCCACTGCCCCGACATGGTACTCGCATCGTGTACTTGGATCGTACCATTTAAGATATGGAGGCTGCATAACCTCTTGAGTGGTACAAGAGAAATTTGACGGTTCTCAAACAATTGCAACGAGTGTCGATGTATGTCATAAGATCAAACTGCGTTTGTCTCCAATTATTCCTACTTCTTTGTTGATTCGACACATTCACTTGACTTTTTTTTTTCCTTTTGTTGAGGATTCTAGGCATAGCTTGCCTATCCAAGCATTGACAGTGATATATGGGTAACAACTTTGTTGCCCCAGGCTAAATTCATGCATTTATGCTTCTTGTTTTAGAATCAAGATTATAGTTTTTGCATCTACATCTATAATCCCCCATCGAAACGACGCATGGGTATGTCGTCATTCTTATCAATTGTGAACTTTGGCTCCACTCAAGGAGGATAGGGATACATGTCATCTGATTGTATCATTTATGCTTATAGCAATACCTTGCCACTTCATTTCTTGAAGTGCGTAAATCCAGAAATCTCGATCACTTAACTCTTCCATATCTTGTCAGACTGCATATACCTGATGGTTAACTTGATCGTCCAAGATCCTAACTTTCCTTCTAGTCCAAAAATAATGATGGGTGGAGATATTTGAGCTATTTTGTAAAACTGACTCTTTTAATCTTTTTTAAAGAAAGAGAAGGATATAATTAGTTCAAGTTAAATATTACTAGCATGAAGTGTATGCATGCAAGGTTTCCAAACCAAATGCTTATTTTACAACAATAATGCGAACTTTTATGAGAGTCTAATGTGAATACCCCAATAACTTTGGGAGAAAAAAATTAAACACGTATTGATTAATGACTATGAAGCTAGTGATAACACAATAGACAAATGGATGCTTATAAACCTAGGATTGTGCATGATAATGAAATCAGTCTTAATGTTAGGCCATGTAAATGCAAATGAGAGGATATGTGTATGAGACAAAAGGTAATAAAAAGACCATATAAAACAAGATGAGAAAAAAAAAAGAGAGTAAAATAATCAGATCAACAAGATACATAGCATAAAGACTCTAAACAAGTGAGGTTACTTCTAGGATCCTAAATGACAAAGGTCCCCAAATTGGTCAACAAGTCATACATGACGAATTGACTAAGTTGAGTGAGGATTTTTTATGTGCCTACACGGAAGCATAAGTTTCTCGAAGGTCGACACTACTCAGTCCTCAATTCTAATCCTAAAAGAAAAAGCCTGGGTAGAGGGCTCATGATGGTTTGTGAAATAAAATAATAAAGCAAAAGCAATTAAATCAATAAGACAACTACAAAGAGGTCTCAAACAAAGTGATGTTGGTTTTAAGGTCCTAAATAACAAAAGCCCTCAACTTGGTCAAAAAGTCATACATGACAAATCAACCAAGTTGAGTGAGGATTTTTCGTGTGCCTACACGGAAGCATAAGCTTCTCGAAGTTCGACACTACTCCATCCTCGATTCTAATCCTAATGGGTATAGCCCGGGTAGGAGGCTTGTGAATGTGTGTGATATAATAAAATAACACAAACAAATATACAATAATAACAACATAAAGAACAAAAGAAATCAAGATAATAAAGAGGTCAAACTCTCGAGGTGGAACCTCATAGTCCCCAGCAGAGTCGCCAAGCTGTCGCCACGTGCCTGCGACGCGGAGCGGCCGACGTCCTCGAAAAAAGGGAATATTTTAACCAATAAAAGGAGTCGCCACCAATCTTTTTTATGGTGTGATTGGGCACCGAAATACAATAAAATAACTTTTTTTAAAAAAAGAAAAGTTATATAACAAAATGGTATGCGAAAACAGAGTTTGGGTTCGGGAGTCAATTGAGTGTGGGGAAGGTGTTAGCACCCCACAACTCCCGTTAAAACGGTGACCGAATTTTATCTTGAATTTAAAAGGTTCTTTAAAGAGTTTGCTTGAAAACATTATATTTTAAAACAATGTCTTATTTTTACCGCTCATTTCTCCAATATTTGAAGTCATGATCCCATAAAATAAGTGAAAATTATCCATCCATTTTGACTATATTAGAGATACTCCCGATACTTAGGAATATTCTTCACCTCAAGAATATGAGAGAATATTACAATTTCTCAAAGTCCATCCTAGGATAGTCATTCGTAAGAGAGTTTTTTTTTTAAACAAAACATTTTTTTTGTTTAAATTAAATTCATTTTTTCTTGGGATCAAAATCTCGGACTCCCAAAGATTATGATCCCTCACCTCAAGAATTCTAGAAAATCGGACTCCCAAATGTTTCTAGATTCCATCGTAGGAGATTTTATAAAACGGTTTTGAAAACAAACCAAAATCATTTGAGCAAAAAAGATTAGAAAACTTTGAAATAACATTTTAGTTATAAAACTTTCATAAAATACAAAGAGTGTAATTTTAAATATTTTGAAATAATTTTACAACGTAATAAAAAGTTTAAAAGGATTTTGGAAACATCATTAAAAAAATAGTTTTTAAAACACAACACAACATCAATGTATAAACAAACATATATGCAAAGTACAATTTAAACATTAGACATAATAGTAATATGAATCAAAACATAGAAATAAACATGTAAATGCTACAAACAAGCATGTTAGAAATTTAATAAAATAAATATTGGAATCGATCTCGGACTTCCAAAGAATCGACTCCTCACCTCGAGAATTCTAGAAAACCGGACTCCCAAATGTTTCTAGATTCCGTCGTCGGAGAATTTTTATAAAACGCTAGTAGAGAGTTAATTGATATTAAAAAATTAGCACAATATATTTTTTTTAACATAATATGAATATATAAAAAAAAAGTTGACAAAATAGTTAACACAAATATTACGATAAAATAAATAGATACACTTTTATCCACAAACCAGTAAAATATAATTAAAAATAAATAAATAAACGAAGAAAAAAAAAGAAAAAAAAACTAAATAAAGAAAATTACTTCAAAAATAAAGACTTAAAAATGTCAACTGACCATAAATTTAAATTAAAAACATAAAAAAGTGACGAAAAACTAAATGATGAAAGTTTAAAAAAATAAATAACTAAATAAATAAATTACAAACTAAAAAAAAAAGGTCAGTACAGAACAAAAAGAAAATAAAAGAAACGAAAAAGAGAAAAAATAAATGTAACTAGAGAAGTGAGAAATACACAATAATAACAACTAACTTCTAAAATCCTACTCCAGAACGAAATAAGAGATTTATTGAAATCAAAGAACACTAAACCGACTTTGTTGTTTGAGGTGTGGATCCTTGGGACAAAAGCCCTACCATATGCAACCTCCAACTAAAGCTTAAGTTTTTATTTGTGCTCTTAATTTGTTTTAGAATTTTGTGGATGAGAGTGTTGGAGTATGGAAAAAATGTGGGTTGTGAAATGTGTATTAGTGTAAAAAGAATGGAGGGTTTTTGATGGAGTATAGAAAAAATGTATGAGAATGTGTAGATAGCGTTGTGGAGTTTTGAAAATATGGATGTTGGGGATGGTGAGAATGTATGAAAATATGGGTGTTCTTCCTCCCCTTTTGAACAAAAAATAATTGGGATTTTAAAGCCAAAATCAATACCAATTTTGTGCATACAATTTTTGTTTTCATTTTGAAAATTTGAATTCATACCTAAAGTGAGCTTTCACCAATAAAGAAAAATCACTTTTATAAACTAAATACAAATTCAAAATTTTACCACTTTCACCAAATGAGATTTTTTTTTGTCTTTTTACTCCATCAAAACAATAGATAAAAAGTAAGCTAAATTAGCAATGAAATTATCAATGATTAAGAGGCTAATAACAACCAAATTAACAAGCAAAAATCATAAATTATGCATTGACATTATTAATTCAACAAAATAAATTAAAAGGGCCGGGCAAAAATACGTGGCTACAATCAAAATCACACAAATGACTATTATATAGCCCAAATATAATTTCTATTGAATTTTTTTTTATAATTAATGATAGAATTAGACTATTTCTCCATAAACTTGGTCTTGTCAACCAAGTCCAAAATTAGCCTAACTATACATTAAAACTAGGCTATAATAATGACAACAATCATACCACCGAGCAGCCCACTCCAACCGACATATCGAGGCCGCAATGCACACTCTTGGAATTAATCCTCCTGATGCACAATGGTACATGGATACTGACGCTACCTCTCATATGACATCCACGCAAGGTAATCTCTCGTCTTATTTTAATTTGAGCAAAAATCGTGGTATAATTGTTGGAAATGGTCATTCAATTCCAATTCATGGTTATGGTCATACACACTTATCTTCCCCAAATCCACCATTATCTTTAAAAAATGTTCTTTATGCCCCTCAACTCATTGAAAACTTAGTTTCAGTTAGAAAATTTACTACTGATAACTCTGTTTCCCTTGAATTTGATCCTTTTGGGTTTTATGTGAAGGACTTTCAGACGGGGATATGTCTAATGAGATGTAATAGTCAGGGCGAACTTTATCCCATCATCCCGACCACCACAAATCAACCCATATGACCTTCCAATTTTGCCGCTTTAGCACCATCCCTATGACATGAGCGTTTGGGTCATCTAGGAGGAGTTGTTTTTTATTCCCTCAGGCTAAATAATTTTATTGAATGTACTAAAACTCGTAGTTCTCATATATGTCCTTCTTGCCCACTTGGAAAGCATGTTAAATTGCCGTTTGTTGCATCTTCTTCTTGCACTTTTATGCCTTTTGATATTATCCATACTGATCTTTGTACAACTCCCATTTTGAGTACTTCAGGCCACAAATATTATATTCTCTTGCTAGATGATTACTCTAATTTTTTGTGGACTTTTCCCTTATCTAAAAAGTCACAAGTTTTTTCCACTTTCTTGTCTTTCAGAGTTTTCATTCACACTCAATTTGAAAGAGAAATAAAAAACATTCAATGTGATAATGGTAGAGAATTTGATAATGGGTCATTCTGGAATTTTTGTAAAACTCATGGTTTGTCTTTTCGTCTCTCTTGTCCTCATACTTCATCACAAAATGGAAAGGCCGAAAGAAAAATTCGTACCATTAACAACATTGTTCGCACTTTACTTACTCATGCTTCTTTACCAAATTCTTTTTGGCATCATGCATTACAAATGGCAACTTACCTTCTCAACATTCTTCCAAATAAACAATTAGCCTATCAATCTCCTCTAAAAAATCTCTATCACAAAGACCCATCATACTCTCTTCTTAGAGTGTTTGGTTGCTTATGTTACCCTCTTTTTCCATCTACTACCATTCACAAATTACAACCTCGTTCCACATCATGTGTATTTTTGGGATATCCGTCTCATCATCGTGGCTACAAATGCTATGATTTATCCTAAAAAAAGATCATACTAAGTCGCCACGTTATTTTTTATGAAACTCAATTCCCTTTTGCTAAAGTGCATAATCCATCACCTCAAACATACGATTTTTTGGATGATGGTGTCTCTCCTCATATAATACACCATTTGACCTCTTCAAATAAACATAGTTCTCCAACACCCACTTATCCTCCCTCTCCCAATCCCCATGATGATCCTACTGACGACCCAACATCGTCTGAGCCAAACACATCAAACCCATCAGTCGGGACCCACTCTCCCGTCCAACCCCCTTCTTTTTTAGGCCACAGACCAGTTACTCGAAGTCAACATGGGATTTTTAAACCAAACACCAAATATAGTCTCCTAACCCATGTTACCAAATCACCTCTACCTCGTAACCATGTGCCTGCCCTTAATGACCCGAATTGGAAATTGGCTATGGACGATGAATACGATGCTCTTATTAAAACTAAGACGTGAGATTTGATGCCTCGTCCACCTAACGTTAATGTAATTTGATCTATGTGGATTTTTCGACATAAAGAAAATTCTGATGGTTCTTTTAAGAGGCATAAAGCCCGTCTTGTAGGTGATGGCAAAACTCAACAGGTTGGAGTGAATTGTGGTGACACTTTTAGCCCGGTGGCTAAACCAGCAACCATTCTCACTGTTCTTAGTTTGGCTCTCTCTAAAGCGTGACCTATTCACCAACTTGATGTAAATAATGCTTTTTTACATGGTGAACTCAAGGAAACTGTATACATGCATCAACCCCTAGGTTTTCGAGACACGTCACATCCGGACTATGTTTGTTTGCTGCAAAAATCGTTGTATGGGCTTAAGCAAGCTCCTCGCGCCTGGTATAAACAATTTGCGGACTTTGTTTCCACTATTAGATTCTCTAACAGCAAGTCTGATCATTATATCTTCATCTATCGTAAAGGTACGCACATGGCCTACATCCTTGTATGTGGATGATATTTGTCGCAACGTCATCGCGACGCGGAGCGGCCGACGTCCTCTTTTAAGGGTTTTGTTTTAAAAATAAAAGAGATGGAGTCGCCACCAACCATTTCGGGTGTGATTGGTCACCTTCAAACAAAAACTGGTCTAGAAAACAAAAATCAAGTTCGGGGGTCGGTTGAGCATAGGGAAGGTGTTAGCACCCTACAACACCCGTTAAAACGATAACCAAAATTCTATCCTTTTATCCAATTAAATTTATTGCGAAAGTTCTTAATTTGAGAAAAAAAGAAATAGCATTAAATTCAAAAATATGTCTCACTTAATCATATCTTAACTTTAACGATAAAGTAAGAATTTGATATAATGAGTGGAATTAACCATTAATTAATTATCATGTTTTTAAATTTTTCTTAAATAAAGAAAATTATCACCTCAAGAATTTGAGAAAATCTCAACTCCGTCATAGGATTTTTACATGATAATATTAATTGAAATTCGTTTTGAAATACTTTTGAAAAATATAATTTTAGAATAAATTGAAAATCAAATGAAAGATCTAATTTTAAAATCATTTAAAATGCCCGAGTTAAAAACAAAGGTAAACCAACATTATTTTAGAAATCTTAAATTAAGGTAAACAAATCAAGAATTATTTTTTTTAAATCAAAACATAACACAAAAATAAAGAAATAAAAAAACATGAAACTTAACTAAAAGTTAAAAGTGCAATTTTTGAAATTTTTTATTAATGACAAAATTGTAAATAAGACAAAAAAAAAAAAATGCAAAATTGTAAATAAACTTAAAACTTTAAAATGAAGATTTATTCTCTCTTACCCTACGTGAAGAAGATGAATCCTAGATTCAAGGCTGCCGTCTGTGAGCTTCGTCGGCCGCCGATCTGGTCCGTCGCCACGCCGTTCGTTATAGCACTGCCACCGTGGAGCTTCTTCTGCCGTCGTTCAATGGTTGCCTCCTAAGTTCGAAGATGGTGTTTGGATGAAGGTGGAGAAGATGAAGTTGGGGAAGAAGATGGAGGAAGGGAGAGAGTGTGGGACATTGAGGAAATAAAATTGATTTTTTTAGTCAAATCAAGATTTTGACTTCAAAAATCATATTTTAAATTCTCTAAAACTCTAATTTTATCGATCTCCCCTCTACGAGCCTTTTGCTATGATATTTTTCTTGAATGATTCTTTACCCGATATTTATAGACGATGAGAACGTCAAACAATGTTAAAATCAAACAATTAATGACTCAAAATTTTATTGTTAATTGAAACGGATTTTGACCAAAAATGAACAAATATGTTATACTCATAAATGAATATCAAATTTTTAATCCAAAAATGAATTAAATAATTTATACTCATAAATGAATATCAAATTTGTAATACAAAAATGAATTAAATAATTTATACTCATAAATGAATATCAAATTTTAACCCAAAAATGAATTAAATAATTTATACTCATAAATGAATATCAAGTTTTAACCCAAAAATGAATTAAATATTTTATACTCATTGGATAGAAATAAATGAATATTAAATTTTAGCCATAAAATGACTTATAAATTTTATACTCATAAAATGCTAATTTTATTTGTCAAATTAGGTAAAAATTCTTCCCAAACAATTAAAACATTATTTTTGTTATTTTTCTCCGATTTTCGAAATTAACTAAATACATAATAAAAAAGTGAATTTACAACTTAAAAAGACTCAATCAAATATGATAAAAAAAAAAATAAGGTAAAAACATTAATAATAAACAAATGCCCGGACCAAATACGATGTCTACAATATTATATTGACTGCTTCATTTGATGATCTTCGCAAGTAAATTATGACACTTCTCAGTTCTGAATTTTCCATGAAGCACTTGGGTCAATTAAGTTATTTTTTGGGGATCGCTGTAACTCGTCATTCATATGGTTTATTTCTATCAGAAAAGAAATATGCTGAAGATATCATTGAACGAGCTGGAATGTCATCATGCAAGTCCAGTTCCACACCAGTTGACACTAAACCAAAGTTACGTGCAACTTCTAGCACACCATATGACGATCCCTCAGGATATCGCAGACTGGCAGGCGCCCTGCAATATCTAACATTTACACGGCCCGACATATCATACGTTGTACAACATATTTGTCTTTTCATGCATAACCCAATGCAGGAACACATGCAGGCTCTCAAGCGCATTGTGCGTTACATTCAGGGCACTAAGGAATATGACTTACACTTATACCCTTCATTGACGAACACTCTCGCCTCTTACACCGACTCTGATTGGGGTGGGTGTCTAGATACTCGACGCTCCACATCTGGTTATTGTGTATTCCTTGGAGACAATTTGATCTCATGGTCTTCGAAACGACAGGCTACTCTCTCTCGATCTAATGCCGAAGCCGAATACCGTGGGGTTGCCAACGTGGTTTCTGAGTCTTGTTGGCTTCGAAACCTACTTTTGGAATTTCATTGTCCTATTCAAAAGGCCACATTGGTCTATTGTGATAATATTAGTGCCGTATATCTCTCGGGAAATCCAGTTCACCATCAGCGCACCAAACATATCGAAATGGATATTCATTTTGTCCGTGAAAAAGTTGCTCGTGGCCAAGTACGTATCTTACATGTCCCATCTCGACATCAGATTGCAGACACTTTTACAAAAGGTCTTCCATCGATCTTGTTCAACGAATTCCGGGACAGTCTCAGCGTCCGCCAACCTCCCGATTCGACTGCGGGTGTGTGATAGAATTAGATTATTTCTCCATAAACTTGGTCTTGTCAACCAAGCCTATAGTTACCTTAACTTAAGCCTAAAGACTTAGTATGATTGTTGCCATTATTATAGTCTAGTCTTAATGTATAGTTAGGCTAATTTTGGACTTGTAATTAGTATATAAATGATGTTCTCTAAATGAACAAATCATCAAAAATCATATTATTTCAATTAATTATTAAATTAATTCCAACAATCTCCCACTTGGGCAACAATTTCCTTATTAGCAATTATTAATTTATTCTTTAGTGCCAACCTTAATGCTATTTTAAAAATAACTTCTCAATCACAATCCGGTCCATTTTGTATATCAATGAGGAACCAAAGTGGCTTTTGTCACATGTATGGTTGCAACTTAGCCTTCAATGATCACAAGACCAAATATACTCAATGACATGAATCAAGTGTGAAAGAGATGCATGGAAATTACATGTAATGTGATCTAAACATGTATACTTCCAACTAGTCAACTTTATTCTTTAGAGAGATCAAATTGAACTTTTTCTAGCCTTATGTTAAACTATTGTTAGAAAGGAAGTGATTCAGAGTACTCAAAAAAATAATTCATCTTCCTTATTCGGCATCAAATAAAATTTTGTATCTACTCTATGAAAGCACAATCTTCCACTCAACTAACGTACCATATATAATTTTCACACTATATGAGCATTATGCTCCCAAAAAAACTTTTGTGTGAAAGTTCTTAATGAACGTATCCATAATGATGAAGTTTTATTCCTTTAGACAATAAAATCTATGAATTTTGTTTATCAACTAAAGCTTATGATTCTCATACAACTTTTGTTGCTATTAATTGAAAAAAAGAAATTCTTGTCAAGACAACTTAGTGACAAAGATTAAAATTTATGAGTTTGTTGCCACACAAAGTGTTATGACCACAAACCTCAATGGTAAAAGAAACTACTCGACTATTTGTCACTTTTATTTACAGTAATATCTTTTACTCATTTAGTGAACATAACCTGGAAGGTGGATCTTGTTGGCAACTCTTATTATTATCAAAATCAATTTAGCTCATGATCTCTACTTTATTTGATTTTGATGAGTGAACATGTATCCTTTTGTTAATTACCTTAAAACTCTTTAGATCCAATTAAGAGTTAAAAAAATATTTGTCTTTTGTTATTGATATGAGTACGAAGCGGAAGCGTCTAAACTTCAAGCATGAAATTTTTCATTTCTTTATTCAGGGGCCTTTATTGGGACTAAACTTGTCTTCTTTAATGATTTGAATATTTTTTAGTGCATACAACTTTATGCTTGAAAATTTGGAAGACTTTCTAACATAACCTCTTTTGTGAAATCTCAATATTACTTGACATTCATCTCACGATATCATTTCACAATATAAAAGACATGTTCATACAAGTTTTCATCCTATATCGTAGTCTTATCATGTCAACGACATATTGCACTAGAAAAATAAATTTACTCCCACTAAGCTTGTAATTCATAATTATCACTCTTGTTTACCTTAGACCTTAAACGTGATAATTAATTAATGAAACTTATGAAATTACAAACAATAACCTTATTGAGATCGCAAATGAAATTAGACCTTTGAAATGTTGTGTTACTAGAGCAAGAGTTTCTAAACTATACCGACTTTAATTTCATAAATCACAAAATTGAGAAACAATTTTTATATCCATTTGACATAACTTTTAAAAATAGTTTTGAAGTGTTATCATTTACCTAAAACAAGTATCTTTATAATTAATGTCACCTATAATAATTGAAACACAATAACTAGACAAACCTTATATCTTTCAACACATTACCTTTTAAAGGCAATATGACACGATGTCAAATATTGTCGTTGTTGTTTATTGTTTCACCTAATTCTTTGTGGCATTAATTCTTTATTTTAAGAGATAGGTATTTGTTTGACTTTATGGAAATATAATTGAATCAACTAATTTTTACTTTTAAGTCAAACTTAAATCTTTATACTCGTATTTCTTTTATCTCTTGTGATTACTTTAATAACACTTTTAATAATGTTAAGTTTATCTTACTTAAATGAGGGAACCTGTACTAATGTTGTAACATAGATAAAATAACTTAAGTTCTCTTTTCATAAGGATAACATTCCTCATTTCATCTCCCCTTCAAAGTCAACATTCTTAAGAAACTAAAGATATCTAGCAAATGAATTGTTAAGTGAGAATTAATTTTTGAATCGTGAAAAGACTAGCATACCTAGAGTAACAACTTATAATCTTTAAGTCCAAGTTTTCCTTATTGGCCTTCATGATCGATCATTAGTTGGACATCCCTAAATGAAAACATAATATATTAAGCATTTTCCTAGCTTTGTATTGCAAGAGATTTAGTTGTTACTTTATGTGGTACAACACTTGAACTTTATGCTGCAATCTTAAGTTTTTTTTTCTTTCTAAAGAAGTTGAGTTCAAAGAAGAATGATTTGTCATACTTCTAACCTCGTATTTACGAGTTTTGAATAATTCTAGAAGCAACACACTTTGCTCAGGTTTGCCTAAAAATATGTCTACTTAATGGCTCTATAAATTCTTAAAGGAGTTAGCACGATGCCCTAGACATTCTCTATCTAATCCAGAGTTGTTGCACCACTAGAAATGAATTTTATGGCATTTAAGATATCTATTACTAAAGACCTATCTGACATCAAACATAAGCGCCTTCACTTGTCCCCATGATTCTATCTAATACAGACTCGAAGATTTGTTAAATCAAAAGACTCGATCATCAATGAATAGAAGTAAGAGTTTATTCAACACATGAAAGTCTGACATGCAAGGTAAACTAACTTTGTTTAAGTCCTAAGTGAAAAGTCAAATCTTCTTCATACATTATGAAAATAAATACTAAGAACATATTTTCCTACCTCTCCAAATTTTCGAAAAAAAAAAATATTACGAGAAGTCTGAATCCTAACTTTTAGTGATTTGGACTAATATGTTCCAAATGCAACTTTGTGTCGACTTTAATTTCTCCCTTAAGCAAATAATTAATTGAGTACATTTTGTGCTTTTGTACTTAAAATAATTTTGTTCAAACATACCATCGAAGATTCGCTCATTAAGGGTTCATCTACCTTTCAAGCATCATAGTGTACTCTTTTGTGTTCTTTTGTTCTTCATTAAGACACATTTAACCAAAAGTTAAAATGTCTCTTATTTTATGTTCATTTCATAACAATCTTTATCTTTATCTTTTAAAGGAATTTTCTAATTACTTTCTCATCAAACATGATTCCTTGAATAATAAAATACATCGCCATAAAGCTTATGAAGTTAAGATTATTCCATTTTTTTTAATATAAATCACAATTAATATGAATGGGATGTTGCTAAGTAAAAAAAATGAAAGTGTTTCTTTATTCATCATAACGTGAACAAAAATATTCTCAAAATCAAACAAGGCAATAATATTAAATTTTTTGATAAACAACCAAAACATGCTCATAAATAACTTTGTATTTATAAAAATACCTTAAAATTAAACTTTATGAGGACAACAAGATATCAAACACAACATTGACGACCTTCCTTTGGGTCGAATGTCAACTTGTAAACAATACTCTCAATGTGGTGAGGAAACACTAATAACTAATCCGATCAAGTGAAAGCCTTCCGTTGGGGTGACAATCACTCACACGTCATGACTTTATATTATCCATGTTTTATCACCAGCTAACCATAAATGTACCTGTTATTTTGCCAAACTGACGTCTTCCTTTGGGCGACAACAGAACACATAAACAACATGGCCACAAACATCTAATTAACTATGAAGATGTCAATATCAGAAATCAGAGGCTACTTTGGCAGCATGATCCATCAAATCACACTAATAGAAAATCAGATTATTATGCAAAACACATTTATCTTTAATTACTATTAATTTTATCTTCATGAAAATGAAATTACCAAAATCATTTTCAAAATTAAGAATAATATCTTTACCTGCATAATTTGCAAAGGGAAAAGTCATCAAGAATAAAAATTAGATTGCCAAAAAAAAAAAACTTTATTGGGATTTCAATCCACTTAACAACCTAACATAGGCATTGGGGCATCAAATTTATAATCCAATAATCAAATATAATAACTTATCCCTTTTAGAATACAATGTTCCTTTGGGCCGACTAACAACTTCAAAAGGACACATCATTATGTTATTCATACTTATTGATGTAGTAGGATTCGTGGTTAATTAGTTTTAGTTAATTCCTCGGTTAATTAAAAATATGATTGGTTTTTTTTATTAATTAGGATTATGTTTAGTTTCCTTGGGTTTCAGGATTAGGATTAGGATTAGTTTTTCAATTCTCTATAAATAGAGCATTTTATCCCATTGTATTCATTAAATTTTGATTCATATAAATAATACTTGGTTGATTATGGGAGAGAATTATCTTTTTATCTTCTTAGGTTACACCACTTATTATTGCATGTGTGTTTGTTGTTTGGCCAAATTGTAACCTTCCTTTGGGTGAAAAAAAAAATATTTTTATTACATTTCTTTGTAAAATATTACCATTTGCCGCAATAATAGCGTTGTTGCTAACACTATTTTTTTTTCATTCTTTAATTCTTTCTCTAATGATCTTTCTTCATGACAGCCACCATATAGTCAGAGATTCAATATGAAAACATTCTTTATCGTTGAGTCAAATATGCATATGAGAACATTCATAATCCTTAATGATATAACCCAAATATGCAAAAACATCCGAATTAAATTTGACTATTCAAACGTTCGAGTAATTCACAAAACATGTTGTAAAATAATTCTGAAATCCTATTGAATCGAAATCTTATGAATTAAAGGAAAGACAACATGTTTGACAAAATTAATAATCTACCATCCAAAAACCGCTCTGATACCAATTGTTGGAAATTTATTGGGAAAAAACTCAATATGTGATTATTCAAGAATAAAGATATTTAATTCAAGAAAAATTAGAACTTTTAGGATCTAAGCATGGAAGAAAACTAAATCAAAGGAAAAGGAGATGAGAATTACTTGGAACCATTAGATGTGATAAATCCATGGCCCGCAACACTCTGTGGTTTGTGGTCTTCCTCATCTATGCAACTCAGACCAATCAGAGGAATCTTCTCTATCAGATGGGGAATAGGAGGCTAAAGTAACATAATCTAAACTATATATATGTTGATCCTAGGGTTTCTCATAATCTCTCCTAGGACCAACAAGCTGGTTTTTACTCAGCAGACCACACCACTATATGGAAAGTCTTGGGCACATAATCAAGATCATACACATGCCTATTAAATAGACCAAATATAATTGCTATTGAATTTGTTACCCACAAATGAATTAATTATTAAAATAGTTCCAACAAGTATTACTCTCAAAAGCATCTAAAATTATTTATTCATAATTATTTCATAACCCATATTTTTAAGTGGTAAACATAATAATTAAGAACATTAAAGGGATAACTACACAAATAGCCACCTTATTCCTATGATATTATATTAATGTCTTCACTTTCTATTTTTATAAAAAATGTCTAACTATTTTTAAAAATTTCATAAAAGTTGGACAGCAATTACTTTCATACCCTTCAACCTCTCTAACATTCTACAAGAAAAACTGCTTTTAGCGACGAAAATAAAACGTCGTTAAACCTACGATTTCGTCGCTGAAGGTCTTTTGCGACGTAAAAATTGACGTCGCAAGAAACGTCGCGGTAGCTGCGTCGCTCTAGACATTTAGCGACGTTTTGGGAAAAACGTCGCAAGGCTTGCGACGACACAGCAGAACGACGCAAAAACGTCGCAAAGAATGTTTGCGACGTTTTATTTTTTTCGTCGCACGTACTGTTTGCGACGTTTTATTGTTTTCGTCGCTAGATTATTGCGACAAACATAATTTTCGTCGCATACTACTATAAATAATGACGGTTTTTATTCGTCATTGTTTATTCCATAATTTATTAAAAAAAAATATATTGTTGGTTGCCCTTGCCCGAACCTGAATGTTTACGAAACTCTTATTGAATCATAACTATTTCCAATACCATTTCTAACCATTCACAAGTCAATTCATAAACATAAAGTCACAACAACAACCATTAATAATCTTCTCTCTTTAATCTTCAACAAAAAACCACAAGTACAAAAAAAGATCACAATAAACATAATACACAATCACAACCCTCACTCTTATGCCAACTTAAGAGTTAAACAAATTTCTTCTCTTTCCAAACATAAGTAAAGTGACAATGACAAAGATAACTTCAATATCCAATTTTATGTTTTTATAACCTAATCAATATCAATAGTCAAAGCTGCAAAGTATCATTATACACAAATAAACATTTGTTGGTTATTAAAAGAGAGCAACCATTTAAAACACTTAGACAAACAAATCCAATGAGTGATGACAACTTCTTAGCTCCAACAATCATTCATTTGTGCATACCTTCTTTCCTACGTATCTCAAATTGTTGTTCTATTGTCCTAGCCAAATTCTCAAAAACTTCAATAGGCTAGATAATAAAACTAAAAAAATACAATATAAGAATTCTACTAACATCGGAGTGTGTATAACCAAACTCTAAATCAAACTTTAACCACATGATCAATAGCCTTTCAAACTCATTTTGAACAAGCAATCTACTAACAAAAACTTTAATCACACTTTGATCAAATGTAAGTTCCAAATCTAACTGCAATCACATAACTAGCCTCCAAATGACACTCTAATGAAACAAATATTCTCCAAATTATATTTTGAACACATAATATATGCAAAATCACTTCAAAAAATTCAATAAAAAAAAATAAATCTTAAATAAGTTAAAAAAGAACACAATGCAAGCATTGTACATACCTTCCAAACGCTTGACCAATATCCTTCTTTGTCTTTTGAAATTTCCTTCAATTGGAATGTTGTGGTTTAAACAAAGCGCTACAAAAGAAAGCTTAAAGTTAGAAAAATATCTCTTATGGGCAATAGTCATGGAAATAAGAAGACTAGAAAAAAAAATATTGTTGGTTGCCCAGACATGAATGTTCAAAACATTCACAATTCAATTCTTAAACATAAACTTACAACAACAAACATTAACCCTCTCTCTATTCCTCAACCAAAACCATAAGTTAAAAAACAAATATCAGAGTAAACATAACACAATCATAACACTCACTCTTATTCCAACTTAAAAGTTAAACAAACTCCTCTCTTTACAAACATAAGTAAAGTGATGAAAACTTTTGTAGCTCCAACAATCATTCATTTTTGCATAATGGGAGTGTATAACCAAACAACCAAACTTTTATCCCAACTTCAATAGGCTAGATAATAAAGCTAAGAAAAACAATATAAGAATTCTACTCAAGTGTATAACCAAACAACCAAACTCTAAATCAAACTTTAACTAGGACTGAAAATATGCTTGAGTAAGAAATGAAATGAGTATTCTAAGACTGAAAATATGCTTGAGTAAGAAATGGAATGAGTATTCTAGGACTGAAAAATACAGCACTTTGTTTTCTAAAGTGAAACCAAAGAATTGGACATTTGGATCTTCGTCATAATACCTCATTTTCTTCGGTGGTCCCTGTTGCAAGGGCTTCAACGACTTTCACTGTTGACTGAAATTTGCTTTCAAAAGACTGCTTTGCTAAACAAACTCAAGTTAACATTGGTTAATTTATATTTTCCGTGTAAGATAGTATACTATCCAAAGTTAAAAATTATGCTAAGCAAGATTACATGTTTCAGGTTTCCAGCATGAGTTAAAATTCTCTGCTGAAGCACTTTTTCCATTTTTCTCGTAATATATGCTACATCGATGAGAAAAATTTGAACCAATTAAAGTACATGTTAAAAATCAATCTAAAGGAGAGAATCGATTACTATTGAGGAACTAAGTTGTCTAGAATCAATAATCTTCTCTACGCTTCTTCTAAATATTCTCCTCAGTCTTGTACTTTGATTTTTTACTTCCTTCATAGATGAACCGAGAAGTAAACGAGGAGAAATATGAAAATGGTGAAGAGAATGAATTTTCGGAAAGAGTTATTTTCCACAACAAACCTCTTTAGAGATACAAATAGGTTCTTCAATCTTCGGATGCATCTCCAATTTCTCAATGGTTTACTCCGGTGTCCATGGGATCTCCCTCCTCCCTCGTCGACGGATTTCCCCCTCCTTAATAGATACCGTAAAATCAACAAAACTTCAACTCGACGTTCACTAGCAGACATTTGAATTCAATAACAAACATGAATCATTCAAATCGAAAATAAATAATTAAAGTCGAATAACTTAAAAGAGACAGTATTGGAGTTATTGACGAAGCTATTTCGCAGTGGAACAATGGCGTAATCGAAGAAAATTGTAGATATAAATGAAGAAGAAGAAAAAAAACTCTCATTCGCCCAAGAAACTAAAATGCCCAAAAAACTGACTTGGAATCGCGTGGGTTTCGACGAAAACCACCGGCAGCAGGGTGAAGGAGAAGTGATCGTCGTGGGGACTCGAGCTATCGCTTGTCTTCGTCATTGGAGGATGGCCATAGATGAGTTCACGAAGAGAACAGGTGGTGCGCGGCTGGGATTGAGAGGAAATAGAGCTGAGATTGAGATGAATAGAAAATTAGGGTTACCCGTACTTTTTATTTGGGCCTGCAACGAAATAACCAAACGTCGCTGATTTTTGCGACGAAATAATCAAACGTCGCTGATTTTTGCGACGTTTTATTCAAACGTCGCTAATTTTTGCGACGTGTTATTCAAACGTCGCTAATTTTTGTGACGTTTTAATCAAACGTCGCTAATTTTTGCGACGAAATAATCAAACGTTGCTGATGTTTGCGACGTTTTAATCAAACGTCGCTGATTTTTGCAACGTTTGATTATTTCGTCGCAACTGCTGCGGCAATTTTGGTTTACGTCGCAATTTATGCGACGAATATGATTGCGTCGCTATTTGTTCGTCGCTAAAAGAGTCTTTTCTTGTAGTTTATATTGAATTTTCTCTTACATTTTAATAAAATAAAATAAAAAGTAAAACAAGCTCATTTAAGGAATTTTTGTTTTGAAATCATAAAATTTGCATTAATCACGTCTCTCTCCTCATTAAAACTGCATTCTCTCTCCTCATTTAAATTGTGTTCTCCCTCCTCGTATCCAGACCTAAACAATTTTCTCTCCGCAATATATATTTTCATATATAAAATATATAAGGTGGTTATATAAATAAATACATATATTTAATTTTCTTTAAAGAAATACATATATTTTCTTTAAAGAAATACACAATATCTATAAGTATATATGAAGTATATACCCATATATGAAGTATATATCAATATATATGATGAGTACATATATTTTATAAAACAATAAATATATATTATCTATAAGTATATATACAATATATATGAGCATATAGTCATAGATGAAGTATATATGGTAGATATATATATATATGTTATAAGTATATATGCAGTATATATGAGTATATACTCATATATTTTTGCTTAAAAAAAATACTCATATATGAAGTATATATAAGTATATATTGTAGTTATATATATAAAAAATTAAATGGTAAAGAAATAAGTGGTAAGAGAAAATGAGAGATAAAATCGAAATTTAATTAAAAAATAAAATTTAATACAGTCAATTTGTGTTGAGTAGGAGAGAAAAAAAATTACACTAAATTTGACATTTTTTTTTAATTTTTTTTATGGAAATAGAGAGATAAAATGAAATCATGAAATTGACACATTAATACACTAAATGAGAGAGAAAATCAAAATTTATTACGAAAATGTTTTTTGTTTTGTTTTTGTTTTTAGTAAATACGAAAAATGAAATTTAATACCCAATAATCTTATTTTGTATGAAAATAGTCACATTAATGAGGGGCACAATAGTATTTAAAATTAATAAAAAATAAAAATGAAAATTTCAAGATTTTAAGACATATTTAAAAATATTACCTTTAAAATTGGTCATTTGAGAGATTATCGCAACATTAAAGTCAAGAATAACAACAACAAAAAAAAAACATATGAAGAACTAGCATTTCCTCAAGAAAATCAATTAAAAGCAAATTTAATAAGAGTTAATGCTATCAAATCAAAACGAGCCCAACTAGCATTACTAGAAAGTTAACAATTTTTCAAAGGCTAACATGAGCATAGCTCAATCGGCATATAATGTACGGTAAAAAAGAAAACATGCGCATGAATAATTTGGAGATTACGGTCTAAAGCCCAAAACATATGTGCCTTCAACTCATTTCTACACCACAAACACAAATTTATTAACTTCACATATATATTAACTCAACTACACTATGAGCACGAAACGTCCTTAAATGAGTAGATTTGGATAAAAAACTGAAGGCTTGTTTTCAGGATTACATTTTTATTTTAAATCTTTCTGTACTTATTTGTTGATGTCCCAGAATTCAACCTGCAAGATTTTTATTATTATTCATTTATAAATTAGAATAAAAGTAGGAAATTTAATAGGTAGAATTTCCTCGAAGGGAGAGTATAACCCTATAAAAATAATTCACACGTTTGTTTAAAGTTTTTTAATCTAAAAATATATTTTGAATTCTATTTCAATTTTGTGTGAGAAAAAAAATATCAAAAGATAGACAGTTTTCGGAAACATCCTTAAAAACCAAACTCATGTTCACTCGAGAGAGGAGAGTATCAGTAATTTAGTATTCAAAGGAGATTTAGATTCAGATATTTTTCCTATTTATCTTATTACTTCTAAATATTCAAAGTCTTTATTCATATATTTATTCATATATTTTCCCTTTTGTTTTCATTATATACATTTTCCTTTTTTGGCATAAATTGTTGTTCCTTAAGAAACTTGAATTAAGTATTTAATATTAAAAAATAATTTACGTTTGGATATTTTTCTTATTTATCTTATTACTTCTGAATATTCAAAATCAAATATATATAAATTCCAATGTGGCAGGAACTTGTCGAAACTTGAAATATGTGTTATGAATATTAAAACTCTTCATTAATAGAATTAAAAAGATGTTACATTAAAAAAAAAAAAATAGTTAATAATGTTATAAATATGATATCTTCATGGTATATATATGGTATATATCACTACAACAAATATCACATACGACAACATGAAAAAACGTTATCGTAGGCTTTTCATAGCGTTTTTGAAACGCGGTCGTAGCCCCTGTTATAGAAAGTCTCTGACTTTTCATAGCGTGTTTTCAACGCTATGAAAAAGGCTATAGTAAACTCATTTTCGATTGCGAATATTTCATGTTATGAAAACTTTTTATCGCGGTATCAAAAAACGCTATTATTGTCGTTTAATAGCGTATTTAATAACGTTAAAATTAGGCTATAGAAACCTTTTGATAGCGGTTTTAGGCACGCGATGGTAGCCCATGTTATTGAAAGTCCCTCACTTTTCATAGCGAGGTTTCAACGCTATAGAAAATGCTATAGAAAACTAAGTTTTGATTGCATAATTTTAAAGCTATGAAAACTTTTAATAGCGTTTTTATGCATAAACCCCGGGATTTTCGGAAAAGAAAAGATGTGATAGCCGATGTTATTGAAAGTCCCGAATATTTCATAGCTTTTATTTCACGGTATAGAAAATGCTATCGAAAGTCCATTTTTTATTTCGTAATTTTAATGCAATGAAAACTTTTCATAGCTTTTTAGCTACAATGCAATGCTTGTTTCTATTGCATTTTTCTATTGCTTTTTATTTTTAATGACATTGAATGTTTTTATAGTCATTTATTACCGCTAATAATTATTAATGGCTATAATGGACACATTTTAAAACATATTTTTAATGTCATAAATAATTTCATTTTCATTCTTTAAAATACCATACCAAATCATCTAATTTCAACCAACTTACTACAGAGCATATTTAACAACTAAAATAAACAAACTGCTTAAAAAGAAGTGAGAAAAATAATAACTATACAACAATGAAATACATTCATCAAGTAATTTTCAACACAAGTTGACTAAAATATAAAATACAAAATTTACTAAGTATTCAAAATTAGAGTAACATTAGTATCATCTACAAAAAAAAGATTAAGCAAGTTGTAATCTCCACTCGATGATGAGCCGATCGACGAGCATGATCCACATGTTCGACCCGAGCTACACGAATGCTTCTTTGAGCCGACCTAATCTAGCAGCATGCACTTGTGTGGAAATTTGTTCATTGAACTTTGTCTATATACATAAAACATTAACAATAAAGTTTAAAATAATAATCTTAACTAATATTTGAAAACGTAGCAAAGTCTCCTACCTACAAGAAATTAGTGTCCTTTCAACCAAAATCCCAAGATTTTTAGCTTGAATTCAATTAAAATCCTAAACCCAACAATAAAAAAATTATACAAATAAACTCTAAATACTTCCAAAAAAAAAAACTAGAATTCCAAATAGAAAATGCACAACAAAGTTTCAAGCTAAGAAGCAAAATAGCATGTACATTTCAAGAAGCATATACAAATACACAAATAAAACCTCCCCAACATTACAAAATCCCAAAATATTGGTTATACTTGCCCATGCCTAAGAAGGTTAAAATGAAGAACTCAATCAATCTCAATTTGGATGATGTTAATCCAAATGAATAACTCTAACAATAATTTTCACTTACGGATCCTTCGGCTATATCAATGTCAACATAATATCCAATTTTAGCCTTATCCCATTTGATAAGATCACCACCCTAGCAAGTGCAAAAGAAAAGTGTTTAGGGTGGGATGGAGGGAGGAGGTAGTGTGGTGAATTCATGAAATTAAAAAAAGGTTGCAATTGGTGGAGGTGAGAGGAAGTGCATGTTCCCAAATTCTATTAGACATTAGCTATTACTAGGGGAGATAAATCAATCACACATTAGTGAAGGAAATGAATAACTAAGTTCCTGTATTCACCACTGAGATTATTGCTATATTAGAGTTCCTTCCATTTCCTAGTTGCTCATTAGCTTCAAGATTGTTTCCATGAAACTATTGTCTGTGTGTCTTAGTGCAGTACTGCCATTTTTTTTTTGTTTTTTGGAGAAAACTACTTTCTTCCTCTATCCAATTGGTGTGGTCTTTGACCTTACTCCAATTTGTGATGGAGCTTTTAACTTCCTCATTGAAGGCATTTTCTTTCCACACCACTACAGATAAAGGGACTGTAATATTAGATTTGACTATGGAAAGAAAAATCAAATGTTTATAGATAACACCTCCTAATGCAGTAATATGTTAAAAAAATAGTTTGGATTGACCAAAAAACCATTTTGGAGAAGCATGCAAGCTCATTTCAAAGGAAAAAATGAACACTTAGAAACTTCGAAGCATAAAATCCAACCAAAATGCTCAAAATTGAGCCCAAAAAATGACAACTCAACCAAACATTTGAACTAAAAAAAGCCAAGATTCAAGTCTCACCATGATCTCTTAGAAGCAAATGAGCTCATTCAATGGAAAAACAGTCACTTGAAAACTTCCTGACCAAAAACCCAAAAACATATCTCAATATTAAGCTAAAAAACAACAACCCAACAAAACATTGAACTCAAAAAAACCCAAAAAATATTTAACAACAATTGCACTATGTTTTGAACTTTTATATATGTTTCAAATAATTAAATCTACCTGAGAAGAATTCAACCCAAAGTTTACTAGGATAACTACTCATGTTTTGAACATCCAAAACAATCCCCATGAGTACAAGTAGCAATTACATGAAAGAAAAAATAAATAAGGAAAAAATCAAGTCTAACCATAACTAAAAAATGGACAATAATACAGTGATTTAAAGAAATAATTCTTCCTAACTAACCCTTTTTTTTACAATCGAAAGATTTTGACCCAAAAACAATAATTCTTTATTGTCCCCCAAACAAGAAAGAAAAAATGTCAGAGGAAGCTTATTCATCCCTGTGCAAATTTAGTTTCTTTTTTGTCAATATAAATCAAAAAACGAAAAACACAGTATGTTTAATTAACTTACCCTTTTCTTAAGGTTCATCAAGTGAAGAAGAGGGAGAAAATTTATATTATCAAAGAGTGAAGAAATACTCGAACCAGGGGCGGATCCAGACATTGATGTTTGGGGGGCCAAAAATTAGAGTATATAAATATTAAAAAAATATCGCCAAAAATCCAGAGGTTCGAATTCACTATGTTGACATTAAAAAAAAGTTATCAATGATAAACATATGTGAGTGTATCAAAGACTTACGGACTAAGTTTAAATAAACTTAATACCATCATATAATTTTGTTCATCTAAAAAAAAAAATTATTGAGTCTCTAAATTCTAAAAAGTCTTTAATGCATCCTTATACTTTCAATTTTGTTTCTAATAATTCCTAGATTTTAAAAAAATGTCAAATAAATACAAGGATATATTAGACTTAAACTTGAAAATTTGAAGACCAATTAAATACAAAATTGAAAGTTAAAAAATATATTGAACTCTTTTTGAAGTTCGTGGTCTATTAAACACAAAATTAAAAGTTCAAAGATTTATTAGACATTTTCTTAAAAAAAACACAATATTAAAAAAAAAACACAATATAACATGAATTATTTTTTTTAAAGTATGAAAATACTAAATTTAGATATTTGAAATTACAATGACTAAAATAATATAACTCTTAAAAAAAAATAGGTCTTAATTATTTTTATGAATAAAATTTATATATTTTTAAATATATATAAACAAAACATTAAAAGAGAACCATCTTTTTTTAAAAAAATATACATATATGGAAGAAAATGTAAAGCAAATAAATTATTGTTGTGGTTGAGTTTCGAACTCAGGCACAACAAAATATAAACCATGCACATAACCACTGCAGCAGAATAAGAATTTGTTAATTTGGGGGGGCCAAAATGTATTTAATAACAACAGTATATATTTAAGGCATTAATTTTGCCTACGAGTATGAGAAAATCAAAACTTTTGGGGGGGCCGTGGCCCCCCCTAGTCCCTTCAGAGGTCCGCCCCTGACTCGAACGAGATTCAAATCGAAAGTGGGTGCAAAAAAATGTACATATTGCCAAAAGAGGCTTACCATTGAGGGTTACGATTGCTAATAGACATCAAAGGTTCCCTTACGAAAATGAAAAAAATAATTTCCTAAAGAGGTCCCGATTCTTGGGGTTCGTTACAAAATTTATTATTCGAAGGGCGGAATATAATCATTGAATGAGCGCATCCTCTCTTGAGGCTACATTTCCCTAGAGCAATTCCAAAAATGAAAACGATCTTCTGTGTGTGTTCTTCTAATTAAACCTCGTGTTTCAACGTAATCGAAAAAGGAAGCGATAGACGAAAACGAACCAGAAGATGTGAGAGGAGAGAGCGAGCATAATGCAAAAAGGGAAGCAGAAGACGAAGCGAAATATGAGAGAGGAAGATGAGGGTTTCAGCGTTTTGTTTCTTTTAATTTTCGCAGCGCAACGTGAGGTAGAAGGGCGTAACCTCTATTTATAGAAGCGGGAAAATTTACCGCTTCTTTATTTTTAGAATTCAACCAGCGAGCTTATGTGTTTTATAGCGGAAATTAAATAATGCAATGATTTAATGCAATCAAAAGTGGTTTTTGTTGTAGTGTATAGATATCCATAAACATGGTATATATGTGATACATAATCATTCATCTCCCTCATTTTAGGTAGTCTTCCCCATGACTCACTCTCCATATGAATAGCATTAAGACTCTCAAAGTTGGTCATCAATGACCTAAGTTTAGCCATCAAATACTTGTATAAATAGAGTTTGTGTGAAGCCTTTCTAACACACCTCAAATCAATTGAATACAATTTGATTTTCTCACTACTTTCCTCTCTACTTTCTTCTTCTCTTAAGTATCACTTTTGTTGTTCTTGCTATCTTTTTATAACATGTTATCAACACGAGCCTCTACATATTTTCTTTGTTAAAGGTAGGTTTGATTTGTTTTATGAACGTTCTATGTATACAGTGTATATGGATGTATATCTCATATATACCCTGTATATATTTTTAACGTTGACAATCTATTTTGGGCACAATGACATGTCGGCTTTAATTTTACATCTTATGAAAACGTAACTATTTGTTTATCATAATTGTATGATATAAGTCATCTTATTGGTCCATTTTCAAAAAAAAAAAAAAAGTCATCTTATTGATTATGTTTCAATATTAGAATTAATCTCAATTGTTCATGGTTGATAGCTCCAAAATAGAGCTATTATTATGTCCCTAATATTGGCTAGAACCATGCTAAATATTGATTAAAATGCCTTTTTGTAGGTTATTTCGTGGTCGAGAGCCCGAGGAGTCTAATAACGTGTTTCGGGACTTACAGCGACGTTTTAGAGCTTCATGGATGCATCGGGAATGAAGGGGCTTGAAGCATGAAGAGTTAGGCAAAAATTGACATGAAAAGGCAATTTTTGGCCACCAACCCAAGAGCAAGCAAGCATGAGCAGCAGCGTCGAGACGCTGGCCGAGCGTCTTGACGCCGCCCCGACAACCTTCCGGAGATGGGCGCGCCCCAACGTCGAGACGCTGTCCGAGCGTCTCGACGCCACCCCGCGCGCGCGCGCTGCCAACTTAGGGCACAACGTCGAGACGCTCTGACGTTTAAAGGCGTGAAAATGTCCGATTTTCGGCTAACGTTTATTCATCTTCTTCTCCAAATTTTAGCCTCGGGTCTATGCCATTTCTACACCATTTTTGAGCTTTTTCTTGCTCTTCTTGTATGCTACTAAGCTCTTCCATGGGAGGTTTGATTTCTTCATCCTTCATGGAAGGCTAAACAAGGTAAGTGTTTAATTTTGAGTTTGGGATTTTAAACTATGGATTTTTGGGGAGATTTGCCCCTTTGTAAATGTTGAGCTAATTAGGAATTTTGCATCTCTTTGCTTGTTCTTCTTCAATTCTAGCATGTATAGCTTAGTTAGGTTGACTCCCTAATTCCTATGCATGATAGAGAGCTAAAGATTGAGACGTATAATTTCCCAAATCGTTAGGTAGCAACGGCTTAAGCATGGCTAGGTAATTCAACCCAAAGTGACAGTTGGGGATTTGAATTAGTTAACGTTTTCATGTTAGGCTTTGGGCGAGAGAAATCGGGCTAGTCTTAGGATTAAACCGTCACAATGTTCCCGTTACTGGCTTATGGTCAATTTAAGGGTCGCTACCTTGAATGGATTATTGGCCAAGAACAATTATAATTGCACTTTTCTAATTATATATTTGGGTCATTTGAGTTAGAAATTAGCCAAATGAATTGTGTGCATAAGCATGTTAGCTAATTAATTGTATCGATGAACTGAACGTCCATAGCGATCAATCCCATTACTCGAAGTTAAGCACGACCATTTAATTTGTTACTTTGCAATTTAATTTTTCGTTAGCGATTGCATGCTTGGAGCTCCCTTCCCCCAAACCAAATTACTATCAGCTCACCATCTTTTTACCATCTTTTTATACACTTTTTATAACTAGTAACTTATACTTAATCAAATTGAATTTCATAATTCCCTGTGAATCGACCCCGTTACCATTAAGCTGCAAATTGCTCGGTGGATTCGGGTTTTATAAATATTATTTTGGCAAGCCTCGACAGCTTGAAGTTGGAGCACACCATTAAGTGCTCTACCAATGGTTTATATTAGTTTATATGTTGAGCTTGTTTTTTGTGTGTCAATTTATATGATTGAAATTCTTTTAACATTTTATATAATTTTTATTAATGTTTTTATGCAATTGATTGTATATATAACATGTATTCAATATTGCATTTTATTTATCTGTTTCAACCATCGATATATGTCGAGAGAATTCATGTTCAAATTCTCATGGTATGTTGTTTTTATGTATGATATGCATATACATAATAATACTTTGTATATAACATAATTATGCATCGTACATGTGTCCTTTCTTATTTTATAATTATATATAGATTTTTGCATTATGTACATTGTTCATGTTTTTTTAAGTATCATGTATACTGTTTATATACCATGAACAATGTCAAGTTAATATACTTTTTACATATTTAGAATATGCTCTTGCTGTAGCCATTCGAGAAAGAATTTTTGAAATATTGTGATGAGCAAAAATCATGTCTTCTTGAAATTGAATAAAATAAATGAGCATTTCCTTAAACTATACGAATTTATGAGTCTTGGTCAACAAATTCAATATCATTCTCTGAAGTGAATGTTGTAATATATTCAATAATTGTTGTTGAAGTCGAGGTCATGATCATAAAAGAGAAAAAAATAATTACTCATTTTATGGTGGTTATAGGCTATTCAATTTTCAAGAAAACCACACAATATGATAAAAAGAAAAAGTTTCACAGTTTAATTGAGATACATAAAGAAGCATTGTTTCTACATGTCGTACATTTAAGTTCTTTGTAAATTTTAAAATGCCTTAATAAATGAAAATGGAAACAATGTGTGGAAGCAAACTTTGTAAATTTATTTGAATCTCCTGTAGAGATAGTTGATATATTTTAGCCTCTAAATATGACATATTTGGATGTTAGAAGTTTTTTTAAATCTCCTGAAGATATGATTATTATTTTTGACCAGATTAAGTATAACATATTTGAATGTTGCAAAAGTTTCTGAATCTCCCGAAGAAAATATGAATGGTAAATGTTTATCTTGACAAATAGTGCAACCACACACACTATATTCAAAAGTAGAAAATATTTTTAAAAATTGACAATGTTGGAAGCAAAAGTCAATACAATGCAAAGTCTTGTAGACTTCATTAAAGATTTGGAAAAGACAAATACTATTTGCCTAGAAGAGCAAAATTTACAATTGATATACTCTATTCTTTGATAAATCAAAGAAAATTCTACTATGTTTTAAATATATACATTGTAATGGTTATCATATAAAGACTAAGAGTAAGAATAATATAGAATATTTATATATTATATATATTGTCTCGTATGAAAAATGTATTAAGAGTTGCATGTCATTTTCTTATGTATAATATTACACACATATTCGTGTAATTGAAGTTTATGCAACAATGAACCAGAAGTTCATTAATCCAAAAATATTTTCTATTTGGAATAATTGATTGGGTCATCATGGGTCAATAATATTGATGATGTGAGAATAATGATTGAGAATGCACATAGACATTCATTGAAGAACCAGAAGATTCTTCAACCTAATAAATTGTCATGAGTTGTTTGCTCTCTAGGAAATTAAATATTAGACTCTCACCAGCTAAAATTGAGATTGGATCCCTAACATGTTTAAGAACGAATTTATGGTGTGTATGCGGACCTATTAATCCACAAAATGAAACATTTAGATATTTTATGGTCTTAGCTGACGCAACCAGTAAATGATGATTTGCTCAATTAATTCTTAAGAGCATAATTTTTTTATTATGTAATTAAGAAAATTCGTTTTGATAATATTGGTGAATTTACATCTCAAGTGTTTAATGGTTATTTGGAAAATTGTTGAACATCTTGTAGTTAATGTTCACGCACAAAATGCTTTGAAATCATTTCTGAGGGTGAAACTTATAATATTTGTATGCAATCATCATATTTTGTATGCAACGCACTTATACGCTTTAAACCAGTAGCTTATTATAATTAGTTTATGGTCAGAAGCCAAATATATTTCATCTGCATAGTTTAGAATGTGCAGTAAATGTTCAAATTGCTTCACCACAACGTACAAAGATGGGTCCTCAAAGAAGCTTAAAATATAAGTTGAATTTGATTCCCATAAATTATTAGATACCTTAAATGCCTGACGGATGATATATTTATTGCATATTTGCTAATTGTCATTAATGAGACAAAATTTTCAACATTGGGGGAGGAATTAAGAAAAAGTTGGAAAAATAAATGACATGAAATGCATTGTTATTGTTTCATTTTGATTTTCGTACAAATTAATGTGAACTAGAAGTTCAAATGATAATTCATTTACAAAATATAGCAAACTAAATGTGAGATGCATATGCTAAGAAAGTGACCAAGTCATATATACCAGCTGCAAATGCTCCATCCAAAATTGAAATCCCAACACAATAAAATCTTTCAGCTAATGAGTCCGCGACGCGCCTGAAGCATGGTAGACCAGTAGGTTCCAAATATAAAAATTGTCGAAAAAGAAGAATAGTCAATAATCAAAATGACTCAATTGAGAATGTGGATATTCTAGGAGATAATAATGAGATTTCGATAAATTATGTCATGACAAAGAAAAGATGAAATCGGGCTGATATAGTTGTTGACAACATTTTTTTTTACAATGTTGCTCACGATATTATTCATAAAAATGAGGATTCTGAATCTAGATATGTCAAAGAATGTCGACATAAATAAATGATTGGCTTAAATGGAAAGAAGCAATCCAAGTAGAATGAAACTCATTCTCAAAACGTGAAGTTTTTGGACCTGTAGTCTATATACACCTGAAGATGTCACTACAACAAAATTAACTTTCAATTGCATGTACTTATAGCATAAATTTAATTCCCGCTATTAAAATATATGAGGTTATTCATTCTTTAAAAAAAAAAGCTCTAAAATTTTCCCTCTCTCAAATTTCGCTGAAATTTTCCATTTTTCACCTTACGGAAAAAAAAAAAAAAAAAAAAAAAAACGCAACCACACAAGTCTCCCCTTCGAAATTCATGCTTCGAAATAACACACTTCGTCTTCAAAAAAACGCTTCAACTACATTCGTCTCCCTTTGAAAAAATGCTTCATCATCATCTTCATCGGTTGCTCTAATATTCATCTTCATCCATTCGCTTCATCTCATACGAAATTGACTTATTGGGTTACAAACACAACAATCTTCTAGGGTTACAAATGAAATCGACTTCCATTTCGGCGACCATCTTCTAGGGTTACAAACGAAATCGACTTCTCATTTCCCTCTAAAGTTTTCAGGTAATTTCTATTTTCTTGTTCCTCATTTTTACTTATTTTGGTTCATTCGTGACGGAGCCTTCTTTGGACGATGATGGAGATTACTACTTGTTTATCTTTTCTTTGATTTTGAAATTATTGTTGTCTTTTTGGAATCAGAGTCTCGAAATTATGTTGATGAAATTATGTTGTCTTTGATTTTGATTTTGAAAACCCTTTCTTAATTCTCCCTCCCTCCTTGTTTTTCTGTATCATAAATTCAGCTCTGAAAGCATGGTAAGCTTTTTTTTCATCTTTTTCCATGGTTGATCCTCATTCTGAATCTCGCATTGAAAAAATGTTTGTTTTCTTTTTCGAACTCTCGATTCTTACTTTCCTCTCTTCATTTTATCCTCAGATTTCTTCTGAAACGTGAGCATGGAAGCTAATTTTGCACTCTTAATGGTTTTGATAGTTGTATGTAACCCTACGATGAGTTTCTTCTTCCTTACTGGACTCTCTGTCTGTCTAAGTTGCAAGCAACATTACCTTCTTGTTCTTCATCGATTTTGGTTCTTGGTTCACCGGATGATGATCTTCATTCTGAGTCTGTCGTTGGCCAAAGGCTTTTTGTTTCAAACATTCGATTCTTACCTTCATGTTTTCATTTTATCCACAGATTCCTGCTAAAACATGAGGTTGGAGGCTGATTTTGCTTTGAACAGGGCAACTGATCAGTCTGCACGCTATAGAGGTAAGCTTTATGAGTTTGTTCTTGAATCTCGCTTGAATACCAAAAAGTCTGCATGAAACATCATATCATCTATTCTAACCAGAACATCTTCGACCTTCCCCCTAGGACATATGCAAGACCCATTAGCTAACTGAACAACAACATCAGACTCATGCAATTCATTTAAATTTCATTCCAGAAACAAGGCATAAGACATGACATTAACAGAAGCACCAAGGTCAAGCATGGCATTTTTAACAGTTTTACTACCTATCATGCAAGAGATAGTAAAAGTACCTGGGTCGTTGCACTTGGTAGGCAACATACCTGGGAGGATCGCAGAGACATTCTCCTTCTTCTTTTCTTCAGTCCCTCTGGACTTTCTCTTCTTCGTGCACCAGCTCTTGAGGAATTTAGCATATTTGGGGATTTGACTCACCGCCTCTAAGAGTGGGATGTTCACCATCACCTTTTGGAAGGTTTTCTGGACCTTCTCGTCATCGTTCACCAAAGTAGGCTTTGCAAGCCTACTGGGGAAAGGTGCTATGGGAACACTCTCCTGCACATTCTCTTCTTCTTTTTCAACATTCACATCTTCAAGATCACTCGGGAAGGACACATTCAGACCGTTCTTCTTTGCTTCCTTCACAGCTCTAGAGGGAACTGATTTCCCGCTCCTCATCTGGATAGAACTCACGTTCTCACATGAGTTCACGGTGGTTTGGGAAAGAAGCTTCCCGGAGCTCTTGCTCTCTATCTTGCTTATCGACACTGCCATCTGAGTCAGCTGCTTGTTCAAATTCTGCAGCTTTGCTTTTTGCGAGTTAAGCTCTTCTCGAGCTTCTTTTTGAAACTGGCTTGTCGATGTCACAATGGTTCGTACCATCTCTTCCATTGAACTGGAGGAACTAGAGGCCTGAGCTTGGGTAGAATTTTGAGGTCTATCAAAAGACTGACCTTGGTAGCGTTGTTGTACGTCTCTATTCCCATAGCTCATGTTGGGATGGTCACGCAAAACCAAGGTTGTACGTATTCGAGTAAGGATCGTACTTCCTAGTGTTGGAAGCATATCCCCCAATCGCGTTGACCTCTTTCGCCTCGCGGTTACCTCCCACAAACTTCTTCAACAAGTTTCCTATCTCGGCCACCTGGGCCTTCATCTCAGTCATTTCATTCATCTGGCTCACCTGGTGGACTTGTCCTGCTCCACGAATACCGAATTGCTGCGAGTTGGCTGCCATGTTTGCTATCAAATGCTTGGCCTCAACCGGGGTCTTGTCAATCAGTGCCCCTCCACTCGCGACATCGATCATCTGCCGATCATGAGGCGTCATACCCTCATAAAAATATTGAATTAGAAGTTGGTCGGCGATCTGATGATGGGGAAAACCCGCGCACAGGCGCCCGAAGCGTTCCCAATATTCGTGTAGGGACTCACCCACGTCCTGGGTAATCCCGTATATCCTCTTCCTCAGCGTTCCCAATATTCGTGCAAGAGAGGCAGGAAAATACTTTTTTTCCAGGAATACCCTCTTCATCTCTTGCCACGTCGTGATCGAGCCGGAAGGCAAATAGTAAAGCCCGTCCTTGGCTTTGTCTTTCAGTGTGAAGGGGAATGCTCTTAGATTCAAATACTCTTCCATGACACTTGGGGGCTTCATCCCCGAACAAACGCAATGGAATTCCATCAGGTGTTTGTTTGCATCCTCTCCTGCATTGCCATGGAAAGAAGGTAATTGGTGAATTAAACCAGATTTTAACTCAAAATTACCTGCTAACACAGGGTATGTGATGCAGAGAGGTTGCAGGTTCAGATCCGGCGCTGCTAATTGCTTTAAAGTCCTGGGCACATCTCCCTGTGCCATTGCCTCACGATAGAAGGGATCCACTTCTTCTTCTTCAAATAATCTTCGCCCCTCCCGGGCTTATCTTCTCAACCTCCGCTCTTCTCTGTCTATCTTAGGTATAAACTGCAGTCCACTTAGCTCAGAAGAACGGGTCATACAACACAAAAATTTTAAACATGCAAAAACCAAACAATTTTTTTTTTTTAGAAAAATCAACCAATCAACCAAAGTCCAAATTAAACATAATTTCAATTTTCAATGCCTTCCCCGGCAACGGCGCCAATTTTGGTGTTAGAATATTTTGAATATATTCTATTAATTCTCAGGTTGTCGAAGCCTGAACAAAATGAATTTATAAAGCCTATGACCTTTAGCTTTGCAGCTAGCGGCAACAGGGTCGAACCACAGAGAAGGACTAACGATTGAAATTTATATTCGAGATGCAAATAAATTGATTGGTTGGTTTTTGTAACAAAAAGGAGATTTTAACATGCAAGGAAGTAAAATTCGCTAACGGAGAAATAAAGAGAATGGGATTAAAAAGTGTTGGATTCGGGGGATTTCGGGATTTTGCTAAGCGTTTTAACATTCATCATTTAATTCTAAAGTAAGGCTAACAATTTTACATGGACGCGGTCGGTTACCCGGGAACCCTAAAGTAACTGGCTCCATATTTATTAATTAGAATTAACAATCCTAACTAAACATTATTCACAATCGCGTTAGAGTGATCAGCCCCAATTTGACTCCGAACAGTTACTAGCTAACCACGACGAACATTCGATTACACACCCCGATTGCTAATTGACTACCCAGCAACCCCAAAGTACTCAACAATCAGCATGCATAAAACGATACTTCGATTAATTCTATTGTCCTGTGTTACTATGGCGACAAGGAGAGGCAAGACATCGCTAGTCTATAACGTTAATGATATGAATTATCTTGACAATCTAATTCATATCCATGATGAAGGTCAATGAAGTCAAACTATTGTTATGAAGCAAAGATCAAAGTCAACAAAGAAGAGAAATGCACTATCTCACAATACCATTTCGTGGAAGATTAATAGATCATGTTAAAACAAAGTTTAAAATCCATATTTTGTTACTTAATGTACTCATTAAATATGCAACATAGTTCTAGGTGATCTTTCATATTTTAGATGAATTTTAGTTTTCCAAGATGCCTTTTATAATATCAAGGCACCCTTCGGTATTTCAAAGTGGCTTTTCATATTGACATTTATGTTAGGGAGTTAAAGAGTCTCTTGGCTGAATTCCTTGTCTATAAAAGGGATTGGTCATGTCTAATGTAAAGGACAACTTGATAAAAGACATGAAATGTAGTATTTTGGGTTTTAAATCCTTAAAGCTTTTAAGCTTTGTTTCTTGTGTGTTCTTGAGATAGAATGCATGTATATTTGGAGCATTCAAGTGAGGATTGATCTGTCTTACTTGTGGAGTGCTTTGAAGATTGAGGGTTGATGGGAGCCAAAAGCTTTGTCCGATCCTTGGTTCGCTAGATCATCTAAGTAACTTGTATTCTAACCTATCTTAGAGGCTGAGATCGAATTGGCTACTGGGATTTTCAAGTTAATGTATTGGGGGTCCGTATAATCAAGGGGTTCTCACACTTATTCTTGGAGGTTTCGTATTAGTTAACACATGCTAGAAAACCTGATTGTCCGTCATTGAAATCTAACATATGCATGGATTAAGCAAGAACAATAAATACATTCAAGAATTGAAGCCTAATCAGAACTAATATGCATAGATTATCAAAATATTAAAAGCCTAACAAAAATCCCTAATCATCCTGAATCCTACACAAATACCTTAGCCGACCATGGAGAGAATCGTCCCAATAGCTCCCACGGTAGCCTTGGCAATAATCCCAAGCTTAATACAAGTTAAAAGCTCCAAAAACCAGCCAACAATGGCGGAGCAAAAGGAAAATAGAGGAGAAAACCGAGAGGAAGAAGAAGATGGCAAAACTTGGCTACAAAAATCGTCATTACAACTTTAATATTCGTCTGAGGGTCGAGACGCTAGGACAGCGTCGCGACGCTACGACCTAAATGATCAGCGCGCGCGCCTCTTCGGAGCGTCTCGACGCCACGGCAGGGTCTCGACGCTAGGCAGCGTTGAGCAAGCGTCTCGACGCTTGCTCTCGGGTTGGGGGATGGAAAATTGCCTTTTTCTTGGCATTTTTTCCCGATTCTTCTTGGATGAGCTTCCCCATTTTTCGAAGCACTCACAGGGCACTAAAACGCCTTCCTTAGCAACGAAATGCGTCCAATGGACACCATGAGCTCTATGCCGCAAAACTCCTATAAACGAGACATATTAAACAATTAATTACGGCTTTTAGCTAGAATTAGGGAGTGATAATTAGCTCCAAAATGGAGTTATCAAAGTTCCTCTCATCGTATTGTTTTATTATCTACTGAGTTGACTTAGATATGTGGCATGGGGCGGGGTGACCGTCGTAGGTGTCATGTTTGGAGGCTTGCTTGGTGTGTGGATTTACCATATTTGGAGAGAACGGAACTCTCGTGTTCATGGGGCTAGTACTCGTTCTCCTCAGTCTGTTCTTATTAGTGTCTAGGTTGATATGGCTTATAGATGTGTCTCGTGGTTTACGATGTTGAGGGTCCCTACGTCTATTAGTGTTCTGCCTTGGGACTTGTTTTCTTGAGATGTTTTTGTGTCTCCTTGTTGTGTTCTTGAGTGCCTTGGCTCCAGGCTATGATGCCCCCTCGTTTGCTTTTTGTAATATATATTACCTTTGAAAAATAAAACAAAACAATTAGGCACAAAAATATTTCAAATAAAAAAGTAATCATGAAAACAACCCTTCAGTTTTTATTTGTTTAACTAAATCTACTCATTTAAAGACGTTTCGAGAGTAGAGTAGAGTAGAGTAGAGTAGAGTAGAGTTGAGTTAATATATATGTGAAGCTAATATATATGTGGAGTTAACAAATTTGTATTTGTGGGTAAAGTTGAGTTGAATTGGATTAAGAAACCTGTGTTTGTGTTTGGGTGCATAGTTGATTTATTAAGTCAGGGGTATCTGGTGCAGTTTTTTGTAATTTATTTGTGCATTCGATTTGCATTGGCTTATGGTAGAGTTTTTAATCAGTTTAGTGTCATTTTAATCAGTTTAGTGTCATAATTTTTCAGTCCAAAAATTTACTAGAATTGGTAGGTCTCCCAAAGAGAAGTATCACTAATTCTTTTATTTTGTATGAGAAAATAGGAAAATTTTCATATGTTTATTTACAAAGATAAGACATTAATAATTATGGACCAAATCATGTGGCATATTACAAAAAATACAAATACAAAGTCCAAAAAAATTAAAATATATATATATTTGGATGGTTAGATACATTTTAAAATCTACATCACGATTTTAGACAAACAACCACATTGTAGCCTCATTGAATAATTTTTCTTAAAATTAAGACCTCTAAAATTATGTGAATCAATAAGTTAAAACTACTTGATAAGTATATGTTTGGTATAGAAATCGTCATTCCAACATAGAATTACAATAACTATGGCCCCGCTTGATAATCATTTTGTTTTTAGTTTTCTGTTTTTAAAATTTAAGCTTGTTTTCATCTAATTTCATTATTATAGGTTACACTTTTCTTAGAGAGATATTTGGATTCTTAGTCAAATTCCGAAAACAAAAGTTACATTTCGAAAGCTACTTTTTTTAGTTTTCAAAATTGACTTGATTTTTGAAAATATTGGTAAAAACTAGATAACAAAACAAAGAATTCAAAAACTAGGTAGAAGTAGTGTTTATAAGCTTAATTTTCAAAAACCAAATGGTTATCAAATCGGGTCTATAATTTAATTTTATCCGACCATAGAACTTAAAAAATTCATAACTCTCCAACCACAAAACAAAATCAGTTGATTCTCTTTTCATATATCTTCTTCTTCTGGTCTACTCTCAAGCAAAATGAGCCACTCAATTTATGTCAGCACAGAGAAATCTCAATTTTATTTCCAAATTCAGCAAACTAACATACATGCTCTGTTTTAACTTTTAAAGCAAAACTTATCTTATTTTGCTGGTCTTCTTCAAAAACCACTTTTCACCTACAACCAAAGCCAAAATCAAAGACAAGTTTAGGGCTTAGGGTTCAAAAACCACTTTCATATCAAATTTTTCACATGTCCCCAACTGAGTGCTTCCCCATCAAACCACTTTTTTATATCCAAACCTCAAAAGCACTACTACCAAAAGGCTTCTTCTCTTCTTCTTTATCATCACTAAAAACTCCCTTCTCCAAAACCCAATCTTCAATCATTGCTTGAGAATTCAAAGGTTTATCAGTTGGAAGAAGATGACCAGCTCCCAACACAACAACATTACTCAAACTCTTCCATTTCTGAACATAACCAGCCAATTCATCTCCAACTCTCCAAATCTTTCTATCTACTTCTAAATACTTCTCAATCTCACCCCATTTCAACTTCTTCACCCAAGCCTCAGTTGAAACCACACCATCTCTCAAATCAAACTGCCCTTGATAAAGCAAAACCTTACTATTCTTCACCAAAAAATCCACTTTATATCTTACACTCTTCATCACATCATCCTTCAAAATCTCCCAAACAAGATCGCTACACTCTTCGAAAACCATAGACTCATTCTTCACTCCTAATGCCCTTTTCACCTCCTTCGACCTCAAAAACTCGGCCACCAATTCGGAATTGTAAGGAGATTTTCTTGTATAATCATATAAAGTGGCTAATCCTGTCATGTTCTTGAGCAAATCCAAGACCTTACTCCTTGCATTTGTTGCCTCACTCCAATTACCCATTTTAGTTAACTCCACAGCCTCCATTTGAGCAATTTCCATCTCTCTTTTTTGCTTCTCATTGATCAAACCAGAATAAAAAGCATTCAACCCATGTGTGGCAACTTGAGTAATAGGGTCTGTCAGCCCATCTCCAATGGCAACACCAACCAAATTCAGCCTCTTACCTGTCAAATTTAGAGATAATGCAAAGATGGCTAAGGTTTCATTCGATAAAAATACAAATCTACTAGACTAAAAACTAAGGTCCCGTTTAGTAACCATTTTGTTTTCTGTTTTTGAAAACTAAGTTTATAAATATTACTTCCACCATTTTCTTGCTTTATTACCTACATTTTAAAAAAACATGAAGCCAAATTTGAAAACTAAGGCCCCCTTTGATAACCATTTCAATTTCATTTTAATTTTCTGTTTTTTAAATTTAAGCTTGTTTTCTCCTAATTTCTTTACTATGGGTTACACTTTTCTTAGAAAAACATTTGGACTTGTCAAATTCCAAAAACAAAAACTACTTTTTTTAGTTTTCAAGTTTGACTTGATGTTTTAAAATATTGGTAGAAACTAGATAACAAAACAAAGAAAGTTATAGGTGAAAGTAGTGTTTATAGGCTTAATTTTCAAAAATCAAAAACTAAAAACCAAATGATTATCAAACGGGATCTTAGTTTTTAGTTTTTAGTTTTTGAAAATTAAGTCTATAAACACTTCTTCTACCTTATAACTTTCTTTGTTTTGTTATCTACTTTCAACCTTTGTTTTTGAAATTTGGCTAAGAATTCAAATCTTTCTCTAAGAAAAAAGTGAAACCCATAGTAAAGAAATTAGGAGAAAACCAACATAAATTTCAAAAACATAAAACTAAGAACGAAATAGTTATCAAAAGATGCCCAAATAAGGAAGTTTTTAAAAACTTAATTTTGTTTTCGAAATTCTGTTTAGAATTCAAATATGTGTTTTGAAGAGATGTGAAAAGAGTTCTAAAAACAAACATAATTTGAAAGAACAAAAAACCAAAAACAAAATAGCTATGGAAGGGACCTAATGTGTCTAATCTCAAATCACAACTCAAACATCTCTAATTCAAATTCAAGCAAGATAATCTAAACCAAATCCAATTCAAAAACAGCATATAATAAAACATTTACCAAGAGGCAACTTGGGGTTTCTCTTCAAAATGTAATACCCAATTGAGGGAACATATTTCCCAGCATAGCTCTCCCCAGTAATGTAAATGGGTCGATTCCTAAACGTCGAATCCAGCTCAACAAACGAAGAAATCGCAGCAAAAAGATGCTTAGAAACAGTGTATTGATCTGTAGGGATCTCATCTTGTGTAGCCGCAATGCTGAAGCCAGTTCCAATTGGGTTGTCGAGAAACAGAACCCCAAATCTGCGATTCCAGGAGCCAGGATTGGGGATTAGGGAAATGGGTTCGGTTTGTTGTTTGTGGAAATTGACTCGCCATGGACCGAGCTCGAAGAAGTTGCCGATCATGGAGGAGCAGCCAGGGCCGCCTTGGAGCCAGATTAGAAGAGGGGTTTTTGAGAGGGGAGAAATTGGGGTTTGGGCTTCGTAGAAGGCGAAGTAAATGGAAGAGGTGGAGGTGGGGTTGATTGGGAGATAGCCTGCTTTTGTTGGAAGTGCTTTGGGTGGGAGTAGTGGTGGAGATGGAGTGGCTGGAAGTGGAAATGAAGTGATGATGAAGAAGAAGAAGAAGAAGATGATGGAGAGAAGGGATTTGGTTGAGTTCATGATGAATTGTTGACTTTCCTCAGCTCTCACTGCAGAGGACTACAAACATATTCTTGTTGTGTTCTTCGGGGTTTCCGAAGTCGGCTACAAATTCACCAAAAAGATGATAAATTGTAACTTCTCACTTCACCTCTGTAATTGAAGAACCTTTAGGCTTAAAATCGCCTAAAATCAACGTTTCCGTGGTTCGAATCCCCACCTTCAAATGTATTTAAAAAAAAAAAAAAATTAAAAGATTTTGAATTTTATGGTGGTACCGAATTCTATAATTATAAGTCTACGTGATAAATTATTTCAGGAGACCGTCACAATATGGTTATATTTATTTACCTCTTAATTATTTTTGATACAAAATCGAAATATTTTTTGCATTTTTTCTCTCTTAGTTTAAGACTAAAAAGTTATTAACTACATCATCCCGACCTCCTCAAATAATTTCTTCAACACTATAAGTAATTTCAAATATTTTTTTTAAACACATAATAAATTGTCCCCCGATAATCATCAAGGGTTGGTCTTCATAGGGTCAGGCGGTTTGTCCCGTAAGAATAGTCGTAAACTAGTCCGGACATTCAGGGATAAAAAAAAAATAAAAAAAATAATTGTCCCGTGTCCTTTATGGATCCCTCTCTCCCCATGTCCACACACCAAAAGCCTACCTTTCTCTAAAGCTCATATTTTCTGCTGAATTATTATTTTTTTTCTTTTTTTCTTTTTTTTTTTATAACCAATTAATTTTCAGACCTCTTCTCTCCCAAAATTTTACTGTTCCTTTAAACCCAAATCTCTCAAATTTCTCTCTCCTCTTAATTTTATTCTTTCCAAATTTTCCAATTTCTCTCTTTTTTTATTTATAACTTTCTCCACACCGAAAATACTCAAATTTTCTCCCACCCAAATTTCTCTCTTTCAAATTAATTTCTTTTCGGAATTCTCAATTTTCTCATCCTTTAAATTAATTACTCTTACTAACCAATACCTAAATTTCTCTCTCCAACATACCTCCATCCCTTTTACTTTCTCCTCATTTCAATTTTGTTTTAATCTTATTTCAGACTTTCTCTATTCTCCTATTTGTCTTTTTATCTCCAATATCTCTAAAATTATCTGGACTGACAACACATTTTCTCCACCATTAATAAATTTGTGTATTAAGCTCCACGTCGTACAAAAGTGATACTCATTTGCAGGGATGTTAGAGTATTTAATAATATTGTTGGCGCAAGAATCTGGCTCCTCCCCTAAGGCCGGAATCTTTGGCCAGCAGTCCTCCAACGCAGACCTGCAAGAAGGAAACAAAGTTAAACTTGCACAAGTAAGAGGCTCGACCCAACACGCTCTGATGCTTAAGTCAGTCAGAGAGTAGTGGAAAGGTCGAGCAGAGAGTATAGAGAGAATGAATTGTCTAGGAGTATAGAATCTCAGTTACCCTATAAAAAGGATGATGTTTCCTTATATAGTGAGTAAATGGCGCATGGTCAGCCACCCTTCTCATGTAGATGAGGGGACTGACACCGTTTGTCAGGCCGAGCACTTGGGATAACGTCGGTTGTTCGCCGCGCATCTGTAGTAACGGTGATCGTATGATGACCTAGGCATCGCCTTGGATGTGACTGCCCCATCAGTTGTGTCCCCTCTGTCTGACCCATACGAGATTTGATAACCTCCAGTTTAGAGGATTGTGGGGGTGACCCAGGCGTGACGTCTGAGGTTGATATCATGTTGGCCTCACCCTCTCGGAATTCTCCCACAACATCACCCCAACCAGCGGGTTGACCCGACGTCTGGTGGGTCGACGCGTTGGTTCGAACCGTCGAGAATGTCTGATGTGGGATGAGGTCAGAGGCGTACGTGAAGGGAATGAACGCTTCAAACCCCCGGAGTGGAAGCGTTGGAATCGTTCATTTGAATTTATTTAGAATTAAACTATAAAAGGTGTTAAACATATATAGCGTTGGAATCGTTCATTTGAATTTATTTAGAATTAAACTATAAAAGGTGTTAAACATATATATTACCTTTAATGAACAATAACCTTCTTGTGTTCCTTTTCCACGAGATCTTCCTCGCTAGGACTCGAACACGGGACCAAGGCTTGTGGGAGCCTCCTTGAAAGAATGGAGTTTTGAGAGAACAATTCTCTCCGTAGGGAAATTGATTAGTATGTTTGACCAATCTTTTTGCTAAACCTAAATGTTCTATTTATAGGGCCTTTAGGAATTAATTTTATTTAATAAAATACATTTTAATATCTATTATATTAAAATATGTATTTTATATTTATTTGAATAAAATCCAAATTTCATAAAATTAATCTTTTATAATATACATTTAACCAATTTGAATCTCATTCAAATTTTATATGTATATATAATTTTCAATATTAATGTATCTAAATACATAAACTATTTCCTCTAATATTTAATGTATCAAATACAATAAATATATTTTTCTCTTTTATATTTAATATATCAAATATATTAAATATTAATTTGAACATTTCAAATTTTTCTTTCAATTAAATTGATCATTTTAGTGTTACTCTAAGCTAGCAAGGGGACCTTATGAACCTACAGATTTATAAGCTCCAATGATACAATATTAATTAATTAAACTCATTAATTAATTAATTTACATTCATTAACTCTAGGTCACTCCACTATAGGCCTAAAGTTGCATTCTTATGCAATGTAGGACAAGTTGTGTCCATGGATATAACCATTACATGCAAGTCGATCCTTCACGAGTTGTTCGTAATTACAGTTGGGTCAAAAGTCCCTTTTACCCCTGTAATTACATCTTACACCTTAAGTACCACTGATTCTCTAATGAACAACTTGTTTATGATCCAACCATAAACCAAGTCCCTCTCGGGCCAGTGAGAGGGTGGGGCCCCATTGTTCAAGTCCCGAAATCAACACTTAAGGGAACTACTCATCTACTTTCCCTATATAGGAAGGAGTGAATTCTATCTTGTGAAACTTATGTTCCCAGCTCCCTATTTGGTCAAGTCCCCAAAATGGCAGGTTTATTGAATCGACTATAAAGGTCATTCTCACCCATACAAATCAAAGGACGAGTCCTCATAGGTAGGAGTTCATAACTCACTCAGGATTAAGATCGAGTCACATATGATCATCCTGTGAAATATTAATCTTCTCAAATAACAGATTTATAAAGAGAAATTATATCTTTCGTGGTCCAGTCTTATACAAACTCATTGTATAGGATACCCCCACTCACATGTCTCTACATGAATGATTTGGATCAAATCATTTGTAACAATTACAAAGTGGACCGTATCAATAGTGTTACCAGGATAAGGCACCCAACCTTATCCATATACTATAAACTATTTAGGTTATTCCTTGAACATGATCTTCTTGTATGTCAACTACATATTGTTCAAGATTACACTAATAACCTTGAATTTTTATAATAATAATGAATATTATAAATTGCAGAAAATAATAATAAAATAATTATCAAATAATTACCAGGCTTTAGGGCATAAATCCCAACAGTACGTTCGTTTAAGACTTTTCCTAGGCGTTGCTTTGGGACGAGGCTCTACCAGCCGTTTGGGTCGTTTCACATTCGTTAACAGTCCCAATTCGATTTCAATGTTTCTATCGAGGTGTCATTTTGGCTTCTCAATGCCTCTAAGGTCGTTGGATGGTGCCCTTTTGTGGACGGCTCAGATCTGGTGATCCTTGCCTATATGTAGAGTTATCCTAGCTTATTCGTACCTTTGAGATTCTTGGGAGAGTAGAGAGTGCTTTGCGATATCTTCCTTTAGGCGTAGACACTCGTTAAATACCCTTTTGTTTGGGTTTGTAAGGTACAACTTGAATACAATCATATTTCCTCTCAATTGGTTTACACAAAATTGGTATCAGAGCCTCTAAGATTGCTTGGACCTGATGGCTGGAAAAGGCGCTGGCAATTCCAGTAAGGGCCGTGAAGGAGACCCCTCAAATCCTTCTGAATTTTTTTCCCCTAAGACCACTACCGAACGCTTGCTGCCAGTTGAAGGAACTTTGGGTGACTTGTGTACAACCGTGGGTAATATGCAACGAATGATGGAGATAATGTCTAGAAAATTGGAGCAGTTTACTATTGAAAATCAACAACAAAACAAAGTGCAAGATAACAGGGGAAGAAATCAAGAATTGTTTTTGGAAGGAAGAAACAGAAAACCACATGGAATTACCCAAGAAAGACTTGGAAATTTACCAAGAAACTAAGAACGTCATTGGAGGAATCAAGATTCAAACCTTTCAAGCGATGAAGGGGATTTTGATCAACAGGTACAAGAGGAAAGACAAATTGCAAGAAACGACCCCCAAGAATATCAATAGAGTGATTTTAAAATAAAAAATGATCTACCTACCTTTACTGGGAAGTTAGATCTTCAAGCGTTTCTTGTTTGAGTTAAGAATGTAGGAAACTTCTTTGATTACATGAATACCCCAGAAGACAAGAAAGTGAAGTTAGTCACACTGAAACTTTGTTCAGGAGCTTCAACTTGGTGGGATCCGTTGCAAATTAATCGAAGAAGTGTTGGTAAAAGGCCCATTCGAGATTGGAATCGCATGCTGAGATTAATAATGGATCAGTTTCTTTCAGGTAATTATGAACAACTTCTTTATCAGCAATATCAAAAGTGTCGCCAACAAGGACGGAGTGTTGCTGACTATACATAAGAATTCCATCGCCTTAGTGCACGCACAAATTTGGCAGAAAACGAAAATTATCAAATCGCAAGATTTGTAGATGGACTCAAAGATGAAATCCAAAATCAAATGGGTCTACAGTCGATCAACTTCCTAAAATATGCGATTACCTTGGCCAACCGTATAGAGATAAAGCTGGAAAAAAAACACCAAGCATCTAAACGTACTCTGTGGGATAAACAAGCTCCTCCTGGATTTCAGAGATTTACAAATGATGGCAATAAACCATCATCAACAACTACTTCCAAGCCCCACAAATATGATTCTTCTAGTAGCTTTCAAACTAAAGATGACTCCATCAAGAATCCTCAAGGTTTCAAGAATAAAGAAAATAGTGCAAGAAAGGGACAAAATCACTACTCGAGACCCAACTTAGGGAAATGCTTCCGATGTGGACAATCCAGACACCTTTCAAATGAATGTCCCCAAAGAAGATCAGTGGCTATTGTGGAAGAAGAAGATTACAATGTTGAAGAAGGGGGCGAACTGAAGGAGGACTTGCAACTTGAACCCGATGAGGGCGAAATGGCTTGTGTCTTGCAAAAGATCCTCTCACACAAAAAACAAAGGTGTTTCCATAAAGACATGCCATTTTCCACACTTGATGCACAATCAATGGCAAGATTTGCACCAACATTGTGGATAGTGGCAGCACCGAAAACATAGTCTCCCAGAAGCTCGTTACAGCTCTCAATCTCAACGTGGATCCTCATCCTAATCCTTACAAGATTAGTTGGATCAAGAAACGTGGAGAGACCCAAGTCCAATCCATTTGTACTATTCCCCTGTTGTTACGTCTCCAAAAGTATACATTTTAGGGACTTATTTGCTATAGAATTGTGTAAACTCTTAAGCGTTTTTTATAGAATTTAGTCTAAACATGTGCTTATATATGAGAATTTATAGAATGAAGCTAAATCAGGACTTATGTGTAAAAGAAAGGAAAAAGAATAAAAAACAAAGCTAAAGAGTTGAAATTTCTGTATTGCAGGAACATTGCGAAAACATTGCTGTCTCCGCAATGTTTTAAATGAAAATGTTAAGTTGTTCTAACCGTTTGCCATTTTGTTGCGATCTTTCAGCCGCCCAATTTCTCTCCTGCTGCCACGTGGAAGGTCTTCGTTCAGAATGGATGGTTCTCCTTGGCTGAAGAATACCTGCAAAACACTATAAAAGGAGGTCAAGGGGGAAGGTTAACAACAAGCTTGGAAGCGTATAACTCCCATCTCAACGCATTTTCTTCTCTATTTCCTCTCCCGGTTGTTGGCGTGAAGGATTCAGCTGTTGGCATCGATAATCTGAGAGGAAGAAGAGAAGATCCTTTTTCTCTTCTGATTGGATTCATCCCCAAACAAAGCTCCCTTTCTCCCTTCATCCGAGGCGCTTGCGGCGAGGAGTTCACGCACACGTTTAACTGCTTTCTGTCTTTCCTTTTCGCTTCTGTTTACTGCTATTTGGTTCTGTTAGCTACATTGTTCCAATTCGTTTCCATTTTCTTAGTCTTTACTGCTTTATAGTCGTTGCACTTTGAGTTTCGAATCATACTTAATAGAGGAATTATTTGACTACTTCGCAAGTTCTCCATTGCTTCTGTTTTCTGTTGTTTCCATTTGAATACTGCCAAGCATGTTTAATCAATCAAGTCTTTCCACTTCCATATCATCTATGAGTAACTAAACCACATAAGGGTCTGCTAATGATGAATCTATAGGTAGAAATACGTGAATTCAGCATGTAGGATAGCTTCAAATGCATTGAATGGATGTATGCTTCATCCCACGGGCAATTTCGATTGGCCATCAATTTCGATTAACCCAAGCATTATACGCCCTGAGATTACTGCCAACTCATTCGAGTTAAAGCCAGTAATGTTCCAAATGCTGTCCACTGTGGGACAATTCTTTGGAGTGGAAAACGAAGATCCCCACAATCATCTGAGAAATTTCCTAGGAGTTAGTGATACTTTCCTTATCCGTGGAGTTTCCCAAGAAGCTTTGAGGCTTTACCTCTTTCCTTACTCATTAAGAGATAAAGCCAAAACGTGGTTAAATTCTTTACCCTCTAGATCAATTGTCAATTGGACAGATCTGGCTGAAAAATTCCTAGTCAAATACTTCCCACCTGATAGGAATTCCAACTTTCGTGATGATATAATTAAGTTAAAACAAGCCGAAAACGAATCCCTTCACGAAGCTTGGACAAGGTTCAAGGACCTTTTGCTTAAATGTCCACACCATGGCATTCCATGGTGTATCCAAATAGAGGTGTTCTTTAAAGGATGCAACCCCAGCACAAGGCAAGTGCTGAATTCGTCAGCTGGTGGTTCCATGCTTTCTAAGAGCTACAATGAAGCCTACGAGATTTTGGAGAAAATCTCAACTTCTCATTGTAGATGGTCAGACGATTCTGTAGAGCCTAGGAGAGCTCAAGACAAGGATGCACTTAGTGTAATGAGTAGCCAAATTAATGCCCTGACCAATCTAGTCAAACAAATGGCTCAAACCAATCTCCAACCTAGTGTCAACACCGCAGCAGCCATTTCAATGGGCGCACCAACTAGTCAAGGTGAGACACTGATCTGTGGATTCTGTGGGGAAGGGCACTTGTATGATTTTTGCCCTGGGAATCCAGCCTCAGTCTGCTATGTTGGAAGTCAACAGCAGCCTAGGAACAACCCCTACTCTAACACCTATAATTCTGGTTGGAGGAACCACCCAAATCTTTCTTGGGGTGGGCAACAAAACACTAACCAAGCTCAAAACCAACCAAGACCGAGTGGAACACCTGGTTTCGCTCAACAAACTAACCAATCCATGTACCAAAAGCCATATAACCAACCAATAGGGTCATCAGTAGAGAATTTGCTTAAGGAGTACATTGCAAAAAATGATGCTACCCTACAAAGTCAGCAGGCCACCCTTAGAAGCTTAGAAAACCAAATAGGGCAGTTAGCAAATGAACTGAAAAATAGGCCCCAAGGTAGATTGCCTGCAGACACTGAAGTACCTAGAAGGGATGGAAAAGAGCAAGTTCAAGCAATTGAACTTCGAAGTGGGAGACCATTGGTGAGCAACAATAGAGAAGCACCAAAGCGAGTAGAGAATGAAGAGTCTAGTGCTCCACTGGATTCTCTGCCAAACCATGATCAACCACCACCAAGCACAACAAGAGTGAGGCTGGAACCTATCATAGAGGAACCAGAAGAGATACCAAGGCCTCCACCTGTCATTAGGCGACCTGAAGTGCCTACATATGTGCCACCACCTCCATTCCCTAGAAGGCTGAAGAAAAAACAAGAACAGGAAGTGCACTTTAATAAGTTTTTAGAAATTTTGAAACAAGTGCATGTTAATATCCCATTTGTAGAAGTTTTGCAATCTATGCCTTCTTATGTTAAATTTTTGAAAGATATTATTACTAACAAGAAAATTATTGGTGAATTTGAAATAGTGAATCTCACCGAGGAGTGCAGTGCTATACTCCAAAACAAGCTTCCAAAGAAGGAGAAGGATCTTGGTTCCTTCACCTTACCAGTCGAGTTGGGAGGCAAGCACGTGGGCAGAGCTCTTTGTGATCTGGGAGCCAGCATCAATCTCATGCCCCTATCACTATTCCGCCAGCTTGGAATAGAAGAAGCACGTCCTACTACTGTCACCTTGCAGCTTGCAGACAGATCCATAGCATACCCTGAGGGTAAAATTGAGGATATACTTGTCAAGGTTGACAAATTCATCTTTCTTGCAGACTTCATCATTCTGGATTATGAGGCTGACAAGAAGGTACCAATCTTATTGGGCAGACCATTTCTAGCCACAGGTAGGGCTTTGATCGATGTCCAAAAAGGTGAGCTCACCATGAGAGTTCATGATGAGGAGGTTAAATTTAGTGTCTTTAAAGCTCTAAGGTATCCCTCTGACTCTGAATCTTGTGCTAGTATAGATGTAGTAGATTCACTGATGGAAGAACAACTTGAGCATGAACTGTTAATTAAGCATGCTACTGACTATGTTCAAGTAGATATAACTGACTTAAACATTTCTGAGTTAATGGATATATCTGTGGACAAACCTCAGCATGTTTGTATGACTAATGACTTGTCTGAAAGAACCACGAATCCATTGAAACCATCAATTGAACATCCACCTTTACTAGAATTAAAACCATTGCCTGATCATCTTAAGTATGCATATCTAGGAGAGCATGATACTTTGCCTGTTATTATTTCGTCCAAGTTAAGTGAAAAGCATGAAATTGCGCTAATATTGCTGCTTAAGCAACATAAAAAAGCTATTGCATGGACAATTGTTGATATACGAGGTATTAGTCCTTCTTATTGCATGCATAAGATATTATTGGAAGAGGAACATACACCTAGAGTAGATCACCAACGTAGGTTGAATCCCTCCATGAAGAAGGTAGTTAAAAAAGAAATCATCAAATGGTTAGATGCAGGTGTAATTTTTCCCATAGTTAATAGTCAATGGGTGAGTCCAATTCAATGTGTGCCTAAGAAGGGTGGGATGAATGTAATAGTTAATGAGAGTAATGAACTAATTCCAACTAGAACTGTTACAGGATGGAGAGTCTGTATGAACTATAGAAAATTAAACAAAGAAACAAAAAAAGATCATTTTCCTTTACCATTTATAGACCAGATGTTAGATAGAATAGCTGGCCGAGCCTACTACTGCTTCTTAGATGGTTATTCTGGATACAACCAAATTACCATAGACCCTGTGGACCAGGAGAAAACAACATTTACATGTCCCTTTGGAACATTTGCTTTTCGCAGAATGCCTTTTGGCTTATGCAATGCACCAACAACATTCCAAAGGTGCATGTTGGCCATTTTCTCTGACTTAGATGAGTCCATGATAGAAATATTTATGGATGACTTCTCAGTCTTTGGTGAGTCTTTTAATAACTGCTTAGAGAACTTAGGACAAGTCCTAGCTAGGTGTGAGGAAACTAACCTAGTCCTAAATTGGGAGAAATGCCACTTTATGGTGGAGGAAGGAATAGTCCTAGGTCATAGAGTGTCTAGAGCAGGAGTAGAGGTCGATAGGGCCAAAATAGAGATAATAGAGAAGCTAGTGGAACCTCAAAATGTAAAAGCTATTAGAAGTTTCATAGGTCATGCAGGTTTCTATAGAGATTCATTAAAAACTTTTCAAAAATCTCTAAACCTTTGTGTGAGCTTCTAGAGCTTAACAAGCCATTTGTATTTTCAAAAGAATGTTTCTTAGCATGGACAACACTTAAGGAAGCCTTAGTCAAAGCACCAATTATAGTAGGTCCAAATTGGGATCTACCATTTGAGATGATGTGTGATGCTAGTGACTATGCAGTAGGGGTCATGCTAGGACAGAAAATAGATAAATTAACACATCCTGTATATTATGCAAGTAAGACTTTGAATGAAGCACAATGTAATTACACAACCACGGAGAAGGAAATGCTAGCTGTAGTGTTTGCCTGTGAAAAGTTTAGAAATTACATTGTAGGCACTAGAACCATTGTGTACACTGATCACTCTGCACTAAAATACCTAATGAGGAAGGCTGATGCTAAGCCGAGGTTAATTAGATGGGTATTATTGTTGCAAGAGTTCGATCTAGACATTAGAGATAAGAAAGGATGCGAAAATGTAGTTGCTGACCATTTATCTAGATTGCGACATAATTGCGAAAAAATTGTTGAGCCAGCAATTTCTGATGCTTTTGTTGATGAGCATGTCTTTGTGTTAGCACATCGTGATAACAATGAGGAACCTTGGTTTGCGGATATTGCTAACTTCCTTGCCTCGCAGGTACTACCAACTTTCAAAGGAGGGCAAGAAAATAAGAGGTTCCTACATGAAGCTAGGAAGTTCATCTGGGACGATCCTACACTTTACAAGACTTGCGCAGACGGATTGTTGAGGAAGTGTGTATCAGCTGCTGAGGCAAAGTCGGTGTTGCAGCACTGCCATACGTCTCCTTATGGTGGACATTTTGGTGGCCGAAGGACGGCTGCATGATAACTCCATTTTGGAGCTATTATTCACTTCCTTATTATGGCCAAATTCTGCATTTAATTGTTTAATTAATCTCGTTTATAGAAGATGTGCGGCAAAGAGCTCATGCGTCCATTGGACCCGTTTCGGAGCTAAAAGCGGAGTTTTAACGCCCCGGAAGTGCATCGGGAAAAGGGCAAGTCAATCCAAGAAGAAACGGACCAAAATTGCCTAGGAGAGGCAATTTTCCAGCCCAAACCCGAGAGCAAGCGTCGAGACCCTGCTGCGGCGTCGAGACGCTCCGGAGGAGGCGCGCGCAAGAAGTTATCGGGCCAGCGTCGAGACGCTCGCCTAGCGTCTCGACGCCATCGCGAGGCGCGCGCGGATTACTTAGGGCGTAGCGTCGCGACGCTGCCCTAGCGTCTCGACGCTACGACGATTTAAATCGGCTGAAGGACGATTTTCAGCCATTCTTCTTCAGTTTTTCATCTTCTTTCTCTCGACTTTTCTCCATTTTCACCTTAGCTCTGTCATTTGTGGCATGTTTTGGAGCTTGTAAGCTGTAATAGGATAGAGATGACTTCCACGACCTTCCTTGGAGCGGTGATGACAATCCGTCCCATGGACGGCTAAGGTAAAGTGAGCGGTTTGGGATAATTTGAGGGATAATTTGTTAGACTTTTATGCTTTGATAATCCATGCTTTAATTTCCAACTTGGTTGCTGATTTATATGCATTTATTATTCTTGCTTCATCCTATGCATGTGTTAGATTTCACCGACTGACTATCGTGTTTTCTAGCATTATGTTAGTGTTAAAGAGTAGCGATGCCGTGCCTCTCACTCTTCGATTAGTAACACAGAATAATAAAACTAAACCGGAGTATCGAGTCATGCATGATAATTGTTGGTTACATACAGCGTTGGCGGGTAGCCAGTTAGCAATTAGATTATGTGATCGAATGTCTGTCGCGGTATGCTAGTGACTGTTTAGAGTCAATTTGGGGCTGATCACCCTAATGCAACTTTAGATACTGTTTAATTAGAACTTTGTGGTCTAATTAATTTCTATGGAGCCGGTTACACATGGGGCTTCCCGGGTAACTGACCGTGTGTATTATAAACTGCTAGCCATAAGATTGTATTAATTGATAAGTGTAGATTGTCTAACAAAGAAATCCCGAAAATCCCCAAACCGTGCACTCGTCTCTCTCTCTTTTATTTCTCTGTTAGCGTTTATTTCCCTTATTTGCATGCTTACAAATCCCCCCGTTACAAAAACCCAATTGATTAATTAATTTCAAGTTCAATTTAATTTTAATCATAACCTTCTCTGTGGATCGACCCTGTTACCATTAGCTGCAAAGCTTTGGCTAATAGGTTTATAAATTATATTTTGGCGAGTCTCGACAACTCGAATTTACAGCAGGACATTCAAAAAAATCTTGTTGCCACTGCAAAGGTGTTCCAGAGTGGCTACTACTGGCCTACGATCTTCAAAGATGCACACGACCATGCACACAGCTGCAATGAGTGTCAACGGACAGGTAACCTCAGTAGGAAGGATGAGATGCCTCTCACCTACATCTTAGAGTTGGAGCTCTTTGATGTGTTGGGCATTGACTTCATGGGACCTTTCCCTCCATCTGCAGGTAATCTTTATATACTTGTAGCTGTAGACTATGTATCTAAATGGGTAGAAGCCATAGCATGTCCATCGAATGATGCCAAAACAGTCATTAAGTTTCTTAATAGGCATATTTTTACAAGGTTTGGTACACCACGTGCTATAATTAGTGATGAGGGAACTCACTTTATTAATAAAGCTATGGAAAAGGTGTTAGCTAAATACAATGTTAGACATAGAGTAGCAACCCCTTATCACCCACACTCAAATGGACAAGCTGAAATATCCAATAGGGAGATCAAGAACATACTTGAAAAAGTGGTCAAACCTAATAGAAAAGACTGGTCTTTTAAGTTAGATGATGCGCTTTGGGCATATAGGACTGCATATAAAACACCCCTAGGTATGTCTCCTTATAGGCTAGTATATGGAAAAGCATGTCACTTACCATTCGAATTGGAAATCAAAGCCTTTTGGGCCTTAAAAGAACTAAATTATTGCGTGACCGATGCTGGAACTTTGCGGTCTCTGCAATTACATGAGTTAGATGAGCTAAGACATATGTCCTATGAAAATGCTAAAATGTATAAGGAAAAAACTAAGATTTGGCATGATAGTAGGCTTAGGATCAAGGACTTTAAAAAGGGCCAGCATGTCTTATTATTCAACTCAAGGTTAAGATTATTTCCAGGGAAACTTAAGTCCAGATGGTCAGGTCCTTTTGTGATAACTAACGTTTTTGTTCATGGTGCTATTGAGATTCGCAACCTCAACCACGGGCAGCCGTTTATGGTCAATGGTGCACGATTGAAGCATTACTACGAGGAAGGAGATGTGAAGACACTCTCGGCCTTCCTCCTATCTGAAGTTTGAGAATCGAATCGAGAGGGGATGAGTGACCACTGTGCTCATCCGTCAGAAGGCTATGCCTTAGTTTTTTTTTTCAGTATTTTTAGATTGCGGTTGTTTGTTTATTTGTTGATTTTAATTACGGATTTTTGTTTTGATTAAAAGGATATTAATGGGAAATCTTTAAGAGGCAATAAAGGAGATGAATCGAGGGGAGAAGATCCACGAAGAAGATCTGGCTAAATCAAAGATTTGGGTTGTTAAATCTTGCAACTCAAATCAAGAAAAATCGTAACGGCTAGGCGGAGAAATTGCGGAGAAATTGCTGAGTCCGCAACAAAAAAGAGTCGTTGAAGGGCACTCAAGTACAAATAGTCGTCGTTGGATCCCTGCCCTTTACGTTTTCTCAGACCGTTGGACCTTCAAAATTCAGTCTTCTTCTCCCTCTGCATCTTCTACCTTCAGATTCTCAAAGAACGACAATGGTATCCACGCGAGCAGATCGATCCACACCCAAGAAAAAGTTGCCTGACGCAGAAGAAGCTGCGAGAGAGGCGCTGCTTTCCTTAGCAGACGCCGATGCTGCGCAGCCCTCACGGCCTTCGAAGCTACCAGTGCGACGAAAGAAGTGGAAGGTGGTGACTGAGATACCTGCTGGTCCTTCTGAACCAGTCGGTACACCTAAGAAGAGGAAGTGGCGAATCGCGACGGATGATTCGCCAATCAGGGTGAGAAAGACTCCCAGCGAGGAGAGTCGAGGGAGTGGCCGTCCATCCTATGAGACGGCCAGGCAGAGCCCTGAACCTTCGCCACAGACGCCGGAGCCTGAAGCTCCACCTGAAGAGCACCAAGACTCGGTGCCAAGTGAAGAGCCGGCGGAGGACGAGGAGGTATTCTCCCCCTTAAGGGAAGTCAGTCTTGACAGCCCTTCGGAGGGGGGAAGCAAGGACTCCATGGACGAAACGTTGGGGGATTGCCTCCAGCAGATCACCACCAAGGCACGCCTCAAGAAGAGGGCTCCTGTGATCGTGAAAGGCAAGCGGCCGAAGGCCTCCAAGCGAGCCAAGAAGAAGAAGGTTGGATCTGAACCTTCTTTAAAGAAGATGAAGGTTGAGGCGGCTGAGTCGGCCAAAGCTAAAGAGAAGGGGAAGAGGAAGATGTACCCAGAGGACGAACCTCAAGCTGCGAGGTATGTCTCACAAGAAGCAGAGACCAAGGGCCTCGAGTTGATGAAGAAGGAGCTCCTCCACGAGCGGGGCTTTCTTGATGCGTTGGCGGACCTGTCGCAATTCTTGCGCGCAGGAATCATCACCCATGGCTGGGAGGAGCTGTGCAGACCCCCAATTCCAGCTTACCCCGACATGGTGTATGACTTCTACGCCAACCTCACGCACCCTGAAGCATGTCTGTCCACGGTGAGGGGGGTATCGCTCGACTTCTCTGCTAATGCCATCAATGAGGCATATGCTCTCAAGGGGTATCCACATTCTGACTACGCCAAGATTGTGGACTTGCCATCTGAGGCAGTCCTAGAAGAGGCTTTGCACACGATAGGAAAACCAGAGGCATCTTGGGCGGTGTCAAGGAACGGGAAGCACACCCTGATGAGTGCAACCCTGCGAGACAAGGCGGTCGTCTGGTTCTCTTTTGTGCGCAGACGTATCTCCCCTGTGACCCACGAGACGACTATCAACCAGGGGCGATCATTGCTGCTGTATGCCATCATGCGGGGACTCAGCATTGACGTTGGTGAAGTCATTGCCGCCTCCATTGCTGACTGTTCAAAGAAAGGTAAGGGTCAGCTATTTTTCCCAAATATCATAACTAAATTGTGCTTTCGTGAAGGAGTGCCAATGGAGAAGAATGAGAAGCAGTTGGCTTACACTGGCCATCTGGAGCTGCCCACCATCTTGAGAATGCGAAGGAGGGGCAACATGGAATTTGAGCTGGACGGCTTGGCTGCGGCCCAATCGCTGTCCATGGCTTGCTTAATGGATCTGCAGCACAAGATGGCTCAGTGGGCTGAGTATGCACAGGCAAGGGACAAGGACGTAGCTGACCAGCTGGGGTGCGTATTCCCTGCCTTCCCTACTGACCTGTTGAAGCCATGGGCGCCTCCCAGAGAAAGGAGAAATGAGGATGAGGATGATTGAGTGCCAGCCTGAACGACATTCGAGGGAGTTTTCTGATCCCTCTTGAAAATATATAAAACAAAAAAAAAACCTGCTTTTCTATGACTTGTGACCCCTGTTATTAATCAAATGATTGGTCTGTTTAATTGTTCTTTTGTTTGTCTAGGATAGTTTGTTTAGCTTGATGGTATCTGAGTAGTTAGTTTAGTTAGTTTTGCTGTTTGATGTAGTTTTGGATGACTGGAAATAGCATGCTAGGAGCCTTGATCAATGTTAAAAATGCTCTGTAGGTTTATTGCGGATTCTTTGCGGAGTCCGCAATTTTTTGTTAGTTTTCGCATGCTATTGGACGACTGTTGGATGGGTTGCTTCTGTTTAATTTTTGATATCTTGCTGCTTTATTGACTTCAATATGTGATCTATCTGTAAGCATGCTGGATGAGTGTCTTAGTACACCTTTCATAGTTTAAATTAGCTTCCTTTCCTGCTAAGCATGAACCTCGGTAAGCCCTTAACATGCTATTTTTCCAAAGCTTCTGCATTTGAGTTATCTGCTTTAGGAAGGTCATTTTTATGCCTAAGAATTTTAATTTCTGCTTGTTTTGCCCTAGACTAGATGCTTCTAGGACAAGTTTGGGGGTGTGCCACCTCAGACTCTCATTGGGGACAACGAGAAGTTTAAGTTTGGGGGAGGCAGCCTCTAGGCCTAGGAACATTCCTCTCTCCCTTTTTAAACATAAGCATTCTTCTTCTTTGATGAAAAGAAAAAAAAAATGAAAAAAGAATAAAGAGTAGTGTTTCTCTTGAGGTTGCTGAGTAATCAGGGCCATTTGTGTAACCCACAAGTGGCACTGCATAAAAAGGCAAACCAAAAGAAGAGACTCTACTAGGAAAAGAAAAGAAGGAAAAGGAAAAACCAAGGAAGAAGAATGTATGCCTATGAGTTATAGCTTATGTGCTTAGGTGTCCTGTACGAATGAACTCTGATCCTCAATTAGCTAAGCACAGGGTTGTAGCTTGTAGGTTTGTTAAGGGAGATGAATGTATATCTAATGTAGTGATGCCAGGGTTTAGGTTGTTCTATGGAATGTACTACTGTTACTTGTGTGTACTAAGACTGGCATGACTCTAAGGAATCCTAGGTAACTCAAAAGAAAAAGACATTAGAAGCATGTACTGAGTCTGGGGTGAAACAAGGTAGAATTTGAAAACTTAGGGATAGTTGCACAATGAACCTAATGACCAAAGAAGATAGATTAGTTGTAGGAGAGTTATAAAGGCAGTATGTTTACAAGGCAAGAGAAATCAGAATAAGCAAAATGTGGAGTTAGTTTGAACTTAGAAGAGTGTCACAGGACAGCCATGCCTTAGATAGTGAACTTAGGGAAGTCAGCAAGTAGTCAGATAGAGTGATAGCAGCCCAAGTAAGCCCTTATATTGCTCGAGGACGAGCAATAACTTAAGTTTGGGGGTGTGTTACGTCTCCAAAAGTATACATTTTAGGGACTTATTTGCTATAGAATTGTGTAAACTCTTAAGCGTTTTTGATAGAATTTAGTCTAAACATGTGCTTATATATGGGAATTTATAGAATGAAGCTAAATCAGGACTTATGTGTAAAAGAAAGGAAAAAGAATAAAAAACAAAGCTAAAGAGTTGAAATTTCTGTATTGCAGGAACATTGCGAAAACATTGCTGTCTCCGCAATGTTTTAAGTGAAAATGTTAAGTTGTTCTAACCGTTTGCCATTTTATTGCGATCTTTCAGCCGCCCAATTTCTCTCCTGCTGCCACGTGGAACGTCGTCGTTCAGAATGGATGGTTCTCCTTGGCTGAAGAATACTTGCAAAACACTATAAAAGGAGGTCAAGGGGGAAGGTTAACAACAAGCTTGGAAGCGTAGAACTCCCATCTCAACGCATTTTCTTCTCTGTTTCCTCTCCCGGTTGTTGGCGTGAAGGATTCAGCTGTTGGCATCGATAATCTGAGAGGAAGAAGAGAAGATCCTTCTTCTCTTCTGATTGGATTCATCCCCAAACAAAGCTCTCTTTCTCCCTTCATCCGAGGCGCTTGCGGCGAGGAGTTCACGCACACGTTTAACTGCTTTCTACTGCTTTCTGTCTTTCCTTTTCGCTTCTGTTTACTGCTATTTGGTTCTGTTAGCTACATTGTTCCAATTCATTTCCATTTGCTTAGTCTTTACTGCTTCATAGTCGTTGCACTTTGAGTTTCGAATCATACTGAAGGGAATGAACTCTTCATTCCCCGCAGCGGAAGCGATTGGAATCGATCTTTTGTTTTGTTTAGAATTAAACTAAAAAATAAGTTAAGCATATGTACAATTACCTTTGAAGATCAATCATCTTCTTGTGTTCCTTCTTCCACGAGATCTTCCTCGCTATGACTCGAACACGGGATCAAGGCTTGTGGGAGCTCTTTGAAAGAATGAGAGAACAATTTTCTCTGCAGAGGTGAGTGGTGTGTTTTGGCCAACCCTTTGGCTAAACCTAAATGTCTTATTTATAATAAGACTTTTAGGAATTAATTTTATTTTATAAAATACATTTTAATATCTAATATATTAAAATATGTATTTTATATTTATTTGAATCTTATTCAAATATTATAAAATTAATCTTTTATAATATACTTTAAACCAATTTGAATCACATTCAAATAACATAAGTATATAGTTTTTAATATTAATGTATCATATACATAAACTATTTCCTCTAATATTTAATGTATCAAATACAATAAATATATTTTACTCTTCTACATTGAATATATCAAATATATTAAATATTAATTTGAATATTTCAAATTTTCTTTCAACTAAATTGATCCTTTTAGTGTTACTATGAGCTAGCAAGGGGACCTTATGGACCTACAGATTTATAAGCTCCAATGATACAAAATTAATTAATTAAACTCATTAATTAATTGACTTTCATTCATTAACTCTAGGTCACTCCACTATAGGCCTAGAGTTGCACTCTTATGCACTGTAAGACAAGTTGTGTCCATGGATATAACCATTACATGCAAGTCGATCCTTCACGAGTTGTTCGTAATTACAGCTGGGTCAAAAGTCCGTTTTACCCCTGTAATTATATCTTACACCTTAAGTACCACTGATTCTCTAATGAACAACTTGTTTATGATCCAACCATAAACCAAGTCCCTCTCGGGCCAGTGAGAGGGTGGGGCCCCATTGTTCAAGTCCCGAAATCAGCACTTAAGGGAACTACTCATCTACTTTCCCTATATGGGAAGAAGTGAATTCTATCTTGTGAAACTTATGTTCCCAACTCCCTATTTGGTCAAGTCCCCAAAATGGTAGGCTTATTGAATCGGCTATAAAGGCCATTCTCACCCATACAAATCAAAGGACGAGCCCACATAGGAAGGAGTTCATAACTCACTCAGGATTAAGATCGAGTCACATATGATCATCCTGTGAAATACTAATCTTCTCAAATAACGGATTTATAAAGAGAGATTATATATTTCGTGGTCCAGTCTTATACAAACTCATTGTATAGGATACTCCAACTCACATGTCTCTACATGAATGATTTGGATCAAATCATTTGTAACAATTACAAAGTGGGCCGTATCAATAGTGTTACCAGGATAAGGCACCCAACCTTATCCATATACTATAGACCCTTTAGGTTATTACTTGAACATGATCCTCCCGTATGTCAACTACATACAGTTCAAGATTACACTAATAACCTTGGATTTTATTTATATAATGAATATTATAAATTGCAAATATTAATAATAAAATAATTATCAAATAATTATTAATTAATTACGAGGCTTTAGGGCATAAATCCCAACAATCTCCCACTTGCACTAAAGCCGGTGAGACATGTATCCTAGGGCATACTCTACACCCAACATGTTCTCCCACTTGCCCTAGTGAAGATGAGACATGGCTCATAATCCTAGACATTCTAGGTGGCTTTCAAACACTTTAGCCTGGAAAGTCTTTTTATATAGATCAAAACGACTGTCAATTAAAAGTCATCTTGGTCCTACCACGATTCTTTCACTCTCAGGATACCCTATGTATTGATGTTATCTAAGTTTCTTAAGTTTAGCCATTACATAAAACGTTTTAGGCTTAACTATATCTGAAACATCTTTCAGACCAATAAGAAATTATTTGAGTTATGCAAGTTTTTTACTTCATAAGCAAGAACATTTAACTTGCATACCATGCTCCACCATCTAGGGTTAACATAGATTTCCATAAATCTTTGTTAAAACCAGTGCATCTCGTAAAGATCAAATCTTTAACCTCATACACAAAAATATAATTTCTCATTTTATCCATAGATATTTTGAGAAAAGTTTTTATTTTTCCGCGCAATGGTCATACCATTGGGTTAACTAATAAATGCTAACCAATTTTACTGTCAAATGTCATGTCTCAAGTGTACATTAGATTTTCTCCCACTCAAACGTAGATAGTCAATCTTATGTGTTCTCAACATTTTGAAATGTCTTAGGACACTATTCCTTAGACAATCTAAACTTCATGTAAGAATGATACATTATCATTTTTTGAAGTACTACATCATATACTTGACAACAAATTTGTCAATATAAGATGTGTGAGACATAAATAACATTTTGTCCTCGAAAACTCTATTTTAGGACATACCCAGTAATTTAAATCATTCATTTGGAATTGGTTAGGTAGTCAACATTTTATGTTGGATTCAAATCTTACAACATTCACAATGGGTAATAAGTCATCCACATAAAATATGAGAAAATTCCACTAAGTAATTAATGATTTTCTTGCCTATACAATATCATTAATAATTATTCAAAGTCATAGTTTTTGATACTTTTATCAAACCTTACATTCAAAAATCTAGTGATCAAATTCATTTCATAAATGAACATTTACTGCTTGCAAACCTTTTGCTTTTGATTTTTGAAACTGAACTCATGTAATTGATTTGTAAATGCATTCTTTAAGACTTCTTTTCAAAAAAAGATTTCTTAAACCTTCACTTGACATATCTCATATGCAACTATGAATTAGGAAATGCTTATATACTCTAATATGACAACAAATGAGAAAGTTTATCCATAGTTTACTTTCTCCATCTATATTTGTCATTAGTCTTATTTTGAAGGTCTGTACCTTCTTATTTACAAATCTTTTACTTTTGTAGATATATTCAAAACCTATGGGTTTTACCCCATCAGGAATATCTACAATTTCTAGATAAAGATGAGTACATCTACTCTATCTCGAGATTTATGACTTTGGTCTACTAGTCTTTGTCATTGACCCTCATTTCAACTTTGAGGTCAAGAAGCCCTACATTTTTTCATCTAATGTGACAACTTAGGCTTCATATAAGCTCTTGTAACGGTCCGGTCATCTCATAACTCTCCCACTACGATGAGGCTTATCCAATTCATGACTAGGATCCATTTGACTATCAAATGTAATTAAATTGTTAACAACTTTTATTAACTATTTAGTGGCTTCACTTGGAACCAACTTTTCAACACTATTGAACATATTCAAGTTTCAACATGTATGCTTAAAACTCTCAAAACTCGAAGGGTTGTAAACTAACTTTACTACTCTTCTATAATCTCAAAGTTGTCTCATGGACACCTTTTAGATATAATGATGTTCACTATACAATCTATATTGTATATCCTAACAAGAGTCTGATAATGACGTGTAATTCTTTATTGTTCTGACCATGTCTAACAAGGTCTTGTTTCTCCTCTTACAGCACAATTTCACACAATTGTACTTTGTGCTAGAGTTGAGATAAAATCTCACTTTCTATCAATTAGTCTTAGTACATAAGGTTCCTGTACTTTTCACTGTGATCTGATCATAGTGTCTTGATAGATTTACCTAATTGACCTTCAACTTGAGTCTTATATTCCTTGAACTTTTCGAAATATTCAGACTTATGTTGCATTAGGTTACGATACTTATTTCTTGAATAATCATCAGCTAGAGTGATGAAATATTCATCGGTGTTCTTTGGCCTGTAGGCTTTTCCAACAAAAACCTATGGATTATCTTGCATGAAAGGCAAGATCTTAAGACATATAAAGTAATTAACTCTAACATTTAGAGAATCACTTCGTAGTAGTCTTTTTATTCAAATTGATCAGAATCAATCTTGAATGCCAAAGACGGGTATCATATTTTAGGAGAATATAATTTGTCTTTATATTCTGGAATCTATAATCCTGAATATCTCACTGTGTAGTATTTTATATGTTAACAATTTAACACATACAAATTATTCTTATTTTTCGGCTGAACTTTTCAAACAATTTTGAAAATAAAAATTTAGTACTAAAATATTCATACTATATGAACATTTTATTAGTAATAAAGTTAGAGAAATTGAATTTCTCCTATGGTACTAAAAACACCATATTCAGCATTAAATAACAATTATTTTTTATGGACATCTTAATGTCTCCCACTACATTAATTGAGATGAGTTTTCTGGTGCCAACAAGTAGAGATCATTCTACATCATTAAGTATTTTCCAAGAATTATATAAAGTGTAATGAAGAACAAATCTTAATAGTGGATCTGAATCTACTATATAAGTGGTAATGAAAAAATCTAGTAAATCAAATTTACTTTTATCCATGTTCTTCTTATAGAGGTATTTCATAAATTCCTCTTATTATGACTACTTTGCTAATTTAGAAACTATTTTCTTTTACCTACAGTCATATGGTTTCTTTTCTTGGATTTTGGTAATACTTAATTTTTGAGATTATTTAGATAAATATCTAAATCTAGCTTTTATTGACTTCAACAATATCTCATATGTTGTTGTCATCTTCTTTATCTTCTTAGCTTGACATCTAATATGTCAAATAGAAAATTTGTATAAGCCATCTCGTTATATTGATTTATTAATCATGTGCTTCATGAACAATTCGATTAGCATTGGCAACAGGTTTTTGAGAACGTTTCTCAATAAAGACAAATTAAAGAAAAAATTTACATTGTCATTATATAGTGTTAACATTATTTTTCCAAGTGATATTATTTTCTCAATTTGACAAATTAGCAACGAAAAATAAAATTGAGAGAAATAGACATAATATTGAAATATATAAAAAAATATTATTTAACAACATGCAATCAATATTCATTCAATTTCAGCATAGAAAACAAACAATTTGATAAATGAAGCCTAAAACATTAATTTCTAATGCTATGATACTTTAGTGAGTTAGAACCGGTGCCGCCGTAGGGTAGGTCAAATGCTCCTTCACTAAACTGAGACAATCTCAACCAAGTGTTATCCCAAAATAACTCTTATTTCTATAACATTTAGTTACCATTAGTTTGGTCAAGAAAATCATTAACAACCTTAATGAGATCTTTGTAAGTGCAACCCATCATTTTAGATTTTATAATTTTATCCCAACAAGTGCCGCCGTAGGGTAGGTCAAGTATTGGAAATAAAATTACAATCCTATCCTTCTCAGGAGATTCACCCTGATATTGACCCATGTAAACACCTTTCGTAGGGGGACGGTCCAAAAGCCGCCGCGAGGCCCCACATGAATCTCACGTTGTGAACTAGGGATAGAGACCGTAGGATATGTTGACACATTTCCATCTCCCACTTACTATTGAAAAATACTTTCTCAAGAGATTCACCCTGATATTGACCCATGTAAACACCTTCCGTAGGGGGACCGTCCAAAGCCGCCTCGAGGCCTCACATGAATCTCACGTTGTGAATCTATGGTAGAGACCGTAGGGTGATTTTGACATATGTCTTTGTCCCACTAAGTATTTTGAAATAGGGTTTTCTATTACTTAGACAAATTAGGCTAATCTCATTTATCTAAGTTTTTCAATCTACCCTTTCATAACCCTTATGTTGGTTAGATTGATTTTAATGTGAATTACCAAGTATATTAAACTATTTAAAACTAATCACATTATGAGCCTGCTTAATGAAATAAAATAAAATTTGACTAATTCAACCCCCAGGCCAGTTCTTAGGTAGAGGTGTTCCTTTTCAGTCAACTTAAGTACCTCACCCGAGTAACCTTTCTTAGACAAAGTTCCCTTATAGTCAATTTTTATTTCAAATTCATTAATCTTTAATTAACTATTAATTACTAGATCAATGAACTTCAGTTGATTTTAAGCAATGTTTTTAATCCTATTAAAAACCAATTCACCTTATGGATAATCTTGATTTTTTAACAATTTTAAACCCATTAAAATAAAATTAAAGATTATCATATATTCTAATCTTATTAGAATAAAAGATAAACTAAATTCAAATATTTAAACTATTTAAATAATGAATTAAATTATCTTTTAAATAGGAAAAAAAAAATCTAATCTCATAGGAAAATATCCTAACCTCATTTGGAAAATATCTCTAATACTTATTGAGAAAGTATATCTCAATCTTATTGGGAAAAGATTTATCAAGATTTCCCAATCTTATTAGGAAAAGATTTTCTATATCCTAATCAATATTAGAAAAATATGGATTCTATTTAAGTATCCTAATTTAAAATTTCCAAATATAACAATTATATTGAAATATATGGAAATATAAACATATTAGGAAATCATCTAATCAAATTAGAAAGCATTTTAATCATAATATTCCAAATATAACAATTATATTTAAAAATAATTAAAATGCATGATCATGCTTAACCTATGGTGGGATTTTAATCTAGATGACATACTTTATGCAACCAAACATAATTTAAAACATACATCAACATGCATAATTAAATTTAAAAAAAAAACGCAGCAAAATTGACCGGCATATTTGGCATATCCTAAGAAATTGAAAACTAATTTAAATTACAATAATTTAAATCCAAGACATATCTTGGTCTTCGAATTTCCTTCCTTTGTTGATCCATCAAAATTTAGAAACCCTAAAATTGTCTTGAGTATCCACCCGCCTTTGAAAAAAAATATATGCTTCTCAAACCACCAGATTGGTCAACTCAAACTCTTTCTGCAATGCATAGGCGATGGTGACAGATTGAAGACCCATTGTCCAAACAATTTGAAAAACTCTATTCTCAGTTACTCAATTCTAAATTGAGATTTTAATAAGAATTCATCAAATCAATTCAATTCGAGAAGACACTTAATTCCAAATTGAGATTTTAAAAAGAATTCATCAATTCAATTCAAGAATTAATCTTCAGCAGAATCAATGTCTTCACCGCCTAACATTTAAGCTAAATGAGTACACCACTTGCACTTTGTATTCATCACTTTGACTCACCTCAACAAATAAGTTGCATATGCAAATCAATCCTTCTTTCAAAGAATCTTCACCGCCTAACGAAATCACAGTCGTCCGCCATCTTGTCTCCATCTCTTTGAAGAACAGATTAAATTACAAAAATCCTTAACCCTTATGGGTTTTACAATTTGATCTAATCAAAAGGTTTAAATCTAATGCCAATCAAATATGCCTAAACAATCAATTTTGCAAACCATATATATCACATATATATAAACTTAAAATACCCACCTTACACAATTTTAATTCTAAACAAAACTCAAAGAAAGCTCTGATACCAATTGAAGGGAATGAACTCTTCATTCCCCGCAGCGGAAGCGATTGGAATCGATCTTTTGTTTTGTTTAGAATTAAACTAAAAAATAAGTTAAGCATATGTACAATTACCTTTGAAGATCAATCATCTTCTTGTCTTCCTTCTTCCACGAGATCTTCCTCGCTATGACTCGAACACGGGATCAAGGCTTGTGGGAGCTCTTTGAAAGAATGAGAGAACAATTTTCTCTGCAGAGGTGAGTGGTGTGTTTTGGCCAACCCTTTGGCTAAACCTAAATGTCTTATTCATAATAAGACTTTTAGGAATTAATTTTATTTTATAAAATACATTTTAATATCTAATATATTAAATTATGTATTTTATATTTATTTGAATCTTATTCAAATATTATAAAATTAATCTTTTATAATATACTTTAAACCAATTTGAATCACATTCAAATAACATAAGTATATAGTTTTTAATATTAATGTATCATATACATAAACTATTTCCTCTAATATTTAATGTATCAAATACAATAAATATATTTTACTCTTCTACATTGAATATATCAAATATATTAAATATTAATTTGAATATTTCAAATTTTCTTTCAACTAAATTGATCCTTTTAGTGTTACTATGAGCTAGCAAGGGAACCTTATGGACCTACAGATTTATAAGCTCCAATGATACAAAATTAATTAATTAAACTCATTAATTAATTGACTTTCATTCATTAACTCTAGGTCACTCCACTATAGGCCTAGAGTTGCACTCTTATGCACAAGTTGTGTCCATGGATATAACCATTACATGCAAGTCGATCCTTCACGAGTTGTTCGTAATTACAGCTGGGTCAAAAGTCTGTTTTACCCCTGTAATTACATCTTACACCTTAAGTACCACTGATTCTCTAATGAACAACTTGTTTATGATCCAACCATAAACCAAGTCCCTCTCGGGCCAGTGAGAGGGTGGGACCCCATTGTTCAAGTCCCGAAATCAGCACTTAAGGGAACTACTCATCTACTTTCCCTATATGGGAAGAAGTGAATTCCATCTTGTGAAACTTATGTTCCCAACTCCCTATTTGGTCAAGTCCCCAAAATGGTAGGCTTATTGAATCGGCTATAAAGGCCATTCTCACCCATACAAATCAAAGGACGAGCCCTCACAGGCAGGAGTTCATAACTCACTCAGGATTAAGATCGAGTCACATATGATCATCCTGTGAAATACTAATCTTCTCAAATAACGGATTTATAAAGAGAGATTATATATTTCGTGGTCCAGTCTTATACAAACTCATTGTATAGGATACCCCCACTCACATGTCTCTACATGAATGATTTGGATCAAATCATTTGTAACAATTACAAAGTGGGCCGTATCAATAGTGTTACCAAGATAAGGCACCCAACTTTATCCATATACTATAGACCCTTTAGGTTATTACTTGAACATGATCCTCCCGTATGTCAACTACATACAGTTCAAGATTACACTAATAACCTTGGATTTTATTTATATAATGAATATTATAAATTGCAAATATTAATAATAAAATAATTATCAAATAATTATTAATTAATTACGAGGCTTTAGGGCATAAATCCCAACACATACTTAATAGAGGAATTATTTGACTACTTCGCAAGTTCTCCATTGCTTCTGTTTTCTGTTGTTTGCATTTGAATACTGCCAAGCATGTTTAATCAATCAAGTCTTTCCACTTCCATATCATCTATGAGTAACTAAACCACATAAGGGTCTGCTAATGATGAATCTATAGGTAGAAATACGTGAATTCAGCATGTAGGATAGCTTCAAATGCATTGAATGTATGTATGCTTCATCCCACGGGCAATTTCGATTGGCCATCCATTTTGTCCAAAGAACTCCTAACCTCCGGAAGGAGTAAGAGTTCAGAGTCGTCCATTCATGCTAGCCTTTCATGGTAGCCAAAAAACGACCTAGGAATAGGCGTTTTCCTAGCACAATTCATTAACTTGCTTATATAAATAGATGCTTAAGTCTTACTTGGACATGAGTGAACTAAAGGATCTAATGCATGAAATCGAGAGATACATGAGAATGAGTTAATTTGATGCATGATAAGTTGATCTACTGCTGAAGAATCGTATGAAAAAGCCTATAGAGGAGTCGTTAGTTGCCCTTGTTTCCAAACTTCACCCTTAAAACGTTGTAGTACAATTGCTAGAAAATTGCTGTCTGCGCAATTCTCTTAGTTTTATTTTTGCCTTAGCCACTTTTTCAGTTTTCTGTTTTGCGATTTTATTGCTAGATAATTGCTTTCTCCGCAATTCTTTTTCTTCTACATTCAAGTTAACTTATTTACTTGTCTTTGTTTATGCTTGCATATCTCGTACGTCTTTTATTAGTTAGGCACATTAATCTCAATTCTACCCCATTTAAACCATCCTTCCTAATTTAACATCTCACTTCGTTAGTAACTAAGAATAAATCTCTGTGGGAAATCGAATGAAAAAATACTTATTACTTGCTACAAGATCATGTATGCTTGCATGTTCTGAGTGCTCTCACATCGCATTTTAATTTACACATTGAGCACGCAACATCTGTCCACAGGGAATCATTACAAAGATCAATTATTTGCGATGTGCTCGATATGGATGTTTGCCACATTCTTTTAGGGCAACCGTGGCAGTTTGACCTTCAAGAAATGCATAATGGAAGGGATTAACATGTATCACTTCATATGGATGGGTCACAAAATCATCCTCCTTCCAGTCACCTCTTCTGCGGACAAAAAGGGAAAAAGGAAGAGCCTCCACCTAAATAACAACTTTTTTCTCTTATCCATGACAATTTTTTTTTAACTAAAGCTGACGATTTTGTTTTTGCATTAGTAGTCAAAGGACAAGAAGTTGAATCCAGTTTTGACCACACAGAACATCCAATATGGTTGTTCTTTTAGAGGAATATTCACACATTTTTCAAGCACCAACTGGACTTCCTCCTTTACAAGATATTCAACACAAGATTGATCGCCAATGCGAGCATGGCTCAGCTGACACATGTATGTGTTGACGACCAAGAGGTCTGTGGTTCGAATCCCCCCACCCCCAATGTACTTAAAAAAAAAAAAAACACACACAAGATTGATCTTATTTCAGGTTCCACATCACCGAAATGAGCCCCAAAGAGTTTACCATGTGTTGTCCCAACTTTATTAACACCTAAGAAATATGGCTTTTGGCGCATGTGTGTTGATAGTCATGCTATCAATAAAATCATGGTTAAATACAGATTCCCTTTGAGTGGTTAGTAATGCCTTTTGGGCTCTCCAATGCTCCTAGCACCTTCATGCGTCTCATGAACCAGGTTCTACAACCTTTTTATTTTTTTTTATTGTTTACTTTGATGATATTCTGATTTATAGTAAAACACTTGAGGAACATTTATACCACTTGCGTACTTTATTTGACACCCTCACTAAGCATGAGTTGTATATCAATTCTAAAAAATGTTCTTTCATGACTTCTTCTATTCACTTTTTGGGATTTGTTATAAGTCAACATGGCATTTCTGTTGATCCTTCCAAAGTCAACACAATTCGAACTTGGCCCATACCAACATTTGTTAAAGATATTCAATGTTTTTTAGGCTTAGCTTCCTTTTATACGAAGGTTTATAAAAAAAAAATTAGCTTTTTAGCTGCTCCTATGAATGAATGTCTTAAAAAAGGAAAGTTTAATTGGAAAGAGCCACAAACCCGCCACAAACCCACAGTTTTAACATGCTTAAAGATAAACTTTGTTTTACCCCTGTTTTGGCCCTACCATTTAGACCCAATGTGAGCATGATCTGGATTTTCATCACATTTGGACCCAATGTACTCTCCACGTTAAGTGTGGGGAATTTCATTTACTTACTTGATGGCTATCTTTTTAAGGGTGACAAGTTGTGCATCCTTCACATGTCTCTACGAGAGGAGTTGATAAAAGAGGTTCATAGTAACGGTCTCGTGGGTCATTTTGGTACGGATAAGACCTTGGAATTACTTACTGCTAAGTTCTCTTGGCCATTTTGGGTTACCAAGGACTCATCGTGGCTATGATTTTGTCCTTGTTGTTGATCGTTTTAGCAAAATGTCTCACTTTTTGCCTTGTAAAAAAACGTCTGACGCGGTTGTTGTGTGTCTACTGCGGGGTCTAATAATTAGTAAATACTCAGAACATGCAAGTGCACTGATCTAATGCAGCAAGTAATAAGTATATTTATATCGATTCCACAGAGATTTGATGTTAGCAAAGTTAGATTGAAGTAAATTAAGGACGGGGTAACTGGTAATCAAATTTTTTAGGGATTTTACGAAAGAGAAAACAAATAACATGCAAGAAACTACTACTAACAGATTCACACGACGTAAAATGCAGAAGAAATGCTAAATAACAATGCAACTACTACAATGAGGGTTAGAATCAGCAATGCGAAAGTAATGCGTAAAGGAGGAACAACAACAAGACAAAAATGCTAAAGTTAACGGTATAACAAACAGGGTCCGGTTAGGAGTATCTACAGCTTAACTCTTGGATCGGATGCATTCAACATAAATCATACATATACCAACCACATAGCACAACCGCACGAAATCTTTTGATCATTGGTGGTGTACAGGATTTTTGAATATCCTATAAATATCGGGTTGTCGAAGTCCGCCAAAATAATATTTGTAATCCGAATTTTTGCTTAGCTTTGCAGCTAGCGGCAACGGAGTCGATCCACAGAGAGCGTGTCAAGATGAAATTAAATGCTTGGATTAAAAATTGATTGATTGATTAATTGTCACAAATTGGGGGGTTTTGTTCATGCAAAGTAATGGAAAAGTGCGCTAATGGAGAAATAAATCAAGAGTCTAACGTGCTAGATTTGGGGAGTTCGGGATTCACAATTAGTTGTAAACACAATCATGGAATTTCTCATACATTGACAGAATTTAATTAAGTACATAAACAGTTACCGAAGCAACCAACCACATGGAAATTAAATAGATAAACAAAAAGAAACAAAGACCAAAAAGAAAAATTGGATAAATGTAAGATAAAATGCAATGACCTTGACCCACTAAAAAAAAGTCCCCAGTGTTGGGTTTTATGTCCTAAAACTCGTGGTTTGTAAACTGAATGTATATTCTATTTTGCAATAAAGTTGTTATTGAGATTTATTCAGTAAAGTTGTTATTGAATAAAGTGAAGTGTGTTTACTTTTAACCTAACTCCAATAAACAAAGAACCCATGGCTATAGGATGTATACTTGAACTTCATGTGGTGACATGATTGTGGATCAAGTTCGAGTGATAGCCAGAATAGTCTATAGTATAGGGATAAGGTTGGGTACCTTATCCTGGGGACACTATTGAACGCGGCCCACTTTGTATAGTACAAACGATGTGATCCGAAATCGTTCATGTGGAGACATGCGAGTGGGGGCGTCCTATGCAATGAGTTTGCATAAGACTGAACCGCGAAACAAGTCGCTCTTTCTTTATAACTCCATTTACTGTAAAGACCGACTTTTTCATATGATGACCTAGGTAACTCGATCTGAATCCTGAGCACGCTATGAACTCCTGTTTATTCGGGCTTATCCTTTGACTTGTATGGGTGAGAGTGGCTCGAGATCGCCGACTCAATAAGCCTACCATCTTGGGGATAAGACCGGGTAGGTAGCTGAGAACATAGTCCTGCGAGATGGAATTCACTCCCACCCGCCTTGAGGGATTAGTAGAGAGCTTGTTCCCTTAAGTGCTGACTCCGGGTCTTGAACTAGGGATCCCACCCTCTTATTGGCCCGAGAGGGACTTGGTATAGTGATGAGATCACATACCAATCGGTTTGGTGGTTGGACCACAAACCAATAGTTCATTAGAGGATTAGTGAGACTTAAGGAACAAGATGTAATTACGGGGGTAAAACGGTTATTTTGACCCAGCTATAATTACGAACAACCTGTGAAGGATCGACTTACTGATAATGGTTATAACAAGAGGACAGAAATATATCTACAGTGAGGAGAGTGCAACCCTTGGACTTTAGTGGAGTCTCCGGGGGTTAACGAATGTTGGTTAGCTTGGCTAAAGAGTTTAGTCGGTTAATCTCGTATCGTTGGAGCTCATGATCTGTAGGTCCTTTAGGTTCTCCTGGCTAGCTCGGATTAAGTCGTGTAACAATATGAGAGAAAAAGAATTTGAATTTATTCAAATTCGGTTTTGGAAGAATGATGGACATATTTAAATATGATTTAAATATGGGATCGGTCTAAAACATGAATAGGGATTCATGTGTGATGATTCGGTTTAAGAAATCGGGATTAGTCTTATTATTTAATTAATATTTGATATTGAATTAAATAATAATATTAATTAATTAAAAAGTTTAATTTATTTTAATTTATTTTGTTTATTAAAATTAATTATGAATTAATTTTAAAATGACAAAATATTACAAGTGGGATTATCCAAGTCAAAGTGGATTTATCCAAGTTGAGTGGATTTATCCAAGTTGTGAAGTGGATTGTGAATCACCAACAACATGCATAAACTCATCAATTTTGGAACACTTGGTTGAAGACTAATTCATCCAATTTGAGGTGTCATGCTAAGCAAAGAGTTTGTTGCATGTGAATTGCCTATAAATTGGATGAAGTTCAAATGGTTTGAGGTTGATGAAATTTCAAAGAGTTTGAATATTTGGATGAGCATGAAGAGTTCATGTTACTTGAGAAATTAGAAAGCTAAGTGTTAGATATTTCTCACAAAATCCTCATCACTTTCATCTTCTCATCTTCTTCTTCCAAACTTTTTATTTCATAAAGGAGTCCCACCACTCCGTTGCTCGGCCCGAGGATAGCGGGACTACCGGAGGTGGTTCTCGGAGAGTTCGAGCGAAGCTTTGAAGGGTTCGTGAAGAGATTCGAGCATCGGAATAGAAGTCCTTAGAACTACAAGAGGTATGTGTTCTAATTCCTTTTATTTCAAAGCTTTGAGCATGTTTCTTATTTAGCTAAATTGATGAAATTAGAGTGCCAATGATCCGTCTCGCTTCCGCTGCGCTACATGCGCTCCATCACCCAGCAGAGTCGTCATGTTGTCGCAACGTTTTTGCAACGTGGAGCGGCCGACATTCTTATGTTAAGCAGGGTTTTTTTTAAAAATATATAAAAACAAAACGGAGTTGCCACCAATCATTTGGGTGTGATTGGTCACCTAAAAATGGTCTACGAAACCAGAGATTCTAAGTTCGATCCCCAGCAGAGTCGCCATGTTGTCGCAACGTTTTTGCGACGCGGAGCGGTCGACATCCTTCCATGAAATAGGGGTTTTTAGAAAAAAATATAAAACTAAAACGGAGTCGTCACCAATCATTTTGGATGTGATTGGTCACCTAAAAAATGGTCTACCAAATCAAAAACAAGGCTCGGTGGTCGTTTGATTGTAGGGAAGGGGTTACCACCCTACAACATCCCGTTAAAAAAATGGTAGCCAAAACATTTTATTCTACTTATCCAACTAAATTATAAAGGGGTCCCTAATTTGAGAAAAAATAAAATAAACAAAAATTGAATTAAAGTAAATGTCTCACCTAATCGTGCCTTAATTTTAAGATAAAATAGGGACTTGATTTGTGAGTGAAACTAATCTATCAATTTTTTCATTTATCGCCTTAATCCCATTACCGGGATTGTAAGACAGAAGAATTTTAAAATAATTCAAGAAAATCCTTTTATTTCGAAAAAAAAAAACAAATTTAAATTTTAAATTAAAACTCAATTTGAAATCAACATTTTTTTTTTTTTGAAATCAAAAGAATTTTAAAATTTGATTTAAAACTCAATTTGAAAATCCAATGAAAGCTTAAAAGAGGGTAATTTTGTAATTAGCGTGTACAATTTTTTTAAAAGAATAAGAGCAAATCCTTCAAATAGGGAACTCCCCATTTATCCTAGGATTGAAATATTTAGAATAACGAAGCTTAACGACAACGCCCTCAAGGTGGGAGGAAGAATCCTCCACCTATCCCAGGACTCCAAATTAAAAAAAATAAATCCTCGAGGTGAGAGGAATAGTCCTCCACCTATCCCGGGGATCCCAAATTAAAAATAATAAACCCTCGAGGTGAGAGGAAGAGTCCTCCACCTATCCCGGGTTTACAAATTTAACAGCTAAACGAACGCGCATAAAATAAAATATTAACGAAGACGACAAAATAGAGCGACAGTCAAATAAATGAGTAAACTAACGTTAATAAACTCTAAGGTCTGCTGCACGAGGTTCGCTGCCGTTGTGAAGTTGAGGAAGAAGAAGATCGTTATTGGGTTTGCTTCAGAGGTTCGTCGGTGCTCCGCCGTGAGAAAGGTCGTGGACTTGCCGGACCGCCGCCGTGCGCGGTGACTCTCCGCCGTGAGCGCGCCGCCTTGAATTCGCCGGAGTTAGGTTGAAGATGAAGATGAGGGGATAGATGAAGGAGATGATGAATAGTGCCTTTGGAGAGAGAAAAATTATGGAATTCTAGAAATCCACACAATTTTTGTCTTCTTCCTTCAATTTCCCCCAACTTTTTCTCTCTCCTTTTTGTCCTACTCTCCTTTCTATTTATAGCAAACAAATTAGGTCAACATCCAAATGAGACTTAAACCCTAAACAAATGAAACCCCAAACTGAAGCCTTAAACTTGAAACCCTAAACTTGAATCTCGAGACCAAGACACCAAAATTGGAATCTCGAGACCAAAACACCAAACCCTAAAACAATAAACCCTAAACTGGAATTCTGAGACCCATACACCAAACCCTAAAATAAGAAACCCTAAATTGAAACCCCAATACCGAGACATCAAACCCTAAAATAATAAACCTGAACTTGAATTTTGAGACCGAGACACCAAGCCCTAAAACAAGAAACCCTAAATTGGAACCCCGAGACCGAGACACCAAACCCTAAAATAAGAAACCCTAAACTAGAATCTCGAGACTAAGACACTAAACCCTAAAACAATAAACCCTAAACTGGAATTCTGAGACCGAGACACCAAACCCTAAAATAAGAAACCCTAAGCTGGAATCTCGAGACCGAGACACCAAACCCTAAAACGAAAAGCCCTAAAATTGAAACACTAAACCCTAAAAAAACCAGGACGCTTCGAACGACCCATTAACGGAAGACACTTTTTTTAGTGATTTTCTTGAAAACTTCAAAAATAACGGAAAAACACGAAATTAAAGAAAAACTCCAAAATACTTAAAAAAAGTGAAAAAAACATAAAATGAGGTGAAAAAACCAAAATGATGATAAACAATGTCGGACAAAATACGGTGTCAACAGGGTTAACACATTGGTATTACACTACCTATAGTCTCTGGGCGTGAGTGTGTTCATGTATATATACCTTGACAAGCTATGTATGACTGCACCTTTTTGAAGTCTTCACCAGATTGACCCATCTAAAACTCACTGCAGGTCTGTCCTCCTTTCTTTTGTCAAGGTGCATAAAATCTATTAGTAGGTTGGTAGTTGTTTCTGGTTGTCATCTCTCTCATCTCTTTCTACCCTCTGGTTTTACACAAAAAAAAAAAAAAAAAAATCTAGGTTCTTCGTGTTAGTTTGGTTGTCGGGGATTTAGCTATAAAATTTAGGGTTTTAGATTTTGAAAATTTAAATATTTGAATTTTGAATCGCATGAAATAGTTTCGGATAGTTACAGATTTGGATAAGGGGTTCAAAATAGTAACCCATTTTTGTAGGGATTCGGTTTAACCTCCTAGATTTTGAAAATGCACGGTTGGAGGGTGGGCAGAGCGATGATTTGTTTGCTATTTTTAAGGTTAACACAATGGTATTACACTACCTATAGTCACTAGGCATGAGTGTGTCCGTGTATATACCTTGACTGGCTATGGATGGTTGCATTATTCTGAGGGATATGCGCACGTATACACCACCCCCTCCCCACCTAACGGAAAAAGTAATCTCACTGAAATTAACGGAAAAAAAAACAACCTCACGCAAAAATATTATGGCCTTTAATTTTTTTTATTTTAAAAGTAATGAATTTTAAAATAACAAATAGGTAAAAAAAAATAGTATGGTTACAATGGGGAACAAAAAATAACAACCATCTCCCGACAATCACTCTAGACATAGAGTGCAAGCCATTCCAACATTTAGACATTTTTCATTTCCACTAATTAAACCTAGACAATGCTCTTAATTTCCCTATCTTTCGTTGGGTATATGGATCGTCAAATATCTTTTGCTGGGGTCTGACTTTCCATTAAGCACACTTAGTTAGGCTTCAACCATGAGTTGACACATTTATTAAGATACAAGTTTCGTGTACACTTTTTCATGAGGTGTTATATCAGGTGAGGTCTTACACAGGAGTGGATCTACTAAGGGGCAAGGGGGGCTTGAGCCCCCTTAACTTTCAAACATAGCATATTATATACAAAAAAAAAAAAAAAGTAGGTTATTTTTTCAAAAAAAATTGTTGGCTTGTTGGTTATATGCTCAAGCCCCCCTCACTTTGTATTTGCCTTTGGGGACTGGGTTTATTCTCTGGCCTAGTCTAACGCTTTTACTTTAAATATTTTTTAAAATTAATAAAAACAAAATATATATATATATATATATATATATATATATATAAAAGGTAACCTATATTTCCTTAAAAAATTATATAAATAAATAAGTTTAGACTTTTACATGGTAAATCATATTTCTTCAAAAAGTTATATAAATATTTGTAAATATGATTAATAATAAATATAAATATATAGTGTTATAACTTTCTTTTATTTTTTTTTAGTTTAGTATGTGAGAGCGAGGAATTTCAAAGGTCTCACCTTGATGTCTTCTTAATCGGTTGACATATAATACTATAATTTTGTTTAATTTATTTCTTAAAATCGATTTCTTTTTATTGATTTCCAATATAAATGAAAATTGTCAAAAATATTTTAATCTTTTAAAGAAGAAAGTATTATTTGTTGGGTTTTATGTTCTACAACTCGTGGTTTGTAAACTGTTTGAATGTATATATTCTAATTTAATAAAGTTGTTATTGATTTTAGTGAATTATGTTTGTATTAACCTATGCCAATAACAAACACCCATGGCGACAGTATGAGTACTTAAACTTCGTGTGTGACATGATTGTGGATCAAGTTCAAGTAACAGCCAAAAATAGTCTATAGTATAGGGATAAGGCTGGGTACCTTATCCTGGGGACACTATAGACGCGACTCACTTTGTATAGTACAAAACGATGTGGTCTGAAATCGTTTCATGTGGAGACATATGAGTGAGGGCGTCCTGTGCAATGAGTTTGCATAAGACTGAACTACGAAATCAAGTCGCTCTTTCTTTATAACATCGTTGACTGTAAAGACCGATGTTTTCATATGAATACTTAGGTAACTCGATCTTAATCTTGAGCTCGCTATGAACTCTTGTTTATTCAAGTTTATCCTTTTACTTGTACGAGTGAGAGTGGTCAGATCGCCGACTCAATAAGCCTACCATCTTGGGGATAAGACCGAATAGGTAGCTGGGAACATAGTCTTGCAAGACGGATTCACTCCTACCCGCCTTTAGGGATAGTAGAGAGGTTGTTCCCTTAAGTGCTGACTCCGGGTCTTGAACAATTGGCCCAATCTCTCCTGGCTCGAGAGGGATCTGATTTGCTAGTTGGACCACAAATCAATTGTTCATTAGAGGTGCCAGTGGGTCTTAAGGAACAAGATGTAATACAGGGGTTAAACGGTATAAATGACCCGCAGTGATTACGAACGACCTGCGAAGGATTAACTTACAGATGATAGTTATATCAAGAGGACACAATATATCTACAGTGAGAAGAGTACAACCCTTGAACTTTAGTGGAGTCTCTAGGGGTTAACGAATGTTGATTAGGTCGGTTAAAAGAGTTTAGCCGGATAATCTCATATCGTTGGAGCTCATGATCTGTAGGTCCTTTAGGTTCTCCTGGTTAGCTCGGACTAAGCCGTGCAGCAGTGTGAGAGAAAAGAATTTGAAGTAATTAAAATTCAGTTTTGAGGACGAGGTATGACATATTTAAATATGGGATCGGACTAATATATGAATAGAGATTCATATGGGAGAAGTCGGTTTTCGGAAAACCGGGATTAGTCTTATTATTTAATTAATATTTGATATTGAATTAAATAATAACAATTAATTAAAAAGTTTAATTAATTAAATATATTATATTTATTTATAAATTAATTTTAAATAAATATTAAATTAATATATATATATATATATAAGTTAATGGGTTTTGCCAACTTCATTGCATGTTGGATACCTTACACTTATGACTAATCTTTACTTTGCTTAGTTAGTAAGCTTGCTTAAGGTGTATATAAGATTAAGCATTTCAATTGTTGAAGGCTAATGAATCAATGCTAATTGGAGAGAGAATTCTCAAATGGTTTGACATACTCTCTTCCAAGGCTCCATCGCATAGCTCATCCTTCCCTTCCTCTAGAAAAAGCCTCTCTCATTAGGGAGTCCCACAAATTCGTTGCTCGGCCTGAGGATAGTTGGGATTACTCTAAGGATGGCCCTCGAAGCTTCAAGTGCAGATTGCTTCAGAGGATTTTGTAGAGGTGGTTGATACGGAGACGAGAAGACAAAGCTAAAAAAGGTACGTTTTTGGTTTTGTCTTCCATCGCACAGGTTGTACGATAGCTATACGATGGTTATGCGACAACACCTTGTGTTGTGCGATGGTTGTGTGATCGCACGGTGAGTTATGTGATAGTTGTGCGATCACACAGGTTTACTTTGCGATGGTTGTGCGATCGCATAAGAGGCTATGCGATAGTTGTGCGATCGCACAGAGGAATGTGCGACACCTATGCGATCGCGTAGGTTTACTATGCGATAGGTGTGTGCGACCTGATCTCACAGTGAGTGATAGCTCCAAAATAGAGCTATTATTATGTCCCTAATATTGGCTAGAACCATGATAAATATTGATTAAAATTCCTTTTTGTAGGTGATCTCATGGTCGAGAGCTCGAGTAGTCTAAGGACATGTTTCGGGACTTAAAGGGACGTTTTAGAGCTTCATGGATGCATCGGGAGTGAGAGGGCTTGAAGAATGAAGACATGGCAAAAATTGCCATGAAAAGACAATTTTTGGCCTCCAAACCCGAGAGCAAGCGTTGAGCACCAGCGTCGAGCGTCTCGACGCCGCCCCGACGATCTTCAGGAATTTTGCGAGAGCAAGCGTCGAGCGCGCGCGTCTCAACACCTGCTCGATGTTGGCCGAGCGTCTCGACGCCCCGAACGCGCGCACGCGCTGCCAACTTAGGGCACAGCGTCAAGACGCTGGCCTAGCGTCGAGACGCTCCGACGATTTAAAAGCCAAAAATCACTGATTTTTGGCTCATCTTCTCCACAAATTTTTGGCCTCGGGTCTACGGCTTTTTTCACCATTTTTGGGCGTTTTTCTTCCTCTTCTTGTATGCTACTAAGCTTTCCATGGGGGGTTTGATTTATTCATCCTCCATGGAAGGCTAAACAAGGTAAGTGTTTAATTTTGAGCTTGGGATTGTAAACTATGGATTTTTGGGGAGATTTGCCCTCTTTTGTATATGTTAGCTAATTAGAACTTCTTGCATCTCTTTCCTTTGTTCTTCTTCAATTCTAGCATGTATAGCTTAGTTAAGATTGACTTCTTAATTCCTATGCATGATAGAGAGCTAAAGATTATGACGTATAATTGCCCAAATCGCTAGGTAGCAAGGGCTTAAGCATGACTAGGTAATTCAAACACAAGTGACAGTTAGGGGATTGAATTAGTTAACGTTTTCATGTTAGGCTTTGGGCGAGAGAGAAATCGGATTAGTCTTAGGATTAAACCGTCACAATGTTCCCGTTACTTGCCTATGGTCAATTCAAGATTAGCTACCTTGAATGGATTATTGGCCAAGAACAATTAGAATTGCACTTTTCTAATTATATCTTTGGGTCATTTGAGTTAGAAATTAGCCAAATGAATTGTGTGCTGAAGCATGTTAGCTATTTATTTGTATCGATGAACTGAACGTCCATAGCGATCAATCCCATTACTCGAAGTTAAGCACGTCCGTTTAATTTGTCACTTTGCAATTTAATTTTCTGTTAGCGTAGCATGCTTGGAGCTCCCTTTCAAAAAACCAAATCACCATCTTTTTAACATCTTTTTACCTTCTTTTTACCCACTTTTTATCATTAGAAATTTAAACTTAGTCAAATTGAATTTCATAATTCTTTGTGGATCGACCCCGTTACCATTAAGCTGCAAATTGCTCGGTGGATTCGGGTTTTATAAATATCATTTTGGCAAGCCTCGACAGCTTGAATTATTGTAGGACATTCAAAAATACCTACTACCAAAATTGGCGCCGTTGCCGGGGAATTAGATTTAATTTGGTTTGATTAAGTTTAATTTGTTTGTTTTAAATTTTTCTTTACTTTTTGTTTGTACAGTTTAATTTTCTTGTATTATTTTACCCGTTTTTGTTTGAGTCTTTGAGCGCAGTCATTCTTTGAAAATTCAAAAGAAGCGCAGAAATGGAGGTCGGGGGTAATTATGAGCAACAAAGAACCTTGAGGCAGCTTGCGTCATCTGAGCTAGGTCGGAACTCATCGAGTATTATGTATCCGGTAGCTACAGGTAAATTTGAACTTAAAGTTAGTCTGATTAACTTATTACCTTCTTTTTGTGGTAATACAGATGAAGATCCCATCAGACACCTCAGGGCATTTCGGATGGTGCTTTCGTCAATGAGGACCGACGACATTACTGAAGATCAACTCCATCTTAGAGCCTTCCCTTTCACCTTGAAGGAGAAGGCGAGAGATTGGATGTATTACCTATCGACTGGGTCCATCACTTCTTGGGACGAGCTGCAGAGAGCATTTTTAGCGAAGTATTTTCCGCCTCCCAAGGTCGCCGCCCTCAGAAGAATGATTAACAGAATTGAGCAAGGAAAGGAAGAGACCGTTCTCGAGTGTTGGGAGAGGTTTGGTCGGTTGTGTGAGGATTGTCCCAACCACCAAATAGCTGACCAACAACTAATTCAGAATTTCTACGAAGGTCTCTTGCCGCCAAACCGACAGTTAGTTGATGTCGCCAGTGGAGGATGTCTCATGGATAAAACCCCCGCCTAAGCTGGAGTTTTGATTTCCAACTTGGCTAGAAGCTTAGAGCGAAGTGGAGATGGAGACAAGGAGCAAGCTCGCCTGATGAAGGATGTGAACGAGCTTAAGGCCCAACTTTTTGAGGTAAGTAGTGTTGTTCTTGCTTTGAAAGATAACTTACAACCCCGTCCTTCTGTTTCAGGTAGATCCTTGGAAGAAATACTTGAATCACAACATAGGGAAACTCGAGAGCAGTTTCAAACTCTGAGCGAAGCAGTGATTCAGGTTAGTAACAGATTGACAGTGATGGAGAATCAAAGGGCAGAAAACGCTAGTGCCATCACTCTGAGAAGTGGGAAGGAGCTTCCCACGAGTACCCCGCCGGTGGAAGTCGATCATGGCCACAGCGAGCCAGAGATAGAAAACCCCGAACCACGGTGGAAAGGGGTAAATTTCGATCCTACTTGTACTAGAGTTTATGTGCCTAAGGCTTCTTTTCCTAGCAGGTTAGCAAGACCGCCTAAGGAGAACTACGAGGAGGAGTTTCTAGACACATTCAGGAAGGTAGAGATCAATATCCCTCTGTTGTATGCCATCAAGCAAATTCCAAGGTACGCCAAGTTCCTAAAAAGACTATGCACCAACCAGAGGAAGACAAAGAAGAGTGAACGCGTCGTGGTAAGTAAGAATGTCTCAGCTTTGATCACAAAGAGCTTACCGGTTAAATGCGACGATCCAGGTATGTTCTCTCTCCCTTGTAAGATAGGAGGCATGACAATTAGAAGAGCAATGCTGGATTTAGGAGCCTCGATTAGCGTTATGCCTTATTCCGTTTATCAGAAACTGAAATTGAAAGAAATGCAGGAAACATGAATAGTTATTCAACTTGCTGATAGATCTTCTGTGCATCCTTTAGGAGTAGTTGAAGATGTGTTATTGCAAGTTAATGAATTGATTTTTCCTGTTGATTTTTATGTTCTGAAAATGGATGGAAATTCTTCTTCTTCGCCTGCTTCGATCTTATTAGGTAGGCCCTTTATGAAAACTGCTAAAACTAAGATAAATGTTGATAAGGGCATTTTATCTGTTGAGTATGGCGGAGAGGTTGTTGAGATTAATTTGCCTAACGTAGAAGAGCATGATGAGGATGTATTCTCTCTTTGTCAAATAGATACATTTGAATCTTTAGTTCAGGATGAATGCATGACTGTTGAGGATGGGGATGATCCATTATTTTTAACTGAACTTTTTGATGAATATGAGTTGCATGAACCACCCCTGACTAAATTCTGTGATTCAATTGTTTCTACCTTGACAATTGTTGAGAATCCTGCTAAGATACTCCCTTCCACTTTGCCTTGCACTATAGGAGATAAAATGATTAATCAAGCCATGCTAGATTTAGGACCATCGATTAATGTTAAGTCATATGTTTTTTTTAAAGAGCTTAAGCTGAATGACTTGCATGAAACCGGTGCGATTATGCAATTGGCTGATAAATCCTATGTGCACCTCTTGAATAAGGTGGAGGACGTTTTAGTTAGAGTAACTGATCTGTACTTTCCTGCTGATTGTTATACTCTTGAAATGAATGATAATCCCTCTCATGTTTTTGCATCAATTTTATTGGAACGACCTTTTATGAAAACTGCAAAAATTAAAATTGATGTTGTATGTGTGCAGAAGGCACGAGAGAGAGAATTGTTCGTGGATTTTTGCAGGAATGATGAAGTTGGGAAGATGGATGGGGCATCTTCCAAGTTCGATTATGGATGAGAGGATGCGAGAATACAGTCGAGCAATCGACTCTAAAAATTTGTGCTTCTCGGAGGCACCCGAGCTTGGACTGTAATTCTGTTATTTATTGTTTTGTTGTTTTTGATTATTTTAGCTTTTGAACTTTGTCGTTTGTTTATTTTCTTAGGAGAAAATGGTGAATGACCGACAGTTCGAATTTATTTTGGAAGACGATGATGCACATCTCTACCCGTCGACCCCACAAAATTCAGGGGAGGTTTTCTGTTCCCTTAGAATTTTGTTGTTTTAATTGTTGAATGCATTGGGGACAATGCATGTTTTAAGGTGGGGGTGAAGTTTGTTGAAAGAAAGACTTCTTTGTAGTTGTCGGGCTTGTGTATACTCTGATTTTTAGATTAGAATCTGAATGCATGTTGTTCGATGAAGACGATCTGTGATATGCTTGTGAACACTCCGTATTTGTGTACTTCGAAAAATTTGACAATGTATCCACATTTTGAGCCTATTTTAAAAAAAATTATGCTATTTCCCTACATTCACTAAGCACATAGCCCTCTTACTCTCAGTTCTGTAGGCTTAGAATGATTTTATTTGGTCTAAAACCTTGTTGTCACCCCGAAAGGTACCATTAGGGAGGCTTGATGTGTTAGAAGTAGTAATAATTCACTTGTTTTATAGCGAAGCTATTGCCTATAAAAAAAAAAGTAAGCATGAAAATAAAAACTCTAGAGTTGCTCCTCCTTCTTGTGAGTGACACTACTAGAAAAATAGGAATAGATGACATGTGGGACATCTAAAAATGAAGTAAAGAAAAAAAAAACGTGTCATCTTTAGTTTGGGGCGCATTTTTTATGGGAAAAAACGGAATTTTTCATATTTCCGAAACTTAATGACAGTTTTCTAATTTCGTTAATCGATAACAGTTTTAAAATGTCCTAAATCGTTTACAGTTATTAACTATCATTAATTTGTTTATGATTTTTTACTCAAACGTTTTTTTAGGAACTAAAAATATTTTTAAAAAATTAGAATTAATTTACCACTAAAAACGTGAAGCGAATTTTGGCTTGACGTGTTAGGCTCTCTTGGAGAAATAAAAAAAAAAAAAAAAAAAAAAGAGTGGTTGAAAAGAAACAATGGGTACAAAGTACTCAAAGAAAAAGAAAAGAAAAAAAAAATATAGGCCTTTTGTTTTGTTGCTCTTTCTGTCGCTAAAAGCCGTTAGACTGTTCTTATCGCCATAAGTAGGGGAAAACGAGTTATAGGGCTATATAAGGTTATTTCGGGCTTGCATGAGCTAGATTGAGAGGTTCTAAACACACGCACACAGAAGGTAATAAGAGTAAAAATTTTGGAATGTTTTCAACTTTTGCATGCATTTGATGGTTTTACATTTATTTAAGTACCTTGTTTCACAAGCATTGAGGTTAGAGTTTTCAGCATGCAAATCATTCTTTGGAGATAATTTTGAGTATACCTTGCTCGAGGACTAGCAAGATTTAGGTCAGAGGTATTTTGATAGCTCCAAAATAGAGCTATTATTATGTCCCTAATATTGGCTAGAACCATGATAAATATTGATTAAAATGTCTTTTTGTAGGTGATCTCATGGTCGATAGCTCGAGGAGTCTAAGGACATGTTTCGGGACTTAAAGGGACGTTTTAGAGCTTCATGGATGCATCGGGAGTGAGAGGGCTTGAAGAATGAAGACATGGCAAAAATTGCCATGAAAAGGCAATTTTTGGCCTCCAAACCCGAGAGCAAGCGTTGAACACCAGCGTTGAGACGTTGGCTCAACGCTGCTCAGCGTCGAGACGCTGGCCGAGCGTCTCGACGTCGCCCCAACGATTTTTAGGAATTTCGTGCGAGCACGCGTCTCAATGCCTGCTTGACGCTGGCCGAGCGTCTCGACGCCCCGAACACGCGCGCGCGCTGCCAACTTAGGGCTTAGCGTCGAGACGCTCCGACGATTTAAAAGCCAAAAACCTCCGATTTTTGGCTCATCTTCTCCACAAATTTTTGGCCTCGGGTCTACGGCTTTTTCCACCATTTTTGGGCGTTTTTCTTCCTCTTCTTGTATGCTACTAAGCTTTTCCATGGGGGGTTTGATTTATTCATCCTCCATGGAAGGCTAAACAAGGTAAGTGTTTAATTTTGAGCTTGGGATTGTAAACTATGGATTTTTGGGGAGATTTGCCCTCTTTTGTATATGTTAGCTAATTAGAACTTCTTGCATCTCTTTCCTTTGTTCTTCTTCAATTCTAGCATGTATAGCTTAGTTAAGATTGACTTCTTAATTCCTATGCATGATAGAGAGCTAAAAATTAGGACGTATAATTGCCCAAATCGCTAGGTAGCAAGGGCTTAAGCATGGCTAGGTAATTCAAACCCAAGTGACAGTTGGGGGATTGAATTAGTTAACGTTTTCATGTTAGGCTTTGGGCGAGAGAGAAATCGGGTTAGTCTTAGGATTAAACCGTCACAATGTTCCCGTTACTGGCCTATGGTCAATTCAAGATTAGCTACCTTGAATGGATTATTGGCCAAGAACAATTAGAATTGCACTTTTCTAATTATATCTTTTGGTCATTTGAGTTAGAAATTAGCCAAATGAATTGTGTGCTGAAGCATGTTAGCTATTTATTTGTATCGATGAACTGAACGTCCATAGCGATCAATCCCATTACTTGAAGTTAAACACGTCCGTTTAATTTGTCACTTCGCAATTTAATTTTCCGTTAGCGTAGCATGGTTGGAGCTCCCTTTCAACAAACCAAATCACCATCTTTTTACCATCCTTTTACCATCTTTTTACCCATTTTTATCATTAGCAATTTAAACTTAGTCAAATTGAATTTCATAATTCCCTGTGGATCGACCCCATTACCATTAAGCTGCAAATTGCTAGGTGGATTCGGGTTTTATAAATATCATTTTGGCAAGCCTCGACAGCTTGAATTATTATAGGACATTCAAAAATACCTACTACCAGTGAGTCTATGCGATCTTCATCACATCACATAGGCTGCTTCCTGAAAGTTGTGCGATTGTACACAGCCAAGTTGTGTGATGACTATGTGATCGCACAAACTTTCTTTTGATACTTGTTGAGTGTTGAAGATCCAACACCCTAAAAGGCTTTCGTTGCGCCTCTGGTTGTGATCCAACTCCATCATTATTATCAAAAAAAAAAAAAAAAAATAGTTTGGTTGAAAAACAAGTCATATAATTGCATTGAACCAATTAATATAAAAAATATATCAATGTATTCAAATTATTTTCATACGAATTCAAGCCTCCTTAACATAAAGTTCTGGATCCACCACTAATTTTACACCATTGACATATCACCAATTATCTTTTGATGGGGTTTAGTCTCAACACGTGACTCACCTTGGCACCACCAAGAGTTGTTGATAGAATTTTTGGGATGGTTAATTGTCCACTTAGGAACAAGTTTTGCATGTTATCAAGTTTTAGGCCCACATGTTTTTAATATCATGAATTAAATTGAGAAAATAGGGCCTTGTGCTTTGTATGCTCGAGCCCTCATTTTCAGATGGAGGTTTCAATCTTGGGACCTGTGGCTTATGAGGCCACCACGCTTCCGCTGTGCCATTATGATTTTTCATTGTAAATCATGTTCTTTTTAATAACAATATACTAAAGGAAAATTGTATTCACTGTCAATTTAGACAAAAATAATTAAAGATATAGCAACTTTTTAAAAGTTTTGTAAATAGGGTAAATTTGTATGATTTTTCATTGTAAATCATATTCTTTCTAATAACAATACATTAAAGGGAAATTGTATCCATTATCAATTTAGACAAAAAAAAAATTAAAGATATAGCAACTTTTTAAAAGTTTTGCAAATAGGGTAAATTTGTAAAATGAAATTTTTTATTCTCGTATTACCCTTAATAAATAAATAAGAAGAATTAAAAAAGATGGGTTATCGCCAGTTGCAGGCGCATAGCAAACTATATGATCGCACAAAAATCGCATAGCAACCTTATGCGATCGAACAACAATCGCTTAGCAACCCTATGCGATCGCACATCAATCGTATAGGTTGCTATATGATTTTGTTTTATAAAAACGACTGATTTTGTTGGGTTTGAACTTTTTGGTCTTTTACACTTCTTTTTTGCTATACTTGCAAAAGATTTTAGGCAATAATTGCAAATATTTTGGCGAACTACTATCTATGCAATCAACCCTATATAAAATTAGAAAATTATGAAATATGTCACTATAATAATTTTTCACGTGGGTTGATGATTCAAGCTTCTTACTTCTTGGTCGATCCAATTGAGTTATGATCAGCTTGACATAATTTTCTCAATTGATAAAATAGGGCTTTGTTGTTTGTATGCTCGAGCCCTCAAGCTACTCATTATCAGAGTCAAGTTTCGATCCTAGGACCTATGGGTTATGGGCCCACCACGCTTCCGCTGCGCCATTCTGATTTTTCATTCTAATTCCTATTCAATTTAATAACAATATATTAAAGAGAAATTGTATCCATTGTCAATTTAGACAAAAATAATTAAAGAAATAACAACTTTGTAAAAGTTTTGCAAATATGGAAAATGATTTTTTTTTTCCCGTATTACCCTTATAGGGCATTGTGGTTTGTATGCTTAAGCACTCAAGCCACTCATTATCAGAGCCAGGTTTCGATCCTGGGACCTGTGGGTTATGGGCCCACCACGCTTCCGCTGCGCCACTCTGATTCTTTATTATAAATCATATTCATTTTAATAACAATATATTAAAAAAAAATTGTCTCCATTGTCAATTTAGACAAAAATAATTAAAGATATAGCAACTTTGTAAAACTTATGAAAATATGGCAAATTTGTAAAATAATTTTTTTATTCCCGTCTTACCCTTAATAAATAAATCAGAAGAATTAAAATAGATGGGTTATCACCTGCCGGCAAATAGCAAACTACATGATCGCACAAAAATAGCATAGCAACCTTATGCGATCGAACAACAATCGCTTAGCAACCCTATGCGATCGCACAACAATCGCATAGGTTGCTATATGATTTTGTTTTATAAAAACGACTGATTTTGTTGGGTTTGGACCTTTTGGTTTTTTACCTGGACCAAACTTTTTTTTTTGCTATACTTGCAAAAGATTTTACATTTGGCAATAATTGCAAATATTTTGGGGGAACTACTATCTATGCAATCAACCCTATATAAAATTAGAAAATTATGAATAATAACAAATATATGACACTATAATAATTTTTCACCTGGGTTGATGATTCAAGCTTCTTACTTCTTGGTCGATTATATATGTCTTAACCAATTGAGTTATGATCAACTTGACATATAATAGTACGGTTTTTGCATTAATTTATTTTTAAAATTTCATTTTTTTCATGATATCCAATATAAATGAAAATTAATTAAAAAACTTACTAATTTATTTTAACAATAAACAATGGGTTGATGATTCAAGCTTCTTACTTCTTGGTCGATTATATATGTCTTAACCAATTGAGTTATGATCAACTATATATGACACTATAATAATTTTTCACCTGGGTTGATGATTCAAGCTTCTTACTTCTTGGTCGATTATATATGTCTTAACCAATTGAGTTATGATCAACTTGACATATAATAGTACGGTTTTTGCATTAATTTATTTTTAAAATTTCATTTTTTTCATGATATCCAATATAAATGAAAATTAATTAAAAAACTTACTAATTTATTTTAACAATAAACAATGGGTTGATGATTCAAGCTTCTTACTTCTTGGTCGATTATATATGTCTTAACCAATTGAGTTATGATCAACTTGACATATAATAGTACGGTTTTTGCATTAATTTATTTTTAAAATTTCATTTTTTTCATGATATCCAATATAAATGAAAATTAATTAAAAAACTTACTAATTTATTTTAACAATAAACAATAACTCTTATAAACAAAAAAAAAATAATTTACCTTATTATTTCAAGTTGCATTTTTTAATATATATAATGAGTGGGCCCAGAATGGGCCCACTCTTCTCCGTCCATAAGGGCATTCCATTTTCTCAATTTTTAATTGCTCGAGACCTCAAGCCACTCATTATCAGAGCCAGGTTTCGATCCTGGGACCTGTGGGTTATGGGCCCACCACGCTTCCGCTGCGCCACTCTGATTTTTCATTCTAATTCCTATTCAATTTAATAACAATATATTAAAGAGAAATTGTATCCATTGTCAATTTAGACAAAAATAATTAAAGAAATAACAACTTTGTAAAAGTTTTGCAAATATGGAAAATTTGTAAAATGATTTTTTTTATTCCCGTATTACCCTTAATAAATAAATAAGAAGAATTAAAAAAGATGGGTTATCACCCGCCGCAGTCGCATAGCAAACTATGTGATCGCACAAAAATCGCATAGCAACCTCATGCGATCGAAAATAGGGCCTTGTGGTTTGTATGCTCAAGCCCTCAAGCCATTCATTATGAGAGCCAGGTTTCGATCCTGGGACCTGTAGGTTAGCCCACCACGCTTACGCTGCCCCACTCTGATTTTTCATTATAAATCATATTCATTTTAATAACAATATATTAAAGGAAAATTGTCTCCATTGTCAATTTAGACAAAAATAATTAAAGATATATCAACTTTGTAAAACTTTTGCAAATATGGCAAATAATTTTTTTTATTCCCGTCTTACCCTTAATAAATAAACAAGAAGAATTAAAATCGCATAAATAAACAAGAAGAATTAAAATCGCATAGGTTGCTAAAATGATTTTTTTTTTTATAAAAACGACTGATTTTGTTGGGTTTATTCCATTTTCTCATTGTTGTTTGTATGCTCGAGCCCTCAATATCAGAGCCAGGTTTCAATCCTGGAACCTGTGGGTTATGGGCCCACCACACTTCCGCTGCGTCACTCTGATTTTTCATTTTAATTCCTATTCAATTTAATAACAATATATTAAAGAGAAATTGTATCCATTGTCAATTTAGACAAAAAATAATTAAAGAAATATCAACTTTGTAAAAGTTTTACAAATATGGAAAATGGTTTTTTTTTATTCCCGCATTACCCTTAATAAATAAATAAGAAGAATTAAAAAAGATGGGTTATCACCCAGCGCATTGCAAACTTGTGGTTTGTATGCTCAAGCCCTCAAGTCACTCATTATCAGAGTGAGGTTTCGATCCTGGGACCAGTGGGTTATGGGCCCACCACGCTTCCGCTGCACCACTCTAATTTTTCATTATAAATCATATTCATTTTAATAACAATATATTAAAGGAAAATTGTCTCCATTGTCAATTTAGACAAAAATAATTAAAGATATAGCAACTTTGTAAAACTTTTGCAAATATGGCAAATTTGTAAAATAATTTTTTTTATTCTCGTCTTATCCTTAATAAATAAATAAGAAGAATTAAAATAGATGGGTTATCACCCGCCGGCGCATAGCAAACTATATGATCGCACAAAAATCGCATAGCAACCCTATGCGATCGCACAGCAATCGCATAGGTTGCTATATGATTTTGTTTTATAAAACGACTGATTTTGTTGGGTTTGGACCTTTTGAGGTTGATGATTCAAGCTTCTTACTTCTTGGTCGATTATATATGTCTTAACCAATTGAGTTATGATCAGCTTGACATATAATAGTATGGTATTTGCATTAATTTATTTTTAAAATTTCATTTTTTTCATGATATCCAATATAAATGAAAATTAATTAAAAAACTTACTAATTTATTGTAACAATTGAGTTATCATCAGCTTGACATATAATAGTATGGTATTTGCATTAATTTATTTTTAAAATTTCATTTTTTTCATGATATCCAATATAAATGAAAATTAATTAAAAAACTTACTAATTTATTGTAACAATAAACTATAACTCTTATAAACAAAAAAGATAATCTACGTTTTTTAATATCGTTATGGACTTTGACCCCATCTCTTCTCCGTCCATAAACGCACTCCAAAGACAGAGTTTCGATCCTGGGACCTGTGGGTTATAGGCCCACCACACTTCCGCTGCGCCACTCTGATTTTTCATTGTAAATCCTATTCAATTTAATAACAATATATTAAAGGGAAATTGTATCCATTGTCAATTTAGAAAAAAATAATTAAAGAAATAACAACTTTGTAAAAGTTTTGCAAATATGGCAAATTTGTAAAATGGTTTTTTTTTATTCTCGTATTACCCTTAATAAATAAATAAGAAGAATTAAAAAAGATGGGTTATTACCTGCCGCAGGCGCATAGCAAACTGATGCGATCGAACAACAATCGCAACTCTTATAAACAAAAAAAATAATCTACCTTATTATTTCAAGTTGCGTTTTTTAATATATATATCTTTCGTTATGGAACACCACTCTTCTCTGTCCATCGCAACTCTTATAAACAAAAAAAATAATCTACCTTATTATTTCAAGTTGCGTTTTTTAATATATATATCTTTCGTTATGGAACACCACTCTTCTCTGTCCATAAGCGCATTCCATTTTTAATTGATAAAATAGGGCCTTGTGGTTTGTATGCTCGAGCCCTCAAGCCACTCATTATAAGAGTCAGGTTTCAATCCTGTGACCTGTGGGTTATGGGCCCACCACGCTTCCACTGCACCACTCTGATTTTCCATGGTAAATCATAATCATTTTAATAACAATATATTAAAGGGAAATTGTATCCATTGTCAATTTGGACAAAAATAATTAAAGATATAGCAACTTTGTAAAAGTTTTCAAATATGGCAAATTTGTAAAATGAATTTTTTTATTCTCGTATTACCCTTAATAAATAAATAAGAAGAATTAAAAAAGATGGGTTATCACCAGCCGCACGCGCATAGCAAACTATGTGATCGCACAAAAATCACATAGCAACCTTATGCGATCGAACAACAATCGTTTGGCAACCCTATGCGATCGCACAACAATCACATAGGTTGCTATGTGATTTTGTTTTTTATAAAAACGACTGATTTTGTTGGGTTTGAACTTTTTGGTCTTTTACCTGGACCAGACTGTTTTTTTGTTATACTTGCAAAAGATTTTACATTTGGCAATCGTAGACACCGCATTTGGTCCGACCATTTGTTTATTATTATAGTTATTTTTTCCTTTTTTTTTTTTTTTTTTTGTGTATTTTTGTCATCTTTCTTTGAATCATTTTTAACTTTTTAAATTCACTTATTTATTTATTTAATTAATTAATTCCGAAAATTCAATAAAAATAACAAAAAAGAACGTTTTGGTTGTTTGGAAAAGTTTTTACCTAATTTGACAAATAAAATTAACATTTAATGAGTATAAATTTTGCGCCATAAGTCAGCGCCAAGGCGCTGCACACTGGGTAACCAAAGGACGCGCGCGCATCGCGACAGCGCCTAGGCGTTGTGCTCTCGGGTCTGGAGCAATGTCGGGCGCCAAGGCGCTGGGCCTTCTGGTCTGGGAGGTTCTCCGGCGCCAAGGCACTGTGCGCCAGCGCCTAAGCGCTGGGCTCTCGGGTTTGGCCCCCCAATTTTCATCTTTTGCACCTCCAAGTTCTACTTGGCTTCTCTCTTTGACCCGAACATTCTTGAAGCTTCTAAATCACCCGAAATAGCTTCGAAACTTATGAATGGACTTACCGAGCTCTTCACCGCGAAACACCTGTAATAAAGAAAAGTAACTATTATTAAGCACGACATTTAGCTGGATTTAAGGCTATAATAATAGCTCTATTTTAGAGCTACACTATGTCGTCGTCGCCGCCTTCGACCGTTACCCAGCCACACGCCGCATGTCCTTCGCTCGTGATTAGTGTAAAAGTAGGCGGTGACGTCAAGCTAGGACTGCATAGGTGGAAACCAAGGGCGTTCGTAAGCAATTTTAGTAATTCAGTTAAAGGTAAGTGACCTTACTGCTAGTTAGCCTTCGGGTTAGGTTGGAGATTTTTATGGTATTGTGTAGTTGACCGAGGTGTATGTTGATAATTCTATTTGTATGCTTGAGATGTGAATTTTCTGATAATATTGTACGTAGCTTTGAAGGCTTATGTTATGCTTATGAAAATGCTCATATGGTGTAGAGGATAATTTAAAATGAAGTGATGGGAATGTTATGTTATCATGTTGAGCATTTGAGAATTATATGATTGATGTAATGAAATTTCATGTGTATATGATGAGTATATATGTTGTGGGACCTCATTATTGCATGTCACATTTTTCAGTTAGGATAATTTAGTGACAATTATACCCATTCCCCTAGTCATGTTGGTACTTAGTAGACTGAGGCTTTGCTCCACTGACTGGATGCCAACTAACCATCAGTAGGGGTGAGTCTCCATAGGAGTCTACTAAACCGAGTAGTTGAGAGAGTTAATGTGGGACTAGGTTAATTGTTCATTCAGATGGTCATAACAGAAAATTACAGTCAGGATTAGGTCCCACTAGTTAAAGTTTTAGTCAGTTCATGTTGCATGTGATTGCATAGTCTGACCCCAGTAGTGAGGTTACTTACGGAGTATTTTATTTAAAATACTCATTCTTTTCTAAAACTTTTTTGTTCAGGTAATAGTAGGGACGTACCAGGCGCTTGACGAGGTGATCGGTTGATAATGTCATGGGACACATGGAGTCAGAGCTTCCGCTTTCATTAGTTATTTCGTTATCATTTGAGTCAGTCCAACAGTTTTGTTAAAGATTAAAACAAATAGTTTTAGCTTTAAATTTTATTTTGAAGAAACTTATTTAATTGTTTTTATGTTTTCAGTGGTATCCCGAATTAAAAGTATTTGTTGACTTTGAACATTTATATTTTGCTTTCATTATTTCTAAAATAGAGTTTTAATTATTTATTGAGTTTCTTGACAACATGCTCTTAGTAACGACCTTAAAGTGATGTCATAGGAAGTTGGGTCGTTACAATAACACCCTTGTTTTTTTAAGTATTTTTCTCGTATCCGTGTCGTTGACACTTTTTGCTTACTTTTCGCCATTGTACTAGAAGGGGATGGTCACAGTCTAGTAATCAATATAAAATCCTCCTTCGTGAATGTCACTAATCTTCCCGTTGTTCAAAAAACTCGTCGTGTTGGGCCGTTCATTTCCAACCTCTCTCAACATAATGTAATGTACTAGTGAACTATCGAACATCAATTGTACATTAATAAACCGCCCAAATATTGGTCTCCCGAATATATCTAGCTACGATGCACTAAGCTTGTACTTAACTACTCCATTTTCTTGTCAAAGGTTTAGACAATGTGCCATTGAATTTTGTGTCAACCCACATACAGTTTCAGTTAATTGGAAATGCAAAGCACGATGACAACAGAACGAACGGATGAAAATCAAGATTTACTTATTAACCGGACATCCAATTTCAATGATTTTATAATGTCTATAGCAGACACACAGTACGAACAAAATGAATCAATGACCCTAAACTACCACGAATAACGGACTGCTATGAAGACTAAGCCCTAACAAAGTCGGGGTCTAATGGACTCAGAACAGACAAACTTAATACCCATCCAATCTAGATTGTGAACACCATCGTAGCATACATTACGAGCAAAAAACATAACACAGATAGTAAACCAAACTTTCCGTGGTACAAAAACAACATTCAGAGGCCAGATAAATTAAAATTAGAAGAAATGAAATGGACCAATTTTTACTGGGCAAGAAAAACCAACCAATGAAAAACCTCACGTCTCATTGATTTAAAGACAGTGGTATGGAAAAATTTCATACCACCGATGTACTAAAAATTCTTCTCGAAGGACATAATGGACTTTGTCTGCAGCATAACGTGGCTCGAGAGTATTGTTGACCATAGCAAAAAGGTCAAAAAAAAAAAAAAAAAAAAAAAAAAAAAAAAAACATCATTTTAAAAAGTTTGGTCAAATCGCATTTAGAGATGTCCATTTGCCCCACCCCGCCCCGAATAGGACGAGGAATCCCCGATTACACGGGGAATGGGGCAGGGAGCGGGGAATTTTTTTTGCCCCGTTTACCCGCCCCGCCCCGCCCCGTTTACCCGCCCCGCCCCGTATACTTTTTATATATATACATATATACATTATTCATCAAAAAATTAACTACACACTTCTTTTTTTATCTAAAAAATACACATTATACCAATAAAGTTCCAAAAAATACAAATCTTACGAATAAAGTTTATGAAATTAAATATATATAATATTAATCCACTTAACAAATAGCAAAACTTAAAAAAATGGATAAGAATAAATTAAAAAACTAAATTATTCGCGAGAAAAATTAACCGCGGAAAATACTCGTTACCCGCGAATTCCCCGCGGGGAATATCCGCCCCGTCCTCGCGAAATTAAACGGGGAATTTCGCAGGGTAATGAAATGGGGGAACGGGGGCAGGATTACCCGGCCCCGCCACATGGACATCTCTAATCGCATTAACCACGAAGGGGGTCATGCTTGCAAAAAAAACCCAAGTCTTAGGCCTTAAATTTTTAACCTTCACCCTTCGAACCCCTAATTGCTCCTCAATTCTCACTCACTCTCAGCTCCCTCTCTTCAATTTCCCCTCGCCAACCTTCAATCGAACCTTCAAGAATTTCACTCGGCTGCTTCTACTTCTAGGTTCGTTCACGATTCAATTTTGCTGAGCATGTAATGACGATTATAATGGTTATACTCACTATTTTTGTTCATTATTGATAATATCAGGGCCCTTCTATCTTCCAGAAATGCGGCTGTATGACGGAGCCAAAGAGATCTTAAAGATTCAAAAATTTCGAAGAATTGTGTCCTATTCTGGATTCTATCTCTTCGTTTCCGTTTTGACCTACGCTTATACAAGCAATACGTGAGTTTAGACATTGCTCATTAATTTTACTCTCATTTTTGTTCTCTAATTCTTGTTCTGGCCTCTGGGTATTGCAGAACTCGAGCTGGGTATTCTCGTGGGGATCAATTTTATGCTTCTTACCCTGCTGGTACAGAGCTCTTGACTGACACTACAAAGGTTTTTGCATTCTTTGATTTCGATTTCACGTTTTTTTAAGCTTAAATTATTGTCAAATTTGTGTCTAATACCTCTTTTTTAAAATTTACGAACATACTGGACACAAAGTTGAAATTGTAGGAACCTATTTAGACATAAAATTGATAGTTCAAAAAGTTATTGGACACAAAATTGAAAATTCAGGACCTTTCATGGACGTTTAGACACAAACTTGAAAGTTCAGGACGAAAATTTAACCTTTTTTTTAATGTTTTAAACTCTTGTGCTAATTGTCATATTGTTTGCTGTAGTTGTACAAAGCTGCTCTTGGGAATTGTTTCGAATTAGAGGAATGGGGTCCAATTGAATTCTGCATCATGGCTAAACATTTTGAGCGGCAAGGAAAATCTCCATATGCATATCATTCTGTAAGTTTCCTTTGTCTTTTGGTTGGTCTCTTTCGAGTTTGGGGCATAATTTGATTCCTGCTGAGTGTTGAATTGTTTTGTATTTCACTGATTTCTAGTCAGTATGAGAGTTAGGGGAAAAATCATATTGAAACTCTGAAATTTGTTTCTGTGTCAAGAGTTCAACGAAGTTGTTAAGATGAAATAATACCCTTTTCTGAAGTCCTTGATGACAATGAAATGAGAAGATAATTTACACGTTTTGTTCTCTGTAGTAAGAAAGGGGAAAGAATTATAAAGCTCTAAACAAGTTTGGAATCAGCTTTAGTGAGATTATAGCTGTATGAATTGCTCCATCTGAAAGTATACAAATTATAAGCTGCTGTTGTACATTGGGTCTGAATGAATTGTACTCTAATTCTGGTGTCTTAACTCTTCATTTCTACCTTGGTTATGGTATCCATTTCTTTTATTGGTTCCTTGAAAATTTTGAATTTCTTTTCCTCCATTTTTCTTTCTGGTACATGATTTTATATAAAAGAATTATAGTGAACTAGCCCCAAACTAGATGTTCTGCAGAAGAAACAATATTCAGGATTTCTGTTCATACTCATTTGCAGTGTTCTTCAAGTTAAATATGCATCGCTTTCGCTTTTGGTAATATATAAAACCTAGTCCTAAAATGATTTATACAAAATTAGATGAACTCATTTCTTCTGATGATCAGAAATGGAGCTCTTTGTGGTATTTTTTGCATTTGCCCCATAACAATTTTAGAAGAGTAGAAGAACCTAAAGCATTTTTGTTTAAATTCTGGCAGCAATACATGGCACATCTTCTGTCTCATGGACAACTTGATGGAAGTGGGTAGGAAAACATCAACCAACAACCACTGCTTTGAGACTGTTTACTAGTATGAGCATGAGACTGACTACTCACTTCAATACTTCAATTCTAATTTTTTGAAATTCGAGTGTCGGTTTCTAGGTAATGACTTGAGCGTAGCTCAATTGGTCATGATACTAATAACTTCAGTTATGGGTCATAGGTTTGAATCTTCACCACATTGATTGAATTGTATTATTCTTTAATATATATATATATATATATATATATATATATATATATATATATATATATATATATCGGTTGCTAGGCATTGTATGTACCTCCTCTTATTCCAGAATGTGTAATTGGGAAAAAATAAGATTGATCTTTCACTTCTTCACTTATCTGTATTTTCGAGAAGAAAAATAGCGCATGGACCATACTCGAGCTCCAGATCATGTCCTGATAGGAAGGAGTATGCCTACGTGTTTCAACGAGAACATCGTCTAGGATCCAGGGAACTTGGCTTAGCCGACCGTTACTGACTTAGCAAACCACTTGAAAGTTGGTTGGATTGGGGTAAGGAGTCATAACTGCTGAGCTAAACGAGTAATGAGCACACTGAGCAAGAGAGATATTTTAGGATGCTATAGATGAATATAATTAAGGCAAATTTTGCTTGCTTTGTTTTTATTTTTGAGTTGGGATTGGATGTTTCTTTTGGTTCTTTGGGGAGTCTAATTTGTTATGAAGGGAAGTTTTCCTTCTAGCTTTTCACATTTTCAACCAAGTATAGACAGGCAAAACATGACATGAACACAGTAACACCAATCTTGTAAAATTTAGGTCATGACATGGACGCATTTATTATACAGGCAATTTTTTATTTTATTTTATTATATAGGCATTTTAAGTGGGGAAATTGTAATAGATGTCAATTTAGAGTAAAATAATTAAAATTATAGTACTTTTTTTAAATTTTGCAGATATCACAATTTATATATGTGACAGTCATATATCATAGCTTCTATGGGAGATAGCCATTGATTTTTTTCATATTTGCAAAATATTTTATATTTGTAATTATTTTAGGCCTGATTGTTATTTGTGCAACGAGCCCTTTAAGAGATGGTATAATATAAGTATGGATTTTCCTTCATATCTTGTTCTCTTCTTTCTATATATATTTTTCAATATTGCAAAAAGTTTAAAATGTTTAGGAAAATAGCATAATCAAAATCTAACTTTACATTCAAATATCGTATAAAATATGATAAAATGCTATATTTGTTATAAAAAAAAAATTAAATATTTGGTTGTATTATATGTTTATTGTGCTTAACAAATGTTAGACATGTATTCAATTCGTTTGAGTGCAATGTCTCACACATGCACAATAAAAGCTAAAAAAAAAAGTAAGACGATTAAATAATCTTTTATTTATGCTTGAAGGCTAAATTATATAATACTCTTTTAACTGTCATTTATTTTAAAAATACGCATATTTTCAAATGTTTCAATATTACCTACTTTCACCTTTCACAAACATTTTAAAACTACCTTTAGAGAAGAAATCTGAAAGTCGATGTGATGGAAAGTGACTTAATCCAGACAAACATCTTAATTACCTTCATGTCGTTCCAACTCACTTTTACGTCGACTTTTTCTCAACATTCTAAAGGATTTTTATTTCAATAGTAGTTTTGAAACATTTGTGAAGAGTCGAGGGTAATATTATAAATTTTGAAAGAATATGATTATTTTTTAAACATTTATAAAGTTTAAGGGTATTATTTTATTATTTAGAAAGAAAGAAAAAAAAACTAGTTTCTTAAAAGTTAAAACTAAATAACTATAAAGGAAAATCCTTCTAATATCCTTTTTAGGAGTATTTTGAAAAAATGCAAAAAAAAAAAAAAATTATTGAAAAAATGGCCAAAACTGAAATCATCAAATTTTACCTTATTTGTAGTGTTTAGGATAAAGTTTAGGGTTTAGCGTTTGGAGAGATACTTTAGTCCGACACATTGTTTTAGATTCTAGTATTTGACCATTTTTCAAATAAAAAACATGAACTTTTTTTAAACTGCTATCCCAAACATAAAACAAGAAATTAGGATTTTTTTTTTCTTTCAAAATTCATATATAATATTTCTTTAAAAAAATAAATTTAAAATGAGGAAGAGAAATATACAACAATTACCAAATTATCAACTGTATATTTCTCTTTTTGTAAAAAAAAACAAAACAAACAAAAACTATAAGAAATGACAAACAAAAACTATCAACTTGTCTTATAAAAATTTAAGAACGTCTAAAATATGAGTAGCAGGAATCCAAAAACGTAATCACTCAAATATACCTGTTTTCCAAAATCCAATTGAAAATTGGCTTCAGTCTCATTTTCCTGTAAACTGTCAAACTAGCATCCACAAGTGCAAGAATAGGTTTTTTGTTTTTGTTTTCCATTCATAATTGTTATTTGCCATAAATGGGCCGAGCACACCTCCTTTAGTATTGAAAAATTAATGGTGCCACAAAAGAGTATATTTGCTTATGTAAACGTAAATATGATCTGTCAAACCGAACATAACTCAATTAGCATAAAGTTGTGTCCTGGGCTAAGAGGTCGGGGTTCAATCCCCCCACCCATAAAAACGTAAATATGATTGGTAAAAATCACCCTGTTTCTAAAAGCTGAAAATTTCTAAATTCCAGTCTTCATCAAGTGTTTGATGCACATGAGCATATAACAAGCACATTTCAGCACTTTTACAATGAAATCACAGTTAGAAAAACAAATCTTCACTAGATCTAAATCATGCTAACCTATTGATGCTGAGCCAAAGAGCATAAATTTGGTCCTTGGTCCTTGCATTATATAGCATTTCTTGTACACTCCTTTACCATTACAATCAGTTAAAAATAATTACTTTTAATGGCCCAGAAGTGGAACCATATGACAGCTTAAAGTTGAATAAAGCTCAAAGCAGTATGAGTGAGAGTGAGGGACATTTTACAATTTAAGAATCTTGAGGGGTATCAATGTAACATTCTTTGTTCCTGCAAGGAAAAGCAAACAAGTTATATAATTTGAGAATATTCTGATTTCTTTTCACACTACAAGGCATAAAAGTGGAGTCAAAAGCACTTTCCTTATAACTAGAATGAGATTTAGAGGGTGGTTCATTTTCTTTTTCTTTTTTTCAATCTGTCAAACTGAGGGAAATGGAAAAATGAAAGGTGCCTCAAATAGAACACATTTTCTGGAAAAAGATGAGAGAAAAGTAGAGGGTGACCTTTACAGAGAGCTTTGTCAACTCCAGTCAGCAAAATTAATTTTCCACAGGTCTTTTCATTGAGCATGCATACAAGAATTGTTAGAAAGCTTAGCAGCACACAAGGTTTTTTTTCTTTTTTTTTTTTGGAGGGTTGTTGTGTCTTCTTGGGAGAAAAGTGTCAGTTTGCTCAGTGCAGTGGAAACACTTCTTCTCTTAGGACAACCCACCTCAACTCAGCTCTTTTCACCCTTAATTTATGATTACTAAAGACTCGTTTGATAACTATTTGGTTTTTTCTTTTTGAAAATTAAGCTTATAAACACTACTACCACCTATAAGTTTCTTTGTTTCGTTATCTACTTTCTAAAAGTGTTTTCTAAAAGTGTTTTCAAAATTCAAGCCAAGTTTTAAAAACTAAGGTCTTGTTTGATAACAATTTGATTTATTATTTTTGATTTTTGAAAATTAAGCTTATAAACACTACTTGCACCTATGAGTTTTTTTCTTTTGTTAATCTGCTTTCTACCAATGTTTTCAAAAACCAAACCAAGTTTTGATAACAGAAAAAAATATATATAGTTTTTAAAAACTTGATTTTGATTTTAAATTTTTTTTAGTAAGAATTCACATGTTTCTTTTAGAAATAAGAAAAACATAGTAAAGAAATTAGGAGGAAACAAGCATAGATTTCAAAAACAGAAAACTAAAAAAATGGTTATCAAAGGAGGCCTAAAAGAATTGGTTTTAAAATTTCTTGTTTTTGTGTTTTGGAATCTGACTAAGAATTCAAATCATAGTAAAGAAATTGTGAGGAAACTAACATAAATTTCAAAAGCCAAAAACAAAAAACGAAATCGTTATCAAACATAGCCCTAATTTTTCCCTGCTGGCTTTTTTTTTTCTGTCCCCCCTCCCCCAGGATTCTTTTTGTAGAGTTAGTGTACTTACCGTGCAACCTTTCCAATTAATCCACCCATTTAGAACAATTTATACTTGCACTCTTCAACAGGTTATAATTACTGCAGTCTACTTGAACAGAACCATTCTGAGCAGTTAATGAATAACCAGGTCCAGGAGGGCTTTGCAGCGTTCCACGTTCAGCTGAAGCTGCATTTCGTTGTTCTGTCTTACCATTTTCGTCATCATCTTCATCTCTTGGTGTACATATTCGCTCCCTATGATGGTCAAAGATAAGTAAGAAGGACTAAAAGATGAAGTTTGTAAGACATCACATGCTTTGTTCAAAACATTAATTATATACCTAGGCAAGGAGGCATGCTTCCTTAGAACTGGACTACCTCTCCCATCTTTACCAGAATGTTCCTCAAGATTATCAAATTGACGCTTGAATCGATCAATTCCACTAATTGAAACATTTTAAAGTAAAGAAAATAAATTAATACTCTCTCTCGCGAATAAACCATTAATAAATCAATAAGAGTTTGATACCTGGGATACAAGAAGTGACTCCCAGAACCTTGAAGGTACTCCTGTAGCATTTGAGGGTGATACTCTAAAATCTGTTACATTTCAAATGATAATGTGAGTGGGCTAAGCAGAATTGCATAAAACCCAAATGTAACAAACATGAAACATCTGGCCAGTAATTATATAAATCAATGATTTAACGAGGGGCATACTTCTCTATAAACAAGCTCTTTGACATCATCTTTGGTCAACTTTCTCCTTTCAAACTCAAACTCAAGTTTTGAAATGGGTTGCCTGGATGGTTCATCCTCCAGATTTGCCAGTCCATGGAAATATGGATCAGCTAATGCCTACACAAAAGGACATTAGGGATGAATAAGTTCTGCAAAAAGTGATGATAATTTAAAAGGGTAAAATATTAGTATCACTGGATCCCACCTCCTCTGCAGAAGGACGATCTTCAGGATCAAATGCAAGCAGACGTTCAAGTAAACGAAGAGCTAGTGGATCTGCATTAGGGAACTTCCTTGACAGAGGAACTGGATGCTTTTTTTTCATGCTATTCAAATATCTTTTAGCCTTTTCATTACGAATCTATAAGTAAAAACTACGTCAGTGTATTATCAGGATCAGAGTCGATATGAAAAATATAAGGATAAAATCTGAAAAAGAAACCTTTGCAATACATTCAGCCGAAGGAGTACCGAGTAAGTCAGTTATTAGATCAAGCTCATGGACAACACTTTTCCCAGGAAACAAAGGCTTGCTTGCCAACATTTCAGCAAATATACATCCTATGCTCCAAATATCGATAGCTGGTGTATACTGCAAAGTATAAGTCAATGAAAATATGTCAGCAAGTGAATTTCACTTTACAAAACCATGTTCAACGATATTGGTTTAGCTACACTTCATTACTTGAATGATTTTGAAACACAGAACAACAAAAAAATCCAAGGATACAACTAATCACATTGTACAAAATCAGACTACAGTGGATATGATAGAGGAATTCATTTAAAAACAAAGTAGACAAGCTTTGAGAATGGTCAAGGATATTACAGTTTTTCTCATTTATTTATATCCTATTCAATCATGACATGAAGTAGGGTTGGGCATTTATTATCTGTAGGGTGCTGTGAAAACACGTGGTCACAATGCACCTATTGAAATGTAAAGTTCTTTACTTCAGAAAATGAGGTAAGCTATTTTTAAATCTATAGCAGAGCTCAATAACAAATATGAAAATGTGAGTATCACACCATGAAGCAAAGGACGAGTGTTTAAGCACTAATAGAGTTAAAAGGTTAAGTTGATAATAGGTTAGGATATATTTAATCTTTTATACAAATTCTTAACATTCTGTTAGGCCTCCTGTGGTAATTACCTACTCTAGGAAGGGTAAGAAGGGAAATAATAGTAAGATATAACCGTTTGTGGGGTTTAGAGGTGGGACCAATGTGTACGGTCGTTAGGGTTGTGGATACCGTGATATTTAAGCTTTCGTTTCATGCTTTTGTAGGCAGACTTGTGAATGTAATAGAACAGTGGTTCTAGGGTTTTGGGAGAGGTTACCAGCACTCTCGAATTCGCTGGGTTGTTCTTATTTACTACATTGTAATCGTTGTGTGTTAGTGCAAATTTATCTATCACAAGTAAGAGGTTTCTTACAAGTGGTATCAGAGCTCTTTCGAAACTGGGGAGGTGGAAAAAGATGGCGCAGAAGATGATAGAAGAAAGGCTTACAGCAACAAAGAAGGCCATCGAAGATATGAAAAAATCAACAGAGGAAGCGCTAGGGGTAATGAAAACAGAGCTGGAAAGATTACCTGGTTTGGAGAAAACAATGGAACGAATGAGCGCGTTGTTTAGCACCTTGGTCAAAGAGCTGGTAGAGGGAAAACAACACCGAGTCACTGAGTTTGAGCTGATGGAAATGTCCACTGGAAAAAGAAAACACAAGGAACTGGAGGAAGAAATAGAACCAGAGTGTGAGATCGAGGAAGGAGAATCATCTCAAAAAAGGGGCGGTGACGGCCAAAGTGAGAGGATCAAGTTTAAAAAAGTTGAAATGTCGGTGTTCAACGGAACAGACCCGGATGGGTGGTTGTTTCGGGCGGAGCGCTATTTCCAGTTGAATCGGTTGACCGAGTTTGAAAAACTAACAGTGGCGGTGGTAAGCTTTGAAGGTCAAGCACTTCATTGGTACCGTTGGGCTGAACATCGGAAGAGAATGAAAATATGGGGAGAGCTGAAAGCTAGACTGTTCTTGCGGTTCCGGCGATTGCGAGAGGGGACGATATGTGCGAGATTTCTCGCCATTAAGCAAGAAGGAACGGTGGAGGAATTTGCCCCGAAGTTCGAAGAACTGGCGGCGCCACTACCTCACTTATCGGAGGAAGTCTTGGAGAGCACATTTCTAAATGGGCTGAAATTGGTGATTCGAACCGAAACACTTTGTTTTGAACCGGTTGGGCTAGAAAGCATGATGAGAGCGGCCCAGAGAGTGGAGGACCGGATGGAGGCTGCCCTGTTGGGCCTGGAGCAAACTAACGTGAAGGTGACACGCAACCCGTTGTATAATCAATCAATACCATCAGCAGTAAAAACCACAGAGCCCCACCATCATCAAACGCGCACGATTACGTTAGCAGAGAGGATTCCCTTCACGAAGAAGGAACCCACCTACAAACGGCTCTCTGATACTGAAGTACGAGCAAGAAGGGAAAAAGGGCTATGTTTCCGTTGTGAGGAGAAGTTCGTACCAGGCCATCGCTGCAAAAACAAAGAACTAAGGGTACTAGTGACAGCGGACGAAACGGAAGACGAAGAAAAAGAACCCACAGAGGAAGGAAAAATCACAGAACTACAAGCAATGGAGGTAAGTCCTAACATCCAACTGTCTCTGAACTCCGTGGTGGGATTAACATCATCGGGGACCATGAAGGTCAAAGGTTTACTAGAAAACCAAGAAGTGGTGATGATGATCGATTGTGGGGCAACCCATAACTTCATCAACAAGAGGCTAGTGGAGAGTATGAAGCTACCCGTGTCAGAAACGACGAATTATGGAGTAGTTATGGGCTCGGGAGAAGCAGTGAAAGGTATGGGGGTTTGCAAGGGCGTTGAGATCAGTCTACCTGAGTTAGCCATAATGGATGAATTTCTGCCTTTCGAATTGGGAAATCTGGATATCGTCCTCGGCATGCAATGGCTTAAGAAACAGGGAGCCATGACGGTGGACTGGAAGAACCTAAGCATGACATTCGTGGTAGGAGATACAAGGGTAGTGCTGAAAGGGGACCCTTCCCTCGCAAGGATGGAAATCTCCCTGAAAATGATGGCCAAAACATGGCATCCGGAGGATCAAGGGTTTTTAGTGGAATTTACCACAATGACGATGGAAGATGATGAGCTAATAACAGAGACGAACATCCCTCAACTAGACCGTCTCCTCACGGACTATGAGGATATCTTTAATATGCCGGATAAACTGCCACCTGCCAGGCGAATTGATCATAAGATACAACTGAAGGAAGGTACGGATCCGAAGAATTTGCACCCCTACAGATACCCGCACGCTCAGAAGACTGAAATCGAAAGAATGATTGATGAGATGCTGCTCACAGGGATTATTCGTCCGAGCGTAAGCCCATATTCGAGCCTGGTAATCTTAGTTAAAAAGAAAGATGGGAGCTGGCGATTTTGTGTCGATTACAGAGCTCTGAACAAGGCCACGGTGCCGGATAAATTCTCCATACAAATGATTGATGAATTACTGGATGAACTGCATGGTGCTAAATTCTTCTCCAAGATTGACTTGAAATCGGGATATCATCAGATAAGAATGACCGAGGAAGATATTCAGAAGACAGTGTTTTGCACCCATGAGGGTCACTATGAATTCCTGGTCATGCCGTTCGGTCTTACGAATGCTCCAGCCACATTCCAAGCCTTGATGAATCAGGTTTTTCGCCCTTTCCTTCGACGTTGTCTGTTAGTATTTTTTGATGATATTCTGGTTTATAGCCCCGATCTGCAGACACACCTCACCCATTTGGCAGCTATATTCAATGTCTTACAAGATAACCATCTCTATGCCAACTATAAAAAATGCCAATTCGTGAAGGAAAAGATAGAGCATCTGGGACATTGGGTGTCTGCAAAAGGAGTGGAGGCCGACGGCGAAAAATTGAGAGCAATGATGGAATGGCCCATTCCCTCGAATCTTAAAGAACTCAGGGGATTCTTGGGACTCACGGGTTATTATCGCAGGTTCGTGGCAAATTATGGCAGCATAGTCGTTCCTTTATCTGATTTAACTAAGAAGGATGTTTTCAGTGGAGTGAGGAAGCCACCGATGCCTTTGAACGACTGAAAACAGCGATGATGACCCTTCCTGTTCTCGCCTTGCCGGATTTTGATATACCTTTTGTGTTAGAGACAGACGCCTCAGGCACAGGGTTGGGAGCAATATTGATGCAAAACCAAAGACCCTTGGCTTATTTCAGTCATAAATTATCAGAGAGAGGACGCTTGAAATCAATGTAGGAACGGGAACTTATGGCGATTGTCATGGCAGTGCAGAAGTGGAGGCATTACCTTTTGGGACACCACTTCACAGTCAGGACACATCAAAAGTCCCTTAAGGATTTCTTGGAACAGAAAGAAGTTCGACCGGATTTCCAGAGGTGGCTAGCAAAATTGTTGGGTTACGACTTTCACATTCAGTATGTCCCAGGTCTTGAAAACAAAGTTGCGGATGCTTTATCGAGAATGCCAGAGGTGGTGGAGTTGAAAGTTCTTACAATTCCCAAAATTATAGATATCCATACGGTGCAATTGGAAGTTGAGGAAGACCCAAAAATGAAGGTTCTCATAGACAAAATCCAGCTAGATCCAGATAGTGTACTACACCATAAAAAGGGGCCAATTGTTCTACAAGAACCGCATGGTCATCTCCAAAAATTCAAGTCTCATCCCTACTATTCTACATATGTTCCACTCTTCGGTCTTGGGAGGACATTCGAGATTCCTTAGAACTTACAAACGCTTAACAGCGGAGTTATTTTGGGAAGGCATGAAAGCTGATGTAAAGAAATTTGTGGAAGAATGCACGACGTGCCAGAGCAACAAGACCCAAGCAATGTCACCAGCTGGATTGCTCGAGCCCCTGCCTATTCCTGATCGGGTGTGGGAGGATATATCAATGGACTTCGTCGAAGGATTACCTCGATCTATGTCGTGTGATGCGATACTAGTAGTGGTGGACCGCTTGAGCAAATACGCTCATTTTCTGGCAGTGAGTCACCCCTTCTCAGCTAAATCTGTAGCAGCTCTGTTTATTAAGGAAATAGTGCGACTGCATGGATTCCCAAGATCGATTGTTTCCGACCGAGACAAGATCTTCTTGAGCCATTTCTGGACTGAATTGTTTCGCCTCCAAGCAACCAGACTCAACCGTAGCACGACTTACCATCCTCAGACCGATGGTCAGATAGAAAGGGTGAATCGCTGTCTTGAGACATACCTCCATTGCTTCTGCAATGAGAAACCAAAGGCGTGGAATGCTTGTCTGTCGTGGGCTGAACTATGGTATAACACTAACTATCATGTATCCATTAATTCTACTCATTTCCAGCTGGTTTATGGGAGACCTCCTCCTCCGATCATCTCTTATGGTGAGGCAACAACAGCGAACGATACGCTGGAGAAACAATTAATGGATCGAGATCGTACCTTACTGAAGCTGAAGGAACAACTAGTGTTAGCCCAAAATCGAATGAAAAAGTATGCTGATTTGCGAAGAAGGGAGGTGGAATTCGTAGTAGGTGATCGAGTGTATTTAAAGTTGAGGCCCTACCGACAGCGCTCGCTGGCCAAGAAGAGATGCGAGAAACTTAGTCCCAAATACTTTGGGCCGTATAATATAACAAAAAGAGTGGGCAAAGTAGCATATCGTCTGGAACTACCTCCTGAGGCCTCACTACACCCTGTTTTCCACGTGTCTCAGCTCAAATTAGCCCTCGGATCCCAGACCAACATACTGCCAGATTATCCTCTTCTCAATGATGAGTTTGAATGGGTGGTCGAGCCAGCAAGTTTGGAGGCTGTGCGCTGGAACAGTGATGTCAAAGCATGGGAGTGTCTGATCAAATGGAAAAATATGCCGGACTGCGAGAACACTTGGGAAATGGCAACACCAATGAAGGAACAATTTCCGGAATTTCACCTTGAGGACAAGGTGGCTGAGATGGGGGGAGATATTGTTAGGCCTCATGTGGTAATTACCTACTCTAGGAAGGGTAAGCAGGGAAATAATAGTAAGATATAACCGTTTGTGGGGTTTAGAGGTGGGACCAATGTGTACGGTCGTTAGGGTTGTGGATACCGTGATATTTAAGCTTTCGTTTCATGCTTTTGTAGGCAGACTTGTGAATGTAATAGAACAGTGGTTCTAGGGTTTTGGGAGAGGTTACCAGCACTCTCGAATTCGCTGGGTTGTTCTTATTTACTACATTGTAATCGTTGTGTGTTAGTGCAAATTTATCTATCACAAGTAAGAGGTTTCTTACACATTCTCTCCAACTTGCGAGCTTGGAAATCAATGTAAGGCCTAACAAGAGGATTATTATATGAGATAGGAAGGAAATAACACTATAGAAGTTCGAACTCAAGACCTTTTGCTCTTATACCAAATTAAATCACTACTAGACCCAAAACCTTAAGTTGATACGTAAGATATATTTAATCTTTTATACATATTGTAATATGCAAGCTATCTTGAAGTGATTCTTTAAAAAAATATAAATAAGGTAACAACAAAGTGTAACAATAAATGGGCTTGCTATTTCATAATACGCTTTTTCCGGTTGTTCACAATTTCACGGGTGAGACTGCCAGTAGTCAAACTTGTACTTCTACCATTCTCGAACTAAATCATAAGTGGTACTGATAAGAGTAGAAGAAACCATAAAATTATTTACTTAGATTTCTAAAATTGAACTTCAATTTTCCTACTTTTATATACTGGATTTTGACAGGATTAAGAAACTTGAAAGGAAGGCGTGTGCAGTGTTTTAAAAGGCGCAAAGACCCTTTGGAGCCTAGGCGCAATGTGCACAATAAAGCGCGGGCTTTATTTTGCGAGGCGCACTTTGTATAAAAAAAAAATATAAAAAAATATAAAGAAGATATAGCATGGTTGAAGTGAAAATGTGAAAAAAAAAACACCTTTAGAATTAGTTGGAATGCCTTGAATCTGTTATGACCCGTTACGACTAGGGCCGGGGGCAACGCCCCTAAAGAAAAAATCAGATTTGGGTTAGTTAATTTTTTTTTAATAGTTGAAAAAGCCCTTGAGCCTTAGGGCATAAATGGTGGGATTGATGGGAAGGCGCGCACCTTTTGAAGTGCGCCTCGCGCCAAACTTGCGCCTTTTAAAACACTGGGCATGTGCATCATAAAAGGGACATAGGTGTGCATGAGAGAGAGAGAAAGTTTGCACAACCATAAACATATCAAAAAAGGCAAAACCCGTCTGTCTGAGAGTCCAACTGACTGCTCAGAAGTGTGTGTCTGGCCATCTAACCGAGAGGAAGAGAGAGGGCAAAGCCAGCTTCAAATTATATCAAAGATTTCTCACACAGTCACATGATTGAACTTCTTTTTTTTTCCATTTTTTTTTTTCCATTTTTTTTTTTCCATTTTTAAAGGAAAACACATGATTTAACCTAGGGGCCGAGATTATGAAAGAAAATTGCCAGCAGTAAAACTGAACAAAAGAAGGTGACAGACATAAAACAAAAGAGAAAACAGACAGATAGATAACAAAATCACTGATTAAATACTGCAAATATAACAGAAACATGGTTGGAAAGCAGAATGTAGAGCAGGATACCCATTAGTTACCTTTGAGAAAAAAGAACCACAGAGTTCAGGAGCACGGTACCATCGAGTAGCCACATAATCCTTGAAAGAAGTGATTAAAGTCAGTCAGTTAAATCAAACTGGATCTAATAATCAACTCACAAAAAGCTTGTAACTCGTAGAATGAATCTAAACCATTTGTTATCTTGCTACAAAAAGAAACACATACAGTCCAAAAAATAGCAGATGGGGCATCAGTAAAAGATGCACGAGCAAGCCCAAAGTCACAGATCTTCAGTTTGCAGTCTGCATTGGCAAGTATATTCTTCGGCTTCAAATCTCTATGGAACACATGGGCTGGAAAACCCCAAGATAAATCAGATCATCTGATTGTGTAGAAAGACATTTCACCAAAGTGATACAAAAATGGAAGCCTAACCTGAATGTATATACTTCAAGGCTCTAAGAAGCTGATACAAGAAAAATTGATGATGCTGAGGGGTGAGATCATCATTAGCCTTGAGTACATCATGAAGATCAGACTCCATCAACTCAAAAACAATGTACAAATCTTTGAACTCCCTTCTGCAAGGAGGGAGCATTATATGTTTTATATCAACAATATCGGGATGACGAAGAAACCGAAGAAGCTTAATTTCTCTTAGAATCCTCGTGGCATCAGAAACATGCTCGAAGACATTATTGATCTTCTTGATGGCAACTTTCTCACCAGAGTGAGTGTCTATGGCAGATGCAACAACCCCATAGCTCCCTCTACCTATAACTTCTTCAATTTCATATTGAGTAGCTTCACCATATTCAGTGAAAAATTCCTTGTCAACCATTTTTTTTCTGAACGAAATGATAAAAGTTAGAATCAGTAGCACAGAATACAAATGCAAGTAATAACATAAAAAAAAACAAGAAATAAATTGAAGCAAAACCGTTCTTGCTTGAATTATACAGCAATCAAATTCTGGCAGAGATCTTCATACAAGCATATCAGAATCGTCAAAATTATTGAAGATAGAAGAGTTCAAAGTCAATTATATTCAGAAACGAAGGACATTATTGAAGTGGTTTTTGAATTGGAAGAGTCAACCCATATAAAATCGGAAAGATTGAAGAAAGAAAGTGATATAATCGAACACGATCATCCATTACAGAGGGGTGTTATCGGTTATGGAAAAAAGACAAAAAGAATCAAAACCCTTGGAAATTGAAAGGAAACAAAACAGAGGCCTCGAAGTGCGGGCCTTATCTCGTCTGAAATTCTGATTATGGCGAAGAAACTAACCTTGTGAGGTTGTGAGGGGGTCCACAGAGGGGGTGTCTGTGATTGATTATTCCTTCAACTTCAAAGCTAGAAGGAATAGGAATAGGAATCGGAATCGAAATAGAAGATCGTATCAAACCCACTTCTGACGGCGGAGAGGTCTCCGGAAGAAGAAGAGGAGAAACGTAGAAAGGAATGAAGAAGAAGAAGTTGAGAGATGGATGGCTCCATTAAAGACCGAGTTGAAGCTCTGGTGAAATCAGTTTCCTCTCTGTTTCTCTTTCTGTCTGCGTCTTTTTCCAATAAGTGGGAGCTGTTGAATTACTTTTTTTTTTTTTTTTTTTTTTTTTTTTTTACTTTTGCAATTCAAAGTTCAAGTTTTTGAATTTGGGATGATAATAAAAGCTAATTTTGCCACGTTGATCTTACCTGTTTTTAAAACGCTTAGGTTAAGTTTGATTCCTAATCCAAACAATTGTTTTCGAAAACAAAAATTTAGTAGAAAATGAAAATAAATTTCTTATTTTCATCCCATTGAAAAACATGTTTTGTTTCAATTTAAAAACTTTAAATTTGTTTGATTGTAAATTTAAAATTGATTTTTCTAATAAGAAAAAAAACTAGTCGAAAAAGAGATTATCAGAATAAAAAATAGAATTTCAGAAACTACACTTATCAGGGAACAGAAAATAGAATTTCAAAAACTACACTGACACTTTCAACAACGTCACCCAACTCACCATCAAATAATTTGCTTATCAAAATCCTTATATTATCTCAATCTGTTTCAGAAATTGGTTCACTCCTCTCTCGCAACTATCAATCGAAAGCTCCTTTTATTATCTCAATCTGTTTCAGAAATTGGTTCAATCGTCTCTCTTAACTATCAATGGAAAGGAGAAATCGTATTCTTTTTTCTTATTTGGGTTAGTTTTAAATTTTAAAAATAGTTGTGTTCTTTTTTTTTTTCCTCTTTGATCAACTAAAGCTAGGGAGAGAGACAAACTTCCATCACTTGTAATCTTCTTCCTCATCGAAGACACGTTTTTATGGCCCCAAGTTTACAACATTTTTTTTTCTTTTGTGGGGGAGGAAGACATAATGGTTGAAGGATGAACAACTTGAAAAAGGGATAGTGAGCAAGGATGAAAATATCGATATCTATATTGATATAGATATTTCAATTTTATGAATATGTTCATAGATATATCGATAAAATATCGATATCCATGAGTATTTCTGTAAATCAATTTTTTTTTTAAATATATATTTAAATTAATAATGATGTTTTTTTTTTCTTTTTTTACATTCAAACTAAGTTAGAGTTCTTATTATTAATATCTAGATTCATATTAAAATTAATAGATGATATTTGTTTTTATGTGTTAGGAGTATTTATAAGAGATATCGGAGAAATCTATTAACACTTAATATTTATGTCGAACCCTCTCATTTACGGATATATTAGATATATCTACCTATCCACCAATATTTTTATCCAGAGTGAGAGAGAAGATTAAAAATCGCAATGGGAGTGAGATCTGGTGTTTCTAATTTTAGGCTTCCAAATCCAAAAACAATGAAAACTAGTTGTTTTCTAATTTGGTGCTAAAATTGTTCCGATTTTTTTTTTGCAAACATGAGTTTTTTCACCATTTATCTTATCCTTGTTTTCAAAATCATGAAAAAGGAAAAGAATAACAAACCAGACGAGAAAAGAAGAATAACAAACCAGCCAACAAGAGCATAGTTCAACGACATGATGTATCGCACCCGCCAACAAGAGCATTAGCTCAACGACATGATGTATCGCGTGATCATGAGGTCTTATGTTCAATCCCCCACCCAACATGTTGTCAAAAAAAAAAAAAAATAACAAACCAGACGCGGTGTTAGATTACGTTTGATAATCATTTCAATAAACTATTTTATAATATTATTTCATCTAATATATGTACGGACTCCAACTAAAATGGTTTTGAACGTTGAACATCATCAACTGATAAATGTTCCATATATATTTTATAAAGATAGTTTTTCAAGCAATTAATTCGAAGTTCAAAGGTTAAAATGAAAATTTTCAAACTTGGTATAATTGATTTTTCTCGAAATTTAAAGTTTTTTTTATATAATTTAATCTTTTTTTCGTTTTTAATTTTTATAAAAAAAAATATTAAAACAATTTTAAAATTTTAAAAACCAAAAATAAATTGGTTAACAAACTGTCTTAATTATTTTCCTTTTTTTAACAATATGTTGAGATTCAATATCTAACTTCCATATTTTATAGCAGTTAAAGTTATCCTCATATGGGTGTAGAATGAGAGATTCTACTTGATCTTTTAGTCCACTATCAATTTTGTTCTCAAATCTTATAAAATTTAAAATTTTATTATTCATATATTAAGAATTCTTTCTTTTTGAAAAGTGGCATATTAAAAATTCTTAATTAGTTTTTTTTTTTTAATTGAAAAAAAAATTGTTAAACTTTAGATTAAATTATAAGTTTAATTTATAAACTTTAAAAAATATCTAATATGTCACCCAACTTTTAACTTTGTGTTTAATAGATTTTCAAACTTTAAAAATGTCAAATTAGTTCGATCTTGAACTTTCAAACTTGTGTCTAATTCTGACATATTCAACATTTTTATGGACATAAAATTGAATTTTGTATCAATTTTAAAAAATGTTGAATACATCACGGATCTATTAAACACAAAATTAAAAGTTTAAGAAATTTATTATAAATTTTTTAAATTGAGATATCTATTAAATATAAAATTGAAAATATAAGAATTTATCAAACACTTTTTAAAATTTAGAGATTTAATTATTACAAAGAAAATTCATAGACTAAACTTATAATTTAATCTAAACTTTATTAACGTCTTTTTTTAGTTTTTAAATTGGAAATAATTTAAATTATTGTTTTACTTACATATTTAAACGCAATAGATATATCGACGGTTACTTATACTTGAAACTCAATCCACTTATCAACAAACAAATTTCATTTCTTCTGGTGGCATATTCAAGTGGTCATCCTGTCGTATTCAAACTTATTAATAAAATAATAATTGTTAAATCGAGCATAGTTCAATTGGTTATTTCATTGATTAAAACGTCATGAATTTAATTTCTATATTAATTAAAATACTTTTGTAAAAAAAAATAATAATAATAATATAATGATTCATTAATTTTTATTTAAAAAATTTAAAGAAATTGTAATAGATGTCAATTTAGAATAAGATAATTAAAAATATAGCATGTTTTAAAAAAATTTGCAGATATGACAATTTCTATCGCTGATATCTTATGGCTGATAGAAATTTATCGATGATCACCTCAGTTTTTTATAGATTTTTGTGAGTGATAATAGTCTATCAATAGAAGTCTATTAGTTTAGTGATATGATAAAGTCTATTAGAAACAAATTTTTTTGCCATATTTGCAAAACATTTTAAAGTTTGTTAAATTTGCTATTAGTTTGGGCTTGAGGGCTATTTGTGCAACCAACCCAAAAATTTAACAGTGTTTTATTTTGAATGGACTAATTGAACTTTTTTAATATATATGAGATAAAATTTAAAATTTTAAAGGATTTAAGTACTCACCACAAGTTTAAATTCTCGTGTGGGCTCAACTCACATATGTATGTGTTGAGCATCGAAGTCTGGTTCGAATTAAAAAATAATAATAATAATAATAATAATAATAGTAATAATCTGAATTCCCATTCGTGGAAGGTGTTGATTTGAAAATTGGGTATCTTAGAATGTGGAGCATCTTATAATGCCCCTTTTACGCCACATTTTAATGGGTTTTTTTTTAACATTCCATGTGTAAAATGACTTCCTTTTTTTACCCCTAACCTTTATTATTATTCAATAAGAAAAATTATTCCTTAATGTATATTCTTTTTAAAATTTTATCTTTAGAGAACATTATTATCATAAAGTGTAATTTTTTTTTAGGGAAATTGTAGTAAATGACAATTTAAGACTTATTGTTTGCAAATATAACATGTTTTTAAAAATTTTGCGGATATAGCAATTTCTATCGCTGATATCTTATGACTGATAGAAGTCTATCGCTGATAACCTCAGCTTTTTATAGATTTTTGTCAGTGATAATAGTCTATCAGAGATAATAGTCTATAACTGATAGAAGTCTATCAGTATCACTGATAGAAGTCTATCAGTGATATAATAAAGTCTATCAGTGATAGAAACGAGTTTTTTTGCCATATTTGCAAAACATTTTAAAGTTTGCTAAATTTGCAATTAGTTTGGGCCTGATTGCTATTTGTGCAACCAGCTCTTTTTTTTAACCAATTTTTTTATTATTATTATCAAAGTAGAATAGGGAAAGGAGATTCGGAAGACTTCTTAATCCTTATCAAGTACTTTGAGTTATGTTCACTTTAGTTTTGTTATTCAAGTAAGATGAATTAATTCATTTCATTTCGTAAAAAAGTTAAAGATATTAATACTTTGAAGGGGCGATTCTTAAAAATATTTAGGTTAGTATAAAATATCCCCACATTTTAGGAAAAAGTTTCGATTATAGCCCTAAACTTTGAAATGTTTCATTTTTATTATTGAACTTTGGTGGTTGAAAAAAAAAATACCCTTGAATAGATTTTTCGTTAATATATGAGAAAATTGACTCGATGACTAATGTGCAAAAATTTGAAGGCATACGTGACATCATTTACCAATTTACAAGTTCAAGTGTATTTTTTAAAACAAATTTTAAAATTCACGAGTCAAAATAAAACTTCCCAAAGTTTATGGCCATAATTAAAACGTACTCCAAAATTTACGATATTTTGTATAATTTAATCTAATATATAGTATTATAAATATATTTTTCAACCAAAATATACATGTGAGTGATATTATTCGTTTTATTATTTTTATTTCTTTTTGATAATGTGAAAAATAAATTTCACCAAATATACCATCAATTATATAATTCCATCAAAAAGAGCATATCTCATATAAAATTGTGTCCGACTAAAGTTTAAGAAAAAAAATTAATTTAAAATATAATATAATTTTAGATTTTAAAAATATATAAAAAATCTTAAATTAATATAAATTAGTTTTAAAATAAGAGAAATGGTAACCAATATCAATTTAGGGTAAAATAATTAAAAATATAACACTTTTTTTAAAAAAATTGTGGATATAACAATTTCTATTATTCATAGTCTATTGCTGATAGTTTTTTTTTTTTTTTTTTTTTTAGAATTTTGTCAGTGATAATAGAAGTCTATCAGTAATAGTCATACAGTCTATCAGTGATAGCCACTCATTTTTTTTGTTATATTTGTAAAATATTTTAAACTTTGCTAAATTTGCAATTAGTTTTGGCCGGATTGCTATTGTGCAACCAACCCTTAAAATAAAGTATAAAAATAATATAAAAACAAAATATTAACCTATGTTTAGGTGGATAGTAAGGTTGTTACAATACATAATTTAAGTTATTCCTATGCACAAATTCTACCCTAGCTACAAACATATCTATCTAAATATTTTCATATACTTTTTATAAATTTCCCTGCAAAACAAAAATGTCATCTCCAAATGTTAATCGTCTAAAATTTATGGAATCAAAATAGAAATATTTAGAGTCGGTTTGATATGTTGAGAAATAGTGAAGTCGAAAACGACTTAAAAAGCTCATCTTATTTAAAAAAATAATTTTGTTAAGCAACAATTCTTATTTGTTAAAATATTAGTTGATTTTAATTGGTCAAAATATGGTGCATTTTTATTGGTTGATTAAGTGCTCAATTCCAAAATAAAATAAAATAAAATAAAATAATAATAATAATAATTAAATAAAGATTGTAGGTGCCCATTTTTCTTTGAATTTTCTTTTTGGGTGGCCGTGAGCATTTTTGACAAACAGGAGAAGTTTCTTTAATGAGTTTGGACGATTTTCTCAATCTCAAGTTATCGAGTTGTAATACTTGAAAGTCAAATAATCAGAGTACCTTGCAGCGTCGAGTTGACAGCTTCTTATAATCTTCATTATAGTTGAAGCTGTAATTGCAGAAGACTGAACGTAGTCCTAAGATCTGGGCGAAGTGGTAAAACTTTCGGTGTCGTTTTCTTTTCTTTCCCTTGTCATTATTATTGTATTTTGTGATCGATAACTTATTTGGTTCTAACACGTGGGGTGGGAACATGAAATATAATTTAGGTCGTTATTCCGCATTATTTATATCTCGTGTTTTTTCAGAAATAATAACGTTCTTTTGCTTGTTTTCTAATTTTGTTTCTATTTTTTTTTAAGAAACGAACTTGTTTAATAACTATTCTCGTTACTTATTTTTCTAAATTTTTTGAAACGTTTCTAAAAAAGGAGCAAATTTTAAGAAACTACAAAATGTTGTTTCTCTTTGTTTGTTCCATTTCTTTTATGTTACTTTCGTTCATTTTAAAATGTAAAATTTGATGATGTTTCGTTTGCCAAATGAGCACTTAAACATTTATGGGATCAAAATTTTTACAAATATAAATTTTGCTCACTAAAACATGCATTTAGTCTCACTTTAAATTTTTACAACCACAACATTTACAAAGCTATATAATTGAGTTGGATCAAAGTCAGCAACATTTAAGGTCGAATGACCCAAATGAGAAATGACATTGCAAATCAATTTTGGTTGACATTTGAAAGATAGATACAATTTTATTGTTGTTTTTAATTTTGTATCGAAACTTATTTGTATTGGATTATGTAAGCTTGGATAATTGTCTTTTATATGTTTTAATACATGTTATATCTTTTTGGTTAAATTATAAAAAATACCCATGTGAACTATGGGTTAGCTTCAAAAATACCCCTAAACTATGAAAAACGTTTAAAAAAAATGGCCTCATTAGTAACAAAAAAACACGAAATGTTTTATGTGGAAAATTAAATTATAACTTGTACTTATGTGACATGAAAAAAAATGAAAAATGTGGACATATGAGGGATTAAAAATCATGAAAATGTAGACATTTGATCTATTTCCCATCGATTTTGCCCTTATCTTTTGAATCTATAAAATAGAGTTTTCATACTTTTTATAACGTATTAGACGTTCACTTTTTCATTTTTTTTTATGTCACACGAGTACAAGTTAGAATTTTAACATCCACATAAGAATTTCATGTGTTGTTAATAGTAAGAGAATTTTTGACACGAATATAGGGATTTAAATTTAGTTTAGTGCAGTATAAAAAAAATGGTTTGATCCCTTCTATACCCTAGTCATTGTCACATAAATTAAAGGTTTAAATATTATTTTGCTATATATATATATATATTTAATTTTAGTTTAGTGCACTATCAAAAAATAGTTTGGTCCCTTCTATACCCTAGTCATTGCCACATAAATTAAAGGTTTAAATATTATTTTGCTATATATGTATATAGATTTAATTTTAGTTTAGTGCACTATAAAAAAAATAGTTTGGTCCCTTCTATATCCTAGTCATTGCCACATAAATTGAGAATTCATTGTCTTTAATTAAATAATGAATTTATAGACTAGAAACCAATGATTTAAAATCACATATTTATAAAGGTTTGGAGACCGAACCTTAAGGTTTGAACTTTTGGTAATGGGATTGTCCCAAAGTAGAGGAGTTGATTGTGTATCAACTTCTTTACATGTTACCAAATATAAGTTAATTAGGTTACTCGTATCAAGATTAGCTATCTTGGTAAGAGTATCTATGAGTCTCAACCTCTGTAATTCATTATTTTAGATTAAGAGCAATACTGTTGCTAGCTTGTTCAGTTCACTTCTGAATTGAACCTAGCACTTAATCTTAAATAATGTAGGATTTGATTTGATTATCAAATTCTCGTGATTTTGAATGTTGAGATCGTAGCTTTTATAATATGGGTTGCATAATTCTTGTCTTAATCGTTTTAAATGATGTAGGATTAAGTTCTCACTTTTTAGCATATACTAGTGACACGTTTTCACATTGCTCGGAAAATGGTAGTTTGTTCTATGGATTCAGGTTCATCTAAGTCGTAAGAAATCTCTAGTATAATCTCTTTGTAGACACCGTATTTGGTCCGGCCATTTGTTTATTATTAAAGTTATTTTTCCCTATTTTTATGTATTTTTTTCATCATTCTTTAAACTATTTTTAAACTTTTTTTAAAATTCACCTTTTTTATTTTTTTAATTTATTAATTCCGAAAATTCAAGAAAAATAACAGAAAGAACGTTTTGGTTGTTTGGAAAAGTTTTTACCTATTTTGACAAATAAAATTAACATTTAATGAGTATAAAATTTTTAAGTCATTTTATGGCTAAAGTTTGAAATTCATTTATTTACTCCAATGAATATAAAATCTTTAATTTATTTTTGGGTTAAAATTTGATATTCATTTATAAGAATAAAATATTTATTAATTCATTTTTTTGTTTAAAATTTGATATTCATTTATGATATAAAATATTTGTTCATTTTTGGCCTAAATCTATTTCAATTGAGAAAACATTTTGAGTAATAACTTCATTGAGATTTTTATCTTTGATGTGATTTTCAATGGCCTATAAATACCGACTAAGAGAAATAGGTAGAGACGATAAGAGAAGATCAGAGCGAAGGGCTCGAGGGTGGAAAAAAAAAGAGAAATATCATAGCAAAAGACTCCTAGAGAGGAGATCGATAAAATTAGAGTTTAGAGAATTTAAAATATGATTTTTGAAGTCAAAATCTTGATTTGACTAAAAAAATCAATTTTCTTTCGTCAATGTCCCACACACTTTCTCTTCCTCCATCTTCTTCCCCAACTTCATTTTCTCCACCTTCATCCAAACACCATCTTCAAACTTAGGAGGCAACCATTGAGCGTCGAGCAGACGGTGGCGACTTCTCCAGATCGGTGTTGAAGAAGAACCAGATTGGAGGCGGACGAAGCTGACAAACGGCAGCCTTGAATCTAGGATTCATCTTTTTCACGTGGGGTAAGAGAGAATAAATCTTCATTTTAAAGTGTTTTATTTACAATTTTGCTATTAATAAAAAAAAATTCAAAAATTGCACTCTTTAACTTTTAGTTAAGTTTCATGTTTTTTTTTACTTCCTTATTTTTGTGTTATGTTTTGATTTAAAAAAATAAAAATTCTAAAAAAACAATTCTTGATTTGTTTACCTTAATTTAAGATTTTCTAAAATAATGTTGATTTATTTTGTTTTAAACTTGGGCATTTTATATGATTTTAAAATTAGATATTTGATTTGATTTTCAATTTATTCTAAAATTAGAATTTTCAAAAGTATTTCAAAACAATTTCAATTAATATTATCATGTAAAAATCCTATGACGGAGTTGAGATTTTCTCAAATTCTTGAGGTGATAATTTTCTTTATTTATGGAAAATTTAAAAACATGATAATTAATTAATGGTTAATTTCACTCATTATATCAAATTCTTACTTTATCCTTAAAGTTAAGATATGATTAAGTGAGACATATTTTTTGAATTTAATACTATTTATTTTTTCTCAAATTAAGGACTTTCGCAATAAATTTAATTGGATAATTAGGATAGAATTTTGGCTACCGTTTTGACGGGTGTTGTAGGGTGCTAGCACCTTCCCTACACTCAACCGACCCTCGAACTTGATTTCTGTTTTCTAGACCAGTTTTTATTTTAAGGTGACCAATCACACCCAAAATGATTGGTGGCGACTCCATCTCTTTTATTTTTTAAAACAAAACCCTTGAAAGAGGACGTCGGCCGCTCCGCGTCGCAATGACGTTGCGACAGCATGGCGACTCCACTGGGGACTTTTTTTTAGAGGGCCAGGTCATTGCATTTTATCTTTTTATTATCCAGTTTTCCATTTTCGGTCCTTTGTTTTTTCTTTTATTTTTTTGTTTATTTATTTTTTTGTTAGTTTTTTATTTAACATGTTTTCAGTTTTAAATTTTCATTTTTTTTATCCTTTATTTTTCTTGTATTTATTTGTTTATTTATTTTATTGTTAGTTTTTATTTAGCATGTTTTATTTATTATTACAGCATTAATATATTTATTGCAATTTACATTTTGCATTGTCATGCATCGCACACACTTTCACAAGCCTCCTACCCGGGTTTTACCTTTAAGATTAGATTCGGAGACTGAGTAGTGTGACCTTCGTGGAATTTCGGTTCCCGTGCAGGCGCATGAAATTCTCCACTCAAGCTAACTACGCTGTTTAATCAGATAGAAGGCTTGGGGACCATTTACTTCTAAGAATGATTAGAACATAAATTACACTCATACGCATCCTAGAGCCAACCAATTATTATCCAAAGTTTTGAACTTTAGGATACACATACTTGGTTATATCACATGTTGATCCTTAAACTTATTGTATAACATATATTGCAAATCTCATTCATGCATTCATGTGATATATTTATTCTTTTGTATATAATTATTGTCTTTTTTGCTTTGTTTCCTTAAAAATAAGAATAAAAAAATCCCGTGTTGGTTTTAAAAAAATAAAATAAAAAATGTTTGTTTCCTTATGAAAAAAAAAAGTAAAAAAACTGTTATTTATTTTTTTTTAAAAAAATCAAAATGTTAAAATACTAATCACAGTTGATCTATACTCAATCTTTACCCATAATTGAGAATGTAGTGATGTCCACCTTCGAGGGGATTTAATTTGCCTCGATTAGACACACGAAAAATTCTCGCTCAAATTAATTCATTTGTTATTCTTATAACATTAGAATTAATTTAGGGTTAGAGTATTATCCTTACATCATTTTTTTTTTTTTTTTTACGTTCTCAAGTAATTTCATTGTTATATCAATAAGGTTGGGATTAATTTTGGATCTATTGTTTTATTTTATTCGATTTATTTTTTCCTCCTAAAAAAGGGAAAAGAAAACAAAACAAAAAAATTTACAAAAAAAGAAAATATCCATGTTTCCTTTTGGTAAAACAAAAAAAGTAATAGATTTTTGTTTATATTCTTCCTAATTTTTTTTTTCCCCTCTTTAAAAAATGAATCTCTTTAAACTTTCCATTGTTTTTTTTCTTTTTTTTTTTTCTTTTTTAGAAAAAAAAAACACAAAAAAAAAAAACAAAAACACTACATGTCACATCATTCACATACATCTCATCAACATTCTTTATATACCCTCATACATACATAAAATCACATTCTCATATTGATCCATTCGTGGTAGGAAATCCAAAAAGTTCATTTGCATTCTGGCACACCTTAGAATAAAAATGATCATGTCTTTCATGTTTATATGCATATAGAGTCACAAGACATTGATTTTCATGCAAACGCATCTTCCGCTCATGATTAGAAGTCATTTCTTTATTCTTTTTTTGTTGCATTTAGAGTCTAGCATTACATATTCACATGCATAATAAAAATTACCAATGATTGCTTGAATGTTAAATTTAAGAACGCAACATATCATTTGGAGCAATCAACGGTTTATTTTTTAAAAAAAAAAAAACAAAAAAATGTCCAACATCATTTCACACACAAGTATATAAAAAGAAATTCATGCATTATCTCCTGCATGTCAAGTCATATTATCTCACACATGCATATGTAAAAAAAATAAGTTCATGCATCATTGTCTCATTTTGCATATCGAGTCGTAAGTTTTAGAGAAATTTAAATTGTTATTTATCGATTGCATCATATCACACATGCATACATAAAAAATAAAACAAAAAAAAATCATTTGTTATCACATCCTACATCACACCATCAAAATAAATTTTATGCATCATTTCGCATGTCAAATCATTAATTGCATCATATCACACATGCATACATATATTTAAAAACAAAAAGATCATTTTTATCGTACACATGCATACATCACGGAAAAATAAAATCAAATTTTTATTCTCCAACATGATAAAAATGTTCATGCATTCGTTATCTCATTTCACATCCAAAAAAAAAGTTTTTAATTTTTTTTTCATTTTCACAATATCATTTCATGCATGTTTTATAAAATATTCTTGAATTTTATCACATCCTTCATTATATCATTGAAAAAAAAAAAAAAAAAGGTGATAGTTTTCATGTTTATTCTGATCATCTTTGTGTTTAATTTGGTCGTTCTTGTTAGCTGAAAACTTAGCTAGAATTTTGAGCAAAAATGGTGAATCATCACGGGAAAAAAAAAAAAAAAGTTAGGAGTGCTTTCACTACTCTATTATGAGAAATTGTAAACTCTCAACCATTTTATGACTTTCTTGAAAATATTTTTCTCAACCTTCATTCTTGGGTTAAGCTCTAAATTGAGAGAATCCCATTTTGACCTTCAAATTTCTCATGTGCTACTATACACTCCCGAACAAGGTTTTAATCTTCATACTGGGGCAAACATCTTTTTGCAGTGAATGTTCGTAATCACTCACTGTAAAACCTTGAACTTGAATACCACATCAATTTTAAGGCAATTTACCCTGATTTGTGGATTCACCATAAAATCCCTGACTAAAATCAACATCTACATTTATATGATGTTTCTCTACATTTATATACCCATCTAGCCTTTTGCTAAGCCGCCACGTTTAATTAGATGGCAAACGTTCCAAATTATTCAAGATAACTTCAAATGTAATGAAATAGTATTGAACTCTTGTGACCTACTGCTTCATAATTAAGACTTGTAATTTCTCATATATTTCTCATATTCGATTTCATTTGATCCAAAGTCTCATTGCTTTCCATTCTTATCATTTGTCATTTCTCTTTCTAATTCCATTCTTATCATTTGTCATTTCTCTTTCTCGATTAGAAAGTGATTCCAATTTCTAAGATAATAGTTTTGAGAACTAATGAGTCGGTAACTGTGAAAATCATCTTGAAGTCTCAATTTCTTTCAATGAGTTTTACTCGCGGGACATCCTCGATACCAAGAATCATGGCTAAAGAAAATGCGAGGAAGGACTACAAGGAGTTGTAAAAGAGTAACTAAATGTTATCAATTATTTGTATATGATTGCACAATTTCTTGCTAAATAAAAGAAACATTGTTTAGCAAAAAAAAAAAAAAAAAAAAAAAAAAAATGTTGCAAGATATGTGCAATCAGTAGATTAAGGAACTACATCTAAGAATGCTTGAAAAACCTCCTTTGCAAAGCAACCAATCGGGGCAAAACCTCCATCTTCGCTAAACCGAGACAATTCTTTCAAACTTTGCACACTGGAGCAAAGTCATCATCAACAAAGCTGGAGCAAAGCCTTCATCTTTGCCCCACTAGAGTAAGACCATCATCTCTAAACTGGAGCAAAGTCTTCGCCTTTGCCACACTGGAGCAAAGCCATCATATCTAAACTGGAGCAAAGTATTTGTCTTTGCCTTACCCGACTACCATCAACAAACTGGAGCAAAGTCTTCATCTTTTCTACACTGGAGCAAGACCTCTATCAACAAACTAGAGCAAGGCCACCATCCATACAGGGGAAAAATCAGCGAGCTGAAGCATTTGATTGCACCATTTCTTTAAAAAAAAAAAAAAAATGTTGCAAGATTTGTGCAATCAATAGATCAAAGAATTACATCCACAATGCTTGAAAAATCTTCTTTGCAAGGCGACCAATTGGGGCAAAGCCTCCATCTTCGCTAAACTAAGACAATTCTTTCAAATTTACACACTGGAGCAAAGTCATCATCAACAAAACTGGAGCAAAGCCTCTGTCTTTGCCACACTGGAGCAAAGTTATCATCAAACTGAAGCGAAGCTCTTGTCTTTGCCACACTGGAACAACGCTACCATAAAAAGACTAGATCAAAGTCTTCATCTTTGCAATACTGGGGTAAAGTCGATATCAACAAGCTGGAGTAATTGATCACACCATCTCAATTTAAAAAAAAAAAAAAAAAAAGCGAGATTGGTGCAATCAATAGATCAAGAAGCTACCACTTACAAATCAACACTGGGCAAAGCCTTCACCTTTGTCGCATTTGGGCAAAATCGTTCATATTCGTCACACCAGACCATGTCAAGGTGGAAATAATCGAAGACCTCGAGCTTACTCAAAGGAAGAAAGATACACATACAAGATGATTTCTCAAAGGGGCTGCTACAAGTTCTCAAAACTATTGTCCAAAGAATTGAAGTCACTTCATTCGTCTTCCATTGGATCATATTCCAATCTCTTACTCGAACATTAAAAATTTATAATCAATCTCTTATTGTTCAGGAGATTTGAAGACCACATTCTCCTCTGTTTTTCTTCCTTATGAAGAAAACATGTATTGTTTACCATTTCATGCTTAATTCGAACTCAAACTCATTTTCTTGCATTCAAATTATTGTGTTCATTACAAGACTAAATTATGAAGCAGTTAATCAAGTGAGATATTCAATTTTACAAATTACTTTTGATAGTTCTCTAACCTAGCACATGAGACACTTCCAAAATATTTATCATGCCTAATATGGTTGAGTACTCTATGATTGACATACATAATCCCTTTCGAGTGAAAGCATTAAAAAAAAAAAAAAAAAAAAAAAAAAAAAAAAAAAAAAAACCTCTCTGATGATGATAACATTTTCTCTTTTGATTCTTTGCTAAATGTCAGCTAACAACAACAAGGAGAGTAGACAAGGATAATCATTTTCCTTAAACATGAAGATCATTTTGATATCTTGCATTTCGTTCACCAGTTTGAAACAATTCACATCATTAAAAAAAAAAAAAAACCTACTTCATGGTTAGATGGTGAGAACCATTCACATCCACATGCATATATGTTGCATTTTATCTACCATTGATATGCACGTGCATACATGTTGTATTCATGACATCTACTATTGACATACGCAGGCATACATGCTGCATTTATTTACCATTGGCGTGCACATGCATATATGTTGCATAAAAAAAAATGTGTTATCATTGACATACACATGCGTACATATTGCATGACATTTTTTTAAAATCCACCATCAGCATGCACATGCATACATATTGCATTCATGACATTCATTTTTCTACCCTTGGCGTGCATATACATCAAAACATCATGCCTTCAAAATCAATTTCCTTGGGTCAAACCAAAATCAATTAAGACATACGTTATCATACGTGATAATGAACAAGTTCCACCCATAATGAACATTGAAATTTATCCACATGATTTTAATTAATTTGCATTTCGCATTTTTTGCATTTGCATGTCAACACATTCTCTTAGAGTCATTCATCAATTCATACTAGTTTTCATGTATTCAAGTCTTCTTCATATTCATGAAGTCCTCGTTTTCAAAAGAACATTTAAAAAAAAAAAGTTCTAAAAAAAAAAGTTTCATTTTTTACAACTAAGTTTTGAAATAAAAACCGTTGTCCCTTTTAAAGCAAATTTCTGAAATACGAAGTCCCTGTTTTAAAAGTGTCTTTTGTGTTGACGACTAAGTTTTGAAATAAAAACCGTCGTCCTTTTAAAGCAAATTTCTGAAATACGAAGTCCCTGTTTTAAAAGAGTCATTTGTTTGACAACTAAGTTTTGAAATAAAAATCGTTGTCGCTTTTAAAGCAAATTTCTGAAATACGAAGTCTCTGTTTTAAAAGTGTCTATTGTGTTGACGACTAAGTTTTGAAATAAAAATCGTCGTCCCTTTAAAGAAAATTTCTGAAATACGAAGTCCCTGTTTTAAAGGAGTCATTTGTTTGACAACTAAGTTTTGAAATAAAAACCGTTGTCCCTTTTAAAGCAAATTTCTGAAATATGAAGTCCCTGTTTTAAAAGTGTCTATTGTGTTGACGACTAAGTTTTGAAATAAAAACCGTCGTCCCTTTAAAGCAAATTTCTGAAATACGAAGTCCCTGTTTTAAAGGAGTCATTTGTTTGACAACTAAGTTTTGAAATAAAAATTGTTGTCCCTTTTAAAGCAAATTTCTGAAATACGAAGTCCCTGTTTTAAAAGTGTCTATTGTGTTGACGACTAAGTTTTGAAATAAAAACCGTCGTCCCTTTAAAGCAAATTTCTGAAATACGAAGTCCCTGTTTTAAAGGAGTCCTTTGTTTGACGACTAAGTTTTGAAATAAAAACCGTCGTCCCTTTAAAGCAAATTTCTGAAATACGAATTCCCTGTTTTAAAGGAGTCCTTTGCTTGACAACTAAGTTTTGAAATAAAAACCATTGTCTCTTTTAAAGCAAATTTCTGAAATACGAAGTCCCTGTTTTAAAGGAGTCATTTGTTTGACAACTAAGTTTTGAAATAAAAACCGTTGTCCTTTTTAAAGCAAATTTCTGAAATACGAAGTCCCTGTTTTAAAAGTGTCTTTTGTGTTGACGACTAGGTTTTGAAATAAAAACCGTCGTCCCTTTAAAGCAAATTTCTGAAATACGAAGTCCCTGTTTTAAAGGAGTCCTTTGTTTGACAACTAAGTTTTGAAATAAAAACCGTTGTCCCTTTTAAAGCAAATTTCTGAAATACGAAGTTCCTGTTTTAAAAGTGTCTATTGTGTTGACGACTAAGTTTTGAAATAAAAACCGTCGTCCTTTTAAAGCAAATTTCTGAAATACGAAGTCTCTGTTTTAAAGGAGTTTTTTGTTTGACAACTAAGTTTTGAAATAAAAACCGTTGTCCCTTTTAAAGCAAATTTCTGAAATACGAAGTCCCTGTTTTGAAAGTGTCTATTGTGTTGACGACTAAGTTTTGAAATAAAAACCGTCGCCCCTTTAAAGCAAATTTCTGAAATACGAAGTCCCTGTTTTAAAGAAGCCTTTTGTTTGATAACTAAGTTTTGAAATAAAAACCGTTGTCCATTTAAAGCAAATTTCTGAAATACGAAGTCTCTGTTTTAAAGGAGTTTTTTGTTTGACAACTAAGTTTTGAAATAAAAACCGTTGTCCCTTTTAAAGCAAATTTCTGAAATACGAAGTCCCTGTTTTGAAAGTGTCGTTTGTGTTGACAACTAAGTTTTGAAATAAAAACCGTCGCCCCTTTAAAACAAATTTCTGAAATACGAAGTCTCTGTTTTAAAGGAGTTTTTTGTTTGACAACTAAGTTTTGAAATAAAAACCGTTGTCCCTTTTAAAGCAAATTTCTAAAATACGAAGTCCCTGTTTTAAAAGTGTCTTTTGTGTTGACGACTAAGTTTTGAAATAAAAACCGTCGTCCCTTTAAAACAAATTTCTGAAATACGAAGTCCCTGTTTTAAAGGAGTCTTTGTTTGACAACTAAGTTTTGAAATAAAAACCGTTGTACCTTTTGAAGCAAATTTCTGAAATACGAAGTCCTTGTTTTAAAAGTGTCTTTTGTGTTGGCAACTAAGTTTTGAAATAAAAACCGTTGTCTTTAAAAAAAAACAAAAAAAATACTTGTTGGTTAAATCGAACCCTAATCCAAGATTAGCGGTCGAAGCCTGTGGACATAACCCAGGTCCGTTCAATTACTTTGTTGGTTAAATCGAACCATAATCCAAGATTAGCGGTCGAAGCATGTGGACATAACCCAGGTTCGTTTCATTTCTTGTGTTGATTCAAAAAAAAATTAAAAAAATTAAAAAAATTCTTTTGTTGGTTAAATCGAACCATAATCCAAGATTAGCGGTCGAAGCCTGTGGACATAATCCAGGTCCATTTCATTTCCTTTGTTGATTCAAAAAAAAAAAAAAAAAAAAAAAAATTTCTTTGTTGGTTAAATCGAACTATAATCCAAGATTAGCGGTCGAAGCCTGTGGACATAACCCAGGTCCATTTCATTTCCTTTGTTCATTCAAAAAAAAAATCCTTTGTTGGTTAAATCGAACCATAATCCAAGATTAGCGGTCGAAGCATGTGGACATAACCCAGGTCCGTTTCATTTACTGTATTGATTCAAAAAAATAAAAAAACAAAAAAATACTTTGTTGGTTAAATCGAACCCTAATCCAAGATTAGCGGTCGAAGCCTGTGGACATAACCCAGGTCCGTTTCATTTCCTGTGTTGATTCAAAAAAATCAAAAAATATAAAAAAATTCATTTGTTGGTTAAATCGAACCCTAATCCAAGATTAGCGGCCGTAGCCTGTGTAAACCCAGGTCAGTTTCTAAAGAATCATTATCGGTTAAATCGAACCCTAATCCAAGATTAGCGGTCGAAGCCTGTGGACATAACTCAGGTCCGTTCTTTGGTTAAATCGAGCCCTAATCCAAGATTAGCGGTCGAAGCCTGTGGACATAACCCAAGTTCGTTCAATTCCTTTGTTGGTTAAATCGAACCATAATCCAAGATTAGAGGTCGTAGCCTGTGTAAACCCAGGTCCATAAAAAATTATTATCGGTTAAATCGAGCTCTAATCCAAGATTAGCGGTCGAAGCCTGGAAGATAGCCCAAGTCCGTCTTAGTATTAATAATAAACAAATTTCCGCCTTCCCAATACTTTGTCTTCATCCTTTGTCTACCCTTTCAATTTTTCAAAGATACACAAAGGGAGTAAGCTGTAGACACCGTATTTGGTCCGGCCATTTGTTTATTATTAAAGTTATTTTTCCCTATTTTTATGTATTTTTTTCATCATTCTTTAAACCATTTTTAAACTTTTAAAATTCACCTTTTTTATTTTTTTAATTTATTAATTCCGAAAATTCAAGAAAAATAACAAAAAGAACGTTTTGGTTGTTTGGAAAAGTTTTTACCTATTTTGACAAATAAAATTAACATTTAATGAGTATAAATTTTTTAAGTCATTTTATGGCTAAAGTTTGAAATTCATTTATTTACTCCACTGAATATAAAATCTTTAATTTATTTTTGGGTTAAAATTTGATATTCATTTATGAGTATAAAATATTTAATTCATTTTTTTTTGTTTAAAATTTGATATTCATTTATGATATAAAATATTTGTTCATTTTTGGCCTAAATCTATTTCAATTGAGAAAACATTTTGAGTAATAAATTCATTGAGATTTTTACCTTTGATGTGATTTTCAATGGCCTATAAATACCGACTAAGAGAAATAGGTAGAGACGATAAGAGAAGATCAGAGCGAAGGGCTCGAGGGTGGAAAAAAAAAAGAGAAATATCATAGCAAAAGACTCGTAGAGAGGAGATCGATAAAATTAGAGTTTAGAGAATTTAAAATATGATTTTTGAAGTCAAAATCTTGATTTGACTAAAAAAATCAATTTTCTTTCCTCAATGTCCCACACACTTTCTCTTCCTCCATCTTCTTCCCCAACTTCATTTTCTCCACCTACATCCAAACACCATCTTCAAACTTAGGAGGCAACCATTGAGCGTCGAGCAGACGGTGGCGACTTCTCCAGATCGGTGTTGAAGAAGAACCAGATTGGAGGCGGACGAAGCTGACAAACGGCAGCCTTGAATCTAGGATTCATCTTTTTCACGTGGGGTAAGAGAGAATAAATCTTCATTTTAAAGTGTTTTATTTACAATTTTGCTATTAATAAAAAAAATTCAAAAATTGCACTCTTTAACTTTGAGTTAAGTTTCATGTTTTTTTTTATTTATTTATTTTTGTGTTATGTTTTGATTTAAAAAAATAAAAATTCTAAAAAAACAATTCTTGATTTGTTTACCTTAATTTAAGATTTTCTAAAATAATGTTGATTTATTTTGTTTTAAACTTGGGCATTTTATATGATTTTAAAATTAGATATTTGATTTGATTTTCAATTTATTCTAAAATTAGAATTTTCAAAAGTATTTCAAAACGAATTTCAATTAATATTATCATGTAAAAATCCTATGACGGAGTTGAGATTTTCTCAAATTCTTGAGGTGATAATTTTCTTTATTTAAGGAAAATTTAAAAACATGATAATTAATTAATGGTTAATTTCACTCATTATATCAAATTCTTACTTTATCCTTAAAGTTAAGATATGATTAAGTGAGACATAATTTTTGAATTTAATACTATTTATTTTTTCTCAAATTAAGGACTTTCGCAATAAATTTAATTGGATAATTATGATAGAATTTTGGCTACCGTTTTGACGGGTGTTGTAGGGTGCTAGCACCTTCCCTACACTCAACCGACCCCCGAACTTGATTTCTGTTTTCTAGACCAGTTTTTATTTTAAGGTGACCAATCACACCCAAAATGATTGGTGGCGACTCCATCTCTTTTATTTTTTAAAACAAAACCCTTGAAAGAGGACGTCGGCCGCTCCGCGTCGCAATGACGTTGCGACACTCTTTATACTCGATATTGACAAGAGTTGTCTATAATCTAGGTAAAAGAGATGCTATCCCTATGCAATAAGAAATTGGATGTTAAGATGTATCTTTTCTGAAATACATAACCCAATATGCTTATCGCAGTGGGAGTTGTCAGAGAGTGTTTAATCCTGGTTAAAGGTTTGTCATAAACGTTTATGAGGAACATAATACAAATGTTGCATTATGGGTGCCCTAGTAATAACTAGCACGAGTTGTAGCTTATTGAAAAGCATCAATAGTTAGATTGTTGAACTCTTAAGTAGTACCGTGAGGCTATGTGATGGTCACATAGGGAACCTCGTAGTACTTCATGCTGATAGGTTTACTAAGTCTCTCATGGCTAAAGTGTTTGAGAGGACACCTAGAAGAGTCTAGGGATCCGAGTTGCTAAAAAGGATAGTGGGAGATTACAACTGATGTGAGACATTGTAGTTCTCTCCCTACCAACATATACACCACGGACGTTTAAGTCCAAGTGGGAGTTTGTTGGGTTTAATGTCCTTAAACTCGTGGTTTGTAAACTATGTTTGTAAATATACTATTTAGAATAATTAGTTATTAGTTTTATTCAAATGTGTTTACCGGAATAAAGTGAAACGTGTTTTGCATTAATCTATACCAACACACAAAACCCTTGAAATATGCCAAATACTGGAGCTTCATGTATGACATGATTGTGGATCAAGCTCTAGCATTTATAGTCAAAAACGGTCTATAGTATATGGATTAGGCTGGGTACCTATTCCTGGTAACACTATTGAATGCGGCTTGCTCTGTGTTACACAGAACGATGTGATATGAATCGATTCACATTGAGATGTGCGGGTGGGGGCGTTCTACGCGATGAGTTTGCGTAAGACTGAACCACGAAAAAGTCGCTCTCTCTTTATAACACCGTTTACTGAAGAGACCGACTATTTCACTTTATGATGGCCTAGGTAACTCGATTTGAATCCTGAGCTTGCTCTTAACTCCCTGCTTATTCGAGAGTATCCTTAGACTTGTATGGGTGAGAGTGGCGGAACGCCCGCTCAATAAGCCTACCAACTTGGGGATAAACTCGAATAGGTAGCTGGGGACATAGTGTGGCAAGAAGGAGTTTACTCCTAACTCGCTCTTCAGGGTTAGTAGATAGGTTGTTCCCTTAATAGCTGACATCTAGTCTTGAACAATCTGCGCACACTCTCTTCAAGCTTGAGAGAGGATCTGATCTGTCGGTTGGACCGCTGATCAATTATTCATTAGAGGTGTCAGTGGAATTTGAGGAATTAAGTGATAGCACTCCAAAAGTGCTAATATTTAGCTCCTAAGTCTTGCGAATTAAGTAATTAATTGTGCTTAATTGATATATTTTGTATAATTTAATTACTTAGGGGTAAATCGGACCATTGCATTAATTTAGAGCTTAAAAGAACGTTTAGAGGATAATTTCGATTAATCGTTCTGAGTGTTTATACTATGTATATTAATTAATCAAATGATATCTCAATTGTGATAAGTGGTCTGGTGGTGGGAATCTGGAAAGTTGATAGGTCTGAGTTCGAGTTTAGAGGAGCACAGAATTTCTGTTATTTTTCCTTCAGGCACAGACAGCGTTAAGACGCTGCCTGTAGGGTCTCGCTCCGACTGTATAAAACCCATTTTTTAGGTCATTCTCTCTCGGGTTTGGACATATTCAAAAATCCTAGTACCACTAAGATGTAACACAGGGTCGACTTGCCCATGACGGTTATATCAAGAGGACATAATATATCTACAGTGAGGAGTGCAACTCTCGGACTATAGTGGAGTCTCCGGGAGTTAACGAATGTTGATCGTTTCGGGTTAAAAGAGTTTTGACCGAATGATCTCGTATCGTTGTAGCTCATGATATGTAGGTCCTTTAGGTTCTCCTGGCTAGCTTGGATAAAGCGGTATAGCAGGATTATAGGGTAGAACTCGGAGAAATCCGAATTCGGATCTGTTGTTCGAGGGTTTGTGTATTTAAATATGATTTAAATATATAATCGGAAGAAGTCGTATTTAAATATGATTTAAATATCGACCGGTGGAAAATATGAATTTTGATTCATATATTGGAATAGTCGGTTTTCGGAAACTGGGCTTAGTGGATAGTTTATTATAATGTTAATATTTGATATTAATATTAATAAGAAATATTATAATTACAATTGTTTTAATTATAATTAATAATTTATAATATCAATAATTATTTATAATTATTATTATTATTATTATTAAGAATCCACTATGGAGCCATGCATTGTGCATGGGCTCCATGTGGATTCCATATCCATTTTTATTCTCCATCTTTGGAGGATTTGGATAATTTTTTTCAAGCCAAGTGAATTGACTTCATGATCAAGCTTTTCCTCTCTCTTGGTTTTTCTCTCAACCGAACATCCATCTTCAAGGGTTGAAGAAGAAGTTCTTGGTTGTTGCTTGAGTTTGATGAAGTTTTGAAGCTTTGGACATTTGAATATTAAAGGTTTGTTCTTTGGAAGAACTCCAAGTAAGTGTAAAGTTGTTTATACTTATTCCTCTAATTTTGAATTTCAATTGTTGAAATTCATGAGTTTGTTGTTTGAGTTCTTTATGTTCTTGATGAATTGTTCATCAAGTTCTTGGTAAACTCATAACAAAACTCATCCAAGCTTCATCACCTTCTTCCTCCCTCTCAACAAACCCCCTTAGCTCAAGGAGTCCCACTACTCCGCTATTAAGCCCGAGAATAGTTGGGACTACTCTAAGGGTGGTCCTCGTTGGTGCCCGTGCTGAGTTCGTGATCGGAGGAGACGTAGAGATCGAGGGGGCAGTAGAGGTGCTGAGGTAGACGAGAAGACAAACGTCAAATAAGGTATTTTTGTCAATATATATCGGCGTATATATGATATATACCGGTACTTTTTCATAGAGTTCTCTTCACTGGAAAATATACCGGTGGTATATATAATATATACCGGTGGGTATATATGGTATTTACCGGTGATATATACCGATGGTATATATGGTATTTACCGGTGATATATACCGGTGGTATATATGGTATTTACCAGTGATATATACCGGTGGTATATATGGTATTTACCGGTGATATATACCGGTGGTATATACCGGTGGTATATATATTATTTACACGTGATATATACATACCGGTGGTATATATATATTATTTACACGTGATATATACATACCGGTGGTATATACCGGTCAGTATTTCCTCGGTATAATATATACCGGTGTATATATGATATATACCGGTGATTTATACCGGTGGCATATACCGATCAACTTTTTCGGTTGACTTTTACCTGTCGGTTTACCGGTGGAGAGGGGTTTTACCGGTGGACTCGAATTCAAGAATTTTTCTAAGTGTTAGAAATCTATCTTCAATTCTTAGTTCGTTCCTTATTGATTGCTTAAGGTCCTCAACCAGTTTTAGGCTTTTGTATAAGCTTTTCTTCCATTGTGCCTCTGGTCGAGGGCCGGGACCCTCGCAGTTGGTTGAGTGGGGGTTCCAGCAATGGCATCACTTCTATTTTAGGACAGACATTCATCTCCCTAAACAAGCCTTCTAGTTACAGCCCTGTGCTTAGCTACTTAGGATTAATGTTCAGTATATAGGACATCTAAGCACCTAAGGCTGCAACCTTCTTGCATACATTCTTCTTCTTTGTTTTATTTTTCCTTCTCTTTTTTTTTTTTTTTTTTTTTTTTGGCAAAGTCCCCACCTTGAGTTGCCTTTTGATGCAGTGCCACTTGTCTTTTTTTTTTTTTTTTTTTTTTTCAAAGAAGAACAATGCATATTTTACTAAGGGAGAGAGGAGTGTTCCTAAGACTAGAGGTTGCCTCCCCCAAACTTGGACTTCTCATTGTCCTCAATGAGAGTATGGGGTGGCACACCCCCAAACTTGTTTTAGAAGCATCTAGTCTAAGTTAAAAATAGACAGGTTTTAAACATCCAAGGGATAGAATGGCTCTCTTAGTTCAGATAACACATCAGTAGAGGTTTATTAACAACAAAAGGTAAGGTCTAACAGGGTCACATGCTTATCAACTCATTGAAGCTAATTCAACCTTAAAGAGTGTACTCGACGACTAGTGCAGGTCTTGTTATGACAATGGGGGAGCCCAAGTTTGAGTCATGGTGGGAGCAGAATTTGTATTATTTTTGTTGAAAGTCAACGGTCAACGGTCAATGGTCAACAGCCGGACATCCAAGTGCGCGCGGCCCAGTCGGCCGCCCTTCGGCCCAGATCAGCGCCCGACCTGCTCCAGCGCTCCTCAACCCGCGCCTGCCGACCCGCGCCCCATCAGACACCCAGACGTGCGCGGCGCGGCCCTGCCTCTTGTGCGCGCGGCCCTGCCTCTTGTGCGCGCGGCCCATTCGGCCATTTTAGGCCCAATTTCGATTTTTCCAGCTTTTTAAGCGTTTTAACCTAGTTTTCAGCCACCATTCATCTAAAAACGTGAAATTTCGATTTGGAAAGTTTTAGCCTCGGGTTTGGTGAGTTTTTCACTAATTTCCACAATTTTGGGGCAACTTTGGATCAATTTTCATCACGTTTGGCTAAGGTAAGTGTTCTAATTTGAGTTTAGGGATTATCTTGATGCTTAGTGAGGGTTTGTATGAATTTTCCAGCTTGTAATTGATGATTTCTTGCATGTTCTTCCTTTATTTTCATCCCAATAGCTTGTGTAACTGATTAGGAGTGACGCCTGAGTCTTTATGCATGTTTTACCGTTAAAGATTAGAACGTATAATTGCCTCAATCGCTAGGTAACAAGGGTCTAAGCGTGACTAATTAATTCTAGCCTAAGTGACAGTTGGGGGAATTGAATTAATTAACGTGTGTACGATAGACTTAGGAAAAGAAGAGAAATCAAGTTAATTGGTCGAAGAGCATGTTTAATTACAAGCTGGAAAACGAGCAAACTTAGATTAATTGAAGATCATGTTTAATTAGAATTGACGCCTCTAATTAATTCATTGGGATGTTTGCTACGGAAACGAGCAAACATTTCGCGTGCATGAAATAAAATTACTAAGCATGATTAGAATCCCTATGATCTAAGCGCATCAAGAAAATCCCTATCCCTCGAATTAGGAGCACGTGTTACATTTATTTTTCCGCTCTTTACTTTTCGCCATTTATTTTTTCGTTAGCTTAATTTCTGCTTAGTTTAGTTTTAATTTACTCCCCCTTTAATTTACAGTTTTATTTTGAGTTTTAGTTTAAAAGGCAAATAGAAATTAGTTAAGAGAGGTTGATTTAGGTTCCCTGCGGATCAACCCGTTACCACTAGCTGCAAAGCTTAGTAGTTTCGGTATTTATAAATATTATTTTGGCAAGCCTCGACAGCTTGAAGTTGGAGTACACTCAAAGTGCTCTACCACTACTCCATCAGATTTTGAGAAAAACCCAAGAGCAAGCGTTGAGCATCAGCGTCGAGATGCTACTCAACGCTGCCCCAACGTCTCGATGCTCCGAACGCGCGCGCAATGGAATTTTCGTCTGTAGCGTCTCGACGCTACGCCGAGTATAAAACCTATAACTTCCGATTTTTAGGTCATTCTTCCTCTTCCCCTCTTCCCATTTTACGATTTTCTCTCTAGAATTTGGGGTTTTCTCCCCTCTTTGCTGTATAGAAGCTTAAACCATTGTGGATTTGCATTGAATTTCATCACGAGCACCTAAGGTAAGTGCTCTAATTTGAGGTTTAGGGATTTTACCTTGATGCATTAGTGAGGGTTTGTCTTATTTTCTAGCTTAGAATTGATTATCGCTTGCATCTTCTTCCTTTGTTTGTATCCTAATAGCATGTGTAACTGATTTAGAGTGACGCCTGAGTCCTTATGCATGTTACACCGTTCAAAGTTAGGACGTATAATTGCCTCAATCGCTAAGTAACAAGGTTATAAGCGTGGCTAATTAACTCGAGCCTAAGTGACAGTTGAGGGTATGAGTTAATTATTATTTTTATGATAGACTTTGGGTAAGGGAAAAATTGAATTAGTCTTAGGAGTAATTCGTCGCGTTGTTACCCGTCACTATTCTTTAATCAATTTAGGCTTGATCACCTTAGATTAATTAAAGAGCATGTTTAATTAGAATTTACGCCTCTAATTAATTCACTGGGATGTTTGTTACGGGTTCGAGCAAACATTTTGCGTGCATGAGATAGAATCGCTAAGCATACATGGTAGAATCCCTATGATCTAAGACGCATCAAGTAAATCCTTATCCCTCGAATTAGGAGCACAGGTTACTGTTTTATTTTTCTCTGATTTATTTTTCTCTGATTTAATTTTTCGTAGTCATTCCCCCCTTTTACTTACCGTTTTAATTAAAAGCAAATATAAATTAATTAGGAGAAGTAAATTTAGGTTCTCTGCGGCTCGACCCGATTACCACTAGCTACAAGTTAGCTTAGTTGTATCTGTATTATAAATTTTATTTTGGCGAGATCACCCCGAAAAGTGTGGACCATTCAAAAATCCACTTACCAAAACGCGCGATGACAATGCGAAATTTGCTTTGATGGATTCATTTGTGGATGAGCTACTTTTAAAATTGATGCATCTTGATAATAGCAATGAACCTTGGTTTGCTGATATTGCTAATTTTCTTGCAGGAAACATAATGCCTGAGTTTGATCGAGCACAAGAAAGAAAGAATTTTTTGAGTGATGCAAGAAGATACCCGTGGAATGATCCGATATTTTACAGATGTTGTGCCGATGGATTGCTAAGAAAATGCGTGGCCGCATCAGAGGTGGCCACAATTCTAGAGCACTGCCATTCGTCACCCTACGGTGGGCATTTTGGTGGTCAGAGGACTGCCGCCAAGGTATTCCAATCAGGGTATTACTGGCCCACGATTTTTAAGGATGCATATTTATTTGCTAGAGCATGCGATGACTGTCAAAGAACTGGTAATTTAAGTAGGAATGATGAAATGCCTTTAACTTACATTATAGAAATAGAGATATTTGATGTATGGGGAATAGACTTCATGGGTCCATTTCCCCCTTCCTCAAGAAACCTCTACATTTTTTTGGCGGTAGATTATGTGTCCAAACAGGTTGAGGCGATAGCTTGTTCGCCAAATGACGCCCAAACAATGCTGAAATTCTTACATAAACACATCTTTAATAGATTTAGCACACCTAGGGCTATCATTAGTGACGAGGGAACACATTTCATTAACAATTTAATGGCTAACATGTTAGCTAAATATAATGTGAAGCATAGGGTAGCAACATCCTATCACCCTCAAACAAATGGGCAAGCTGAAATTTCGATGCGAGAGATAAAAAAGCATCCTGGAAAAGGTTGTAAGACCGAATATGAAGGATTGGTCGTCTAAGTTAGACGAAGCACTTTGGGCGTATAGGACTGCGTATAAGACACCTTTAGGTATGTCTCCATACCGGTTGGTTTATGGCAAGGCTTGCCATTTACCATTGGAATTGGAAAACAAGGCATTTTGGGCTCTAAAAGAGTTGAATTTTAGCTTAGAAAATGCTGGAACTTTGCGAAAGCTGCAATTGCAGGAGTTAGACGAACATAGGCACCTCGCCTATGAAAATGCTAAGATGTATAAAGAAAAAATCAAAGTTTGGCATGATAGGAAGCTACGACCGAAAGTGTTTGAAAGAGGACAGTGTGTTTTGTTATTTAATTCTCGATTAAAATTGTTCCCTGGGAAGCTAAAATCAAGATGGTCTGGACCTTTTATTGTGATTAATGTATTTGCTCATAGCGCAGTAAAAATTCAGGATATAAATCAAGGAGGACCTTTCATTGTCAATGACGCACGACTGAAACCTTACTATGGTGAGGAGGTGCAGAGGACGCTCTCAGCGTTCCTCTTGAAGGAAGCATGATAATTTCAGAAAATTGGAAGGGAGCATTGTCATCACGGAATAATTATTTCGCTCCATTTGATTGTTCTTGATTTATTTTTTAGTTTTAGTCATTTACTTTTTGTTTCGAAATTTAATTCGTTAGCTTCAGTACAACTTTTGATTTCTTTTAGGGAGAGGAATTTGTGAGAAGAGCGAAGAAAGTGGAGGGATTTAACGGCTAATTTGGTGGAAGGTAGAAAAACCGCATTAAATTGTTGCGTAGGGCGTGGTGTAGCTTGCGTCATCAAATCAGTGCAATTTTACCAAAACGGTAAAATCGCAGTAACGATAAATTTTGAAGAAATTTCATTGGTGAAGTAATGTTGGCATAATGACACCTCTGCACAACGGTAATATCAGCCTCCAAATCTATAAATAGCCACCTTCCACCCCTCAAAACTCTTCACTTGCAACCTGAACTTTCGGATTACTGTGCTCAAATTCTCTAAACAAACAAAATGGTGTCCACACGAGATTCACAAAGAACGTCTTACTCAGCGTCAAAGAGTTCCAAAACTACAAAGGAGCTCGAGAGCGCTGATAGCTCTAAAATAGAGCTATAATTATAGCCTTAATTCTAGCTAAATGCCATGCTTAATTCAATTAAATCTACTTATTTTAGGTATTTCGTGGCAAAGAGCTCGGGAAGTCAAATTATGAATTTCAGGGCTAAATCGGTCATTTAAGAGGTTTCGAGAAGTGTTCGGGTCAAAACGATAGGCCAAACGGAGTTCGGGAGCAAAAATGACCAAAAATTGGGTTTAGACCCGAGAGGTCAGCGCCCAGGCGCCCAACGGAAGCAGCAGCCGCACACCCGCACGCCCGCGCGCGCGCTATGCCCGTCATCAAAGGTCCCGCGCGCGCCATCGCCAAGTCCCGCGCGCTGACCCTATCCATGACTCTAATTGACCGTCATTAAAAGTCCCAAAAATGCCCGTCCTTAAAAGTCAAAGAAATTCCCGATTTTATAAATTTTTCTAGAGAGCTCAGCGCATAGGCGCTGACTTATGGCGCCTAGGCGCTGTCCCGATTCTGTGCGCGCGCGCCCGCGGCGCTGACTTATGGCGCCTAGGCGCTATTTTGACGCAGAAATGGGTATTGAAGCGCGTTTTTCTGAGTTTAGGTCATTCTTCTCCGCCCCCTTCTCGATTTCTTCAGTTTTTCTTCCATTTTTGAGTTGTGTAACCTCCATTAATGGAGTGGGTGAGCTTAATCTTGGATTTCTTCACTCCATTCTTCTCCATGTCTAGCTAAAAGGTAAGCATTTAATCTTTTGGGGATGAATTAAAACTTTGTGATGTGATTTAGGTGAGACTTGTTCTAATGAATGAATTGTTGGCTTGTTTAGGCATTTAACTCTTCTCTTCTATGCTCTCTAATGTCCAGCACAATTTTCTTTATGGTTGACACCCATTGGGCATGTTGTGTGTTGGGTGGATTAAAAACTCATGTCTTAGCGATTGCACTTCATGAGTTGAGTAATTAATCTTGCATTCTTAATAGATAGGGCCCTATTTGTTTTGAGTTGCTGATAAATCATGAGAATGAGTAAAATCAAGCATGTTGTGGGTTTTCTTACAATTTGATTGTCGCATGAATACCCGTCGCTCGCGAATAATTTTAGTTTGGGAGAGCGATCGCCCCTAAATTAGAGTTCCTAGCGAAGCTTAATTTAGATCTGTCAAGTCTGAATTAATTACCCGGGATTGTTAATTTCTATTTAAAGCTTGGGACCCCTTGAGTTAATTAGGAGTTACAATGTGCGTGAATGTTAAAAAGCAGCTGAACGTCTATAGTGTCTATGAACCAAAAATCACATCGCATAAATTAATCCGGAACCTTAAGATTAAGTGCGCTCGTCTAATTTCTTTATTCTCCCGTTTTTTCCAAACTTTTACTCATTTCTTCTCTTAAATTGCATGTTTTCTATTTTTAGGTTGTTTCAAAACCCCCCGTTACCTCTTTTGTTACAAGTGACATTTAAAACTAAAATTTGGACTGAAGTAGTCAATTTCCCTGTGGTACGATCCTGACTTCCGCTTTCTACAAGTTATTGAAGAAACTCTAGCCAGTGTTATAAATTTTAATTTGGCGGGCCTCGACAGCCTGAAACAAACGGAACGTTCAAAAATTCCGTTACCAAGCGCAAGAAAGGAAACAGAGGTGTTGGAGGAGGATGCCCCAGTATTCGCCACCGAAGAAGCGGTGCTGGGGTTATCCGAAGCAGACCCAGCCGTATCCTTACCTGCACCATCAGTCCCCCATAAGGAGAGCTCGAGCCGCAAGCCAAAAAAGGCCAAGAAATCCAAAAAGACTCGGAAACCTGACGAATCCACTCAAGCCTCGCCATCTATTGCTACTGCTACGCAAGAATTGCGAAGTCCTCCGTCGCACACCTCTAAGAAAATATCTTGGACAAATCTTTCACCAATGAGGCAGCCAGAGCTAGATGTTCCGGAGGAAGAAGAGGCCAAGGAAAGTGTTGATCATATGATGAGTAAGCAAGAGCCAGCGCTGGAGGAAGAGGTGCAGATGAAAGATGATGAAGGGCAAAAGGGCAAGATTAACGATGACTTTTGGGATGAACTTCTGGAGGAAGAAAAAGAGGAAGCACAGACTGGTGCAGAAGAAGAGCACGAAAATCTTGCGGCTCTAGCAGAGGCATTAGAAGCCGAGTTGAATGAATTTGTTGTAGAAGAGCCAGTACCAAAAAAGAGGAAGAAGGTGATTGTGAAGGCCAAACGGCCGAAGCCCTCAAATAAGGCCTTGTCACCAAAGTTGCTGCCCCCTCCTTAAATGAAAATTAAGTTGAAAGTTGTTGATGCAGCTAGGCAAAAAGCAAAGGGAAAGGCTAAGATGACCGAAAAAGAATATGTGCTGGTAGAGCGCTACATTTCTTCCGCTGCACGAGAGCGTAGCGAAACGCTCTGGACAAGAGACTTTCTTCACGAGCGGGGTTTCCTGGAGCCATTGGACACTCTTCCTCCCTTATTGCGTCAGGGAATTATCAACCTCGGTTGGCAAGAATTCTGCAAGCCTCCTGTCACCGCCTACTCTGACATGGTGTATGACTTTTACACCAACATTGAGTATGAAGAAGGCACCTACTCGATGGTGCGAGAGGTAGAGATTGACTTCTCTCCTAAAGCCATCAACGCTGCCTGCAATCTGCCCAACCATGTCAGGTCCGAATACTCTACATTGATAAATAACCCAATAGCAGCGATTCTGGAGGCGACAATGAAAGAGGTTGGTATTCCTGAGGCGAGGTGGTTGGTTTCCAAGCAAGGCAAGCATACTCTTCTCAACTCATATCTGAAAAACGAAAGCCAATGTGTGATTTTCCCTGCTAAAAAGGAGTATCCTCCGGGTAACTCACGAGACCTCTATCAACCACAACTGTATCCTTCTTCTCTATGTTATTATGCGCGTGTTCACCATTAATGTGGGTGAACTCATATGTGGCGCAATCAAGGATTCGACCAGGAAGGAGAAAGGTCAACTTTTCTTCCCAAATACTATCACCCAGTTATGTCTATCTGCAGGTGTCCCCGTTTCTGATTTGGAGCGAAGGTTCCCGTACACTGGACATATAGACATGCCAAAATTGGTGAAGTTGCAAAGGGAAGATGGTGATCCTAAGGAAGGCAACTCTATGTTAGAGCTAAGAAGGTTTGTGCGTGTCTAGCGCACTATTTCTGCGCAATTAGCAAGGCTGCAGCAAATGCACATTACATTGTGCAATTATCTGAAGGAAAGAGATGATGCTCTTGGAGCGCGGTTAAAATGCCAGCTGCATGCGTTCCCCGCAGAGATATTGGAGCCATGGGAGCCGCCATCTGAAAATGCGTTCGAAGATGAAGAAGAAGAGAAAGAGTTTGATGAGCGTGAAAATTGAAAGCGCTCAAGGGAAGTTTGTTATTCCCTATCTTTGCTTGCTTTTCTAATACCAATGATCCCCCCCACACACACAAAAAAAAAATTTGAATCAAATTGATGAACTGTGTAGTACTGTAGTTTAGTTAGTGCACTGTAGTTTTTGCTTATGTTGTTTTGTAGCCCTTTGGGCCGCAATAGTTTAGTTTGTAGAACTTAGAATATGATAGTGGTAGTAGTGCCCATTCTGCCCAGCATGTGCGTAATGAAAATGCATGCGTTTAAATGTTATTTCATCATTGTGTGTTCCAGTCAATATATGCTACTCTCTCGTATGCACCTAAGTTCTTAAAAGCTTGTTAATGTCTTCCTGTTGTTGCGAAAAAAGCATTACTTTAGCACTACTGCATCTTTCCTTATGGATTTGTCTCATGATAATGTTGCTTATATGTACTGCATAGCTGTGTGGTTTGTCTTCTCGGTTAATTGGTTAGGAAGAACTTGATGGATGAGTATCAAGTACTGAATCTAGGTAGAGCAATAACCTCTCTATGCATTCGATAGGACTTATAAGACCAATCCTTTTTGCAAACTTAACAATCTTATAACACTGGATAACGCCTAGAAGATTTCATTTCGCACCTTAGCAATAGAAATGCTCTTCTACCTTAGTCTTGTACTAGATGCTTCTAGCTAATTTTGATGGAGATGCATGCCAAAGCTCTCATTGAGGACAATGAGAAGTTTAAGTTTAGGGGTGAGGCAACCTAGAGAAAAAGACAAAAGACTCAATTACATTCCTCTGTCCTAAGTAAAAAAGCCTCTAAAAAAGTGCTAAAATTTTTCTTTTTCTCTAAGTTGCTGAGTAACCAGGGTTGATTGTGAGTCTCACAGTTAACACTGCGTAAAAAAGGCAATAAGGAAAAAAGAAAGAGGCGAATATTAAAGAACGCAAAAAATTAGCAAAGGGAAGGCATTATCATTCTGAAGATACAAGTCTAATAGGCTTAGATGACCTCTGAATTGAACTCTGATCCTTTGTGCGAGCTAAGTGAAGAGTTGTATCTGAAGAATGTGCTTAGGAAAAGAATGAAATCCTTGAAGGTGATGCCATATCTGATCACTTATGTGAAAAATCTTTAAGAATGGCATGACTGGAAGAGAGTTATTGAGAAAAATAGAAAGCATAATGTAAAAAGCTAGAAGCATGTACTGAGTGCAAGATTGAGTAGGAAGAAGATTTGAGATATGGGGTGAAAATCAATTAAATCGAAGAATAGGTGGACATTTTAGATTGTTAAGATTGTAGGATTGTACAAGTTGATTGGCATAGGTGGTCATCATTGAAGAGGGAGAGTGTATGCTTTGCCTTTAGGCAGTCACAGGACAGCAAGGTTGTTAACCAAGTAGCTTGAAGAAGATTTTGCTAAACAGTAGTTTTGCTAACGAATTGCATTATAGAAAAAAGAAATGGTAGCATTATTGGGAAGCTTAAGGTAGGATGTAGCTCTGTTAAATTAGTGTTCCTTGCAAGAGGAGTTGTAACTTTAAGCAATAACATTACTCGAGGACGAGCAATGACTCAAGTTTGGGTAACTCTCCAAATGAGAGTTATTTAGGGCTATATTAGAAGAGAATTAGAGTATTCACTGAGTTTTGACTTGCAAAAGATTGATGATTTAAGGTGAATTGTGTTATATACGAGTAAGAGTCTGCTTGAGAGTCCTTGTGCGAAAGTTGTATAAATTAATGTTTGATTGTACTTAAATAAGTTCCTTTCTGTTCAAAATCAGGTTTTCGCAAAGAACTCATTGAAGCATAATGCACACGCAAAGCTGGGATCTTGATTTCGTCAGGTTTTCGCGAAGAACTCGTTGAAGCATAATGCACGCAAAGCTGGGATCTTTATTTTTGTTGAAACCATTTCGGAGAAGCAAATTTCTCGCGAAACTTGTACCTGGGCGCGTGAAATGGCAGTTTTTGTCCCCTGTCGTACAACACAAAGTGTTTTTTCCGTTTGCAGACAGCCAATGGAATTTCAGCATCCATTTTAGGGCAAAATAAGGTGAAACCCTTGGGGTATATATAGAAAAGGAAGACGGATTTCATAAAGAAAAATCCTTAGAATATCGATTTTTGGGGAAGAGAGACCTCCATTGAAGGAATCTCCATCATTCGGCAGCTGAAAAGGTAAGGTTCATGAGATCATTCCTTCTGGAGGAAGGTCGACAAAGAAGAACGAGGAGTTGTTGCTTGAAGGAAGAAGAAGAAACTGTGCGGATCAAGCTCTCCTTCTTCAGCCCTCCAAAGCTTCTTCAACCCTACTCTCTTCATCTTTACTCTTTTAATCCAGAGCTTAGTTTGAGTGTTGTAATGAATTTCTTTACTATTTTGTTTGTTGTTAGTAGCATGACGAACTAACTTCTCCAAAGGGAAGGCTAGGAGTAAGGGTTAATGAATAAGAATGACATTTTGGCATAAGTTTAGCATAATACTTTCAAAGCATGTTTGTTGTTATTCTAATGATGCATTTTCGACCGGTCATCCATTATGCATTACCGATTTCTGATCATCTGAAAGGAGTAGGAAGTCCGATTATTCATGATTTTGCTAGCCTTTCATGGTAGCCAACGAGGAGGCTAGACATAGTCGCTCGCCTAGTACACTTGATAACATGTTCTTATGAATAGGATGAAAGCAAAAGCTAATTCCTAAGGACGAAGATCGAAAGATCTCGTGAGGTTATGTTATGTGGTTTGTATGTATGCTAGATTTGTGTTGAAGTGTTCAAGTCATGATTTAACCCATAAATATTCCTAGCCTGACCTTCTGTTACATTAGAACTCTCGCATTTTAATCTTGCTAGTATTTTGTTACGCATTATTTCCTTAGTTCTTTCTAAAGGTTTGTTCAAGTTGTTGCTAAGTAGCATTTTCCCCGCATTTCGCTCTAAGTCTGTTTATGTTGCTTTTCTTTGTTTTAGTTATATCACCCCTACTCATAAACTTTGTTCCCTGGTTACTTTGTCTCCAAGTTATCTTAACTAACGTTTGCATACACCAAATCTCTGTGAAAATCGACATAAATATACTTATCACTTGCTACATTAGATCATGTGCACTTACATGTTCTGAGTGTTTGCTATAATTTTGCCCACGCAATAGACACGCAACAGTTAGTATGTGCCATTAATAATTTGTTTACTCAAACTACTGATTCTAAGCAAGGGAGAGCATGCACATTATTCTTTCGATGCATTGCGCTATTCAACATACGATTTGTATGTCTACCTTATCATCCTATTGTAAAAGTGAATAACCACCCTCTGTAATGCTTGCAAGTGAAAGCAATATTTCTAGAGCTTCCTAAGGTTATTTACCAACATGTTCATCTTAAGTAAATCGACATATTCTAACTCTTTTAGTATCAAAATAGTCGACGGGCCAAACGAACATAAGCAATTAACTCTAATAACTCTTGAGAAAAAAAATCAATTAGAAGAGTAAACAAACATTCTATTGAATCATGAAGTTGTTACACGATAGAAGTTCTTAGAGCCAAGCCTTGGTAAGAAAATTAGCTCCACATGATCATGAGATCATGAAGACAACTTGAACAGTTAAAGCGTAAAACAACTAATTAAAAGAGAAATTAAGCCAGAGATGATACTAGGAAAGAAAGTTGACGTTCTCTTAAAGAAACATGATTATGGTTGACACAAGGAGAACTTCGGGATGAAAGCTCTTCTGACGCACACTCTTGCAATGTTGAACCGCTACTCAATCTGCTGGAACTTCTTCGAAATTTGAGAAAATGAAAGGAAAACGAAAACGTGCTTGAGAGTTAAATTTTTTCGTTTTTCCTATGCACTAGATGCTTTAGTCGCATAGCCCATTTTGATATTTCCCATTCTTTTAAGTGCAAAACTCACTTTTTCTGCGGCTTTTCTCCTGTAAATGAAATATTAAGAATTAGAGTGCATACTTTTGGATATGAGGCACATAGTATGATAAAAGAACTAAATAATCCTATGTGTTTTTCAATATTGGAGCTCATATTTGATTAAGTTTAAATTGCTTAATAGCTTGTTTTAGCGAGCTATCAGCCTCCCAAATCCTTCCATCAATCCTACGACCAGATTCTTGCTCCTCAACCGATCCTTACTCCTTTTCTTACCCTTTGTCTTCATCGGTTTCTCGCCCTCTCTGTCTTCGTTCCTTCCTTGAGGATTCTGATGATTCTTCCTTCTTTGTTATTGTCTCACTTTCATTCTTGCTCCTCAACCAATCCTTACTCATTTTCTTACTCTTTGTCTTTATCGGTTTATCGCTCTCTCTATCTTCGTTCCTTCCTTGAGGATTCTGATGATTCTTCCTTCTTTGTTATTGTCTCACTCTCATTCTTGCTCCTCAACCGATCCTTACTCATTTTCTTACTCTTTGTCTTTATCGGTTTCTCGCTCTCTCTATCTTTGTTCCTTCCTTGAGGATTCTGATGATTCTTCCTTCTTTGTTATTGTCTCACTCTCATTCTTGCTCCTCAACCGATCCTTACTCATTTTCTTACTCTTTGTCTTTATCGATTTCTCGCTCTCTCTATCTTCGTTCCTTCCTTGAGGATTCTGATGATTCTTCCTTCTTTGTTATTGTCTCACTCTCTTGATCATCAACCTTCTCTATCTTCGATTTCTTTCCTGATGAAATACCCGATTCAAGTATAAATTTCTGCCTCTTCGACTTTGATAGTCTAATCACTTTTTTAATTTATGCAATCTCCTCGAACTCTCTTTCATTGAATCCGTACTTGCTCTCTAATTTCGTTGGAATTCTGCATCATTGTAGCTTGAAACAAATCGAAAATCAAATTCAAAGGATCCATCCCTTCACGTAAATCCTTCAACATTTTCTTTCGTCCATTTGCATCTAACTCCATGGTCAGAATCGAACCACTCTGATACCAATTGATAGAATCCAAATGTATTTCAAAATAAAAAGATGACCAAACTACAAATAAACCAAGTGTGTTCGAGGTACTCGACCCTCTCTTTCTTGAGATCACTATAAGTCCTAACTCACTCACCAAATTATTGTGTGGATTCCTCCTTTCCCATTCACCCTATTTATAACTAAATTCTAACAAACTCTCTAACCAATTACTAATATACTCCTGAATAACATTCCTATCAAATTTCTAGTACAAATGACAGTGCCTAAGTATTTAATAAAATAATAATTTAATGATGCAACAACTTTTTGTTATCCAATTTTAATTTTTTAGAATGACCTAATTAGATAAAGTTAGAGTTTTAACGGCATGATGTATCGCCTAGTGATCATGAGGAGGTTCAATCCTCTATCCCAACCTGTTGTAAATAAATAAATAAATAATAATAATAATAATAAAAAAGGGTTAGAATTTAAGACCTTAGCCTAATCAAAATAACAACAATGAACTCTTTCCATGAAATTCATTGAGTGACACACAAGTTCCAAGAAAAATCTAAAAGGGGGAAAAAGACAAAAAGTTTTAAACCTTCATACATTAATTAATATCACAAAGTCAACACACCTTTCTTACAATTTCACTTCATTAATTCCCTTCTCCTTTACACAGATCTGCAAATCTCCTTAAACACACAGTTATTTCCCCCTCAAACTGTTAAGTAATTTGACAAAATTTCAATTATTGCAACAAAATCAGATAAGTAAGCAGTTTTCTAGCTGTTGCCCCATTTACAAATCCATCTTTTTTTTTCCTTTACTTGATAAAAATTAAGATAAAAACACCATTATTTTTCACCATTCACCATTTGGATGATTTACATTTGGTTGACATTTTGTTTCCATCAAGGTAAGGTGCAAAAGTCTTCATTACTTCCTTATAAGTTGGTCTCTTGTAGTCCACAGCCTGAAAAAAAAATGAAAAAAAAAAACTTGAATTGCATGTTCAAATATCGTTCTCGTCAACCAACCTTTACGTCGTTTTTCATTTTCTGATGTCTCGATTTCGATCTTTAAAGTTTTTTCAAATTTCATTTTAGGAACATGGACAAAAACCATGAAATCAAATGAGCTTAAAAGACCTGTTCGACGACTTCTTCGGGGTTTGCCCATTTCCACTCTGCAAATTCGACGTCCGCTTCATCGTTGTCCAAGTTAATCTCACTGTCGTCTTTCGTAAATCTCATAAGAAACCTGTCATTATAGTTCCAAATGCAGTTCAGAAACCTATCATTCACTGTTCTCTTTCCCATTTCATTTCTACTTGCAGGGAAGTCATGATCAAGAATGGGAAGGAAAGAAAGACCTTACCATTTTTGCGCCTGCCCTTGCCATTGCCCGCGCCAGACACGATTGACTTTGGTCAGCACAGCAGGAGGAAAGTCGTAAGTCAACCATTTGGGTACCTATAAACCAAAAACAATGTGGATTCTAAGTTATTTTGGTACCCTTTTAAAGGTAACTTTGACAACGATGAAAAATAGGTCGAACAAAGGCTATCGAAACAAATCGCTATAGAAAACAGTACCTCAGCAATAATCTCAGCAGATACTATCCCAGTCTCCTTTCTCAGTTCCCTAACAGCAGCCAATTTTGGGTCTTCACCATCCTCAATCTCTCCCTAAGATAGATGGTTGAACAAAAACAGGCAATTCAATCTAACCAAAGATTTGTAGCTATCAAGAATGTAAATTCTCAGAGAAAATACTAGGAAAGGATGCTATTCAGTTTTTCATAAGAGGATTTGGCTAAATATGAATGACTTTTTTGGAATTTTATAGTTGTATACAAGCCATAATGTAGCCAAATCGATCGCTATGATTGAGAATTTTCTTGGAAGCAATATAACAAGAGCTTAGCAGTAACTACTATGCTTTAGAACCATAATGGTCTTGAATCTTGTTAGTTTTCGAGATATTGACCCTTAACTTTTCGTTTCTAAAATGTAGTCCCAAATCAGCTTATTATGTGGCCGTGAAAGTTTGATCACGGCCAAACTTGAATAGAACTCGATTCAAACAGTTAAACATTCGATCCGTTGAAATCAAAAGAACAGTGTCCAAAATTCATATAATTGAACAGAATTTGAGCAAATAAATAGACTTACAACATCTTCCCATGAACTAAAAATGACCCATTTAAAGATTTGAGTAATGAAACAAATTAAAAGAACAGAGAAGATTTGAAAATCACCAGAGGCATCTGCCATGCTCCTGGAACATTCAGCTTAGAAGCCACAAAAACCTGCATAACAAATCAGATTGTTGGATTGCAATCTTTTTTCATCCACATAATTCCCAACAATAACAACAACAAAAAAGAACTCCAAAGCAGAAGAACTACAACAACACCTTAAAATCCTCAATCTTAACAAACAAACAGTAAACATCAACCTGTCTAAATCTCCACTCTCACAATTACAACATTACATAAAAAAGAAAAAGAAAAAAAACCCAAAAAGGGAAAACAAAATCCACACATGTATCAAGATCTAGCAGAGAAATGGGCAATCAAATCATCACTGATTGTTCAAGATCATACCATAAAAGAACACAAAACAGAACAAAACAAAACAAAGCCCATCTCTCCAAAACCATTCAAACAAAAACAGAGAGATTTTGAAGTGATGTTAAGCAACAATTTGTAGAAAGCAGACCTGATCGTCTGAGTTGACGAGACAAACGCCTACGTTGGGGCGGTAACCAGAAGGAAGAGACTCCATTATTAGGGGCTTAATTTGGTTTAACAGTGGATTTGGGAATTTGGGGTTTTCGAAAATTTGAAGTCAGAGATTGAGAGAGACAGAAGAGAGAGAGAGAGATTTGAGAAATGGAGAATATGAACGACGCTGACTACAAGAAAAAGGAGGGGGCAGAGATTTTTATGGTGGTGGCGGAGCCGGAGTTTTATCAATGTGCCACTCTCTCTTTCTTATCTTTCACTCTCTCCCTTTTCCCCCTTTAAATACTATCCATTTGTTGGGTAATTTTACCCTGCGGTCGCTCACACCAATTTGATTTTTTTTTTTTTTTTTTTTGACAACATGTTGGGGTGGGAGATTGAACCTAGGACCTCGTGACCACTACATTATGCCGTTGAGCTATGCTCTTGTTGGCCACACCAATTTGACTTGGATACTCATACTAAGATTTTTTTTTCCCTTAGTAATCCACAATTAATAAGTTTTGCCAACAAGAAGATCGTGCACGGATAGTGACCATGAAGTCTTAGGTACAATCGCTCACTCCAACATTTAAAAAAAACAATATATGTTAGGTTTACGTTGCCTTAAATGAATTTGTTCCTTTCTATTTTAAACAAATCAAGTTTAACTCAATTGACATAATATTACTTCTTTAACTAAAAGGTTAGGGTTCAATCTTTCTATTATTCACTAATTTAAATATTTTAACAGTAATGTTCGGTCTGATGGTAAGGCACGAATTTCAAGTATTCTGTTTAATAATGTGCCCTTAGTTCGAATCTTCCCAAATCCTTGTGTTGCACATTTTTTTGTTAACTAAAATACCGTTGCAAAAAAAAAAGAATTTTCATCGGATTAAGAGATCAGAAGTTCAACATTAATTAAATACTTAAAAAAAAAACATAAATCGAGTCTTACTTAATTGGTATAAAATTGTACTTTATTAAGAGATCAGAAGTTCAACATTAATTAAATACTTTTAAAAAAAACATAGTTAAAATAATTTAACCAAAAAATTAAAGGTTTGAATCTACACTCCCACAAATTAAACTAAAAAAATATTGATTATTGAAAAACAAATCGATAGTTAATTAGATTTTACTTTCACTTGTCCAAGAGTTACAACAATGTGGTTAGTAATTCATAGCATTCCATGGATTGAGAGAAATTAAAATTTGTGTTTTTGACTATATATTTGGTGGAAAGTTTTGAGTTCTTTCGTGATAATTATTATTCTTGTTGTTCACCTTAGGTAGTTTGAGGGGTTGATAAGACATATACTTTTGACCAAGAGATCTGAAATTTAAATTCTTCTATTTCTATTTGTTGTTGAACTAAAAAAGAGAAGAAAAAACTGGTATGAATTTTTTTCGGATGTCCTACCTTTAATTTATTCAATTTTTTCATTTTATTTATTACCACGTTGAGTCAAATTATCCCTCTTTAGTCCAATTAGAAAGTTATGAAGCACATTTACAAAATAGAGATAACAATGAGTTCAAATTATAATCAAAATCTAAAGTTTATAATGTAATTAAAAAAAAATACAATAGAGGATCTTAATTGATATAACAAATACGAGATATGAAAATTTGAATCTATGAATTTACAGAAATGAGTAGATGATAATTACCATTGTTATTTGTTATTAAAGTTTATAAATTAAAATAAGTGTACTAAAAAAAAAAAAAAAAAAAAAAAAAAAAAAATTTATAAATTAAAATTGTAATTTGATTTAGTTTTTTTTCTACAAAATTGAACCTTGAGGGGTTGTTTGGCCCCCGAGTTGGGTAGGGTGGGGTGGGCTTAAATAGCCCACCCCATGTTTGGAGCCCCAACTATATAAGTTGGAGCTGGGGGTTATTATAACCCCCGGTTTGCTACAGTGTTACTGTAGGCACTGCTACAGTAAACACTGTAGCAGTTCTACAGTAGTTTTTTGTTTTTTTTTGGTTTTTTTTTCATTAAATTTTTCGGGTTTTCTTCTCTCTTTGTTTTTTTTCGAGTTTTCTTCTCTCTTTGTTTTTTTCTATTTTTTTCACTCAATTTACCGATTTTTCTCTCTCTTTGTCTTCCTCACCTCACGATTTTTTATCTTCCATTTCATCCCAAATTTCTCTCTTCACCGAACCTGTCGATTGTTTGTGATTTCCTAAATAATATTTATTTTTGTAATTTTTAAAAAATTAATATGTAATATACATTTAACTATATAAATACAACAAAAAGTTGTAGAAAAAAATAAACTAACATAAACACATATTTCAAACTTCATGTTAAAGAAAACTGTATTTTAAACCCACACTATACAACTCTGCACTCCAAACACAGACTTACTAGACCCAGACTATACAACTCTGCACCCCAAACACACAGACTATTATAATCCACCAACTATAATAACCCACCAACTATAATAACCCACCCTGCGCTCCAAACGCTCCCTGAATCATTTATATAGTTTTCTATTTTTTTTGTTTTGTTTTTTTTTTTTTTTTTTCTGAAACGATTATATAGTTTTAATCCTGACTGCATGTCCACTTAATTTTTTGATTATTATATTTAGAAATGCTGCTTCCATAAATGAATTAGTCTGACAAGAATTGTATATATATTTAAATTATAACGAATTGATTTCCATTTCCACCATTTAAGAATTGCATTATTTTCTAATGGTGATGCTGTTGCCACTATATAATTAGATATTAAAAATGAAAATCCACTCTAATTGATGGAAAAGCAACCCTAAACTTAATCCCATCCATTTTTTTAATCATTATTATTGCCCTTACGTAATGACCATCTACATATATATTTTTGTTCTTTTAAATCACAAATAAAATATCTCAAAAAAAAAAAAAAAAAAAAAATCACAAATAAAAGGGTGGGAATTCAAACATTCGAAACCAATATTTTTTTTTACCCTCTAATCCCTCTAAGGTTTTTGAAACTGTTTTAAGAGATATTTCTCTACTTTAGTTTTCAAAGAAACTGTTTTAAGGGATATTTCTCGCCTTTTGTTTTGCAAAAACACATAGCTCAAGTGACTATGAGGTTCTAGGTTCAATCTCTCACTCAAAAATATTGTCAAAAAAAAAGTTTTCTTTCGAATTTCTTTCTTGTGTGCTAAAAAAAATACATTTTAGTAAAAATATTAAAAAACAAATTATCTTGATGTTATTAGAGGCGTCGTATATATCGAGATTTACCTGTGCGTATATATCGGGATCTACCCGTCTACCCATAAATCTCGCTGTATATGGTTGTATATATTATGACTATATCTTCAAGTCAGCACTTTATTTTCTATATTTAGCTTTCTGTTTCCTAGAATAAAGCTGTGGCTAGTCTTCTCTACAAGATAGGAACTGTAGGACTGTATATATACTCCTGACTTTGGCCATTCTCAATAACAGAAAGCAAAATATAGAAAATAAAGTGCTGACTTGAAGATATAGTCATAGTATATACAACGACATTTACGGTTAAACGGGTAGATCTCGATATATACGCACGAGTAGACCTCGATATATACGACACCTCTAATAGTTTGTTACTAAAAAAAAAATGTTTTTGGAGTGCTTCTCACAAAATAATTGAGTTAAAAGAACTTAAAAAAATGTTCTCTCACCGTTCATTTTTAATGCGTTTTTTACTAAATTTCTAAAAGTATTTTTTATGATGCTTCCAAATATAATAATTTTGAGCGGGAAGCGCGTTCTAATTTGAATCACCGTCCTCTCATTTGTAACGTAACATGGAAATATGAAAAGAAAAAAAAAAAACGGCAAATCCAAGTACATTTAATTTCTTTCAACTTATTGCTATTTTCAGCAACATTTCCATATGTCCAAAAAAAATACAAAGATGGATGTAAGAGATCAATCAATATTTCAAATATATTATAAAAACATCAACAAAATATCACTCACGTAAACATAATAGCAGCAATGGTATATCTGACAATCTAACACAAAATAATTAAAAATCTAACACAATTTAAAAATATTTGAAAATATAATACAATTTATCCGTGACAGAAGTCTATCGATGATATTCGATCTATCCCTGAATAGACTATAAAAATAGTACGAGTGATAAAAATATATCAGTAATAGATCAATAATGGTCTGTCTACGCTTCCCTCATAGATTATAAAAAAAATCGTCATATTTGTAGTTTATTTTTATTTATAAATATAGAAAGTGAAATAGTCCACCATTTTTGATAATATCAATAACAAAAATCTTTTAACATGAAAAAAGTAAATTAGTTATTAATTAGTTTAGCAATTGTTTATGATTTTTTCTTTCAATAACTTTTCAAAAAAACATCCATCACATTTAACCAATATATTTCTATAAAATAAAGACCTGAATAAGAAAAATGAGGAGAGGTGTAGAGGATAAAAGCTCAGAAGAGAAAGGCGTAGGATAGCCAGAAGCAGTTGAGTACTTTAAGTCAATGAGTGAGGTCGGACAGATGTTTCAGAAAAGGACAGAGGAAAAGTATAGGGTAGTGGGGGAGGAAGTTCGTTGACTTTTTTCACATTACAAAAAGCATCTTTTTTTTTTTTTTTTTTTTTACCATCATTGTTATTTTTGAGATCAAACTTGATTTACGGTGTTTGGATTGATTTTTTTTATAAATGCATTTTTTTTAAACATTTTTTCCAAATGTTTATAATTAAAACACTAATGTATTTTGTTACATTTTCTCAAAAAAGTGTTTTTATCTACAACTGTCTGGTTTGCTCTGCACTAAAAATGTAAAAGTGTTTCTCTTAATGTCAAATTACACTAAAAGATAATTATTAATAAATAATATAAATTAATAAGTTTAAATATGTATTTGACAGCTCTACACTAAAAATGTAAAAGTGTTTCTCTTAATATCAAATTACTCTAAAAGACAATTATTAATAAATAATATAAATTAATAAGTTTAAATATGTATTTGATAGTTGAAGTAACAAATCAAACATAGCTCAATTGACATAAGATTATGCCTTTAACTAAGAGTTCGGGGTTCTTTAATATTTTTTCAAAAACCAAAAAAAATTGGACTTGGCGGTGGCGGCGGGAGGTGGTGGTCAGAGGAAGCGGTGGCGGGTGGTGGTGGTCGGAGACGGCGACGGCAGGCGTTGGTCGGAGGCGGCGGCGGCAGGCGTTGGTCGAAGGAGGTGGCGGCGGGCGGTGGGCGGTGGTCGGATGAGGTGGCGACGGGCGGTGGTGGTAGACAACAATCGTGGGTGGAGAAAATTTAAAGGAGTAGTGTGGGAGGTATTTTGGTAATTTTAATACAATATGAAAATTAGGTAGGTTTTTCAATTAAACACCAAAAAAATATTTTTTTAAAAAAGTTAATATCAAGTCACCCAAAATGCATTATTTCAAAAACTTAGTCTCCAAAAATTTATTTTAGGTGGTTGCCAAACACCTCAATTTATTCTAAAATGATTTTTTTCAAAAATTAAACACTTAGGAATCTAAACCAAACACACTTAGAGCATTCAAACTTTTGAACTCTTGATAGATGTATATATCTTAACAAGTTGAATTAGGTTTAAATTAGATTCATTAGTTTTTACTTAAATATTTAGATTAAATATATCAAATGATAGTTAATATTGTAGATGATTCTAAATTTGGTCTTTAATGTATTAGTTCTTGTTTGATAACTATTTGGTTTTTGAAAAATTAAGTCTATAAATACTATTTTCACATAAGTTTTTTTGTTTTGTTTTCTATTTTTCAATGACGTTTTTCAAATCCAAATCAAATTTTGAAAACTAAAAAAGTAGGTTTAGTTCTCGTTTGATAATAATTTGTTTTTTGTTTTTAAAAATTGTGTTTGTTTTCTCACTATTTATGTACAATGATTTCATATTTCTTAAAAAAACATTAGAATTTTTAGCCTAAAACAAATTTTTAAAAACTACATTTTTTTAGTTTTCAAAACTTAACTTAGATTTTGAAAAATGGTTGTAAAAGGTAGATAACAAAACAAATGGACTCATAGGTTGAAGTTTTGTTTATAGGTTTATTTTAAAAAACCAAAAACCAAATGATTATCAAGTGGAGTATTAAAATTAAAAAACTGTTTTTATTTTTGGAATCGGACTAAAAATTCTAACTTTTCTTTAAGAAAGATGAAATCATATAAATAATTTGGGAGGAAACAAACATAAATTTTAAAAACAGAAAATAAAAAGGGTTATCAAAACAACCCATTACATTCTCAAGTTTAGTATTCTTGTACTAAAATTTCTCAATCTTGTCATTTCGAGAAACAAAAAAGAGTTGTTAAAATTTATTAACAAACAAGGGACATTCCATTAGGTTATTGTTGGTTCGAATTATTTTGGTCTCCAAACTTTTAAATTTGTTCAATTTTGGTATTTGAATTTTCAAAATGACTATTTTGGTCCATGAAGTTTCATTATCTTTCTTTCTATTTTTGTTTCCAAGTTTTCAAATGTCAATTTTAGTGCTTGAAATTTTTGAAAAATAATCATTTTGGTCCTTGCTATATTATTTTTCAATTTATTATCCACTTAGTCAATATTCATCTCTAGCCTATATGACTTGAAATCATGGTCATATTAACAATACAAGTACACATACTCAAAGCTACATCATTAATTTTTTTAAATAAAATAAAGGGAGGATTAAAGTTAAAATAAAGGGAGGATTAAAGTGGTTAATTTTGTAAAGTTAAATGACTAAAATTGACATTTTAAAAGTCTAAGGACCAAAATGAAACAATTTGAAAGTTCAATGATTAAAATGAACATTTTATAAATTTAAGAATCAAAGTGAAACGAACTCGAATTCAAGGATCAAAATAAAGTTTTAATCATCATTAATATGACGAGTTAAGCGACAACTTAGTTGAAGTCCGACGAGACGCTCCCGCCTTGAAAGCACTGATAAAGAAGAATGACGCCCCGTTCATGGCCAACATAATGGCCGTCGAAATACCCGAGAAGTTCAGAGTGCCCTTTGTAAAATAATACGACAGAAGCACTGACCCAATCAAGCATGTAGAGGTCTTTCGACCGACCATGGAACTTCATGATGTCCTTGAAATCATCTGTTGTAGAGCCTTTCACCTGACTCTCATTGGTCCAACTCGTACGTGGTACATGAAGTTAGAGAAATGAGTCTACAGATCGTTTTAGGAGCAACCTTGTGAATTTATCGACCACTTCATCAGGGACCACGCCTCGAAACGTCCCAATAGCCACTTTTTCACTCGGAGACAACACAAAGGCAAAACTCTACGCGACTATATAGCTCGGTTAAAAGCGGAAGTGCTTAAGATCGGGGACTGCTCAAACGATGTCATCTGGCAAGGGCTCTTCAATGGTCGGCAACATGCAAGTCTTTTGATATCATTGGGAAAACGATGAGACTTCGTATTCTGAACTCCCTACAAGAGCTAAAAAATACATATCTATCGAGGAGCTAATCAAAGCTCAAGAAGACTACGACCGGATCAGCCAGCCGCCCTCGCGGAAAGGGAAGGAGAAGGTGTAGGATCAACCTCATCGAAGATACCAGAAAACACCTAGCAAATAAGGGATAGACACCTCCGACTGAACCTGACCATTTAGGTTCGAAAGGTACACATCGGTGAACCTCCCCATACATCAAATCTTAGCCCGCGTCGAGAGTGAATGAGTTCTCCGCAGCCAAGCAAGATGAAAGTTGAATCTCATAAGAGATATAGCACGAAGTACTATCGCTTTCATCGCGACCACGACCACGATACCTCGAAGTGGCACGACCTGAAAGATCAAATATAATCTTTGATCCAACGAGGCTACTTGAAGGAATTCATGGGAGAACGAAGAACTCAGCCCGAGTGCAAGGATCAAGGAAAACAGTGACGACGAGACGCTTCTCCCCCTCAAGAAATCCAGACCATTTTTGAATGAGTAATGAGGGGCTCCCAACAAGAAACCGAAAGACACTTGCGCGGGAGACTAGGCATAAATCACTCGCCGCCAAAGTCAACTTAGCCCAAAATGTCAAGCTTCGGGTGTGGATCGCCTTCACAAAAGATGAGGCCAACGCCCACCATTAGCCACACAACGAAGCCCTTGTAATCAAGGCTACAATCGACAACCTAGTCGTACGAAGGGTGTTCATCGATGGATGAAGCTCTACAGACATTCTCTCGCTATCAACGTATAAGTAGCTTGGCTATAACGTTAGCCAAATAAGATATGATTCTCAACCCCTCTCGTCGACTTCTCGGGCAAGAAAGTCATCCCATCCATAACCATTGAGCTCCCGTTGCAACTTGCCAGTAGAGAGCCCTACGTGACCAAAATGGTGGAGTTTGTCATCGTAGACAGAGCATTTGCATATAATGTCATCCTAGGATGACCAACGATCCACACTCTTCGTGCGATTCCCTCCACCTATCATCAACTCATGAAGTTCCTCACTAGTTAGAGGATCAGGACAGTCTACGACGAGCAGCGAGCCTCGTGGGAATGTTATGCCCTTGCCCTCCGCAAAATTTCCATCATTTTCACGATAGACCGACCCCTCGACGAGTAAAAGTCGTAGGGGGACCCTCCATCGTCTAGCATAACGGTCGTAGATAAATTGGAACTCGTCCCAATCAGCCTTGGTGAAAAAATGACAAATATTGACGTCGACATACCTACCGAGGACCAAGAACAACTGATAAGCTTCATCCAGGAAAATGTGCACGTCTTCGCATGGTCACATAACGACATGCCAGGGATGGATCCCCAAACAACAGTCCATCGGCTCAACATTGACTGTGCACAACAACCCGTTCGATAGAAACTTCGCGTCATGGACTCAACAAGAAGCATATCAACCACCAAGGAGGTCTGAAAACTCCTTCGAGCTGGCTTCATCCAGAACGCAACTACCTGGACTGGTTGTCTAGCGTTGTGCTCATTAAAAAGGCAAATGGAAAATGGCGGATGTGCACCAACTACACAAACCTCAACAAGACTTGTCCCAAGGACAATTTTCCCCTGTCGAGGATTGATCAGCTGGTTGGCGCCACCGTCGGGCACGAGCTCTTATCTTTTATGGACACCTATTGAGGCTACAACCAGATACAGATGCACATTGCCTTCATCACCGAGCATGGCCTTGTACCGCTACAAGGTTATGTCATTTGGACTCAAGAATGCACAGGCCACCTATTAAAGGATGGTAAAAAAGGTTTTCGCCAACCACATCGGGCGCAACATGAAGGTGTATATCAACAACATATTTTTCAAAAGTAAACTCGCCGACCTACATTTCACCGAGCTCGATGAGATATTCTCGGTTCTTTGCTGTTATAAGATGAAACTCAACCCCGTCAAGTGCACCTTCGACGTCACCTCGAGAAAATTCTTAGGATTCCTCATCCATCAGCGAGAAATCGAAGAAAATTCATAAAATATTGAGGTTGTGCTTGTTAACTCTCCAAATGAGAGTTATTTAGGTCTTTACTTGCTTTATATTGATGAAGTCTTCTGACCATTTCAGCTACTATTGAGCATAATATATGATTATTAGTGACATTTGTGAAGTGGTGTTAAATTAATGCTTATGTGAAAAATTTGTGCATAAGTGTGTATTTGGTGAGAAATGTCTAATTAATGCCTTTCAGGAGTGTCGCTGAAGTTTTGTGAGGAGCGCAATAGAATAAGAAGAAGGGCAGCTGAAAACAGAGCTTTGCGGTCGCAACGCAATCGCAATACTTGCACTATCCTCTGCTGAGATTGTTAGCCGCCGGTCCTTCCGTAGCTGCCACGTCTGAATTGTGCCCTCCAATATGGAGAGAAAGCTACGATTAGGGTACGGTTTATGGAACCTTTGAGGACCATATATATAGAAGAAGATAAAATAATTAGATCAACACAACCTACCTAAAAGAAGATCGAAAAAGTCCAAACCCGAGGAATTTATTCTCTCCATTGGTGGATCCAAGAAATAGGCTTCCTTGGCGATCAAAATTCAAAGGAAGAAGAGAAGATCTCGTTTCTCTTCTGATTTGGATTTCCTTCCAAGACAAGTACTCTTCTCCTTCAACCGAAGCACAACGTGGACAAACCGACCTTCGCCTACCCTATTGTTTTCTTGTAGCTACTGTTTTTGTCTTGCTTTGAACCTTCTATTCGAACTATTGTTGTACTCGCTTATCATGCTTAATATATTAGTTTTGTTGAGTTCTTCCAAGATCATGAGTGGCTAGGGTTATAAAGGCTTGCTAGGATGAATCCGTAGGAAACAATTATGTGATTTCGGCATGTAAATAAGCATGAATGCAGTGATTGAGTGTGAACTTCATCCCATGAACATTTTCGATCGGCCATCCATTTTGTTCTAAAGAGTTCCTAACCTCCGGAAGGAGTAAGAGCTCAGAGTCACTCATTCATGTTAGCCTTTCACGGTAAATAGAGAGTGGTCTAGGAATAGGCACTTTCCTAGCACGTTTGATAGCATGAAATTATAAATAGGTTTTTAACCCTACTTGGACATGAGTAGCTTAAGAATCTAAAGCATATAATCGGAAGATGTATGAGATCTAGCTTAAACGGTGCATGCAATGTTTATTTGCTGATGATTGATCATGGTTTATGTCTATGGAGGATTCTTAGCCAACCTTGCTATTTTATCTTGGATTTTACTTGTTTGTTAGTCTGTTGCGAAAGTTTTGTTAGAGCCGCAATACTATTTTGTCACTCTGCACGTTAGTTAGCATTTCTAGACTGTAGTCAGTGTAGTTTTTACCCTGCATTGCGTTAACTTTGCGTTTTCTTTGCGTCCTCTACAATTCTGTGTCTCGAAACAAACCCCATATCATCCCTGGTTACCTTTTCTAATTTCACACGCATAAACTCGTCGTTTATTCAACTTAGTCTCTGTGGGAAACGATATAAAACTTACTTATCACTTGTTGCAGACCGTGTATACTTGCATGGTTATTTGCTTAAATTAATCAATATATTACCCCATTGAGCAAAGCAACAAGTTTTTGGCGTCGTTGCCGGGGACTCTGTTGAGTAAAAACGATTTGTGTTACTTTAGAAAGAGCTTAAATGATTGGAGCTAATATTTTGTTTTCTTTTTGCAGGCACTAACAAAGTTGGTTTATGAATGAGTTTCCAAACTGCAATTTTGAGTTTGATCCCGAGCCTGAGAGAACTCTAAGGAATAGAGTTAGAATTAGAAGGGAAGCTGCTCTACGTTTGAAGCAGCAAGCTCCAGTTCCACCTGAAAACCAACCAGCTGAAATGGAAAGACCAGAAGAACCGCCATCTTATCCCTACAATGGCGGTTTATAACCGTCATCTTATCCCTACCATGGCGGTTGTAAACCACCATCGTATATGTAGGATGGCGGTTTCGAACTTCAAAACCGCCATCCTAGGTATATTATGGCGGTTAAAAACCGCCATTGTAGGGATACGATGGCAGTTTTGAACCGCCATTGTAGAGGTAAGATGGCGGGTTTGAACTGCCATTGTAGGGATTTTTAATGACGGGTTAAAACGATCATTTTTGGGAACTACCAGATGCAGACAATATATTGTCGTTTTGTTTTGTTTCAGTGATTTTGCACATTCTTATAATTCAATGAATACAATGTTGGATGTGAAATAAAATTAGAATTCTGGTCATTTCATTCAAAAGAACAAAATATTTCATATTTACATCCAAAATTGCTACAAAAGCTATCATAGTTCCTGAAAAGATTCTAAATACAAAGTACATTATTCGTATTTCATATTTACATCCAAAATTGGCACAAAAGCTACAAAGTATACTACATTACACTACTCTACCCAAATGCGAAGCTTGCAACATGATTTGCCCATTCTGTTTGTACTACGTCGAGTTCTTCTCGTGTAAATGACTTCTTACTATTAAACTACACAAAAACAAAAGATAAATATTATGATTAAATGAAACAAATACGGGGAATGCAACTAACAATATTTATCCGTTTGTAAAAACCACCCATGCACAAATTACAATCTCAATATATTGAATTTAATCAAAGTAAACGGAAGCTTGAAGCCGGTCAAATGAAAAACTCAGAGAATATTCAAAACTAAAAAATAGAAAAGTTTGATCAAAACATTTTCAATCCGAACTTGAGTGTTATCATTAGATAAGACCCAACCTCGTAATGAACTAAACTTATCGTGAACATAAATATTACTCATCAAACTACAATGAACAATTAAAGTTATCAAAACTTATGAACATAACAACAATACTGTTATCAAAATTTAACTTACCTTATCAAGGATAATGAGTTGAAGCTCCAAGTATTAAGATTGAACAAGACCGAAATCATCCTTACGAAGTTCCTATATCATCAAAACACAAAAAAGAAATACCCTTCAGCCATATGCAAGAATATGGTCCGAGTGAGAAATTTAGGCAAATCTAAATTAAAGCACGATATTTGCTTGTAAAAATCTGACCTACAGTAAAGAACCAAACTAACTAAACAAAATACTTGCATGACATATGTGAGAATTACAATAATAAAATTATAGATCATATTCTTATTTGCTTAGCTCATAAAATTAAAGTAGAAAACGAATACTTCAAACTGCCAGAAACTGAAACAAAATTTGAAGGGAATGAACTCTTCATTCCGCGCAGCGGAAGCGTTTGGAATCGATTCTTTGGTTTATTTAGAATTAAACTAAAATACATGTTAAGCATATATATGTTTTACCTTTGATGAACAATAATCTTCTTGTGTTCCTTTTTCCATGAGATCTTCCTCGCTATGACTCGAACACGGGATCAAGCTTGTGGGAGCTCTTTGAAAGAATGAGAGAACAATTCTCTGCAGAGGGTGAGTAGTGTGTTTGGCCAAGTTTTACCTAAATGTCTTATTTATAATAAGGCTTTTAGGAATTAATTTTATTTTAATATCTAATAGATTAAAATATGTATTTTATATTTATTTGAATCTTATTCAAATATTATAAAATTAATCTTTTATAATATACTTTAAACCAATTTGAATCACATTCAAATAACATAGGTATATAGTTTTTAATATTAATGTATCATATACATAAACTATTTCCTCTAATATTTAATGTATCAAATACAATAAATATATTTTACTCTTCTACATTTAATATATCAAATATATTAAATATTAATTTAAATATTTCAAATTTTTCTTATAACTAAATTGATCCTTTTAGTGTTACTATGAGATAGCAAGGGGACCTTATGGACCTACAGATTTATAAGCTCCAATGATACAAAATTAATTAATTAAACTCATTAATTAATTGACTTTCATTCATTAACTCTAGGTCACTCCACTATAGGCCTAGAGTTGCACTTTTATGCACTGTAGGACAAGTTGTGTCCATGGATATAACCATTACATGCAAGTCGATCATTCACGAGTTGTTCGTAATTACAGCTGGGTCAAAAGTCCGTTTTACCTCTGTAATTACATCTTACACCTTAAGTACCACTGATTCTCTAATGAACAACTTGTTTATGATCCAACCATAAACCAAGTCCCTCTCGGGCCAGTGAGAGGGTGGGGCCCCATTGTTCAAGTCCCGAAATCAGCACTTAAGGGAACTACTCATCTACTTTCCCTATATGGGAAGGAGTGAATTCCATCTTGTGAAACTTATGTTCCCAACTCCCTAATTGGTCAAGTCCCCAAAATGGTAGGCTTATTGAATCGGCTATAAAGAGCATTCTCACCCATACAAATCAAAGGACGAGCCATCACAGACAGGAGTTCAAAACTCACTCAGGATTAAGATCGAGTCACATATGATCATCCTGTGAAATATTAATCTTCTCAAATAACGGATTTATAAAGAGAGATTATATATTTCGTGGTCCAGTCTTATACAAACTCATTGTGTAGGATACCCTCACTCACATGTCTCTACATGAATGATTTGGATCAAATCATTTGTAACAATTACAAAGTGGGTCATATCAATAGTGTTACCAGGATAAGGCACCCAACCATATCCATATACTATAGACCTTTTAGGTTATTACTTGAACATGATCCTCCCGTATGTCAACTACACACAGTTCAAGATTACACTAATAACCTTGGATTTTATTTATATAATGAATATTATAAATTGCAAATAATAATAATAAAATAATTATTAATTAATTACGAGGCTTTAGGGCATAAATACCAACAATCTCTCAGTTGCACTAAAGCCGGTGAAACATGTATCCTAGGGCATACTCTACACCCAACATGTTCTCCCACTTGCCCTAGTGAAGATGAGACATGTCTCATAATCCTAGACATTCTAGGTGGCTTTCAAACACTTTAGCCTGAAAAGTCTTTTTATATAGATCAAAACGACTGCCAATTAAAAGTCATCTTGGTCCTACCACGATTCTTTCTCTCTCAGCAGGATACCCTATATATTGATGTTATCTAAGTTCCTTAAGTATAGCCATTACATAAACTGTTTTAGGCTTAACTATATCCGAAACATCTTTCAGACCAATAAGAAATTATTTGAGTTATGCAAGTTCTTTACTTCATAAGCAAGAACATTTAACTTGCATACCATGCTCCACCATCTAGGGTAAACATAGATTTCCATAAATCTTTGTTAAAATCAGTGCATCTCGTAAAGATCCAATATTTAACCTCATACACAAAAATATAATTTCTCATTTTATCCATAGATATTTTGAGAAAAGTTTTTATTTTTTTTGCGCAATGGTCATATCATTGGGTTCAGTAATAAATGTTAACCAATTTTACTGTCAAATGTCATGTCTCAAGTGTACATTAGATTTTCTCCCACTCAAACGTAGATAGTCAATCTTATGTTCTCAACATTTTGAAATGTCTTAGGACACTATTCCTTAGACAATCTAAACTTCATGTAAGAATGATACATTATCATTTTTTGAAGTACTACATCATATACTTTACAACAAATTTGTCAATATAAGATGTGTGAGACATAAATAACATTTTGTCCTCGAAAACTCTATTTTAGGACATACCCAGTAATTTAAATCATTCATTTGGAATTGGTTAGGTAGTGAACATTTTATGTTGGATTCAAATCTTACAGCATTCACAATGGGTAATAAGTCATCCACATAAAATATGAGAAAATTCCACTAAGTAATTAATGATTTTCTTGTCTATACAATATCATTAATATTTATTCAAAGCCATAGTTTTTGATACTTTTATCAAACCTTACATTCAAAAATCTAGTGATCAAATTCATTTCATAAATGAATCTTTACTGCTTGCAAACCTTTTGCTTTTGATTTTTGAAATTGAACTCATGTAATGGATTTGTAAATGCATTCTTTAAGATTTCTTTTCAAAAAAGATTTCTTAAACCTTCACTTGACATATCTCATATGCAACTAGGAAATGCTTATATACTCTAATATGACAACAAATGAGAAAGTTTATCCATAGTTTACTTTCTCCATCTATAATTGTCATTAGTCTTATTTTGAAGGTCTGTACCTTCTTATTTACAAATCTTTTACTTTTGTAGATATATTCAAAACCTATGGGTTTTACCCCATCACGAATATCTACAAGTTCTAGATAAAGATGAGTACATCTACTCTATCTCAAGATTTATGACTTTGGTCTACTAGTCTTTGTCATTGACCCTCATTTCAACTTTGAGGTCAAGAAGCCCTACATTTTGTCATCTAATACGACAACTTAGGCTTCATATAAGCTCTTGTAACGGTTGGGTCATCTCATAACTCTCCCACTACGATGAGGCTTATCCAATTCATGACTAGGATCCATTTGACTATCAAATGTAATTAAATTGTTAACAACTTTTGTTAACTATTTAGTGACTTCACTTGGAACCAACTTGTCAACACTATTGAACATATTCAAGTTTCAGCATGTATGCTTAAAACTCTCAAAACTCGAAGGGTTGTAAACTAACTTTACTACTCTTATATAATCTCAAAGTTGTCTCATGGACACCTTTTAGATAGATTCATGTTCACTATACAATCTATATTGTATATCCTAACAAGAGTCTTATAATGGCGTGTAATTCTTTATTGTTCTGACCATGTCTAACAAGGTCTTGTTTCTCCTTTTACAGCACAATTTCACACAATTGTACTTTGTGCTAGAGTTGAGATAAAATCTCACTTTCTATCAATTAGTCTTAGTACATAACGTTCCTGTACTTTTCACTGTGATCTGATCATAGTGTTTTGATAGATTTACCTAATTGACCTTCAACTTGAGTCTTATATTCCTTGAACTTTTCAAAATATTCAGACTTATGTTGCATTAGGTTACGATACTTATTTCTTGAATAATCATCAGCTAGAGTGATATGAAATATTCATCAGTGTTCTTTGGCCTGTAGGCTTTTCCAACAAAAACCTATTAATTATTTTGCATGAAAGGCAAGATCTTAAGACATATAAAGTAATTAACTCTAACATTTAGAGAATCACTTCGTAGTAGTCTTTTTATTCAAATTGATCAGAATCAATCTTGAATGCCAAAGACGGGTATCATATTTTAGGAGAATATAAATTGTCTTTATATTCTGGATTCTATAATCCTGAATATCTCACTGTGTAGTATTTTATATGTTAACAATTTAACACATACAAATTATTCTTATTTTTCGGCTGAACTTTTCAAACAATTTTGAAAATAAAAATTTAGTACTAAAATATTCATACTGTATGAACATTTTATTAGTAATAAAGTTAGAGAAATTGAATTTCTCATATGGTACTAAAAACACCATATTCAGCATTAAATAACAATTATTTCTTATGGACATCTTAATGTCTCCCACTACATTAATTGAGATGAGTTTTCTGGTGCCAACAAGTAGAGATCATTCTACATAATTAAGTATTTTCCAAGAATTATATAAAATGTAATGAAGAACAAATCTTAATAGTGGATCTGAATCTACTATATAGGTGGTAGTGAAAAAATCTAGTAAATCAAATTTACTTTTATCCATGTTCTTCTTATAGAGGTATTTCATAAATTCCTCTTATTATGACTATTTTGCTAATTTAGAAACTATTTTCTTTTAGCCACAGTCATATGGTTTCTTTTCTTGGATTTTAGTAATACTTAATTTTTGAGATTATTTAGATAAATATCTAAATTTAGCTTTTATTGACTTCAACAATATCTCATATGTTGTTGTCATCTTCTTTATCTTCTTAGCTTGACATCTAATATGTCAAATAGAAAATTTGTATAAGCCATCTCGTTATATTGATTTATTAATCATGTGCTTTACGAACAATTCGATTAGCATTGGCAACAGGTTTTTGAGAACATTTCTCAATAAAGACAAATTAAATAAAAAAATTTACACGGTCATTATATAGTGTTAACATTATTTTTCCAAGTGATATTATTTTCTCAATTTGACAAATTAGCAACGAAAAATAAAATTGAGAGAAATAGACATAATATTGAAATATATAAAAAATATATATATTTATCTAATAACATGCAATCAATATTCATTCAATTTCAGCATAGAATGAATATTCATTCAATTTCAATATGTTGGGGTGGTTCAATCCCCCACCCCATAATATTGTCAAAAAAAAAAAAAATTTCAGCATAGAAAACAAACAATTTGATAAATGAACCCTGAAACATTATTGTTTTAATGCTATGATACTTTAGTGAGTTAGAACAAGTGCCGCCGTAGGGTAGGTCAAATGCCCCTTCACTAAACCGAGACAATCTCAACCAAGTGTTATCCCAAAATAACTCTTATTTCTATAACATTTAGTTACCATTAGTTTGGTCAAGAAAATCATTAACAACCTTAATGATATCTTTGTAAGTATAACCCATCATTTTACATTCTATAATTTTATCCCAACAAGTGCCGCCGTAGGGTAGGTCAAGTATTGGAAATAAAATTACAATCCTATCCTTCTCAGGAGATTCACCCTGATATTGACCCATGTAAACACCTTCCGTAGGGGGACGGTCCAAAAGCCGCCGCGAGGCCCCACATGAATCTCACGTTATGAACCAATGATAGAGACCGTAGGATATGTTGACACATTTCCTTCTCCCACTTACTATTTAAAAATACTTTCTCAAGAGATTCACCTTGATATTGACCCATGTAAACACCTTCCGTAGGGGGACGGTCCAAAGCCGCCTCGAGGCCTCACATGAATCTCACGTTGTGAATCTATGGTAGAGACCGTAGGGTTATTTTGACATATGTCTTTCTCCCACTAAGTATTTTGAAATAGGGTTTTCTATTACTTAGACAAATTAGGCTAATCTCATTTATCTAAGTTTTTCAATCTACCCTTTCATAACCCTTATGTTGGTTAGATTGATTTTAATGTGAATTATCAAGTATATTAAACTATTTAAAACTAATCACATTATGTGCCTGCTTAATGAAATAAAATAAAATTTGACTAATTCAACCCCCAGGCCAGTTCTTAGGTAGAGGTGTTCCTTTTCAGTCAACTTAAGTACCTCACCCGAGTAACCTTTCTTAGACAGGGTTCCCTTATAGTCAATTTTTATTTCAAATTCATTAATCTTTAATTAACTATTAATTACTAGATCAATGAACTTCAGTTGATTTTAAGCAATGTTTTTAATCCTATTAAAAATTAATTCACCTTGTGGATAATCTTGAATTTTTAACAATTTTAAACCCTTTAAAAGAAAATGAAAGATTATCCTATATTCTAATCTTATTAGAATAAAAGATAAACTAAATTCAAATATTTAAACTCTTTAAAGAATGAATTAAATTATCTTTTAAATAAGGAAAGAAACATTCTAATTGAAATATATGAATCTTATTAGAAAATATCAAATCTCATTTGGAAAGTATCTAATAGGGAAAATATATGTCAATCTTATTGGGAAAATATATCTCAGATTTCCCAATCTTATTAGGAGAAGATTTCCCAATCTTATTAGAAAAATATTTCTCAATCTTATTAGGAAAAGATTTTTCAATCTCATTGGAAAAGATTTCCCAATAGATTTCCCAATCTCATTGGAAAAGATTTTACTGATATCACTATATCTAGGAAAATATATCCTAATCAATATTAGAAAAATATGGATTCCTATTATAAAAGGAAGTATCCTAATTTAAAATTTCCAAATATAACAATTATATTGTAAATATGGAAATATAAACATATTAGAAAATCATCTAATCAAATTAGAAAGCATTTTAATCATAATTATCCAAATATAACACTTATATTAAAAATAATTAAACTGCATGATCATGCTTAACCTATGGTGGGATTTTAATCTAGATGGCATACTCTATGCAATCAATTAAAATTTAAAACATACATCAACATGCAAAATTAAATTAAAAACAATAATTAAATTAAAAACACAGCAAAATTGACCGGCATATTTGGCATATCCTAAGAAATTAAAACCAATTTTGAATTACATTAATTTAAATCCAAGACATATCTTGGTCTTCAAAATCCTCCTTATTGATTTTTCACCTTTGAATCCAATTTCCATAACTCAATTTGGACATTCCAAATCAAATCAAATCCATAGACATTCCAAATCTGAATTTAAATTTCCATATTTTATTTTGGACATTCCAAATTCCAAATATGAATCTAAATCTCCAAAATTGATTTTGGAGAATCCAAATCAAATCTATAGAAATTCAAATCTGAATTTAAATTTACAGATTTTATTTTGGACATTCCAAATATTCTAAATCTGAATCTAAATCTCCAGATTTTATGTTGGACATTCCAAACCTTCCAAATCTGAAATTCGATAGGATTCACAACAAATTGAATCTTCAATTTCGTAATGGCTTCAATTCCACCATCGTTTGACACCATCTTCAATTCCGTAATGGTTTCAAATCCACCAATTTCAATTGGTTTCCATCCGTAATGGCTTCAAAAAATCATACAAGAGAATTCCTATCTCTTTCAAGTTTCACATTTGATCTAAACAAAACAATAAAACTAATGCCAAAATACGCCTAAACAGTCAATTTGCAAACCACATATATCACATATATATAAAAAAAAAAAATTCTAAACAAAACTCAAAGAATCTCTGATACCAATTGAAGGGAATGAACTCTTCATTCCCCGCAGCGGAAGCGTTTGGAATCGTTACTTTGTTTTGTTTAGAATTAAACTAAAAAATACAAGTTAAGCATATTACCTTTGAAGACTACAAAGCTCTTCTTGTGTTCCTTCTCCACGAGATCTTCCTCGCTATGACTCGAACACGGGATCAAGCTTGTGGGAGCTCTTTGAAAGAATGAGAGAACAATTCTCTGCAGAAAGAAGTGAATAGTGTGTTTGGCCAACCTTTTGGCTAAACCTAAATGTCTTATTTATAATAAGGCTTTTAGGAATTAATTTTATTTTATAAAATACATTTTAATATCTAATATATTAAAATATGTATTTTATATTTATTTGAATCTTATTCAAATATTATAAAATTAATCTTTTATAATATACTTTAAACCAATTTGAATCACATTCAAATAACATAAGTATATAGTTTTTAATATTAATGTATCATATACATAAACTATTTCCTCTAATATTTAATGTATCAAATACAATAAATATATTTTACTCTTCTACATTTAATATATCAAATATATTAAATATTAATTTGAATATTTCAAATTTTCTTTCAACTAAATTGATCCTTTTAGTGTTACTATGAGCTAGCAAGGGGACCTTATGGACCTACAGATTTATAAGCTCCAATGATACAAAATTAATTAATTAAACTCATTAATTAATTGACTTTCATTCATTAACTCTAGGTCACTCCACTATAGGCCTAGAGTTGCACACTTATGCACTGTAAGACAAGTTGTGTCCATGGATATAACCATTACATGCAAGTCGATCCTTCACGAGTTGTTCGTAATTACAGCTGGGTCAAAAGTCCGTTTTACCCCTGTAATTACATCTTACACCTTAAGTACCACTGATTCTCTAATGAACAACTTGTTTATGATCCAACCATAAACCAAGTCCCTCTCGGGCCAGTGAGAGGGTGGGGCCCCATTGTTCAAGTCCCGAAATCAGCACTTAAGGGAACTACTCATCTACTTTCCCTATATGGGAAGAAGTGAATTCCATCTTGTGAAACTTATGTTCCCAACTCCCTATTTGGTCAAGTCCCCAAAATGGTAGGCTTATTGAATCGGCTATAAAGGCCATTCTCACCCATACAAATCAAAGGACGAGCCCTCACAGGCAAGAGTTCATAACTCACTCAGGATTAAGATCGAGTCACATATGATCATCCTGTGAAATACTAATCTTCTCAAATAACGGATTTATAAAGAGAGATTATATATTTCGTGGTCCAGTCTTATACAAACTCATTGTATAGGATACCCCCACTCACATGTCTCTACATGAATGATTTGGATCAAATCATTTGTAACAATTACAAAGTGGGCCGTATCAATAGTGTTACCAGGATAAGGCACCCAACCTTATCCATATACTATAGACCCTTTAGGTTATTACTTGAACATGATCCTCCCATATGTCAACTACATACAGTTCAAGATTACACTAATAACCTTGGATTTTATTTATATAATGAATATTATAAATTGCAAATAATAATAATAAAATAACTATCAAATAATTATTAATTAATTACGAGGCTTTAGGGCATAAATCCCAACAATTGGTTCACAACGTGAGATTCATATGGGGCCTCGCAGCGGCTTTTGGACCGTCCCCCTACGGAAGGTGTTTACATGGGTCAATATCAGGGTGAATCTCATGAGAAGGATATGATTGTAATTTTATTTCCAATACTTGACCTACCCTACGGCGGCACTTGTTGGGATAAAATTATAGAATCTAAAATGATGGGTTACACTTACAAAGATCTCATTAAGGTTGTTAATGATTTTCTTCACCAAACTAATGGTAACTAAATGTTATAGAAATAAGTGTTATTTTGGGATAACACTTGGTTGAGATTGTCTCAGTTTAGTGAAGGAGCATTTGACCTACCCTACGGAGGCATCTGTTCTAACTCACTAAAGTATCATAACATTAGAAATTAATGTTTTAGGGTTCATTTATCAAATTGTTTGTTTTCTATGCTGAAATTGAATGAATATTGATTGCATGTTGTTAAATAATATTATGTCTATTTCTCTCAATTTTAATTTTCGTTGCTAATTTGTCAAATTGAGAAAATAATATCACTTGGAAAAATAATGTTAACACTATATAATGACCGTGTAAATTTTTTCTTTAATTTGTCTTTATTGAGAAATGTTCTCAAAAACCTGTTGCCAATGCTAATCGAATTGTTCGTAAAGCACATGATTAATAAATCAATATAACGAGATGGCTTATACAAATTTTCTATTTGACATATTAGATGTCAAGCTAAGAAGATAAATAAGATGACAACAACATATGAGATATTGTTGAAGTCAATAAAAGCTAGATTTAGATATTTATCTAAATAATCTCAAAAATTAAGTATTACCAAAATCCAAGAAAAGAAACCATATGACGGTAGCTAAAAGAAAATAGTTTCTAAATTAGCAAAGTAGTCATAATAAGAGGAATTTATGAAATACCTCTATAAGAAGAACATGGATAAAAGTAAATTTGATTTACTAGATTTTTTCATTACCACCTATATAGTAGATACAGATCCACTATTAAGATTTGTTCTACATTACATTTTATATAATTCTTGGAAAATACTTAATTATGTAGAATGATCTCTACTTGTTGGCACCAGAAAACCCATCTCAATTAATGTAGTGGGAGACATTAAGATGTCCATAAAAAATAATTGTTATTTAATGCTGAATATGGTGTTTTTAGTACCATAGAAGAAATTCAATTTCTCTAACTTTATTACTAATAAAATGTTCATATAGTATGAATATTTTAGTACTAAATTTTTATTTTCAAAATTGTTTGAAAAGTTCAGCCGAAAAATAAGAATAATTTGTATGTGTTAAATTGTTAATATATAAAATACTACACAGTGAGATATTCAGGATTATAGAATCCAGAATATAAAGACAATTTATATTCTCCTAAAATATGATACCCGTCTTTGGCATTCAAGATTGATTCTGACCAATTTGAATAAAAAGACTACTACGAAGTGATTCTCTAAATGTTAGAGTTAATTACTTTATATGTCTTAAGATCTTGCCTTTCATGTAAGATAATTAATATGTTTTTGTTGGAAAAGCCTACAAGCCAAAGAACACTGATGAATATTTCATATCACTTTAGCGAATGATTGTTCAAGAAATAAGTATCGTAACCTAATGCAACATAAGTCTGAATATTTTGAAAAGTTCAAGGAATATAAGACTCAAGTTGAAGGTCAATTAGGTAAATCTATCAAAACACTATGATCAGATCACAGTGAAAAGTACAGGAACGTTATGTACTAAGACTAATTGATAGAAAGTGAGATTTTATCTCAACTCTAGCACAAAGTACAATTGTGTGAAATTGTGCTGTAAGAGGAGAAACAAGACCTTGTTAGACATGGTCAGAACAATAAAGAATTACACGCCATTATAAGACTCTTGTTAGGATATACAATATAGATTGTATAGTGAACATGATTCTATCTAAAAGGTGTCCATGAGACAACTTTGAGATTATAGAAGAGTAGTAAAGTTAGTTTACAACCCTTCGAGTTTTGAGAGTTTTAAGCATACATGCTGAAACTTGAATATGTTCAATAGTGTTGAAAAGTTGGTTCCAAGTGAAGCCACTAAATAGTTAACAAAAGTTGTTAACAATTTAATTACATTTGATAGTCAAATGGATCCTAGTCATGAATTGGATAAGCCTCATCGTAGTGGGAGAGTTATGAGATGACCCGACCGTTACAAGAGCTTATATGAAGCCTAAGTTGTTGTATTAGATGACAAAATGTAGGGCTTCTTGACCTCAAAGTTGAAATGTGGGTCAATGACAAAGACTAGTAGACCAAAGTCATAAATCTCGAGATAGAGTAGATGTACTCATCTTTATCTAGAACTTGTAGATATTCGTGATGGGGTAAAACCCATATGTTTTGAATATATCTACAAAAGTAAAAGATTTGTAAATAAGAAGGTACAGATCTTCAAAATAAGACTAATGGCAAATATAGTGGGAGAAAGTAAATTATGGATAAACTTTCTCATTTGTTGTCATATTAGAGTATATAAGCATTTCCTAGTTGCATATGAGATATGTCAAGAGAAGGTTTAAGAAATCTTTTTTGAAAAGAAATCTTAAAGAATGCATTTACAAATCCATTACATGAGTTCAATTTCAAAATCAAAAGCAAAAGGTTTGCAAGCAGTAAAGATTCATTTATGAAATGAATTTGATCACTAGATTTTTGAATGTAAGGTTTGATAAAAGTATCAAAAACTATGACTTTGAATAAATATTAATGATATTGTATAGACAAGAAAATCATTAATTACTTAGTGGAATTTTCTCATATTTTATGTGGATGACTTATTACCCATTGTGAATGCTGTAAGATTTGAATCCAACATAAAATGTTGACTACCTAACCAATTCCAAATGAATGATTTAAATTACTGGGTATGTTCTAAAATAGAGTTTTCGAGGACAAAATGTTATTTATGTCTCACACATCTTATATTGACAAATTTGTTGTCAAGTATATGATGTAGTACTTCAAAAAATGATAATGTATCATTCTTACATGAAGTTTAGATTGTCTAAGGAATAGTGTCCTAAGACATTTCAAAATGTTGAGAACATAAGATTGACTATCTACGTTTGAGTGGGAGAAAATCTAATGTACACTTGAGACATGACATTTGACAGTAAAATTGGTTAGCATTTATTAGTTAACCCAATGGTATGACCATTGCAAGAAAATATAAAAACTTTTCTCAAAATATCTATGGATAAATTGAGAAATTATATTTTTGTGTATGAGGGTAAATATTTGATATTTACGAGATGCACTGGTTTTAACAAAGATTTATGGAAATCTATGTTTACCCTAGATGATGGAGTATGGTATGCAAGTTCAATGTTCTTACTTATGAAGTAAAGAACTTGCATAAATCAAATAATTTCTTATTGGTCTGAAAGATGTTTCAGATATAGTTAAGCCTAAAACGTTTTATGTAATGGCTAAACTTAAGAAACTTAGATAACATCAATACATAGGGTATCCTGAGAGATAAAGAATCGTGGTAGGACCAAGATGACTTTTAATTGACAGTCGTTTTGATCTATATAAAAAGACTTTCCAGGCTAAAGTGTTTGAAAGCCACCTAGAATGTCTAGGATTATGAGACATGTCTAGTCTTCACTAGGGCAAGTGGGAGAACATGTTAGGTGTAGAGTATGCCCTAGGATACATGTCTCACCGGCTTTAGTGCAAGTGGGAGATTGTTGGGATTTATGCCCTAAAGCCTCGTAATTAATTAATAATTATTTGAGAATTATTTTATTATTAATATTTGCAATTTATAATATTCATTATATAAATAAAATCCAAGGTTATTAGTGTAATCTTGAACTGTATGTAGTTGACATACGGGAGGATCATGTTCAAGTAATAACCTAAAGGGTCTATAGTATATGGATAAGGTTGGGTGCCTTATCCTGGTAACACTATTGATACGGCCCACTTTGTAATTGTTACAAATGATTTGATCCAAATCATTCATGTAGAGACATGTGAGTGGGGGTATCCTATACAATGAGTTTGTATAAGACTGGACCACGAAATATATAATCTCTCTTTATAAATCCGTTATTTGAGAAGATTAATATTTCACAGGATGATCATATGTGACTCGATCTTAATCCTGAGTGAGTTATGAACTCCTGCCTGTGTGGGCTCGTCCTTTGATTTGTATGGGTGAGAATGGCCTTTATAGCCGATTCAATAAGCCTACCATTTTGGGGACTTGACCAAATAGGGAGTTGGGAACATAAGTTTCACAAGATGGAATTCACTTCTTCCCATATAGGGAAAGTAGATGAGTAGTTCCCTTAAGTGCTGATTTCGGGACTTGAACAATGGGGCCCCACCCTCTCACTGCGAGAGGGACTTGGTTTATGGTTGGATCATAAACAAGTTGTTCATTAGAGAATCAGTGGTACTTAAGGTGTAAGATGTAATTACAGGGGTAAAACGGACTTTTGACCCAGCTGTAATTACGAACAACTCGTGAAGGATCGACTTGCATGTAATGGTTATATCCATGGACACAACTTGTCTTACAGTGCATAAGAGTGCAACTCTAGGCCTATAGTGGAGTGACCTAGAGTTAATGAATGAAAGTCAATTAATTAATGAGTTTAATTAATTAATTTTGTATCATTGGAGCTTATAAATCTGTAGGTCCATAAGGTCCCCTTGCTAGCTCATAGTAACACTAAAAGGATCAATTTAGTTGAAAGAAAATTTGAAATATTCAAATTAATATTTAATATATTTGATATATTAAATGTAGAAGAGTAAAATATATTTATTGTATTTGATACATTAAATATTAGAGGAAATAGTTTATGTATATGATACATTAATATTAAAAACTATATACTTATGTTATTTTAATGTGATTCAAATTGGTTTAAAGTATATTATAAAAGATTAATTTTATAATATTTGAATAAGATTCAAATAAATATAAAATACATATTTTAATATATTAGATATTAAAATGTATTTTATAAAATAAAATTAATTCCTAAAAGCCTTATTATAAATAAGACATTTAGGTTTAGCCAAAAGGTTGGCCAAACACACTACTCACCTCAGAGAGAATTGTTATCTCATTCTTTCAAAGAGCTCCCGCAAGCCTTGATCCCGTGTTCGAGTCATAGCGAGGAAGATCTCGTGGAAAAAAGAACACAAGAAGATGATTGATCTTCAAAGGTAATTTTACATATGCTTAACCTTGTATTTTTAGTTTAATTTTAAATAAACTTAAAGTAACGATTCCAAACGCTTCCGCTGCGTGGGGAATGAAGAGTTCATTCCCTACATATATCATATGCTCTAATTACTTCTCTTCTTCTCCTTCCTAAACTCATAATAATCCTCAACAATTTTATCCATAGTTTTATGCTTGAAATCCTCAATCAATGCCTTCAAAACCTGTTCATTAGAAAACTAATTTTAATCAACAAACTTGTATGCATAAATCAATAATCAAGATTTTTGAGTTTATTTTTTTTTTTTAAAATGATTTTCATGGTGTGTTTTACCATCTCAACGATCCTCTGTAAAACGTCGTTCAAATCCTTCCCCTCGCATGCTCCGTAAAAATGAGGTAGCTATATTCAGGTAGTTATACATCAAAACCAAGAACTTAGCAATTACCTGTCATTCAACACACATACAGGAAATTAATTAAGATTAAACTCAACTAGAGACTAGAAAGTGGAAATCACAAGTAAAAGATAAAAATCATGTTGAATAAACTCACCAAGGCTTCCTAACCTTCCTTAACAGAGTCCTAGATAAGTGATTAGGGGCTAGATCAAGCATTTGATGATCTGGTAGCCTAGAAAAATTGATATTGACAGTTCCATTTTCTAAAATCAAACACATTAAACTTTGATTAAGGTTTAAAAAAAAATACACATCAAGCTTCGATGAAAGAGATATTCCAACAAACAAGTTAGAATGTGAGAGGACGAAGGATGGAAGCAAAAATATATATATATAAAAACAAAAATTGTATTTCTTTCTTGAGTACATATGTTAAGTTTGACAAATTAATTGTACTTTATTATTAGAAATTTCTTCATTTGAGCCTTCATTTGGGTCTTCAAAGGCTTCAATAACACGAATAAATAACAAAAAATCCTTACCTTCCACCACCTTCAGCTTCAGTTTACACCTGCTGTGGGAGAAACAGAACAGTTTGCTTTCGGCAGCCTGTCTGCGTTGGAGAGTCGTTGCCACCATTGTGTTCGAGATTCGTCGCCGCCAAGTTCGTGAACCTTGACTCGTTCGTGACAGCAAGTTGAGCCGCATTCGTGACCAGATTGCAACCGTCGCTGCCACCTTCGTTGAAGTCCCGTTGCTGCCAGATTTTTTGATGAACAATTCAGCTGCTGCAAAAATTGTGACCCCCATAGCCACGTTCGTTTCAACCCGTGCCGACGAATTTTCAGGTTCGATAAAATCAGAGATAGATCCAATTGAGAGTTTCAACCCGCCGTCAACAGCTTCAAACGATTCTGTCACCACCATCAACGACCGTCGTCACCAAGGTGGAAGTTTGTCATCAATCACCGCTAAAAGGAAGAAGTATCGGGCAGAGATGAAAAATGAAGTTCATTTTCGAAGTTTGAGGTTAGGGCTGAATCAAAACGACGTAGTTTTGATTCAGACTTTTGATCGTGGTTCGAATGAAAACGACGTCGTTTTGATTCAGATTTTAGATGACGGTTTATAACCGTCATTATACGCTTTATTTTTTAAAATAATTTTTTTTTGTCGTTTTCATTGCTTCGATGACGGTTTTAAACCGCCATCAAAGGGGTCATATAATGGCGGTGTAAAACCGCCATTATATATTTAATTTTCGAAAAAAATAAAATTCTCTCAAAATGAGCGCCTTTTTCCAAAAACCGCCATCTTAGAGTCTACTTGATTTTGTAACTATCATCGTAAGTAGAATTTGTTGTAGTGATACAGATAAGGTTGTGTACCTTATCCTGGTAACACTATTGGATGCGGCTCACTTTGTATTGTACAAAACGATGTGATCCGAATCGTTTCACATGGAGATGTGCGAGTGAGGGCGTCTTATGCAAAGAGTTTGCATAAGACCGAGCCGCAAAATATGTCGCTCTCTCTTTATAACACCGTTAACTGATGAGACCGACATTTTCATTTGATGGCCTAGGTAACTCGATCTCAATCCTAAACTCGCTATGAAATCCTACTTATTTGAAAGTATCCTTTGACTTGCACGGGTGAGAGTGGCCCATAAGCGCCGACTCAATAAACCTACCATCTTGGGGATAAAGTCGAATAGGTAGCTGGGGACATAGTGTAGTAAGATGGAGTTCACTCCTAACCCGCTCTTCAGGGTTAGTAGATAGGTTGTTCTCTTAATAGCTGACTCCGGGGCTTGAACAATGAGCGTTCACACTCTCATGTGATGAGAGGGTTAACTGATCTGTTGGTTGGACCACTGATCTATTGTTCATTAGAGGTGTCAGTGGTACTTAAGGAACAAGAAGTAATGCAGGGGTTAAACGGTTTAAAATGACCCAGCTGTTATTACGAACAACCTGTGAAGGGTCGACTTGCCAGTGACGGTTATATCAGATGACATAATATATCTACAGTAAGAGAGTGCAACCCTCGGACTATAGTGGAGTCTTCGGGGGTTAACGAATGTTGATTAGTTCGGTTAAAAGAGTTTTGACCGGATAATCTCGTATCCTTGGAGCTCATGATCTGTAGGTTCTTTAGGTTCTTCTGGCTAGCTCGGATAACGTCGTGCAACAGTATAAGAGAAAAAGAATTTGAATTGTTCAAATTCGGTTTTTGGAAGAATGATGGACATATTTAAATATAATTTAAATATGAGAATAGTCTTAAACATGAATAGGATTCATGTGCAAAAAGACGGTTTTCGAAAAACCAGGTTTAACCATATTATTTAATTAATATTTTATATTGAATTAAATAATATTAATTAATTAAAAAGTTTAATTAATTAATATATATATATATATTTTATTTATTAAATTGTTTAATAAATAAAATATTTATTATTTTTTTAAAAAAAATAATTGAGAATTAATTTTTAAAAATAATAATAATAATAATAATAAATATATATATATATATATATATATAAGATATATATGATTTTGGCTAAGTGAAAAAGACGGTAGTGGACTTTGGGGTAAATGTTTGTACATGTCTTTTGAAGTTTTAGAGAACCAGAGGATTTCGGTTATGTTTTCTTCTTCAACTTTCAACCCCTCTCCATCTTCTTCCTTTCCTTCTTTGCTTCTTTTTCATTTCTCTTCTAACGGAGTCTCACAACTCCGTTGCTCGGTGCCAAGGATAGCGGGACTACCTGGAGTGGTCCTCGGGGCGTTCGTAAGAAGAGTTCGTGACGAGGAACGAGCGGCGGAACTTGAAGAAATAGGAACTACAAGGGTATGTAATTCTAATTTCTTAATTTTCGTTGTTTGAGCATGTTTTCTATTTGTTAAATTGATGAAATTAGAGTTTCAACGATCCAAAATCGCTTCCGTAGCGTGCGCTTCATCAGCTACAACCTCAGACGAGACCACGTTCTGCTCTAAGATGGTAGCCATATCTCTCCCCTCCACATAAAGGGAACACTAGTCGTCTAGATGCTCAAGGTATTTCTCCTCGAAAGAGATGTTGACAGGGGGAGTTGCCTTTTTAGCGACTTCTTTCGAAGGATGTGTCATGAGCCTCTTACCGCAAGAACGGACGACCCAAGCCTGAGTTAGAAAAGGAACAACGACCGAAGAGCTCGTCCATATACCTTCGACCATTCCAGGTATGATCAACTGACCCCAAGTGATTGTCTCTTTCTCTTCAGCGGAAGGTCATGAACAACTGGAAAAACACTTCCGACCACATCCACAAGAGCGTCGAAGCGACCTCTACGGATAGACATCTCTGCCGAGAAATATACGAGTCAAGAACTACATCTCGAAGAAGGAAAACAAGAAAAACAACATCAAGGCAAACAAAAGGAAACTGACCTAGGTCCTCAGACTGGTACTTTTTTGTCATCAGCCTCTAAGTCACTTGAACAAGCAACGAGGCGCCTTCTCTTATTTTTGCTAGAACTAGAGCTTGCTTGACAAACAGTTCGCTCTACAATCTTCAAAGCAGCCCCTTCAACTGCCCGTAACGCCATCAAACGAGCTCGTTTCTCCCCAGCGAGGTCCGCTACACGTTTAGCCTCCCAATCACGGGCTATCTCAGGATCCTTCTCGTCGTCTGGGTCCACTTAGACAAAATGGGATAGAAAAATTGTCGGAACCAGGAATCACCTCATACACGAGGCCATATCAAATCAGATTTTCCCAAGCTTATAGGGTCGAACTTCACCTCTTTAGTGGAGGAAAGGCTGGAATCTTTCTGAAGGTCTCACTAGTCGAAGGCATCTCGTAAGGATCGTCCTTTGGATTGCCTACAAAATAAAGAAAGCGAATTCAACCTAAAAGTCACCAATGAATGTCAAATCGAGGAAAAAAAAGAACTCACCCACAATTCCCCGAACTCGACCGACACCTCTCATATCGGTCCTTGATCAAGACTGAGGATCAACCACTCCCTTGAAGCAAAGAACCACTTCTTCTTCCAACCGGGCACCAAAGAAGGTTTGTAGATCTGCTACTCATGACTATCCCGTACTGCCACATAATAAAGGTTGACACAACTAGGGTGTCGCTTGGTAAACAGGTTGTCGAGGCCTGCCAAATTAATATTTTGATGTAGTAGGATTCTTGGTTAATTAGATATTTTGGGTTAATTCCTTGGTTAATTAGAAATATGATTGCTTTCTTTGATTAATTAGGATTATGTTTAGTTTCCTTGGGTTGTTAGGATTAGGATTAGTTTTCCAAATCCCTATAAATAGAGCATTGCTCCTTTGTATTCATTAACTTTTGATTCATAAATAATACTTGGTTGATTCTTGGAGAGAATTCTCCTTTTATCCTCTTAGGCTACACCAAATTGGTATCAGAGCATCCGTCTGGGCCAACGTGGCTGCCGCCGGTGAAAGACCGGGAAACTCTTGTTGACGTTGATCGCAAGAGAGAGCTTCGTGTGTTGTGCTCGTTGTTCGACAACCCACATTTTTTTTTACAAGAGATTACCTTTTAGAGTATTCTCTTTTCAAGAAACAAGGAAGTTTTCAAGAAACAAGCAAGAAAATTCAAGAATGGAATTTTACCGTCCAAGAAGGGAGTTTAAAGTCAAAAAATCCACTTCCGGATTTGAATCACGACCAGGAAAGGCGGGAGCCTATTCAAGCACCCACTTAAATCCCTACATCAATCACAAAGCCTTAGAGGAAATCAAGAAAGGGGTGGTTGAAATCCGGCATCTTTTGGGAAATATGTCTAGCGTTTTGGACCGTTATACAACCAAAAAACAAGAACTCGAAAATGCAAGAATGACAGATTTTGAAAGTAGTAGTCAAGAAAATGGAGAATTCACCCAAAGTCAAGAACTCACGAATCATATAAGAAAGATTCAAGATAATACAATGGGAAGGCCTCTAAAACATCAATTTTCAAGATTCATGAATCAAGATTCTGAAAGTTCGAGAAAAGAAGTTTTTTTCCACGAAGATACACACCAAAACTGTGAAGATAGACAAGAAGAAATGCTCCAAGAACAGAAAGCCGACCTTGGTTCAAGATTCCAATTGTTCCAACGAAGAAGATGGGTTTTTTCATGGACTTGGAGTTAAAGATTCTGATTTTTTCAACAAAGAAGATGAGTGTTTTCTAAAATTTGAAAATTATTTTGACAAGGAAGATAAAGTTGAAATTCTTGAGGTTGATGTTGGAAGATATTCAAATAAGGGTATTATTCTTAAGTTGGGAACTTCAAGAGAATTTTCAAGAAAATTCCTTCAAGAATCTAATTTTGATTTGTTACATGAAAGACTAAATCATTCACAAATTTGGTCAAGTCAGGAAGACATCTTTATGAAAGCAGTTGAACTTTGTTTCACTAAAAAAGTATGTGTATTTGGAGGAATTTTTGAAAACTACTGGATCCTATTGCATATGATTTTGGATTGGCAAGACTTTTGGCATAGAAACCAAACTTTGGGGAGCATTGGTACACTTTGGCGTGTTGATGAAATTAGAACGCAATATTCAGTTGGAGTCTTTTGCAACCATCGACTGAAACATCTTTCTAGTCAGGCAGTTCGCTTGTTTCTACCTATCTTCATTTTCTTTTTTAAACTCGAGGACGAGTTTTTTTTTGGAGGGATAGAATATGATGTAGTAGGATTCTTGGTTAATTAGATATTTTGGGTTAATTCCTTGGTTAATTAGAAATATGATTGCTTTCTTTTGATTAATTAGGATTATGTTTAGTTTCCTTGGGTTGTTAGGATTAGGATTAGTTTTCCAAATCCCTATAAATAGAGCATTGCTCCTTTGTATTCATTAACTTTTGATTCATAAATAATACTTGGTTGATTCTTGGAGAGAATTCTCCTTTTATCCTCTTAGGCTACACCATATTTATAAGCTGCCTATGTTTCTCTAACTTGTAGATAGTAGTAGCCAGGTCGATCCACAGGGAGCTACTTCTAATATGATCTCAATTAAATTGAATTCATAATTTAATAAAAATGGAGGGTTTTGTTTGATTTTAGGAACATGCAAGAAATTAGCTAATGATGAGTAAAACGTGGAAATAAGAATTCAAACAAGCATGTTTAATTAGAAAGTATCGGGATTGATCTATTGCACTTCAGTTCATCGATAAACAAGGAAATTAGCCAAGATGCTCATGCACGCGAATTGTTTGTCTATATTTTAGTTCAAACAACCCAACTAATTAATTAGAGACGTCCAATTCTGGTGTAGCCTAAGAGGATAAAAGGAGAATTCTCTCCAAGAATCAACCAAGTATTATTTATGAATCAAAAGTTAATGAATACAAAGGAGCAATGCTCTATTTATAGGGATTTGGAAAACTAATCCTAATCCTAACAACCCAAGGAAACTAAACATAATCCTAATTAATCAAAGAAAGCAATCATATTTCTAATTAACCAAGGAATTAACCCAAAATATCTAATTAACCAAGAATCCTACTACATCAAATTCTAATTAAACTTGCTCCTTAATTAATCTAAGGGGACAAATCCTAAACCAATTAAAGAACAGTGACGGGTAACATCGCGACGAATTAATCCTAAGATTAATTCGATTTCTCTCCTAACCTTAAGCCCACCATGAAAACAATAAGCAATTTATACCCCCATTTGTCACCTATGATCGAATTACTTAGCCACGATTAGACTCTTGCTACTTGCAATTAAGACTTGTCAGGAATTAAAGATATCAAACTAACATGAGTAACAATTAGGGGTGTCAATCCTAATAAGAAAGACATGCTATTCGAGATCGATATAGGTAGAAGATGCAAGAGTTCATACAATATGCTAAACACACATTAAAGAACAAAATCTCCCCTAATACAATAGTTAATCAATCCCTTTACATCCGAACTAAACATTTACCTCCTAGCCTTCCATGGAGAAAATTCTTCTCCAAGAATCTATGGAGGTTCTTGAACTCATACAACCAAAATAGGGAGAGAAAACCAGAAAATGGGGAAGAAAATGACAATCCCGAGGGGGAAGATGAACAGTATGTGACCTAAAATCATAAAAGATTGCTTTTATAATCGACGTAGCGTCAAGACGCTACAGACGGAACATATGCGCGCGATGTCACAGCGTCGCGACGCTGTGACAACTTTTGCTCTCAGGTTTTAAAGCTGGAAATCTTATTTACGCAGCGTCTCGACGCGGGACCTTCAGTGCCAGACTGATCCTTTGCTTATCTTCTTTGCCCTGCTCCTTCCCGAAGCTTCTAAAACACTCATCTTAGCACCGAAATGTGTCCTTAGACTCCTTTAGCTCCCAACCGCGAGTTTACCTACAACAAGGACATTTAATCAATAATATGCACGATAATTAGCTATAATTAAGGAGTAAATAATAACTCTAATTGAGAGCTATCATCGCTTCAACGAGTGCATGGCCAAAAACTAATCGACAGACAATGACCCGCCGCGACCATACCTGCCTCACATAACCACGCAGGAATACAACACCGACCACCCATTCTTTGTAATCTGAGGTAGGGCCAGCCTGGTCTGGTTCAGGAAAAGTTGGGCCACGAGAGGAAAAGAAAGCTGAACGCAGTGGTGAAACATATGTGCATACAGGCCGACTTCTCCCAGAAGGGGAGAATCAATCAACTCTCCATGCTTTAATAGTCGGAGCCCGATCGAAGGAGGGATACTGTTACGTCTCCAAAAGTGACTATTTTAAGGACTTAGTTGCTATATAATGGTGTACACTTTTAAGCGTTTTTGGTAGAATTTAGCCTAAACTTGTGCTTATATATGAGAATTTGTATAATGAAGCTAAATTAGGACTTATGTGTAAAAGGAAGGAAAAAGAACAAAAAACAAAGCTAAAGAATTGAAATTTCCATATTGCTGAAACATTGCGAAAACATTGCTGTCTCAGCAATGTTTTAAGTGAAAATTGTTAAGTTGTCTAACCGTTTGCCATTTTGTTACGATCTTTCAGCCGCCCATTCTTTCTCCTGCTGCCACGTGGAAGGTCGTCGTTCAGAATGGATGGTTCTCCTTGGCCGAATCGTACCTGCAAAACACTATAAAAGGAGGTCAAGGTGGAAGGACAAACATAAGCTTGGAAGCGTAGAACTCCCATCTCAACGCACTTTCTGCTCTTTTCTCTCTTCCGTTTGTTGGCTTGAAGGACTCAGCTGTTGGAGTTGATAATCTGAGAGGAAGAAGAGAAGATCTTTCTTCTCTTCTGATTAGGTTCATCCAAACAAAGCTCTCCTTCTCCCTGCATCCGAGGCGCTTGCAGCGAGGGTTCACGCGCACGATTTACTTGCTTTCTGCTACTTTCTGTCGTTCCTTTTGCTTCTGTTTGTTGCTATTTATTTAAGATTGCTACATTAGTTCATTTTGTCTTCTTCTGTTTAGTTCTCATCAGTTTAGAGTTGTTGCTTGTTAAGCTTTGAACCTTGTTTAAATCAAAGAAGTGTTTGACTAGTTCACGAATTCCTTGTTGCTTTTATCGTTTCTGTTCTCTTTTATTTCCACTTCATTACTGCTAAGCATGTCTACACCATCTATTCTTTCCATTCCATCTTCATCCATGACTAACTAAACCACATAAAGGTCTGCTAATGATGAGTTTATAGGTAGAAATACGCGAATCAGCATGTAGGATAGCTCCAAATGCATTGAATGTACGTGTGCTTCATCCCACGGACAATTTCGATTGGCCATCCATTTTGTCTAAAGAACTCCTAACCTCTGGAAGGAGTAAGAGTTCAGAGTCGTCCATTCATGCTAGCCTTTCATGGTAGCCAGAAAACGACCTAGGAATAGGCGGTTTCCTAGTACAAATCGTTAACTTGCTTATATAAATAGATGCTTAAGCCTTACTTGGACATGAGTAAACTAAAGGATCTAATGCATGAAATCGAGAGATACATGAGAATGAGTTAATTTGATGCATGATGAGTTGATCTACTGCTGAAGAATCGTATGAAAAAGCCTATAGAGGAGTCGTTAGTAGCCCTTGTTTCCACACTTTACCCTTAAATCGCTGTTAGTAACATTGCTAGAAAATTGCTGTCTGCGCAATTTTCTTAGTTCAAATTTTTGCCTTCGCCATTTTTCTTAGTTTTCTGTTTTGCGATTTTATTGCTAGATAATTGCTTTCTCCGCAATTCTTTTTCTTCTACATTCGAATTTACCTATTTACTTGTCCTTGTTTATGCTTTCATCTCTCGCACGTTCCTTAATAGCTAGGCACTTTAAACCTAAATCTACCCTATTTAAACCACCCTTTCTCACTTAACATCTCACTTCGTTAGTAACTAAGAATAAATCTCTGTGGGAAATCGAATGAAAAAATACTTATTACTTGCTACAAGACCATGTATGCTTGCATGTTCTGAGTGCTCTACCATTGCATTTTAATTTAAACACTGAGCACGCAACAGATACTATAAGCCTTCCTTAAATCATCAAGCTTCGTCATCGGTCCTCGCTCCTCGAGAAGGGTTGGTGGCACTGCCACAACCCCGATTTGGTACCATGGACATTGTGAAAGAAGCAACAAAAAAATTGAAAAGAGAAAGATCAACTATGACGAGCGACATAGCTTAGTTTTGAAGAAAAAGTTAGGAACAATTACAATTTCACAATGAAATAAGAAGGGTTGCCCCCTCCGCTTTTATAGACAACTCTCGAAGAGCCCCGATCGTAGGTTGGACAAAGCCAACCCTCGGATCCGTTCTTGATCGTACTGTTGGGTTTTATGTCCTAAAACTCGTGGTTTGTAAACTGTTATGTTTGTAAATATTCTATTTAGAATAAAGAGTTATTAGTTTTATTCAGTAAAAGAGTTTACCGGAATAAAGTGAAACATGTTTAAGTTAACCTATACCAATGACCAACACCCTTGGCTGAATATGAGTACTTGAGCCTCATGTATGACATGGTTGTGGATCAGGCTCAAGTAGTCAGTCAAAACGGTCTATAGTATACAAATAAGGCTGGGTACCTTATCCTGGTAACACTATAGGATGCGGCTCACTTTGTATTGTACAAAACGATGTGATCTGAATCGTTTCACATGGAGATGTGCGAGTGAGGGCGTCATGTACAAAGAGTTTGCATAAGACCGAATCGCGAAATATGTCGCTCTCTCTTTATAACACCGTTTACTGATGAGACCGACATTTTCATTTGATGGCCTAGGTAACTTGATCTCAATCATGAGCTCGCTATGAACTCCTGCTTATTCGATAGTATCCTTTGACTTGCACGGGTGAGAGTAGCCCATAAGCGCCGATTCAATAAGCCTATCATATTGGGGATAAATTCAAATAGGTAGCTGGGGACATAGTACAGCAAGATTGGAGTTCACTCCTAACCCGCTCTTCAGGGTTAGTAGATAGGTTGTTCCCTTAATAGCTGACTCCGGGGCTTGAACAATTAGCGCGCACACTCTCATGAGATGAGAGGGTTAATTGATCTGTTGGTTGGACTACAAGTTGAATGAAGTATTACAATCTAAAGATAAATGGTAACAATAAATTTTGTTTGGCAAAGTGGAACATGTAGAACCTTTGTTTTCTTTGGTCTTGGGTTCAAGTCCACTTTTATACATATTTTAAGATAATTTTCTAAACAGGCGCGCGCGAACTTGGAGGCGCGCGCGAACTTGGAGAACTTGGACGCGCGCGAACTTGGAGAACTTGGAGGCGCGCGCGAACTTGGAGAACTTGGAGGCGCGCGCGAACTTGGAGAACTTGGAGGCGCGCGATGATGCAGGCGCGCGATGATGCAGGCGCGTGCGAACCTTACAGGCGCGCAGGCGCGTGCGAACCTTACAGGCGCGCGCGAACTTGCAGGCGCGCGCGATGATGCAGGCGCATGCGAACCTTACAGGCGCGCGCGATGATGCAGGCGCGCGCGATGATGCAGGCGCGCGCCTCCGCGCGATGATGCAGGCGCGCGCGATGATGCAGGCGCGCGCGAACTTGCAGGCGCGCGCGATGATGCAGGCGCGTGGAGGCGCGCGCGATGGTGGAGGCGCGCGCGATGATGCAGGCGCGCGAACTTGGAGGCGCGCGCGATGATGCAGGCGCGCGAACTTGGAGGCGCGCGATGATGCAGGCGCGCGCGAACTTGCAGGCGCGCGCGATGATGCAGGCGCGCGCGATGATGCAGGCGCGCGCGAACTTGCAGGCGCGCGATGATGCAGGCGCGCGCGAACTTGCAGGCGCGCGATGATGCAGGCGCGCGCGAACTTGCAGGCGCGCGATGATGCAGGCGCGCGCGAACTTGCAGGCGCGCGATGATGCAGGCGCGCGCGAACTTGCAGGCGCGCGATGATGCAGGCGCGTGGAGGCGCGCGAACTTGGAGGCGCGCGCGATGATGCAGGCGCGCGAACTTGGAGGCGCGTGCGAACCTTACAGGCGCGATGATGCAGGCGCGTGCGAACCTTACAGGCGCGTGCGAACCTTACAGGCGCGCGCGAACTTGCAGGCGCGCGCGATGATGCAGGCGCATGCGAACCTTACAGGCGCGCGCGATGATGCAGGCGCGCGCGATGATGCAGGCGCGCGTGCGAACCTTACAGGCGCGCGCGAACTTGCAGGCGCGCGCGATGATGCAGGCGCGCGATGATGCAGGCGCGCGCGAACTTGCAGGCGCGCGCGATGATGCAGGCGCGTGGAGGCGCGCGCGATGATGCAGGCGCGCGAACTTGGAGGCGCGCGCGATGATGCAGGCGCGCGAACTTGGAGGCGCGCGATGATGCAGGCGCGCGCGAACTTGCAGGCGCGCGCGATGATGCAGGCGCGCGCGATGATGCAGGCGCGCGCGAACTTGCAGGCGCGCGATGATGCAGGCGCGCGCGAACTTGCAGGCGCGCGATGATGCAGGCGCGCGCGAACTTGCAGGCGCGCGATGATGCAGGCGCGTGGAGGCGCGCGAACTTGGAGGCGCGCGCGATGATGCAGGCGCGCGAACTTGGAGGCGCGCGCGATGATGCAGGCGCGCGAACTTGGAGGCGCGCGCGATGATGCAGGCGCGCGAACTTGGAGGCGCGCGCGATGATGCAGGCGCGCGAACTTGGAGGCTCGCGCGATGATGCAGGCGCGCGAACTTGGAGGCGCGCGCGATGATGCAGGCGCGCGAACTTGGAGATGATGCAGCGAACTTGGAGATGATGCAAGATGATGCAGCAGCAGCGAACTTGGAGATGATGCAAGATGATGCAAGATGATGCAGCAACAGCGAGATGATGCAGCAACAGCGAACTTGGAGATGATGCAAGATGAGATGATGCAGCAACAGCGAACTTGGAGATGATGCAGGCGCGCGAACTTGGAGGCGCGCGCGAACTTGGAGGCGATGCAGGCGCGCGAACTTGGAGGCGCGCGCGATGATGCAGGCGCGCGAACTTGGAGATGATGCAGCGAACTTGGAGATGATGCAAGATGATGCAGCAGCAGCGAACTTGGAGATGATGCAAGATGGTGCAAGATGATGCAGCAGCAGCGAACTTGGAGATGATGCAAGATGATGCAAGATGATGCAGCAACAGCGAGATGATGCAGCAACAACGAACTTGGAGATGATGCAAGATGAGATGATGCAGCAACAGCAAACTTGGAGATGATGAGATGATGCAGCTACAATGACTGCATCATCAGCGAACTTAGAGATGCTGATGAGGAGATGATGCAGCAGCAGCGAACTTGAAGATGATGCAGCAGCAGCGAACTTGGAGATGATGCAGCAGCAGCGAACTTGGAGATGATGCAGCAACAGCGAACTTGGAGCAACAACAAACTTTGAGATGACTGCATCATCGAACTTGGAGATGATGCAGCAGCAGCAAACTTGGAGATGATGCAGCAGCAGCAACGAACTTGGAGATGATGCAACAGCCGCAGCGAACTTGGAGATGATGCAAGATGATGCGAGATGATGCAAGATGATGCAGCAGCGAACTTGGAGATGATGCAAGATGATGCAGCAACAGCGAGATGATGCAAGATGATGCAGCAGCAGCGAACTTGGAGATGATGCAAGATGATGCAGCAACAACGAACTTGGAGATGATGCAGTAACAACAAACTTGGAGCAACAACAAACTTTGAGATGACTGCATCATCGAACTTGGAGATGATGCAAACTTGCAGCAGAACTTGGAGATGCGCAAACTTGCAGCTGAACTTGGAGATGCGCAAACTTGCAGCAGAACTTGGAGATGCGCAAACTTGCAGCAGAACTTGGAGATGCGCAAACTTGCAGCAGAACTTGGAGATGCGCAAACTTGCAGCTGAACTTGGAGATGCGCAAACTTGCAGCTGAACTTGGAGATGCGCAAACTTGCAGCAGAACTTGGTGATGCGCAACGCAGCAAAACTTGGAGATGCGCAAATGTTACGTGCTCAATGTGTTAAAATAAATATGCAATCATATAGAAAGAGCACTCAGAACATGCAAGCATACATGATCTTATAGCAAGTAGTAAGTATTTTTTCATTCGTTTTCCCACAGAGATTTATTATAAGCTATTCATGAAGTGTAAAGTTAAGAAAGAAGGGGTGGATTTGATGGGGTAGAATTGGTTTTAAATTGTCTATTTCCTACTGAATATGTAGAGGGTAGCAACATAAACAAGAACAAGTCAAAGCTAAACTCAAATGAAAAGAGACGAAATTAATAAATGAAGGCAAAGACAGCTAGACAGAATTGTAACTTAAGCAGAATTGCGGAGACAACAATTCTATCGCAATTTAAATAACAGCGAAAGTGTGTAAAGTGATGAATTAAGGGCTACTAACGACTATCCTATAGGCTTTTTCATACGATTCCCAAGCACTGGACCAACTCACTATGCATCAAACTATCTCATTCTCATGTATCTTCCGATTTCATGCATTAGATTCTTTAGTTTACTCATGTCCAAGTAAGGTCTTAAGCATCTTGTTAAGGCCGAAGGATATGGTTTGTACTAGGGAAACGCCTATTCCTAGGCCGTTTCCTGGCTACCTTGAAAGGCTAGCATGATAGTATGACTCTGAACTCTTACTCCTTCCAGAGGTTAGGAGTTCTTTGGACAAAATGGATGGCCAATCGAAATTGCCCGTGGGATGAAGCTTACATACAATCAATGCTTCGAGAGCTATCCTACATGCTTGGTTCACGTTTTTTAGCCTATAGTGTTGTCATTAGCATGCCCCTAAGTGACTTAGTTACTCATGGATATGGGGAGAATAGAAATAAGAGATGAAAGAGACATGCTTAGAAGAGAACTAAACTAAAAACAGCAAGGTAAAACAGTAAGATGCGAAGACAAGAAATTGTTAAATGAAGAATTGTGCTTGGATTACTTAATTGGTTGAATGAACAAAAAGAGTAACTTAAAGTGCAAAACAGAAAGACAGAACACAACGAAATGGACTGATCTAGTTACAAGAAAGGAAACAACAACAAACTTAAGCTGGAAAGTGGAAATAAAGACATAAAACAGTAAAAGATGCTTGAAAGCCTCGTTGCAACCGCCTCGGCTGAAGGGGATGAAAGAATAGCTTTGCTTGGATGAATCCAATCGGGAGAGAAGATGATCCTATCAGATTGTCGATTCCAACAGCTGAGACTCTCACACCAACAGACGGCAAAGGAAAACAGGAAGAAAGACGGAGCTGCGAGAAGACTTCTACGCTTTCGGATGATGCTTGAACCCTCGACTTTGACCCCTATTTATAGTAGTCTGCAGACGTCTTTGGGCCAAGGAGAACCATCAATCTTCAACGTCGTACTTCAGAATGGATGGAGGAGAAAGAACGAATCCCTGAAATAACGGAAATTAACAGAAAAAGATCAGTCAACTTACGGTTTTCACTTGAAACATTGCGGGTTCAGCAATTTTTCCGCAATGCTATCGCAATGCTTGTTTTTCATTCTTTTCCTTCGGTTTTCAACCCTTTTCTTTCCTATTGTACATAAGTCCTAATTTAGCTACCTTCTTCTAATTCTCATATTTAAGCATAGGTTTAGGCTAAATGCTATCAAAAACACCTAAGAGTGAACATCTTTCTAAGCTAATTAAGTCCTAAAAAGGTCACTTTTGGAGACGTAACACACCCCCAAACTTAAGGTTTTGCTTGTCCTCGAGCAATCTAAGGACTTTCTTAGGCTGCTGTTTCTTCTTCTTTAACCACTTACTGACTCCCCTATATCCCTAGCTATAGCAGTGCTGTCCTGTGACACCCTTCTAAGCTCAAAACTACCCTCTTATCTAGCTTCTTCTGACTTCGCCTGCCTAATACTTCTGCTGTGTTTTTCTTACTTACTACAACTGATCTACTTGCTTTTGTCATATCCTGCCACTATCCCTAAGGTTTCCAATTCTGCCTAGCTTTACCCCAGACTCAGTACATGCTTCTAATTTTTACTTTTGAGCTACCTAGGATTCCTTAGAGTCATGCCAGTCTTAGTATTAACAGTGACAGTAGTACTTTAAGAGAACAACCTAAACCCTGGCATCACTACATTGGACATACATTCATCTCCCTAAACAACCCTACAAGCTACAACTTTGTGCTTAGCTAATTGAGGATCAGAGTTCTTTTTAAATAGGACATCTAAGCCACAAAGTTGCAACTCCTAGGTATACATTCTTCCTCCCTACTTTTTCCTTTTTTTCTTTCTCAGGTGGAGCCTTTCCTTTGGTTGCCTTTTGATGCAATGCCACTTGTGGGTTACACACTTGGCACTGATTACTCAGCAACCTAAGAGAGACTCCCCTCCTTATTCCATTTTTCATTTTTTTTTTCAGTTCATTATTTTTGCCAAGGAGAAGAAGAATGCTTATGTTTTAAGGGAGAGAGGAATGTTCCTAGGCCTAGGGTGGCCTCCCCCAAACTTCAACTACTCATTGTCCCCAATGAGTGTCTGAGGTGGCACACCCCCAAACTTGTCCTAGAAGCATCTAGTCTAAGGTAAAACAAAGAGAATCTAAAAGCCCTAGGCATAGACAGAACATTGTAAAAGAAAATATCACAGCAGCAGAAAACTGAAAAAAAAAACAGACAGGCAAGGACTTACGGCTATGCATGCTGAGCTTTTTAGAGGTTAATTTAAACTATCAAAGGGTGTCCTATGACACTCATCCAGCATGCATTTAGATAAGCTATATAAGGTAGTCATGATAGCAGCAAAAGATAGAATTTAAACAGATCACAGCCTAGCTAAACAGATAGTCCAAAACATGCTTTCAGTAATAAAAATTGCGGGTACCGCAATTATTTCGCAATCAAGTCAGGGCAGATATATCATTCACTAAGGCCCCTAAGCATGCTTTATCCAGTCGTTCAAGCTCGACAAAAATAAACCTAAACTATCCTACCTAATCCGCTAGCAGCAGGCTATACTAAGCAATTTAAAAACGTAAAACTAAGCAACTAAAACAGATCAAAATTGTACTAAAAACAACATAATTCACATGGTCTATCAGAAAGAAGAAATTTTTTTCTTATTCTAAGGGAACAGCAATACTCCCTTGAGTGCAATTCAAACCAGCACTCAGATGTCGTCATCCTCATCAGGTCGTCGTGGTCGTGGAGGCACCCATGGATTCAGAAGATTTGTGGGGAAGTTAAGGAAGGTGCAGCCAAGCTGGTCAGCAACTTCCTTGTCCCGTGCCTGCGCGTAAGTGGCCCATTGAGCCATCCTCTTCTGCATATCCATCAGGCAAGCCATGGACAGCGACTGGTCAGCAGCCAACCTATCCAGCTCGAATTCCATGTTCCCCTTCCTTTTCAGCCTTAAGCCAGCAGGCAGCTCCAAGTGGCCTGTGTAAGCCATTTGCTGCTCCATTCGCTCAATAGGGACTCCTGCAAGCAAACATAGTTTAGTTATAGTATTAGGGAAAAACAATGGACCCTTACCTTTCTTCGCGCACTCAGCAATGACGGCTGACATGATTTCACCCACGTTGACCGTGAGACCTCGCATGATGGCATAGACCAGCAGCGATCTGCTCTGGTTGATGGTGGTCTCATGAGTCACGGGGGACAGCTTCCTCCTTACAAAGGCAAACCATACAGCCGCCTTAGCTGTGAGGTTGGCACTCATGAGAGTGTGCCTCCCATTGCGCGACACGATCCAGGATGCTTCAGGCTGGCCAATGGTTCGAATGGCCTCCTCCAGGACTGCCTCAGTAGGCTCATCAACGATCCTCGCATAGTCAGTATGTTTTTGGCCCTTGAGGCCATAGGCTTCGTTGATGGCTTTTGCTGAGTAGTCCACTTCTACTCCCCTAACCACAGACAGCCCCTCCTCAGAGTTTCGCAGGTTGGCGTAGAAGTCATATACCATACTCGTGTAAGCCGGATTGGGTGGCCTGCACAACTCCTCCCAGCTGTGATTCACAATGCCTGTGCGCAGGAATTGCGGCAGGTCAGCAGGTCTGTCGAGGAAGCCCTTTTCGTGCAGCAACTCCCTCTTTCTCAGCTCAATACCCCTGGACTCAGCGTCAGAGGACACATACCTCACTGACTGAGGCTCATCTTCAGGGTAAAGCTTGGCCTTCCCTTTGTCCTTTGGTTTGGCTGACTCCGCAGCCTCAAGCTTGAGCTTCTTGAACGATGGCTCAGCACTCTCTCCATCTGATGCCAGCGCCCTCTTGGCTTTCTTTTTCTTTAATTTCTTGGACCGTTTGGCTTTGATATTCTTGGCAGCCTTCTTCTTCTTCAGCTTTGCCTTGGTTGCGATCGCATGGAGGCAAGCCCCCAACGTCTCTTCCATGGAATCATCCTTCTGCGCAGGACTCTCAGGAGTGGCTTCCCTCAACGGAGAGAAAACCTCTTCTTCCTCACCTTCCCCACTGCCCTGCGTCGATTCTTGGAACTCCCCATATGGAAATTCAGGGTCATGTTGTGGGGCAGTGGCCGACGGAGTAGTGCTTTGTGCGGCCGTGGGGGTCTGTGCAGAGCTCTGTGGTGATGAAGGCAGTTCAGGACTCTGCCCAGGGCTTTGGACTGGAGGAGATGGAGACTGGCTGCGCTCGGCTGTCTCGTGGGATGGCTGGCTTTGTTCTTGACTCTCCACAGAGGGAGTCTTGATCTTGATTTCTTCCTCGGCCACATCCATACTCCACTTGCGCTTCTTGGGTGTGCCTGCTGGTTCAGAGGGTCCAGCAGGTATCTCTGTGACAACCTTCCACTTCTTCTTGCGAATCGGAAGTTTGGGCAGTCGTTCAGTTCGCGCAGCATCAGCCTCTGCAAGGGCCAGAAGTGCTTCCCTCGCAGCCGTTTCAGCTTCATCAGCCCTTTTCTTGGACGCAGATCGTTCGGCTCTTGTTAGCACCATTGTTGAATTGTTGGGATTTGGAGAGAGGAATCACAGATGAAGAGAAACGTAGCTTTCTTGGAGTTCAGATAATGGGGGAATCGTATAGATCAACGCGCGTCTCAACGGATATAAAGAAAACGGAAAAATCCCAACGGCTATATTTTTGCGGATTCTGCAAATCCAGCGCAATTCTAGTGACCGTTGGAGATTTTTTCATTTAAATGTCAATCTTTGCTCAACCGTATCTTTGATTTGGCCCAATATCTTCTTGCTTTTTTAAGCTGGATTTAAACTCCTTGATTCCCTCTATTGATTCCCTACAAAAAGAAATAAAATCAACATCAAATTCGTAATTAAAATCATACAAAAAGATACACAAACGATAACCGGAAAATCGCAAAAAATAAACTAAGGCATGAGCCTCATATCGACGAGCACAACAATCACTCGTCCTCTCTCGTTCTTAATTTCATGCTTCAGTCAAGAGGAAGGCCGAGAGAGTCTTCACATCTCCTTCCTCATAGTAGTGCTTCAACCTTGCACCATTAACCATGAATGGTTGTCCTTGCTGCAAGTTCTTTATCTCAATAGCACCATGAACAAACACATTAGTAATCATGAAAGGACCTGACCATCTGGACTTTAGTTTGCCTGGAAATAACCTCAATCGTGAGTTAAATAATAAAACAAGTTGGCCTTTCTTAAAGTCCTTGAGCCTAAGTCTACTATCGTGCCAAATCTTGGTCTTTTCCTTATACATTTTGGCATTTTCATAAGACATTTGTCTAAGCTCATCAAGCTCGTGTAATTGCAGAGACCGCAACGTTCCCGCATCGGTCACGCAATAATTCAACTCTTTTAGTGCCCAAAATGCCTTAATTTCTAACTCAAATGGAAGATGACAAGCTTTACCATATACAAGTCTGTAAGGAGACATACCTAGGGGTGTCTTATATGCAGTCCTATATGCCCAAAGTGCATCCTCGAGTTTAAAGGACCAGTCTTTCCTATTGGGTTTAACCACTTTTTCTAGGATGTTCTTAATCTCCCTATTTGAAATTTCAGCCTGACCATTCGAGTGTGGGTGATAGGGAGTGGCTACTCTATGTCTAATGTTATACTTAGCCAACATTCTCTCCATAGCCTTATTAATGAAGTGTGTCCCCTCATCACTAATGACAGCACGAGGTGTCCCAAACCTAGTGAAAATGTGCCTATGCAAGAATTTTATGACTGTTTTAGCATCATTATTAGGACATGCTATGGCCTCTACCCACTTGGATACATAGTCTACTGCCACCAAAATGTAAAGGTTACCTGAAGATGGGGGAAATGGTCCCATGAAGTCAATGCCCCATACATCAAAGAGCTCCAACTCTAAGATGTAGGTGAGAGGCATCTCATCCTTTCGACTGAGGTTACCTGTTCTTTGGCATTCATCACAGCTGTGGGCATAGTTGTGGGCATCCTTGAAGATCGTTGGCCAATAGTAGCCACTCTGAAATACCTTTGCAGCTGTTCTTTGGCCACCAAAGTGTCCACCATAAGGAGCTGTGTGACAGTGCTGCAGCACAGACTTCGCCTCAGCAGCTGAAACACACTTCCTTAGCAAGCCGTCAGCACATGTTCTGTAAAGTGTGGGGTCATCCCAGATGAATTTCCTTGCTTCATGAAGGAACCTCTTCTTCTCTTGTCCTCCCTTGAAAACTGGTAATACCTGTGATGCAAGGAAGTTAGCAATGTCAGCAAACCAAGGTTCCTCATCGTTATCACGATGAGTCAATACAAAGACATGTTCATCAATAAAAGCATCAGAAATTGCGGGTTCCGCAATTTTTTCGCAATTGTGCTGCAATCGAGAAAGGTGGTCCGCAACCACATTTTCACATCCTTTCTTGTCTCGAATGTCCAAATCAAATTCCTGCAGCAATAACACCCACCTAATCAACCTAGGCTTAGCATCAGCCTTCCTCATGAGATACTTTAAGGCAGAATGGTCAGTGTACACAATTGTCCTAGTGCCTACAATATAGTTTCTGAATTTCTCACAAGCAAACACTACAGCAAGCATCTCTTTCTCAGTAGTTGTATAATTACATTGAGCCTCATTCAGGGTTTTACTAGCATAGTATACAGGGTGTGTTAGCTTGTCAATCTTCTGTCCTAACATAACCCCTACAGCATAGTCACTAGCATCACATAACATCTCAAATGGGAGATCCCAATCTGGTCCTACTATAATAGGTGCTGTGACTAGTGCTTCCTTAAGGGTTTTCCAAGCTACTAAACATTCCTTAGAGAAGATGAATGGCCGATTTAGCTCTAGAAGCTCACACAGAGGCTTGGCTATCTTAGAAAAGTCCTTAATGAACCTTCTGTTGAAGCCAGCATGCCCTAAGAAACTTCTAATGGCCTTGACATTCTGAGGCTCTACCAACTTCTCTATGATTTCTATCTTTGCCCTGTCAACTTCTACATCTGCCCTTGACACTCTATGACCTAAGACAATCCCTTCATCCACCATGAAATGGCACTTTTCCCAATTTAGGACTAGGTTGGTCTCCTCACACCTAGCCAAGACCTGTCCTAAATTCTCTAGACAGTTTGTAAATGAATCCCCAAAGACTGAGAAATCATCCATGAATATCTCTATCATGGATTCATCCAAATCAGAGAAGATTGCCAACATGCACCTTTGGAAAGTTGTCGGTGCATTGCATAAGCCAAAAGGCATTCTGCGAAAGGCAAAAGTTCCAAAAGGGCAAGTGAAGGTGGTCTTCTCTTGATCCTTAGGGTCTATAGTGATCTGGTTATAACCTGAGTAACCGTCTAAGAAGCAGTAGTAGGCTCTACCAGCTATTCTGTCTAACATTTGGTCAATAAATGGTAGAGGGAAATGGTCTTTCTTGGTCTCTTTATTTAGCTTCCTATAATCCATGCAAACTCTCCATCCTGTGACAGTCCTAGTTGGAATCAGTTCATTGTTCTCATTGACTACCACAGTCATCCCACCCTTTTTAGGTACACACTGTATAGGACTTACCCACTGACTACTAGCTATGGGAAAGATCACACCAGCATCTAACCATTTAATTATTTCTTTCTTAACTACCTCTTTCATAGAGGGATTCAGCCTACGTTGATGATCTACTCTAGGTGTGTGCTCTTCCTCTAGTATAATCTTATGCATGCAATAAGAAGGGCTAATGCCTCTAATATCAGCAATAGTCCATGCAATAGCCTTCCTATGTTGCTTAAGTAGTAATATTAATTCAACCTCATGCTGTTCACTTAGCTTAGAAGAAATAATTACAGGCAAAGTCTCATTATTCCCTAAATATGCATACTTGAGGTGAGTGGGGAGAGGTTTTAATTCTAATACAGGTGGATGCTCAATGGATGGCTTAAAAGGATTCAAGGCTCTATCAGTTAAGTCAATATTCATACAAACATGCTGAGGGTTATTTACAGATATGTCCATTATCTCAGCTATGTTTAAATCAGTTAATTCTAATCCTACATATTCATTAGCATGCTTGGTTAATAATACATGCTCCAATTGTTCTTCCATTAAAGAATCTACAACGTCCATACTAGCACAGGATTCAAGGTCAGAGGGGTACCTTAAAGCTTTATACACACTAAATTTCACCTCTTCATCATGAACCCTCATAGTGAGCTCACCTTTTTGGACGTCTATCAGTGCCCTACCTGTGGCTAGAAATGGTCTGCCTAACAGGATGGGGACCTCCTTGTCTGCTTCATAATCCAGGATAATGAAATCTGCAAGGAAAATAAATTTGTCAACTTTCACTAGAATATCCTCAATCTTACCTTCAGGGTATGCAATGGATCTGTCTGCTAGTTGTAAAGTGACAGTGGTTGGACGTGCTTCTCCTATTCCCAACTGGCGGAATAGTGATAGGGGCATGAGGTTTATGCTGGCGCCCAGGTCACAAAGCGCTCTGCCCACGTGCTTGTCTCCAAGTTCTACAGGTAAGGTGAAGGAACCAGGATCCTTCTCCTTCTTGGGCAGCTTGTTCTGGAGTATGGCACTGCACTCCTCAGTGAGGTTTACTGTTTCAAACTCACCAATTATTTTTTTGTTAGTAATAATATCTTTCAAAAACTTTACATAGGAAGGCATAGACTGTAAAACTTCTACAAAAGGAATGTTGACATGCACTTGCTTAAGAATTTCTAAGAATTTATTAAAATGCACTTCCTGTTCCTGCTTCTTCTTAAGCCTTCGAGGATATGGAGGTGGTGGCACATATGCAGGCACTTCAGGTCGCCTTAGGATAGGTGGAGGCCTTGGAATTTCTTCTATCTCCTCAATAATTGGCTCTAGCCTGGCTCCTGATGTGCTAGTTGATGGTGGACCTTGGTTTGGCAAAGACTCCAGTGGAGCACTAGACTCAGTGGTCTCTACTCTCTTTGGTGTGTCCTTTGTGTTGCTCACCAATGGTCTACCACTTCTAAGTTCAATTGCTTGAACTTGCTCTTTACCATCTCTCCTTGGCACCTCGGTGTCAGCAGGGAGTCTACCTTGGGGCCTACTCTTGAGTTCATTGGCTAATTGGCCTATTTGGTTCTCTAGGCTCCTAAGAGTGGCTTGCTGACTCTGCAAAGTGGCATCATTCTTGGCTATGTATTCCTTGAGTAAGCTTTCTACAGAAGATCCTACAGGTTGATTGTATGGTTTTTGATACATGGATTGGTTATGTTGGGGAGTGAAACCAGGTGTTCCACTTGGTCTTGGTTGGTTAGGATTTTGGTTAGCATTCTGTTGGCCACCCCATGACAGGTTTGGGTGGTTCCTCCAACCAGGGTTGTAAGTATTGGAATAGGGGTTGTTCCTAGGCTGCTGCTGACTTCCAATATAGCAGACTGAGGCTGGATTCCCAGGGCAGTATTCATACAGGTGCCCTTCCCCACAGAATCCACATATAAGTGTTTCACCTTGACTTGGTTGGGTGCCCATTGACATGGCGGTAGCGGTGTTGACACTTGTTTGGAGATTGGCTTGAGCCATTTGCTTAACTAGGTTGGTCAGGGCATTTATTTGGCTGCTCATTGCACTTAGAGCATCCTTGTCTTGAGCTCTAGTTGGCTCAACAGGATCATCTGACCACCTACAGTGGGATGCTGAGATCTTCTCCAAGATCTCATAGGCCTCGTTGTAACTCTTGGACAACATGGAGCCTCCAGCGGATGAATTTAAGATTTGTCTAGTGCTGGGATTGCATCCTTTGAAAAAGACCTCTATTTGGATACACCATGGGATGCCATGGTGTGGACATTTAAGAAGAAGATCTTTGAACCTAGTCCAAGCTTCGTGAAGAGACTCATTATCAGCTTGCTTGAATTTAACTATGTCATCACGAAAGGTAGAATTTCTATCAGGTGGGAAGTATTTGACTAGGAATTTCTCTGCTAAGTCTGTCCAATTAAGGACAGATCCAGAGGGTAATGAGTTTAACCACGTCTTTGCTTTGTCCCTCAAAGAGTAAGGGAAAAGGTATAGCCTCAAGGCTTCTTGGGAAACTCCAGGGATGATGAATGTATCACTAACTCCTAAGAAGTTTCTAAGATGGTTGTGGGGGTCCTCATTTTCCACTCCAAAGAATTGTCCCACACTGGACAACATTTGGAACATCACTGGCTTTAACTCGAATGAGTTGGCAGTGATTTCAGGACGAATTATGCTGGGGTTCAGCTCCCCAGGCATAGGTACTAGGTATGAGAGAATGGCACTATTCTTATCATTCGCTATTTCGATGGGATTGCGAGTGATAGGTACCGGATTTGGAATTATTCCGGCCATTTCTTCTTGAGACAATTGCGGAGGAATTGCGGTTCCCGCAATTACTTGAGGTAAATGGGGTTGTTTAAAGAGACGTTTCTTGGCTCTATTTCTAGCCCTAAGTAACCTCTCAGGCTCAGGATTGAACTCTAGATCACTACTTGAAGGCTCACTCATAAACTAACCCGATGGTACCTGTAAAAGAAATGAACTAGATTAGTTATAATAGATGGTAAACTTGGTGTTTCAAACTTAACGAACTTCGTTTTCACTTAAATAAATCCCCGGCAGCGGCGCCAAAAACTTGTTACGTGCTCAATGTGTTAAAATAAATATGCAATCATATAGAAAGAGCACTCAGAACATGCAAGCATACATGATCTTATAGCAAGTAGTAAGTATTTTTTCATTCGTTTTCCCACAGAGATTTATTATAAGCTATTCATGAAGTGTAAAGTTAAGAAAGAAGGGGTGGATTTGATGGGGTAGAATTGGTTTTAAATTGTCTATTTCCTACTGAATATGTAGAGGGTAGCAACATAAACAAGAACAAGTCAAAGCTAAACTCAAATGAAAAGAGACGAAATTAATAAATGAAGGCAAAGACAGCTAGACAGAATTGTAACTTAAGCAGAATTGCGGAGACAGCAATTCTATCGCAATTTAAATAACAGCGAAAGTGTGTAAAGTGATGAATTAAGGGCTACTAACGACTATCCTATAGGCTTTTTCATACGATTCCCAAGCACTGGACCAACTCACTATGCATCAAACTATCTCATTCTCATGTATCTTCCGATTTCATGCATTAGATTCTTTAGTTTACTCATGTCCAAGTAAGGTCTTAAGCATCTTGTTAAGGCCGAAGGATATGGTTTGTACTAGGGAAACGCCTATTCCTAGGCCGTTTCCTGGCTACCTTGAAAGGCTAGCATGATAGTATGACTCTGAACTCTTACTCCTTCCAGAGGTTAGGAGTTCTTTGGACAAAATGGATGGCCAATCGAAATTGCCCGTGGGATGAAGCTTACATACAATCAATGCTTCGAGAGCTATCCTACATGCTTGGTTCACGTTTTTTAGCCTATAGTGTTGTCATTAGCATGCCCCTAAGTGACTTAGTTACTCATGGATTTGGGGAGAATAGAAATAAGAGATGAAAGAGACATGCTTAGAAGAGAACTAAACTAAAAACAACAAGGTAAAACAGTAAGATGCGAAGACAAGAAATTGTCAAATGAAGAATTGTGCTTGGATTACTTAATTGGTTGAATGAACAAAAAGAGTAACTTAAAGTGCAAAACAGAAAGACAGAACACAACGAAATGGACTGATCTAGTTACAAGAAAGGAAACAACAACAAACTTAAGCTGGAAAGTGGAAATAAAGACATAAAACAGTAAAAGATGCTTGAAAGCCTCGTTGCAACCGCCTCGGCTGAAGGGGATGAAAGAATAGCTTTGCTTGGATGAATCCAATCGGGAGAGAAGATGATCCTATCAGATTGTCGATTCCAACAGCTGAGACTCTCACACCAACAAACGGCAAAGGAAAACAGGAAGAAAGACGGAGCTGCGAGAAGACTTCTACGCTTTCGGATGATGCTTGAACCCTCGACTTTGACCCCTATTTATAGTAGTCTGCAGACGTCTTTGGGCCAAGGAGAACCATCAATCTTCAACGTCGTACTTCAGAATGGATGGAGGAGAAAGAACGAATCCCTAAAATAACGGAAATTAACAGAAAAAGATCAGTCAACTTACGGTTTTCACTTGAAACATTGCGGGTTCAGCAATTTTTCCGCAATGCTATCGCAATGCTTGTTTTTCATTCTTTTCCTTCGGTTTTCAACCCTTTTCTTTCCTATTGTACATAAGTCCTAATTTAGCTACCTTCTTCTAATTCTCATATTTAAGCATAGGTTTAGGCTAAATGCTATCAAAAACACCTAAGAGTGAACCTCTTTCTAAGCTAATTAAGTCCTAAAAAGGTCACTTTTGGAGACGTAACAGCAAACTTGCAACTGAACTTGGTGATGCGCAAACTTGCAACTGAACTTGGTGATGCGCAAACTTGCAACTGAACTTGGATATGAGTAGCGCAGTAATGGAAATTTGATTTGGCCTAATAACAAGCTGAATGAAATATTACAATCTGAAGTCAAATAGTAATAATGAAGCTTGTTTGGCGTAGTGGAATTGGTACTATCATTGCTTCTTTTGCTCTTGAGTTCGAACATCGATTACGTACCCTTGAATGGAAGGGAAGTCATATCGTAGTTCAAATGGAATGTAATCCCTTTTTTTTTATTGTTGTGACTGAACTTAAAGTATATATATATTTTTTTCTTTAAGTTGCCTACGTACCCTTAGATGGAAGGGATCAAGTCATAACGTAGTTCAGGTTACATGATGAATGATCGATTTTTTTTTTTTTTTTTTTTTTTTTTTTTTTTTTTTACTTTGGGCCGTTCACCTTTTAAGCTCATGCGGGCCAGGAGCAACATGTAGTTTATACTCTTACGTTAAGGAGTATTACATTTTTTTATGCATAAAATTTCTTAAGAAATTTGCCGTTGATTGGGCCAATCCTTAATCCATCTTGATCCACAATTTTGTATGCCCCATTTGTATAGACTTCCTTAACAACATAGGGTCCATCCCACTTAGGGGTGAACTTGTTCCCCGTATGTCTCGTTGTGATAATGGGTCTTCGAACCGCGAGTACTAGATCGCCAACTTGAAATGATCGAGGCTTCAAATTTTTGTTGAAAGCCTTGGTCATTCGCGCTTGGTAACATTCCAATGCTTGCTGAGCATCCAATCTTCTTTCATCGAGCGCTTCCAATTCTTCGAGGCGCAATCTTGCATTGTCTTCGGTAGTTAACCCTTCTTGCACCGCCATTCTTAAGGAAGAGATTTCTCTTTCCAAAGGGAGCACAGCTTCAACCCCATAGACTAGGGAATAAGGTGTGACCCCTGTAGGAGTGCGGTGGGTAGTTCGGTAAGCCCATAATGCCTCACCAATCTTTTCCTGCCAGTCTCTTTTTGACTTGGAGACTACTTTTTTTAGCAAGTTGCACAATGTCTTGTTGAATGCTTCTGCCAATCCATTTGCTGGAGCGTTGTACATGGATGACTTGCATTGCTTGAACTTGAACTTCTCGCATAAATTGTCCATTAGACTATTGGAGAATTGTCTTCCGTTATCGGTCACGATGCGGTGAGGGATGCCGTAACGGTAAATGATGTGGGTTCGGATGAAATTCACAACAGTTTCCTTCTTTGCCTCCTTTAACGCAATTGCCTCGGCCCACCTTGAAAAATAATCTGTCCCAGCGAGGATATAAGAATGTCCTGCTGAGGACTTAGGTGTTATTGGACCAACGAGATCAAGCCCCCAAGCTTCAAAGGGCCATGAAGCTATGGTTGGGTGAAGGGGTTCTGGCGGTTGATGTATGAAGTTTGCATGAAACTGACAGGCCTCACATTTCTTAGCATACTCCATCGAGTCTTGAACCATCGTTGGCCAGTGATAACCCATTCTCTTTAACTGAAAATGAAGTTTCGGTCCCGATTGATGAGCACCACAGACCCCTGAGTGCGCTTCCTCTAATGCCTTTATCGATTCTTCTTTTCCTAGGCATCGAAGAAAAAGTCCGTCATAGGAGCGTCGATAAAGGGTTTCCTTGTAGTAGATGAATCGAGCACTTCTTCTTCGTATATCGGCCTTACGTCGGGACTCTGTGGGAAGTCTTCCATGTTGTAGATAATCTACAATCGGTTGTCGCCAATCTTCTTCCTCAATCACATAGACCGATATTACGTTTGCTTCTTGACTTTCAACTTCAGTTGGCGGTATAACCCATTTTTGACAAATCGGAACGTTCAATATTTCACTTTCTGATACAGTTAGGGCTGTGGCCAAGTTTGCTAATGCATCTGCCTTTGCATTTTCAGCTCTTGGAATATGCTCTATCGTCATACTATCAAAGCTCTCTAAGAGTCGTCTTGCATAATTAAAGTAGGGCATTAAATCTGGATGCTTCACCTCGTATTGGAGCGACAATTGATTAATTATCAGCTTTGAATCTCCATAAATCTCAATGTAGGTCACTCCAATTTCTATTGCTATTTGAAGACCCATAATGAGTGCTTGATATTCAGCAACATTATTCGAACATACCTCTTCAAATGCGAAGCTATACGGCAACATGTGTTTTTCAGGGGTAATGAATACTATACCCGCTCCTGCGCCATATCTTCGAGCTGCACCGTCAAAATACATGATCCATGGGTCAACAATTTCAAGGTAGAAGATTTCTTCGTCAGGCAGGTCGTCAGATAATTTCCAGTCTGACGGCACTGGATGATCTGCCAAGAAATCAGCCAAGGCTTGCCCCTTCACCGCCTTTTGCGGAACATAAACAATGTCATACTGTTGTAGTAAGATTGCCCACTTTGCCAACCGACCTGAGATAATTTGTCTAGACAGAACATACTTGATTGGATCAGCCTTAGCCACCAGATGCACTGTGAATGCCTGCATGTAATGTCTCAACTTATCGATGGCGAAGAAGAGTGAAAGACACATCTTCTCAATGGGTGAATAATTCAGCTCTGCCCCATTGAGAGTTCTACTTAAGTAGTAGAGGGCACATTCTTTGCCCTTCTCGCTTTCTTGTGCAAGCAATGCCCCAAGCGACCTTTCTTGCGCAGTAACGTAGAGTATCAATGGCTTTCCTGCTACGGGTGCGCCCAAAACAGGAGGGTTAAGCAAGTATTTCTTTATGTTGTCAAATGCATTTTGACATGCTTCATCCCACTCAAAGGTCGTGTCTTTCCTCATCAATCTTTGAAATGGTTGGCATCGGCCTGCTAGATTGGAGATGAACCTCCTGATATAAGCAAGTCGTCCTTGGAGACTTCTTAGTTCATGCAAGTTTCGCGGCTCTGGCATTTTTTGAATGGCGTCGATCTTGGACTGATCAATCTCGATCCCTCGGTGTTTTACGACGAAACCAAGGAATTTCCCCGAAGTTACACCGAATGCACATTTGAGAGGATTCATCCTCAATTGGTACTTTCTCAAACGATCGAAAACCACCTTTAGATCTTTCAAGTGATCCTGTCGCTTTTTGGACTTGACTACAAGATCGTCGACGTAGCATTCGACATGCTTATGCAGCATATCATCAAAGATCTTTTGCATGGCACGTTGATAAGTTGCGCCGGCGTTCTTTAATCCAAAGGGCATTACCTTGTAATAGTATATCCCTTTCGGAGTCCGGAACGCTGTCATTTCTTCATCTTTGAGGGTCATTCGAATCTGGTTGTATCCTGATGACCCATCCATGAAAGACAAAGCTTCATGCCCTGTGGTAGCATCGACCATTAGTTCGGTGATGGGCAATGGGAAGTCGTCTTTCGGACATGCACTATTCAGATCGCGAAAGTCAACGCATACCCGTAATTGTCCGTTTTTCTTTCTGACGGGGACAATGTTTGCTATCCATGTCGGGTAGTTTACTTCGCGAATGAACCCTGCTTCAATTAGCTTGTTAACCTCATTTTCAATTTGGGGGATGAGCTCTGGCCTGAAACGTCGTTGAGCTTGTTTGACTGGTCGATACCCATGTTCAATAGCGAGATGATGTACTGCGACTTTTGGATCAAGTCCCGGCATCTCTTTATACGACCAAGCAAAGACATCTTTATACGCAATGAGCAAACTCAAGTACTCACACTCCTCTTCATCGGAAAGTGATGCGCTTATAAAGGTTGGACGTGGTTCTTCCGTCGTACCTGTTGCGTGCTCAATGTGTTGAAATATTTAGGCAATAAAAGAGATAGAGCACTCAGAACATGCAAGCATACATGATCTTATAGCAAGTAGTAAGTATATTTCATTCGTTTTCCCACAGAGATTTATTTTTAGCTATTCGCGAAGTGTTTTGTTAAGAAAGAAGGGGTGGATTTGATGGGGTAAAATTGGTTTTTAATTATCTAATTTTTGCTGAATGTGTAAAGGGTAGTAACATCAACGAGAACAAGTGAAATCTAAGCTCAAATGAAAAGAAACGAAATTAATAAATGAAGGCAAAGACGGCTAAACAGAATTTTAACTTAAGCAGAATTGCGGAGACAGCAATTCTACCGCAATTAAATAACAGCGAAAGTGTGTAAATGGGTGAATTAAGGGCTACTAATGACTATCCTATAGGCATTTTTATACGATTCTCAAGCACTGGATCTACTCTCTATGCATCAAACTATCTCAATCTCATGTATCGTCCGATTCCATGCATTAGATTCTTTAGTTTACTCAACTCAAAGTAAGGTCTTAAGCATCTTGTTAAGGCAGAAAGATATGGTTTGTACTAGGGGAACGCCTATTCCTAGGCCGTTTCCTGGTTACCTTGAAAGGCTAGCATGATAATATGACTCTGAACTCTTACTCCTTCCAGAGGTTAGGAGTTCTTTGGACAAAATGGATGGCCAATCGAAATTGCCCGTGGGATGAAGCTTACATACAATCAATGCTTCGAGAGCTATCCTACATGCTTGATTCACGTTTTTTAGCCTATGGAGTTGTCATTAGCATGCCCCTAAGTGACTTAGTTACTCATGGATATGGGGTAAACAGAGATAAGAGATGAAAGAGACATGCTTAGAAAAGAATTACGTTTAAAACAGCAAGGGAAAACAGTAGAATGCAAAGGCAGAAACTGTGAAATACTGAACTTTATGTTTGATTAACTGATTGTTTGAATGAACATAAGAGATACTTAAAGTAAAGAACAGAAAGACAGAACACAACGAAATGAACTAAACTAGCCACAAGAACAGAAACAGCAATAAGACAGAGTTGGAAAATGGAAATGAGGAACAAAAAGCAGTAAAACAGCTCGAATGTCTCGTTGCAGCCGCCTCGAATGAAGGATGAGAAAGGTCAGCCTTGCTTGGATGAATCCAATCGGGAGAGAAGAAGAATCTCCTCTCCTTCCTATCAGATTATCGATTCCAACAGCTGAGCTTCGCAAACCAGCAGACGGCAAAGAAAAATAGGAGAAAAGATGGACTGCGAGAAGACTTCTACGCTTTCGGATGATCCTTGAACCCTCGACTTTGACCCCTATTTATAGTAATCTGCAGGTGCATTTGGGCCAAGGAGAACCATCAATCTTCAACGTCGTACTTCAGAATGGATGGAGGAGAAAGAACGAATCCCTGAAATAACGGAAATTAACAGAAAAAGATCAGTCAACTTACGGTTTTCACTTGAAACATTGCGGGAACCGCAATGTTTCCGCAATGCTTGTTTTTCATTCTTTTCCTTCGGTTTTCAACCCTTTTCTTTCCTATTGTACATAAGTCCTAATTTAGCTACCTTCTTCTAATTCTCATGTTTAAGCATAGGTTTAGGCTAAATGCTATCAAAAACACCTAAGAGTGAACATCTTTCTAAGCCAATTAAGTCCTAAAAAGGTCACTTTTGGAGACGTAACACACCCCCAAACTTAAGGTTTTGCTTGTCCTCAAGCAATCTAAGGACTTTCCTAGGCTGCTGTTTCTTCTTCTTTAACCACTTACTAACTCCCCTATATTCCTATCTATAGCACTGCTGTCCTGTGACACACTTTTAAGCTTAAAACTACCCTCTTATCTAGCTTCTTCTGACTTCGCCTGCCTAATACTCCTTCTGTTTTCATTACTTACTACAACTGATCTATTTGCTTTTGTCATATCATGCCACTATCCCTAAGGTTTCAAATTCTGCCTAGCTTTACCTCAGACTCAGTACATGCTTCTAGCTTTATTTTTAATTTGTCTAGGATTCCTTAGAGTCATGCCAGTCTTAGTATTAATGGTGACAGAGGTACTTTAAGAGAACAACCTAAACCCTGGCATCACTACATTGGATATACATTCATCTCCCTAAACAACCCTACAAGTTACAACTTTGTGCCTAGCTAATTTGAGGATCAGAGTTCTTTTTAAATAGGACATCTAAGCCACAAAGTTGCAACTCCTAGGTTTACATTCTTCTTCCCTACTTCTTCTTTTTCCTTTCTTTCTTACTTTGGTGGAGCCTCTCCTTTGGTTGCTTTTTGATGCAACGCCACTTGTGGGTTACACACTTGGCACTGATTACTCAGCAACCTAAGAGAGACTCCCCTTTTATTCTTTTTTCATTCATTTTTTTTTTTTTAAGAGAGGAGAAGAAGAATGCTTATGTTTTAAGGGAGAGAGGAATGTTCCTAGGCCTAGGGTGGCCTCCCCCAAACTTCAACTACTCATTGTCCCCAATGAGTGTTTGAGGTGGCACACCCCCAAACTTGTCCTAGAAGCATCTAGTCTAAGGTAAAACAAAGAGAAACTAAAGCCCTAGGCATAGACAAAATATTCGAACAGCAAATATCACAGCAGCAGTAATTTTAAAAAAACAGACAGATAAGGTCTTAAAGCTGTGCATGCTGAGCTTTTTAGAGGTTAATTTAAACTATCAAAGGGTGTCCTATGACACTCATCCAGCATGCTTTTAGATAAGCTATATAAGGTAGTCATGATAGCAGCAAAAGATGGAATTTAAACAGATCACAGCCTAGCTAAACAGACAGTCCAAAACATGCTTTCAGTAATAAAAATTACGGGTACCGCAATTATTTCGCAATCAAGTCAGGGCAGATATAACAGTGATTAAGGCCCCTAAGCATGCTTTTTCCAGTCATTCAAGCCCTCTAAAAATAAAACAAAACTAACCTACCTAGTCAACTATCATCAGACTATACTAAGCAAAATTAAAAACATAAAACTAAGCATCTAAAACAGATCAAAAGTGTACTAAAAACAGCATAATTCACATGGTCTATCAGAAAGCAGAAAATTGTTTTTTTTTCTAAGGGAACAGCAATACTCCCTTCAGTGCAATTCAAACCAGCACTCAAATGTCTTCATCCTCATCAGGTTGTCGTGGTCGTGGAGGCACCCATGGAGTCAGGAGATTTGTGGGGAAGTCAGGAAAGATGCACCCAAGTTGGTCTGCAACCTCCTTGTCCCTTGCCTGCGCGTAAGTGGCCCATTGAGCCATCCTCTTCTGCATATCCATCAGGCACGCCATGGATAGTGACTGATCAGCAGCCAGCCTATCCAGTTCGAACTCCATATTCCCCTTCCTCTTCAGCCTCAAGCTAGCAGGCAGCTCCAAGTGGCCTGTGTAAGCCATCTGCTGCTCCATTCGCTCAATGGGGACTCCTGCAAGCAAACATAGTTTAGTTATGGTGTTAGGGAAAAACAATGGTCCCTTACCTTTCTTGGCGCACTCAGCAATGGCGGCTGACATGATTTCACCCACGTTGACCGTGAGACCTCGCATGATGGCATAGACCAGCAGCGATCTGCTCTGGTTGATGGTCGTCTCATGGGTCACAGGGGACAGCTTCCTCCTTACAAAGGCAAACCATACAGCTGCCTTTGCTGTGAGGTTGGCACTCATGATGGTATGCCTCCCATTGCGTGATACAGTACACGCTGCTTCAGGCTGGCCAATGGTTCGAATGGCCTCCTCCAGCACTGCCTCAGTAGGCTCATCAACGATCCTCGCATAGTCAGTATGTCTTTGGCCCTTGAGGCCATAGGCTTCGTTGATGGCTTTTGCTGAGTAGTCCACTTCTACTCCCCTAACCACAGACAGCCCCTCCTCAGAATTTCGCAGGTTAGCGTAGAAGTCATATACCATACTCGTGTAAGCCGGATTGGGTGGCCTGCACAACTCTTCCCAGCTGTGATTTATAATTCCTGCACGCAAGAACTGCGGCAGGTCAGCAGGTCTGTCGAGGAAACCCTTCTCGTGCAGCAACTCCCTCTTCCTCAGCTCAACGCCCCTGGACTCAGCGTCAGAGGACACATACCTCACTGACTGAGGCCCATCTTCAGGGTAGAGCTTGGCCTTCCCTTTGTCTGCTGGCTTGGCTGACTCTGCAGCCTCAACCTTGAGTCTTTTGAGCGATGGCTCAGTGCTCTCCTTCTCTGATGAAGGCGCCCTTTTGGCCTTCTTCTTTTTCAGCTTCTTGGATCGCTTGGCCTTGAGAATCTTGGCCTTCTTCTTCTTCTTGAGCTTTGCCTCGATGGTGATCTGCTGAAGGCATGCCCCCAGCGTCTCCTCCATTGAATCATCCTTCTGCGCAGGGCTCTCAGGATTGGCTTCCCTCAACGGAGAGAACACCTCGTCTTCCTCACCTTCCCCACTGCCCTGAGTTGATTCTTGGTACTCCCCATATGGGAATTCAGGGTCAGGCCGTGGGGAAGTGTGCGACGGCGTAGTTCTTTGCTCTGCTGTAGGTGTCTGCGCAGAACTCTGTGGTGAAGACGGCAGTTCAGGGCTCTGCGCTGGAGGTGATGGGGAAGAGCTGTGCGCTGATGGTGCAGGTGGCGAGGCACTCTTCTTGGCTGAATCGTGGGACACACGATCAGTTTCTTGACTCTCCACAGAGGGAGTCTTTTCTTTGCTCGGTTCAGCAGCCACCGCTAAACTCCATCTGCGCTTCTTGGGTGTGCCTGCTGGTTCAGAGGGTCCAGCAGGTATCTCAGTGACAACCCTCCACTTCTTCTTGCGAATCGGGAGTTTGGGAAGGCGTTCAGTTCGCGCAGCGTCAGCCTCAGCCAAAGCAAGCAGTGCGTCTCTCGCAGCCGTTTCAGCGTCGTCAGCCCTCTTCTTGGCTGCAAATCTTTCAGCCCTTGTGAACACCATTGTTGAATCGTGGAGGTTTGGAGAGAAGAATCAAAGATGAAGAGAATCGCAGCTTTCTTGGAATTCAGAGAGTGAGAGAATCGTACAGATCAAGCGCCTTCTAACGGATATAAAGGAAACGGATAAATCCCAACGGCTATATTTTTGCGGATCCTGCAAATCCAGCGCAATTTTAGGGATTTTTTTTCATCTAAATGTCAATCTTTGCTCATCCGTATCTTTTATTTGGCCCAATCTTTTCTTGATTTTTAAAGCTGGATTTACTCTCCTTGATTCCCTCTATTTATTCCCTACAAAAAGAAATAAAATCAACATCAAATGCGTAATTAAAATCATACAACAAAACACACAAACGATAACCGGAAAATCTCAAAAAATAAACTAAGGCATGAGCCTTATGTTGACGAGCACAGCAATCACTCGTCCTCTCTCGTTCTCGTTTTCATGCTTCAGTCAAGAGGAAGGCCGAGAGAGTCTTCACATCTCCTTCCTCATAGTAGTGCTTCAACCTTGCACCATTAACCATAAACGGTTGGCCTTGCTGCAAGTTCTTTATCTCTATGGCACCATGAACAAACACATTAGTAATCACAAATGGACCTGACCATCTAGACTTAAGTTTACCTGGAAATAGTTTCAACCGTGAGTTAAACAACAAGACAAGTTGACCCTTCTTAAAGTCCTTAATCCTAAGTCTACTGTCGTGCCAAATCTTGGTCTTTTCCTTATACATTTTAGCATTTTCATAGGCCATATGTCTAAGCTCATCAAGCTCATGTAATTGCAAAGACCGCAATGTCCCCGCATCATTTACGCAAAAATTCAATTCTTTCATGGCCCAAAATGCTTTGATTTCTAACTCAAGTGGAAGATGACAAGCTTTGCCATATACCAGCCTATAAGGAGACATACCTAGGGGTGTCTTATATGCTGTCCTATATGCCCAAAGTGCATCCTCAAGCTTAAAGGACCAGTCTTTCCTATTAGGTTTGACCACTTTTTCTAGGATGTTCTTAATCTCTCTATTTGAAATTTCAGCCTGTCCATTCGAGTGTGGGTGATAGGGAGTGGCTACTCTATGTCTAATGTTATACTTAGCCAACACTCTCTTCATAGCCTTGTTAATGAAATGTGACCCCTCATCACTAATGATGGCACGAGGTGTCCCAAACCTAGTAAAAATGTGCCTATGCAAGAATTTGGTGACTGGTACTCAAAAAAAAAAAAAAAAAAAAAAAAGAATTTGGTGACTGTTTTAGCATCATTATTGGGACATGCTTTGGCCTCTACCCACTTGGATACATAGTCTACTGCCACTAATATGTAAAGGTTACCTGATGATGGGGGAAATGGTCCCATGAAGTCAATGCCCCACACATCAAAGAGCTCCAACTCTAAGATGTAAGTGAGAGGCATCTCATCCTTTCGACTGAGGTTACCTGTCCTTTGGCATTCATCACAGCTGTGGGCATAGTTGTGGGCATCCTTGAAGATTGTTGGCCAGTAGTAGCCACTCTGAAATACCTTTGCAGCTGTTCTTTGGCCACCAAAGTGTCCACCATAAGGAGCTGTGTGGCAGTGCTGCAGCACAGACTTCGCCTCAGCAGCTGAAACACACTTCCTTAGCAAGCCGTCAGCACATGTTTTGTAAAGTGTGGGGTCATCCCATATGAATTTCCTTGCTTCATGAAGGAACCTCTTCTTCTCTTGTCCTCCCTTGAAAACTGGTAATACCTGTGATGCAAGGAAGTTAGCAATGTCAGCAAACCAAGGTTCCTCATCGTTATCACAATGAGTCAAAACAAAGACATGTTCATCAATGAAAGCATCAGAAATTGCGGGTTCCGCAATTTTTTCGCAATTGTGCTGCAATCGAGAAAGGTGATCCGCAACCACATTTTCACATCCTTTCTTGTCTCGAATGTCCAAATCAAATTCCTGCAGCAATAACACCCACCTAATCAACCTAGGCTTAGCATCAGCCTTCCTCATGAGATACTTTAAGGCAGAATGGTCAGTGTACACAATTGTCCTAGTGCCTACAATATAGTTCCTGAATTTCTCACAAGCAAACACTACAGCAAGCATCTCTTTCTCAGTAGTTGTATAATTACATTGAACCTCATTCAAGGTTTTACTAGCATAATAGACAGGGTGTGTTAGCTTGTCAATCTTCTGTCCTAACATAACCCCTACAGCATAGTCACTAGCATCACATAACATCTCAAATGGGAGATCCCAATCTGGCCCTACTATAATAGGTGCTGTGACTAGTGCTTTCTTAAGGGTTTTCCAAGCTCCTAAACATTCCTTAGAGAAGATGAATGGCCTATTTAGCTCTAGAAGCTCACACAGAGGCTTGGCTATCTTAGAAAAGTCCTTAATGAACCTTCTATAGAAGCCAGCATGCCCTAAGAAACTTCTAATGGCCTTGACATTCTGAGGCTCTACCAACTTCTCTATGATCTCTATCTTTGCCCTGTCAACCTCTACCCCTGCCCTTGACACTCTATGACCTAAGACAATCCCCTCATCCACCATGAAGTGGCACTTTTCCCAATTTAGGACTAGGTTGGTCTCCTCACACCTAGCCAAGACTTGTCCTAGGTTCTCTAGACAGTTGGTGAATGAATCCCCAAAGACTGAAAAGTCATCCATGAATATCTCTATCATGGATTCATCCAAATCAGAGAAGATTGCCAACATGCACCTTTGGAAAGTTGCCGGTGCATTGCATAAGCCAAAAGGCATTCTGCGAAAGGCAAAAGTTCCAAAAGGGCAAGTAAAGGTAGTCTTTTCTTGGTCTTTGGGGTCTATAGTGATCTGGTTATACCCTGAATAACCGTCTAGGAAACAGTAATAGGCTCTACCAGCTATTCTGTCTAACATTTGGTCAATAAATGGTAGGGGAAATGGTCTTTCTTGGTCTCTTTATTTAGTTTCCTATAATCCATACATACTCTCCACCCTGTGACAGTCCTAGTTGGAATCAGTTCATTGTTCTCATTGACTACCACAGTCATCCCACCCTTTTTAGGTACACACTGTATAGGGCTCACCCACTGACTACTAGCTATTGGAAAGATCACACCAGCATCTAACCATTTAATTATCTCTTTCTTAACTACCTCTTTCATAGAGGGATTCAACCTACGTTGGTGATCTACTCTAGGTGTGTGCTCTTCCTCTAGTATAATCTTATGCATGCAATAAGAAGGGCTAATGCCTCTAATATCAGCAATAGTCCATGCAATAGCCTTCCTATGTTGCTTAAGTAGTAATATTAATTCAACCTCATGCTGTTTACTTAGTTTAGAAGAAATAATTACAGGCAAAGTCTCATTATTTCCTAAGTATGCATACTTGAGGTGAGTAGGGAGAGGTTTTAATTCTAATACAGGTGGATGCTCAATGGATGGCTTTAAAGGATTTAAGGCTCTATCAGTTAAGTCAATATTCATACAAACATGCTGAGGGTTATTTACAGATATGTCCATCATCTCAGCTATGTTTAAGTCTGTTAATTCTAAACCTACATATTCATTAGCATGCTTGGTTAGTAACACATGCTCCAATTGTTCTTCCATTAAGGAGTCTACTACGTCCATGCTAGCACAGGATTCAAGGTCAGAGGGGTACCTTAAAGCTTTATACACACTAAATTTCACCTCTTCATCATGAACCCTCATAGTGAGCTCACCTTTTTGGACGTCTATCAGTGCCCTACCTGTGGCTAGAAATGGTCTGCCTAACAGGATGGGGACCTCCTTGTCTGCTTCATAATCCAGGATAATGAAATCTGCAAGGAAAATAAACTTGTCAACCTTTACTAAAATATCCTCAATTTTACCTTCTGGGTATGCAATGGATCTGTCTGCTAATTGTAAAGTGACAGTGGTTGGACGTGCTTCTCCTATTCCCAACTGGCGGAATAGTGATAGGGGCATGAGGTTTATGCTGGCGCCCAGGTCACAAAGCGCTCTGCCCACGTGCTTGCCTCCAAGTTCTACAGGTAAGGTGAAGGAACCAGGATCCTTCTCCTTCTTGGGCAGCTTGTTCTGGAGGATGGCACTGCACTCCTCAGTGAGGTTTACTGTTTCAAACTCACCAATTATTTTTTTGTTAGTAATAATATCTTTCAAAAACTTTACATAGGAAGGCATGGACTGTAAAACTTCTATAAAAGGAATGTTGACATGCACTTGTTTAAGAATTTCTAAGAATTTATTAAAATGCACTTCCTGTTCCTGCTTCTTCTTAAGCCTTCGAGGATATGGAGGTGGTGGCACATATGCAGGCACGTCAGGTCGCCTTAGGATAGGTGGAGGCCTTGAAATTTCTTCTATCTCCTCAACTATTGGCTCTAGCCTGACTCCTGATGTGCTAGTTGATGGTGGACCTTGGTTTGGCAGAGACTCCAGTGGAGCACTAGACTCAGTGTTCTCTACTCTCTTTGGTGTGTCCTTTGTGTTGCTCACCAATGGTCTACCACTTCTAAGTTCAATTGCTTGAACTTGCTCTTTACCATCTCTCCTTGGCACCTCGGTGTCAGCAGGGAGTCTACCTTGGGGCCTACTCTTAAGTTCATTGGCTAATTGGCCTATTTGGTTCTCTAGGCTCCTAAGAGTAGCTTGCTGGCTTTGAAGAGTAGCATCATTCTTAGCTATGTATTCCTTGAGTAAGTTTTCTACAGAAGATCCTACAGGTTGGTTGTATGGTTTTTGATACATTGATTGGTTATGTTGAGGAGTGAAACTAGGTGTTCCACTCGGTCTAGGTTGGTTAGGATTTTGGTTAGCATTTTGTTGGCCACCCCATGACAGATTTGGATGGTTCCTCCAACCAGGGTTGTAAGTGTTGGAATAGGGGTTGTTCCTAGGCTGCTGCTGACTTCCAATGTAGCAGACTGAAGCTGGATTCCCAGGGCAGTACTCATATAGGTGCCCTTCCCCACAGAATCCACACACAAGTGGCTCACCTTGACTTGGTTGGGTGCCCATTGACATGGCGGTAGCGGTGTTGACACTTGTTTGGAGATTGGCTTGAGCCATTTGCTTAACTAGGTTGGTCAGGGCATTTATTTGCCTGCTCATTGCACTTAGAGCATCCTTCTCTTGAGCTCTAGTTGGCTCAACTGGATCATCTGACCACCTACAGTGAGATGCTGAGATCTTCTCCAAGATCTCATAGGCTTCGTTGTAACTCTTGGACAACATGGAACCACCAGCAGATGAATTTAAGACTTGCCTAGTGCTGGGGTTGCATCCTTTGAAAAAGACCTCAATTTGGATACACCATGGGATGCCATGATGTGGACATTTAAGAAGAAGATCTTTGAACCTTGTCCAAGCTTCGTGAAGAGATTCATTATCAGCTTGTTTGAATTTAACTATGTCATCACGAAAGGTAGAATTCCTATCAGGTGGGAAGTATTTGACTAGGAATTTCTCTGCTAAATCTGTCCAATTAAGGACAGATCCAGAGGGTAATGAGTTTAACCACGTTTTGGCTTTGTCCCTCAAAGAATAAGGGAACAAGTATAGCCTCAAGGCTTCTTGGGAAACTCCAGGGATGATAAAGGTATCACTGACTCCTAAGAAGTTTCTAAGATGGTTGTGGGGGTCCTCATTTTCCACTCCAAAGAATTGTCCCACAGTGGACAACATTTGGAACATCACTGGTTTTAACTCGAATGAGTTGGCAGTGATTTCAGGACGCATTATGCTGGGGTTCAGCTCCCCAGGCATAGGAACTAAATATGAAAGGATGGCACTATTTTTGTCATTCGCTATTTCGATGGGATTGCGAGTGACAGGTACCGGATTTGGAATTATTCCAGCCATTTCTTCTTGAGATTCTTGCGGAGGAATTGAGGTTCCCGCAATTACTTGAGGTATAGAGGGTTGGTTAAAAAGACGTTTCTTGGCTTTATTTCTGGCTCTAAATAGTCTCTCGGGCTCAGGATTGAACTCTAGATCACTACTTGAATGCTCACTCATAAACTAACCCAACTAGTACCTGCAAAAGAAATGAACCTAGATTAGTTCCAATTGACAGTAAACTTGGTGTTTCAAACTTAACTAACTTCGTTTTCACTAAAATAAATCCCCGGCAGCGGCGCCAAAAACTTGTTGCGTGCTCAGTGTGTTGAAATAATTAGGCAATAAAAGAGATAGAGCACTCAGAACATGCAAGCATACATGATCTTATAGCAAGTAGTAAGTATATTTCATTCGTTTTCCCACAGAGATTTATTTTTAGCTATTCGCGAAGTGTTTTGTTAAGAAAGAAGGGGTGGATTTGATGGGGTAAAATTGGTTTTTAATTATCTAATTTTTGCTGAATGTGTAAAGGGTAGTAACATCAACGAGAACAAGTGAAATCTAAGCTCAAATGAAAAGAAACGAAATTAATAAATGAAGGCAAAGACGGCTAAACAGAATTTTAACTTAAGCAGAATTGCGGAGACAGCAATTCTACCGCAATTAAATAACAGCGAAAGTGTGTAAATGGGTGAATTAAGGGCTACTAATGACTATCCTATAGGCATTTTTATACGATTCTCAAGCACTGGATCTACTCTCTATGCATCAAACTATCTCAATCTCATGTATCGTCCGATTCCATGCATTAGATTCTTTAGTTTACTCAACTCAAAGTAAGGTCTTAAGCATCTTGTTAAGGCAGAAAGATATGGTTTGTACTAGGGGAACGCCTATTCCTAGGCCGTTTCCTGGTTACCTTGAAAGGCTAGCATGATAATATGACTCTGAACTCTTACTCCTTCCAGAGGTTAGGAGTTCTTTGGACAAAATGGATGGCCAATCGAAATTGCCCGTGGGATGAAGCTTACATACAATCAATGCTTCGAGAGCTATCCTACATGCTTGATTCACGTTTTTTAGCCTATGGAGTTGTCATTAGCATGCCCCTAAGTGACTTTGTTACTCATGGATATGGGGTAAACAGAGATAAGAGATGAAAGAGACATGCTTAGAAAAGAATTACGTTTAAAACAGCAAGGGAAAACAGTAGAATGCAAAGGCAGAAACTGTGAAATACTGAACTTTATGTTTGATTAACTGATTGTTTGAATGAACATAAGAGATACTTAAAGTAAAGAACAGAAAGACAGAACACAACGAAATGAACTAAACTAGCCACAAGAACAGAAACATCAATAAGACAGAGTTGGAAAATGGAAATGAGGAACAAAAAGCAGTAAAACAGCTCGAATGTCTCGTTGCAGCCGCCTCGAATGAAGGATGAGAAAGGTCAGCCTTGCTTGGATGAATCCAATCGGGAGAGAAGAAGAATCTCCTCTCCTTCCTATCAGATTATCGATTCCAACAGCTGAGCTTCGCAAACCAGCAGACGGCAAAGAAAAATAGGAGAAAAGATGGACTGCGAGAAGACTTCTACGCTTTCGGATGATCCTTGAACCCTCGACTTTGACCCCTATTTATAGTAATCTGCAGGTGCATTTGGGCCAAGGAGAACCATCAATCTTCAACGTCGTACTTCAGAATGGATGGAGGAGAAAGAACGAATCCCTGAAATAACGGAAATTAACAGAAAAAGATCAGTCAACTTACGGTTTTCACTTGAAACATTGCGGGAACCGCAATGTTTCCGCAATGCTTGTTTTTCATTCTTTTCCTTCGGTTTTCAACCCTTTTCTTTCCTATTGTACATAAGTCCTAATTTAGCTACCTTCTTCTAATTCTCATGTTAAAGCATAGGTTTAGGCTAAATGCTATCAAAAACACCTAAGAGTGAACATCTTTCTAAGCCAATTAAGTCCTAAAAAGGTCACTTTTGGAGACGTAACAGTACCCAGATTAACTTCTTTTAACTCATCAACTGTTGGTTGACTTCCATCTTCGAGTGGTTGTGGAGCCTCTTCAACATCCTCTTCATATATCTTGGCCTCCGTTTCTTCCTCGACAGTAATATGATGACAAGAGGCTTCATCCCCATTCTCTGCACGTTTGCTCGCAGGGTTGGTGATGATGACATTGCGTCGTTTAACCTTTAATGCACCATCTGTATTCACGGTAACAAAAGTTTTTCTTTTCATCCGTGAGGGGACGATACTACGGATCTCTTCATTGCTTTTTGTTTTGCTAGACTCTTTATTGTTCAAAGTCTCTCGAGCCTCTTCGTGTAGGAGGCGATCGAAAATGGAAGTGGATGAAAGTTTCTTATCTCTCTTTGTGGTCACGCTTAATCTTTGCAACGCTGACGTTCGTGAGAGAGATTTATCGGGCAACGTATTTTCTTTCTCCTCTGTCGGCTTACTCGACCTTTGAAATGCTGCCTTCCGTGAGAGGGGTTTAGCGGACGGTGTGTTTTCCTTCTCATCTGCTGGCTTACTCAACCTTTGAAATGTTGATTGCCGTGAGAGAGGTTCAGTGGACGGCGTGTTTTCTTTTTTATCTGCCGCCTTACTCAGTCTTTGAAATGCAGATTGCCGTGAAAGAGGTTCAGTGGACGGCGTGTCTTCTTTCTTATCTGCCGACTTACTCAACCTTTGAAAGACAGAAGATCTGATGGGATTATGTGTTGGGTGCGAACTGTCTTCTTCCGTCACAGCCGCTTTCAATCGCTGAAAGGCTGAAGCGCGCGTAGCCGGCGGCTTGATGCGCTTAAAGATAGAGATCCTTGGTTTGACAGTTTCCTCTTCTTTTGAGTTGTGTGCCTCTTTGGTCGTTATGTTATTACTGTTGGCCACTTTCTCTTTCCCTTTTCGGGTTATCCGGACTGGCTCAGGCGACTTATATCCAAGCCCCTTTCTTGATGCCGGTATAGGATATCCTTCCTTTAGGAGTTTCTTCTGTGTCGAAGAAAGCTCTGACCTGCCCTCGAGGATTTTCAGGCCCTTGAACTCAGTGTGAGTTGTGAAGTCATATCCTGCCTTTGCTAGCAGTTTATATGCCTTAGGATCGTATCCTTCTTTCGTTCGTTTCTCAGGTAGGACCATCCCTTTCTGAGTCTCTTTGGACTTCGTGACCTCTTGCTTCGTTATCTTCGTAAGAGGGGTGACAAAGTTTTCTTTCAGGATCTTAATGTCACCGACTTTCAAACTTTTAGTACATTCTGCGAATGGTGATTCACCTTTCTTACGTCGGGACAAGGGAACGTAGCGCAGAACAGAAGGGTTCGAACTTTTCTCGTCTTTCAAGGCCTTAGCCTTCGTAGGACTGACGGATGTCTTGCTTTCGCAAAACTTGGGAACATTTTCTTCTTTGATTGATTCTTTCCCTGTGCAAGTCTTCTGTTCCCCGCTGATCAAAGGGATTTCTTTTGGCATTATTTCTTCTATGTTGCTGTTATTTATATAGAACTTTGCATCCGCGAAATGAGACTCGGCCTCTGAAAATGGCTTAGTGTCTGCCTCAACCTTTTTGACGCCGTTCTGGTAAAACTTGAAGCACTGATGCAAGGTGGAAGTTATTACCCCATTTCCATGAATCCAAGGGCGACCCAACAATATTTTATTGGTAGTCCTGGAGTCTATGACATGGAATAAGGTATGTGCTTCTAAGTCCCCGATGATGAGCTGTAGGCGAATCATGCCGATCGCTCGTTGTCCTCCCTGATTGAAACCCTGGATTACCAGCTTGCTACTTGATAGTTCTTCCATCAGGATGCCAATCTCCTTCATGACTGATTTCGGCATTATGTTGACGGCCGATCCATCATCAATGAGGATTCGACCGACCTTCTGTTCTCGAATGTATCCTGAGACAAACAAAGGTCTATTGTGAGGTTTTGACCCCAACATCAAATCATCATCGGTGAAGCTTATGGACATGCAATCAGACGCGCATGCATGTGCTGTAGAGGTTGAAGGTTCTGAATCATTAGAGTCCTTCAACGTGTTGATGTGAGTAGCTTTGTCCATTTGAGGCAAATCTACTACATTGAGGGAAGGTGTATCATCCAGCTTTATTACCAACTCCGTTGAACTTGGAGTGGCGCTGTCATCCTCGATTGCCACAACGACATGGCACGTAGCAGCTTCAACTATTTCTTCCTGCTTCTTATTAAAGAATCCCTTGGGGAAAAATTCCCGTAGGGTCATAGGCTGCTGGGGCCGAGGGAGGTCTTTGTTTTCCTCCACGACAAGTTTAGGCCTTCTCATACTCTTTCTTCCTTTTCTCTTTGGAAGTTTGCTTTTTCGCCTATACTCTCGGAGTAGGCGGGCTTCTTTCTGGACAGGTCTCTGTCGCCGCATTTTTCGACGAGTTACGACGGTCCATCCTTCATCTTCATCCCCAACGGGTTCGGGCTTCACCCGCGAAGTCTCCTGTAGGATTTCATGTTCGTATCGAACGATTACAGGTTCGCAAGTCCCGAACTGGATCAAACTCTCCTCTTGCTTCTTAGGAGAGACAGGAGATAATTGAACGCCGGAGTTCAATGTTACAGCGGCGTGATTTGCTTGAGCTATTTCGTCGAGATCCAACTCAATCTTATTTTCACTAGCTAACTTCATGATTAGCTCTTTCAAGATGAAGCATTTGCCTACAGGATGACTGACGACCCGGTGGTATTTGCAGTAGTTAGGATCATTTACCTTTCCTAACTCCTCCGGTCGTTTGCACTCTGGCAGTTGGATGAGTTGCGTTTCCAGCAATTGCTCTAACATATCAGGGATGTCAGAGTCTGGAAACGGGTAGATCTTTTCTTGTCTTTCTTTCAACGTAAGGCGACGTCTTTCGCCTTTGTCATTTCTTGCTTCCGTTTTGTTTTCCTTTGTTTTGGAGGAAAACCTTAAAGGGGCCGTGTTGACGACCATGGATTCTTTCACGACATTCTTCGTGATCTTCCCAACGCTCTTCATTTCTGTCTTTGTTTTCTTTACGTCGGGGATTAAGAGGTCTTTGTTTCCTCTATTGGCAATACTCAACTCCATATCATGGGCGCGAGTTGCCAATTCCTCGAATGTTTGGGGCTTTATCCCTTGCAGGATGTAGTGAAGTCCCCAATGCATGCCGCCGATGCACATCTCGACAGCAGACACTTCCGTGAGTCGGTCCTTGCAATCAAGACTCAACGATCTCCAGCGGTTAATGAAGTCGACGACAGGCTCGCCCATTCTTTGGCTAGCATGCGAGAGTTCAGACATGCTGACTGTTCGCCTCGTGCTGTAGAAGCGATTCAGGAAGTCTCTTTCAAACTGCTCCCAACTGTCGATCGTCTCGGGTTCCAAGTCGGTGTACCAGTCAAAGGCGTTTCCTTTCAAAGTTCGGACGAATTGCCTAACCAGCAAGTCTCCGCGAGTTCCAGCATTCTCGCATGTTTCGACGAAGTGGGCAATGTGTTGTTTAGGATTGCCCTTCCCATCGAATTGTTGAAACTTTGGCGGCTGATACCCAATGGGCATTCTCAAATTGTCAATCCTCTTGGAATACGGTTTGGAATACAAGAGGGTGCTTTGGGCTGGTCCACCATACTGGACTCGGATGGTGTTGGTAATCATGTCCTGCAGTTGTTGGACAGATAAGGAAGCGACTGACGTCGAGTGTTGCGCTTGGTCTTCCTGGATGACCATTTTTTCTTTGTCATTCTTTCTGGCCGCAAGAGTTAGGCTTGACTCCGCGACCTCACGGCTCTGCATCTGACTCCTCAGTTGGGCAATCTCGAAGTCTTTGTCCTCAACTGCTTTCATTAGGAAGCTGATTTTCTTTTCCATTTCAGCCATCGCTTCGTCGTTAGTACGCGCATCCGCCATCATTACAGATACGCTGGAGTCAGACACCTTCTCCGGCTGATCAGAGGAGGGAACAACCTCATCGAACAAAGGATTGTCCTTGATGATTATCCCAACCCGCTCGGACTCCGTCAGTCGTTTGTATATTTTGCGCACGATGGCAGGAGTGTGTTCGCCCGTCTGCGAGACTTCTTTGATGACGCGGCTGCGGGTGGTAGGTCCCCTGTAAGGGCTGTTGGAACTGACAGCCTGGAACGTTGTCTTCTTTGATGCCATTGTTAATTTTTGTTGAGAGAGAGAGATGAAAGGTAGAGAGGTCCCACTGAGCGTGCCAATCTGTTCACACGAGATTTCAACGAAGGATAGAAATTCGAACACGTGTAAATGAATTTGAATTTGTATTGATGTATTGTATTTATCAGTGCGCAGGATTACAATCTCTAATGTTTGATCCTCTGATTCTCTCTCTTAAATGTAAATGTATCTCGAGGGCTTCGCAGCTTGTTCTCGATGTTCGATTTGTTTCGAGGGCTTCGCAGCTTGTTCTCGATGTTGGATGATCGTTCAGTCTTCCAAGGATTCAGGGAGTCTTCGTTGCTTGAGAATTCTCTCTAAGCTCTTAGGAGTAAAAATTTTCTGAACCTTAGAAATGAAAATGAACTCTCTATTTATAGAGTTTTCATGGGCCCGGATCCAATGGGCTTGGGCTTTGGGCCCAATGGGTTTGGGTTTGGACCCAATGGGCTTGGGTTTGAACCCAATGGGCTTTTGGGCTTTGGGCCAAATTGTCATTTAATCTTTCTGGCCCGATTCGACTTCGAGCCCAATTGCAGTTTGGCCGACTTTGCTCGGTCAAGTCTATCTGATCCCCGGTCGTGATGGAGACACGTGGCGACCACTGATTGGCCGAAATTTCTCGGTCAACAGTGAGATTAACGACCATTTTCAACTTTAGTTTATCTCAACCTCATCTCCACTTTGTAGGAGTAGTGTAATTCAAAAAAATTGATCCTCTCTCTCCTTCAAGATTTACCTTCTCTCCAAATTTGTTTTTGTCATATTTACAATTGTATTTTAAATTTAGTTTAAATCCATAGATATCTTTTCCCTTCCAAATAATCAAATTAGTTTAAATCTTAAATATCCTTTCCCTTCCAAATAAAATCTAAATATTAAAATCTTCATAAGAATGAGGATCTGTCGTTGAGGCTCGATGGAATCCCAAGATCCCAACGACGATGGGTTTCGTTACTTTCTACTTCGAATTCCTTGACAGAATCGAAATGGCGAGGAACATCTTCATTTTATTGATCAAACGACATTTTTCTAGCTCCACAAAGTCTCCGATCTCGAACAATTATTTGGATTGTGCGCCTGATACTTCTTCTTGATTCCGATGCGACGTATGTGGGGGCGAGGACGTAGAGAGGAACGAGAGAGGAGTTGAGTGTTGGAAATATTATGTAAAAATATTAATGGCAACTGTAAACATACACCAACCAAAAAATTAAAATGCAAAAGATTAGAAAAGCCTCTTAATTGGATAGAGGCGCGTTGTTGAACATTGTCCTTAGAGAAGACGTGCCCCCACTTGCACTAAGTTTTTCGAACGTCTTAGAGAAGAAGTGCCCCACTTGCACTGAGTTTTTCGGCACTTCACTCTCAGGATACAACTCCCTCCAAGATTCCCTCCAAGATTAGTAAGCTCTCTTACGAATCCCTTTTGACTTGTATGCTCTCAAATTTTAATAAATAATTTTTGGATCGAATTAATCTTTGGACAGCAAAACCATTCATATGGGTTTCTGGTTTTTTCCTTCTTTTTCAGAAAACATCTCCTCCTCCTAACTCGTTTCCTCGTTTCCTTGAAAGGGAGAGAGTTGAATCTATGATTCACTCTCTTTTCCCTTTTTTATAAGACAGTTAAATTTTAATTAAATAAATAAAATAAAATAAAATAATTAAATCAACTTAATTAAATCGTTAAATTTTTCAACATTGAGCCATGGTGGAAAAAGGTTGAAATTGAGAGCTTTTTTAAAGTCTATGGACGAATTTGCAGAAGGAATGAGGAAGTTAGAGTAGCAGACATTTTTTTAAGGATTTTTGGGTTATCTGAATGGAAGACGATGATAAGAAAAGAAAAGAAAAAAAGTGTTTTATTATCCGTGGATTGTGAGGGCGTTTTGGAGCGATGCAACTACTTGGTGGCAAGAAATCAACAATTCTCAGCACCTGTATCTTGTATTTTAGTATTTGTATTTGAATTTGAAGAAGCATATGGATTACTCTCGGAATTTATGGATTTGAATTTGAAGAAGCATATGAATTACTCTCGGAATTTTCAAAGGATCCACGCCAATTAAGAGTGAGTGGCTGTATTTTTCATTTGTAATTAATTGCATTTTATGTTAATTAATATTTTATTTTTCCATGAGGTGCAAACCTTATCTAAGATCGTAGTGAAATTCTGAATCATTAAAGAGAGTTATTTGAAAAAAAATGTGTATTTTCATGGTTTTCAAGCAACTTAAAACTATATGATCCATGTTCATTGTAATTTGCAAGTTACAAGTTTAACCAGTGTAATTTGCCGGTATCAGAGCTGGGGTTTTCCAGTTAATGTGTTCGGGGTCCGTCAATGGGTTCTCACGCTTATCTTGGAGATTTTGTATCACCTTAAATGGTAAAACATTTCATTACCTAGAGATTTGAACTCTCACGGAAAAACCCATGTACATAAAAGGCACACGTCTTAACCACTCGGCCAAAGCAACATGATTAATTATTAATAATAAAATTCAAAATTTACACAATTTGTAAATTTAGAACATTTGTAGTCTAAAAATATTTCCAACTTTTCTTTTCTTTTAAATTGTGTAACCCTTAATGGTAAAAAAAATCGCCGTTGAAGAGATTTGAACTCTCCTAGAGAACTCCCATGTACTTAGCAGACACACGTCTTAACAACTCGGCCAAAACAACATGATTTGTTAATAAAAAAATTACATCATTGTAAATTTAGATATTTTAGAACATTCGTAGTCTAAAAAATGTTTGCAACTTTTCCTTTTTTTTCAAAATTGTGTAACCTCATAAAAGGTAAATCATTTCGTCGAGAGATTCAAACTCTCGCAGGAAAACCCACGCCTTAACCACTCGGCAAAAGCGAAAAAAAATTCAAAATTTACACAATTTGTAAGTTTAGATATTTTACAACATTTCGTCTCCAGAGATTCAAACTTGGGAAAGCCACATTTAATTAGTAAGCACACGCGCCTTAACCACTCCGCAAAAGATACATGATTTGTTAATAAAAAAAATTCAAATATTACACAATTTAGATATTTTAGAACATTCGTAGTTTAAAAATGTTTCCAATTTTTATTAATTTTAAATTGTGTAACCCATATAATGGTAGAACATTTCGTCACCCGAGAAATTCAAACTTTCGTGGGGAAACTCCATGTACTTAGCAGGCACATGCCTTAACCACTCGGCCAAAGCGACACATTTGGTAATAAAAAAAATTAGAACATTCGTAGTCTAAACATGATTCCACCCTTTGCATTGCCCAAGAGAGTCAAACTCTCACAAAGAAACACCATATACTTACCAAGCTCACACCTTAACCACTCGGCCAAAGCAACATGATTTGTTAATAAAAAAATTCAAAATTTACACAATTTGTAAATTTATATATTTTTATTACATTCATAGTCTAAAAAGGTATAACATTTCGTCACTCTCGTGGAGAAATTCCATGTACTTATGGTAGGAAAACGCCTTAACCACCCGGCTAAAGCGACATGATTCGTTAATAAAAAAAATTCTAAATTTACACAATTTAGATAGTTTAGAACATTCGTAGTCTAAAAATGTTCCATCTTTTCTTTTTGAAATTGTGTAACCCTTAAAAAGGTAAAACATTTCGCCACCTGAGAGGTTCAAACTCTTGGGGGGAAACCCATGTACTTGGGAGGCACACACCTTAACGACTTGGCCAAAGTAACATGATTTGTTATAAAAAAAACTTCAAAATTTACACAATTTGTAAATTTAGAATATTCGTAGTCTAAAAATGTTTCCAACTTTTCCTTTTTTAAATCAATGTAACCCTTAATTGTTAAACATTAAGTGGCCTAAGAGATTCAAACTCTTGCTAGGAAATCCCATGTACTTAGCAGGCACACGCCTTAACAACTCGGCCAAAGCGACATGATTTGTTAATAAAAAAAATTCAAAATTTACACAATTTGTAAATTTAGATAACCCTTAATGGTAAAACATTTTGTCGCTTGAGCAAGCACATGCCTTAACCCCTCGGCGAAAGCGACATGATTTGTTAATAAAAAAAATTCAAAATTTACACAATTTAAAACATTCGTAGTCTAAAAAAATGTTTACAACTTTTCTTTTCTAAATTGTATAAACCTTAATGGTAAAACATTTGGTCAGAGATTTGAACTCCCACAGGAAATCCAATGTCCTTAGCAGGCACATGTCTTATAACCACTTGGCGAAAGCAACCTGATTTATTAATAAAAAAACTCAAATTTTACACAATTTAGAACATTTGTAGTCTAAAAATGATTCCATGTGCATTGCCCGAGAGATTCGAACTCTGGCAAGGAAACACCATATATTTAGAAGGCACACAGCAAAAGCAACATGATTTGTTAGTAAAAGCACATGTCTTATAACCACTTGGCGAAAGCAACATGATTTGTTAATAAAAAAAACTCAAATTTTACACAATTTAAAACACTCTAGTCTAAAAATGATTCCATGTGCATTGCACGAGAGATTCGAACTCTGGCAAGGAAACACCATATATTTAGAAGGCACACGGCAAAAGCAACATGATTTGTTAGTAAAAAAAATTCAAAATTATACAATTTGTTAATTTATATATTTTAGATTATTCATAGTCTAAAAAGGTTTCCAACTTTTTTTTTAATTGTACGTGTAACCCTTAAGGTAAGATTCGAACTCTCGCGAGGAAATCTCATGTATTTATAACAGGAAAAATCTCATGTATTTATAACAGGAAAACGCCTTAACCACTCAGCTAAAGCGACATGATTCTTTAAAAATTTTAGATTATGCCAAAGCGAGCATGGCTCAGCTGGCACATGTATGTGTTCATGACCAAGAGGTCCGTGGTTCGAATCCCCCCACCCCCAATGTACTCAAAAAAAAAAAAAAAAAAGCGACATGATTCTTTAAAAAAAAATCAAAATTTACACAATTTAGAACATTCGTAGTCTAAAAATGTTTCCAACTTTTGTTTTTCAAATTGTGTAACCCCATAATTGTCGCATGAGAGATTTGAACTCTCATGAGGAAACCCCATGTACTCAGCAAGCACGCCTTAACCACTCATCCCAAAGCGACATGATTTGTTAATAAAAAAAATTCAAATATTACACAATTTATAGTTTAAAAAGCTTGAGAGATTCGAACTCTCATGAGGAAACTCCATGTACTTAGCAAGCACGACCTTAACCACTCGGCCAAAGCTACATGATTTGTTAATAAAAAATCAAATATTACCCAATTTAGATATTTTAGAACATACGTAATTTAAAAATTTTCAAATTATTTTATTTTTAAATTGTATAACCCTCAATGGTCGAACAAGTCGTCGCCTAAGATATTCGAACTCTCGCGGGAAACCCCATGTACTTAGCAAGCACACACCTTAACCACTCGACCAAAGCAACATGATTTGTTAATAAAAAATCAAATATTACACAATTTAGATATTTTAGAACATATGTAGTTTAAAAATTTTCAAATTATTTTATTTTTAAATTGTATAACCCTCGATGGTAAAACAAGTCGTCGCCTGAGAGATTCGAACTCTCGCGGGGAAACCCCATGTACTTAGCAGGCACACGCCTTAACCACTCGGCCAAAGCGACATAATTTGTTAATAAAAAAAATCAAAATTTACACAATTTAAAACATTCGTAGTCTAAAAATGTATCCAACTTTTCTTTTTCAAATTGTGTAACCCCATAATTGTCGCATGAGAGATTTGACTCTCATGAGGAAACCCCATGTACTCAGCAAGCACACGCTTTAACCACTCATCCCCAAGCGACATGATTTGTTAATAAAAAAGAATCAAATATTACACAATTTAGATATTTTAGAACATACGTAACCTCAATGGTTGAACAAGTCGTCGCTTGAGAGATTCGAACTCTCGCGGGGAAACCCCATGTACTTAGCAGGCACACGCCTTAACCACTCGGCCAAAGCGACATGATTTGTTAATAAAAAAAATTCAAATGTTACACAATTTAGACATTTTAGAACATTCATAGTCTAAAAATGATTCCAACTTTGCATTGCCCGAGAGACTCGGGCTCCCGCGACGAAACACCATATACTTACCAGGCACATGCCTTAACCACTCGGCCAAAGCGACATAAAAGGTTTCCAACTTTTTTTTTTTAATTGTGTAACCCTTAAGGTAAAAAATTCTCGCCTGAGAGATTTGAACTCTCGGGGGAAATCCTATGTACTTATAACATGAAAACGCCTTAACCACTCGGCCAAACCGACATGATTCATTAACAAAAAAAACATTCAAAATTTACACAATTTAGAACATTTGTCTTCTAAAAATGTTTCCAACTTTTCTTTTTTAAATTGTGTAACCTTAAAATGGTAAAACATTTTGTTGCCTAAGAGGTTTGAACTCTCGCAGGAAAACCCCCATGTACTTGGCAACCACACACCTTAACTACTTGGCCAAAGCAACATGATTTGTTAAAAAAAAAAAAAATCAAAATTTAAACAATTTGTAAATTTAGAACGTTTGGAGTCTAAAAATGTTTCCAACTTTTCCTTTTATAAATAATGTAACCCTTAATGATTAAACATTTTGTCGCCTGAGAGGTTCGAACTCTCGGGGAATCTCCATGTACTTAGCAGGCACATACCTTAACCCCTCGGCGACATGATTTGTTAATAAAAAAAAAATTCAAACTTTTCTTTTCAAAATTGTGTAACCCTTATGGTAAAATATTTCATGGCAGCATTCGTAGTCTAAAAGTGATTGCATGTGCAATGCCCAAGAGATTCGATCTCTGGCAAGGAAACACCATATACTTAGAAGGCATACGCCTTAACCACTCAACCCAAAGCAACAAGATTTGTTAATAAAAAAATTTAAAATCTCACAATTTGTAAATTTAGAACATTTGTAGTCTAAAATGTTTCCAACTTTTCTATTTTTTTTTTAAATTGTGTAACCGTTAATGGAAAAATATTTCATGAGACTTGAACTCTCACGGCGAAACCCCATGTACTAGGCAGGAACACACCTTAACGACTTAGCCAAAGCTACATGATTTGTTAAAAAAAAAAAAAAAAAATTACACAATTTGTAAATTTAGAACATTCGCAGTCTAAAAATGTTTCCAATTTGAACCCTCGCGGGGAAACCCCATGTATTGAGTAAGCACACGCTTCACGTCTTAACCACTCGGCCAAAGCTACACAATTTGTAAGTTTAGATATTTTAGAACATTTCGTGCTTGAGACATTCAATCTCGCGGGGAGAAACCCCATGTACTTAGCCCGCACACGCCTTAACCACTCGGAAAAAGAGACATGATTTGTTAATAAAAGAATTCAAATATTACACAATTTAGAACATCGTAGTTTAAAAATGTTTCCAATTTTTTTTTAAAAATTGTACTAGGCAGGAACACACCTTAACGACTTAGCCAAAGCTACATGATTTGTTAAAAAAAAAAAAAAAAATTACACAATTTGTAAATTTAGAACATTCGCAGTCTAAAAATGTGTCCAATTTGAACCCTCGCGGGGAAACCCCATGTATTGAGTAAGCACACGCTTCACGTCTTAACCACTCGGCCAAAGCTACACAATTTGTAAGTTTAGATATTTTAGAACATTTCGTGCTTGAGACATTCAATCTCGCGGGGAGAAACCCCATGTACTTAGCCCGCACACGCCTTAACCACTCGGAAAAAGAGACATGATTTGTTAATAAAAGAATTCAAATATTACACAATTTAGAACATCGTAGTTTAAAAATGTTTCCAATTTTTTTAAAAAAATTGTATAACCCTTAATGGTAGAACATGTCGTCGCCTGAGAGATTCGAACTCTCGCAGGGAAACCCCATGTACTTAGCAAGCACACGCCTTAACCACTCAGCCAAAGCGACATGATTTGTTAATGAAAAAAATTCAAATGTTACACAATTTGGATATTTTAGAACATTAGTCTAAAAAATGATCCCAACTTTGCATTGCCCAAGAGACTCAAACTCCCACAGAAACACCATATACTTAACAAGCTCATTCCTTAACCACTCGGCCAAAGCGACATGATTTCTTAACAAAAAAAAAAAAAAAAAAAAAAAAAAATTTACACAATTTGTAAATTTATATATTTTTAGAACATTCATAGTCTAAAAAGGTTTCCAATTTTTTTTTTAATTGTGTATCCCTTAAGGTAAAATATTTATAGCAGGAAAACGTCTTAACCATTCGGCCAAAGCGACATGATTCATTAATAAAAAAAAAACATTCAAAATTTACACAATTTAGAACATTCGTCTTCTAAAAATGTTTCCACTTTTTCTTTTTTAAATTGTGTAACCCTTAAAATGGTAAAAAATTCCGTTGCCCTAAGAGGTTTGAACTCTCGCGGGGAAACCCCATGTACTTGGCATGCACACGCCTTAACGACTTGGCCAAAGCAACATGATTTGTTAAAAAAAAAAAAAAATTTACACAATTTGTAAATTTAGAGCGTTGGTAGTGTAAAAATGTTTCTAACTTTTCCTTTTCTAAATAATGTAACCCTTAATGGTTAAACAATTCGTCGCCTAAGAGATTTGAACTCTCGGGGGAATCCTCATGTACTTAGCAGGCACAGGCCTTAACTCCTCGGCGAAAGCGACATGATTTGTTAATAAAAAAAATTCAAAAATTACACAATTTAGAACATTCGTAGTGTAAAAAAATGTTTACAACTTTTCTTTTCTAAATTGTGTAACCCTTAATGGTAAAACATTTCGTCGCCTGAGAGATTTGAACTCTAGCAGAAAACTCAAATTTTACACAATTTAGAACATTCGTAGTCTAAAAATGATTCCAACTGCATGTGCATTGGCCGAGAGATTCAAACTCTGGCAAGGAAACACCATATACTTAGAAGACACACGCCTTATGATACGAACCAGAGCATCTCAATCATGCAATATGAACTCAAACTACATTCATATTCACTCATGGCTGGTTATGGAAAGCTTATTAGATTTAATGTTTTATTTACCATATTTTAAACTTTGCATTTATGTTGTCTTCATATCATAGGTTATATTATCTTAGTGATTATTATGACTTTAATGCATTTTAGAGTTTATTAGTTGGATTAGTGGATGGAAATTAATATGGTTAGTGGATGAAAGTTACAAAAGTTAGTGGGGGAGTTAGTGACTAGAATTTTCAAGGGTATATATAAAACTCTTTTGGAGTCTTTGTAAACAACAACAATTATCATCAATTTGAATTAAAGTGAGTTTATTCTTTAAGCTTTGGTTGAGAGCTAATTCTTCCAACATTTGCAATTTCTTGTGTTTAGATATTGCATGCTAGGATCATTCAAGTGATGTTGATCATACTTCTTGTGGAGTGATTCGAATCACGAGTTTAGAAACTCCTTTAAGCTTTGGTTGAGAGCTAATTCTTCCAACTTTTGCAATTTCTTGTGTTTAGATATTGCATGCTAGGATCATTCAAGTGGTGTTGATCATACTTCTTGTGGAGTGATTCGAATCACGAGTTTAGAAACAAGTTTCTTGCTCTTGATCGTCAAGCTAATCCGTTCTAAACTTTTTCCTTGGATTGATTCCAATTGCGTTTTTGGGGTTTTCGGGTTTAAGATCTAAAGGTCTTGTTCTTCAGCGACATGTTTTGTTAGTAAAAAAAAATCAAAATTATACAATTTGGTCTAAAAAGGTTTCCAACTTTTTTTTTTAATTGTGTAACCCTTAAGGTAAAACATTTCGTCGCCTGAGAGATTCGAACTCTCGCGAAAAAATCCAATGTATTTATATCCGGAAAACGCCTTAACCACTCAGCCAAAGCATCACGATTCTTTAAAAAAAATCAAAATTTACACAATTTAGATATTTTAGAACATTCGTAGTCTAAAAATGTTTCCAACTTTTATTTTTTAAATTGTGTAACCCCTTAAAATGGTAAAAAAAATTCGTTGCATGAGAGATTTGAACTCTCACGAGAAAAACCCATGTACTCAGCAAACACACGCCTTAACCACTCGGCCCAAAGGGACAAAATTTGTTAATAAAAAAAATTAAAAATTCTCACAATTTATAAATTTAGAACATTTGTAGTCTAAAATGTGTCCAACTTTTCTGTTTTTTTTTTCTAAATTGTGTAACCCTTAATGGTAAAATATTTCATGAGATTTGAACTCCTAGCGCGGAAACCCCATGTACTTGGGAGACACACGCCTTTTGTAAATTTAGAACATTCGTAGTCTAAAAATGTTTCATATTCGAACTCTCACCGAGAAACCCCATGTACTGAGTAAGCACACGCCTTAACCACTCGGCCAAAGTGACATGATTTGTTAATAGAAAAATTCAAAATTTACACAATTTGTAAATTTTGATATTTTAGAACATTCGTACGGCCGAAAAATATTTCCAACTTTTTTTTTTAAATAGTGTAACCCTTAATGGTAAAACATTTCTTCACTTGAGCAAGCACACGCCTTAACCACTCGGCAAAAAAGACGTGATTTGTTAATAAAAAAAAATTAAAATGTTACACAATTTAGATATTTTTGAACATTTGTGTCTAAAATTGATCCCAACTTTGCATTGCCCAAGAGACTTGAACTCCACACACCATATACTTACGAGGCACATGCCTTAACCACTCGGCCAAAGCGACATGATTTGTTAATAAAAAAACAATTTAAAATTTACACAATGTGTAAATTTATATATTTTTAGAACATTCATAGTCTAAAAAGGTTTCCAACTTTTCTTTTTTTAATTGTGTAACCCTTAAGGTAAAACATTTCGTCGCCTGACATATTTGAACTCTCGGGGGGAAATCCTATGGACTTATAGCAGGGAAACCCCTTAACCACTCGGCCAAAGCAACATGATTCATTAATAAAAAAAAAATTCAAAATTTACACAATTTAGAACATTCGTCTTCTAAAAATGTTTCCAACTTTTCTTTTTTAAATTTTGTAACCCTTAAGATGGTAAAACATTGCATTGCCAACATTTCTTCGTCTAAGAGAATCAAACTCTCGAGGGAATCCCCATGTACTTAGCAGGCACACGCCTTAACCACTCGGCCAAAGCAACATGATTTGTTAATAAAAACAATTCAAATTTTACACAATTTAGATATTTTAAAACATTCAAATTTTTTTTAAAAAAAATAGAAAGAAGAAGAAAAAAAGCGCCCGAATGAATTAGTTGGTACTAGAAATGTTAGAAAAAGTGAACGAAAAGAGTAATAAGAAGTGAAAAGGAAAAAAATAAAAAAGATTTTTCCCGGTTGTTTCAGGCCGGCTTTCGAGCCCAAGCCCCTTGTATAGGTTGGGTCTATCGCCTCACGCTCTTCCGGGGTCAAAGCAAAAGTACAGTGGTTAATTTTGTTTATCCCTTATAAGATAAAACATTTCGTAGAGATTCGAACTCGAGCAAGAAACCCCATGTACTTGGCAAGCACATGACTTAACCACTCAATCAAAGCAACATGATTTGTTAATAAAAAAATTGAAAATTTACACAATTTGTAAATTTAGATATTTTAGAACATTCATAGTCTAAAAAGGTTTCCAATTTTTTTTTATTGTGTATCCCTTAAGATAAAACATTTCATAGAGAATCAAACTCTGGCAAGAAACCCCATGTACTTGGCAAGCACACGACTTAACCACACGACCAAAGCGACATGATTTGTTAAAAAAAAAAATTGAAAAATTTACACAATTTGTAAATTTAGATATTTTAGAACATTCGTAGCCTAAAAATGTTTCCAACTTTTTTTAAAAAAATTGTGTAACCCTAAAACATGTTGTCGCTTGAGCAACCACATGCCTTAACCCGTCGGCCAAAGCGACATGATTTGTTAATAAAATAATTATAAATTTACACAATTAGAACATTCGTAGTCTAAAAAAAATGTTACCCTTAATGGTATAAATTGATTCGTGTGCCAATCTGTTCACACGAGATTTCGAACGAAGTATGGAAATTCGACACGTGTAAATGAAATTTGAATTTGTATTTGTATTTGTATGTATCAGTGCGTAGTGGATTACAACCTCTAATGTTTATCCTCTGATTCTTTCTCTCTCAAATGTAATTGTACTCGAGGGCTTCGCAGCTTGTTCTCAATGTTGGGTTTGTTTCGAGGGCTTTGCAGCTTGTTCTCGATGTTGGGTTTGTTTCGAGGGTTTTGCAACTTGTTCTCGACGTTGAATTTGGATCGAGGGCTTTGCAGCTTGTTCTCGATGTTGAATTTGGATCGAGGGTTTCGCGGCTTGTTCTCGATGTTGAATTTGGATCGAGGGTTTCGCAGGATCGAGGACTTTGCAGCTTGTTCTCGATGTTGAATTTGGATCGAGGGTTTCGCGGCTTGTTCTCGATGTTGAATTTGGATCGAGGGTTTCGCAGCTTTCGAGGATTTCGCAGCTTGTTCTCGATGTTGAATTTGGATCGAGGGCTTCGCAGCTTATTCTCGATGTTGAAGGATTGTTCAGTCTTCCAAGGATTCAGGGAGTCTTCGTTGTTTGAGAATTATCTCTGAGCTCTCAGGAGTAGAAATTTTGAACCCTCAAAATGAAGAATGAGCTCTCTATTTATAGAGTTTCTCATAGGCTTATTTGGCTTGGGCCTGGATCCAATGGGCTTGAGCTTGGATTCAATGGGCTTGGGCCCAATGAACTTTTGGGCTTTGGGCCCAATGAGCTTTTGGGTTTTGGGCCAAATTGCCATTTAAATACCTTTCTGGCCCGATTCGATTTCGAGCCCAATTGAACTATGACCGAATTTGCTTGGTTAAGTTTATTCGATCCGCCTGCCATGATGAAGACATGTGACAACCGCTGATTGGCCGAAATTTCTCGATCGACAGACATTGCAGATCAAATTTGGGCCACATTTATTAGATAAAAATAATTTTATTAGTGTTGTTAATTTTGCATCGGAGCTTACTTGTATTAAATAATGTAGACTTTTAATAATTAACTTTGTTTTATATATTTTAATGCATGTTATATATTTTTTATATTATATAACTAAATTATATTTAAACTATAAATAAAATGAAAAAAACAAGAAACAAGAAATCGTTATCAAACAATTTTTTTTTTTTTTTTTTTTTTAACATGAATAGTTATCAAACACGTTTCTATTTCTAGTTCTCAAAAAATAGAAAATAGAAAACGAGAACGTTATCAAACTGACCCATAATTTCCTTAATCGGTGTTAGTATCTATTTATGTTATTTCTTTAATAATGTCAGTGTTAGTGTTAATATATATAGATAGATAATTGATTTGTTTTCAGCTTGTCAATTCATAATGTGATTCATCAGTTTTACTTAACTAGAATTTTAGTTTTTTTTAAGAGAAATTGGAAACAAGTTTAAAGTTCTAGATTTTTTTTCTAGTGTTACCTTTGTTCGAATACACAAATTATGATTTTTTAATCGCGTAAAATTTTATTTGATGTTCGGCTGCAAATTTCAACTAAGAACATAGTAATACTAGTATATGTTGATTTTGAATCCTCATTTGAAGTTGTAGCACAATTATACTAGCAATTGATTTGAATTATTCTAACACTTTACTGATTTTATTTTTTTATTTGAATTAATAGAAAGGTTTACTATTTTTTTTTATTTGATTTTTCCACATATCTCTCTTCGGTGCAATCATATTATAATAAATTGTACTAGTTCATTTTAACTATTTCTGTTGTCCCTTATTTTTGCGTGGGTTGGTTCTTACATGTTTATTCTTATTCTTTTAAATAAAATCATAATTTACAAAATAATAATGAAAATATAATTTTATTTGTAATTCATGTTGATGCTTATTTAATTTTTAAAAAATCCATATTCTTTTAGAGAGAGAAAAATCTCCCTTTAGATTTCCCCTCGTGAGATCTGATTTTTTTTTTAAGATCTAAAACAAAAAAAGAAGAAAAGTTATGGCAGTTCTAAAAGTGCAATCGGCATAAAGATGTGTCACGATTTTGAATTCTATGATTCGAGTTCCTAAAGAATTCAATACCAATGAATTGTGAAAATATGCTTTCAATTCCTTGACTCTGTTGTACAGAAAAGTTCAAATAAATAATGCTTGCACGAAACAATCAAAAAAGGAAAAGTATTCCAACGGCTAGCGTAATCAAGGCTAATTTGTAGCGGTAAATTATACACAAGGGAAGTTTCCTGATTGAGAGATAATTGCCAACATATCTGCTACAATCATGGAAGGAAATCATGGCAATATTCTGTTTGGAGGAGGGAGAATTTTCCATCCAAGCTTCAGTCCTCTGTTGCGCCATTTTGGTCTTGGGAAAGCATGAATTTATAACAATCATTATAAATTGACAGCAGCTCATATTTTACATCTTCCTCAAACTAGTGGGTATCTCATACACTCCTAGTTTGCTCCTTAAGTCTTTGAAGTTCACCTTAGGTAAGGCCTTGGTAAATATGTCAGCTACTTGATTTGTTGAGGGCACAAACTTGGTGGTTAGATGACCTAGTGCGACCTTTTCCCTTACGAAGTGATAGTCAATTTCTATATGTTTTGTTCTGGCATGGAAGACTGGATTCTTTGCCATGTGTATAGCACTTACATTGTCACATAGAAGTTGAGGAGGGTTTAGTATCTTGACTCCTATGTCCCTTAGTAAGAACATAATCCAGGTGAGATCAGCTGTGGTTGATGCCATTGCCCTATACTCAGCTTCTGAACTTGATCTGGCCACTGTGGTTTGTTTCTTTGAGCTCCATGATATGCAATTTGCTCCTATGAATATGCATGATCCGGATGTGCTTCTTCTAGTGTTAGGGCATCCTGCCCAATCTGCATCAGAGAAGCCATAGACATTCAGTGAACCATATTTGTGAAAAATTAAGCCATACCTGAGTGTTCCTTTGATGTATCTCAGTATGCGTTTGACTGCCTTAAGGTCTTTGTTCTTTGGTTCTTGTAGATTTTGGCACACTTTATTCACTGCAAAGGTTATGTCTGGTCTTGTGAGAGTTAGATATTGAAGTGATCCCACAATGCTTATGTATTCCTTTTGATCAATGGGATCATTATCATCTGTGGCCTCAATTGTTGTGGCAGCAGCTGGGGTACTCAGATGGGCTGCTTCTAGCATTCCAGTTTTGTGGAGAAGATCTTGGACATATTTGGATTGAGATATGGTTACTCCAGTTGTTGTATGTAAGACTTCTATGCCAAGAAAATAATGAAGAGTTCCTAGGTCTTTCAAGGCGAACTCTGTGCTTAAATGTTGAATGAGATCCTCCATGTATTTTGTGTTTGTACCTGTCATGATTATATCATCAACATAAACAAGCATTAGAGTAAGGGATGAGTTGTTCTTGAGAATGAATAGAGAAGGATCAGAGTAAGGATTAGAGAATCCAGTGTGTAAGAGATATTGTGAGAGCCTTTCAAACCATGCTCTTGGAGCTTGCTTCAAACCGTATAAGGACCGGTTGAGTTTGCACACGAGGTGAGGTTTTTCTAAATCTTGAAATCCTGGTGGTTGGGCCATGTATACATCTTCCTTGAGATGACCATGTAGGAAAGCATTTTTGACATCCAGTTGTCTCATGTTCCATCCAAAATGAACAGCCAAGGCAAGTATGACTCGAATTGTGGTTGGCTTAACTACTGGGCTAAATGTTTCTTCATAGTCAATGCCTTCTACTTGAGAATATCCTTGAGCCACTAGTCTTGCTTTATATCTTTCAAGACTTCCATCTTCCTTTAGTTTGGTTTTATAGATCCATTTGGACCCAACTATGTTGGTGTTGGGTGGTGGAAGTACAAGGTCCCAAGTGTGATTTTCTTCAAGCGCCTTCATCTCTTCTTTCATTGCCTCCTTCCAATGGGGAATTTTCATGGCGGACTTGTAGCCTTTAGGTTCAGCTACCATGACTTGTTTAGGATGTCTACTTCTATTATGTAGAGTTGACTGATGTAGACAAGGATCAAGAGTGGGGTTTTGTTGAAGTTTGCGTCTAGTGATCATAGGATGATTATTGAGGTCACTTGTTATATTTGTCTCAGGGGTTGAGCTGGAACTTGAAAGTTGATTTGCACCTGCAAAAGAAGAGTTCAAGTCATCAACTATGTAGTCATTAATATTAGGTAACTGACTTACTTGGTTTGGAGCTGGAAGTAAATGCGTCACAGTTGCTTGTCCATCTTGGCTATCCAAATTCTCACAATCAGTGACTTGGCTATCCGAAGTAAGATATTGTGCATTAGGAGCATTATTGGACCCACATGCATTTGTAGTTGTAACATCAACACATGTTTGCAGCTTGTTTGCATCATCATTGTTATCTATATCAGAGGCTTGTGGATCTTGATTTATATCAGTAGCGTGAAGAATATTTTGTGCATCAGAATTGTTGCCAATTTGTGCATCATTATATGTTATATCAACAACTTGAATATCTTGGTGGTTTGTATCAAAATATCTCATATCAGCAGCAAGTATATCAGGAAGTTGCTGAAGGTTGTGATTGTCTTTATCTTCTTGTGTTGAATCAGCAGGAGTTTCAAGAGTAATTGTTGATTCAAGATTGGCTTCTTCCTCAATCACAGAGTTGTTGAAGCCAAATGTGGTTGTTGTCCCGATATGTTTCAAGTCTCGTTGTGTCATTGAACTGTTGTGTTGTTGTAATTGTGTGTTGTCCAGCTGATTTCCGCTAATTTTCTTGTTGTTCCACTCTTCATATCCTGAAAATTCACAAGAAACAAGTTCTGTGCAACCGTCTACGCTCTTGTGAGCACCAAGGGGAAAGTTATGTTCATCAAAGACCACATGCCTGGATATGTATATTCTGTTTGTTGAAGCATCTAAACATCTATATCCTTTATGGATTGGGCTATAACCCAAGAACACACAAGGATAAGTTCTTTTTGAAAACTTGTCTTTGTTATAGTTTCTTAGATATGGAAAGCACTTACAACCAAAGACTTTCAAAGCACTATAGTCAGGATCCTTTCCAAAAGGTTTAAAATAAGGAGTTTTCATGCTAAGAACTTTACTAGGCATTCTATTTATGAGATAAACAACCGTTAAGAAAGCATCAACCCAATATTTAGAGGGTACTTTTGATTGATAGAGAAGAGTTAACCCGGTTTCAACTATGTGCCTATGTTTTCTTTCTACCATGCCATTTTGTTGTGGGGTATGAGGGCAAGACAATTGATGAAAGATACCATGTTTTTCAAATAGGTGTTTAAGGGCGGTGGATGTGAACTCTCCTCCTCCATCACTTTGAAAAATCTTGATTTTTCTATCAAAATGATTTTCCACTAGACTTTGAAATTTAGTAAAACAAGACAAAAAATCAGATTTCTTCTTTAGAGGATATATCCAACAATATCTAGAGAAATCATCCACAAAGCTAGCATAATATCTAAAATTTTGACAAGAAGAGATAGGAGAAGGACCCCATAAATCACAATGGATCTTTTGTAATGGAAAAGAAGTTTTATCATTACTAGAATGGAAAGGTAACTTTGAGCTCTTACTCATTTGACAAATTTCACAAACAGAATCATTTGTTTTCCAACTAGTTATGTGAAGAAAATGAGAGTTATTCAGAAATTTTAAAGTAAGATCATGAGGATGGCCCATTCTTTTGTGCCAAATCGTGTACGAAGCTTTATTGCCACTCGAAACAGCAGTGAATGCCTTAAAAGCCGCATGGTTTTGCTCTATTAAGGCATACGATCCTTCCTTTTTAGTTCCCTTGCCCAAGATCGCACCCTGTTTGTCCTTGATAACAAAACCATCAGCATTAAAACAAATAGAGCAATTATTTTCCGATGTTAACTTACTGATAGATAAGAGATTTTTTGTTATTTCCGGAACAACTAGCACATTACTAAGATCTAGGTTATTTGGTCCAGTTTTTAGGGTGCATTTGCCAGTGTGTGTAATGTGTAGGCCTTTTCCATCTCCTATGTATAACTTCTCATTGCCATAGTAAGGTGTGATATGAGTAAGCTTACCAGGGCTCTTAACAACATGAGCTGAGGCGCCCGAGTCAGCAAATAATTCAGTATCAACTTGTTCATTGAGTGTGAGAGCTGCCAATGCTTGAGGTATGTCTCCGGCTTGGTAGGAGTGATCAAATCTATCCCAACATTTGATGGCTGTGTGGTTGAATTTTCCACAAATTTGACATTGGACAGTTGCATCAAAACGCTGCTGGACATAATTTCCAGATTCTTTTTGTGGGTTGTTTTGGTTCTGATTTGTGTAGTTTGAGCCTCTTCCTTGGTGCCAATGTCTTCCTCTAGCATTATAGTGACGCCCCCTGCCTCTAGGTCCATTTCTATGGCCAAAAAAGGCTTGATTATGGTCAAGGTGAGAGGATTTGTCTTCCTCATTTTCTGCCGTAAGTTGCATCTCATGATTTCTTAGTGATTGAATGAACTGATTGTAACTCGGATAGGGAGACTTTGAGAGCATTGCCACTCTAAAGTCTGTGTATTTGCTTCCTAATCCTCTTGCTAGGTGGAACACTTTGGTAGTTTCGTCTAATGGTTTCTTCATTGCAGCTAACCTGTCACAAATGGATTTAAATTTCTTTAGATACTCTTCAAGGTTAAGATTACCTTTCTTTAGACCAATCAAGACTTCGTTGAGATGGATTTCATTCTCCTTAGTCATGGTGAGAAGTTGTTCCTCTAAGGAGATCCACAATTTATAGGCTGTATCCGTGCTTTCGATCATGCTAAGGACTTCCTCGGTGATGATGCCCAAGAGCCATGATACTAGAAGTCCATCATTGTTCCTCCAAATGATGTATCGGGGATTAACTTGTGATTCCCCCTTGTTTTCCCTAACATTCTCTTCAGGTGGCTGATCATCAGTAAGGTGCTGCTCAATTCCCATTGTTCGGATGAGTGGCAAGATCTGAGATTTCCAAAGAAGATAGTTGCTAGGGTTCAACTTGATTGAGATTAGACTGGAACATTGGTGAAAGAGTTGAATTGTGAGGGAGTTTTCTGCTTTGGCCATTGAAAGAGTTTTACACAAATTGATTGGAGTTTCTTTATCGTGCAAGCAATGCTCTGATACCATAAAGAATTCAATACCAATGAATTGTGAAAATATGCTTTCAATTCCTTGACTCTGTTGAACAGAAAAGTTCAAATAAATAATGCTTGCACGAAACAATCAAAATAGGAAAAGTATTCCAACGGCTAGAGTAATCAAGGCTAATTTGTAGCTGTAAATTATACACAAGGGAAGTTTCCTGATTGAGAGATAATTGCCAACATATCTGCTACAATCATGGAAGGAAATCATCAACGGCAATATTCTGTTTGGAGGAGGGAGAATTTTCCATCCAAGCTTCAGTCCTCTGTTGCGCCATTTTGGTCTTGGGAAAGCATGAATTTATAACAATCATTATAAATTGACAGCAGCTCATATTTTACAATTCCCACCCCAAATAAAAAGTTTTGAAAAGTATTTATAAGAAAGTTTTGTTTTGGTTTAAAACATGAAAAAGAAATCTGAAAGCAAGGGCAGATCCACAAAGGGCCGGGGCGGGTCTCCCTCAACTTGAAGCTATGTATATTATATATACACTTTAGCCCTTAATTTAGCAAACAAAACTATTGGTTAGTTGGTTTTTGCCCTATCCACGCAACCGTGCTCACATAGAATTGTTTGACATGAACTTAGGGTTCGACATTGTGTTTGTACGAGTAAAAATGGATTGCGGGAGAATCTTAACCGTTTAGGTTTATTTGGTCCCTAATGTTTCAAATCAGACACTTCAGTCCCTAACTTTTGAAAAATAGTTCGAAATGGTCCCGCGTTAAATGAGTAACAATGACATGGTATTGATGAGTTGGCCATATATATTTATTTTTTATTATGTGCCATTTTTTTTCTATTTCCCTCTCCCATCTCCTTCCTCTCTCTTCTCTCCCCTCATTTTCTTCTCCAGACACAGTTTCTCTCACATTTGAGTTTTTTTCATTCCCATGCTCTTCATTCCCTTTCCTTCCCTATGGATCGGACATTCTCGGCCACAGTTGGGTTGTTCTCGCTAGACACAGAGTTCACCATAGTGATTATTAGAACCCGAATCAGATCTCTTCTCAATTGGAAAAACGGATCCCGACGAGCTAGAACTAATACTCGCAGCGGGGTCGTCGTTAGTGGGGTGGAGAGTGCGTGAAATAGATGAACCCAGATCTAGATCTTGTAAGTCCGGTTTGTTGGTTCGTAAGTAACCGAAGCACGAAACCCATCGAAACGACCGTCAAACTAAACCTCCGAAATGAGATTTTATGCAAAATTTCACCCTCCAACGCATCACCTCCGGCTGCCTGAAAATTCGAGTCTCCAATGAGTTCATTTCTCGTTTACTCGAACAAGGCCACCCCAAATTCCAACAACAAGAATCCCAATTGCCACTCCCCAAATTCCAACAACAAGAATCCCAATTGCCACTGTTACCACTTGGAAAAATCTTCACCACGCCCCAATTGGCTAAGGATTGTTAAGAATTAGTGCAAATTTATTTAGTTTTAAATCTTTGAAATTAAGGTGATGCCACCTATTTAGGCTAGTGCCACCTCTTTGGGTAGTGTCTTAGGTTTTTTTAGGATTATGTCTTAGTGGGATCATGGGAGAAAATTAAGGTGAGTGGGAAAAGTAATGAGTATTAATTTACTATTTAATTAGCTATAAAAGCTTGTAATGTTTTCAATTCAAATCATCGAATTCATTTGAGTAATTCTTTCCTTCGTGCAAATTTATCTCTCGTTTCCACACTTCTGTTATCTTCGTTTTGTTACATGGTATCAGAGATTCAAGGTTCTTTGTTTTGTGTTTGAGTTTAAATACTCGTTGAAGATGAACGGTGGAAACAATGTTTGTGTAGACAAGCTTGCCGGTGATAATTATAGCTATTGGAAGCTATGTATGGAAGCTTTTCTACAAGGGCAAGAACTTTGGGATCTTGTTTCCGGTGATGATGCAGAAATTCCAGAAGATACTCTAGAGAATGTTGAGGCACGAAGAAAGTGGAAGGTCAAGTGTGGAAAAGCTTTATTTGCTTTGCGGACTTCCATTGACAAAGAGTACATTGAGCATGTTCGTGATGTAAGTTGTCCAAAGAAAGTGTGGGACACAGTTGAAAGGTTGTTCACTCAAAAGAACACGACGAGGTTGCAATATTTGGAGAACGGACTTGCTGGAAGGACTCAAGATAATTTGCCGGTTTCAGAATATTTTCTAAAAATTAAAACTTTATGTTTTGAAATTTCAGAATTAGACAAGAATGATCCGATTAGTGATGCTCGTGTGCGTCGTTATCTTATTCGTGGACTGCGAAAGAAGTTTATGCCATTTATTTCTGTTGGGATTTATGCCCTAAAGCCTCGTAATTAATTAATAATTATTTGATAATTATTTTATTATTATTATTTGCAATTTATAATATTCATTATATAAATAAAATCCAAGGTTATTAGTGTAATCTTGAACTGTATGTAGTTAACATACGGGAGGATCATGTTCAAGTAATAACCTAAAGGGTCTATAGTATATGGATAAGGTTGGGTGCCTTATCCTGGTAACACTATTGATACGGCCCACTTTGTAATTGTTACAAATGATTTGATCCAAATCATTCATGTAGAGAAATGTGAGTGGGGGTATCCTATACAATGAGTTTGTATAAGACTGGACCACGAAATATATAATCTCTCTTTATAAATCTGTTATTTGAGAAGATTAATATTTCACAGGATGATCATATGTGACTCGATCTTAATCCTGAGTGATTTATGAACTCCTGCCTGTGAGGTCCTTTGATTTGTATGGGTGAGAATGGCCTTTATAGCCGATTCAATAAGCCTACCATTTTGGGAACTTGACCAAATAGGGAGTTGGGAACATAAGTTTCACAAGATGAAATTCACTTCTTCCCATATAGGGAAAGTAGATGAGTAGTTCCCTTAAGTGCTGATTTCGGGACTTGAACAATGGGGCCCCACCCTCTCACTGGCCTGAGAGGGACTTCGTTTATGGTTGAATCATAAACAGGTTGTTCATTAGAGAATCAGTGGTACTTAAGGTGTAAGATGTAATTACAGGGGTAAAACGGACTTTTGACCCAACTGTAATTACGAACAACTCGTGAAGGATCGACTTGCATGTAATGGTTATATCCATGGACACAACTTGTCCTACATAAGAGTGCAACTCTAGGCCTATAGTGGAGTGACCTAGAGTTAATGAATGAAAGTTAATTAATTAAAGAGTTTAATTAATTAATTTTGTATCATTTGAGCTTATAAATCTGTAGGTCCATAAGGTCCCCTTGCTAGCTCATAGTAACACTAAAAGGATCAATTTAGTTGAAAGAAAAAATTGAAATATTCAAATTAATATTTAATATATTTGATATATTAAATGTAGAAGAGTAAAATATATTTATTGTATTTGATACATTAAATATTAGAAGAAATAGTTTATGTATATGATACATTAATATTAAAAACTATATACATATGTTATTTGAATGAGAAAGATTAATTTTATAATATTTGAATAAGATTCAAATAAATATAAAATACATATTTTAATATATTAGATATTAAAATGTATTTTATAAAATAAAATTAATTCCTAAAAGCCTTATTATAAATAAGACATTTAGGTTTAGCCAAAGGGTTGGCCAAACATACTACTCATCCTCTGCCGAGAGAATTGTTCTCTCATTCTTTCAAAGAGCTCCCACAAGCCTTGATCCCGTGTTCGAGTCATAGCGAGGATGACTTCGTGGAAAAAGGAACACAAGAAGGTTATTGTTCTTCAAAGGTAATACATATGCTTAACCTTGTATTTTTAGTTTAATTTTAAATAAACTTAAAGTAACGATTCCAAACGCTTCCGCCGCGGGGAATGAATAGTTCATTCCCTTCAATTGGTATCCGAGCTTCTTTGAGTTTTGTTTAGAATTAATTGTAGATGGTGGGTATTTTAATTTTGTTCATATATGTGATATATGTGGTTTGCAAAATTGATTGTTTAGGCATATTTGATTGGCATTAGATTTATCGCTTTTGATTAGATCAATTGTAAAACCTTAAAAGGTTTAGGGTCGTATGTAATTTGGAGAAATTTCATGCGGCGGTTGTTCTTTGCAATTTTCATTTGTTTATTTTATAAATCCAACATTTGTGGCTGGTGGTTAAACTAAATTTCCTCAAATCATTAAGCACTCTTGAAGTGGTTGAACCAAGATCAATTCAATTGTTGAATTGAATCTGGTGGAATTGAATTTAGTGGCGTGAGTATGTGTCAGGCTTCTTCAACTTGTGGTTGATGCGGGTAAACAAAAGATCAATTGAATTGTTAAATTGGATTCAAATTTGGAAGGCTCAAAAAAGAAGATTTTGAAGACCAAGATATGTCTTGGATTTAAATTAATGTAATTCAAAATTGCTTTCAATTTCTTAGGATATGCTAAATATGCCGGTCAATTTTGCTGTGTTATTAATTTTAATTATGCATGTTGATGTATGATTTAAATTTATTGATTGCATAAAGTATGTCATCTAGATTAAAATCCCACCATAGGTTAAGCATGACCATGCATTTTAATTATTTTTAATATAATTGTTATATTTGGAATAGTATGATTAAAATTTGCTGTGTTATTAATTTTAATTATGCATGTTGATGTATGATTTAAATTTATTGATTGCATAAAGTATGTCATCTAGATTAAAATCCCACCATAGGTTAAGCATGACCATGCATTTTAATTATTTTTAATATAATTGTTATATTTGGAATAGTATGATTAAAATGCTTTCTAATTTGATTAGATGATTTCCTAATATGTTTATATTTCAATATCTTTCAATATAATTGTTATATTTGGAAATTTTAAACTAGGGATATATTTTCCTAGATATAGTGATATCTTTTAATAAGATTGAGAAATCTTGCGAAATCTTGGGAAATCTTTGCCTAATAAGATTAGGAAATTTTTTCCTTAGATTAGGAAATCTTTTATTGGGAAATCTTTTCCTAATAAGATTAGGAAATCTTTTATTAGGAAATCTTTTATTGGGAAATCTTTTATTGGGAAATCTTTGATTGGGAAATCTTTGATTGGAAAATATTTTCCTAATAAGATTGGAAAATCTTTTCCCAAAATATTTTCCCAATAAGATTGAGATATCTTTTCTCAATAAGTATAAGGATATTTTCCAAATGAGCTTAAGATATTTTCCTAATGAGATTAGATTTTTTCTTTCGTTATTTAAAAGATAATTAATGCATTCTTTAAATAGTTTAAATATTTAAATTTAGTTTATCTTTTATTCTAATAAGGTTAGAACATATGATAATCTTTAATTTTGTTTTAAAGGATTTAAAATTGTTAAAAATTCAAGATTATCCATAAGGTGAATTAATTTTTAATAGGATTAAAAAGATTGCTTAAAATCAACTAAAGTTCATTGATCTAGTAATTAATAGTTAATTAAAGATTAATGAATTTGAAATAAAAAATTGACTATAAGGGAACCCTGTCTAAGAAAGGTTACTCGGGTGAGGTACTTAAGTTGACTGAAAAGGAACACCTCTACCTGAGAACTGGTCTGGGGTTGAATTAGTCAAATTTTATTTTATTTCATTAAGCTGACTCATAATGTGATTAGTTTTAAATAGTTTATGTTGACCGAGAAATTTCGGCCAATCAGTGGTCGCCACGTGTCTCCATCACGACCGGGGATCAGATAGACTTGACCGAGCAAAGTCGGCCAAACTGCAATTGGGCTCGAAGTCGAATCGGGCCAGAAAGATTAAATGACAATTTGGCCCAAAGCCCAAAAGCCCATTGGGTCCAAACCCAAACCCATTGGGCCCAAAGCCCAAGCCCATTGGATCCAGGCCCATGAAAACTCTATAAATAGAGAGTTCATTTTCATTTCTAAGGTTCAGAAAATTTTTACTCCTAAGAGCTCAGAGAGAATTCTCAAGCAACGAAGACTCCCTGAATCCTTGGAAGACTGAACGATCATCCAACATCGAGAACAAGCTGCGAAGCCCTCGAAACAAATCCAACATCGAGAACAAGCTGCGAAGCCCTCGAGATACATTTACATTTAAGAGAGAGAATCAGAGGATCAAACATTAGAGATTGTAATCCTGCGCACTGATAAATACAATACATCAATACAAATTCAAATTCATTTACACGTGTTCGAATTTCTATCCTTCGTCGAAATCTCGTGTGAACAGTTTAATATACTTGGTAATTCACATTAAGATCCATCTAACCAACATAAGGGTTATGAAAGGGTAGATTGAAAAACTTAGATAAATGAGATTAGCCTAATTTGTCTAAGTAATAGAAAACCCTATTTCAAAATACTTAGTGGGAGAAAGACATATGTCAAAATAACCCTACGGTCTCTACTATAGATTCACAACGTGAGATTCATGTGAGGCCTCGAGGCGGCTTTGGACCGTCCCCCTACGGAAGGTGTTTACATGGGTCAATATCAGGGTGAATCTCTTGAGAAAGTATTTTTAAATAGTAAGTGGGAGAAGGAAATGTGTCAACATATCCTACGGTCTCTATCATTGGTTCACAACGTGAGATTCATGTGGGGCCTCGCGGCAGCTTTTGGACCGTCCCCCTACGGAAGGTGTTTACATGGGTCAATATCAGGGTGAATCTCCTGAGAAGGATAGGATTGTAATTTTATTTCCAATACTTGACCTACCCTACGGCGGCACTTGTTGGGATAAAATTATAGAATCTAAAATGATGGGCTACACTTACAAAGATATCATTAAGATTGTTAATGATTTTCTTGACCAAACTAATGGTAACTAAATGTTATAGAAATAAGAGTTATTTTGGGATAACACTTGGTTGAGATTGTCTCGGTTTAGTGAAGGAGCATTTGACTTACCCTACGGCGACACTTGTTCTAACTCACTAAAGTATCATAGCATTAAAAAAAAAAAAATTATGTTTCAGGGTACATTTATCAAATTGTTTGTTTTCTATGCTGAAATTGAATGAATATTGATTGCATGTTGTTAAATAATATTTTTTTATATATATTTCAATATTATGTCTATTTCTCTCAATTTTAATTTTCGTTGCAAATTTGTCAAATTGAGAAAATAATATCACTTGGAAAAATAATGTTAACACTATATAATGACAGTGTAAATTTTTTCTTTAATTTGTCTTTATTGAGAAACGTTCTCAAAAACCTGTTGCCAATGCTAATCGAATTGTTCGTGAAGCACATGATTAATAAATCAATATAACGAGATGGCTTATACAAATTTTATATTTGACATATTAGATGTCAAGCTAAGAAGATAAAGAAGATGACAACAACATATGAGATGTTGTTAAAGTCAATAAAAGCTAGATTTAGATATTTATCTAATTAATCTAAAAAATTAAGTATTACCAAAATCCAAGAAAAGAAACCATATGACTGTAGCTAAAAGAAAATAGTTTCTAAATTAGCAAAGTAGTCATAATGAGAGGAATTTGTGAAATACCTCTGTAAGAAGAACATGGAAAAAAATAAATTTGATTTACTAGATTTTTGGTGGAAAATAATCATTACCACCTATATAGTAGATTCAAATCCACTATTAAGATTTGTTCTTCATTACACTTTATATAATTCTTGGAAAATACTTAATGATGTAGAATGATCTCTACTTGTTGGCACCAGAAAACCCATCTCAATTAATGTAGTGGGAGACATTAAGATGTCCATAAAGAATAATTGTTATTTAATGCTGAATATGGTGTTTTTAGTACCATAGGAGAAATTCAATTTCTCTAACTTTATTACTAATAAAATGTTCATATAGTATGAATATTTTAGTACTAAATTTTTATTTTCAAAATTGTTTGAAAAGTTCAGCTGAAAAATAAGAATAATTTGTATATGTTAAATTGTTAACATATAAAATACTACACATTGAGATATTCAGGATTATACAATCCAGAATATAAAGACAATTTATATTCTCCTAAAATATGATACTTGTCTTTGGCATTCAAGATTGATTCTGATCAATTTGAATAAAAAGACTACTACGAAGTGATTCTCTAAATGTTAGAGTTAATTACTTTATATGTCTTAAGATCTTGCCTTTAATGCAAGATAATCAATAGGTTTTTGTTGGAAAAGCCTACAGGCCAAAGAACACTGATGAATATTTCATCACTCTAGCTGATGATTATTCAAGAAATAAGTATCGTAACCTAATGCAACATAAGTCTGAATATTTTGAAAAGTTCAAGGAATATAAGACTCAAGTTGAAGGTCAATTAGGTAAATCTATCAAGACACTATGATCAGATCACAGTGAAAAGTACAGGAACCTTATGTACTAAGACTAATTGATAGAAAGTGAGATTTTATCTCAACCCTAGCACAAAGTACAATTGTGTGAAATTGTGCTGTAAGAGGAGAAACAAGACCTTGTTAGACATGGTCAGAACAATAAAGAATTACACGTCATTATCAGACTCTTGTTACGATATACAATATAGATTGTATAGTGAACATGATTCTATCTAAAAGATGTCCATGAGACAACTTTGAGATTATAGAAGAGTAGTAAAGTTAGTTTACAACCCTTCGAGTTTTGGGAGTTTTAAGCATACATGCTGAAACTTGAATATGTTCAATAGTGTTGAAAAGTTGGTTCCAAGTGAAGCCACTAAATAGTTAATAAAAGTTGTTAACAATTTAATTACATTTGATAGTCAAATGGATCCTAGTCATGAATTGGATAAGCCTCATCGTAGTGGGAGAGTTATGAGATGACCCGACCGTTACAAGAGCTTATATGAAGCCTAAGTTGTCGTATTAGATGACAAAATGTAGGGCTTCTTGACCTCAAAGTTGAAATGAGGGTCAAAGACAAAGATTAGTAGACCAAAGTCATAAATCTCGAGATAGAGTAGATGTACTCATCTTTATCTAGAACTTGTAGATATTCGTGATGGGGTAAAACCCATAGGTTTTGAATATATCTACAAAAGCAAAATATTTGTAAATAAAAAGGTACAGACCTTCAAAATAAAACTAATGGCAAATATAGTGGGAGAAAGTAAACTATGGATAAACTTTCTCATTTGTTGTCATATTAGAGTATATAAGCATTTCCTAATTCATAGTTGCATATAAGATATGTCAAGTGAAGGTTTAAGAAATCTTTTTTGAAAAGAAGTCTTAAAGAATGCAGGTACAAATCAATTACATGAGTTCAATTTCAAAAATCAAAAGCAAAAGGTTTGCAAGCAGTAAAGGTTCATTTATGAAATGAATTTAATCACTAGATTTTTGAATGTAAGGTTTGATAAAAGTATCAAAAACTATGACTTTGAATAAATATTAATGATATTGTATAGACAAGAAAATCATTAATTACTTAGTGGAATTTTCTCATATTTCATGTGGATGACTTACTACTCATTGTGAATGATGTAAGATTTCAATCCAACATAAATTATTGACTATCTAACCAAGTCCAAATGAATGATTTAAATTACTGGGTATGTTCTAAAATAGAGTTTTCGAGGACAAAATGTTATTTATGTCTCACACATCTTATATTGACAAAATTGTTGTCAAGTATATGATGTAATACTTCAAAAATGATAATGTATCATTCTTACATGAAGTTTAGATTATCTAAGGAATAGTGTCCTCAGACATTTCAAAATGTTGAGAACATAAGATTGATTATCTACGTTTGAGTGAGAGAAAATCTAATGTACACTTGAGACATGACATTTGACAGTAAAATTGGTTAGCATTTATTAGTTAACCCAATGGTATGACCATTGCGCGGAAAAATAAAAACTTTTCTCAAAATATCTATGGATAAAATGAGAAATTATATTTTTGTGTATGAGGTTAAAGATTTGATCTTTACGAGATGCACTGGTTTTAACAAAGATTTATGGAAATCTATGTTTACCCTAGATGGTGGAGCATGGTATGCAAGTTAAATGTTCTTGCTTATGAAGTAAAGAACTTGCATAACTCAAATAATTTCTTATTGGTCTGAAAGATGTTTCAGGTATAGTTAAGCCTAAAACGTTTTATGTAATGGCTAAACTTAAGGAACTTAGATAACATCAATATATAGGGTATCCTGAGAGAGAAAGAATCGTGGTAGGACCAAGATGACTTTTAATTGACAGTCGTTTTGATCTATATAAAAAGACTTTTCAGGCTAAAGTGTTTGAAAGCCACCTAGAATGTCTAGGATTATGAGACATGTCTCATCTTCACTAGGGCAAGTGGGAGAACATGTTGGGTGTAGAGTATGCCCTAGGATACATGTCTCACCGGCTTTAGTGCAAGTGGGAGATTGTTGGGATTTATGCCCTAAAGCCTCGTAATTAATTAATAATTATTTGATAATTATTTTATTATTATTATTTGCAATTTATAATATTCATTATATAAATAAAATCCAAGGTTATTAGTGTAATCTTGAACTGTATGTAGTTGACATACGGGAGGATCATGTTCAAGTAATAACCTAAAGGGTCTATAGTATATGGATAAGGTTGGGTGCCTTATCCTGGTAACACTATTGATACGGCCCACTTTGTAATTGTTACAAATGATTTGATCCAAATCATTCATGTAGAGACATGTGAGTGGGGGTATCCTATACAATGAGTTTGTATAAGACTGGACCACGAAATATATAATCTCTCTTTATAAATCCGTTATTTGAGAAGATTAATATTTCACAGGATGATCATATGTGACTCGATCTTAATCTTGAGTGATTTATGAACTCCTGCCTGTGAGGGCTCGTCCTTTGATTTGTATGGGTGAGAATGGCCTTTATAGCCGATTCAATAAGCCTACCATTTTGGGGACTTGACCAAATAGGGAGTTGGGAACATAAGTTTCACAAGATGGAATTCACTTCTTCCCATATAGGGAAAGTAGATGAGTAGTTCCCTTAAGTGCTGATTTCGGGACTTGAACAATGGGGCCCCACCCTCTCACTGGCCCGAGAGGGACTTCGTTTATGGTTGGATCATAAACAGGTTGTTCATTAGAGAATCAGTGGTACTTAAGGTGTAAGATGTAATTACAGGAGTAAAACGGACTTTTGACCCAGCTGTAATTACGAACAACTCGTGAAGGATCGACTTGCATGTAATGGTTATATCCATGGACACAACTTGTCCTACAGTGCATAAGAGTGCAACTCTAGGCCTATAGTGGAGTGACCTAGAGTTAATGAATGAAAGTTAATTAATTAAAGAGTTTAATTAATTAATTTTGTATCATTTGAGCTTATAAATCTGTAGGTCCATAAGGTCCCCTTGCTAGCTCATAGTAACACTAAAAGGATCAATTTAGTTGAAAGAAAAAATTGAAATATTCAAATTAATATTTAATATATTAAATGTAGAAGAGTAAAATATATTTATTGTATTTGATACATTAAATATTAGAAGAAATAGTTTATGTATATGATACATTAATATTAAAATCTATATACATATGTTATTTGAATGAGATTCAAATTGGTTTAAAGTATATTATAAAAGATTAATTTTATAATATTTGAATAAGATTCAAATAAATATAAAATACATATTTTAATATATTAGATATTAAAACGTATTTTATAAAATAAAATTAATTCCTAAAAGCCTTATTATAAATAAGACATTTAGGTTTAGCCAAAGGGTTGGCCAAACATACTACTCATCCTCTGCCGAGATAATTGTTCTCTCATTCTTTCAAAGAGCTCCCACAAGCCTTGATCCCGTGTTCGAGTCATAGCGAGGAAGACTTCGTGGAAAAAGGAACACAAGAAGGTTATTGTTCTTCAAAGGTAATAAATATGCTTAACCTTGTATTTTTAGTTTAATTTTAAATAAACTTAAAGTAACGATTCCAAACGCTTCCGCTGCGGGGAATGAATAGTTCATTCCCTTCAATTTCATCGATACAAGGTAGGGTAAATCAACCTTCTATCATTGAGTTAGAAAATTTTCTTTCAAATCAGGAAGCATTGATGAAACAAATGTTTAGCAACTACAAGCAAACTCACTCTGAGGTGGAAGCTGTTCTTTATGCAAAAGAAAAGGGAAGAGTTAATTCTTCTCCAAGGTTTTATTCAAATGACGCAATGATTCCAAAGTTGAAGGGTAGTCCAAAGGCAATTTAAAATGATGTTTTAGGTGCGGCAAGCCGGGACACATCAAACGTGATTGTCGGGTAAAGGTGGTGTGTCAACGTTGTGGAAAATTCGGTCATATTAGACAAAATTGTCCTGTGATTCTCCAAAAAGCAGAAGCAAATGTTGTACAGGAAAGTAACAAACCTGAACAAGTTACTTGAACAATGCTTATCAATTGAAGTTATTGATCAACCCAATAATTTGCATGCTAATGCTTTTATAGATTATAATAAGAATTGGATTGTTGATTCTGGTTGTTCTCATCATTCAACTGGAAATTTTTCTCTTCTCTCTGATGTACGTATCCATCAAGGAAGAAGAGTCATTGCGACGGCTGATAACTCCATACATCCTGTTGTTCAAGAGGGGCAAGTTAACGTTAAGGATGGTGCATCAAATGTTTGTGATATTTCTCTTGAAGATGTTTATCATGTTCCAGGTTTAAAGAAGAATCTGGTTTCGGTCTCTCAGATTGCTGACTCTAGGAGGTATGTTCTCTTTGGTCCAGATGATGTGAAAATTGTTTCTAATATTAAAGAATTTGATGCTGATGTTTTGTTTACTGGAAAGAGGAAAGATTCCCTCTATGTTTTGTCTACAACTGATGCATATGTTGAAAAGACATGTCAGAATGATAGTGCAACACTTTGGCATGCTCGGTTGGGTCATGTTGGTTATCAATTGTTGCAAAGAATTTCTATGAAGAAACTTATTGATGGTATTCCAATCTTTAAAGAAATTTGTCATGATGTGGTTTGTCCTGGTTGTCAATTTGGGAAATCACATCGTCTTCCTTTCCCAAATTCAAATAATAGAGCTACTATTGCATTGCAGTTAGTCCATTCAGATTTGATGGGGCCGACAAAAATATCCAGTTATTCTGGTTGTTGTTATGTTATGGTTATAGTGGAAAGAAGAAAGATTCCCTTCATGCAAATTTTACTCGGTTTACATGGGTGTATTTTTTGGAGGCCAAAAGTGAGACTTTCTCCAAGTTTATCCAGTTCAAGGAGCTAGTGGAGAAGGAATTTATGCTGTCGATAAAGTGTTTTCGCACAGATAATGGGGGAGAATATATGTCTGATCAATTTTCGAATTATTGCAAAGAGCATGATATTCAACGCCAAATGACATGTCCTAACACTCCACAACAGAATGAAGTTGCTGAACGTATATTAACACATCTTACATATATGTGTTTGTCTTGGTTGCATGCAAAGAACCTTCCAAGGAAGCTTTGGGCAGCATCTATTCAGTCAGCTTGCCACGTCATAAATCGTAAACCCAATGTGAGTTATCTTCGAGATTTTGGGCCAATTTGTTATGTTCATGTTTCAAAGGCTAGGCGTTGTATTTTTGTGAGATATGGTACTCACATAAAAAGATGGAGATGTATGGATCCAAATACAAGAGAAAAATTTGTTTTTCGAGATGGTTCGTCTATTCGTTTTGAAGTGAAGAGTTTGGGTGAAGCGAGACGTTTTCTTGGCTTGAAGGTTGAAAAGTCAGGTAGATACTTTGTCTCGTATGCAAATACTTTGTTAACTCGGTTTGACATGAAGGAGTCAAAGTCAATTACTACTCCTATGGAACCATCCTTGAAGTTACTGATATATTTACTAATCAAGGCGCTTGGTAAATCAAAGTTTGAAGAATTCAGGAGTGTACTTGGTGTTGTGAATCGTATATTTGCACTAAGGGGAGTGTTAAGAATTAGTGCAAATTTATTTAGTTTAAAATATTTGAAATTAAGGTGATGCCACCTATTTAGGCTAGTGCCACCTCTTTAGGTAGTGTCTTAGGTTTTTTTAGGATTATGTCTTAGTAGGATCATGGGAGAAAATTAAGGTGAGTGGGAAAAGTAATGAGTATTAATTTACTATTTAATTAGCTATAAAATCTTGTAATGTTTTCAATTCAAATCATCGAATTCATTTGAGTAATTCTTTCCTTCGTGCAAATTTCTCTCTCGTTTTCACACTTCTATTATCTTCGTTTTGTTACAAGGATTACACCCAATTTGTCCGATGACGTCAATGGAAGCCGAAGCTTGAAACATTTCCAAAGAGTAAAAAGAAAGGGATTTCCCAGTTTGGGTTGAAGAAAATGAAGCAATTTCATTCTTATTTAAAGTCGTCACCGTCATCGCCTCGCAGAGGGTGGTTGGAATGGCTTGGAAGAAATCGGTTTATCCATTTCACCATTTGCGACCAATTCAGTTTGCTTACCTACTTCACCATCAAATACGGTAGCATTTTTCAAACGAAGAAGAAAATGTGTCTAGAAAAGAAGATGGGGAGGGAAGAGAGGAGAAAGGAAAGAGATGAGAGAGGGAAATAGAAAAAAAATGCCACATAATATAAAATTAATATATATGGTCAACTCATCAATCCCACGTCATTTGTCTGTTACCCAAATAACGGTCAATTTAACTGAGGGACCATTTTGAACTATTTTTCAAAGTTAGGGACTAAAGTGTCTGATTTGAAACATTAGGGACCAAATAGAATTTAAAATCAAACTTGGAGACCAAAAGTGTATTTTTCCCTTTATTAATTTATGTAAAATCAATTTTCAATTTAAGTTTAAAATCCGCTTGTAGCTTTTGGATTTTGCTTCCCTAAAAATCTGCCATAATCTATAACTCTATTTTAAAAATTCTAAATTTATAATTCAATGTTTCTTTTTTGTTTTCCTTCCCATGTTTATGTTATACAAACGAAATTAGAATCAATTTAAATTTTTTTAACAATTATTTTTTTTCTTTTATCAAATAATTAAAATTAAACAAAGTTATTTGACATTCAAATCATATAAATTTAAAAACAATCATTTTATAATAAATTTAAATATTAAACATCAATATAAATATAATTGAAATAATATGTTCAATTTAGTAATTATAGCTAAATCGTAGCAATTTAGTATTAATTTACCAAATACTAATTTACTTTTTGTTGATTTTTCTAAAAGCAAAGTTACTAGCGATTATTTTAAAAGCTAGCGCAATCCCAAACCGAGCGGTTTGCACATATATACTGGATCAATCGGAGCTTCAAATCTTCTACACGTGTTGTTGAAGTTAAAAAAACAGAAAAGAGAATTAACACAACATTATCAAACATTTTTTGGGAAAACAATTTAGACCCTAAACTTAGCAGGTTGTAGCAATTTTAATCTCGAACTTTAAATTTCATCAAATTGAATCCCAAACTTGCATAATTGTTGCAATGTAGCCCATAGGTTAACTTTTCGTTTGGATCGGTTAAAATCACGTGATCATCCACATCGGTTTCCCACAAATCGACTCCAATTCCCTCGAACGAATCCTCCGTCAATTGTTCGATCATCTCCTTCGTCCGAAACCACTTCTTCGACACTTACGTTTTATCAAAATCGAGCCTCATCATTTACCCAACAAAAATCAACATCAAAACTTGTGGAACCCCTTAGCTCCTGAAATCAATTTTTTCTTTCCTTAATCAAGCTCGCAATCTCTGCTTCACACTCTGTTCTTGTCGTTATACTAGAGGAAATTTCATTTTCCTCATTGGAGCTTCAAAGAAGAACTCCTCTACTTAGAAGAATCAATCTCCGAAAACCTCCATTACCGAAAAAACTTTTGTTATTCTCTTGAGTCTCCTCTCATATTATGTATTTAATTTTTAAATTTTGAGGAGCTGAGTGGTTCATAGATTTTTTATGATGATTTTTGTTGAGTAAATGAGAAGCGACTGGATTCAGATAAAACGTAAGCGTCTAAGAATTTTGTTTCCGATGAAGGGGACGATCGAACAATCAACAATTCAGAAGATTTTTTTCGAGAAAATTGGAGTCGTTTGTCAGAGACCCATGTAGATGATCACATGATTTTAATCAATTCAAACGAAAAGTTAACTTAGGGTCTACATTGCATCACTCGTATGCAAATTTGAAGTTTAATTTTGATGAAATTGAAAACTCAAGTCTACATTAGAATACTTATACAAGTTTAGGATTAATTTGATGAAATCGAAAATTCATTATTAATTGGTTCAACCAACTAGGTCTAAATTACTATATTTCCCAAGAATCAATCAAAAAGGCAAATTGAAAGATATTAAAAGTTCTCAGATTCAACTTTTTTTTTTTTTTTTCTTCGTGTCAACCAAATTTCAGTATTCACGAACCTCAAAAGCGCCCTAAAGGTGGAGACCACTACTGGACAATATACATCCTACAGCCAAGAAGGGAAATTATCCCAAAACAGAAGAGGTAGTTGACTGTCCTTTTAGCTAGCCAATCAGCAACCCCCATGACAACTTAATATGCCTAAAGGAAACAAAATTAACCAAAGGCGTCAATGTCAATTCGAGCCTAGCTCGGTGAATAAAGCACCAATTATCATTTCAATGATGATAGTTCCATCCCAACGACGTTCCTCCTCATTGTTAAACTAAAAAAAAGTTTAAAGCATTTAAATAGATTGAGGATTTCAACAATCCAAGTCCGGGTTCACAAACAATATTGATAGAAGGAGTAACCCTATCAAGAAGATAGGAAAAGTAGATGTTTGTTCGAGGGGAGGATTGTTAGGAGTGCTAACAAAGTCTCATTGGTTAGGGAAGAGATTGATTCATGACATATAAGTGAGGACAATTATCTCAATTGGTATGAGGCCTTTTGGGTGAAACCAAAAGCAAACCCATGCAGGTTTAGACCCAAAGTGGACAGTATCATACTAATGTGGAGTTCCGTTGTCCTTATCATCTATTTGGTGGATAATTGCTCAAAATAGTAGACCTTTCATAATAATATCATTTTAGTAAAAAAAATATTTGTGTGCTATCTTGGTGGCGAACTCGGCCGGGACTACTATTTTGACAAAGTGATTGTGACATTTCTTTATGGAGCTTGGCGGAACTGTAGTATAGGATGATTGGGAGGTAAAAATTGTTTTTTAAGAAAGTGGTTGTGACATGAGTTTGGCGGAAATGTGGTATAGGGTGATTGAAAGGAGTAAGTATATTATCCTAGCATAATATTACTTTATTTTTTATTTTTAAATTGGGGCATGCTAGCTTCTTTTCAATTTTGTGGGGTATTTGATTTGAGAGGAACAATATAACTTTTAAAGAGATCGAAAGATGGAGTGGGGAGGTTTGGTAGGTGGCTAAGTTCAATGTTTTTCTTGTGGGCGTCGGTCAGTAGACCAGTTTTGTAATTATGATCTTGGTCTTGTTCTTTTGGATTGAAGTCCTTTGTTGTAGTTAGGGTCAGACTTCTTTTTTTGGGACTTGATTTTCGTATGTCCTTGTACATTCTTTCATATTTTCTCAATGGAAGCATGAGTTCTTTCATATCATATATAGATGTGTGTGTCAAAATTTGACATTGAATGATGAATGTCTACAACGTCACTTGAATAGATGTTGAGCATTGACCGTCATTCTAACAAATGATAACAGTCAAATAGAAGTCGGTGACCATCATCATTCTCTTTTAATGATTGTTGTTTACAGTCATTAAAAGCCAAAGTTGTAGTAGTGTCCTTCACTCATTCCAATATAGTATCGGTTCTCTCATGTGTCCCTCTCTACTCGGGCATCACAAAAATTTAACATTTCTTGGAAGCTCACAATATGGATTTCTCTAAAAATAAGAACAAGAGAAGAAAGTATTTTACCTTTTTTTTCTCGGTTGTTTAGGAGTTTATACCATTTATTTGAAGGTCTGAAAGAAAGAAAAAGAGAAGAACAAAGCTAGACATATCTAATATGTGTATTGAATAAATTATTTTGATAACATGTAACTTTTGTAGTTTTTAAGTGATTATATTGCTAATCAAAAGTCTCCCATTTTGTAGTCACCACAGATTCAGAATTCCTTAGAGCTTCCTTCACTTTTCTCAAACACTTCTGCTTTGGCTCCAAAGCACTTTGCTTTCCCTTTGTAGTGGAAATATACCCATCATGTGAGTTTTCATCTCCATTGCTACTGAGGGTGCTACAATATTGCAGCTTCATCATGTCAAGAGTTTCAATTTTCTTTTGAACTTCTCTCACCTTTACCAATATAATTAAAAAGAATTAGAAATAACTATCTGAGTTTAGAATTATAATAATGTATGAGATTTGTGTGGGTTTTGTTTTCTTTCTAGGAAGATTGTTAAATTTCTTTGCAAATTTTGAAAACAAAGGTTTTTATTGTTCAAATCCTCAATTAAATTACCATATTTCTTTTAGTTTTGGTTCACAATTGCATGTATGAAATCAAATCATCTTACAAAAAAAAAAAAAAATCAAGTGAGATTTTATTTTTCTGGAAAATGACCGAATTAAATATTGCTATGCTACCACATATTTTTTTTAGTTCAATATAGGTGTAAATGGATGTTTCGAACCACTGGTTGAAGATATATATTTTAACTAGTGGAGCAATGTTTAGGTTGACATTTTTGTTTCCGTTTAAAAAAAAAAAAAAAAAAATTGAAATATAAATATGAGTAAAACTTGCTTGCAGTTACAAGCAACTTTTGCATCTAAGTGGCCTCTGATGTATTGATTGGTTAAATATTTATATCATTTTTTTAAAAAAATCCTACCTAATTTACCTTCTATTTTTTTTGTCCATTTTTTTTTTCTCTCTCACCTTCTCCTTCTTTTTCCATGGTCATTTTTTTTTTCTTTCCTCTCACCTTCTTAGTTCACCTTCTCCTCTCACGTTAGAGACTAAATTTATAATTTATATCAATTTTTTTTCTTCTTTTTGTACTTTTTCGAACTCCATTAAAAATCTCTATTTAAAAATTTTCCATAATTCATTTTTGAGATTAGAAATTACAGTGACACAATGGCACTGAAGAACAACAACAAAAACAATAGGAACAACAAGAAGAAGATCTCATTCCTATTTCGATTTTCATAACCGCCGGAGAAAGAATCCACAAAGGAAGAATTCAAGGATGGGAGAGGGAGGGGAATGACAAAAGGAGGAGAAGGTGAGAGGAGAGAGAAAAAATGCGCAAAAAAAAATGGAAGTAAACCGCGTTAGAAAAATAGGTAGGATATTTTTTTAAAAAAATAATATAAATACTTAGCCAACAATACGTGACATATGACTGACCTGCAAAAGATGTTTGTAATCGAGATGCAAGCAAGTTTTACTCCATAAATATTATGGATGGATTTTGATAAGGATGATATTTTGAGGTTTTTTTTTTTCTTTCTAGTCTTACAAAATATACTTGTAGTAGAAGTTTAGCCTTTTTTTTTAATTGTTTAAAAATCTTGTTCAGAATTCAAAAATTAGAAAAGAAAAACAAAAGAGCTATCCAAATATCTATATTTTGGCTCTTGAAAATTTGCCAATATTTTAAAATGTTTTTTGAAAAGTAGAAACTAATTTTTAGTGTATATACAAAATGTGAAAACTGTCAAAAGCACTCAAAGAATTGATTACCTGTTCTCTTCTTTGTAGTCTCAAGTCTCCCACAACTACAATTTCATCAAACACAATCAATTTTCTCATAAGCATTTCAGTCAAATTCTCCACTTCCTTTTCTGCTACTCTCCCTTCTTTACAAGCTTTCACTTGAAGAGATTCAACCTATCAAAACATAAAGAGAAAACCCATTTGAAAAACCTATGAAAAATTCAAACTTTCCAAAGAAGTAAAAACAACCCTCCAATTTGAATACCTCTTGAGAGAGGTTAATCACTTCCAAGTTAAGTTGTTTTAGCAAGTTTGAAGAGTTTTGAAACTTTGCATCTTTAAGCATTTCAAGGCATCTTCTTTCCTTGCTTAAAGTGTCTTCAACCAACACAATTTTTGAGCCATCTTTGACTCTTGCCACATCTAGATAGGTCTTTGAATCCCTCTCTTTGTTTTTGAATATGAGCTTTTGCTCTTCTGGGTGCAACCCAGTTGGTTCTGCCAATAGCTTTTTTAATTCACCTGCCAAAATTAGGCATTTAACAACACACTCATCAATTTTCCTATTTCCTTTATTCTTTATAAAAAAATCCCATTTATCTACATGTTTTCTAAGGTAAGAGTAATATGATATTTTGCTACAATTAATACCCACTTCAAACTTAGACCAACCAACCTGCTTTTATAAATCTTATCCTTACTTGTATACTAAACAAATGAAAATATCCGTCCATATCTCGATATACTCGTAAATTGAAGGGTTTCATATAGATATTAAGGATTAATAGATATGTATGATATCTTTTATAAATACAATAAAATAAAATATCATCTATTAATCTCGTATGAATATAGATACTAATAAAGGGTTGGATATAAATATTAAAGATTAATAGATATCTATGATATCTTTTATAAATACCCATAAAACAAAAAAATACCATCATATGAATATAGATACTGATAAAGAGATGTATAACTTAATTTGGAAGTAAAAGAACTTAAATATTAATTTAAATATTTTTTTTTAAAAAAAATAATTTATACAAATATCTATAGATATCAATATTTCATCTTATATTCATGGATATATCTGTAAAATTGATGTTTCGATTTTGATATCGATATCGATATTTTCGTCTTGATATTGAAGAATTTACTAGACCATACTCTAAAAAAAACTTCATAAACTATCATGGATTTAAGAATTTTTATGCCCGTTTAATTCGATAACTATTTAGTTTTTAAAAATTAAGCTTTTAAATTATGGTTTTATTTTAATATTATATTTTTTGAAACTATTTATCGACATATGAATGTTTTAAATCAAGCTCACACAGTTTTTTCAAAAGTCAAAAAGACGATGTGTGTTGGCTTGGATGCACATCGTCTTTTCAAAAGATATGTATGTTGGCTGACATATATATATATATATATATATATATTTTTTTTAAAAAAAAAAAAAAAAAACAATGGCAATATTTTTATATATAGTCCAAAAATTACAATATTAAAAAGAAATGCCTTTAAATTGACCTATGAGATTTCATGTTTTGTTATTTACTTCTTTTTAAAATATTAAAAGAATATATATATAATTTGATTTTTAAAATTTATCAAAGAGTTTAAATGCTACTTTAAGAGAGGTGAACCATGTTAATTTTTTTTTTTGAGAAACTAACACAATTTACGGTTACAAAGGGGCTTAACTTTTCAAATTGCTTCTTCAATATGAAACTCAAATTCGCCAAACCATAGTGGAATGACATGATGTATCGCCGAGTGATCATGAGGTCCTAGGTTCAATACCCCACCCCCAATATGTTGTAAAAAAAAAAATATGAACCCAAATTCACTGCTAAAACTCTTGAAGATCAAGCTCATCAACAAATATTTTGCATTTATCACAAACCTTTAACAGATAACAAATGAACTTAGAATCATATTCACACAAAAAATGAACAAATTGAATTGATATATATATATATATATATATATATATATATATATTATATAAAAGAAAAGAAAAATAAAAAGAAAGAAAGAAAAAAAGAAAAGAGATGGTGTTACCAAAGGTTTGATGGGAGCTGATGTGAATATGATGGTAAGAAGAGCCATATTTGACCTTAACTTTGAAGATGGGAATTGTTGGATTATTTGAAATCAAATCTCTCATTTGAACCATCATTCCTCCAGGCCTAATTTCCAACTCTGAGACTCTCTCCCTTTGATTTTCAATGGAAACCATATTGTTTCCAACCTTTGATTTTGCTGCCTTCATTATCTCTCTTCCTCTTTGGTTTTCACACTATTTCATTAAGAAAACAAAGAGGAAACCCAGAGGAAGAAGAAAGAATCTTTGGGTTTGCCAAAAGTTCAACCATGGAATCACAAAAAAGAACTATGTTTTTGATTCATTGCTTTAGAACAAAAATATGAGAAAGTTTAGTGAGAGAGAATATGGGAATGTAATGACCAAAGGGAAAGTGTGAGAGATTAATGGCAAGAGAACAAGTTTTGAGTTAGGGAATGGAGAATCTAATCTCTAAAAGAAAATAAGAAAAAAAGACACAAATTGGAAACGAGTGAAATTAAGAGGTGTTTGGGGCACCAACTCGAAGTTGTGTTGACTGGATTACTACAGGAGAATTGTACTACTGACCCCTATTTTAGCCCATTTGTCGAACTGATCCGAATCTGAAAAATAAGTCAAATTGACCTCTGCTGACATCATCATTTTTTTTTTTTTAATATTATTTTCTAGTTCTAGCTGCGGGCGCGGGTTGGTCTCGCTCTAGCTGCGGGCTGGTCTCGAATCTGAAAACAACTTCAAATCTTGAAATTTTCAAATCTTAAATGAAGTTAGAGCTAAAACGAGACCAACTTGCACCCGTAGCTAGAGCGAGATCAGCCCGCGCCCGCAGCTAGAGCTAGAAAATAATATTTAAAAAAAAATGATGATGTCAGCAGAATGACAGTTTGTCTTTTTTTCTTTTCAGATCCGGGTCATTTTGACAATCCGCCTAAAATAACAGGTCAATTGTACAATTCTCTCATTATTATAATTCAGTCTACGTTTGACTCACCGACTAGTGTAACTCACAACTAATAAAGTAACAATACAACTACTATAACCACCGACCATAATAATCCACTCAGCGCTTCAAGCCATCTTTAGAAATTTGAATTAAAGGAATTTTTAAGGCTTTTTTCACATGAACTAAAGAGAAAAGATGAAGCAAAATGTGATTAAAGTGAATTAATTTACCAAAAAGAAGAAAAGAAGAATGAAAAAGCAATAATCAGAAGTTGGAAATTTGGATGAGAACATGTTAAAGCCAGCTCTGCAGCTAAAACATCTGCAGACAGTTGGCATCTGTCTGGTTCCCAAAGTGTCATCTTTCAAGGATATTATTGTCAATTCACAATTATTTTCATATGTTTCTCTCTTTTAGTTGTATTATATTTGTTAAAATTAGCTTCAATAATGAGAAGGGATTGAAGATTTAACCAAATGCCACTCTTCATTGCAACTTTCATTCCCAAATGATTAAAATTAAAGTCCATTTGGTTGAATTCTTAACCAAATTAAAAAAAATGAAAACAAATTTTTAAAAATTATTTTTTAGTTTTCAAAACTTGATTTTAATTTTGAAAATACTTGTAAAAGGTCGATAACAAACAAAGGAACTCATAGGTAGAACTAGTATTTATAAGCTTAATTTAAATATGAAAAAAAGATACGCGCCTTCCTAATTCATTTATTTATAGACTAGTTTTGGTATGGATAAAAAATAATAGGAATGTTTCTTTATTTGAAAGATTGCAATGCTCCTGGTAAGATAAAGCAATAAGATTCTTTCCATTTTACCATTTTCTATTATGGAGTTCTCCTTGTAATGTCTCCCAATAGCTTTGCTTATGGATTCTTATATTAGTGACTTAGTCTAAATTACAATGTCCAATAGGAATTAGAAAGGGGAATTTAAGAGGAATGTCTACAAATAATTAGACATAATGAAAAATGTTTAGATACGTGTATTGTTTGCATCACATGTCTAGAGTTTTTTTAGGAAGAAGTTTGTTTGAGTTGGTTCCCCATTATACCCCTTATATGATTTCCTATTTTAAAAATTAATTAGTTTTGAAATTAATTTATTGAATTTTAAAATTTAATTAGTTTTGAAATTAATTAATTTTTGTTTGGTGAGGTGGATGATTTTCCGTTAAAAAAAAATTTGTTATTTTTTCCGTTAAGTAATTTATGTCGTTGTGTATCTCATGTGTTCCATCTGATATTGACTAGTCTCTCCTAGTTCGTAGAGTGAGCAGTGTTTTGGTTGTTCCCTATTCTTAGGGGAAGCTCTAGGATTACAAGGTGTTAGTAATTAGGGTGTGTCCAAATGTATACCCTGACCGAATGTGTGTGCGGCGTTGTCGTTGTATATCTCCACGGGTGTGTCAAAAACCAACGAAACGTGTATCAAATTTAAAATTTATTGTATCGCGTAAGTTTCAATTGGTAAATAACATTAAAATATAAATATAAATAGCAAAATTTATTATATATTCAAACATTAAATAACTCCAAAATGAAAAGATTACATAATTTAAAGTAATTAAATAGGGTATAATTAGAAGAGTAAATATTTTAAAATCTAAATAATTAAATAATATAAGTTTTAATAAAATACCTATATACAAGGATATTCATTGATTCAGATTTTTTTTTAAATTTAAATACATTTAATTAATTAAATGGGTATAATCAGAAGAATAAATATTTTAAAATATAAATAATTAAATAATATAAGTTTTAATAAAATCCCTATATACAAGGATATTCATTGATTCAGATTTTTTTTTACAAAATATTTAATTAATTAAATAGAGTAGAATTAGAAAAGTAAATATTTTAAAATTTAAATAATTAAATAAAATAATAATATTATTAATATTTAGTAGAATGAAATCCTTATATATAATAACCGATTTGAGTTGATTGAGATTTTTTTCGTTAGTTTAGTTAGGGTTCATCTTCAACCTCACACATCTCTATCATCTACAGATCGTTTTCTTTTATTTTTTGTTGTCGTTTCGTCACGCAATAGCTTCTCCAATTTGTCGTCACGCTTCTCCAATTTTTAATCGTCGTGAAGGTGTCAATCGAAGCTTTCTCCGACTACTAACACGGTATTTTTTTTTTTTTTTTTTTTTGGATTTATTGAGTTTTTTAATTGTACGTTTTCTTTTTGATCAATTTGTTACGATTTGTCCGATTCAAAAGTTGTGGGGTTAATATTGCACTGTATACACTTCAATGGAGGAATGAAGCAACTCATCGGGGAAGGGTATACAGTGGTTGTCAATCTGTCATTCGGAGCGACTCATGCATACCATCCATCTGTTGTAAGTGGTTGGTCAATCATATGGTTTTCTTTTATTACTATGTGTACAACCATGTATACACCTGACGTGACGTGGTGAATTTTTCTGCAGCTTCATCACTTCCTTAGGTATACAGAGCTGAAATTCATCCCTTCCTTAGGTATACACAACCGAAATTCATCACTCACTCAGGTATACACAACCGAAATTCGTCACTCACTCAGGTATACAGAGCCGGAATTCATCACTTTCTCAAGTATACAGAGCATATACAAAGCCGAAATTCCTCAGGTATACAGAGCCAAAATTCCTCAAGTATACAGAGCCAAAATTCATCAGGTATACAGAGCCGGAATTCATCACTCGGGTATACAGAGCCCAAATTCATCAGTTTCTCAAGTATACAGAGCATATACAAAGCCGAAATTCCTCAGGTATACAGAGCCAAAATTCCTCAAGTATACAGAGCCAAAATTCATCAGGTATACAGAGCCGAAATTCATCACCTCAGGTATACAAAGCGTATACAGAGCCGAAATTCATCAGGTATACAGAGGTATACAAAGCCTTCTGTTAAAATTTCGAGTCCTGGGAGTATAACCATGTAACTCTCATGGAATAAATGTCAATTATTTTTTCCCTTTTTAACTCTCCATCCATAACTTCCACTCTCTCCTCCCAACAATTTACATTCATTATTTTCAAAATTATTGAAAATGGTAGAAGGGTAGGTTTGTCCAATTGTGTTTAGGTTGCCTTACTAAATATAGAGTTTAGACATTATTCAAAAGAAAAAAGGTGTTGGACATTTTTCATGTTGGCTTTCTAGTTTGTAGACATTCTTCTGGTTACCCCATTAGAAAGTGTTAGGAATGTGAAGCCCAATAACAACCCAAGCCCATTTTGGCCCAAATCAATTTAGTTAAGCAAAGATTCTAATTGGCTCTAAATATGGTGCTTTTTTATTTGACAAAAGTGAAGGCGGATTTGCATTTTTACTGGCTAATTATAAGGTTGGGCAGTGATTAATTTTTCTATAAAAATGAGAAACTCTAACATTTCTCATTTTTATCAACAAGAAGTAAGAAAACGGTAGATGCCCTTCTCCTTTCCTTTTTGTTTTATATTTGTAGATGCCCTTCTCCTTTCCTTTTTGTTTTATATTTGTGTGACAGTGAGCTAAGAGAGGAAATAGAGAATTTTTCTTAAGCGGCTTTTCTTCATTGTTGATCACAAGTTATCGGGTTGTGATACTTGGAAGTCAATAGTCATTATTAGGCTATTGAGGGTACTTTGTAGCGTTGAGTTGAGGGCTTCTTGAAATCTCCATTATAGTTGAACCTGCAGTTGCAGAAGACTGGACGTAGTCCCGAGATCGGGGCGAACCAGTATAACTTACGGTGTCGTTCTCTCTTTCCCTTATATTTATTATTGCATTTTCTGATCATGGGAGCGACGAATCCAAAAAGTTTCAAGGGAGTGACAAAATTTGATGGGAAAAATTTTGGTTATTGGAAGATGCAGGTGAAGGATTTTCTAACCTGCAAGAAATTGCACAAAGCACTAAATGAGAGACCGAAAGAGATGTCAGATGGAGATTGGGAGGACCTAGATGAACAAGGAGATGCAAACATAAGAATGTGTTTGTCAATGGAAGTTGTTAGTCTTGTAGCCAATGAGACTACTGCAATCAAGCTAATGGAAGCGCTTACAAACAGATACGAGAAATCGTCTGCTAACAGTAAAACATATCTTCTTAAGAAAATTTTCAACATGCAAATGGCTGAAGATGCATCTGTTAATTCCTATATCAATGAGGTTACCACTTTGATAAATCAGTTGAAGTTTGTTAAAATAGATTTTACTGATGAAATGTATGTTATTCAGTTATTAATGTCTTTACCTGAGAGTTGAGAAACGATGAAGACAGCTGTGTCTAATTCGGTAGGGGAAAATACTCTTAAGTTTTCAGCGGTTTGTGATTTAGCTCTAGCTGAAGAAATTCGTAGAAAGAGTAGTGGTAGAGAGTCATCTACTACAAGATCAACTTTAGCTTTGACTAAGGGTAAAGAATTTATGAAACCGAGTAGCAGTGGGAAGAAGTGGGGTCATAGGAATAAAGAGATAGAGTGCTTTTACTGTCACAAAATGGGTCAGTTTAAAAGTCAGTGTAGAAAACTAAGAGAGGATCGGGAGGCAAACATAGTTGATGATGTCAATGTCTGTGTTGTTGGAAGTGACACAGAGAGTTGTAGTCATTCATCTGAATGGATTCTAGACAGTGCAACTACTACACACATAACTTCAAATATAAATTTATTCACATCATTCATAGGTGGACATCATAGTCTAGTGAGAATGGGTGATGGTAGAGTCTAAAAAATCAGTGGGATTGGGGATATTAGTTCGAAGTCAGAATGTGGTAGTGTTATAGTGCTCCATGATGTCAGGTTTGTGCCCAGTATTAAGATGAATCTCATCTCTACTAGCAAGTTGGCAGATGAAGGCAACAGGTGTGAGTTTGGCAGTCGCCAATGTAAACTCATACTAGGATCCTAGGTAGTGGCAGTTGGCCACAAAAAATCTACATTGTACAAATGTGAGTTTAATGTTGCCAAAGAATCAAAGAGACGGTGGATGCCAATTAAAGCTGCAGATGGTTGTTATCAAGGTGAACCAGCAGCAATGATAGCCAAGTTTGATAAGTTAGATCATGATCCTTCAATTCAGAAACAATTGGGAAGTTCAGAAGAGAAAGTTGATGACTATTGTCAACCCCCAATTGTCAGACGCTCGAACGAATTGAAGAAGTTGTCGAGGCGAGTGGAGGCATCGAAGTGGAAGGCCAGAGCAGTTGCTAAGGTCAAAAGAAAGGTCTCTAGCTTGGCAGCAGGTTTGAATGGAGAATTCAAGTCATTCTCAAAATATATCTTCTTCAAGAACAGTGATTCAAGATTGAAGAAGATGTCAGTTGTTGCCACTTAGCTGAAGTGGGAATACGTGTCTGTCTTTTTCGTCTGGGAGACAGATCCACGTAGCGAGCCCATTCCTCGTGGCGAGCACAAATACACTACAGTTACTTTCTGATGGTTGCCTGTCTTTTGGTAACTTTTGTTATTTTATAGGTTTTTTTTTTTTATTAAACCTTGGAGTTTGCCAAGAAGATCAGAAATAACAGTTGTAGTGGGAGTAAATCCTTGTGAGCCCATTCCTCTGGGCGAGCACAGATACACTACAGTTACTTTCTGATGGTTGCGTGTCTTTTGGTAACTTTTGTTATTTTATAGGTTTTTTTTTTTATTAAACCTTGGAGTTTGCCAGTGGGAGTAAATCCTTGGATTTTGGCAAGATGATGAGTTACGTTGTAGTGGGAGACAAGATTGTTGTTTTGTCTTCAGGTGAGAGATTGTTAGGAATGTGAAGCCCAATACAACCCAAGCCCATTTTGGCCCAACTTAGTTAAGCAAAGATTCTAATTGGCTTTATGGTGTTTTTTTTATGGAAAATCCTAATAAATTGCCCTTTTTGAGATCCAACAATGTCCTTTTTTTTAAAATTGAGTTTTGTGTCCATTATTTTTTTCATTTTCTCTCTCCTTCATCTTTTATTTCTTTTTTGCCCTTCCAACCTCTACGTGATTTTTAAAATTTTATCTTTAAAAAACCTACTCATCTCCCCTTCCAAGATTTTCTCCAACAAAATTCTTTCTTCTCTCCCCTAATTCATTTACTATTTCTTTATTATCTCCTTTAATCCAAAATCTCTAGTAATCAATGATATTCTCCCCCTTCTAATCCAAAATCTCTGATAATAACCAATGATTCAATCTGTTTAGTTTTATTCTCATCCTATAAATAATTTAAAAAATGTTAGATTTTAGTCTCTTCCTACTTATACTTCACGATTGAAACCCAAATCAGTGACTGATCACCTAAACAAAAACAAATGTCGTCTTACCCATCGGCCACAAAGAAGAGAATGATCAACGACGGCCTGAATTCTACAAATTTCGAAAGAGAGATTTTGTTTTGATTACTTGTGGTGGTGGTGAAAACAAGAGGATAATGTGGTTGTGATTCATGTTCGAAAGCGGAATGAGAATTTTGATCCTAATCCTTTTTACGAGGATTTCTGCAAATACAAGAAAGTCAAAAATGGCGATTGAATTTCAGTGGTTTTTTTTTTTTTTTTTTTTTTTTCTCATTTTTTCGGGAATTGAAATTATAAATTGAGGTGGGTTCGGGAATTGAAGTGATTTTGTTGATTTGATGATGTTGCAGTAGAGTTTCAAGTCAGGATTTGGGAAGGAGAATCCTACGTTTCAAAATTGACAAATCAAGCTCGCCTCAATTTTGGGACTGTTCTAGTTCTTGTAACCACCACTCCAAGGTATGGAATCACCACTTCAAGGTATTTGATTGATTTTTTTTTCAATTACAGAGTATTTGAATATTATTTTTTGTTGCAAAAACTATTTATTTCATTTTTGTAAAACTTATTTTTTTTTATTTTTTTTGTAATTACACTATTTGAAGATTATTTTTTTGTTGCAAAAACTATTTATTTATTTATTTATTTTTTTTTTATTTTTTTTTTTGCAATTACAGTGTATTTGAAGATTATTTTTTTTTTGCAAAAACTATTTATTTGATTTTTGAAAAACTTTTTTTTTGTGTTATTTTTTTTTTTGCAATTACAGGGTATTGAAAGATTATTTTTTGTTGCAAAAACTATTTATTTGATTTTTGCAAAACCTGATTTTACAATACATTTTTTTTTTTAGTTTTTGCAAATACAACGGAGTATCACCGTGTAATAGTAATTGTAATTTGCAAATTACAATTACAGACTAATTGCAGTTTGCAAATTACAATTGCACTTTGCAATGTATTGTGTAATTGGACTTTGCATTTGCAATTGCAATTTGTAATGTATTGTGTAATTTGACTTTGCAATTGCAAAAACACTGTATTTGCAATTGCAATCTACTAGTACCCGTGATTTACAAATACTAAATACTGTATTTTCTTTTCTAGTGAATTGAAAAAAGACTATATTTTCTAAAAAAAAATTATTGTTCAGTTTGATGATGGAGTAAAAAGACTAATACCATATTTTTTTCTCCAATTTTGTGTCACACTGTGATTTATTTATTTATTATTTTTTTTTAAACCGATAAGATTGAAAAATAGTTGTATAAGTTCTGATTATTTTTTTTTTCTCCTTGTTATTATTATTTTTTTTTTTTATGATTTTCTAGGTCAATTTTGTACGATATTTTGTAATTTTTGTAATAGTTAAAAGAGGGAGAGAGAATAGAGAAAAACCCTTTTTTGTTTTTTGTTATTTTGAATTTTTGAAACAAATAAAAAGGGAGAGAGAGAATATAGAAAATCTTGGAAGAATTAGTTTTTGGAAAAAATATGGGAGGGAAGTGAGTTATGAGATTTGGGAAGGGTAATTAAGTAATGAAAAAAACTAGGAAAGAGAAATCAAACTAATTAAGGGACATATATTTCACTTTTAAAAAAAATGACATCTATCCATTTTGAAACTTAAAAAACTTAAAAATGATCATTGGTCTCATTGTCCCTTTTTATTTGACAAAAGTGAAGGTGGATTTGCACATTTTTATTGGCTAATTATAAGGTTGGGCAGTGATTGATTTTTCTATAAAAAAGAGAAACTCTAACATTTCTCATTTTTATCAACAAGAAGAAAGAAAACTGTAGATGCCCTTCTCCTTTCCTTTTTGTTTTATATTTGTGTGGCAGTGAGCTAAGAGAGGAAATAAAGAATTTTTCTTGAGCGGTTTTTCTTCGTTGTTGATCTCAAGCTATCGGGTTGTGATACTTGGAAGTCAATAGTCATTATTAGGCTATTGAGGGTACTTTGTAGCGTTGAGTTGAGGGCTTCTTGTAATCTCCATTATAGTTGAACCTGCAGTTGCAGAAGACTGGACGTAGTCCCGAGATCGGGGCGAACCAGTATAACTTACGGTGTCGTTCTCTCTTTTCCTTATCTTTATTATTGCATTTTCTGATCGATAACTTATTTGGTTCTAACTTGTAAAGTGGGAACGGGAGATATAATATTGTTGTTATTCCGCGTTATTTATATCTCGTGTATTTTTCCAAACATAAATAAGGTATTGGAGTAATTGGAGCATAACCTAGCCAAATCTCGAGTAGTTTAAGTACGAAAAATGAATTATTCATATTATTTTATAAAAGTAGTCATTACTACGAATCTTTTCGCCAACCTAAGCATATCTCAACCGGTTAAGACATATGTTCTATGTTTAATCCGTTGCTACTAAAATTTGTAGCTACTACGATAGTGAAAACATTACTTGTCGACAATGCATAAGATTGCAACCTTTAGTCTATAGTGGAGATCTCTATAAACATTACTTGTCGATAATTAATTAGTTCTTAACTATGGGAGATCAAAATTCTCTATGCATGCCTGTAAAGTTCTCCTACTAACTTGTTGAGCTCTATACCAAATACAGGAACAATTGGGAAATGAAATGGATAGGTTGAGCTTTAAAAGCGTCATTTAAGGGCATTGTTTCATGGGCAACTTGAAAAATATCTAAGAGCACAAGATTTTGTAAAAATGTCTGTTTTTTTATTTTTTTGTTAGAAAATATTAATATTAGATTTGGACGAAATATCCCTTATCTAGATTTTACCTTTTTTAAAAAACTAAAGAAATGTTAAAACAATGCATCAGATTAAGGATGAGAGAGATAAATTGTAACAACTAAGACCATGTTTATCGTATTTCTCCTAACAATCATAATGAATCAATTGTAATGAATTAAGGTTTCAATCAACGATTTACCTTTGATAGTGTTTACTTGAGGCTAACTCAAACGTAATCTGAATTTCATTGATAGTGTTTGGTCACACAAGATTTCGACGAAGAAAATTCGACACGTGTAAAGGAATTTTGATTTGTATTTAATTTGTATGTATCAATGCGTAGTGAATTACAATCTCTAATGTATGATCCTATGATTCTCTCTCTTAAATGTAAATGTACTCGAGGGCTTCGCAGCTTGTTCTCGATGATGAATCTTCAGCTTCGCGTAGCGGTGAAGTCTTCAAGTGTTTGATCTTCAAGAAGTGTTCAGTCTTCCAAGGATTCAAGGAGTCTTCGTTGCTTGTGAATTCTCTCTGAGTTCTTAGGAGTAATTGGAGCATAACCTAGCCAAAGCTCGAGTAGTTTAAGTACGAAAAATGAATTATTCATATTTTTTATAAAAGTAGTCATTACTATGGATCTTTTCGCCAACCTAAGCATATCTCAACTGGTTAAGATATATGTGCTATGTTTAACCTGTTGCTACTAAAATTTGTAGCTACTACGACAGTGAAAAGTGCAAAACCTGCACTTCTATGAACATTACTCGTCGACAATGCATAAGATTGCAATCTTTGGTCTATAGTGGAGATCTCTATGAACATTACTCGTCGATAATTAATTAGTTCTTAACTATGGGAGATCAAAATTCTTTATGCATGCCTGTAAAGTTCTCCGACTAACTTGTTGAGCTCTATACCAAATACAAGGAACAATTGGGAAATGAAATGGATAGGTTGAGTTTTAAGGGGGCGTTTGGCCCCCTGTTTTGGAATCAGAACCCTGGGGGTTTGTCAGAGCGGGTTCTGAACCCTGGGAATCAAAAGACTGTGTTTGGGGTGCAGGGTTGGGAAGCCTCGGAATCAGAAACCAGTGTTTGGGATGCAGTGTTCTGAACCCCGGGTTGAACAGTTTCTTTTTCTTTTCTTTTTTTTTTCCTTTTTTTTTCCTTTTTTTTTACCCTTATTTTCTAGTGGTTGTCTTGTGAATTATAAAATCCGGCCTCATGTAACATGAGCAAACTTCTTTTGAGACTTAAAAAATGAAGCATTTAATTTATGTTATAGTCTAAAAATAAGAAAATAAATTGAACAATTTTCATACTTTGTACTCATTAAAAAAAAATTATGAAATAGAATGAAAAAATATACCTTTTAAAAATTAAGAAAAACAAAAAAATAAAATAAAGAAAGAAAAAGTTTTTCTTTTTACCACCTAAAAATAAAAGTTACCTTACTATTAATGAAAAAAGTTTTTATAGAATAAGATGGAAAAAGATATATTTTAACAAAAACATAAAAAAAAAATCTTTAACAAAACCAACAAAAACAAAAAACAAGAACGAAAAAAAAAAATACATCATTGATGGAATTTTTGTACATTTCAATTAAAAAAAATAATTATTATAATAGAAAAAAAAATTACAAACACAACATTAGCTTATAGAATACGGTCGAAAAAATACATAAAATAAACAAATAGTAGAGAGAAAAAACAATTACAAAAAACCTTAGTTCAGATATAACTTACATTCCAATAATTCACTGCTATTAATGAAATTTTTGTAATAATATTAAAACTTAACAAAAGAATACTATTTTTAATAATAGAAAAAGATATATTTTAACTTTAAAAAATACATATATATATATATATATATTTATATATAAAAAAAAAATAGACATATAGCTAAAATTGATGACAAAATTGATAAAGAGATAAAATAGAAAATTGTTGGTGTCAAATTGATGGAGAGAGAGATAGAATTGTTGATGTCAAATTGAAAATTGATGAAGAGAGAGAAACAAAATTGGAGAAGTAAGAAGGGATGAAAACCCAAAACCATGGGTTTGGGTTCTAAACCCATGGTTTTCAAACTCATCCCTCCAAACATGGGTTTGGCTTTTGAAGCCAAACCCACCCAAACCCAAGACAGGGGGCCAAACGCCCCCTAAAAGCGTCATTTAAGGGCATTGTTTCATGGGTCAACCAAATTAATGTGACTACTTTTTAATAGACCCAACTTGTTAAGAATTAGTCCAAAGTCATTATGCAAATTTATTTAATTTAGTTTTATTTTAAATATTTGAAATTAAGGTGATGCATTCATTTAGGATAGTGACATGTGTTTAGGTTGTGCTTCCAATTTTATAGGATGATGGCTTATAATTTGGAGAATATGCCTTAGTGGCATAATGGTGTGATAATAGAGAAGTTCAAGCTTAGTGGGGTAGTTAGTGGGTTAATGCTTTACTAATTAATTACCTATAAAAGCATATGTAATGTTTTCAATTCAATATCGAATTCATTTGAGTAATTCTTTACTTCGTGCAATTTCTCTCTTGTTACCACATTTCCGTTCTCTTCGTTTTGTTACATGGTATCAGAGCTTCTAGGTTATTTGTTTTGTGTTTGAGTTTAAATACTCGTTGAAGATGAACGGTGGAAACAATGTTTGTGTAGACAAGCTTGCTGGTGATAATTATAGCTATTGGAAGCTATGTATGGAAGCTTTTCTATAAGGGCAAGATCTGTGGGATCTTGTTTCCGGTGAGGATGCAAAAATTCCAGAAGATACTCTTGAGAATGCTGAGGCACGAAGAAAGTGGAAGGTCAAGTGTGACAAAACTTTATTTGCTTTGCGGACTTCCATTGGACAAGAGTACATTGAGCATGTTCGTGATGTAAGGTCTCCAAAAGAAGTGTGAGACACACTTAAAAGGTTGTTCACTCAAAAGAACACGACGAGGTTGCAATATTTGGAGAACGAACTTGCTGGAAGGACTCAAGGTAATTTGGTGGTTTCAGAATATTTTCTGAAAATTAAAACTTTATGTTCTGAAATTTTAGAATGAGGCAAGGATGATCCGATTAGTGATGCTGGTGAACGTCGCTATCTTATTCGTGGACTGCGAAAGGAGTTTATGCCATTTATTTCATCGATACAAGGTTGGGTAAATCAACTTTCTATCATAGAGTTGGAAAATTTGCTTTCAAATCAGGAAGCATTGATGAAACAAATGTTTAGCAACTACAAGCAAACTCACTATGAGGTGGAAGCTGTTCTTTATGCAAAAGACAAGGGAAGAGTTAATTCTTCTCCAAGGCTTTATTCAAATGACGACAAGGATTCCAAAATTGAAGGGCAGTCCAAGGGCACTTTAAAATGATGTTTTAGGTGCGGCAAGCCGGGACACATCAAACGTAATTTTCGGGTAAAGGTGGTGTGTCAACGTTGTGGAAAATTCGGCCATATTAGACAAAATTGTCGGGTGATTCTCAAAGAAGCAGAAGCAAATGTTGTACAGGAAAGTAACAAACCTTAACAAGTTACTTGGGAACAATGCTTATCAATTGAAACTATTGATCAACCCAATAATTTGTATGTTAATGCTTCTATAGATTATAATGAGGATTTGATTGTTGATTCTGGTTGTTCTCATCATTCAATTGGAAATGTTTCTCTTCTCTCTGATGTACGTACTCATCAAGGAAGAAGAGTCATTGCGACGACTGATAATTCAATACATCCTAATTTTTCAAGAAGGACAAGTTAACGTTAAAGATGATGCATCAAATGCCGATGGTGTTTCTCTGGAAGATGTTTATCATGTTCCAGGTTTAAAGAAGAATCTGGTTTCGGTCTCTCAGATTGCCGACTCTGAGAGGTATGTTCTCTTTGATCCAGATAATGTGAAAATTGTTTCTAATATTAAACAATTTAATGTTGAATGTTTCGTTTACTGGAAAGATGAAAGATTACCTCTATGTTTTGTCTGCAACTGATGAATATGTTTAAAAGACATGTCAGAATGATAGTGCAACACTTTGGCATGCTCGGTTGGGTCATGATGGTTATCAATTGTTGCAAAGAATTTTGGTAGAGCACTTTATGGTGTGCTTCAACTTCAAGCTGTCGAGGCTTGCCAAAATAATATTTATAAATACCGAAACTACTAAGCTTTGCAGCTAGTAGTAACGGATCGATCCGCATGGAACCTAAATCAATTTCTCTTAACTAATTTCTATTTGTCTTTTTAATTAAAACTCAAAATAAAAACTGTGAATTAAAGGGGGAGTTAATTAAAACTAAACTAAGCAGAAACCAAGCTAACGGAAAAATAAATGGCGAAAAGTAAAGAGCGGAAAAATAAATGTAACACGTGCTCCTAATTCGAGGGATCGGGATTTTTCTTGATGCGCTTAGATCATAGGGATTCTAATCATGCTTAGTAATTTAATCTCAAGCACGCGAAATGTTTGCTCGTTTCCGTAGCAAACATCCCAATGAATTAATTAGAAAAGTGCAATTCTAATTAAACATGCTCATTAATTAATCTAAGTTAGCTACGCTTAAACCAATCAAAGAACAGTAACGGGTAATATCGCGACGAACCAATTGATCGAGAACTCGACCAATTGGCGCGATTTCTCTTCTTTCCCTAAGTCTATCGTGCAAACATTAATTAATTCAAATCCCTTACTGTCACTTAGGTTAGAATTAATTAGTCACGCCTAGACCCTTGTTACCTAGCGATTGAGGCAATTATACGTCCTAATCTTTAAAGGTAAAACATGCATAAGGACTCGGGCGTCACTCCTAATCAGTCATACACATTTTTGGGATGCAAACAAAGGAAGAACATGCAAGAAATATACAATTACAAGCTGGAAAATTTCATGCAAACCCTCACTACGCATCAAGAATACCCCTAAACTCGAATTAGAGCACTTACCTTAGCTCCCCGTTGTGCAAATCAAGAGAAATGATCAATGTTGAGGCTTTATTGAAGAGAAAAGGGAAGAAATCTGAGTTTGGAGCTCCCACCCGAGCTTAAAACAATGGTGGAAATCGAAAATGGGAAGAGAAGGCTTTAAAGCCGTCGGAGCGTCTCGACGCTAGGACAACGTCTCTACGCTGTGCCCTAAGTTGGCAGCGCGCGCGCAGGGTGGCGTCGAGACGCTCGGACAGCGTCTCAACGCTGGCAGCGTTGAGCTGGCGTTGAGCGCGCGCGCTCGACGCTGGGGCGCTCGCCAATTTCCGGAAGCTGTCGGGGCGGCGTCGAGACGCTGGGCAGCGTCGAGCAAGCGTCTTGACGCTGCTTCTCATGCTTGCTTGCTCTTGGGTTGATGGCCAAAAATTGCCTTTTCATGGCAATTTTTATCATTTCTTCAATTCTTCAAGCCCCTTCACTCCCGATGCATCCATGAAGCTATAAAACGTCGCTTTAAGCCCCGAAACACGTCCTCGGACTCCTCGAGCTCTCGACCATGAGTTCACCTACAAAAAGGCATTTTAATCAATATTAAACATGGTTTTAGCTATAATTAGGGAGTAAATAATAGCTCTATTTTGGAGCTATCAAATTTCTATAAAGAAACTTATTGATGGTATTCCCATCTTTAAAGAAATTCGTCATGATGTGGTTTGTCCTAGTTGTCAATTTGGGAAATCACACCGTCTTCCTTTCCCAAATTCAAATAACAGAGCTACTGTTGCATTGCAGTTAGTTCATTCAGATTTGATGGGGCCGACCAAAATATCCAGTTATTCTGGTTGTCGTTATGTTATAGTTATAGTGGACGATTTTACTCGGTTCACTTGGGTGTATTTTTTTAGGCTAAAAGTGAGACTTTCTCCAAGTTTATCCAGTTCAAGGAGCTAGTGGAGAAGGAATTTATGCTGCCGATAAAGTGTCTTCGCACAGATAATGGGGGAGAATATATGTCTGATCAATTTCAGAATTATTGCAAAGAGCATAACATTCAACGCCAAATGACATGTCCCAACACTCCACGACAGAATGAAGTTGCTGAACGTAAATTAGCACATTTTACATCTATTTGCTTGTCTTGGCTACATGCAAAGAACCTTCCAAAGGACCTTTGGGCAACAACTATTCAATCAGTTTGTCACGTCATATATCGTCTACCTCCATGGGCGGGGTCGAATCTATCTTCTTTTGGGGTAATATGTCGTCGTAAACCCAATGTGAGTTATCTTCAAAATTTTGGGCCAGTTTGTTATGTTCATGTTTCAAAAGTTGGGCATTGTATTTTTGTTGGATATGGTACTCACAGAAAAAGATGGAGATGTATGGATCCAAATACAAGAGAAAATTTTATTTTTCGAGATGGTTTGTCTTTTCGTTTTGAAATGAAGAGTTTGGGTGAAGCGAGATGTTTTCTTGGCTTGGAGGTTGAAAGGTCAGGTGGATACTTTGTCTCACAGAAAGGGTATGCAAATACTTTGTTAACTCGGTTTGACATGAAGGAGTCAAAATCAATTACTACTCTTATGGAGCCATCCTTGAAGTTGCTGATATATTTACCAAGGCGCTTGGTAAATCCAAGTTTGAACAATTCAGGAGTGCACTTGGTGTTGTTGATCGTATCTTTGCACTAAGGGGGAGTGTTAAAAATTAGTGCAAAGTCATTATGCAAATTATTTAATTTAGTTTTATTTTAAATATTTGAAATTAAGGTGATGCATTCATTTAGGATAGTGACATGTGTTTAGGTAGTGCTTCCAATTTTATAGGATCATGACTTATAATTTGGAGAATATGCCTTAGTGGCATAATGAGGTGATAATAGAGAAGTTCAAGCTTAGTGGGGTAGTTAGTGGGTTAATGCTTTACTAATTAATTACCTATAAAAGCATATGTAATGTTTTCAATTCAATATCGAATTCATTTGAGTAATTCTTTCCTTCGTGCAATTTCTCTTTTGCTTCCACACTTCCGTTCTCTTCGTTTTGTTACACAACTTGAAAAATAGCTAAAGGCATGAGATTTTTGTAAAAATGTCAATGCTTTTTTTTTTTTGGTTAGAAAATATTAATATTAGAATTGGACGAAATATCCCTTATCTAGATTTTACCTTTTTCAAAAAACTAAAGAAATGCTACAACAATGCATCAGATTAAGGATGAGAGAGATAAATTGTAACAACTAAGACCATGTTTACCATACTGTAATAGATTTTCCACAACAGTCATAATGAATCAATTGTAATGAATTAAGGCTTCAATCATAATCGGTTTGTCTTTGATAGTGTTTACTTGAGCTAATTCAAACGTATTCTGAATTTCATTGATAGTGTTTACTTGCACGTAATCATTCGTGAGTTTACTATAATACTTTTTTGTTTTAATCGTGTTCAGAATCGTGTGTTGACTCGTTGTTCGTGTGTTACTCGTGTGCAGACTCGTTGTCTGAACGTTACTCATATGCAGACTCGTGAACCCATTTTCCAACATGAATCTTCAGTTCCCTCCGTTTATTCTCTCTTCCTTCTTCGTTTTTCGTCATTGGAGCTTCAATCTCTTCCCTACACCATTAACCCATTTATATTTCTTCCCCACAAAAGAAAAACAACTCCCAATTTTCAAGGGTTTCAACATCAAAGTAATGAGTTTTTTTTTTTCCACAACTTGTTCATCTTTTTATCAAAATGGGTTTCTTTTTTTTTTCTCCACAAGTTTTGGATTAAAAAACTTGAGGAGAAAAAAGAGAAATGAGATTGGCGAGGAGACGTGAAATGATTTGTTGAAAGAAAAAGAAAAAGAAAACTCATTGCTTGAAAGAGAAAAAAAAATAAGAAAACCCATTTTTTTTAAAGAAAAAGAAACTCTAACGAGAGTGAGGTGGGCGGCGGCGAGGTTGGCCGGAGGAGGGAAGAAGAAGGTGAAGAAGATGACCATGACTTCCTTGGCATTTCAAAGAAGAGAGAGAAATGGGCAAACATGGAAAAAATAAACAAAAAAAAAAAAAAAATGGTGGGACCGATGTAATAATCAATGGTAATCCCATTGAGCACCCAGGGTGGTAGAGAAATGGGGTTATGAGATTACATATTTTGAAGTGGGGCCCATACTTTGATTACGCTTGCAGATTTTGGTAAACGTCGTCAAACGTAATCGATATGGGTCCCACAATCAGGATTACCATTGATTGATTGATTCCGTTTGGAGTGAAGTAAACGTGGCCTAAGAATAAATTGCAAAAACAAACGTAAACAACCAAGAATTAAAGGTAAATTTGTAACCTGAAATGATTTCAAATTAATTTCTAGATCAAATCGAACGAATAAAATATGCATAGATAGGGTCCACGCTAGCTAGTTGAATTTACAAAGAAAGTGATGAACATACCGATAAAAATGATGATCTAGATAAGCTCCAACAATGAGTATATAATCAAAAATACATATGTAATTACATCTAGCTGACTTCAAAATGCGACTATATGGGTTATATATTTCGCATTTAACTTGATATTGGTAATACTAACCATTGAGCGGGAGAAAATTACCATTAGATTTGAATCCTATCAATCTTGTTGGGAAAAAATCTTCCACTTCTACCTCAGGAATAAACAAAAATACCTGAGAAATTAAAAGAACCAATACAAATAGAAACCACAAGAAATTATGTGGAAAACTCCAAAACCGGAGAAAAACCACGACCCACTAGAAAAAAACTTCACTCTATGAAAAATTGTTACAATCACACAAAATTCTCTCCCCAGCCCCAATTACAAAACACTTTCTTCAAAGCTAATTTGCACCACTCACACCCTTTTGCCCAACTCTAAAACTAGAGAATACAATAGGGAATTTAACTAGAGTTAACACACCAAGCTTAAAATGTTTCTAACTGAGATGATTAAAAACCAAACCCATAGGCTCCTCTTATAGTACTTGGAGTCCATGACTTTCTTGAATCTTTTCGATGTGAGACAACAAATTTTGTTATATATTGTCAAAAACCCTACAAATTCCACCTTGGCAAGATATTGGAAGAATCCACAACTTCTGTTGCATTCATTGTCTTTACCGGCAACCATAATCCACAACTTCTGTTGCATCCGTTCTCTTTACCGACAACCACAATCCACAACTTCTGTTGCATTCGCGTTGTCTTTACCGACAACTATAATCTTCAACACATGTAAAGCGAACATACCACAAGGATGAATTATGTCTTCCTTTAATGGAAGCCCGCAACATCTCCTCTAGCGAGAGAGATAACTTTAGCATCCGACCCAGAGCTCTTTGACGAACCTGCTCTGTTAGAACAATCATGTTTCATGTGCCCAAACTGTCCGCATTCCCAGCAACCTTTCTTCTGCACGAAATTCTTCTTCTTCTTCCAATTGCTAGCTACCAACATAATGAACAATATTTAGTTCACCTCTCTCTATCCCCTTCAACACATTCGAGCTTATTGAATGCTTTGTTTTGAGTTAACTTTTTGCTTTTTTTGTGTGTAAAATTAGTGGCAATATTCCAATGTCCACACTACGACAAATATTTCCTTTAATTCTTTATCCTCAACTCTTTTTCTTAATTCTTCTCATGTCATGCTTTAGTATGTTCTATTGTGCGGAAGTTTTGGTTTTGTTTTTGATGTTTAAACAAGGAAAATGACTTATGACATCTAGCATCTTATGTGGTTGATGATTAGGGTTATGAAATAAAGAAATTGGCGAAAGTCTAATGTAGAACCCCTTGGTTGCGTATAGTCCTGTGTCATGTGAAAGCTACATTAAACCAATGATTAAAGTAGAATTTTGAGACTGCGAAACCTATTACCCCATAAAGAGATCAAAGAAGAACTATGCATTCAAAGAAGAACTATGCATTCTCAAGTGGGAGTCTAAGAGATTTCGTTACAAACGGATCTTTTTTCATAAATTATTTTCTCATAGATTGTACTGAAGTGTGAGTTACTGATATTTGTATATAAAAATTAATCATGAATGATGAATTCACTTAAAAGTATTAGACATCATGGGGTTCCATCCTAAAACCAATTGGTGATAGGAGGAGTAGCCCATGTATGTTATATTGTGAGTGAGGTCCCTTCATCTTTCCGATGTGGGATCGGGATCCTCAACATGCCGCCTTGGGTCAGGATCCTAGATGATGCCTCTTTGGGTTCACCATCTTGGGTCGGGATCCCATTTTTGGACCGAATACCCGTTTGGGTTCGTGGGCTCTGATACCATATTAGACAACATGGGGTTCCATCCTAAAACCAATTGGTTATAGGATGGAACCCCATGATGTCTAATAGAACCCCATGATGTCTAATATGGTATCAAAGCCCACGAACCCACAAATGAGGTCCAAAAATGGAGCCAAAAAAAAAATATGGGATCCGACCCAAGATGGTGAACCCAAAGAGGCATCATCTGGGATCCCGACCCAAGGGGCATGTTGAGGATCCCGATCCCACATCGGAAAGATGAAGGGACCTCACTCACAATATAACATACATGGGCTACTCCTCCTATCACCAATTGGTTTTAGGATGAAACCCCATGATGTCTAATAAAAAGTACACTAAAAACTGGGGCTTTAGGAAAAAGAGTTACTTGCTTACACTATATTGTTTCTTTAGAATAATTCTTCTCGTGAGTTATATATGATTTTTTCGTTTGAAGCTTGCGCTCTTGTCTGCTTGTCTCATTTTTCTGATTACCATGAAGATAATAAACAATCCAATTTTGGGCTTGAAGTTCTTGTGCTTTAATCTTCTTATTTTATGTTTCAATCTTTGTTTAGGTTATTACTGAACTGTATGGCATGCCAACACTACCAATAGCCTTGAAACAAGATCGGGCCATCAAGGTAAATTCCTCTTTCTCTTTTTCTTCCATTTTCATTGACAATGAATGTTATATTCATGAGTATGTTTAAACTTTCTAATAGCAGATGTTCTACCTAGCCTTAATTCTCTATTAACAGAATTTTGAATTAGAGTTTAAAGTCTTGTAATTGTTAGATTTAGAGCTTCAATCAAACTATATATTGATGATAACAAACTCGTTTTTGTACTGACATTTTTATAAGTAGAGTTCGGAAAGACGATTCCATGTTGAATGGTTCAAATCGAAGCTCAAACGAGAAAGATATTGACAATAAAATTATTGAGTGATCATGAAAAATGTGGACCAACCAAAAGTGGACAGTAGAGGCGGACTGAATTGTCGAAATTAAAAATAAATAACTAAATTACGTTTGAGGAAGATTTTAAATTCTCTCTCAATTTCTTAATTAAAAAATTCATCCCTTTCCTATCCCTCAATTTTTTAATTAGAGAATTCATTACTTTCCTGTTTCCCAATTTCTTAATTCAAAAATTCATTTCTTTCCAATCTCTCATTTTCTTAATTAAAAAATTCATTCATTTCCAATCACTGATTTTCTTAATTCAAAAATTCATTCTTTTCCTATCTTTCAATCTCCACTCTAATTCATTTTACCCTAAATCTAATGGTTAATTTTAAACTTTTTTTCTTTTAAAATTGTAGTCATTCTCATATTTGTCAATTTCTAAGAAAAATTCTCAAAAACATCATTCTTGATCTTTAACTCTCAAAATAGTATTCAACTTGCAAATCTCACTCATACTCCTAAACTTGATCATCATACCTTTGTGAGAAATTTTGGAGCGTTTTTTCTAGTGCGTTCATCAGCATATTTGACCTATTTAGAGGTAATTATATGTTGTAAGTTTTATTTTCTCAATTTTAATTGGGTTTTGTATTAAGGTGTGCGTACACCTTGGATTGTGTGAAAAAAAAAATGGTTGGATCTTGGACAGTAAAAAGGATCACGGGTTTCTCTTTAGAATGGGTGAAAAAAAAGGGTCGTTGTCGGTTTGGTTCTCACACGCAAGAGGATCTCTTAGTGAAATACCCAAGAAGGAGTCTTGGGGAATGGAGTAGGCAATTCGTCTAACCACTATAAATAATCGGTGTCCTCTCTTCCTTACTTTTATTTTATGTATTTCGATTGTTGTTTTAATTAATTTAATCTCTTAGATTGCATGATATAGGCTTGCTTTGATTCATTCAAATTATCTTGTATTGGTTGCTTGAGTGGTTTACTGTGTTATTCTTGATCACGGTTGAGTTTAAATTGAGTAATATTTTTGGGATCAAAATTGTTCGTTAATTTAGATTCGTTAGAATATAGAATCGTTTAAAATTTAAAATTACTAAACAACCCTATTCGTTAGAATAGAGGACCAGAACGTGTGTGTTTAATTTGGTTCAATAACCTGCAACGAAGTTTATGGTCAAGTGCAAGTATACACTTGTCAATCAAGTAATAATTTGGAAAGTATTCCAAGTATCGTATCCCAAGAGACTGTTGAAGAATTTAGTTTTAGAAAGAATTTGTTTTTCGAATGCAATGAAAAGTAACAAAAATAAATTGATAATGTTTGGTTGGTTTTGGGTTGATAGCAATAATAAAAACAGGGATCCAATCATGCTTCAGCCCTAAGTTGAGTTTACTTGACAGCCTGTGACCACAGAGTCACCACATAGTACCTTATGCTTTTGGATCGGATTCGTCTCCTATTCAGCCTCTTTGCAAGTACCTTTAGGAGTCTAAGCCATTATACTCACGGTCCAGTGGATAATGTGATCTTAGATGGTTAAGTATGCAATCCTATTGATCCTATAGTCTTTTGCCCAGTCATCAAGGACAATCGACGAAATCCTATTCCTAGGTTTTTCTGCTATATCACCTTTACGAGAGCCGTTAATTGCCCGACCTGTCCAGTATCGACATTAACATTTCATGCTAATTAAGTGATCAAATTAATATAACATTTTTGCATATATTCAGTAAAGGACGAACCACATAAGGCATAAGGGGTAAAACCGTAATTTACAGCTGTCAAGCTAGCTCATTTCTTAACGGGCATTCACATAATTGAATCCCTTAGGAAAACTTAGCTCATAATGAGAACTAGACTAAAATACTTCATTGAAAAATAATGCATAAGTACAAAAATTGCTAAAAGGGTAAAATGGTAATTTTACTCGAAAATTAAAGATAAAATGAAAATAGAATAAAAACAGAATGTGAATAATAAATAAAGGACAGAATTGGAATAACAAAGGTTTTTAACTGAAAATTAAATTATAAATGCGAAAGTTGCTAAAAGGGTAAAATGGTAATTTTGCATGTAAAGTTAAGAACTTTAATAAATGCGAAATAAAAACAGAATGTAAATAGAAAATGTGCAGAATTAAATAGAAAATAAATCTGGAAATTTTCCAACTTTCTCTCTCCCGAACTCGTGGACAATGGATGAAGGGTCTCTACTCGCTCGATTCACGTCGTCAATGCGAATCGAATCCTCGCAGCACCTTCCTTTCGGAGCTGGCTGAAGTAGAACTATTACAGAGGAGTGGTCCGCTCTTGTTTGGAATTTCGGGAATTTGGGTGAGTTCTTCGAGAGAGAAAGAAGGTTGATCGACTATGTGGAGATTGATTGTTGTAAAGAAATGATCGATGATTTGAATGAAGGCTTGAGGTGCCTTTTATAGGCCTTAGGGTTTGTTTGGAGGTTGCTAAAATGAGGGAGAGATCTTTGGGAAGGGTTGTTAGGTCAAATAGGGAGTTGGTTGGCTGAATCTTTGGAAGATCTTTGACAAATATCTCAACAAATTCGTTTGACCAGTCAACTGCACTCTGTGGCCTCTTGTGTGGCCACAAGTTGGGTTCTGCACTCTGTGGCCTCTTATGTGGTCACAAGCTGGATTCGGCACTCTGTGACCTCTTATGTGGTCACAAGCTGGATTCGACACTCTGTGACTCCTTTGTGGCCACAAGCTGAAACTCTGTGGCCACAAGCTGAAGCAGAATACAGTTTTCCTGAAAATAATTAAAACAACATTAATTCTTATCAAAAATGACTCTTTTACCCTCTTAATTGCTTCATAATGACAAAACGACCTTGAGCATGCGACTTTCCTATTTTTATTCTTTTCTTATCAATTACATGCACAATTATCTTCAATTTAACTCAAAAAGTCAATTAATGAGTATGCTTTAAAGGGTAAAAATATGACATAAATGATGTTCATCACACCCCCAAACTTAGTTTATTGCTTGTCCTCAAGCAATTCAACACATAATAATAACAAGAATGTACAATTACGCAAATGTTTAACATGCTTTCAAACAAAGTTCGCTTATAAACAACCTTTCAGGAGAGGTCTCATACTCTAGTGCCAGTCATAATCCCATAAGTAATTTCTCACATAAGTTTCTACTTTCATTTTGTAAACAAAGCTTTTTCTAGTCTATCCTAACCATATGTTTAATCTATCTAACATTTAGTCACTGAGTCTAGGATAATCCCTTTCGTGAAATAAACTAAGCTTAGAATTTTCCTTCCTTGTGTCCCCCAAACTTGTGTTGCTGCTACGCTTCTCATTTTTTTTTCTTTTTTCTTTTTTTTTCTTTACCATTCTCTAGAGAATCTTTAATGCTAGACTCACCTTCGTTCCAGCTTGCCTGCAATTTCATTGCACAGTGCATCTAGCTACGAGCAAGCCTCACAAACTAAGATAAATACTCACTTCCTAGTTACCCTTTCATGCAGTGACAACCATGGGGCCCATGATCGCCCCTGGTTACTCAGCTAACTTAAGAAGGAGGAGTACCTCTAGAAATAAGGTTTTTTTTTTTTTTTTTTTTTTTTTTTTTTTTTTTTTTTTTTTTTTTTTTTTTTCAACTCTTATTCCTTTGGAAGAGACATAACAATCAATACCTAGCAGTCAACACATTACAAATATACTTCACCCCCCCAAACTTAAAGGAGGCAATGTCCTCATTGACTATTCAAGAGATTTTTTTAAAAGGGATGGTGTGAGCATTAGTCTACAAAAAAACGTCAAGGCTAAACTCTCCTAAACATGTTAAACGGGTTAAACAAAAGGAAGTTTAGACTTGTGAAAAAGTTTTGCATAGAAAAGTACTAATGGAACCCTATGCTTTTGAAAAAAACTTACAAGCTATGACATGTGGCACTATTTGAGCAGAGATAAACTCTAGTTATCATCATAAAGGTTACTTGAAAGAAAAAAAACGAAAGATAGCATGCTAAAAACATTCCCATACTTGTGCAATCAAGTCATTAAGTTCAATTAGGCACATTCCACAAAACGTCTATCTGAGCAGGAACAACTACAACTACTACCTTAACAAAACAACGAAATAATGAAATAACAAAATGCAACTTCTACCCTACCAGAAAAACAAACAACTAAAAACATAATCTTAACAAATAACAAAATATTCAGAAAATGAAGGAAATGAATAGAGAGCAAGGAAGAACAGTACTCCCCTAATCTTCAGACGAGGTATCGTCTTCGGAATCAGTATTTGAAGGAATATTCAGAAGAAACTTTTGGACTGACTTGCATGTTAAAAAGAAAGAGTCTATTGACTTATATATGTTTCAAAAGTAGGTCAACTCCTCTGACTTTTTAAATGACGCCATCACCTTCCATTAGTGCACCATGTGGCCACATAGCATTTAATGATAATTTGGCTTGTGGCCACAGAGTTCTACAAATCTGTGTTTTGAATTCCTAGTCAATCTCCCATCCATGAGAATATTTCCTGAAACACTCATAAAAACATTAGAAAGTTCATAAACAAAAGAAATAACAAGTTTGATTATTATGAAAACATTTTTTTTTTTTTTTTTTATATTCCTTATAAGTTCCTATGAGTCAGTTCAATCAAATCATCTCCCAGTTAGGTCCCCAGGAAAAGGTGTTCCCTACGGTCAACTTAAATACCTTTTCCTTGGTAGGACCAGTCTACGCCAGAGTTGATTTTGATTGAAACTACTATACGAAACTTATAATATATTTTTTTTTTTTTTTTTTCAAACCTGACTAGAGATCAAATGTCAACAGGGCAACTGTGTCCTTGTATTCTTCCAAACTCTCTCCCCAGTAAGGTTTAACTCTTTGTCCATTCACCTTAAATATCCTACCATGTGGATGTATCAAATCAACTGCACCATGAGGGTATACCTTATCAATGATGAATGGCCCTGTCCATCGTGACTTCAACTTCCCTGGAAACAGTCTCAGACGAGAATTAAACAGCAGAACTTGTTGCCCTTCTTTTAAGATTTTCTGCCGAATCTTCTTATCGTGCCACCTTTTAGTCCTCTTCTTATAAAGTTTGGCATTCTCATATGCCGAGAGACGTAGTTCATCGAGTTCATTCAGTAGAAGTCTTCTCTTTTCTCCTGCTGCCTTCATGAGTGGATTGAGCCTTCTCTAACTTTCTATGGATTTGTGGGCACCTTCTTCTAAGTTGATTTTGTGCATACAAAACGAAGGGCTAATTCCTCGGATGTCCGCAATGGTCCATCCAATGGCTTTTTTATGCTTTGCTAGCACTTGCGTCAAAGAAAGTTCATATTCAGTCGATAGGTAAGCTGAAATAATTACTGGTAAAGTATTATTTTTTTCAAGAAAAATATATTTTAAGTGAATGGGAAGAGGGTTGAGCTCCAGCTCGGGTGGCTCGATCACAGAAGGTTGCAACGGTTTGCTCATATTCTCGGTTAATTCACTTTCTGTCTCTTCCTTTGTGGCCACAGAGCTGGCCGCATTCTGCATTTGCTCCTCTTCAATGTCTTCTTCCCCCTCAAGTTCTTCTTCAATTTCTTCTTTATCTGGATTCATCTGTAGTTCATAAAAAATAGAATCGTCAGTTATTTCAATTTTAGAACATTCCTCCATGTCTCCAGTGTATCTTAAAGCATTCAAAACATTAAATGTAACTTGTTGATCATTGACTCTCATAGTCAATTCACCCTTTTGGACATCTATCAAGGTCCTTCCTGTTGCTAGGAATGGACGCCCTAAAATAATTGGGACATCTATATCCGCTTCACAATCGAGGATGATAAAATCTGCGGGAAACACAAACTCATCGACCTTCACTAAAACATCTTCAATTTTTCCTACGGGACGAGCTATTGATCTGTCTGCCAATTGTAGAGTGACAGTAGTTGGTCTTGCCTTCCCGATCCCTAATTGTTGGAATACTGATAGTGGCATCAGATTGATGCTTGCACCTAGATCGCACAATGCTCTTCCAACATTCCTTCCTCCTATGGAACAAGGTATGGTAAAACTACCGGGATCCTGGAGTTTTGGAGGGACCTTGCTTTTAACTAATGCACTGCAACACTCAGTCAGTGCCACAGTCTCATATTCTCCCAATCTTCTCTTCTTTGCGAGGATATCTTTGAGAAACTTCACATAATTGGGCATTTGTTCTAGAGCCTCCACTAGCGGGATGTTTATGTGAAGTTGTTTCAAAATATCCAGGAATTTGTTGAATTGCACATCTTGATTTTTCTTCTTAAATCTCTGTGGATAAGGAGGTGGTGGTCTGACACTTTGATACAGAGAAACGGGGCTCTGAGGCTTTGTGGCCACAACCTCTGTCGCAATGTTCTCATTGTTCTTATTTTCGGGAGTCAGATTCTCTTCGCTTTGCCCCGCCTTATCCTCTTTGGGCTCTTCTTCGATCTCTTTTTCTTTTCCCTTGGCAATCTGTTCAGATTCTTTTGCCGGATTCTCCTCCAATCTAGTTGGCATAGATGGTCCTTCATACGCTAATCCGCTCCTTAGGGTCACTGCCTTGCAATGTTCTTTTCCATCTCGTGATGGGGTCTCCGTATTACTCGGCAATGCTCCATGTGGTATGTTTTTAAGCTCATTCGCCAACTGTCCTACCTGCATTTCCAAATTTCTCAATGCCGCATCATTTCTTGACATATATTCCTTCATCAAACTTTCCATGCTGGAGGTTTGTGACGTCGTTTGTGCATGCGGTTGTTGATAACTCTTTTGTTGAGTCTGCTGTTGAGGTTGAGAAGAAAATCCTGGTGAAAATCCTTGCTTCCCATACTGGTTCGCGGTATTATTGTTCGTGCTTGCTTGTCCTCCCCATGAGAAATTGGGGTGTTGCCTCCAGCCTGGGTTGTAGGTGTTAGAATACGGATTAAACCGATTCTGGTTCCCTTGATGTCCTACATAATAAACAGAAGCAGGATTATGTGGGCATTCTTCATATACATGGTTATCATTACAATAACTACAAGAAAAAGATGATATTTGATTCACGGGGGCTATGGCAGCCTGATTTCCCATTGTTAGGTTCTTTAACATATTGTTTATGGAAGCCAACTGTGCATTCACTGTGTTCATCGCATCTACTTCTATCTTTCCAACGACACTCCTTGAGGTGGTTGAGTCTTCTTCGCTCCAATTCAGATTATTGGTCGCAATGGTATCCATGATTTCATTCGCTTCATTGACCGATTTACTCAACAAGGATCCGCTGGCTGATGAGTTCACCAAGGTTTTAGCTGCTTGGTTCAGTCCATTATAAAAATGTTCAATGATGATACAAGCAGGAAGACTATGATGTGGACATTTCCTAACTAGACTCTTGAATCTACTCCATGCTGCATCCACAGGTTCATTTATTGCTTGTCGGAAAGCAATAATTTCTCCTCTATATTTTGCATTCTTGTCTGCAGGGAAGTATTTCTTAAGAAATTTCGCCACCAAATCTGTCCACGAAGTGATTGAATTTGGGGGAAGCGATTCCATCCAAGCTTCTGCATCTCCCTGTATAGAAAATGGAAATAACTTTAGTCTTAATACCTCAGAAGGTACTCCTGCTGTTTTAAAAGAACTACAAATGCGTAAGAAATATTTAATATGTTTGTGGGGATCTTCATTTGTCAATCCTGAGAATTTGCCCATGGAATTAATCAATTGGAACATCGTGGGCTTGAGTTCAAAGTGTGCTGCTTCAAAAGTAGGCTCTTGAATTTCTGGATTGAGTGTATCGAACATGGGTGTCGCATAATCTCTGATGGCTCTATCCCTCTCATCCGCAATGAAGATGGGATTCTGGGGTGGCACTCCATGTGGATTTGGTACCCCTTGATGTACCGGTGGTATTGGTGGTTGACCACCATTTTGATTTACTCCTTGGTTTGGTAGGTTGACACGAGGATCGACTCCGTCTTGGTCCATCGGAAATTGTTGAATAACTGCAACTTCTTCAAGACCCTTCCGTGCGCTCAACTCTTGTTCTTCCCTCTTCTTTCGTCTTTGCTCTCTGCGGCGGGAACGAAAGGTACGTTCTATCTTAGGATCAAATTCAAAAAGGCAATGCTCTTTTCTCATGCATTGACTTAAACCTACAAAGTAAAATGCAAATCAAGTCAGATTTTCTGAGATAGTAACTTGTAACTACAATCGAATAAACAATTTCTAAAATAAAATAAAAATCCGCTAACAGTCCCCGGCAGCGGCGCCAAAAACTTGATGGACCAGAACGTGTGTGTTTAATTTGGTTCAATAACCTGCAACGAAGTTTATGGTCAAGTGCAAGTATACACTTGTCAATCAAGTAATAATTTGGAAAGTATTCCAAGTATCGTATCCCAAAAGACTGTTGAAGAATTTAGTTTTAGAAAGAATTTGTTTTTCGAATGCAATGAAAAGTAACAAAAATAAATTGATAATGTTTGGTTGGTTTTGGGTTGATAGCAATAATAAAAACAGGGATCCAATCATGCTTCAGCCCTAAGTTGAGTTTACTTGACAGCCTGTGACCACAGAGTCACCACATAGTACCTTATGCTTTTGGATCGGATTCGTCTCCTCTTCAGCCTCTTTGCAAGTACCTTTAGGAGTCTAAGCCATTATACTCACGGTCCAGTGGATAATGTGATCTTAGATGGTTAAGTATGCAATCCTATTGATCCTATAGTCTTTTGCCCCAGTCATCAAGGACAATCGACGAAATCCTATTCCTAGGTTTTTCTGCTATATCACCTTTACGAGAGCCGTTAATTGCCCGACCTGTCCAGTATCGACATTAACATTTCATGCTAATTAAGTGATCAAATTAATATAACATTTTTGCATATATTCAGTAAAGGACGAACCACATAAGGCATAAGGGGTAAAACCGTAATTTACAGCTGTCAAGCTAGCTCATTTCTTAACGGGCATTCACATAATTGAATCCCTTAGGAAAACTTAGCTCATAATGAGAACTAGACTAAAATACTTCATTGAAAAATAATGCATAAGTACAAAAATTGCTAAAAGGGTAAAATGGTAATTTTACTCGAAAATTAAAGATAAAATGAAAATAGAATAAAAACAGAATGTGAATAATAAATAAAGGACAGAATTGGAATAACAAAGGTTTTTAACTGAAAATTAAATTATAAATGCGAAAGTTGCTAAAAGGGTAAAATGGTAATTTTGCATGTAAAGTTAAGAACTTTAATAAATGCGAAATAAAAACAGAATGTAAATAGAAAATGTGCAGAATTAAATAGAAAATAAATCTGGAAATTTTCCAACTTTCTCTCTCCCGAACTCGTGGACAATGGATGAAGGGTCTCTACTCGCTCGATTCACGTCGTCAATGCGAATCGAATCCTCGCAGCACCTTCCTTTCGGAGCTGGCTGAAGTAGAACTATTACAGAGGAGTGGTCCGCTCTTGTTTGGAATTTCGGGAATTTGGGTGAGTTCTTCGAGAGAGAAAGAAGGTTGATCGACTATGTGGAGATTGATTGTTGTAAAGAAATGATCGATGATTTGAATGAAGGCTTGAGGTGCCTTTTATAGGCCTTAGGGTTTGTTTGGAGGTTGCTAAAATGAGAGAGAGATCTTTGGGAAGGGTTGTTAGGTCAAATAGGGAGTTGGTTGGCTGAATCTTTGGAAGATCTTTGACAAATATCTCAACAAATTCGTTTGACCAGTCAACTGCACTCTGTGGCCTCTTGTGTGGCCACAAGTTGGGTTCTGCACTCTGTGGCCTCTTATGTGGTCAAAAGCTGGATTCGGCACTCTGTGACCTCTTATGTGGTCACAAGCTGGATTCGGCACTCTGTGACTCCTTTGTGGCCACAAGCTGAAACTCTGTGGCCACAAGCTGAAGCAGAATACCGTTTTCCTGAAAATAATTAAAACAACATTAATTCTTATAAAAAATGACTCTTTTACCCTCTTAATTGCTTCATAATGACAAAACGACCTTGAGCATGCGACTTTCCTATTTTTATTCTTTTCTTATCAATTACATGCACAATTATCTTCAATTTAACTCAAAAAGTCAATTAATGAGTATGCTTTAAAGGGTAAAAATATGACATAAATGATGTTCATCAGCTCTCATGAAGAGTGGCCTGGTTAAAGGTGATTATGCTCGAGTTTAAACACGGATAGATGACTATTTGAGGGGAGGCTTTGTGGTCCTTCGTTTGAGGGGAGGATTGTTGTGAGTGCAAACAAAGTCCCACATTGGTTAGGAAAGGGGATGATCATGGGTATATAGGTAAGGGACAACATCTATATAAGGGACAACATCTACATTGTAACGAGGTCTTTTGGGGTGACCAAAAGCAAAGCCATGAGGGTCATGCCCAAAGTGGACAATATCGTTACAATGTGGATGTTAGTTGTCCCTAACAAGTGGTATCAGAGCCATGCCCCTTACCTAACCATGTCGGTGTGCCTCGATGACATAGTCATGTTTGATCTCGTGGTCGAGCTTATCCGGCAGGGGTATGCTCTCATGAAGAGTGGCCTGGTTAAAGGTGATTATGTTCGAGTTTAAACACGGATAGATGACTATTTGAGGGGAGGCTTTGTGGTCCTTCGTTTGAGGGGAGGATTGTTGTGAGTGCAAACAAAGTCCCACATTGGTTAGGAAAGGGGATGATCATGGGTATATAGGTAAGGGACAACATCTACATTGTAACGAGGCCTTTTGGGGTGACCAAAAGCAAAGCCATGAGGGCCATGCCCAAAGTGGACAATATCGTTACAATGTGGATGTTAGTTGTCCCTAACAAGTGGTATCAGAGTCATGCCCCTTACCTAACCATGTCGGTGTGCCTCAATGACATAGTCATGGTTGATCTCGTGGTCGATCTTATCCGGCAGGGGTATACTCTCATGAAGAGTGGCCTGGTTAAAGGTGATAATGCTCAAGTTTAAACACGGATGATGACGAGAAGATCTTGGGTATATAAGGGACAACATCTACATTGTAACGAGGCCTTTTAGGGTGACCAAAAGCAAAGCCATGATGGCCATGCCCAAAGTGGACAATATCATTACAATGTGGATGTTAGTTGTCCCTAACAAGTGGTATCAGAGCCATGCCCCTTACCTAACCATGTCGGTGTGCCTCGATGACATATCATTACAATGTGGATGTTAATTGTCCCTAACAAGTCGTATCAGAGCCATGCCCCTTACCTAACCATGTCGGTGTGCCTCGATGACATAGTCATACTTGTGGTCGAGCTTATCCGGCAGGGGTATGCTCTCATGAAGAGTGGCCTGGTTAAAGGTGATAATGCTCGAGTTTAAACACGGATAGATGACTATTTGAGGGGAGGCTTTGTGGGTGGTCCTTCGTTTGAGGGGAGGATTGTTGGGAGAGCAAACAAAGTCCCACATTGGTTAGGAAAGGGGAAGATCATGGGTATATAAGTATGGGACAACATCTACATTGTAATGAGGCCTTTTGGGGTGACCAAAAACAAAGCCATGAAGGCCATGCCCAAAGTGGACAATATCATTACAATGTGCAGTTTGATACTTATTATTTACCTCACTTTCTTTTAAACGTCATGTTTATTTTAGTTGTAAAGAAGCTTTGCATTCAGTTTGTTTGTAATTAAATCATCTTACATCAACTTATTTATGACACTAAAAGGAAGCTATAAATGGTGACCATTATAACCATGAATAATTAATAACAAATGACTTTAGAAACCTACAATAACATTAAAAAAAGCTATATAAACATGTAAATGCTATAAAAGGCAGAAAAAGGCTATAGAAACAAGCATTGTTGCAAGTTTCATGCTATAAAAAATGTTATTAAAGAACAATCATAGCTGTTTTTTAATAATGTCTGGTAAAGTTTTCATAGCATTAAGATTGATGGGTTTTCTACAACGTTTATCATAGCGTTGAAAACACGCTATGGAAAGTCAGGGACTTTCAATAATATGAGCTACCACCACGTGCCTAAACAGGCTATGAAAAGATTTCAATAGTGTTTATACAACGTTATAAAAATCGTTATTAAAACACAATAATTATGTTTCTTGCTACCGCTATGAAAAGTTTTCATAGCGTTAAAATTACGCAATCGAAACTGAGTTTTTTAGAGTGTTTTGCATAGCGTTAAAAAGGTGATATGGAAAGTCGGGGACTTTCAATAACAGGAGCTACCACTGCGTGCCTAAAAACATTGTGAAAAGGTTTTGATAGCGTTTTCCAAACGCTATCGTATGTGATATTTGTAAAATTTAACTTCAATTTCAACCCTAACTTCAACTCCAACTTGTTCAGGTACTCCTAGTTCTACTGATTACTAACCTCTTCGAATTTCAATAATGTTGATGATTGTATTATTATTGATCATGAAGAATGTCGAAGTTTAAAGTTGATGTTGACATCTGTTGTTTGAACTCATTTTAAGAAGAAAAAAAATCAATGGTGTAGATAAGGCGGTGTGTCACTACTGTAAGCGAAAATTAGTAGGTGAAAGTAAAAATGAGACGAGACATTTTTCATGATCATATCAAGATTTGTCCCCACAAAAGACAAAAGGACATAAGACAATCCCTATTGAATCCTAACAAAGAGAATAAAACATTAAGGATGTATACTTTTGATCTGAATGCTGCAAAACGATCATTAGCTAAGATTATTATCAAACATGAATATCCTCTCTCAATAGTTGAACATGAAGGGTTTAGAGATTTTTGTAACATCATCCCACCGTTATTTAAGATGATGTCTAGAAACATAATAAGAAAGAAATCGTAAACATTTATGAGATTGAGAAGGCCAAAACCATAAATTTGTTGGAAGATCAATGGTAGAATTGCACATACAACATACATGTGGACTTCAAACCACCAAACGAAATGATATATGGTCGTCATTGCACATTTTATCGATGCTAGTTGGGTTTTGTAGAGCAAAATAATCAGGTAACTCTTTTTTTATTTTTTTTTTAAATGCTTTACAAATTACTCGTACATGCATTTATTTTAGATTTTCATTGATGTGATAAGTTCATATATGTCCCTACTCCACACAATTTGAGACACTTTGTGAAGAATTAGTTGAATGCTTGTTAGATTGGAATAATGATCGAAAGTTGTCTTCTATAATGACTCCATGATTCAAATGCTTTTAAATAGGCTTTTTGAAAATTTAATGTTGGATGATAGTTTATTTCATATGAGGTGTTGTGCTCATGTTTTGAATTTCGTCGAGAAAGATGGATTAGTCTTAATAGGAGATGGTATTGAAAGAGTTCGTGTTATTGTTGCTTTTTGACAAATGTACCAAAGAAAATAGAAAAGTTTGAGAAACCTACTTGTCAGTTGAATGTTCCTATTAAGAAGAAGTTAGCATTTGATTGTTACGTTGTACTAGATGAAATTCCATGTATTTCATGTTAGCAACTGCTTTGGAATATAAGGTTGTTTTTCTTCGATTAAAACAACGAGAGCCAAAATACACATATTTTCCATTGAATAAATATTGGATATTAGCCAAATTAAAATTATTTTATAATGTGATTAAAACCATTTCTGGAACCAAATATCCTACAACAAATCTATTTTTTTCCAAAAAATTGTCATATGTATTTGGCTATTTGTAAACGGGCCGAATCTACATTTGAGGTGATAAAAGTTAAGGCTTCAAAAATGATTCTGAATTTTGATAAGTATTGGAGAGAAATTCATGAGATAATGGCCATAACAGCCGTCTTAGATCCACGTTACAAGATGAAATTGATTGAGTTTTACTACCCTCGAATTTATGGAGATAGTTCTTTTCTTGAGGTGGGGAGGGTAGAAAACCTTTGTTCAGATGGGGAGAAGGAATATCAAATGATGTATAGTGATAAAGTTGGTACTCATCATAAACTCGGTCATTCCAAAAAAACTGGGGTAAAGGAAGTATGAAAGAGTTTGGAGATGATTTGAATGATTATGATTTGTTTGTATCAACTTCTAATACAATAAATCAGAAGCTGCAATTTGATGCATATTTAGAGGAACATGTTTTACCTCGGTTATCTGCTTTTGAAATTCTGAGTTGGTGGAAACTAAATGAGTCAAATATCATATTTTACAAGCAATTGCTAGAGATATATTAGTCATACCATTATTTAGTGTTGCATCAGAGTCTGCAAACTACATGTGGTAGAATTGTTAGCCAAAATCGTAATAGACTTCATCCGAAAACAGTAGAGGCTTTGATGTGCTCTCAAAATTGGATTGTAATATATATATATATATATATATATATATATATATATATATATATATATATATATATTTTGGGGTTGGGGGCTGGGATAGTCCACCCGACCCCGTTGACTTTCGAAACCTTCGTCGTCGTAGTAACATATGTTGTTGCCATTCTTTCGAAAATGTTCTCCGCTGCCCCTCTTTCGACAACGTTTCTTCCTCATGCAGTTCGGTTGGATTTGATGGGGTTTGCCAATCGTCGTCTTTAAAAGTTGTTCGCTTGAAGGTTTTATTCATCGTTCATCATTTAGCTTTTTTTTTTTGCGTTTTAACACTGCACCCACCTGTAGTTCACTGTTCACCATTAGGCTTTTTCTTCCAAGGCATCAGTGAATCGAAATTTTGCCTAATATATATTTTTTTAGTACATCTTCAATTTTTATTCGTTGGGTGGGCGAATCTCTCTCTGCATATCACTTCCAAAAAAAAAAAATCGAAAAAAGCATTGAGCCGACCGTTTTCACCTCTATTGGCAAGTGATTTTAATGAAACTGTTAGGATACAAATAATATCCCACATCGGTTAGAAAAGGGAAAGATCATGGGTATATATAATGGGTGACAATTATCTCCAATTGGTACGAGGCCTTTTGGGTGAGGTCTTTTGGGTGAAACCATAAGCAGAGTAAACCCAAAGTGGACAATATCATATATCATATCATTGTGGAGATGTCCGGTTCCGTTGTCCTTAATAGAAACTTTGAACATAATTCGTTGTCCTTAATAGAAACTTTGAACATAAGCAGAGTAAACCCAAAGTGGACAATATCATATCATTGTGGAGATGTCTGGTTCCGTTGTCCTTAATAGAAACTTTGAAGAATCATGAGCAGAAGTGGGACTCAAAGCAGTAAATTCAGGCATTCCTTGAATGATTTTGGTTAATGTGGTTAATGTGATTTGGGATTCCAAGGTAGCAATGAACAAACGACCAGGAACGACTTCATAAAAAAAAAACGTCTAGATCGTTGTGTGAGAGATAATCAGGTTTTACCATTTTCCTTTTCCATAATTGTTAATCATCTTGATTTTTTATTGTCTAACCTAAGGTTCTTAGAAATATGTCTTTGCAATAGTCGGACTAATACATTTAGAAAGACCCCTCGGTCTTTTTCATTTTGAGGATGTTTGGATGTGATACGAGGACTGTGAATCTATCATTTACAAGGATTAGAATAATTGTGGAGGTGTGGATGCAATAGAAGCTTTATTCAGAAATATTAATATATAGTGTGAGAAAACGGATGGTTCAATGTGGCAAAGATAAATGTTACAAAGGTGAATTAACAAATTACCTTGTTGATTGGTTAAAAGGAAAATTGAGTTTGCTCCATGCATTTACTCTCCCAATAAATAAAAAAGATTTAAAAGTTTCGTTAGACTTTTTGTTTTATTAAATATGCCTCTTTCATTTTTAGTAGAAAAGAGTTGTTGTGATACAACACGGAGAAAGAAGGTGAGAGAAAAATCAAGAGAGGGAGAGAGAGTTTGTGTATCTTTTCTCGATAAAACCTTTCATGAAGATCTTGAATGAAGACTCCCATGGCTGTTCTTGTGAAGTGGATGTAGGTTCCTTGCTGAACTACTATAATCGTTGTTTTCATCTTCTATTCTCTGTTTACAGATTGAGTCAAGTGTTCATCTTCTTCGAATTGCATGATGATCTGAATTGAAGGAGAGAGAAGACAACGGAAGAGAACTTATTTTTCTCGTACATGTGAAAAGAGTAAACTAAGAAAGAGAAACTTAGATGATGAGAAATGTTTTGTCAATTAAAGAGTGATAATACATGTGTAAAGAGGAGTGATTTCACAACAAAATACTTTTTTTTAAATATCACAATAAAAAGGGTTGTTAGAGGAAACTAGTTGAATCTAAAATGAAGACTAAAGCACTTCTTAATGTCAAACTAGGCCATGCATAGTGAAATTAAACAATCGCAAGTTGAAGAAAGGTGTCTAGACTTCATTTAAACAACGCTGAAGATTGGAATGCTAAAGTGGAGAGACAAAAATACAAAATAATTCCACGCCAAAGTAACTCAAAAGCAGAGGAAAAATATAATCAACACCATTTCCAACTAACTGGGAGTTCAAGCATCGAAAAGGGAGGAAATCAAACAACTTTTTATAGATCATTATAATACTAATCTTTTCAAATATTGTGTATTTTATGTACATGTTGCAGAGAACCCATGTGGTGGTAACCCCATATATTGTTGCTATTTTGAACTGCCGTTTTTCACGTAGATGACGTGCGGGAGACATTGAAATAGATGCACCATACAACAGCTCAAGGGTCGGATGACTTCCAATGCTTTTTGGTAGCCGCTTTTTGAATGGCCACCCTTCTGGATTGTTGAGATCCGCCAAATTAAATTTATCAACTGCCTAAAACTTCCCTAATTTATAGATAGCGGTAGTCAGGTCGATCCACAAGGAACCTAGAATTAACCTCTCTTAATTAACTATTATTTGCCCTAATTTAAGGGATCGGGATTAACTGTTGATGTAATTCAGATCATCGATGTTTTCGAGACTTAGCTAAAACGTCATAAACACGCAAATTACTTGTCCATACCAGAAACAAAAAATCCATGAGATTTAATTAAGACTTGACGAATCCTAATTAAATTTGGTAATCAATTCAACTGGGGGCGATCGTTCCATATCTAGTTGATTACCAGTGACGGGTAACATTGCAACGAACTAATTAAGGGAAGTCTCTACCAACTCGCCCGGTTTGTCCCTTCCCCAAAGCCTATTATGCAACTAGAATGAACACGACCCTGTTCATATAGACATAATTAGACTCGCGTTACTTTCAATCAAGAGAGGCAATCGCATCTTAATTACTAACAATAAAGCATACAAATTCTAATAGGTTGTCAATCTAAATAGGAGAAAATGCTAATCAAATATGCTTATGAATTAAGAGACTAAGTAGAAATTAAGCCCAAATCTCACTTAATACATCAACAAATCAATCCTTAACCTCAAATTAGAGCACTTACCTTATGCGCCCGTTGTGCTAATCAAGCCAAATCCACAATGTTTGAACTTTATTACAAGAAAAAGGGAGAAAAATGGAGTTCTATCTCAAAAACCCGAGCTTACAACAATGAAGGAAAAGGGAAAAACGGAGAAGATGACCTAAAAATCAGAGAAACGACTTATATAATCGTCGTAGCGTCGAGACGCTGCGGGGCAGCGTCGAAACGCTGCGGACATAAAGTTCAGATCGTGCGCGTTCGAAGCGTCGAGACGCTTCGGGACAACGTCGAGCAGCGTCTCGACCCTTGCTCTCGGGTTTCGAGCAATTTCTTTGCCTTTGGTTTCTCCCTTTTTGAAAATTCTTCATGTTTGAAGCTCCTCTTTTTCCGAAGCGATCCTGAGGCCTCAAAACGACCTTCTTAGCTCCGAAACATGTCCTTGGACTCCTTGAGCTCCCTAACCGTGAATCACCTATAATCAAGGCCAAATAACACAATTAAGCACGATTTTAGCTGGAATTAGGGAGTAAACAATAGCTCTATTTTGGAGCTATCAAAATACCCCAACCTAAATCTTGCTAGTCCTCGAGCAAGGCTACTCTGAATTATCTCTGAAGACTGATATTGTATGCATTGACTCTAACCTCGACACTTTTAAAAACAAAGCATTTACAACAAAAGAGAACAATCAATTGCATGCATTAATTGAGAACATTTCAAAAATTCAACTGTTACTCCCCTACGTGTATGTGTGCGTAGCCAACCTATTCTATCTCTTATAGACCCGAAAAACCTCATGCAACCCTACATCTTGTTTTCCTCCTACTTCTAGTAATTAAGAACAGTCTATGGCTTTTCAACAATCAAGAGAGCAACAAAATAAAAGGCCTCAATTTTTTTATTTTTTTATTTTTATTTTAGTACCTTGTACTCTTTATTTCTTTTGAACCACTATTTTTTTACTTCTTCTTTTTATTTATTCTCTAAGAGAGCCTAAAATGTCAAGTTTGCCTTCATTCTAACTTACCCGCAGTTCCACTGCACAACGTATCTGGCTACGAGCAAGCTTCACATTTTTAAGGACTAATGCTCACTTCTCAGTCGCAATTCTAAGAAGGAGGAGCATCTCCGGAGTTTTTAATTTCATGCTTACTTTTTTACTTTTTACTTAAGCAATAGCTTCACTATAATCTCGATTAACCTATTACAACCTATCATGCATCAAGCCCCCCCTAGGGGTGCCTTTCGGGGTGACAACATGATTTCAGGCTACATAAGATTATTCTAAACCTACAGAACCAAGAATAGATGCTAGGTGCTCGATATATGCAAGGGAGCAACAGAAAAAAAATTAAATTTTTTTGAAAAATGCTCAACTAACACATACAATCTCATGCTTTTCTAGATATGCAAACACAAAGAATTTAAAAGCATTTCCTAGATTGTCCTCATCGAACAACATGCAACAGCAGACCAAAACACTTCAAATTCAGAATCTCCACAGCTCAACAACTATAGAAATCCAACAACCAACTCCACCCCAACCTTTGAAAGATACATAGTCCTCTATGTATCACACATCAGACTAAGCAGTTAAAACTACAAAATTAAAGGGAACATAAAACCTCCCCTGAATTTTGCGAGGCTGGTGGTTGGAGAAGCGCAGTCTTTGCCCACTATCTCGATCCTTAAGTGAAAGCTCCTACAAAAGAAAACAAGAAAACTAAGCTAGGAAAATAAAAACTGAAAGTAAAGACATGAATTTAAATGTTCATGGGTTGCCTCCCAAGAAGCGTAATTTTTTTAACGTCGTTATGCTCGACGTGTCCTCCACTCTGTCAGGGTACATAGAAATTCTCGTACTTCTTCGACCCCTTCTTCCTTGAATCTATGAAACCTGCTAAGATAAGTAAGCTCTTCAACTTCTCATGGCAGCCGAACAAAGATATTTTTTTAATTTTTTTGGTATATGGAAAAAATAAAGACTCAACAGACTCAAATAAAACAAAATAAGTCTCAACTGTCTCAACAGAAAATAAAGACTCAACAGACTTATGAGAAATAGGAAAAGAGCATGCATCAATAGAGGAATTTACTGGAAATAAAACAGATAGAGACTCGTCAGCCTCAAACTCTATCGCCAGAATCTCCTCCTCGGGACTAGGCTCGGCCTCTTCCTTGATCTCTCCAACCTCATTCTCGCATGGTAAAACATTCTTGATTTCTTCTTTGCGATTTGGGCGTAATTCCTCGAGCATAAAATCAATTTGCTCCCTCATTTCTTCAAGATCTAGGTTATAGGACAGAGAGGATTGGTTTTTCAGCTCAGGATGCTCTTGTGCGGGGTAGGCTTCAAGAAAGCCGGTTTGTGGCGACTCATGACATGTGTAGGAAGTTGACCCCAAACCGAGCAAATACAACATTTTGCTCTTGCATCCGTTTCTCTAATGAATGTCCACCAAACCTCAGAGTGCAGCTTTTTCATTTTCCTCTGAAGTCTTTTTATAGCATGCAATCTCCTAACCCACTCATCACTATGGGGAATAATCTTGATTTGTCTATCAAACTCTCTAAATTCCCTATCGTAATCCAGAGCAATCTTTTCACTTTCACCACTTGAAGCAATCACCCATTATTCTAAACGAACATCTACCATACTAAAACAAGAAGACACAAGAAAAGGAAAATATTTTTTGGTTTTTAAACAAATAAATTTAACTAAGAGAAACTAAATGAGTCCCCGGCAACGACGCCAAATTTGGTAGCGGCCTTTTGAATGCCCACCCTTTCGGATTGTCGAGACCCGCCAAATTAAATTTATAACCTGCCTAAAACTTCTCTAATTTATAGATAGTGGTAGTCCGGTCGATCCACAGAGAACCTAGAATTAACCTCTATTAATTAACTATTATTTGCCTTAATTAAAACTCAAAATAAAAAGGGGGGAAAGGTTAAAGAAAACTAAACTAAAATTAAAACATGCTGAAAAATAAGCTAACGGAAAATTTAAAGAACAAGAAAATAAAATTGTAACGTGTGCTCCTAATTTAAGGGATCGAGATTGATTGTTGATGTAATTCAGATCATCGATACTTTCGAGACTTAGTGTTGCATGCTCAATGTGTAAATTAAAATGCAATGTGAGAGCACTCAGAACATGCAAGCATACATGGTCTTGTAGCAAGTAATAAGTATTTTTTCATTCGATTTCCCACAGAGATTTATTCTTAGTTACTAACGAAGTGAGAGGTTAAGTGAGAAAGGGTGGTTTAAATGGGGTAGATTTGGGTTTAAAGTGTCTAACTATTAAGGAACATGCGAGATATGAAAGCATAAACATGTGCGAGTAGATAGGTACACTCGAATGTAGAAGGAAAAGAATTGCGTAGGCAGCAATTATCTAGCAATAAAATCGCAAAACAGAAAACTAAGGAAAAATGGCTAAGGCAAAATTTTGAACTAAGAAAATTGCGGAAACAACAATTTTCTAGCAATGTTACTAACAACGAATTAGGGGTAAAGTAGGGAAACAAGGGCTACTAACGACTCCTCTACAGGCTTTTTCATACGATTCTCAAGCAGTAGATCAACTCATCATGCATCAAACTAACTCATTCTCATGTATCTTCCGATTTCATGCATTAGATCCTTTAGTTTACTCATGTCCAAGTAAGGCCTTAAGCATCTATTTATAAAAGCAAGTTTAGTGATTTGTACTAGGAAAACGCCTATTCCTAGGTCATTTTCTGGCTACCATGAAAGGCTAGCATGAATGTACGACTCTGAACTCTTACTCCTTCCAGAGGTTAGGAGTTCTTTGGACAAAATGGATGGCCAATCGAAATTGCCTGTGGGATGAAGCTTACATACATTCAATGCATTTGAAACTAACCTACATGCTTGATTCACGTATTTCTACCTATAGACTTGTCATTAGCATACCCTTATGTGGTTTAGTTACTCATGGATGAAGATGGATTAGAAAGATTTGAGTATTTAAACATGCTCGACAGTATTCAAGAAGAAACGACAGCAAACAGAAGAAATGGAGAACTTGCGAAGTGATGAAATAATGCTTTGATTAACCAACGTTTGAACCAAACAAATAACAACTTTGAACAACTAAAGCTAAACAGAAGAGTACGAAAATAGAGTGGAGTAGCGGACAAAAGTGGAATAGCAAAGACGGAAACAAAAAGGGAAACAAAAACAGCAGAAAGCAGGAAAGTATGCTTGTGAACTCCTCGCCGCAACGCCTCAGATGAAAGTCGAAGGTAAGCTTGATTGTGGATGAATCCAATCAGAAGAGATGAAAGATCCTCTCTTCTTCCTTTTAGATTATCGATTCCACCAGCTGAACCTCCACGCCAACACCCGTGAGAGAAAACAATGAGAAACTGCGTTGATGAAAGAGATCTACGCCTTTCGAGTGTGTCTTCAACCTTCCCCCTTGACCTCCTTTTATAGTGTTCTGCAGGTACGATTGGGCCAAGGAGAACCATCCATTTTGAACGTCGTTCTTCTACGTGGCAGCATGAGAGAAAACGAGCGGCTGAAAGATCGCAACAACATGGAAATCAGTTAAACAATTTAACAACTTTCACTTAAAACATTGCTGAGACAGCAATGTTTCCGCAATGTTTCAGCAATGTGCAAATTTCAACTCTTTAGCTTTGTTTTTGGTTCTTTTTCTTTCCTTTTACACATAAGTCCTAATTTAGCTTCATTCTACTAATTCTCATATATAAGCACAAGTTTAAGCTAAATTCTACCAAAACCGCTTAAGAGTGTACATCTTTCTATAGTAAATAAGTCCTAAAATAATCACTTTTGGAGACGTAACACTTAGCTAAAATGTCATAAACACGCAAATTACTTGCCCATATTAGAAACAAATAACCCATGCGAGTTAATTAAGACTTGACGAATCCTAATTAAACTTGGTAATTGGTAGAGGTACTTTATGTGGTACTCCAAATTCAAGCTGTCGAGGCTTGCCAAAATACAATTTATAAACCCGGATGCACCGAGCTATTTGAAGCTTAGTGGTAACGGGGTCGATCCACAGGGAATTAAGAAATCTAATTTAACTAAGTCTAATTTGCTAGAGATAAAAAGTATGCACAAATTGAAATAAAAGAATGGTAATTTTGTTTGGGGGGAAGGGAGCTCCTAATATGCAAGCTAACGGAAAATTAAATGACAACGTGCAAAATTTAAACGGTTGTACTTAACTTCGAGAAATGGAATTGCTCGTTATGGATGTTCGGTTCATCGATACAATTTCTTAACTAATCATGCTTATGCACACAATTCATTTGGCTACTTCTAGCTCAAATGACCCAAAGATATAATTAGAAACGTGCAATTCTAATTGTACTTGGCCAATAATCTATCCAAGGTCGCGACCCCTAAATCGACTATGTGCCAGTGACGGGAACATTGCGACGACTCAATCCTAAGACTAACCTGGTTTCTCTCTTGCCTAAAGCCTAACATGAAAACATTAATTAACTCAGACTACCAACTGTCACTTTGGAATGAATTAATTAGCCATGCTTAAGCCCGTGCTACCTAGCGGTTTGGGCAATTATACGTCCCAACCTTTAGCCCTCTATCATGCATAGGATCTAGGGCGTCAACCTAATTTAGCTACACATGCTAGAATTGGAATGAGAACAAGCAAGAGAAATCATAAACATATTAATTACATCAACATTTACAAATGGGCAAACCTCCCCAAATATCCATAATTTCACAATCCAAACTCAAAATCAAGCACTAACCTTGGTTTAGCCTTCCATGGAGGATGAATAAGTCCAATCCCCCATGGAAGAGCTTAGTAGCATGCAAAAAGGAGAAGAAGAAGTTCAACAATGGTGGAAAAATACCCTAGACCTGAGAGGAAATGTTGGAGAAGAAGAAGGATAGGAAGAAGATAGGCAAAATGTGGCGTTTTCACGCCTTTAAGTGTCGGAGCGTCGAGACGCTAGGCAAGCGTCTCGACGCTGTGCCCTAAGTTGGCCGCGCAAGCGCGGGCGTTGAGACGCTCGGACAGCATCTCGACGCTGTCGCGCGTCTATCTGGGAAAATTGTCGGGCTGGCGTCGAGACCCTCGGGCGGCGTCTCAACGCTGTCGTGCGCTTCGCCTGCGGTTGGCAATCGAGGCGGCGTCTCGACGCTGGGGCGCGCGCGTGCTTCGGATGGTGTCGGGGCGGCGTCGAGACGCTCGGCCAGCATCTCGACGCTGGCAGCGTCGAGCTAGCGTCTCGACGCTGCCGCCCATGCAAGTGAGCTCTCGAGTTTGGATGGCCAAATTGTGCTTCTTCAAGGCCATTTTTGCCATCTCTTGGATTCTTTAAGCTCTTTCACTCCCGATGCATCAATGAAGCTCTAAAACGGCACTTTAAGCCCCGAAATGTGTCTTTGGACTTCCCGGGCTCTCGACCATGAAATCACCTACAAGAAAGCGTTTTAATCAATATATGTCATGGTTTTAGCCAGAATTAGGGACATAAAGATAGCTCTATTTTGGAGCTATCAAAATACCCCCGACCTAAATCTTGCTAGTCCTCGAGCAAGGTATACTCTAAATTATCTCCAAAGAATTAAATGCATGCTTAGACTCTAACCTCAATGCTTGTGAAACAAGGTACTTGGATAAATGTAAAACCATCAAATGCATGCAAACGTTGAAATCATTTCAAAATTTTAACTCCTATCCCCTTACGTGTGTGTGTGCTTAGCACCTCTCAACTTAGCTCATGCAAGCCCGGAATAACCTTATACAGTCCTATAACTCGTTTTCCCCCTACTTATGGCGATAAGAACAGTCTAATGGCTTTCAGCGATAGAAAAAGCAGCAAAACATAAGACCTACATTTTCTTTCTATTCCTTGAGTACTTTGTACCCATTATTCGTTTTGAACCACTTTTTTTTTTTTTTTCTCAAAGAGAGTCTAACACGTCAAACCAAATTTAGCTTCACGTTTTTAAGGACTATTGCTCACTTCTATTAGTTCCCCTTTCATGCAGTGACAACCGTGGGTTACACGATCGCCCCTGGTTACACGGGCAACACAAGAAGGAGGAGCAACTCTAGAGTTTTTTATTTTTCATGCATACTTTTTTTTTTTAGGCAATAGTTTCGCTATACAACAAATGAGTCATTACTACTTCTACACATCAAGCCTCCCTAATGGTACCTTTCGGGGTGACAACAAGGTTTCAGACCAAATAAAATCATTCTAAACCTACAGAACTGAGGATAAGAGGGCTATGTGCTCAGTGAATGTAGGGAAATAATAGAAAAAATTTAAAATAGGCTCAAAATGTGCATACATCGTCAAATTTTCGAATCATACAAATACGGAGTGTTCACAAGCAAATCACAGACCGTCCTCATCGGACAACATGCATTCAGATTCTAATCTAACCATCAGAGTATACATATGCTCGACAACTACTAGGAAGTCTTATCTCTATCAACAAACTCCACCCCCCACCTAAAGATATGCATTGTCCCCAATGCATTAAACAGTCAAAACAGTAAAATCCTAAGGGAACAGAAAACCTCCCCTGAATCTTATGGAGCTGACGGGTGGAGATGTGCACCATCGTCTTCCAATATGCTCTCGAATTGTCGGCCATTCCACCTTTTCTCCTAAGAAAACAAGAAAACAAACAACGAATTCAAAAGCTAATATAGACAAAAACAAAACAGTAAATAACAGAATTACAGTCCAAGCTCGGGTGCCTCCGAGAAGCGCAAATTTTTAGAGTCGATTGCTCGACTGTATTCTCTCGTCCACTCATCCATAATCGATCGGGGGGTGGTGTGGTATGATATACCTTAAGCGGTACTCCAAATTCGAGTTGTCGAGACTCGCCAAAATACAATTTATAAGCCTATTATCAATAGCTTTGCAGCCAGTGGTAACAGGGTCGATCCAAGGAGAAGGTTATGATTGAAATTAATATAAAAATTGAAATTAATTAATTGATTGAGGTTTTTGTAACGGGGGGATGTTTAAGCATGCAAAGTAGTGAATTAAACGCTAACGGAAGAATAAAAGAGAGAGAGACGAGTGCACGGTTTGGGGATTTTCGGGATTGATTCGTTAGACATCTTCAGCTTATCATTTAACACTATTCTAAGGCGAGCAGTTTGTAATGCACACGGTCGATTACCCGAGAAGCCCCAAGGTAACCGGCTCCATAGAAATTAATTAGACCATACAGTTCTAATTAAACATTATCTAAAATTGCATTAGGGTGATCAGCCCCAAATTGACTCTAGACAGTCACTAGCAAACCGCGACAGACATTCGATCACGTAATCTAATTGCTAATTGATTGCCCGCAAACGCTGTATGCAATCAACAACCATCATGCATGACTCGATACTCCGGTTTAATTTTACCATTATGTGTTACTAGTCGAATAGTGAGAGGCACGACATCGCTACTCTCGACGCTGGCCCGATAATTCCTTGCGCGCGCCTCCTCCGGAGCGTCTCGACGCCGCAGCAGGGTCTCAACGCTTCGGCAGCGTCAAGCTAGCGTCTCGACGCTATTGCTCGACGCTAGCTCTCGGGTTTGGGGCTGGAAAAATTGCCTCTCCTAGGCAATTTTGGTCCGTTTCTTCTCGGATCGACTTTCCCTTTCCCGATGCACTCCCGGGGCGTTAAAACTCCACTTTTAGCTCCGAAACGGGTCCAATGGACGCACGAGCTCTTTGCCGCATTTCTCCTACAAACGAGATTAATTATACAATTAAATGCGGAATTTAGCCATAATTAGGAAGTGAATAATAGCTCCAAAATGGAGTTATCAAACACCCCCAACTTGAATCTTGCTAGTCCTCGAGCAAGGCTACAAAGAAATTGACTCTAAGGACACGCTTACATGCTACTAACTCAAATCTCCATGCATTTCACAAATTTGAACACAACATAATCATGAAAGCAATCCGTGCATGCATTTACTACGAACATATCAAAAATTAACTATTGCCCCCTAACGTGTGTGTGTGCTAGACAACCTATCCTAAACTCACGTAAGCCCGGAAAAACCACATGCAACACAACATCCCGTTTTCCCCCTACTTCTAGCGTTTAAGAACAGTCTACACTTGACTTACACGAGAGAGAGAAGCAAATTAAGAGACCTAAAAGTTTCTCTTTCCCTTTTTTTTTTCTTCTTTTCACGAATACTTTGTACCCTTTATTAAGGTTCTTTGAACCAACAATTTATTCTCTTTTTCTTTCCAACCTCGAGTTGCCTAACACGTCAAATTCATGCATAAACTTCACGTTTTTAAGGACTAACGCTCACTTCTTAAGTGCACTAATAAGAAGGAGGAGCGCCTCGAGAGAATTTTCTAACCAACATGCTTTTCTATTTTTTTTCTACTTTAGGCTTAGCGTATGCTATCTCGATTAATCAACCACTAACTCTCATGCAACAAGCTACCTATGGGGTGCCTTTCGGGGTGACAACGAGAATTAATGCTACCTGCAATTTACAAAGCCTACGGAATCTAAGATGAGGTTGCTAAGTGCGTGAAAGATGCAAGGGAGCAACATAAATTTTTTTAAAATTTTTGACATGAACCTAATAAGTGAAAATACTCATGCAAAAACTAGATTATGTGCGTGCTCAGATTTCCAACATGCATTTCATAGATTATCATCATTAGGAAACAGTAAACAGAGTCCCAAGCACTTCAATATCAAAATAGCACTGCTCAACCAACTACACATGCATATCCATAACTCCAACTCCACCCCCAACTTCAAAAGTTGGCATTGTCCTCAATGCCACTCAGTCAGATACACAAAGTAAAAGAGAAGAAGAAACTACACTTCCCTGACTCTTTGTGAAGTTGGCGAGGGTAAGGAAGCGGCGCGCACATCATCGAAGCCCAAAATTTCCCTCTCTTCCTCGATTCCTAAAAAAAAACAGCAAGCAAAGTAAGACTAAATTAATCTAATTAACAACAAAAAAAAACAGCAACTAAACTAAAAACAAAAAGAACAGTTCATCGCTCGGGTGCCTCCGAGAAGCGCAAAATTTTTAAAGTCGTTTGCTCGACTGAATTCTCTCCATTGACTCAATCATAATCTGATAGTGCGGGGGACGTTCCAGATTTGTCCTCATCCACACTTTCCCTGCAAGCACCATTCAAAATATTTTGCACTCTTCGTGCCTCGAGCACGTGAATATCACATTTGTTAGTGCAAAAAACAGCATTCACATCATTTAAATTCAGATCAGATTTTTTTATCGAGACATGAGAATCATCCCTCAAGCGCGAGGTAAGACTCCCATTCCCATCATTCTCAACAAAAGAAACATTCTCCACAGATTTCTTTTCAAACAATGAAAATTCATGCATTGTATCATCAAACTCTAAGGAAACGACACCCTTAAACACGTCGATTTTGACCCTAGCGGTCTTAAGAAAAGGGCGTCCTAACAGCATAGAGGACGAAGCATGTAGATATTTTTCATTCATATCAAGTACAAGAAAATCAGAGGGGAACATCATATCACCCACTCTCACGAGAACATCTTCCACTTTCCCTCTAGGATATATACTCGACCCGTTAGCTAACTGGACAGTCACGTCACACTTATGCAATTCATTTAAGTTCAGTTCAAGAAATAAAGCATAAGACATAACGTTCACAGAAGCTCCTAAATCAAGCATGGCATTTTTGACTACTTTACTACCTATCATACAAGGAATAGTAAAGGTACCTGGGTCGTTGCACTTGGCGGGCAACGTACCTAGGAGGATCGCGGAAACGTTCTCCTTTTTCTTTTCAGTCCCTCTAGACTTCCTCTTCTTCGTGCACCAGCTCCTGAGGAATTTGGCATATTTTGGCACTTGGCTCACTGCCTCAAGGAGCGGAATGTTGACCATCACCTTCTGGAAGGTACGAAGGACCTCCTCATCTTCGGATTCCAAAGTAGGCTTCGCAAGCCTACTAGGGAAGGGTGCTCTGGCGACATTCTCTTGCACACTGATTTCTTCTTTTTTCTCATTCAGATTCTCGGGAGCAGTCGAGGCGGACTCGTTCAGGCTGTCCTTGGCTTCCTTCACGGCTCTGGGGGAAAGTGATTTTCCACTCCTTAGCTGAATAGCACTCACGTTCTCACATGAGTTGACCGTGGTTTGGGAAGGAAGCTTCCCGGAGCTCTTGCTCTCGATTTTGCTAATCGACACCGCCATTTGTGTCAGTTGCTTGTTTAAGTTTTGCAGCTCGGCCTTGTGAGAGTTAAGCTCTTCTCGAGCTTCTTTCTGAAACTGGCTGGTAGTCGTGACAATGGTCCTGACCATTTCTTCCAATGAGCTGGAGGAGCTCGAGGCTTGAGTTTGGGTGGAAGTGTTAGGCCTATCGTGAGACTGGCCTTGGAAGCGTGGTTGTCCTTCCCTGTTCCCATAGCTGAAGTTGGGGTGATCGCGCCAACCGGGGTTGTAAGTATTCGAATACGGATCATACTTCCTCGGGTTGGAAGCATACCCCCCGATTGCATTCACCTCCTCCGCCTCGCAGTTTCCTCCGACAATTTTTTTCAACATATTTCCGATCTCGGCCACCTGGGCCCTCATTTCTGTCATCTCGTGGCTCTGGGTCACACTATGGACTTGCCCCTGCCCTCGAATACCAAACTGCTGCGAGTTGGCCGCCATGTTCGCGATAAGCTGTTTGGCCTCAACTGGGGTCTTGTCGATCAGAGCCCCACCGCTCGCTGCGTCTATCATCTGCCGATCGTGGGGCGTCATCCCCTCATAAAAATACTGTATCAGAAGCTGATCGGCAATCTGATGATGTGGGAAGCTTGAGCACAGGCGCCCAAAACGTTCCCAGTACTCGTGCAGAGACTCACCCACGTCCTGAGTGATCCTATAAATTCTCTTCCTCAAGGTTGTGGCCAAGGACGCAGGGAAGTATTTTTCCAGAAAAACCCTCTTCATGTCCTGCCACGTCGTTATTGAGCCGGAGGGCAGATAGTACAGCCAATCCTTGGCTTTGTCCTTGAGCGTAAAGGGGAATGCCCTCATATTCAGCTGCTTCTCCGTAACTGTTACCTCTCCAAAAGTACATTATTTAAGGTCATATTTACTTAGAAATCATGGAAATTCTTGAATGTTTTTGTTAAGAGTTAGCTTAATGTGTGCTTAAATGTGAGAATTTGAGAAATGATGCTAAATTAAGGCTTATTTGGAAAAGGAAAGAAAAAGGATGCAAAATGATGTAAAAAGAGCTAAAATGTACATTGCTGGAACATTGCTGAAAAATTGCGGAGCTCGCAATAAAACAGTCTTTGCTGCTGCATTTTTTTCCCAGTCAACAGTCTTTGTTGACTGAGTTTTTCCAGTAGTCAACTCTCCCTGCTGCTCCCACATGTCAAGCTTGACTACCTCACAAAATTGAATGGTGATCCACAATAATTGAGCAGCCTTTTGCAACCACCTAGAGGCTATATAAAGAGAGTTAAATGAAGAATCAAAGCAATTGAATTCCCCTCAATTCAAACACAACTCAATAGTGAAGAACTCGAAGACGAAATCCTTCTCCCCCGGTTGTTGGATCGAAGAAACAAAGCCCTTGGCGTGATAATTCGAGAGGAAGAAGAGAAGATCCATCTTCTCTTCTGATTGAATTTATCCCCAAGATCAGCTAATCTTCCCCTTCATCCGAGGCGATTCACGACTTGGAAGATCCTCACGCAATTAACAGCTTTCCTTTACTGCTTTCCAATTTAATTTCTGCTTCCTCTAAATGTTGTTCTGAATCATTTACTGCTTTTCCTTTTCATTGTTGCTTCTGGATTGACATATGTTTGTTTACAAATGTTTATGTGAATTGCTTTCTCACAAGAGTAATCAATTGGTTTTATTGAATTCTTCATTCTGTCGTTCCTTAATCAATAGTTTTGTTGAGTTCTTCATCTTATCATTTCTTCATCAATTAATTTTACTGAGTTCTTTAAATCATGTTCGATCCATCCATCTCCCTTTGTTCTTCGAAAACCATGAGTAACTAATCTAAGAGAGGTCTGCTAAAGAGGAATCTGTAGGCTAGAAGCATGAGAATTCAGCATGTAGAGTAGCATGATTGCATTGAATGTATGTGATCTTCATCCCACGGGCAATTTCGACCGGCCATCCATTTTGTCTAAATAATTCCTAACCTCCGGAAGGAGTAAGAATTCAGAGTCATCCATTCATGTTAGCCTTTTATGGTAATCAGAAAATAACCTAGGAATAGGCGTTCTCCTAGCACGTTTATTAGCATGTGTTTATGATTAGGTTGTTAGCTTTACTTGGACAGAAGTAATCTAAGAAACTAATGCATGTAATCGGAAGATGCATGAGAACTAGCTAAGACGATGCATGAGATGTTAATCTACTGTTGAATGATCATAGTTAAATGCCTATAGAGGATTCTTAAGTCGACCTTACTGCCTTACTTTACATTAAAATCGTTGCTAATTTATTGTTAGATTATTGCAAGAACCGCAATTCTACTTTTCCACATTATGACTTTACCTCTTTGCTAGCTTTGCATTTATGTTTACATTCTTCTTGCATCTTTTATATTCCTGTACCTCAACCCAAAATCTATCCAATTTAAGTTACCTTATCTAATCTAATACACCAAATCGTTAGTCACTAAACTTAATCTCTGTGGGAAAACGAATTAAATTATACTTATCACTTGCTACAGACCATGTATGCTTGCATGATCTTAGCGCTCTTCGCATTTACATTTTACATACACACTGAGCGCGCAACAGTAACTCCAGCGGGCTTCATCCCCGCGCAGACGCAGTGAAACTCCATTAAGTGCTTGTTTGCGTCCTCCCCTGCATTGCCATGGAAAGAAGGCAACTGGTGAATTAAACCTGACTTTAATTCAAAGTTACCTGCTACCACGGGGTAGTTGATACACAAGGGTTGCAAGTTCAAATCTGGCGCTGCCAGCTGTTTCAGCGTCTGCGGCGCTTCTCCTTGCGCCATCTCCTCAACAAAGAAGGGATTGCCTTCTTCTTCTTCAAACAATCTCTGCCCCTCTCGGGCTTCTCTCCTCAACCGCCGCTCTTCTCTTTCGATTTCAGGTATAAACTGCAATCCACTAATCTCAGAAGAACGGGTCATACACAAACAAAAATTTAAACATACAACTACAAACAGAAAAAAATTTCAGCAGACCATCAATCAACCAAATTCAAAGTCAATCATAATTTCAATCAAATTTTGCCTTCTCCCCAGCAACGACGCCAATTTTGGCATGATATACCTTAAGCGGTACTCCAAATTCGAGTTGTCGAGACTCGCCAAAATACAATTTATAAGCCTATTATCAATAGCTTTGCAGCAAGTGGTAACAGGGTCGATCCAAGGAGAAGGTTATGATTGAAATTAATATAAAAATTGAAATTAATTAATTGATTGGGGTTTTTGTAACGGGGGGATGTTTAAGCATGCAAAGTAGTGAATTAAACGCTAACGGAAGAATAAAAGAGAGAGAGACGAGTGCACGGTTTGGGGATTTTCGGGATTGATTCGTTAGACATCTTCAACTTATCATTTAACACTATTCTAAGGCGAGTAGTTTGTAATGCACACGGTCGATTACCCGAGAAGCCCCAAGGTAACCGGCTCCATAGAAATTAATTAGACCACACAGTTCTAATTAAACAATATCTAAAATTGCATTAGGGTGATCAGCCCCAAATTGACTATAGACAGTCACTAGCAAACCGCGACAGACATTCGATCACGTAATCTAATTGCTAACTGATTGCCCGCAAACGCTGTATGCAATCAACAACCATCATGCATGACTCGATACTCCGGTTTAATTTTACCATTCTGTGTTACTAGTCGAATAGTGAGAGGCACGGCATCGCTACTCTTTAACGTTAACAAAATGCTAGAAAATACGAGTGTCAATCGGCGAAATCTAACATATGCATAGGGTGAAGCAACAATGATAAATGCATACAAATCAGCCACCAATTTATAAACTAAGCATGGATTATCAAATCTAAAAGAGTCTAACAAAAATCCCTCAAATGTATCCCAAACCGTTCACCTTACCTTAGCCGTCCATGGAACGAGTTGTCATCATCGCTCCAAGGGAAGCCATGGAAGTCGTCTTTAAGCTAATACAACTTAAAAGCTCCAAAACATGCCACAAATGGCGGAGCAAAAAAGAAAAATGGGGAAAAACCGAGAGGAAGGAGATGAAGTTCGTCAAAAGTTATGAATAATTCGGCTGAAAATCGTCATTACAGCCCCTTTAATCGTCGTAGCGTCGAGACGCTAGGGCAGCGTCGCGACGCTACGCCCTAAATAATCTGCGCGCGCGCCTCGCGATGGCGTCGAGACGCTAGGCAAGCGTCTCGACGCTGGCCCGATAATTCCTTGCGCGCGCCTCCTCCGGAGCGTCTCGACGCCGCAGCAGGGTCTCGACGCTTCGGCAGCGTCGAGCTAGCGTCTCGACGCTAGCTCTCGGGTTTGGGGCTGGAAAAATTGCCTCTCCTAGGCAATTTTAGTCCGTTTCTTCTCGGATCGACTTGCCCTTTCCCGATGCACTCTCGGGGCGTTAAAACTCCACTTTTAGCTCCGAAACGGGTCCAATGGACGCACGAGCTCTTTGCCGCATTTCTCCTACAAACGAGATTAATTATACAATTAAATGCGGACTTTAGCCATAATTAGGAAGTGAATAATAGCTCCAAAATGGAGTTATCATGGCGCTAGAAGTAATGTGGCGTCATAGCACTCAGCGTCCCCCTCGTGGAAAGTCTTCAACCGGTGCCCATTCACTTTTTGCACCTCATCCGAGTCCAAGCTCTGAATCTCTACACTGCCACAAGGAAAGATTTTAGTTATGGTGTAGGGTCCTTTCCAACGGGAACGAAGCTTACCTGGCATGAACTTCAGACGGGAATCGAAGAGCAGAACTTTCTGACCGACTTCGAAGTTCTTCTCTAAGATCCTTCGGTCATGAAACTGTTTGGACTTCTCTTTATAGATCCTGGAGTTCTCGTAGGAGTCCAAACGCAGTTCCTCCAATTCCTGTAACGGAAGCAGTCGTGCCTCGCCAGCTTCGTCAGAGCTCATATTACACTGCTTGATCGCCCAGAATGCTTTGTGCTCAATCTCCACGGGTAAGTGGCAAGCCTTACCAAACACCAACCGGTATGGGGACATACCGATAGGGGTTTTGTAGGCTGTGCGGTAGGCCCACAAAGCATCCTGCAAACGAACGCTCCAATCCTTCCTACTCGGTCTCACGGTTTTCTCAAGAATTGACTTTACCTCTCTGTTGGAGACCTCGGCTTGCCCATTGGCTTGAGGATGGTAGGCGGTGGACACGCGATGATGCACACCATACTTCCTCAGGAAAGCCTCCACAGATCGGTTGCAAAAATGAGTCCCCTTGTCACTGATTATGGCTCGTGGGATTCCAAACCTGGTAAAAATATGAGACTGAACGAACCTAACAACAGAATTAGCATCGTTAGTCTTCGTAGCTTTCACCTCAACCCACTTGGAAACATAATCAACAGCCAGCAATATATAAGAAAAACCACAAGAAGGCGGGAAGGGTCTCATAAAATCCATGCCCCATACGTCAAAGATTTCACAGACTAAGACAGAGGTTTGAGGCATTTCATTTCTACCAGATATCGACCCTATTCTTTGACATCTATTGCAGGTTTTACAAAATTCATACGAATCTTTAAACAGAGAAGTCCAGTAAAACCCACTATCTAAAACTTTCCTAGCTGTCCTCCTGGGGCCAAAATGTTCCCCACATGCATAGTCATGACAGAAAGTAAGAATAGATGCATGCTCATTCTCAGGGACACATCTCCTAACTATCTGATCAGAACAGAACTTCCATAAATGGGGATCCTCCCACACATAGTACTTAGCTTCGCTTTTCAGCTTAGCTTTCCTAGCATAAGAGAAACCAGATGGGAAATTACCTGTGACCAAGTAATTTACCATATCAGCGTACCAGGGAAGAACTGTATCAAGTCTGAAGAGAGTCTCATCGGGGAAATCTTCGTTCAGAGGCAGGAGGTCTTCCTTTCTGACCAAGCGGCTCAGATGGTCGGCTACCGGGTTTTCTGCACCTCTCTTATCCTTGATCTTCACATCGAAGTCCTGGAGTTGCAAAATCCACCGAAGTAGCCTCGGTTTCGAATCTTTCTTGGTCATCAGGTACCGAACAGCTGCATGATCAGAGAAAACAGTTACTTGAGAGCCAATAATATAAGGACGAAACTTATCAAGTGCAAATACAATAGAAAGAAGTTCTTTTTCTGTTGTCGTGTAATTGCACTGCGCTGGATTGAGTGTCCTAGAGGCATAGTAAATGACACGACTCTTGTTCTCGATCCTCTGACCGAGCACGGCTCCCAAGGCGTAGTTGCTTGCGTCGCACATAATCTCGAAAGACAAGTCCCACTGGGGTGGGTGTATGATGGGCGCGCTCGTCAAACTATCCTTAAGCAAATCGAAGGCTTTTCTGCACTCCTCCCCAAAATCAAACGTGACATCCTTCTGAAGGAGGTACGTCATAGGCATGGCAACCTTGGAGAAGTTCTGAATAAACCTGCGATAAAACCCTGCATGGCCAAGAAAAGACCGAACCTCCCTAACATTCGTCGGGTATGGCAGATTAGAGATAACATCAATTTTAGCCTTATCTACCTCTATACCCTTAGCAGAAACCACATGACCTAAAACGATACCTTGACTAGCCATAAAATGACATTTTTCAAAATTCAGCACAAGGATCATTTCAATACATCTTTTCAGGACATGCGATAAATTAATTAAACAGTCATCGAAGGAATTGCCATAAACTGTAAAATCATCCATGAACACTTCAATGCATTTTTCTACAAACTCAGAAAAAATACTCATCATGCATCTCTGAAATGTACCAGGGGCGTTACAAAGCCCAAAAGGCATCCTTCTAAATGCAAATGTGCCAAAGGGACACGTGAACGTTGTTTTCTCTTGGTCTTCTATGGCTATGGGGATTTGGTAAAAGCCAGAGAAACCATCGAGAAAACAAAAGAATGGCTTCCCAGCTAAACGCTTCACCATCTGATCAATAAAAGGAATGGGAAAATGGTCCTTCCTAGTGACCTCATTCAGTTTCCTAAAGTCTATGCACATTCTCCATCCATTTTGAACTCTTTTGGGTACTAATTCATTTTTCTCATTCCTAACCACAGTTATGCCAGTTTTCTTAGGAACGACATGTATAGGACTGACCCACTTACTATCTAAGATATGATAGATGATACCTGCTTCGTGGAGTTTGAGGATCTCAGAAACAACTACCTCCTTCATCGCGGGATTGAGCCTCCTTTGGGGCTCTCGTGAAGGTTTCGCTCCATCCTCGAGCAGGATTCTGTGCATGCACGTAGCTGACTTAGCCCATGTAAATCTGCTAATGTCCATCCAATTGACAGCTTGTGCTCTTTAAGAACTTCCATTAATTTCCCTTCCTGAGCCGGTGTAAGATCCTTCGCTATGATGACCGGCAACGTCTCATCATCCCCCAAATACGCGTATTTGAGATGATCAGGTAAGTCTTTCAACTCCAACTTGGGTGCCTGCAAAGTAGAGGGGAGCATCTTAACATGATTTTGAACAGTTGCCAAAGAAGAGACAGTTGAATCACAAGGTTCAGACATGGATGGTTCATGCATATCAGATTCATCAAAAAGATCAGTTAAAAACAATGGGTCATCCCCATCTCTATCAGACATGCATTCATCCTGAACTAGCAATTCAATTGTATCTACTTGACAAAGAGAGTGGACGCTCTCATCATGCTCCAACTCATTAGATACATCAACCTCAACAACTTGTCCACGATACTTAACAGATAGAGTGCCCTTATCTACATTTATCTTAGTCTTAGCAGTTTTCATAAAGGGTCTACCTAATAAGATCGACGCAGACGAAGAAGCAGAATTCCCATCCATTTTCAGAACATAAAAATCCACAGGAAAAATCAGCCCATTAATATTCACTAATACATCTTCCACTACTCCTAAAGGATGCACGAAAGACCTATCAGCAAGTTGTATAAAAACACCAGTCTCCTGAATTTCTTTTAAGTTCAAATCCTGATAAACGGAGTGAGGCATGACACTAATGGAGGCTCCTAGATCTAGCATGGCTCTTCTAATTTTCTTACCTCCAATAGTACAAGGGAGAGAAAACATACCTGGATCGTCGCATTTTTCTGGCAAGTTCTTCGTGATTAAAGCGGAAACATTTTTACTTACCACGACGCGTTCTTTCTCTTTTGTCTTCCTCTTATTGGTGCACAAGTCTTTCAGGAACTTAGCGTACCTGGAAATTTGCTTGATGGCATCCAACAGAGGGATGTTGATCTCTACTTTCCTGAATGTGTTTAAGAACTCCTCCTCGTAGTTCTCCTTAGGTGGTCTCGCTAACCTGCTAGGAAAAGGAGCCTTAGGCACATAAACTCTAGTGCATGTAGGATCGAAATTTACCCCATGCCACCGTGGTTCGGGATTTTCTGTCTGTGGCTCGATGTGGCCATGATCGACTTCCACCGGCGGGGTACTCGTGGGAAGATGCTTCCCACTTCTCAAAGTGATGGCACTAACGCTCTCCGCGTTCTTATGCTCGATCACTGTTAACCTCTTACTGACTTGAATCACTGCATCGCTCAGAGTTTGAAACTGCTCTCGAGTTTCCCTATGGTGCGATTCAACTATTTCTTCCAACGATCTACCTGAAACAGAAGGACGGGGTTGTGAGTTATTTTTCAAAGCAAGAATAGCACTACTTACCTCAAAAAGTTGAGCCTTAAGCTCGTCCACGTCCCTGATCAGGCGATCTTTCTCCTTGTCTCCATCTCCACTCCGCTCCAAGCTTCTAGCCAAGTTGGAAATTAAAACTCTAGCTTCGGCGGGTATTTTATCCATGAGACATCCTCCACTTGCGACATCAACTAACTGTCGGTTTGGCGGTAAGAGACCTTCGAAGAAGTTCTGAATGAGTTGTTGTTCAGCTACTTGGTGGTTGGGACAATCCTCACACAACCGACCAAATCTCTCCCAACACTCAAGAACGGTCTCTTTTTCTCCTTGCTCAATTTTGTTTATCATTCTTCTAAGGGCGGCGACCTTGGGAGGCGGAAAATACTTCGCATAAAACGCTCCCTGCAGCTCTGCCCAAGAAGTGATGGACCCAGTCGGTAGGTAATACATCCACTCTCTCGCCTCCTCTTTCAAGGTGAAAGGGAAGGCTCTGAGATGGAGTTGATCTTCGGTGATGTCGTCGGTCCTAAATGACGAACACACCATCTTGAATGCCTTGACGTGTCTGACGGGATTCTCATCTGTATTACCACAAAAAGAAGGTAATAAGTTAACCAGACCAGCTTTAAGTTCAAAATTACCTGAGGCTACCAGATACAATATACTCGATGGGTTCCGGGCTAGCTCAGATGATGAAAGCTCCCTCAAGGTTCTTTGATGCTCATAATTACCCCCGACCTCCATCTTGGCGCTTCTTTTGAATTTTCAAAGAATGACTGCGCTCAAAAGCTCAAACAAAAACGGGTAAAATAATACAAAAGAATTAAACTGTTCAAAAAGAAGTAAAGAAAATTTTAAAACCAACAAACTAAACTTAATCAAACTAAATTAAACTTAATTCCCCGGCAACGGCGCCAATTTTGGTAGAGGTACTTTATGTGGTACTCCAAATTCAAGCTGTCGAGGCTTGCCAAAATACAATTTATAAACCCGGATGCACCGAGCTATTTGAAGCTTAGTGGTAACGGGGTCGATCCACAGGGAATTAAGAAATCTAATTTAACTAAGTCTAATTTGCTAGAGATAAAAAGTATGCAGAAATTGAAATAAAAGAATGGTAATTTGGTTTGGGGGGAAGGGAGCTCCTAATATGCAAGCCAACGGAAAATTAAATGACAACGTGCAAAATTTAAACGGTTGTACTTAACTTCGAGAAATGGAATTGCTCGTTATGGATGTTCGGTTCATCGATGCAATTTCTTAACTAATCATGCTTATGCACACAATTCATTTGGCTACTTCTAGCTCAAATGACCCAAAGATATAATTAGAAACGTGCAATTCTAATTGTACTTGGCCAATAATCTATCCAAGGTCGCGACCCCTAAATCGACTATGTGCTAATGACGGGAACATTGCGACGGCTCAATCCTAAGACTAACCCAGTTTCTCTCTTGCCTAAAGCCTAACATGAAAACATTAATTAACTCAGATTACCAACTGTCACTTTGGAATGAATTAATTAGCCATGCTTAAGCCCGTGCTACCTAGCGGTTTGGGCAATTATACGTCCCAACCTTTAGCCCTCTATCATGCATAGGAACTAGGGCGTCAACCTAATTTAGCTACACATGCTAGAATTGGAATGAGAACAAGCAAGAGAAAGCATAAACATATTAATTACATCAACATTTACAAAGGGCCAAACCTCCCCAAACATCCATAATTTCACAATCCAAACTCAAAATCAAGCACTAACCTTGGTTTAGCCTTCCATGGAGGATGAATAAGTCCAATCCCCCATGGAAGAGCTTAGTAGCATGCAAAAAGGAGAAGAAGAAGCTCAACAATGGTGGAAAAATACCCTAGACCCGAGAGGAAATGTTGGGGAAGAAGAAGGATAGGAAGAAGATAGGCAAAATGTGGCGTTTTCACGCCTTTAAGTGTCGGAGCGTCTCGACGCTGTGCCCTAAGTTGGCCGCGCGCGCGCGCGCGGGCGTTGAGACGCTCGGACAGCGTCTCGACGCTGTCGCGCGTCTATCTGGAAAAATTGTCAGGCTGGCGTCGAGACCCTCGGGCGGCGTCTCGACGCTGTCGCGCGCTTCGCCTGCGGTTGGCAATCGGGGCGGCGTCGAGACGCTGGGGCGCGCGCGTGCTTCGGATGGTGTCGGGGCGGCGTCGAGACACTCGGCCAGCGTCTCGACGCTGCCGCCCATGCAAGTGAGCTCTCGAGTTTGGATGGCCAAATTGTGCTTCTTCAAGGCCATTTTTGCTATCTCTTGGATTCTTTAAGCTCTTTCATTCCCGTAGCATCAATGAAGCTCTAAAACGGCACTTTAAGCCCCGAAATGTGTCTGTGGACTTCCCGGGCTCTCGACCATGAAATCACCTACAAGAAAGCGTTTTAATCAATATATGTCATGGTTTTAGCCAGAATTAGGGACATAAAGATAGCTCTATTTTGGAGCTATCAGTAATCAATTCAACTGGGGGAGATCGTTCCATATCGAATTGATTACCAGCGATGGGTAACATTGCGACGAACTAATTAAGTGAAGTCTCTACCAACTAGCCCGATTTGTCCCTTCCCCAAAGCCTATTATGCAACTAGAATGAACATGGTCGTGTTCATATAGACATAATTAGACTCGCGTTACTTTCAATCAAGAGAGGCAATCGCATCTTAATTACTAACAATATAGCATACAAATTCCAATACGTTGTCAATCTAAATAGAAGAAGATGCTAATTAAATATGCTTATGAGAAGGAATGCTTATGAATTAAGAGACTAAGTAGAAATTAAGCCCAAATCTCACTTAATACTGTTGGGTTTTATGTCCTAAAACTCGTGGTTTGTAAACTGTTGTGTTTGTAAATATTTTATTTAGAATAAAGAGTTATTAGTTTTATTCAGTAAAAGAGTTTACTGGAATAAAGTGAAACGTGTTTAGGTTAACCTATACCAATGACCAACACCCTTGGTTGAATATGAGTACTTGAGCCTCATGTATGACATGATTGTGGATCAGGCTCAAGTAGTAAGTCAAAACGGTCTATAGTATACGAATAAGGCTGGGTACCTTATCCTGGTAACACTATTGGATGCGGCTCACTTTGTATCGTACAAAGCGATGTGATCCGAATCGTTTCACATGGAGATGTGCAATTGAGGGCGTCATGTGCAAAGAGTTTGCATAAAACCGAACCGCGAAATATGTCGCTCTCTCTTCATAACACCGTTTACTGATGAGACCAATATTTTCATTTGATGGCCTAGGTAAGTCGATCTCAATTTTGAGCTCACTATGAACTCGTGCTTATTCGAAAGTATCCTTTGACTTGCACGGGTGGGAGTGGCCCATAAGCGCTGACTCAATAAGCCCAACATCTTGGGGATAAAGTTGAATAGGTAGCTGGGGACATAGTACAACAAGATTGGAGTTCACTTCTAACCCGCTCTTCAGGGTTAGTAGATAGGTTGTTCCCTTAATAGCTGACTCCGGGGCTTGAACAATGAGCGCTCACACTCTCATGAGATGAGAGGGTTAATGATCTGTTGGTTGGACCACATATCTATTGTTCATTAAAGGTGTCAGTGGTACTTAAGGAACAAGACGTAATGCAAGGGTTAAACGGTTTAAATGACCCAACTGTAATTACGAACAACCTGTGAAGGGTCGACTTGCCCATGACGGTTATATCAGAGGACATAATATATCTACAGTGAGAAGATTGCAGCCCTCGGACTATAGTAAAGTCTCCGGGGGTTAACGAATGTTCATTAGTTCGGTTGAAAGAGTTTTGACCGGATAATCTCGTATCGTTGGAGCTCATGATCTATAAGTCCTTTAGGTTCTCCTGGCTAGCTCGGATAACGACGTGCAACAATATAAGAGAAAAGAAAAAGAAAAAGAATTTGAATTGTTCAAATTCGTTTTTTGGAAGAATGATGGACATATTTAAATATGATTTAAATATGAGAATGGTCTAAAACATGAATATGATTCATGTGCAAAAATTCGGTTTTTAGAAAACCGAGTTTAGCCATATTATTTAATTAATATTTGATATTGAATTAAATAATATTAATTAATTAAAAAGTTTAATTAATTAATATATATATATATATATATATATTATTTATTAAAAAATTTAATAAACAAAATATTTATTATTATTTAAAATTAATTATGAATTAATTTTTAAAAATAATAATATATATATATATATATAGAAAGTGTCTTACCTGCATTATGCATGTAAGACTAATGCATGTAAGACACTTGTTTTGTTTTGTTTTATAAATATATATATATATATATATATATATATATATATAAATAAATAAAGGGTGGCTTAATTGAATAAGGGTGTTCAATCGTTTTTTTAGTTCTTTTAAGATATGTGTTAGAACTTTTTGTAGTTCTTTTCATCGGATCTTTTGAACTACAAGGATACAGACCCTTCTGTTCCATCTTTTTTTTTCTCATTCTTCCTTTCTTTTCTTTTGTTTTTGGAGTCCCACAACTCTATTGCTCGGCGCCGACGATAGCGGGACTACCTGAGGTGGTCCTCGGGGCGTTCGTGAGAAGAGGCCGGAAGAGTTCGTGACAAAGAACGAGCGACGGAGCTGAAGAAATTCCGAACTACAAGGGTATGTAATTCTAATTTCTTTATTTCCGTAGTTTGAGCGTGTTTTCTATTTGTTAAATTGATGAAATTAGAGTATCATCTATCCAAAATCACTTCCGCAGCGTGATACGCTCCATCAATTGGTATCAGAGCGTTTTTTGATCAACTCAATTTGCATCAATTTAAGTTGGTGGGTATTTAAATTTAGAAATTGTTTCTAAATGGACGTCTAAAGTGAATATCGATTTTGGCATCGTTTCTTTTTTAATTTCATTATTTGTAATTACTCGAGAATGTATGGGCTTTAATGTGTGCTGAAGAGTCTGTATTATTTAGAGTCATTAGAGTCCATATAGGTTTCTTTGTGAAAGAAGCTCGAGTTTTGAGCTCGCCGAAAAGTTCGGTGCAAGTTCAAACTCGTTCTAGGCGATACAAAGAGAAGCTCGAAGAGAAATTGACCGAATTGTTCCGGGAGCAAGCTTGTCCAAGGCGGTACGAAGAGTTCGAAGTCCGCTCAAGACTTAGCTTGTTGTTCAAGCTTGTCATAAAATAGTTATTGCTTGCTTGATGCCAAAACCGGTCCACTTTAGTGTGTTTAATTAATTATGCATAGCGTATGTATGTTTTAATTAAATCCATGTGTGTATGTGCATATAGTATGCCATATAGATTTAAAATCCCACCGTAGGAAGCATGCTCCATGCATTGAAAATATGTTATAAGTGTTATAATATATAGTATGCATATTTTGGAATTCATGAGTATTAACATAAGAGTTATATTAATTCATGAATTAGACGTTGTTAGTTTAATTGAGTAATTGATATAAGTGTTATATTAATTATGAAATTGAACATGCAACATAGGTTGCCTTTGTTTTATGCATATTGTATGTTATAAGTGTTATAATGTATAGGATGCATGTTTAATTCATGAGAATTGATATAAGTGTTATATTAATTTATGAATTAGAAGTTGTTGTTTGATTAATAGAATAATCGATATAATTGTTATATTAGTTATGAAATTAAACAACCAACAGTAGTTGCATATTGTATGTTTTTTTTTTTTTTTTTTTTGAGTACATTGGGGATGGGGGGATTCGAACCACAGACCTTTTGGTCTTGCATATTGTATGTTATAAGTGTTATAATGTATAGGATGCATGCTTAATTCATGAGAATTGATAATAAGTGTTATATTAATTTATGAATTAGGAGTTGTATGTTTAAGAGCATAATCGATATAAGTGTTATATTGATTATGAAGTTAAATATTCAACTTGTCATGCCTTAGTGAAAGCATGTTTGAGAAGCATGTAGAGTTTGTTGTAGAAAGTCTAGTTTTTGCAAGGGTTGTAAAAAATTACTTGGACTTTTAAAATCTATAAAAAACAAAAGCATGTTCATTTAGGGTTAAATGATTCGATCTGGTTCATTAGATGAATAGGTCGATATCTCGTAAATGCTAAGGTTATGAGAAACTCACCCAATGAACTCCTGTATAGGTTGGAGGATTTTGAATTGACGTAACATCTCCTATCTAGGGACTATCCGTACTTGAGTAAAGTTAACCCGACTTTATGAGCATGCGTGAGAGGTGTGAGGTTAGTAAAGTGTTTATAACCTAGACATCTCAGGTAAAATAGTTTGCCTAGACTTAAGGTTTTATTTACTTAGCCAGATAAAACTTGAGTATTTACCCTAAACACCGTCTATGATGCTTAGTAGATGTGTTGAGAAGGAATATATGATATATCCCTCTCCTGCTACGCACTCCCTATAGTTCACAACGTGAGAATTTTGTTTGGCCGTGTAATGTCAATAGGGCATTCCCCAGAAGGGCAGTGTTTGCAACTTTCAATAGCAAGGTGAATGGAGTAAGTGTCTATAGTAAGTGGGAGAAGGAAGTACGTCAGTACATCCTACGGTCTCCTCTATTGGATTGAACCGTGAGATTCCCATGTTCCGCCTGCTAGGTCCCCACAAGTGGTACCGATCCCTACGGAGGGCCATTTCATGGGAGTCGAACAAGTCAGTCACCATTTATGGATAAAGAAACACATGGCCATTCCCAACTCTGACATTCCCTACGGTTGCACCGTTGGGGCCATCCTGTGAATTCTAAAAATGGAGAGTTACACTTACGGAATTTGCTAAGGAGTTAGTAAATCCAGACCAAAAATGATAACTAATATGCTATAGGAATAAGAGTTATTCTGGTAATAGCATTTAGTCAAGATTATCTTGATTTAGTAAAGGAGTGCTCGACTGCCCCAAGGTAGCGGCCATTCTGACCTACTAAAGTATCGTTGCTAGTAAATAAAGAGTTTGGGTACTTTATTTACTGTTAAACCTCTTAATTGGTTTAAATAGGTTAAAATCGTTTCACTAATAGACTTACATTATTTTTCAGCTTGTCGAGCTCGTTTATACAGTTGTTCGCTCACGACAAATTAACCGGTGAAAATTACGGGACCTGGAAGTCGAACCTAAATACGATTCTGGTTCTCGACAATCTCAGGTTTGTCTTAACGGAGGAATGTACTCCAGCTCCTGGCTCGAGTACTTATCGAAGTGTTCGAGAGGCATACGATGGATGGATTAGGGCTAATGATAAAGTCCGAGTCTATATCTTGGCAAGCATATCTGATGTCTTGTGCAAAAAGTACGAGGGGATGGTTTCCGCTAAGGAAATCATGCTTTCATTACAAGGGATGTTTGGACAGTCGTCATTATCTCTTCGACATGAGGCCCTCAAGTTCGTTTATAACTCCCGTATGGTGAAGGATACCTTTGTTAGGGAACATGTCCTTAACATGGTGGTCCACTTTAATATGGCGGAAGTAAACGGAGCTTCCATCGACGAGAAAAGTCAAGTCAGTTTCATCTTGGAATCTCTTCCGAAGAGTTTCCTTCATTTCAGAACCAATATGGTGATGAATAAGATTGAATACAACTTGACTTCTCTCCTAAACGAGCTTCAGATTTATCAGTCTCTGTACACCTCAAAAGGAAAGGAGAATGAGGCAAATGTTGTCTCTTCAAAGAAATTCCATGAGGGGTCGGGGTCAGGGAGTAAGCCTGAATTGACTCTGTGAGTAATAATATTATTCAAAGGAAGAAGAGTAAAAGGAGAAAAGGCAAAGCCCCTACTGAACGCAAAAGAAAATCTTCTGACAAGGGAAAGTGTTTCCATTGTAACAAAGATGGGCACTGGAAGCGTAACTGCCCCAAATACCTTGCGCAGAAGAAAGTTGAGAAAGAACGACAAGGTAAATGAGATTTATTGATTGTCGTAACAGTTTAGTGGTATATGAGTGTCATATTTCACTAATTGTGTTTATTCTTTATTTTAGGAAACTAGTTCCTGATAGCAACTGGTCGTGAGATGACTTGTGAAGACTTCGTCACAGCTAATCCAGTGGGAGCTTGTAGTAGTTGTTGTATAGAGATAATATCATCTTATGTATTTATTTTCTATATTTCTAGTTTGAACCGAACACCAATATGTTATCTTTTGTTTGTATATAAAGAAACGTTCTTTTCGCAAAAGATGTATACTGTGGTGTTCTATTAAACTCGAAAACAACTAAAAGGTTAAGACTTACAGTGTAATAAGAAAGTTGTTTTTATTCAACAATAGTTGTTGAATAAACTGGAGCTTCTCAACTGTTGAGGAAACCCTGAATGCATTGGGAGGGATGTGAGACAACCTAGTCCACTGTATTGGCTTGTCTTAAACTCGAAGTTGTCATATTCGGGGATGACGTTGAGGATTCATTGACAAGGTCAAGTGGCTCAAAACCATGAATCTTTGAGTGGTATTGAGACCAAGCCTCTAAGGTGAAAACATTTTGGGCTTGACTTTCTGGTAAAGGGATTGTCCCGAAGAGAAAGGGTTTATTGTGTATACTCACTTTCTCTTGTTACCAGATGCAAGTTAAATAGATGGCTCTTATCCATTGCTATGTTCTATCTTCATAGAATAAGGCAAGTGGATGTCAAGTTAGCTTTCCTGTAGAATAGTTATCTTGATCAGAGTATCTATAAGTCTCAACCAGATAGATTCATAATTCGAGGACAAAGAGCAAATGATTTCCGAGCCTATTCGATTCATTTATGAATTAGAATAAGCATATTTATCCTGAATTGTAAGGTCTGATATGGTGACCAAATCTTATGGTTTTGAACATCAGTTTGAATAAACATTTGATAAACCTCGATTGACAAGGGTTTAATCAATGTTGTAGCTTTCATAAACCGTTTCCGAAATTGATGTCCTAATCATTGAGAATGATGTAGGATCCACTTCTGACAATAAGCATTAACTAGCGACTCATTCCCAAATAGTTTATTTGGTGGTAGGTTTAGTTTGTTCTTGTTGGGTTTAATGTCCTAAAACTCGTGGTTTGTAAACATTTATGTTTGTAAATTATCTATTTAGTAATAATGAGTTATTAAGTTTAATTTAGTAAAGGTGTTTGCTGGAATAAAGTGAAACGTGTTTGCATTAACCTATACCAATGACCAACACCCTTGACGATCATGAGTACTTGAGTTTCATGTATGACATGAATGTGGGTCAAGCTCAAGTAGACAATCAAAACGGTCTATAGTATATGGATAGGCTGGGTACCTTATCCTGGTAACACTATTGGATGCGGCCCGTTTTGTATTCTACAAAACGATGTGATTCGAGTCGTTTCACATCAAGATGTGCGAGCGGGGGCGTCCTATGCGATGAGTTTGCGTAAAACTGAAGCACGAAAAGTCGCTCTCTCTTTATAACGTCGTTTACTGAAGAGACCGACTATTTCACCTGATGGCCTAGGTAACTCGATCCCAATCTTGAGCTTACTATGAACTCCTGCTTATTAGACAATATTCTTAGACTTGTATGGGTGAAAGTGGCAGAATGTCCGCTCAATAAGCCTACCATCTCAGGGATAAAGTCCAATAGGTAACTGGGGACATAGTGTAGTAAGATGGAGTTCACTCCTAACCCGCTCTTCAGGGTTAGTAGATAGGTTGTTCCCTTAATAGCTGACTTCGGGGCTTGAATAATAGGCGCCTACCCTCTCCTCGCTAGAGAGGGTTCCTGATCTGTTGGTTGGACCACTGATCAATTGTTCATGAGAGGTGTCAGTGGTACTTAAGGAACAAAGACGTGACACATGGGTTAAACGGTTTAAACGACCTAGCTGTGGTTACGAACAACGTGTGAAGGGTCGACTTGGCCATAACGGTAATATCTAGAGGACATAATATATCTACAGTGAGGAGAGTGCAACCCTCAGACTATAGTGGAATCTTCGGGGGTTAACGAAAGTTGATTGATTCGGGTTAAAAGAGTTTTGACCGAATAATCTCGTATCGTTGGAGCTCATGATCTGTAGGTCCTTTTAGGTTCTCCTAGCTAGCTCGGATAACGCCGTGCAACAATATAAGAAAAAAGGAAAAGGAAAAGAATTTGAATTGTTCAAATTTGGTTACTAGAAGGGTGATGGACATATTTAAATATGATTTACATATGAGAATGGTCTAAAACATGAATACGATTCATGTCTAAAAAGTCAGTTTTCGAAAAACCGGGTTTAGCCATTTTATTTAATTAATATTAGATATTGAATTAAATAATATTAATTAATTAAAAAGTTTAATTAATTATTAAAATATATATATATATATATATATATTTTATTTATTAAATTGTTTAATACATAAAATATTTATTATTATTTAAAAAATTAATTCTACACATATGTGTTTAAATATATATATTCAGTTTTTTTTTGGCTAAAACATAAAAATGGAGAAAGTGGAAAATGGGGCTCACTTAATTTAAAAGAGAATTTGATATTTTTTGAGTTCTTCTCTCCATTTTATCCTCTGCTTTCCTTCCTTTTCTTTTCTCTTGCATTCAGAGTCCTACACCTTCGTTGCTCGGCGTCGAGGATAGCGGGACTACCACGGGTGGTCCTCGGGGCATTCGTGAGAAGAGGTCAGAAGTGTTCGTGACGAGGAACGTGCGACGGAGCTTGAAGAAATCAGAACTACAAGGGTATGTAATTCTAATTTCTTTATTTCCGTTGTTTGAGCATGTTTTCTAATTGTTAAATTGATGAAATTAGAGTATCATCGATCCAAAATCGCTTCCACTGCGTATATCGCTCCATCAATTGGTATCAGAGCGATTTTGTGATTAACTCAATTTGCATCAATTTAAGCTTGGTGGGTATTTTAATTTATAAATTGTTTCTGAATGGACGTCTAAAGTGAAAATCGAATTTGACATCGTTTCTATTTGAATTTCAGAATTTGTATTTCCCGAGAATGTATGGGTTTTAATGTGTGCTTAAAAAAGTCTGTATTTTTAGAGTCATTAGAGTCCATATAGGTTTCTTTGTGAAAGAAGCTCGATTTTTGAGCTCGCCGAAATGTTCGGTGTTAGTTTGAACTCGTTCTAGGCGATACAATGAGAAGCTCGAAGAGAAATTGGCCGAAGCGTTCGGGGGAGCAAGCTTGTCAAAGGCGGTGCGAAGAGTTCGAAGTCCGCTCAAGACTTAGCTTGTCGATCAAGGTTGTAATAAAATAATTATTGTCTGCTTAATGCCAAAATCGATCCACTTTAGTGTGTTTAATTAATTATGCATTGCGAATGTAGGTTTTAATTAAAATCCATGTTTGTATGTGCATAACGTATGTCATATAGATTAAAAACCCAACGTAGGAAGCATGTTCCATGCATAGAAAATATGTTATAAGTGTTATAATATATAGTATGCATATTTAGGAATTCATGAGTTTTGATATAAAAGTTATATTAATTCGTGTATTATATGTTGTTAGTTTAATAGAGTAATTGATATAAGTGTTATATTAATTATGAAATGGAACATACCATATAGGTTATCCTTAGTCTTATGCATATTGTATATTATAAGTTATAATGTATATGCATGCTTAATTCATGAGTATTAATATAAGAGTTATATTAATTCATTAATGGGTTGTTGTTTGCTTAATAGAATAATTGATATAAGTGTTATATTAATTATGAAATTAAGTATCCAATATAAGTTTTATGCATATTGTATGTTATACATGTTATAATGTATAGGATGCATGCTTAATTCATGAGATTCAATATAAGTGTTATATTGGTTATGAATTAGGAGTTGTATGTTTAAGAGCATAATCGATATAAGTGTTATATTGATTATGAAGTTAAATATTCAACTTGTCATGCCTTAGCGAAAGCATGTTTGAGAAGCATATAGTTGGTTGTTGTAGAAAGTCTAGTTTTGCAAGTGTTGTAAAAATGACTTAGATTTTTAAAACTATAACAAAGAAAAAAGCATTTAGGGTTAATGAGACGATCTGCTTCATTAGATGAATACGTCGTTATCTCGTAAATGCTAAGGTTATGAGAAACTCACCCGGAGAACTCCTGTCTAAGGTTTGAGGAAAATTAATTGACGGATCACCTCCTACCTGGGGACTAACCGGTACTTGAGTAAAGTTAACCAGACTTTATGAGCGTGCGAGAGAGGTGTGAGGTTAATTAAATTTGTTAATAACCTAGACATCTCAGGTAAATAGTTTGCCTAGACTTTAGGTTTTATTTTCTTAGCCGGATAAAACCTGGAGTATTTACCCTAAAATTACCGTCTACGATGCTTAGTAGATGTGTAGAGAAGGAATATATGATATATCCCTCTCCTGCTACGCACTCCCTAAAGTTCACAACGTGAGAATTTTGCAGGGCCTAGTGATGACAATAAGGCATCCCCTTTCGGATGGTGTTTGCAACTTTCAATAGCAAGGTGAATGGAGTAAGTGTCTATAGTAAGTGGGAGAAGGAAGTGTGTCGGTGGTTCCTGTGGTCTCTTCCATTGGATTGAACCGTGAGATTCCCATGTTTCGCCTGCAAGGTGGCCCCTGGAGGAACCCATCCCTACGGAGGGCGGGGCATGGGAGATCAAACACCTCAGTCACCATTTATGGATAGAGAAACACATGGCCATTCCCAATTCTGACATTCCCTACGGTTGCACTGTTGGGGCCGTCCTCTGCATTCTAAAAATGGAGGGTCACACTTACGGGATTTGCAAAAGAGTTAGTAAATCCAGACCAAAAACGATTACTAAGATGCTAATGGAATATGAGTTATTTTGGCATTAGCGTTTAGTCAAGATTGTCTTGATTTAGTAAAGGAGTGCTCGAATGACCCTTCGAGCGACCATTATGACTTACTAAAGTATCGTAGGTAGTAAATAAAGAGTTTGAGTACTTTATTTACTGCTAAAATTTGTTTTAAATTGGTTTAAATAGGTTAAAATCGTTTAACTAATAGGTTTACATTCTTTTTTAGCATGGCGAACTCATTTGTACAGTTATTAGCTAACGACAAACTTACCGGAAAGAATTACGGAACATGGAAATCCAACCTGAATACGATTCTTGTGTTGGATGACCTGAGATTTGTCTTGACGGAGGACTGTCCTCCAACTCCTGGCTCAAACGCTTCACGAACTGTTTGTGAGGCGTACGATCGCTTGATTAGGGCTAATGATAAAGCCCGAGTCTACATCTTGGAAAGCATGCAGGATGTCTTGGCCAAGAGGCATGAGGTTATGATTTCCGCTAAGGAAATCATGTCTTCATTGCAAGAGATGTTTGGACAACTGTCTTCGTCTCTTCGCCATGAAGCCCTCAAATTCGTTTATAATGCTCGGATGAAGGAAGGAACCTCTGTTAGGGAACATGTCCTTAACATGATGGTCCACTTCATGACGGCAGAAGTGAACGGAGCCGCGATTGACGAGAAGAGTCAAGTAAGTTTTATCTTGGAATCTCTCCCACAGAGTTTCCTGAATTTCAGATCAAATATGGTCATGAATAAGATAGAATTCAACTTGATCACTCTTCTGCACGAGTTGCAGACTTACCAGACCCTTCATGCCTCTAAAGGAAAAGAGAATACGGCTAATGTAGTCACTTCGAAGAAGTTCCTGAATGGGGTTAGGTCTAGGAGTAAGTCTGAAGCAACTGCTACGAGTAGTAGAACTATTCGTAAGAAGAAGAGGAATAGGAGAAAATGAAAAGCTCCTATGCTAGTAGCCAAGGTAAAGTCTGGATCTTCTGACAAAGGGAAGTGTTTCCATTGTAACGAAGAAGAGCATTAGAAGCGCAATTGCCCGAAATGCCTTGCAGAGAAACATGCCGAGAAAGAACGACAAGGTAAATGATATTTATTTGTCTAAACATGTATAGTGGATTTATGAATGTCATACCTGAATGTTTTTCAGGAACCACTAATCATGTTTGTTTTTCTTTTAGGAAACTAGTTCCTGATTGTCGGTTTCTCTGTGCTGGATGACTTGAGAAGACGTCTATGCAGCTTTATAGTGGGAGTTTTGTGTTTTTGATGTTGTTGTCTGTATGAACCTAAATCACATATGTGATATGTGTAATTAAGTTGTACATATTTATGTATTTTTGAGCATATGTATATAAGTATCTTTTGGTGTAAATAAATGAACGGTTCATTTCACAAAAGATGTATACTGTTATGTTCTATTAAATTCTGAAAACAACATAGATGTTAAGACTAATAATATTAAAGGAAGGCTATATTTAAATCGGGTTGCTAATAGTAGAGTTGGTTATTCTCAATAGTTGAGAAAACCCTAACTCATTGGTTTGTCTATAAAACTCGAGTTATCATACCAGATGATGACTTGAGGATTCGTTGTTTTTAATTAGACAATGGATTATTTAGACAAGGACCAATGGTTCGAAGCTGTAGATCTTTGAGGGGTTAAATGACCGAGCCTCTAAGGTGAAAACCTTTAGGGCTTGACTTTCTGGTAATGGGACTGTCCCAAAGTGAAGAGGTTGATTGTGTATCAACTTGTTTACTTGTTACCAGACGTAAGTTGTTAGATTACTCTCAACTATTTTTCTTGTTTTATACTAGATAGGATAATATAAATAGAAATCAAGACTAGCTATCTTGATTAGAGTATCTATAAGTCATAATCACTCTCAGAGTCATATACAAGATTAAGAACAAAATCGTTTTGTTAGCTTATTCAATTCTTTTATGGATTGAAACTAGCAACTTAATCTTGAATGATTAAGGTTTGATGTTCTAATCAAATCTTATAGCTTAAACATGTTATTGATAAACTTTGCTGGCCAAATGTTTTATCAGTACTATAGCTTACATAATATGTTTCCGTAATTAATGTCTTATTCAATGAGAATGATATAAGATTACTTTCTGACACTTATGCATTCGCTAGCGACCTGTTTCCAGATATGTGATCTGGGTGAGGTCTTGTTTTGTTCTATGGATTCAGATTAATCTGAGTCGCAAGAACAAATCGCTAGTGTAGTCTCCTAACATCTGATATTGACAAGAGTTGTTAATAATCGATGTTATGAGGTGTTGTCCATACGCATTAACACATCTTGGGTTAAGATCTATCTCTTCTGAGATATATGACCCGATATGTTTTATGCAGTGAGAGCTGTCAGTTATATCGATTAATAATCTGTCATACTATAAAGGAATGGAATACAAGAGTTGTATTGTTGATTCCTCTATAAAAGCTAAAATTTGTTGCAGCTTGTATAGCAACATCAAAAAAGTGGGTTTTGAGCTCTTAAGTAGTGCGGATGAGGAGATGTGATGGTCACATGAAAAGCCTCAAAGTACTTCATGCTGATATGTTTACTAAGTCTCTCACGACTAAAGTGTTTGAGAGATACCTAAAGAGTTTAGGGCTACGGGTTGCTAAATAGGATAGTGGGAGAAGACTATAGATATATGATATTATAGTTCTTCTCGCCAACATGTACCCCACAGACGTTTAAGTCCAAGTGGGAGTTTGTTGGGTTTAATGTCCTAAAACTCGTGGTTTGTAAACAGTTATGTTTGTAAATTATCTATTTAGTAATAATGAGTTATTAAGTTTTATTCAGTAAAGGTGTTTGCTGGAATAAATTGAAACGTGTTTGCATTAATCTATACCAATGACCAACACCATTGACGATCATGAGTACTTGAGTTTCATGTATGACATGAATGTGGTTCAAGCTCAAGTAGACAGTCAAAACGGTCTATAGTATATGGATAAGGTTGGGTACCTTATCCTGGTAACACTATTGGATGCGACCCGTTTTGTATTGTACAAATCGATGTGATCTGAGTCGTTCCACATCGAGATGTGCAAGCGGGGGTGTCCTACGCGATGAGCTTGCGTAAGACTGAACCACGAAAAGTCGCTCTCTCTTTATAACGCCGTTTACTGAAGAGACCGACTATTTCACCTGATGGCCTAGGTAACTCGATCTCAATCCTGAGCTTACTATAAACTCCTGCTTATTAGACAGTATCCTTAGACTTGTATGGGTGAGAGTGGCAGAATGTCCGCTCAATAAGCCTGCCATCTCAGGGATAAAGTCCAATAGGTAGCTGCGGACATAGTGTAGTAAGATGGAGTTCACTCCTAACCCGCTCTTCAGGGTTAGTAGATAGGTTGCTCCCTTAATAGCTGACTCCGGGGCTTGAACAATAGGTCTACCTTCTCCTCATTAGAGAGGGTTCCTGATCTGTTGGTTGGACCACTGATCAATTGTTCATTAGAGGTGTCAGTGGTACTTAAGGAACAAAGTCGTAACACATGAGTTAAACGGTTTAAACGACCTAGTTGTGGTTACGAACAACCTGTGAAGGGTCGACTTGCCCATAACGATTATATCAAGAGGACATAATATATCTACAGTGAGGAGAGTTCAACCCTCGGACTATAGTGGAATCTCCGGGGGTTAACGAAAGTTGATTGATTCGGGTTAAAAGAGTTTTGACCGAATAATCTCGTATCGTTGGAGCTCATGATCTGTAGGTCCTTTTAGGTTCTCCTAGCTAGCTCGGATAACGCCGTGCAACAATATAAGAAAAAAAGAAAAGGAAAAAAAAATTGAATTGTTCAAATTTGGTTACTGGAAGGATGATGGACATATTTAATATGATTTAAATATGAGAATGGTCTACAACATGAATACGATTCATGTCCAAAATGTCGGTTTTCGAAAAATCGGGTTTAGCCATATTATTTAATTAATATTAGATATTGGATTAAATAATATATATTTTTTATTTATTAAATTGTTTAATAAATAAAATATTTATTATTATTTAAAAATTAATTTAGAATTAATTTTAAAAATAATAATAGTAATAATATATATATATATATATATATATATTCAGTTTTTGGCTAAAACATAAAAATGGAGAAAGTGGAAAATGGGGTTCACTTAATTTAAAAGAGAATTTGATATTTTTTGAGTTCTTCTTCATCCGAGCCCCATGGTTTTTCTTCTCTCCATTTTATCCTCTGCTTTTCTTCCTTTTCTTTACTTTTCTCTTACGTTCGGAGTCCCACAACTCCGTTGCTCGGCGTCGAGGATAGCGGGACTACCTCGGGTGGTCTTCGGGGCGTTCGTGAGAAGAGGCCGGGAGTGTTCGTGACGAGGAACGTGCGGCGGAGCTTGACGAAATCGGAACTACAAGGGTATGTAACTCTAATTTCTTTATTTCCGCTGTTTGAGCATGTTTTCTAATTGTTAAATTGATGAAATTAGAGTATCACCGATCCAAAATTTCTTCCGCTGCGTATATCGCTCCATCAGTTTTAAGGATTCAGGTTGATCTGAGTCGTAAGAACAAATCGCTAGTGTTGTCTCTAAAAATCTTGTATTGACAAAGTGTTGTCAATAGTCGATGGTCTATGGAAATGGTTTTCTAAGACACCTCAAGTGTTAAGGATATAAGACGCATTCATTTGCATTTACATATTGAAGGTCATATGTTGTCTTCTGAGATACATGACCCGATATGCGCTATAGGGGTGTACATGGGTTGGGTTGGGTTTGGGGATTTTTCAACCCAACCTGAAAATTTCGGGTTGGAAAATTTTCAACCCAACCCAACCCAACATTTCAGTCAACCCAACCCAACCCAACCCTCAATTTTCGGGTTGGATTGGTTTGGGTTGGCGGGTTGGCTTTTTTTTAAAAAAATTAAGTTTTTATTTGATTTTTTCCATTACTCCAAATCACAAAAAATTACAAATTGAAGGGGCATCAGACTATTTGAGAGGTGGCGAACGGCCAGGCAGCGGAGAGAGAGACGGCGTCGGCTGGATGGAGGATGAGGCGGAGACGGACGAAGGGCAGAGGGGGAGAAGATCTGCGAGAGAGAGAGAGATGGTGTCGACTAGATGGAGGCGGAGATGGATGAAGGGCGAAGAGGGGAGAAGATCTCTGCGAGAGGGAAAGACGGCGTCGGCTGGATGGAGGCGGAGAATGACGGCGATGAAGTGGAGAAGGAAGAGATCTGGTCAAAGAAAGATGAGAGGGTTGAGGTGAGAAAGATGAGAGAGATGAGAGGGGTGAGAGAGATGAGAGGGGTGAGGTGATGAGACAGCTGACAAAAAAAAGAAAAAATGAGAAACGTGAAACCATAATCTTAGGAAATATAATATATATATATTTTTTAATATATATATTGAATCCGGTTCGGTTCAGGTTGAACCGAGCCAAAATTGGTTCAACCCGCGAACCGAACCGAAAATTTAGTTTTTTAATTTTGCAACCCAACCCAACCCATATTAAAAAAAAAAAAAAAACCCAACCCGAAAAGTTGGGTTGGGTTGGGTTGGGTTTGGTGGGTTGCAGATTTTTTGTACACCCCTAATGTGCTATGCAGTGGCAGCAGTCAGAAGAAGTAAGTCCAATTGGATTTGATCATTGGATTCTGGTTAAAGTTTATCCCAGTGCAAACGAGGAGTAGAATACAAGAGTTGTATTGTTGATTCCTCGGTGGTAGCTAAATCTTGTTGCAGCTTGTGAAGCAGCAAAATGTTTATAAGTTGAGCTCGTAGTTAGTGTTATGAGTAGATGTGATGGTCACATAGAAAGCCTCGCAGCACTTCATGTTGTTTTGTTTACTAAGTCTCTCATGGCTAAAGTGTTTGAGAGACACCTACAAGAGTCTAGGGCTCCGAGTTGCTGGAGAGGACAGTGGGAGAAAACTTCATGATATATGATATATTAGTTTTCTCCACCAACATGTACACCACAAACGTTTAAGTCCAAGTGGGAGTTTGTTGGGTTTTATGTCCTAAAACTCGTGGTTTGTAAACTGTTGTGTTTATAAATATTCTATTTAGAATAAAGAGTTATTAGTTTTATTCAGTTAAAGAGTTTACTAAATAAAGTGAAACGTGTTTAGGTTAACCTATACCAATGACCAACACCCTTGGCTGAATATGAGTACTTGAGCCTCATGTATGACATGATTGTGGATCAGGGTCAAGTAGTCAATCCAAACGGTCTATAGTATATGAATAAGGCTGGGTACCTTATCCTGGTAACACTATTGGATGCGGCTCACTCTGTATTATACAAAACGATGTGATCCGGATCGTTTCACATGGAGATGTGCGAGTGAGGGCTTCTTGTGCAAAGAGTTTGCATAAGACCGAACCGCGAAATACGTCGCTCTCTCTTTATAACATCGTTTACTAATGAGACCGAAATTTTCATTTGATGGCCTAGGTAACTCGATCTCAATCCTGAGCTCACTATGAATTTCTACTTATTCGAAAGTATCCTTTGACTTGCACGGGTGAGAGTGACCCATAAGCGCCGACTCAATAAGCCTACCATCTTGGGGATAAAGTCGAATAGGTAGCTGGGGACATAGTACAACAAGATTGGAGTTCACTCCTAACCCGCTCTTCAGGGTTAGTAGATAGGTTGTTCCCTTAATAGCTGACTCCGGGGCTTGAACAATGAGCGTTCACACTCTCATGAGATGAGAAGGTTAATGATTTGTTGGTTGGACCACATATTTATTGTTCATTAGAGGTGTCAGTGGTACTTAACGAACAAGACGTAATGCAGGGGTTAAACGGTTTAAATGACCTAGCTGTGATTCCGAACAACCCGTGAAGGGTCGACTTGCCCATGACGATTATATCAGAGGACATAATATATCTACAGTGAGGAGAGTGCAGCCCTCAGACTATAGTGGAGTCTCCGGGGGTTAACGAATGTTGATTAGTTCGGTTGAAAGAGTTTTGACTGGATAATCTCGTATCGTTGGAGCTCATGATCTGTAGGTCCTTTAGGTTCTCCTGGCTAGCTCGGATAACGGCGTGCAACAATATCAGAGAAAAGAAAAAGAAAAAGAATTTGAATTATTTAAATTCATTTTTTGGAATGATGATTGACATATTTAAATAGGGAATGGTCTAAAACATAAATACGATTCATGTGCAAAAATTCGGTTTCCAGAAAATCGGGTTTAGCCATATTATTTAATTAATATTTGATATTGAATTAAATAATATTAATTAATTAATTAATATACATATATATATATATATATATTTTATTTATTAAAAAGTTTAATAAATAAAATATTGGGTTGGTTGCACAAACAACAATCAGGCCCAAAATATTTGCAAATTTAGCCAAGTTTAAAACCTTTTGCAAATATGGCAAAAAATCAGTGGTTATCACTGATAAACTTTATGACTATTACTGATAGATTTTATGACTATTATTGATGGACTTCTTTCAGTGATAGACTTCTATCACTGATAGACTATTATCATTGACAAAATTTTATAAAAAAGACTACTATCAGCGATAGACTTCTATCAACGATAAACTTCTATCAGCGATAGACCATTCTATTAGTGATAGAAATTGACATATCCGCAATTTTTTTAAAAAAATGTTATATTTTTAATTATTTTACCTGACATCTGTTACAATTTTTCTAAAATATTTATGATTATTTAAAATTAATTATGAATTAATTTTAAAAAATAATAATAATATATATATATATATATATATATATAAAAAAGAAAAAAAAAAAGTGTCTTACATGCATGCATGTAAGACACTTGTTTTGTTTTGTTTTATATATATATATATATATATATATATTAGACTTTGAAAATTTTCGTTTACAAAATTTTGGTGGGTTTTTTTAGTTCTTTTAAGATCTGTGTTAGAACTTTTTGTAGTTCTTTTCATCGGATCTTTTGAACTACAAGGATACAAACCCTTATCTTTCATCTTTTCTTTCTCTTTCTTCCTTTCTTTTCTTTTGTTTTTGGAGTCCCACAACTTCGTTGCTCGGCGCCGAGGATAGCGGGACTACCTGGGGTGGTCCTCGGGGCGTTCGTGAGAAGAGGCCGGAAGAGTTCGTGACAAGGAACGAGCGGCGGAGCTGAAGAAATTCGGAACTACAAGGGTATGTAATTCTAATTTCTTTATTTCCGTAGTTTGAGCATGTTTTCTATTTGTTAAATTGATGAAATTAGAGTATCATCGATCCAAAATCGCTTCCGCAGCGTGATACGCTCCATAAAATACATCAACAAATCAATCCTTAACCTCAAATTAGAGCACTTACCTTAGGTGCCCGTTGTGCTAATCAAGCCAAATCCACAATGTTTGAGCTTTATTACAAGAAAAAGGGAGAAAAATGGAGTTCTAGCTCAAAAACCCGAGCTTACAATAATGGAGGAAAAGGGAAAAACAGAGAAGATGACCTAAAAATCGGAGAAAAGGCTTGTATAATCGTCGTAGCGTCGAGACGCTGCGGACGAAAAGTTCAGATCGCGCGCGTTCGTAGCGTTGAGACGCTAGCGCTCAATGCTTTCTCTCGGGTTTGGAGCAATTTATTTGCCTTTGGTTTCTCCCTTTTGGCAAATTCTTCATTTTTGAACCTCCTCTTTTTCCGAAGCGATCCCGAGGCCTCAAAACGACATTCTTAGCTCTGAAACATGTCCTTGGAATTCTCGAGCTCTCTAACCGTGAATCACCTATAATCATGGAAAAATAACATAATTAATCACGGTTTTAGGTGGATTTAGGGAGTAAACAATAGCTCTATTTTGGAGCTATCACTTTTCTACCAGAGGTTCTTGTCAATTGTTGGGGTAGTGGTTACACGAGCTCGTGTCTGATGTGTCTAAACGATGGAAACCTTCAAACGAAAATGATAGAAATAAAAATTGTGTCCCGAAGTGCAAGAATTCGAAAAGGGTGAATTCTTTTCATCCCAGAAGTTTGGTAATGTGATTTGAATTCTACCAATAAATGGTTTCAATGGAGTTCAAGAAGTTTATATCACAATGTCAAGAAGAGCCTCAAGATGAAGTTACAGTGAAGGAACTCAAGTTGCATTAAATGAACTCAACTATATATACTTGTTTGTTGTTAATAGATCAATAAGAGTTCAACTATATCTGAAGCGCTTCATTTAATGCAAGTCAATCATTTAAATTAATTGTTTTTCTTTTATTTATTTATTTTCTTTTATGCTGGTTTCATTTTTTTCTATTTTCTTCCCTTTTATTTTTATTTTTTTAAGAATGCTTTCCAATTTATCTATCCTTAAATATTAAGGTTTAGGGTGTAGATTTTAAAATTTAGGATTTAGGTGGGTTATTATTTAAGGTTTAGGGTTTCCTTAAAACATTTTAGATTTAGGGTTTGGGTACCCTAAATCCTAAATGTAGAAAATCATGCTGTAAATTAGGGCTTGATATTTGAGATTGATTCTTTGTAATGTGTTGATCGTTAGATACAAATTGTCGAGCCCAACCAAAAAAGATGGGGCTCGGTATAGCCACAGTCCGGTTCCCAGGGTTAGAGTATTCCCTATTAGAAGCCTACTCAAATCAGAACTAAACTAGTAGATTCTCTTTCGCTTATCGGTCGGCCGGCTTTCATTGTTGCAACCTTCGCATTTCCTGCTGAGATCCCAAGTCTCCAAGTGGGCCCTCTTGGCCACCCGCGACCTTGGCTTTTTAGAGAATCCCGCTCCTGTGTCGTGGGACTTGTAGCTCGGCAGTCCACCGGGTGGGTTTGTTTATCCTTCCAGTTTCGAGTGTCTTCTTGGATAGTTATTTCCTTTTATATGTTTGATAGCGTGTCTAATGACCGATATTTAACACTTGAAATTGAGTTATTTCATTCCTAAAGCATGAGGAAAGCGCTAATTTTCTGTCATTTTGAGCCTTTATTTCACAAAGTGGCATGCGCTAGCGTAGTACGAGCTTTATTGTGTTTTAATTGATTATTTGTTTAATTTTTCTAGTACTGCGCTAGAATTAACGCAAGTTAACCATCTTAGGAAACGAGGCCGATCGTGAGCCTACTACGGCTCTAGGGAATCTTTACCCAAGAAACATCATTTTCCCTTGCCAGTGATCGTGGAGCAGAGAACGTGGTGCAGGCGTTGTGCAGAAAAAGCAGCTAGAGTCTACCAAGTCAGAGCTCGACGACACTCGCGCGCCTGACACCTCAGCACAAAAAGTAAAGTTGTCTGGACCGCGTGAAAGCCATTGCTGAGATTTTATCCGCCTTTAAATATCTCCATTTCCATCAAGATGAGAGAGCTTGGCTGTATCAATATTACATTTTCGAAAATTCTACCAAGTTTCCGAGAGGAGAATGAAAGGTTGTTTGTCGAACTGAGTACATTCCGGAGGAAGTGGCAGCCCACCGTCGATTCTCGAGTTGAAGACCGCCACTTCGCCTCCTTGGCGCACTTTACTGCTTTCTTTATCGCTTTTCTTTACTGCTTTCATTTAAGCGCTTTATTTAAATCGATTTCATGAGTAGCTAACTTTTTATTTAAGACTTGGTCGTTGGCCTAAACTGTTGTGAATCATGATTATGTGAGTTGAGATTTTAGCAAGCATCGCATATCTTCTTCTTAAGTGTTCTTCATCTTTTTATACATCTTTACATTTCTGATCAACTTGTGGGATATCGTTTCCTAGTCTACGATACAAAGAGTTAAGGAGTGAGTTACTTAAGACAAAATAATGGAAGTAAATATACATGTCGTGAACAGACATACATTCCATTTGAGAGCTTAAGAGAGGAATATAACAACTTGTGCGGTAGAAATACTTCATAGTCTGCGTAGTGTCGAACCTTTAAGGCTCCGCTTGTAGAACTCTCTCTGCTTAGATACTCAAATCGAGCTTATTAAAATGTTTTTCTACCACATAAGCATGTTAGCTTTAGTAGGGTTGCCTTCATCAATGTCTTGAATGTTTTCTTTATTTACTTTACTCGCAATCAACCAATTGCATTTATTAACTTGTTACCGCATCTATTCACATGTTAGTAAAGTCTGACTTAATTGACATCATTTCGCTAATGCTTCCAACCTTATTCCCTTAGGTTCGATCTCATATTACATGTATTCCATTTTATTATTTTATTGACATGTTAGGTACTTGCGCTTCCGCATTATGTAAAATATCGTTTGTGTTCATTTTTAGCCATTTCGTAAACGATTGCATGCCTTACCATTTCCACCGCATGTCATACACGCAATATCATATAGTACTTAAAAGCTTAATGCAACACACGACAACGACCAACAACCAATGTTTATAGCAGTTTATTTCTTTTCCATATACGTTTAGGTTGTTAGCAGATTTTCTGCATAGTTGATTGAGGTCGTCTTGTATAAATCCACATTTTCTTCACTCAATGAAAGACAAGTGAAAATATTGTCTTTCATACAAAGCTTCATGGCATCAGAGCCTTGAAACTATTCAAATAGTGCCAAATCTGATCGAGGAAGTAGGGGTAATGTTGTTGTTTATGAAACTTCTAACCAATCACCACTCAATAAAGATATTTTGGATAGGCTACAATAATTGTTGAACAAAACAAATCCAACACCTAGAAGTGGTTCTGGGAGTATGCAACAACAAGGTAACCAAAATTTTCTTGCTCTTCATACTCAAACTCTTTCATCTGAATGGATGGTGGACTTTGGAGCCTCTGATCATATGACAGGTGATAAATCTTTATTCTCGTCATTTTTTTCCTTATAAGGGCGATCATTTTGTTTGAATTGTTGTTGGAACACCTACTAAAGTAATTGGAATTGGAAGTATTCAGATATCAAGCTCCTTGACTCTTTAGTCTGTATTGTTTGTGCCAAAATTGAAATATAATCTACAGTCTGTGAGTAAGCTAAATAAAGAAATGAATTGTGAAACTAAATTTTCTTGCGAGCTCTTGTCTTTTTCAGGACTTGGGATCGAGGAAGACGATTGGCAGTGCTAAATGTGTGCAGGGTTGTACCTTTTCAAAGTAGAAAATCTTCCAACAACAAAGAGATGCAATAAACTTGTAGTTGAGTCTAGTTGTGAGTCGTCAGCTTATGTTTCGAAGTCTTTAGATTATTCCAATAAAGATAGTATTTTCATGTTGTGGCATTATCGTCTTGATCATCCAAATTTTTTCTATCTTGAGCGTGTTTGTTTCCTTCTTTATTTATCAATAAAAATTATAAATTCTTCTGGTGTGAGATTTGTCAACTTTCCAAACACACTCAGTGCACATTTTTTACCGCATTCTATATTCCATCTCATCCTTTCTCTCTTATCCATGGGGACATTTGGGGGCTATCAAGAATAAAAAAATGTGAATGGAGCGCGTTGGTTTCTTTTATTAGTTGATGATCACACCCGTTTGAGTTGGACATTTATTATGAAATAGAAGTCTGAAACTAGCAAACTTATTCCAAAAAGTTCTTAAAGTGATAATGCTCAAGATTTCTTCAACTCTACTCTTGGATCCTATCTTCAATATCATGACATTGTTCACCAAAGTTCTTGTGTTGACACACCCTAACAAATGGTGTAGTTGAACGCAAAAATCGTCATTTGCTTGATGTAGCCTCATGCTCACTTCTAATGTTCCAAAATATATTTGGGGTGAAGTTGTTCTAGCTGCTACTTATCTTATAAATCGCATGACACATCCCGCATTCTCAAATTCAAAACACATTTACAAAGTTTACTTACTCTATATCCTACATCCCATCTTGTGTCTCACCTACCCCTAAAATTATTTGGATGTACGACATTTGTTCATATATACCCTCAACACCGTAGTAAACTTGATGCTCGATCCATGAAATGTATCTTTCTAAGATACTCATCAAATAAGAAAGGTTATAAATGTTATTATCGCCCAACTCGTCAATTCTTTCATACCATGGATGTAACCTTCTTTGAAAATCAACCCTATTTTCCCAAATCCGCACTTCAGGGGGAACATTATGACCTTGAATCACAAAATTTGGATTGCATACGTTCTTTTCCTCCTAACCTTGAACCAAAAAAATTGTATGGCATACCTATTTTCCTCCTAACCCATCTGAAAGACCTTTTGAATCCTCCTATAAGTCAACGCCTCAATTTATCCCTGAGGTCGAATTGTAAGTTTATTCACGAAGAACAAGGCAACTTGAGAGGCATGAAGTGCAACCTCACATGTTCAGCAAAGCCCAAGATCTTAACCAAAAACCTAATGTCCTTGAAGTACACGAGACAGTAGAAGATGATATAGACACACCTATTGCAGTAAGAAAAAGGTGTTCGCTCATGTACTCAACACCCTATACAATACCAATTATCTTACACTAATTTGTCACCAATATTTAGAGCATTTGTGTCTTCACCTGATCAAAGAAAAACACCCAACATAGTATAGGAAGCCTTATAGAGACCTGAATGGAAAGCAACCACTCTAGAGGAATTACGAGTGTAGACACCGTATCTAGTCCGATCATTTGTTTATTATTAATGTTTTTTTTACCTTTTTATTATTTTATTGTCATATTTTATTCAGTCATTTTTTACTTTTTAAATTTAAATTTTTTATTATTTTATTTAATTAGTTTCGAAAATTTAAGAAAAATAATGAAAAATAACATTACCTAATTTGACAAATAAAATTAACATTTAATGAGTATAAACTTTCTAAGTCATTTTATGGTTAAAATTTGATATTCATTCATTTACTTAAATTAGTATAAAATCCTTAATTCATTTTACGGTTAAAATTTGATAATTATTTATGAGTATAAAATACTTGATTTTTTATGGTTAAAATTAATTTCAATTGAGTATAAAATTTTGAATCGTGATTTGTTTGATTCTAACCGTGTTTGACATTCTCATCGTCTAAGAAAATATCAGAGCAAAAAGGCTCGTAGGAAGGATTTGAAAAAGGACTAGCACAATTAGGAGAAAAATGTTATTTTAGTCAAAGCCTAATTTGACAAAGAATTCATTTTCTCTCTCCCTTCTTCTTCTTCTCCACCGATCTTCAACCTCAAATTTCGGCGAGACCCCACCACCACCAACGGACGAAGCTTCACGGACAGCAGCGTTCAAGAAGACAACGACGACAAGAATACATTGCACGACGATGAAGAAGCCCGAACCAGTGTACGAATCAACTTCAGACGAACCGAGGAGATTCACGCTCCGGCGACCAATTTCAACTCGAATATCTTGGCGGCGGACTTAACCAGACCAGCGGAGGAAGAAGCTCCACGGCGGTGCTACTCGAGTGAGTCACGGCAGCGCACCACGAGGTCCATTGCATCGAATTAGCAGCAGACGAAACCACACGGCGCAGTCAGATCTGCGGAGACCCAGACCTTCCGACGAGAACGACGATCCTCGAATCACGATGGCGGTGGAGCTCGGAGGCGATGAGCGACGTTCGAGCAATGCTTAGAAGATGGCAGAACTTGAGCGTTGATGATGGACTTCAAATGAACCAGCTCTAGCGACGACGGAATTAGCGTGGAGAAAAATACGTTTTCTCTCTACATGAGGCGGTCTTCAATCGGAGCTCGAACCGACGGCGAATGAAACTCCACGGCGACGACGGCATAATGCATAGAGGCCGCGGCTGAACATCGAGGAAAAAGAAGGTTTTAATTTAAGTTTTTGAGTTATTTATGAAAATGCCATTAATTACGTTTAATTACAATTTTGTCATCGTATGCTTAATTACAAAACTATCACTCCTTATTTTTTTTATTTATAATTTTGACGTTTGACTTACAATTTAATGTTTGACCATTTATTTTCAATTAAGTTAGGATATATTTTGCTTTTAAAATTTAAGATTTGAAGGCATCTTTCAATTTTACCTTAATTTAAGTCTTTAAATGAATTTTTATTGAATTTTTTAAAATACATATTTCAAATGAATTTCAAATTAATCTTCAATTTGAATTTTCCTAAATCTCAATTTAGTCTTATAATCCAAAATCCTAATTTTCGTTTAAAAATAACGTTTGATAAATAAAATAATATTTGTTTGAAGGATGAGTAATGTTGCTTTCGTAGAGTTTCGACTCTCGTCCAAGCACACGAAAATCCTCCCAATCCTTCTAAAAATAAATCAATATATTTTAAAAATTAAATATTATCATATAAATCATATGACGGAGTTGAGATAATTTCTCAAATTCTTGAGCTAAAAAAATTATTTTAAATAAAAGAAAATTTAATATGATAATTAATTAAGGATAAATCTCACTCAATACATCAAACTCTTACTTTATTTTTAAAGTTAAGATTTGATTAAATGAGACATTTTTTTTTAATAAATTATTATTTCTTTTCCCAAATTAAGGAGCTTTTTTTAAATTAACTAGATAATATAAGATAAAATATGGCTACCGTTTTTAACGGGTGTTGTAGGGTGTTAATACTTTCCCTACACTTAAACGACCCCCGAACCTAATTTCTTATTTCGTGGACCAGTTTTCTTTTTAAGGTGACCAATCACACTCAAAATGATTGGTGACGACTCCAAATTCTTTTATTTTAAAACGAAACCCTTAAAAGAAGACGTCGGCTGCTCTGCGTCGTGATGACGTTGCGACAACGAGCACTTGAAAAAAATGGGACATGGATTCTTAAAGATTTTCCTTCAGGCAAGCAGACAATTGGATGTAGATGGTTTTTTTCTACCAAACACAAACCAGAGGGAAATATAGTACGATTCAAAGCTTGTCTTGTGGCTAAGAGATTCACCAAAGCCTATGGGATTGACTATGAGAACATTTTCTCCCGTTTCCAAGTTGAATACTATTCCTAAACCATAAACCCTAATATATCTATTGGAACTAATTTAGATTGATCATTGTTTCAACTTGATGTAAAAAGTGCATTTCTTAATGGCGATCTAGTAGAGAGGAAGTGTATATGGACATACTCCTGGATTTGAAGACCTTTATATTAGAGGAAATGTATGTAAATTCAATAAATCACTTTATGGGCTAAAACAGTCACTCGAGCTTGGTTTGAAAAGTTTACAAACGTGTTGAAACAAGATGGTTATACTCAGTGTCAATCAGATCACACCTCTTGTTCATCAAACATTTTTCACCAAGTAATATTATTGTATTAATAGTATATGTCGATGTTATTATTCTCACAGAAAATGTTTCTGAAGAAATGGTTTGACTCAAGAAACTTCTCTCAAGGGAATTTGAATTAAAAGACTTCAGACATTTGAGATATTTCCTAGGAATGAAAGTTGCAAGTTCCAAAAAAGAGATTTATGTTACTCAACGGAAATACACTTTAGATCTCTTAAAAGGGTCTGTGATGACTGGTTGCAAACCAATTGATACACTTATGAGTGCAAATACAAAACTCGGGGTTAACTCTGAAGATGAAGTATTCAATCGAGGCAGATATCAACAACTAGTTGGAAAACTAATATACTTAACCCATACTCGACCATACATTAGCTTCGTTGTTAGTGTGGTAAGTCAATTTCTGAACAAATCTTCTAAAGAACATATGGAAGTTGTGTATAGAATATTGAAATATCTTAAACATGATCCTAGAAAGGGTTGTGGTCAGGAAGACTACAAATCGATCTTTAGAAGTTTACATTGATGCAGATTGGGTTGGCTCTCCTATTGAACGTAAGTCAACTTCAGAATATTGTTCGTATGTATGGGGAAACTTAGTTACCTACTGCAACAAGCTAAAAACATCAAGTTGTGGCTCGAAGCAATGCTAAAGCCGAGTTTCAATCACTAGCCCATGAAATTTGCGAAGGAATTTGGTTACAACGTCTTCTCACTAAACTCAAGGTGAAGATAGAAGGTGTCATAGATTATTGTGTGACAATCAATCTGCCATAACTATATTGCAAAGAATTCAATACATCATGACCGAATGAACCATGTAGAGATAGATCGTCACTTCATGAACGAGAAAATTGAGACAAACACTATTAGACTAAGATATATGTATCTTCCAAACAACAAGCATATATATTAATTAACTAAGGCACTACATCAAATTATTCTTGGTAGTTTGATTTTCAAGCTCGGCATGACAAGCATATATCATCCAGCTTGAGGGGTGTAGAAAATCAAGTTGGAAATTAGAACTTGATCATATTTGAGATTGATACTTTATAATTGTTTGATAGCTATTTTCTTGTATATGTTTATAGTTATATATATATAGGTTTACATTGTTCCCAGATTTTCTGCATAGTTGATTGAAGTTCTCTTATATAAATCCATCTCTTCTTCACTCAATCAAAAACAAATGAAAATATTATCTTTCATACACAACTTCACTAAATACTAACCCTAAATATTAATTTTAAACTTTAAACTCTAAAACCTTAAGAAAAAGAAAAATTCAATAAGAAAAAAGTAATTTTTTTTAAAAAAATAATAATAATTTAAATGTCACATGACAACATTTGGGGCTAGCCATATTGTGGCCGCCCTCTCCCTTAATCCGGAATAATTTCTCTAAAATGAAACATTCAATCTTTTTTTTAGTGAGTCTATGAGAATTTTTAAAAGAACCATTATAAAATTTATAATCTCCCATATAATGACTTTAATTTTAGTTTTAATGAAAAGTTTAAAAAATATTTTTTTAACTCCAAAATACAACTATGAGATTTTAATAAGGAAATTAAGAGTTGTGTTAATATATAATATTAAAAAATTTATGAAATGAAAATTACATAAACTAATTTTAATTATTAATACAATTATAAATTATATTATATTATATTAGTAATTAATCAATTATTTGTATATTATATTAAAAATTATTTTATTAATCATAACGAATAATATGCATAATTAGATGTATAAAAGTTCATAGCACATGATAACAAGCTAGTATTATTGAATAATCCACCCATAGAGTTCTCATTAAGAGAACTATGGCCCATTAATCAAATACTAACTATTTTATTTATTTATTTTAATTTTTTTTAAGCAATACTAACTAGTTTTTTTTTTGCAACGGTATTTTAATTAAAGCGAGGATTGAACCCATGACCTCATAGTCACGGACACAACCTTATGTCAATTGAGCTATCTCGGTTTGACAGCAATACTAACTAGTTCATCCTTAGGGATTATGGATAATTTTAAGACATCGATAACATTAATTAATTAAGGTTATGGTCCTTAATCTATTATATGTATTATTAGGCAGTCTCATTCCCTATCAAATTCAGGGATATATTAGACGATAAAATTGAAAGTTTTAGAATCTATCTCAGACCGGATTGATTTTGTTTTCTTCCGCGCATAAATCATCTAAGAAGCTTTGTTATTCTAAAATAATTATGAGTTAGGCCTAACAATCTTTTCAAATATGAATGACCTATTCTGTCATCCAAAGCATACCAATACACACTCATATAATCCATTATTTGGCATTCTAGATATTGCCAATATTTTTTTTATTTTTTTATGTATTGACCAATAATGCATTGTTGTTTGTGTAATGTGTGGAAAAGGGTTCCTGGTCATGAGGTCCAAAGTCCTTTATGTGTTTTTAGCTTGGGTGCTCAATGATTTCATGAGTTGCTCCTTGAACCGACAACCAAACTTTGAGGTTTGAGGCCACCCTAAACCTTCATTATTTTAATTAAAACACCCCTAAACTAGTAACTTATTTCCCTATGTATTATTTATTTACTATTTTTTCCATCACTTCGACACGTGTCCTTCATCGGTTGGGTGATCTTTTGACATGATAATCAAAGTCATGGAAACCCTAAATTTCAAACACCCAAATTAAATCAACCCAAAAAGAAAAAAATATTTCCCATTATATATATAAAATATCCCTACTTTATTTACTGGTTTTTTAGGGTTTGGTCCATTAATTTTCAAGTATTTTGTTTTAGTTTTCAAATGTTTATGTACACATAAAAAATTAATTTAGGAATTTGAATCAATTTTATAACCCAATATTTAACTTGATATAAGACTTTAATTTTTTTTTCCATCATCAAGTAATTAAATGAACAAGCATGTTGTAAAAAAAATAATAATAATAATAATAAAATGAACAAAACAGGTAGCAAATTTTGTAAATCTACCTTAAAAAAAAGAAAAAAAAAACTTTATATCTCTAAACTTTAACGGTTTTTTTTTTTTTAATTTTTTTTTAAAAAAAGAATACTTCATTAGTATGTGAGAAACATACAAATGCCGAAACCTAATTACATGAACGCAATCGAGTTCAAAGCGATATTAGAAATATCATAGCTGAGAAGAGAGGGGATTTTTTAGACCAAGAAGCCGCATGAACAATAATATCATCCCAAATCGACTGAAAGCTTCGAGCAAAATTGTTGAAAGTTCGATTGTTTCTTTCTTTCCAAATACTTCAAAGAGAGACCACCAAAATATTGTGGATGAGAATCCCAAACTAATAATATGAGTATTTTTTCAACTTCTCGTCTTCATCTATTTTTCTCTACTTATTTACGAAAAATTCATGAGGAAATTTTCTCCCAACCTTTATAGGGATTTTGAAAGAAAAATAATTTTATTCACATGATTTCGAATTGATTTTCAATGAAATCATGTGAAAATAGTTATAAATCGAGATTAAATTGAATTACCTTCTAAAAATTTAGGGTTTAAATTACAATTATTAGTTTGAAGTTTTAAGTGATACAACCACCAAAGTTTCAGACTAAAATTGATTATTTTTTCAAAAACAAAATAATAGTAAAGATTAAAATGACTTTTGATACAAAAATTAATGACTAAATTAAAGATACTAGTTTAAATAAGTTTAGGGGACCAAAGCAAAATGAATACAAAAAGTTGAAAAAAAGTTGTGTTTCTTTATGTTATTATTTGTCTGCAATATGCCATTTACATCTCTATGTGTATTTAACCTTTTTGCATATATTGTGTGTTAACTTTTTCAATCTTCAATTTTTCATCAATCACTGTCTTCTCTCTCTCTCTCTTGTTGTTTGTGTATTCTACTTTACTTTTCTCTTTCTCTCCCACATATTAAAACATCCTCTTGTTTTCTTCTTCTTCTTCCTTTTGGTTTCCAAAGCTTCATCAAACAGACTCTCCCATGGCAGTTCTACCAACCACCTCCTCAAGATTGGATCTCACCATCTCTGTACCTGGCTTCAATTCATTCTCCTCACCACTTCCTCCATCTGGTACACATCATCATCATCATCTCGATCAATTTACGATCTATCGCTGCATTTTTCTTCCGACCTAATTCGATTCTCTCTCGTTTAAGAATATGAGTAAATGATTAAATATATCGTAGCGTTTGAGAATTTCAATAGTGATCATTTTCACCGTCGTATCAAACGCAGGATCAAGTGATGAAAATTATATGTTTGAACCCTATAATTTTGTATAACGCGAAAAGCGATCAAGTGATGAAAATTTGAATAGATGATTTAACCCTAATCCGTGCTTCAAGTATCCGTACGACTTAACGTGGTGATTTAAGCGTCTTAATATAGGACAATATCATTTTCAATGCTTAAGTTGCATCTATCAATAGTAGCAGGGTGTTCGCGAGGTTGAGTTTTTGAGTTTAGTGGTGATTTAAGGCTTTGAAATGTGACGGTTTTTGTTGCAGTAGTGAGAGATTTGGACATGAATCGAGCTCCCGACGAAGAGGAATGGATGATGGGAAGTATGGAGGAAGATGAAGAAAATACCAATGGAAACCATCCAAGGAAGAAGCTGCGTTTGACAAAGGAACAGTCTCATCTTCTTGAACAAAGCTTCAGACAAAACCATACCTTAAATCCAGTACACTTCTTAAAATTCCCTCTTCTAATTTTTTTCTCTAATATCTAAAAAGAAAACAAGATTTCAAGATTTTTTTTTTTTTTTTTTTTTTTTTGGAGGGTAGAAACAAAAAGAGAATTTGGCAGAAGTGTTGAAGTTGAAGCCAAGGCAGGTTGAGGTTTGGTTTCAGAATCGAAGGGCAAGGTGAGTAAATTTATATGTTATGTTCTTGAATTATTTGAATTTCTTCTATTTTTCTCTTTTTTCTTTGTTCTTTCTTTGTGTGTTTCCTATGGATTTTCATTTTTAATTAGGGCTTCTATTTATATGCATAATGTAAATAACATAGGCATATGTGTTGGGACAACTTTTTTATTTTTCAGGCTAAACTGGATGTAGATTAGAAAATTTATTTGACTAATCATGTTTAGAACCGTTTAAAAAGATGTCAAACCGAGCATAGCTCAATTGGCATAAAGTTGTGTCCTTGATTAAGAGATAGCGTTTTTCTTAAAAAGAATGAGATGAAGTATTAATACTTTGTATATGTTTGTATGATTTTTCTTTCTAAATGTTGACAAAGAATTGGATTTAAATCTCATTACAACCCAACAATTTTTTTCACTAACCCTTCAAACATTCTATTATCATTCTTGATTTTTTATTACAAAATTATTCTTGTCATTATCATTAATTTTTTTTTATAATAAACATCTAAGATAGATAGTCTTTTGTAGCTGATCTGTAGATATTTATGGTGGATAAGTGGTTTTAAACAACATGGTATGTTGTAGGTTATGTATCTCTAGTTTCAAAATAGATTTTAAGTTTTTTATTTAATGATTAGTGAAATTTGAATACTAATTACTACAATAATCATCTATGCATAGATTAAGAGATTAAAGTAAAATGTCTAACAGTTTAAACATTAAAATTAAATAGTTAGTTATAAAAGTTCATAGGAAAATATAATTTAAACCAATATCATAATTAAGTTTTTAAGTATTGAAATAAATGAAATATCTTCAAAAGAGTTTCCATATTGAAAATCAATTGATAAAAAGGAATAGGGATATACTGTATACAAACAATTTTTTTTTTTTTTTTTTACAATATTAATCACGATACATCATGTCATGTCAGTTGAGCTGTTAGGTTAAACTAGAACATAAGTTTGTCCCTTTTGCATAAAATAAAGTTTATAAAATAATAATAGTGGAATTATGGGGTAAGATATGCATTGCCACCAAGAGACAATAGGTTGACAAAATTATGAACAAGTAATGATGTGGTTGCATGACTTTAGATACGTCAATAACACATTGTCGAGGGTTGCTCCCCTTGGCCTCGTGTGCCTACACTAACCATATGATATTAGATTAAAAAATAAACTTAGCTCATTTTTTTCGTACCCATAAACTAACATGAGCAACATAATATACGACCTAGCGATTAAGAAGTCACAGGTTCAATTCTCTCACCCAATGTTGTAAAAAAAAGTATATATATATATTAAGTTAAATTACTATTTTAGTCTCTATAGTTTTTGTTTCACTTTTATTTATTTTATGTTCTTCTAAATATTAATTTATCTAGACGAAAGATCTGAACTTATGACTTTTAAGAGGGTAGAAATGTTTTAACTATTGAAATATGTTCGAATTGTTGTGTTTGACATTTGTTTCGAATTTATGATTTTAAATTTTTTAATTGGATTAAATCTCTTTAGATGTTCTTGCCTTAGTAGATAAGAACGTCGTTGATGCGAGATTATCGTCCTTCTTGATTGGGCATCGACATATGAGTCTTGTCCGAGCTAACATGCAAATGAGTAAAAACTAGTATCATTGGTCGTAATTGGCCCAACACACTCCGATACTTAGCTGCTCTTTTCGCGAAGGGTGAGTATCACACTGGTACTAATTTCTCTTTGTCTGTTGGTCAGCTCGGACAAGACTCATCTGTCGAGGCCCAATCATTTGACGAGAATCTCGCATCAGCAAACGTAAATAATCCTTAAAACTAGACAAGGGACTGTCCTAAATGTTGTTAATCACTTTTCAATTAGTGCCTTTCTGATTGTCGGAAACCCTAATCTCTAAAACTTAGATTTTTTCTTTACTACTCATCCCTCTATTCCAATTTTACCCCAGTTGAAGCGGCCTTGTCCAGTCAACTAATTTTATCTTCACATATACATTATATTGAATGTGAATTAGTTCATCCCCTCTCTACCATGTGTAAAGAAAACCGTCATGTAAACAATTTACTAGGTAATAACAAAGATTTTTTGGGGAAGATTTAACCCAAAATATTAGGAACTCTAAAGACCAACTTGGTAACTTTGACCTAATAATTTTTGTTCTTATATTTAGAAGTAGTTTTTGAAATTCAGCTGAATTTCATTATTAAAAGACTTCTTGAAAACTTTCCTTTTCTCTTTTCCATAAGATTCTAAAATATTTATCTTTAACACCATTTACTTTTCATCAAATTAAAATATGAAAAATAAGTAGGGAAATTATAACAGATGTCAATTTAGAGTAAAATAATAAAAAATAAGGCACTTTTTAAAAAAAATTGCAGATATGACAATTTTTATCACTGATAGTATAGTCTATCGGTGATAGTAATTTTTTTTTTATAGAATTTTGTCAGTGATGATAGTCTATCTATCACTGATAGAAGTCTATCAGTAATAGTCATAAAATCTATCAGTGATAGCTACTGATTTTTTGCCATATTTGCAAAATGTTTTAAACTTTGCTAAATTTGCAATTAGTTTTGGCCGGATGGTTGTTTGTGCAACCAACCCAAAATAAGTAACTAGTTATTGGGTATTATATATTATGTAGGGTTACCTATCTAATTTTCATATTTTTGAATTTTGAATATTAGAAATACTTGCATGGCGGTTTCCAAACTATATGTTATTATATAGTTATGCACTAATGACTATGACATCTTAGATTCGACCGAGTGTCGTCAAAAAAGAAAAAAATATATGTTTTTTTTTTTTTTTTGAGTACAAAAAAAATATATGTTATTGTATAGTTTGAAGGTGTTTGAAGTAATTATTATGTCAGTTATTATGGGTACAAGAAGAAGTAAAAATCAGTTAATTAAAGTTAATGGGTGAAGCAAAACATTGCATGAAAAAGGTAAATTTATATACCATTAAATTTGCTTTGATAATAATTAGAATCCAAGAAGACAATAATGATGTTCTTGTCTTTCATGTAAAAGGGTTTCAAATTGCATTTATTTCACTTTCACGTCTCTTTTTCGCTTGTCCTTCTTTTTTGTTAGCCACAATTATTGATATTTTTGTAGTCAGGACATATTGATTTTTATAATATACTCCATATTTTTCAAAGTATATTATTGCATTTACTTTTCTTTTGTATTAATTAAGCATTTATTTGAGTATGAGTTAAAAAAAAAACTATATACACGTAAGAATTTAAATAAATCAATAATATATTGACTAGTGATTTGAACATCTAATATTTTAGTCGAGAGTATATTAAACTTGTTTAATTTTATTATAATTTTAATTGTTTGGTTAAATCTCTCAAATGTCGATTCTATACACTAATTTTTTTTTAGTTCAATAAAATGTGAGAGTAGAGATTTAAATTTTTGACTTTCTAATCGAGAATATATATCTTAATCAGTTGAGTTATGTTCAAGTTAATTACGCTAACATTTTTATGAAATAACACAAGGTTTTTTTTTTTCTCGAAAGACAGTTAAACTAATATTTAGTATAAAGTACATTTGAAAGTTAAGTTGCTGATTATTTCAGGGTCGTGAAGTGCAAAAAAAGTTTTTTTTTAGTACATTGGGGTGGAGGGATTCGAACCACAGACCTCTTGGTCATGAACACATACATGTGTCAGCTGAGCCATGCTCGCTTTGGCGAGGTGCAAAAAAGTTGTGCAACTTGTTTTGCACGAACATCACCCTACTTCCCAAATTAAAACTTTTTTTTTTACATTGTTAACACATACCATAACAGCAGAGCCATTTTAGAAGATTGAATAAAAATTATAAAACTATAACCACTAAATTAAAATTAAGCTTATACAAGGTTTTAAAGGTTACTGTTGATGGAAATATATATTATTAAAAAATATCTTTGAATTATGAAGTTGGTTTTAATTATATCTCAATTTTTTTGAAAGTTTTATTTTAACTCTTTAAGCTTGAACTTCGTTTTTCTTGAAAGTTTTTCCAGCTTAATTATGGATAAAAAAGTTTGTCTGCTTATGTGTTATTCTTATGTGTTATTTATGTGAACATATCTAAGTACATAAGAAAAGTAATTTGAGGATTAGATTTGGATAAAAAATCATAAACAAAAGAACAAAAAAAAATTGAGACCAAGGTTTGAAAGGAGGAAGAGGACAAAGTATGATTTACAAATGCTATGTGACTTTATTTTTTTTCATGTATGTGTGAAGATTTGTTTACATAAGCGGACACAAACTTTTTCGTCTATGAATTTAATGACAAAAGCCTATAAGGAGTTGTTTTGAAACAAACTTAAAACTTTAAAGGTTAAAATGAAAGTTTCCAAAATTAAGGGTATAATTGAAACTAACTCTATAATTCAGGAATATTTTTGATAATTTAACTTAAAAACAATTCAAAACATTGACATTCACACATGAAAAAAAAAAGAGTAATATACTTGGCTCCAACTCGGCTCTATAATACATGGCTCAATCATAAGTTGTGACGTGTCAAAACATTTTTTTTTATTTCACTTAGATTTTTTTTTTTTAAGAATATATTTTCCCCTTAAATTTAGGGATAGAATTCATGGTTTAATATTTAGAATTTAGGATTTTGGATTTATTATCATGTAAAACTTAAACTCTAAACCTTAAATATTAAACCCTAAATTCTAATTCAGGAAATACTAAAATTCTAAATTCTAAATCATAAATTCTAAACCCCAAACTTATAGGAAAAACCTATTTTCAAAAAATAAAAATAAAAAGAATTTATTTTTTTAAAGTTAAATATGTATAAAAAAAATATTCTATAAATAATATTAAAAAAAAAAAATCTTTGACACGTGTTAATTTATGGTTTGAGCCACGTCTCGGGCGGTAGAGGTGGGTTGTAATCGGGAAAAAAATTAATACCTTAAACTAGGTAGGCTTAAATCATGAAGACTAAATTAAAACGACCTGATGTGTGTTAATTTATGGTTTGAGCCACGTCTCGGGCGGTAGAGGTGGGTTGTAATTGGGAAAAAAATTAATACCTTAAACTAGGTAGGCTTAAATCATGAAGACTAAATTAAAACGACCTGATGTATCGACAGGAGCAAGCTAAAGCAAACGGAGATGGAGTGCGAGTATCTAAAGAGATGGTTCGGGCTATTGACAGAGCAAAACAAGAGACTGCAAAAGGAGGTGGAGGAGCTGAGGGCGATGAAGGTGGCGCCGCCGACGGTGATATCACCGCACAGCTGCGAGCCACTGCCTGCCTCTAACCTAACAATGTGCCCACGCTGCGAGCGCGTGACCACCACCACCCTCGACAAGACCCGCATTGTCGTTTAATCTGGTCGGCCGTTGCCCCTTATTTGCTTTTTGTTTCCACTCATGCGGAATCATCAATCCATCTTAATCAAAATTTGCCTCATTCTCTTTTGTTTTATCTTCTTTTTTTTTTTGTCTATTTTTTTTTTCTTCCTGTTTTAATTTTAGATACAATATATGGTCATATATTATATATTATGTTATATATACATATCATGTTTAGTCTAGATGTGTGATGAGGTTTCTATCTTTGTGTTGAAATTGGGGTTGTCTTGTTTTGATCTTTGAACTTTCTGAACTTTTGGAATTTGTCATTTGGTTCCTAAATTTTCAGGTTGTTCTATTTTGGTTAGTGAGTTTTTAAAATATATATTTTAATTTTTCAATTTAAAAAAATAAATTTTTTAATTAAGGGTGTTATTTTTGAAAATTTATGTATAACCTCACTTGCACAGTGCAAAAATCACAAAAAATAGTATATATTCAGAATGTGTTATTCATAAAATATGTTCCAATTTAACTAGCACTAACGGAAAGTAAAAAATGAAAGGAAATGAACCACCAAACAATCATTAATTGTGGCTGATATTTACAAGATAATTATGCTAAAAAGACCAATGGACTAATGGTAATAAATTACCAAAGATGGTAATTTTGGAGCTGGTTGATCTGCAATCAATCACTAATTATTTGGTGATTGATTGTAGATATTATTCTCACCCAATTAACATACAAATGAGAGAGTATGAGTTGTTGATTGAGATTTTTTTGGAGCTGATTATGAGATTAGGAATCAGCGGCTGCCATTTGACTAATTCAACCTATTATGGAAGGAGTCATTAATTTGTTGAGATATTGTTGTCATTGTGCTTTTATGTTTGTTCTTTCACATCATTTTTCAAACTGGAGGTAAGGATTTCGCGAACTCCAAGTTTGCTAGATAAGTTACGAAATGTCTCTTTTGCAAGAGGCTTGGTGAAGATATCTGCGAGTTGTTGATGGGATGGTACATATCAAGTAACTAATGATCCAGGTGCTACCTTCTCTCGTACAAAATGATAGTCAAGTTTGATGTGTTTAGTACGAGCATGGAATACTGGATTGTTGGACATTTGTATGGCACTCATGTTATCACTGAATACTTCTGGAGGCTTGTGTAGAGGTATCTCCATGTCACGAAATAAGAATATAATCCATGTGAGTTCAGCTGCTGCATTTGCCATTGCTCTATATTCTGCCTCAGAGCTTGAACGAGAGACTGTTGGTTGCTTCTTTGAGGACCATGATATTAAGTTTGAACCCAAGAACATGCAATAACCTATAGTGCTTCTTCTAGTTACAGGACCTCCTCCCCAATCTGCATCACAAAAATCATATAAATTGAGAGAGCTATTTTTAAAAAAGGTAATTCCATGATGCAGTCTTTTAAAGATATCTAAGAATTCTTTTGACTTTCCTGAGATGTTTCACTTGAGGTTGTAGCATATTCTGGCAGCCTTTATGTTGGGTTTTATGTCCTAAAACTCGTGGTGTGTAAACGATAAACATATTTTATTACTAATAAAGTGTTATTGAGGTTTATTCAATAAAGTTGTTATTGAATATGTGAATTGCTTATTTCATTTTAGAAAACCCTAAATCCAATAAACTAAGATCCATGGCTATAGCATGAGTACTTGAACTTTATGTGGAGACATAAAAGTAGATCAAGTTCGAGTAAATAGCCAAAACGGTCTATAGTATACGGATAAGGTTGGATACCTTATCCTCTCAACCTTATCCTGGAGCCACTATTGGATGCGGCCCATTTTGTATTTAGTACAAACGATATGATTCTGAATTATTCATGTGGAGACATGTGAATGGGGGCGTCCTATGCAAAGAGTTTGCATTAGACCAGACCAAGAAATATAGTCACTCTTGCTTTATAACGTTGCTTACTGTTTCAAAGACTAACTATTTCAAAACGATGACCTAGGTAACTTGACCTTAATCCTCAACTAACTATGAACTTCTGTTTATTCGGGATTATCCTTAGATATGCATGGGTGAGAGTGACTCAACAACACCGACTCAATAAGCCTTCTATTTCAGGGGTAAGACCAGATAGATAGTTGGGGACATAGGGTGCAATATGGAATTCAATTATACATGTCTCTAGGGATAGTAGATAGGTTGTTCCCTTAAATGCTTACTTCAGATCTTGAACAAGGGGTCCCACCATCTCATTGGCCCGAGAGGGACTTAGTATAGTGATTAGATCACATACCAATCGGTTTAATGATTAGATCACAAACCAATTGTTCATTAGGGGATCAGTGAGACTTAAGGAGAAAGATGTAATTACGGGGGTAAAACAGATATTTGACCCAGCCGTAAATTACAAACAAAGTGTGAAGGGCCAACCTACTAATCATGGTTATATCGAGTGGACAAAAATATATCTACAGTGAGGAGTGTGCAACTACTAGGCTATAGTGGAATGTCCTGGTAGTTAACGAATATTGATTAACTGGGTTAAAAAGTTTAATCAGTTATCTCGGATCGTTAGAGCTCATGATCTGTAGGTCCATGAGGTCTCTCTGCTAGCTCATATCGGACTAAACCTTAGAAAGTGTGACGAGTGAATTCGAAGTGGTCGAATTCGAATTAGGGAATAAACGTTAAATATATGTGATATATTTAACGGCATAACGTTCAATTGCGAATTCAAAAATAGAGAGAGATGGAGATTTTAAAATGAGATTTAAATATCTAAAATATGAATAGGGATTCATAATCAAATATATCGGGAATGATCGGGATTAGTGATGGATTTATTGGATATTAAATTTGAATTAATTTAATTTAATTTAAAATTATTTGTCTGAATTAATTTGATCAAAGTTAGTCAAAAGTCAAAATGTTGACAATTGACTAAAACTTTGAAAGTCAAAAGTCAAATGTTGACTCCACTAAACCTTGAAAGTCAAGAGTCAATATGATGACTAAAGTTAGTGGAAAAATCTAAATCTTAAGTTAGTGGGAAAATCTAATTCTTGATTTAGTGAGAAAACCCATTTTTTGTGTTTTTTTTTTACTCAAACTTTTTTGTTAAGTGTTGATCCCACATCAAACCACTAATCCCACTAATTTTAGTGGATTCTACATGGCATGCTATTGTTAACTCAATTTTGCATGTTTTTGCAAGTAGTCTTCTATATATACAAATAGTTAATTAGATTAACTTCTTCTTGGAATTTTGATAACCTTTGAGAATTGTAAAGACAATTTCTCTACCATTCTCTCTAATTTCATCTTCAATTCTCTTTTAAATTAGTCACTCAAAGGATCCCACAATCCCGTTCTAAGGCCAGAGAATAGTCGGGAAGACTCTCGTGGTGGTTCGTGACCGTTACATTCGAAGATCGGGTTTGGAATCGAGAAGAATTTGAACTTCAAAGGTAATTTCTAAATTATTGTCTTTGATTTTCAAATTACATGCTTTTTCCTTTGAAATTAACAAAATAAGAGTACTTAGATCTATCGTTGCTTCCGCTATGCATGTCGAAACTCTTTCAAATGGTATCAGAGCATGCTCTAAGTACTCTTTTTTGGTTAATTTAGAGTTGGTGGGTAGTAATTCATGTGATGAATGCATGTGTGCTAAAATTGTTTTTTTTTTTTTTGTGTTTGGCATCCATTTCAGGATGTAATTTATCAAAATTGGAAGAGACGTCGAGTGGCGGTTCAGTCCGGTTCGGTGACGGTTCGTGCAATCCAGCAACTTACAAGCGGTTCGAGCTGATTCGAAGTGTTCGGGGGCGGTTCGAGGCTTTTGCCTTTTTTTATATTATAATAATTTTAAGTAATTGCTTGTTTAGGATGCCAAAACCAATTAATTTTTAGTGTGGTTTATTTATTTATGCATTGTAAATGTATAGTTTAAATAAACATAATCTTGTGTGCATATTGTATGCCATGTAGATTTAAATCCCACCATAGGATAAGTATGAAGCATGCATTGAAAGTATGTTATAAGTGTTATAATATAAGTATGCATGTTTAGGATTCCATGAGATATGATATAAGTTGTTATATTTTTGCATGGAATGATTTTATATAATTGTTATATAAAAGCATGTTAGATGTAGGTTATAAGGTTTGTTTACTTTTTTTTAAGTGTTATAAAATGAATTAGACATTAAAACCTATAACAAAGATAAATGCATGCTCATTTAGAGTTAACCACCAAGCAATCTCTTGTTTTAATAGTTAAATTACGTCGATATCTTAAAAAACTTTGGTTACAAGAAAAACTCACCCGGTAAGATGATGTCTAAGGTTGGGGGTATTTAAGTTGACGGTTTACGGAACACCTCCTACCTGGGCATCAAACTGGCGTTTGAGTTTAGTTAACCCGGTTTTATGAGCATGCGTGAGTGATGTGAGGCTTTAAAAGGTTTATCACCTAGACATCATAGGTTAAAATCCAGTATAAACGTTATACTCGGAAAGACTACGTAGACTTAGGATATGTTTTAGTTAGCCAAAATATATGCCTAAGTAAAATCATAGCCAACCGTCTAGAACACTTCAGTGGGAGAAAAAATGTTTTTCAGCTCCTACGTCCCTAAGAGTTCACACCGTGAGATTCATGCTCGGCTTCGAATCGCCCTGGGAGCGACCTCTAGTAGGAAAGTATTTGCATGAGTCAATAACAAGGGACCTCTGTTAGAGAACATCTCTTGGACATGATGGTCCATTTCAATGTTGCAGAAGTAAACGAAGCTATCATAGATGAGAAGAGTCAGGTCAGGTTTATTCTAGAGTCTCTTCCAAAGAGCTTCCTATAGTTCTGCACAAATGCGATGATGAACAAAATTGAATATAATTTGACTACTCTTCTAAATGAGCTTCAGACTTATCAGTCCCTCCTGAAAACTAAGGGACATAAGGTGGAGGCGCTACCACTAACAAGTTTTATAGAGGATCGTCCTCTGGGACGAAGTCTGACCCTTCTTCTTCTAAAAATAAGAGTATTTCGATGAAAAAGAAAGGGAAGGGGAAAAGTAAAACTCCTCCTGATCGCAAAGGCAAAGTTCGGGTTGCAGATAAAGGAAAATATTTTCACTTCAATGAGAATGGGCATTGGAAAAGGAACTGCTTAAAGTACCTTGCAGAAAAGAAAGCCGAAAAGGCGAAAAAAGGTAAATATGATTTACTAGTTGTTGAAACATGTTTAGTGGAGAGTGATGACTCTACCTGGATACTGGATTCAGGGGCCACTAATCATATTTGTTCTTATTTTCAGGAAACTAGTTCCTGGAGAACGCTTGCGGAAGGCGAGATAACTCTCAGGGTTGGAACAGGAGAGGTTGTCTCAGCAAAATCAGTGGGAGATTTGAAGTTGTTTTTTGGAGATAGATGCATTATATTAGATAATGTGTATCTTGTTCCTGGAATGAAAAGGAATCTTGTATCTATCTCTTGTTTGTTAGAACAATTGTATAAAGTATCTTTTGAAATTAATGAAGTGTTCATTAACAAAAGAGGTATTCCTATTTGTTCTGCAAAACTAGGAACAACTTATATATGTTAAAACTGACAAGAGCGAAAGCTATTTTAAATATCGAGATGTTTAAAATGACTGAAACGTGAAACAAAAGGCAAAAACTTTCTTCAAGTACATATCTTTGGCACTTAAGACTTGGCCACATTAATCTCAATAGGATTGAGAGATTGGTTAAGAATGGTCATTTAAGCAGTTAGAAGACAACTCTTTACCAGTATGTGAGTCTTGTCTTGAGGGGAAAATGACGAAAAAAACTTTTACTAGAAAAGGTCTTAGAGCCAAAGAATCCTTAGAACTCGTGCATTCAGACCTTTGTGGACCAATGAATGTCAAAGCACGAGGAGGATATGAATATTTCATCAGTTTCATAGATGATTATTCAAGGTACGGTTATGTTTACCTAATGCATCATAAGTCCGAAGCTCTTGAAAAGTTCCAGGAGTATAAAGTTGAAGTTGAGAACTTATTAGGTAAAACAATTAAGACACTTTGATCAGATCGAGGTGGAGAGTACATGGACCTAATATTCCAGGACTATTTGATAGAACATGGAATCCTGTCACAACTCTCTACACCTAGTACGCCTCAGCAAAACGGTGTATCAGAGAGAAGAAACAAAACCATGTTAGACTTGGTTCGATCGATGATGAGGTATGCTCATTTTTCTGATTCATTTTGGGGATATGCAGTATAGACTGTTGCCTACATTTTGAACAATGTTCCCTCTAAAAGTGTTACTGAAACACCTTATGAGTTATGAAGAGGGATAAAACTAGTTTACGTCACTTCAGGATCTGGGGATGCCCGACACATGTGTTGGTGCAAAACCCTAAGAAATTGGAACGTCGTTCAAAAGTATGTTTATTTGTAGGCTACCCAAAAGAATCTGAAGTTGGATACTTCTTCGATCTAGAAGAAAATAAAGTATTTGTATCGACAAATGCTATTTTTCTCGAAGTGGTCGAATTCAGATTAGGAAATAAGCGTTAAATATATGTGATATATTTAACGGCATAACGTTCAATTGCGAATTAAAAAATAGAGAGAGATGAAGATTTTAAAATAAGATTTAAATATCTAAAATATGAATAGGGATTCATAATCAAATATATCGGGAATGATCGGGATTAGTGATGTATTTATTGGATATTAAATTTGAATTAATTAAATTGTTTAATTAATTATTTAATATTAATTTAATTTAATTTAAAATTAATTGTTTCAATTAATTTTGTAAATTGAATTAATTTGATCAAAGTTAGTCAAAAGTCAAAATGTTGACAATTGACTAAAACTTTGAAAGTCAAAAGTCAAATGTTGACTCCACTAAACCTTGAAAGTCAAGAGTCAATATGATGACTAAAGTTAGTGGAAAAATTCAATTTTTAAGTTAGTGGAAAAATAAAATTCTTGAGTTAGTGGGAAAAATAATTTTTTGTGTTTTTATGACTCAAACATTTTTGCTAAGTGTTAATCCCACATCAAGCCACTAATCCAACTAAATTGAGTGAATTCTAAGTGTCATCCTAATGTTAACTCAATTTTGCATGTTTTTGCATGTGGTCTTCTATATATACAAAGAGTTAATTAGATTAACTTCTTCTTGGAATTTTGATTAATTTTGAGAATTGTAAAGACAATTTCTCTACCATTCTCTCCAAAGCCATCTTCAATTCCCTTTCAAATTAGTCACGATCCCATAATCCCGTTCTAAGGACGGAGAATAGTCGGAAAGAGTTTCGTGGTGGTTCGTGACCGTTACGTTTGAAGATCGGGCCTGGAATCGAGAAGAATTTGAACTTCAAAGGTAATTTCTAAATTATTGTCTTTGATTTTCAAATTACATGCTTTTTCCTTTGAAATTAACAAAACTAGAGTACTTAATTAGACCCAACGTTGCTTCCGCTATGCATGTCGAAACTCTTTCACTTTATTCAAAGCATGAACTATGTCAGGTCTGGTTAGTGTGAGGGATTGGAGAGATCCCACCAAACTTCTGTATAGTGTAGGATCAATAAGCTCATCATCTTTTGGTGAAAAAATTGAACTCAATGCCATAGAAGTAGAAATGGGTGAAGCTCCCATCATTTTTAACTTCAGCAATATATCTTTAGTATATTTGCTTTGAGTTATGTGATATCCGTCTGGGGAGTTCTGGACTTCTATACCAAGAAAATAGTGGAGTTGGCCCAAGTCTTTGATTGCAAATTTCGTGCATAGTTTCTCAATGAGAGACGGAACAAAGGTTGGGTCCTTTCCTGTAATTATGATATCATCTACCTATACCAGCATTAAGATAAGGACCTTGTTTAGTTTGTAAGGAAAAATGAGGGGTCTGAGGGACTACAGTTAAAGCCTATATGAAGTAAAAACTGCTAGAGCCGATCAAACAAGACTCTAGGAGCTTGTTTGAGTCCATAGATAGCCTTGTTCAACCTGCATACATGATTAGGTAATTCAAGTTTAGAGAAACTTGGAGGCTGAGTCATGTACACCTTTTCTCTGAGATAACCATGAAGGAATGCATTCTTCACATCAGTTGTCTAAGTTTCCAGTTGTAAGAGGCCGCAATAGCAAAGACAAATCGAATGGTAGTGCTTTTGAATACTGGACTAAATGTTTCTTTATAATCTAAGCCTTTAATTTGTGAGTAGCCCTCAACTACCAATCTTGTTTTGTGTCTTTCTATCGAACCGTCTTCTTTAAATTTTGTCTTGAATATCCACTTGCAACCAACAATATTAGTGTTCAGAGGTTTCTTGACTAAGTCCCAAGTATCATTTTTCAGATAAAGCGTTGAGTTCTTCCTTCATAGCATCTTTCCAAATTGGTATTTGTAAAGCTTCATTGTAGTTCTTAGGTTCACCAGTCCCTGCAATACTAAGAAAATAGTTATGTTTTTGTTGGTTGGATTTCCATCTAGTGATCATAGGATGAGTGTTTGATGTCTCTTTTCCTTGTTGATTAGATTTTATGTTCACAACTCCATCTGTGTTGTTGCCTGTAGTAGTTACCAAGTGCATTTGATCTTGATTACTTTTCTTTTGAGTATCTGCAAGAGGAAATGGGAGATCAATAGCTAATGAGTCACTAATATCAGGTAACAAATCAAATGGGCCTTGACTGACAGTCGTGAATGGAGATTCTATATTTGAAGGTCTGAGAGCTTTGTTTTCATTCTCTGTGATAGATTGAGACCGAGATTGATCCTTTGACATATGATCATTTTGTTCATCGAGTGGTTCCAACTGAGATTCCTCCATTCATAATTCAGAATTTAGTAAGTCTTGTCTTTGGAGTTGGTTTTCTTCAGACGATTGGATTTGATACTTCCTAGTTAGATGATTCTGATGTAGATCAGTTTGATCATTTTTTTGTTCTTCACTTGTTGGATCTGAGTCATAAAAGCTTTTGCTTTTGTTGTAGACCTCAATGGCTTGAGTCCCTTGTGATTGAATTTTATTTTCTTCAACTAGAAAATGTCATTCCACTGCATCTAGGAAACTGGATATGCCAAGAAATTCACAATTTATAGGTTGATGTCCAGATTCATGATAAAAAAGAAGACAATTTTCATCAAATATCACATGTCTTGATATATAGACTTTTCGTTTTTGTGTCAAGACATCTATATCCTTTATGAGACAAGCTATAAACTAGGAACACACACGTATATGTTTTCTTTGCAAATTTATCTTTGGATAAACATCTTAAATAAGGATAACATTTACATAAAAAAATCTTTAAATTGGTATAATTTGGTTCTTTGTGAAACAAAACTTCAAATGGTGATTTCATTTTCAACGAGGATGATGGCATTCTATTTATTAACTAAGTGACAGTCAAGAAACTATCTACCCAATACTTAAAAGGTATTTTAACTTGAAAAAGAAGAGTCAAACCTGTCTCAGTTATGTGTCTGTGCTTTCTTTTAGCTACTCTATTTTGTTGAGGCGTGTGAGGACAACTCATTTGATGCTGAATTCCATTTGCCTCCATGAATTGTTTTAGTTTTAGTGAAGTAAATTCTCCTCCACCATCTGTTTGGAATAATTTGATTTTTCTTTCAAATTATATTTCAACAAGCTTATGAAATTCAGTGAAGCATTCAAAGAATTCTGGTTTTCTTTTTAGAGGAAAAAACCATGTGTATCTAGAATGGTCATCTATAAAGCTAGCATAATATTTAAATTTTTGACATGATAGAATAAAGTGCAGGACCCCACAAATCACAATGAACTTTCTCAAAAGGAAACATGCTAGATTCATTTCTCAAAATAAAGGGCAATCTGCAACTCTGACTAAGTTAGCAAATTTCACAAATATCAGTAGCTTTCTTCCAATTAGATACTTGAAACATATAGTTATTGTTCAAATGTTTAACAAAAACTTCATTTAAATGGCCTAAACGTTTATGCCATAAATCAAAAGACAATTTGTTTGATTTTGTAGCTGCAAGGTAACTAAAGGCAATAACTCTAGTGGCTTTTTGCTTCTCCAAGGCATATAGATCCCTTTTTTTAAGTCCCCTTGCCAGCACTTGTCCCTGTCTCTTCTTCACAACAAAGTCATTAGAAGTGAATATAATTAAACAATCATTGTCATTAGTAAGTCTACTAATTGAAATAAGTTTTTTTTTTTTTTTTTTTTTTAATTTCAGGAACCACTAATACATTGCTTAACTCTAAGTTGTTGTCATGAGAAATTATTTGACCAATATGAGTAATATTAAGTCCATTTCCATTACCAACATATAGTTTTTCTTTCCCTTTATATATATGAGAAGAAGACACCTTACCTAGATCATTGACAATGTGTGAAGTTGCCCCAGAATCAACATAAAGAGCATAATCCGTGGAGTCTTCAAAGGAAAGTGCAGTCATTGCCGTTGGGATTTCTTCTGGTTGGAATGAGTGATCAAATCTGTTCCAACACTTAATAGTTATATGATTAGTTTTGCCACAGATTTTACATGAATTGTATTTACTTTGATTTGTTTCTTTGGTAGGTGATTGGCGTGATACAACATTATTGGGAGAAGAATAGGCATGATAATGACTTGTGTTGGATCTGAAGCCTCTGCCCCTTGTGTTAAAGTAATTTCCTCTCCTTCTACCTCTCCCCCGTTGACTAAAAAAGGCTTGATTTGCATCTAGTACAACAACCTTTTCTTCCTCAGCTTCAAGTAAGATCATCTGCTCGTGTGCCTTCAATGCTAGGATGAATTGGTTGAAGGTTAGATATGGAGCCTTTGAGAGCATTGTTGTTCTAAATTCTCTATACTTGTTCCCCAATCCACGTGATAATGTAAATAATTTGCTTAAATCATCTAGAGGTTTTTTCATAGCAGCTAATTTGTCACATAATCCCTTAAACTTCTTAATGTATTCATCATGAGTTAGACTTCCTTTTTTCAAACAGTGTAGAGATTCCCTAATATGTGTTTCATTTTCTTTTGTAATAGCAAGAAGCGCTTCTTCCAAAGATGCCCATACCTGGTGGGAGCTTTCTAGACCCTCAATCATAGCCAAGACTTCCTCCGAGATGATGCCAAGCAACCATGCGGTTAGTAGCCCATCATTGTTGAGCCAAGTATGTCTTTGTTCACTGTCTTCACTGGATTCTTCCTTTTCACCCTCTACTTGTTTATATGGGTAGTCTCCTTTGAGATGATTTTCAACTCATAGACTTCTTACAAGGGGTAAGACTTGTTCCATAGCAAATAATTGGTGGTGCTAAGTTTGATAGATATCAAACTTGAACACTAATGAAAGGATTGTATTGTGAGTTTTGATTCGGATTTGGCCATGTGAATGGGTGAGGTTGAATTGATACCGGTATTCCCTAAAGTGCTAGACTCTGATACCTTGAAAACTTCTGTATAACCTTAGTTGCACAGTCCAAAAATGTTATACATAAAATATGTTCCAATTTAACTAGCACTAAGAGAAAGTAAAAAAGGAAAGGAAATCCCCCACCAAACAATCATTAATTGTGGCTGATATTTACAAGATAATCATGCTAAAAAGACTAACGGTAATAAATTACCAAAGATGGTAATTTTGGAGCTCGTTGATCTCCAATCAATCACTAATTATTTGGTGATTGATTGTAGATATTATTCTCACCCAATTAACATACAAATGAGAGAGTATGAGCTGTTGATTGAGATCTTTTTGGAGCAGATTATGAGATTAGGAATCTGCGGCTTCCATTTGACCAATTCAATTTGATAGGGGAGGAGTCATTAATTTGTTGAGATATTGTTGTCATTGTGCTTTTCTGTTCGTTCTTTTACAATTTTGACTGAAATTTATATTGACATTTTTTGAAAGTTGAGTAAACTTAAAAAAAAAAAAAAAAAAAAAAAAAATAAAATAAAATAAATAAAATAAAAAAAAAAAAATTGATTAAGGGTGTGACCTTAGAAAAAAGTCAACTTTTTTTTTGTAATATGTGTTCGAATATATATGACGATGTGGACATGCATTGAAACTACATAAATTTGTTAAAGTAGGTATTGAATGTATGAATTTGAAGTTACAAGGATATATACTAATAAGGAGTAAAATAATTATTTTAAAAGTTTAATGATTAAAGTTGATTTTTTCCTTTTTAATTTATGAATTGAATATTTTGAAATTGAGTTAAAGATAAAACTGACAAGCGTGTAATTTTATATTTCATCAATTATTATTTTGTGCAAAAATATACTGTTTTTTCTTTACTTTTTTTTCAAACAACTTGATGCTTGAATTTTGTAATAAAAAAAAAAAAAAAAAAAAACTTGATGCTTGAATTTCCAAAAATCTTTAGGCTAGTAATTAACTTTATAACAATCCAAGAATTTTTTTTTACAGTCTTTTTAGATAATTTAAGTCCCTTTTAAGCTAGTTTAGGAGTTTCACAATCAAAATGACACTTAGGTCATGTTTACTTCACTCTGAGCCTCATCATCGGGCTTGAAGCCCAAAGGCCGACCCAAGCCCAGCCCAAACCCGATCCAAGCCTGGCCCATGGTCAACGGTTGACCCGGCCCAGCCCAGCCATTTCATGCATTGGATTGGATATGGATCTTTTTAATTAGATCGGCCCATGGGCCAACCCGTTCGAGCCGTATTTGGATCGGCTCGTTGGGCCGGCCCAAAGGCCCGATCCAATATAGTATTATATATATATATATATATAGTCTATGATAGAGAAAATTAGGAGAGAATTAGGGTAGAAAAGTTTCATCCTTTTATTTTATTGTCCCACATCGAAAGTTTTGAGAAAAAAATTTCCTCTATAAATAAAGTTTTAATTCAATTTTAACTTTATATTTAAAAATAATTTTTATTCATCGGGTCAATCCAAGTCCGATCCGAAAGGGCTAATTTAAGCTCGATCCAAATTTTGGCTCATTGAGTTAGGCCCATGGATTGGGCTATGGACCTATGTTTTAGAGGTTGGGCTGGCCCAAGCTCGACCCAAACAGTGGTGGAGGCCCGTAAAGCTTGGGCTTGGACCAAGCTTGGGCCTTTGATTATTTGGGCTGGGTTGGCCCGACCCGGCCCGATGATGAGGCTGGTCACTCCAAACATAATGAATCAATGATATTCTAACTGTAGGACCCACATTAATTACGGGTCCCACCTCAAATTTTGTAATCCCATTACCCCATTTCTCTACCAGATTCGAGGTGTTCAATGGGATTATCATTGCAGATTACGTGGGGCTCGGGGCTCACTCATATTTTACCCCTTTCCTCCCCCAAATGCCTCTTCTCTCTTCTTTGACTCTCCCATTTGTTCAATTGATACACTTTACCATTTTTTTCCTTTCTTTTTCTTTGTTCTTCAATCTCGTTCTAGTACTCATAAATTATCTCTTAATTAAACATTAATTTAATGCAAGTTTTGAGTGCCTAATATTCATTCAAAAGTGTCTAAGGTGCAAATTTTATGTGATTAACCTATCCCAAACTCATCACAAACTCAGCAAAAAGTATCTTACTTCACCCCAAAAGTATCTTAAACTAACTCCCAAGCTCCACAAAAGTAATTAATGGCCATAAGTCTTCAATCATTTAATTCGAGAGAAGAAAAAATATTAGGGTTACCAAAAATTTCTCCTTTGTTGTTGTTGTCGTTGAATGCGGAGAGAAGATGGTAGGTGATTTCTTCGGTTGAGAAAAAATCACGTTGTTGTGTTGCCGCTGAATGAATAGCCAGAGAAAAAAAGAAGATGGAGTCGCGCGATAAAAAGGAATAATAAAAGAAAAAAGGAAGAACAAGTAGGGGAGAAAGAAATGGTCTGCTAGGTTTTTTTTATCATGGTGTTTTTCAACACACAAAAAGCGTTGGGATAGGTACTACAAGCATCGGTATAGGTCCTAAAAGCATCAAGAGAAGTTGAAACACGCGTTTCACTTACTTTACTTTTCTCGACGCAACAAATGCGTCCTTAAATTGCCTGGACCTTTCTTTCCAGCCACATGACAGGCTAACGTGCGAGAACGTGTGTCCGATGCAAGTCATTGCGTAGACATGTCTTTTTATCTCCCGATGTTGGCCATTTTGTGTCGGCTAAACCATGGATATATGCCGACGCAATGACTCGCGTTGGCCAAACCTTCGTCGGCATAGCCCAAATTCTTGTAGTGTCAATATAACAACTCACTGATTTGTTCAAGCTGTTGGCTCAAATTATCCATGATTGATGACAATTTTCCTTTCATAGGACCTTCGATTTGGCTTAATCAAAATTTGCATAACTACTATTTTTTTTATGAGAAAAATACACTTTTGGTCCTTGAGGTTTGAGTTTGATAGCATTTTGGTCCTGACGTCAGATTTTCGTTATTGTAGTTAACGCAAGCTTGCGTGGAAATATCTTTATGAAAAGTTTTTTTTTAATTTAAAATTTTTTTTTTTTCCTTCTTTCTCCTTCTTCCTCCCTCCTCCCATCCTTCACTATTCTTGCTTCCATTCATGGTCTCTATCGCCTACCGTCGTCACCATCGTTGTCGTCGTCGCCCCATCTTCTTCTTTCTCCTCTTTTCTTATTCTCTTCTTTTTTTTCCTCTCTTTCCTCTTCTTCCTTTTCTTCTATATTTTCTTTTTCGCCACGTTTCTTTTTCTTTTCTTCTTCTCTGCTATGATCATTCCTTTCTTCTTCTTTCTTTTTATCCTCATGTTCCTTTTCTCCCCTTTCCTCTCCTCCCATCCTTCTCTCTTCTTGCTACCATCCATGGTCCCTATCGCCTACCGTCGTCACCATCGTTGTCGTCGTCGCCCCATCTTCTTCTTTCTCCTCTTTTCTTTTTCTCTTCTTTTTTTTCCTTTCCTTCCTTTTCTTCTATATTTTCTTTTTTGCCAAGTTTCTTTTTCTTTTCTTCTTCTTTGCCATGATCATTCATTTCTTCTTTCTTTCTTTTAATCCTCTTCTTTTTCTCCTCTTTCCTTTTTATATTCTTGTATCCCCTTCACGTCATTTACTAAAAAAAAACTTGAAAGAAAGAAAAAGTATTAAAAAATGTCACGTCAGCTTTCCATTAGCTAATTAACGGAACATTTTTTTCTATTTACTTGATGTATTTAGTTGTCTAGTGATTTAGAAGGATTATCGAGGCATAACCCACATGGTTTTGCTTTTGGTTTCACCCAAAAGAACTCATATTGTTTGTATCCCTAACAATCCTCCCCTCGAACAAGGTACCACATTGTGTCATCCCTTCGTATTACACTTGAGCAAAGCTCAACTATAGATTCAATGTGACTAATTATTGCTATGTCATTTGGAGCTTCATCAATATCTTTGTTTGAGACCTGAGGATTCAACAGACATGGCTAAGTATTATGGAACTATTTATCTTAGGGAAAATATTTAGTATTTATCTTATTAGGTTTAATTATGGGGTTGTATATATATATGTTAACTCTCCAAATGAGAGTTATTTAGGTCTTTACTTGCTTTATATTCATGAAGTCTTCTGACCATTTCAGCTACTATTGAGCATAATATATGATTATTATTGACATTTGTGAAGTGGTGTTAAATTAATGCTTATGTGGAAAATCTGTGCATAACTGTGTATTTGGTGAAAAATGTCTAATTAATGCCTTTCAAGAGTGTCGCTGAAGTTTTGTGAGGAGCGCAATAGGATAAGAAGAAGGGCAGCTGAAAACAGAGCTTTGCGGTCGCAACGCGCCAGCAAAGGTGGAGTCTTTAAGGAAACTTTGTGATCGCAACGCAATCGAAATACTTGCACTATCCTCTGCTGAGTTTGTTAGCCGCCGACCCTTCCGTATTTGCCACGTCTGAATTGTGCCCTCCAATTAGGAGAGAAAGCTGCGATTAGGGTACGGTTTATGGAACCTTTGAGGACCATATATATATAACAAGATAAAAGAATTGAGGGAATTACAACCTACCTAGAAGAAGATCGAAAAAGTCCAAACCCAAGGAATTTATTCTCTCCATTGGTGGATCCAAGAAAAAGGCTTCCTTGGCGCTCAGAATTCAAAGGAAGAAGAGAAGATCTCGCTTCTCTTCTAATTTGGGTTTCCTTCCAAGACAAGTACTCTTCTCCTTCAACCGAAGCACAACGTGGACAACCCGACCTTCACCTATTCTTTTGTTTTCTTGTAGCTACTGTTTTTGTAGTGCTTTTGAACCTTCTATTTGAACGATTGCTGTATTCGCTTATCATGCTTAATATATTAGTTTTGTTGAGTTCTTCCAAACCCATGAGTGGCTAGGGTTATAAAGGTTTGCTAGGATGAATCCGTAGGAATCAATTATGTGATTTCAGCATGTAAATAAGCATGAATGCATTGATTGAGTGTGAACTTCATCCCATGAACATTTTCGATCGACCATCCATTTTGTTCTAAAGAGTTCCTAACCTCCGGAAAGAGTAAGAGCTCACAGTCACTCATTCATGTTAGCCTTTCACGGTAAATAGAGAGTGGTCTAGGAATAGGCACTTTCCTAGCATGTTTGATAGCATGAAACTATAAATAGGTTTTTAACCTTACTTGGACATGAGTAACTTAAGAATCTAAAGCATATAATCGGAAGATGTATGAGATCTAGCTAAAACGGTGCAAGTAATGTTTATTTGCTGCTGATTGATCATGGTTTATGTCTAAGGAGGATTCTTAGCCAGCCTTGCTGTTTTATCTTAGATTTTACTTGTTTGCTAGTTTGTTGCGAAAGTTTTGTTAGACCTGCAATACTATTTTGTTACTCTGCACGTTAGTTAGCCCTTCTAGACTGTAGTCAGTGTAGTTTTTACCCTGCATTGCGTTAACTTTGCGTTCTTTACAATTCTGTGTCTCGAAACAACCCCCATATCATCCCTGGTTACCTTTTCTAATTTAACACGTATAAACTCGTCGTTTATTCAACTTAGTCTCTGTGGGAAACGATATAAAACATACTTATCACTTGCTGCAGACCGTGTATACTTGCATGGTTATTTAGTTAAATTAATAGATATTTAACCCCATTGAGCAAAGCAACAATATATACATATTATTCTCAATGAAAAACAAAAGGAAACAATTGATTTGTCATGGTATAAGAGCAAAATTCCTAAGAAGCTCAAAACATACAAAAACCCTAGGGCGACGATGTGTCCGCCGCAACCGCCCAACTTCGTGTCTCTCCGATTTCTTATGTTGTTTCTATTAGTTTGTCCCTATTATGGTATCAGAGCATGAACCCTCTGACCATGAGATGACTCAATTGACATAAGGATGTGTCCTCGACCATGAGGTTTGAGGTTCAAATCCCCTCACTCCAAATTAACTAAAAAAAAAAAATAGTAATAAATACTAAATATTTTCATAAGCTAGATAGTTCCTTAATACTAAGTCAGGGGCATGACTCTGATACCATTTGTTAAGGACAGTGAACCCAGTCATCTCCACAATGGTATGACATTATCCATTTTGGGCATAGCTCTCATGGTTTTTGCTTTTAGTTTCACCCAAAATGTCTCGTACCATTGAAGATAGTTGTCCTTACTTATATACCCATGATTTTTTCCTTTTATATTTAGCCAATGTGGGATATTGTTTGTATCCCCAACACATGCCTAAGAGATCGGGTTTTCAGCGTAAGATTAGCATGATATTCACAAAGCATGTGTGTTTTTATTCCAATAATGCAATTTCGACCGGCCATCCAATTTGTATTACTGATTTTTGAACCTCCGAGAGGAGTAGGAAGTCCGAGTCATGTGTTTTTACTAGCCTTTCATGGTAGCTAGAGAGGAGGCTAAGCATAGTCACTCTTCAAGTACGCTTGATAGCATGTTGATATGAATAGGATGATAGTTCTGTTTGGATACGAATCGAGCTTGATTCTTAATGCTCAAATCCAGAGATCTTGTGTGTTTATGCTAAGTGGTTTGTATTTTGGTAAATCGTTGCTGAACTGCCTAATCCATGAGTACCGTATGATTCCTAGCCTACCCAGTGTGTTAGAATAGATTCTTCTTCGTTTTTATATTCGCTGTTACGTCGCTATTTAAGCATTATTTCGAGTACTATCCTTATGTACTGTTCAAGTCATTGCTATCTTGCATTTTCTCCGCATTTTTAGGTTAGTTGCATTTAGTTCTTTACATTTCGTTGCTCTCATTACATTTCTATAGCATTCCCCCTTACACCTTTTGTCACTGGTTACATTTCCTCTAAGTTAACAAGTAAGATCGTGCATGTTTACTCAATTCTCTATGGTAGAATGATATAAACTATACTTATTACTTGTTGCAGACCATGTTGTTAGGATTTATGCCCTAAAGCCTCGTAATTAATTAATAATTATTTGATAATTATTTTATTATTATTTTTGTAATTTATAATATTCATTATTTATAAAAATTCAAGGTTATTAGTGTAATCTTGAACAATATGTAGTTGACATACGAGAGGATCATGTTCAAGGAATAACCTAAATAGTCTATAGTATATGGATAAGGTTGAGTTCCTTATCCTGGTAACATTATTGATACGGTCCACTTTGTAATTGTTACAAATGATTTGATCCAAATCATTCATGTAGAGACATGTGAATGGGGGTATCATATACAATGAGTTTGTATAAGACTGGACCACGAAATATATAATCTCTCTTTATAAATCCGTTATTTGAGAAGATTAATATTTCACAGGATGATCATATGTGACTCGATCTTAATCCTGAGTGAGTTATGAACTCCTGCCTGTGATGGCTCGTCCTTTAATTTGTATGGGTGATAATGACTTTTATAGCTGATTCAATAAGCCTACCATTTTGGGGACTTGACCAAACAGGGAGCTGGGAACATAAGTTTCACAATATGGAATTCAAGGAGATGAGTAGTTCCCTTAAGTAAATGTTTTAGCATTAAGGGTTACAGAATTTAGAAAAGCAAAGTTGGAAATATTTTTAGAGTACGAATGTCCTAAATTGTGTATTCTTTGAATTTTTTTTATCCCCGCGAGAGTTCGAATCTATCAGGCGACGAAATGTTTTAGCATTAAAGGTTACACAATTTAGAAAAGAAAAGTTGAAAATATTTTTAGAGTACGAATGTTCTAAATTGTGTAAAATTTGAATTTTTTTTATTCCCGCGAGAGTTCGAATCTCTCAGGCGATGAAATGTTTTAGCATTAAGGGTTACAGAATTTAGAAAAGAAAAGTTGGAAATATTTTTAGTGTACGAATGTTCTAAATTGTGTAATGAATTTTTTTATTAACAAATCAGGCCACTTTGACCGAGTGGTTAAGGCGTGTGCCTACTAAGTACATTGGGATTTTTCCGAGTGGTCGAATTTCTCAGGCGACCAAATGTTTGACCATTAAGGGTTACACAATTTAAAAAAGAAAAGTTAGAAAAATTTTTACAGTACGAAAGTTCAAAAATATCTAAATTTCGAAATGTGTAAATTTTGAATTTTTCTTTTAATAAATCATGTCGCTTTGGCCGAGTGGTTAAGGCGTGTGTCTGCTAAGTACATGCAGTTTCCCCGCGAGAGTTCGATTCTCTCAGGCGACGAAATGTTTTACAATTAAGGGTTACACAATTTAGAAAAGAAAAGTTGGAAACATTTTTAGACGTTTTAAGTACATGGGATTTCCCCATGAGAGTTCAAATATTTTGGGTACACAAATGTTTTACCATTTAAGGTCACACAATTTTTTTTTTAAAAACAAAAGTTTGACTCATTTAAGACACCGAGTGTTCTAAAATTTCTAAATTGTGTAAATTTTGAATTATTTTATTAACAAATATTTTGCTTTAGCCGAGTGGCTAAGGCATGTGTCTGCTAAGTACATGAGATTTCCCAATCATAGTTCAAATTTCTTAGGCAATGAAATTATCTTACCGTTACACAATTTAGAAAGGAAAATTTGGAATCATTTTTAGACAACGAATGTTCTAAAATATCTAAATTGTGTAGATTTTGAATTTTTTTTTTTTTAATAAATCATGTCGCTTTGGCCGAGTGGTTAAGGCGTGTGCCTGCAAAGTACATGGAGTTTCCCGCGAGAGTTGGCAACAAAATGTTTTAGCATTAAGGGTTACACAATTTAGAAAAGAAAAGTTGGAAATATTTTTAGAGTACGAATATCCTAAATTGTGTAAGATTTGAATTTTTTTTATCCCCGCGAGAGTTCGAATCTCTCAGGCGATGAAATGTTTTAGTATTAAGGGTTACACAATTTAGAAAAGAAAAGTTGGAAATATTTTTAGAGTACGAATGTTCTAAATTGTATGTAATTTGAATTGTTTTTATTCTCGCGAGAGTTCGAATCTTTCAGGTGATGAAATGTTTTAGCATTAAGGGTTACACAATTTAGAAAAGAAAAGTTGGAAATATTTTTAGTGTATGAATGTTCTAAATTGTGTAATGAATTTTTTTTATTAACAAATCACGTCGCTTTGACCGAGTGGTTAAGGCGTGTGCCTACTAAGTACATTGGAAATTTTCCGAGTGGTCGAATTTCTCAGGCGACCAAATGTTTTACCATTAAGGGTTACACAATTTAAAAAAGAAAAGTTAGAAACATTTTTACACTGCGAATGTTCAAAAATATCTAAATTTCGAAATTGTGTAAATTTGAATTTTTCTTTTAATAAATCATGTCGCTTTGGCCGAGTGGTTAAGGCGTGTGCCTGCTAAGTACATGGGGTTTCCCCGCGAGAGTTCGAATCTCTCAGGCGACGAAATGTTTTACAATTAGGGTTACACAATTTAGAAAAGAAAAGTTGGAAACATTTTTAGACGTTTTAAGTACATGGGATTTCCCCATGAGAGTTCAAATATTTTGGGTACACAAATGTTTTACCATTTAACGGTCACACAAATTTTTTTTTAAAAACAAAAGTTTGACTCATTTTAGACTCCGAGTGTTATAAAATTTCTAAATTGTATAAATTTTGAATTATTTTATTAACAAATATTTCTCTTTAGCCGAGTGGCTAAGGCATGTGCCTGCTAAGTACATGAGATTTCCCAATCATAGTTCAAATTTCTTAGGCAATGAAATTGTCTTACCGTTACACAATTTAGAAAGGAAAATTTGGAATCATTTTTAGACAACGAACGTTCTAAAATATCTAAATTGTGTAGATTTTGAATTTTTTTTTTTTTAATAAATCATGTCGCTTTGGCCGAGTGGTTAAGGCGTGTGCCTGGAAAGTACATGGAGTTTCCCGCGAGAGTTGGCAACGAAATATTTTAGCATTAAGGGTTACACAATTTAGAAAAGAAAAGTTGGAAATATTTTTAGAGTACGAATATCCTAAATTGTGTAAGATTTGAATTTTTTTTATCCCCGCGAGAGTTCGAATCTCTCAGGCGACCAAATGTTTTAGTATTAAGGGTTACACAATTTAGAAAAGAAAAGTTGGATATATTTTTAGAGTACGAATGTTCTAAATTGTATATAATTTGAATTGTTTTTATTCTCGCGAGAGTTCGAATCTTTCGGCGATGAAATGTTTTAGCATTAAGGGTTACACAATTTAGAAAAGAAAAGTTGGAAATATTTTTAGTGTATGAATGTTCTAAATTGTGTAATGAATTTTTTTTATTAACAAATCACGTCGCTTTGACCGAGTGGTTAAGGCGTGTGCCTACTAAGTACATTGGGAATTTTCCGAGTGGTCGAATTTCTCAGGCGACCAAATGTTTGACCATTAAGGGTTACAGAATTTAAAAAAGAAAAGTTAGAAACATTTTTACACTACGAATGTTCAAAAATATCTAAATTTCGAAATTTTTAAAATTTTGAATTTTTCTTTTAATAAATCATGTCGCTTTGGCCGAGTGGTTAAGGCGTGTGCCTGCTAAGTACATGGGGTTTCCCCGTGAGAGTTCGAATTTCATAGGTGACGAAATGTTTTACAACTAAGGGTTACACAATTTAAAAAAGAAAAGTTGGAAACATTTTTAGACCTTTTAAGTACATGGGATTTCCCCATGAGAGTTCAAATATTTTGGGTACACAAATGTTTTACCAATTAACGGTCAGACAATTTTTTTTTTAAAAACAAAAGTTTGACTCATTTAAGACTCCGAGTGTTCTAAAATTTCTAAATTGTGTAAATTTTGAATTATTTTATTAACAAATATTTCGCTTTAGCCGAGTGGCTAAGGCATATGCCTGCTAATTATTTAATATTAATTTAAAATTTATTATTTGAATTAATCTTTAAATTGAATTAATTTTATCAAAGTTAGTCAAAAGTCAAAATGTTGACAATTGACTAAAACTTTGAAAGTCAAAAGTCAAAATGTTGACAATTGACTAAAACTTTGAAAGTCAAAAGTCAAATGTTGACTTCTAAACCTTGAAAGTCAAGAGTCAATATAATGACTAAAGTTAGTGGAAAAATCCAATTCTTAAGTTAGTGGAAAAATCCAATTCTTGAGTTAGTGGGAAAAACTATTTGTTGGTTTTTTTTTTACTCAAACTTTTTTGTTAAGTGTTGATCCCACATCAAACCACTAATCCCACTAATTTTAGTGGATTCTACATGACATGCTATTGTTAACTCAATTTTGCATGTTTTTGCAAGTAGTCTTCTATATATACAAATAGTTAATTAGATTAACTTATTCTTGGAATTTTGATAACCTTTGAGAATTGTAAAGACAATTTCTCTACCATTCTCTCTAATTCCATCTTCAATTCTCTTTTAAATTAGTCACTCAAAGGATCCCACAATCTCGTTCTAAGGCTAGAGAATAGTCGGGAAGACTCTCGTGGTGGTTCGTGACCGTTACATTCGAAGATCGGGTTTGGAATCGAGAAGAATTTGAACTTCAAAGGTAATTTCTAAATTATTGTCTTTGATTTTCAAATTACAAGCTTTTTCCTTTGAAATTAACAAAATAAGAGTACTTAGATCTATCGTTGCTTCCGCTATGCATGTCGAAACTCTTTCAAATGGTATCAGAGCATGCTCTAAGTACTCTTTTTTGGTTAATTTAGAGTTGGTGGGTAGTAATTCATGTGATGAATGCATGTGTGCTAAAATGGATTTTTTGTGGTGTTTGGCATCCATTTCAGGATGTAATTTATCAAAATTGGAATAGACGTCGAGTGGCGGTTCAGTCCGGTTCGGTGACGGTTCGTGCATTTGGTGGTAGGATTTTTGAATGTCCTACCAATTTCGGGTTGTCGAAACCCGCCAAAATAATATTTATAATCCGAACTCACTAAGTTTTGCAGCTAGTGGCAACAGAGTCGATCCACAGGGAGCAAGCTATAATCCTAACTTAATTAAATTGAATTTGTAATGAAGTAAAAACAATGGGAGGTTTTGTTTGGAAAATTACTAACATGGAAAGAATTGCGCTAACGGAAAATTAAAGAGGGAAATATGAAATTGACAAGTATGCTTAATTAGAAAGTATCGGGATTGCTCTATTGTATTTCAGTTCATCGATAAACATGGAAATTAGCGGAGATGCTCATGCACGCGAAATGTTTGCTCGACACCGATACAAACACCCCGAAGAATTAATTAGAAACAGACAATTCTAATTAAACATGCCTCTTAATCAATTCAAGGTGATTAGTCCTAAATTAATCAGAAAACAGTAATGGGTAACATCGCGACGAATTAATCCTAAAACTAATTCGATTTCTCTCTTAACCTTGAGCCCACCGCGATACGATAATCAATTCATACCCCATTCGTCACATAGGGTCAAATTGATTAGGCACGATTAGACCCTCGCTACTTGCATTAAAACTAATCAGGAATCAATGCTAGCCGACTAACATGCGTAACAATTATGGGCGTCAATCCTAATTAGAAAGGCATGATATTCGTTCTTAATACAGGAAAGAGATGCAAGAGTTCATACACATGCTAAACATTCATATAAAGCATAAATCTCACCTAAATACAATAGAAATCAATCCCTCAACCAACTAATCAAGCATTTACCTCTAGCCTTCCATGGGAGATGGAGTATTCCAAGCTTCCATGGAGGTTGTAGAGTTCATACAACCCAAATGGAGAAGAAGAGCTTCAAAAATGGTGAAAAAACGTCAATCCCGAGCCCAAAACGAAGATGGAATGACCTAAAATCGCGAAAATGTTCTTTTTATACTTCAGAGTAGCGTCGAGACGCTGTCCTAGCGTCTCGACGCTACGGAGAATGGAAAAATGGAAAACACCGCTTTTTTTTAGACTTTTAATGACGGGCAACTTTTGCACTTTTAATGACGGGCATTTACAGTCACGGATAGGCCGCGCAGGCGAGGGCGAGGGCGTGGCGCGCGCGGGGTGAGTCGGCAGGCGCGCGGTCTTGGGCCGTCTGATGGATGGTTTGAGCGTTGACCGTTGACTGTTGACCGTTGACTTTCTACAAAAATAATAACATTCTGCTCCCACCATGATTTGAACCTTGGCTTCACCATTTTCTTAACAAGCCCTACACCATCAAGCCACAAATCAATTTTGAGTTAAGATTAGATTATCTAATTAATGTAGCTTAATCACTCCAAACGACTAACTAATAAAATATTATAAAATATTCATTTAAGCTCTTAATTATCGCAAATGCCCGATTTACCCCTTAGCAATTAAATTATACCAAATAAATCAATTAACCCCAAATAATTACTCTAATTTACAAGACTTAGGAGCTAAATATTAGCACTTTTGGAGTGCTATCAAAACCCCCAACCTAAATCTTGCTAGTCCTCGAGCAAGGAAAACTCTGAACTAGCTCCTAAGAATGAAATTGCATGCAACGACTCTAACCTCAATGCTTTCAAAAACAAGGCACTTACAACAAAAGAGAACAATTGATTGCATGCATAAGTTGAGAACATTTCAAAAATTAAACTGTTACTCCCCTACGTGCGTGTGTGATTAGCCAACCTATTCTAGCTCTTATAGACTCGGAAAAACCATATGCAACTCTACATCTCGTTTTCCCCCTACTTCTAGCAATAAAGAACAGTCTAATGGCTTTTCAACAATCAAGAGAGTAACAAATCAAACGGCCTAAACATTTTCTTTTTCTCGAGTACTTTGTACTCTTTATTTCTTTTGATCCACTTTTTTTTTTAACTTTTCTTTTGCTTCTCCAAGAGAGCCTAACACGTCAAGCTTCATTTCGCTTCACGTTTTTAAGGACTAATGCTCACTTCTTAATGTGCACTTTAAGAAGGAGGAGCATCTCTAGAGTTTTTATTTTCATGCTTACTTACTTACTTTTTTTTTAGGCAATAGCTTTGCTATAACACGATTAATTTAATACAACCTATCATGCATCAAGCCTTCCCTAGGGGTGCCTTTCGGGGTGACAACAAGATTTCATGCAACATAAGACAATTCTAAGCCTACAGAACCATTAATAGGATGCTACGTGCTCGATAGATGCAAGGGAGAAACAGAAAAATTTTAAAATTTTTTGAAAAATGCTCAACATGCACATACAATCTCATGCTTTTCTAGATATGTAAATACGAAGAATTTAAAAGCATTTCATAGATTGTCCTCATCGAACAACATGCAACAACAGACCAAAGCACTTCTAATTCATAATTTCCACAGCTCAACAACTTCAAAAATCCAACAAACTTCTCCACCCCCAACCTAAAAGGATACATAGTCCTCTATGTATCACACTTCAGACTAAGCAGTTAAAACGCACAAAATAAAAAGGAACAGAAAACCTCCCCTGAATTTTGTTCGGTTGTCGGTTGGAGCAGCGCGGTCTTCGCCCACTGTCTCGATCCTCAGGTCAAACCTCCTACAAAAGGAAAAGCAAATAAACTAAGCAAGGAAAAATAAAAACTGAAAATAAAGACAAGAATTTAAGAACACATGGGTTGCCTCCCAAGAAGCGCAAATTTTTAAAGTCGATTGCTCGACTGTATTCTCGCACTCGACTCATCCATAATCAATCTTGGAAGATGCTTCATACATCTTCCCAATCTCATCGTTCCTGCAAACATCAACAAACAAATTTCTCTCTCGTGCCTTCCGCACACAGACAACATCATTTTCGAATAAAGAGCAAACAACATCAACATTCCCAACAGACTCCTCTGATTTTAACTTATCAATTTTAAACTTATTCACATCTCCATCGAATTCAACAGACATGACACCTTTATCAACATCGATTTTAACTTTTGCAGTTTTCATAAAAGGTCGTCCCAACAGAATTGATTTAGAGACATGAGATGGTTTATCCTTCATTTCAAGCACATAAAAATCCGCAGGGAAATACAGATCATTTACTCTAACTAGAACGTCCTCAACTTTACCCAAGGGATGCACATATGATTTATCAGCCAATTGCACAATAACACCAGTTTCATGCAAGTCATTCAATTTAAGCTCTCTAAAAACAGCATATGACATTACATTAATAGATGCTCCTAAATCTAACATGGCATGATTAATCAGTTGATCTCCTATAATGCAAGGCAATGTAAACATACCTGGATCCTTGCATTTGTTGGGCAATTTACCTTCTGAGATAGCGTAGACGTTATCACTCACCAACTTTCCTTCCTTTTTCTTCGACTTTCTTTTGGAGGTGCACCAGTTCTTCAAGAATTTGGAGTACGTGGGGATTTGCTTGATGGCTTCCAAAAGGGGAATGTTCACCACCACCTTTTGAAAAGTCTCCAAGACTTCTTTATCAGTTTCATCCACCTCGGGCTTTGGTCTAACCAGCCTACTTGGAAATGGTGCTACCGGAACATATTTTTGCTTAAGCGAAGGTGGTTTCTCATCTCGGTCCTCTTCCTGTATGATCTCAGGATTCAACTGTCTTCTTGGGTTGGGAGGCTTTGGCACATACTTCTGAACAACAGGAGGAGTTTCTTTTTCTTTGCTCTCCTCTTCCTCAGGCACAGGCCTCATCAATCTGCTTGGAAAAGGAGCTCTAGGCACGTACTCCCTTCTCCTCGGTTCAGGTTCTACAACCAGATCATCCACCACCGGCGTAGTATTAGAAGGAATTTCCTTCCCGCTTCTCAAGGTCATGGCGCACACTTGCTCACAAGTGCTCGCCACCGTCTGCTGGGGTGGTTTCCATGAACACTGATCCTCCACCTTACTAAGTCTTTCCTCGAGCCTCTTCATTACATCGGCCATACCTCGCACTAGATCTCCACTACTCTCAAACATGGCCGAAAATTTCGTCAAATAAGAACTCACCATCTCCTCGACATTTCGATCTGAAACACAAGATTGAGATTTTTGTAAGCTTTGAGCTACTATGAGAAGTGAGTTACTTACCTCGAGTACTTGGGCTTTGAGCTCGTTCAGATCCTTTGAGAGACGGGCTTGCTCCACTCCTCCACCACCATATTGCTGAAGGTTCCCGGCCATATTAGAGATCAGAACTCTAGCTTCTACGGGAGTCTTATCAAGGAGAGATCCTCCACTAGCAGCATCAATCATTTGGCGGTCTCGTGGAAGCAAGCCTTCGTAGAAATACCGGATCAACTCTCCGTCTGCTATCCTATGGTGGGGAAAACTTTCACATAGCTGACCGAACTTCTCCCAGCACTCGTGAAGGGTCTCGCCTTCCTCTTGCGCAATGCCATAAATTTTTTTCCTAATCAAAGTGGCTCTGGAAGCGGGAAAATATTTTTCCAAAAATAGCCCTTTCAACCCGCTCCATGTGGCAATGGATCCCGACGGAAGATAATGCATCCAGTCTCTTGCTTTTCCCTTTAATGTGAAAAGGAAGGCTCTCAGGCTCAACTGATCGTCAGTGGCTTCACTTTTCTTCATCGCCGAACACACTATTTGAAACTCCTTCAGGTGTCTAATAGGGTCCTCATCTGCATTACCATAAAAGGAAGGTAGTAAGTTAATTAAACCGGCATTAAGCTCAAAATTACCTGGTACTACCGGATACGATATACACAGTGGTTGGCGGTCCAAGTCAGGTGATGCCAACTGCCTCAAGGTCCTCTGAGGCTCATCGTTAATTGCAAGTTCCATTTCTTCCACTTTTCTCAAAAATTAAAATAAAACTGCACACAACAACTCAAAAAAAACGGGTCATACTGTACAAAAAGGATAAAAATAAACAGAACCAAAGAAAATAATTTTAAAAAGAAAAATTAAAAACACAAAACAAATCAAATTCAACCAAGTAAGATTAATTGTTGCTCCCCGGCAGCGACGCCAATTTTGGTGGTAGGATTTTTGAATGTCCTACCAATTTCGGGTTGTCGAAACCCGCCAAAATAATATTTATAATCCGAACTCACTAAGTTTTGCAGCTAGTGGCAACGGAGTCGATCCACAGGGAGCAAGCTATAATCCTAACTTAATTAAATTGAATTTGTAATGAAGTAAAAACAATGGGAGGTTTTGTTTGGAAAATTACTAACATGCAAAGAATTGCGCTAACGGAAAATTAAAGAGGGAAATATGAAATTGATGATGGAGCGCATGTAGCGCAGCGGAAGCGAGACGGATCATTGGCACTCTAATTTCATCAATTTAGCTAAATAAGAAACATGCACAAAGCTTTGAAATAAAAGGAATTAGAACACATACCTCTTGTAGTTCTAAAGACTTCTCTTCCAAAGCTCAAATCTCCTCACAAACCCTTCGAAGCTTCCCTCGAACTCCTCGAGAACCACCTCCGGTAGTCCCGCTATCCTCGGGCCGAGCAACGGAGTGGTGGGACTCCTTTATGAAAGAAAAAGTTTGGAAGAAGAAGATGGGAAGATGAAAGTGATGAGGATTTTGTGAGAAGAAGTCTAACACTTAGCTTTCTAATTTCTCAAGTAACATGAACTCTTCATGCTCATCCAACATTCAAACTCTTTGAAATTTCATCAACTTCAAACCATTTGAACTTCATCCAATTTATAGGCAATTCACATGCAACAAAGTCTTTACTTAGCATGACACCTCAATTTGGATGGATTAGTCTTCAACCAAGTGTTCCAAAATTGATGAGTTTATATGCATGTTGTTGGTGATTCACAATCCACTTCACAACTTGGATAAACCCACTCAACTTGGATAAATCCACTCAACATGGATAATTCCACTTTGACTTATAATCACACTTGTAATATTTTGTCATTTTAAAATTAATTCATAATTAATTTTAATAAGAAAAATAAATTATAATTAATTAAACTTTTTAATTAATTAATATTATTATTTAATTCAATATCAAATATTAATTAAATAATAAGACTAATCTCGGTTTCTTAAACCGAATCATCACACATGAATCCCTATTCATGTTTTACACCGATCCCATATTTAAATCATATTTAAATATGTCCATCATTCTTCCAAAACCGAATTTCAATAAATTCAAATTCTTTTTCTCTCATATTGTTACACGGCTTAATCCGAGCTAGCCAGGAGAACCTAAAGGACCTACAGATCATGAGCTCCAACGATACGAGATTAACCGGTCAAACTCTTTAACCAAGCTAACCAACATTCGTTAACCCCCGGAGACTCCACTAAAGTCCAAGGGTTGCACTCTCCTCACCGTAGATATATTTCTGTCCTCTTGATATAACCATCATCAGTAAATCGATCCTTCACAGGTCGTTCGTAATTATAGCTGGGTCAAAATAACCGTTTTACCCCCGTAATTACATCTTGTTCCTTAAGTCCCACTGATCCTCTAATGAACTATTGGTTTGTGGTCCAACCACCAAACCGATTGGTATGTGATCTCATCACTATACCAAGTCCCTCTCGGGCCAATGAGAGGGTGGGATCCCTAGTTCAAGACCTGGAGTCAGCACTTAAGGGAAGAACCTCTCTACTAATCCCTCAGAGCGGGTAGGAGTGAATTCCATCTCGCAGGACTATGTTCCCAGCTACCTACCCGGTCTTATCCCCAAGATGGTAGGCTTATTGAGTCGGCGATCTCGGGCCACTCTCACCCATACAAGTCAAAGGATAAGCCCGAATAAACAGGAGTTCATAGCGTGCTCAGGATTCAGATCGAGTTACCTAGGTCATCATATGAAAAAAATCGGTCTTTACAGTAAACGGAGTTATAAAGAAAGAGCGACTTGTTTCGCGGTTCAGTCTTATGCAAACTCATTGCATAGGACGCCCCCACTCACATGTCTCCACATGAACGATTTCGGATCACATCGTTTGTACTATACAAAGTGGGCCGCGTCCAATAGTGTCCCCAGGATAAGGTACCCAGCCTTATCCCTATACTATAGACCGTTCTGGCTATTACTTGAACTTGATCCACAATCATGTCATACATGAAGTTCAAGTATACAACCTATAGCCATGGGTTCTTTGTTTATTGGAGTTAGGTTAAAAGTAAAAACAATTCATTTTATTCAATAACAACTTTACTGAATAAATCTCAATAACAACTTTATTGCAAAATAGAATATACATTCAGTTTACAAACCACGAGTTTTAGGACATAAAACCCAACAAACTCCCACTTGGACTAAAACGTCAGTGGAGTATTACATGCGGGATGAGAAAAACTGGAATATCAAATATTTCCATGGTTTTTCTCCCACTATCCTACTGTACAACTCGTAGTCCTAGACTCACTAGGTGCCCCTCGAACACTTTAGCCGTGAGGGACTTTGTAAACGGATCAGCAATATTGTGCTCTGAGGCGATCTGCATGACGATCACGTCTCCTCGATGCACTATCTCCCTGATGAGATGATATTTCCGCTCTATGTGCTTTCCACGCTTATGGCTTCTTGGTTCTCTCGAATTTGCCACAGCACCAGTATTATCACAATAAAGTGTGATAGGCAAATTCATATTTGGAACAACTTCCAAATCCGTCAAGAACTTTCTAAGCCATACAGCCTCTTTCGCAGCTTCGCAAGCCGCGACATACTCAGCTTCCATGGTGGAGTCAGCAATACAACCTTGCTTTATACTCCTCCATACTATTGCCCCTCCGTTAAGAGTGAACACTGATCCCGATGTGGATTTCCTCGAATCCTTATCGGTTTGAAAATCAGAGTCAGTGTATCCTGTAAGGATCAAATCCTTCGCGCCATACACGAGCACATAGTCTCTCGTTCTCCGAAGATACTTGAGGATGTGTTTAACGGCAGTCCAATGATCATATCTTGGATTGGACTGGTACCTACTGACAATTCCTACTGCATAGCATATGTCGGGTCGTGTACATAACATGGCGTACATCAGACTACCGACTGCTGATGCATAGGGAATTCGTCTCATATCCTCAACTTCTTGAGGTGTCTTAGGACACTCTTCCTTTGACAATTGAATTCCATGCCTGAAAGGTAAAGAACCCTTCTTGGAATTCTGCATCGAATATCGTATCAACACCTTGTCGATATAAGATGCTTGAGACAACGCTAACGTTTTGTTCTTACGATTCCTTACGATTTGAATCCCTAGAACAAACTGAGCCTCTCCCAAATCTTTCATTTGGAATTGGGTCGCTAGCCATTGCTTAACGTCAGTCAGGAACCCTACATCATTCCCAATGAGTAGGATATCATCTACATATAAGACTAAGAAAGCTACAACAGAATTGACTATTTTCTTGTAGACACAAGGTTCGTCAACATTCTGTTCAAAGCCATAGGATTTGATCGCAGTATCAAACCTTATATTCCAGGATCTAGACGCTTGCTTCAACCCATAAATGGATCGATTAAGCTTGCAAACCTTTTGCTCTTGACCCTGAATTATGAACCCCTCTGGTTGAGCCATATAGATACTCTCTTCAAGATTGCCATTAAGAAAGGCTGTCTTGACATCCATTTGCCAAATTTCATAATCATAAAACGTGGCAATGGACAAGAGTATTCTAATCGACTTTAACATGGCAACAGGGGAGAAGGTTTCTTCATAGTCCACCCCTTCCCTCTGGGAATAACCCTTTGCCACAAGTCGAGCCTTAAAGGTTTGCACCTTACCGGCTTGGTCTCGTTTTCTCTTGTAGATCCACTTACAACCGATAGGTCTTTCACCATCAGGTTGCTCTACAAGATCCCAGACCGAATTGAAGTACATCGACTCCATTTCGAGGTCCATGGCTTTAAGCCACTGGTCCTTGTCTATGTCATTCATTGCCTGTTTAAAGGTCAATGGATCCTCAACGCCGTCATCAGGTATGACGACCTGGGTTTCCGTTAAACCCATGTAGCGGTCGGGTTGTCTCACATCCCTCCCACTACGTCGAGGTATTCTCAACTCTTGAGAAGGACCAGCCTGATCAACAACTCTTGTTGACCCATCTGTAGCTTTCCTGGAAAGTTCGGTCAAAACAATTTTGCTCGAAGGTTGATGATCTCTCATGTGGTCTTCCTCTAAGAATGTGGTGTTTGTCGATACAAGCACCTTATCTTGTTGAGGATCGTAAAATAGACCACCTTTCGTTTCCTTGGGGTAGCCTACGAATAGGCATAATTTTGAACGATGTTCCAATTTCTTTGGATTGGGCACCAACACATGTGCCGGACACCCCCAAATTCTGAAGTGACGTAAACTACCTTTACGCCCTCTCCATAACTCATAAGGTGTTTCTGAAACACTCTTAGAGGGAACCATGTTCAAAATATATACAGCAGCCTCTACTGCATATCCCCAAAACGAACTAGGCAGTTGAGCATAGCTCATCATAGATCGAACCATGTCTAACAGGGTTCTATTTCTCCTTTCGGACACACCGTTCTGCTGCGGTGTTCCGGGCGCTGAGAGTTGGGATAGTATTCCATGTTCTATCATATAGTCCTGGAATCTTAAATCCATATTCTCTCCACCTCGATCTGATCGGAGTATTTTAATCGTTTTACCTAATGTGTTCTCAACCTCTGCCTTATACTCCTTGAACTTTTCAAGAGCTTCGGACTTATGATGCATTAGGTAAAGATAGCCGTACCTAGAATAATCATCAATGAAGCTGATGAAATATTCATACCCTCCCCGTGCTTTAACATTCATCGGACCACAAAGATCTGAATGTACAAGCTCTAGAGTTTCTTTGGACCTATGACCTTTTTCAGAAAAAGATCGTTTGGTCATCTTGCCCTCAAGACAAGACTCACATGGTGGTAAAGAGTTGTCCTCTAACTGATTTAGGAGACCACTCTTAACCAATCTCCCAATCCTATTGAGATTAATGTGGCCTAGTCTCAAGTGCCAAAGATAGGTACTTGGAGAAAGTTTCTGCCTTTTAGTTTGAGTTTGAGCTGTTTTAAACATCTCGGTGTTCAAAATAGCTTTTGCCTCTGTTGGTCTTAACACATACAAGTTGTTTTCAAGTTTCGCAGAACATATATGTACACCTCTTTTGCTAATGAACGCTTCATTAAAATCAAAAGATACTTTATACAAATGTTCAAGTAAACAAGAGATAGATACAAGGTTCCTTTTAAAGCTAGGAACCAACAGTACATTTTCAAGTAAAATGAAACTATCTCTATATAACAACTTGACAGTTCCCACTGCCTTGGCTGAGACAACCTCTCCTGTTCCAACCCTGAGAGTTATCTCACCTTCAGCAAGCAGCTGCCAGGAACTAGTTTCCTGGAAAGAAGAACAAACATGGTTAGTGGCTCCTGAATCCAGTATCCAGACAGAACTATCATGTTCCACTAAACATGTTTCAACAACGAGTAAATCATATTTACTTAGTTGTTTCTTCTCAGCTTTGCTCGCCATGAGGGTATCATGATAGACCGATGAGGACGGTTGTCCAAACATCATCTGTAATGAATCCATGATCTCCTTAGCGGAGACCATTACCTCATGCTTCTTAGCTAACACATCGGATGTGCTGGCCAAGATGTAGACTCGGGCTTTATCATTAGCCCTAGTCCACCTGTCAAATGCATCTCGAACAGTTCGAGTTGCAGATGAGCTAGGAGGGGGAGGACATTCCTCTGTTAAGACAAACCTAAGATCATCGATAACAAGAATCGTATTCAAGTTCGATTTCCAGGTCGTGTAGTTATCGCCGTTTAGTTTATCAGAAGCTAGTAATTGGATAAACGAGCTAGACATGCTGAAAAGAATGAATTCTATTAGTGAATTGAACTTAACCTATTTTTAACAACCAATCAAGAACTTTAGCAAAAGTAATAATGTACCCAAAAAATCATTATTAATTTGCAACGATACTTCAGTGAGTCAGAGCAACCGCTACCGAGGGGCAGTCAATCACTCCTTCACTGAACCAAGACATTCTTGACTAAATGCTAATACCAGAATAACTCATATTCCTATAGCACCTTAGTTATCGCTACTTCGGTCAAGAATCTACTAACAACTTAGTAATCCTTGTAAGTGTGACCCGCCATTTTCAGAACTCAGAGGTCGGCCCCAACAGTGCAACCAAATGGAAATGTCAGAGTTGGGAATGGACCTAAGAGACCCTATCCATTTCTGGAGATTGAGTTGTTCCGACTCCCATGAAACGGCCCTCCGAATGGACGGTGCTACTATGGGCAACCAGCAGGCGGAACATGGGAATCTCACGGTTCAACCTAATGGAGGAGACCGCAGGATGTATTGACATACTTCCTTCTCCCACTTACTATAAATACTTTCTCCATTCACCTTGCTCTTGATTTATGCAAACACCATCCGAATGGGGATGCCCTATTGACATCACGAGGCCGAGCATAAATCTCACGGTGTGAACTTTGCGGAGAACGTAGGAGGAGATTGATATATCATATATACCTTCTCAACACCACTACTAAGTATTTTAGAATGGTTTGGGTAAAGTTTTACTTAGGCATTATCCGGCTAAGACAATAAAACCTAAGTCTAGGTAGAACATACTTTTACCTAAGATGTCTAGGTGATAAACGTTTTATAACCTTACACCTCTCACGTGCATGCTCATAAAGCCGGGTTAACTTAACTCAAGTACCGGATCGATCCCCAGGTAGGAGGTGTTCCGTAAACCGTCATCTTAAATACCTCCAACCTTAGTGCAGGATCAAACCGGGTGAGTTCTCTCGTAACCTTAGCTTTACAAGATATCGACCTATTTTAACTATTAAAACGAATCGATACTAAATTCCTAATCGCATTGGAATTCTTTAACCCTTAGTGAGCATGCATTTATCTTTGTTATAGATTTTAAATGTCTATCTCATTTTACAACGCTTTATAAAACAAAGACATTCTATAACATGCTTCCTAAGCTAGAATATAACCATTACATTCAATTTATAACATGCTTCCCAAGCAAGAATATAACAATTATATTCTACTAAGGCAACTATGTTGTATGTTTAATTTCACAATTAATATAACACTTATATTAATTTTACTTTTAAACAAGCAACATCCAATTCATAAATTAATATAACACTTATATTAATTCTCATGAATTAAGCATGCATACTATACAACATAACACTTATATTATACTTTCAATGCATGCAACATGCTTCCTATGGTGGGATTTGAAATCTATATGGCATACTTTATGCACATACAAGATACTTTAATTAAAACATACATTCACAATGCATAATTAATTAAACACACTAAAGTGGACCGGTTTTGGCATCACGGACAAGCAAGCAACTAAATTATTACAATAATAATTCATCAACTAAGTTGAGACGCTTCCGAACCCTTCGAACCGCCACGAACCAGCTTGAATTTGCTTGAACCGACCAAAAAAAACAGCAACTTCAAAACTTCAAAAAAAAACTGAACCGGTCCATAACAGCTGTCCCGACTTCAACAGCCCGTAACTGGACCAATACCGACCCGAACTGGACCAAACGAATGCTGAACCGGACCTCCAGAGGGTGAAGAACAAGGAACCGGTCTGACTTTCAGTGAACCGGACCATCCGAGGACCGAACCGGACTGTTTCTTCCACCTTGCGCTGAACCGGTTTTGTGCTGGAATTTTGCAGAAAAAAAAACAGCAAAAAAACAGCATGCTGTTTTTTTCGACACCCGAGCTTCTGTCTTTGAATTGAAAGCCTATATGGACTCTAATGACTCCGAATTTTTTACAGACTCTTCTTCACACATTAAAGCCCATACACGCCCGGGCAATTACAAAACAAAGTACAAATAAAAGCTCAAAAAAAAATGCCAAAACCGGAATCACACTTTAGACGCCCAGAAAAATAATTTCTAAAACAAATACCCACCGAGCTTAAATTGATGCAAATTGAGTGACCAAAAAACGCTCTGATACCAATTGATGGAGCGCATGTAGCGCAGCGGAAGCGAGACAGATCATTGGCACTCTAATTTCATCAATTTAGCTAAATAAGAAACATGCACAAAGCTTTGAAATAAAAGGAATTAGAACACATACCTCTTGTAGTTCTAAAGACTTCTCTTCCAAAGCTCAAATCTCCTCACAAACCCTTCGAAGCTTCCCTCGAACTCCTCGAGAACCACCTCCGGTAGTCCCGCTATCCTCGGGCCGAGCAACGGAGTGGTGGGACTCCTTTATGAAAGAAAAAGTTTGGAAGAAGAAGATGGGAAGATGAAAGTGATGAGGATTTTGTGAGAAGAAGTCTAACACTTAGCTTTCTAATTTCTCAAGTAACATGAACTCTTCATGCTCATCCAACATTCAAACTCTTTGAAATTTCATCAACTTCAAACCATTTGAACTTCATCCAATTTATAGGCAATTCACATGCAACAAAGTCTTTACTTAGCATGACACCTCAATTTGGATGGATTAGTCTTCAACCAAGTGTTCCAAAATTGATGAGTTTATATGCATGTTGTTGGTGATTCACAATCCACTTCACAACTTGGATAAACCCACTCAACTTGGATAAATCCACTCAACATGGATAATTCCACTTTGACTTATAATCACACTTGTAATATTTTGTCATTTTAAAATTAATTCATAATTAATTTTAATAAGCAAAATAAATTATAATTAATTAAACTTTTTAATTAATTAATATTATTATTTAATTCAATATCAAATATTAATTAAATAATAAGACTAATCTCGGTTTCTTAAACCGAATCATCACACATGAATCCCTATTCATGTTTTACACCGATCCCATATTTAAATCATATTTAAATATGTCCATCATTCTTCCAAAACCGAATTTCAATAAATTCAAATTCTTTTTCTCTCATATTGTTACACGGCTTAATCCGAGCTAGCCAGGAGAACCTAAAGGACCTACAGATCATGAGCTCCAACGATACGAGATTAACCGGTCAAACTCTTTAACCAAGCTAACCAACATTCGTTAACCCCCGGAGACTCCACTAAAGTCCAAGGGTTGCACTCTCCTCACCGTAGATATATTTCTGTCCTCTTGATATAACCATCATCAGTAAATCGATCCTTCACAGGTCGTTCGTAATTATAGCTGGGTCAAAATAACCGTTTTACCCCCGTAATTACATCTTGTTCCTTAAGTCCCACTGATCCTCTAATGAACTATTGGTTTGTGGTCCAACCACCAAACCGATTGGTATGTGATCTCATCACTATACCAAGTCCCTCTCGGGCCAATGAGAGGGTGGGATCCCTAGTTCAAGACCTGGAGTCAGCACTTAAGGGAAGAACCTCTCTACTAATCCCTCAGAGCGGGTAGGAGTGAATTCCATCTCGCAGGACTATGTTCCCAGCTACCTACCCGGTCTTATCCCCAAGATGGTAGGCTTATTGAGTCGGCGATCTCGGGCCACTCTCACCCATACAAGTCAAAGGATAAGCCCGAATAAACAGGAGTTCATAGCGTGCTCAGGATTCAGATCGAGTTACCTAGGTCATCATATGAAAAAAATCGGTCTTTACAGTAAACGGAGTTATAAAGAAAGAGCGACTTGTTTCGCGGTTCAGTCTTATGCAAACTCATTGCATAGGACGCCCCCACTCACATGTCTCCACATGAACGATTTCGGATCACATCGTTTGTACTATACAAAGTGGGCCGCGTCCAATAGTGTCCCCAGGATAAGGTACCCAGCCTTATCCCTATACTATAGACCGTTCTGGCTATTACTTGAACTTGATCCACAATCATGTCATACATGAAGTTCAAGTATACAACCTATAGCCATGGGTTCTTTGTTTATTGGAGTTAGGTTAAAAGTAAAAACAATTCATTTTATTCAATAACAACTTTACTGAATAAATCTCAATAACAACTTTATTGCAAAATAGAATATACATTCAGTTTACAAACCACGAGTTTTAGGACATAAAACCCAACAATTGACAAGTATGCTTAATTAGAAAGTATCGGGATTGCTCTATTGTATTTCAGTTCATCGATAAACATGGAAATTAGCGGAGATGCTCATGCACGCGAAATGTTTGCTCGACACCGATACAAACACCCCGAAGAATTAATTAGAAACAGACAATTCTAATTAAACATGCCTCTTAATCAATTCAAGGTGATTAGTCCTAAATTAATCAGAAAACAGTAATGGGTAACATCGCGACGAATTAATCCTAAAACTAATTCGATTTCTCTCTTAACCTTGAGCCCACCGCGATACGATAATCAATTCATACCCCATTCGTCACATAGGGTCAAATTGATTAGGCACGATTAGACCCTCGCTACTTGCATTAAAACTAATTAGGAATCAATGCTAGCCGACTAACATGCGTAACAATTATGGGCGTCAATCCTAATTAGAAAGGCATGCTATTCGTTCTTAATACAGGAAAGAGATGCAAGAGTTCATACACATGCTAAACATTCATATAAAGCATAAATCTCACCTAAATACAATAGAAATCAATCCCTCAACCGACTAATCAAGCATTTACCTCTAGCCTTCCATGGGAGATGGAGTATTCCAAGCTTCCATGGAGGTTGTAGAGTTCATACAACCCAAATGGAGAAGAAGAGCTTCAAAAATGGTGAAAAAACGTCAATCCCGAGCCCAAAACGAAGATGGAATGACCTAAAATCGCGAAAATGTTCTTTTTATACTTCAGAGTAGCGTCGAGACGCTGTCCTAGCGTCTCGACGCTACGGAGAATGGAAAAATGGAAAACACCGCTTTTTTTTAGACTTTTAATGACGGGCAACTTTTTGCACTTTTAATGACGGGTATTTACAGTCACGGATAGGCCGCGCGGGCGAGGGCGAGGGCGTGGCGCGCGCGAGGGCGAGCGGCGAGGGCGCTGGGGCGCGCGGACGTGCGGGCGGCGAGGGCGCGCGGACGTGCGCGAGGGCGCGCGGGGTGAGTCGGCAGGCGCGCGGGGTGAGTCGGCAGGCGCGCGCGGTCTTGGGCCGTCTGATGGATGGTTTGGCTTCACAATTTTCTTAACAAGCCCTACACCATCAAGCCACAAATCAATTTTGAGTTAAGATTAGATTATCTAATTAATGTAGCTTAATCACTCCAAACGACTAACTAATAAAATATTATAAAATATTCATTTAAGCTCTTAATTATCGCAAATGCCCGATTTACCCCTTAGCAATTAAATTATACCAAATAAATCAATTAAGCCCAAATAATTACTCTAATTTACAACACTTAGGAGCTAAATATTAGCACTTTTGGAGTGCTATCAGCAATCCAGCAACTTACAAGCGGTTCGAGCTGATTCGAAGTGTTCGGGGGCGGTTCGAGGCTTTTGCCTTTTTTTTATATTATAATAATTTTAAGTAATTTCTTGTTTAGGATGCCAAAACCAATTCATTTTTAGTGTGGTTTATTTATTTATGCATTGTAAATGTATAGTTTAAATAAACATAATCTTGTGTGCATATTGTATGCCATGTAGATTTAAATCCCACCATAGGATAAGCATGAAGCATGCATTGAAAGTATGTTATAAGTGTTATAATATAAGTATGCATGTTTAGGATTCCATGAGATATGATATAAGTTGTTATATTTTTGCATGGAATGATTTTATATAATTGTTATATAAAAGCATGTTAGATGTAGGTTATAAGGTTTGTTTACTTTTTTTTAAATGTTATAAAATGAATTAGACATTAAAACCTATAACAAAGATAAATGCATGCTCATTTAGAGTTAACCACCAAGCAATCTCCTGTTTTAATAGTTTAATTACGTCGATATCTTAAAAAAATTTGGTTACAAGAAAAACTCACCCGGTAAGATGATGTCTAAGGTTGGGGGTATTTAAGTTGACGGTTTATGGAACACCTCCTACCTGGGCATCAAACTGGCGTTTGAGTTTACTTAACCCGGTTTTATGAGCATGCGTGAGTGATGTGAGGCTTTAAAAGGTTTATCACCTAGACATCATAGGTTAAAATCCAGTATGAACGTTATACTCGGAAAGACTACGTAGACTTAGGATATGTTTTAGTTAGCCAAAATATATGCCTAAGTAAAATCATAGCCAACCGTCTAGAACACTTCAGTGGGAGAAAAAATGTTTTTCAGCTCCTACGTCCCTAAGAGTTCACACCGTGAGATTCATGCTCGGCTTCGAATCGCCCTGGGAGCGACCTCTAGTAGGAGAGTATTTGCATGAGTCAATAACAAGGGACCTCTGTTAGAGAACATCTCTTGGACATGATGGTCCATTTCTGTAACGACCCGACTTTTTATGACCTCATTCTAGGACCGTTACTACATGCATGACGTCACAATCCTCAATAAAATATTAAAAACTTTATTTTAGAATTAAAAGATTCAAGACACATACATTTAATTCGGAATTCCAGTAAAACATAAAACATAATCAAATAAGTTCCTTCAAAATCAATCTAAAACCAAAACTAACTATTCTAATCCTTAGCATAAAATGTTCAAACCGACTGTATGAAATAATAATTTAAATAAATGCGGAAGCTCGAACTCCACGTGTCCCATGACATCATCAACTGATCACCTCGTCAAGCGCCCGATATGTTCCTAGTAATACCTGAAAAAAAAATGTTTTAAGAAAGAATGAGTATTTTAAATAAAATACTCAGTAAGCAACTCCACTACCGTGGTTAGGCTATACAAACACATGCAACCATGAGTTGACTGAAGACTTTAACTAGTGGGACCTAAATCTGCCTCTTTAGCTTACCACTATGTTCCTGTTCTTCTAGATGTGCATCAATTTCATACACATCAGTCCCAGATACATCAATTTCATGTACGGGGAACCTTCTAGGCATGCATCACTTTCATACACGCCAACCTCTAGGTATGCATCACTTTCATGCATAGGTGAGCATCACTTTCATACTCACCGGCTCTACGCACATCACTTTCATGTGATTAGAACCCCTAAACCTGCATCACTTTCATGCAGACAAAATCGACAGGAAATGGAGGGTAGCTATTTTAGCATCTCATGGCTCATATGTCACACTCAAATGTATGGGTCCCTCCTAAAACCTTTTAGATACTAGAAATGTGGAAATGATGCAACATAGAGTACTTTTCTCTTATGCATTAACTACACATTTCACACTTTCAACATGCATCTAATTTACCACACTTCACAAGGTTGCATCAACTAAAAACATATCTTGTTCATCACATTAATCGCAACAATTGCAAAGACTTCATTTAACTTCACACACATAAACCATTCATAAACATAACATTGAAATCATTTTAGAAAAATTCTTAGAAATTTCGACAGAGTCTCGCCTGAAAATCGGATAACCACATCTGAAATAAAAACACACTTCGTAAAAACATTCTCAAACACCAGCAACCAATTCAGAAAACGACACCAGAAACCAATTCAGAAAACATCATTGAAAAGTACTCAGACTCATTCAATCACCAACCAATTTCCTCATCCTTCCATTAAACAACATACATTAGCACCACAAACACGCATCAACCTATAGATCTCTATCAGCACACAATTCCCAACCTAGCACTAAGGCGTTACGACAGTAAAGTTACTTACCTGAACTAATTCCAGCAACTTTAGTCCTCCAACTATCTTGTAAAAGTTTAACTTCAATCTGAAACTACTATCTACATCAAAACTTGTCGTTTGACCTCAAATACTCAAGGAGTAAATTACCCAAATCGAAGCCCAAAGGACCCAATCCCTTGTTGGATCATGGCCAAACGCCCTTGAATCTGCAAATCTGATCGTTGCGGCTGTCGACTGACCGGCGAAGGAGGGCGGCGGCGGCGTGCGGCTGAGCGGCAGACGGAGGTTGCGGCGACGGAGATCGAAAAAAAGGGAGAGAGCAGCGGTCGGCGACGTGCGGCTGGGCGGAGCAAAAATGGCGGCGACGGCGTTCGACTTGGGCGGCGATGCGTGCGGCGACGAAGATCGACTGTGTGCGGAGGAGCGACGGCGACGTGGGTGGAACGGAGCAGAAGAGGCGAAGGGGAGGCGAAGCGACGTGCAGCGGCCGAGCGAAGGGGCGACGACGGCGGGGCGGAGTTGTGCGGCTGACTGACGGGGGAAGGAGAGAGAACTGAGGGGGAGGGGGGCGGCGTCTACTGTGGGTCTTCTTCACGAAGAAGAAGACCTGCGTTTTTAACTTTTCTTTTTTTTTTCTTTTTTTTTTTTAAATACTTTTGTTATATTAATAATAATAATAATAATATTATTATTATTATTATTAACTCATTAACTCTTAATTGACTTGGTCAAAAAAACTAATTTAACCTCTTTTTTTTTTCTAATTTATTCTACAAAGTCATTTTCCTTCTTTCGTTTTAACACGCCTCAAAACCCAATTGAACTCAAATTAATCTTAAATAAAACGCGGGGCGTTACAATCTTCCCACCTTAAGAACTTTCGTCCTCGAAAGTTTGCTACTCAAACGACTCTAGATACTTCGCTCTCACCTCATAATCTCTTTCTCAAGTTGCTTATTCGGTCTTTTTTTTTTGTTTCCACTTTTACCAAAACGACTGCTGAGTCTCTATGTACAATAGCCTTAGCAACCAGAATCTTAACAATTTCCTACCCATACGATAAATGATCATTTGGGTGCAAATTTTGGATTCAACATGTGAGAAGGGTCAATGCACATTTCTTTAACAACGACACGTGAAATACATTGTGCACTGCAGCCCATGTTGTTGGCAAAGCCAATCTATAAACAACTAGGTCAATGTACTCCAAGATCTTGAAGGAACTAATGTAACATGGGTTAAGCTTTCCCCTCTTACGATAACACAAAATTCTTTAAATTTGTGTTATAGGAAGAAATACATGGCCATCCACGTCAAAAACTAACTCCTTGCTATTGAGCATGTCTTCTAGAACCTTATTCGAATGCTTTAACTGTCCATTAGTTCGGAAATGGAATTCAATACTGAAGTCCTATTGAGCGTCAAGTGCTTTGTATAACCTTTGCTAAAACGTCACAGTAAATCGATGATTACTGTCTAACCCCATTGACTTGGGTACACCATGCGGTCTAACAGTTTCATTCAAGTATAGCTATGTCCACTTTTCCACACAGAAATACTTAAGGATTGTAATAAACCACAAACTTATGCCTCGTAGCTTTCACTTAGTGTAGCATGTGAAGTACTAAATAACAAACTAAGAAGTCTTTTTCTCTTTTACTTCATATTAATCCACCATTAATACCTTTTGCGATCCTTATAAATCTATGTACTACCCGTACATATTCAAAATTATGTTTCACGTACCTCATCTAAGGACTTTTATCTTAACGATATTTTTTTTGGCACACAGTTTTTTTTTTCTTGGTACGACAAAGACGTGTCATTAGTGAGAATAAAATGTTCTTGACCCACCTCACTCGAGCTTTTAATAAATTTTGAATCCTCTTATTGGGCATCAACAATATGTTGTGAGTTCCAAGCCACGAGTGGGGTAATTAACCTCATGTTCCGTTGGTTAAAACGTGGCATAAGCAATAACTTTCACATTTTGCATTAGTACATCATCTAGTCCTTCCCTTGAAGCACCACCAAACTACTAAACTTATTGTACTGTCAGAAACATACAACACTAGAGCAAGAGTTAGTCGTTCTAACTCTTGGAAGCTTTTCCCTCAATCCTTGCTCCAATTGGAAACGGTGTTCTCGCGCATCAGTTGAGTCAAAGGTGTTGTCAAACTAGATTTTTTTTTTTTTTTTTTTTTTTTTTTTTTTTTTTTTTAATGAACAAACCTTATATAATAGCCTCCCACCAGACTGAAGAAACTATGTATTGGAATTTGTCACTATACTAGGCCTAGGTCAACGTCACAGACTGCTTCAACTTTAGAATGCTCAATTATAATGTTTCCCTTGCAGCTAGGTGCCTCAGAAAAGCAACTTTATCCAACCAGAACTCACACTTGGCAAACTTGGCGTTCTTGAAGTGAGCGAAGCATCGAGCTCGAACTTGAAACAAGTGAAACCTCGAACTAGGACTTGAAGTGACCAACGCTCGAGGTCTAACTTGAAGCCTCGCTGCTTCTCAGGGCCGGTGAAACTTGGCTGGGGTAATCCTCATGTTGCTTCTTATTCTTGAAATAAAAAAATATGTTAACCATACCTACTATCATGAACGAGTCTAGAAAGCTCAGTGTTTCAATCAACTCATATGTCTCTATAGGCACTAATACGAATGAGTCTAGGATGTTCTATGAAGACTCAACTCATGAGATTTCTAAAAGCTACAAGAGCGATGTTGAATGCACTTACATCACAACAAACTCATATTGACTATACCTGGTCCTCGAAGGAAGTCTTTGCAAATTAACACCCTTCATCCTTAACTGATGATCTTTCGATCGCAACCCTACCTTTGAGAAATCCTCTGCCTTTAAGAGAGGGTACTTGTCCCTTATTGTCACCTTGATCAACTTTCGACAAACCAAACATAACCGTACCGAACCACTGGTATACCCCAAGGCGAAACACTAAGGGGTATGGAGTCTTGGTCCAGTGGTCCTTGTACCCATGACTTAGGCTACTTTGATCCTTTCAAGACTATTTTACACAGAGTCATAAGAATAAGAGTTGTTCCCGGCTCGAGCTCTTCGCGGAAATATACCTCTCATGTTGGTTGTAAACTTGGAAGGTCCAACTTACTTTACTTAACACAACACCATTTTATCCATTTGCTCCATTCTGGCTTTGTTTCTCCTTTCCATCAAATTGATAAATTCACTAGTGTCTTGTTTTAGTTGATCCAAGTCAAATTCTTTCAAGCTTACTAATAAGTCAAACAATTTACCTTCTCATTAAGAAAAGTTCAAAGTTTCATTTAATGGTTCCCTGATTGGTACTACTAATATATATTTTTGGTTAAACGATCATCTCCTCTCACTCCTATGTATACAAAGATAAAACTCAACAAAGCACTCTTCCAACACTTTGATTATCTTTGTTTAGTCTATTGTTTTGAGGAAGAAGTTCTCCTACAAGAATTGAGTTCATAGCCAAAGTCTTATGCAATTCTTTCGACCAATACATTCTAACATTCTAAACTCCACATAGGAACAATATCTCTTGTACCAATCTCAAAAGTTTGTAAACACAAATAACATCGTGGAAAGTTCAGTCATAACACAATGACGTACTTGCGGCTCAACATGTGTAGTTCCTTTGTCTTTCAAAATAAAAAAAACTTTTCCATTTTTACCTTTCTTTCCTCATTCTTTTTTTTTTTTTTTTTTTTTAGCAAGGGCATTAGACTTAAGTGACCCATTTCATTTTCCAAGTGAGACATATCTCCCACACCAAAAACATGTCTCTATTTATAATCCTTCCATAGAACTTACATTTGGAGTTCCAAATTGAATCTCTAGCATAAATTTTCTTAATCTTATGGCCTTGCATTATAAACTCTCAAAAACCTTCCTTTGGACTAATTGCTAGAGCATTTTCATTATAACAATGACATAGACAAAATTCAAGTAATTTAAAGTAACTTGAAAATAACTATTCAGTTCAAAATCAACAACTTACTTTTCCATTTAAAGTCTAAGTCATTTTTTTTAAACTACTTTGGCTTCCCTTGTTTTCTCATTATAGCTCAACTTTCTTCTCACTTTTTTTTTTTTTTTTTTCCAAGTCTTGGGTCTTTTAAGACTACTTTCGCCTTCTTAAAAGAACACAACAACTAAGTAAAGTATTAAAAAGACTTTTTCATATATATTATCGAACAATCTCATCCTATTACTTTTTCATTCTTTTGGCATGACACAAGAAAAACCAAAATATCTTAGCCCATAAAACCTTAAAACTTTACAAGGCTAATCCTAATATGTCATTCCTTTAAAAGTCCTACTCAAGAAACATCAACACAAGTAAACTAGTGTCCTTTAAAACTTTAACCTCTTCGGATTTTTTTTTTTTTTTTTTTTTCCCTTCTTGTTTACCAACTACTTTAACCTCAAACTTAAGCATACGCTTCATATTGGTAAACTTTCCTTTAGAATCAAACACTTCCAACACTCATAAATAGACACAACACCAAACAAAACATTCAAAACATTTACATTCATCATATACAATAATCACGAACATATATATATATATATATATATATATATATTTTTTACCAAACATTTTTATAACAATGACATACCTGGCGATGACGAAGGACCTGTTGATGAGTCATGGGTACATTTAGGGCTTACGATGTAAGCCAATCTACAGAACCTAGAACTTAGGCTCTGATACCAACTGTAACGACCCGACTTTTTATGACCTCATTCTAGGACCGTTACTACATGCATGACGTCACAATCCTCAATAAAATATTAAAAACTTTATTTTAGAATTAAAAGATTCAAGACACATACATTTAATTCGGAATTCCAGTAAAACATAAAACATAATCAAATAAGTTCCTTCAAAATCAATCTAAAACCAAAACTAACTATTCTAATCCTTAGCATAAAATGTTCAAACCGACTGTATGAAATAATAATTTAAATAAATGCGGAAGCTCGAACTCCACGTGTCCCATGACATCATCAACTGATCACCTCGTCAAGCGCCCGATATGTTCCTAGTAATACCTGAAAAAAAAATGTTTTAAGAAAGAATGAGTATTTTAAATAAAATACTCAGTAAGCAACTCCACTACCGTGGTTAGGCTATACAAACACATGCAACCATGAGTTGACTGAAGACTTTAACTAGTGGGACCTAAATCTGCCTCTTTAGCTTACCACTATGTTCCTGTTCTTCTAGATGTGCATCAATTTCATACACATCAGTCCCAGATACATCAATTTCATGTACGGGGAACCTTCTAGGCATGCATCACTTTCATACACGCCAACCTCTAGGTATGCATCACTTTCATGCATAGGTGAGCATCACTTTCATACTCACCGGCTCTACGCACATCACTTTCATGTGATTAGAACCCCTAAACCTGCATCACTTTCATGCAGACAAAATCGACAGGAAATGGAGGGTAGCTATTTTAGCATCTCATGGCTCATATGTCACACTCAAATGTATGGGTCCCTCCTAAAACCTTTTAGATACTAGAAATGTGGAAATGATGCAACATAGAGTACTTTTCTCTTATGCATTAACTACACATTTCACACTTTCAACATGCATCTAATTTACCACACTTCACAAGGTTGCATCAACTAAAAACATAACTTGTTCATCACATTAATCGCAACAATTGCAAAGACTTCATTTAACTTCACACACATAAACCATTCATAAACATAACATTGAAATCATTTTAGAAAAATTCTTAGAAATTTTGGCAGAGTCTCCCCTGAAAATCGGATAACCACATCTGAAATAAAAACACACTTCGTAAAAACATTCTCAAACACCAGCAACCAATTCAGAAAACGACACCAGAAACCAATTCAGAAAACATCATTGAAAAGTACTCAGACTCATTCAATCACCAACCAATTTCCTCATCCTTCCATTAAACAACATACATTAGCACCACAAACACGCATCAACCTATAGATCTCTATCAGCACACAATTCCCAACCTAGCACTAAGGCGTTACGACAGTAAAGTTACTTACCTGAACTAATTCCAGCAACTTTAGTCCTCCAACTATCTTGTAAAAGTTTAACTTCAATCTGAAACTACTATCTACATCAAAACTTGTCGTTTGACCTCAAATACTCAAGGAGTAAATTACCCAAATCGAAGCCCAAAGGACCCAATCCCTTGTTGGATCATGGCCAAACACCCTTGAATCTGCAAATCTGATCGTTGCGGCTGTCGACTGACCGGCGAAGGAGGGTGGCGGCGGCGTGCGGCTGAGCGGCAGACGGAGGTTGCGGCGACGGAGATCGAAAAAAAGGGAGAGAGCAGCGGTCGACGACGTGCGGCTGGACGGAGCAAAAATGGCGGCGACGGCGTTCGACTTGGGCGGCGATGCGTGCGGCGACGAAGATCGACTGTGTGCGGAGGAGCGACGGCGACGTGGGTGGAACGGAGCAGAAGAGGCGAAGGGGAGGCGAAGCGACGTGCAGCGGCCGAGCGAAGGGGCGACGACGGCGGGGCGGAGTTGTGCGGCTGACTGACGGGGGAAGGAGAGAGAACTGAGGGGGAGGGGGGCGGCGTCTACTGTGGGTCTTCTTCACGAAGAAGAAGACCTGCGTTTTTAACTTTTCTTTTTTTTTTTTCTTTTTTTTTTTAAATACTTTTGTTATATTAATAATAATAATAATATTATTATTATTATTATTATTAACTCATTAACTCTTAATTGACTTGGTCAAAAAAACTAATTTAACCTCTTTTTTTTTTCTAATTTATTCTACAAAGTCATTTTCCTTCTTTCGTTTTAACACGCCTCAAAACCCAATTGAACTCAAATTAATCTTAAATAAAATGCGGGGCGTTACAATTTCAATGTTGAAGAAGTAAACGAAGCTGTCATAGATGAGAAGAGTCAGATCAGGTTTATTCTAGAGTCTCTTCCAAAGAGCTTCCTATAGTTCTGCACAAATGCGATGATGAACAAAATTGAATATAATTTGACTACTCTTCTAGATGAGCTTCAGACTTATCAGTCCCTCCTGAAAACTAAGGGACATAAGGTGGAGGCGCTACCACTAACAAGTTTTATAGAGGATCGTCCTCTGAGACGAAGTCTGACCCTTCTTCTTCTAAAAATAAGAGTATTTCGATGAAAAAGAAAGGGAAGGGGAAAAGTAAAACTCCTCCTGATCGCAAAGGCAAAGTTCGGGTTGCAGATAAAGGAAAATATTTTCACTTCAATGAGAATGGGCATTGGAAAAGGAACTGCTCAAAGTACCTTGCAGAAAATAAAGCCGAAAAGGCGAAAAAAAGTAAATATGATTTACTAGTTGTTGAAACATGTTTAGTGGAGAGTGATGACTCTACCTGGATACTGGATTCAGGGGCCACTAATCATATTTGTTCTTATTTTCAGGAAACTAGTTCCTGGAGAACGCTTGCGGAAGGCGCGATAACTCTCAGGGTTGGAACAGGAGAGGTTGTCTCAGCAAAATCAGTGGGAGATTTGAAGTTGTTTTTTGGAGATAGATGCATTATTTAGATAATGTGTATCTTGTTCCTGGAATGAAAAGGAATCTTGTATCTATCTCTTGTTTGTTAGAACAATTGTATAAAGTATCTTTTGAAATTAATGAAGTGTTCATTAACAAAAGAGGTATTCCTATTTGTTCTGCAAAACTAGGAACAACTTATATATGTTAAAACCGACAAGAGCGAAAGCTATTTTAAATATCGAGATGTTTAAAACGACTGAAACGTGAAACAAAAGGCAAAAAGTTTCTTCAAGTACATATCTTTGGCACTTAAGACTTGGCCACATTAATCTCAATAGGATTGAGAGATTGGTTAAGAATGGTCATTTAAGCAGTTAGAAGACAACTCTTTACCAGTATGTGAGTCTTGTCTTGAGGGGAAAATGACGAAAAAAACTTTTACTAGAAAAGGTCTTAGAGCCAAAGAATCCTTAGAACTCGTGCATTCAGACCTTTGTGGACCAATGAATGTCAAAGCACGAGGAGGATATGAATATTTCATCAGTTTCATAGATGATTATTCAAGGTACGGTTATGTTTACCTAATGCATCATAAGTCCGAAGCTCTTGAAAAGTTCAAGGAGTATAAAGTTGAAGTTGAGAACTTATTAGGTAAAACAATTAAGACACTTTGATCAGATCGAGGTGGAGAGTACATGGACCTAATATTCCAGGACTATTTGATAGAACATGAAATCCTGTCACAACTCTGTACACCTAGTACGCCTCAGCAAAACGGTGTATCGGAGAGAAGAAACAAAACCATGTTAGACTTGGTTCGATCGATGATGAGGTATGCTCATTTTTCTGATTCATTTTGGGGATATGCAGTATAGACTGTTGCCTACATTTTGAACAATGTTCCCTCTAAAAGTGTTACTGAAACCCTAAACTAGTTTACGTCACTTCAGGATCTGGGGATGTCCGACACATGTGTTGGTGCAAAACCCTAAGAAATTGGAACGTCGTTCAAAAGTATGTTTATTTGTAGGCTACCCAAAAGAATCTGAAGTTGGATACTTCTTCGATCTAGAAGAAAATAAAGTATTTGTATCGACAAATGCTATTTTTCTCGAAGTGGTCGAATTCGGATTAGGAAATAAGCGTTAAATATATGTGATATATTTAACGGCATAACGTTCAATTGCGAATTCAAAAATAGAGAGAGATGAAGATTTTAAAATAAGATTTAAATATCTAAAATATGAATAGGGATTCATAATCAAATATATCAGGAATGATCGGGATTAGTGATGTATTTATTGGATATTAAATTTGAATTAATTAAATTGTTTAATTAATTATTTAATATTAATTTAATTTAATTTAAAATTAATTGTTTCAATTAATTTTGTAAATTGAATTAATTTGATCAAAGTTAGTCAAAAGTCAAAATGTTGACAATTGACTAAAACTTTGAAAGTCAAAAGTCAAATGTTGACTCCACTAAACCTTGAAAGTCAAGAGTCAATATGATGACTAAAGTTAGTGGAAAAATTCAATTTTTAAGTTAGTGGAAAAATCAAATTCTTGAGTTAGTGGGAAAAATAATTTTTTGTGTTTTTATGACTCAAACATTTTTGCTAAGTGTTAATCCCACATCAAGCCACTAATCCAACTAAATTGAGTGAATTCTAAGTGTCATCCTAATGTTAACTCAATTTTGCATGTTTTTGCATGTGGTCTTCTATATATACAAAGAGTTAATTAGATTAACTTCTTCTTGGAATTTTAATTAATTTTGAGAATTGTAAAGACAATTTCTCTACCATTCTCTCCAAAGCCATCTTCAATTCCCTTTCAAATTAGTCACGATCCCATAATCCCGTTCTAAGGACGGAGAATAGTCGGAAAGAGTTTCGTGGTGGTTCGTGACCTTTACGTTTGAAGATCGGGCATGGAATCGAGAAGAATTTGAACTTCAAAGGTAATTTCTAAATTACTGTCTTTGATTTTCAAATTACATGCTTTTTCCTTTGAAATTAACAAAACTAGAGTACTTAATTAGACCCAACGTTGCTTTCGCTATGCATGTCGAAACTCTTTCACTTTATTCAAAGCATGAACTATGTCAGGTCTGGTTAGTGTGAGGGATTGGAGAGATCCCACCAAACTTCTGTATAGTGTAGGATCAATAAGCTCATCATCTTTTGGTGAAAAAATTGAGCTCAATGCCATAGAAGTAGAAATGGGTGAAGCTCCCATCATTTTTAACTTCAGCAATATATCTTTAGTATATTTGCTTTGAGTTATGTGATATCCGTCTGGGGAGTTCTGGACTTCTATACCAAGAAAGTAGTGGAGTTGGCCCAAGTCTTTGATTGCAAATTTCGTGCATAGTTTCTCAATGAGAGACTGAACAAAGGTTGGGTCCTTTCCTGTAATTATGATATCATCTACCTATACCAGCATTAAGATAAGGACCTTGTTTAGTTTGTAAGGAAAAATGAGGGGTCTGAGAGACTACAGTTAAAGCCTATATGAAGTAAAAACTGCTAGAGGCGATCAAACAAGACTCTAGGAGCTTGTTTGAGTCCATACATAGCCTTGTTCAACCTGCATACATGATTAGGTAATTCAAGTTTAGAGAAACTTGGAGGCTGAGTCATGTACACCTTTTCTCTGAGATAACCATGAAGGAATGCATTCTTCACATCAGTTGTCTAAGTTTCCAGTTGTAAGAGGCCGCAATAGCAAAGACAAATCGAATGGTAGTGCTTTTGACTACTGGACTAAATGTTTCTTTATAATCTAAGCCTTTAATTTGTGAGTAGCCTTGAACTACCAATCTTTCTTTGTGTCTTTCTATTGAACCGTCTTCTTTAAATTTTGTCTTGAATATCCACTTGTAGTTCTTAGGTTCACCAGTCCCTGCAATAATAAGAAAAGAGTTATGTTTTTGTTGGTTGGATTTCCATCTAGTGATCATAGGATGAGTGTTTGATGTCTCTTTTCCTTGTTGATTAGATTTTATGTTCACAACTCCATCTGTGTTGTTGCCTGTAGTAGTTACCAAGTGCATTTGATCTTGATTACTTTTCTTTTGAGTATCTGCAAGAGGAAATGGGAGATCAATAGCTAATGAGTCACTAATATCAGGTAACAAATCAAATGGGCCTTGACTGACAGTCGTGAATGGAGATTCTATATTTGAAGGTCTGAGAGCTTTGTTTTCATTCTCTGTGATAGATTGAGACCGAGATTGATCCTTTGACATATGATCATTTTGTTCATCGAGTGGTTCCAACTGAGATTCCTCCATTTATAATTCAGAATTTAGTAAGTCTTGTCTTTGGAGTTGGTTTTCTTCAGACAATTGGATGTGATACTTCCTAGTTAGATGATTCTGATGTAGATCAGTTTGATCATTTTTTTGTTCTTCACTTGTTGGATCTGAGTCATCAAAGCTTTTGCTTTTGTTGTAGACCTCAATGGCTTTAGTCCCTTGTGATTGAATTTTATTTTCTTCAACTAGAAAATGCCATTCCACTGCATCTAGGAAACTGGATATGCCAAGAAATTCACAATTTATAGGTTGATGTCCAGATTCATGATAAAAAAGAAGACAATTTTCATCAAATATCACATGTCTTGATATATAGACTTTTCGTTTTTGTGTCAAGACATCTATATCCTTTATGAGACAAGCTATAAACTAGGAACACACACGTATATGTTTTCTTTGCAAATTTATCTTTGGATAAACATCTTAAATAAGGATAACATTTACATCAAAATATCTTTAAATTGGTATAATTTGGTTCTTTGTGAAACAAAACTTCAAATGGTGATTTCATTTTCAACGAGGATGATGGCATTCTATTTATTAACTAAGTGACAGTCAAGAAACTATCTACCCAATACTTAAAAGGTATTTTAACTTGAAAAAGAAGAGTCAAACCTGTCTCGGTTATGTGTCTGTGCTTTCTTTTAGCTACTCTATTTTGTTGAGGCGTGTGAGGACAACTCATTTGATGCTGAATTCCATTTGCCTCCATGAATTGTTTTAGTTTTAGTGAAGTAAATTCTCCTCCACCATCTGTTTGGAATACTTTGATTTTTCTTTCAAATTATATTTCAACAAGCTTATGAAATTCAGTGAAGCATTCAAAGAATTCTGGTTTTCTTTTTAGAGGAAAAAACCATGTGTATCTAGAATGGTCATCTATAAAGCTAGCATAATATTTAAATTTTTAACATGATAGAATAAAGTGCAGGACCCCACAAATCACAATGAACTTTCTCAAAATAAAGGGCAATCTGCAACTCTTACTAAGTTAGCAAATTTCACAAATATCAGTAGCTTTCTTCCAATTAGATACTTGAAACATATAGTTATTTTTCAAATGTTTAACAAAAACTTCATTTAAATGGCCTAAACGTTTATGCCATAAATCAAAAGACAATTTGTTTGATTTTGTAGCTGCAAGGTAACTAAAGGTAATAACTCTAGTGGCTTTTTGCTTCTCCAAGGCATATAGATCCCTTTTTTTAAGTCCCCTTGCCAGCACTTGTCCCTGTCTCTTCTTCACAACAAAGTCATTAGAAGTGAATATAATTAAACAATCATTCTCATTAGTAAGTCTACTAATTGAAATAAGTTTTTATTTTTATTTTTTTTATTTCAGGAACCACTAATACATTGCTTAACTTTAAGTTGTTGTCATGAGAGTTTATTTGACCAATATGAGTAATATTAAGTCCATTTCCATTACCAACATATAGTTTTTCTTTCCCTTTATATATATGAGAAGAAGACACCTTACCTAGATCATTGACAATGTGTGAAGTTGCCCCAGAATCAACATAAAGAGCATAATCCGTGGAGTCTTCAAAGGAAAGTGCAGTCATTGCCGTTGGGATTTCTTCTGGTTGGAATGAGTGATCAAATCTGTTCCAACACTTAATAGTTATATGATTAGTTTTGCCACAGATTTGACATGAATTGTACTTACTTTGATTTGTTTCTTTGGTAGGTGATTGGCGTGATACAACATTATTGGGAGAAGAATAGGCATGATAATGACTTGTGTTGGATCTGAAGCCTCTGCCCCTTGTGTTAAAGTAATTTACTCTCCTTCTACCTCTCCCCCGTTGACTAAAAAAGGCTTGATTTGCATCTAGTACAACAACCTTTTCTTCCTCAACTTCAAGTAAGATCATCTGCTCGTGTGCCTTCAATGCTAGGATGAATTGGTTGAAGGTTGGATATGGAGCCTTTGAGAGCATTGTTGTTCTAAATTCTCTATACTTGTTCCCCAATCCACGTGATAATGTAAATAATTTGCTTAAATCATCTAGAGGTTTTTTCATAGCAGCTAATTTGTAACATAATCCCTTAAACTTCTTAATGTATTCATCATGAGTTAGACTTCCTTTTTTCAAACAGTGTAGAGATTCACTAATATGTGTTTCATTTTCTTTTGTAATAGCAAGAAGCGCTTCTTCCAAAGATGCCCAAACCTGGTGGGAGCTTTCTATTCCCTCAATCATAGCCAAGACTTCCTCCGAGATGATGCCAAGCAACCATGCGGTTAGTAGCCCATCATTGTTGAGCCAAGTATGTCTTTGTTCACTGTCTTCACTGGATTCTTCCTTTTCACCCTCTACTTGCTTATATGGGTAGTCTCCTTTGAGATGATTTTAAACTCATAGACTTCTTAAAAGGGGTAAGACTTGTTCCATAGCAAATAATTGGTGGTGCTAAGTTTGATAGATATCAAACTTGAACACTAATGAAAGGATTGTATTGTGAGTTTTGATTCGGATTTGGCCATGTGAATGGGTGAGGTTGAATTGATACCGGTATTCCCTAAACTGCTAGACTCTAATACCTTGAAATTTTTTGTATAACCTTAGTTGCACAGTCCAAAAATGTTATACATAAAATATGTTCCAATTTAACTAGCACTAAGAGAAAGTAAAAAAGGAAAGGAAATCCCCCACCAAACAATCATTAATTGTGGCTGATATTTACAAGATAATCATGCTAAAAAGACTAACGGTAATAAATTACCAAAGATGGTAATTTTGGAGCTCGTTGATCTCCAATCAATCACTAATTATTTGGTGATTGATTGTAGATATTATTCTCACCCAATTAACATACAAATGAGAGAGTATGAGCTGTTGATTGAGATCTTTTTGAAGCAGATTATGAGATTAGGAATCTGCGGCTTCCATTTGACCAATTCAATTTGATAGGGGAGGAGTCATTAATTTGTTGAGATATTGTTGTCATTGTGTTTTCTGTTTGTTCTTTTACAATTTTGACTGAAATTTATATTGACATTTTTTGAAAGTTGAGTAAACTTAAAAAAAAATAAAAAAAAAAATAAAAAAAAAATAAAATAAAAAAAATTGATTAAGGGTGTGACCTTAGAAAAAAGTCAACTTTTTTTTTTGTAATATGTGTTCGAATATATATGACGATGTGGACATGCATTGAAACTACATAAATTTGTTAAAGTAGGTATTGAATGTATGAATTTGAAGTTACAAGGATATATACTAATAAGGAGTAAAATAATTATTTTAAAAGTTTAATGATTAAAGTTGATTTTTTCTTTTTTAATTTATGAATTGAATATTTTGAAATTGAGTTAAAGATAAAACGACAAGCGTCTAATTTTATATTTCATCAATTATTATTTTGTGCAAAAATATACTGTTTTTTCTTTACTTTTTTTCAAACAACTTGATGCTTGAATTTCCAAAAATCTTTAGGCTAGTAATTAACTTTATAACAATGGAAGAATTTTTTTTTACAGTCTTTTTAGATAATTTAAGTCCCTTTTAAGCTAGTTTAAGAGTTTTACAATCAAAATGACACTTAGGTCATGTTTACTTCACTCTGAGCCTCATCATCGGGCTTGAAGTCCAAAGGCCGACCCAAGCCCAGCCCAAACCCGATCCAAGCCTGGGCCATGGTCAATGGTTGACCCGGCCCAGCCCAGCCATTTCATGCATTGGATTGGATATGGATCTGTGTTTTTTTAATTGGATCGGCCCATGGGCCAACCCGTTCGAGCCGTATTTGGATCGGCTCGTTGGGCCGGCCCAAAGGCCCGATCCAATATAGTATTATATATATATAGTCTATGATAGAGAAAATTATGAGAGAATTAGGGTAGAAAAGTTTCATCCTTTTATTTTATTGTCCCACATCGAAAGTTTTGAGAAAAAAATTTCCTCTATAAATAAAGTTTTAATTCAATTTTAACTTTATATTTAAAAATAATTTTTATTCATCGGGTCAATCCAAGTCCGATCCGAAAGGGCTAATTTAAGCTCGATCCAAATTTTGGCTCATTGAGTTAGGCCCATGGATTGGGCTATGTGACGGAGCGTTGATGGAACGCAGCGGAAGCGATTTGGATCATAGACACTCTAATTTCATCAATTTAAACAAACGGAAACATGCAAAAGCAATGAAAAAGAGAAATTAGAACACATACCCTTGTCGTTCGTATTTCTCTAATTTTCACCGCCAGAAGCTCCTCACGAGCTCACCGAGCCTTCTCACGAAATCTTCGTGGACCACCCACGGTAATCCCGCTATCCTCGGGCCGAGAAACGGAGTAGTGGGACTCCTTTTACAAGAGAAAAGAAGGAAGAAACTCACTGAGTTTCTTATAGAGAGCAGAGGAAGAAGGAAGAAGACAGAGAGAGTTTCAATTGAAATCTCATTTCAAAATTGAAAATATGTGAGCCCAAAAAGGCACTCACGTATTTAATTTTTTTTTAATTAATTGATCTGACGAAATATATACTCTGTATATATAAATACCTTACATGTGTCTTACATGCTTGCATGTAAGACATATATATATATATATATATATATATATATATATATATATATATATATATATTTATATATTATTATTATTAAAAATAATAATAATTATTTTATTAATTAAACTTTTTAATTAATAAAAATATATATATATTTAATTAATATTATTTAATTCAATATCAAATATTAATTAAATAATATAATTAAACCCGGTTTTCTGAAAACCGACCTTTTGCACATGAATCCTATTCATGTTTTCAGACAAATCTCATATTTAAATCATATTTAAATATGTCTATCCTTCTTCCACAAACCCGAATTTGAACGATTCAAATTCTTTTCTTTTCTTTTATATTGTTTCACGGCTTTATCCAGGCTAGCCAGGAGAACCGTAAGGACCTACAGATCATGAGCTCCAACGATACGAGATTATCCGGTCAAAACTCTTTCAACCGAACTAACCAACATTCGTTAACCCCCGGAGACTCCACTAAAGTCCAAGGGCTGCACTCTCCTCACTGTAGATATATTGTGTCCTCTTGATCTAACTATCATCAGTAAGTCGATCCTTCACAGGTCGTTCATAATCACAACGAGTCATTTATACCGTTTAACCCTTGTATTATATCTTGTTCCTTAAGTACCACTGACACCTCTAATGAACAATTGATTTGTGGTCCAACCATCAAATCAGATTCCTCCCTGGTCAGGAGAGGATGGGCCCATTGTTCATGACCTAGAGTCAGCACTTAAGGGAACAACCTCTCTACTAACCCTTAAAGCGGGTAGGAGTGAATTCCATCTCGCACAACTATGTCCCCAGCCACTTATTCGATCTTATCCCCAAGATGGTAGGCTTATTGAGTCGGCTAACTGGCCACTCTCACCCGTACAAATCAAAGGATAAGGTTGAATAAACAGGAGTTCATAGTAAGCTCAGGATTGAGATCGAGTTACCTAAGTCATCACATGAAATAAAAACGGTCTTTACAGTAAACGGTGTTATAAAGAAAGAGCGATTTTATTTTTGGTTCGGTCTTGTGCAAACTCATTGCACAGGACGCCCTCACTCACATGTCTCTACATGAAACGATTCGAATCACATCGTTTTGTACTATACAAAGTGAGTCGCGTCCAATAGTGTCCCCAGGATAAGGTACCCAGCCTTAACCCTATACTATAGATCATTTTTGGCTGTCTACTTGAACTTGATCCACATTCATGTCACACATGAAGTTCAAGTACTCACACTATCGCCATGGGTGTTAGTTATTGGTATAGGTTAATACAAACACAATTCACTAAAATTCAATAACAACTTTATTGAAATATAATATATATTTACATTCAAACAGTTTACAAACTACGAGTTTTAGGACATAAAACCCAACAAACTCCCACTTGGACTAAAACGTCAGTGGAGTACATGTTGGTCGAGAGAACTAGAATATCAAATATCTAAAGTTTCTCCCACTGTCCTACTGAGCAGCTCGCAGCCCTAGACTTTTTAGGTGTCTCTCAAACACTTTAGCCATGAGAGACTTAGTAAACGGATCAGCAATGTTGTGCTCCGAGGCTACCTGTGTGACGATCACATCTCCTCGTTGCACTATCTCCCTGATGAGATGATACTTCCGCTCAATATGCTTTCCACGCTTATGGCTTCTAGGTTCTTTAGAATTTGCCACTGCACCGCTGTTATCACAATAAAGGGTGATTGACAAGTTCATATTTGGAACAATTTCCAAATCTGTCAAGAACTTCCTAAGCCATACAGCTTCCTTTGCTGCTTCGCAAGCTGCGACATACTCAGCTTCCATGGTGGAGTCAGCAATACAACCTTGCTTTATACTCCTCCATACTATTGCTCCTCCGTTAAGAGTGAACACTGATCCTGATGTAGATTTCCTGGAATCTATATCAGTCAGAAAATCAGAGTCAGTGTATCCTGCAAGGATCAAATCCTTCGGGCCATACACAAGCACATAGTCTCTCGTTCTCCTAAGATACTTGAGGACGTGTTTAACGGCTGTCCAGTGATCATATCCTGGATTGGACTGGAACCTACTGACAATTCCAACTGCATAGCAGATGTCGGGTCTTGTACACAACATAGCGTACATGAGACTACCAACTGCAGATGCATAGGGAATTCGTCTCATATCCTCAACCTCTTGAGGTGTCTTAGGAGACTGTTCCTTAGACAAGTGAATTCCATGCCTAAAAGACAGCGAACCTTTCTTGGAATTCTGCATCGAATATCTTGACAACACCTTGTCAATATAAGATGCTTGAGACAGCGCTAGCACTTTGTTCTTACGATTCGTTATGATCTGAATCCCTAGAACAAACTGAGCCTCTCCCAAATCTTTCATTTGGAATTATGTCGCTAGCCAATTCTTAACGTCAGTTAAGAACCCTACATCATTCCCAATGAGTAGTATATCGTCTACGTACAAGACTAAGAAAGCTACAACAGTATTGACTACTTTCTTGTAAACACAAGGTTCGTCAATATTTTGTTCAAAGCCATAAGATTTGATCGCCGTATCAAACCTTATATTCCAGGATCTAGATGCTTGCTTCAACCCATAAATGGATCGATTAAGCTTACAAACTTTTTGCTCTTGACCCTGAAGTATGAATCCCTCTAGTTGAGCCATATAGATACTCTCCTCAAGATTACCATTCAGAAAGGCAGTCTTGACATCCATTTGCCAGATTTCATAATCATAAAATGTAGCAATGGATAAGAGTATTCTAATCGACTTTAACATGGCAACAAGAGAAAAGGTTTCTTCATAGTCCACCCCTTTTCTTTGGGAATAACCTTTTGCCACAAGTCGAGCCTTAAAGGTTTGCACCTTACCGGCTTGGTCTCGTTTTCTCTTGTAGATCCACTTGCAACCGATAGGTCTTTCACTATCTGGTTGGTCTACAAGATCCCAGACCGAATTGAAGTACATAGACTCCATTTCGAAATCCATGGCTTTAAGCCACTGGTCCTTGTCTATGTCATTCATTGCCTGTTTAAAGGTCAATGGATCCTCAACGCCATCATCAGGTATGACGACTTGAGTTTCAGACAAGCCGATGTAGCGGTCGGGCTGTCTTACATCCCTCCCACTGCGTCGAGGCTTTCTCAACTCTTGAGAAGGACCAGCCTGATCAACAACCTTTGTTGATACGTCTGTAGCTTTCCTGGAAAGTTCGGACAAAACAATTTTGCTCGACGGTTGATGATCTCTCATGTGGTCTTCCTCTAAGAACGTGGCATTAGTCGATACTAGTACCTTGTTCTCATGAGGATCGTAAAATAGACCACCTTTCGTTTCCTTGGGGTAACCTACAAATAGGCACAATTTTGAACGATGTTCCAACTTCTTTGGATTGGGTACTAGCACATGTGCCGGACACCCCCAAATCCTGAAGTGACGTAAACTACCTTTACGCCCTCTCCATAACTCATAAGGTGTTTCAGAAACACTTTTAGAGGGAACCATGTTCAAAATATATACTGCAGTCTCTACTGCATATCCCCAAAACAAACTAGGCAAATGAGCATAACTCATCATAGATCGAACCATGTCTAACAGGGTTCTATTTCTCCTCTCGGACACACCATTCTGCTGTGGTGTTCCTGGCGCTGAGAGTTGAGATACTATTCCATGTTCTATCATATAGTCCTGGAATCTTAAATCCATATACTCTCCACCTCGATCTGATCGGAGTGTTTTTATCGATTTACCTAATGTGTTCTCAACCTCTGCCTTATACTCTTTGAACTTTTCAAGAGCTTCGGACTTATGATGCATTAGATAAAGATAACCGTACCTCGAATAATCATCAATGAAACTGATGAAATATTCATACCCTCCTCGTGCTTTGACATTCAAAGGACCGCAGAGATCCGAATGCACGATTTCTAGAGGTTCTTTGGACCTATGACCTTTTTCAGAAAAAGATCGTTTGGTCATTTTGCCCTCAAGACAAGACTCACATGGCGGTAAAGAGTTGTCCTCTAAATGATTTAGTAGACCACTCTTAACCAATCTCCCAATCCTATTGAGATTAATGTGACCTAGTCTTAAGTGCCAAAGATAAGTACTTGGAGAAAGTTTCTGCCTTTTAGTTTGAGTCTCAGCTGTTTTAAACATTTCAGTGTTCAAAATAGCTTTGGCTTCGGTTGGTCTTAACACATACAAGTTGTTTTCAAGTTTCGCAGAACAAATACGTACACCTCTTTTGCTAATGAACGCTTCATTATGAACAAAAGATACTTTATACAACTGTTCTAACAAACAAGATATAGATACAAGATTCCTCTTGAAGGTAGGAACCAGGAGTACATTTTCTAGTAAAATGAAACTATCTCTATACAACAACTTTACAGCTCCCACTGCTTCAACTGAGACAACCTCTCCAGTTCCAACTCTGAGAGTTATCTCACCTCGAGAAAGTGGCTGCCAAGAACTAGTTTCCTGAAAAGAAGAACAAACATGGTTAGTAGCTCCTGAATCAAGTATCCAGGTATGACAATCATGTTCTACTAAACATGTTTCGACAACAAATAAATCATATTTACCTTGTCTTTCCTTCTCAGCCTTTTTCTCTGCAAGATACTTTGGGCAATTTCGTTTCCAATGCCCATCTACACCACAATGGAAACATTTTCCTTTGTCTGCAGATCTACTCTTGCTCTTAGAAGCAGCAGGTGCTTTTCCCTTCCTTTTATCTTTCTTCTTCTTTTGAATACTCTTATTCTTAATAGAAGAAAGTTCAGACTTACTCCCTGAAGATGACCCCTTTTGGAATTTCCTAGAAGTGACAACGTTTGCCTCCTTCTCTTTTCCTTTAGAAGTGTGAAGGGACTGATAGGTCTGTAGCTCGCTGAGGACAGAAGTCAAATTATACTTTATCTTGTTCATTACCAAATTGGTTCTGAACTGAAGGAAACTCTTCGGAAGAGATTCCATGATAAAGCTTACTTGACTTGACTCATCAATAGTAGCTTCATTTACTTCCGCCACATTGAAGTGGACCATCATGTTAAGGACATGCTCCCTAACAGAGGTACCCTTTTTCATGCGAGAGTTGTAAACGTATTTGAGGGCTTCATGACAGACCGATGAGGACGGTAGTCCAAACATCTCCTGTAATGAAGACATGATTTCTTTAGCAGAAACCATATCCTCGTGCTTCTTAGCTAACACATCAGATATGCTGGCTAAGATATAGACTCGGGCTTTATCATTAGCCCTTGTCCATCTATCATATGCTTCTCGAACAGTTCGAGTCGCATCCGAGCTAGGAGGGGGAGGACAATCCTCTGATAAGACGAACCTGAGATCATCTAGAACGAGAATCGTATTCAAGTTCAATTTCCAGGTCGCGTAGTTATCGCCGGTTAACTTATCGGAAGCTAGTAAGTGAATAAAAGAGCTAGACATGCTGAAAAGAGAATGAATAAATATTAGTGAAAAAGTTTTAACCTAATTTACACACCAATCAATAATTTAGCAAAGAATAATAATGTACCCAAAACTCATTATTAAACTGCAACGATACTTCAGTGGGTCAGAATGGTCGCTACCGAGGGGCAGTCAAGCATTCCTTCACTGAATCAAGACATTCTTGACTAAATGCTAATACCAGAATATCTCATATTCCTATAGCATCTTAGTTATCGCTGTTTGGTCAAGATTTACTAACTCCTTAGCAAATCTCGTAAGTGTGACCCTCCATTTTTAGAATTCATAGGGCGGCCCCAACGATGCAACCGAATGGAAATGTCAAAGTTGGGAATGGCTCTATGTTTCTTTATCCATAAATGGTGATTGAGATGTTCCGATTCCTATGAAACGGCCCTCCGAATGGATCGGTACCACTTGTGGGCACCTAGCAGGCAGAACATAGGAATCTCACGGTTCAATCCAATGGAGGAGACCGCAGGATGTATTGACATACTTCCTTCTCCCACTTACTATAAATACTTTCTCCATTCACCTTGCTCTTGAATTATGCAAATACCATCCGAATGGGGATGCCCTATTGACATCACGAGGCCGAGCATAATTCTCACGGTGTGAACTTGACAGAGAACGTAGGAGGAGAGGGACATATCATATATACCTTCTCAACACCTCTACTAAGTATTTTAAGACGGAAAGGGTAAATTACTCAGGCATTATCCGGCTAAGACAATAAGGCATAAGTCTAGGCAAAACAAACTTTTACCTATGATGTCTAGGTGATAAACACTTTATTACCTCACACCACTCACGCATGCTCATAAAGCCGGGTTAACTTTACTCAAGTACCGGATGGTCCCCAGGTAGGAGGTGTTCCGTAAACCGTCAGCTTAAATACCTCCAACCTCGAACAGGATGTCCCAAGGTGAGTTTCTTGTAACCTTAGCATTTACAAGATATCGACCTATTCATCTAATGAAACAGAACGATAAATTCAACCCTAAGTGAGCATGCCTTTGTCTTTGTTATAGATTTTAAAAGTCTATGCCAATTTTACAACGCTTTGCAAAACTAAGACTAACTACAACAAACTTCTACATGCTTCTCAAACATGCATCACTAAGGCATGACAAGTTGAATATTTAATTTCATAATTAATATAACAATTATATCGATTATGTTTTTAAATATACAACTCCTAATTCATAAATTAATATAACACTTATATGAATACTCTGAATTAAGCATGCATCCTATACATTATAACACTTATAACAAACAAAATGCAACTAATGATGGATGTTTAATTTCATAATTAATATAACACTTATATCAATTATTCTATTAAGCAAACAACATCTAATTCATGAATTAATATAACTCTTATATTAATACTCATGAATAAACATGCATCCTATACATTATAACACTTATAATATACCATGTGCATAAAATTAGGACAACCTATGTTGTATATTTAATTTCATAATTAATATAACACTTATATCAATTATTCTATTAAATTAACAACAACTAATTCATGAATTAATATAACTTTTATATCAAAACTCATGAATTGCCAAATATGCATACGATATGTTATAACACTTATAACATATTTTCAATGCATGAAGCATGCTTCCTATGGTGGGATTTTAAATCTATATGGCATACGTTATGCACATACAAACATGAAATTTAATTAAAACATACATTCGCAATGCATAATTAATTAAACACACTAAAGTGGATCGATTTTGGCATTTAGCAAGCAATAACTAATTTATTACAAGCTTGATCAACAAGCTACGCCTTGAGCGAACTTCGAACTCTTCGCACCGCCTTTGACCAACTTGCTTCCTCCGAACGCTTCGGTCAAAAACTCTTTGAATTTCTCCTCGTATTGCCCAGAATGAGTTTGAACTTACACCGAACATTTCGGCGAGTTTCAAACTCAAACTTCTTTCACAAAGAAACCTATATGGACTCTAATGACTCTAAAAATACAGACTCTTTAGCATACATTAAAGCCCATACATTCTCGGGCAATTACAAATAATGAAATTCAAAAAGAAACTATGCCAAAATCGATATTCACTTTAGACATCCATTCAGAAACAATTTCTAAATAAAACCCACCATAACTTAAATTGATTGAAATTGAGTGGCCAAAAACGCTCTGATACCAATTGACGGAGCGTTGATGGAACGCATCGGAAGCGATTTGGATCATAGACACTCTAATTTCATCAATTTAAACAAACGGAAACATGCAAAAGCAATGAAAAAGAGAAATTAGAACACATACCCTTGTCGTTCGTATTTCTCCAATTTTCACCGCCAGAAGCTCCTCACGAGCTCACCGAGCCTTCTCACGAAATCTTCGTGGACCACCCACGGTAATCCCGCTATCCTCAGGCCGAGAAACGGAGTAGTGGGACTCCTTTTACAAGAGAAAAGAAGGAAGAAACTCACTGAGTTTCTTACAGAGAGTAGAGGAAGAAGGAAGAAGACAGAGAGAGTTTCAATTGAAATCTCATTTCAAAATTGAAAATATGTGAGCCCAAAAAGGCACTCACGTATTTATTTATTTATTTTTTTTATTTTTTATTTTTTTAAATTAATTGATCTGACGAAATATATACTCTGTATATATATATACCTTACATGTGTCTTACATGCTTGCATGTAAGACACATGTATATGTATATATATATATTTATATATTATTATTATTAAAAATAATAATAATTATTTTATTAATTAAACTTTTTAATTAATAAAAATATATATATATTTAATTAATATTATTTAATTCAATATCAAATATTAATTAAATAATATAATTAAACCCGGTTTTCCGAAAATCGACCTTTTGCACATGAATCCTATTCATGTTTTCAGACCAATCTCATATTTAAATCATATTTAAATATGTCCATATTTAAATCATATTTAAATATGTCTATCCTTCTTCCACAAACCCGAATTTGAACGATTCAAATTCTTTTCATTTCTTTTATATTGTTTCACGGCTTTATCCGAGCTAGCCAGGAGAACCGTAAGGACCTACAGATCATGAGCTCCAACGATACGAGATTATCCGGTCAAAACTCTTTCAACCGAACTAACCAACATTCGTTAACCCCCGGAGACTCCACTAAAGTCCAAGGGCTGCACTCTCCTCACTGTAGATATATTGTGTCCTCTTGATCTAACTATCATCAGTAAGTCGATCCTTCACAGGTCGTTCATAATCACAACGGGTCATTTATACCGTTTAACCCTTGTATTATATCTTGTTCTTTAAGTACCACTGACACCTCTAATGAACAATTGATTTGTGGTCCAACCATCAAATCAGATTCCTCCCTGATCAGGAGAGGATGGGCCCATTGTTCAAGACCTGGAGTTAGCACTTAAGGGAACAACCTCTCTACTAACCCTTGAAGCGGGTAGGAGTGAATTCCATCTCGCACAACTATGTCCCCAGCCACTTATTCGATCTTATCCCCAAGATGGTAGGCTTATTGAGTCGGCGAACTGGCCACTCTCACCCGTACAAATCAAAGGATAAGGTTGAATAAATAGGAGTTCATAGTAAGCTCAGGATTGAGATCGAGTTACCTAAGTCATCACATGAAATAAAAACGGTCTTTACAGTAAACGGTGTTATAAAGAAAGAGCGATTTTATTTTTGGTTCGGTCTTGTGCAAACTCATTGCACAAGACGCCTTCACTCACATGTCTCTACATGAAACGATTCGAATCACATCGTTTTGTACTATACAAAGTGAGTCGCGTCCAATAGTGTCCCCAGGATAAGGTACCCAGCCTTATCCCTATACTATAGACCATTTTTGGCTGTCTACTTGAACTTTATCCACATTCATGTCACACATGAAGTTCAAGTACTCACACTATCGCCATGGGTGTTAGTTATTGGTATAGGTTAATACAAACACAATTCACTAAATTTCAATAACAACTTTATTGAAATATAATATATATTTACATTCAAACAGTTTACAAACTACGAGTTTTAGGACATAAAACCCAACACTATGGACCCTATGTTTTAGAGGTTGGGCTGGCCCAAGCCCGACCCAAACAGTGGTGGAGGCCCGTAAAGCTTGGGCTTGGACCAAGCTTGGGCCTTTGATTATTTGGGCTGGGCTGGCCCGGCCCGGCTCGATGATGAGGCTGATCACTCCAAACATAATGAATCAATGATATTCTAACTGTAGGACCCACATTAATTACGGGTCCCACCTCAAATTTTGTAATCCCATTACCCCATTTCTCTTCTTTTTTTTCCTCTCTTTCCTCTCCTTCCTTTTCTTTTATATTTTCTTTTTCGCCACGTTTCTTTTTCTTTTCTTCTTCTCTGCTATGATCATTCATTTCTTCTTCTTTCTTTTTATCCTCATGTTCCTTTTCTCCCCTTTCCTCTCCTCCCATCCTTCTCTCCTCTTGCTACCATCCATGGTCCCTATCGCCTACCGTCGTCACCATCGTTGTCGTCGTCGCCCCATCTTCTTCTTTCTCCTCTTTTCTTTTTCTCTTTTTTTTTCCTCTCCTTCCTTTTCTTCTATATTTTCTTTTTCGCCACGTTTGTTTTTCTTTTCTTCTTCTTTGCCATGATCATTCCTTTCTTCTTCTTTCTTTTTATCCTCATCTTCTTTTTCTCCTCTTTCCTTTTTATATTCTTGTATCCCCTTCACGTCATTTACTAAAAAAAAAACTTGAAAGAAAGAAAAAGTATTAAAAAATGTCACGTCAGCTTTCCATTAGCTAATTAACGGAACATTTTTTTCTATTTACTTGATGTATTTAGTTGTCTAGTGATTTAGAAGGATTATCGAGGCATAACCCTCATGGTTTTTCTTTTTGTTTCACCCAAAAGAACTCATATTGTTTGTATCCCTAACAATCCTCCCCTCGAACAAAGTACCACATTGTGTCATCCCTTCGTATTACACTTGAGCAAAGCTCAACTATAGATTCAATGTGACTAATTATTGCTATGTCATTTGGAGCTTCATCAATATCTTTGTTTGAGACCTGAGGATTCAACAGACATGGCTAAGTATTATGGAACTATTTATCTTAGGAAAATATTTAGTATTTATCTTATTAGGTTTAGTTATGGGGTTGTATATATATATGCTAACTCTCCAAATGAGAGTTATTTAGGTCTTTACTTGCTTTATATTCATGAAGTCTTCTGACCATTTCAGCTACTATTGAGCATAATATATGATTATTATTGACATTTGTGAATTGGTGTTAAATTAATGCTTATGTGGAAAATCTGTGCATAAGTGTGTATTTGGTGAAAAATGTCTAATTAATGCCTTTCAAGAGTGTCGCTAAAGTTTTGCGAGGAGCGCAATAGGATAAGAAGAAGGGCAGCTGAAAACAGAGCTTTGCGGTCGCAACACGCCAGCAAAGGTGGAGTCTTTAAGGAAACTTTGCGATCGCAACGCAATCGAAATACTTGCACTATCCTCTGCTGAGTTTGTTAGCCGCCGACCCTTCCGTATTTGCCACGTCTGAATTGTGCCCTCCAATTAGGAGAGAAAGCTGCGATTAGGGTACGGTTTATGGAACCTTTGAGGACCATATATATATAACAAGATAAAAGAATTGAGGGAATTACAACCTACCTAGAAGAAGATCGAAAAAGTCCAAACCCGAGGAATTTATTCTCTCCATTGGTGGATCCAAGAAAAAGGCTTCCTTGGCGCTCAGAATTCAAAGGAAGAAGAGAAGATCTCGCTTCTCTTCTAATTTGGGTTTCCTTCCAAGACAAGTACTCTTCTCCTTCAACCGAAGCACAACGTGGACAACCCGATCTTCACCTATTCTTTTGTTTTCTTGTAGCTACTGTTTTTGTAGTGCTTTTGAACCTTCTATTCGAACGATTGCTGTATTCGCTTATAATGCTTAATATATTAGTTTTGTTGAGTTCTTTCAAACCCATGAGTGGCTAGGGTTATAAAGGTTTGCTAGGATGAATTCGTAGGAATCAATTATGTGATTTCAGCATGTAAATAAGCATGAATGCATTGATTGAGTGTGAACTTCATCCCATGAACATTTTCGATCGACCATCCATTTTGTTCTAAAGAGTTCCTAACCTCCGGAAAGAGTAAGAGCTCACAGTCAATCATTCATGTTAGCCTTTCACGGTAAATAGAGAGTGGTCTAGGAATAGGCACTTTCCTAGCACGTTTGATAGCATGAAACTATAAATAGGTTTTTAACCTTACTTGGACATGAGTAACTTAAGAATCTAAAGCATATAATCGGAAGATGTATGAGATCTAGCTAAAACGGTGCATGTAATGTTTATTTGCTGCTGATTGATCATGGTTTATGTCTATGGAGGATTCTTAGCCAACCTTGCTGTTTTCTCTTAGATTTTACTTGTTTGCTAGTCTGTTGCGAAAGTTTTGTTAGACCTGCAATACTATTTTGTTACTCTGCACGTTAGTTAGCCCTTCTAGACTGTAGTTAGTGTAGTTTTTACCCTGCATTGCGTTAACTTTGCGTTTTCTTTGCGTTCTTTACAATTCTGGGTCTCGAAACAACCTCCATATCATCCCTGGTTACCTTTTCTAATTTAACACGTATAAACTCGTCGTTTATTGGTAACGATATTATTGAACTATCGCCAATCATCGGGTTGTCGAGACCCGCCAAAATAAATTTATAAGTGCCCGAAATCACTAAACTATTTGTAGAATAGTAGCAACGGGGTCGATCCACAGGGAATTAAGGAATTTTGACTTAATCTTAATTAAATTTGCAAACTATTAATATAAGTAAAATAAGGGGCAATTGTTGGTTTTCAAGTAACTAAGATGGAACAAGGCAAATGGGAAAATTTAGCTAACGGAGTTTCCGACTCGGGACGATCGGAATAAATTTAGCATGCCTCTTGGATCATAGGTTGATGAGTATTATGGTTAAACAATTTAACGAATGCACAGCTCGTCTAAAATTAATAAATAACTCAGACAGGCTCCATGGATTTAATTAAACATAATTAATTATGCTAATCAAGCATACCTATTATGTTAATCAAGCATACCGTTCGGACATTGGCGGCCAACGCTCTCCCAAGACCGAACGGTAGCAACAAGCTAACTGTGACGACTATCTAATTTGGACGCGAAATTAGTATGTCGATTTGGAATTCTAATTCGGGAAGAACGAACACCAAGAGCGTAAGGACGCCAATACGCTCAAGGTGCCATAATTCCTTGTTACTTGGCGGAAACGAGAGGCACGGCATCAAATCCTTTAACAAATGAACATGCTCAAAATCAAGGGTGCCTAGTCCTAAATCATTCAAACGTGCTCATAGATTAAGCTAAGAAATAGAATTCAATTCAATAAAATATCCAACCAAATCAGAATTTCAATCCACAACCTCACCAAGAGTTCATACTACATTTATCCTTACAATCCCGAGCCAAAAACGGTAAATCTACTCACTCATGACTTGTGTGGTGTGGGACGGCTTCAAATCGAGCTTCCTAGCCCCTCCCATGGTGAAAAATAGCTGCTGGACGTCAAATCAGGCGCGGAGCTCGAGGTGGAAGATGATAATGGCGGCTAAAAATCGGACAGAAACTTAAGTAATCCGTCGTAGCGTCGAGACGCTAGGGCAGCGTCTCGACGCTGCGCCCTAAATAATCCGCGCGCGCGCTCGGGGTGGCGTCGAGACGCTCGCTCAGCGTCGAGACGCTCGCTCAGCGTCGAGACGCTATCGCTCGACGCTTGCTCTCGGGTTTTTCTTCAATTCGGCGCTTCAGACTTCGGAGCGTCGAGACGCTAGGGGCAGCGTCTCGACGCTGGACAGCGTCGAGCTAGCGTCGCGACGCTGTCGCTCGACGCTAGCTCTCGGGTTTTTGCATGGAATTTCGCCTTCAATTTCCCCAAAGCACCCAAACTTCATCCCTTTGCATGGATCTTTCCGGGAAATGTTCTTATGCCTTTAAATCGCGATATTAAGCTCCGAAAAGCGCCGAAACGCTCTCGAGAGCGAAGCACCGAGAACACCTACAATAATTACATAAAAGCAAGATTAAGCCAATAATAAACGTGAATTAGGGACATAATTATAGCTCCAAAATGGAGCTATCAAACACCCCCAACTTAAATCTTGCTAGTCCTCGAGCAAGGTGGAATTCTGATTAATTAAATAGAACGAGAATGCATGCTAGGGACTCGATTTTCAATACTGGAAAAGACAGGGCAATTGCATTTGAAAGAACAGCTGCATGCATGCATTGGTTAAGAACAATTTGGAAAATTTAAAGATGCTTCCCTATTTACGCTTCGGATTTAGCTCCTCGATCTTAGATTTCAACAGGCTTAGAACAGCTCTATCTATCCTAAAATTTCGCTTTCCCCCTACTTATGGCTTAACAGAACAGTCTAAGGGCAGTTCATCGCTCATGCAAGTAATATAACGCAAGGCATCTTTTTCTCATTTTCATTGATCTTCATGAGCGCCTAACATGTCAATCTTACTTTCGTTTCAGCTTGCCTGCAATTTCATTGCACAGTGCATCCGACTACGGGCAAAATTCACATTTTTAAGGACTAGCGTTCACTTCTTTGTGCATCCTTTTCATGCAGTGGCGACCGTGGGTTACACGACCGCCCCTGGCTACTAAGGCAACTCAAGAAGGAGGAACGCCTCATGAGATTATTTTCTTTTTATAAACTTGCATTCATTTTTTTTTTTTTTTTTTTTCCTCTTTTAGTCTAAAAATCATATTAAAACTTTAAGTGCACGGATTACAGACAAAAGCGAATCTTAGCCCATCCTAAGGTTGCCTTTCGAGGTGACAACGAATTTCAAAACAAACAGAGCTACACTAAACCCACAGATCCAAGATAGAGTGCTAACATGCGAAGCTTAAACCGGGAAATATTTTTGAAAAATTTTCAAAATGGCCTTAACATATGCAATTGTGCTGAATTTCATGACAAATACAAATACGAAGACCTCAGCAGTACATCACAGAATTTCATAGTCAGACTAGCATGCTTTCACCATAACTCAACAAGTAAATCAGGATTCCACAACTAAACTCGACAATCACTATAAGGTACAACCCACCACCCCCAACTTAGAAATTGACAATGTCCTCATTGGACCAAATATGCACAGTCAAAACAAAAGGAAAGAAAACCTTCCCTGAGTTGTGACTTAGAGGGTTGTAGAGCGCGCTTTAACCTTAGCCAATAAACCGCAAGGATGAGCCATTGTTTCACCTGAAAATTCACAACATCAGAGTAGAAATCTAAACTAATCCTAAAAGACGGTAAGTAAACAAAAAGCATGTACAGTTCAAGCTCGGGTGCCTCCGAGTAGCGCAAATTTTTAGAGTCGATTGCTCGACTTTACCAAAACTCAATTTATCCTTTCTCATAATCAGGCTCTTTCAAGTAAGCATGGTCGTCGAAGTCCTCTGACACTCCCTCATGAAAGATCTTTAATCGCTGGCCATTCACCGTGTATTCTTTTTCTGTATCCAGGCTCTGAATCTTGACTGCACCATAGTGATGAACATCAGTGATAATGAAAGGACCAAGCCACCTGGAACGAAGTTTACCTGGCATGAACTTCAAGCGGGAGTTGAACAAGAGGACCTTCTGACCAACTTCGAAGTGTTTCCTGACGACTCGCCTGTCGTGGAACATTTTGGTCTTTTCCTTGTAGGTCTTCGAGTTCTCATATGCATCCAGGCGAAGCTCCTCCAGTTCTTGTAATTTGAGAAGTCTTTCCTCGCCCGCCAAGTCAAAGTCCATGTTGCACTTCTTCACGGCCCAGTAAGCTTTGTGTTCGATCTCCACGGGGAGATGACAGGCTTTACCATAAACCATCCGGTAGGGAGACATCCCTATGGGGGTTTTGTAAGCCGTACGGTAAGCCCACAAAGCGTCGTCCAGCCTGAGGCTCCAATCCTTCCTTCCTGGACTTACTGTTTTCTCGAGGATGCTCTTCACCTCTCGATTGGAAACCTCCGCTTGACCATTGGTCTGAGGATGATATGGGGTAGAGATTTTATGATTGACCCCATATTTCCTCATCAAGGCCTGGATCGTTTTGTTGCAGAAGTGGCTCCCCTGGTCACTTATGATGGCTCGTGGAACTCCATACCTGCTAAAAATGTTAGATTTGACAAAACTGGAAACAACATTAGCGGTATCAACTTTGGTGGCTTTGGCTTCCACCCATTTAGACACGTAGTCCACAGCCAATAAGATATAGACAAAACCAAATGAAGGGGGGAAGGGTCCCATAAAGTCCATACCCCAAACCTCAAAAATTTCACAAGTTAAAATGGGGTTTTGGAGCATTTCATTCCTACTAGTGATGGTCCCTTTTCTCTGACACTGATCACAAGATTTACAAAACTCATAACAGTCCTTAAACAGTGATGGCCAGAAAAACCCACAATCTAAAATTTTTCTCGCAGTTCTATTTTGCCCGAAGTGTCCCCCGCATGCAAATTCATGGCAAAAGGTAAGGATGGACCTATGTTCAGACTTAGGGACGCACTTCCTAATTACTTGGTCAGCGGAAAATTTCCATAAAACGGGCTCTTCCCAAACATATGTCTTGGCTTCGCTCTTCAGCTTAGCTCTTTGATTATATGAAAAGTCGAATGGGAACGTACCTGTGACCAAGTAATTGACAATGTCGGCGTACCATGGTGTCTCCACACTCACCTGGAAAAGAACTTCATCAGGGAATTCGTCATTCAGGGGCAGATCGTCCTCATTACGCACAATACGGCTCAAGTGGTCAGCAACGGTATTTTCTGATCCTTTTCTGTCCTGAACAGAGACGTCGAACTCCTGAAGTAATAATACCCATCTGAGCAGTCTAGGCTTCGAGTCTTTCTTGTTCATCAAGTATCGAACTGCTGCATGATCAGAAAAAACAATTACTTTAGATCCAAGAATATATGGCCGAAATTTATCAAGAGCGAAAACTATGGAAAGCAGCTCCTTCTCTGTTGTTGTGTAACCGATCTGCGCGGAATTGAGCGTCCTAGAGGCATAATAAATCACATGGCTCTTCTTGTCTATCCTCTGGCCCAACACAGCGCCTACGGCATAATTGCTTGCGTCGCACATAATCTCGAAAGGAGTCCCCCACTGCGGTGGATGAATGATGGGTGCGTTGGTCAAGCACTTTTTCAGAACATCGAAGGCAAGCTTGCACTCTTTGTCAAAACAGAATGGAACATCCTTTTTCAGCAAGCTTGTCATCGGTGTCACTATCTTCGAGAAGTCTTTAATGAACCTGCGGTAAAAACCTGCGTGACCAAGAAAAGAACGTACTTCCCGAAGATTCGTGGGATAAGGTAAATCAGATATGACATCAATTTTAGCTTTATCAACCTCTATCCCCTTAGCAGACACAACGTGACCCAGTACTATGCCCTGACTGGCCATGAAATGACACTTTTCAAAATTTAAAACAAGATTAGTTTCGATGCATCTTTCCATGACTCTAGACAAGTTAAACAGGCAATCTTTAAATGAACTTCCATATACAGTGAAATCATCCATAAAGACTTCGATGCATTTTTCTACAAATTCAGAAAATATGCTCATCATGCATCGCTGAAAAGTCCCTGGAGCATTACAAAGCCCAAAGGGCATTCTCCTATATGCGTAAGTTCCGAATGGACAAGTAAAAGTGGTATTTTCTTGGTCTTCCTGGGCTATGGGAATTTGATAAAACCCAGAAAAACCATCAAGGAAACAGAAGAATGGCTTCCCAGCTAAACGCTCCACCATTTGATCTATGAAGGGAATAGGAAAGTGGTCCTTCTTAGTCACATCATTCAGTTTTCTAAAATCAATGCACATTCTCCACCCGTTTTGTACTCTCTTAGGTACTAACTCCCCCTTATCATTTCTAATAACAGTTATGCCCGTCTTTTTAGGTACAACATGAATAGGGCTAACCCATTGGCTATCAGAAATGGGAAAGATAATACCTGCATCCAGGAGTTTGTGTATCTCAGACAACACTACCTCTTTCATTGCAGGGTTCAGTCTCCGCTGAGGCTCTCGGGATGGCTTTGCTCCCTCATCCAGCCGAATCTTGTGCATGCACAGCACTGGACTCAACCCGTGCAAGTCTGCCAATGTCCATCCCATGGCTCTTTTGTTCTTTTTCAGAACCTCGACCAACTCGCCTTCTTGCTCCGATGTAAGCTCCTTGGAGATAATTACCGGAAGTGTCTCCACCTCACCCAAGTACACGTACTTGAGATGACCCGGCAACTCCTTCAATTCCAACTTGGGAGCCTGCAAAAGAGATGGTAATATTTTAGTTGGCTTTTCACATGTCTCTAAAGCAAAAGTAGTTTGCTCAAATGAATCAGATAATATGGGAACACTACTTTCAACTTCGCCAACAATTTCAGTAAAAACGAGGGGGTCATCCCCATCAACAACAGTCATGCATTCTTCTTGTTCTAAAGTATCTATAAGATCGATTTTACAGACAGAATGCACATCAGCACGTTGTTTCATTGCATCAAATACATTAAATTCGAACACATCCCCTTCATACTCAACAGACAAAGTTCCATCATGCACATTAATTTTCGTTTTAGCGGTTTTCATGAATGGTCTACCAAGTAAAACAGAAGTGGTGGATGTGTTTTCTTCCATTTTCATCACATAAAAATCAGCAGGGAAGATTAAATCCTTAACTTTAACCAACACATCTTCAATCAACCCTAGAGGATGAATAGAAGACCTATTAGCTAACTGGATAACTATACTAGTTTCCTGCATACCTTCTAAACCGAGGCTCTTGTAGACTGAATATGGCATAACATTAATTGAAGCTCCTAAGTCTAGCATAGCGTGCTCGATTTCTCTATCCCCTATAGTACATGGCAAGAGGAACATACCTGGGTCCTGGCATTTGCTTGGAATACCTTGGGTTAGCAGGGCAGAAACATTCTTGCTTACCACGACTCTCTCAGCACTTTTAGTCTTCCTCTTCATAGTGCACATCTCCTTAAGGAATTTAGCGTACCTTGGGATTTGCTGAATTGCATCAAGCAGCGGTATATTGATCCCAACCTTCCTCAACGTCTCAAGTACATCCGCGTCTTCAACCTCTTTAGATGGCCTTGCTAGCCTACTAGGAAAAGGAGCAACGGGAGTGTAAGACTTCATAGAAATAATAGGAGGTGTTACAACAGTTTCAGAGGGCGCTTGAGAACACTTATCTGGAGATATCTCTGAATCTTTCGGAGGACTCACGGGAGTGGTTTGAGATGGCACTTCTTTACCACTTCTGAGGTTTATCGCACTAACCCCTTCCGCTTTGGATTCAATTCTACTCATTCTTTCCTTCACCTCCGTGAATTCATCTCTTAGAGACTTAATCTGCGACCTTGTCTCATCGCTAGCTTCCATGAGCGATTTGAACATGCTTTCAATGGCTTTACCTGAAATAGAAGAAACATCCTGAGATGATTTTTCTTGCATCGTATGAACTAAACAAAATACCTGAGACACTTGTTCTTTGAGCACTTCTATGTCGGAAGACATCTTAGAATGCTCGTTTCTTCCTCCGTACTGGCGACGGTTCTCAGCTATGTTGGAGATCAACTGACGGGCTTCCGCAGGCGTTTTCTCCCAAAGGGCTCCTCCACTTGCTGCATCAAGCATCTGGCGGTCATGCGTGAGCAACCCATCATAGAAGCATTCGATAAGCGCGACTTCCGCTATCAAATGGTTCGGACATTTTTCACAGAGTTTAATGAACATCTCCCAGCACTCGTGAAATGCCTCGTCCTTTCCTTGCTCAAATTGTCGTATATCTTTTTTCACTGCTCTAGCTTTTGAAGCTGGGAAATACCTTTCCAAGAATAGACTCTGCAACTTCTCCCAAGTAAAGATGGTCCCCGATGGCAAGTAATGCAGCCAATCTCGAGCTTCACCTTTTAGGGTGAATGGAAAAGCTCTCAGGTAGAGCTGATCTTTTGTTATGTCGCCAGGCTTCATCGCGGAGCTTACCATTTGAAACTCCTTGAGATGTTTGTAAGGATCTTCATCTGCTTCACCACAAAAAGAGGGTAAAAGGTTAATCACACCTGATTTAAGCACAAACTCACCTGAAATTTCCGGGTAGGAAATACAAGAAGGTTGGTGGCCCATAGCAAATGATGTCCACTGTCTTAGCGTTTTTGGGACTCCAATCTCATCATCAACCTCCATTTTCTCAATAAAAATTTGGCACTTCTAGCACACTTAAACAAACAGATCAAAATTGCAAATAATAAAAGAATAAACAGAATTTTTAAAGTAAAAATTAAAAGTTTACAAATCAAATTTAAATTAAGCCGAATTACACTTCGTTCCCCGGCAGCGGCGCCAATTTTGGTAACGATATTATTGAACTATCGCCAATCATCGGGTTGTCGAGACCCGCCAAAATAAATTTATAAGTGCCCGAAATCACTAAACTATTTGTAGAATAGTAGCAACGGGGTCGATCCACAGGGAATTAAGGAATTTTGACTTAATCTTAATTAAATTTGCAAACTATTAATATAAGTAAAATAAGGGGCAATTGTTGGTTTTCAAGTAACTAAGATGGAACAAGGCAAATGGGAAAATTTAGCTAACGGAGTTTCCGACTCGGGACGATCGGAATAAATTTAGCATGCCTCTTGGATCATAGGTTGATGAGTATTATGGTTAAACAATTTAACGAATGCACAGCTCGTCTAAAATTAATAAATAACTCAGACAGGCTCCATGGATTTAATTAAACATAATTAATTATGCTAATCAAGCATACCTATTATGTTAATCAAGCATACCGTTCGGACATTGGCGGCCAACGCTCTCCCAAGACCGAACGGTAGCAACAAGCTAACTGTGACGACTATCTAATTTGGACGCGAAATTAGTATGTCGATTTGGAATTCTAATTCGGGAAGAACGAACACCAAGAGCGTAAGGACGCCAATACGCTCAAGGTGCCATAATTCCTTGTTACTTGGCGGAAACGAGAGGCACGGCATCAAATCCTTTAACAAATGAACATGCTCAAAATCAAGGGTGCCTAGTCCTAAATCATTCAAACGTGCTCATAGATTAAGCTAAGAAATAGAATTCAATTCAATAAAATATCCAACCAAATCAGAATTTCAATCCACAACCTCACCAAGAGTTCATACTACATTTATCCTTACAATACCGAGCCAAAAACGGTAAATCTACTCACTCATGACTTGTGTGGTGTGGGACGGCTTCAAATCGAGCTTCCTAGCCCCTCCCATGGTGAAAAATAGCTGCTGGACGTCAAATCAGGCGCGGAGCTCGAGGTGGAAGATGATAATGGCGGCTAAAAATCGGACAGAAACTTAAGTAATCCGTCGTAGCGTCGAGACGCTAGGGCAGCGTCTCGACGCTGCGCCCTAAATAATCCGCGCGCGCGCTCGGGGTGGCGTCGAGACGCTCGCTCAGCGTCGAGACGCTGTCGGCGTCGAGCGAGCGTCGAGACGCTATCGCTCGACGCTTGCTCTCGGGTTTTTCTTCAATTCGGCGCTTCAGACTTCGGAGCGTCTCGTAGCTGGACAGCGTCGAGCTAGCGTCGCGACGCTGTCGCTCGACGCTAGCTCTCGGGTTTTTGCATGGAATTTCGCCTTCAATTTCCCCAAAGCACCCAAACTTCATCCCTTTGCATGGATCTTCCCGGGAAATGTTCTTATGCCTTTAAATCGCGATATTAAGCTCCGAAAAGCGCCGAAACGCTCTCGAGAGCGAAGCACCGAGAACACCTACAATAATTACATAAAAGCAAGATTAAGCCAATAATAAACGTGAATTAGGGACATAATTATAGCTCCAAAATGGAGCTATCATTTATTCAACTTAGTCTCTGTGGGAAACGATATAAAACTTACTTATCACTTGCTGCAGACCGTGTATACTTGCATGGTTATTTGCTTAAATTAATAGATATTTAACCCCATTGAGCAAAGCAACAATATATACATATTATTCTCAATGAAAAACAAAAGGAAACAATTGATTTGTCATAGTATAAGAGCAAAATTCCTAAGAAGCTCAAAACATACAAAAACCCTAGGGCGACGATGTGTCCGCCGCAACCGCCCAACTTCGTGTCTCTCCGATTTCTTATGTTGTTTCTATTAGTTTGTCCCTATTATGGTATCAGAGCATGAACCCTCTGACCATGAGATGACTCAATTGACATAAGGATGTGTCCTCGACCATGAGGTTTGAGGTTCAAATCCCCTCACCCCAAATTAACTAAAAAAAAAAAAATAGTAATAAATACTAAATATTTTCGTAAGCTAGATAGTTCCTTAATACTAAGTCAGGGGCATGACTCTGATACCATTTGTTAAGGACAGTGAACCCAGTCATCTCCACAATGGTATGACATTATCCATTTTGGGCATAGCTCTCATGGTTTGCTTTTAGTTTCACCCAAAATGTCTCGTACCATTGAAGATAGTTGTCCTTACTTATATACCCATGATTTTTTCCTTTTATATTTAGCCAATGTGGGATATTGTTTGTATCCCCAACACATGCCTAAGAGATCGGGTTTTCAGCGTAAGATTAACATGATATTCACAAAGCATGTGTGTTTTTATTCCAATAATGCAATTTCGACCGACCATCCAATTTGTATTACTGATTTCTGAACCTCCAAGAGGAGTAGGAAGTCCGAGTCATGTGTTTTTACTAGCCTTTCATGGTAGCTAGAGAGGAGGCTAAGCATAGTCACTCTTCAAGTACGCTTGATAGCATGTTGATATGAATAGGATGATAGTTCTGTTTGGATACGAATCGAGCTTGATTCTTAATGCTCAAATCCAGAGATCTTGTGTGTTTATGCTAAGTGGTTTGTATTTTGGTAAATCGTTGCTCAACTGCCTAATCCATGAGTACCGTATGATTCCTAGCCTACACAGTGTGTTAGAATAGATTCTTCTTCGTTTTTATATTCGCTGTTACGTTGCTATTTAAGCATTATTTCGAGTACTATCCTTATGTACTGTTCAAGTCATTGCTATCTTGCATTTTCTCCGCATTTTTAGGTTAGTTGCATTTAGTTCTTTACATTTCGTTGCTCTCATTACATTTCTATAGCATTCCCCCTTACACCTTTTGTCACTGGTTACATTTCCTCTAAGTTAACAAGTAAGATCGTGCATGTTTACTCAATTCTTTGTGGTAGAATGATATAAACTATACTTATTACTTGTTGCAGACCATGTTGTTAGGATTTATGCCCTAAAGCCTCGTAATTAATTAATAATTATTTGATAATTATTTTATTATTATTTTTGTAATTTATAATATTCATTATTTATAAAAATCCAAGGTTATTAGTGTAATCTTGAACAATATGTAGTTGACATACGAGAGGATCATGTTCAAGGAATAACCTAAATAGTCTATAGTATATGGATAAGGTTGGGTGCCTTATCCTGGTAACATTATTGATACGGTCCACTTTGTAATTGTTACAAATGATTTGATCCAAATCATTCATGTAGAGACATGTGAGTGGGGGTATCATATACAATGAGTTTGTATAAGACTGGACCACGAAATATATAATCTCTCTTTATAAATCCGTTATTTGAGAAGATTAATATTTTACAGGATGATCATATGTGACTCGATCTTAATCCTGAGTGAGTTATGAACTCCTGCCTGTGATGGCTCGTCCTTTAATTTGTATGGGTGATAATGACTTTTATAGCCGATTCAATAAGCCTACCATTTTGGGGACTTGACCAAATAGGGAGCTGGGAACATAAGTTTCACAATATGGAATTCACTCTTTCTCATACAGGGAAAGCAGATGAGTAGTTCCCTTAAGTAAATGTTTTAGCATTAAGGGTTACAGAATTTAGAAAAGCAAAGTTGGAAATATTTTTAGAGTACGAATGTCCTAAATTGTGTATTATTTGAATTTTTTTTATCCCCGCGAGAGTTCGAATCTATCAGGCGACGAAATGTTTTAGCATTAAAGGTTACACAATTTAGAAAAGAAAAGTTGAAAATATTTTTAGAGTACGAATGTTCTAAATTGTGTAAAATTTGAATTTTTTTTATTCCCGCGAGAGATCGAATCTCTCAGGCGATGAAATGTTTTAGCATTAAGGGTTACAAAATTTGGAAAAGAAAAGTTGGAAATATTTTTAGTGTACGAATGTTCTAAATTGTGTAATGAATTTTTTTATTAACAAATCAGGCCACTTTGACCGAGTGGTTAAGGCGTGTGCCTACTAAGTACATTGGGATTTTTCCGAGTGGTCGAATTTCTCAGGCGACCAAATGTTTGACCATTAAGGGTTACACAATTTAAAAAAGAAAAGTTAGAAACAATTTTACACTACGAATGTTCAAAAATATCTAAATTTCGAAATTGTGTAAATTTTGAATTTTTCTTTTAATAAATCATGTCGCTTTGGCCGAGTGGTTAAGGCGTGTGCCTGCTAAGTACATGGGGTTTCCCTGCGAGAGTTTGAATCTCTCAGGCGACGAAATGTTTTACAATTAAGGGTAATTTGGAATCATTTTTAGACAACGAATGTTCTAAAATATCTAAATTGTGTAGATTTTGAATTTTTTTTTTTTTTAATAAATCATGTCGCTTTGGCCGAGTGGTTAAGGCGTGTGCCTGCAAAGTACATGGAGTTTCCCGCGAGAGTTGGCAACAAAATGTTTTAGCATTAGGGTTACACAATTTAGAAAAGAAAAGTTGGAAATATTTTTAGAGTACGAATATCCTAAATTGTGTAAGATTTGAATTTTTTTTATCCCCGCGAGAGTTCGAATCTCTCAGGCGATGAAATGTTTTAGTATTAAGGGTTACACAATTTAGAAAAGAAAAGTTGGAAATATTTTTAGAGTACGAATGTTCTAAATTGTATGTAAGTTGAATTGTTTTTATTATCGCGAGAGTTCGAATCTTTCAGGTGATGAAATGTTTTAGAATTAAGGGTTACACAATTTAGAAAAGAAAAGTTGGAAATATTTTTAGTGTATGAATGTTCTAAATTGTGTAATGAATTTTTTTTATTAACAAATCACGTCGCTTTGACCGAGTGGTTAAGGCGTGTGCCTACTAAGTACATTGGGAATTTTCCGAGTGGTCGAATTTCTCAGGCGACCAAATGTTTTACCATTAAGGGTTACACAATTTAAAAAAGAAAAGTTAGAAACATTTTTACACTGCGAATGTTAAAAAATATCTAAATTTCGAAATTGTGTAAAATTTGAATTTTTCTTTTAATAAATCAAATCGCTTTGGCCGAGTGGTTAAGGCGTGTGCCTGCTAAGTACATGGGGTTTCCCCGCGAGAGTTCGAATCTCTCAGGCGAGGAAATGTTTTACAATTAGGGTTACACAATTTAGAAAAGAAAAGTTTGAAACATTTTTAGACCTTTTAAGTACATGGGATTTCCCCATGAGAGTTCAAATATTTTGGGTACACAAATGTTTTACCAATTAACGGTCACACAAATTTTTTTTTAAAAACAAAAGTTTGACTCATTTAAGACTCCGAGTGTTCTAAAATTTCTAAATTGTGTAAATTTTGAATTATTTTATTAACAAATATTTCGCTTTAGCCGAGTGGCTAAGGCATATGCCTGCTAAGTACACGAGATTTCCCAATCATAGTTCAAATTTCTTAGGCAATGAAATTGTCTTACCGTTACACAATTTAGAAAGGAAAATTTGGAATCATTTTTAGACAACGAATTTTCTAAAATATCTAAATTGTGTAGATTTTGAATTTTTTTTTTTAATAAATCATGTCGCTTTGGCCGAGTGGTTAAGGCCTGTGCCTGCAAAGTACATGGGGTTTCCCGCGAGTGTTGGCAACGAAATGTTTTAGCATTAAGGGTTACACAATTTAGAAAAGAAAAGTTGGAAATATTTTTAGAGTACGAATATCCTAAATTGTGTAAGATTTGAATTTTTTTTATCCTGCGAGAGTTCGAATCTCTCCGGCGACAAAATGTTTTAGTATTAAGGGTTACACAATTTAGAAAAGAAAAGTTGGAAATATTTTTAGAGTACGAATGTTCTAAATTGTATATAATTTGAATTGTTTTTATTCTCGCGAGAGTTCGAATCTTTCGGCGATGAAATGTTTTAGCATTAAGGGTTACACAATTTAGAAAAGAAAAGTTGGAAATATTTATAGTGTATGAATGTTCTAAATTGTGTAATGAATTTTTTTTATTAACAAATCACGTCGCTTTGACCGAGTGGTTAAGGCGTGTGCCTACTAAGTACATTGGGAATTTTCCGAGTGGTGGAATTTCTCAGGCGACCAAATGTTTTACCATTAAGGGTTACACAATTTAAAAAAAAAAAGTTAGAAACATTTTTACAGCGAATGTTCAAAAATATCTAAATTTCGAAATTGTGTAAAATTTGAATTTTTCTTTTAATAAATCATGTCGCTTTGGCCGAGTGGTTAAGGCGTGTGCCTGCTAAGTACATGAGGTTTTCCCCATGTGAGTTCGAATCTCACGAAACCTTTTACAATTAAGGGTTACATAATTTTAGAAAAGAAAAGCTGGAAATATTTTTTGACGTTTTTTTAAGTACGTGGGATTTCCCCATGAGAGTTCAAATATTTTGGGTACACAAATGTTTTACCATTTAACAGTCACACAATTTTTTTTTAAAAAAACAAAAGTTTGACACAATTAAGACTCCATGTGTTCTAAAATTTCTAAATTTCGAAATTGTGTAAATTTAGAATTATTTTATTAACAAATATTTCGCTTTGGCCGAGTGGTTAAGGCGTGTGCCTGCTAAGTACATGGAGTTTCCCCACGAGAGTTGGCAACGAAATGTTTTAGCATTAAGGGTTACACAATTTAGAAAAGAAAAGTTTGAAATATTTTTAGAGTACGAATGTTCTAAATTGTGTAAAATTTAAATTTATTTTATTCCCGCGAGAGTTCGAATCTCTCAGGCGATGAAATGTTTTAGCATTAAGGGTTACAAAATTTAGAAAAGAAAAGTTGGAAATATTTTTAGTGTACGGATGTTCTAAATTGTGTAATGAATGTTTTTATTAACAAATCACGCCGCTTTGACCGAGTGGTTAAGGCGTGTGCCTACTAAGTACATTGGGATTTTTCCGAGTGGTCAAATTTCTCAGACGACCAAATGTTTGACCGTTAAGGGTTACACAATTTAAAAAGAAAAGTTAGAAACATTTTTACACTACGAATGTTCAAAGATATCTAAATTTCAAAATTGTGTAAAATTTGAATTGTTTTTATTAACAAATCACGTCGCTTTGACCGAGTGGTTAATGCGTGTGCCTACTAAGTACATTGGGGTTTTTTCGAGAGGTCGAATTTATAAGGCGACTAAATGTTTTACCATTAAGGGTTACACAATTTAAAAAAAGAGAAGTTAGAAACAGTTTTACACTACCAATGTTCAAAAATATCTAAATTTCTAAATTGTGTAAATTTTGAATTTTTTTTAATAACAAATTAGGTAGTTGAGTGGTTAAGGCGTGTGCCTACTAAGTAATGGGGTTTCCCCACCAAAGTTCGAGTCTTCCAAGCAACGAAATGTTTTACCATTCATAAAGGGTTACACAATTTTTTTTTTTTTTAAGTTGGAAACATTTCTAGCCTACAAATGTTCTTAATTTTGAATTTTTGTTATTATCAAATCATGTTGTTTTGGCAGAGTGGGTAAGGTGTTTGCCTGCTAAGTACATGGGATTTTCCTATGAGAGTTCAAATCTCTTGGGTAACAATATTTTACCATAGGAAAATAGGCGGTTGCTAAGTACATGAGGTTTCCCAGACCAAATGTTTTACAATTAAGGGTTACACAATTTAGAAAAGAAAAGTTGGAAACATTTTTAGACTACGAATGTTCTAAATTGTGTAAAATTTGATTTTTTTTTATTAATAAATCACGTCGCTTTGACCGAGTGGTTAAGGCGTGTGCCTACTAAGTACATGGGGTTTTTCCGAGCGGTCGAATCTCTCAGGCGACTGTTGCATGATTTATTGTGTGCCGCAAGTGTACGGGTCAAGTTTTAATATAGTGATTTGAGTAAAGAGTATTGTTAACTCTCCAAATGATTGTTATTTAGGCCAAAAAGGAAGAAAATATAGAGTCCTCCTTGCACATTAGAAAGTGAAAAGATGGTTATTATGTTAAGTTAGTGAGTATTTGAGAAGAGTCAAGCTTTTGAGCATTGTGTGATAACTGTACATATTTGAGCTTATTTGTACATAAATAAATCAACTTTTGTCTTCTCAGGTGTTGCTAGAATTCTGCGTGGATCGCAGCGTGTGCAAAAAGTATCCAGAGCTTATGAGGATCTCTGCGGTCGCATCACAGCAGCAAAGCTGACATTTTTAAGAACCTTTGCGAGCGCCACGCATCAGCAAATGTTGTACCCGATTCTGCAGATTCGTCAGCTTTTGTCCCCTTCCGTACACACCGTGATGCTTTTCCATTTGCAGCTCTCCAATGAGAAGGCTGGAGCCCTTTTAGGGTAGAATTCATGGTGAAACCCGGGACTATAAGTAAAAAAGGGAAGAAAGAGAAGAAAGAGGCAGAAAAGAAGAGAAGATTAGTAATGTCTAGGAGTAAGCGTTTTTGCCTTGGTTTTTGGAGCATTTTGTAGACGAAGAAAACGAAGCCGCCATTGAAGAACTCTCCAAGAGTGTGCAGCTGAAAGAAGTTCTTGGAGAAGGACTCAAGAAGGAGCTGGATCGCTCATACAGTTTGAAAAGCTCCACGGATTCTTCTCTTCTTAAATAGATAGTTTTATTGTTTTGTCTTTTGCACTTTGTGATATTTCGAAATGCTTATGAAGTTAGTTGCTGTTATTTTGAAGTATTCTTATTTTATGGACACCTAAACCCATTAGGGTTGGCTAGGATGAGCTCATAGTGAATGGATTAGAAATCTGAGGTTATTGGCATTGAATGCTTAGAGTATGCTTGTTTTAATGTAAAATTGCACTTTCGATTGGCCATCCATTGTGTGTTATTGATTGTTGAACCTCCGAGAGGAGTAGAGAGTCTGAGTAGCATATTCTTGTTAGCCTTTTATGGTATTCAGGGAGGAGGCTAAGCTTAGTCACTCCCCTAGCATGTTAGATGTCATGTTTTTATGAATAAGATAATTGTTTCATTTGGATATGAATGAGCTTGCATCTTAATGCTTAAGATCGAGAGATCTTCTGTGTGTTTGACAGAACAAAGCATATGCATGTCTAATCCCTCACTCAAATAACCAATTTAGAAGCTATTGTGTAAGTCCTAGCCTGCTCTATTTAGTTTTGATTTTTTGTTCGCTGTTGGTGTCGCGAGTTAATTGTAGTCTCCGCATTAGAAGTATTGTTAGTTCTTTATTCAGATGTTCTTAACTTAGTTCATTCTTGCATGTCTTCTGTCTAGTTTTGTTGTTATTTCCTTGCATTTTATTTACAATTATTCAGCACTACACAACCCAACAATCTGTCACTGGTTATTTATTTAAGTTAACAATTCAAACCCGATTATAAGCATCAAGTCTCTGTGGGAAACGATATAAATCTTACTTATCACTTGCTGCATACCGTGTATGCTTGCATGATCTGAGTGCTCTTCACACCTAATTTACACATACACTGAGCACGCAACAAGTTTTTGGCGCCGTTGCCGGGGACTTGTTTGTTTGTAAAACGGTTGTTGTTAACTTAATATTTGAGCTAAAACGATTGAAGTTTAACTAATTGTTGTTTCTTGCAGGTGTTCTTAAGCTGGTTTATGAGTGAGTTCCCCAGCTACGAATTTGAACTTGATCCAGAACCTGAAAGGAGTTTCAGAAGAAGGCTAAGGGAGCAAAAAGAAGTCTCAACTCACCTGCGATGGAGCCAACAGGTCAAGAACTGTAGAGCCCCCCTTCAACAACCTCCAAGAAACGGACCTGGACCAAAATTTTACTAATGAGGCAACATGATTTGGCCTCTAAGACAGTTGGAGATAAAGAAGAGGGCGCCGAGGAAAGCAGCCCTGCGAGGGTTGAGACAGCTGAGCAAGCCACTGTGGCTGAGGAAATTCAGCCCCTGTCTGAAGGGGCCAGTGAGCGAATTGACAGGTTAGCGGCAGAGCTAGTCGCTGAATTGGAGTTCTCAGTGGTGTCTGAACCTCAGAAGGAAAAAAGGAAGCCAGCTATAGTTAGGGCGAAGAGGCCAAAGCCATCTGTCAAGGCTTTGCGCAAGAAGTCGATGCCTTTTCAGGAGAAGGACCTCAAAACAGAGGCAGTCGAAGCAGCCCGAACTAAGGAGAAAGGAAAAGCAAAGATGTTCGCTGAGTATGTGCCTCCGGCTGAGCGCTATATTTATGCCGAAGCTCATGAGCGTGGGGGAATTCTCTGCTCAAAGGAACTATTGCATGACCGAGGATTCTTGGACATGCTAGCCGACCTTCCGCAATTCTTGAGAGCACGAATCGTCAATCACGAATGGGAAGAATTCTCCAGGATACCAGTAGCTGCCTACCCAGACATGGTATACGATTTCTATGCCAACATGGACAATGTCGAAGGGAGCTACCTGATGGTTAGAGGCGTGAAGGTTGATTTCTCCCCCAAGGTTATTCATGATGCATACACACTGCGAGATCAGCAAAACTCGGATTATGCCAAAATGGTTGAAAATCCGTCGGAAGCAGTCCTTAAAGAAGCCTTGAACGAAGTGGGCAAGCCTGAGGCCAGTGGTCTATATCCAAGCAGGGGAAGCACACCCTAATGAATTCTTTGTTAAAGGACAAAGCTGGAGTATGGTTCACGTTCATAAAAAGACGTTTGCTGCCGGTCACTCACGAGACCACTATCAATCAGAACCGAACGCTCCTAATTTTTTTCCATCATGAAGGGATATGATGGAGCGACATGCGCAGCGGAAAGCGATTTCGGACCGATGATACTCTAATTTCATCAATTTAACAAATAGAAAACATGCTCAAAAGACGGAATTAAGAAATTTAGAATACATACCCTTGTAGTTCCAATTTCTTCAAGATCCGTCGGCCGTTCTACGTCACGAACTCTTCCGGCCTCTTCTCACGAACGCCTCGAGGACCACCTCCGGTAGTCCCACTATCCTCGGCGCCGCACAACGGAGTTGTGGGACTCCGAAACCAAGAGAAAAGAAAAAGAAAAAGAAAAGAAGAGGAAGAAGAAGAAGAGAAATGGCAGTAGCTTTTTTTTGAAGAAACTTCAAAAATGGCTGAATGAAAAACTCACGAAATCCAATTCTTACATTCCCCAAAATTGAAGACCCAAAACAGCACTAGCACTTCTTATCCTTTAGTTTAGCCAAAAAAAAAAATATATATATTATATATATAAAACCAAGTGTCTTACATGCAAAATGCATGTAAGACACTTTATATATATATATATATATATATATATATTATTTATTAAACTTTTTAATAAAAATATATATATATATATTTATTAATTAAACTTTTTAATTAATAAATATTATTTAATTCAATATCAAATATTAATTAAATAATATGGCTAAACCCGGTTTTCCGAAAACCGACATTTTGCACATGAATCCTATTCATGTTTTAGATCAATCCCATATTTAAATCATATTTAAGTATGTTCATCATCATTCCTCAAACCGAATTTGAACAATTCAAATTCTTTTTCTTTTTAATTTCTCTTATACTGTTGCACGACGTTATCCGAGCTAGCCAGGAGAACCTAAAGGACCTACAGATCATGAGCTCCAACGATACAAGATTATCCGGTCAAAACTCTTTTAACCGAACTAATCAACATTCGTTAACCCCCGGAGACTCCACTATAGTCCGAGGGTTGCACTCTCCTCACTGTAGATATATTATGTCCTCTGATATAACCGTCATGGGTAAGTCGATCCTTCACAGGTGTTCGTTATCACAGCTAGGTCTTTTAAACCGTTTAACCTCTGTGATACCTCTTGTTCCTTAAGTACCACTGACACCTCTAATGAACATTTAATCTGTGATCCAATCATCAGATCAGAATCCTCTTCACACAGAAGAGGATGAGGCCTCATGTTCAAGCCCCAGAATCAGCTATTAAGGGAACACCTATCTACTAAACCCTAAAGAAGGTAGGAGTGAATTCCATCTTGTTACACTATGTCCCCAGCTACCTATTCGAGTTTATCCCCAAGTTGGTAGGCTTATTGAGCGGGCGACCTGCCACTCTCACCCATACAAGTCTAAGGATACTCTCGAATAAACAGGAGTTCATAGTAAGCTCAGGATTAAGAACGAGTTACCTTAGGTCATCAAAAGTGATAAAATCGGTCTCACCAGTAAACGACGTTATAAAGAGAAAGCGACTTTATCGTGGTTCTGTCTAATGCAAACTCTTTGCATAGAACGCCCCCGCTCGCACATCTCCATGTGAAACGATTCGGATCACATCGTTTTGTACAATACAAAGCGAGCCGCATCCAATAGTGTTACCAGAATAAGGTACCGAGCCTTATCCGTATACTATAGACCATTTTGACTGACTACTTGAGCTTGACCCACAATCATGTCATACATGAAGCTCAAGTATTCATATTCAGCCAAGGGTGTTGTTATTGGTACAGGTTAATGCAAACACGTTTCACTATATTCAATAAACACCTTTACTAAATAAACCTCAATAACTCTTTATTGCGTTAATAGACATATTACATTTACAACGTTTACAAACCACGAGTGTTAGGACATAAAACCCAACAAACTCCCACTTGGACTAACATGTCTGTGGGATGAGTGCTGGTCAGGAATACAAAGTATCTCCCACTGTCCTATCTAGCAGCTCGCAACCCCAGACTCTCCAGGTGTCTCTCAAACACTTTAGCCGTGAGAGACTTTGTAAACGGATCAGCAACATTGTGCTCCGAGGCTACCTGTGTGACGATCACATCTCCTCGTTGCACTATCTCCCTGATAAGGTGATATTTCCGCTCGATATGCTTCCCGCGCTTATGACTTCGAGGTTCTTTAGAATTTGCCACAGCACCACTGTTATCACAATAAAGTGTGATGGGCAAATTCATATTTGGAACAACTTCCAAATCTGTCAAGAACTTCCTGAGCCATACTGCTTCCTTCGCTGCTTCACAAGCTGCGACGTATTCAGCTTCCATGGTGGAGTCAGCAATACAACCTTGCTTGATACTTCTCCACACTATAGCCCCTCCGTTAAGAGTGAACACTGATCCTGATGTAGATTTCCGAGAATCTAGATCAGTCTGAAAATCAGAGTCAGTGTATCCTGCCAGGATCATATCCTTAGGCCCATACACGAGCACATAGTTCCTCGTTCTCCTAAGATACTTGAGGATATGTTTAACGGCAGTCCAGTGATCATATCCTGGATTAGACTGGTATCTACTGACAATTCTGACTGCAAAGCAGATGTCAGGTCTAGTGCATAACATAGCATACATCAGACTGCCAACTGCAGATGCATACGGAATCCGTCTCATGTCCTCAACCTCTTGAGGTGTCGTAGGAGATTGTTCCTTAGACAAATGAATTCCATGCCTAAACGGCAGCGAACCTTTCTTGGAATTCTGCATCGAATATCTAGATAACACTTTATCTATATAAGATGCCTGAGACAGTGCTAGCGTTCTGTTCTTGCGATTCCTTACGATCTGAATCCCAAGAACAAACTGAGCCTCTCCCAAATCTTTCATTTGGAATTGGGTTGCTAGCCACATTTGTACGTCAGTAAGAACCCCTACATCATTCCCAATGAGTAGTATGTCGTCTACATACAAGACTAAGAAAGCTACAGCCTTATTGACAATCTTCTTGTAGACACAAGGCTCGTCAATATTCTGTTCAAAGCCATAAGATTTGATCGCAGTATCAAACCTTATATTCCAGGATCTAGATGCCTGTTTCAACCCATAAATGGATCGATTCAGCTTGCAAACTTTTTGCTCTTGACCCTGAATTATGAACCCCTCTGGTTGGACCATATAGATACTCTCTTCAAGATTGCCATTCAGAAAGGCAGTCTTGACATCCATTTGCCAGATTTCATAATCATAAAAAGCGGCAATGGACAAGAGTATTCTAATCGACTTTAACATGGCAACAGGAGAAAAGGTTTCTTCATAGTCCACCCCTTCTCGCTGGGTAAAACCCTTTGCCACAAGTCGGGCCTTAAAGGTTTGCACCTTACCGGCCTGGTCTCGTTTCCTCTTGTAGATCCACTTGCAACCGATGGGTCTTTCACCATCTGGTTGATCTACAAGACTCCAGACTGAATTGAAGTACATAGACTCCATTTCGAGGTCCATGGCTTTGAGCCACTGATCCTTGTCTACATCTGTCATTGCCTGTTTAAAGAACAATGGATCCTCAATTCCATCATCAGGTATGACGAATTGAGTCTCAGACAAGCCAATGTAGGGGTCGGGTTGTCTCACATCCCTCCCACTGCGTCGAGGCTCTCTCAACTCTTGAGAAGGACCAGCCTGATCAACAACTCTTGTTGATCCCTCTGTAGTTTCCCTGGATAATTCGGACAAAACTATTTTGCTCGTAGGTTGATGATCTCTCATGTGGTTCTCCTCTAAGAACGTGGCATTATTCGACACTAATACCTTGTCCTCTCGAGGATCGTAAAAGAAACCACCTTTCGTTTCTCTGGATAGCCTACAAACAGGCACAATTTCGAACGATATTCCAATTTCTTTGGACCGGGTACTAGCACATGTGCCGGGCACCCCCAAATTTTGTAATGACGTAAACTAGCTTTACGCCCTTTCCAGAGCTCAAAAGGTGTTTCAGAAACACTTTTCGAGGGAACAGCATTCAAAATGTATACAGCAGTCTCTACTGCGTATCCCCAAAACGAACTAGGCAGCTGATTATAGCTCATCATAGAACGAACCATGTCCAACAGGGTTCTATTTCTCCTTTCGGATACACCGTTCTGCTGCGGTGTTCCGGGCGCCGAGAGTTGAGATACGATTCCATGTTCTATCATATAGTCATGGAATCTAGTATCCATATACTCTCCACCTCGATCACATCGGAGTGTTTTTATCGATTTACCTAATGTGTTCTCAACCTCTGCCTTATACTCAATGAACTTTTCAAGAGTTTCGGACTTACGATGCATTAGGTAAAGATAGCCGTACCTAGAATAATCGTCAATGAAGCTGACAAAATATTCATACCCTCCTCGTGCTTTGACATTCAAAGGACCGCAGAGATCCGAATGCACGATTTCTAGAGGTTCTGTTGACCTATAACCTTTTCCAGTAAAAGGTCGTTTAGTCATCTTGCCCTCAAGACATGACTCACATGCCGGTAAAGAGTTGTCCTCTAAACGATTTAGGAGACCACTCTTAACCAACCTCTCAATCCTATTAAGATTAATGTGGCCTAGTCTCAAGTGCCAAAGATAGGTACTAGGAGAAAGCTTCTGCCTTTTAGTTTGAGTTTCAGCTGTTTTAGACATCTCAGTGTTCAAAATAGCTTGAACCTCTGTCGGTCTTAACACATATAAGTTGTTCTCAAGTTTAGCAGAACAAATTTGTACACCTCTTTTGCTAATGATAGCTTCATTATCAGCAAAAGATACTTTATACATTTGTTCTAATAAACAAGCTATAGAGACTAGGTTCCTCTTGAAGCTAGGAACCAATAGCACATTTTCTAGCAAAATGTAACTATCTCTATAAGACAACTTAACCACTCCCACTCCTTTAGCTGAGACAACCTCTCCAGTACCAACTCTGAGAGTTATCTCATCTTTAGCCAGCGGCTGCCAGGAACTAGTTTCCTGAAACGAAGAACGAACGTGATTAATGGCTCCTGAATCGAGGATCCAGGCATGACTATCATTTTCCGCTAAACACGTTTCTACAACAAGCAAATCATATTTACTTTGTTGTTTCTTCTCAGCACGAATCATTACTGAGCTGGGAAGAGGACATTCCTCTGTTAAGACAGACCTAAGATCATCACGAACAAGAATCATATTCGAGTTCGTTTTCCAGGTCTCGTATTTTTCGCCAGTTAACTTAACCGAAGCTAATACGTTTTTAAATGAGCTAGACATGCTGAAAAGAAATGTAAATCTAATAGTGAAACAATTTTAACCTATTTAAACCAATCAGAAAGTTCAGCAGTAAATAAAGTACCCAAACTCTTTATTTAGATGCAACGATACTTTAGTGAGTCAGAATGGTTGCTACCGTAGGGCAGTCAAGCACCCTTTCACTAAACCAAGACATTCTTGACTAAATGCTAATACCAGAATAACTCTTATTCCTATAGCATCTTAATTATCGTGTTTGGTCAAGATTTACTAACACCTTAGCAAATCTGCAAGTGTGACCCTCCATTTTTAGAACGCACAGGACGGCCCCAACATAGCAACCGTATGGAATGTCAGTGTTGGGAATGGCCCTATGTTTCTTTATCCAAAAATGGTGATTGAGGTGTTTGATCTCCCATGCCCAGCCCTCCGTTTGGATGGTGCCCCAAGGGCAGCCTGCAGGCGGAACATGGGAATCTCACGGTTCAATCCAATGGAGGAGACCGTAGGATGTACTGACGTACATCCTTCTCCCACTTACTATAGATACTTACTCCATTCACCTTGCTATTGAAAGTTGCAAACACCACCCGTTTGGAGATGCCCCATATGGCATCATGAGGCCAAGCAAAATTCTCACGATGTGAACTTTGGGAGTGCGTAGCAGGAGAGGGATATATCATATATTCCTTCTCAACACATCTACTAAGTATCATAATCGGTTTTAGGGTAAATTACTCAGGTTTTATCCAGCTAAGAAATTAAAACCTTAAGTCTAGGTAAACTTTTTACCTGAGATGTCTAGGTTATTAACAAGTTTAATTAACCACATACCTCTCGCGCACGCTCATAAAACCAGGTTAACTTTACTCAAGTACCGGATCGTCCCCAGGTAGGAGGTGTTCCGTAAACCGTCAACTTAAATACCTCCAACCTCGAACAGAATTTCACCGGGTGAGTGTTGCGTGCTCAATGTGTTGAAATAATTAGGCAATAAAAGAGATAGAGCACTCAGAACATGCAAGCATACATGATCTTATAGCAAGTAGTAAGTATATTTCATTCGTTTTCCCACAGAGATTTATTTTTAGCTATTCGCGAAGTGTTTTGTTAAGAAAGAAGGGGTGGATTTGATGGGGTAAAATTGGTTTTTAATTATCTAATTTTTGCTGAATATGTAAAGGGTAGCAACATAAACGAGAACAAGTGAAAGCTAAACTCAAATGAAAAGAGACGAGATTAATAAATGAAGGTAAAGACAGCTAAATAGAATGGAAACTTAGACGGAATTGCGGGGACCGCAATTCTACCGCAATTATAATAACAGCGAAAGTGTGTAAATGGGTGAATTAAGGGCTACTAATGACTATCCTATAGGCATTTTTATACGATTCTCAAGCACTGGATCTACTCTCTATACATCAAACTATCTCAAACTCATGTATCGTCCGATTCCATGCATTAGATTCTTTAGTTTACTCAACTCAAAGTAAGGTCTTAAGCATCTTGTTAAGGCAGAAAGATATGGTTTGTACTAGGGAAACGCCTATTCCTAGGCCGTTTCCTGGTTACCTTGAAAGGCTAGCATGACAATATGACTCTGAACTCTTACTCCTTCCAGAGGTTAGGAGTTCTTTGGACAAAATGGATGGCCAATCGAAATTGCCCGTGGGATGAAGCCTACATACAATCAATGCTTCGAGAGCTATCCTACATGCTTGATTCACGTTTTTTAGCCTATGGAGTTGTCATTAGCATGCCCCTAAGTGTCTTAGTTACTCATGGATATAGGGAGAACAGAACTAAAAGATAAGACAGACATGCTTAGAAGGGAAATGTGCGTAAAACAGCAAGGGAACGCAGTAGAATGCAAAGGCAGAAACTGTGAAATACTGAATTTTGTGTTTGATTAATTGATTGTTTGAATGAACATAAGAGATCCTTAAAGTAAAGAACAGCAAGACAGAACACAACGAAATGATCTAAACTAGCCACAAGAACAGAAACAACACAAGACAGAATTGGAAAACAGAAATGAAGAACAGAAAGCAGTAAAACAGCTCGAAATCTCGTTGCAGCCGCCTCGAATGAAGGATGAGAAAGGTCAGCCTTGCTTGGATGAATCCAATCGGGAGAGAAGAAGAATCTCCTCTCCTTCCTATCAGATTATCGATTCCAACAGCTGAGCTTCGCAAACCAGCAGACGGCAGAGGAAAACTAGGAGAAAAGATGGACTGCGAGAAGACTTCTACGCTTTCGGATGATGTTTGAACCCTCGACTTTGACCCCTATTTATAGTAATCTGCAGGTGCATTTGGGCCAAGGAGAACCATCAATCTTCAACGTCGTACTTCAGAATGGATGGAGGAGAAAGAACGAATCCCTGAAATAAAGGAAATTAACAGAAAAAGATCAGTCAACTTACGGTTTTCACTTGAAACATTGCGAGAACCGCAATGTTTTCGCAATGCTTTCGCAATGCTTGTTTTTCATTCTTTTCCTTCGGTTTTCAACCCTTTTCTTTCCTATTGTGCATAAGTCCTAATTTAGCTACCTTCTTCTAATTCTCATATTTAAGCATAGGTTTAGGCTAAAAGCTATCAAAAACACCAAAGAGTGAACATCTTTCTAAGCTAATTAAGCCCTCAAGAGGTCACTTTTGGAGACGTAACACACCCCCAAACTTAAGGTTTTGCTTGTCCTCAAGCAATCTAAGGACTTTCCTAGGCTGTTGTTTCTTCTTCTTTAACCACTTACTAACTCCCCTATATCTCTATCTATAGCACTGCTGTCCTGTGACATACTTCTAAGCTTAAAACTACCCTCTTATCTAGCTTCTTCTGACTTCGCCTGCCTAACACTCCATCTGCTTTTATTAACTCCCTACAACTGATCTATTTGCTTTTGTCATATCATGCCACTATCCCTAAGGTTTCAAATTCTGCCTAGCTTTACCTCAGACTCAGTACATGCTTCTAGCTTGATTTTTAATGTGTCTAGGATTCCTTAGAGTCATGCCAGTCTTAGTATTAACGGTGACAGTAGTACTTTTAGAGAACAACCTAAACCCTGGCATCACTACATTGGATATACACTCATCTCCCTAAACAACCCTACAAGTTACAACTTTGTGCTTAGCTGATTGAGGATCAGAGTTCTTTTTAAATAGGACATCTAAGCCACAAAGTTATAGCTCCTAGGTATACATTCTTCTTCCCTTTTCCTTTTTCTTACTTAGGTGGAGCCTCTCCTTTGGTTGCCTTTTGATGCAATGTCACTTGTGGGTCACACACTTGGCACTGATTACTTAGCAACCTAAGAGAGACCACCCTCTTTATTCTATTTTTCATTTTTTTTTTTTTTTTTTTTTTTTAGTTCATCATTTTTTTTGTAAAGGAGAAGAAGAATGCTTATGTTTCTAAGGGAGAGAGGAGTGTTCCTAGGCCTAGGGTGGCCTCCCCCAAACTTCAACTACTCATTGTCCCCAATGAGTGTCTGAGGTGGCACACCCCCAAACTATCCTAGAAGCATCTAGTCTAAGGTAAAACAAAGAGAAACTAAAGCCCTAGGCATAGACAAAACATTCGAACAGCAAATATCACAGCAGCAGTAATTTAAAAACAACAGACGGATTAAGGTCTTAAAGCTGTGCATGCTGAGCTTTTTAGGAGTTGATTTAAACTATCAAAGGGTGTCCTATGACACTCATCCAGCATGCATTTAGATAAGCTATATAAGGTAGTCATGTTAGCAGCAAAAGATGGAATTTAAACAGATCACAGCCTAGCTAAACAGACAGTCCAAAACATGCTTTCAGTAATAAAAATTGCGGGGACCGCAATTATTTCGCAATCAAGTCAGGGCAGATATAACAGTGATTAAGGCCCCTAAGCATGCTCTTTCCAGTCATTCAAGCTCTTCTAAAAATAAAACAAAACTAACCTACCTAGTCACCTATCATCAGACTATACTAAGCAAAATTAAAAACATGAAACTAAGCATCTAAAACAGATCAAAAGTGTACTAAAAACAGCATAATTCACATAGTCTATCAGAAAGCAGAAAATTGTCTTTTTTTTTCTAAGGGAACATCAATACTCCCTTCAGTGCAACCAGCACTCAAATGTCTTCATCCTCATCAGGTTGTCGTGGTCGTGGAGGCACCCATGGAGTCAGGAGATTTGTGGGGAAGTCAGGGAAGATGCACCCAAGTTGGTCTGCAACTTCCTTGTCCCTTGCCTGCGCATAAGTGGCCCATTGAGCCATCCTTCTTTGCATATCCATCAGGCAAGCCATGGATAGTGACTGATCAGCAGCCAGCCTATCCAGTTCAAACTCCATATTCCCCTTCCTCTTCAGCCTCAAGCTAGCAGGCAGCTCCAAGTGGCCTGTGTAAGCCATCTGCTGCTCCATTCGCTCAGTGGGGACCCCTGCAAGCAAACATAGTTTGGTTATGGTGTTAGGGAAAAACAATGGTCCCTTACCTTTCTTGGCGCACTCAGCAATGGCGGCCGACATGATTTCACCCACATTGACCGTGAGACCTCGCATAATGGCATAGACCAGCAGCGATCTGCTCTGGTTGATGGTCGTCTCATGGGTCACAGGGGACAGCTTCCTCCTTACAAAGGCAAACCATACGGCTGCCTTTGCTGTCAGGTTGGCACTCATGAGGGTGTGCCTCCCATTGCGTGATACAGTCCACGCTGCTTCAGGTTGGCCAATGGTTCGAATGGCCTCCTCCAGGACTGCCTCAGTAGGCTCATCAACGATCCTCGCATAATCAGTGTGTCTTTGGCCCTTGAGGCCATAGGCTTCGTTGATGGCTTTTGCTGAGTAGTCCACCTCTACTCCCCTCACTACAGACAGCCCCTCTTCAGAGTTTTGTAGGTTGGCGTAGAAGTCATATACCATAGCTGTGTAAGCCGGATTGGGTGGCCGACACAACTCCTCCCAGCTGTGATTTATAATTCCTGCGCGCAAGAACTGCGGCAGGTCAGCAGGTCTGTCGAGGAAGCCCTTCTCGTGCAGCAGCTCCCTTTTTCTCAACTCAATGCCTCTGGACTCAGCGTCAGAGGACACATACCTCACTGATTGAGGCTCATCTTCAGGGTAAAGCTTGGCCTTTTTCTTCTTCTTGAGCTTAGCCTTGAAGGTGATCTGCTGGAGGCAGGCTCCCAGTGTCTCCTCCATGGAATCATCCTGCTGTGCAGGACTCGCTGGACTAGCTTCCCTCACAGGTGAGAAAACCTCCTCGTCCTCACCTTCCCCACTGCCCTGCGTTGATTCTTGGTACTCCCCATATGGGAATTCAGGGTCAGGCCGTGGGGTAGTGTGCGACGGCGTGGTGCTTTGCTCTGCTGTAGGTGTCTGTGCAGAACTCAGTGGTGAAGAAGACAACTCAGGGCTCTGTGCAGGCGGCGATGAAGGGAGCTCTGGGCTCTGCACTGGTTCAGATGGTGAAGGGCTGTGCGCAGGCGATGCAGATGGCGACGAACCCTTCTTGGTCGACTCGTGGGATGCACGATCCGTTTCTTGACTCTCCACAGAGGGAGTCTTTGCTTTGCTTGGTTCGGCGGCCGTCTCGACACTCCACCGGCGCTTCTTGGGTGTGCCTGCTGGTTCAGAGGGTCCAGCAGGGATTTCTGTGACAACCCTCCACTTCTTCCTACGGATCGGAAGCTTGGGTAGACGTTCGGTGCGTGCAGTACCCGCATCTGCGAGGGCAAGAAGTGCTTCCCTCGCAGCTGTTTCAGCTTCATCAGCCCTTTTCTTGGCCGCAGATCTTTCAGCCCTCGTGAGTACCATTGTTGAATCTTGGAGATTTGGAGAGAAGAATCAAAGATGAAAAGAATCGCAGCTTTCTTGGAAATCAGAGAATGGGAGAATCGTATCGATCGAGCGCCTTCTAACGGCTATAAAGGAAACGGATAAATCCCAACGGCTATATTTTTGCGGATCCTGCAAATCCAGCGCAATTTTAGGGATATTTTTTCATCAAAATGTCAATCTTTGCTCGTCCGTATCTTTGATTTGGCTCAATCGTTTCTTGATTTTTAAAGCTGGAATTACTCTCATTGATTCCCTCTTTCGATTCCCTACAAAAAGAAATAAAAGCAACATCAAATTCGTAATTAAAATCATACAACAAAACACACAAACGATAACCGGAAAATCGCAAAAAATAAACTAAGGCATGAGCCTTATGTTGACGAGCACAGCAATCACTCGTCCTTTCTCGTTCTCGTTTTCATGCTTCAATCAAGAGGAAGGCCGAGAGAGTCTTCACATCTCCTTCCTCATAGTAGTGCTTCAATCTTGCACCATTAACCATAAACGGTTGGCCTTGCTGCAAGTTCTTTATCTCTATGGCACCATGAACAAACACATTAGTAATCACAAATGGACCTGACCATCTAGACTTAAGTTTCCCTGGAAAGAGTTTCAACCGTGAGTTAAACAACAAGACAAGTTGACCCTTCTTAAAGTCCTTAACTCTAAGTCTACTATCGTGCCAAATCTTGGTCTTTTCCTTATACATTTTAGCATTTTCATAGGCCATATGTCTAAGCTCATCAAGCTCATGTAATTGCAAAGACCGCAATGTGCCCGCATCCTTTACACAAAAATTCAATTCCTTCATGGCCCAAAATGCTTTGTTTTCTAACTCAAGTGGTAAGTGACAAGTCTTGCCATATACCAGCCTATAAGGAGACATACCTAGGGGTGTCTTATATGCTGTCCTATAAGCCCAAAGTGCATCCTCAAGCTTAAAGGACCAGTCTTTCCTATTAGGTTTGACCACTTTTTCTAGGATGTTCTTAATTTCCCTATTTGAAATTTCAGCTTGTCCATTCGAGTGTGGGTGATAGGGAGTGGCTACTCTATGTCTAATGTTATACTTAGCCAACACTCTCTCCATAGCCTTGTTAATGAAATGTGATCCCTCATCACTAATGATGGCACGAGGTGTCCCAAACCTAGTAAAAATGTGCCTATGCAAGAATTTGGTGACTGTTTTGGCATCATTATTGGGACATGCTTTGGCTTCTACCCACTTGGACACATAGTCCACTGCCACTAATATGTAAAGGTTACCTGATGATGGAGGGAATGGCCCCATGAAGTCAATGCCCCACACATCAAAGAGCTCCAACTCTAAGATGTAGGTGAGGGGCATCTCATCCTTTCGACTGAGGTTACCTGTTCTTTGGCATTCATCACAGCTGTGGGCATAGTTGTGGGCATCCTTGAAGATTGTTGGCCAATAGTAGCCACTCTGAAATACCTTTGCAGCTGTTCTTTGGCCACCAAAGTGTCCACCATAAGGAGCTGTGTGACAATGCTGCAGCACAGACTTCGCTTCAGCAGCTGAAACACACTTCCTTAGCAAGCCGTCAGCACATGTTCTGTAAAGTGTGGGGTCATCCCAGATGAATTTCCTTGCTTCATGAAGGAACCTCTTCTTCTCTTGTCCTCCCTTGAAAACTGGTAATACCTGTGATGCAAGGAAGTTAGCAATGTCAGCGAACCAAGGTTCCTCATCGTTATCACGATGAGTCAAAACAAAGACATGTTCATCAATAAAAGCATCAGAAATTGCGGGCTCCGCAATTTTTTCGCAATTGTGCTGCAATCGAGAAAGGTGATCCGCAACCACATTTTCACATCCTTTCTTGTCTCGAATGTCCAAATCAAACTCCTGCAGTAATAACACCCACCTAATCAACCTAGGCTTGGCATCAGCCTTCCTCATAAGATATTTCAAGGCAGAATGGTCAGTGTATACAATTGTCCTAGTGCCTACAATATAGTTCCTGAATTTCTCACAAGCAAACACTACGGCAAGCATCTCTTTCTTAGTAGTTGTATAATTACATTGAGCCTCATTCAAGGTCTTACTAGCATAATAGACAGGATGTGTTAGCTTGTCAATCTTCTGTCCTAACATGACCCCTACAGCATAGTCACTAGCATCACATAACATCTCAAATGGGAGATCCCAATCTGGCCCTACTATAACAGGTGCGGTGACTAGTGCTTTCTTAAGGGTGGTCCAAGCTACTACACATTCCTTAGAGAAGATGAAAGGCCTATTTAGTTCTAGCAGCTCACACAGAGGCTTGGCTATCTTAGAAAAGTCCTTAATGAACCTTCTGTAGAAACCAGCATGCCCTAAGAAACTCCTAATGGCCTTGACATTCTGAGGCTCTACCAACTTCTCTATGATTTCTATTTTTGCCCTATCAACTTCTACACCTGCCCTTGACACTCTATGACCTAAGACAATCCCCTCATCTACCATGAAGTGACACTTTTCCCAATTAAGGACTAAGTTAGTCTCTTCACATCTAGCCAGGACTTGTCCTAAATTCTCTAGACAGTTGGTGAATGAATCCCCAAAGACTGAAAAGTCATCCATGAATATCTCTATCATGGATTCATCCAAATCAGAGAAGATTGCCAACATGCACCTTTGGAAAGTTGCCGGTGCATTGCATAAGCCAAAAGGCATTCTGCGAAAGGCAAAAGTTCCAAAAGGGCAAGTGAAGGTAGTCTTTTCTTGGTCTTTGGGGTCTATAGTAATCTGGTTATACCCTGAATAACCGTCTAGAAAACAGTAATATGCTCTACCAGCTATTCTGTCTAACATTTGGTCAATGAATGGTAGAGGGAAGTGGTCTTTTTTAGTTTCTTTATTTAGCTTCCTATAATCCATACATACTCTCCATCCTGTGACAGTCCTAGTTGGAATCAGTTCGTTGTTCTCATTGACTACCACAGTCATCCCCCCCTTCTTAGGTACACATTGTATAGGGCTCACCCACTGACTACTAGCTATGGGGAAGATCACACCAGCATCTAACCATTTTATTATTTCTTTCTTAACTACCTCTTTCATAGAGGGATTCAGCCTACGTTGATGATCTACCCTAGGTGTGTGCTCTTCCTCTAGTATAATCTTATGCATGCAATAAGAAGGGCTAATGCCTCTAATATCAGCAATAGTCCATGCAATAGCCTTCCTATGTTGCTTAAGGAGTAAAATTAAATCAACCTCATGTTGTTCACTTAGCTTAGAAGAAATAATTACAGGCAAAGTCTCATTATTCCCTAAATATGCATACTTGAGGTGAGTGGGGAGTGGCTTTAATTCTAATACAGGTGGATGCTCAATGGATGGCTTTAAAGGATTTAAGGATCTATCAGTTAATTCTACATTCATACATACATGCTGAGGGTTATTTACAGATATGTCCATTATCTCAGCTATATTTAAGTTAGTTAATTCTAAACCTACATATTCATTAACATGCTTGGTTAGTAATGCATGCTCCAATTGTTCCTCCATTAAGGAGTCTACTACGTCCATGCTAGCACAGGATTCAAGGTCAGAGGGGTACCTTAAAGCTTTATACACACTAAATTTCACCTCTTCATCATGAACCCTCATAGTGAGCTCACCTTTTTGGACGTCTATCAGTGCCCTACCTGTGGCTAGAAATGGTCTGCCTAACAGGATGGGGACCTCCTTGTCTGCTTCATAATCCATGATAATGAAATCTGCAAGGAAAATAAACTTGTCAACCTTTACTAAAATATCCTCAATTTTACCTTCTGGATATGCAATGGATCTGTCTGCTAATTGTAAAGTGACAGTGGTTGGACGTGCTTCTCCTATTCCCAACTGGCGGAATAGTGATAGGGGCATGAGGTTTATGCTGGCGCCCAGGTCACAAAGCGCTCTGCCCACGTGCTTGCCTCCAAGTTCTACAGGTAAGGTGAAGGAACCAGGATCCTTCTCCTTCTTAGGCAGCTTGTTTTGGAGTATGGCACTGCACTCCTCAGTGAGGTTTACTGTTTCAAACTCACCAATTATTTTTTTGTTAGTAATAATGTCCTTCAAAAACTTCACATAGGAAGGCATAGACTGTAAAACTTCTACAAAAGGAATGTTGACATGCACTTGTTTAAGAATTTCTAAGAATTTATTAAAATGCACTTCCTGTTCCTGCTTCTTCTTAAGCCTTCGAGGATATGGAGGTGGTGGCACGTATGCAGGCACGTCAGGGCGCCTTAGGATAGGTGGAGGCCTTGGAATTTCTTCTGTCTCCTCAATAATTGGCTCTAGCCTGGCTCCTGATGTGCTAGTTGGTGGTGGACCTTGGCTTGGCAGAGACTCCAGTGGAGCACTAGACTCAGTGTTCTCTACTCTCTTTGGTGTGTCCTTTGTGTTGCTCACCAAGGGTCTACCACTTCTAAGTTCAATTGCTTGAACTTGTTCTTTACCATCTCTCCTTGGCACCTCGGTGTCGGCAGGGAGTCTACCTTGGGGCCTACTCTTGAGTTCATTGGCTAATTGGCCTATTTGGTTCTCTAGGCTCCTAAGAGTAGCTTGCTGGCTTTGAAGAGTAGCATCATTCTTAGCTATGTATTCCTTGAGTAAGTTTTCTACAGAAGATCCTACAGGTTGGTTGTAAGGTTTTTGATACATTGATTGGTTATGTTGGGGAGTGAAACCAGGTGTTCCACTCGGTCTAGGTTGGTTAGGATTTTGGTTAGCATTTTGTTGGCCACCCCATGACAGGTTTGGGTGGTTCCTCCAACCAGGGTTGTAAGTATTGGAATAGGGGTTGTTTCTAGGCTGCTGCTGACTTCCAATGTAGCAGACTGAGGCTGGATTCCCAGGGCAATATTCATACAGATGCCCTTCCCCACAGAATCCACATACAAGTGTCTCACCTTGACTTGGTTGGGTGCCCATTGTCATGGCGGTAGCGGTGTTGGCACTTGTTTGGAGATTGGCTTGAGCCATTTGCTTAACTAGGTTGGTCAGGGCATTTATTTGGCTGCTCATTGCACTTAGAGCATCCTTGTCTTGAGCTCTAGTTGGCTCAACTGGATCATCTGACCACCTACAGTGAGATGCTGAGATCTTCTCCAAGATCTCATAGGCCTCGTTGTAACTCTTGGACAACATGGAACCACCAGCAGATGAATTTAAGACTTGCCTAGTGCTGGGGTTGCATCCTTTGAAAAAGACCTCTATTTGGATACACCATGGGATGCCATGATGTGGACATTTGAGAAGAAGGTCCTTGAACCTTGTCCAAGCTTCGTGAAGAGATTCATTATCAGCTTGTTTGAACTTAACTATATCGTCACGAAAGGTAGAATTCCTATCAGGTGGGAAGTATTTGACTAGGAATTTCTCTGCTAAGTCTGTCCAATTGCGGACAGATCCAGAGGGTAATGAGTTCAACCATGTTTTGGCTTTGTCCCTCAAAGAGTAACGGAACAAATATAGCCTCAAAGCTTCTTGGGACACTCCAGGGATGATGAATGTATCACTAACTCCTAAGAAGTTCCTAAGATGGTTGTGGGGGTCCTCATTTTCTATTCCAAAGAATTGTCCCACAGTGGACAACATTTGGAACATCACTGGCTTTAACTCGAATGAGTTGGCAGTGATTTCAGGACGGATTATGCTGGGGTTCAGCTCCCCAGGCATAGGTACTAAATATGAAAGAATGGCACTATTCTTGTCATTCGCTATTTCGATGGGGTTGCGAATGACAGGTACCTGATTTGGAACTATCTCGTCCATTTCTTCGATTTCAGGTATGATTTGAGGTATAGGAGGTTGTTTAAAGAGTTGTTTCTTTGCTTTGTTTCTAGCTCTAAGTAGTCTCTCAGGCTCAGGATTGAACTCTAGATATCTACTTGAAGGCTCACTCATAAACTAACCCAATAGTACCTGCAAAAGAAATGAAACAGATCAGCTTCAATAAGCAATAAACTTGGTTTTTCAAACTTAACAAACTTCGTTTTCACTTAAAATAAATCCCCGGCAGCGGCGCCAAAAACTTGTTGCGTGCTCAATGTGTTGAAATAATTAGGCAATAAAAGAGATAGAGCACTCAGAACATGCAAGCATACATGATCTTATAGCAAGTAGTAAGTATATTTCATTCGTTTTCCCACAGAGATTTATTTTTAGCTATTCGCGAAGTGTTTTGTTAAGAAAGAAGGGGTGGATTTGATGGGGTAAAATTGGTTTTTAATTATCTAATTTTTGCTGAATATGTAAAGGGTAGCAACATAAACGAGAACAAGTGAAAGCTAAACTCAAATGAAAAGAGACGAGATTAATAAATGAAGGTAAAGACAGCTAAATAGAATGGAAACTTAGACGGAATTGCGGGGACCGCAATTCTACCGCAATTATAATAACAGCGAAAGTGTGTAAATGGGTGAATTAAGGGCTACTAATGACTATCCTATAGGCATTTTTATACGATTCTCAAGCACTGGATCTACTCTCTATACATCAAACTATCTCAAACTCATGTATCGTCCGATTCCATGCATTAGATTCTTTAGTTTACTCAACTCAAAGTAAGGTCTTAAGCATCTTGTTAAGGCAGAAAGATATGGTTTGTACTAGGGAAACGCCTATTCCTAGGCCGTTTCCTGGTTACCTTGAAAGGCTAGCATGACAATATGACTCTGAACTCTTACTCCTTCTAGAGGTTAGGAGTTCTTTGGACAAAATGGATGGCCAATCGAAATTGCCCGTGGGATGAAGCCTACATACAATCAATGCTTCGAGAGTTATCCTACATGCTTGATTCACGTTTTTTAGCCTATGGAGTTGTCATTAGCATGCCCCTAAGTGTCTTAGTTACTCATGGATATAGGGAGAACAGAACTAAAAGATAAGACAGACATGCTTAGAAGGGAAATGTGCGTAAAACAGCAAGGGAACGCAGTAGAATGCAAAGGCAGAAACTGTGAAATACTGAATTTTGTGTTTGATTAATTGATTGTTTGAATGAACATAAGAGATCCTTAAAGTAAAGAACAGCAAGACAGAACACAACGAAATGATCTAAACTAGCCACAAGAACAGAAACAACACAAGACAGAATTGGAAAACAGAAATGAAGAACAGAAAGCAGTAAAACAGCTCGAAATCTCGTTGCAGCCGCCTCGAATGAAGGATGAGAAAGGTCAGCCTTGCTTGGATGAATCCAATCGGGAGAGAAGAAGAATCTCCTCTCCTTCCTATCAGATTATCGATTCCAACAGCTGAGCTTCGCAAACCAGCAGACGGCAGAGGAAAACTAGGAGAAAAGATGGACTGCGAGAAGACTTCTACGCTTTCGGATGATGTTTGAACCCTCGACTTTGACCCCTATTTATAGTAATCTGCAGGTGCATTTGGGCCAAGGAGAACCATCAATCTTCAACGTCGTACTTCAGAATGGATGGAGGAGAAAGAACGAATCCCTGAAATAAAGGAAATTAACAGAAAAAGATCAGTCAACTTACGGTTTTCACTTGAAACATTGCGAGAACCGCAATGTTTTCGCAATGCTTTCGCAATGCTTGTTTTTCATTCTTTTCCTTCGGTTTTCAACCCTTTTCTTTCCTATTGTGCATAAGTCCTAATTTAGCTACCTTCTTCTAATTCTCATATTTAAGCATAGGTTTAGGCTAAAAGCTATCAAAAACACCTAAGAGTGAACATCTTTCTAAGCTAATTAAGCCCTCAAGAGGTCACTTTTGGAGACGTAACAGTGAGTTTCTCATAACCTTAGTATTTACGAGACAACGACCTATTCATCTAATGAACCGGACGTCTCAATTAACCCTAAATGAACATGCGTTTCTTTGTTATAGATTTTAAAAGTCTATCCAATTTTACAACGCTTTGCAAAAACTTAGACTTACTATAACAACTCTACATGTTTCTCAAACATGCATCACTAAGGCATGGAAAAATTGAATGTTTAACTTCAGAATTAATATAACACTTATACTAATTATGTTCTTAAACATACAACTCTTAATTCATGAATTAATATAACACTTATATCAATTATTATGAATTAAGCATGCATCCTATACATTATAACACTTATAACCTATAATATGCATAAAACCAGGGCAACCTATGTTGTATATTTAATTTCATAATTAATATAACACTTATTTCAATTATTCTATTAAAATAACAACATCTAATTCATGAATTAATATAACTCTTATATTAATACTCATGAACTCCCAAATATGCATACTATAAATTATAACACTTATAACATATTTACAATGCATGGAGCATGCTTCCTACGGTGGGATTTTAAACCTATATGGCATACTATATGCACATACAAACATGGAATTTAATTAAAACATACATTCACAATGCATAATTAATTAAACACACTAAAGTGGATCGATTTTGGCATTTAACAAGCAATAACTAATTTATTACAAGCTTGAACAACAAGCTAAGTCTTGAGCGGACTTCGAACTCTTCGCACCGCCTTTGACAAACTTGCTCCCCCGAACGCTTTGGCCAATTTCTCTTCGAGCTTCTCTTCGAATTGCCTAGAACGAGTTTGAACTTATACCGAACATTTCGGCGAGCTCAAAACTCGAGCTTCTTTCACAAAGAAACCTATATGGACTCTAATGACTCTAAAAATACAGACTCTTCAGCACACATTAAAGCCCATACATTCTCGGGCAATTACAAATAAGGAAATTCAAAAAGAAACTATGCCAAAATCGATATTCACTTTAGACGCCAATTCAGAAACAATTTCTAAATTAAAATACCCACCAACTTAAATTGATGCAAATTGAGTTAATCACAAAATCGCTCTGATACCAATTGATGGAGCGACATGCGCAGCGGAAAGCGATTTCGGACCGATGATACTCTAATTTCATCAATTTAACAAATAGAAAACATGCTCAAAAGACGGAAATAAGAAATTTAGAATACATACCCTTGTAGTTCCAATTTCTTCAAGATCCGTCGACCGTTCTACGTCACGAACTCTTCCGACCTCTTCTCACGAACGCCTCGAGGACCACCTCCGGTAGTCCCGCTATCCTCGGCGCCGCACAACGGAGTTGTGGGACTCCGAAACCAAGAGAAAAGAAAAAGAAAAAGAAAAGAAGAGGAAGAAGAAGAAGAGAAATGGTAGTAGCTTTTTTTTTGAAGAAACTTCAAAAATGGCTGAATGAAAAACTCACGAAATCCAATTCTTACATTCCCCAAAATTGAAGACCCAAAACAGCACTAGCACTTCTTATCCTTTAGTTTAGCCAAAAAAAAAAATATATATATTATATATATAAAACCAAGTGTCTTACATGCAAAATGCATGTAAGACACTTTATATATATATATATATATATATATATATATATATATATATATATTAGTTATAAACTTTTTAATAAAAATATATATATATATTTATTAATTAAACTTTTTAATTAATAAATATTATTTAATTCAATATCAAATATTAATTAAATAATATGGCTAAACCCGGTTTTCCGAAAACCGACATTTTGCACATGAATCCTATTCATGTTTTAGATCAATCCCATATTTAAATCATATTTAAATATGTTCATCATCCTTCCTCAAACCGAATTTGAACAATTCAAATTCTTTTTCTTTTTAATTTCTCTTATACTGTTGCACGACGTTATCCGAGCTAGCCAGGAGAACCTAAAGGACCTACAGATCATGAGCTCCAACGATACAAGATTATCTGGTCAAAACTCTTTTAACCGAACTAATCAACATTCGTTAACCCCCGGAGACTCCACTATAGTCCGAGGGTTGCACTCTCCTCACTGTAGATATATTATGTCCTCTGATATAACCGTCATGGGTAAGTCGATCCTTCACAGGTGTTCGTTATCACAGCTAGGTCTTTTAAACCGTTTAACCTCTGTGATACCTCTTGTTCCTTAAGTACCACTGACACCTCTAATGAACATTTAATCTGTGATCCAATCATCAGATCAGAATCCTCTTCACACAGAAGAGGATGAGGCCTCATGTTCAAGCCCCGGAATCAGCTATTAAGGGAACACCTATCTACTAAACCCTAAAGAGGGTAGGAGTGAATTCCATCTTGTTACACTATGTCCCCAGCTACCTATTCGAGTTTATCCCCAAGTTGGTAGGCTTATTGAGCGGGCGACCTGCCACTCTCACCCATACAAGTCTAAGGATACTCTCGAATAAACAGGAGTTCATAGTAAGCTCAGGATTAAGAACGAGTTACCTTAGGTCATCAAAAGTGATAAAATCGGTCTCACCAGTAAACGGCGTTATAAAGAGAAAGCGACTTTATCGTGGTTCTGTCTAATGCAAACTCTTTGCATAGAACGCCCCCGCTCGCACATCTCCATGTGAAACGATTCAGATCACATTGTTTTGTACAATACAAAGCGAGCCGCATCCAATAGTGTTACTAGAATAAGGTACCGAGCCTTATCCGTATACTATAGACCATTTTGACTGACTACTTGAGCTTGACCCACAATCATGTCATACATGAAGCTCAAGTATTCATATTCAGCCAAGGGTGTTGTTATTGGTACAGGTTAATGCAAACACGTTTCACTATATTCAATAAACACCTTTACTAAATAAACCTCAATAACTCTTTATTGCGTTAATAGACATATTACATTTACAACGTTTACAAACCACGAGTGTTAGGACATAAAACCCAACAGGATATACGATCAATGTTGACGAGTTGATTTGCAGCTCCATCAAGGAGTGTGCCAAAAAGGTTAAAGGACAGTTGTTTTTTCCAAATACAATCACTAAACTGTGTTTGATTGCAGGCGTACCAATCTCGACTAAAGAAAGGAAAACGGCATATTCAGGGCACATTGAGTTTCCTAACCAGCTGAAGTTGCGCCGAAAGCGCAACATGGAGATTGAACTGAATAACCTGGTTGGAGTGCAAAGCACAATGATCTCCCAGATGACTGATCTTCAGCAAAAGTTGATCCAATTGGCAACTTATGCCAAGGAAAGGGATGTTGTGCTTGCTGAGCATTTGCGGTGCAAAATGCCTAGTTTTCCTGACGCAGTGCTGCAGCCATGGGTGTTCTCGCGTGTGGATGAAGATGAGGAATGCAAAGATTGAAAGCATTCCGGGGGAAGTTTGATTATTCCCTCATCTTGCCTGCTTTTCTGATAACAATGTTACCTCCCCCCCCCCCCCCCCAAAAAAAACAAATAAATATAAAATGAACTTGTTTTTACTTTTCGTTAGTTAGGAAGTGTAGTAAAAATAGCCCGTTGGGCCCTGTTTAGTGTTAGTCTAGTTTAGGATATCTTGTATGCTGCCTGCTTCTCTTTATCAAATGTTTGTTATTACATGTGTAGCTTGTCTTATGCAAAGCATGTTCACTCTAGAGCATGTTGCTTCTGTCTCTTTATGAGTATTGAGCTGATTAGATTTGCGCATAGTTTGCATGATTAGCATTATTGTGTCTGCCTTGTGAGTGTATTTTAGATCAATGTTGCTAGTCTGCGAAGTTAGCTCTGCTCTATTCTCCCTTAGTTAGGTGGTTAGAATGTTATGTTGGATTTTTTTTTTTTTTTGACAACAGAATGTTATGTTGGATGAGTGTTGAATGATGAGTAAAAGCTATGCAATGGACTCTTCATTCTGCCATGAATGGCTGTGAAAGCCAAACTCTCTTTGATAGAACGTGCAACCTTGTAATTTTAGATTAAAGCTTCGTAGCTTCCTGTCTCATCTTAGCAATTGATCTGATGGCCTTCCTAAAGCTTGTGTTAGATGCCTCTAGCGAATTTGAATATTTTTTTTTAGGGGATGCCGCCTTCTTATACTCTCATTGGGGACAATAAGAAGTTTAAGTTTAGGGGTGAGGAATCCTAGAGAAAAAAAAGTAGGTCTCAATAGCATTCCTCTATCCAAAGAAACAGAGCTTTCCCTTTTGTTAAAATAAAATAAAATAAATAAATAAATGCAAAAATGACCATCCTTATTTTCTCTAGGTTGCTGAGTAACCAGGGTTGATTGTGAGCCTCACAGTTAACACTACGTCAAAAGGTAGCTTAGGAGGAAGGGATGCATAGGGGAAGGTCTCGTCACGCCGAGGATACACCCCTAAAAAGCTCAGCTGGTCTGTAAATGGAAATTTGATCTCTTTGTAAAAATTGAGTAAAGGGTGTATCCGAAGAGTGAGCTTTGGAAATGAATGAGCCTCGAGGGCGATGCCATGTTCCAGCTGTTCTGTGAATTTGAAAGCTGATTACGTAAAGTATGTGGGAATGGCATGGCCTCAATGGGCTATTGAGATCAAGAAATAATCTACTGGAAAGTTAGGGGTATGTACTTAGGAGGAAGGAGAGTTTGAGCTAAGATGAGATAAGAAGTAGAAAATGCAAGATGAAGCGGTTATAGTAGAATTATAAGGTTGTGAGTTTATCAAAGAGTTTGGAAAGCTTGAAATGAGATAAGTTGTGTTGCTTCTAATCAGTGAAGGACATCATAGCTTTTAGTGCCTATCTTTGGGAAGAGTTTGTGGAAGTGTAGCTTTGTAGTTTATGGAAGCTGCAGGAGAATATTGTAGCAATATTGGATAAGCAAGGCAGTGTGTAGTAAGGCTACTGTGCAAGGTTATAAGTAAATTAGACAGGGATAGGCAGTAATATTGCTCGAGGACTAGCAATAGCTCAAGTTTGGGGGTGTATTAACTCTCCAAATGAGAGTTATTTAGGCCAAAAAGGAAGAATATATAGAGTCTTCCTTGCACATTATAAAGTGAAAAGCTGGTTATTATGTTAAGTTAGTGAGTATTTGAGAAGAGTCAAGCTTTTGAGCATTGTGTGATAACTGTACATATTTGAACTTATTTGTGCATAAATAAATATGCCCTTGTCTTCTCAGGTGTCGCTAGAATTCCGCGTGGATCGCAGCGTGTTCAAAGAGTATCCAGAGCTTATGAGGATCTTTGTGGTCGCATCGCAACAGCAAAACTGGCATTTTTAAGAACCTTTACGAGCGCAACGCATCAACAAATGTTGTACCCGATTCTGCAGATTCGTCAGCTTTTTTTCCCCTGCCGTACAGACCGTGATGCTTTTCCATTTGCAGCCCTCCAATGAGAAGGCTGGAGCCATTTTAAAGTAGAATTCATGGTGAAACACGAGACTATAAGTAGAAAAGGGAAGAAAGAGAAGAATGAGGCATAAAAGAAGGGAGGATTAGGAATTTCTAGGAGTAAGCGTTTTTGCCTTGGTTTTTGGAGCATTTTGTAGACGAAGCCGCCATTGAAGAACTCTCCAAGAGTGTGCAGCTGCAAGAGGTTCTTGGAGAAGGACTCAAGAAGGAGCTGGATAGCTTATACAGTTTGAAAAGCTCCACAGATTCTTCTCTTCTTAGATAGATAGTTTTATTGTTTTGTCTTTTGAACTTTGTGATATTTCGAAATGCTTATGAAGTTAGTTGCTGTTATTTTGAAGTATTCTTATTGTATGGACAGCTAAACCCATAAGGGTTGGCTAGGATGAGCTTATAGTGAATTGGAAATCTGAGTTGATTGGCATGAAATGCTTAGAGTATGCATGTTTTAATGTAAAAAAGCACTTTCGATTGGCCATCTATTGTGTGTTATTGATTGCTGAACCTCCGAGAGGAGTAGGGAGTCTGAGTAGCATATTCTTGTTAGCCTTTTATGGTTTTCAGGGAGGAGGCTAAGCTTAGTCACTCCCTTAGCATGTTAGATGTCATATTTTTATGAATAAGATAATTGTTTCATTTGGATATGAATGAGCTTGCATCTTAATGCTTAAGATCGAGAGATCTTCTGTGTGTTTGACAGAACGAAGCATATGCATGTCTAATCCCTCACTCGGATAACCAATTTAGGAGCTATTGTGTAAGTACTAGCCTGCTCTATTTAGTTCTGATTTTCTCTTCGTTGTTGGTGTCGCGAGTTAATTGCAGTCTCCGCATTAGAAGTATTGTTAGTTCTTTATTCAGCTGTTCTTAGCTTAGTTCATTCTTGCATGTCTTCTGTCTAGTTTTGTTGCTATTTCCTTGCATTCTATTTACAATTATTCAGCACTACACAACCCAACAATTTGTCACTGGTTACTTATTTAAGTTAACAATTCAAACCCGATTATAAGCATCAAGTCTCTGTGAGAAACGATATAAATCTTACTTATCACTTGCTGCAGACCGTGTATGCTTGCATGATCTGAGTGCTCTTCACACCTAATTTACACATACACTGAGCACGCAACAAGTATCGTCCAGAGGATTAGTTTTCTAGATCAATTGAGTTACATAGGTATACTAACAACAAATTTTATTTAGACTAAAAAGACTTTGAGATTGAGTGAAAATTAAATGACTGAAAAATAATGGAAACCTTTTGGAGAGAAAAACCAAGAGAATTGATTTCATCGAATAGATTCATGCTTAATTAATCTATTAATCCAAAAATAGTCATGCATACAGTTATAAGCCAAGAAGAATAAAAATCATAAAAGACTCGCTAGAGCTAAATTAATTCTCTTCCCTTCTATAAAACTAACATGTTTGTCTAATTTTTTTTTATAGAAAAAGAAGCTATTAAGCCACTTCTATTAACGGTCTCTAAGAGAATTCTTCATGTTCATGCAAGAATTTACAAGTAGCCATGCGTTTGAGTTGTATTCTAAAATCTACTTTTTCAAGCTAGAATTTTGATAATCGACAATTTAAACTTTAGCGAGAAGAATAAAAGCATTAAACAAACACACGAATAATTGTTGCAATATGAAGAACTTATATTAAACAAGCATGAAAACTAAAACGATTACATCAATCCCCTAAGTAAGAGTCTAGTTACTCATAATCACTAAAATAATGCTTAGACAATGTTTAGAATCCATAAAATAATGCAATGAAATCAAAGGTAAAGAGGAAAAACTCTTGTACTCGTTCCCGATGTGATCTGCACGTTCCCGAGCCTCCAAATCTCTTCTTCAGCTCTCTAGAGTGTCCCTTCAGCCTTCCCAATCAGTGTATTTCAAAATTAGGGTTCAAATCTCCCAAAACTTGGCCTCCCGCATCGTATGAAGAATAAGATGAATTTATAGAAAAAAAAAATCATGATAGCGCCTCGATGTTGCCCTTAAAAACGCGTGAAAATTGATTTGAAAAGTTGGCGTCGAGGCGCTATAGCTCGACGCTACAGGTAGATATTATACGAATGCGGAATATAACACATAATGTGTTGAGTGCTGCGTTGGTCTGGGCACTCTTTGTTTGAACAGTGCATGCACACAGGACCTAGTTCGTGTGCAAGTTTTTATAATTTTTTTTTCGTGAGGGATTACAGTGCCGAGACGCTGTCCCCTCGGTAATTATGGCTTGAAAGCTTCATTTCGGAGCGTCGGGACGCTCCCATAGCGTCTCGACGCTCTCCCCTCGCCCTTTTTGGCTTGATTCCTTTTTTTTTTTTGGCTCTAGATCATCAAAATACATCTTTTAAGCTTATTTTTTAAGCCATAACTTCTAAAAAGCTCTGGTTTGCTCCAAATGTTCGAAATCTACAATTTAGACAAATAATATCATTAAAACATTTATTTAAACTCCAAGCATAATAAAGGCTCTAAAGATAACTCATTTAGTGTGCTATCAGCACCAAATGTTTTACCATTATAAGGGTTACACAATTAAAAAAAGAAAGTTCGAAACATTTTTAGACTACGAATGTTAAAAAATATATAAATTTACAAATTGTGTAAATTTTGAATTTTTTTATTAACAAATTGGGTCGTTGAGTGGTTAAGGCGTGTGCCTACTAAGTAATGGGGTTTCCCGCCAGTTCGAGTGTTCTAACATTTCTAAATTGTGTAAATTTTGAATTATTTTATTAACAAATATTTCGCTTTGGTCAAGTGGTTAGGCATGTGCCTGCTAAGTACATGAAATTTCCCAACCATAGTTCAAATTTCTTATGGAATGAAATTGTTTTACCGTTACACAATTTAGAAAGGTTTACAGTTCCACAATTTAGAAAGGTAAAGTTGGAAACATTTTTAGACTACGAATGTTCTAAAATATTAAAATTGTGTAGATTTTGAATTTTGTTTATCAAATCATGTCGCCGAGTGGTTAAGGCGTGTTCATGCTAAGTACATGGGGTATTCCTGCGAGAGTTCACCATTAAGGGTTACACAATTTAGAAAATAAAATTTGGAAACATTTTTAGAGTACGAATGTTCTAAATTGTGTAAAATTTGATTTTTTTTTTATTAACAAATCACGTTGCTTTGACTGAGTGGTTAAGGTGTGTGCCTACTAAGTACATGGGGTTTTTCCGAGAGGTCGAATCTCTCCGGAAAACAAATGTTTTACCATTAAGGGTTACACAATTTAAAAAAGAAAAGTTAGAAACATTTTTAGACTATGAATGTTCAAAAATATCTAAATTTAAAAATTGTGTAAATTTTGAATTTTTTTTATTAACAAACTAGTAAACTCGCACGTAGAATTTTGTAATTTTATTTTAAAGTAAAAACATAAAATTAATAAGATAGTTTGAATTTAATTTTATAAAATAGAAAATGTTGATTTACACCCAAATATATATAATAATTTTAAACATATTATTAATTTTAAACTTTTCATATTCAATCTTTTTTTAAAAGAAATGAATGGAGAAAAAGATTATTTCAATAATAACAATCTGTCAAACCGAGCATAGCTCAATTGACATAAGGTTGTGCCCTTGACCGAGGTCATGGGTTCAATCCCCGCATTCATTAAAATACCGTTGCAAAAAATAAAATAATAACAATCTCCTATATTCGAGATATTTCAATTGCCGCACAATTTAATTTAAAATGAAAAGAAAATTGAATTTAAGACATATTATTTTAATTAATGTTTTGTTATATTTTGACATGTGAAACACGTGCTAAATATGATGTTGCATGGTAAGATTTTAAAATTATTCAAATTATTCAAATGAATATAAAGAAAAAATATCGTTTGTTGATTTATAATAAAATAAAATTATAAACTGATTTCTATTTTTGCTTCTTTTTCTTGTTATTTTTATTCCCGACCATTCTCAACCCACAACTTCGAATTGTTTTTTTGAAATATATTCTAAATAAAATAAAATAATTTTTTTTTTTAAAATACAGATATGAATTAAAAAAAAAAAACCTAAAACCCTAGATACAATTTATTGTTTCACCCCCACTCTCCTTCAACGCCTCTAGGTACCCTCGTCTCCCTCCTTCTCATGAAGTCTCTTCTCATTCTTGTTCGTTTTGTGCATTAAGCATATTGCTTCACCATTTTCATGTTTATCGCTCGTTTTTGTTGATCTCTCCATTCTTTCCGCTGCTACTCACCCCAATAGTTGCATTCCTCTCACTCATCGTTGTCCCTCCATTAACACAATGTTTAAGCAACATTATTGTGTGGTGGCACTGAATCCATTGATTGAGAATGAAGTGAGTTCATTAAAAAATCACTGAGTAAAAGATAGATTCCAAGCAAAGCTCAAAATGGGACATTATATGTTGCAACTTGAAGCATGTTCCCCTCTGGTTAAGCACAGTGATAACCGAGAATAATGAGAATAAGAATCTCCTTCTGCATTGTGTATTTGTCCATCTTCCATTGATGATAAAAATATTATTCTGTGCATCTATATATATTATGAATATTTGGGAGTGATGAAACATATTTTTAATGTCAATACATAGATTGCAACAATCTGAATTCATAGGAACTATTTTTGATGAAGGTTGCAAAACTCTTCAAATTCCATAACTTAATAGGGATGCTTCCTTCATCATTGTTTTTCAATGTATTTATTTACAATTAAACACAATAAATAAATGAAGTTAAAAAAAAAAAAACACAATAAATAAATGTAAGAATGCAAAAAGACTCCTTAAAGGGTAGATTTGACATACAATTAAAATATGAGAGGGCAAAAAGGGGAGGTAAAGTTTCTCCCCTTAAGCCACTTTTAGATATAGTAGGATTAGGTCGTTGAGTGGTTAATGCGTGTGCCTACTAATTAATGGGGTTTTCCCGCTAGAGTTTGAGTCTCTCAAGCAACAAAATGTTTTACCATTGATTAAGGGTTACACAATTTTTTTTTTTTTTTAAAAAAAAATTGGAAACATCTCTAGACTACAAATGTTCTAAATGTTGAATTATTATTATTATCAAATCATGTTGCTTATGAGAGTTCAAATCTCTTGGGTAACAAAATGTTTTTTCCATTTAACACAATTTTAAAAAAAACAAATAAAAGTTGGACGCATTCAAGACTCTGTTCTAAATTGTGTAAATTTCTAATTATTTTATTAACAAATATTTCGCTTTTGCTGAGTGGTTAAGGCATGTGCCTGCTAAGTGCATGTGATTTTCCTATGAGAGTTCAAATCTCTAGGATAACAAAATGGTAGTCACACAATTTAGAAAGGAAAAGTTGGAAACATTTTTAGACTATGAATATTCTAAAATATCTAAATTGTGTAGATATAAATATTTTTTTTTTAACAAATATTTCGCTTTGGCCGAGTGGTTAAGGCGTGATGACTGCTAAGTACATGGCGACAAAATGTTTTACCGTTAAGAGTTACACAATTTAGAAAAGAAAAGTCTAAATTGTGTAGATTTTGAATTTTCTTTTTAACAAATTATGTCGCTTTGGCCGAGTGGTTAAGGCGTGTGCTTGCTAAGTACATGCGGTGGTTTCCCCGTGACGGTTTGAATTTGTCAGGCGACGAATTTTTTTACCATCAAGGGTTACACAATTTAGAAAAGAAAAGTTGGAAACATTTTTAGACTACCAATGTTCTAAATTATGTAAAATTTGATTTGTTTTTATTAACAAATCATGTTGCTTTGATCGAGTGGTTAAGGCGTGAGCCTATTAAGTATATGGGGTTTTTTCGTGAGAGGTCGAATCTCTCTGGCGACCAAATGTTTTAGGTTACACAATTTAAAAAAGAAAAGTTAGAAACTTTTTTAGACTACGAATGTTCAAAAATATCTAAATTTACAAATTGTGTAAATTTTGAATTTTTTTATTAAAAAATTAGGTCGTTGAGTGGTTAAGGCGTGTGCCTACTATGTAATGGGGTTTCCCCGCGAGGGTTCGAGCCTCTCAAGCAACGAAATGTCTTAACATTCATGAAGGGCTACACAATTAGAAAAACAAAAAAAAGTTGGAAACATTTGTAGACTACAAACGTTAAGTATATGGGATTTTCCATGAGATTTCAAATTTTTTGGGTTACTAAATGTTTTACCATTTAACGGTCACAATTTGAAAAAAGAATAAAAAATTGGACACATTTAAGACTCCAAGTGTTCTAAAATTTCTAAATTGTGTAAATTTTGAACTATTTTATTAACAAATATTTTGCTTTGGCCGAGTGGTTAAGGCATGTGTCTGCTAAGTACATGAGATTTTCCAGCCATAGTTTATTTCCATAGTTTAAATTTCTTAGGCAATGAAATTGTCTTACCGTTACACAATTTAGAAAGGAATAAATGGAAACATTTTTAGACTAGAAAGTTCTAAAATATTTAAATTGTGTAGATTTTGATTTTTTATTTTAACAAATCATGTTGCTTTGGCCGAGTGGTTAAGGCGTGTGCTTGCTAAGTACATGGGGTTTCCCCCCGATAGTTTGAATCTCTCAGGTGATGAAATATTTTACCATTAAGGGTTACACAATTTAGAAAAGAAAAGTTTGAAACATTTTTAGAGTAACGAATGTTCTAAATTGTGTAAAATTTGAGTTTTTTTTATTAACAAATCACGCTTTGACCGAGTGTTTAAGGCATGTGGCTACTAAGTACATGGGGTTTTTCCAAGAGGTCGAATCTCTACCAAATGTTTTACCATCAATGGTTACTGTAACGACTCGACTTTGTATTACATCACTCTAGGCTCGTTACTAAGAGCATGACGTCACAAAACTCAATAAATAATTTGAAACTTTGTTTTAAAAGAATGAAATCAAATTATAAAGTCCAAAAACCGCAAATACATTTAATTTGGGATCCCAATGAAAACATAAAAAACAATTCAATAAGATCCTTAAAAATAAATTTTAAAATCAAACTATTTGTTCTAATCTTTAGCAAAATCGTTGGACTGACTCAAATAATACCGAAATAACTAATGAAAGCGGAAGCTCTAACTCCACGTGTCTCATGACATCATCAACCGATCACCTCGTCAAGCACCCGATACATCCCTAATATTACTTGAAGAAAAAAAGTTTTAGAAAAGAATGAGTATTTAAAATAAAATAATCAGTAAGTAACCCCACTACTTGGGTCCGGCTATTCAATCGCATGCAACATGAACTGACTAAGACTTTAACTAGTGGGACATAAACCTGACTGTTCTGTAATTTTCTGCGATGGTCATCTAAATGAACAATTAACTCAATCCCGCAATAACTCTCACAACTACTCGGTATAGTAGACTCCTCTGTTTGCTCACCTCTACTGATTGTTAGTTGACATCCAGTCAGTGAAGCAAAGCCTCAAGTCTACAGTCTACTAGGTACCAACATGACTAGGGGATGAGTATAATTGTCATTAAATTATCCTGACTGAAAAATGTGGCATGCAATAATGAGGTCCCTCAACACACGTACTCATCATGTTAAAACATATAATTTCATAACATCCATCATATAATTCTCATATGCTCAACATGATAAACATAATGTTCTCATCGCTTCATTCACAAATTATTCTCTAACATCATATGAACACTTTCATAAACATAACATAAGCCCTTAAAGCTACATACATAAATTTCATTCAGCATTTGCATCAAAATCATATGAGCATCCCATCCACAGACATTAAACATTTCACCATTAAATTAAACTTCAACATACAGTACAATCATCTCAATAATATCAGAAAATTTCCAAACCGAGCCTGAAGGCGGACCAGTAGTAAGGTCACTTACCTCAAATCTAATTCTAGCAAGACTAATCCTCCAACTTGGCTTGTAAAGCTCAAATCCAAACTTATAACATAAATCTAAAATTAGCATTAAACCTTTGGGTCCCAAACTGGGCTGAATAAAAATTATAAAAAATATAGGCGATGCTTGGAACAATTATCCAAAATAACTTCTACTCCAAAAGTCGCCTTTTTACCTCGACGGATCGTCCAAATCCTAAACACAAGCAACCCCAATCTTATATTTCACGCTACAACATTTACAGAGAGTTCAAAAGGGATTGAAGTCTCGTTACCTACTGAAAGCTTGCTACCACGCCCTTAATTTGTCCTGGACAAAGAGCTAAAACGTGGAACTTTGCAAATCTAATGCTAGAATAGAGTGGGTATTGACTTTCAAGGGTGGACAGAAACTTTGCAACAAACAAAAATCAAAATCGAAAATGGGTGTGGGTTAGAATCGATACCCATTAGGACAATACAAGAGATCGTTTAAGGGAAAAAACTTACCCGCTAATGCAGCTCAGATCGATCGCCGCTGCCACGTCGCATCGTTGTCGGAAATCAGTGCTCGCGTCGTCGGAACCCGCTGTCGGTTGCGTCAGAGGAGGAGGGCGGCGAGCGACGAACGAAAAGAGAGAGGGAGCGACGACAATGGCGTGGTGGTCAGAGTTGAGGGAATGGGAGACGGAGTGGAGGGAGAGAGATGGAATGGAGGGAGAGAGATGGAGGAAGGGAGGGGCGGTGTGGGTCGATAGAGAAGAAGAACTAAAATTTCTTCTGTTACATTTTTTATTTTATTTTATTAATTAAATAATATTATAATAATATTAATATTGTTGTGAAACACTAGAACATTAACCACGATGGGAGAAGAAGAATTTGGAAAATTTGAATTAAGGGTTACAAAATTTTATGTTCTAAATTGTGTAAAATTTTATGTTCTAAATTGTGTAAAATTTGAATTTTTTTTATTCCCGCGAGAGATCGAATCTCTCAGGCGATGAAATGTTTTAGCATTAAGGGTTACAAAATTTGGAAAAGAAAAGTTGGAAATATTTTTAGTGTACGAATGTTCTAAATTGTGTAATGAATTTTTTTATTAACAAATCAGGCCACTTTGACCGAGTGGTTAAGGCGTGTGCCTACTAAGTACATTGGGATTTTTCCGAGTGGTCGAATTTCTCAGGCGACCAAATGTTTGACCATTAAGGGTTACACAATTTAAAAAAGAAAAGTTAGAAACATTTTTACACTACGAATGTTCAAAAATATCTAAATTTCGAAATTGTGTAAATTTTGAATTTTTCTTTTAATAAATCATGTCGCTTTGGCCGAGTGGTTAAGGCGTGTGCCTGCTAAGTACATGGGGTTTCCCTGCGAGAGTTTGAATCTCTCAGGCGACGAAATGTTTTACAATTAAGGGTTACACAATTTAGAAAAGAAAAGTTTGAAACATTTTTAGACGTTTTAAGTACATGGGATATTTCCCCATGAGAGTTCAAATATTTTGGGTACACAAATGTTTTACCATTTAACGGTCACACAATTTTATTTTTAAAAACAGAAGTTTGACTCATTTAAGACACCGAGTGTTCTAAAATTTCTAAATTGTATAAATTTTGAATTATTTTATTAACAAATATTTCGCTTTAGCCGAGTGGCTAAGGCATGTGTCTGCTAAGTACATGAGATTTCCCAATCATAGTTCAAATTTCTTAGGCAATGAAATTGTCTTACCGTTACACAATTTAGAAAGGAAAATTTGGAATAATTTTTAGACAACGAATGTTCTAAAATATCTAAATTGTGTAGATTTTGAATTTTTTTTTTTTTTAATAAATCATGTCGCTTTGGCCGAGTGGTTAAGGCGTGTGCCTGCAAAGTACATGGAGTTTCCCGCGAGAGTTGGCAACAAAATGTTTTAGCATTAGGGTTACACAATTTAGAAAAGAAAAGTTGGAAATATTTTTAGAGTACGAATATCCTAAATTGTGTAAGATTTGAATTTTTTTTATCTCCGCGAGAGTTCGAATCTCTCAGGCGATGAAATGTTTTAGTATTAAGGGTTACACAATTTAGAAAAGAAAAGTTGGAAATATTTTTAGAGTACGAATGTTCTAAATTGTATGTAAGTTGAATTGTTTTTATTATCTCGAGAGTTCGAATCTTTCAGGTGATGAAATGTTTTAGAATTAAGGGTTACACAATTTAGAAAAGAAAAGTTGGAAATATTTTTAGTGTATGAATGTTCTAAATTGTGTAATGAATTTTTTTTATTAACAAATCACGTCGCTTTGACCGAGTGGTTAAGGCGTGTGCCTACTAAGTACATTGGGAATTTTCCGAGTGGTCGAATTTCTCAGGCGACCAAATGTTTTACCATTAAGGGTTACACAATTTAAAAAAGAAAAGTTAGAAACATTTTTACACTGCGAATGTTAAAAAATATCTAAATTTCGAAATTGTGTAAAATTTGAATTTTTCTTTTAATAAATCAAATCGCTTTGGCCGAGTGGTTAAGGCGTGTGCCTGCTAAGTACATGGGGTTTCCCTGCGAGAGTTCGAATCTCTCAGGCGAGGAAATGTTTTACAATTAGGGTTACACAATTTAGAAAAGAAAAGTTTGAAACATTTTTAGACCTTTTAAGTACATGGGATTTCCCCATGAGAGTTCAAATATTTTGGGTACACAAATGTTTTACCAATTAACGGTCACACAAATTTTTTTTTAAAAACAAAAGTTTGACTCATTTAAGACTCCGAGTGTTCTAAAATTTCTAAATTGTGTAAATTTTGAATTATTTTATTAACAAATATTTCGCTTTAGCCGAGTGGCTAAGGCATATGCCTGCTAAGTACACGAGATTTCCCAATCATAGTTCAAATTTCTTAGGCAATGAAATTGTCTTACCGTTACACAATTTAGAAAGGAAAATTTGGAATCATTTTTAGACAACGAATTTTCTAAAATATCTAAATTGTGTAGATTTTGAATTTTTTTTTTTAATAAATCATGTCGCTTTGGCCGAGTGGTTAAGGCGTGTGCCTGCAAAGTACATGGGGTTTCCCGCGAGTGTTGGCAACGAAATGTTTTAGCATTAAGGGTTACACAATTTAGAAAAGAAAAGTTGGAAATATTTTTAGAGTACGAATATCCTAAATTGTGTAAGATTTGAATTTTTTTTATCCTGCGAGAGTTCGAATCTCTCCGGCGACAAAATGTTTTAGTATTAAGGGTTACACAATTTAGAAAAGAAAAGTTGGAAATATTTTTAGAGTACGAATGTTCTAAATTGTATATAATTTGAATTGTTTTTATTCTCGCGAGAGTTCGAATCTTTCGGCGATGAAATGTTTTAGCATTAAGGGTTACACAATTTAGAAAAGAAAAGTTGGAAATATTTATAGTGTATGAATGTTCTAAATTGTGTAATGAATTTTTTTTATTAACAAATCACGTCGCTTTGACCGAGTGGTTAAGGCGTGTGCCTACTAAGTACATTGGGAATTTTCCGAGTGGTGGAATTTCTCAGGCGACCAAATGTTTTACCATTAAGGGTTACACAATTTAAAAAAAAAAAGTTAGAAACATTTTTACAGCGAATGTTCAAAAATATCTAAATTTCGAAATTGTGTAAAATTTGAATTTTTCTTTTAATAAATCATGTCGCTTTGGCCGAGTGGTTAAGGCGTGTGCCTGCTAAGTCCATGAGGTTTTCCCCATGTGAGTTCGAATCTCACGAAACCTTTTACAATTAAGGGTTACATAATTTTAGAAAAGAAAAGCTGGAAATATTTTTTGACGTTTTTTTAAGTACGTGGGATTTCCCCATGAGAGTTCAAATATTTTGGGTACACAAATGTTTTACCATTTAACAGTCACACAATTTTTTTTTAAAAAAACAAAAGTTTGACACAATTAAGACTCCATGTGTTCTAAAATTTCTAAATTTCGAAATTGTGTAAATTTAGAATTATTTTATTAACAAATATTTCGCTTTGGCCGAGTGGTTAAGGCGTGTGCCTGCTAAGTACATGGAGTTTCCCCACGAGAGTTGGCAACGAAATGTTTTAGCATTAAGGGTTACACAATTTAGAAAAGAAAAGTTTGAAATATTTTTAGAGTACGAATGTTCTAAATTGTGTAAAATTTAAATTTATTTTATTCCCGCGAGAGTTCGAATCTCTCAGGCGATGAAATGTTTTAGCATTAAGGGTTACAAAATTTAGAAAAGAAAAGTTGGAAATATTTTTAGTGTACGGATGTTCTAAATTGTGTAATGAATGTTTTTATTAACAAATCACGCCGCTTTGACCGAGTGGTTAAGGCGTGTGCCTACTAAGTACATTGGGATTTTTCCGAGTGGTCAAATTTCTCAGACGACCAAATGTTTGACCGTTAAGGGTTACACAATTTAAAAAGAAAAGTTAGAAACATTTTTACACTACGAATGTTCAAAGATATCTAAATTTCAAAATTGTGTAAAATTTGAATTGTTTTTATTAACAAATCACGTCGCTTTGACCGAGTGGTTAAGGCGTGTGCCTACTAAGTACATTGGGGTTTTTTCGAGAGGTCGAATTTATAAGGCGACTAAATGTTTTACCATTAAGGGTTACACAATTTAAAAAAAGAGAAGTTAGAAACAGTTTTACACTACCAATGTTCAAAAATATCTAAATTTCTAAATTGTGTAAATTTTGAATTTTTTTTAATAACAAATTAGGTAGTTGAGTGGTTAAGGCGTGTGCCTACTAAGTAATGGGGTTTCCCCACCAAAGTTCGAGTCTTCCAAGCAACGAAATGTTTTACCATTCATAAAGGGTTACACAATTTTTTTTTTTTTTAAGTTGGAAACATTTCTAGCCTACAAATGTTCTTAATTTTGAATTTTCGTTATTATCAAATCATGTTGTTTTGGCAGAGTGGGTAAGGTGTTTGCCTGCTAAGTACATGGGATTTTCCTATGAGAGTTCAAATCTCTTGGGTAACAATATTTTACCATAGGAAAATAGGCGGTTGCTAAGTACATGAGGTTTCCCAGACCAAATGTTTTACAATTAAGGGTTACACAATTTAGAAAAGAAAAGTTGGAAACATTTTTAGACTACGAATGTTCTAAATTGTGTAAAATTTGATTTTTTTTTATTAATAAATCACGTCGCTTTGACCGAGTGGTTAAGGCGTGTGCCTACTAAGTACATGGGGTTTTTCCGAGCGGTCGAATCTCTCAGGCGACTGTTGCATGATTTATTGTGTGCCGCAAGTGTACGGGTCAAGTTTTAATATAGTGATTTGAGTAAAGAGTATTGTTAACTCTCCAAATGATTGTTATTTAGGCCAAAAAGGAAGAAAATATAGAGTCCTCCTTGCACATTAGAAAGTGAAAAGATGGTTATTATGTTAAGTTAGTGAGTATTTGAGAAGAGTCAAGCTTTTGAGCATTGTGTGATAACTGTACATATTTGAGCTTATTTGTACATAAATAAATCAACTTTTGTCTTCTCAGGTGTTGCTAGAATTCTGCGTGGATCGCAGCGTGTGCAAAAAGTATCCAGAGCTTATGAGGATCTCTGCGGTCGCATCACAGCAGCAAAGCTGACATTTTTAAGAACCTTTGCGAGCGCCACGCATCAGCAAATGTTGTACCCGATTCTGCAGATTCGTCAGCTTTTGTCCCCTTCCGTACACACCGTGATGCTTTTCCATTTGCAGCTCTCCAATGAGAAGGCTGGAGCCCTTTTAGGGTAGAATTCATGGTGAAACCCGGGACTATAAGTAAAAAAGGGAAGAAAGAGAAGAAAGAGGCAGAAAAGAAGAGAAGATTAGTAATGTCTAGGAGTAAGCGTTTTTGCCTTGGTTTTTGGAGCATTTTGTAGACGAAGAAAACGAAGCCGCCATTGAAGAACTCTCCAAGAGTGTGCAGCTGAAAGAAGTTCTTGGAGAAGGACTCAAGAAGGAGCTGGATCGCTCATACAGTTTGAAAAGCTCCACGGATTCTTCTCTTCTTAAATAGATAGTTTTATTGTTTTGTCTTTTGCACTTTGTGATATTTCGAAATGCTTATGAAGTTAGTTGCTGTTATTTTGAAGTATTCTTATTTTATGGACACCTAAACCCATTAGGGTTGGCTAGGATGAGCTCATAGTGAATGGATTAGAAATCTGAGGTTATTGGCATTGAATGCTTAGAGTATGCTTGTTTTAATGTAAAATTGCACTTTCGATTGGCCATCCATTGTGTGTTATTGATTGTTGAACCTCCGAGAGGAGTAGAGAGTCTGAGTAGCATATTCTTGTTAGCCTTTTATGGTATTCAGGGAGGAGGCTAAGCTTAGTCACTCCCCTAGCATGTTAGATGTCATGTTTTTATGAATAAGATAATTGTTTCATTTGGATATGAATGAGCTTGCATCTTAATGCTTAAGATCGAGAGATCTTCTGTGTGTTTGACAGAACAAAGCATATGCATGTCTAATCCCTCACTCAAATAACCAATTTAGAAGCTATTGTGTAAGTCCTAGCCTGCTCTATTTAGTTTTGATTTTTTGTTCGCTGTTGGTGTCGCGAGTTAATTGTAGTCTCCGCATTAGAAGTATTGTTAGTTCTTTATTCAGATGTTCTTAACTTAGTTCATTCTTGCATGTCTTCTGTCTAGTTTTGTTGTTATTTCCTTGCATTTTATTTACAATTATTCAGCACTACACAACCCAACAATCTGTCACTGGTTATTTATTTAAGTTAACAATTCAAACCCGATTATAAGCATCAAGTCTCTGTGGGAAACGATATAAATCTTACTTATCACTTGCTGCATACCGTGTATGCTTGCATGATCTGAGTGCTCTTCACACCTAATTTACACATACACTGAGCACGCAACAAGTTTTTGGCGCCGTTGCCGGGGACTTGTTTGTTTGTAAAACGGTTGTTGTTAACTTAATATTTGAGCTAAAACGATTGAAGTTTAACTAATTGTTGTTTCTTGCAGGTGTTCTTAAGCTGGTTTATGAGTGAGTTCCCCAGCTACGAATTTGAACTTGATCCAGAACCTGAAAGGAGTTTCAGAAGAAGGCTAAGGGAGCAAAAAGAAGTCTCAACTCACCTGCGATGGAGCCAACAGGTCAAGAACTGTAGAGCCCCCCTTCAACAACCTCCAAGAAACGGACCTGGACCAAAATTTTACTAATGAGGCAACATGATTTGGCCTCTAAGACAGTTGGAGATAAAGAAGAGGGCGCCGAGGAAAGCAGCCCTGCGAGGGTTGAGACAGCTGAGCAAGCCACTGTGGCTGAGGAAATTCAGCCCCTGTCTGAAGGGGCCAGTGAGCGAATTGACAGGTTAGCGGCAGAGCTAGTCGCTGAATTGGAGTTCTCAGTGGTGTCTGAACCTCAGAAGGAAAAAAGGAAGCCAGCTATAGTTAGGGCGAAGAGGCCAAAGCCATCTGTCAAGGCTTTGCGCAAGAAGTCGATGCCTTTTCAGGAGAAGGACCTCAAAACAGAGGCAGTCGAAGCAGCCCGAACTAAGGAGAAAGGAAAAGCAAAGATGTTCGCTGAGTATGTGCCTCCGGCTGAGCGCTATATTTATGCCGAAGCTCATGAGCGTGGGGGAATTCTCTGCTCAAAGGAACTATTGCATGACCGAGGATTCTTGGACATGCTAGCCGACCTTCCGCAATTCTTGAGAGCACGAATCGTCAATCACGAATGGGAAGAATTCTCCAGGATACCAGTAGCTGCCTACCCAGACATGGTATACGATTTCTATGCCAACATGGACAATGTCGAAGGGAGCTACCTGATGGTTAGAGGCGTGAAGGTTGATTTCTCCCCCAAGGTTATTCATGATGCATACACACTGCGAGATCAGCAAAACTCGGATTATGCCAAAATGGTTGAAAATCCGTCGGAAGTAGTCCTTAAAGAAGCCTTGAACGAAGTGGGCAAGCCTGAGGCCAGTGGTCTATATCCAAGCAGGGGAAGCACACCCTAATGAATTCTTTGTTAAAGGACAAAGCTGGAGTATGGTTCACGTTCATAAAAAGACGTTTGCTGCCGGTCACTCACGAGACCACTATCAATCAGAACCGAACGCTCCTAATTTTTTTCCATCATGAAGGGATATGATGGAGCGACATGCGCAGCGGAAAGCGATTTCGGACCGATGATACTCTAATTTCATCAATTTAACAAATAGAAAACATGCTCAAAAGACGGAATTAAGAAATTTAGAATACATACCCTTGTAGTTCCAATTTCTTCAAGATCCGTCGGCCGTTCTACGTCACGAACTCTTCCGGCCTCTTCTCACGAACGCCTCGAGGACCACCTCCGGTAGTCCCACTATCCTCGGCGCCGCACAACGGAGTTGTGGGACTCCGAAACCAAGAGAAAAGAAAAAGAAAAAGAAAAGAAGAGGAAGAAGAAGAAGAAGAGAAATGGCAGTAGCTTTTTTTTTGAAGAAACTTCAAAAATGGCTGAATGAAAAACTCACGAAATCCAATTCTTACATTCCCCAAAATTGAAGACCCAAAACAGCACTAGCACTTCTTATCCTTTAGTTTAGCCAAAAAAAAAAAATATATATATTATATATATAAAACCAAGTGTCTTACATGCAAAATGCATGTAAGACACTTTATATATATATATATATATATATTATTTATTAAACTTTTTAATAAAAATATATATATATATATTTATTAATTAAACTTTTTAATTAATAAATATTATTTAATTCAATATCAAATATTAATTAAATAATATGGCTAAACCCGGTTTTCCGAAAACCGACATTTTGCACATGAATCCTATTCATGTTTTAGATCAATCCCATATTTAAATCATATTTAAGTATGTTCATCATCCTTCCTCAAACCGAATTTGAACAATTCAAATTCTTTTTCTTTTTAATTTCTCTTATACTGTTGCACGACGTTATCCGAGCTAGCCAGGAGAACTTAAAGGACCTACAGATCATGAGCTCCAACGATACAAGATTATCCGGTCAAAACTCTTTTAACCGAACTAATCAACATTCGTTAACCCCCGGAGACTCCACTATAGTCCGAGGGTTGCACTCTCCTCACTGTAGATATATTATGTCCTCTGATATAACCGTCATGGGTAAGTCGATCCTTCACAGGTGTTCGTTATCACAGCTAGGTCTTTTAAACCGTTTAACCTCTGTGATACCTCTTGTTCCTTAAGTACCACTGACACCTCTAATGAACATTTAATCTGTGATCCAATCATCAGATCAGAATCCTCTTCACACAGAAGAGGATGAGGCCTCATGTTCAAGCCCCAGAATCAGCTATTAAGGGAACACCTATCTACTAAACCCTAAAGAAGGTAGGAGTGAATTCCATCTTGTTACACTATGTCCCCAGCTACCTATTCGAGTTTATCCCCAAGTTGGTAGGCTTATTGAGCGGGCGACCTGCCACTCTCACCCATACAAGTCTAAGGATACTCTCGAATAAACAGGAGTTCATAGTAAGCTCAGGATTAAGAACGAGTTACCTTAGGTCATCAAAAGTGATAAAATCGGTCTCACCAGTAAACGACGTTATAAAGAGAAAGCGACTTTATCGTGGTTCTGTCTAATGCAAACTCTTTGCATAGAACGCCCCCGCTCGCACATCTCCATGTGAAACGATTCGGATCACATCGTTTTGTACAATACAAAGCGAGCCGCATCCAATAGTGTTACCAGAATAAGGTACCGAGCCTTATCCGTATACTATAGACCATTTTGACTGACTACTTGAGCTTGACCCACAATCATGTCATACATGAAGCTCAAGTATTCATATTCAGCCAAGGGTGTTGTTATTGGTACAGGTTAATGCAAACACGTTTCACTATATTCAATAAACACCTTTACTAAATAAACCTCAATAACTCTTTATTGCGTTAATAGACATATTACATTTACAACGTTTACAAACCACGAGTGTTAGGACATAAAACCCAACAAACTCCCACTTGGACTAACATGTCTGTGGGATGAGTGCTGGTCAGGAATACAAAGTATCTCCCACTGTCCTATCTAGCAGCTCGCAACCCCAGACTCTCCAGGTGTCTCTCAAACACTTTAGCCGTGAGAGACTTTGTAAACGGATCAGCAACATTGTGCTCCGAGGCTACCTGTGTGACGATCACATCTCCTCGTTGCACTATCTCCCTGATAAGGTGATATTTCCGCTCGATATGCTTCCCGCGCTTATGACTTTGAGGTTCTTTAGAATTTGCCACAGCACCACTGTTATCACAATAAAGTGTGATGGGCAAATTCATATTTGGAACAATTTCCAAATCTGTCAAGAACTTCCTGAGCCATACTGCTTCCTTCGCTGCTTCACAAGCTGCGACGTATTCAGCTTCCATGGTGGAGTCAGCAATACAACCTTGCTTGATACTTCTCCACACTATAGCCCCTCCGTTAAGAGTGAACACTGATCCTGATGTAGATTTCCGAGAATCTAGATCAGTCTGAAAATCAGAGTCAGTGTATCCTGCCAGGATCATATCCTTAGGCCCATACACGAGCACATAGTTCCTCGTTCTCCTAAGATACTTGAGGATATGTTTAACGGCAGTCCAGTGATCATATCCTGGATTAGACTGGTATCTACTGACAATTCCGACTGCAAAGCAGATGTCAGGTCTAGTGCATAACATAGCATACATCAGACTGCCAACTGCAGATGCATACGGAATCCGTCTCATGTCCTCAACCTCTTGAGGTGTCGTAGGAGATTGTTCCTTAGACAAATGAATTCCATGCCTAAACGGCAGCGAACCTTTCTTGGAATTCTGCATCGAATATCTAGATAACATTTTATCTATATAAGATGCCTGAGACAGTGCTAGCGTTCTGTTCTTGCGATTCCTTACGATCTGAATCCCAAGAACAAACTGAGCCTCTCCCAAATCTTTCATTTGGAATTGGGTTGCTAGCCACATTTTTACGTCAGTAAGAACCCCTACATCATTCCCAATGAGTAGTATGTCGTCTACATACAAGACTAAGAAAGCTACAGCCTTATTGACAATCTTCTTGTAGACACAAGGCTCGTCAATATTCTGTTCAAAGCCATAAGATTTGATCGCAGTATCAAACCTTATATTCCAGGATCTAGATGCCTGTTTCAACCCATAAATGGATCGATTCAGCTTGCAAACTTTTTGCTCTTGACCCTGAATTATGAACCCCTATGGTTGGACCATATAGATACTCTCTTCAAGATTGCCATTCAGAAAGGCAGTCTTGACATCCATTTGCCAGATTTCATAATCATAAAAAGCGGCAATGGACAAGAGTATTCTAATCGACTTTAACATGGCAACAGGAGAAAAGGTTTCTTCATAGTCCACCCCTTCTCGCTGGGTAAAACCCTTTGCCACAAGTCGGGCCTTAAAGGTTTGCACCTTACCGGCCTGGTCTCGTTTCCTCTTGTAGATCCACTTGCAACCGATGGGTCTTTCACCATCTGGTTGATCTACAAGACTCCAGACTGAATTGAAGTACATAGACTCCATTTCGAGGTCCATGGCTTTGAGCCACTGATCCTTGTCTACATCTGTCATTGCCTGTTTAAAGAACAATGGATCCTCAATTCCATCATCAGGTATGACGAATTGAGTCTCAGACAAGCCAATGTAGGGGTCGGGTTGTCTCACATCCCTCCCACTGCGTCGAGGCTCTCTCAACTCTTGAGAAGGACCAGCCTGATCAACAACTCTTGTTGATCCCTCTGTAGTTTCCCTGGATAATTCGGACAAAACTATTTTGCTCGTAGGTTGATGATCTCTCATGTGGTCCTCCTCTAAGAACGTGGCATTATTCGACACTAATACCTTGTCCTCTCGAGGATCGTAAAAGAAACCACCTTTCGTTTCTCTGGATAGCCTACAAACAGGCACAATTTCGAACGATATTCCAATTTCTTTGGACCGGGTACTAGCACATGTGCCGGGCACCCCCAAATTTTGTAATGACGTAAACTAGCTTTACGCCCTTTCCAGAGCTCAAAAGGTGTTTCAGAAACACTTTTCGAGGGAACAGCATTCAAAATGTATACAGCAGTCTCTACTGCGTATCCCCAAAACGAACTAGGCAGCTGATTATAGCTCATCATAGAACGAACCATGTCCAACAGGGTTCTATTTCTCCTTTCGGATACACCGTTCTGCTGCGGTGTTCCGGGCGCCGAGAGTTGAGATACGATTCCATGTTCTATCATATAGTCATGGAATCTAGTATCCATATACTCTCCACCTCGATCACATCGGAGTGTTTTTATCGATTTACCTAATGTGTTCTCAACCTCTGCCTTATACTCAATGAACTTTTCAAGAGTTTCGGACTTACGATGCATTAGGTAAAGATAGCCGTACCTAGAATAATCGTCAATGAAGCTGACAAAATATTCATACCCTCCTCGTGCTTTGACATTCAAAGGACCGCAGAGATCCGAATGCACGATTTCTAGAGGTTCTTTTGACCTATAACCTTTTCCAGTAAAAGGTCGTTTAGTCATCTTGCCCTCAAGACATGACTCACATGCCGGTAAAGAGTTGTCCTCTAAACAATTTAGGAGACCACTCTTAACCAACCTCTCAATCCTATTAAGATTAATGTGGCCTAGTCTCAAGTGCCAAAGATAGGTACTAGGAGAAAGCTTCTGCCTTTTAGTTTGAGTTTCAGCTGTTTTAGACATCTCAGTGTTCAAAATAGCTTGAACCTCTGTCGGTCTTAACACATATAAGTTGTTCTCAAGTTTAGCAGAACAAATTTGTACACCTCTTTTGCTAATGATAGCTTCATTATCAGCAAAAGATACTTTATACATTTGTTCTAATAAACAAGCTATAGAGACTAGGTTCCTCTTGAAGCTAGGAACCAATAGCACATTTTCTAGCAAAATGTAACTATCTCTATAAGACAACTTAACCACTCCCACTCCTTTAGCTGAGACAACCTCTCCAGTACCAACTCTGAGAGTTATCTCATCTTTAGCCAGCGGCTGCCAGGAACTAGTTTCCTGAAACGAAGAACGAACGTGATTAATGGCTCCTGAATCGAGGATCCAGGCATGACTATCATTTTCCGCTAAACACGTTTCTACAACAAGCAAATCATATTTACTTTGTTGTTTCTTCTCAGCACGAATCATTACTGAGCTGGGAAGAGGACATTCCTCTGTTAAGACAGACCTAAGATCATCTCGAACAAGAATCATATTCGAGTTCGTTTTCCAGGTCTCGTATTTTTCGCCAGTTAACTTAACCGAAGCTAATACGTTTTTAAATGAGCTAGACATGCTGAAAAGAAATGTAAATCTAATAGTGAAACAATTTTAACCTATTTAAACCAATCAGAAAGTTCAGCAGTAAATAAAGTACCCAAACTCTTTATTTAGATGCAACGATACTTTAGTGAGTCAGAATGGTTGCTACCGTAGGGCAGTCAAGCACCCTTTCACTAAACCAAGACATTCTTGACTAAATGCTAATACCAGAATAACTCTTATTCCTATAGCATCTTAATTATCGTTTTTGGTCAAGATTTACTAACACCTTAGCAAATCTGCAAGTGTGACCCTCCATTTTTAGAACGCACAGGACGGCCCCAACATAGCAACCGTATGGAATGTCAGTGTTGGGAATGGCCCTATGTTTCTTTATCCAAAAATGGTGATTGAGGTGTTTGATCTCCCATGCCCAGCCCTCCGTTTGGATGGTGCCCCAAGGGCAGCCTGCAGGCGGAACATGGGAATCTCACGGTTCAATCCAATGGAGGAGACCGTAGGATGTACTGACGTACATCCTTCTCCCACTTACTATAGATACTTACTCCATTCACCTTGCTATTGAAAGTTGCAAACACCACCCGTTTGGAGATGCCCCATATGGCATCATGAGGCCAAGCAAAATTCTCACGATGTGAACTTTAGGGAGTGCGTAGCAGGAGAGGGATATATCATATATTCCTTCTCAACACATCTACTAAGTATCATAATCGGTTTTAGGGTAAATTACTCAGGTTTTATCCAGCTAAGAAATTAAAACCTTAAGTCTAGGTAAACTTTTTACCTGAGATGTCTAGGTTATTAACAAGTTTAATTAACCACATACCTCTCGCGCACGCTCATAAAACCAGGTTAACTTTACTCAAGTACCGGATCGTCCCCAGGTAGGAGGTGTTCCGTAAACCGTCAACTTAAATACCTCCAACCTCGAACAGAATTTCACCGGGTGAGTGTTGCGTGCTCAATGTGTTGAAATAATTAGGCAATAAAAGAGATAGAGCACTCAGAACATGCAAGCATACATGATCTTATAGCAAGTAGTAAGTATATTTCATTCGTTTTCCCACAGAGATTTATTTTTAGCTATTCGCGAAGTGTTTTGTTAAGAAAGAAGGGGTGGATTTGATGGGGTAAAATTGGTTTTTAATTATCTAATTTTTGCTGAATATGTAAAGGGTAGCAACATAAACGAGAACAAGTGAAAGCTAAACTCAAATGAAAAGAGACGAGATTAATAAATGAAGGTAAAGACAGCTAAATAGAATGGAAACTTAGACGGAATTGCGGGGACCGCAATTCTACCGCAATTATAATAACAGCGAAAGTGTGTAAATGGGTGAATTAAGGGCTACTAATGACTATCCTATAGGCATTTTTATACGATTCTCAAGCACTGGATCTACTCTCTATACATCAAACTATCTCAAACTCATGTATCGTCCGATTCCATGCATTAGATTCTTTAGTTTACTCAACTCAAAGTAAGGTCTTAAGCATCTTGTTAAGGCAGAAAGATATGGTTTGTACTAGGGAAACGCCTATTCCTAGGCCGTTTCCTGGTTACCTTGAAAGGCTAGCATGACAATATGACTCTGAACTCTTACTCCTTCCAGAGGTTAGGAGTTCTTTGGACAAAATGGATGGCCAATCGAAATTGCCCGTGGGATGAAGCCTACATACAATCAATGCTTCGAGAGCTATCCTACATGCTTGATTCACGTTTTTTAGCCTATGGAGTTGTCATTAGCATGCCCCTAAGTGTCTTAGTTACTCATGGATATAGGGAGAACAGAACTAAAAGATAAGACAGACATGCTTAGAAGGGAAATGTGCGTAAAACAGCAAGGGAACGCAGTAGAATGCAAAGGCAGAAACTGTGAAATACTGAATTTTGTGTTTGATTAATTGATTGTTTGAATGAACATAAGAGATCCTTAAAGTAAAGAACAGCAAGACAGAACACAACGAAATGATCTAAACTAGCCACAAGAACAGAAACAACACAAGACAGAATTGGAAAACAGAAATGAAGAACAGAAAGCAGTAAAACAGCTCGAAATCTCGTTGCAGCCGCCTCGAATGAAGGATGAGAAAGGTCAGCCTTGCTTGGATGAATCCAATCGGGAGAGAAGAAGAATCTCCTCTCCTTCCTATCAGATTATCGATTCCAACAGCTGAGCTTCGCAAACCAGCAGACGGCAGAGGAAAACTAGGAGAAAAGATGGACTGCGAGAAGACTTCTACGCTTTCGGATGATGTTTGAACCCTCGACTTTGACCCCTATTTATAGTAATCTGCAGGTGCATTTGGGCCAAGGAGAACCATCAATCTTCAACGTCGTACTTCAGAATGGATGGAGGAGAAAGAACGAATCCCTGAAATAAAGGAAATTAACAGAAAAAGATCAGTCAACTTACGGTTTTCACTTGAAACATTGCGAGAACCGCAATGTTTTCGCAATGCTTTCGCAATGCTTGTTTTTCATTCTTTTCCTTCGGTTTTCAACCCTTTTCTTTCCTATTGTGCATAAGTCCTAATTTAGCTACCTTCTTCTAATTCTCATATTTAAGCATAGGTTTAGGCTAAAAGCTATCAAAAACACCAAAGAGTGAACATCTTTCTAAGCTAATTAAGCCCTCAAGAGGTCACTTTTGGAGACGTAACACACCCCCAAACTTAAGGTTTTGCTTGTCCTCAAGCAATCTAAGGACTTTCCTAGGCTGTTGTTTCTTCTTCTTTAACCACTTACTAACTCCCCTATATCTCTATCTATAGCACTGCTGTCCTGTGACATACTTCTAAGCTTAAAACTACCCTCTTATCTAGCTTCTTCTGACTTCGCCTGCCTAACACTCCATCTGCTTTTATTAACTCCCTACAACTGATCTATTTGCTTTTGTCATATCATGCCACTATCCCTAAGGTTTCAAATTCTGCCTAGCTTTACCTCAGACTCAGTACATGCTTCTAGCTTGATTTTTAATGTGTCTAGGATTCCTTAGAGTCATGCCAGTCTTAGTAGTAACGGTGACAGTAGTACTTTTAGAGAACAACCTAAACCCTGGCATCACTACATTGGATATACACTCATCTCCCTAAACAACCCTACAAGTTACAACTTTGTGCTTAGCTGATTGAGGATCAGAGTTCTTTTTAAATAGGACATCTAAGCCACAAAGTTATAGCTCCTAGGTATACATTCTTCTTCCCTTTTCCTTTTTCTTACTTAGGTGGAGCCTCTCCTTTGGTTGCCTTTTGATGCAATGCCACTTGTGGGTCACACACTTGGCACTGATTACTTAGCAACCTAAGAGAGACCCCCCTCTTTATTCTATTTTTCATTTTTTTTTTTTTTTTTTTTTTTTAGTTCATCATTTTTTTTGTAAAGGAGAAGAAGAATGCTTATGTTTCTAAGGGAGAGAGGAGTGTTCCTAGGCCTAGGGTGGCCTCCCCCAAACTTCAACTACTCATTGTCCCCAATGAGTGTCTGAGGTGGCACACCCCCAAACTATCCTAGAAGCATCTAGTCTAAGGTAAAACAAAGAGAAACTAAAGCCCTAGGCATAGACAAAACATTCGAACAGCAAATATCACAGCAGCAGTAATTTAAAAACAACAGACGGATTAAGGTCTTAAAGCTGTGCATGCTGAGCTTTTTAGGAGTTGATTTAAACTATCAAAGGGTGTCCTATGACACTCATCCAGCATGCATTTAGATAAGCTATATAAGGTAGTCATGTTAGCAGCAAAAGATGGAATTTAAACAGATCACAGCCTAGCTAAACAGACAGTCCAAAACATGCTTTCAGTAATAAAAATTGCGGGGACCGCAATTATTTCGCAATCAAGTCAGGGCAGATATAACAGTGATTAAGGCCCCTAAGCATGCTCTTTCCAGTCATTCAAGCTCTTCTAAAAATAAAACAAAACTAACCTACCTAGTCACCTATCATCAGACTATTCTAAGCAAAATTAAAAACATGAAACTAAGCATCTAAAACAGATCAAAAGTGTACTAAAAACAGCATAATTCACATAGTCTATCAGAAAGCAGAAAATTGTCTTTTTTTTTCTAAGGGAACAGCAATACTCCCTTCAGTGCAACCAGCACTCAAATGTCTTCATCCTCATCAGGTTGTCGTGGTCGTGGAGGCACCCATGGAGTCAGGAGATTTGTGGGGAAGTCAGGGAAGATGCACCCAAGTTGGTCTGCAACTTCCTTGTCCCTTGCCTGCGCATAAGTGGCCCATTGAGCCATCCTTCTTTGCATATCCATCAGGCAAGCCATGGATAGTGACTGATCAGCAGCCAACCTATCCAGTTCAAACTCCATATTCCCCTTCCTCTTCAGCCTCAAGCTAGCAGGCAGCTCCAAGTGGCCTGTGTAAGCCATCTGCTGCTCCATTCGCTCAGTGGGGACCCCTGCAAGCAAACATAGTTTGGTTATGGTGTTAGGGAAAAACAATGGTCCCTTACCTTTCTTGGCGCACTCAGCAATGGCGGCCGACATGATTTCACCCACATTGACCGTGAGACCTCGCATAATGGCATAGACCAGCAGCGATCTGCTCTGGTTGATGGTCGTCTCATGGGTCACAGGGGACAGCTTCCTCCTTACAAAGGCAAACCATACGGCTGCCTTTGCTGTCAGGTTGGCACTCATGAGGGTGTGCCTCCCATTGCGTGATACAGTCCACGCTGCTTCAGGTTGGCCAATGGTTCGAATGGCCTCCTCCAGGACTGCCTCAGTAGGCTCATCAACGATCCTCGCATAATCAGTGTGTCTTTGGCCCTTGAGGCCATAGGCTTCGTTGATGGCTTTTGCTGAGTAGTCCACCTCTACTCCCCTCACTACAGACAGCCCCTCTTCAGAGTTTTGTAGGTTGGCGTAGAAGTCATATACCATAGCTGTGTAAGCCGGATTGGGTGGCCGACACAACTCCTCCCAGCTGTGATTTATAATTCCTGCGCGCAAGAACTGCGGCAGGTCAGCAGGTCTGTCGAGGAAGCCCTTCTCGTGCAGTAGCTCCCTTTTTCTCAACTCAATGCCTCTGGACTCAGCGTCAGAGGACACATACCTCACTGATTGAGGCTCATCTTCAGGGTAAAGCTTGGCCTTTTTCTTCTTCTTGAGCTTAGCCTTGAAGGTGATCTGCTGGAGGCAGACTCCCAGTGTCTCCTCCATGGAATCATCCTGCTGTGCAGGACTCGCTGGACTAGCTTCCCTCACAGGTGAGAAAACCTCCTCGTCCTCACCTTCCCCACTGCCCTGCGTTGATTCTTGGTACTCCCCATATGGGAATTCAGGGTCAGGCCGTGGGGTAGTGTGCGACGGCGTGGTGCTTTGCTCTGCTGTAGGTGTCTGTGCAGAACTCAGTGGTGAAGAAGACAACTCAGGGCTCTGTGCAGGCGGCGATGAAGGGAGCTCTGGGCTCTGCACTGGTTCAGATGGTGAAGGGCTGTGCGCAGGCGATGCAGATGGCGACGAACCCTTCTTGGTCGACTCGTGGGACGCACGATCCGTTTCTTGACTCTCCACAGAGGGAGTCTTTGCTTTGCTTGGTTCGGCGGCCGTCTCGACACTCCACCGGCGCTTCTTGGGTGTGCCTGCTGGTTCAGAGGGTCCAGCAGGGATTTCTGTGACAACCCTCCACTTCTTCCTACGGATCGGAAGCTTGGGTAGACGTTCGGTGCGTGCAGTACCCGCATCTGCGAGGGCAAGAAGTGCTTCCCTCGCAGCTGTTTCAGCTTCATCAGCCCTTTTCTTGGCCGCAGATCTTTCAGCCCTCGTGAGTACCATTGTTGAATCTTGGAGATTTGGAGAGAAGAATCAAAGATGAAAAGAATCGCAGCTTTCTTGGAAATCAGAGAATGGGAGAATCGTATCGATCGAGCGCCTTCTAACGGCTATAAAGGAAACGGATAAATCCCAACGGCTATATTTTTGCGGATCCTGCAAATCAAGCGCAATTTTAGGGATATTTTTTCATCAAAATGTCAATCTTTGCTCGTCCGTATCTTTGATTTGGCTCAATCGTTTCTTGATTTTTAAAGCTGGAATTACTCTCATTGATTCCCTCTTTCGATTCCCTACAAAAAGAAATAAAAGCAACATCAAATTCGTAATTAAAATCATACAACAAAACACACAAATGATAACCGGAAAATCGCAAAAAATAAACTAAGGCATGAGCCTTATGTTGACGAGCACAACAATCACTCGTCCTTTCTCGTTCTCGTTTTCATGCTTCAATCAAGAGGAAGGCCGAGAGAGTCTTCACATCTCCTTCCTCATAGTAATGCTTCAATCTTGCACCATTAACCATAAACGGTTGGCCTTGCTGCAAGTTCTTTATCTCTATGGCACCATGAACAAACACATTAGTAATCACAAATGGACCTGACCATCTAGACTTAAGTTTCCCTGGAAAGAGTTTCAACCGTGAGTTAAACAACAAGACAAGTTGACCCTTCTTAAAGTCCTTAACTCTAAGTCTACTATCGTGCCAAATCTTGGTCTTTTCCTTATACATTTTAGCATTTTCATAGGCCATATGTCTAAGCTCATCAAGCTCATGTAATTGCAAAGACCGCAATGTGCCCGCATCCTTTACACAAAAATTCAATTCCTTCATGGCCCAAAATGCTTTGTTTTCTAACTCAAGTGGTAAGTGACAAGTCTTGCCATATACCAGCCTATAAGGAGACATACCTAGGGGTGTCTTATATGCTGTCCTATAAGCCCAAAGTGCATCCTCAAGCTTAAAGGACCAGTCTTTCCTATTAGGTTTGACCACTTTTTCTAGGATGTTCTTAATTTCCCTATTTGAAATTTCAGCTTGTCCATTCGAGTGTGGGTGATAGGGAGTGGCTACTCTATGTCTAATGTTATACTTAGCCAACACTCTCTCCATAGCCTTGTTAATGAAATGTGATCCCTCATCACTAATGATGGCACGAGGTGTCCCAAACCTAGTAAAAATGTGCCTATGCAAGAATTTGGTGATTGTTTTGGCATCATTATTGGGACATGCTTTGGCTTCTACCCACTTGGACACATAGTCCACTGCCACTAATATGTAAAGGTTACCTGATGATGGAGGGAATGGCCCCATGAAGTCAATGCCCCACACATCAAAGAGCTCCAACTCTAAGATGTAGGTGAGGGGCATCTCATCCTTTCGACTGAGGTTACCTGTTCTTTGGCATTCATCACAGCTGTGGGCATAGTTGTGGGCATCCTTGAAGATTGTTGGCCAATAGTAGCCACTCTGAAATACCTTTGCAGCTGTTCTTTGGCCACCAAAGTGTCCACCATAAGGAGCTGTGTGACAATGCTGCAGCACAGACTTCGCTTCAGCAGCTGAAACACACTTCCTTAGCAAGCCGTCAGCACATGTTCTGTAAAGTGTGGGGTCATCCCAGATGAATTTCCTTGCTTCATGAAGGAACCTCTTCTTCTCTTGTCCTCCCTTGAAAACTGGTAATACCTGTGATGCAAGGAAGTTAGCAATGTCAGCGAACCAAGGTTCCTCATCGTTATCACGATGAGTCAAAACAAAGACATGTTCATCAATAAAAGCATCAGAAATTGCGGGCTCCGCAATTTTTTCGCAATTGTGCTGCAATCGAGAAAGGTGATCCGCAACCACATTTTCACATCCTTTCTTGTCTCGAATGTCCAAATCAAACTCCTGCAGTAATAACACCCACCTAATCAACCTAGGCTTGGCATCAGCCTTCCTCATAAGATATTTCAAGGCAGAATGGTCAGTGTATACAATTGTCCTAGTGCCTACAATATAGTTCCTGAATTTCTCACAAGCAAACACTACGGCAAGCATCTCTTTCTCAGTAGTTGTATAATTACATTGAGCCTCATTCAAGGTCTTACTAGCATAATAGACAGGATGTGTTAGCTTGTCAATCTTCTGTCCTAACATGACCCCTACAGCATAGTCACTAGCATCACATAACATCTCAAATGGGAGATCCCAATCTGGCCCTACTATAACAGGTGCGGTGACTAGTGCTTTCTTAAGGGTGGTCCAAGCTACTACACATTCCTTAGAGAAGATGAAAGGCCTATTTAGTTCTAGCAGCTCACACAGAGGCTTGGCTATCTTAGAAAAGTCCTTAATGAACCTTCTGTAGAAACCAGCATGCCCTAAGAAACTCCTAATGGCCTTGACATTCTGAGGCTCTACCAACTTCTCTATGATTTCTATTTTTGCCCTATCAACTTCTACACCTGCCCTTGACACTCTATGACCTAAGACAATCCCCTCATCTACCATGAAGTGACACTTTTCCCAATTAAGGACTAAGTTAGTCTCTTCACATCTAGCCAGGACTTGTCCTAAATTCTCTAGACAGTTGGTGAATGAATCCCCAAAGACTGAAAAGTCATCCATGAATATCTCTATCATGGATTCATCCAAATCAGAGAAGATTGCCAACATGCACCTTTGGAAAGTTGCCGGTGCATTGCATAAGCCAAAAGGCATTCTGCGAAAGGCAAAAGTTCCAAAAGGGCAAGTGAAGGTAGTCTTTTCTTGGTCTTTGGGGTCTATAGTAATCTGGTTATACCCTGAATAACCGTCTAGAAAACAGTAATATGCTCTACCAGCTATTCTGTCTAACATTTGGTCAATGAATGGTAGAGGGAAGTGGTCTTTTTTAGTTTCTTTATTTAGCTTCCTATAATCCATACATACTCTCCATCCTGTGACAGTCCTAGTTGGAATCAGTTCGTTGTTCTCATTGACTACCACAGTCATCCCCCCCTTCTTAGGTACACATTTTATAGGGCTCACCCACTGACTACTAGCTATGGGGAAGATCACACCAGCATCTAACCATTTTATTATTTCTTTCTTAACTACCTCTTTCATAGAGGGATTCAGCCTACGTTGATGATCTACCCTAGGTGTGTGCTCTTCCTCTAGTATAATCTTATGCATGCAATAAGAAGGGCTAATGCCTCTAATATCAGCAATAGTCCATGCAATAGCCTTCCTATGTTGCTTAAGGAGTAAAATTAAATCAACCTCATGCTGTTCACTTAGCTTAGAAGAAATAATTACAGGCAAAGTCTCATTATTCCCTAAATATGCATACTTGAGGTGAGTGGGGAGTGGCTTTAATTCTAATACAGGTGGATGCTCAATGGATGGCTTTAAAGGATTTAAGGATCTATCAGTTAATTCTACATTCATACATACATGCTGAGGGTTATTTACAGATATGTCCATTATCTCAGCTATATTTAAGTCAGTTAATTCTAAACCTACATATTCATTAACATGCTTGGTTAGTAATACATGCTCCAATTGTTCCTCCATTAAGGAGTCTACTACGTCCATGCTAGCACAGGATTCAAGGTCAGAGGGGTACCTTAAAGCTTTATACACACTAAATTTCACCTCTTCATCATGAACCCTCATAGTGAGCTCACCTTTTTGGACGTCTATCAGTGCCCTACCTGTGGCTAGAAATGGTCTGCCTAACAGGATGGGGACCTCCTTGTCTGCTTCATAATCCAGGATAATGAAATCTGCAAGGAAAATAAACTTGTCAACCTTTACTAAAATATCCTCAATTTTACCTTCTGGATATGCAATGGATCTGTCTGCTAATTGTAAAGTGACAGTGGTTGGACGTGCTTCTCCTATTCCCAACTGGCGGAATAGTGATAGGGGCATGAGGTTTATGCTGGCGCCCAGGTCACAAAGCGCTCTGCCCACGTGCTTGCCTCCAAGTTCTACAGGTAAGGTGAAGGAACCAGGATCCTTCTCCTTCTTAGGCAGCTTGTTTTGGAGTATGGCACTGCACTCCTCGGTGAGGTTTACTGTTTCAAACTCACCAATTATTTTTTTGTTAGTAATAATGTCCTTCAAAAACTTCACATAGGAAGGCATAGACTGTAAAACTTCTACAAAAGGAATGTTGACATGCACTTGTTTAAGAATTTCTAAGAATTTATTAAAATGCACTTCCTGTTCCTGCTTCTTCTTAAGCCTTCGAGGATATGGAGGTGGTGGCACGTATGCAGGCACGTCAGGGCGCCTTAGGATAGGTGGAGGCCTTGGAATTTCTTCTGTCTCCTCAATAATTGGCTCTAGCCTGGCTCCTGATGTGCTAGTTGGTGGTGGACCTTGGCTTGGCAGAGACTCCAGTGGAGCACTAGACTCAGTGTTCTCTACTCTCTTTGGTGTGTCCTTTGTGTTGCTCACCAAGGGTCTACCACTTCTAAGTTCAATTGCTTGAACTTGTTCTTTACCATCTCTCCTTGGCACCTCGGTGTCGGCAGGGAGTCTACCTTGGGGCCTACTCTTGAGTTCATTGGCTAATTGGCCTATTTGGTTCTCTAGGCTCCTAAGAGTAGCTTGCTGGCTTTGAAGAGTAGCATCATTCTTAGCTATGTATTCCTTGAGTAAGTTTTCTACAGAAGATCCTACAGGTTGGTTGTAAGGTTTTTGATACATTGATTGGTTATGTTGGGGAGTGAAACCAGGTGTTCCACTCGGTCTAGGTTGGTTAGGATTTTGGTTAGCATTTTGTTGGCCACCCCATGACAGGTTTGGGTGGTTCCTCCAACCAGGGTTGTAAGTATTGGAATAGGGGTTGTTCCTAGGCTGCTGCTGACTTCCAATGTAGCAGACTGAGGCTGGATTCCCAGGGCAATATTCATACAGATGCCCTTCCCCACAGAATCCACATACAAGTGTCTCACCTTGACTTGGTTGGGTGCCCATTGTCATGGCGGTAGCGGTGTTGGCACTTGTTTGGAGATTGGCTTGAGCCATTTGCTTAACTAGGTTGGTCAGGGCATTTATTTGGCTGCTCATTGCACTTAGAGCATCCTTGTCTTGAGCTCTAGTTGGCTCAACTGGATCATCTGACCACCTACAGTGAGATGCTGAGATCTTCTCCAAGATCTCATAGGCCTCGTTGTAACTCTTGGACAACATGGAACCACCAGCAGATGAATTTAAGACTTGCCTAGTGCTGGGGTTGCATCCTTTGAAAAAGACCTCTATTTGGATACACCATGGGATGCCATGATGTGGACATTTGAGAAGAAGGTCCTTGAACCTTGTCCAAGCTTCGTGAAGAGATTCATTATCAGCTTGTTTGAACTTAACTATATCGTCACAAAAGGTAGAATTCCTATCAGGTGGGAAGTATTTGACTAGGAATTTCTCTGCTAAGTCTGTCCAATTGCGGACAGATCCAGAGGGTAATGAGTTCAACCATGTTTTGGCTTTGTCCCTCAAAGAGTAAGGGAACAAATATAGCCTCAAAGCTTCTTGGGACACTCCAGGGATGATGAATGTATCACTAACTCCTAAGAAGTTCCTAAGATGGTTGTGGGGGTCCTCATTTTCTATTCCAAAGAATTGTCCCACAGTGGACAACATTTGGAACATCACTGGCTTTAACTCGAATGAGTTGGCAGTGATTTCAGGACGGATTATGCTGGGGTTCAGCTCCCCAGGCATAGGTACTAAATATGAAAGAATGGCACTATTCTTGTCATTCGCTATTTCGATGGGGTTGCGAATGACAGGTACCTGATTTGGAACTATCTCGTCCATTTCTTCGATTTCAGGTATGATTTGAGGTATAGGAGGTTGTTTAAAGAGTTGTTTCTTTGCTTTGTTTCTAGCTCTAAGTAGTCTCTCAGGCTCAGGATTGAACTCTAGATATCTACTTGAAGGCTCACTCATAAACTAACCCAATAGTACCTGCAAAAGAAATGAAACAGATCAGCTTCAATAAGCAATAAACTTGGTTTTTCAAACTTAACAAACTTCGTTTTCACTTAAAATAAATCCCCGGCAGCGGCGCCAAAAACTTGTTGCGTGCTCAATGTGTTGAAATAATTAGGCAATAAAAGAGATAGAGCACTCAGAACATGCAAGCATACATGATCTTATAGCAAGTAGTAAGTATATTTCATTCGTTTTCCCACAGAGATTTATTTTTAGCTATTCGCGAAGTGTTTTGTTAAGAAAGAAGGGGTGGATTTGATGGGGTAAAATTGGTTTTTAATTATCTAATTTTTGCTGAATATGTAAAGGGTAGCAACATAAACGAGAACAAGTGAAAGCTAAACTCAAATGAAAAGAGACGAGATTAATAAATGAAGGTAAAGACAGCTAAATAGAATGGAAACTTAGACGGAATTGCGGGGACCGCAATTCTACCGCAATTATAATAACAGCGAAAGTGTGTAAATGGGTGAATTAAGGGCTACTAATGACTATCCTATAGGCATTTTTATACGATTCTCAAGCACTGGATCTACTCTCTATACATCAAACTATCTCAAACTCATGTATCGTCCGATTCCATGCATTAGATTCTTTAGTTTACTCAACTCAAAGTAAGGTCTTAAGCATCTTGTTAAGGCAGAAAGATATGGTTTGTACTAGGGAAACGCCTATTCCTAGGCCGTTTCCTGGTTACCTTGAAAGGCTAGCATGACAATATGACTCTGAACTCTTACTCCTTCTAGAGGTTAGGAGTTCTTTGGACAAAATGGATGGCCAATCGAAATTGCCCGTGGGATGAAGCCTACATACAATCAATGCTTCGAGAGTTATCCTACATGCTTGATTCACGTTTTTTAGCCTATGGAGTTGTCATTAGCATGCCCCTAAGTGTCTTAGTTACTCATGGATATAGGGAGAACATAACTAAAAGATAAGACAGACATGCTTAGAAGGGAAATGTGCGTAAAACAGCAAGGGAACGCAGTAGAATGCAAAGGCAGAAACTGTGAAATACTGAATTTTGTGTTTGATTAATTGATTGTTTGAATGAACATAAGAGATCCTTAAAGTAAAGAACAGCAAGACAGAACACAACGAAATGATCTAAACTAGCCACAAGAACAGAAACAACACAAGACAGAATTGGAAAACAGAAATGAAGAACAGAAAGCAGTAAAACAGCTCGAAATCTCGTTGCAGCCGCCTCGAATGAAGGATGAGAAAGGTCAGCCTTGCTTGGATGAATCCAATCGGGAGAGAAGAAGAATCTCCTCTCCTTCCTATCAGATTATCGATTCCAACAGCTGAGCTTCGCAAACCAGCAGACGGCAGAGGAAAACTAGGAGAAAAGATGGATTGCGAGAAGACTTCTACGCTTTCGGATGATGTTTGAACCCTCGACTTTGACCCCTATTTATAGTAATCTGCAGGTGCATTTGGGCCAAGGAGAACCATCAATCTTCAACGTCGTACTTCAGAATGGATGGAGGAGAAAGAACGAATCCCTGAAATAAAGGAAATTAACAGAAAAAGATCAGTCAACTTACGGTTTTCACTTGAAACATTGCGAGAACCGCAATGTTTTCGCAATGCTTTCGCAATGCTTGTTTTTCATTCTTTTCCTTCGGTTTTCAACCCTTTTCTTTCCTATTGTGCATAAGTCCTAATTTAGCTACCTTCTTCTAATTCTCATATTTAAGCATAGGTTTAGGCTAAAAGCTATCAAAAACACCTAAGAGTGAACATCTTTCTAAGCTAATTAAGCCCTCAAGAGGTCACTTTTGGAGACGTAACAGTGAGTTTCTCATAACCTTAGTATTTACGAGACAACGACCTATTCATCTAATGAACCGGACGTCTCAATTAACCCTAAATGAACATGCGTTTCTTTGTTATAGATTTTAAAAGTCTATCCAATTTTACAACGCTTTGCAAAAACTTAGACTTACTATAACAACTCTACATGTTTCTCAAACATGCATCACTAAGGCATGGAAAAATTGAATGTTTAACTTCAGAATTAATATAACACTTATACTAATTATGTTCTTAAACATACAACTCTTAATTCATGAATTAATATAACACTTATATCAATTATTATGAATTAAGCATGCATCCTATACATTATAACACTTATAACCTATAATATGCATAAAACCAGGGCAACCTATGTTGTATATTTAATTTCATAATTAATATAACACTTATTTCAATTATTCTATTAAAATAACAACATCTAATTCATGAATTAATATAACTCTTATATTAATACTCATGAACTCCCAAATATGCATACTATAAATTATAACACTTATAACATATTTACAATGCATGGAGCATGCTTCCTACGGTGGGATTTTAAACCTATATGGCATACTATATGCACATACAAACATGGAATTTAATTAAAACATACATTCACAATGCATAATTAATTAAACACACTAAAGTGGATCGATTTTGGCATTTAACAAGCAATAACTAATTTATTACAAGCTTGAACAACAAGCTAAGTCTTGAGCGGACTTCGAACTCTTCGCACCGCCTTTGACAAACTTGCTCCCCCGAACGCTTCGGCCAATTTCTCTTCGAGCTTCTCTTCGAATTGCCTAGAACGAGTTTGAACTTATACCGAACATTTCGGCGAGCTCAAAACTCGAGCTTCTTTCACAAAGAAACCTATATGGACTCTAATGACTCTAAAAATACAGACTCTTCAGCACACATTAAAGCCCATACATTCTCGGGCAATTACAAATAAGGAAATTCAAAAAGAAACTATGCCAAAATCGATATTCACTTTAGACGCCAATTCAGAAACAATTTCTAAATTAAAATACCCACCAACTTAAATTGATGCAAATTAAGTTAATCACAAAATCGCTCTGATACCAATTGATGGAGCGACATGCGCAGCGGAAAGCGATTTCGGACCGATGATACTCTAATTTCATCAATTTAACAAATAGAAAACATGCTCAAAAGACGGAAATAAGAAATTTAGAATACATACCCTTGTAGTTCCAATTTCTTCAAGATCCGTCGGCCGTTCTACGTCACGAACTCTTCCGGCCTCTTCTCACGAACGCCTCGAGGACCACCTCCGGTAGTCCCGCTATCCTCGGCGCTGCACAACGGAGTTGTGGGACTCCGAAACCAAGAGAAAAGAAAAAGAAAAAGAAAAGAAGAGGAAGAAGAAGAAGAGAAATGGTAGTAGCTTTTTTTTTTAAGAAACTTCAAAAATGGCTGAATGAAAAACTCACGAAATCCAATTCTTACATTCCCCAAAATTGAAGACCCAAAACAGCACTAGCACTTCTTATCCTTTAGTTTAGCCAAAAAAAAATATATATATATTATATATATAAAACCAAGTGTCTTACATGCAAAATGCATGTAAGACACTTTATATATATATATATATATATATATATATATATATATATATATATATATATATTATTTATAAACATTTTAATAAAAATATATATATATATTTATTAATTAAACTTTTTAATTAATAAATATTATTTAATTCAATATCAAATATTAATTAAATAATATGGCTAAACCCGGTTTTCCGAAAACCAACATTTTGCACATGAATCCTATTCATGTTTTAGATCAATCCCATATTTAAATCATATTTAAATATGTTCATCATCCTTCCTCAAACCGAATTTGAACAATTCAAATTCTTTTTCTTTTTAATTTCTCTTATACTGTTGCACGACGTTATCCGAGCTAGCCAGGAGAACCTAAAGGACCTACAGATCATGAGCTCCAACGATACAAGATTATCTGGTCAAAACTCTTTTAACCGAACTAATCAACATTCGTTAACCCCCGGAGACTCCACTATAGTCCGAGGGTTGCACTCTCCTCACTGTAGATATATTATGTCCTCTGATATAACCGTCATGGGTAAGTCGATCCTTCACAGGTGTTCGTTATCACAGCTAGGTCTTTTAAACCGTTTAACCTCTGTGATACCTCTTGTTCCTTAAGTACCACTGACACCTCTAATGAACATTTAATCTGTGATCCAATCATCAGATCAGAATCCTCTTCACACAGAAGAGGATGAGGCCTCATGTTCAAGCCCCGGAATCAGCTATTAAGGGAACACCTATCTACTAAACCCTCAAGAGGGTAGGAGTGAATTCCATCTTGTTACACTATGTCCCCAGCTACCTATTCGAGTTTATCCCCAAGTTGGTAGGCTTATTGAGCGGGCGACCTGCCACTCTCACCCATACAAGTCTAAGGATACTCTCGAATAAACAGGAGTTCATAGTAAGCTCAGGATTAAGAACGAGTTACCTTAGGTCATCAAAAGTGATAAAATCGGTCTCACCAGTAAACGGCGTTATAAAGAGAAAGCGACTTTATCGTGGTTCTGTCTAATGCAAACTCTTTGCATAGAACGCCCCCGCTCGCACATCTCCATGTGAAACGATTCGGATCACATTGTTTTGTACAATACAAAGCGAGCCGCATCCAATAGTGTTACTAGAATAAGGTACCGAGCCTTATCCGTATACTATAGACCATTTTGACTGACTACTTGAGCTTGACCCACAATCATGTCATACATGAAGCTCAAGTATTCATATTCAGCCAAGGGTGTTGTTATTGGTACAGGTTAATGCAAACACGTTTCACTATATTCAATAAACACCTTTACTAAATAAACCTCAATAACTCTTTATTGCGTTAATAGACATATTACATTTACAACGTTTACAAACCACGAGTGTTAGGACATAAAACCCAACAGGATATACGATCAATGTTGGCGAGTTGATTTGCAGCTCCATCAAGGAGTGTGCCAAAAAGGTTAAAGGACAGTTGTTTTTTCCAAATACAATCACTAAACTGTGTTTGATTGCAGGCGTACCAATCTCGACTAAAGAAAGGAAAACGGCATATTCAGGGCACATTGAGTTTCCTAACCAGCTGAAGTTGCGCCGAAAGCGCAACATGGAGATTGAACTGAATAACCTGGTTGGAGTGCAAAGCACAATGATCTCCCAGATGACTGATCTTCAGCAAAAGTTGATCCAATTGGCAACTTATGCCAAGGAAAGGGATGTTGTGCTTGCTGAGCATTTGCGGTGCAAAATGCCTAGTTTTCCTGACGCAGTGCTGCAGCCATGGGTGTTCTCGCGTGTGGATGAAGATGAGGAATGCAAAGATTGAAAGCATTCCGGGGGAAGTTTGATTATTCCCTCATCTTGCCTGCTTTTCTGATAACAATGTTACCTCCCCCCCCCCCCCCCCAAAAAAAAAACAAATAAATATAAAATGAACTTGTTTTTACTTTTCGTTAGTTAGGAAGTGTAGTAAAAATAGCCCGTTGGGCCCTGTTTAGTGTTAGTCTAGTTTAGGATATCTTGTATGCTGCCTGCTTCTCTTTATCAAATGTTTGTTATTACATGTGTAGCTTGTCTTATGCAAAGCATGTTCACTCTAGAGCATGTTGCTTCTGTCTCTTTATGAGTATTGAGCTGATTAGATTTGCGCATAGTTTGCATGATTAGCATTATTGTGTCTGCCTTGTGAGTGTATTTTAGATCAATGTTGCTAGTCTGCGAAGTTAGCTCTGCTCTATTCTCCCTTAGTTAGGTGGTTAGAATGTTATGTTGGATTTTTTTTTTTTTTTGACAACAGAATGTTATGTTGGATGAGTGTTGAATGATGAGTAAAAGCTATGCAATGGACTCTTCATTCTGCCATGAATGGCTGTTGTTAAGTCTCTGAAAGTGACTTATTTAGGACCCATTTAGCTTAAGAAGATGTACACTTTTAGGTGTTTTTGATAGCATTTAGCCTAAACCTATGCTTAAATATGAGAATGAGAAGAAGGTAGCTAAATTAGGACTTATGCACAATAGGAAAGAAAAGGGTTGAAAACCGAAGGAAAAGAATGAAAAAAACTGCATTGCGACAGCATTGCGAAAACATTGCTGAAGCCGCAATTATTCAAGTGAAAACCGTAAGTTGACTGATCTTTTTCTGTTAATTTCCGTAATTTCAGGGATTCGTTCTTTCTCCTCCATCCATTCTGATATATGACGTTGAAGATTGATGGTTCTCCTTGGCCCAAACGCACCTGCAAACTACTATAAAAGGGGGTCAAAGTCGGAGGTTCAAGCATGACTCAAAGCGCAGAAGTCTTCTCACAGTCCACCATTTCCATCTGTTTCCCTTTGCCGTCTGTTGGAGTGAGAGTCTCAGCTGTTGGAATCGATAATCTGATAGGAAGGAGAGAAGATTCTTCTTCTCTCTCGATTGGATTCATCCAAGCAAGGCTGATCTTTCATCCCCTTCATTCGAGGCGACTGCCACGAAGCTTTCCAGCAACTCTTTACTGTTTTTCTGTCTTTCTCTTCTGTTTTACATTCTGCTTCGTGCTGTTCTTTTCCTAAGTAGCTAGATTAGTTATTTCGTTGCTTTCTGTCTTGTTGCTATTTACTTTACAGCTTTTGTCTGTTCAACAAACAATTTCAGTAATCAAAATTCATTTCTGCATTTCTCATTTCCCATCTTCTGCTACGGGTTTGGCTTACTGTTTTAAGCACATTTCCCTTCTAAGCATGTCTATCTTATCTGCCATTTCTGTTCTCTATATATCCATGAGTAGCTAAGTCACTTAGGGGCATGCTAATGACAGAACTATAGGCTAAAAAACGTGAATCAAGTAGGCAGATTAACACTCGAACATTGATTGTATGTAAGCTTCATCCCACGGGCAATTTCGATTGGCCATCCATTTTGTCCAAAGAACTCCTAACCTCTGGAAGGAGTAAGAGTTCAGAGTCATATAATCATGCTAGCCTTTCATGGTAATCAGGAAACGGCCTAGGAATAGGCGTTTCCCTAGTACAAACTAAACACTCCTGCTTAAATAAGATGCTTGAGACCTTACTTTGAAGTCGAGTAAACTTAAGACTCTAATGCATGGAATCGGACGATACTTGAGATAGAGTGAGTTTGATGTATAGAGAGTTGATCCAAAGCTTGATAATCGTAATAAACTGCCTATAGGATAGTCATTAGTAGCCCTTAATTCGCCCATTTACATACTTTTGCTGTTGAGTTAATTGCGGATTAATTGCGGTTCTCGCAATTCTGCTAAGTTGCATTCTGTTTAGCTGTTTTCTTCCTCGTTTATTAATTCCATCTCTTGTCCTTTGCATCTAATTTCAACTTGCATTTGTTTATGTTATATCCCTTTATACATTCAGCAAAAATTAGATAATTAAAAACCAATTTTACCCCATCAAATTCATCCCATCTTTCTTAACAATCACACTTCGCGAATAGCTAAAAATGAGTCTCTGTGGAAAAAACGAATGAAATATACTTACTACTTGCTGTGAGACCATGTATGCTTGCATGTTCTAAGTGCTCTCCCTACCCTCTTGCATATTTATCTTTACACATTGAGCACGCAACAAGTTTTTGGCGCCGTTGCCGGGGACTTATTTTAAGTGAAAACGAAGTCTGTTAAGTTTGAAAAAACAAGTTCATTGCTTATTGAGAGCTAATCTTCTTTCATTTCTTTTACAGGTACTATCAAGCTAGTTTATGAAAGAGTTTTCAAACCTCAACTCGCAACAGAGAGAAACTTTGCAGGTGGAAAACGTATGTGTACGACAAAGTAAATGAATACGCTGCAAAACTTAATTGGAGGAAGAGTTTGCCCACAACAGTTTGAAGAATTTTATCAGCCATGTGCTTATTGTGGGGATAATCATAACTTGGAGAATTGCCCAACCTTGAATTATCAAGAGAGGCAATATCAACAAAGCTATGACAACCATTATTCGTACATGTGTGAACATGATCAGTGGCAACTCTCAAATAATCCTTGGGAAGAGCATGTGCAAATTGCTCATTATGAAGAGTTCCCCCAACATGAAGACTATCAACATTATGCCCCAACTCCAAATGAAGAATTATCACCCACTTTGGAGGCGCTATGGAGAGAATTCATGGAAAGGAATGATGCATCCATGAGGAGAATGGATGTGCAATTAGCCCAGCTCACAAATGACTTACAAGATCTACTTGCTATGGCAAATTCACCACCACCATGCCCTCAGATATTCGATTTTTATGATGATGAATCCTTTGTTACCTTCGAATCTGAGAAAAGTGATCCAATGGAATATCCATATGAAATGGTGGAGTTGGTGAAAGGTGAGAAAAATGAAATTGTGCTGGATGAGGCCAAAGAGACTAATGCGCTGCTTGAGGAACAAGAATTTGAAATGTTTGAGGTTGTAGCAAGCTTCTCCACCAATGAAAGAGTTGAGCCACCACCACCACAAATGCTCCAGCTGAAGGAGTTAGAAAGAGTTGTGCCAGAAAAAGAAGTCCCATCGCATCAAAGCTATGTTGTAGCAAATATTGTAGAAACAAAACCAACGCACAGAAAGTACAAACCTTGGGATGTTATAACATGCAGTCTCTTTGAAAGAATCAACAAATTCAAGGTGTGGCAGAAAGTCCGACCCCGTAAATCAAGACTTAAGTATCTTAAAGGAGCAAAAGTGATGCCTCGAAACATTGAAGAATATCCATATGAGGCAGATTGAAAAGGGAGTATTTCTGTTCCCTAATAATAAAAAAAAAAATCAAACTGCTTTTCGTTGAACTATGTGAATTCTGTTACTTTTGAGTACATTTTTGATCTGTTTTAGATGCTTAGTTTTATGTTTTTAATTTTGCTTAGTATAGTCTGATGATAGGAGCCTAGGTAGGTTAGTTTTGTTTTATTTTTAGAAGAGCTTGAATGACTGGAAAGAGCATGCTTAGGGGCCTTAATCACTGTTATATCGGCCCTGATCTAATTGCGAAATAATTGCGGTACCCGCAATTTTCATGACTGAAAGCATGTTTTGGACTGTCTGTTTAGCTAGGCTGTGATCTGTTTAAATTCCATCTTTTGCTGCTATCATGACTACCTTATATAGCTTATCTAAATGCATGCTGAATGAGTGTCATAGGACACCCTTTGATAGTTTAAATCAACCTCTAAAAAGCTCAGCATGCACAGCTTTAAGCCCTTATCTGTCTGTTTTTTTTTACTGCTGCTGTGATATTTGTCGTTTGAATGTTTTGTCTATGCCTAGGGCTTTAGATTCTCTTTGTTTTACTTTAGACTAGATGCTTCTAGGAAATTTGGGGGTATGCCACCTCAGACACTCATTGGGGACAATGAGTAGTTGAAGTTTGGGGGAGGCCACCCTAGGCCTAGGAACATTCCTCTCTCCCTTAGAAACATAAGCATTCTTCTTCTCCTTTACAAAAAAAATGATGAATTGAAAAAAAAAAATATGAAAAATAGAATAAAGAGGGGAGTCTCTCTTAGGTTGCTAAGTAATCAGTGCCAAGTGTGTGACCCACAAGTGGCATTGCATCAAAAGGCAACCAAAGGAGAGGCGCCACCTAAGTAAGAAAAAGGGAATAGGGAAGAAGAATGTATACCTAGGAGTTATAACTTTGTGGCTTAGATGTCCTATTTAAAAAGAACTCTGATCCTCAATTAGCTAAGCACAAAGTTGTAACTTGTAGGGTTGTTTAGGGAGATGAGTGTTTATCCAATGTAGTGATGCCAGGGTTTAGGTTGTTCTTTAAAAGTACTACTGTTACCGTTAATACTAAGACTGGCATGACTCTAAGGAATCCTAGACACATTAAAAATAAAACTAGAAGCATGTACTGAGTCTGAGGTAAAGCTAGGCAGAATTTGAAACCTTAGGGATAGTGGCATGATATGACAAAAGCAAATAGATCAGTTGTAGGAAGTTAATAAAAGCAGATGGAGTGTTAGGCAGGCGAAGTCAGAAGAAGCTAGATAAGAGGGTAGTTTTACACTGAGAAGTGTGTCACAGGACAGCAGTGCTATAGAAAGGGATATAGGGGAGTCAGTAGGTGGTTAAAGAAGGTGAAACAGTAGCCTAGGTAAGTCCTTAGTGTGCTTGAGGACAAGCAAAACCTTAAGTTTGGGGGTGTGTTAAGTCTCTGAAAGTGACTTATTTAGGACCCATTTAGCTTAAGAAGATGTACACTTTTAGGTGTTTTTGATAGCATTTAGCCTAAACCTATGCTTAAATATGAGAATGAGAAGAAGGTAGCTAAATTAGGACTTATGCACAATAGGAAAGAAAAGGGTTGAAAACCGAAGGAAAAGAATGAAAAAAACTGCATTGCGACAGCATTGCGAAAACATTGCTGAAGCCGCAATTATTCAAGTGAAAACCGTAAGTTGACTGATCTTTTTCTGTTAATTTCCGTAATTTCAGGGATTCGTTCTTTCTCCTCCATCCATTCTGATATATGACGTTGAAGATTGATGGTTCTCCTTGGCCCAAACGCACCTGCAAACTACTATAAAAGGGGGTCAAAGTCGGAGGTTCAAGCATGACTCAAAGCGCAGAAGTCTTCTCACAGTCCACCATTTCCATCTGTTTCCCTTTGCCGTCTGTTGGAGTGAGAGTCTCAGCTGTTGGAATCGATAATCTGATAGGAAGGAGAGAAGATTCTTCTTCTCTCTCGATTGGATTCATCCAAGCAAGGCTGATCTTTCATCCCCTTCATTCGAGGCGACTGCCACGAAGCTTTCCAGCAACTCTTTACTGTTTTTCTGTCTTTCTCTTCTGTTTTACATTCTGCTTCGTGCTGTTCTTTTCCTAAGTAGCTAGATTAGTTATTTCGTTGCTTTCTGTCTTGTTGCTATTTACTTTACAGCTTTTGTCTGTTCAACAAACAATTTCAGTAATCAAAATTCATTTCTGCATTTCTCATTTCCCATCTTCTGCTACGGGTTTGGCTTACTGTTTTAAGCACATTTCCCTTCTAAGCATGTCTATCTTATCTGCCATTTCTGTTCTCTATATATCCATGAGTAGCTAAGTCACTTAGGGGCATGCTAATGACAGAACTATAGGCTAAAAAACGTGAATCAAGTAGGCAGATTAACACTCGAACATTGATTGTATGTAAGCTTCATCCCACGGGCAATTTCGATTGGCCATCCATTTTGTCCAAAGAACTCCTAACCTCTGGAAGGAGTAAGAGTTCAGAGTCATATAATCATGCTAGCCTTTCATGGTAATCAGGAAACGGCCTAGGAATAGGCGTTTCCCTAGTACAAACTAAACACTCCTGCTTAAATAAGATGCTTGAGACCTTACTTTGAAGTCGAGTAAACTTAAGACTCTAATGCATGGAATCGGACGATACTTGAGATAGAGTGAGTTTGATGTATAGAGAGTTGATCCAAAGCTTGATAATCGTAATAAACTGCCTATAGGATAGTCATTAGTAGCCCTTAATTCGCCCATTTACATACTTTTGCTGTTGAGTTAATTGCGGATTAATTGCGGTTCTCGCAATTCTGCTAAGTTGCATTCTGTTTAGCTGTTTTCTTCCTCGTTTATTAATTCCATCTCTTGTCCTTTGCATCTAATTTCAACTTGCATTTGTTTATGTTATATCCCTTTATACATTCAGCAAAAATTAGATAATTAAAAACCAATTTTACCCCATCAAATTCATCCCATCTTTCTTAACAATCACACTTCGCGAATAGCTAAAAATGAGTCTCTGTGGAAAAAACGAATGAAATATACTTACTACTTGCTGTGAGACCATGTATGCTTGCATGTTCTAAGTGCTCTCCCTACCCTCTTGCATATTTATCTTTACACATTGAGCACGCAACAGCTGTGAAAGCCAAACTCTCTTTGATAGAACGTGCAACCTTGTAATTTTAGATTAAAGCTTCGTAGCTTCCTGTCTCATCTTAGCAATTGATCTGATGGCCTTCCTAAAGCTTGTGTTAGATGCCTCTAGCGAATTTGAATATTTTTTTTTAGGGGATGCCGCCTTCTTATACTCTCATTGGGGACAATAAGAAGTTTAAGTTTAGGGGTGAGGAATCCTAGAGAAAAAAAAGTAGGTCTCAATAGCATTCCTCTATCCAAAGAAACAGAGCTTTCCCTTTTGTTAAAATAAAATAAAATAAATAAATAAATGCAAAAATGACCATCCTTATTTTCTCTAGGTTGCTGAGTAACCAGGGTTGATTGTGAGCCTCACAGTTAACACTACGTCAAAAGGTAGCTTAGGAGGAAGGGATGCATAGGGGAAGGTCTCGTCACGCCGAGGATACACCCCTAAAAAGCTCAGCTGGTCTGTAAATGGAAATTTGATCTCTTTGTAAAAATTGAGTAAAGGGTGTATCCGAAGAGTGAGCTTTGGAAATGAATGAGCCTCGAGGGCGATGCCATGTTCCAGCTGTTCTGTGAATTTGAAAGCTGATTACGTAAAGTATGTGGGAATGGCATGGCCTCAATGGGCTATTGAGATCAAGAAATAATCTACTGGAAAGTTAGGGGTATGTACTGAATACAAGGTTTAGGAGGAAGGAGAGTTTGAGCTAAGATGAGATAAGAAGTAGAAAATGCAAGATGAAGCGGTTATAGTAGAATTATAAGGTTGTGAGTTTATCAAAGAGTTTGGAAAGCTTGAAATGAGATAAGTTGTGTTGCTTCTAATCAGTGAAGGACATCATAGCTTTTAGTGCCTATCTTTGGGAAGAGTTTGTGGAAGTGTAGCTTTGTAGTTTATGGAAGCTGCAGGAGAATATTGTAGCAATATTGGATAAGCAAGGCAGTGTGTAGTAAGGCTACTGTGCAAGGTTATAAGTAAATTAGACAGGGATAGGCAGTAATATTGCTCGAGGACTAGCAATAGCTCAAGTTTGGGGGTGTATTAACTCTCCAAATGAGAGTTATTTAGGCCAAAAAGGAAGAATATATAGAGTCTTCCTTGCACATTATAAAGTGAAAAGCTGGTTATTATGTTAAGTTAGTGAGTATTTGAGAAGAGTCAAGCTTTTGAGCGTTGTGTGATAACTGTACATATTTGAACTTATTTGTGCATAAATAAATATGCCCTTGTCTTCTCAGGTGTCGCTAGAATTCCGCGTGGATCGCAGCGTGTTCAAAGAGTATCCAGAGCTTATGAGGATCTTTGTGGTCGCATCGCAACAGCAAAACTGGCATTTTTAAGAACCTTTACGAGCGCAACGCATCAACAAATGTTGTACCCGATTCTGCAGATTCGTCAGCTTTTTTTCCCCTGCCGTACAGACCGTGATGCTTTTCCATTTGCAGCCCTCCAATGAGAAGGCTGGAGCCATTTTAAAGTAGAATTCATGGTGAAACACGAGACTATAAGTAGAAAAGGGAAGAAAGAGAAGAATGAGGCATAAAAGAAGGGAGGATTAGGAATTTCTAGGAGTAAGCGTTTTTGCCTTGGTTTTTGGAGCATTTTGTAGACGAAGCCGCCATTGAAGAACTCTCCAAGAGTGTGCAGCTGCAAGAGGTTCTTGGAGAAGGACTCAAGAAGGAGCTGGATAGCTTATACAGTTTGAAAAGCTCCACAGATTCTTCTCTTCTTAGATAGATAGTTTTATTGTTTTGTCTTTTGAACTTTGTGATATTTCGAAATGCTTATGAAGTTAGTTGCTGTTATTTTGAAGTATTCTTATTGTATGGACAGCTAAACCCATAAGGGTTGGCTAGGATGAGCTTATAGTGAATTGGAAATCTGAGTTGATTGGCATGAAATGCTTAGAGTATGCATGTTTTAATGTAAAAAAGCACTTTCGATTGGCCATCTATTGTGTGTTATTGATTGCTGAACCTCCGAGAGGAGTAGGGAGTCTGAGTAGCATATTCTTGTTAGCCTTTTATGGTTTTCAGGGAGGAGGCTAAGCTTAGTCACTCCCTTAGCATGTTAGATGTCATATTTTTATGAATAAGATAATTGTTTCATTTGGATATGAATGAGCTTGCATCTTAATGCTTAAGATCGAGAGATCTTCTGTGTGTTTGACAGAACGAAGCATATGCATGTCTAATCCCTCACTCGGATAACCAATTTAGGAGCTATTGTGTAAGTACTAGCCTGCTCTATTTAGTTCTGATTTTCTCTTCGTTGTTGGTGTCGCGAGTTAATTGCAGTCTCCGCATTAGAAGTATTGTTAGTTCTTTATTCAGCTGTTCTTAGCTTAGTTCATTCTTGCATGTCTTCTGTCTAGTTTTGTTGCTATTTCCTTGCATTCTATTTACAATTATTCAGCACTACACAACCCAACAATTTGTCACTGGTTACTTATTTAAGTTAACAATTCAAACCCGATTATAAGCATCAAGTCTCTGTGAGAAACGATATAAATCTTACTTATCACTTGCTGCAGACCGTGTATGCTTGCATGATCTGAGTGCTCTTCACACCTAATTTACACATACACTGAGCACGCAACAAGTATCGTCCAGAGGATTAGTTTTCTAGATCAATTGAGTTACATAGGTATACTAACAACAAATTTTATTTAGACTAAAAAGACTTTGAGATTGAGTGAAAATTAAATGACTGAAAAATAATGGAAACCTTTTGGAGAGAAAAACCAAGAGAATTGATTTCATCGAATAGATTCATGCTTAATTAATCTATTAATCCAAAAATAGTCATGCATACAGTTATAAGCCAAGAAGAATAAAAATCATAAAAGACTCGCTAGAGCTAAATTAATTCTCTTCCCTTCTATAAAACTAACATGTTTGTCTAATTTTTTTTTATAGAAAAAGAAGCTATTAAGCCACTTCTATTAACGGTCTCTAAGAGAATTCTTCATGTTCATGCAAGAATTTACAAGTAGCCATGCGTTTGAGTTGTATTCTAAAATCTACTTTTTCAAGCTAGAATTTTGATAATCGACAATTTAAACTTTAGCGAGAAGAATAAAAGCATTAAACAAACACACGAATAATTGTTGCAATATGAAGAACTTATATTAAACAAGCATGAAAACTAAAACGATTACATCAATCCCCTAAGTAAGAGTCTAGTTACTCATAATCACTAAAATAATGCTTAGACAATGTTTAGAATCCATAAAATAATGCAATGAAATCAAAGGTAAAGAGGAAAAACTCTTGTACTCGTTCCCGATGTGATCTGCACGTTCCCGAGCCTCCAAATCTCTTCTTCAGCTCTCTAGAGTGTCCCTTCAGCCTTCCCAATCAGTGTATTTCAAAATTAGGGTTCAAATCTCCCAAAACTTGGCCTCCCGCATCGTATGAAGAATAAGATGAATTTATAGGGAAAAAAAATCATGATAGCGCCTCGATGTTGCCCTTAAAAACGCGTGAAAATTGATTTGAAAAGTTGGCGTCGAGGCGCTATAGCTCGACGCTACAGGTAGATATTATACTAATGCGGAATATAACACATAATGTGTTGAGTGCTGCGTTGGTCTGGGCACTCTTTGTTTGAACAGTGCATGCACACAGGACCTAGTTCGTGTGCAAGTTTTTATAATTTTTTTTTCGTGAGGGATTACAGTGCCGAGACGCTGTCCCCTCGGTAATTATGGCTTGAAAGCTTCATTTCGGAGCGTCGGGACGCTCCCATAGCGTCTCGACGCTCTCCCCTCGCCCTTTTTGGCTTGATTCCTTTTTTTTTTTTTGGCTCTAGATCATCAAAATACATCTTTTAAGCTTATTTTTTAAGCCATAACTTCTAAAAAGCTCTGGTTTGCTCCAAATGTTCGAAATCTACAATTTAGACAAATAATATCATTAAAACATTTATTTAAACTCCAAGCATAATAAAGGCTCTAAAGATAACTCATTTAGTGTGCTATCAGCACCAAATGTTTTACCATTATAAGGGTTACACAATTAAAAAAAGAAAGTTCGAAACATTTTTAGACTACGAATGTTAAAAAATATATAAATTTACAAATTGTGTAAATTTTGAATTTTTTTATTAACAAATTGGGTCGTTGAGTGGTTAAGGCGTGTGCCTACTAAGTAATGGGGTTTCCCGCCAGTTCGAGTGTTCTAACATTTCTAAATTGTGTAAATTTTGAATTATTTTATTAACAAATATTTCGCTTTGGTCAAGTGGTTAGGCATGTGCCTGCTAAGTACATGAAATTTCCCAACCATAGTTCAAATTTCTTATGGAATGAAATTGTTTTACCGTTACACAATTTAGAAAGGTTTACAGTTCCACAATTTAGAAAGGTAAAGTTGGAAACATTTTTAGACTACGAATGTTCTAAAATATTAAAATTGTGTAGATTTTGAATTTTGTTTATCAAATCATGTCGCCGAGTGGTTAAGGCGTGTTCCTGCTAAGTACATGGGGTATTCCTGCGAGAGTTCACCATTAAGGGTTACACAATTTAGAAAATAAAATTTGGAAACATTTTTAGAGTACGAATGTTCTAAATTGTGTAAAATTTGATTTTTTTTTTATTAACAAATCACGTTGCTTTGACTGAGTGGTTAAGGTGTGTGCCTACTAAGTACATGGGGTTTTTCCGAGAGGTCGAATCTCTCCGGAAAACAAATGTTTTACCATTAAGGGTTACACAATTTAAAAAAGAAAAGTTAGAAACATTTTTAGACTATGAATGTTCAAAAATATCTAAATTTAAAAATTGTGTAAATTTTGAATTTTTTTTATTAACAAACTAGTAAACTCGCACGTAGAATTTTGTAATTTTATTTTAAAGTAAAAACATAAAATTAATAAGATAGTTTGAATTTAATTTTATAAAATAGAAAATGTTGATTTACACCCAAATATATATAATAATTTTAAACATATTATTAATTTTAAACTTTTCATATTCAATCTTTTTTTAAAAGAAATGAATGGAGAAAAAGATTATTTCAATAATAACAATCTGTCAAACCGAGCATAGCTCAATTGACATAAGGTTGTGCCCTTGACCGAGGTCATGGGTTCAATCCCCGCATTCATTAAAATACCGTTGCAAAAAATAAAATAATAACAATCTCCTATATTCGAGATATTTCAATTGCCGCACAATTTAATTTAAAATGAAAAGAAAATTGAATTTAAGACATATTATTTTAATTAATGTTTTGTTATATTTTGACATGTGAAACACGTGCTAAATATGATGTTGCATGGTAAGATTTTAAAATTATTCAAATTATTCAAATGAATATAAAGAAAAAATATCGTTTATTGATTTATAATAAAATAAAATTATAAACTGATTTCTATTTTTGCTTCTTTTTCTTGTTATTTTTATTCCCGACCATTCTCAACCCACAACTTCTTTTTTTTTTTTAAAATACAGATATGAATTAAAAAAAAAAACCTAAAACCCTAGATACAATTTATTGTTTCACCCCCACTCTCCTTCAACGCCTCTAGGTACCCTCGTCTCCCTCCTTCTCATGAAGTCTCTTCTCATTCTTGTTCGTTTTGTGCATTAAGCATATTGCTTCACCATTTTCATGTTTATCGCTCGTTTTTGTTGATCTCTCCATTCTTTCCGCTGCTACTCACCCCAATAGTTGCATTCCTCTCACTCATCGTTGTCCCTCCATTAACACAATGTTTAAGCAACATTATTGTGTGGTGGCACTGAATCCATTGATTGAGAATGAAGTGAGTTCATTAAAAAATCACTGAGTAAAAGATAGATTCCAAGCAAAGCTCAAAATGGGACATTATATGTTGCAACTTGAAGCATGTTCCCCTCTGGTTAAGCACAGTGATAACTGAGAATAATGAGAATAAGAATCTCCTTCTGCATTGTGTATTTGTCCATCTTCCATTGATGATAAAAATATTATTCTGTGCATCTATATATATTATGAATATTTGGGAGTGATGAAACATATTTTTAATGTCAATACATAGATTGCAACAATCTGAATTCATAGGAACTATTTTTGATGAAGGTTGCAAAACTCTTCAAATTCCATAACTTAATAGGGATGCTTCCTTCATCATTGTTTTTCAATGTATTTATTTACAATTAAACACAATAAATAAATGAAGTTAAAAAAAAAAAAACACAATAAATAAATGTAAGAATGCAAAAAGACTCCTTAAAGGGTAGATTTGACATACAATTAAAATATGAGAGGGCAAAAAGGGGAGGTAAAGTTTCTCCCCTTAAGCCACTTTTAGATATAGTAGGATTAGGTCGTTGAGTGGTTAATGCGTGTGCCTACTAATTAATGGGGTTTTCCCGCTAGAGTTTGAGTCTCTCAAGCAACAAAATGTTTTACCATTGATTAAGGGTTACACAATTTTTTTTTTTTTTTAAAAAAAAATTGGAAACATCTCTAGACTACAAATGTTCTAAATGTTGAATTATTATTATTATCAAATCATGTTGCTTATGAGAGTTCAAATCTCTTGGGTAACAAAATGTTTTTTCCATTTAACACAATTTTAAAAAAAACAAATAAAAGTTGGACGCATTCAAGACTCTGTTCTAAATTGTGTAAATTTCTAATTATTTTATTAACAAATATTTCGCTTTTGCTGAGTGGTTAAGGCATGTGCCTGCTAAGTGCATGTGATTTTCCTATGAGAGTTCAAATCTCTAGGATAACAAAATGGTAGTCACACAATTTAGAAAGGAAAAGTTGGAAACATTTTTAGACTATGAATATTCTAAAATATCTAAATTGTGTAGATATAAATATTTTTTTTTTAACAAATATTTCGCTTTGGCCGAGTGGTTAAGGCGTGATGACTGCTAAGTACATGGCGACAAAATGTTTTACCGTTAAGAGTTACACAATTTAGAAAAGAAAAGTCTAAATTGTGTAGATTTTGAATTTTCTTTTTAACAAATTATGTCGCTTTGGCCGAGTGGTTAAGGCGTGTGCTTTTGAATTTTCTTTTTAACAAATTATGTCGCTTTGGCCGAGTGGTTAAGGCGTGTGCTTGCTAAGTACATGGGGTGGTTTCCCCGTGAGGGTTTGAATTTGTCAGGCGACGAATTTTTTTACCATCAAGGGTTACATAATTTAGAAAAGAAAAGTTGGAAACATTTTTAGACTACCAATGTTCTAAATTATGTAAAATTTGATTTGTTTTTATTAACAAATCATGTTGCTTTGATCGAGTGGTTAAGGCGTGAGCCTATTAAGTATATGGGGTTTTTTCGTGAGAGGTCGAATCTCTCTGGCGACCAAATGTTTTAGGTTACACAATTTAAAAAAGAAAAGTTAGAAACTTTTTTAGACTACGAATGTTCAAAAATATCTAAATTTACAAATTGTGTAAATTTTGAATTTTTTTATTAAAAAATTAGGTCGTTGAGTGGTTAAGGCGTGTGCCTACTATGTAATGGGGTTTCCCCGCGAGGGTTCGAGCCTCTCAAGCAACGAAATGTCTTAACATTCATGAAGGGCTACACAATTAGAAAAACAAAAAAAAGTTGGAAACATTTGTAGACTACAAACGTTAAGTATATGGGATTTTCCATGAGATTTCAAATTTTTTGGGTTACTAAATGTTTTACCATTTAACGGTCACAATTTGAAAAAAGAATAAAAAATTGGACACATTTAAGACTCCAAGTGTTCTAAAATTTCTAAATTGTGTAAATTTTGAACTATTTTATTAACAAATATTTTGCTTTGGCCGAGTGGTTAAGGCATGTGTCTGCTAAGTACATGAGATTTTCCAGCCATAGTTTATTTCCATAGTTTAAATTTCTTAGGCAATGAAATTGTCTTACCGCTACACAATTTAGAAAGGAATAAATGGAAACATTTTTAGACTAGAATGTTCTAAAATATTTAAATTGTGTAGATTTTGATTTTTTATTTTAACAAATCATGTTGCTTTGGCCGAGTGGTTAAGGCGTGTGCTTGCTAAGTACATGGGGTTTCCCCCCGATAGTTTGAATCTCTCAGGTGATGAAATATTTTACCATTAAGGGTTACACAATTTAGAAAAGAAAAGTTTGAAACATTTTTAGAGTAACGAATGTTCTAAATTGTGTAAAATTTGAGTTTTTTTTATTAACAAATCACGCTTTGACCGAGTGGTTAAGGCATGTGGCTACTAAGTACATGGGGTTTTTCCAAGAGGTCGAATCTCTACCAAATGTTTTACCATCAATGGTTACTGTAACGACTCGACTTTGTATTACATCACTCTAGGCTCGTTACTAAGAGCATGACGTCACAAAACTCAATAAATAATTTGAAACTTTGTTTTAAAAGAATGAAATCAAATTATAAAGTCCAAAAACCGCAAATACATTTAATTTGGGATCCCAATGAAAACATAAAAAACAATTCAATAAGATCCTTAAAAATAAATTTTAAAATCAAACTATTTGTTCTAATCTTTAGCAAAATCGTTGGACTGACTCAAATAATACCGAAATAACTAATGAAAGCGGAAGCTCTAACTCCACGTGTCTCATGACATCATCAACCGATCACCTCGTCAAGCACCCGATACATCCCTAATATTACTTGAAGAAAAAAAGTTTTAGAAAAGAATGAGTATTTAAAATAAAATAATCAGTAAGTAACCCCACTACTTGGGTCCGGCTATTCAATCGCATGCAACATGAACTGACTAAGACTTTAACTAGTGGGACATAAACCTGACTGTTCTGTAATTTTCTGCGATGGTCATCTAAATGAACAATTAACTCAATCCCGCAATAACTCTCACAACTACTCGGTATAGTAGACTCCTCTGTTTGCTCACCTCTACTGATTGTTAGTTGACATCCAGTCAGTGAAGCAAAGCCTCAAGTCTACAGTCTACTAGGTACCAACATGACTAGGGGATGAGTATAATTGTCATTAAATTATCCTGACTGAAAAATGTGGCATGCAATAATGAGGTCCCTCAACACACGTACTCATCATGTTAAAACATATAATTTCATAACATCCATCATATAATTCTCATATGCTCAACATGATAAACATAATGTTCTCATCGCTTCATTCACAAATTATTCTCTAACATCATATGAACACTTTCATAAACATAACATAAGCCCTTAAAGCTACATACATAAATTTCATTCAGCATTTGCATCAAAATCATATGAGCATCCCATCCACAGACATTAAACATTTCACCATTAAATTAAACTTCAACATACAGTACAATCATCTCAATAATATCAGAAAATTTCCAAACCGAGCCTGAAGGCGGACCAGTAGTAAGGTCACTTACCTCAAATCTAATTCTAGCAAGACTAATCCTCCAACTTGGCTTGTAAAGCTCAAATCCAAACTTATAACATAAATCTAAAATTAGCATTAAACCTTTGGGTCCCAAACTGGGCTGAATAAAAATTATAAAAATATAGGCGATGCTTGGAACAATTATCCAAAATAACTTCTACTCCAAAAGTCGCCTTTTTACCTCGACGGATCGTCCAAATCCTAAACACAAGCAACCCCAATCTTATATTTCACGCTACAACATTTACAGAGAATTCAAAAGGGATTGAAGTCTCGTTACCTACTGAAAGCTTGCTACCACGCCCTTAATTTGTCCTGGACAAAGAGCTAAAACGTGGAACTTTGCAAATCTAATGCTAGAATAGAGTGGGTATTGACTTTCAAGGGTGGACAGAAACTTTGCAACAAACAAAAATCAAAATCGAAAATGGGTGTGGGTTAGAATCGATACCCATTAGGACAATACAAGAGATCGTTTAAGGGAAAAAACTTACCCGCTAATGCAGCTCAGATCGATCGCCGCTGCCACGTCGCATCGTTGTCGGAAATCAGTGCTCGCGTCGTCGGAACCCGCTGTCGGTTGCGTCAGAGGAGGAGGGCGGCGAGCGACGAACGAAAAGAGAGAGGGAGCGACGACAATGGCGTGGTGGTCAGAGTTGAGGGAATGGGAGACGGAGTGGAGGGAGAGAGATGGAATGGAGGGAGAGAGATGGAGGAAGGGAGGGGCGGTGTGGGTCGATAGAGAAGAAGAACTAAAATTTCTTCTGTTACATTTTTTATTTTATTTTATTAATTAAATAATATTATAATAATATTAATATTGTTGTGAAACACTAGAACATTAACCACGATGGGAGAAGAAGAAAGTAGAGAAGATGTCTTCTCTATTCAGTTGTGATCTTCAAAAGTTACAATAACCAATATTTATAGGGTTTACAAGACCTAAAGAAGGTAAGGAAATGGAGAAATTAAAGGAGAAGATACATGAGAAATAAAGGGGGGAAGTTAATGGGAGAAGATACATGCTATCTTAGGGACATCTTAAAATATTCATAACACTCCCCCTTAGATGTTCATAGTTATAGAATATATGCCTCGTTAAAACCTTATTAGGAAAAACCCAATGGGACAAAATCCTAGTGAAGGAAAAAGAGTACATTATTCATATACTTTAACAATTTCCTCATTAAAAACCTTGCTAGGAAAACCCAGTGGGATAAAACCATAGTCAAGGGAAAAAGAGTGCAACACATTTTCTCCCCCTCATGTAAACATTATTTGAGATTTTTGAATCGTCGCATTCCAATGTTGTGTATCAACTTCTCAAATGTTGCAGTAGGTAATGCCTTTGTAAATAAGTCCGCCAAGTTATCTTTTGAAGAAATTTGTTGAACATTGATGTCTCCTTTTTCTTCAAGGTCATGAGTGTAGAAGAGATTTGGCGAGATATGCTTCGTTCTATCTCCGTTGGTATATCCCCCTTTAATTTGAGCTATACATGCTGTATTGTCTTCATATAATGTCGTGGGACAATTTTTGTTAGAAGGCAAACCACATGTTTCACAAATATTTTGAGTCATTGATCTTAGCCATACGCATTCTCGACTAGCTTCATGGATGGCCAGGATTTCAGCATGGTTCGAGGAAGTAGCTGTTATTGTTTGCTTCATAGACCGCCATGATATGGCAGTTCCTCCATATGTAAATACATAGCCTGCTTGAGATCTACCTTTATGTGGATCAGATAAATAACCTGCATCTGCATAACCAACTAGTCCAAAATTCGATTTATTAGAGTAAAGTAAACCCATATCAATTGTCCCTCGAAGATAACGAAGGATGTTCTTAACTCCATTCCAATGTCTTTTAGTTGGAGAAGAACTATATCAAGCTAATAAATTGACTGGAAACACTATATTTGGTCTTGTGTTATTACCAAGGTACATTAGTGTACCTATTGCACTAAGGTATGGTACTTCAGGACCAAGAAGCTCTTCATTATCTTCTCGTGGTCGAAATATATCTTTCTTCACATCAAGTGAACGAACTATCATTGGAATGTTTAATGGATGTGCTTTGTCCATGTAGAATCTTTTTAAGATCTTTTCTGTATAAGTTGATTGATGAATAAATATTCCATTGGCTAAATGCTTAATTTGCAACCCAAGGCGAAACTTTGTTTTTCCGAGATCTTTCATCTCAAATTCTTTCTTAAGATATTTCATTGCCTTTGGAAGCTCTTTGGGAGTTCCAATGATATTCAAATCATCAACATATACAGCAATAACAACAAATCCTGATTGTGATTTTTATTTTCATTTCTTTTTCTTACAAATACCCATTTGTATCCCACAGGCTTTACACCTTTTGGTGTCTGAACTACTGGCCCAAAAACCTCACGTTTTGAGAGTGAATTTAATTCTGTTTGGATTGCTTCTTTCCACTTGATCCAATCTTTCCTGTGTCGACATTCTTCGACAGATTTTGGTTAAGAATCCTCATTTTCGTTAATAATATCGTGAGCAACATTGTGAGCAAAAGTGTTGTCAACAACTATATCATACCGATTCCATCTTTTTCCTGTCATGACATAATTTATCGAGATCTCATTATTATCCTCTAGTATTTGATTTTCTTGAGTACTCATATTCAGGATTTCTTCTGGAATATCCACATTCTCAATTGAGTCCTTTTCATTATTGATTATTCTTCTTTTTCGAGGCTTTTTATTTTTCGAACCCATTGGTCTTCCACGCTTTTGGCGTGTCTCGGACTTAGTAGTTGTGACTACTTGCTGTGTTGGGATGTCAATTTTAGATGGTGCATTTGCAGCTGGTATATATGACTTAGTTACTTTCTTAATATCTGTAAATGCATCTGGCATTTGATTTGCAATATTTTGCAAGTGAATTATCTTTTGCACTTCTAGTTCACATTGGTTATTCCGGGGATCTAAATGAGATAATAACGATGCATTCCATGCAACTTCATTTTTCAACTTCTTAATTTCTCCCCCTAATGTTGGAAAATTTGTCTCATTAAAATGACAATCAGCAAAGCGTGCAGTAAATACATTGATAGCACTCAAAAAGTGCTAATATTTAGCTCCCAAGTCTTGCGAATTAAGTAATTAATTGTGCTTAATTGATATATTTTGTATAATTTAATTACTTAGGGGTAAATCAGACCATTGCATTAATTAAGAGCTTAAAAGAACGTTTAGAGGATAATTTTGATTAATCGTTCTGAGTATTTATACTATGTATATTAATTAATCAAAAGATATTTCAATTGTGATAAGTGGTTCGGTGGTGTTTGAGGAATCTAGCAAGTTGATAGGCCTGAGTTCAAGTCCAGAGGAGGACAAAATTTCAATTATTTTTCTCAGGCACAGACCCCAGCGTCGAGACGCTGCCTGTATGGTCGACGCTCTGACGATGATAAAAATCCATTTTTCCGATTTTTAGGTCATTCACTCTCAGGTTTGGCTTTATTTTTAGCGTTTTCTCTCTAGATTCTTGGGGTTTTCTCCCATTTTCTTCTATATCAAAGTAAAGACTTGGTTTATTTAGCTTGATTTTCATCCCGAGCAAGGTAAGTGCTCTAATTTGAGGTTAGGGGTTAAATTTGATGCGATTCATGAGGGTTTAGATCTTTAATTTTGAGCTTAGCATGACTGATTGGGCAATTTTATTTCTTCTAAGCATATCACATAAGCATGTTTGATTGATAGGAGTAGACGACCTTGATTTCCGGCATGTTTTATAGTTAAAGATTATGATGCCTTGCCTCTCTTAATCGCCAAGTAACATGGATAAGTTGAGTCATAGGTAACATAGGCTTCCTTGTTGATCTTGGTTGTAACTTATCTTGAAGAAATAGATAAATCAGAATATTAACTTAGGTTTCCATGTTAAACATCCGTCGTAGTGCTCCCGTTACTGTCAATTAATCAATATGGGTGGCGTTGGCCCCCTGTTGATTCATTGCCACGTTTAATTAGAATCGAACATTCGTCTTTGTTCTTTATTTAATTTAGGATTGATCACCTTAGAGTAATTAAAGAATAGTCCACTTAGAACTCCACGTTTCTAATTAATTATTTGGGTTACTTGTATTAGTAGTTTCTTGCAAGTAAATTATGTGTTTAATTATGCTTTTGTTAAGTATGTTTGAATCCCAATGAATCGAATCACATCAAGGTCAACCCCGACCCTTAAAATTAGGAGCACATGTAATTAGTTTTTATTTACCGTTAGCTACTTTTTATGCTTTCCTTTAATTTTCCGTTAGCAATCCCCCTTGACTTTGATGTTTTATTTTATTGTTTTCATAAATAAGGCAAATAGAAATTAATTAGGAGAAAATAATTTAGGTTCCCTGCGGATCGACCCGACTACCACTAGCTGCAAAGCTCAGTTGTAGCGGAATTATAAATGTTATTTTGGCGGGACTCGACACCCCGAAATTTATAGGATATTAAAAAATCTTACTACCATACATCACCCGTCAGGGGTTCAAGATATCTAATAATTGATGGTGAATCAAATCCAACATATATTCCTAGTCTCCTTAGAGGACCCATCTTAGTACGTTGTGGTGGAGCAATTGGAATGTATACTGCACATCCAAAAATTCGTAGATGGGAAACATTTGGCTCATGGCCATAATCTAATTGTATTGGAGAGTATTTATGGTAGGCTGCTGGCCTAAAGCGTATAAGCGATGCTGCATGCAAAATCGCGTGACCCCACACCGATATTGGGAGTTGTGCTCTCATAATCATTGGTCTAGCAATTAATTGTAATCGTTTTATAAATGATTCTGCCAAACCATTTTGGGTATGAACATGAGCCACAGGATGTTCAACACTTATCCCAATTGACATGCAATAATTATTAAATGCTTGGGATGTAAATTCATCAGCATTATCAAGACGAATTTTTTTAATTCCACAATCAGGAAATTGTGCTCTTAACTTAATTATTTGAGCGAGTAATCTTGCAAATGCAATGTTTCGACTTGATAATAAACACACATGGGACCATCTGCTGGATGCATCAATTAAAACTATAAAATATCTAAATGGTCCACTTGGTGGATTAATAGGTCCACATATATCTCCATGAATTCGTTCTAAAAATGTAGGTGATTCAAATCCTACTTTAGCTGGTGAGGGTCTAATAATTAATTTACCTTGAGAGCAAGTATCGCATGACAATTCATTAGATTGAAGAATCTTTTGTTTTGTCAATGGATGTCCACGTGAATTTTCAATAATTCTTCTCATCATTATAGACCCGGGGTGACCCAATCTTTCATGCCAAACAATGAATATATCTGGATTCATGAACTTCAGGTTCATGGTTGCATATGTTTCAATTACTCGTATATGAGTATAATATAATCTAGAAGAAAAAGCAGGCAATGTTTCTACGGTACATTTTACATGTGAAACAACAGATGTAATATAAAGATACTCTATATTATTTTTACTATTAGTCTCAATATGATAACCATTATAACGTATATCTATGAAACTCAAGAGATTTCTTTTTGATTTGCTAGAGTACAAAGCATTATGAATGGAGATTTTTGTTCCTCTAGGCAAGATGAGATTTGCTTTTCCAAATCCTTCAATCAAGTTTGCAGAACCTGATATTGTATTGACATTTGCTTCAAGCAATGTCAAAATAGAAAAATATTTTATACTTTTTAATATTGTGTGCGTAGTTGCACTATCTGCCAAACATACATCTTCATTTTGCATCTTTGAACCATCCAAAATATGAGAAATGTTCATAATTCTTCATTAAAGAAAAAAAATTGATTTCAATAAAGCTAAAATAATAAATAAATAGTACTGGAAAAACAATCATCACATAAAATTCAAACTAAATTAGTAAGCACTATATCTATACTTAAAACATAAAACAATATTAGATTTCGAGATTCTCGTAATCAAAAAAAGGATTTGTTACTCCTTCAATAGTGTCGATCTTCTCTTCAGGAGATTCAAAAAAGTCTGTAACATCCAAATGTGTCATGTTTGGAGGGTTAAATACATCATTTTGATAGGCAAAGTTTGCTTCCACTTCTTTACCCTTTACCTTCAGTGAGGCTTGATAAAGATCAACTAAGTGCTTAGACGTACGACATATACGAGACAAATGCCCTTGCATTCCACATCGAAAACATTGATTTTCAATGCTTTTAGAACTCTTATTTCGTGGAGTTTTTCCTTTATGATCATCATTATTTGTGGTTCTCTTGAAATTTGAATGATTATGGTGACCACCACAGAATGAATAATTATTCCTTCCTCTTCCACGGTCACGACCTCGACCTCGACCTTGACCACGATGATTAGAAGACACTACACTTGCTTCCGGGAATGGTGTTGTTCCAGTTGGTCGAGATTCATGATTCTTCATCAATAACTCATTATTTTGTTCAGCCACGAGAAGACATGATATAAGTTCAGAATTTTTTTTAAAACCTCTCTCTCGATATTGCTGCTAGAGGAGCATATTCGAGACATGAAAGGCAGAAAATGTTTTCTCTAACATATCTCCATCAGTAATTTTTTCTCCGCATAATAACAATTTCGAACTAATTTTGAATAATGCAGAATTGTAATCACTTACTGATTTAAAATCCTGCAACCTTAGGTGCATCCACTCATAACGAGCTTTTGGAAGAATGATAGTTTTTTGATGATCATACCTTTCTTTCAGACTTTGCCATAAAATTTGAGGACCTTTTACCGTAAGGTATTCAATTTTTAATCTCTCGTGAAGATGATGACGAAGGAAAATCATGGCTTTTGCCTTTTCTTGATTAGAAGATGTATTCCCAGTTTTAATTGTTTCTCCAAGGTTCATGGCATCCAAATGAATTTCAGCATCAAGCACCCATGACAAATAATTATTTTCATCGATATTTAGAGCTACAAACTCTAATTTCGTAAGATTTGTCATGGAAAAAAAACTCTATATATAAAAAATGTTCTGATATTAGAAAATATAATAATTATATCAAACATGCATGATAATAATTTAAGTGTATGCATGTCCTAAGAAATTGAAAAGAAGTGAAATCACAAAAATTAAATCCACAATATAATTTTGCCTTCAGAATATTATTTATTTATTTATTTATTTTTTTTGTATTATTATTTTTTTTGTATTATTATTATTTTGTTTGTAAGAAAACTTAAGTCTTTAATGAAATTAAATAAAATTTGACTAATTCAACCCCAGGCCAGTTCTCGGATAGAGGTGTTCCTTTTCAGTCAACTTAAGTACCTCACCCGAGTACCCTGTCTTAGTCAGGGTTCCCTTATAGTCAATTTTTTATTTTAAATTCATTAATCTTTAATTAACTATTAATTACTAGATTAATCCATCATATATCACATTAGATGAAAGGTTTAGTAATTTGCAAACAAACTTATATCATATAACATATATGAAATTAAAATACTCATCTAAATTTAGCTTTAGATATAAATACCTCAAAGAAGGGAATGAACCAATTGAAGGGAATGAACTCCTTGGCAAACAATAACCTTCTCGTGTTCCTATTCCATGAGATCTTCCTCACTATGACTTGAACCCGGGACCGAGACTTGTGGGAGCCTCCTCAAAGAATATGGAGTTAATTCTGGTGGTCTTTAGCGTTCTTCGTGTCCCAGTAGATCAGTGGATAGAGACTCGTGCTGATAACGTGTTGTGAAACACTAGAACATTAACCACGATGGGACAAGAAGAAAGTAGAAAGAATGTCTTCTCTATTCAGTTGTGATCTTTAAAAGTTACAATAACCAATATTTATAGGGTTTACAAGACTAAAGAAGATAAGGAAAGGGAGAAATTAAAGGAGAAGATACAACATAAATAAAGGGGGAAGTTAATGGGAGAAAAAACCTGCTATCTTAGGGACATCTTAAAATGTTCATAACAAATATAACATAATAATAATAATATTATTATCATTATTATCATTATCATTATTATTATTATTATTATTAAAACAAAACCAAAACTTATTTGACTTAGTCCCTAAGCCTAATTTTTTTTAAGCCCTTTCATGAATCTTCCACTTTAACCGACCAACAGAGCCCAAAAATAAATAATAATTAAATAAGATCTCTTACCCGGAGTTCGGCGTTACAGTTACACAATTTAAAAAAGAAAAGTTAGAAACATTTTTAGAATACAAATCTTCAAAAATATCTAAATTTACAAATTGTGTAAAATTTGAATTTTTGAATTAACAAATTAGGTTGTTGAGTGGTTAAAGCATGTGCCTACTAAGTAATGGGGTTTTCCTGCTAGAGTTTGAGTCTCTCAAGCAATGAAATGTTTTATCATTCATTAAGGGTTACACAATTAAAATAAAAAAAATAAAAAAAGTTGGAAACATTTCTAGACTACAAATGTTCTAAGTTTTGAATTTTTTTTTATTATCAAATCATGTTGCTTTGATCGAGTGGTTAAGGTGTGTGCTTGCTAAGTACATGGGATTTTCCTATGAGAGTTCAAATCTCTTGGGTAACAAAATGTTTTACCATTTAATGGTCACACAATTTTTTTTAAAAAAAAAAGTTGGACACATTTAAGACTCCGAGTGTTCTAAATTGTGTAAATTTCTAATTATTTTATTAACAAATATTTCGGAGTGGTCTAAAATATCTAAATTGTGAAGATTTTGAATTTTTTTTTTTAACACATCATGCCGCTTTGGCCGAGTGGTTAAGGCGTGTGCCTACTAAGTACATGGAATTTCCTCGCGAGATTTCGAATCTCTCAACGAAATGTAAAAAAAAAGTTGGAAACATTTTTAGACTACGAATGTTCTAAATTGTTTAGATTTTGATTTTTTTTTTTTATCAAATCATGTCTCTTTGGCCGAGTGGTTAAGGCTTGTGCATGCTAAGTACATGGGGTTTCCCTGCGATTTTTTTAACAAATTATGTTGTTTTGGCTGTGTGGTTAAGGCGTGTGTTTGCTTAGTGCATTTGGCAACTCTAAATTTATAAATTGTTTATTTTTTTTTTTCTATTAACAAATATGTCGTTTTGGGCGAGTGGTTAAGACGTGTGTCTTCTAAGTATATGAGGTTTCCTTGTAGGAGTTTGAATCTCTTAGACAATTTAAATGTTTTACTATTAAGGGGTTACACAATTAAAAAAAAAAAAAAAGTTGAAAACATATTTAGACTACTTCGAAATTATCTAAGTTCTAAATTGTGTAAATTTTGAATTTTTTTATTAACAAATCATGTTGTTTGACGGAATGGTTAAGATGTGTACGAGCTCAGTACATGGAGGATTTTTTATTTTATTTATTTGTTGTTGTGAGAGTTTGAATCTCTTGGGCATTGAAATATTTTCACAATTAGAGTGATTAATTACCACAATTTTTATTAAAGGGAAAAAGTTAGAAAAATACTTTTAGACTACTATGCCTCTTCTAAAATTTCTATATTTACAAATTGTATAAACTTTTTAATTTATTATAAACAAATTAAATTAAATTAAATTATGAATTCAAAAAAAAAAAATTAAATTAATACCAACAAGGAGGCTCTGACTAAGTACATCAAGTTTTCCGTGAGCCGAGGTTTTAATAAAAAAAATACCAAAACTGATATTAGTAGAAAGTAGGAAAATAATCAATTTGTACCCTTAAACTTTAGAAGTTGTATCAATTAAAATCTTAAACTAATGATGGTATCAATTTAAACCCTAAACTTTTAGAACTGTATCAATTTACACTTTCGATAAAAATTTTATAAAAAAACTGAGGTGATAGACTATTATTATCAGGATTACTATTAGTGATAGACTACTATTAAGAATATAAATTGCCATATTTGCAATTGTTTTTAAAAAGTTCTATATTTTTAATTATTTTACTATAAATTCAAATCGAATACAATTTTTCTATATTTGGCTTTCATTTTAGTGAAAAGTTTTTTAAAAAATATATATTTTTAACTCTAGAATATAACTATAAATTATCTTTCATAGGCTAATATAAAAGATTAAAAATTTTGTGAAACAAAAATTACACAAACCAATTATATTCATTGCCATGATATTATACCAACATTAATCTATATTTTTCATTTAGGGAAATTGTAGTAAATGACAATTTAAGACTTATTGTTTGCAAATATAGCATGTTTTTAAAAAATTTGCGGATATAACAATTTCTATCGCTGATATCTTATGACTGATAGAAGTCTATCGCTGATCACCTCAGTTTTTTATACATTTTTGTCAGTGATAATAGTCTATCAGAGATAATAGTCTATCACTGATAGAAGTCTATCAGGATATAATAAAGTCTATCAGTGATAGAAACGGGTTTTTTTGCCATATTTGCAAAACATTTTCAAGTTTGCTAAATTTGCAATTAGTTTGGGCCTGATTGCTATTTGTGCAACGAGCCCTTTCATTTAAACATATATATATATATATATATATATATATATACTAGAGATAAATATAAATTTATAGCCATGGCCAATTTTTTTTTTTTTTTTTTTTTTGAGAAGAAATATGCTTCATTTAGATGTTTTCAATGCCCAGAGGGCTACAATCATTGCTAACAAGGCTTAATAGCCAATTTGGAAAACTAACAGACCAACAGAAAGACCCGTTAGATAAAGCCCAACTCGCTAAACTATGGGCTGGTTTATTTGAAATCCTTGGGATATGGTGAATACCACCAACATTATGCCTGAGAAGAGCCTTTCGAATCTCATGGATGATGGCCCCTTGTGGAGAAGACATCAGCTCACTTGAATTTATTGCTTTGACTAAATGTTGGGCATCTAATTCAACATACAAGCAAGATATGCCATTGCGTTCAGCCATCTGAAGTCCGTGGAGCATCGCCATCGTTTCAGCCGAGAGGGGATCCAACCAAACATCCATCGATTCAGAGCTAGCCACCACGATTTTGCCTTCATCATCTCGAATAATAGCACCAAGACCTGTTCTGCGAAGAGAGGGATGACATGCCGCATCAGTGTTCAACTTGAAGGAGTTTGCTGCCGGCGGGGTCCATCGAGGTGCCCTAATGGACTCTGAAATTCTGCTCACAGGACCGAGCTTAATCGGATTGATTTCCATGGAGTATGCGAGGATCCATTCTGCTTTTGACGTGACCTCCGGGTTAGGCTTATGGGCATTGAGTTGATTAAGATCAGCCCAAATCGCCCAACACCCGATACCGAGGACTTCCAGTTCTGCACTGTTCAGCAATTGCGAAAGGTGGAGTAGAATGTCTTGGATTGATCTCAGACCCATCCTTGAATCGATTTTCTCGGGTAGAATTATATCCCAAATCTTTCTCGCTCTCTTGCACCCAAAGAAGGTATGTTCCACTGATTCTCTGTGCTTTTTTCAAATCACACACCAAGGATAAATAGGTATTTTTCTCAAGCACAAATTATTATTTGTTGGCAAGATATTGTGGAAGAGTTTCCACATGAATAATAAGATCTTGTTTGAGATTTTGATTCTCCAAAACCGGTTCCACCACCATTCCAATGAACTACTATTTATGCTGGTTGCAATAGAGTTTGTAGGCACTTTTTGTAGAGAAAATGCCATTCTTAGTATAATGCCTAGCCATGGCCAATTTGAAAACCAATGTATTAATATTTGACCTAGAATTACTTAAAATGGGTTTGAAATTTTTTTCCAAACGCACTTATAAATCATCATCAAACATCTCACCTTAAAAATGAAAGTGATTTAAAAAAAAAAAAAAATCCTGGTAGATTTTTTCACTAATATTTTCTCTCCAAAAATTTTGTTCATCGTGTTTTTTGGAGTATTTTTTTTTAGAGATGACCTCCTTTGAGTTTTGTAATGATGGTGATCCCACTTTAAAAGTAATGTTTTTTTTTTCTTTTGTGACTTCAGCACTTCGCTTTGCGAGCACGAACACGTTAAAAAAAAAAGTCTATAATATTATTTGCTGAGGATACTATAGCCATCCCCTTGCAACCGTGCTCAGCGAAAGGTGTTACTAACTTTTTGATGTACCATAAGTGACTAAAGAGAGTTCTCTGCAAGAAGTCTATCCAAGAATTTAATTATGAATCAAAAGTTAATGAATACAAGGGTAATGGTCTATTTATAGAGAATTGAAAAATTAATCCTAATCCTAACAACCCAAGTAAATTAAACATAATCCTAATTAATCAAAGAAACCAATCATATTTCTAATTAACAAAATTAACCCAAATATCTAATTATCTAATTAACCATGAATCCTACTACATCATATTTTATCCCTCCAAAAAAGAACTCGACCTCGAGTTCTAAAAAGAGATGAGGACAAAAACAAAGAGATCTTAAAAAACATAAATTTGTTGAAGAGCTTCTTTTGATGGATGTTCCAATGACTCTTGTTCTTCCAAAATTCTTCAAAAACTTGTTGTTCCAATGACGTTTTTTTTTCCGATGATTAGAAAAAATTCTCACTGAAAATATTTTTTTGAGTTCGTCAAAACACACCAAGAAATCCTCGAAGTAGCATAAAGAGCCTGAAAGTATTTATATTCTGAAATCTTCTTTGTCTTCCTCTCATCTAGATCATTGACATCATTTGAAGAAGAATATAAGGATTGGTTTGGTTGTCCAGCAAGGTATGAATCGTGAAATATAATGTTGACAACTTTAAACGGTAAATTTCATATGAATTATGACTAATTGGTTTGGCTTCCTTCTCCTCCTCCTCAATTTCTTGTTCTCTTTGTATATATTCTTGAAAGAGTAAAGAAGTATGCTCACTAAAGTCTTGCACTTCAACTTCAAAGAACAATTGATCCAAACAAAAAGGAGAAACATCGACCATTTCTTTTGATTCTTTCTGAACTTCCTCTTCCTCATCACAATAATTTTTAAATTTTAGAAAACACTCTTCTTTGTTGAGAAAATCATAATCTTTAACTCCAAGTCCATGAAAAAAAATCATCTTCTTCGTTGGAACAATTGGAATCTTCAACCAAGAAACCTTCATTTCGGCATTCTTGGAGTTTATCATGATAAAAGATGTTCCCAACATTTTTTGGAAGGTCGGTTTTCTGTTCTTCGAGCATTTCTTCTTCTCTATATTCACAGTTTTGGTGTGTATCTCCATGAAAAAAATCTTCTTTTCTCGAACTTTTATAATCTTGATTCATGAATCTTGAAAATTGATATTCTAGAGGTAGTGAGAGAATTGACTTGAGAGAGATTAGGGAATAGAGTCAATTCTCTGTATTTTCTATATGAATAATGAATAGATTACAACATATTTATATTGAAACCCTAGGGTTAGAATTTGACCTAACTTGCATATTTAACCTAATTAGACAAGGTAAAAATACACGTTGCATAAGCCAAATATAGAAGACAATAATTACAGGAAATATGGTAAATCCTATATTTCCTTAATATCCCCCCTCAAACGAGAGGGTAGTTCTACTACTCCAAGTTTGCTGCGAAGATACCCAAACTGGGTGTGAGATAGTGGCTTGTGAGACAGTCTGCTAGTTGATCTGCGGACGGAACATAGCGGATTTGCAGAGCGCCACGGAGAACCTGGCCCCGAACAAAATGAACATCAATTTCTATATGTTGGGTGCGGGCATGGAAGACAGGGTTGGTGGCTAACGCACCAGCACTCAGGTTATCACACCATAGGATAGGAACAGAGGGAGAGGTGACTTGGAGTTCGGTCAGTAGTTGTTGTAGCCAAATGATCTCAGCGGAGGCATGTGCTAAGGTCCTGTACTCAGACTCAGTGCTGCTGCGAGCAACTGCAGTCAGTTTTCTGGAGGACCATGAAATGAGTGTGTTAGCAAGGAACACACAGTAGGCTGCAACAGACTTTCTATCGTCCACATTAGCTGCCCAATCTGCATCAGAGAAGGCAACCACGGAGGGAAGAGTGCTGGGCTGAATGAGTAGACCCATATGACGGGTACCACTGAGATAGCGAAGGACTCGTTTGACTGCATGCCAGTAACAGCCTAGACTCAAGATGGAAAACTTGAATTCCAAGGAAATAGCTCAGTAGACCCAAATCCTTTAGGGAAAAACTGGTGTCCAAATCAGCAACCAGACTAGACAATAGGGAAATATCATTACCTGTGATGATAACATCAGCAACATAAACTAGAAGAAAGATCGTGGATTTGCCTTTGTTGTAAATGAACAGAGATGGATCAGCTCTGCTGTCTGTGAAACCACGACACAATAGGGCATTCTTCAAGGTAATGTTCCAGGCGCGAGGTGCTTGTTTGAGACCATAAATAGCCTTGCTCAATTTGCACACGTGGGTGGGACACTTCTGATCAACATAGCCTGGAGGCTGAACCATATACACATCTTCATCAAGTTTGCCATTCAAGAAGGCATTGTGAAAGTCGAGTTGACGAAGAGCCCAACCCCAAGAAACTGCAATGGAGAGCACCACTCGAATCGTAGATGGTTTCACAACAGGACTGAAAGTCTCAAAGAAGTCAATACCTGGACTCTGATGAAAACCTTTGGGCACAAGCCGAGCTTTGTATCGTTCCACACTGCCATCTGCTGCTCGCTTTATGCGGAATACCCATTTACTGCCAACCACATTTTGATTTGGAGAGGACTCAACAAGTTGCCAAGTCTGATTTCTCATAAGTGCAGAGAACTCGAGATCCATTGCTGCTTTCCAGACTGGTGTGGCTATAGCATCAGCGACCCGAGTAGGTTCAGTTGTCCGCCAGTCAGTCCGAGCAACAGTCATCCATGCTTTGGGCTTAAAAACACCAGCCTTAGCACGTGTGACCATAGGATGAGTGGATTGGACTGCATAAGGAGGAATATTGGAGATATCAGGTGATAGAACAAACGATACCTGATAGTGGTGAGGAGACTGACTGATTAGAAAAATCCGCAGAGATATTTGCTGGATTGGCCGAGACACCTAAGGGTGTCGATGGGTCGGATCCCACAGTGGGACAGTGATCTGGTGAAGTGCCTGATGTTGTTGGTGCAGATGATGATGATAAGGGTGACCCAAACAACTCAGTTGGTGCAGGAGCCAGTTGCTTAGAAGCTGATAGATTGCTAACTTGTGGACAAGAGTACTGTATTGATGAGCTCAGTAAGTCAGGTGGAAACCAATAGCTTACAGAGGGTCCATCTTGAGCTAATGAGTCAGCTGTGTCACAGTCAGAGAAACCTGATAAAAAGGGAAAGTTAGTTTCATTAAACTGAACATGGCGAGAAATAATGATTTTTCCTGATGAGCAAAGACATTTGTGTCCCTTGTGAGCTGGACTGAGACCCAAGTAGACACATCGTTCTGTCTTAAACTGAAACTTATTGACGTTGTACGACCTTAGGTAAGGGTAGCAGACACACCCAAACGTCTTAAGTTCCATAAATTTCAGTCGATGTCCAAGTAACATTTCCATAGGTGACTTGCCCTGCAGTGCAGAAGATGGTAAGCCATTTATGAGCAAGGTAGAGGCAAGGAACGCATCCCACCATTACTGCAGTGACATAGTAGATTGAGCCAAGAGAGTTAAACCAGTTTCAACTATTTGCCTGTGCTTTCTTTCTGCTTTTCCATTCTGTGCAGAAGTATATGGACATGAAAATCTTGATCTGATTACACTTTGTGCACACAAATCATGGACTCTTTTATACTCACCCCCATTGTCAGATTGTAATGCTTTGACTTTCTTTCCAAACTGTGTTTGTACCATCCTGTGGAAGTGGCTAAAAGCTGCAAGTGTGTGGTGGAGCGTACTTTGGGTGTACTCCAAATTCAAGTTGTCGAGGCTTGCCAAAATAAATTTATAAAACCCGTAGCTTTTAGCTTTGCAGCTAGCGGTAACGGGGTCGAACCACAGAGAGGGAATAAAATTGAAATTAATCGTTTCAGATGCAATTAAGTTGATTGGAAGATTGTCACAAAAAGGGGGTTTTTAATCATGCAAAATATGGTGAAAAACGCTAACGGAAAAATACGAATGACATTAAAAAGTGTTGGATTTGGGGGATTTCGGGACTTTGCTAAGCATTTTAATGTTCATCATTTAATTCTAAAGACATGGCTATCAAAATTACATGCACGTGAACGGTTGCCCGGGAATCCTAAAGCAACCGGCTTCATAATAATTACTTAGAACTTCGCAATCCTAACTAAACAGTGTTCACAATCAAATTAGAGTGATCAGCCCCAAATTAACCCCGAACAGTCACTAGCGTTCCACGACGAACGTTCGATTACACATCCTAAATGCTAACTGACTACCCGGCAACTGTTGCGTGCTCAATGTCTAAAAGAAATATGCAATAAGAGAGCACTCAGAACATGCAAGCATACATGATCTTGTAGCAAGTAGTAAGTATTTTTTCATTCGTTTTCCCACAGAGATTTATTCTTAGTTACTCGCGAAGTGTATTGTTAAGCAAGAATGGGTGGATTTGATGGGGTAGATTTGGTTTTAAGTTGCCTAATTACTAAGGAATATGTAAAGGATAGATGCATAAACAAGTGCAAGTCAATGATAAACTCAAATGTAAAGAGAAGAGATTAATAAACGAAGAGAAAAATGGCTAAGGCAGAATTTTAACTTAAAGGAATTGCGAGAACAGCAATTTTACCGCAATGTTACTAACAGCGAAAGTGTGTAAAATGTGGAAACAAGGGCTACTAACGACTCCTCTATAGGCTTTTTCACACGATTCTCAAGCATTAGATCAACTCACTATGCATCAAACTAACTCATTCTCATGTATCTTCCGATTTCATGCATTAGATTCTTTAGTTTACTCATGTCCAAGTAAGGTCTTAAGCATCTTGTTAAAGCAGTAAGTTGTGGTTTGTACTAGGAAAACGCCTATTCCTAGGTCGTTTTCTGGCTACCTTGAGAGGCTAGCATGAATGTATGACTCTGAACTCTTACTCCTTCCAGAGGTTAGGAGTTCTTTGGACAAAATGGATGGCCAATCGAAATTGCCCGTGGGATGAAGCTTACATACAATCAATGCATTCGAGAGCTATCCTACATGCTTGGTTCACGTGTTTCTTCCTACAGAGTTGTCATTAGCATGCCCCTATGTGACTTAGTTACTCATGGATGCAAGTAGAATAGAAAGAGTAGATGAAGAAGACATGCTTAGAAGAAGATTAAAGTTAAAACAGAAGCTAAAGGCAGTAACAGAGAAGGTAAAGAAACTTGTGACTTGATGAAAATAGTACTTCGATTTATTAAGAATTGAACTAAACAAATGACAGCCTTAGAGAACTAAAGTAAAGCAGACAGCAACGAAATTAATTAAAGTAGCTATTGGAAAGGAAATAACAACAGACAGTAATGAAAATGGGAAACTAAAACAGAAAGCAATGGAGTTGAGCGTGATCGCTTCGACGCAGATGCCTCGGCTGAAGGGAGAGAAAGGTAAGCCTTGCTTGGATGAATCCAATCAGGAGAGATCCTTCCTATCAGATTATCGACTTCAATCAGCTAAACTTTTCAACCCCACAGACGGAAGAGAAAAACAGGAGACAGAATTGTGCTGCGAAGAGACTTCTACGCTTTTCGGATATGTTTCAACCCTCCTCTTTGACCTCCTTTTATAGTATTCTGCAGGTGCGATTGGGCCAAGGAGAACCATCCATCCTCAACGTCGTACTTCAACGTGGCTGGAGGAGAAAGAACGAATCCCTGAAATATCGGATCACAACAGAAAAAGGTTAGCCAACTTACGGATTTCACTTAAAACATTGCGGTTTTAGCAATGTTTCCGCAATGCCTCCGCAATGCACAGTTTTCATTCTTCTAACTTCGTTTTTCATTCCTTTTCTTTCCTTTTGCATACAAGTCCTAATTTAGCTTCCTTCTTCTAATTCTCATATATAAGCATAGGTTTAAGCTAAATCCTATAAAAAATACTTACAAATGCACAACTTCCTAACACAAATAAGTCCTAAAATAATCACTTTTGGAGACGTAACACACCCCCAAACTTAAGGTTTTGCTCGTCCTCGAGCAATCTAAGGACTTACTTAGGCTGCTGGTTTATCCTCTCTAACCACTTGCTGACTCCCCTAAATTCCTATCTATGGCAGTGCTGTCCTGTGACACACTTCTAAGTTTACAACTACCCTCTTATTTTGCTTCTTCTGACTTCGCACGCCTAATGCTCCTACTGTTTCATTAACTCCCTACGACTGATCTACTTGCTTCTGTCATATCGTGCAACTATCCCTAAGGTTTCAAATTCTACCTAGCTTTACCCCAGACTCAGTACATGCTTCTAGTTTTTACTTTTGAGCTACCTAGGATTCCTTAGAGTAATGTCAGTCTTAGTATTAACAGTGACAGTAGTACATTTAGAGAACAACCTAAACCCTGGCATCACTACATTGGACATACATTCATCTCCCTAAACAACCCTACAAGCTACAACTTTGTGCTCAGCTAATTGAGGATCAGAGTTCTTTTTATTCAGGACATCCAAGCCACAAAGTTGCAACTCCTAGGTGTACATTCTTCTTCCCTATTTCTTCCTTTTTTCTTTCTTACATTGGTGGAGCCTCTCCTTTGGTTGCCTTTTGATGCAATGCCACTTGTGGGTTACACACTTGGCACTGATTACTCAGCAACTTTAAGAGAGACACCCCTCTTTATTCTATTTTTCATTTATTTTTCAGTTCATCATTTTTGTAAAGGAGAAGAAGAATGCTTATGCTTAAAGGGAGAGAGGAATGTTCCTAGGCCTAGGGTGGCCTCCCCCAAACTTAAACTACTCATTGTCCCCAATGAGTGTCTGAGGTGGCACACCCCTAAACTTGTCCTAGAAGCATCTAGTCTAGGATAAAACAAAGAGAATCTAAAAGCCCTAGGGATAGACAGAACATTCTCAAAGCAAACATCTCAGTAGCAGAAATTTATAAAAACAGGCAAGGAAGGACTTAAAGCTACGCATGCTGAGCAATTTTAAGAGACTAATTTAAACTATCAAAGGTGCCTTAAGACACTCATCCAGCATGCTTATAGATAGGCTATATAAAGTAGTCAAGACAGCAGCAAAAGAATAAAATTAAAACAGAACCAGCCTAGCTAATCAGGCAGTCAAAAACATGCAATTACTAACAAAAATTGCGGATTCCGCAATTATTTCGCAATGGATACAGGGCAGATCTAACCGTGATCAAGGCCCCTATGCATGCTCTTTCCAGTCATTTAAGCTATACAAAAAGGAAACTAAAACAATCTACCTATTCAGATACCATCAGGCTATACTAAACAAATCTAAACACATAAATAAATAACTAAAGACAGATCAAATATTGATTCAAAAAGACAGATTTCACACAGTTTAATGAAAAGCAGTTTTGATTTTTTGTAGGGAACAAAAATACTCCCTTGAGTGCTAATCAGCCTAGCACTCAGATGTCCTCATCATCATCCCTCCGTGCTCGTGGAGGTGCCCATGGCGTCAGCAGGTCCGTGGGGAACTCAGGAAAGATGCAGCCCAACTGATCCGCCACATCCTTATCCCTTGCTTGAGCATACTCAGCCCATTGCGCCATCTTCTTCTGCAGGTCCATCAGGCAGGCCATAGAGAGGGATTGAGCAGCAGCCAGGCCGTCCAGCTCAAACTCCATGTTCCCCTTTCGTCGCATTCGCAGGCCTGTAGGTAGCTCCAGGTGCCCCGTGTAGGCCAGCTTCCTTTCCATCCGCTCGATTGGTACCCCTACACGTAAGCAAAGCTTAGTGATAGTGTTGGGGAAGAAAAATGGACCCTTACCTTTTTTGGCACAGTTTGCGATTGAGGCTGCAATGACCTCACCCACATTGATTGTGAGTCCCCTCATGATCGCATAAACCAGCAGCGACCTTCCTTGGTTGATGGTGGTCTCGTGGGTCACTGGGGACAGCCGTCTTCGCACGAAGGAGAACCAGACAGCTGCTTTTGCCGTCAGGGTTGCACTCATCAGAGTGTGCTTCCCATTGCGCGAAATTGTCCATGCTGCCTCAGGTTGGCCAATGATCCTCAGCGCTTCCTCCAGGACAGCCTCAGTTGGCGCATCAATGATCCTTGCATAATCAGTGTGTTTTTGCCCCTTAAGGCCATAGGCTTCATTGATTGCCTTAGCTGAGAAATCCACCTCGATTCCTCTGACCACAGACAGGCCATCCTCAGGGTTTATCAAGTTGGCGTAGAAATCATACACCATGCTGGAGTAGGCGGGGATGGGCGGTCTGCACAGCTCTTCCCAGCCGTGATTGGTGATCCCTGCGCGCAAGAATTGCGGCAGGTCTGCTAGCGCGTCAAGGAACCCCTTCTCATGGAGTAGGTCCCTCTTCCTTAACTCAGTGCCCCTCGACTCTGCATCAGAGGACACATACCTCACAGTTTGAGGCTCATCTTCGGGGTACAGCTTGGCTTTCCCCTTATCTTTTGCTTTGGCTGACTCAGCAGCCTCAATCTTTAGCTTCTTCAGAGAGGGCTCACTACTAACCTTCTTCGAAGATGGCTCACCTCTGGCTTTCCTTTTCTTGGATTTCTTTGAAGCTCTTGGCCGTTTGGCCTTGGCAACCTTGGTGGCTACCTTTCTCAACCGTGCCCTCGTGGTGATCTGTTGGAGGCAGTCTCCCAACGTCTCATCCATTGAATCTTCCCCCCTTGATGGGCTATCGGGGCTGACTTCCCTCAAAGGAGAGAAAACTTCCTCTTCCTCAGCTGCATCATCGCCCTGCGCCGATTCTTGATGCTCTTCATCTGGAATTTCAGGCTCAGGCGTCTGGGATACTGGTGATGCCTTAGGGCTCTGCGGCGGTGGAGTTTGTTCAGAGCTCTGTGGAGATGGAGAAGGTTCAGGGCTTCGCGCTGGTGGAGATGGCGAATGGCTTTGTCTGGCCGTCTCGTAGGATGGACGACCACTTTCTTGACTCTCCACAGAGGGAGTCTTTTTCTTGATTGCTACGTCGTCAACGGCCATCTTCCACTTCCTCTTCTTGGGCGTTCCTGCTGGTTCAGATGGCCCAGCAGGGATTTCCGTCACTACCTTCCACTTCTTCTTGCGGACAGGGAGCTTGGGAAGGCGTTCGGTTCGCGCGGCTTCGGCATCTGCCAAGGCAAGGAGTGCCTCTCTCGCAGCTATCTCAGCGTCGGCGGCCTTCTTTTTGGAGGCAGATCTCTCAGCCCTTGTTAGCACCATGGTGGAATCGTAGAAATTTGGAAAGAGGAATTCCAGAGGAAGAAGGAGAGAGATTTCTTGAAGTTCAGTGACTGAGGGAGGCGTACTGGCCACGGCGGTTCTAACGGCTATTTGTAATGATGGAAATCCCAACGGCTATTTCTGTTGCGGATTCAGCAAATCCCTCGCAATTAAATGGCCGTTGGAGATTTCCTCGTTTTAAATGCCAATATTCTCTCAACTTAATCTTTGATTTGGCCCAATATCTTCCCCGATTTTTTTATCCTGGATTCATCTCCTTGATTCCCTCTTTCGATCCCCTGTTAAAATAAATAAAATCAACATCAAATTCGTAATAAAAATTACACACAAACATACACAAATAATAACCGGAAAAATAGCAAAAAATAAACTAAGGCATAGCCTCGCATGGACGAGCACAGTGATCACTCGTCCTCTCTCGATTGTATTTTCAAGTTTCAGTCAAGAGGAAGGCCGAGAGATTCTTCACATCTCCTTCCTCATAATAATGCTTCAATCGTGCACCATTAACCATGAACGGTTGCTCGTGCTGCAGGTTCCTAATCTCGATTGCACCATGAACAAACACGTTAGTTATCACAAAAGGACCTGACCATCTGGACTTAAGTTTGCCTGGAAATAATCTCAACCTTGAGTTAAATAACAAGACAAGCTGACCTTTCTTAAAGTCCTTAATCCTAAGTCTACTGTCATGCCAAATCTTGGTCTTTTCCTTATACATTTTAGCATTTTCATAAGACATATGTCTAAGCTCATCAAGCTCATGTAATTGCAGAGACCGCAATGTTCCCGCATCGGTCACGCAATAATTCAGTTCTTTCAAGGCCCAAAATGCTTTAATTTCCAATTCGAATGGTAAGTGACATGCTTTGCCATACACAAGTCTATAAGGAGACATACCTAGGGGTGTCTTATATGCAGTTCTATATGCCCAAAGTGCATCCTCGAGTTTAAACGACCAATCTTTTCTATTGGGTTTGACCACTTTTTCGAGTATGTTTTTAATCTCCCTATTTGATATTTCAGCTTGTCCATTCGAATGTGGGTTATACGGGGTGGCTACCCTATGTCTAACATTGTATTTAGCCAACACTTTTTCCATAGCTTTATTAATAAAGTGTGTCCCTTCATCACTAATTATAGCACGAGGTGTTCCAAACCTAGTAAAGATATGTCTATTAAGGAACTTAATGACTGTTTTGGCATCATTGTTTGGACATGCTATGGCCTCTACCCACTTAGATACATAGTCTACAGCTACAAGTATGTAAAGGTTACCTGCTGATGGGGGAAATGGTCCCATGAAGTCAATGCCCCATACATCAAAGAGCTCCAACTCTAAGATGTAAGTGAGAGGCATCTCATCCTTTCGACTAAGGTTACCTGTTCTCTGGCATTCATCACAGCTGTGTGCGTATTCGTGGGCATCTTTGAAGATCGTGGGCCAGTAGTAGCCACTCTGGAACACCTTTGCAGCTGTTCTTTGGCCACCAAAATGTCCACCATAGGGGGCTGTATGGCAGTGCTGCAGCACAGACTTCGCCTCAGCAGCTGACACACACTTCCTCAGCAAACCATCTGCACATGTCTTGTAAAGTGTAGGGTCATCCCATATGAACTTCCTAGCTTCATACAGGAACCTCTTCTTCTCTTGGCTTCCTTTGAAAGTTGGTAGTACCTGCGAGGCAAGGAAGTTAGCAATATCAGCAAACCAAGGTTCCTCATCGTTATCACGATGTGCCAACACAAAGACATGCTCATCGATAAAGGCATCAGAAATTGCGGTTTCCGCAATTTTATCGCAATTATGTTGCAATCTAGAAAGATGATCCGCAACCACATTTTCGCACCCTTTCTTATCTCTAATGTCTAGATCAAATTCTTGCAGCAACAACACCCATTTAATCAACCTAGGCTTAGCATCAGCCTTCCTCATAAGGTATTTTAGTGCAGAATGATCAGTGTACACGATTGTCCTAGTGCCTACAATGTAATTCCTAAACTTCTCACAGGCAAACACTACAGCTAGCATCTCTTTTTCCGTGGTTGTGTAATTACATTGTGCCTCATTAAGTGTCTTACTAGCATAGTATACAGGGTGTGTTAGTTTGTCAATCTTTTGTCCTAGCATAACCCCTACAGCATAGTCACTTGCATCACATAACATCTCAAAGGGAAGGTCCCAATTTGGTCCTACTATAATAGGTGCTTTGACTAGTGCTTCCTTAAGGGTTTTCCAGGCTAGTACACATTCTTTTGAGAAGATGAATGGCTTATTTAGCTCTAGAAGCTCACACAAAGGTTTGGAGATCTTGGAAAAGTTCTTAATGAACCTTCTATAGAAACCTGCGTGTCCTAAGAAACTTCTAATGGCTTTCACATTCTGAGGTTCCACTAACTTCTCTATTATTTCAATCTTGGCCCTATCGACCTCTACTCCTGCTCTAGACACTTTATGACCTAGGACTATCCCCTCTTCCACCATGAAGTGGCACTTTTCCCAATTAAGGACTAGGTTGGTCTCCTCACACCTAGCCAGGACTTGTCCTAAGTTCTCTAAACAGTTTGTGAATGAATCACCAAAGACTGAGAAGTCATCCATAAATATCTCTATCATGGATTCATCTAAGTCAGAGAAGATTGCCAACATGCACCTTTGGAACGTTGCTGGTGCATTGCATAAGCCAAAAGGCATTCTGCGAAAAGCAAATGTTCCAAAGGGACAGGTGAAGGTTGTCTTCTCCTGGTCCACAAGGTCTATGGTGATTTGGTTATATCCAGAATAACCATCTAGAAAGCAGTAATAAGCTCTACCAACTATCCTATCTAACATTTGGTCAATAAATGGTAAAGGGAAGTGATCTTTTTTTGTTTCCTTATTCAATTTTCTATAGTCCATACAGACTCTCCATCCTGTAATAGTTCTAGTTGGAATCAGTTCATTGCTCTCATTCACTACTACAGTCATCCCCCCCTTCTTAGGTACACATTGTATTGGACTCACCCACTGACTACTAGCTATAGGGAAGATTACACCTGCGTCTAACCACTTTATGATTTCTTTTTTAACTACGTCTTTCATAGAGGGGTTCAGCCTACGTTGGTGATCTACTCGGGGTGTATGCTCTTCTTCTAATATTATCTTATGCATGCAATAGGAAGGGCTAATGCCTCTAATGTCAGCAATCGTCCATGCAATAGCCTTTTTATATTGCTTAAGTAATAAGATCAATTCAATTTCATGCTTTGCACTCAGTTCGAATGAAATAATAACAGGCAGAGTATCATTACTTCCTAAATATGCATACTTAAGATGAGTGGGTAAGGGTTTCAATTCTAAGATAGGTGGATGCTCAATGGATGGCTTTAATGGATTCATAGGTCTGTCAGTCAAGTCTTTATTCATACAAACATGCTGTATTTTATCTACAGGTATATCCATTATTTAAGAAACATTTAAATCAGTTAAATCTAATTGTACATAATTATTAGCATGCTTAGTCAATAATTCATGCTCCAACTGTTCTTCCATTAGTGAATCTACAATGTCCATGCTTGCACAAGATTCAGAGTCAGAGGGGTACCTTAGGGCTTTGAAAACACTAAACTTAACCTCCTCATCATGAACCCTCATGGTGAGCTCACCTTTCTGGACATCAATCAGGGCCCTACCTGTGGCTAGAAATGGTCTGCCTAATAGGATGGGGACCTCCTTGTCTGCTTCATAATCCAGGATGATGAAATCTGCATGGAAAATAAACTTGTCAACCTTTACAAGAATATCCTCAATCTTACCCTCAGGGTATGCTATGGATCTGTCTGCAAGTTGTAAAGTGACAGTGGTGGGACGTGCTTCTCCTATTCCTAGCTAGCGGAATAGTGATAGGGGCATGAGGTTTATGCTGGCTCCCAGGTCACAAAGAGCTCTGCCCACGTGTTTGCCTCCTAACTCCACTGGTAGGGTGAAGGAACCAGGATCCTTCTCCTTCTTGGGTAGCTTGTTCTGGAGTATAGCACTGCACTCCTCAGTGAGATTCACTGTTTCAAATTCACCAATAATTTTTTTGTTAGTGATTATATCCTTTAAAAACTTAACATAAGAAGGCATAGACTGTAAAACTTCTACAAAAGGAATATTAACATGCACTTGTTTAAGAATTTCTAAGAATTTATTAAAGTGCACTTCCTGTTCTTGTTTTTTCTTTAGCCTTCGAGGGAATGGAGGTGGTGGCACATATGCAGGCACTTCAGGTCGCCTCAGGATAGGTGGAGGCCTTGGAATTTCTTCTATCTCTTCTATGATAGGCTCCATCCTTGCTCCTGATGTGCTTGTTGAGGGTTGACCATGGTGTGGCAGAGATTCCAGTGGAGCATTAGACTCTTTGTTCTCTACTCTCTTTGGGGTTTCCTTAGTGTTGCTCACCAATGGTCTCCCACTTCTAAGTTCAATTGCTTGAACTTGTTCTTTTCCATCTCTCCTTGGCACCTCAGTGTCAGCAGGTAGTCTACCTTGGGGCCTACTTTTGAGTTCATTGGCTAGTTGCCCTATTTGGTTCTCTAGGCTCCTAAGGGTAGCTTGCTGACTTTGGAGAGTGGCATCATTCTTGGCAATGTACTCCTTAAGTAGATTTTCTACAGATGACCCTACTGGTTGGTTGTATGGTTTTTGATACATGGATTGGTTATGTTGGGGAGTGAAACCAGGTGTTCCACTCGGTCTTGGTTGGTTAGGAGCTTGGTTAGTATTTTGTTGGCCACCCCATGAAAGATTTGGGTGGTTCCTCCAACCAGGATTGTAGGTGTTAGAGTAAGGGTTGTTCCTAGGCTGCTGTTGGCTTCCAACATAGCAGACTGAGGCTGGATTCCCAGGGCAATATTCATACAGGTGCCCTTCCCCACAGAATCCACAGATAAGTGTCTCACCTTGACTTGGTTGTGTGCCCATTGACATGGCTGTGGCGGTGTTGACACTAGTTTGGAGATTGGCTTGAGCCATTTGTTTAACTAGGTTGGTCAGGGCGCTTATTTGGCTACTCATGGCATTGAGTGCGTCCTTATCTTGAGCTCTACTTGGCTCTATTGGATCATCTGACCACCTACAGTGAGATGCTGAGATCTTCTCCAGGATCTCATAGGCTTCGTTATAACTTTTGGAAAGCATGGAACCTCCAGCAGATGAATTTAGCACTTGCCTGGTGCTGGGGTTGCATCCTTTGAAAAAGACCTCTATTTGGATACACCATGGAATGCCATGGTGTGGACATTTAATCAGAAGGTCCTTGAACCTTGTCCACGCTTCGTGAAGAGACTCATTTTCAGCTTGTTTGAACTTGATTATGTCATCACGAAAGGTAGAATTCCTATCAGGTGGGAAATATTTTACTAGGAATTTCTCCGCCAAGTCTGTCCAATGGAGAACTGATCCGGAGGGTAATGAGTTTAACCACGTTTTTGCTTTATCCCTTAAAGAGTAAGGGAAGAGGTAGAGCCTCAAGGCTTCTTGGGAAACTCCAGGGATAAGGAATGTATCACTAACTCCTAGGAAGTTTCTAAGATGGTTATGGGGATCCTCATTTTCCAATCCAAAGAATTGTCCCACAGTGGACAACATTTGGAACATTACTGGCTTTAACTCGAATGAGTTGGCAGTAATTTCAGGGCGGATTATGCTTGGGTTTAGTTCCCCAGGCATAGGTACTAGGTAGGAAAGAATGGCACTATCCTTATCATTCGCTATTTCGATGGGATTGCGAGTGGTAGGTACCGGATTTGGGACTGGTCTGTCCATTTCTTCTTGATAGAATTGCGGAGACTCCGCGGTTTCAGCAATTATTGGAGGTATAGAGGGTTGGTTAAAGAGACGTTTCTTACCTTTGTTTCTGGCCCTAAGTAATCTCTCAGGCTCAGGATTGAATTCTAGATCGCTACTTGAATGCTCATTCATAAACTAACCCAATGGTACCTGCAAAAGAAATGAGAAAAAGATTAGTTCCAATAGATATTAAACTTTGTGTTTCTAACTTAACAAACTTCGTTTTCGCTAAACTAAATCCCCGGCAGCGGCGCCAAAAACTTGTTGCGTGCTCAATGTCTAAAAGAAATATGCAATAAGAGAGCACTCAGAACATGCAAGCATACATGATCTTGTAGCAAGTAGTAAGTATTTTTTCATTCGTTTTCCCACAAAGATTTATTCTTAGTTACTCGCGAAGTGTATTGTTAAGCAAGAATGGGTGGATTTGATGGGGTAGATTTGGTTTTAAGTTGCCTAATTACTAAGGAATATGTAAAGGATAGATGCATAAACAAGTGCAAGTCAATGATAAACTCAAATGTAAAGAGAATAGATTAATAAACGAAGAGAAAAATGGCTAAGGCAGAATTTTAACTTAAAGGAATTGCGAGAACAGCAATTTTACCGCAATGTTACTAACAGCGAAAGTGTGTAAAATGTGGAAACAAGGGCTACTAACGACTCCTCTATAGGCTTTTTCACACGATTCTCAAGCATTAGATCAACTCATTATGCATCAAACTAACTCATTCTCATGTATCTTCCGATTTCATGCATTAGATTCTTTAGTTTACTCATGTCCAAGTAAGGTCTTAAGCATCTTGTTAAAGCAGTAAGTTGTGGTTTGTACTAGGAAAACGCCTATTCCTAGGTCATTTTCTGGCTACCTTGAGAGGCTAGCATGAATGTATGACTCTGAACTCTTACTCCTTCCAGAGGTTAGGAGTTCTTTGGACAAAATGGATGGCCAATCGAAATTGCCCGTGGGATGAAGCTTACATACAATCAATGCATTCGAGAGCTATCCTACATGCTTGGTTCACGTGTTTCTTCCTACAGAGTTGTCATTAGCATGCCCCTATGTGACTTAGTTACTCATGGATGCAAGTAGAATAGAAAGAGTAGATGAAGAAGACATGCTTAGAAGAAGATTAAAGTTAAAACAGAAGCTAAAGGCAGTAACAGAGAAGGTAAAGAAACTTGTGACTTGATGAAAATAGTACTTCGATTTATTAAGAATTGAACTAAACAAATGACAGCCTTAGAGAACTAAAGTAAAGCAGACAGCAACGAAATTAATTAAAGTAGCTATTGGAAAGGAAATAACAACAGACAGTAATGAAAATGGGAAACTAAAACAGAAAGCAATGGAGTTGAGCGTGATCGCTTCGACGCAGATGCCTCGGCTGAAGGGAGAGAAAGGTAAGCCTTGCTTGGATGAATCCAATCAGAAGAGAAGATGAATCTTCTCTCCTTCCTATCAGATTATCGACTCCAATCAGCTAAACTTTTCAACCCCACAGACGGAAGAGAAAAACAGGAGACAGAACTGTGCTGCGAAGAGACTTCTACGCTTTTCGGATATGTTTCAACCCTCCTCTTTGACCTCCTTTTATAGTATTATGCAGGTGCGATTGGGCCAAGGAGAACCATCCATCCTCAACGTCGTACTTCAACGTGGCTGGATGAGAAAGAACGAATCCCTGAAATATCGGATCACAACAGAAAAAGGTTAGCCAACTTACGGATTTCACTTAAAACATTGCGGTTTTAGCAATGTTTCCGCAATGCCTCCGCAATGCACAGTTTTCATTCTTCTAACTTCGTTTTTCATTCCTTTTCTTTCCTTTTGCATACAAGTCCTAATTTAGCTTTCTTCTTCTAATTCTCATATATAAGCATAGGTTTAAGCTAAATCCTATCAAAAATACTTACAAATGCACAACTTCCTAACACAAATAAGTCCTAAAATAATCACTTTTGGAGACGTAACAACAACCCTAAAGTAATCAACATTTAACATGAATAACACGATGCTTCGATTTGTCTATTGTTCTATGTTACTAAGTCGACAAGGAGAGGCACGACATCGCTAGTCTATAACAATAACACATGCTAGAAAGCGAGATTGTCCGTCTAGAAATCTAACACATGCATAGATTAAGCAAGAACAATAAATGCATTCAATAAATCAAGCCAAAACAGAATCAAGATGCATAATTATCAAAACATTAAGGCTTAGCAAAAATCTCTAATCGATCCCAAATCCTACACGTTTACCTTAGCCGACCATGGAGAAATTGACCCCAATAGCATCCATGGAAGCCTTGCCATCATCCCAAGCAAATAATAAAGAAAAAGCTTAAAAAACGCCTAACAATGGCGGAGAACCGAGAAAAAACAGCAGAGAAGATGAAGAAAACTCGTCTTTACAACCTATATAATCGTCGTAGCGTCGAGACACTAGGCCAGCGTCGCGACGCTGCGACCTAAAAATCTCACCGCGCGCCTCGCGATGGCTTCGAGACGCTAGGCCAGCGTCTCGACCCTGCCCCGATAAATTTCAGCGCGCGCGCCTCTTCGGAGCGTCTCGACGCAAGGGCAGACGTCTCGACGCCGGGCAGCGTTGAGCAGCGTCTCGACGCTAGCTCTCGGGTTTGGGGCTGGAAAATTGCCTTTGCATGACAATTTTCCCCAAATCTTCTTTGGTGAACCTCCCCATTTCCCGATGCAATCCCGGAGTGCTAAAACAGCTCCCTTAGCCACGATAAAAGTCGACTTTCCAGCCTATAAACAAGATAATTTAATCAATTAATTTAATCAATTAAACACGACTTTTAGCTAGAGTTAGAGAGTGATAATTAGCTCCAAAATGGAGTTATCAAACACCCCCAACCTAAATCTTTCTAGTCCTCGAGCAAGGCAAATAAAGAATTCGACTCTAAAGGTACCACAATGCTTTTTACAAATCTAAACGATACATAATCTCAAAAGCAATCGGCGCATGCATTTAATCAAGAACACATCAAAAATTAACTATCGCTCCCTAACGTGTGTGTGTGCTAGCCAACCTATCCTAAACCTACGTAAACCCGGGAAAACCGCCTGCAACATGACATCCCGTTTTCCCCCTACTTCTAGCATTTAAGAACAGTCTAAACTTGATCACATAAGAGAGAGTAATAAATTAAGAGACCTAAAACAATTTTCTCATACTTTTTGGAGTACTATGTACTCTTTATTATGGTTCTTTGAACCCAAGTTTTATTTTCTTTTTTCTTTCCAATCTCGAGTAGCCTAACACGTCATATTCATGCATAAACTTCACGTTTTTAAGGACTAACGCTCACGTCTTAGGTGCACCAACAAGAAGGAGGAACACCTCGAGAGATTTTTCTAACCAACATGCTTTCTATATTTTTTTTTACTTTAGGCTTAGCTTACGCTAACTCGATTAATTGACCACTAACTCTCATGCAACAAGCTACCCTAGGGGTGCCTTTCGGGGTGACAACAAGAATTATGCAACATGCGATTTAACTAAGCCTACAGAGTCTAAGATGAGGTTGCTAAGTGCTCGATAGATGCAAGGGAGCAACAAAAAAAATTTTAAATTTTTTTGACATGAACCTAATAAATGCAAAGCTACCTCATGCAAAAACTAGATTATGCAAATGCCAATATTCCAAAAAGACACTTCCTAGATCATCATAATTAGAAAGCAGTAAATAGAGTCCCAAGCACTTCAAATTCTAAATTAGCACTGCGATGACACAATATATCTACAGTGAGGAGAGTGCAACCCTTGGACTTTAGTGGAGTCTCCGGGGGTTAACGAATGTTGATTGACTCGGTTAAAAGCGTTTTGACTGGATAATCTCGTATCGTTGGAGCTCATGATCTGTAGCTCTTTTAGGTTCTCCTGGTTAGCTCGGATAAAGCTGTGTAACAGTGCTATAGGGAAGAATTTGGAGAAATCCAAATTCGGGTCTGTTTATTGAGGTTGAACATATTTTAATATGTGATTGGAGGAAGATGTATTTAAATATGATTTAAATACTCGACCAGAATAAGACGTGTTTAAATGTGATTTAAATATGGGTCCGGAGGAAAATATGAATAGAGATTCATATTGGGAAAGTAGGTTTTCGAAAAACCAAGATCAGTTTTTTTATTTAAATTTTTTTTTATAGCCAGTTTTATTATTTAATTAATATTTGATATTAAGTTAAATAATAAAATAATTAATCAAGTGTCCAACATTTTGCATGTTGAACACTAGGATCCCACTTATTCCCCAAATATTGAAGATTAGGTTTGAAGACTTTCCTCTCTTATCGGTTAAGCAAGCTAAGAGTTCTCTCTCTCTAAGTTTTCTCCCTAAAAAATTCTCCCCAGCTCTCTTCAATGGTTGAAGACACTTTGTTGAATTGGCTGAAGTTTGGAGATTAAATGTGTCAATTGAGTTGTTCTTGTGAAGAAGATTGAGGCCTGAAGTGTTCATATCTCAATACTCAATTGAAACTTCAATTTTTGAAGTGAATGAAGTGAATGAAGAGTAAGAAGTGATTTTGTAATTGTTGAAGAGTTTAACAAAGCTAAAAAAATAAATTTCTTCTTCTGTTCATTCTTCACCTTGCTATCTTCATCTTCTTCCTCATTTTCCTTCTCAACAAACCCCCTTAGTTCAAGGAGTCCCACTACTCTGTTGCATAGCCTGAGGATAGTTGGGACTACACTAAGGGAGGAGAGGTAGAGTTCGAGGGGGCACTAGAGTTGCTGAGGAGACGAGAAGTCAAACAACAAAACAAGGTATGTTTTCCCTTGTTGAGGCTCTCGGGTAGAATTACCGGTCGGTATTACCGGTCAGGTAATACCGATAAGTAATTTATCGGTTGCCTCCTAAACATTGTTTCTTCAGTGTTTAGGCTTTGATTCTTCGGTTGATGTTCACTGGTGGTGCAAACTGGCAGGATTGTACCGAAGGATCAGACCGGTAAGTGTTACCGGTCGGGTCTTACCGATTTACCGGTAAAATTCTTGTGAATATTTTCCATCGGTTTATCGGTTCAAGACTTACCGGTTCGATTTTACCGGTGTTATTTATTCACACGGTATTTACCGATCGGGGTTGCTCGGTAGAATGCTTGTGAAACATTTACCGGTTAGGGCTTACCGATGTACCTTTTATCGGTCGGGTCTTACGACCTTTACCGATGGTACATCGAGGTGCCTTACCGGTGGGTCTTTACCAGTCAATTATGGGGTTGACTTTTACCAGTTGGTGAACCGGTCAGTAATGACATTTACCGGTGGTTTTCGAGGATAAGAAAAATGCTAAGTGTTGGTATTTTTCTCTTTCCTTGGTTTGTTGCTTATTGATTGCTGAAGATCCTCAGCCAGTTTAGGCTTCTTCCGTTGCGCCCCTGGTTGTGTCGGGATCATCGATTCCATCAATTGGTATCAGAGCATGCTTTAAGCTCTCAATTTGGAACAAATTGAGTCATAGGTGGGTTGCATTTGTTATCTCTGCTTGTGTAACTAAAGTGATTGTGGTTTATGGCATCTCCTTTAATTCTTGTTCTTTTCTTTTGGTTTGTAATAGCATGTCTGTTTAAAAAGGCTTAATGTGTGGCTGGGAGTCTGTAATTCGTTCTGTCTTAGAGTTCTAGGCTGTTGCAGTTTCTTGTAAAAGAAGAAGCAAGGAGTCTTGAAGAGTTCGAAAAGCTTCGAGAGCCTAGCTTGGGGTTGAAGAACAAGCTTGCAATAAGTAGTATTGCTTGCTTGATGCCAAAAATCGAATCGTTTTAGTGTGTTTAATTTAGTTCTGTTGCATGAGATGTATGGTTTAAATTAATGCCCTTGCATTGTGCATATAGTATGCCATGTAGATTTCAAATCCCACCATAGGTAGCATGTTTCATGCATTTCGTATGTTATAAGTGTTATAATGTATAAGATGCATGCTTAATTCATGAGATTCAATATAAGTGTTATATTAGTTATGAATTATGAGTTGTATGTTTAAGAGCATAATCGATATGAGTGTTATATTGATTATGAAGTTAAATATTCAATTGTTCATGCCTTAGTGGTGCATGTTTGAGAAGCATGTAGAAGTTTGTTGTAGAAAGTCTGAAGTTTTGCAAGTGTTGTAAAATTGGCTTAGACTTTTAAAATCTATAACAAAGATATGAGCATGTTCATTTAGGGCTAAATGAGTCGATCTGTTTCATTAGATGAATAGGTCGATATCTCGTAAATGTTAAGGTTATGAGAAACTCTCCCGATGAAATTCTGTCTAGGTTGGAGGATTTTGAATTGACGGATCACCTCCTACCTGGGGACTACTCGGTACTTGAGTAAAGTTAACCCGGCTTTATGAGCATGCGTCAGAGGTGTTAGGTTTAATAAAGTGTTTATAACCTAGACATCTCAGGTAAATAGTTTGCCTAGACTTCAGGTTTCATTTTCTTAGCCGGATAAAACTTGAGTAGTTTACCCTAAAAAGTCGTCTATGATACTTAGTAGATGTGTTGAGAAGGAATATATGATATATCCCTCTCTTGCTACGCACTCCCTGAAGTTCACAATGTGAGAATTTTGCTCGGCCTCGTGATGTCAATAGGGCATCCCCCTTCGGATGGTGTTTGCAACTTTCAATAGCAAGGTGAATGGAGTAAGTGTCTATAGTAAGTGGGAGAAGGAAGTACGTCAGTACATCCTACGGTCTCCTCCATTGGATAGAACCATGAGATTCCCATGTTCCGCCTGCTAGGGGCCAACAAGTGGTACCGAACCCTACGGAGGACAGTTTCATGGGAGTCGAACAAGTCAGTCACCATTTATGGATAAAGAAACACAGGGCCATTCCCAACTCTTACATTCCCTACGGTTGCACCGTTGGGGCCGTCTTGTGAATTCTAAAATTGGAGGGTCACACTTACGGAATTTGCTAAGGAGTTAGTAAATCTAGACCAAGAACGATAACTAAGATACTATAAGAATAAGAGTTATTCTAGTAATAGCATTTAGTCAAGATTTTCTTGATTTAGTAAAGGAGTGCTCGACTACCCTTCGGTAGAGGTCATTCTAACTTACTAAAGTATCGTTGTTAGTAAATAAAGAGTTTGGGTCCTTTATTTGCTGCTAATTATTTTAATTGGTTTATGTAGGTTAAAACCGTTTCACTAATAGATTTACATTCTGTTTTCAGCATGTCGAGTTCGTTTATACAACTCCCATCTCACGACAAATTAACCGGTGAAAATTATGGGACTTGGAAGTCGAACCTAAATACAATATTGGTTCTTGACGACCTGAGATTTGTCCTATCGGAGAAGTGTCCTCCGGTTCCTGGTTCTAGGGCTTCACGAACTGTTCGTGAAGTATACGACGGTTGGATAAGGGCTAATGATAAAGCCCGAGTCTACATCTTGGCGAGCATATAAGATTTTCTGGCCAAGAAGCATGAAGCTATGGTTTCCGCGAAGGTAATGATGTCTTCATTACAAGGGATGTTTGGACAACCGTCCACATCTCTTCGTCATGAAGCCTACAAGAATATTTATAACTCTCACATGGTGGAGGGTACTTCTGTTAGGGAGCACGTCCTTAACATGATGGTCCACTTTAATGTGGTGGAGGTAAATGGTGCTACCGTCGATGAAAATAGTCAAGTTTGTTTAATCTTGGAATCTCTTCCGTAGAGTTTCCTTAATTTCAGGACCAATGTGGTCATGAATAAGATTGAATATAATTTGAAATCTCTTTTGAATGAGCTTCAAATTTTTTAGTCTGCATACCACAAAGGGAAAGGAGAAGGAAGCAAATGTTGCTACTTCTATGAAATTCCAGAAGGGGTCTGGGTCAGGGAGTAAATCTGATCCCTCTATTGTGAGTAATAAGATTATTCACAAGAAGAAGAGAAGTACCAGGAAGGGCAGAGCCCCTACTGTTGGCAAGGTCAAACCTTCACACAGTGGAAAGTGTTTTCATTGTGGTGAAGAAGGGCATTGGAAGCGTAACTGCCCAAAGTACCGTGCAGAGAAACATGCAAAGAATGAACGACAAGGTAAATATTATTTATCTATAGTCTAAACATATTATGTGGATTATGATTGTCATACCTGGATGTTGATTCAGGAACAACTAATTATGTTTGTTATTCTTTTCAAGAAATTAGTTTCTGTCAGCCACTTTCTCAATGAAGATGACTTATGAAGACGTCTTCACAGTTTGTTACAGTGGGAGCTTGTTTGTTAATAGTTGTTTATATAGAAATAATTCCAAGTGTTGTAATTATTATCTATAACTCAAGTTGGTTTTGAACACTTTAGTGTATATTGTATCTTTTGTTTTAATAAATGAATGGATCATTTTGCAAAAGATATATACTTTTGTGTTCAATAAAACTTGTAAACATCTAAAAGGTTAAGACTTATCTTGTTTTATTGGAAGCTTTAAATATAAATTAACAATGGTTGTTAATTTAGATGGTTCTTCTCAATTGTTGAGAAAGCTTTGATGTAGTGGGAGGATTATGAGATTTTCCGATCTACTACATTGGCTGATTGTAATGACTCTAGTTATCATACTTGATGATGACAGTGAGTACATAGACAAGGACCAATGGTTCAAAGCCATGGATCTTCATGTGACCTAGTCTATGAGGTGAGAACCTCTAAGGCATGACTTTCTGGAAAAGAGACTGTCTCAAAGGGAAGGGGTTAATTGTGTATTAACTTCATCTCTTGTTGTCAGTTATAAGTTATATAGAATACTCGTTTCCATTGCCCTGTTCTATCTGATAGGATAAGGTAAATGGATATCAAGACTAGCTATCTTGATGGAGTATCTATTAGTCTTGACCAGGGAGATTCATTAGTTTTTGATCAGTACATTGATAAAGCTTGTTGGACAAGTGTTTAATCAATGTTATAGTTTTCTTAATAAATTCCCGTAATTTATGTCCTAATCATTGAGAATGATGAAGGATTCTGTTCTCTAATAAGCTCATACTAGCTCTGTTGGTTCTATGGATGCAATTTGGTCTGAATCGTAAGAACAAATTGCTAGTGGGAGATGTCAGTGAAATGTGGTTAAAGGGTTGTCTTCTGAACAAGGAAGGATAGAATACAAGGGTTGTATTACGAATTCCTTGGTTATAGCTAAGCTTTGTTGTAGCTTGTGAAGAAGCACAAAGTTGATAAGTTGAACTCTAGTATAGTGCTCTGAGAGGATGTGATGGTCACATCAGTTCCTTATTCCACTTCATGCTGAATTGTTTATTATGTCTCTCACGGCTAAAGTGTTTGAGAGATACCTAAAGAGTTTAGGGCTCCGAGTTAGTTAGATATAGTACAGTGGGAGAAAACTAGAGATATGAGATATTTCAGTTTCTCTACCAACATGTACACCACAGACGTTTTAGTCCAAGTGGGAGTTTGTTGGGTTTTATGTCCTAAAACTCGTGGTTTGTAAACAGTTATGTTTGTAAGCTTTCTATTTAGTAATAAAGTGTTATTAAGTTTTAATTCAGTAAAAGAGTTTACTGGATTAAAGTGAAACTTGTTTAGTTTATCCTATACCAATAACCAACACCCTTGGCGTCTTCTGAAACTTGAGCTTCATGTATGACATGATTGTGGGTCAGGCTCAAGTTGACTGCCAAAATGATCTATAGTATATGGATAAGGTTGGGTACCTTATCCTGGTAACACTATTGGATGCGGCTCGTTTTGTATTGTACAGAACGATGTGATCTGAATCGTTTCACATGGTGTTGTGAGAAGTGAGGGCGTCCTGTGCAATGAGTTTGCATAAGATCGAACCACGTATTAAGTCGCTTTCTGTTTATAATTTTGTTTACTAATGAGACCGACTTATACATATTGATGGCCTAGGTAACTCGAGCTTAATCCTGAGCTCGCTATGAACTCCTGCTTGTTCGGAAGTATCCTTTGACTTGTACGGATGAGAGTGGCTCATTAGCGCCGACTGAATAACCTATTATCTTTGGGATAAAGCCGAATAGGTAGCTGGAGACATAGTACAACAAGATGGAATTCACTCCTAATCCATTTTAGGGATAGTAGATAGGTTGTTCCCTTAATAGCTGACTCCACGGCTTGAACAATGCGCGCACATGCACTCTTGTGAAGAGAGGATGCATGATCTGTTGGTAGGACCACTGATCAATTGTTCATTAGAGGTGTCAGTGGTACTTAAGGAACAAGATGTAATGCAGAGGTTAAACGGTTTAAATGACCCAGCTGTGATTACGGACAACCTGTGAAGGATCGACTTACCAATGACGATTATATCAAGAGGAAACAATATATCTACAGTGAGGAGAGTGCATCCCTTGAACTTTAGTGGAGTCTGCGATGGATAACGAATGTTGATTGATTCGGTTAAAAGAGTTTTGACTGGATAATCTCGTATCGTAGGAGCTCATGATCTGTAGGTCTTTTAGGTTCTCCTGGTTTGCTCGGATAAAGCTGTGTAACAATGGTATAGGGAAGAATTTGGAGAAATCCAAATTCGAGTCAGTTGATTGAGGTTGAACATATTTAAATATGATTTAAATATGTGATTGGAGGAAGATGTATTTAAATATGATTTAAATACTCGACCGGAGTAAGACGTGTTTAAATGTGATTTAAATACGGGACCGGAGGAAAATATGAATAGAGATTCATATTGGGAAAGTAGGTTTTCGGAAAATCAGGATCAGTTTTATTATTTAATTAATATTTGATATTAAGTTAAATAATAAAATAATTAATTATAATTATTTATTATAATTTTTAATTATAATAATTAATCAAGTGTCCAACATTTTGCATGTTGAACACTTGGATTCCACTTATTCTCCAAATATTGGAGATTAGGTTTGAAGACTTTCCTCTCTTCTCGGTTAAGCAAGCTAAGAGTTCTCTCTCTCTAAGTTTTCTCCCTAAAAAATTCTCCCGAGCTCTCTTCAATGGTTGAAAACGAACTTTGTTGAATTGGTTGAAGTTTGAAGATTAGGTGTGTCAATTGAGTTGTTCTTGTGAAGAAGATTGAGGCTTGAAGTGGTTATTTCTCAATACTCAATTGAAACTTCAATTGTTGAATTGAATGGTGAGTTAGAAGTGATTTTGTAATTGTTGAAGATTTCAACAAAGCTCAAAATATCAGATTCTTCTTATGTTCATTCTTCACCTTTCTATCTTCATCTTCTTCCTCCTTTCCCTTCTCAACAAACCCCCTTAGTTCAAGGAGTCCCACTACTCCGCTGCATAGCCTGAGGATAACTGACACTACAGTAATGGTGGTCCTCGTCTTGCTGCGTTCGTGTTGTGTTCGTGACTGGAGGAGAGGTAGAGTTCGAGGGGGCAATAGAGTTGTTAAGGAGACGAGAAGACAAACAACAAAACAAGGTATGTTTTTTCTTATTGAGGCTCTCGGGTAGAAATACTGGTCGGTATTACCAGTCAGGTAATACCGATAATTAATTTACCAGTTGCCTCATAAACACTGTTTCTTCAGTGTTTAGGGTTTGATTCTTCGGTCGATGTTCACCGGTGGTGCAAACCGGCAGGACTTTACCGAAGGATCAGACCGGTAAGTGTTACCGGTCGGGTCTTACCGGTTTATCGGTGAAAATCTTGTGAATATTTTCCACCGGTTTATCGGTTCAAGACTTACAAGGTCGGTTTTATTGGTGTGATTTATTCATACGGTATTTACCAATCGGGGTTGCTCGGTTGAATGCTTGTGAAGCATTTACCGATCAGGGCTTACCGATGTACCTTTTACCGGTCGGGTCTTATGACCTTTACCGGTGGGTCTTTACCGGTCAATTATGGGGTTGACTTTTATCGGTTGGTGAACTGGTCGGTAAGGACATTTACCAGTGGCTTTTGAGGATCAGAAAAATGCTAAGTGTTGGTATTTTTCTCCTTCCTCAGTTTGTTTCTTATTGATTGTTGAAGATCCTCACCGAGTTTAGGCTTCTTCCGTTGCGCCTCTGGTTGTGTCGGGATCATCGGTTCCATCATTGTATTGGTGAATTTTAATGATAATCATGAGTGTTCAGTCTTCTCTTTTAAATAATAGACCCTTTTGTGACTTATTGCTCTCCCTAGTGTTGAAAAGTTGTAGACTGTTCTTATCGCTAGAAATAGGGAGAAAACAAGCTCTAGGGTTTCACATTTTCCCTCTCACCATTTTGGAAACCAACTACAAACAAACAGAAAGAAAAGGAGACCCAACACAATTAACTTTATATCAAACTCCTGCCGTGAACTTTTGGGCATAATATTATTAAAATCTTAGAGAAACTACGCAAAAACTTCTCCATCCAGCCCCATAAAAGAACAAAATATGCTAGAGATCCCTAACGAACAAGACAAAATCGATGATAAAATTAAAAGGGAACAAAAGAAAAAAAAACAAGCATCAACCCCATCTACACAAACAAATCTCACATCTAACCACAGAAAAATCACGTGAATAACTTTGATAATGAATTCGATTGAATTGCTAGAAGTCATTCCAGTATTTGGAGTCCTCACCCAATAACTCAAACTTCAACCAAACTCCAATCTGCCTAGAAAGAAACATACTTCAGCCGATTCAAAGAGATTTCTATCCTAAAGGCAGGGATGAGAACAATACCGAAATGCAGATCTAATCAGCCACTTGAATCAAGGCAGAAACATGAGAAACCCAAATCAATGATGGCATTGACCCAAATCGAAGAACAAGACGAGAGAATATTATTCGCAATCGACTGAGAGGGCGACGGGTGACGGAGACCCAGTTTAGAAATAAAAAAAAGGAAAGGGCGACGAAGATGGCAATGAGTGGCGAGGCTGAGAGCGAGCGGCGGCGACGACGATCTCCAACGAGCGAGCGGCGGCGACGATCTCAAACAGGAAATCGACGACGACGATCTTCAACGAGCAAGCGGCGACGACGATCACCAACAAGCGAGGTGACTGTGATAATAGAAAAGAGCATAACCCTCAATAGATTAACAACTTTTTTCATTTTCTCTCTCTCTCCTCCTGCGATTCTGATTTCATAGAGGAACTGATGACATTAATATTGGTGAGTAAAGAGGAGGCTAATCAGAGGGACGCCGAAATTTTTTAAATTGGAAGTTTTGTTCGACGGGATCTCGACGACGGGTGGTGGCGAAGACATGAGGTTGGTGATGTGTGTGGATGGCAATGGAAGATGTAAGGTTTGGATCAGAGGAGAAGAAGACGATGAGGGTTGATACAAATTTCAATTTGAGACTTGTTTAGGGAGTAAAAAAACAAATTTCTCTTTTTATTTTTTAAATTTAATTTTAGTGTTGGACATAGATCAGTGAGAGAAATGTGAGCTTCTATATACAATGCAATGTCATTTTCTATTTCCATGGTCACGAAAGGAAGAATCGCCCAAGGAGGAAGGGTCGAAGGACTAGAGGGAGGGGAATGGCAGTCGAAAGAGGGGGAGAAGAGTAGAGGAGAGAGAGAAAGTGGACAAAAAAAATCAAAGTAAAGGCTTGAGAAAATTAGGTAGGATCTTTTTTTTTAAAAAAAAGAATAATATAAATAGTAGCGTTTAAAAAATTGACTCTAAATGTTATATTTTAGAAATAGTTTCCTATATATATATACAAATATACACTTGTATCAATCAATAAGAAGAGAACTGGTTTCTTCTTAATTATAAAAAACAGTCCTAGCTCTGTAAGATTCAAATCCATATCTCTCTATCTTAAGAAATAGATTTTTGTTTTATGTTTTTCCCGTACCATATTTAACACATTTGATGGAAAATATTTGCAACTTTTCAGTGTAAAAATATGTATGTAGTATCTGATTTTCTATATCTTCAAACCATATCTTAAGAAACAAGAGGAGTTACTGGTTGAAGAATCAACAGAAAATCGAAGAGTTCAAGTTCATCCGTTGAAGATATTGAAAATGATGAATTTGAGAGATGAAGGAGACTCATGTCAGTAATTTTTTTTCTTCTATAAAGTGAAGAAGGAAATAAATTTTTCTTAAAAAAAAAACAAAAACCAAAAACTCATCAAAGATGATTTTTGTTTTTTAGAAGACCCGAGAGCAAAAAATCATAGACTCATATCCCAAATTCATAATTCAATGAAGTCAAAAAATCAAACCTACTTAAAAAGTTTTTCCTTTTTTTTAAGGATTAGTTGATTCCATGTGGCATGCACAATGCATGTCAAAACCACTTAGAAATTAAATAATATTTATTTAATTATTAATTCATTATTAATATTAAATAAATATAATATATATTTTAATTAATTAAACTTTTTAATTAATATAAATTTATATTTTAATTAATTAAACTTTTTAATTAATTAATATTATTTAATTCAATATCAAATATTAATTAAATAATATGACTAATCCTGATTTTAAAAAATGTGACTTTTCGCACATTGAATCCATATTCAGGTTTTAGACCGTTCCTATATTTAAATATATTCATCATTCTTCCAAAACTAAATTTGAATAAATTCAAATTCTTTTTCTCTTATATTGTTACACGGCTTAATCTGAGTTAGCCAGGAGAATCTAGAGGATCTACAGATCAGAGCTCCAACGATAGGAGTTTAACCTACCAAACTCTTTAGCCTAGCTAACCAACATTCATTAACCCCCGAAGACTCCACTAGAGTCCAAGGGTTGCACTCCCGTCACCGTAGATATATTTCTGTCCTCGTGATATAACCATTATCAGTAATATATTATTTTTAAATAATAATAATATTATTATATTATATTAAATTCAAGAGGAGTTGTTGCTTAAATAATCAATAGGAAACTGAGGAGTTCAAGTTCATCTTCCACAACCTCCGAAGCTTCTTCAACCTTCATCTTTTCTCTCTTCTCTCTGTTTTTATTATACCGTAGCTTAGTGTAGTTGTTGTAATGAATTTCCTTATGGTTTTGTTTGTCGTTTTGAGCATGTTGAACTAACTTTCCAAAGGGAAGGCTAGGAGTAAGATTTAATGAATGGAAAGGATATTTTTGCAGGTCTTTAGCATTATACTTTCAAAGCATGTGTGCTGCTATTCTAATAATACATTTTCGACCGGCCATCCATTATGTGTTACTGATTTCTGATCGTCCGAGAGGAGTAGAGAGTTTGATTTCACATATTTTAGCTAGTCTTTTATGGTAATCAGAGAGAAGGCTAGACATAGTCGCTCTCCTAGTACACTCAATAACATGTTGGTATGAATAGGATGAGAGCGAAAGTTAATTCGTAATGACGAGGATCGAAAGATCTCGTGAGGTTGTGCTATGTGTTATGTATTTATGCTAGATTAATGTTGAAATATCTTATTCAGAAGTTAAACCGCCATTACTCTTAGCCTGACCTGTTCTTTTTAGATTGCGAACTCTAACATTTTACTGTTGCTCTTATCTTGCTGTTTACGCATTGTTTTTGGTAGTTTTCTTTGAAATGTTATTTCAGTTGCCGCTAAATCGCATTTTCTCCGCATTTCTGTTGAGCTTTTGTTTTAAGTAGCTATTATTTTGTCATTTGTTATTTTTATTTCTGAAGATCCCTCCAAACAATTCCTCACTGGTTACTTTGTCTCCAAGTTATCACTCCAACTAACGTTTGCATGCACCAAATCTCTGTGGGAATCGACAACAATATATTTATCACTTGATCTATTAGATCATGTGCGCTTGCATGTTCTACTGTGGAGAGGGTCGCGTGTATGATTTTTGTCCAGCCAACCCCGCCTCAGTATGTTACATAGGTAATCAACTCCAGCAAAGGAATAATCCTTACTCAAATACCTATAATCCCGGATGGAGGAACCACCCGAATGTTTTGTGGAATGGGCAAAGTAATAGCAATACCATGCAACATATGCAGCCTAGACCAAGTGGACCTCCAGGCTTTAGTCAGCATAACCAATCAAACCCACCATAATTCCATAAACCACCCCTAGTTAGTCAGCCTATTAGTTCTTCATTAGAGAGTTTGTTTTAAGAATATATGGACAAGAATGATGTGACCATCCAGAGCCAACAAGTTTCTTTGCGAAACTTGGAAAATGAAATAGGACAATTGGCTAGTAAGTTAAAAACCAGACCATAAGGAAGGTTACCCTCAGACACTTAAAATCCGAGGAGGGAAGGAAAAGAACAAGTTCAAGCCATTGAGCTAAGAAGCAGTCGACCTTTACTGAGTATAGCCAAAGCTGAACCAAAGGGAGTAGAGGACAAGCAGCCTAATGCTCCACGGGTAAATCAGCAAGACTTTGGCAATACTAATACAATTGGTCGGCAGAAAGCTAGGCTTGAAGTAATAGAGGAGGAACCCGAATAAATTCTTAGAACCGAACCGGTAGGTTCCAGACCTAGTATACCAATGTATGTTCCTTTTGTCGAAGTCTTGCAATCAATGCCTTCTTATGTTAAAATGTATGAGATTTATGTCTTGTTTTTATTAATGTAGGTATATTTTACACTTGGTAAAGGCCGAGTGGTTAAGATATGTGCCAGTTAAGTACATCGATTTTTTTTTTTTTTAGTACATTGGGAGTGGGGGGAATCGAACCACAGACCTCTTGGTCGTCAACACGTACATATGTCCCCTGAGCCATGCTCGCTTTGGCGTTATATACATCGAATTATCCCATGAGAGTTCAGATCTTTTGGGTAACTAAATGTTTTACCATTTAACGGTCACACAATTTTCAAAAAAAAAGTTGGAAACATTTAAGACTCCGAGTGTTCTAAAATTGTGTAAATTTTGAATTATTTTATTAACAAATGTTTGGCTTTGGCCAAGTGGTTAAGGCTTGTGCCTGCTAAGTATATCAGATTTTCAGGCCAGAGTTCAAGAAACTTAAGGTTAAAAACGTTGATTTCCAGGCCAGAGTTCAAATTTCTTTGGCAATGAAATGTCTTACCATTAAGGGTTACACACTTTAGAAATTTAAGGTTAGAAACATTTTTAGACTACGAATGTTCTAAAATATTTAAATTGTATAGATTTTGATTTTTTTTTAATAAATCATGTCGCTTTGGCCGAGTGGTTAAGGCGTGCGCCTGCTAAGTACATGGGGTTTGTTAAATGTTTTACCATTAAGGGTTTACATAAATTAGAAAGAAAAGTTGGAAACATTTTTAGACTACGAATGTTCTAAATTGTGTCAAATTTTTTTTATTAACAAATCACGTCGCTCTGACAGAGTAGTTAAGGCGTGTGCCTACTAAGTACATGAGATTTTTCCGAGAGGTCGAATCTCTCAGGGGACTAAATGTTTTAGCATTAAGTGTCAATTTAAAAAAGAAAAGTTAGAAACATTTTTAGACTACGAATGTTAAACAATATCTAAATTGTATAAATTTTGAATTATTTTTATTAACAAATTAGGTCGTTGAGTGGTTAAGGCGTGTGCCTACTAAGTAATGGGGTTTCCCGCTAGAGTTCGAGCTCTCAAGCAACGAAATATTTTACCATTCATTAAGGGTTACACAATTTTTTTTAAAAAAATAAGTTGGAAATATTTGTATACTGCAAATGTTCTAAATTTTGATTTTTTTTTATTATCAAATCATGTTGCTTTGACCAAGTGGTTCAGGTGTGTGCCTGCCAAGTACATGAGATTTTCCTAGGAGAGTTCAAATATCGGACACATTTAAGACTCCGAGTGTTCTAAATTGTGTAAATTTTTAATTATTTTATTAACAAATATTTTGCATTGGCCGAGTGGTTAAGGCATGTGCCTACTAAGTACATGAGAATATCTCCAGAGTTTAAATTTCTTAGGCAATGAAATGTCTTACCATTAAGGGTTACACAATATAGAAAGGAAAAGTTGGAAACATTTTTAGTCTACAAATGTTTTAAAATATCTAAAATATCTAAATTGTGTAGATTTTGAATTTTTTTTTTTTTAACAAATCATGTCGCTTTGGCCGAGTGGTTAAGGCGTGTTCCTACTAAGTACTTGGGGTTTCCTCGCAAGAATTTGAATCGCTCAGGCGACAAAAGGTTTTACCATTAAGGGTTACACAATTTAGAAAAGAAAAGTTGGAAACATTTTTAGACTACGAATGTTCTAAATTGTGTAAATTTTGATTTTTTTTTTATTAACAAATCAGGTCGCTTTGACCGAATGGTTAAGGCGTGTGCCTACTAAGTACATGCGGTTTTTCCGCGAGAGATCGAATCTCTTAGGTGACCAAAAGAAAAGTTTGAAACATTTTTAGACTACGAAAGTTAAAAAATATCTAAATTTACAAATTGTGTAAATTTTAAATATTTTTATTAATAAATTAGGTTGTTGAGTGGTTAAGGCGTGTGCCTACTAAGTAATGGGCTTTCCCCGCGAGAGCTCGAGCCTCTCAAGCAAAGAAATGTTTTACCATTCATTAAGGGTTCACAATTAAAAAAAAAAAGTTGGAAACATTTGTATACTACAAATGTTCTAAATTTTGAATTTTTTTTATTATCAAATCATGTTGATTTGGCCGAGTGGTTATGGTGTGTACCAGTTAAGGACATGGGATCTTCCCATGAGAGTTCAAATCTTTTGGGTAACTAAATGTTTTAGCATTTAACGGTTACACAATTTTGTTTTTAAAAAAAAAAAGTTGAACACATTTAAGACTCCCAGTGTTCTAAATTGTATAAATTTTGAATTATTTTCTTAACAAATATTTTGCGAAACATTTTTAGACTACGAATGTTCTAAAATATCTAAATTATGTAGATTTTGATTTTTTTTTATTAACAAATCATGTCGCTTTGGCCGTGTGGTTAAGCCGTGTGCCTGCTAAGTTCATGGGATTTCCTCGCGAAAGTTTGAATCTCTCAGGCGACTAAATGTTTTAGCATTAAGGGTTATACACAATTTAGAAAAGAAAAGTTGGATACTTTTTTAGAGTACGATTGTGAAAAATTTGAATTTTTTTTATTAACAAATCACGTCGCTTTGACCGAGTGGTTAAGGTATGTGCAGACGACCAAATTTTTTACCATTAATGATTACACAATTTAATAACGAAAAGTTAGAAACATTTTTAGAATAGGAATGTTCAAAAATTTCTAAATTGTGTAAATTTTGAATTTTTTTTATTAACAAATTAGGTCGTCGAGTGGTTAAAGTGTGTGCCTACTAAGTAATGGGGTCTCCCTGCCAAAGTTTGAGTCTCTCAAGCAACGAAATGTTATACCATTCATTAAGGGTTACACAATTTTTTTTAAAAAAAAATAAAAGTTGGAAACATTTCTAGACTATAAAGGTTCTAAATTTTGAATTTTGTTTATTATCAAATCATGTTGCTTTCGTCGAGTGGTAATGGTGTGTACCAGTTAAGTACATGGGATCTTCCCATGAGAGTTCAATTTTTTTGGGTAACTAAATGTTTTACCATTTAACGGTCACGCAATTTTGTTTTAAAAAAAAAAAAGTTGGACACATTTAAGACTCCCAGTGTTCTAAATTGTGTAAATTTTGAATTATTTTGTTAACAAATATTTTGCTTTGTCCGAGTGGTTAAGGCATGTGCCTACTAAGTATATGAGATTTCCCAGTCATAGTTCAAATTTTTTAGGCAATGAAATTGTCTTACCGTTACACAATTTAGAAAGGAAAAGTTGGAAACATTTTTAGACTACGAATGTTCTAAAATATCTAAATTGTGTAGATTTTGATTTTTTTTTATTAACATATCATGTCGCTTTGGCCCAGTGGTTAAGCCGTGTGTCTGCTAAGTTCATGGGATTTCCTCACGAAAGTTTGAATCTCTCAGGCGACTAAATGTTTTAGCATTAAGGGTTACACAATTTAGAACATAAAAGGCATGTGTCTGCTAAGTACACGAGGTTTCGAGTTAGGGAAATGTCTTACCATTCAGGGTTTTTTCGAGAGGTGGATTCATAAAAGACAACTAACATGTCTGAGAGAATTCTTCATGTTCATGCAAGAATTTACAAGACATGAAGAATTTACAAGTAGCCATGCGTTTGAGTTCTATTCTAAAATCTAGCCATGCGTTTGAGTTCTATTCTAAAATCTACTTTTTCAAGCTAGAATTTAGACAATCGACAATTTAAACTTTGGTCAGAAGAATAAAAGCATCAAGCAAACAAACACACGAATAACTGTTGCAATATGAAAAATTTAGATTAAACAAGCATGAAAACTAAAACGATTACATCAATCCCCTAAGTAAGAGTCTAACTACTCATAATCACTAAAATAATGCTTAGACAATGTTTAGAATCCATAAAATAATGCAATGATATCAAAGGTAATGAGAAAAAACTCTTGTAGCGTGCCAAACCTCGTTCCCGATGTGATCTGCACGTTCCCGAGCCTCCAAATCTCTTCTTCAGCTCTCTAGAGTGTCCCTTCAGCCTTCCCAATCACTGTATTTCAAAATTAGGGTTCAAATCTCCAAAAAATTGGCCTCCCGCATCGTATGAAAAATAAGATGAATTTATAGAAAAAAATCATTATAGCGTCTCGACGCTATGGGTAGCGTCTCGACTCTGCCCTTAAAAACGCGTGAAAATTGATTTGGAAAGTTGGCGTCGAGTATAATGTCGAGACGCTATAGCTCGACGCTACAGGTATATATTATACGAATGTGGAATATATCACATAAAATATTTATTGCAGTGTCGAGACATGGTTCGAGACCGAACAAGTGCAAGAATTCAAATATTTCTTTTTGGTTTGAGCGTCGAGACGCTATCCCCTCGGGAATTATGGCTTGAAAGCCTCATTTTGGAGCGCCGAGACGCTCCCATAACGTCTCGACGCTCTCCCCTCAGCCTTTTTGGCTTAATTCCTTCTTTTCTTGGCTTTATATCATCAAAATACATCTTTTAAGCTTATTGTACAAGCCATAACTTCTAAAAAACTTCGGTCTGCTCCAAATGCTCGAAATCTAAAATTTAGACAAATAATATCATTAAAACATTTCTTTAAACTCCAAAACTAACCTAATAAAGGCTCTAAAGATACCCCATTTTGTGTGCTATCAAACACCCCCAAACTTAAGCTTTTGCTAGTCCTCGAGCAAAATAAAACAAACCATTAAATGAATCAATAAAAGCATGCTCGTGACTCGAACCTCAGTGTTCTTAAGACAAATAAACTACAAAAGAAAGCATATTAAACCACGACCTATCAACAATAAATTTTAAAAATCAAAACATTTTATCTTTTGCATGTGTGCTCACTTTTCTTCCCTTAATATCTATGAATACCGATAAAACTAAACACACATCAATAACTTGAATCATAGTAACAATCAAGAGATTAAGACATCATAGACTTCAATTTTATAACAAAAAAACTCAAGCATCTCATAAAATTACTGAAACCAATGCACAAGACTTGATACCCTCACAGAAATTCACTCAAAACGCTCAACTGTTTAGGGTATATGTAAGATAAACGCTCAAACCAAAACATAAGAGATATTTACCATAAGCTTGCTAATATATCAAATCTTCATCATTGATGAATTAGATTGAATGTAAAACTTCAAGGGTCTTGCTTTGGTTGTAATTGGGCTTAGGTAAGGGTGGATGGATTAACATTTTAAGCTACTAGGTTGGAAGAATTATAAGACTTTACGACATGAAGCTTCCTTTTTTTTTCTTTTTTTTTTCTAAAAGAAGCTAATGGAATGAATGCTTCCTTTCGAAAACTCTATTGACATCATTCACCTTTCTCCTTTGGATGGATTAAACATCCTGTGGTAAAGTCTAATCCTTCAATTGAGGGTTCAAATAAAGAAACACAACAAGATAATAGGCATAAGACTTGTAATGTGATAATTTTCCAATGAAAAGGGGTAAGGCTAAAAAATTGGCTTTCTAAGGATTATGTCAAGGTAAGCTATTTGAGAAAGCTAAAAGTGGTTTTACCTAAATGGCCCTTCGTAAAATTAAACATTCAAGTTAAATTTAGAGATCCGAACATGCATAACAAAGCAAGTTCTAGAAATATCAATCATGCATGGCAATCACTCAATTTTAAGAGAACAAAGCACCGTGTTAAGGAGGTGTTTATTGGCACAAAAACTCACAGAAAAGCATGGTATCAAATCATATGCATTCTTCCTTCAGCAACAAAAAATGAGACACCATCATATAACTTTTCAAAGAAAAAAAAATAATCATGCTTATCTCCTTTATGCATTAAACTCAAACTAAAGATGCATCCTTACCTTACAAGGTATTCAAACATATTAAAAGGGACTAAAAAAAAAAAAAAAAAATCTTCGTTAACCGACATGGTCTCATAGTCCAACAAAAGCAGAATATCAAACTCTAGAACACTTTCTAGATTGTCTTAATCACGAACGGGGCAACAAAGATTCAACCATGAAAATCATGCTAAAAAAAATTAAAATTCTCCTAAAACATACAAAAACATGCATAATCCTACCCCCCAAACTTAAAGCATACATTGTCCTCAATGTATAATCAATAACATGCAAAGGACAATAAAAAAAAATAGATAGGGGATTTCGAAACTGCCCTGAAACTCAAGAGAAACCACTATCTTCTGAGATGAGGGAAATAGTTTTTTCTAATCAGGCTCCTATATGAAAACAAAGGAATATAAGGACAACAACACGCCACAAAAGAACAAAGCAAAAGAAGAAAAAAAATAAAAAAATAAACTTCGGTTGCCTCCTAAGAAGCGCTTTATTTAACGTCTTTGGCTAGACGAGGCTCCTGAAATTCATCATGGTGGTTGCTTGCCCATGTGTTTCACCTGCTCATTCTCATTGTCTAAATCCAATTTATCTAAAATATCAGAATTGGCCATAAACTGCTCAAACTCAATAGAAATAAAATCAATCATGTCCACACGAAAACAATCACTCTCCTCTTCATGGAATTTCATAGATTTATATATGTTGAAAGTTACCTCTTCGTCGTTCAATCTTAGAGATAGCTTACCCTGTTGCACATTGATTAAAGCTCATCCAGTGGCTAAGAAAGGCCTTCCCAAAATTATTGGGACTTGACTGTCCTCCTCCATGTCTAGCACTACAAAATCTAGAGAAAAGATAAACTTGTCAACCTTAACCAATAAATCTTCTACAATACCTCTAGAATATGTGATAGATCGATCACCTAACTGATGAGATATGGTGGTAGGTTGCACCTCCCCCAAAGCTAGTTTCTTGTATACAGATAAATGCATCAAGTTAATGTTAGTTCCTAAGTAACATAAAGCTTTATAAGGAGAAGAAGAATTTTTCATAAAAAAAGGGATAGTAAAAATCCCTGGATCCTTTAATTTCTGAGGCAACTTTCTCTGAATGATGGCACTACATTCCTCAGTAAGGTTGATTGTTTCGTAAGCCTCCAGTTTCTTCTTGTTTGACATTATATCCTTCATGAATTTTGCATAATGTGGCATGCATTTGAGCAAGAACATCTGCAAATGGAATATTAATATGAAGTTTTTTAAATATGTCTAAAAATTTAGAAAATTGAGATTCAAGCTTTTTCTTTTTAAACCGTTGAGGATAAGGAATAGAATTAGGAACAAAAGACATAGAAGACTTAGTAGATTGTTCAGTCTGAGGTGGTTTGTTGCGTGCTCAATGTGTAAGGATAAATATGCAAAAGGGTAGAGAGAGCACTTAGAACATGCAAGCATACATGGTCTTACAGCAAGTAGTGAGTATATTTAATTCGTTTTTTCCACAGAGACTTGTTTTTAGCTATTCGCGAAGTGTGAATGTTAAGAAAGATGGGATGAATTTGATGGGTTAAAATTGGTTTTTAATTAACTACTTTTTGCTGAATGTGTAGAGGGATATAACATAAACAAATTAAAGTTAAAACTAGACCTAAAGGACCAGAGATGGAACTAATAATCGAGGAAGAAAACAGCTAAACAGAATGATAACAAGGCAGAATTGCGAGGACCGCAATGTTTCCGCAATTAATTAGCAGCGAATCTGATTAAAATGGGGGATTAAGGACTACTAATGACTATCCTATAGGCATTTTATTACGATTATCAAGCTTTGGATCAACTCTCTATACATCAAACTCACTCTATCTCAAGTATCGTCCGATTCCATGCATGAGAGACTCAAGTTTACTCGACTTCAAAGTAAGGTCTTAAGCATCTTGTTAAAGCAGGAGTGTGCAGTTTGTACTAGGGAAACGCCTATTCCTAGGCCGTTTCCTGATTACCATGAAAGGCTAGCATGATTATATGACTCTGAACTCTTACTCCTTCCAGAGGTTAGGAGTTCTTTGGACAAAATGGATGGCCAATCGAAATTGCCCGTGGGATGAAGCTTACATACAATCAATGTTCGAGTGTTAATCTACCTACTTGACTCACGTTTTTTAGCCTATAGTTCTGTCATTAGCATGCCCCTAAATGATTTTAGTTACTCATGGATATGTAAAGAGCAGAAATGGTAGATAAAGTAGACATGCTTAGAAGAGAAATGTGTGTAAAACAGCAAGCAAAACTCGTAGCAGAACAAGGTAGAACTGTGAAATGCAGAAACTTACTTTGATTTCTTTAAGTGTTTGAATAACAAAGGAAAGCTTTAAAAGACTGAATCCAAGACAGACAACAACGAAATGCAGTAATTGAAATGACTAAACTAAGAACAACATTGAATAGAAATGGAATTGAGAAGAAAGAACAGAAAACAGTAAAGGCTTGCTGGAAACTTCGTGGCAGTCGCCTCGAATGATGGTGATGGGAATTCAGCCGTGCTTGGATGAATCCAATCGAGAGAGAAGAAGAATCTTCTCTCCTTCCTATCAGATTATCGACTCCAAAAGCTGAGAACCTCACTCCAACAGACGGCAAAGGAATTTAGAGAGAAATGGTGGACTGCGAGAAGACTTCTGCACTTCGAATTGCTTACTGAACCTCCGACTTTGACCCCCTTTTATAGTAGTTTGCAGGTGCGTTTGGGCCAAGGAGAACCATCAATCTTCAACGCCATATATCAGAATGGATGGAGGAGAAAGAACGAATCCCTGAAAAGTCGGATCTAAACAGAAAATGATCAGCCAACTTACGGTTTTAACTTGAATAATTGCGGTCACCGCAATTATTCCGCAATTCATTTGCAATGCTAACTTTTTCATTCTTTTCTTCGGTTTTCAACCCTTTTTCTACCTATTGTACATAAGTCCTATATTAGCTACCTTCTTCTAATTCTCATATTAAAGCATAGGTTTAAGCTAAATGCTAACAAAAACACCTAAATGTGTACATCTTCTTAAGCTAAATGGGTCCTAAATAAGTCACTTTCAGAGACTTAACACACCCCCAAACTTAAGGCTTTGCTTGTCCTCAAGCATACTAAGGACTTACTTAGGCTGCTGTTTCTACTTCTTTAACTACCCACCGACTCCCTTATATTTTGTCTATAGCAATGCTGTCCTGTGACACACTCCTAAGTTTAAAACTAACCTCTTTATCAAGCTCTTCTGACTTCACCTGCCTACCATACCCGCTGCTTTTGTTAACCCCCTACTACTGATCTAACTACTTCTATGATATCATGCTATTATCCCTAAGGTTTCAAATTCTACCAAGCTTTACTCCAGACTCAGTACATGCTTCTAGCTTATTTTTAATGTGTCTAGGATTCCTTAGAGTCATGCCAGTCTTAGTATTAACAGTGACAGTGGTACTTTTAGAGAACAACCTAAACCCTGGCATCACTACATTGGATATACATTCATCTCCCTAGACAAACCTAAAAGTTACAACCTCGTGCTTAGCTCATTAAGGATCAGAGTTCTTTTTTTATAGGACATTTAAGCCACAAGATTATAACTCCCAAGCATACATTCTTCTTCCCCCATTTCTCCTTTTTTCTTTCTTTTTTACTTAGGTGGAGTCTCCCCTCAGTTTGCCTTTTGATGCAATGCCACTTGTGGTTTACACACTTGGCACAGATTACTCAACAACTTGAGAAAGACTCCCCTCTTTATTCTATTTTTCACTTTTTCTATTTATCAAAAAAATTTTTTTAGGAGAAGAAGAATGCTTATGTCCTAAGGAAGAGAGGAATGTTCCTAGGCCTAGGGTGGCCTCCCCCAAACTTCAACTACTCATTGTCCCCAATGAGTGTTTGAGGTGGCACACCCCCAAACTTGTCCTAGAAGCATCTAGTCTAAAGCAAAGCAAGGAGAATCTAAACATCCTAGGCATAGGCACAACATTCTAGAAGCAACTATCCCAGCAGCAGAAAATTTGAACATAACAGACAGGTTTAAGGACTTATGGTTTATGCATGCTGAGCACTATTCAGAAGCAAATTTAAACTATCAAAGGGTGTCCTATGACACTCATCCAGCATGCTTCAAGATTAGCTATATAAGGTAGTCATGCTAGCAGCAAAAGATAGAATTTAACAGATCACAGCCTAACTAAACAGACAGTCCAAAACATGCTATCAGTCACAAAAATTGCGGGAACCGCAATTTTTTCGCAATCCAATCCGGGCAGATATAACATTAACTCAGGCCCCTAGCATGCTCTTTCCTGTTACTCATGCAATCTAAAAATAAAACTAAACTATCCTACCTAATCAACTAACATCAGACTATCCTAAGCAAAAGGAAAAACATAAAGCTAAACATCCAAAACAGATCAAAACTTAACCACAAAACAGCATAATATACATTACTCTATCAAAAAGCAGGAAAATTGTCTTTTGTTTCTTGAGGGATCAGTAATACTCCCTCTAGTGCTCTTCAAACCAGCACTCAATTCTCATCATCCTCATCTGGTTGCCTTGGTCGTGGGGGCACCCATGGAGTTAGGAGGTTGGTGGGGAAGTCCGGGAAGATGCACCCCAACTGGTCTGCAACTTCTTTGTCCCTCGCCTGCGCATAATTGGCCCATTGAGCCATTCTCCTCTGCATATCCATCAAGCAGGCCATGGATAGGGACTGTTCAGCCGCCAGCCTATCCAACTCAAACTCCATGTTGCCCTTTCTTCTCAGCCTTAGGTGTGCAGGCAACTCCAGATGGCCTGTGTAGGGCAGCTGCTGCTCCAAGCGCTCGGTGGGAACTCCTGCAAGCAAGCATAACTTTGTGATGATGTTGGGGAAAAATAACGGCCCCTTACCCTTTTTTGCACACTCAGCTATGGCAGCAGTGATGACTTCTCCCACGTTGATCGTGAGACCTCTCATTATAGCATAAACCAGCAGCGAACGGCTCTGGTTGATTGTAGTCTCATGAGTCACCGGGGAGAGTCTTCGTCTGACGAATGAAAACCACACAGCTGCCTTAGCCGTGAGGTTGGCACTCATGAGTGTGTGCCGCCCATTGCGTGAGACTGTCCAGGAGGCCTCAGGCTGGCCAATGGTGCGGATGGCTTCCTCTAGCACAGCCTCAGTCGGCTCATCAACTATCCGTGCATAATCTGTGTGAGGCTGGCCCCTTAGACCAAATGCTTCATTGATGGCCTTGGCAGAGAAATCAACTTCCACCCCTCTGACCACAGATAGGCCATCCTCAGGGCTGAGCACGTTAGCATAAAAGTCATAGACCATGCTCGTGTATGCTGGATTGGGAGGTCGGCAGAATTCCTCCCAGCCATGGTTGATCACCCCTGCGCGCAAGAACTGCGGCAGGTCAGCAAGTCGATCAAGGAACCCCTTCTCGTGCAACAGGTCCCTTTTCCTCAGCTCCACGCCCCTGGATTCAGCATCAGACGAGACATACCTCACTGACGGAGGTTCATCTTCAGGATAGAGTTTAGCCTTCCCCTTATCGGCGGGCTTGGAAGATTCAGCAGCCTCCACCTTGAGGCGTTTGAGCGAAGGCTCAGTACTGTCTTTGTCTGCTGAAGGCACTCGCTTGGCCCTCTTCTTCTTCAATTTCTTGGCTTTCTTGGCCTTCTTCTTGGCCTCCTTCTTCTCCCTCTTAATGTGGATCTGTTGTAGGCAGGCCCCCAACGTCTCTTCCATAGAATCATCCTGCTGGGCAGGCTCATCAGGGCTGTCTTCTCTCATGGGAGAGAAGACTTCTTCTTCGCCAGCATCTCCACTGCCTTGCGTGGACTCCTGATAATCCCCATAAGGGAATTCAGGATCAGGCCGTGGAGAGTTGTGCTCTGCTGATGGTGTATGTGCAGAACTCCATGGCGAAGACGGCAGTTCAGGACTCTGCACAGCCGCAGGTGGTAGATCGGAACTCTGAAGTGTTGGAGATGACTCGGCGCGCTGCGCAGGCGGTGATGATTCTGTGCTTTGCACCGGTTCAGATGGGAGAGGGCTGCGCACAGGTGACACAGACGGCGACGAACCTTCCTTTGCTGACTCGTGAGATGCACGATCAGGTTCTTGACTCTCCACAGAGGGAGTCTTGACGATGGTTCGTTCGGCGGCAGTCTTGACAGTCCACCGGCGCTTCTTTGGCGTGCCCACTGGCTCAGATGGCCCAGCAGGGATCTCAGTGACCACCCTCCACTTCTTCCTACGAATAGGAAGCTTGGAGAGACGGCCAGTGCGTACAGCACCCTCATCAGCAAGGGCGAGAAGCGCTTCCCTTGCAGCCGCTTCAGCTGCGTCGTCGGCCTTCTTCTTGGCGGCGGATCTCTCAGCCCTAGTGGAAACCATTGTCAAATCTTGGAGGTTTGGAGAGAGAGATCAAAGGTGGAGAGAATCGCAGAAATCTTGGAGAGCAAAGAATGAGAGGATCGTATCAATCGGGCGCCTTCTAACGGCTATAAAAGCAACGGAAAAAAATCCAACGGCTCTTTTTGCGAATCCAGCAATTTCTGCGCAATTCCAGGGATAATATTTCATAAAAATTCCAAACTTTGATCGCCCGTATCTTTCATTTGGCTCAACCGTTTCTTGATTTTTAAAGTGGGATTTACTCCCCTTGATCCCCTCTTTCGATTCCCTACAAAAACAAATAAAACAAACATTAAATACGCAATTAAAAATACCTCACAAAACATACAAACGATCATCGAAAAAACAGAAAAAATAAACTAAGGCATTGGCCTTGACTAAACGAGCACAGTAACCACTCGTTCTCTCTCGTTTCTAACTTCATGCTTCATGTAGGAGGAAGGCCGAGAGAGTCTTCACATCCCCCTCCTCATAGTAGTGCTTCAACCTAGCACCATTGACCATAAATGGCTGTCCTTGCTGCAAGTTTTTAATCTCTATGGCACCATGAACAAAGACATTAGTAATAATAAATGGACCTGACCATCTAGACTTTAATTTGCCTGGAAATAGCTTTAATCGTGAGTTAAATAATAATACAAGTTGGCCCTTCTTAAAATCTTTGATCCTGAGTCTACTGTCATGCCATATTTTTGTCTTTTCTTTGTACATCTTGGCATTCTCATAGGCCATGTGCCTAAGCTCATCAAGTTCATGTAGCTGTAAAGATCTTAATGTCCCTGCATCCTTCACACAAAAATTTAATTCTTTCATGGCCCAGAATGCCTTGTTCTCCAACTCAAGTGGCAAGTGGCAAGCCTTGCCATACACCAACCTATAGGGAGACATTCCTAGAGGTGTCTTATATGCTGTTCTGTAAGCCCAAAGTGCATCCTCAAGCTTGAAAGACCAGTCTTTCCTATTAGGTTTGACTACCTTTTCTAGGATGTTCTTTATCTCCCTATTGGAAATCTCAGCTTGGCCATTTGAGTGTGGGTGGTAGGGAGTAGCTACCCTATGTCTAATGTTATATTTAGCCAATAATTTCTCCATAGCCTTATTAATGAAATGTGACCCCTCATCACTAATGATAGCACGAGGAGTCCCAAATCTAGTGAAAATGTGTCTATGCAAGAAGTTAGTGACTGTTTTAGCATCATTATTAGGACATGCCTTAGCTTCTACCCACTTTGACACGTAGTCTACTGCTACTAAAAGGTACAGGTTACCTGATGATGGAGGGAAGGGTCCCATGAAATCAATGCCCCATACATCAAAGAGCTCCAACTCTAAGATGTAGGTGAGGGGCATCTCATCCTTACGACTGATGTTACCTGTCCTTTGGCATTCGTCACAGTTGTGGGCATAGTTGTGGGCGTCCTTAAAGATTGTTGGCCAGTAGTAGCCACTTTGAAATACCTTGGCAGCTGTCCTTTGTCCACCAAAGTGTCCACCATAAGGAGATGAATGACAGTGCTGCAGCACAGACTTCGCTTCAGCAGCTGTAACACACTTCCTCAACAACCCATCAGCACAGGTCCTGTAAAGTATGGGGTCATCCCAGATAAATTTCCTTGCTTCATGGAGGAACCTCTTCTTCTCTTGTCCTCCCTTGAACACTGGTAATACCTGTGCTGCACGGAAGTTAGCAATGTCAGCGAACCAAGGTTCCTCATCGTTATCACGATGAGTTAAAGCAAAGATATGTTCATCTATAAAAGCATCAGAAATTGCGGGGTCCGCAATTTTTTCGCAATTGTGCTGCAATCGAGACAGGTGATCTGCAACCACGTTTTCACATCCCTTCTTGTCCCGAATGTCCAAATCGAATTCCTGCAGCAATAACACCCATCTAATCAATCTAGGCTTAGCATCAGCCTTCCTCATCAGATATTTTAAAGCAGAATGGTCAGTATATACAATGGTCCTAGTTCCTACAATATAGTTTCTAAATTTTTCACAAGCAAATACTACAGCAAGCATCTCTTTCTCTGTAGTCGTATAGTTACATTGGGCCTCATTCAAGGTCTTGCTAGCATAATAGACAGGATGTGTGAGCTTGTCAATCTTCTGTCCTAACATGACTCCTACAGCATAGTCACTGGCATCACATAGCATCTCAAATGGGAGATCCCAATTTGGTCCTACTATGATTGGTGCTGTGACCAGTGCTTCCTTAAGGGCTTTCCAAGCTACTACACATTCCTTAGAGAAGATGAATGGCCTACCTAGCTCTAGTAGCTCACATAGAGGCTTGGCTATCTTAGAAAAGTCCTTGATGAACCTTCTATAGAAGCCAGCATGCCCTAAGAAACTCCTAATAGCTTTGACATTCTGGGGCTCTACCAACTTCTCTATGACCTCTATTTTTGCCCTATCCACTTCTACACCTGCCCTTGACACTCGATGTCCTAAGACAATCCCTTCATCTACCATAAAATGGCATTTTTCCCAATTTAGGACTAGGTTGGTCTCTTCACACCTAGCCAGGACTTGTCCTAGGTTCTCTAGACAGGTTTTAAATGAGTCCCCGAAGACTGAGAAGTCATCCATGAATATTTCTATTATGGACTCATCCAACTCAGAGAAGATTGCCATCATGCACCTTTGGAAAGTTGCCGGTGCATTGCATAAGCCAAAAGGCATTCTGCGGAAGGCAAACGTTCCAAAAGGGCAAGTGAAGGTAGTCTTCTCTTGATCCTTAGGGTCTATAGTGATTTGATTGTAACCAGAGTACCCATCTAAAAAACAATAGTAGGCTCTACCAGCTATTTTGTCTAGCATCTGGTCAATAAATGGTAGGGGGAAATGGTCTTTTTTAGTTTCTTTATTCAGTTTTCTGTAATCCATACATACTCTCCACCCTGTGACAGTCCTAGTTGGAATCAGTTCGTTGTTCTCATTGACTACCACAGTTATTCCCCCCTTTTTAGGTACACATTGGATGGGGCTCACCCACTGGCTACTAGCTATGGGGAAAATTACTCCTGCATCTAACCACTTTATTATTTCCTTTTTCACTACCTCTTTCATAGAGGGGTTTAACCTACGCTGGTGATCTACCCTAGGTGTGTGCTCTTCCTCTAGAATAATTTTGTGCATGCAATAAGAAGGGCTAATGCCTCGAATATCAGCAATAGTCCATGCTATAGCCTTCCTATGTTGCTTAAGCAGTAAAATTAAATCAACCTCATGCTGTTCACTAAGCTTAGAAGAAATAATTACAGGCAGTGTTTCATTCTCTCCTAGATATGCATATTTGAGGTGAGTTGGTAGTGGTTTCAGTTCTAAAATAGGTGGATGCTCAATGGAGGGCTTTAACGGATTTACAGTTCTATCAGTTAAATCTATATTCATACATACATGCTGAAGTTTATCTACAGGCAAATTCATTATGTCAGATACATTTAAATCATCTACATCTAATCCTACATATTCGTTAGCATGCTTGGTTAATAATACATGCTCTAATTGTTCTTCCATTAGCGAGTCAACAACATCAATGCTAGCACAAGACTCAGAATCAGAGGGATACCTTAAAGCTTTGTAAACACTAAATTTTACCTCTTCATCATGAACCCTCATAGTTAACTCACCTTTTTGCACGTCTATTAGTGCCCTACCTGTGGCTAGAAATGGTCTACCTAGCAGGATGGGAACCTCCTTGTCTGCCTCATAGTCCAGGACAATGAAATCTGCAAGGAAAATAAATTTGTCAACTTTAACTAGAATATCCTCAATCTTACCTTCCGGATATGCGATGGATCTGTCTGCTAGTTGTAAAGTGACAGTAGTTGGACGTGCTTCTCCCATTCCCAACTGGCGGAATAGGGACAGGGGCATGAGATTTATGCTGGCGCCCAGGTCACAAAGCGCTCTGCCCACATGCTTGCCTCCAAGTTCTACAGGTAGGGTGAAGGAACCAGGATCCTTCTCCTTCTTGGGCAGCTTGTTTTGGAGGATGGCACTGCACTCCTCGGTGAGGTTTACTGTTTCAAACTCACCAATTATTCTTTTGTTAGTAATAATGTCCTTCAAAAACTTTACATATGAAGGCATAGACTGTAAAACCTCTACAAAAGGAATGTTAACATGCACTTGCTTAAGAATTTCTAAAAATTTATTAAAATGAACTTCCTGTTCCTGCTTCTTCTTAAGCCTTCGAGGGTATGGAGGTGGTGGCACATATGCAGGCACGTCAGGACGCCTTAAGATAGGTGGAGGTCTTGGAATTTCTTCTACCTCCTCACTGATTGGCTCTAGCCTGGCTCCTGATGTGCTAGTTGGTGGTGGACCTTGGCTTGGCAGAGACTCCAGTGGAGCACTAGACTCAGTGTTCTCTACTCTCTTTGGTGTGTCCTTTGTAATGCTCACCAATGGTCTTCCACTCCTAAGTTCAATGGCTTGAACTTGTTCTTTGCCATCTCTCCTTGGTACCTCGGTATCAGCAGGGAGTCTACCTTGGGGCCTACTTTTAAGTTCATTGGCTAATTGGCCTATTTGGTTTTCCAGACTCCTAAGGGTAGCTTGCTGGCTCTGAAGAGTAGCATCATTCTTAGCTATATATTCCTTGAGTAGGTTTTCTACAGAAGATCCTACAGGTTGATTATAAGGTTTTTGGTACATTGACTGGTTATGTTGGGGAGTGAAACCAGGTGTTCCACTCGGCCTTGGTTGGTTAGGATTTTGGTTAGTGTTTTGTTGGCCACCCCATGACAGGTTAGGGTGGTTCCTCCAACCAGGGTTATAGGTGTTGGAGTAGGGGTTATTCCTAGGCTGCTGCTGACTACCTACATAGCAGACTGAGGATGGATTCCCAGGGCAGTATTCATAAGGGTGCCCTTCCCCACAGAATCCACAGATAGGTGCCTCGCCTTGATTTGGTTGTACGCCCATTGACATGGCTGTGGCGGTGTTGGCACTGGTTTGGAGATTGGCCTGAGCCATTTGCTTAACTAAGTTGGTCAGGGCATTTATTTGGGTGCTCATGGCGCTTAGAGCATCCTTGTCTTGAGCCCTAGTTGGCTCTACTGGATCGTCTGACCATCTACAGTGAGATGCTGAGATCTTCTCCAAGATCTCATAAGCTTCGTTGTAACTCTTGGACAACATGGAACCTCCAGCAGATGAATTTAAGACTTGTCTGGTGCTGGGGTTACATCCTTTAAAGAAAACTTCTATTTGGATACACCATGGAATGCCATGGTGTGGACATTTAACGAGAAGGTCTTTGAATCTTGTCCAAGCTTCGTGAAGAGACTCATTATCAGCTTGTTTAAACTTTATGATATCATCACGGAAGGTTGAATTCCTATCAGGTGGGAAGTATTTGACTAGGAATTTTTCTGCTAGATCTGTCCAATTGCGGACAGATCCTGAGGGTAACGAGTTCAACCATGTTTTGGCTTTGTCCCTCAAAGAGTAAGGGAACAGATATAGCCTAAGGGCCTCTTGGGAAACTCCAGGGATTAGGAAGGTGTCACTAACTCCTAAGAAGTTCCTAAGATGGTTGTGGGGGTCCTCGTTTTCTATTCCAAAGAATTGTCCCACTGTGGACAACATTTGGAACATCACTGGCTTTAACTCGAATGAGTGGGCAGTGATTTCAGGACGGATTATGCTGGGGTTCAGCTCCCCAGGCATAGGTACTAGATATGAAAGAATGGCACTATTCTTGTCATTCGCTATTTCGATGGGATTGCGAATGGCTTGTGCCGGATTTGGAACTAGATCGCCCATTTCTTTAGTTTCAGGTGTGGTTTGAGGTATAGGAGGTTGTTTAAAGAGGCGTTTCTTTGCTTTATTTCTAGCTCGAAGTGATCTTTCAGGTTCAGGATCGAACTCTAAATTACTATGTGAACGCTCACTCATAAACTACCTTAATAGCACCTGCAAAAGAAATGAAACAGATTAGTTTCACTCAATGATAAACTTGGTTTCTTAAACTTAACAACTTCGTTTTTACTTCAAATAAGTCCCCGGCAGCGGCGCCAAAAACTTGTTGCGTGCTCAATGTGTAAGGATAAATATGCAAAAGGGTAGAGAGAGCACTTAGAACATGCAAGCATACATGGTCTTACAGCAAGTAGTGAGTATATTTAATTCGTTTTTTCCACAGAGACTTGTTTTTAGCTATTCGCGAAGTGTGAATGTTAAGAAAGATGGGATGAATTTGATGGGTTAAAATTGGTTTTTAATTAACTACTTTTTGCTGAATGTGTAGAGGGATATAACATAAACAAATTAAAGTTAAAACTAGACCTAAAGGACCAGAGATGGAACTAATAATCGAGGAAGAAAACAGCTAAACAGAATGATAACAAGGCAGAATTGCGAGGACCGCAATGTTTCCGCAATTAATTAGCAGCGAATCTGATTAAAATGGGGGATTAAGGACTACTAATGACTATCCTATAGGCATTTTATTACGATTATCAAGCTTTGGATCAACTCTCTATACATCAAACTCACTCTATCTCAAGTATCGTCCGATTCCATGCATGAGAGACTCAAGTTTACTCGACTTCAAAGTAAGGTCTTAAGCATCTTGTTAAAGCAGGAGTGTGCAGTTTGTACTAGGGAAACGCCTATTCCTAGGCCGTTTCCTGATTACCATGAAAGGCTAGCATGATTATATGACTCTGAACTCTTACTCCTTCCAGAGGTTAGGAGTTCTTTGGACAAAATGGATGGCCAATCGAAATTGCCCGTGGGATGAAGCTTACATACAATCAATGTTCGAGTGTTAATCTACCTACTTGACTCACGTTTTTTAGCCTATAGTTCTGTCATTAGCATGCCCCTAAATGATTTTAGTTACTCATGGATATGTAAAGAGCAGAAATGGTAGATAAAGTAGACATGCTTAGAAGAGAAATGTGTGTAAAACAGCAAGCAAAACTCGTAGCAGAACAAGGTAGAACTGTGAAATGCAGAAACTTACTTTGATTTCTTTAAGTGTTTGAATAACAAAGGAAAGCTTTAAAAGACTGAATCCAAGACAGACAACAACGAAATGCAGTAATTGAAATGACTAAACTAAGAACAACATTGAATAGAAATGGAATTGAGAAGAAAGAACAGAAAACAGTAAAGGCTTGCTGGAAACTTCGTGGCAGTCGCCTCGAATGATGGTGATGGGAATTCAGCCGTGCTTGGATGAATCCAATCGAGAGAGAAGAAGAATCTTCTCTCCTTCCTATCAGATTATCGACTCCAAAAGCTGAGAACCTCACTCCAACAGACGGCAAAGGAATTTAGAGAGAAATGGTGGACTGCGAGAAGACTTCTGCACTTCGAATTGCTTACTGAACCTCCGACTTTGACCCCCTTTTATAGTAGTTTGCAGGTGCGTTTGGGCCAAGGAGAACCATCAATCTTCAACGCCATATATCAGAATGGATGGAGGAGAAAGAACGAATCCCTGAAAAGTCGGATCTAAACAGAAAATGATCAGCCAACTTACGGTTTTAACTTGAATAATTGCGGTCACCGCAATTATTCCGCAATTCATTTGCAATGCTAACTTTTTCATTCTTTTCTTCGGTTTTCAACCCTTTTTCTACCTATTGTACATAAGTCCTATATTAGCTACCTTCTTCTAATTCTCATATTAAAGCATAGGTTTAAGCTAAATGCTAACAAAAACACCTAAATGTGTACATCTTCTTAAGCTAAATGGGTCCTAAATAAGTCACTTTCAGAGACTTAACATGGTTCAGTAGTCAACTTTTGTTCTTCCTCAACATGATTTGGTACCTCAACCTGAATAAACTCTTCAGTAGACTGCTCTGGAGTGAACTCTTTTTTAGTAGACTTCTCAACTGGTTCTTTTTCAATATCATCCATCATCCTTCCACTTCTCAATGTGATAGTTTTTCCAGCTTTGCATTGCTCCCCGGGGTTCACCTCAGTGTCACTAGGATATTTATGTTTATGGAGACTATTGATAGATGTGGCCATCTGACTCATTTGTACCTCCAAATTTTTTATGGCTTCTCCATGACTAGTCATTGTGCTTTCCATTTGGTTTGCTCTATTTCTGGATTCTGTAACGAATGTTCCAACCAATTCTTCAAGGGATGGCTTCTTTTCAGGTTGTTGAGAAGTGGATGCAAAACCTGGTGGAGGCTGTAAAACATTTTTAGTATTAGCATAGGAAAAATTCTCATGATTTCTCAAACTCGAATGGTAGTAAGTAGGAAGATTATTTTGCATCTGTTGGCCTTCATAGTTGAAATTTCTATTGTTTACATATTCGGCCTGCTACAAGTTGTAGTCCTCACAAGATGGAGGGGTTTGAGCTGCTGCCAAGGCTGCAATAGATTGAGTAACACCTATCCTACAAGTTTGTTCATTGCATTAGTAAGAGATGCAATTTGAGCTTTAAGGGAGCTTACCTCATCCACCTCATGGAGGCCGGCTATTGTTTTAGAATTGGAGCGTTCATTTGGCCAATGATAGCTTGTACTTTCCATCTCCTCTAATAATGTACGAGCTCCATCTACAGTTTTCTTCAGGATCGTTCCTTCAGATGTTGCATCTACAATTGTCTTAGTTTGTCCTGTGAGTCCATTGTAAAATAATTGAATTTGTAGCCAGTCTGGATACCCATGCTCAGGACACTTCCTTATTAGTTCCTTGTATCGCTCCCATGCTTCAAACAATTGTTCACCTTCATGTGGTATGAAGGTTCCTATCTCAGTTCTAAGCTTGGCAGATTTAGCATGTGAGAAGAATGTAGTCAAAAATGCATGTGCCAACTCCTCCCAAGTAGTGATGCTTCCTGGTTGTAATAATTCTAGCCAATCAGTTGCTTTTCCTGTAAAGAGAAAGGAAAAAGGCGTAAGCGAATTGCATTAGTAGAAACACCATCAATTTTTAGAGTGCTAGAGATTTCTAAGAATTTCTTCAAATGGGAATTGTGGTCTTCAATGGGACAAACCCTGAATGCATTGTTCATGGCCATTTGAATAAGTTCTCCTCAACTCAAAATTGTTGGCATCTATAGGTGTGAGAATTTTCATGTTCATGCAAGAATTTACATGTAGCCATGTGTTGCGTGCTCAGTGTGTGTGTAAATTAGATGCGAAGAGCACTCAGATCATGCAAGTATACATGGTCTGCAGCAAGTGATAAGTATATTTTATATCGTTTTCCCACAGAGATTTGATTAAGTTTATGCTAAGTACAGATTGATTGAAGGAAAATGTAACCGGTGACAAAATGTTGTTGGTTGGGTTGCTGCGTTAACGATTTGATGCGTGTTAAATTAGATAAGGTAACTAGGAATGAAATGGATTTTGGGTTGAGACACGAGATTGTAAAGGACACAAGGAAAACGTAAAGTTACAGCAATGCAAAAAAACTAAAGAGACTACAATATGGAAAACTGGTATTGCGGGACTCGCAATACCTTCGCAATAAGCTAGCAACAGATTAACAGGCTAATAAAATCTAACGTAAGTCCAAGAAAATAAGCTAACTAACTCACAGAATAGAAGAATAGTATTGCGGATCTCGCAATACTTTTGCAATAAAACTTAACAACAGATTAACAAGCAAGTAAATCTAAGATAAAGACAGAAAATAAGATTGCGGCTCTCGCAATACTTTCGCAATAAACTCGCAACGGGTGAAAGCTTAAGATAAAAACAGCAAGGTTGGCTAAGAATCCTCCTTAGGTATAAACCATGATCATTCAGCAGTGAACAAGCATTACATGCATCGTATTCAGCTAGATCTCATACATCTTCCGATTATATGCTTTAGATTCATAAGTTACTCATATCCAAGTAAGGCTAAGAACCTATTTATGATTGCATGCTATTAAACGTGCTAGAAAAGCACCTATTCCTAGATCACTCTCTGGTTACCATGAAAGGCTAACATGAATGAATGACTCTGAATTCTTACTCCTTCTAGAGGTTAGGAATTCTTTAGAACAAAATGGATGGCCGGTCGAAATGGCCCATGGGATGAAGTTCACATTCATTCAATGCATTCATGCTCATTTACATGTTGAATTCACATAGATGTGTCCTACAGATTCATCTTAACAAACCTTTATAAACCTAGCTACTCATGGCTTTAGAAGAACTTAACAAAACTAATTGATTACTCATGAATAGAACTCAACAAAACTAATTGATTAATTATGAGAAACAGAAGAACTCAACAAAACTAATTGATTAATTAATAAAGCAGATCCAATAACAATTCATAAAGCAAACACAACTCAATCCGAAAGCGATATTAAAGAAAAACAGTAGATGAACCGAACAAGAACTAAAAGGAACAATATCTAATTCGAAAAGCAATTAAAGAAAGCAGTAGATCAGATGAAGATCCTCTTGACCACGATTCGCCTCGGATGAAGGAGAAGAATGGTCGATCCTGGGAAGGAATTCAATCAGAAGAGAGATGAATCTTCTCTTCCTCTTTTTGAATTATCGACGCCAAGGGATCGTTGGTTCTTCGATCCAATAATCGGGAGAGGGTTTTTTATTCTCTTCACCCTCGAGTGGTTTATGGATTGAATTCCTTTCAATTCAATGCTTTGATCCTTCATCTAGCTCTCTTTATATAGCCTTCAGAGGTTGCCATAGGCTGCTCCGTAATCATGGATCACCATCCAAATTTGAGGTAACAACCTCACACGTGGCAGCTATAGGAAGGTCGGCGGCTGAAAAAATGCAGCAACAAAGACCAGTATTGCGATTGCGTTGCGATCACAATGCTCTGTTTTTGGGTTGTGCTTCTTCTGATCTCATTGCGCTCCTCGCAAAACTTCAGCAATACATCTGCAAAGCATTAATTAGACATTTTTTCACCAATTTACACACTTATGCACAACTTTTTCACATAAGCCTTAAATTAACCTCATTTCAAAAAATGTCACGATAAAACACATATTATGCTCATTAATAGTTAAAATGCTCGAAAGACTTCATGAATATCGAGTAATTATAGCCCTAAATAACTCTCTTTTGGCGAGGTAACACACCCCCAAACTTGAGTTATTGCTAGTCCTCGAGCAATACAAAGACTCACTTTCCCTCTCTTTTTCTACTATCTAACTGCTAACTCTTGTCTTTATCTCTAACTAACCAAATTGCTTAATCTCTTGGCCTACTGTCGAAGGTATTGCTGTCCTGTGACACACTTCAAGCTAAAACCAACTTCATGTTTTGTCATTCTGAATTCCTTTGCCTTTAAAACCTTCAGCTTTAAATAACTCCTTTACCTTCTGGTTTATCCGCCTATATCATCAAGCACATTGTGGAGTCATCCCTTAGCTTTAAAATCTACCTAGCTTTAACTTAAAACTTAGTACATGCTTCTAAATTTTTATTCTTTTATTTCCTAGGAATCCTTTAGAGTCATGCCATGCTCAGAACCAAAACAAAGTGACAGAGTACAGAATCCATAGAACAGTCTAAGCCATGGCATCACTCTTGTTAGGACAGACACTTATTTCCCTAGATAAGCCTTCTAGTTACAGCCCATTGCTTAGCTAACTTAGGATCAGAGATCAGTACATAGGACATCTAAGCACTTACGGCTGCAACCTTCTGGCATACATCATCCTTCTTTGTTTTCTATTTTTATTTTTTCCTTTTTCTTTCTCTTGCAATGCTCTCTTCTTTTCTAGGTTTGCCTTTTGATGCAGTGCCCCTTGTGGGTTACACAAGTGGACATGATTACTCATCATTCCTAGAGAAACGATAATGCCTCTTTTTCTTTTGTTGTATTCTCTTTTTTTTTTTTTTTTTTTTTTTCAAAGAAGAATGTTGTATATGTACTAAGGGAGAGAAGAGTGTTCCTAGGACTAGAAGGCTACCTCCACCAAACTTGAACTTCTCATTGTCCTCAATGAGAGGATTGGGTGGCACACCCCCAAACTTAATTAGAAGCATCTAGTTCTAAGCTAAAAGGAAGTAAACTTTAAAAATCTAAGGGTTGGAATGGCTTTCCTAGGTTAGATAACACATCAAGCAAAGGTTTATTAAAAACAAAAGATAAGGGCTTACAAGGCACATGCTTTGTCAACTTATGAAGCTAAGTCAATCTTTAAAGAATGTACTCGACACTCATCCAGCAAACTCAACAAACAGAAAACAGCCCACAGAGAATCACATTCAGTCAAGTATGAAGAGATAAAAACATTACAAATAGCAGCAGTTACATTGCACAACAACAACATGCTTGGAATTTTCTAATGAGAACATGCTGATTTAGACAAAGACATGCTTGAGAGGGCTATGCGGAGAGTGCAAGGAAAACACAATTAATTCAACAGAGCAGATATGGAATTGATCAAAGCTCCTTAACTACTCTAACTCTATTGTGGCCCATGTGGCTTCTTGGAAAAATAAAGACAACAGACAAGACTATTTAAACTACTTGTGCTAACTAAATGAAACTACTCTAAAGCAAACTAACTAATGAAATCTAAAACAGATCAGTTGATATTTGGAGGGGGGGGGGGGGGGGGTCAAAGGTAACAGAAAAGCAGGGTGAGAGAATAAGGAATACTACCTCGAATGCCGTCAGTCAAGGGCATTCATTCATTTTCTTCTTCTTCTTCTTCATCAATCTTCTCCACACGCGGAGGCATTGTTACGTCTCCAAAAGTGACCTTTTTAGGACTTTTTTTCCATAGAAAGATGTACACTCTTAGGTGTTTTTGATAGGATTTAGCTTAAACCTATGCTTATTTATGAGAATTAGAAGAAGGAAGCTAAATTAGGACTTGTATGCAAAAGGAAAGAAAAGGAATGAAAAACGAAGTTAAAAGAATGAAAAATGAGCATTGCGGCAGCATTGCGGAAACATTGCTAAAACCGCAATGTTTCAAGTGAAATCCGTAAGTTGACTGATCTTTTTCTGTTATGTTCCGTTATTTCAGGGATTCGTTCTTTCTCCTCCATCCATTTTGAAGTACGACGTTGAGGATGGATGGTTCTCCTTGGCCCAAACGCACCTGCAGATTACTATAAAAGGGGGTCAAAGTAGAGGGTTTGATCATCATCCGAAAGCGTAGAAGTCTCTTCGCAGCTCCATTCTTTCTCCTGTTTTTCTCTTCCGTCTGTTGGGTTGGAAAGCTTAGCTGTTGGAGTCGACAATCTGATAGGAAGGAGAGAAGATTCATCTTCTCTCCTGATTGGATTCATCCAAGCAAGGCTTACCTTTCTCACCTTTCAGCCGAGGCGTTTGCGACGAGGCGTTCAAGCTCACTTTACCTGCTTTCTGTCTTTAGTTTTCATTTCCAGCACCGTTTGTTGTCATTTCTTTTCCATTAGTTAGTACATTTCATTTCGTTGCTTTCTGTCTTTGAGTTATTCACTTTAAGTTTCCCTTTGTTTATTCAACCAATCGATTAATCAAAGCACAATTCATTCTTTCACAGTTTCTTGTCTTTGCGGTTTACTGTTTTGCTTTGCTGTTTTAAGTTTATTCCTCTTCTGAGCATGCCTATTTTTTCTAATATTTCTGTCATCTCTATATCCATGAGTAACTAAGTCACATAGGGGCATGCTAATGACAATGCTATAGGCTAAAAAACGTGAACCAAGCATGTAGGATAGTTCTCGAATGCATTGATTGTATGTAAGCTTCATCCCACGGGCAATTTCGATTGGCCATCCATTTTGTCCAAAGAACTCCTAACCTCTGGAAGGAGTAAGAGTTCAGAGTCATACACTCATGCTAGCCTCTCAAGGTAGCCAGAAAACGACCTAGGAATAGTCGTTTTCCTAGTACAAACCATAACTTTCTGCTTTAACAAGATGCTTAAGACCTTACTTGGATATGAGTAAACTAAAGAATCTAATGCATGAAATCGGAAGATACATGAGATTGAGTTAGTTTGATGCATAGTGAGTTGATTTAATGCTTGAGATTCGTGTGAAAATGCCTATAGAGGAGTCGTTAGTAGCCCTTGTTTCTCCATTTTACACACTTTCGCTGTTAGTAACATTGCGGTAGAATTGCTGTTCTCGCAATTCTGCTAAGTTAAAAAGTCTATTTAGCTATTTTCCTCTTCGTTTATTAATCTCTTCTCTTTTCATTTGAGTTTATCATTGACTTGCACTTGTTTATGTTGCTACCCTTTACAGATTCCTTAGAAATTAGACAACTTAAAACCAATTCTACCCCGTCAAATCCACCCATTCTTGCTTAACAATACACTTCTCGAGTAGCTAATAATAAATCTCTGTGGGAAAACGAATGAAAAAATATTTACTACTTGCTACAAGATCATGTATGCTTGCATGTTCTGAGTGCTCTCTCTCTCTTATTGCTTATTTATTTTACACATTGAGCACGCAACAAGTTTTTGGCGCCGCTGCCGGGGATTTAGTTTAGTGAAAACGAAGTTTGTTAAGTTAGAAAACCAACTCTTAATATCTATTGAAGCTGATCTATTTTCATTTCTTTTGCAGGTACTATTTGGGTTAGTTTATGAATGAGCCTTCAAGTAGTGATCTAGAGTTCAACCCTGAGCCTGAGAGATTACTTAGGGCCAGAAATAGAGCCAAGAAACGTCTCTTTAACCAACCCCCTTTACCTCAAATAATTGCTGAAACCGCAGAGTCTCCGCAATCCTCTCAAGAAGAAATGGATAGATTAGTTCCAAATCCGGTACCTATCACTCGCAATCCCATCGAAATAGCGAATGATAAGAATAGTGCCATTCTCTCATACTTAGTTCCCATGCCTGGGGAGCTAAACCCAAGCATCATCCGCCCTGAAATTACTGCCAACTCATTCGAGTTAAAGCCAGTAATGTTCCAAATGTTGTCCACTGTGGGACAATTCTTTGGAGTGGAAAATGAGGATCCCCACAACCATCTTAGAAACTTCCTAGGAGTCAGTGATACATTCATCATCCCTGGAGTTTCCCAAGAAGCCTTGAGGCTCTACCTCTTCCCTTACTCATTGAGGGACAAAGCAAAGACGTGGTTAAACTCATTACCCTCTGGATCAGTCCTCAATTGGACAGACTTGGCGGAGAAATTCCTAGTGAAATACTTTCCACCTGATAGGAATTCTACCTTTCGTGATGACATAGTCAAGTTCAAACAAGCTGAGAATGAGTCTCTTCACGAAGCTTGGACAAGGTTCAAGGACCTTCTTCTTAAATGTCCACACCATGGCATCTCATGGTGTATCCAAATAGAGGTCTTTTTCAAAGGATGCAACCCCAGCACCAGACAAGTTCTAAATTCATCTGCTGGAGGTTCCATGTTGTCCAAGAGTTATAATGAAGCCTATGAGATCTTGGAGAAGATCTCAACATCTCATTGTAGGTGGTCAGATGATCCAATAGAGCCAAGTAGAGCTCAAGATAAGGACGCACTCAATGCCATGAGTAGCCAAATAAGCGCCCTGACCAACCTAGTTAAACAAATGGCTCAAACCAATCTCCAAACTAGTGTCAACACCGCCACAGCCATGTCAATGGGCACACAACCAAGTCAAGGTGAGACACTAATCTGTGGATTCTGTGGGGAAGGGCACCTGTATGAATACTGCCCTGGGAATCCAGCCTCAGTCTGCTATGTTGGAAGCCAACAGCAGCCTAGGAACAACCCCTATTCCAATACTTACAACCCTGGTTGGAGGAACCACCCAAACCTTTCATGGGGTGGCCAACAAAATGCTAACCAAGCTCCTAACCAACCAAGACCGAGTGGAACACCTGGTTTCACTCTCCAACATAACCAATCCATGTATCAAAAACCATACAACCAACCTGTAGGATCCTCTGTAGAAAACTTACTTAAGGAATACATAGCCAAGAATGATGCCACTCTACAAAGTCAGCAAGCTACCCTCAGGAGCCTAGAGAACCAAATAGGGCAACTAGCCAATGAACTTAAAAGTAGGCCCCAAGGTAGATTACCTGCTGACACTGAGGTGCCAAGGAGAGATGGAAAAGAGCAAGTACAAGCAATTGAACTTAGAAGTGGGAGACCATTGGTGAGCAACACTAAAGAAGCCCCAAAGAGAGTAGAGAACAATGAGTCTAGTGCTCCACTGGAGTCTCTGCCAAACCAAGGTCAACCATCACCAAGCACATCAGGAGCAAGGCTGGAGCCAATCATAGAAGAGATAGAAGAAATTCCAAGGCCTCCACCTATCCTGAGGCGACCTGAAGTGCCTGCATATGTGCCACCACCTCCATTTCCTCGAAGGCTAAAGAAAAAACAAGAACAGGAAGTGCACTTTAATAAATTCTTAGAAATTCTTAAGCAAGTGCATGTTAATATTCCTTTTGTAGAAGTTTTACAGTCTATGCCCTCTTATGTAAAGTTTTTGAAGGATATTATCACTAACAAGAAAATAATTGGTGAGTTTGAAACAGTGAATCTCACTGAGGAGTGCAGTGCCATACTCCAAAACAAGCTACCCAAGAAGGAGAAGGATCCTGGTTCCTTCACCTTACCAGTAGAGCTAGGAGGCAAGCACGTGGGCAGAGCTCTTTGTGACCTGGGAGCCAGCATAAACCTCATGCCCCTATCACTACTCCGCCAGCTAGGAATAGGAGAAGCACGTCCAACCACTGTCACTTTACAACATGCAGACAGATCCATAGCCTACCCTGAGGGTAAGATTGAGGATATTCTTGTAAAGGTTGACAAGTTTATTTTCCTTGCAGATTTCATTATCCTGGATTATGAAGCAGACAAGGAGGTCCCCATCCAATTAGGCAGACCATTTCTAGCCACAGGTAGGGCCCTGATAGATGTCCAGAAAGGTGAGCTCACCATGAGGGTTCATGATGAGGAGGTTAAATTTAGTGTTTATAAAGCCTTAAGGTACCCCTCTGACTCTGAATCTTGTGCTAGCATGGACATTGTAGATTCACTGATGGAAGAACAGCTGGAGCATGAATTATTAACTAAGCATGCTAATGAATATGTACAATTAGATTTAAATGATTTGAATCTTTCTGAGATAATGGATATACCTGTAGATAAGACACAACATGTATGTATAAATAAAGACCTGACTGACAGATCCCTGAATCCTTTAAAGCCATCCATTGAGCATCCACCTGTCTTAGAATTGAAACCACTGCCCACACATCTTAAGTATGCATATTTAGGAAGTAATGAGACTCTGCCTGTAATTATTTCATCTAAATTAAGTGAGAAGCATGAGGTTGAGCTGATTTTATTACTTAAACAACATAGGAAGGCTATTGCATGGACTATTGCTGACATTAGAGGCATTAGCCCTTCCTACTGCATGCATAAGATAATACTAGAGGAAGTACATACACCCCGAGTAGATCAACAACGTAGGTTGAACCCCTCTATGAAAGAGGTAGTTAAAAAGGAAATAATAAAATGGTTAGATGCAGGTGTGATCTTCCCTATAGCTAGTAGTCAGTGGGTGAGTCCTATACAATGTGTACCTAAGAAGGGGGGATGACTGTGGTAGTCAATGAGAGCAAGGAACTGATTCCAACTAGGACTATTACAGGGTGGAGAGTGTGTATGGATTATAGGAAATTAAATAAGGAAACAAAAAAAGACCACTTCCCTCTACCATTCATTGACCAAATGTTAGATATGATAGCTGGTAGAGCTTACTACTGCTTCTTAGACGGTTATTCAGGATATAACCAGATCACTATAGACCCTAAGGACCAGGAGAAGACAACCTTCACTTGCCCTTTTGGAACTTTTGCCTTTCGCAGAATGCCTTTTGGCTTATGCAATGCACCGGCAACATTCCAAAGGTGCATGTTGGCAATATTCTCTGATTTGGATGAGTCCATGATAGAGATATTCATGGATGATTTCTCAGTCTTTGGTGATTCATTCACAAACTGTTTAGAGAACTTAGGACAAGTCCTGGCTAGGTGTGAGGAGACCAACCTAGTCCTTAATTGGGAGAAGTGCCACTTCATGGTGGACGAAGGGATTGTCTTAGGTCATAGAGTGTCTAGGGCAGGTGTAGAGGTCGATAGGGCCAAGATTGAAATAATAGAGAAGTTGGTAGAACCTCAGAATGTAAAAGCCATTAGAAGTTTCTTAGGACATGCAGGCTTCTATAGAAGGTTCATTAAGAACTTTTCTAAGATCTCCAAGCCTTTATGTGAGCTTCTAGAGTTGAACAAGCCATTCATCTTCTCTAAAGAATGTTTCCTAGCCTGGAAAACCCTTAAGGAAGCACTAGTCAAAGCACCTATTATAGTAGGGCCAAATTGGGATCTCCCATTTGAGATGTTATGTGATGCAAGTGACTATGCTGTAGGGGTTATGCTAGGACAAAAGATTGACAAGTTAACACACCCTGTATACTATGCTAGTAAGACACTTAATGAGGCACAATGTAATTACACAACCACTGAGAAGGAGATGCTAGCTGTAGTATTTGCCTGTGAGAAGTTTAGGAATTACATTGTAGGCACTAGAACAATCGTGTATACAGATCACTCTACACTAAAGTACCTTATGAGGAAGGCTGATGCTAAGCCTAGGTTGATTAGATGGGTATTGCTGCTGCAAGAGTTTGATCTGGACATTAGAGATAAGAAAGGATGTGAAAATGTGGTTGCGGATCATCTTTCTAGATTGCAGCATAATTGCGGAAATATTGCGGAACCCGCAATTTCTGATGCTTTTATTGATGAACATGTCTTTGTATTGACTCATCGTGATAACGATGAGGAACCTTGGTTTGCTGACATTGCTAACTTCCTTGCATCGCAGGTACTACCAACTTTCAAGGGAGGCCAAGAGAAGAAGAGGTTCCTTCATGAAGCTAGGAAGTTCATATGGGATGATCTCACACTTTACAAGACATGTGCTGATGGTCTGCTAAGGAAGTGTGTATCAGCTGCTGAGGCAAAGTCTGTGTTGCAGCACTGCCATAGAGCCCCCTATGGTTGACACTTTGGTGGTCAAAGGACAGCTGCAAAGGTGTTCCAGAGTGGCTACTATTGGCCAACGATCTTCAAGGATGCCCACAACTATGCACACAGCTGTGATGAATGCCAGAGAACAGGTAACCTTAGTCGAAAGGATGAGATGCCTCTCACTTACATCTTAGAGTTGGAGCTCTTTGATGTGTGGGGCATTGACTTCATGGGACCATTTCCCCCATCATCAGGTAACCTTTACATACTTGTAGCAGTAGACTATGTATCTAAGTGGGTAGAGGCCATAGCATGTCCAAATAATGATGCCAAAACAGTCATTAAGTTCCTTCATAGACATATCTTTACTAGGTTTGGAACACCTCGTGCTATAATTAGTGATGAAGGGACACATTTCATTAATAGAGCTATGGAGAGAGTGTTGGCTAAATATAATGTTAGACATAGAGTAGCCACCCCTTATCACCCACATTCGAATGGCCAAGCTGAGATATCAAATAGGGAGATTAAAAACATACTCGAAAAAGTGGTCAAACCCAATAGAAAAGATTGGTCGTTTAAACTCGAGGATGCACTTTGGGCATATAGGACTGCATATAAGACACCCCTAGGTATGTCTCCTTATAGACTTGTGTATGGCAAAGCATGTCACTTACCATTCGAATTAGAAATTAAAGCATTTTGGGCCCTAAAAGAGTTGAATTATTGCGTGACCGATGCGGGAACATTGCGGTCTTTGCAATTACATGAGCTTGATGAGCTTAGGCATATGTCCTATGAAAATGCTAAAATGTATAAGGAAAAGACCAAGATTTGGCACGACAGTAGACTTAGGATTAAGGACTTTAAGAAAGGCCAGCTTGTCTTATTATTTAACTCACGGTTGAAATTATTTCCAGGCAAACTTAAGTCCAGATGGTCAGGTCCTTTTGTGATAACTAACGTGTTTGTTCATGGTGAAATCGAGATTAAGAACCTGCAGCAAGGGCAACCGTTCATGGTTAATGGTGCAAGATTGAAGCATTACTATGAGGAAGGAGATGTGAAGACTCTCTCGGCCTTCCTCTTGACTGAAACATGAAAATAAGAACGAGAGAGGACGAGTGATCACTGTGCTCGTCCATGCGAGGCTAATGCCTTAGTTTATTTTTTGCTATTTTTTCGGTTACTGTTTGTAGAGATTTTTGTGTGATTTTAATTACGAATTTGATTTTAATTTTATTTCTTTTTGTAGGGGATCGACAGAGGGAATCAAGGAGATGAATTTAGGATAAAAGAATCGGGGAAGATATGGGACCAAATCAAAGATTACGTTGAGGAGATATTAGCATTTGAAACGGCAGAATCTCCAACGGTCACTAAAATTGCGCTGGATTTGCAGAATCCGCAACGGAAATAGCCGTTGGGATTTCCATCATTACTTATAGCCGTTAGAAGCGCGCTGATCCGTACGCTTCCCCCATTCTCTGAACTCCAAGAAATCTCTCTCCCTCTTCATCTGCAATTCCTCTTTCCAGATTCCTACTATTCCACCATGGTGCTAACGAGAGCTGAGAGATCTGCATCCAAAAAGAAGGCTGACGACGCTGAAATTGCTGCGAGGGAAGCACTCCTCGCCTTGGCAGATGCTGAGGCTGCGCGCACTGGACGACTCCCCAAGCTGCCTGTCCGAAAGAAGAAGTGGAAGGTGGTTACGGAGATCCCTGCTGGACCCTCTGAACCAGCAGGAACGCCCAAGAAACGCAAGTGGAAGATGGCTGTGGCCGAAGCTGCGATCAAGAAAAAGGCTCCCTCTGTGGAGAGTCAAGAAAGTGGCTGTCCGTCCCACGAGACAGCCGAGCAAAGCTCTTCGCCATCTCCACCAGCGCGAAGCCCTGAGCTTTCTCCATCACCACAGAGCTCTGAACACACTCCACCGACGCAGAGCCCTGAGGCATCACCCATCTCCCAGAAGCCTGACCCCGAATTTCCATACGGAGAGCATCAAGAATCGACGCAGGGTAGTGAGGAAGCTGAAGAAGAAGAGGTCTTCTCTCCTTTGAGGGAAGCCAGCCCCGAGAGTCCAGCGCAGGGGGATGATTCAATGGACGAGACACTGGGGGATTGCCTCCAGCAGATCACAACCAAGGCAAGATTGAAAAAGAAGGCCACCAAGGTTGTCAAGGCCAAACGGCCGAAAGCCTCGAAGAAGTCCAAGAAAAAGAAAGCCAGGGGTGAGCCTTCATCAAAGAAGGTGAGTGATGAGCCGTCTCTGAAGAAGCTCAAGATCGAGGCTGCTGAATCAGCCCAACCAAAAGACAAGGGGAAAGCCAAGCTGTACCCCGAAGATGAGCCTCAATCAGTGAGGTATGTGTCCTCTGATGCAGAATCAAGGGGCACTGAGCTGCGGAAGAGGGACCTGCTGCACGAGAAAGGATTCCTCGACGCGCTCGCAGACCTGCCGCAATTCTTGCGCGCAGGGATCACAAATCACGGCTGGGAAGAGCTGTGCAGGCCGCCCAACCCCGCCTACTCCAGCATGGTGTATGATTTTTACGCCAATTTGATGAACCCTGAGGATGGCCTGTCTGTGGTCAGAGGAGTCGAGGTGGATTTCTCAGCGAAGGCAATCAATGAAGCCTATGGCCTCAAAGGGCAAAAGCACACGGATTATGCCAGGATCGTTGATGAGCCAACAAAAGCTGTCCTGGAGGAAGCAATTCGGCTAATTGGCCAGCCTGAGGCATCGTGGACAGTTTCACGCAATGGGAGGCACACTCTCATGAGTGCTAACCTCACAGCCAAGGCAGCTGTCTGGTTCTCATTTGTGCGCAGAAGGTTGTCTCCAGTGACCCACGAGACCACCATCAACCAAGGCAGATCGCTGCTGGTCTATGCGATCATGAGGGGCCTCACAATCAACGTTGGTGAAGTCATTGCAGCCTCAATCGCAGACTGCGCTAAAAAGGGTAAGGGTCCACTTTTCTTTCCTAATACAATTACTAAGCTCTGCTTACGTGCAGGGGTCCCAATCGAGCGAATGGAAAGGCAGCTGGCCTACACGGGGCATCTGGAGTTGCCTACTGCCTTGAGGATGCGAAGGAAGGGGAACATGGAGTTTGAGCTAGATGGCCTGGCTGCTGCTCAATCTCTGTCAATGGCCTGTCTGATGGACCTGCAGAAGAAGATAGCTCAGTGGGCCACATATGCGCAGGCAAGGGATAAAGATGTGGCAGACCAATTGGGCTGCATCTTTCCTGAATTCCCCACGGACCTACTGACACCATGGGCGCCTCCAAGACCAAGAAGGGATGATGATGATGAGGACATCTGAGTGCTAGACTGAGAAGCACTCAAGGGAGTATTTCTGTTCCCTAAAATAAAAAAAATAAAAAAAACAATCAAACTGCTTTTTGTTAAACCATGTGAATTAGGCTATTTTGAGTTAAATTTGGATCTGTTTTTAGTTCTTTATTGCTGCTGTTTAGAATTGCTTAGTATAGGCTGATGATAACTGAATAGGTAGATTAGTTTAGTTTACTTTTTGTATAGCTTAAATGACTGGAAAAAGCATGCATAGGGGCCTTAATCACTGGTATATCTGCCCTGTATCCATTGCGAAAAAATTGCGGAATCCGCAATTTTTATTAGTAAATGCATGTTTTTGACTGACTGTTTAACTAGGCTGGTTCTGTTTAAATTTTGTCTTTTGCTGCTATCTTGACTGCCTTATATAGTCTATCTAAAAGCATGCTGGATGAGTGTCATAGGACACCTTTGATAGTTTAAATTAACCTCTAAAAAGTGCTCAGCATGCATAGCTTTAAGTCCTTACGTGACTGTTTTTATAAATTTCTGCTGCTGTGATGTTTGCTTTTAGAATGTTCTGTCTATGCCTAGGGCTTTTAGATTCTCTTTGTTTTACCTTAGACTAGATGCTTCTAGGACAAGTTTGGGGGTGTCCCACCTCAGACACTCATTGGGGACAATGAGTAGTTTAAGTTTGGGGGAGGCCACCCTAGGCCTAGGAACTTTCCTCTCTCCCTTAAAGCATAAGCATTCTTCTTCTCCTTTACAAAAGAAAATGATGAGCTGAAAAAAAAAATGAAAAATAGAATAAAGAGGGGTGTCTCTCTTAAGTTGGTGAGTAATCAGTGCAAAGTGTGTAACCCACAAGTGGCATTGCATCAAACGGCAACCAAAGGAGAGGCTCCACCTAAGTAAGAAAGAAAGAAAAAGGAAGAAATAGGGAAGAAGAATGTATACCTAGGAGTTGCAACTTTGTGGCTTAGATGTCCTAAATAAAAAGAACTCTGATCCTCAATTAGCTGAGCACAAAGTTGTAACTTGTAGGGTTGTTTAGGGAGATGAATGTATGTCCAATGTAGTGATGCCAGGGTTTAGGTTCTTCTCTAAAAGTACTACTGTCACTATTAATACTAAGACTGGCATGACTCTAAGGAATCCTAGGTAGCTCAAAAGTAAAACTAGAAGCATGTACTGAGTCTGGGGTAAAGCTAGGTAGAATTTGAAACCTTAGGGATAGTTGCACGATATGACAGAAGCAAGTAAATCAGCTGTAAGGAGTTAATGAAACAGTAGGAGCATTAGGCGTGCGAAGTCAGAAGAAGCTAGATAAGAGGATAGTTGAAAACTTAGAAGTGTGTCACAGGACAGCACTGCTATAGATAGGAAGTTAGGGGAGTCAACAAGTGGTTAAGAGGATAAAACAGCGGCCTAAGTAAGTCCTTAGAGTGCTCGAGGACGAGCAAAACCTTAAGTTTGGGGGTGTGTTACGTCTCCAAAAGTGACATTTTTAGGACTTGTTTTCCATAGAAAGATGTACACTCTTAGGTGTTTTTGATAGGATTTAGCTTAAACCTATGCTTATTTATGAGAATTAGAAGAAGGAAGCTAAATTAGGACTTGTATGCAAAAGGAAAGAAAAGGAATGAAAAACAAAGTTAAAATAATGAAAAATGAGCATTGCGGCAGCATTGCGGAAACATTGCTAAAACCGCAATGTTTCAAGTGAAATCCGTAAGTTGACTGATCTTTTTCTGTTATGTTCCGTTATTTTAGGGATTCGTTCTTTCTCCTCCATCCATTTTGAAGTACGACGTTGAGGATGGATGGTTCTCCTTGGCCCAAACGCACCTGCAGATTACTATAAAAGGGGGTCAAAGTAGAGGGTTTGATCATCATCCGAAAGCGTAGAAGTCTCTTCGCAGCTCCATTCTTTCTCCTGTTTTTCTCTTCCGTCTGTTGGGTTGGAAAGCTTAGCTGTTGGAGTCGACAATCTGATAGGAAGGAGAGAAGATTCATCTTCTCTCCTGATTGGATTCATCCAAGCAAGGCTTACCTTTCTCACCTTTCAGCCGAGGCGTTTGCGACGAGGCGTTCAAGCTCACTTTACCTGCTTTCTGTCTTTAGTTTTCATTTCCAGCACCGTTTGTTGTCATTTCTTTTCCATTAGTTAGTACATTTCATTTCGTTGCTTTCTGTCTTTGAGTTATTCACTTTAAGTTTCCCTTTGTTTATTCAACCAATCGATTAATCAAAGCACAATTCATTCTTTCACAGTTTCTTGTCTTTGCGGTTTACTGTTTTGCTTTGCTGTTTTAAGTTTATTCCTCTTCTGAGCATGCCTATTTTTTCTAATATTTCTGTTCTCTCTATATCCATGAGTAACTAAGTCACATAGGGGCATGCTAATGGCAATGCTATAGGCTAAAAAATGTGAACCAAGCATGTAGGATAGTTCTCGAATGCATTGATTGTATGTAAGCTTCATCCCACGGGCAATTTCGATTGGCCATCCATTTTGTCCAAAGAACTCCTAACCTCTGGAAGGAGTAAGAGTTCAGAGTCATACACTCATGCTAGCCTCTCAAGGTAGCCAGAAAATGACCTAGGAATAGGCGTTTTCCTAGTACAAACCATAACTTTCTGCTTTAACAAGATGCTTAAGACCTTACTTGGATATGAGTAAACTAAAGAATCTAATGCATGAAATCGGAAGATACATGAGATTGAGTTAGTTTGATGCATAGTGAGTTGATCCAATGCTTGAGATTCGTGTGAAAATACCTATAGAGGAGTCGTTAGTAGCCCTTGTTTCTCCATTTTACACACTTTCGCTGTTAGTAACATTGCGGTAGAATTGTTGTTCTCGCAATTCTGCTAAGTTAAAAAGTCTATTTAGCTATTTTCCTCTTCGTTTATTAATCTCTTCTCTTTTCATTTGAGTTTATCATTGACTTGCACTTGTTTATGTTGCTACCCTTTACAGATTCCTTAGAAATTAGACAACTTAAAACCAATTCTACCCCGTCAAATCCACCCATTCTTGCTTAACAATACACTTCTCGAGTAGCTAATAATAAATCTCTGTGGGAAAACGAATGAAAAAATATTTACTACTTGCTACAAGATCATGTATGCTTGCATGTTCTGAGTGCTCTCTCTCTCTTATTGCTTATTTATTTTACACATTGAGCACGCAACAGGCATCCAGGGGTCCAGCAAGGCAGCAGGGAATACAGGGAACTTGCACCTCAGGTGCTCAGCGAATTCTATGTCTCTTGCTTGAGAGTACTTAGCCCATTGGGCTAGCTTTTGCTGCATGTCCAGCAGACATGACATAGAAACAGCCTGAGCAGAGGCAAGGCTATCAAGCTCAATCTGCATATTGCCCTTCCTCTTCAGCTTCAGGTCTCTTGGCAGCTCTAAGTGGCCTGCATAGGCCAACTTCTTCTCTTCCTTTTGATTGATCCACCGATCTTGTCATTTTAAATTTCAAATATTGCCTCCTAATTTCAATCAACATTAAACAAAATTAATTAATTTCAGTAATTAAGAATTTAATAACAAAAAAATTAAATAAAAATAAACATAAAAATTATATTTTGAGCACAAAGAGATTTCCAATAACGTCCATGCTCATCCCTTTTAGATTGACTTCAAGCTTCGGACAAGAGGAATGCCGAGAGCGTTCCTACGTCTCCTTCCTCGTAGTAGTGCTTTAATCTTGCACCATTCACCATAAACGGCTGGCCCTGTTCCAAATTTTGGATCTCAATTGCACCATGCATAAACACATTAGTAATGACAAAGGAACCAGAACAACGAGACTTGAGTTTTTCAGGAACATCTTCAATCGTGAATTAAATAATAAAACATGTTGGCCCTTTTTGAAATATTTTAGCCTAAGTCTACTATCATGTCAAATTTTAGTTTTTTTTCTTTATACATCTTAGCATTTTCGTATGACATGTGCCTTAATTCATCTAATTCATGTAATTGCAGAGACCGCAATGTTCCCGCATCGGTCACGCAAAAGTTTAACTCCTTTAAAGCCCAAAAGGCTTTGTTTTCTAATTCAAGGGGAAGATGGCATGTTTTTCCATAAACTAACCTATAGGGGGACATTCCTAAAGGTGTTTTATATGCAGTTCTATATGCCCACAGTGCATCATCAATTCCTGCTAAACGACTATGGTAAGCGCATTAACAAAGATTTCAAGCATGATAGCAGAAGCACCAAACTAATTTCAGAATTGTCTCCCAGTACACTATGATTGTTGGCACATGATAAATATTCCATTCCCAAAATAAACCACTCCTAACATACAAAATCTAAGCAAAGCATGATAAAAGCCTAATTTAAGAGTTTAGGGATCAGAAATCTCGCTTGTCAATCTGCCTCATATGAATATTCTTCAATGTTTCGAGGCATCACTTCTGCTCCTTTAAGATACTTAAGTCTTGATTTACGGGGTCGGACATTCTGCCACACCTTGAAATTGTTGATTCTTTCAAAGAGACTGCATGTTATAACATCCCAAGGTTTGTACTCTCTGTGCGTTTGTACAATATAGGTTTGATGTGATGGGACTTCTTTTTCTGGCACATCTCTTTCTAACTCCTTCAGCCGGAGCATTTGTGGTGGTGGTGGCTCAGCTCTTTCATTGGTGGAGAAGCTTGCTGCAACATCAAACATTTCAAATTCTTGTTCCTCAAGCAGCGCATTAGTCTCTTTGGCCTCATCTAGCACAATTTCATTTTTCTCAACTTTCACCAACTCCACCATTTCATATGGAGATTCCATTGGATCACTCTTCTCAGAATCGAAGGTAACAAAGGAGTCATCATCAAACATCTGAGGGCATGGTGGTGGTGATTTTACTATAGCAAGTAGATTTTGTAAGTCATTTGTGAGCTGGGCTAATTGCACATTAATTCTCCTCATGGATGCATCATTCCTTTCCATGAATTCTATCCATAGCGCCTCCAAAGCGGGTGATAATTCTTCATTTTGAGTTGGCGCATAATGTTGATAGTCTTCATGTTGGTGGAACTCTTCATAATGAGCAACTTGCCCACGCTCTTCCCAAGAATTATTTGAGAGTTGCCACTGATCATGTCCACAAAGGTACGAATAATGGTTGTCATAGCTTTGTTGATATTGCCTCTCTTGATAATTCAATGTTGGGCAATTCTCCAAGTTATGATAATCCCCACAATAAGCACATGACTGATAAAATTCTTCAAACTGTTGTGGGCAAACTCTTCCTCCAATTAAGTTCTGCAGCGTATTCATTTACTTTGCCGTACACATACGTTATTCACCTGCATAGTTTCTCTCTGTGCCTGAAAATGATAGTAAACAAATTAAGCTCACGTATTCAGCACAGATCTTACAATCAATCAACTTAACACAAAAGTAATGCAAATCCCCGTCAGCAGCGCCAAAAACTTGTTGCGTGCTCAGAGTGTGTGTAAATTAGATGCGAAGAGCACTCAGATCATGCAAGTATACATGGTCTGCAGCAAGTGATAAGTATATTTTATATCGTTTTCCCACAAAGATTTGATTAAGTTTATGCTAAGTACAGATTGATTGAAGGAAAATGTAACCGGTGACAAAATGTTGTTGGTTGGGTTGCTGCGTTAACGATTTGATGCGTGTTAAATTAGATAAGGTAACTAGGAATGAAATGGATTTTGGGTTGAGACACGAGATTGTAAAGGACACAAGGAAAACGTAAAGTTACAGCAATGCAAAAGAACTAAAGAGACTACAATATTGAAAACTGGTATTGCGGGACTCGCAATACCTTCGCAATAAGCTAGCAATAGATTAACAGACTAATAAAATCTAACGTAAGTCCAAGAAAATAAGCTAACTAACTCACAGAATAGAAGAATAGTATTGCGGATCTCGCAATACTTTTGCAATAAAACTTAACAACAGATTAACAAGCAAGTAAATCTAAGATAAAGATAGAAAATAAGATTGCGGCTCTCGCAATACTTTCGCAATAAACTCGCAACGGGTGAAAGCTTAAGATAAAAACAGCAAGGTTGGCTAAGAATCCTCCTTAGGTATAAACCATGATCATTCAGCAGTGAACAAGCATTAGATGCATCGTATTCAGCTAGATCTCATACATCTTCCGATTATATGCTTTAGATTCATAAGTTACTCATATCCAAGTAAGGCTAAGAACCTATTTATGATTGCATGCTATTAAACGTGCTAGGAAAGCACCTATTCCTAGATCACTCTCTGGTTACCATGAAAGGCTAACATGAATGAATGACTCTGAATTCTTACTCCTTCTAGAGGTTAGGAATTCTTTAGAACAACATGGATGGCCGGTCGAAATTGCCCATGGGATAAAGTTCACATTCATTCAATGCATTCATGCTCATTTACATGCTGAATTCACATAGATGTGTCCTACAGATTCATCTTAACAAACCTTTATAAACCTAGCTACTCATAGCTTTAGAAGAACTTAACAAAACTAATTGATTACTCATGAATAGAACTCAACAAAACTAATTGATTAATTATGAGAAACAGAAGAACTCAACAAAACTAATTGATTAAATAATAAAGCAGATCCAATAACAATTCATAAAGCAAACACAACTCAATCCGAAAGCGATATTAAAGAAAAACAGTAGATGAACCGAACAAGAACTAAGAGGAACATTATCTAATTCGAAAAGCAATTAAAGAAAGCAGTAGATCAGATGAAGATCCTCTTGACCACGATTCGCCTCGGGTGAAGGAGAAGAATGGCCGATCCTGGGAAGGAATTCAATTAGAAGAGAGATGAATCTTCTCTTCCTCCTTTGAATTATCGACGCCAAGGGATCGTTGGTTCTTCGATCCAACAATCGGGAGAGGGTTTTTGATTATCTTCACCGTCGAGTGGTTTATGGATTGAATTCCCTTCAATTCAATGCTTTGATCCTTCATCTAGCTCTCTTTATATAGCCTTCAGAGGTTGCCATAGGTTGCTCCCTAATCATGGATCACCATCCAAATTTGAGGTAACAACCTCACACGTGGCAGCTATAGGAAGGCCGGCGGCTGAAAAAACGCAGCAACAAAGACCAGTATTGCGATTGCGTTGCGATCGCAATGCTCTGTTTTCGGTTGTGCTTCTTCTGATCCCATTGCGCTCCTCGCAAAACTTCAGCAATACATCTGCAAAGCATTAATTAGACATTTTTTCACCAATTTACACACTTATGCACAACTTTTTCACATAAGCCTTAAATTAACCTCATTTCACAAAATGTCACGATAAAACACATATTATGCTCATTAATAGTTAAAATGCTCGAAAGACTTCATGAATATCGAGTAATTATAGCCCTAAATAACTCTCTTTTGGCGAGGTAACACCATGCGTTTGAGTTCTATTCTAAAATCTAATTTTTCAAGCTAGAATTTAGACAATCGACAATTTAAACTTTGGCCAGAAGAATAAAAGCATTAAGCAAACAAGCGTAGGAATAATTGTTGCAATATGAAGAACTTAGATTAAACAAGCATGGAAACTAAAACGATTACATCAATCCCCTAAGTAAGAGTCTAGCTACTCATAATCACTAAAACAATGCTTAGACAATGATTAGAATCCATAAAATAATGCAATGAAATCAAAGGTAAAGAGAAAAAACTCTTGTAGAGTGTCAATCCTCGTTCCCGATGTGATATGCACGTTCTGGAGCCTCCAAATATCTTCTTCAGCTCTCTAGAGTGTCCATTCAGCCTTTCCAATCAGTGTATTTCGAAATTAGGGTTCAAATCTCCCAAAAATTGGCCTCCCGCATCGTATGAAGAATAAGATGAATTTATAGAAAAAAAATCGTGATAATGTCTCGACGTTGCCCTTAAAATCGCGTGAAAATTGATTTCGAGCATGGCGTCGAGACGCTATAGCTCGACGCTACAGGTATATATTAATCGAATCCGGAATATATCATATAATCTGTTGAGTGCTAGTTGGTTTGTGTGCTTATTGTGTGAGTAGTGAGTGCGCGCGGGACCTGGTTAGAGACTGAACCAATGCAACTTTTTATTTATTTTTTTCTGTGAGGGATTACAATGTCGAGACGCTGCCACGTCCAAAATTCTTGCTTGAAATCTTCATTTTGGAGCGTCAGGATGCTCTCCCCTCGGCCTTTTTGGCTTGATTCCTTCTTTTCTTGGCTTTAGATCATCAAAATACATCATTTAAGCTTATTTTTCAAGCCATAACTTCTAAAAACCTTCGGTTTGCTCCAAATGCTCGAAATCTACAATTTAGACAAATAATATCATTAAAACATTTCTTTAAACTCCAAAACTAGCTCAATAAAGGCTCCAAAGATAGCCCATTTAGTGTGTGTTGCGTGCTCAATGTGTAAATTAAAATGCAATGTGAGAGCACTCAGAACAAGCAAGCATACATGGTCTTGTAGCAAGTAATAAGTATTTTTTCATTCGATTTCCCACAGAGATTTATTCTTAGTTACTAGCGAAGTGAGATGTTAAATTAGAAAGTTTGGTTTAAATGGGGTAAAATTGGGATTAATGTGCCTAACTAATAAAGAACGTGCGAGATATGCAAGCATAAACAAAGACAAGTAGAGAGGTTAACTTGAATGTAGAAGGAAAAGAATTGCGGAGAAAGCAATTATCTAGCAATAAAATCACAAAACAAAAAACTGAAAAAAATTGGCTAAGGCAAAAGTTAAACTAAGAAAATTGCGCAGACAGCAATTTTCTAGCAATTGTACTAACAGCGTTTTAAGGGTGAAGTGTGGAAACAAGGGCTACTAACGACTCCTCTATAGGCTTTTTCATACGATTCTTCAGCAGTAGATTAACTTATCATGCATCAAATTAACTCATTCTCATGTATCTCTCGATTTCACGCATTAGATCCTTTAGTTCACTCATGTCCAAGTAAGGTTAAAGCATCTATTTATATAAGCAAGTTAATGATTTGTGCTAGGAAAATGCCTATTCCTAGGTCGTTTTCTGGCTACCATGAAAGACTAGCATGAATGGACGACTCTGAACTCTTACTCCTTCTGGAGGTTAGGAGTTCTTTGGACAAAATGGATGGCCAATCAAAATTGCCCGTGGGATGAAGCACACATACATTCAATGCATTTGAAGCTATCCTACATGCTGAATTCACGTATTTCTACCTATAGATTCATCGTTAGCAGACCCTTATGTGGTTTAGTTACTCATGGATGATGATTGAGTGGGAAGACTTGATGGATTAAACATGCTTAACGGTATTTAAATGGAAACAAACAGAAAATAGGAAGCAAAAAGGAACTCGCGAAATAGTCAAATAACTCCTTGATTAAACCAGATTCGAAACTTAATGTGCAACAACTTTAAAGCGATAAAGGCTAAACAGAAGAAGACGAAATGAAACAATGTATCTAACAGAAGTAAAAGGCAACAAACAGCAGCAAAAAGGAAACAGAAAGCAGAAGAAAGCAGGTAAATGTGTGCGTGAACCCTCGCCGCAAGCGCCTAAGATGAAGGGAGAAGGGGAGCTTTGTTTGGGGATGAATCCAATCAGAAGAGAAGAAGGATCTTCTCTTCTTCCTCTCAGATTATCGATGCCAACAGCTGAATCCTTCACGCCAACAAACAGGAGAAGAAATAGGGAAGAAACTGCGTTGAGATGGGAGTTCTACGCTTCCAAGCTTGTTGTTCTCCTTCCCCCTTGACCTCCTTTTATAGTGTTTTGCAGGTACGATTCGGCCAAGGAGAACCATCCATTCTGAACGACGACCTTTCACGTGGCAGCATGAGAGAAATTGGACGGCTGAAAGATCGCTACAAAACAGAAGACGGTTAGAACAACTTAACATTTTCACTTAAAACATTGCGGAGACAGCAATGTTTTCGTAATGTTCCTGCAATACAGAAAATTCAACTCTTTAGCTTTGTTTTCGATACTTTTTCCTTTCTTTTACACATAAGTCCTAATTTAGCTTCATTCTATAAATTCATATATATAAGCACATGTTTAGACTAAATTCTATAAAAAACGCTTAAGAGCTTACACCATTCTATAGCAAATAAGTCCCTAAAATATGCACTTTTGGAGACGTAACACACCCCCAAACTTAAGTTATTGCTCGTCCTCGAGCAATATAAGGGCTTACTTGGGCTGCTATCACTCTATTTAACTACTCGATGACTTCCCTAAGTTTACTATCCATCGCACGGCTGTCCTGTGACACTCTTCATAGTTTAAAACTAACTTCTCTTTCTGCTTATTCTGATTTCTCTTGCCTTGCAAAACCTACTGTCTTTATAAACTTCCTACGCTTGATCTATCTGCCTTATGTCCTTAGGTTCATTGTGAAGCTATCCCTAAGTTTTCAAATTCTCCCTTGCTTTACCCCAGACTCAGTACATGCTTCTAACGTTTTTCTTTTAATCAACCTAGGATTCCTTAGAGTCATGCCAGTCTTAGTACACACAAGTAACAGTAGTACATTTCATCGAACAACCTAAACCCTGACATCACTACATTGGATATACATTCATCTCCCTTAACAAACCTACAAGCTACAACCCTGTGCTTAGCTAATTGAGGATCAGAGTTCATTCGTACAGGACACCTAAGCACATAAGCTATAACTCATAGGCACACATTCTTCTTCCTTGGTTTTTCCTTCTTCCTTTTACTTTAGTAGAGTCCCTCTTTTGGTTTGCCTTTTGATGTAGTGCCACTTGTGGGTTACACAAATGACCCTGATTACTCAGCAACCTCAAGAGAGGCACTACTCTTTATTCTTTTATTTTTCATTTTTTTCAGTTCATTTTTTTCAAAGAAGAAGAATGCTTATGTTTAAAAGGGAGAGAGGAATGTTCCTAGGCCTAGGGCTGCCTCCCCCAAACTTAAACTACTCATTGTCCCCAATGAGAGTCTGAGGTGGCACACCCCCAAACTTGTCCTAGAAGCATCTAGTCTAAGGCAAAACAAGTAAAATTTAAAACTCCTAGGCATAGGATGACCTTCCTAAAACATATAGCACAGAAGCAGAACATTCGGAAAAAAAAATATGTTAAGGGCTTATAGAGGTACATGCTGAGCACTAAAGGAAGATAATTTCAACTATCAAAGGTGTACTAAGACACTCATCCAGCATGCTTAACAGATAGATCACATAATGAAGTCAGTACAGCAGCAAAATATCGAGATATAAACAGAAACAGCCCATCCAACAGTCATCCAATAGCATGCGAAAACTAACAAAAAATTGCGGACTCCGCAAAGAATCCGCAATAAACCTACAGAGCATTTTTAGCATTGATCAAGGCCTCTAGCATGCTATATCTAGTCATCAAAAACTATCCTAAATAGTAAAACTAACTAGACTAACTACTCAGATACCATCAAGCTAAACTAAACTAATCTAAACAAATAAGAAAAAGTAAAACAGATCATGCATTTGATTAATAACAGAAGTCACAAGTCACAGAAAAGCAGGTTTTTTTTTTATTTTCAAGAGGGATCAGAAAACTCCCTCGAATGCCGTTCAGATTGGCATTCAAATATCTTCATCCTCATCTCTCCTTTCTCTAGGAGGCACCCATGGCTTCAACAGGTCAGTAGGGAAGGCAGGGAAGATGCATCCCAGCTGGTCAGCCACATCCTTGTCCCTTGCCTGTGCATACTCCGCCCACTGAGCCAACTTGTGCTGCAGGTCCATCAGGCAGGCCATGGACAGTGATTGTGCCGCAGCCAAGCTGTCCATCTCGAATTCCATGTTGCCCCTCCTACGCATCCTCAAGAGGGTGGGCAGCTCCAGATGGCCAGTGTAAGCCAACTGCTTTTCATTCTTCTCCATTGGCACTCCTGCACGAAGGCACAATTTAGTTATGGTATTAGGGGAAAATAGTTGACCCTTACCTTTCTTTGAACAGTCAGCAATGGAGGCGGCAATGACTTCACCAACGTCAATGGTGAGTCCCCGCATGATGGCATACAGCAGCAATGATCGCCTCTGGTTGATAGTCGTCTCGTGGGTCACAGGGGAGATACCTCTGCGCACAAAAGAGAACCAGACGGCCGCCTTGTCTCTCAGGGTTGCACTCATCAGGGTGTGCTTCCCGTTCTTTGACACCGCCCAAGATGCCTCTGGTTTGCCTATCGTGTGCAAGGCTTCTTCCAAGACTGCCTTAGATGGCAGGTCAACCATCTTTGCGTAATCAGAATGTGGATACCCCTTGAGCTCATAAGCCTCATTGATGGCATTTGCGGAGAAGTCGACCTCTACCCCCCTCACTGTGGACAGACATTCGAGTGCATTCCAACGGCTCTATTCTGTTGCGGATTCAACAAATCTACCGCAATTAATTCACCTAGCCGTTGGGATATTTCTTGATTTAAGTTACAAGATTCAGCAACCAAATCTTTGATTTAGCCCGACCTTCTTCGTGGATCTCCTCCCCTTGATTCATCCCCTTGATCTCCTCTTAAAGATCTCATATTAAAATCCACCTAAATAGAACAAAAAATCCGTAATTAAAATAAAAAATAAACACGCAACACAAACCGAAAATACTGGAAAAAAAACTAAGGCATAGTGTTGCGTGCTCAATGTGTAAAAGAAATATGCAATAAGAGAACACTCAGAACATGCAAGCATACATGATCTTGCAGCAAGTAGTAAGTATTTTTTCATTCGTTTTCCCACAGAGATTTATTCTTAGTTACTCGCAAAGTGTATTGTTAAGCAAGAATGGGTGGATTTGATGGGGTAGATTTGGTTTTAAGTTGCCTAATTGCTAAGGAATATGTAAAGGATAGATGCATAAACAAGTGCAAGTCAATGATAAACTCAAATGTAAAGAGAAGAGATTAATGAACGAAGAGAAAAATGGCTAAGGCGGAACTTTAACTTAAAGGAATTGCGAGAACAGCAATTCTACCGCAATGTTACCAACAGCGAAAGTGTGTAAAATGTGGAAACAAGGGCTACTAACGACTCCTCTATAGGCATTTTCACACGATTCTCAAGCATTGGATCAACTCACTATGCATCAAACTAACTCATTCTCATGTATCTTCCGATTTCATGCATTAGATTCTTTAGTTTACCCATAGGCGGACCGATCGACCCAACCCAAGGTCCAACTACGAGCTTTTTAACTGCAACAACTTAAATATACGCTATTGGAGCTGGAATTACCGCGGCTGCTGGCACCAGACTTGCCCTCCAATTGATCCTCGTTAAGGGATTTAGATTGTACTCATTCCAATTACCAGACTCGAAGAGCCCGGTATTGTTATTTATTGTCACTACCTCCCCGTGTCAGGATTGGGTAATTTGCGCGCCTGCTGCCTTCCTTGGATGTGGTAGCCGTTTCTCAGGCTCCCTCTCCGGAATCGAACCCTAATTCTCCGTCACCCGTCACCACCATAGTAGGCCACTATCCTACCATCGAAAGTTGATAGGGCAGATATTTGAATGATGCGTCGCCGGCACGAGGGCCGTGCGATCCGTCGAGTTATCATGAATCATCAGAGCAACGGGCAGAGCCCGCATCGACCTTTTATCTAATAAATGCATCCCTTCCAGAAGTCTGGGTTTGTTGCACGTATTAGCTCTAGAATTACTACGGTTATCCGAGTAGCAGATACCATCAAACAAACTATAACTGATTTAATGAGCCATTCGCAGTTTCACAGTCTGAATTAGTTCATACTTACACATGCATGGCTTAATCTTTGAGACAAGCATATGACTACTGGCAGGATCAACCAGGTAGCATTCCTACACGACGCCGCAACCCGCCTGCCCCAAGAGGCAAAGCGAGAGCGAGCGTCATTCGTTCGTGCTTCATTTAAGCAAATTCCCAGGCAACACGTTCGGGGTTGGAGGTAATCCGTCCCTCCCTGAGCACATCATGCCGCCAAATGCACTGCATCCGAGAGACCGAGCAACCGATGACGCGGGCCGCAACGAGCCTTGCTGCTTTCAACAAACAAGGCCCAAAGAGGAACGCGACGCGAGCTTTCGAGTTCATCATGCACCCGACGAGGGGTGCCGACAGAAGGGACATACGGGACGGGACGCTTCCATCGAGCGAGGTAACCGATGCAAGAACCGATCGACTACGGCCGCTCAAAATACTTCTACTTCGGGACGCAACAATGAGGAGGAGCTGACGCCGACAGTTCGATGCCCGAGCACCGAGCCTGCCGACCCAAACTACCGAATCACCACTCATGCGCCGTACGCAAGATGCGAGCTCGGACGACGCTCGACTATTCACACCCCAACAAGCATAGCCATGCAAGGGTGCAAAATCGTCGGGCGAAGCCAATCCCGCAACGTCGTGCGCGATCTCGAACAATAACAACATCCATCATGCATGCAAAAGGCGAGCCCTTCCGTCAAACGGGGAATGATCGCAGGCCGTCTCATCTCGCTTTGCTTTGGGCAAGCTCACCGTGACTCCGCCACCATCTAGGTCGTCCTTCCACACGACAAGCGAGCAGAAAAACAACCACGTGCAAGCATCGTCTAAGCAAGCCCACCCTCAACTCGACTCGAATCAACATCCCACTCTCTCTACCCACCCAACAAATGGGCTCATAAAACAATTTTATTTTGGGGGCGCCCTTAAGTCGAACGGGGAGCGATTTGTCGGCCGTCTCATCTCGCTTTGCTTTGGGCAAGCTCACCGTGACTCCGCCACCATCTAGGCCATCCTTCCACACGACAAGCGAGCAGAAAAACAACCACGTGCAAGCATCGTCTAAGCAAGCCCACCCTCAACTCAACTCGAATCAACATTCGACTCTCTCTCCCCGCCCGACAAATGGGCTGATAAATCCATTTTATTTCGAAGGTGACCCCTTTTATCAAACGGGGAACGATCGCAGGTCATCTCATCTCGCTTTGCTTTGGGCAAGCTCACCATGACTCCGCCACCATCTAGGCCGTCCTTCCACACGACAAGCGAGCAGAAAAACAACCACGTGCAAGCATCGTCTAAGCAAGCCCACCCTCAACTCGACTCGAATCAACATCCCACTTTCGTTCCCCGCCCGACAAATGAAATCAAGAAAACATTTTATTTTGAGGTAGGGTGCTCCTTTTTGTCAAACGGGGAACGATAGTAGGCCGTCTCATCTCGCTTTGCTTTGGGCAAGCTCGCCGTGACTCCGCCACCATCTAGGCCGTCCTTCCACACGACAAGCGAGTAGAAAAACAACCACGTGCAAGCATCGTCTAAGCAAGCCCACCCTCAACTCGACTCGAATCAACATCCCACTTTCGTTCCCCGCCCGACAAAAAGGAGCGTTTTAAGGTTGTGGGCATATGCTTGGTGGGTGGGAAGTATACAAGCTGCTTGGCAACAGATCAAACACAACGAGGTTCATGCCGCGCGTTCAAGACGCCTTCGGCCCCACCCCACCGTGTCCTTTCCACCACCTTGCAGCCCCTCGCGAAGCAGCACAGCAACATCCCGCACACAACAAGGTTCATGCCGCGCGTTCAAGACGCCTTCGGCCCCACCCCATCGCGCACGTTCCGCCACCACACCACCCGGCAGACAAGCAGCACAGCAACATCGCAAGCCCAACAAGGTTCATGCCGCGCGTTCTAGACGCCTTCGGCCCCACCCCATCAAGCCCACTCCGCCACCACGCCGCCCGTCCATTCAAGCAGCACAACAACATCCCGCACACAACAAGGTTCATGCCGCGCGTTCAAGACGCCTTCGGCCCCACCCCATCGCGCACGTTCCGCCGCCACACCACTCCCCCCGGCAAGCAGCACAGCAACATCGCAAGCCCAACAAGGTTCATGCCGCGCGTTCTAGACGCCTTCGGCCCCACCCCATCAAGCCCACTCCGCCACCACGCCGCCCGCCGCCACTGGGCGAACGATTAACTTCCCACCGACCAAGCATATGCCCACAACCTAGCATCTCTACGCGGAATCGGACCATCTAAAGGCAACAAGCAACTTGGCAACATCCCGAGCACAACGGGGTTCATGCCGCGCGTTCAAGACGCCTTCGGCGCCCCCCCACCGTGCCCGTTCCGCCGCCGCGCCGCCGGCCGCCGCCGCCACATCCGGCCCGTCCGATCCCCCCCGCCCACGCCCCAAGCATATGCCACTTCGCGGCACATATGCTTGGGACGGGGGCGGGGATAGGGGTACCTCGTGCGTTCAGCAGATGCAGACTGAACGCCCCCCTATATAGTACATTTTGAGGCCTTTTTGGTCTGTCAGGCTTGCATATGAAAAAGTTGAGTCGTCATACGGTCAAAAATTTGAAGTTTGAGATTTTTTGGGGCCATGAACTCGATTGATTCATCATTGGGACATTGAAGGGAGTCTAAAAAAAAAAATTCAGAATTTTTGAACCAACAAATTATTTATTATGAATTTTTTAATATTAAATATTAATTAAATCAGGAAAAAAGCTACAGTTGGCAAAAAATTCT